>CM053166.1:148169110-150669110 GCA_028571685.1 Heterohyrax brucei
AAGTTCTACAGTTCAAATTCACTAACTGCCCTTGGAAATGCTATGGGGGCAGTTCTCCTCTGTCCTATGGGGTTGCTAAGAGTCAGAAGTGATGCCATGGTGACAGTTTTTTGTTTTTTTTTTTTTAGTTTTTGGATTCTAATTATAAGGAGTTCTGTTGAGACAGTGGCTAAAGGGCTTGGCTGCTGACTGAAAGGTCAGCAGTTCAAACTCACCAGCCACTAGGTGGGAGAAAGAAGTGACAGTCTGTTTTCATGGTGATTTACAGCCTTGTAAACCCTATAGGGACAGTTCTGTTCTATCATATAGGGTTGCAGTGAGTTGAGATTGACCCTGCAGCAGCACAGGTTTGGTTTTTTTAACCTGATCGTGTAGGTGGTGTAATATAAGGATTAGGAACCTGGATTTTTGTAGCATATACTTACCTACTGTGTGGTTCATGGTGACCTCATGTGTTACAGAGTAGAACTGCTCTTGGGTGCAATCCTTACAAAAGGAGTCTTGGTGGTACAAATGGTTAAGTGCTTGGCTGCTAACTGAAAGGTTGGCAGTTGAAATTCACTCAGTAGCTCTGTGGCAGAAAGACCTACCATTCTGCTTCTGAAAAGATTGCCAAGCCAAATTACTACCAATAAAACCCTATGGAGCAGTTTTGCTCTGTCACATGGGGTCTGTATGAGTTGACACAGACTCAGTGACACCTAACAGCAACAGTTTTTATGGAAGCAGTTTACCAGGCCTTTCTTCCTCAGAGCTGCTCAGTGGATTTGATTTGCCAACTCTTAGATTAGTAGTGGCTGGCAAACAGCTTGTCCCTTCAACAGCTTGTCCCTCCCAGGGGGGCAGCATGAGCAAGAGGCCAACTTGAAGGCAGCTAACAACAGCACTGTGTTCTAGTAATTCTGCTAGACACTTGAATTTGGCTCAGTTACTGGTTTAAAATTTTAATTCTGCTACTTGCTAACTGAGTTTAGGTGAGTTTCTTAACTTTGTTGAACCTCAATTTACACACCTTATAAAATAGGGAAAACAATGCCTTCCTTCCCTGGTTGTGGTAAGGGTTAGAGAGTGTCTTTAACAGCACAGTCCCTGAGATCTAATAAGGACGCAATACAAGTAGTTGTTATTAAGGCAAAACGAGGTCCAACAATTAAGTCCACAAATTTAAGTGTTCTGAGTGCTACAAGGAAACCCTGGTGGTGTAGTGGGTTAAGTGCTACATCTATTAACCCAAAGGTCAGTGGTTCAAATCCGTCAGGTGCTCCTTGGAAACTCTATGGGACAGTTCTACTCTGACCTCTAGGGTTGCTATGAGTCGGACGTGACTTGATGGCAGTGGGTTTGGTTTTTGGGTTACATGCTACAAACCTCATTTCTGAATATTATTATGGTCACTTTTGAAGTACTCCCCTTGGGAAGCTGAGTACCAATGCCGGCACCTAGTCCACCCTTCAAAACAATTTTGGAACTCTTCTGGAATGGCCATTGTGCATGGTGGCGTGGTCGCAAGTTCATGGACTTATTTGTACAGTTGTCTGTGAGGGAGTTTTTAACGAGTAAACAGACAATTGTATTGGAACACCCTTCCTCCTCACTTGATCTGGACCCCAGTGACTTTTTTCTTTACCCGAAGGTAAAGAAACTATTGAAAGAAAGACATTTTGGTAACATTCAGGACATCAAGCATAATATGATAACAGCTCTGATGGCCATTCCAGAAAAAGAGCTCCAAAATTGCTTTGAAGGGTAAACAAGGTATTGGCATCAGTGCATAGCTTCCCAAGGGGAATACTTCAAAGGTGACTGTAGTGAAATTCAGCAATGAGGTTTGTAGCACTTATAAAAGAAATCAAACCTTTTCTAGGTTAAATTAGTGAACTTAATTGGTAGTCTTCACATATTTGTGTTTGTAGTAGCTTCAAGGTTAAGCCTGTTGACTCAGTATAATTTTTTATCATCCTTAGGTTGTTGCTTTGCCTTTCCAAAGCTGGAGATACATACCTCAGAGCTAGAGATATTGTGAGTGTAAAGAATTTAGTAAGACAACTTACTTTTTCTTACAATTGTGATTTAGGTGAAAGTTTGCAGAGCAAATTAGTTTCTCATTCAAAAATTTATACAGTGCTGTTAGAGTTTCTTTTATGTATTTTGGAGTCCGTCATTGGGTGTATAACTTTTTAATATGGTCATGTCCTCCTGGTGTATTAACCCTTTAATCATTATGCAGTATCTTCCTTAGCCAGTGTTGTGGACTTTTACTTAAAGTCTGTTGCCACTCTTGCTCTTTTATGAGTGTTGTTTGCTTGATACATATTTTTTCCATCCTTTAAGTTTTAGTTTGTGTCTTTAAATCCAAGGCGTATCTCTTTTGGCTGCATATAGAGGGGTTGTGTATTTTTATCCAGTCTACTACTCTCCATCTGTTTATTGGTACATTTAGTCCATTTACATTCAGTGTAATTATTGATAGGTATGAGTTTAGTGCTTTCATTTTGATGTCTTTTTGTGTGTTGTAGACAATTCCTTTGTTCCACTTAATTTTCTGTGCTGAGTCTTTTTATGTATTTTCTTTCAATCTTTTTCAGTGTTGGTGGCTTTGTATTTGCTGAAACTTCATGTTTCTCATTTTCATGCATAGGATTGATAGTTTCCATTATGGTGACCTTAATATTTTACCCCTGTTTTTCTAAATTTAAACCATTCTTAAATTTCTTTGTATCACCTTGACAACTCCATATGAAAGATATAACTACATTTCCTTTTGGGTCTCTCTTTTTTTTGTAGTGTTTACACAATGACACATCTGTTTACTGTTTTCAGTGTTTTCCCTATGATTTATTTTTGTGATTCCTGTCTTTGGATTAATTTCTAGTTGCTCTGTTCTGTGTTCTATTCTTGAGTTGTTGCCTAATATTGTTGGTTTTCTAACCAAATGACTCCTTTTAGTATTTCTTCTAATTTTGGTTTGGTATTTGAAAATTCCCTAAACTTCTGTTTATCTGGAAGTGTCTTGATTTCACCACTATATCTGAGAGACAGTTTTGCTGGATATGTAATTCTTGGTTGGCAATTATTTTCCTTCAAGGTTTTATGTATGTCCTCCCATTGCCTTCTTGCCTGCATGGGTTCTGCTGAGTAGTCCAAGCTTACTGTTACTGATTTTCCTTTGTGGTTGTTTTTTATTTATCTCTATCGATTTTAAAAATTGTCTCCTTATCTTCAGTTTTGTCAAGTTTGACTGTAATATGTCTTGGTGTCTGAGATTGACACTATGTGGGGTTTGATGAGGTTCTTGGATAGATATCTTCTCATCCTTCATTGTATCAGGAAAGTTTTCTGCCTTCATAAATTCTCTGTATTTTCTGTTATCCCACCCCTTCTGGTACTCCAGTAACATGTAAATTATTCCTTGTGATAGACTTCCACATAATTCTTAGTGCTTCTTTATTTTGTAAAATTCTTTTATCTGAATTTTCCTCAAATATATTTATGGCATGTGTTTTATCTTCAGTGTCACTAATTCAACTTTTCATTGCCTCAGTTCTCCTTTGGCTTTCTGTTGAGTTGTCTAATTCAGTCATTTTTTTAAATCAATTTTCTGAATTTCTAATTCTTGCCACTATATGCTTTCTTACAGTCTGTTCAATGTGTCATTATGCTATGCTGAATTTTTCCTCATTTCTTTTCTGATATTTTAAAGAATTCTGAATCTTAGTCCTTTGTATTTTACCTCTGATAATTCTAGGAAGTTCTCTTCATCTGGAAAATTTTTTGATTCTTTGTTTTGAGAGCTTTCTGAAGCCATCATGGTGTGTTTCTTTAAGTGATTTGATATTAACTGTTATCTCTGAGCCATAAGTAAGCTGTATTTATTTGTTTTATGCTTGCCTTCTCTAGTCTAGCTTCTCATTTTGTTTTGAAATGTCCAAATAGGCTATTCCTGTGTGCTGGTTTGGTTATTGTTGCCTTTGCAGCTGTAATGACCTTTCACCAAGTGGCTAGAGCTGTTACTAGACACACAAGCCTGAGTCTGTTTACTTTTCTTGCATGAATTCAACTCAGGTGTCCATGTAGTCAGTTACTGAGTATGTAGTGTATATTCTCCTCTGGTGTCCTAGATGGGCAGGAGTTATTGGTGTAGGCACAGGTATCTGGCTGCATATACTGAAAAAGACAGGGGGTTGAGAGATACCAGTGAGTGTCTGTGAGGAAGGGAGGTCCCTTTATACCCAAGCCTAGGCATGAGAACTGTTTATGCCCTGAGTTCCTGGCTCAGGGGAGCCCCCAAACTATTTTATTAATTTATTTTTACCCCTTATTTTTTAAATTGTTCCCTCTGTGAGTCTAGGAGAATGGCTTAGGATGCCCATAAGAAGTTTTATTTCTAGTCCAGGTAATAGTGCCAGACTTCAGAACCAGGTGCTGTGCAGAGAAAGGAGGGAGAAGTGCTGGGAAAAGAGAAAGATATTTATTTGGAAGGAAAGATTTAGATCCTCATGGGGCAGATTAGATGCAATCCATTTAGCTTTTGACAATCAAATGCTATCTTTCACTGATGCTAGAGGCATGAGTAGGCCCACTCTGGCTCTCCCACTGAGGAAGATGCCCTCCAGAAGCTTCTACTCCACTCACCAAGTGCAGTGCCACCAGTCTGCCTGCAGAGCAGTGAACATGTTGGGTCAAATTTGGCCCACTCTAGGTACTTCTGACCTACTTTCTGTTCTCTAATGCTCAGTCTGACTTCTAAACTTTCCCTTGATGTTCGGGGCTCCAAGAATGTCATATATAATTGATTTCATTTGTTTTGGGTATCTTTGTTGTTAGAAAAGGATCACTGGAAGCTTCCAACTACTCCACCATCTTAGCCCCACGTCCTCATTCAAAACTTTATATACAAATTGTCTCATGGCATTGGTTGCATTCCTCCCTTCTGTCATCCTTCTCCCCCTTTCCCCTTCCACCCTGGGTTCGCTGGTTCTATTCTTTGTTTTGGGAGAGGAATTACCCATTTGATCTCATGTCCTTAATTGCTCGAAGAAGCATGCTATTGTGTGTTACTGTTTGTTTTAATCTTTGGCTAAAAATTCAACTTTGGGAATGGCTTCAATTCTAAGTTGGAAGGTATCCAGGGGCCATAGTGTGAAGGATTCCTCTAGTCTAAATCTGGCCTTTTTTGTGAGTTTGATCCTTTGTTCTATTTTTTTCTCCTGCTCTGACTGAGACTGTCTGTTGTAAAATCCCAGTAAGAGCCATCAGTAGGGGTAGCTAGGCACCATCTAGAGCTTCTGGTGTCAGGGTCATGTAGACTGGTTCATGTTATCCATTAGTCCTTTAGACTGGTTGTTCCCTTGAGTCTTTAGTTTTTTACCATCTTGAGGAAACTTTCTTGACAGAAAAGATGCAAGATAACTGAGTAAGTCTTTAGAATTGCCTTCACTAAGGAAATCTCAGGTAATTGCCTTTTGTCTAGGAGGTTTCTGCCCTGTCCAATGGCAGGAGGTAGATGACAGAACTTTCTACTGGCCTTCAAAGGTGTAAGACCCTATCAAAATAGACTCTACTTTCCTCAGTTGGGTGGGTGAGGGGAGGTATATTGTTTTTGAGCCAGAAAAACTTTATGTTCCAAACTTGGGAAGGTTGTAGTTCCCCGCCTTGGGATGTTTTGTTGACCTGGCTTTAAAGAGCTAGCAAAGGAAAGCTTTCCAGTTGATCTCTTAATCTTTAGAAATAACACAGGATATCAATTATATCATCACCTCTCCCAGAAAACTAACTAGCTTTCACTTAGTAGACTCATAGTCTAGGAATTTAGTGCATTTGAACTTTGCTATTTTTTGTTGTACTACCTGGGCCAGAATTTCAGGGGGTCAGTTGGTGGCTCAGAGAGTGAGGGTTGTATAGTTCTAACATTGAAATCCCTGACAAGGCTGAGGGGCTTATCCATATCTCTTGCCCAAATAGAAATGCTAGCCAACAAGGACAAGACTGGATCGCTGTAACCAACTCAGTGATATATTCATAGATATCACAATAAAATGTTAAGGGGGCTTTCTTTTAAGAAGTGCCAATGAATTCTCCTTGAAATTTACTCATCTCTTGCAGCAATCTCTTTTGTAAGATTCAGGAGAATACTGACATACCTTTCTGTAAGAAATGTACTCTTGAAACATTGCTTGTGATCCAAATTTTTATATGTTAAATCCTAGTTTAGGGGGGAAATTTGCAAACGTAAGGAATCACATGATGATCCTCTTGGAAAAAAATGCATTGTGAATGACAACGTTCGAATTTCTTGGTTGTCAAATCTTGGATTTTCATATATGGGGTTTGCTTTAAGCAGTAGACACATTTTGTAGGCAACAACTTCCATTCAGTGGGATAACTAGGTTGGTTCTTTTTATAAGATTCTCAGTATCATGGTCTTCATTGATCTAGCTCCACAGACAATAAAACTTTAGAGCTGTAGCATCAGGAACCTTTTAGTTAGTATGCTAGGGTTCCCGGTAGCTTTTCCCCAACTTTATTTTTTTTCACAGCTTTATTAAGATATATTTCACATACCATACAATTTACCCATTTAAAGTATACAATTCAGTGGGTTTTTATATATTCACAGATTACTTATAGAACATTCTCATAGAAACCCCATATGTTTTAACTATCATTCCCCCAAGATTTCCCATTATATGATTATAGGATTTTAATTAGAGATTTCAGTTGAAAGCTAACTTCTGGGGGCATGTGTTCTCGATTATGTTTCGTCAGATGTTAACAGTTGTGTATAGCCAAGTGCCGTCGTATGGGTAAATATTAATGACCAGGTCTGATCACTAAAAAAAGCCCTGATTTATGGATTTGCTGATTTCCATGGTATAAATGTCTCCACCATAATCATTTTAAGCTACCAGTCAGTTCTCAATTAACAAAGGGGCCAGTACCAGTCAGGCTCCCAGCATACTACTGGATGGCAGCTAACCACTCCAGGATGCAGAATAAAAGCAATATACACACACACATGTGTATCACACTGTCTATACCAGAAGTATTTTAAATTATAGATATCATGACTAAAGTAAATGAAAATAATTCTCAAGTAGAACATTTTAGCTTCTCTGTTAAAAGCAGTAGAACCCTAGTGGTGCCATAGTTAAGAGCTTGGCTGCTAACCACAAGGTGTGCAGTTCAGATGCACCAGCTGCTCCATGGAAATTCTATGGGGTAGTTCTACTCTGTCCTGTAGGGTTACTATGAGTAGGAATCAACTCAATGGCAATAAGTTTGGTTTATTTTTAATTAAAAATAAGAATAGTGTGATATGTATCACTAAATTATACATGTAAAGAGTGTTGAAATGGCAAGTATTTTGTTAAATATAAATGTGCCACGATTTAAAAAAATTAAATAAACCATAGCAGTTTAGGGAAAAAAGTAAGAATAGCTACCATTTGTTAAGTTTCTGAATGTTTATTGTTTATTATCAGTGACAGAAGAGGAAGCTTAAAACAAGTTGTAATAGGTTGGGACTTGAATCCAGATCTCCTAGACCTGATCCCACACTGCCTTCTGTCTCATTAGTGGATTTTATTTACTAGGTATTGATTTCCATAGACAGAGTAAGCTCCTTTTTTAGTAACCACACAGACCCACCTTTGCTACTTCCTACCCTCTGGTGTCTCTAAAGCCTGTTGAAATTGGAAATGAAAACTAAAGGGAGTTCTGCAACCCGGATGAATGTGGGGAGTTAAAAAGATTCTTCTTTTCTGATTTCAAAAATGCAAAAACTTTGAGCAAATCACTTATGGTAGAAATAAAAAGTGAAAATACCCTGTAACCAGAGATTGTCATTTTTAATGGCTAACATTTATTCTTTCAAACTTTTTTCTTTACACACACATATATGACTCATTATGATTTGTACTTTTCTCACTTAATAATACAGTTGGACTGTTTTCTGTTCCTGTCCACATAATTGAACAACATTTCTTTGAACAGCTACAGACTATCCTTTGTGTGAAAGAACTATAAGGTATTTTGCAGGACTGGTTTGAAGAAATTAGAACCTTTGTGGTTCAGTGGTAGAATTCTTTTCTTTCATGCAGGAAACCTGAGTCCCTTTTACAGCAAGTGCACCTCATGTGCACCTACCATCCATCTGTCAGTGTAGGCTTCTGTGTTGCTGTGATGCCGAACAGGTTTCAGCAGAGCTTCCAGACTTAAGTTGGAGGAGGAAGAAAGGCCTGGGGAGCTACTTCTGAAAGTCAGTGAGTGAAAATCCTGTGTATCACAATAGTCCAGTCCTGTTGTCCATGGGTCACCGTGAGTCAGGATATGACTCAACGGCAGCTAACAACAACAAAATTTTGAAGGAATGATGATAGGTGGCACATGTGACAGAAAGATTGTTAACTACTGTTGGATACCAAAAGCCATCATAACCTGGAATGATAAGATGAAAATCGATTTATGCTGTGAAGAGTTCTAGATACACCCTTAAACTAAGCTAAAAAAACAAAAAAAAATCAACACAAACACCTTGCTGTTGTGATTTTGACTCATGGTGATCCTATAAAGACTGAGTAGAACTGACCCATGGGTTTTCCAAGGCTGTAGTCTTATTTTATTTTATTTTTAATTGTACTTTAGATGAAAGGTTACTGAGCAAACTAGCTTCTCATTGAACAATTAATACATGTATTGTTTTGGGACATTGGTTGCCAACTCTGTGACATGTCAGCACTCTCCCTTTCTTGATCTTGGGTTCTTCATGACCAGATTTCCTTTCCCCTCCTGCTGTTCATCCTTGCAGGTATACCCCTTTAGTGTCATTTTGCTTTATGGGCCTATTATTCAGCTGAAGGTGGAACCTCAGGAATGGCTTCAGAACTGAGCTGAAAGGGTGTCTGAGAGCCATAGTCTTGGGGTTTCTCCAGTCTTTGTTAAGCCAACTAATCTGGTCTTTCTTTTTGAGTTAGAATTTTGTTTTACATTTTTCTCCAGCTCTGTTTGGGACCTCCTATTAATGATCTCTGTCAGAGCAGTCGTTGGTGGTAGCTGGGTGCCATCTAGTTGTGCAGGACTGAGTCTGGTAGAGGCTTAAGTACTTGTGGCTCATTAGTCCTGTGGACTTATCTTTCCCTTGTATTTTTTTTTTGTGTGTGTGTGTGATTAAGTGAAAGTATACAATCCAAGTCAATTTTGCATGCCTGCCTATCTACAGCTCCTTCTGCTCTCCTTGCCCAGTGACAGCACATTCCTCCTTTTCATTCTATACTTGTAGTAGCCTCTTAACAAGCTCCTGTCCCCTCCTCTCTATACTTTTCTCTCCCGTCTAGAAAGAGACCAGTAGGACAGCCACCTCTGAATGTATAGAACCATAAAGTACACACAATATGGTCACACTGTGTCCCCAAGTCCAGTCCATTCTTATCTGAAGAGTTGACCTCAGTAGTGTTTTCTGGTTAGGGAGAGCAGCAGGCCTAGGGGCCATGCTCCCAGGGTATCTTCCAGGCTGTTGGACTATCATTTGTGGTCTTTTAGTAGAGTTCTTGAGCTGCACCCCTCTTTTTCTCACGTTGCCACAGGGACTCTACATTGTGTGCCCCATCATGGCTGTCTTTGAT
Source organism: Heterohyrax brucei (assembly GCA_028571685.1). Classification (NCBI taxonomy): domain Eukaryota; kingdom Metazoa; phylum Chordata; class Mammalia; order Hyracoidea; family Procaviidae; genus Heterohyrax; species Heterohyrax brucei. Next base: position 148,178,731 of record CM053166.1, read on the forward strand.
GGTGGCTGGGCACCATGTGGTTCTTCTGGTCACATGTTGATACAGTCTCCTGTTCACATGGGTCCTTCTGTCTCCTGAGCTCTTTTTCCCTTGTGTTTTTGTTGTTCTTGGTGATCATCTGTTCCGGATGAGTTGGGACCATTTGGTGTACCTCAGATGGCAGCTTGCTAGTTTTTAAGACCCAAGATGCCACTCATCAATTCCCTTGTATCTTTAGTTTTCTTTCTTCTCCTTAGCTCCAGACAGGGTGAGACCAATGGAGTATCTTAGATGTCTACTCACAGGCTTTTAAGGTCCTAGATGCTACACACTCAAATAGAATATACAACATTTTGTTTAGAAACTGTTATGACAGTTGAGCTAAATATTCCCTCTGAAACCATGTTCCCCACAGCCCTCAGCCCAGTTGTTTGGTCCCTCAGGGAATTTGGATGTGTCTCTGGAGCTTCCATGACTTTGTCTTCTACAAGTTGTGCTGGCTTCCCCAGTATTGTGCACTGTCTTACCCTTCACCAAGTTACCACTTATCTATAGTCTGTTTAGTCTTTTTCCATCCCCATCCCTCTTCTCCCTTGTAACCATCGAAGATTGTTTATGTTTGTGTGTTAACCTTTTCGTGTGTTTTCCTACTAATGGTCTCATACAATATTTGTTCTAAGGCTGTAGTCTTTACAGAAGCGGACTGCTACAACTTGCTCCCACAGAGCAGCTAGTGCGCTTGAACTGCTGACCCTCCATTTAGCAGCCGAGTGCTTAACCACTGCCACCAGGGCTCCTTCAAACTGTGCTAAATAGGTATACTTGAGACATAAGACTATAGATCACATTGTTTCATGTCTCTTTTAGGAGTTTGCAGCTCTGGTCTTTGAAGCTCTATTAGGAATTTCTTTCCTGAACTCCAGCAAGACCCTATTCCTGGTCTGCGAAGTGTAGATTTCAAGGTAGCCCAACCTTTTAATTTTCCTTCATCTCTTAGCTGTTTTGTGAGATGACCACCACCATTTTTTCTTGTTCTGACCTGAGTTCTCAGTGGTTGTCAGTGTTTCTTTACTTTCTCCTCTGTTCTGGGTACCTGTCGCCAGCACAGCTCCTACTGACTGTGTCAGCTAGGGCGTTTGTTATGGTTACAACAAGTAATTGACAGAAGAAAAGGTGATCTAATGGAAGAGTTAGCCAGGAAATGGAAGAGGTATCTGACAGCCATTATTAGATGGCTGTCAAAATAGCATGCTTTACTTCCTAACGTGCATTACTCCAGGGAATGAAATAATCCAAGAATGATAAATTCTCAATTGCCATCTGTTGGTTTGTGATGCTGCTTGCCTTGTTCCAGTTAACACTGAATAGTGACCTCACATGGCACTTTTGGAGAAAGTTAGAGGAAGATAATATGATTGTAGAGTGTAAAGCAAATTCACTAAATGCCTGCAGAGAGATGGGCTAAAAGCCAGTGGTATCAATTTATCGGAATGTTTTCTGTCTTATGTTCTTCTTTACCTTAGGGAGCTGGCAGCGTATTTAATTCTTTTATGGTTTAAAGAAGTTAGTTAAATAGGGGTGGGGTTAGGTGTTATCTTTTAAGAGAGTAGTATTAAGGATGTTTGAAGCTCATGAATAGGAATAGAATTTTCTTTCAAATTACATGATAAGCACTAGGCCTGTACCATACCTATTTTAAGGTACTGCCTGGTCCATATTCCCTTCTAACGCCAGCTGTTAACACCTCAGGAGAGGGACAACCAGCAGCCATGAGCTGTCTAGAGACCCAGGCTCCTTAGGTTGGATTGATCTCCTCAAAACAGTTTATCCGTCACCTGACCAGACACATGGGCCTGTGAAGATGGCAGAAGTCATCTTATTCTTCTCCTAAGAAATTAGAATTGGGAAGCTGAGAGACTGGATTACGGCAGTTGGCAACGGGGCCAAGAGCCAAAAGATGATGGTAAGGGGAGTGAGTAGTCAGGATGGGCCATGCCCACTTTGTTGTTATAGGGGGACAGAAGCTGTGAGTAAACAGAGGAAGCAAGGGCGAGAGGAATAGAGGTTCCTGAGAGCTAGAGGCACTGTTCTCTATATCCACCTTGAACCCAGAACCAGTTTCCAGTTCTCCTAAGGCCCAGCTTTAGCCTGCTCTAGGTTTCTCATGGGATACCTGTCTTTTTACCACAGATCTTCATTTTCTTGAGCCAGCTTCAATAGCACTTTGTTTTCTTATGATAGTTTGTCAGATGGCCAAAAGACGGAGACAACCCGAATGTCCATCCATGGATGAATGGATAAACAAAATGAGGTGTATTCATACCATGAAATATTATTCATCCATACAAAGGAATGGAGGGTTGATGCATGCTCAAACCTGGATGAAACCCTCCTGGAAACCTTATGCTAAGGAAGCCAGAGACAAAAGGTCATATTATATCATTCCTTTTATATATGAATTATGCGGAACAGGCATATTTATAGAGACAGCAAACAAACTGGTGGTTGCCAGGGTCTGAGGGGTAGGGGGAATAGGGACTGACTGCTTAAATCAGGTTTTCTTTGGATTGTGAATGTACTAAATGCTACTGAATTGTTCAATTTAAAATGGCTAACTTTATGTGAATTTCACCTCAATAAAAAAATAAATAAATAAAAGACTGTCAGACTAGGTCTAGGTCCCTACCTTTACAATTGTAGACTTTAAGGCTGTTTACAGATGTAGACATCTTATATCTTCCTCTAAGTTTCTCCAAGTGCCATAAGAGGTCAGTTTCAGTGTTGGTTAGGTTTTAAGAACTTGTACCCAAGACTGCTGTAGGTATTATGAAGAACAGTGGAAAAACACAGATACCTGATGATCTCTCTCGAGCTCAGTGCTGACGTTACGGGCTTTAAATCTGTGTTCCTGGCAAACAGTGAGAATGGAAAGAGACAGGGATCCTGACTGTTCATTTGTCACCTCACAGCCCTCAACCAACAGGGTGCCTCCTCTTTCCTATTTAACCTCTCAGGAGAATATTTGCCTTTCTGTGTTCCTCTTTCCAGTCAACTCTTGATTATTCATATAATAGAGGGAAACATAAGGGTGAATACTAGTCGAAGACTGCCTGGCCTTGGCCTCTGTCTTCTCTCCCACAGCAACGCTGATGTCAGAAATGAAAACCAACTAGCAGGAGAGGTAAGGAGGCTGAAAAGAGTTGGGACAGGGCCAGGAAAATTAATGTGGTTTCTTCTCTCACTTTTATACTTTCCTGCAGAATAGTCTACTCAGTTCAGGGTATGGGACTCATCCAGTTAAATAACCTACAACTTTGTGTTTCAGAGTATGGTTCCTGGGCCACTTACATCAGACCACCTTGGGTGCTTATTAAAAATGCTGGTTCTTGATCCCACTGAACTCTATTAAGTACATATGTCTAGGAGGGAAAGGTGGTCTGGGAATATGCATTTTAATACCCATCCCTGTCCCACTGATACTGAAGTACCCCAAACTTTAATGTAGACTGCTCTGTAAAAAGACCTGAGAGGATTCTGGCTAATTACTGACACCTTCATTTCACTCACTATGAGTGGACTGAGTGGGCAGATGGGGAGAGAAAAAAGGGATATTCCAGGTGTCAGAGTGTGTTTTTCTGAGTGCGGATAGGTACTCTGTTAAAAGGAAAAGTGAAAAACGAAGTGGAGACACACCACTAAAGTTAGATATAGTGCCTTGCACACAGCACTCAAATTAGTATTTGTTGAATTAATGATTGAATAATTGGCATAATGGGTTAAGTCCTACATCTGCTAACCAAAAGGTCAGCAGTTCAGGTCCACCAGGTGCTCCTTGGAGGCTCTCTAGGGCAGTTCTCCTCTGACTCTAGGGTCCCTGTGGTTTGGACCTGACTCCACGGCAATGGGTTTGGTTTGGTTTGGTTTCACTGGAAGTTGACTGGGAAAGAAAACTGGAAGATTGTGTGTGTGCAAGTTACGGTCTTGGTTTGCATCTGTTTCCTTCTCAAGAGACCTCTCCTTTTTCTATTTTTGTGTTTTCTTCATTTAAAGTGAAAATAGCAAGTCATCCTCAACACGCTTGGGGTTTTGTGATAGTTTAAATTTGTAAATAGCTACTGCATAATACCATTCAGTGGTTGTACCTAAGTATAACCCTACTAATCAAAATGGGGAGTTTGTGTTTAAGAGAGTGGTTAGAGTGCTCAGACTTTTCAGATTGTCTCTATGATGTTGAACAAGTTTCTGTGTTTCATTGTTGTCCAGACACTCTCCAACAGCTATTGAATAGGTTTTGTTCCAGAAGTTTCTTTGGTAGTCTGTTTAGAATTCTTGTTGCATTTTCCCATGGACAGAATATTCTTTTGTAGGTCAGGTTCCCAGACCAGCCTGCAAAAGCCTGTTCAATCTGAAGTGGAGGAGAAGTAGAGTCACAACCCCTAAGCATTATTGCTAACAATGTTTTTATGGGGAAAAGTACCAGGCTGCAGGCCTGTGAGCCTAGGAACACATCCCAGTTTCACTCTCTGGGGATAATCGTAGGGATTTATTGTTGGAGGAAGAATTCAGACTCCTTCACGTGGCCTCCTAGGTCTTGAGTAATCAAGCTTCTGTCATCTCTCCAGTGTCATTTTATATCCTGTTTTCCTGGCACTAGATTATGTAGGTGAGAGGAACTGCTTTGAGTTCCCTGAGTATGTCTTTCTAGCTGCTGGGCCCTGTAGACCTTTTACTGTGCTCTTCTCTCTGCGTTGTACATCTTCACCTCTCACCCCACAAACCTGTCGCTGTCAGGTCGACTTTGTGGCAGCCCCATGTGTGTCAGAGTAAAACTGTGCCCTGCAGGGTTTTCAAAGGCTGGCTTTTTAGAAATAGATTGCTAAGCATTTCTTCTGAGGCATCTCTGAGTAGACTTGAACCGCTAACCTTTTAGTTAGGAATCCGAGCTTTTTAACCACATGCGCCACTCAGGAACTCTGGTGTCTGTGTTTCAGGCTCTCCAAATGCTGATCACAGTTTTTATTACAGCGTTATTTACATGCTTTATGGCATGCCCTTCTCTCTTGCCTGACTGAATACTCCACAAAAGCAAAGAACATGTCTGTGTTGCTCTCCCTAGCACTTACATAGTGTCTGGTAGGTAAATTTAGTAGGTTCTCAATAATTGTATGGCAAGTAAATGAATGATCCAGTCCAGAGGTTCTCAGACTTTGTAGCTGCTATATACATGACGAAGGGTCTTCATGTGCTCAGCAGACTAAGCAGAGGGCCACATCAGTGAGAAAATAATATTGGGGTCATATAGAATTCCTAGCAGCTGTGTTCATAACTCATCCTATCTCTCTCCAACTCGAGAGCATGTAGGAAGGAATGCAAGGTAGTGAATTATTATAGGGATAACCACATACAGATGGATCTGTGCAAATAATTTAGAAAAGTAAGTACTTTATTAGTCATAATAAATCATTTGCCTCCCATCAGCTAATGGAGCCGTACTGTTGAGCTGCTAAATCATCTGAGATCCACCAGTCTGGTCTAACCTTCTTCTTTTACAGACATGGGTACCGAAATATAGAGAGGGCAAGTATTTTGTCCAAGTCTGTATTTCCGGAACTAGAACCCAGGGCTCCTGAGTCTTAGTGCATAGCTTTTCCTTCCAGAGGTTTGCATTACATGAAATCTGCATACCTTGGAAAAGTTTATCTCTCTGTGGGCATTTGAGGCAGTTTCACATCACTTGACCAAGGTTACTACTGGTGATAGACAGAAGGAAACAAGATGAGGGTGAAGTAATACAGCAAGTATGTTCTATAATTTAAGTTTGGTTCATTCATGCCCAGACTTGGGGGCAAAGCCAAGGGCTCACCCTAGGTACTGCTTAAGAATTCAAAGATGACAGATCACTTTTCTTTATTCTAGGATTCCACATCTGCAGCAAGCATCAAACATAACTAAAATGCTCATTGTACATTTAGTGAGTATTTCTTGATGGTTATGCAATTTGCTAAAATCACTGTTAGTGTGATGATAACATTTAGCACTTTTAATGTCATTTAACAATTTATAAGGATGTGGCTTGATAAATGCTTTGATAATTACTGATTTTATGTTATTCCTATAAAGTTAGGCATTGGGGGCCATTGGTGGTTCAGCAGTAGAATTCTTACCTTCCGTGTGGGAGACTGGATTCAATTCCTGATCAGTGCACCTCACGCATAGCCACCACCTGTCTACTGTGGAGGCTTGCACATGGTGCTGAACAAGTTTCAGGGGAACTTCCAGACCCCGATGGACTGAGAAGAAAAGCCTGGCAATCTACTTCTGAAAATCAGGCAGTGAAATCCCTATGATTAACATTGGTCCAGTCCACAACCAGTTGTGGGGATAGTGCAGGACTAGGCAGCATTTTGTTCTGATGTGTATGGGGTCTCCATGAGTTGAGGGCCAACTCAATAGAGGCTAGCAACAACAGCAGTTTGGGGCACTACCTTAGCTATAAAAATTATGTAGTACCTTGAGTGTCTGCTGCCCAGCAATACTAGCAGTTTGTGTTGTGATTCTGTAAGGTCTCTGCTGTTCATAATAGAAGCCGTTGTAACCAGTTGCCATAGAATCAATTCTAACTCATGGCTATCCCGTGTGTTTCAGAGTAGAGCTGGAAACTTCTGTAGGGTTTTTATGGCTGTGACTTCTTTGAAGTAGATCATCAGGCCTTTCTTCCAAGATGTGTCTGGGTGGGTTGAAACTGCTACCCTTTTGCTTAGCAGCCAAGTACTTAATTGTTTGTGCCGCTCAGGAACTGGATTAAAGGACATACAGCCTAATGGGCCACCTTAGTAGAAAGGCATTTAGGAAAAATGAGAGGAGCAGAAAGGCTCATCCAGTGACCCACAAGGAGGAGCTATCTGTGCAGACCACAAGAGAGACAGGAAAAGCATGCTTTTCCAGGTATAATCCAGGGACTGATACTGGCTTCTTGTAGGTGCATGGCTCGCTGGAGGGGACTGCAAAGCTCAGTTCTCCACCTGCCTTCTAGTAGGAAACACTCTAGGAGTCCCAGATCAAACTTGTTACTTGTCCCTGTGGTGAGGAAAACACCTGGGATATGGCTACTTAATAAGATCAGAAGCACAAAAATCAAACCTAAAGGCTTGTGGGAGCCCACCAGGCCACCCAAAGTCCCTAGAAACTTGGCTAATATCATAATGAGTAACAGAAAAGCACCGTTTTTTTGGCATTCCTTTAAGAAAAGGTGTAAAGTATGGCTTTGTATTCCCTCCAACCGCTAATATGTTCCTCCACAACAGATTTAGTCACATGTTCTTTCTTTAATGTCATTTTGAATAGACTTGCATTTTTTTTCTGTCTGGGCTGAGGAAATAGAATGAGTTTAGAGGGGCTTTACTTGGGGCTTCACATTCCCTTCCCCCTCCGGAATGCCAAACCACCAAACCCTGGGCAATTTGCGTCTCTCTCAATTTCTCCTCATAACTGAAGAGAAAAGCCCCACAAGTGGTAGGTACAATGCAGAGCTTCCTGGAGTGAACCAAACGTGAAAAGTGCTACAATCTGAGGCAGTGTTTCAAAATGAGCCCTGTCTGGTACAGAAAGACCCTTTTTCCTATCTTTTCTTTCTTTTTCCCATTTATACCTCATCACAATTTCAGCTCATCTCAGGCTGAATTTTGCTTTTGATGTGTCTGTTTTCCAGAATAGCCCCTGCCTGAAAAAAAGAACAAAAGGCCAACTCTGTGGCTTTCAATTTGTAGCATGCCCAACCGTTTCATCCATCTCAGTGCTTCCCTGGTTGGGAACAAAACCCAAACTCCAGGGTCAGAGCACATACGGAGGAAGAACCCTTTTTAAAAACCTAAGCCCATATGGATTTTACGTTTCATTGTCATTTTGCTTTGCAACGGGGTTAGGTGTGTGTGGGGAACAGAGGGCTTAGGGGAAAAATTGGTTTGTTACCTCTGCAAAAGCAGACATTCCTATTTCTTTCAGAAGTTTGATTAAAGAGAAAGCGGGTTGGTAAGGGTTTAATTTGCTCTATTCAGGACCCCTTTCAGTCTTTGGAGCATCTGTGGCAAGACAACCAGTTTGGGAGATAGAACAGGAGTTTGATGTCCTAATATTCAGGAGCTCTGTCAGGACAAGATGGCTTTGTTTTCTGGTTCTCTTTCCATTTTTCGGTTTCAGCTTTCAGACCTTGCTACTTTTTTCTTTTCTGGTTCCTTTAGTTTCAGATCCCAGAAGACCTATCTCTTTGTGCTCCCACGTTGTTGTCTTGGTTACAGCCTTCTTGGGCATGCCAATTTTTGAGGGGAATATACTTCTTACAGAGCCCTAGTGGTGCAGTAGTTAAGAGCTCAACTGCTAACCAAAAGGTTGGCAATTTGAATCTACCAGCTACTTGTTGGAAACCCTATGGGACAGTTCTGCCTTGCCCTACAGGATTGCTGTGAGTTGGAATTGACTTGATGACCATGGGTTTTCTCGGTTTATACTGCTTAAAGACGATTTTTTAAAATAGTGACTGAAGTCTTTTTTTTTGAAGAATATTGAGGTGTTAAGCAGTGAGTAGAACAGTGGTTTGTAGACCTGGCTGTATATTAAAATCACCTGGGGCACTTTACTGATTTTTTTTTTTTTTTCCTGCCTCCAGGAGCCACCAACTGAATCAGTATGTTGAGGGATAGACCCCAGGAATTGGTATTTTTTAAAATCCCTAGGTGATTCTGAGGAAATCCTGGTGGCGTACTGGTTAAGTGCTGTGTCTGCTAACCAAAATGTCAGCGGTTCAGATCTGCCAGGTGCTCCTTGGAAACTCTATGGGGCAGGTCTACTCAGCCGTATAGGGTTGCTACGAGTTGGAATCAACTTGACAGTGGTGGGTTAGTTGATTGTAATGTATTCAGGGTTTAAAACCATTGAGTTCTACAGCAAAGCCAAATAGCTGGTTTTAAGGCTGTTTTAAACAGGTGAGGGAAATACCAACTTTCCTATACCTTAGTTTTGCCATCCTAGAAGATGGGACCAGTCAAGCTTGGGTACTAAAGAGTCCCGTTCTGACTCTGTCCGTACTGTTACACACAAAGTAAATGTATGAATCTTAAAAAAGAAAAAAAAATCCATTTATCCAGCTCACCTGACATCAGGGCTGTAATGGTGGCTTGAGACGGTGTCAGGGATTAAAGTAAATCTTTCCAGCTGCTTGAAGAAGGGGCTTATCTGTGTTGAGGAACAACAGCTTCATATTTTCCAGTATGATTCGAAAATAGATTTCAGGTTTTTCTAACCTGCCTCAACTCCCAGAAACTCCCAGGTCTCAGGTGGTTAGTAGAGGTAGGTACCATATTTTAATTCTTTGTGAAAATGCCCTTTTATAGCATTTTCCTAACACAAAAGCAGCATATACTCATAATCGAAGCCAGGAATATGACATAGCAAATAAAAGTCCCTTATAACTTGATCTGCCTGCTTTACTGTTAAGCATGCTTTTCCTTCAGATTTTTATCTCTGCATATGCTAAACATATTTTTATTCTAAAAATGGGATCTTCCATAGTGTGAGCAGCTTTCTTAATGTGTCATGGCCATCTTTCCATGTCCATACATAAAGATCTCCCTCATTCTTAGGGCTTCTGATTCTCTGGTTTTTAGTCACACGTGGGCACAGTCTTCTTCCTTCCCTCGAATAGTTCCTTTTCCTGTGGAAATGGTTGGGTGTTATTTGTTAAGGCTTCAAATAGAGACTGTTTTTATCTATTGTATTTTATCTGTTACATTTATGTTTGATTATTTGTTGTTTAAAAATTCAAACAAGTTAAAAGGAATTGAATAGCATGTAACATTTCCTCCAATCCCTGACCCCTAATCTACTGTTCTTCCCAGAATAAAGAAGCCATCATTACTCATTTCTTAGAATTCTGAGAGGTATTCTTTGCATAAACAAGGCTTGACTATTTTAAAGTGGCTTTGATTAGGTAGGAGCCGTGGTGACACAGTGTTTTAAGAGCTCAGCTGCTAAGCAGAAAGGCTGGTAGTTTGAAGTTCAGAGAAAGGAGTGATTAATTTGGGTGGGCTAGCCAGGAAATTTCTGGAGGAAATGGAAGAAGTGGAAATATATGTACCAGGTAGAACAAATGAAAGTGTGAGGCTGAGCCCAACTAGGGTATGGACAAAAGAAGAATGAAATCCAATGTCTGGCATAGTCGACTTGAGTACCAGCTCATTTGCCTTTAAAAATACTCTCTCCAGCCCTTTAAGGCTCTCCATTTGGGGGATTTCTCCATTAGTGGTTGTAGTTTACAGGCAGTAGTGAAAGGGGGTTAACTGGTTGGCTACTTTGGCTGGACTTTAGGATGCATCTGCCTATGACTTGACATTGACTCGATGGCACTGGGTTTGGTTTGGTTTGGTTTGGATTGGCCTTTGTAAAGCTACATGGAGCCTAGCTCTGGAAGTTGGTTTATAAGTTCAAAGACTAGTTTTTTATAAGTTTACTCAAGGATGTTGGCTTGTAAGGGACTGAATAGCACTCTGAAAACTTACTATAAAAGTCTTCTTGTTAAACCACAAGGCTGATGTATAATCAACAAAGTGAGAGAGACCTGTATAGAGATAAGAATACTGTGTCTACCAGCCAGATCGTACTTTTCCTGATTATCAGGGTTCCTGAAGCCAAATTAAACAGGCTTGGTTGATAAGCCTTAAATGAGAACCTAACGGATTGGAAGGGTCTTATGAGAGAGATCTTGTATGCTTTTGTACACCATGAAGAATTCTTTTCTGTTGCATATTGTACCTTTGTAGTGGCCAGAATGTGTTTCTCTCTTCCGCTGCCTCTCCACTCCACATTAGTAAGAAACAAGTGTTTCTGTTAGATGTTCCTGCTTTCTAATTCCATGCAAATACTGCTTTTGTGCCAAGCCCATATTATTCTCCTGAGTTTCTTTTTAGTCTTGTTGGTAGAATTTAGAAAATATCTGTTTCTCACCAGCAGTATAGTTATAGTAATTCTCTCATTGAGCGCCGTTTTTTTTTTTTTTCACTTTTTTCCAAATTCTAGTGATGTTGCCAAGCAGGGCCACCACGAATGGCTATGCACTGCACAACCCTAGGAGAGGGTGCCATTCACATAGACTATAATTGAATGGCGCCACTAGGGTTGTGCAGTGCACAACCTACACAACTGTACTCGGTGGCCCTGGCATAATATGATGTTAGTGCTGTCTTGGCCAAGGGCAGAGTTTTGGGAGAGGTAGAGGATAGAAGATTTGAACTGTTCCCAGTGACTGAGTAAGAGGGCTGAAGCCGTGAGCTGCTTCTGTGAGCAGGAGAAGAAGCAAGAACTACAGAGTGGCTGTAGAAGGATTATTCTCTGGCAGTAGCAGGTATTGCATGGGAAAACTACTTGATTTCATTCTTTAAGTATATAACTTTTTGTGGGCCTACTATGTGAGGATTGAGAAACAGAGAAGAATTTGCAAAGGAGGGAGCCTCTGATCTGGGCCTTGTGAGGGACACCAAATAAACCAAACCTGTTGCCATCAAGTCAGTTCTAACTCATAGAAACCCTATGGGACAGAATAGAACTGCCCCTCATAGAGTTTCTAAGGAGTGCCTAGTAGATTCAAACTGCTGACCTTTTGGTTAGCAGCCATAGCACTTAACCCACTGTGCAAGCAGGTGTCCAAGGATATAAATATGTCAATTTAAAAAAAACAACTTTATTCAGATACAATTCACGTATAGGTGGTCCCTGGGTTACAAAGGACATCTGCTTCTACCTGTGTCTTTAAGTTTGATTTATAGGTAAGTAAGGACAGGTGCATATGGTTCTTATTTAGCCTTACTTTAGAACAAGAAAAGGACCGAAGCCTTTTCAAGGAATAAAAGTTGCCTGTACAGCAAGTGAAGATGATTGTGGTGAACAATTTGTTGCAAGTAAGTGTTAGTTAAATCATTTCCAAGTGAGGGCAGATTTACATAATATTAAAGGGCCAGTACAGGTTGTCCAGAAGTTCACATCCTATGGACTTACTATACTATATAATGCACCCATTTAGGGCATATAATTAAATGGCTTTTATTATATTCACAGACTTGTATAACCATTACTACTAGCTTCCCATCCCCTGCCCCTAAGCAGCCACTAGTCTGGTTTCCGTCTCTATGGATTTCTGTCTTCTTGACATTTCATATGAATGGAATTATATAATATGTGGTCCTTTGTGACAGGAAACTTACTTAGTATACTGTTTTTAAGATTCACCCACATTTTTTTTTTACTTAATATGACTGAGTGAAAATGTACATTCCCGTATAAATTTACATGCCCACCTATATACAGCTTCCACTGCTCTTCCTGTCCAGTGACAGCACACTGTTCCTCTCTGCTCCATACGTGTCTCATCCTCCCAACAGTTTCCTTTCCCCTCCTCCCCACCCACTCTCCTTCCTCCAGCCAGAAGTCAGAAGGATGATATCCTATAGATGTATAGAACCATAAAGTGTATCCAATATATGGTCACTCTGCATCACCAAGTCCAATCCATTCGTCCAAAGAGTGGACCTTCATTATGATTTATGGGCAAGGGCAGCATCAAGGCCAGGGGCCATGCTCCCAGGGGAACCCTGAAACCGCTGGACCATCAGTTGTGGTCTTTTAGTGGAGATCTCAGGATGCACCCCTTTTTATTCTTGTGTTGCCAATGAGACTCAACTTAGTGAGCTCCATCACAGCTATCACTGGTGGTGGCCGGGCACCATCTGGTTCTTCCGGTCTCAAGTTGATGTAGGCACCCATCACCCACATTTTTGGCATGTATCTCTATTTCATCCCTTTTTCTGGCTGAATAATAGTCCATTGTGTAAATAGACCACATTTTGTTTACCTGTTCATCAGTTGATAGACATTAATTTTCACCTTTTGGTTGTCTTGAGTAGTACTTCCATGAATATTTGTGTGTGAGTATATCTTTCAGTTCTCCTTTTAAGCATCTTGGGTAGATTTCTAGGAGTGGAATTGCTGGGTCATATGGTAATTCTATGTTTAACTGTTTGAGGAACTGTCAAGTTGTTTTACAAAGTGGCTGTGCCACTTTATATTTCTACTAGCGTGGATGAGGGCTCCAGTGTAGGAGGGTACCAGTTTCTCCATATCCTCACCAGTACTTGTTATTACCTGAATTTGTGATTCTAGCCATATTAATTTGTATAGAGTAGTATCTAATGGTGGTTTTTCTTTTTAATAGTAGGATAAAATATATGTATGTAAAGTCTGTCATTCTAACCATTTTTCAGTGAACAATTCAGTGGCATACCAGTTACATTTACAGTGTTATGCACCATCACCACTTATATCTAAAACTTTCTCATCATTCTAAACAGAACCTCTGTGCCCATTAAATAGTAATTGTCCATTTTCTTCTTTCCCAGCCCCTCATAAGCTCTCATCTACTTTCTGTCTCTATGCATTTGCCTATTCTAGATAGTTCATATAAGTGAAACCATATAATATTTGTCCTTTTGTGTCTGACTTACTTCACTCACCGTGTTTTCAGATTCAGCCATGTTGTAGTATGTATAAGAACTTCATATGTATTTTTATTGTGTTAAGTGTATAAGAACTTCTTAATTATGGCCTAATAATATTCCATTGCATATATAGACCACATTTTAGCTATCATTTATCTGTTGATGGATATTTTGCTCATTTTTACCTTTTGGTTTTTGTGAGTAGTGCTGCAGTGAACATTAATTTTCAAGTATCTGTTTGAATCCCACTTTCAAGTTTTTTTGGAATATGCCCAAGGGTGGAATTTATGGGTTATATGGTTATTCTATGTTTAACTCTGTAAGGAACCAGCCATCATAGTAGTTTTTATTTGTATTTATCTGATTATTAATGATTTTGAGCATCTTTTTATGTGCTTATTGGCTTCTTGTATATCTTCTTTGGAGAACTGTTTAAGCCGTTTGCCCATTTTTTAATTGTATTGTTGGTCTTTTTTGTTTTTGAGTTGTAAGAGTTCTTTGTATATTCTGGATACTAGACCCTTATCAGTTATATGATAGGGATCCTATTGGGTGGATTGTTTTTACACTTTCTTGATAGTGCCCTATGAATCACAAACAATTTTAACTTTGTTCAAGTCCAATTTACCAGTTTTTTTCTTTTGTTACTTGTGCCTTAGGTGTTGTCTAAGAATCTGTTTCTAAATCCAAGGTCATGAAATATTAGCTGTATCTGTGCTTCTAAGAGTTCTATAGCTTTTGCTCTTATATTTAGATCTTTAAGCCATTTTGAATTAATTTTGGTATGTAGTGTGAGGTAAGGCTCCAACTTCATTCTTTTGCTTATAGATGTATGGTTGTCTCAACACCATTTGTTGAAATCACTGTTGTTTTCCCATTGGTCTTGGCACTTTTGTTGAAAATCAATTGACCAGACACATGAGTTTATTTCTGGACTCTCAGTTCAGTTCCACGAATCTCTGTATGTCTCTTCCTGTGGAAATAATACACTATCTTGTTGATTCCTGATGCTTTGTGACAAGTTTGGTATCAGGAGTTGTGAGTCCTCCAACTTACTTCTTACTTCTCCTTTTTCAAGATTTTTTTGGCTATTTGAGGTACCTTGCAATTTCATAATGAATCTTGGAATCAGTCTGTATATGTCTATAGAGTAATCACCTAAGATTCTGTATAGGAATTGTGTTGAGTCTGACATCTGAAAATTTAAAGGAGTCGCATAATATGTTATAGGCACTATTTCCAGAAGAGGAATCTGACAGTACTATATAAACTGGAGTGAAGATGGGGGAAATACTGAAGACTAATCTGCTGTAGTAGTTAAAGAAAAGGTAGGGACTGACCTACAGTAAGTTAGTGAGGGAGGATTTGTGATGTATTAGAAAGTTTAAATTAAAGATGGTAGGATTTAGGGATGAATTAGATGTGGGAGCTGAAGAAAGGAGCAGCAAAGATAGCCTTGAGGCTGTGAGATAGGCTCATTGACTGGATAGCAGTACCCTTTTTGAACTGTATATTTTGGAATGATTTTAAACTTACAGAAGAGTTGGCAGTGGTACTGCAGAGAATCCCTCTGTACTCTTTGCTTAGCTTCTCCTAATGTTTGCATCGTACATAAATCATGGGACAGAGATCAAAACTAAGAAATTGACATGGGCTTAATATTAATAACAAAACAAAAAACTTTATTTGGATAATAACTGGCCTTTTTCTGTTCAGGATGTAATCTAGGATCCTATGTCGCATGTAGCTGTCACGTGACATTAATTTTCTGTAGTCTGTGTCAGTTCCTCAGTCTTTGTTCTTTATGATTTTGACATTTTTAAGGTACTGTCTATTTGATAGAAAGTGCACCTCATGTTTTCCAGTATTTAGACTGTGGTTATATAATTTTTGGCAAGAATTCTGTAGAAATGATATGATGTGCACTTTTTGTTTCTTAATATCAGGAGGTACATGATGTTTCCAAGTTAACATTGATCACTGCCAGGGTTCTCCACTGTGAAGTTACTGTTTTTCCCTTTTCTCTTTGTAATTAAAAAAATCTTAGCTTTGGCTATATGTAAATATCCTGTGTCTAATCACACTTTCATTACTCATCCTGTTGTTGTTGTCAGGTGCTGTTGAGTCAGTTCTGACTCATAACGACTCTGTGCCACAGAAGGAAACACTACCTGGCCTTGCACCATCCTGACAATCGTTGTTATGCTTGAGCCCATTGTTGGAGCCACATTTCAGGCCATCTTGTTGAGGGTCTATGTCTTTTTTGCTGACCTTCTACCAAGCATTATGTCCTTCTCCAGGGACTGGCCTCACCTGATAACATGTTCAAAGGACATGAAATGAAGTCACACCATTCTCAACTCTAAGAAGCATTCTTGCAGTGTTTGTTCTAAGACAGTGTTTTTCGTTCTCCTTGTACTTCCTGGTATGTTGAGTATTATTTGCCAGCACCACAATTCGAAGGCATGGATTCTTGTTTGGTCTTCCTTACTCACTGTCCAGCTTTCACATGTGTACGAAGCTACTGAAAACACCATGGCTTGGATCGGGCCACTTTAGTCCTCAGAGTGACATCTTTGGTTTCTAACACTTTAAAGAGATCTTTTGCACCACATTTGTCCAGTGTACTGTGTCATTTAATTCTTTGAGTGCTGCTTCGGTGGACATTGATTATGGGTCCAAGTAAAATATAATCCTTGACAGCTTCAGGTTTTTCTCTGTTTATCATAATGTTGCACACTGGTCCTTTGGTGAGGATTACTAGTCCTAATATCTATCACTGATTCTTGCCTGCAGCAGTTGTTGCTATAGTGTTTGCCTAAAGATAATTTTCTGTTTTCCTTCAACCATTATTAGTTTGAATTCTAACTTCAAGGAAGAGCTGTTTCTTCTCCCGTAATTTCTTTGAGGGAGCAGTAGAGAAGGATGCAGTTAGAGAAAGAAGATTCCAAGTTCAAATTTAATCATCTTAAGTCTGAAGTACCTGTGTGACATCTAGATGGAGATGTTCAGAAAACATTTGGTACTTTTATAGAAACAGAAGTTGAGGTTATGATACTGGAGGTAAGCACTGTCACTATTATTTCTATTTAAGAAATGTAGAAAGTGAGGTTCAGGGTGAAACCTGAGGCATAGGGAGATAAAACAGCAAGGCAACCTGGAGCAATATAGTTGAAGGCGTTAATTGTTCCGCAAGAGACCTTCTGCTTTGTTCAGTGGCTCGTCAATGACAATTTAAGATTTGTAAGGATGGAAAGATTTAGAATCAGATCCTGGTTCTCATTATAACATTGTGTGCAACAATAGTCATTTAATGTCTTAAATAAAATTTGAGTACCTAAATGATCCCTGTAGGCCACTGGAGAAAAGAGAAGAGGTGTTGGGAGTTATTGGAGAAGGCTTTGTGGAAGAAACAGAACTTGCTGTAGGCTTAGTTGAAATTTCACAATGAGAAGGAGAAGAGAAAGGTCATCCAGTAAGGATGATGCTATCAATAGTTCATGTTTATTTTATTCCTTACAATGTGCCAGACACTGAACTGAGCACTTAATGCATTTATTCTCAAGTCTACCCTATGATGTAGTACTGTAATCTCCTTTGATAGATGAGGAAACTGAGTATAGAGTGGTTAAATACTCTCTCCCTGTAGGTAGCTGGTAAGGGTAGACAAATAATATATCAGAATGTTACTAGCAAGCATGGAATTACAAGTAGACTCAGATGAATTGAAAGTTTGGTATGAGCTGTTGCTGATGTAGTGCATATGGGGGGTAGATTTTCTAATGTAATCAGAATAATTACAGCTACTCAGTATTGAGTGCTAGCTATGTACTACACGTTATGCCAAGTGCTTTTCTTAACTTTATCTCATTTGGTCTACTTAAAAACTTTGAGACATAGCATAGTTACAATTGTAATCCAAGTTTTAGAGAAGACAAGTGCTTCAATCTTTTGGCCAAGGTCATATTCATGATGAATGGCAGAGTGAGAATGAGGACTCAAGTCTGTTTTCACTGTAAAGCCTATATTAACAAAGTCCTCTGTCTGTTGGACTGTGTTTGGGTATGAACACTACCAAATATGCCTTTGCAATTCTTCTTTTTCTGTATCTCAGTGGCTAATCAACTTACATTCTTCTGTTACATATAGTTCATGCAGGTTACAATCTGGTCTATCAAGTCTGGGAACCATTCTGTCTTTAAGATGATTTTGCAACTTTTTCAATCCGTTGTATGTTGATTCTGAAACTCAACTGCAAGTAAGCAGTCAAATTTCTTTTTTCTCTAAATTCTTTAGCTAAGTCTCTTTGTAAACTCTTTATGCTAATATACATGGCAGGTTCTAAGAAAGAGGTAGAAAGGGAATGATAGGAGAACAGAAGATGAGCATTTAGCCACAAAAGGTGGGGAAGACTTACGGGAGCTAATGATGCTTAATGTTGGCATTTGAAAGTTAAATATGGGTTGGATATAGGAGGAAAGGTAG
Source organism: Heterohyrax brucei (assembly GCA_028571685.1). Classification (NCBI taxonomy): domain Eukaryota; kingdom Metazoa; phylum Chordata; class Mammalia; order Hyracoidea; family Procaviidae; genus Heterohyrax; species Heterohyrax brucei. The sequence continues at coordinate 148,196,733 of CM053166.1, forward strand.
GAAAGCCATTTTGGACTAGTGAATGGGATTGATACTGGAGATTTAAATTAAAAAAAAATATTATGAAATGTTAGGAAACAGCAGGTAGATCTGTAATCCCAGGGTTGTAGAAGATTTTCAAATCATTAAATTAAAGGCAAAAAAAGGATAAAGGAAGTAATAAATACATAAAAACAAAGCTTTTATACATCAGCAAACCACTATAAACAGCTGATACAGTGACAAACTGGCAAAAATATTTGTAGTATATGTCAAATGTCATTGTTGTTAATTGCCATTGAGTTGGTTCAAACTTATGACAGCCCCGTGTATAATAGAATGAAAGGCTGCTCAGTTCTATACCATCTTCATGATCGTTGATAAGCTTGAATTCATTGTTGTGGCCACAGTACATTTTGAGTACCTTCCAATCTAGGGGGCCTCATCTTCCAGCAGTCAATTGGACAATATTCTGTTGTGATCTATAGGATTTTCATTGGCAAATTTTTGTAAGTAGATTCCCAGACCTTTCTTCCTAGTCTATCTTAAGTCTGGAAGCTCCATTGAAACCCGTCTACCCTGGAGGAACCTGCTGATACTTGAAACACAAGTGGCATAACTTCCAATATCATACCAACATGCAAGCCACCACAGAATGACAAACTGACATATGTGTAGTGGATATGTCATATATTCTGTGTTCAATATCATTAACATGCAAATAGCTCTTATAACTATGAGAAAAAGAACACACCAGTTAAAAAATAGGCAAAGATCACAGAGGGTCACATCACAAAAGAAATAATGCAGCTAGCCAACAAACATTTTAGAAAATAGTTTAACATTTTTGGTAATCTGAGACATGCAAATTCAGGTGATAAATGGTATGTATGTGTGTAAATCCCAGTGGCAGTGATGGTTAAATGCTACAGCTGCTAACCAAAAGGTCAGCAATTCGAATCTACCCGGTGCTCCTTGGAAACTCTGTGGGGCAGTTCTACCCTGTCCTGTAGGGTTGCTGTGAGTTGGGATCGACTTGATGGCAGTGGGTTTGCTTTTAGTTTATTAGAAAAGGAGATAGTAGGAACGTGTTGCTTGTCATGAATTATATTCAGGATACCATGCTGGAGAGGTTGGTAGTGTCCAGAGCAGAGATGGCCTTGTCTGCCATGCCAAGGAGCTTTAGCTTTTTCAGTCAATACTGGCAAATCACTGAAGGATTTTAAGTGGCAGATCAGAGTGACATTTTAGATAGATCCCTCCCTCTTGCAACAGTGTGCTTAGAGACCTGTGAGAGGTTGCAGTGGTCTGGGGACAGATGATTGAAGGTCTAGGGATATGAACATTAGTGAATAGAGCTGTAAGACAGACATTAGGCAATCTAAGGATCTTCTTTATGGTGGGCAATGGGCATGAACACATGTCCTTAGAAATATCCCAGATAGCTGTGTACCATCATAGGTGGAGGAGCCACAAGAACTGAACTCCAGAGAGCTGGACCTGGGGAAATTGTGCGCTAGGCCAAATGCCATGCCTGGCATCTCTCTCACTCTGTATTTCCCTTTCATTTAGTTTTCCCATTGTTTTCACTGCTTGTCTGGCTAGCCTCTCATTATAGGGGTGGTCTGTGGTGACTGGTCCTCCTTCTTAATTGTATTTCTCATAATATTAACAGTTCCTGCGGATCTGACTCGACGGCACTTGGCTTTGGCTGGCAGTGAACACAAGCTGTCTCCTTTAGGTGCTATGAAAGTAGGGTTTGTTCATTCTCCGTGGTAGGAAGGAGCAGAAGTGGAAGGGAGGCTGAATAGTGATAGAAATGAGATTAGGGCTGATACGACTGTGGAGACAGGAAGCAGAACAAATGATGGCTGAGAGATTGGGCAGGGAAGAGGGAAACCTAGAACCAGAGGAATGGTTCAGAAGTAGATGACTAACTGGGACTGTAGCTGGTGCCTAGATAGGATGCTTAGGAAAGAGTTGAATTTACAAGTTTCTGAGAACTTTGGCTTAGTACAGGGGTAATGGGCATGAACGCTTGTCCTTAGAAATCCCTTGAATAGCAGTGTGCCATCATAGGTGGTGGGACTTTCTGGGGAAGCTGAGACAGTGAACCTGCAATTCTTTTTCCTATAAAAACCAGTTAGAAAAGACCTCAGTTTTATAAGGATATAAGAATTGAAAGAGTCCACCAGGCTTGGGATGAGACAGGTTGCAGCTTGTACTCTGAAGCTAATCAGTGTAAACATAATTTTATGCTCTGTTGAATTTGTGTTTTGAGATGTCTCATATTGTAGAAAGTAGATCTTGTAAGCTGCTTGGTGTCACAGGTGTAGCACTATTAGGGTGACTCCCCTATCTGATGTTGAGATCAAGAGACAGGGCTAGAGTCTGAAGAAGGGAAGCCTCTCTGAGGTCTGGTCTGTGTTGGGTATCAGGTGGAAAGTGCATTGAACTAGGAGGTAAGGGACCTGGTTTCTTGTCAGAAAGCTGATCAGAACCTTTGTCCTCAGTTTTTTCATCTGTAAAATGGGAGTTAATAACACAGCCTGCCTACCTCACAAATGATGGGAAAGTGGAAATACTTTGCAGCACTTCTCTGCCCGCTACCTGCCTGTGCACTTCTCTTCAGGTGCTGAGCTGGGCAGAATTCAGCGTGAATACAAAGTGTCAAGTCAGTGCTGGGATGCATTCTCATCTTACTATGGCCCTTGTGTGCATTTCCAAGTGTTCTCTCTTCCCATTCTGTTGGGGATTGAAGGGATAGTTTATCTTTCTGTCTGCTAGTGTAGAACACTTGCTACCAAAATTTAGAGGCTATTGGAAGCCAACCAAGGAAGAAAGCAGTGACATTCAGGCCAAAGGTAGGGACCCCTGTGACTCCTTGGCTTTGGCCTTCTGAATTAAAGCATATATTGTCATCTCAGTCCTTTATTTAATAGTGCTCATGGATGTGGCTCAAGCAACACAAAACAAAGAAATTCAATGTAGTGAATCTTTATGATTACTGAAGGAGGCTGTGAGTTTGCTGCAAATGGAATATGATGAATTTGGGTGCTTTTTCAAATCTGCTGATTTGATATGTCTACAAATACTGATTTAAAGATTGCTTGAAAGAGTTACCCTCTATCCAGGTGCTGGGAATAGACAGGAAAGATGTAGAAGGCCTAAGTGTTGTTTAGGATGACTTGGCTACATGAAAGTAGCTATTAGAAAACCTATTTAGAGTCAAGCCTCAAAAGAAGTTAGATCCATGACTGAATGGTGGATAATGTGATAAACGGCTCTGCTTGGCAGAGACTGGAAGATTTCTCCTTTTAGGAGATTCCTGGGCTTCTGGTTTAGAGCTTTTATGGGTCAGAACCAGCCAGGTGGAGCAATTGTAGGGAAGTATGACCCCTAAGAATCTGTTCATCCTGTCTTTGCTGTGAGTATAAAAAAGCAGGAGTTAACTATGAGGCCCAGTATTATAATTTTGCTTGTCTGTTTAGCATTGATGGAAGTGTTTTGGGTATTCCAGAAACTCAGGAAGGCTACTGGCGTGAGTCTTTGGTTACTCCAGAGAGAGCTATTGAGAAGCTTTCCGAGGTAGCTGGGAGGCCCTGTTTGTTCTCTGTATACCATAGCTACTCCATGTTGCCTTTGATGGGTATGGTGCTAGGTAACTATGTGCAGCCTCTACCATGGTCCCTTGCCTAAGGTGAGTAAACTCTACTGCTGGATTAGTGGTAAAGAATGCCAGCTTTGTTTATTTCTTACTTGGACTGCTCCTGAGTGGTGGGATGGGGAGTGGGGATAAGCTCACATTGGGATGATTGAAACTCCAACTCTACAATCCTTATCCCAAACTGTTGGGCCCAGATGTATTTCAGTGATCAGTAGTTTTTGGATTTTTTATAGTTTACATTTACTCCCAGTGGGGTCTAAGACAGTATCCCATAATGAAATATATTATTATTTCTATGGAAAAATATATTGACCATAAGTGGAATAAAGAAGATCTGTTGACAGCCTCACATCAGTTCAAATCAGACTTTGCTAGCCAATTGGCTTTGAAAACAATTCAGTTTTTAGAGCTTTCTGGATTTGGCCATTGCTGATAAAGGATTGTAGACCTATTATTGTCACAGATTTTGTACTTTTAATCAAATTGACTCACAGGGAAAAAGGCACGTTCTCGATGGCTACTACCTGGGAGACGTTCTTTGATGAGGTATTATCCGGGTGATGGACTCCAGAGCCATGGACTCCAAGGTCCCTTCAAGACCTTTTCTCTCTTCCACTGTCTTTCTCCTCTTCTTAGCAGGGATTCAAGCAGGTGTCTTTCCTTTATGTGTCTTCCTTCCTTTTTCCTTCAAAATGTAGACTGAGAGAGCATACACACAACAAAGCCAAAAGTCCAATTTATGTTAAAATTTCTCGGCAAGATAATGTAACACATTCGTGTTCTCTAAATTACACTATTAAATCACTACAATTGATAGGATTCTACAAACATGAGTTTCTTTCTTTTGTAAGTGAATAACTGTTCACCAAAAGGTTTGTGGTTCAAACACATCCAGAAGTGCCTCAAAAGACAGGCCTGGTTATCTGCTTCCAAAAGGTCACAGCCTTGAAAACCTTTTGGAGCAGTTCTACTCTATACACATGGAGTCTCAGGAGTCTGAATCAACTCTACAGCAACTAGCAACAACAAAAACTAATGTCCAGTCCAGTGTGATTGATCCCTATAGTAGTTCAAACAAACACAACACCAAACCTGTTGGCATTGATTCTGACTTGTCCCGACCCTGTAAGTCAGAGCAGAACTGCCCCATAGGGTTTCCAGGGAGCACTGGGGGATTGGAACTGCCAGCCTTTTGGTTAGCAGCTGTGGCACTTAACCACTGTGCAAACAGGGCACCATTAGTAGTTCAGACATTCATTGTATCTGGCTACCTGTCATCAAGTCTCCTCAGGGCATTTGTTAAACATGCGGATTTCTGGGCCTGGGTCTTGGACTTCTTGAATCAGAATTCCTATTCAGAAGGCCCAGGAATTTCCATGTTTAACAAGTTTACCAGGGGGTCCTTTGTGTCTTCTGACTTTTGGAAAACACTGCTATGTGGAATGAGGTCAGATTACCATAGCTGTAGGTTTTTAAAGTCTGTGTAATCCTGGTGTAGGTCACGCCAAGTAGCATGAAATTGATTTGTCTTTTAGAAGGACAAGGTTCTTCTGGTTTGGTTTCCCCTGGGAGGAGAGTAGGAGAGCAAAACCAGCCAACCATGCTCAGAAACAAACCAGTCAAATCAAAGTGAAGTTTGGACCTCGGAGTAGTAGTGTTGATAGGGTGGCCAAATTAAACAGGACTCCCAGTTAAATTTGAATTTCACATGAACAGTGAATTTTCTTTTCATTGTTTAGGACATCAGTATACTAAAAAAAATTCATTATCTGAAATGCAATTTAAATGCAAGTCCTATATTTTTATTTGCTGTATCTGGCAATACTGAGTATTGATAAACCCACCTTGCCCCGTGGGAGACAAACCCGATGGCATTTCCGTACTTGCTTCATGCTCAGTATCTATTTTCACTTATCCTGGGCTACAAGCTTCTAAGACCAGCTACTTGTGTCATATTGAAGAGGTAAAAATTGAGTTAAATTGAGGCTTATTCTAAAGGTTAAGAGTGTTCTACAGGCTAAAAGGGCCTGTCTTAGTCACCTAGTACTGCTATAATGGAAATAGCAGCCAATCTCTTAAGCAGTGTGCTACCAGGGCCCCATCTATACCACACTTGTGCTTATGCAAACAGAAATATATACTATGGAAAAACACCTGCTTACCTTCATTTTTTATATTACACTTACCATTGTGTCCAGTATTTCCTTTGTTAACTGTACTTCTTTTTCAATTGCAGATCTTTCTCCTGGCCTGCCCTCCATGTCGAGGAGCTATCGTTGTCTTCAAGTAAGGGAACATTGTTTTTTTTTCTTGCTCTGCTATCATTGCTGTTCATACTGTCTGATAACAAAGGGTGATGGAGTATGTTACTGTGAACACCTTGGGCTTGAACCACTTTTTCTCTGGGCTTTCTCTAAGGACAAAAAAGTCTATGAGGGCCCAGTGAAATGGGAAAGTGTTGTATGTGAAGATCTGTTTGTTGTCAAGCCCTAACACACCTTCTAAGAAAATGCTTGAAAAGTTGCTGTCCTCCTGAAGTTTTGCTTGAGACCATACTCTAGACTAGATATCTTTCCTTCGCTCTCAAGAATCTTTGTGTTTTCTTCCTACTTCTCCACTGAGCATTTGGTTCTTCACTTTGAAGGACGTTATTTGTAGGTTTTCATTTTTTAGAAGTCCAAATTAAAATGAGGAGAGAAAGATACCACCTTACATTACAAGTCTCGACTTTCTTAAAAATGTTGTTACGTTCCATTGTATTAATTTCAACTCATGGCAACTGTTCGTGTTACAGAATAGAACTGCCCTGTAGGGTTGCAAGGCTATAATCTTCATAGAAGCAGACCACCAGGTCTTGCTCCTGAGGAGCTACTGGGTGGGTTCAAACTGCCAACCTTTTGGTTACCAGCTGAGCACTTAATGGTTTGTGCCACCAGGCCTCTTTTTCTTAAAAATAGTATCAAATTTCTTACAGTTCATAGCAGGAAATCGTGTTTATCTTAATTTAATGCTTAAGTGAAATTTGCAAGAGTCCCGGAGCTATCATTTTAACTGTGAGTTGTGACCAACTCACTTATCAGATCTTTTATTAAGAGTTCTTAATGAGAAGCTACTCCACAATATTAGTCTCATCTTTTTCCCCTTTTACTGGCCCCCATTTTGGAGCTATTTCTGAGCAGTGAAATGGCCGCTAGCCACAGGAAATAAAGAGCCTAGGTGATCCTTGGATAATTGAGAGTGGTGTAAATGGCTCTCCGATTTACTTAAGTCATTGAAGTGGTTAGGTAGGGAAAAAGAAATACCCCATTTGCTGCTTCAGATAGCCACTTAGTCTCTTGCCTTAGGTGCGGAGCTCTCTGCCGGTGAGAGGTAATGGATCCTGATGTCGTGTATTTCTTACTTGGACAGCTCCTAGGGGGAAGGGGTATTTAATCTTGTTTTCCTCCCTTGATTTTCCAAAATGAGCTCAATTATTCAGTGTAATGTTTTTAAAGTAACATTTATTGGTTTTATTTCATTATTATGAAAATAACAATTCTCATCTTAGAAAACACAGAGACACATAAAGAGAATAAACACTGGCCATAGTTTAACTCTTAAGAGACAATTTTTGCTGTTTCCTTTCTTTTTTTATAAGCAGAGACCATGTCGTATATTTAGTTTTCTCAGTGTATCTTCTCTAAATTTTCTTTTTTATATATGTAAAAAACATATAAATATGATTGTTGAATTTGTTTTTTGAGGTGAAAGTGTATATAACAAAATATTTGCCGATTAAAGAATTTTTACATGTATAATTCAGTGACATTGGTTATATTCATAATGTTGTATAACCATTACCGCTACCCTTTTATTCTACTGTTATCAGAAACTGAATTTATATTTCTCTGGTATTCTGGTTTTCTTTTCCTATTTTTTCTCCTCGAAGCCCCCTTATCTGTTCATCCTTGCACTTTATTTAGCCGTATGTATCTTTCCATATTTTTTTCTCCATGCTTATACATTCATAAATACATAGTCAGGCACACACACATACACATACAGAGTTTGGGGATTCTTTTTGTTCTTATTTTTTAAAACTGGAATTTTATTATATATATTTTTACACATGTTGCTTTCCTCATTCAGGAAACCCTGGTGACGTAGTGGGTTAAGTGCTATGTCTGCTACCCAAAAGGTCATCAGTTCAAATCCACCAGGTACTCCTTGGAAACTCTGTGGGGCAGTTCTACTCTGACCTATAGGGTCGCTGTGAGTCAGACCCAACTCAATGGCAGTGGGTTTGGTTTGGCATTTTTCCTCATTCAGCAATATTTCATGGAAATCTATTGAAGTTAGTTGGCTTGACTCATATTTTTTTTAAAGACTGAAGAATATTTCATGGATAAACATTTACTTTGTTTCCAGATATCTGTCAATACAATCAATGCTGAAGTAAATATCATTGCGCATATGCGTTTACATACTGGTGCTTTTGGTGAACATTTACACATACATTTATGTATGTATATGTATGTCTGTATATACACACACACACATATACAAACATGCATATGTTGACGTTAGCTGCCCTTGAGTTGTTCTCTGACTCATGGCAAATGTATGCACGATGGAATGAAACACTGTCTGGACACATGTACCTTTTATGTATATGATATCTTTTACATGTATACATACATATGGTTGTTAACAGATGGTGTCATACTGATTTACAAAAAAGGCTGTTACACTTCACATTCATTTTTGTATGTCATGTATAATGCACGAGAGTATTCTTTAAATCACCTCCAGCAATAGGTGTAATGCAAAGCCAGCCAAGTGCCATAATTTTGACAACTTCATGGGTGTAGTTTTTTGGCTACTAGTAAATTTCGGCATTATTTCCTGTTTTTTCCAAATTAAATTTGTTCTTCCTGAATTGTTGATTTGTATCATCTGCCTATTTCCTGTAGATAGTTCATGTTTTTCTTAATCTGTAAAAACTCTGTATATCTTAGGTTTTGTCTCTTTGTCTATCATCATAGTTACAGTTATCTTGACCAAATCTTTGTTAATGTATTGTCTTTACTTATGCGTATGGTCTATGGAAGTTTTTAAATATCCAAATATGACTCTTTTCTTTTTATAGCTTCTAGATTTCTAGTCTTTGGTTAAGAAGCTCTAGTCCACCTCTAGATTTTATGTTGTGTTTGCTGTAGAATGCTGCCTAGTCGATTCCTACTCACATTGACCACATGTGACAGAGTAGAACTGACCCAGAGGGTTTTTTTAGGCTGTATTCATTTCAGGAGCAGACCACTAGGTCTTTTCTCCTACAGAACATCTGGTAGATTCAAGCTGCCGACCTTCTGGTTAGCAGCCAAGTGCTTAACCATTGTGCCACCAAGGTTGCTTGTGTCTATATCTATATATACTGTCAAATTGATTGTTATAGCAACCCTGTAGTACAAGAGTAGAATTGCTCCATAGGGTTTCCAAGGAACAGCTGGTGGTTTCGAACTGCTGGCCTTTTGGTTAACAGCTGTAGTTCTTAACCACCATGCCACCAGGGCTCCGTATAATCTAGATTTTCTTGGCAGATTAAAAATATTATATTTGTCTTAATCTGTCTAGAATTTATTGTTTATATGGTATGAGGTATATAGTATATATACTGTATGAGGAAAGTTTCATTTTCTTAAAGTTGACTAACCAGTTGTGCTAGCATAATATATTTAATAATCCATATTTCTCCTTTGAAATGAACTGCTGTCTTTGTCATCTATTAACATTTTTCTTTAATGGACTTTGTATATGGATTCTCTATTCTGTTTCATCTGCCATATTTTTTACACAAATATCGTACATCTTATGCATTCATTTGCTGACCTTGCCCTTCCCACACAATTTTTTATTTGTTACAAAAAACATGTGGAGAAGGATTGGCATGGAGGCTCTTGCGAGGATGCCTCGGAAGGATTGGGTATGACCAGCAAACAAATGCAGAAGGTTGTACTTTATTTCATAAAAATATAACATTTATCAATTTGTTTACCAGAATTATATTAATTTGATTGTGTAAGCTTTTAAAATATTTTTATTGGCTATTATTCAGCATTTAAAAAAAAAAATTTATTTAATATGACTGAATGAAAGTGTACATTCCCGTATAAATTTACATGCCCACTTGTATGCAGCTTCCACTGCTCTCCCTGTCCGGTGACAGCACACTATTCCTCTCTGCTGCATACATGTCTCATTCTCCCAACAGTCTCCTTTCCCCTCGTCTCCACCCACTCTTCTTCCTCCAGTAAAGTGCATCCAATATATGGTCACCCTGCATCACCAAGTCCAATCCATTCGTATCCAAAGAGTGGACCTTATTAGGCATTTTTAAACTATATATGCAAAAATTTAAGATCACTTTTATTTACCCTCCTTCAAAAAACAAAAAAAATAACCCTATTGAGATTCTAATTAGAATTGCAGTAAATATATATTTCCATTTTTGTCAGAATTGATTTTTTTAATTACCTTTTTTAAAATCTAACAAATGGTGTTTCTTTTAATTTGTTCATATCTTGTTTATATTTTTCAGTTATATTTATCATTTTATTTATGTATGTTTGGAAACTCTGGTGGTAAGTGTGGGTTAAGTGCTACATCTACTAACCAAAAGATTGGCAGTTCAAATCTATTTGTGCTCCTTGGAAACTCTGTGGAACAGTTCTACTCTGATCTCTAGGGTCGCTATGAGTAGGACCTAACTCCATGGCAGTGGGTTTATATACATTTACACCCTACTTGATACATTTATTCCGAAATATTTGACTGTTTTTGTTTTTGTTTTTTTTCCTTTTCTTGTGATTAAGTGAAATCACTTTTGCATGCCCACCTATCTGCAGCTCCTTCTGCTCTCCCCACTCGGTAACAGCACACTTCTCCTTTTCACTCTATATTTCTAGTATCCTCTTAACAAGCATCTGTCCTCTCCTCTCCACCTACTTCTCTTTCATCTAGAAAGGGACCAGTAGGACAGCCTTCTATAAATGCAAAGAATCATAAAGCGTACTCACCACATGTTTACACTGTCCCTGAATCTAGTCTGTTCTTTGTCTGAACAGTGTTGACCTCACTACTGGTTTCAGGTAAGGGCCAGCAGCAAGTCTAGAGGCCATGTTCTCAGGGTTCCCTCCAGGCTGTGAGACCATCAAGTCTGGTCTTTTAGTAGAGTTCTTGAACTGCACACATCGTTTTCTTTTTTTTAATGGTCAAAGGTGTGTTATTATTGTTTTTTCTTTGTCAAATTTTTTCCTTTTATTGTGAATTAAGAACAATTTTGCAGTCTATATCATGTTGCCATGTAACACCCAGGACTTTCACTTCTATTCTATTCTTGCTGCTCCTCACCCCCCCCCCCCCCCAACAGCATGCTTCCTCTTTTGTTCAGAAGTTCTGTGACCTTTTGATAAAGGTCTGGCCCTCTTTACCCAATCAACTTAGCTCCAGCAAAGTGTCCCTCAGACAACCCCATGTACGTTTTTGAAGGTTTGTTCACCTCCAGTATCATTCTATCTTTTATATGGTTCAGATTAGTCTTTGGCCCTGGTGCTGGATGCAGTTTGGGGTTAGAGAGTCCAGGAGCCATACTCCCAGGGAGCCCTCCATTCAGAAGGATTGTCAAGTGGGGTCTTTTGGTAGAGTTCTATCTCTGCCTTCCATCACCTGCTGTGACTGGAGCTCTGTTCCGTGCACCCCATCAGGGCTGTTATTGGTGACGGCCAGGCACCATCTAGTGCCTGTGGTCCCGTGCTGAAGCAGACTATGGCTCATAGTGGCCCCTTCTATCTGGTGGGCTCATATTTTTCTCCTGGCCTCAATGTCCTTCATTTGCCCCAGGTCCAGGTGGATTGAGACCATTTAGTGCTATTTAGATGACAGCTTGCTAGCTTTTAAGATCCCAGTTGCCACTCACTCAGGTGGTATGTGGAGTGATATCTTGAGAGAGGGAAAGAGAAAAACCTTGGGTATCCCAGTTAGTCTGGATGTCCACTGAGACGGTGGCCCCCTAATCCTGGATCCCATTTCTCTGTTCTTCCAAAGAGGTGGTCCACATTAAAGGGACAGTTTGGTTTTGAGGTTGAGTAGTTGTGGGTACCCCACTTCTAGTGTGTGCTGTCACATCCTATACCCATCCCTACTCCTAACCACTATCTGATTTGTAAAAAATCCCTCTCCCTCTCTGTCCCCTCCTGTAACTGTCAAATATTGATTTCTACTGTGCTTAAATGATTAGTTGAGCCCTTGGTCTGTAATGAGCAGGCCATTTTTTCTCCTTTCTCTTGGGTTTGGATTCCTAAATTCTTCTTTCTAGAATAAAAAAGATTATTGATTTTTTAATATTTGTCTTATATAAGCTATCGTACCAAATTCTCATGTTAGTTCAATTACATTTTTATTTTAACTTTATCTCTTCAATGGTTATGCTAGTTACTTCATTTTCTTCTCTTACTGAATTCGCTAGAAACTCAAAAAACGAAACAAATCTACTGCTGTAGAGTTGATTCCAACTCATAGTGACCCTATAGGACAGAGTAAACTGCTCCATAGAGTTTCCAAGGAACACTTGGTGGATCAAACTGCCAGCCTCTTGGTTAGTAGTTGTAGCACTTAACCACTATGCGACCAGGGTTTCCTAGAAACTCAAAGACAGAGTTGAATAAAAATGGTGCTGGTAGGCCACTCTGTCTAGAGCTGATTTATAGAAATATTTTCTGTGTTTCTCTAGTAAGAATATTTAGTGTTGGTATTCATTGAGTAGTCTATTATTTTTAAGTAGTTTTCTCATTTAAAGCCAAGCCTAGTCTTAGATTTTTTAAAAATGCATTGGTTGCTGTATTTTATCGATTGATTTATGTATATCTACTGGTCATGATCTTTTACTCATTTTAAGTTATTTATACAAATAGATTTTCTGGTTTTGAACTATGCTTACATTATTGAAATAAGCCCCATTGGTCATAGTATATTGTCTTTTTGATACACTGCTCAATTTTATTTGCCAATATTTTTGTTTAGAATTTTGCTTCAAAATTCATTATGTGAGATTAGAATCAAGCTTTTTTTTTTTTTTTTTTTTTTTTTTTTAATTCACATTGTTGGGTTTAAGGATTAAAACTATGCTGGTTGCTTTTAAAATGGTTTGCAGAATGATTCTTCTTTTTCTGTGGCCTGGAGAACTTTAAATACTGAAAACTTGTATGTCCTTTAAAGGTCAGATAAAACTCAGCTGTGAAGTCTCTCTGGACTTGGTGACTTTTTCAGTGGTAGGCACTTAAACCACCTTCTCAGTCTTCTACAGTAAAACATTTACTTGAATCTTCTTGAGTCAATTTTGGTAGTTTGTATTATGCTGGGAAATTATTCATTTATTCTGGATTTTCATATTTGTTGCCAGAAATTTAGTTGAGCATGTAGCATCGAATTATTTTATAATTTTAAAAATTTTCTCTCATCTGCAATCATGTGTTCTTTCTTGAACTTTTGTCTATTTTTGTGTTCTCCTTTTAGTCAGGTTAGTAAACACTTGATCTGTTTCACCTGTCACTTCATAGGACTAGATTTTAGATTTTAGTTATCCTTTTTACCTGAGTCTATTTTGTTTGTGCTTTCTACTTAGTTTTCAACTTTTGTCTTTGTGATTTCTCTCTTTTTGTTTTAGTCCTAATCTCAGAGGATGAGTATTTATTCCTTTACTATTTTCTTTTTTAATCATAGTTTTCTATTCTGCTTTGCTCCCACTGATGATATCACTAATATGTCCCCTTTTTATTACAAACTCTATCCACACCATTTGTAAAAAATTAAACTTTGTGTTTTGAAATAATTATAGATCCGCATGCCATTCTACAAAATAATACAGAGAGATCCCGTGTACCCTTAACACATTTTCCCCTAAGTGGTATCATCTTTCTAAATTACAGTACAGTAACAGCCAAGATACTGACATCAGTACAGTTAAGATACAGAGTATTTCCATACAAGGCTTTCACCTGTTGCCCTTTCATATCCTCACTACTTCTCTTTCACTTCACCCCTTTCCTGACTCCTGACAACCATTAAGCAGTTCTCCCTAGGGTCACCATAAGTCGGATCCGACTTGACGGCACTTGGCTGGCTGGCTATCCATATAATTTTGTCATTTCAAGGATGTTTTATAAATGGAATTATATTTGCTTTGGGATTGGTCTTTATTTCACTTAGTATAATTTCCTAGAATTACAAGTGTTTTTTTTTCAATGACAAATAATCATTTTTAATGGCTGTATATTATTCCATCATGTAGAAATACCAAATGTAGTTTGGAGTTAAAAACTAGTATTTCAGAAAGTAGACATCTCTAAAGGGACAGCACCACCTTACATTAGAATTACTTTTTACTGTTTTGAAAATACTTTGTCTCAAGTTACTGCATCTTATTCTTGAAATCGCAGTGTGAGATAGGGAATACATTATCCAGACTGAATAAAACAGTTAAGGCCAAGAAAAATTAAATAACTTGGCCAAGATTACACAGTAGCAGAGTTGGGTTTTCTATTCCACCTTCTCTTCTTAATGCTGATAAGTCTTACTGTGTGCACTATAGGAATCACTTAATGTCTGTTTAATCTTTCCAACAAACCTATGTGGTAAGTACTAATGCTATCCTCATTTACAGCAAGAAAACTGAAGCTTAGAAAGTTCATCAGACTTAAGTGGCTCGTAAATGGTAGTGCAGGTGGGCTTTCTTGCAAGGTCAGTCTGACTCAAGAGCGCATGTTCCTAATCACTACCTTATATTGGTTAAGTGAGTATTTTCTGCTACTGTTGTTAGTTGAAGCCTTAATACCCTGAAAATATCGTATGTAAAATTCCATAGATCTCAATGTACACAGAGGGACATTGCTATGATCTTCATGCCGGTTTGTTCTGTGAGTTCGTTTAATAGCACTATATACCTCTCTCATTTTCTCTACTGACTGTTTGCTGTGCTGGCCATGTATGAATTAGCACTATCCCAGCTAGACTGGGGCTGCTGCGTTCTTCATGGATGCATGCCCAGTCACTGCAGGAAAGGGGTATGGTGGGAGTAGGCTGCATGCCCCATGCTGGGGAAGGACTGGCAGTTCTCTCTGGGATGGAAAAGGGTCCAGGTTCTCCACAGGGCTTCTGGGATATGCTTGGCTAGAGGGAATGATGGCTCCCCAGTGTTCTGGCTGTGTCACAGAGTGCATCATTTATGCGCACCTCGGTTGACATGTGGCTTGCTAAGCCCTGCTGCCATAGTCTGCTGCTAGAAAGGCTGCCTCTGCCTGAAGCATGTATCCAGGACATGAAGCTAAGATGGGAAGTGGCTTCTACCTAGCCTACCACACAGCAACCTTAGGCATGGTGCTCTTTTGATTTCTGCTAGGATTTTTCATAGGGCAGTTCTCTTGTTGATTATGTGAGTTTTGTAATCTTTAAAGAATGTTAATCCTTCATCTTTCCAGTAAATGTTTTTCTCAGTTTTTCTTTTAACTTTAAAAAGTTTGTCATTTTTTATTGTAACAGAAAATACATGTAGCTTTCAATTTGCTATTTTAAGAATTTTTAGGTGTAAAATTCAGTGGCATTGATTGCATTTACAGTGTTGTATAGCCGTCATCACAATCCTTTTTCATAAGTTTTTATTATCTGAAACAGAAACTCAGTATCTGTTAAGCAGTAATTATCTATTCTTCTCTCCCTTAGGCCCTGGTAACCAATAATCAACTTTGGCCTCTATGCATTGGCCTATTCTAGATATTTCATATAAGAAAAAAAAAAAAACACTCAAACCAAACCCATTGCTGTCCAGTCGATTCTGACTCATAGCGATCCTATAGGATAGAGTAGAACTGCCCAGTAAGGATTTGCAAGAAGTAGCTAGTGGGTTTGAATTGCTGATCTTTGGTTGCAGCCAAGCTCTTAAGTATCGTGCCATGAAATGGATCATTCATTGTTTATCTGTATCTGGCTTATTTCACTCAGCATGATATTTTCAAGGATCATTCACTTTGTAAAATGTATCGTAATTTCATTTTTCTTTATACAAGGACTACCAACTAAGTTTGAACTCTTCCTAGAAAAAGTGCTACAGACCTCATTGCTGAATATCAGTGTGGTCACCTTCAAAGTACTCCATTTGAAAAGCTGTATACTGATTACAGTGCCTAGTCTACCCTTCAAAGCAGCTTGGGAACTTTTTTCCTGGAATGGCCATCAGAGCTGCCATTGTATTACCCTTGATGTCTTGAATGCCATCAAACTGTCTTCCTTTCAATATTTCCTTTATCTTCAGGTAAAGAAAAAAGTCTTTGGGGGCCAGATCAGGTAAGTAGGGAGGGTGTTCCAATACAGTTATTTGTTTACTGGCTGAAAACTCCCTCGCAGACACTAGGCAGTTAAGTTCACACATTTGCCACCATGCACAATGGCCTTTCCAGAAAGAGTTCCAAAATTGCTTTGAAGGGTGGACTAGGCACTGGTATCGGTGCATAGCTTCCCAAGGGGAGTACTTTAAAGGTGATCATAGTGATATTCAGTGATGAGGTATGTAGCACTTAGAACAATTAAGTTTGCAGACTTAATTGTCAGACCTTGCATGCCACATAATGTTTATTCATTCATCTCTTGGTGATCACTTAGGTTGTTTTACACCTGTTGGCAGCAATGCCTACAGTTTCCAATTTTCCACATCTTCACCAATACATTATTGTCCTTTTTTTTAAAAAAAGCAAACACAAAAAACAATCACAGTGGAGGTGAAATGATAACGCATTGTGATTTTGATTTGCATTTCCTTAATGGCTGATGCTGTTGAGCCTCTTTTCTGTTTTTATATTGTTATTCAAGTCCTTTGTCCATGTTTTAATTGATTTGTTCACATTTTTGTTCTTGAGTTTTAATAATTTTTATATATTCTCAATAATAGACCCTTGTCAGATATTCATTGTTGTTATTAGGTGCCATCAAGTTGGTTCTGACTTATAGCAACTTTGGATACAACAGAATGAAACATTGCCTGGTCTTGTGCCATCCTCACAATCATTATTATGCTTGAGCCCATTGTTGTAGCCACTATGTCAACAATCTGTCTCATCAGTAGTGTTCCTCTTTTTTGCTGACCCTCTACTTTACCAAGTATGATGTCCTTCTGATAGCCATGTCCAAAGTATGTGAGATGAGATCCCACCATCTTTGGCTCTAAGGAATATTGTGGCAGTACTTCTTCCAAGATAGATTTGTTCCTTCTTTTGGTAGTCTGTGGTATATTCAGTATTTAAATGCATCATTTCTTCTTCTGTTTCCTTATTCATTGTCCACAACTTTCACATACACATGAACCCAAGTGCCCAAGTGCCGTCGAGTCAGATGCAACTCATGGCGACATACACATGAGGAGGTTGAAAATGCCATGGCTTGGGCCATGCACACCTTGGTCCTAAAAGTGGCATCTGTGGTTTTTAACACTTTTAAGAGGTCTGGTACAGCAGATTTTCCCAACATTCCTTGAATGTTGCTTCCATGGGTGTTGATTGTAGATCCAAGTAAAATTAAATCCTTGATAAATTCACTCTTTTTTCTGTTTATCATGTTGTTGTTTATTGGTCCAGATGTGAGAATTTTTGTTTTCTTTATGTTGAGGTGCAATCTATACTGAAGACTGTAGTCTTTGATCTTCATCAATAAGTGCTTCAAGTCCTGTTTGCTTCTAGCAAGCATGGTTGTGTCATCTGCATAGCACAGGCTGTTAATGAATCTTCTGCCAATCTTCTTGCTGTGTTTTCCTTCATATAGTCCAGCGGCTTAGATTATTTGCTCAACATACACATTGAATAAATAGGTAAATGGATACAACCTTGACTGACAAACCATTCCTGACTGGGTACCCTCTTACTTTGAATGATTGCCTCATGTACGAATCCCATTGATCTCTGTGTTGGGTTTTATTTTTGTTTTATACTGTTATTTGCAAAGGCTGTTAGGCCTGATTTCCCTTTGCCATTCTCCCTAGCCTACTGCTTTACCCCCACTTTTTTCCTTTGGTTGCCTCAGCTTCCTTTTTTTTCAAATTAAAATATTTTTGCTAGGTTTTCCTCAAAATTCTATATTTAGAATTCTGTTTAGATAACTGGAATTTATTTAAACTTCAAATTTCATTTGAGAAGTGATAACATCTTCATCAAATTGAGCATACCTATTCAGGAAAAGTCATCGTGTATTTCTTAATTCATTAAGAATGTCTATTATTCCTCAGTGATATACATATGTCTGTCCATCTGTCCACCCATCCATCCCTCCATCTACCCACCCATATATAATCTCCCTCACATATTTCTCATCGGATCATTCCTGGATAGATTGTAGTTTATGTTATCATTGTGAATGGATATTTTTATTTATTGTATTTTCAAGCTAGTTATTACTGATACATAGGAAAGATCTTGATTTTGTATGCTTATTTTATATTTGGCCACCATGTTTAACTTTTTTTTCCTTACAGTTTTTCATCTGTTTCACTTGGATTATGTTGGAAATTAATCATGTGTACTGTCTCACAAATGATAACTTTTATCTGCTTTCAAAGAGTAACCCCCACCCCCATTTTTTTTTTTTTTCCTGGTTTCAGGCCTCATTGTATCTGCTAGAAATTTCAGTCTCAGTGCTGTTGAATTTCAGGACAGTGTTAAATAATAGTGGTACTAGTAGGAGTCCATGTCTTGTTGCTGATTTTAATATAAATGCCTGAAGGGTTTCCTTAATGACTGATGTTGGCTGTCAGGTTAAGTTAGATGTTCTTTATTATGTTAAGGTAGTATCTTATTCTTAAATTATGCAGTATTTTTATAAAGGAATCAGGAATAGTTTTTCAGTTTAAATAATGCTTGGGAATCTATTGAGAGGTTTATTTTTGTTTTTTCTTTTGAACTTCTCAAATGTGTATGTCTGTCTGTTAAATCTCACAGCTATGATCCAATTTAAAGGGTATGTCTTTGTGTCTATGGATGCCTTCTTTGACACACAGCAGCAACTGTACACATACTTTCTGGCACAAAGTGCAAGTGAAGTTCTTCTGATCCTAACCATGGGACTAAGATCAGATTTCACAAAATAAAAGGCATAGTCCTTCAGACTACCAAGTCTGCCCAAGACTTGAGATGTGAGTTGCAAGTTTGAAGATCCTAAGAGCCCTTTCACTTTCTTATCTGCTGGCTAAAAATTTGAGGATTCCCACTACCTTGTCAGATTTAGTAATTGGTTAGAATGGTTCACAGAACTGAGGAAAGTAATATACTTACTACTATGCTTTTATTGTAGTAAAAAGGATACTGATGAAGAGACACATAGGGCAAGGTCTAGGAAAGTCCCCAATGTGGAGCTTCCATATCCCAGGGGACATGCTACCCTCTCGCATGTATTTATGTCTATCACAAACCAGAAAGCTTACCTGGACTTCAGTGTGTAGAATTTTTTATTGAGTCTTCTTGATGCAAGTACAGATTTATTGAATCATTATCCACATGGTTGAAGTCAATCTCCAGGCACACCCCCGCCACGCAAAGGTTAGACTGTATTACCTGGTAGGTCTTTTGGCATGCTGAACTCTAACCAAGAGTCACCTTGTTAGCATGACAACAGTTCTGTCACTCAAAATTCCAAGAGCTTAGAAGTTACTCTCAGAAACCAAGAACAAAGAGCACATTCTTTGAGTAAAGCTAATTGTACATCCCATACCTATTCATTTTCTATGATCTCTTAATAGATTTCCTAATATTCACCCTTGTTGGATTTGTAAGATTAACTGTCCTTTTCCTCTACATGCTTGTGAGAAAGTCAGTTTTGATTTCTGTACTATGAGTTTCATTGATTTTGCCCCTTGCCAGTTCTGATGTGAATTTTAGTTCTATTACGATATTAATTTCTTGTGACTTGTCCTTGCTTCATTGAACTCTCTCTTTGTTTCAGCTTGTCTTTCCGTCGCAATGTTGTATTCTAATGGCTTTCTATTCCTGTTTTATAGGGTCATTGATTTCTGGCATGCTCTTGAGGTTGTAGTTTTCTAAATATTTTTTTTTCTTGTTCGTATAACACATTCAGACATTTGAGACCCCTCCAAGTCTTTAAAATTATACACATTTCCATTTTGTTGCCAAGATTTTGTAGAAACTATACTTTTTGTGTGTTTGTGCATATTAAAAAGATCGTTTGTTTGTCAAAGACAGGGTATATAGGTTACCTTTGGCTCTGATCACATTCTCTTTGGTGATGATCAGAACCCCTTTCCAGCTCTACAGTTGCCAGGCATCTTGATGCATCCAGTTTCTAGCTCCGTTCCCAGTGGATAGCAGCTATTCATCTAGTGTTTTCTACTGTCAGATAGTTGTTGAGTCTTCTGCTGCTATTACTAGATTCTGCTGTACTCTAAACATATAAAAAAACCCAAACTAAACCCACTGCTATTGAGGTGTGTCAGACTCATAGCGACCCTATAGGTCAGAGTAGAACTGCCCCATAGAGTTTCCAAGGAGCTCCTGGCAGATTTGAACTGCTGACCTTTCGGTTGGCAGATGTAGCACTTAACCCACAATGCCACCAGGGTTTTCTTAAACATATAAAGTATGTGGGGGGGAAAAACCCTATAATCTCTTACATGCATCATACTGGATTTTACTTACGAAAACTCCCACTCTCAGTAGGCTGTGTGCCATCACCAATTCTACCACTTCTGACCTGTTTATATTTGGGAGTTGGAGTCTCCAAATGGATGTGTAGACCCATTTTGGAGTGAGGTGCTGTGAGGTGTGGAATCACCTTGTAGAATGCAGTTTGGCCTTTGGTTTTGTTTTCTGAGAGCTAGACCAACATCTGAGGCTATGCATGGGGGCTGTCTAGCATGAGAGGGATCACTTGGGGGCCTGATGCTTGCTAAACCTCATGAGGCATGACATAATCTGTCATGGCTGTGTGGGAACACCAGTGTATGTTTTAGAATGTGAAGGCACAAAGAGCTTCCTGGTTGGTGACCACACAGGAGAGAGGGTAGCATGTCCCTGTTTGGGGCATGGATACTCTATGTTGTATCCTCTTCCAGAATTGACCCTATGTGTGTCTTCATTTGCATTCTTTTTTTGTTATATTAAAGCTGTTATTGCAGGTGTTGTGTGTCCTGTGAACTTTGTAAGTCATTCCAGTGACTTACCGGACACAAGGGAGCAAGGGCCCAGCTGGACTGAAGTGGAAGAAGTTATGTGGACTCCTAGGCTTGTGTTTGGTAGCCTGAGGGCATAAAGAAAAGCCCCAGGTTTGGGGCTGGGTGGTCTGAAGATAAAGGAGTCATGTGGACTCCCTAACTTTCAGCAGGTACCCACTGACCCAACGCTGGATAGCTAGGAATGGGAAAAAGAAGTGCTGTGTGGGCAACTGGCATCTGAACTGAACAGGGAAGGGAAGATGAGTGTTTCACAGGACACAGCTGGCATAGGGAGTAGGATTTGTTATCTACCCTACACTTCGGTATCAGAGGTCAATTATCTTAGTTTTCTTGGACTGATTTCCACACTTGCTGCAGTGAGCAGGGTTAGCTAGCTAGAACTCTGACAGTGCAGGTAGACTGTTGATTTCTTCTGCAACAGTAGCCATGTAGTAGAGGAATGTCTGCCTGGTTTTCTGATTACTAGATGGGGTCAGCCCTGAGGCCGATGATGTGGACCGACTTACAGTTTTCCTGTCTTCTTTTGTATTTTTTGTAGCTGCTTTTTATGAGGCTTAGCATTCATGGATTGGCCACAGATTATTTTTTTTTCTCATTTCAGCATCAGCCTTATTGTTAATTGGAGAGTTCTCCTAGATTCTGGTAATAGGATGACTATCTGTTTAAGGTTTCAGTGATTTGAGAGAGCTTTGTCTTTATTCATAGATATTTTAGTCAGAATTTAGGAGAGGCTTTGTTAAATGCTGCTAACTAGGTACCATTTTAAACTACAAGTCTGTTGTAATATTTTGCTTTACAGCAGGGACTGGCAAGCTTTTTCTGTAAAAAAACAGACAGTGAGTATGCTTTCTAGCCATAGCTCTCCTTTGTAATTACTGAAGTGTTGTAGTAGTATGAAAGCAGAGTAGACTGTATGTAAACAAATTAGTGTGGTTGTATTCCAATAAAACCCCAAAACAGGAGGACCATAGTTTAGTGACTGAGTTGGAGGTATTCGACCTATCACATAGAAAGACTAGCTCTTTGTGTGTGTAGGAAATTTCATGTGTATAGCAGGACAGCAACCCTGTTATTAAGCTTAGCAGACAGTGGAACAGATTTTGTAAGTGTTTACAAGGAGTACTTTAGTGAGGAAACTCTGGTGGTGTAATGGTTAATTGCTATGGCTGCTAACCAAAAGGTTGGCAGTTCAAGTCCACCAGCTGCTCCTTGGAAACTCTGTGGAGCAGTTCTACTCTGTCCTATAGAGTTGCTGGGAATTGGAATTGACTTGACAACACTGGGTTTGATTTTTGGTTTCCCTTAGTGAGGGGGCAGTGGATCCTGGAAAGTTACAGTTCATCCTGATGACATCCTCCTGTGGTCTCTAGGGATGTGATACACAGACTTTGTATTTGCAGTTTTAGGCATAAGGATTAGAGCAGAGATTGTCTACGTCTCTTGAGTCTTAGGAAGCCTCTGTAGCTGACTGAAACATTTCTGTCAGATGCCACGTAGAAGCCAGCTAGTTCTTCCTTCTTAATTATAGTAGAGTTGGTAACTACTGACACTTGGCTGCTGGTGATCTCTTTCCAAGGCTAGAAAATCTTGACTTTCTAGTCATTAACCACGTCTGGACTCATAAGGTGAAAAGAGAAACCACCAGTCTGAGTCAGATGTTTCTGCAGCCTCCTTGCTAAGATTCTTATGCCACCAGGACTGACTTACCAACTGGAGACCTAGGGCTCTCACATCTGGAAAGCATGTTACTTTCATGACCCCAACTTTATCTTAGTGGATGTGGAAAGGATTCTTCTTTCTTCTGACCAAGATCTAGAAAGAGCCTAAATTCCAACCGTGGTCTCCCATCTACCCACGAGGGACAGATCTCTAGTGTGTGTGCTCCGAGAGCAGTGGCAAGGTCCGTTGTCTCTCCTAAAGCTAGAAGAAAGCTGAGATCTCATAGTATTTGATAGAGGGGCCACCAGTCTTGTGAACTGCAGGCCTATGCCTAAGTGTAGCCTTGAGGCAGCACAGGGTGGTTCTGAGTTTCTTGGTTTCTATGTCAGGTATGTTAACTAGGCTGGAGGAGGATATTGTCACATGGTAGAATGCACTTATCTCACTCCCCTTTTTAGTCTCCATAGAACCTATCACCATACCATAAAAAAACACAACCCTTTGCCATTGGGTCGCTTCTGACTCATAGTGACCCTACAGGGCAGAGTAGAACTGCCCCATGGAGTTCCCAAGGAATGCCTGGTGGGTTTGAACTGCTAATCTTTTGGTTAGCAGCTGTAGCTCTTAACCACTACAACACCAGGGCTTCCCCTTCCACCATTAAAAACCAGAACCCATTGCTGTGAAGTCAGTTCCTTCTCAGAGCGACTCAGAGTTCTCAAAATGTAGTCAGCCTCTTAGTTTCAGCATGCTGTTTGGTGTACTGTTTGTAGCAGGTGAAATTCTTGGTTACACAAGGGATTGGGAGCCTCTCAGAAAAGCCAGCCTTTTGAGACCCTCTGTTTGACATGGGGTATCTTGAAGGAATAAGTAAAGGGAAAGAGAAGGGTAGTTAACGTTTCCCAGGCTTTGGGTTATGATCCCACAATTGAGCTGCCTTGTGAACACTCACTAGTTAATGTTACAGGTTATCCAAGTGTCTGCAGTTAGGGTGGGGGAACTCATGGAGTGAGTCACTGAGCAGTGCAGATTGAATGGTGGGGAACTCTTCCTCCACCTCACTCCAGTAAGGGAAGTGCAGAGCAGAGAGCTGGTATGCACACTCTGCCTTGGGAAGTGTATAAGTGGCTTCTCGGCCTTCCCCCAGTGGTGAAGTCCTTAAATCTGTTATATGCACATGGGAAGGAGTAGATCCATGATGCAAACAGGATTATTTTGTCATGAATATCTGCTGACTCAGTCTGGAGAGGCCTTTGAAGGAGATGAGATGAAATTTCATCTGTGCTGCAGAGAACAGGAAGTACATTGCTAATAAAGAGAGGACTGTAGGTCAGGTGTGAGCCAAGGTAGGTGAGGGAAGCATGGGAATGGGTGAGGGGAACTGAGACAGCCTGACATGTGATCTTGGCATTATGAGATTGATAACCTGTTTGCCTTTGGACTGCATGATTTTATGAGAGTTCAGTAGCTTGTGACCCTCTTTTTTTCTAGATTTTGTTCTTACATTCTTACACGTTTTAAAAAATAAGACTTTTGCAGTGAGACTCAGATCTCTGGGATTGTTCTGAGGTTCAGCGATGGGCTAAGGTTGAATCTGTTGTGTCCTAATGTCTTGGAATGATTTAACCATCTCAGTACCCCTTTTTCCCACTGCTCACCAGGTGAGCTGCTCTGGAACTGGAGGGATACTGTGCTGAGAGTGCTTATTGAGATCATCTGATGTTAAAAATTAGCAGTCCTGTGGTACCTGTGTCTAGAAGGTGGTTGCTTTTTGGATTAACACTGAACTAATTAGTGAAAAGGTGTTTGGGATCCTATCTCTGCCGGAACAGCCTTAGTAATAAGACTTAGCTCATGGAAATGGCGAGAAAACCTTGCATATGAAATGCTGCAGATTTAAAAAAGGAGAGACAAGGTACCTAGAAAATCCGTAGTGAGAAACACTTCAAGGAGACAAATTACCCCCCTTCTCCTTTTTCAAATGCAGAATACTGCTCAGGTGTCTGCTTTTCTGAGTAGCTAAATAGCATCTTACTGATAAGTTGCCTAAATGCTTAGAAGAAGGAAGAGGCTGTTAGGTTATTCACAAGTCTCTTTCTCTTCCATACACAAGTGGAAGCTGCCCTGCTCTCAGCATAAATATATTCAATTCTGTTTGCTCCTGGAAGCTTTTGATTTCTATAGTCTTGGTACAGACTTGCTGATTCAGTATTTTCGTCACCCAAAATCGTTTCTTGGAAATTCTTCTAGAACAGGACTGCTTTTAATTTAATTTTATTTTTTTCATTTTGAGCTGCTTTACTTTATTCAGATAACTTCTCTCATCTAGAAAAGCATGGAAAGTAGTACTCAGCAGATGAATGGGGAATAGTCACCTCACCCAATCCTGGTAGAAGCATACTAAGGAATGAATATATTGGGTAGAAATTAGGTAGAAATCTCCTATGCATAGAATGGTATAGAAATCAGTTCTAGAAAAAAGTAATACAGCATAATAGACAAGGTTTGGACAAGGTCTTGTGTGAGCTCTGCAGTAAGTAATGAAGATCTGTTGCTGTTGGGTGCTGTTGAGTTGATCCTACCTCATAGTGAACCCCCTGTGACAAAACAGAATTGCCTCACTGGATTTTCTTGACTCAAATCTTTATGAAAGCAGATTGTGAGAATTTTCCCCTGTGGAGCCACTGAGTAGGTTTGAACTGGTAACCTTTCTGTCAGCAGCTGACCACTTAATTGTTGTGCCACTAGGGAGTCTAATAAAGAAATAAAAAAACCTCAAACCCATTGCTGTCTAGTTGATTCTGACATATAGTGATGCTACAGGACAGAATAGAACTGCCCCACAGGGTTTCCAAGGAGTACTTGGTGGATTCAAACTGCCAACCTTTTGGTTTGTAGCCATAGCACATAACTATTGTGTCACCAGGGTTTCCTTAATGAGGGAATAGGAATGCTTTATTTTTGTTATGAAAATGAGAATGTAAGGAACAAAAATTGAACATTATGGAAAGTAATATAGGAGAAAGGAAAAATAACTGATGATTCCCTTGTTAATGTGGTCGTGTAACTTCTTTGTAGTCTTGTTTGTATATACAATTTGCAAAAAACACAACTGGGATTATTTTATATATAATGCTTTGTAATATGTAAAAAGTTAACATTGTTTCTGCACATCATTAAATATTGTAAACATGATTTCTGATGATTGCAGTGTTCCATCATTTAGATGAACATAATATATTTAAAATTGTGCCATGTTAATTAACATTTTTGTTATTGTTGGATAGATAATGTTTCAAAGGGATCTTAAATGTTAAGTGCCACTGAGTCAGTTCCAACTCATAGCAACCCCGTGTACAATGGAAGGTAACACTGCCCCATCGTGTATCATCCTCAAAATCATTGTTGTGCTTGAGCCCTCTGTTAGAGCCATTATGTCAGTCTGTCTTGTTAAGGGTCATCTTTTTTGCTAACTTACTTTGCCAAGCGTGATGTCTTTCTCCAAGTACTGGTCTCTCCTGATACCATGTCCAAAGTATGTGAGGTGAAGTGTCACCATCCTTGCTTCTAAGGAGCATTTTGGCTGTAATTCTTCTAAGACAGAATTGTTCATTCTTCGTCATTCAATGGTATATTCACTATTCTTCACCAGCAGTGTAATTCAAAGCTGTTCAAGTCTTTGGTCTTCCTTATTCATTGTCCAGGTTTTGCATGCATATGAAGTGATTAAAACTCCATGGCTTGGGTCAGGTGCACCTTAGTCCCCAAAGATTTTGAAAAAAGGGCTTAGATAGTGCAGTAGCATTAGGTGGCTTGGTTGTAGTTGTGGTTCTGCTACTTCCTAGCTCTGTGATCCATAGGCTCCATTTTTTATTTGAAAGAAAATGTTATTAGTTGTGACTACTGCATTGGATGATTTTGACCATGTAAAGAGCTATTCCATGTAAGCATCGTAGCATGGCCTGACATACACTAAGAACTCACTAAATGCCAACAGCATTTGTCTTGGTGATTTGCTGTATTTGTTTATACTTTATTGTTAGAAATTGAGTCCCCAAAAAGCAAAACAAAAAATCCCAAACCCATTGCCATCGAGTCAATTCTGACTCATAGTAACTCTATAGTACAGAGTAGAACTGCCATGGAGGGTTTCAAACTGCCAACCTTTTGGCTAGCAGCTGAGTTCTCAACTACTGTGCTACCAGCACTCCACATATATACCTTATTGTTAGAATTTGAGTCCCAGGGAAGGAAAATTGCTTTTATGCAGATGAGTAGAATATCGGAATGAAAGTTGCTTTTGGATAAATAGTACCTTTCATCAACTTCCTGAACTTCGTGGGGTAGAGGCAGAGAGCGTTCTAGAGGCTCTGCAGTTGTGCAGCCCTATTTGGTCCAGGAACAAGGAAGTGGGAAACCACCAGCTGCAGCTGGGAATTTTCTTTGTGCACACAGGCAAAGCAAGCCACGTCTTCCTGTTGTACTTCTCCCACCTCCTAATTTTTATTCTGGATATGTTTAAACATTCAGAAAAGTGAAGCAGATAGTACAGTGAACACTTGTATGACCTGCACCTAGATTCAGCAGTTGTTAGCGTGTTTTCCTGTTTGTGAGTTCTGAAATGCCGGGGTCCCAACTGCATCTGCTTGCATGTGACAGGGTAGTCACAGGAGCCTCAAACAAGGGCCTAAAAATGTACACTGTCAGACCAGAAGTTTCTAGGAATAGGTGGTAAGAGTGGAAAGACCCTGTGCTCTGGTGTAGTGGAAATATATCTATTGTTGCTATAATATAAATTGCAAAGAGTAAACTTCATTGTAATTGCTGCCAGAAGCGAAGAGAGTATATGTAAATGTCTGTCACTATGACAGTGGATAAAAAGCTTGTAGCACATTCACACACTAGAATAACTTACAGCAGTGACAGATAGATGAAGTAGAGCTACAGATGTTGACTGGATAATTAGAAGAAGCCATGTTGAGTGAAAAAGGTGAATTGCACAAGAATATATTCTGCTTGATGCCATTTGCTTAACATGTTAACAGGCAACAACACTGTATATGGTTTTTGGATACATACAAATGTGATGAATGTAAAAAAAATGAACAGGAAGGATACTTATTCATTTCAGGATAGTGGTTACCTCTGAAAACGGTATGGGAGGGGAATAGCACATCAAGGAATTCAGTCGCATCAGTAAGGTTCCAATTTATTTAAAGCTATATAGAGAGCGCAGAGATGCTCATTATGTTAAGTTTTTAGTATTTTTCTGTTTAAAAATTTTAATGTAAAAAAAAAGGTGTGAGAAAGCACTATTTAAAGGCTCAGAATCCTGGATCACCTATTTCTTGGGTGTAAAAATGAACGTTGGGAAGTTCAGTGTTTTGTCTGTCATATTAAAACAAAACTAAATGAAACGAAACTAATTATATAATAGAATTGGCTTTTTTGTTATACGGAAACACCCACAACCCATTGCCATCAAGTTGATTCCGACTCATAGCAACCATATAGGACAGGGTAGATCTGCCCCCACAGAGTTTCTAAGAAGTGCCTGGTAGATTCAGAATGCCTTTTGGTTGGGAGCTGTAGCACTTAACCACTATACCAGCATGGTTTTGGTGTACAATTCTGTGAATAATAGCATATGCATAGATTTCTGTAATTTTTACCACAGTAAGGATATAGAACAATTTTATTGCTTTAAAAAACTCCTCATACTATCCCTTTAGGGTGACACCCTCCTACTTCCTGACACCCAGCAGTCATTGATTGGTTCTCACCCCTCTATTTTTGTCATTTGGAGACTGCTACATAAATGAAATCCTGCAATAAGTAGCCGTTGAGATTCATACAAGTTGTTACATTTATCTGTCGTTTGTTCCTTTATATTGTAGAGTGGTATTCTGTGGTATGTATGTACTGGTGTTAGGTATTGTTGAATCGGTTTTGCTCGTAGCAACACCATGCACAATAGAAAATAAACAGTGGCTGGTCCTGTGCCATGCCCACAATCATTTTTATGCTTAAGCCCATCATTGCAGCCACTGTATCAGTCCATCTTGTTGAGGGTCATCTTGTTTTTCACTGACCCTCCATTGTGCCTAGCATGATGTCCTTCTCCAGGGACTGATCCCTCCTGAGAATATGTCCAAAGTTTGTAAGACTGAGTCTCGCTACCTTGCTTCCTAGGAGCTGTCTGTACTTCTTCCAGAACAGATCTGTTTGTTCTTTTGGCAGTCCATGGTGCATTCAGTATTCTTCTCAACACCACATTTCAAAGACATCAATTCTTCTGTCTTCCTTGTTCATTGTCCAGCTTTTGTATGCATATGATGTGATTAAAAATACCATGACTTGGGTTAGAAGCACCTTAGTTTTCAAGGTGACGTCTCTAATTTTTAATACTTTAAAGGGGTCCTTTGCAGCAGATATTTCCAGTGCAGTATGTCGTTTAATTTCTTGAGTGCTGTTTCCATGGGCATTGATTGTGGAACCATGGAAAATGAAATCCTTAACAACTTTAATCCTTTCTCCATTTATCACATCATATTGCTTATTGGTCCAGTTATGAAGGTTTTTGGTTTTCTTGATGTTGAGGTGCAATCGTACTGAAGGCTGTGGTCTTATATCTTCATCAGTAAGTGTTTCAAATCCTCTTCACTTTCAGCAAATGGGGTTGTATCATCTGCATAACACAAGCTGTTAAGGGAGTCTTCCTCCAATCCTGATGGCTTGTTCCTCTTCATAGAGTCCAGTTTCTCAGATTATTTGCTAGGTGCATCTACTACAAACTGTTTATTCTTTCACCTGTTGAAGGATATCTGGGTTGACCCAGATTTTAGCCATCATGAATAGAGTTGCTGTGAACATATTTGTACAGGTTTTTGTGCAAATATCAGTTTTTGTCTCTCTAGGATAAATACCTGGGGTTAGGGATTATTAGTTTATGTAATAAAAGAGTATTTTTAACTGTATATGAAACTACCAAACTGTTTTCTGAAGTACTTTAATATTTTGTATCTCTACCAATAATATATGAGATTTCCAGTTTTACCACATCCTCTCCAAAAATTGGTATTGTTACTAGTCTTACAGCTTCTAATAGGTAAGTAGTGATATCTCGTTGTGGTTTTGTTTTACCTTTCTCTAATGATATGGAACATATTTTCATGTGCGTATTGGTCAACCATGCATACTTTTTGGTGAAATGGCCAAGTTTTTAGCCCATTTTTTAATTGGGGTGTTTGTTTTGTTATTGTTGAGTTTGCAGATTCTTTATATGTTCAATTTATATAGTCTTTTGTTGGGTATGTAGATCACAAATATCTTCTCCCTTCTTCAGGTTATGTTCTAATTCTTTTAAAAGTATCTTACACAGAGCAAAAGTTTTAAATTTTGACAGAGTTCGATCTATAATATTTTTTGAAAGGCAATATATGTATTTTTATTGT
Source organism: Heterohyrax brucei (assembly GCA_028571685.1). NCBI lineage: Eukaryota > Metazoa > Chordata > Mammalia > Hyracoidea > Procaviidae > Heterohyrax > Heterohyrax brucei. The sequence goes on from CM053166.1 coordinate 148,226,746, forward strand.
GATTAAGTGAAAGTATACAATCCAGATCAATTTTCCATGCCCGCCTATCCGCAGCTCCTTCTGCTCTCCTTGTCCGGTGACAGGGCACTTCTCCTTTTCATGTTATAATTCTACTGTCCTCTTAACAAGTTCCTGACCCCTCTTCTCCACCCTCTTCTTTCTCATCTAGAAAGAGACCAGTAGGACAGCTTCCTATAAATGCATAGAACTGTAAAGGACACATGCCACATGGTCACACTGTGTCCCTGAGTCCAGTGCATTCTTGTCTGAAGAGTTGACCTCAGTAGTGTTTTCTGGTAAGGGGCAGCAGCAACTGTAGGGGCCATGCTCCCAGGGGATCCTCTAGGCTGTTGGACCATCAATGTGGTCTCTTTGTAGCGTTCTTGAGTATCATGCTCTTTTTCTCATGTTGCCACAGGGGCGTTACATTGTGTGCCCAATGACGGCTACCTTTGGTGGTGGCCAGGCACCATGTTTCTTCTGGTCACATGTTGTTACAGTCTTCCATTCACATGGGTCCTTCTGTCTCCTGGGCTCTTTTTCCCTCGTGTCTTTGTTGTTCTTGGACATCATCTGTTAATGTGTTGGGACCATTTAGTGTACCTCAGACGGCAGCTTGCTAGCTTTCAAGACCCCAGATGCCACTCACAAATATGATGAAGACTCTCTTAGCAATAGGCTAGCTATGCCAGTTGGCCTTGATGTCTCCCAAAAGCATGGCCTCCAAGCCCCTGCCCCTGCTACTCTATCTTTGCAATATCGGTTTGAGATTAGAAGAGCTTTCAGTTTATAGTGAAGTTAAGTTGATATACTTTCTACTGTGTGCTGTCACTGCTTTCACCTAACCAAATTTCTATCAATTATTTAATCTATGACCAGCCCTCTCCCTCCCTCCCGAGTCTTGTAGCCCTCAAAGAGTCTTTTCTTCTGTACATGAGTCTGTTTTTAAGTCCTTATAACAGTGGTCTTATACAATATTTGTCCTTTTGCTGCTGATTGATTTCACTCAGCATAATGTCTTCCAGTTGAAACCAGGTTATGAGATGTTTCCTAAAATCATTATTGTTCTTTACCATTACATAGTGTTCCATTGAGTATAGTTACCATAGTTTGTTTATCTATTCATCTGTTGATGGGCACCTAGGTTGATTCCATCCTTTTGCTGTTGTAGACAGTGTTGCAAATAAACATTCATGTGCATGTATCTGTTCATGTGACAGACTTGGTTTCTGAAGGATATATTCTGAGCAGTGGAATTAATGGATCAAATGGTATCTCTATTTCTAGCTTTTCAAGGAAGTGCCAAATTGCTTTCCAAGGTGGTGGTACCATTTTGCAATCCCCCCAGCAGTGTAGGAGAGTTCCAATCTCGCCACAGCCTCTCCAGCATTTGTTGTTTTTGTGTTCTTTCTGGATTATGGCCAACCTTGTTGGGGTGAGATGGTATCTCATTGTAGTTTTAATGTAAATTTCTCTGATAGCTAATGATTGTGAGCATTTTCTCATGTGTCTTTTGGCTGCCTGGTGTCTTCTTTGGTGAGGTGTCTGTCCATCTCCTTTGTCCATTGCTTAATTGGGTTATTTACCTATTTCTTGTTGATATTTTGCAGTACCTTGTAGATTATGGAGATCAGATGTCAGTTAGACGCGTAGTTGCCAAATATTTTTTCATATTTTGTAGGTTGTTATCATGGATTGCATTGTGTCCCCCCAATTGGCTATGAGTCCCAATATGGTACCATTCCTTCCATGCGTTATGAGTCCTGCCTCTGTGATATTGATGATGGAGAATGGGCAGCAGTTCTGCTGGTGAGGTGGGACTGAAGTTACCCGGTGTGGGATATAAGGGAGAGAAGTGAGCAGAGTAAACTGGGAACCTCATACCACCAAGAAAGCAGCCCTGAGAGCAGAGCACATCCTTTGGACCTGAGGTTCTTCTGCTGAGATACTCTTGTTGAATTTGGACTTAGCTTACCGGACTGTGATAATTTCTTGTATTGAATGGACTTGCAACTCGTAAATGGATTTGTGGCTTACTGGACTGTGTCAATAAAATTTCTCTTCATAAAGCCTTCCACCCATGATATTTCCTGTTGGAGCAGTACCAGGTGACTCAAACAGTGGTCTTTTAACTCTTTTGATAAAGTCTTTGGATGAGCAAAAGTGTTTGATTCTTTGTAGTTCCCCATTTATCTATTTTCTGTTGATCATGCTTTGTCAGATCTTGAAGTCTGTCTAAGCTGTGTACTGGAACTTCCATTGTTGGTCCTCTTTTTTTCTTGCGTGATCTTTATCATTTTAGGTCTGATATTTAGGTCTTCGATCCATTTTGAGTTAGTTTTTGTGTAAGATGTGAGATATGGGTCTTGTTTCAGTTTTTTGCAGGTGGATATCCAATTTTGCCAACACCGTTTGTTAAGGAGACTGTTTTTACCCCAGTTTAGAATCTTAGGGCCTTTGTAGAATATCAACTGTTCATAAGAGGATGGTGTCCTCTCTGGAGTCTCAACTCTGTTCCACTGGTCTATATGTCTGTCTTTTGTACCAGTACCAGGCTGTTTTGACTACTGTGGCTGTGTAATAGGTTCTAAGGTTGGGTATTATGAGGCCTCCCATTGTCTTCTTCTTCTGCAGTAGTGCTTTGCTTTTGTGCGGTTTCTTCCCTTTCCAGACAAAGTTGGTGATTTATTTCTCCATCTCATTAAAAAATGACACCAGAATTTGTATTGAAATTGCATTGTGTATGTAGATAGCTTTGGGTACAGTAGACATTTTCACAAATGTTAAGTCTTTCTATCCATAAGCAGGGGAGATTTCTCCACTTATGTAAGTATGTTTTGGTTTCTTGCAGTAAGATCTTGAAATTCTCTCTGTATAGGTCTCTTATTTCTCTGGTTATACTTCTTCTTAGGTATTTTATCTTCTTGGGGCCTATAGTAAATGGTGTTGATTTGGTGGTTTCTTCTTTGATGACCTCTTTGTTGATATAAAGGAATCATACTGATTTACTAATGTTTATCTTATATCCTGATACTTTGCTGAACTCTTGTGTTAGTTCCAGTAGTTTACTTATGGATTCTTTAGGACTCTCTACACATATGACCATATCATCTGCAAATGAGGAGATGTTTACTTCTTCTTTACCAATGTGGATACCTTTTATTTCTTTGTCATGTCTAATTGCTATGGCTAGAACCTCTTAGTACAGTGTTGAATAGAAGTGGTGAGAGTGGGCATCCTTGTCTAGCTTCCTTTCACATGGGGAATTCTTTCACCCTCTCTACATTCAGCATGATGTAGGCAGTTGGGTTTGCATAGATGCCCCTTATTGCATTGAGGAATTTTCCCTCTATTCCTGTTTTGCTGAGTTTTTAACATGAATAGGTGTTGGACTTTATCAGTTGACAAAAATCAGGTGATTCTTATCCATTCTGTTTTTATGTGGTTGATCACATTAGTTGTTTTTCCTGATGCTTAACCAGTCTTGCATCCCTGGTGTGAATCCAACAGGGTCACAATTTTTTTTTTGAGACGTTGTTGAATTCTATTGGCTAGGATTTTGTTGAAGATTTTTTGCATGTGAGTTCATGCGTCATATTGGTTTGTGATTTTCTTTTGTTGTGAGATCTTTCCCTGGCTTTGGTATCAGGGTTATGTTGGCTTCTTAGAATGAATTTGGGAGTATTAATCCTTTTCTATGCTATGATACATCCTGAGTAGTATTGGAGTTGACTCTTCTCTAAAAGTTTGGTAGAATTCTCTGATGAAGCCCTCTGGGCCAGGACTTTTTTTTGGTTAGTAGTTTTTTGATGACTTTTTCAATCTCTTCCTTTGTGATGGGTCTGTTAAGTTGTTCTACTTCTCATGTGATAATTTTGGTGGATGATAATGAATCTAGAAATGTGTCCATTTCCTCCAGATTTTTCAAATCTGTTAGAGTACAGTCCTGCATAGTGTTCTGTTATGATACTTTTGATTTCAGTTGGGTCTGTTGTGACATCTCCCATCTCCTTTCTTATTCAAGTTGTTTCCTCTCCTGTTTTTCTTTTGTAAGTTTAGCCAGTGGTTTATCAATTTTGTTGATCTCTTCAAAGAGCCAGCTTTTGATTTTGTTAATGTTTTCAGTTGTTCTTCTGTTCTCTAATTCATTTAGTCCTGCTCTAATCTTGATGATCTGTTTTCTTTTGGTGCCCAAGGGGTTCCTCTTTTGCTGTCTTTCTATTTGTTGAAGCTGTAGGGTTAATTCTTTGGTTTGGGCCCTTTCTTCATTCTGGATGTGCATTTATAGAGATAAATTGACCTCTTAGCACTGTGTTTGCTATATCCCATAGGTTCTGGTAGGATGTATTTTCATTCTCATTTGATTCCATAAGTTTCTTAATTTCATCCTAGATTTCTTCTGTATCTCATGGCTTTTTGAGCAAGGCGTTGTTCAGTTTCCATGAGTTCAAATTTCTACCTATGTTTTTTTCTGCCATTGATTTCAACTTTTATGGCTTTATGGCCAGAGAAGATGCTTTGCAATAATTCAGCGGTTTGGATTTTGTTGAGACTTGCTTTATGTCCTAACACATGTTGTATTCTGGAAAATGTTCCATGTGCATTGGAGAAGAAGGTGTACTTATCTGTTGATGGGTAAAGGGTTCTGTATATGTCGATGAGGTCTAGTTGGTTGATTGTTGCAGTAAGATCTTCTGTATCTTTACAGAGCTTTTTTCTGGATGATCTGCCCATTACTGAAAGTGGAGTGTTGAATTCTATTATTGTGGAGTAATATATCTCATTTTTCAGTGTTGTCTTTGTTTGTTCAGTGTATTTAGATGGTCTGGTATTGGGTGCATAAATAGTGACCATCCTTGTCCACAATGGGGGATTTTACATTGAAGTCTATTTTGTCTGAGTTTAGTATTGCCAGTCCTGCTTTGCTCTGTATGTTGTTAGCTTGATCTATATTTTTCCATCCTTTGATTTTTGGTTTGTTCATATCTTTGAGTCTAAGGTGTGTTTCTTGTACAGAACATATAGATGGGTCATGTCTTTTGATCCAGGTTGTTACTCTCTGTCTCTTTATTGGAGTGTTCAGTTCATTTACATGCAGTGTAATTATTGATAGGTGTGTGTTTAGTGCTGTCATTTTGATGCCTTTATTTTTGTGTTGATTTTTTTGTGTTGCTCTTAATATTCTGTTGTGGGTCATTCTTTATGGGTTGACTTTTCATCTTTTTCAGTGTTGGTTTTGTTTGTTGAGACTCCTGTATTATGTTTCTTGTTTCAACATGTCACATTTTAATTTAGCTTTGCTGCTACTCCAGTGATTCCCCTTAATATTCTGAGTTTAAACCAGACTTTAACTTCTGTGTATCTTTTTAATTTCCTCTCCATCTGAAATGGTTATACCTAGTGTAATATATCCCTCTTTTTAGTGTGATGATATCATTGTTTTCATGTTAAGATCACTGATTCCCTTCTTTTAATATTTTAGTTTTGACTGAGATGTGTGATTTACCTGAGTAGGATTCTGAATGCTGTGTCCTGCATTGCCTCCATAAGTATATACGTGATGTTTTTCTTTTTCTAAACAAAGCACTTCTTTCAGTATTTCTGGTAGTTTTGGTTTGGTTTTTACAAATTTCTAAGCTTCTGTTTATCTGCAGATGTCTTAATTTCATCTTTGTATTTCAGAGACAATTTTGAAGGATATTTAATTCTTGGTTGGGAGTTTTTCTCTTTCAAGGTTTTGAATGTGTCATCCCACTGCCTTCTTGTCAACATGGTTTCTCCCAAGAAGTCAGACGAAAGCCTACAGAGCTTCTCTGTATGTTAACTTTGCTTTAATCCTCACTGCCTCTAAGAGCCTCTCTTTATGTTTCCTTTTTATCAGGGTTGATTATAATATGTCTTGGTGTCTTTCTTTTGGGGTCTAGTTTTTGTGGCATTTGATAAGCATCTTGGATATCTGTGTTCTCCTCTTTCATAATTTTGGGGAAGCTTTCTGTAGGCAACTCTACAACAATACTTGGTAGTTCTGGTTGTTGCTCCCTGTTAAGGAACTCCAGTTATTGATGGATTATTCCTCTTAATAGAGTCCCACATATTTCTTAATGCTTCTTCATTTTTCTTATTTCTTTTCTCTGATTTCTGCTCATAAATGCTAGTGTCAGTTGCTGTATCCTCAAGCTCACTAACTATGGCTTTCAGCTCCTCAACTTGGCTGTTTTGGCTTTAGATTGAATTGTCTGATTCTGTGATTTTATTACTGATCTGCTGGATTTCAGATTGCTGATGTTTATTAGTTCAAATGGCTTTTTACTTGATTTTTCATTTTGTTCTGCATTTGTTTTATGTCTAGGAGAGCTGTATACATAATTCTTTTGTATTTGACCTTTGATAGTTTTAGAAAGCCTTCTTCATGTGGGAAATTTTTTGCTTCTTTATTTTGGGAGTTTTCTGGAGCTTAGTGGACTGCTTCTTTAAATAGTTAGATATTGTTGTCTTCATGCCATCAAGAAGCTGTTCGGTTCCTCTGGTTACCCCAACAGGAGCTGAGATGTTGTGCTAAGAGGGGATTAAGGGCACTACTAGATTTATTCCTCAGCTACCTCTGTGTTTTCAAGTGACTGGCCCCAGGTGGACTCTCTGTGGTGGCAGCCCCCACCTCCTGGCTGCTAAAGGTGGAATTAATTATGGCAGCTCTTTTATTGTGCCAGTCAAGCCCGTGGTGTAGCTCAGGGAGTGTAGAAGTAAAGGATATCACCTCAACTTGTCTGCCTGATACTGCTGTGCTCTGTAGATTGGTTTAGCTGAAAAACTCCATATTTGCTGACAGTAGTTCTGTGCAGTGTCCACTGACAGCAGCTGGGCCCTCAGGGGTGACCAGCTGTACCTCCTGGCTGACAAAGACAGCACCCTACTCATGGAGTAACTGGGGGGCTGTCAGCCAATGGTATGATGTGGATCAGTGAAGGGTGGTGGAGATTCTGCCACCCTGCCCAGCATTCAGTTCTCCAGGTGGTCTTATTTTAAAAAGGTGCTTTAGTGCTGAGGCAGGAGGTGTCCATCAGCTGCCAAAATCAGTCAGGCCCTCAGGTTTGGCAATCCCTGCCTTTCATCTGACAGTGAAAGCATTTCATAGGTCATCCCCAGAAGCCATGACATGGTTCAAAGAAGGGTGGAGTTAGATAGAGCCTTGCCATCTTCTTCTGCCAGTCCCCATCCATAACTCTAGGCACAATTGTTGTAAACAGGTTTTTTTGCTCAAGAAGCACTATCCAGGGACTGCTGCTCAGCAAGAGAATTAGCCCCAGCTGAGACCTCCAGTGTTCCTGACCACCTCTCAGTTGACTAAGATGGCATCACACCCAAGCTGCCTTTCCTGCCATGAGTCAGCAGAATCTGTGGTACAGCTCAAAGAAGAGAGGGTGGAGGGGCCCTGGTGCCCTCAGTTGGCAGCCCGGCTCTCAAGATGTGGCTATGCCAAGCACAGTCTGTCTGCTATACTATACGCTGTTTACTTAAGCACTGCAGTTCAGTGTAGCTTAGTTTTAGCAATTTGATTGTGATGTGTACAGGAGTGAATTTCTTTGTGTTTACCTTGTTTGGGATTTTGTTGAGTGTTTTGAATCTGTAGATTTACGTCTTCTCGCCAAACTTGAGAAGTTTTCAGCCATTATTTCTTCAAAAAAATTTTTTTTGTTTTAGCTCTTATGCACTTTCATCACTCAGTCTGGAAGTTTTATGATGTGAATGTTAGAACTTTTGTTGTTGTCATAAGGGTCTCTGATACTTGTTTTCAATGTTTCACACCCTCTATTCAGATTCCTAATTTCTGTTGATCTAGACTCAAGTTCCCTACTTCTTCTATTATCCCACTCTAAAATCCCTGTTGCCATCAAGTCAAGTCTAATTCATAGTGACCCTGTAGGACAGGGTAGAACTGCTCCATAGGGTATTCAAGGCTGTGATCTTTAGAAAGCAGACTGCCACATCTTTTTCCCTAGGAGTGGCTGGTGGATTTGAACTGCCAACCTTTCAGTGTGCCGTTAAGCACTTACCATTGTACCACCAGGGCTCCTTACTTTCAGTCTGTTATAGAAGCTATCCACAAAGTTTTTTATTTTGGTTATTGTTCTTTTTTAGTTCTAAATTTTCCATTAGGTTTTTCTTTATATCTTCTACTTTTTTGCCGAGATTTGCTGTTTTTCCATTACTTTTCAAAGTTTTTCCAGTTACTTGCTAGAACATTTTATTACAGCTGCTTTACAGTCTTGTGATTTTTGTGGGTTTTTGTTATGCCAAGTAGCTTTGGATACTATTCTGGACATTTGAGTGTTATAAGACTCTGAGTCTTGTTTAAATCCTAAGGAGAATGTTGATTTTTTTTTTTTTTTAAGCAAGTAATTGACCTGAGTAGGCTCAGGCTGCATGTTCCAATCTGCCCTCTCTGGGCTGTGATGCCAATGTCAGCTCAGTTTTCAGAGCCTTTGCAGTGCTGTTCAGACTTGTCCCATGTGTGTGCCACCCAGTGGCCTGACAGAGACTGGAGTGATGCTGTCACCTTGTTTTTCAGTCTTGGGGATGCTGTGTTTAGGGAAACAGATTCATGCATACCCAACTGGAGAGTGGGATGAGGAATTGATCAACAACTTTATAGGATTGCTTCCTTAACTGCTGTCTCCCCAGTACTTTGAAGTTTTCTGGGGTTTCTCTTTTTAGTCATGTGGACAGAAAACGAAGGATTTAGTTACGTCCTTCTAAGTGAAGTTTCACACCTGCACCCTTGTCTGAGGTCAAGTGTCAAGACAGAAAAAAATGCAACATGATTGTCTCTACCCTTGTGGGACCACAGAGCCACCAAATTGAGAGGAAGGTTTCCCTCCCTCAGAGTTTTAGCTTCTTTAGGTACCTGTTGCCACAGGCTGCCTCTTTTACTATTAGATTGCTTGGGGGCTGGAGTGTGGCAGAATTGAGCAAAGGCTCCCCGCATAGTTTCTGAGCATTAGGAGCTTCCCTGTCTTGTACCTCAAACCAGAACTAGAGGAGTCTCCTGGATACCTCTTTCTGCCCCTGGGTGCCCACTTCTGATACATTGAATTCAGTCTGGGGGATCCTGGAGAGGGAAAACTGGGCAACTCAACACTGGTTTTGTCATCTTTTCCAGTCACCTGCTGTTACTGACTTTGCAGTCTTCAAATAGTTGCTCCATGCATGCTGTGTAGGTTTTATAGGTAGAGAATGGTGATGATGGAGGGTGCTTACTTCAGTCTTACCCAGAACCAGAAACTGCCTATTGTGTTTGCAAGTTGGCTGGCTAGAATAAACCAAACCCATTCCCCTCCAATCAATGCCAACAACAGCAAAGCCTATAGGCAAAGCCTATAGGTCAGGCTTTGCCCGTTGACCATAAAGGAATGCAAGCATTTGTACAAGGTCCATTGGACATTTGGGCCCCAAAAGTTAAATCTTCAGAATGACCAAATTGATTCCAAGGGTGCATAAAAGGCCAAAGATAAAGGAGATGAAACCAGCCTCAAGATTCTAAAAGACAAATAAGTTTACAGGTTGGGACAGGCCTTATTCTGAGTTCTGAGAATTGCAAGCTACAAATATGCCAGTAATACAGTAATATTAATTTACATTGATTTGCTAAGGATAATAGTAAACACCATATACACAGTGCTTCCTCATACTTATGAGGTCTGACAATTGAGTTCACGAACCCACATGTTTTAGTTAGCTAGTGCTGCCCTAACAGAAATACCACAGAAGTGGATGGCTTTAACAAGGAAAAGTTTATTCTTACACAGTTCCGTAGGCTACAGGTCCAAATTCAGGCTGTCTGCCCCAGGGGAAGGCTTTTCTCCTTGTCCGCTCTGGAGGAAAGTCCTTGTGTTGCATCAGTGTTTGATTAGGCAGCATCTTGGTGCAGGAACCGCAGGTCTGAAGGATGTGCTCTACTCCTGGTGCTGCTTTCATGATGGTGTGTGGTTCCCAAATCTCTCTGGCAGATTTTTCCCTTTATAGTTCAAGAGACCACCTCAAGGCACAGAATAGGCTTAAAGATTGACGCTGGCTCTACCAACACAACCGCTGCCCATCCACCCTCATTAACATCATGGAGGCAGGAATTCCAACAGGGAGGAACATCACAGAATACCAGGAGTTGTGGCACAGCCAAACTATTATGGATTTTTTAGGGAACACTTAGTCCATGTCATCACCATAGAAGAAGTGCTGTGTACCTCATTGCTGAATATCATTAGGGTCACATTTGAAGTACTCCCCTTAGGAAGCTATGCAGTGATGCCAGCACCTAGTCCACCCTTCAAAGCAATTTTGGAACTTTTTCTGGAGTGGTCATCAGAGCTGTCATCATATTACCCTTGATGTCTTGACTGTCATTTACATGTCTTCCTTTCAATATTTCTTTTATCTTCAGGTAAAGAAAAAAGTCACTGGGGGTCAGATCAGGTGAGCAGGGCGGGTATTCAAGTAGTTATTTGTTGACTGGCTAAAAACTCCCTCACAGACAACTATACATTAAGTTCATGAACTTGCCACCTTGCCACCATGTGCAATGGCTATTCCAGAAGAAGTTCCAAAGTTGCTTTGAAGGGTGGACTAGGTGCTGGCATTGGTGCATAGCTTCCCAAGGGGAGTACTTTGAAGGTGATGGTAGTGATATTCAGCAATGTGGTATGGTGGTATGTAGCACTTAGAACACTTAAGTTTGCCGACTTAATTGTCAGACCTCATAGTGTCCCAGGCACTCTGCTGGTCATTTTATGTGTTTTTATCTCATTAGACTCTCTCAACATCCCTTTCAGATAGGTACTGTTAATAGCTCAGTTTTATAATTTGGTTGACTGACATACATAGTTCTGGTGACTTGTCAGGAGTCACCTGGCCAATATGTGGTAGAGCTGGGATTTGAACATAAGTTTGATTCCAAACTCCAAGTTTCTTAACTGTTACATTACCTTTCCTCTATTTGTTTCATTCTTTACTTTCTCAGTGGGATTGTTAAGTTCTTGAGGAGAGGTATGGTGTCTTATTATATCTATCCTCTTTTCCCTGTTGCACTTAGAACTATGTTAGGCACACAGTAATAGAATGATGAATGCTTGTAGAACTAAAGTTAATGGATTAACTGACCTGAAAGAGAATCAGACCCAGAATTCATGTTATATCGTCCCTATATTCTTACCAGCTTACCCAACTCAGCACAGTATCCTATAGAAAAAATGAAGAAAGACTTCCAGAAAATATTTCTGACAATGAGCTGGTAAGAAAGATTTATGAGTGGGACTGGTTGAACAAGTCTCTTTTCTCCAAGGTGTATGTTTTGGTTCTGGCTTTCAGTCTATTTGTTTGTTTTTACTGGACTGCTGTCTCATACTTGGAATTTTTTAAACAGTTTATCTCTTCCACATGGTTTTCTTTTTTCCTTTTCTGCATGCCTCCTTCTCTCTGTTTCTCCCTCCTTCCCTGTCTTCTCTGTCTCCTGAGTGTGACTTCTGCCTCTGCCACTGTGTGACATTGGGCAAGTCATTTAATCACAGGAAATATTGCTATGAAATGAAGATGATGATGGTGGTGATAAACACCATGAAGAGTAAATGAGATGATGCATTTGAATACTTTTTCCCAGTGATTAGCACAGAGACATTCTTAATACCTGTTCACTATTCTCATAATTATTGATATGTAAAATCTCTTTATGTCCTAAGAATTTACCCTTTGGCATATTTGTAGCTTGTAAAACTGATTTTGAGAACTCAGAGCAAGGCCTATCTTAGCCTGTAAAATCTTTTTTTTTTTGAATGTGGATGTTGGTTTTATTTCCTTTATCTTTGGCCTTCTGTGTACCTTTGGAATCAATTCTGTCGTTGTAAAAATTTAACCTTTGGTGCCCAGATGTCAGCATTCCTTTACAGTCAATGAACAAAGCCTGACAATAGAATCCAGCTTTAGCTGGCCTATCAATATAATTTTTCCTCTCCCAGGCTGTCACATAGCATAGTTAGACCAGACTGCCTTACTCTGGGCCTCGAATGACTGTTACTCTTGTTCTAGGTACTGAGGGTTGAACTAGAGTTTTTAGCAGTTATTTTCCAGGAGCACAGCTGTCTTATGGAATGACTGTGTTCAAATCACATGGTAAACTGGCCAGCCCACGGAGGCAGAGGTGGCATGGATTTCACCTACCTCTTCCCTTTTGTGGACCACAGGAAGTCCTTTTGGTTTTACAGCACTGTGAAAGCCTGGCCTGGCCAAGAGCATTCTCCACTTCCATCATCCACTGAAAGCACATTAGGCCTGAAGCAGGTAGAGAAAACCCTGTAACTATAAGGAAGGAAAAAGAGCCTCCCTGAGGTCAGATTTTGGAGGGAGAGAGGCTCTGGCATGAAGCAGCTCAAGAGCTAAGCGAGCTTGGGGTCTGAAGTCGGAGCAGCCTGTGCTAGTCAGTGCTAGCTCTGTCGCAGGTGCAGCATTGACCAGGTCATTTCACTTCTCAGAACCTGGTTTCCGCGTCAACAAAATAGTTAATAATAACCTATCTCATAAGATTGCTGTAAAAATAAATGGAGATAGTAAGTGTAAAGCAGTTAATTAAATAATTGCCTGGAATATATTACATGCACATCATCATCATCATCGTCATGGCAGTGTTACAGTAGTGGGAAGAAAAAGACTGGGGCACATGAAATGCAGCCTTATTCTCTTGGACCCCCTTATGACATGTCTTAGTCTTAGGTACACACCTGTGAGCTCCAAGAGAAGCTTAAACTCTAGAAGATCTTCAAGGTGTGAGCTTCTCAGGGCATTGGAGAGATTAAGACTGCTCTGTGTGTGTGAGAGAGACTGAATGTGTGGAAAAGAGAGAGAGAGAGAGAGTGAGTGAGAGAGAGAGATCTAGATGCAGCTAGTGTCTTGAGGTCTGAAAGGCAACATTGGATGGGTGGTGGCTGTACATGACACACATCAAAGCAGCCTTTCTTCCAAGGAACACTGTCATTCTTTACTTCTCCTTTAATAGTAAAAAAAACCCAATTGCCTTGAAAGATAAAAGATGCTGCTTAAGTCCGTCTCCAGGGCTCTCAAAAGCAGAGTTTGTTCCTGAGTTAATTGTTCTTAACTGATGAAAGGTTTCTATTATGCATTATAACAAGTCTGGTATTAGGAAGCTGCATCACTATTTGATGCTGGTGACCAGTGGTTTTCTTCTCAGTAATTTTTTTTTAGTTTTGTTTTAAGTGACAGCTTTCAATATGTATAACACATCAAAGAAAACTTGGACCACTGGCAGTTATGTTACCCACCCCCCCCACATCAGCCCCTGATGGCAAATCTAAGAAATTGGGGAACATAGTTTACACAACACTGCAGTTGATTCCTTTGGTTGTACCAACCTTTTACTGCCCATGTCTCTGTTTGGGAGAAAGGACTGGGCTTGGCTGTATAAATAAGCTACCATGTTATAATAAATGGGTTCCTGCTGTAATAACAGAGGACTTAGGTGCCACAGTTCCCCAGTTCTAATGCCCCTGGAGTTGCAGCACTTGAAGCCATTGGTTGGGACTGCCTGACTTTAGGGAGCCTAGAACTCATTATGTAATGAAGTGCATTAACTAGAGGGCATTCAGCAAGTGTTTGGGGAGATTTTGAGGCAGTGATAGTGCTCTTCAGAAAATTTCAGTTAATACGAAGTATGCTGCTTTTAGTTTATATTTTGGATGTGTGCAAACTCTAGTGCTATTTTAGATATAGAGCCAAGGGTATACATAGTGTCCTCTCATATGGTACTTTGCCTGACATGGTTTTTTCCTACCTTTGCATCACAGTCTGAGTGTGACCTGGACTTTATCTGTTTTTTTCACCTTTTAGGCTACAGATGCACATGTTGAATGGAGCTCTTCTGGCATTGCTTTTTCCTGTGGTAAACACTCGGCTGGTAAGTAGCCTATTCTGGGAATGTACCAGCAACATATGAACCAGTATTTGACTGCACCTTCATTATTGAGTGCTTGTCTTCATCCTTAGCTGAAATGGTCATGTGATTTCTAAAATATCTGTACTTTTAATGTTCAAGTTTGATGCAGTCCTGTTTAGGTTCAGTGGGGATGGATGGAGGTGGGAGAATCTTGTGAAATGCTATGGCTGCAATAATCTAAGTCACAGCTCGGACAGACAAAACAAAAATCCTGCAGAAGCTCTTGGGGGAGATACAGTAGAGAAAAAGGGAGCCTGGGGCCCCACTTATTAGAGAGAGATTTCCAGATGTTCTAAGGGGCTTTAGCATGGACTTACCAGCATTGGCACAGAATAGTCTGCTGGGGACCTTCAAAGAGTGTCTACTTTGCTAAGGGCTCCCTTGGACAATAATTAGATTCCTTCTTCCTCATTCAGCTGAGCTGATGGAGCAGTCTAGACAACAAATACCCTCAGTGGCTAGCAGGTAGAATTTAACAATGGCAGGGGGCCAGGTGACATCAGCATAGAGAGAAGTGAGAACTACAAGGCTGGGGAGACAGAGAGCTCTGTCCTCAAGCACCTACATATAGAGGACTGTGTAGAGATTGGCAGTTAACATAACATCAAAAAGCCCAGGTGAAGTAATTGCCTGGAAAATTGTTACTACTGCTTTCTGTTTCCAGAAGTTAAATTGCCTTACCAATTAATATCATAGTATATATCTCAAAGTGGTAATCCGTTCTATTTATGTAACATTGTATTGTTTACAGGATATTTTCACATAATAGGTATATGAAGTAAACAGGACAGGTAATATGGTCTCTTGTTTTCAGAGGAAGAAACTGACACTGAGAGGCAGATGTTCAGAGAGTCACATAAATTCTAAGGAGCCCAGGCCTCTGGGTTCTAAAACTACAGCTATGCTTTGCTCCCTTAGAGGATTTAGCCTCTGTACCCCTCCCCCGAATATTTCTGTATACTATTATGATATTTGTACTTTGTTGTTGTTGTTGTGTTTTTGTTGAAAGTTGACACAGAATATTAGGTTTTCACTTAACAGTTTCTATACATACTATTCAGTGACATTAGTTATATTCTTCTCAGTACATCAGTATTCTCATTTTTCCAGTTTGGTTGTTCTGTTTCTATTAATCTAGCTTCCCTGTCTCCCTTTGCCTTGTTATCTTTGGTCTAGGATGAATGTTTGCCACTTGGTTTCATCTGGATAATTATTTTGAGGAGCACAGTACTCATAGGTGATACTATTTATTTCATAGGTCAACCTGTCATTTGTCTAAAAGGTGACCTCTGGGAGTGGTTTGAGTTCTAAGTTTAACAAGTACTTCAGAACAATAGTCTCATGAATTCATCCAGTCCATATCAGTGCAGTATGTCTATCCTCTCTTCAGGAATTTGCATTTTGTTCTATATTTTTCTTCCATTCTATCTGGAACCATCTATTGAATCTCTGGTCAGAATGGTTGGTGGTGGTAGCTGGGCATCATCTAGTTCTTCTGGTCTCAAGGTAGGTAATGTTGTTGTTCATGTAGACTGTTGGTTCTTACCTAGTTTCTTCTTTGAGTTTTTGGCTCCCTTATTTCTTTTTAGCTGTGGATGAGTAGAGACTAATAGTTGTGATAAACATTTTTAGATGTATATTATGTAAAAATAGAAATAAAATTTGTTGATCTAAAGTGATTTAGAACCCTCACTATGTTCCAGGCTTTCCTTGGTGTAGTTTAAAAACAAACAAAAACCACTGATAAAACAGTAAACAGCCCTGGTTCCATAGTGGCTGAGTGCTATGGCTGCTAACCAAAAGGTTGGCAGTTAAAATCCACCAGCTGCTCCTTGAAAACCGTATTGGGAAATTCAACTCTGAACGGTAAAGTCATTATGAATCAGAATGGACTCAATAGCAATGGGTGTTTTGGGTTGGTCCCAGATCCACCTTTGGAGAGTGTGAGTTCAAGATCTGTGATACAGCCTGGGCATTGTGTTTTTAAATGTACCTGTCATGGGTTAAATTATGTCCCCCCAAATGTGTGCCGTCTTCGCTAGGCCATGATTCCCAGTATTGTGCACTTGTCCACCTACCATTGTGTCATCAGATGTGATTTTCTTATGTGTAAATCCTATTTCTATGATGGTAATAAGGCAGGATTAGAGGCAATTATGTTAATGATGTAGGACTCAATCTATGATATTAGGTTGTGTCTTAATCTCTTTTGAGCAGTGAGCAGAGAGACAGGAAAACCTTACATGACCAAGAAAATAGTCAGGGGTGCACATCCTTGGACCTGCAGTCCCTGCTCTGAGAAGCTCCTAGTTCACAGGAAGATTAATTTCAAGGACTGTCCTCCAGTGCTGAAAGAAGTGAAGCCTTTCCCTGGAGCTGATGCCTTGAATTTGGACTGCTAGCCTACTAGACTGTGAGAGAGTAAACTTCTGTTTGTTCAAGCCATTCACTTGTGGTATTTCTGTTTTAGCAGCACTAGTTAGCTAAGAGAGTATCCCAGGCCAGTTTGAACTTGGAGCCAGAGTTGAGAATCACTGATTACAGACAATGATTCTTAAACTTCAGTGTTCATAGGAATCATCTGAGGGGCTTGATTAAAAACTAGGGCTGTACAGGTCCCATCCCAAGATGGTGTGATTGAGATGATCTGGAGTGATGCCTGTGAATGAGCATGTATATGACAAGCCCCCAAGTGATGTTGATTCAGAGGTCCTCAGACCACTCTTGGAGAGAATCAGTTTGCTGTGCCCTGGTGACCTAAAGTTCTTCAAAGTGTGTATGTAACTCAAAGTGTGGTCTGAGCAAAGTAATGAATGTTGGTGAGGGATGGATGGCTGTTCCTCAAAAGTTTAAACATAGAGATACCATATGACCCAGCAGTTCTGCTCCTAGATATATACCAAAAAGATGTGAAAGCAAAGACTCAAACAGATACTTGTATGTCAGTGTTTCTGGCAGCGTTATTCACAATAGCCAGAAGGTGGAAACAACTCAAGCATCATCACCAAATGAACGGGTAAACAAAATGTGACATGTCCATGTAGTGGGGTAGTATTCAGCCATAAGGATTACTGAAGTTCTAATTTATGCTACCACATGGGTGAACCTTGAAAGCATTATGATGAATGAAGCAAGACAGGCACAAAAGGACAACTGTTGTGTGATGTCACTTATGTGAAATCTCTAGAATAGGTAAATGCATAGAGACTGAAGTTTATTAGTGATACTAGGGGATAAGAGTAGGAAGGAGTAGGGAGTTATTGTAAAGGGGGTACTGGCCTTCTATTTGGGGTGATGGAAGACTTAAAAATAGTTGTGATGTTTGCAGAACACAATGAATGTAATTAGTGTCACTGAGTTGTATGTTTAAAAATGGTTGAAGCAGCAAATTTTATGTTATATGTATTTTACCACAAACAAACAAAAAGAACATGTGGTCCAAGGACCAATATCACATGGGTGCTGCTTTTTGGGAATGCAAATCCCAGCTTTTACCTCAGATCTACTGCACCAGAGTCTGCATTTTAACTGTATCCGTAAGTAATTTGCTTGCTGAATGTGAAGAGGACTTGAAACACTTATTGATGAAGATCAAAGACTACAACATTCAGTATCGATTACATCTTAACATAAAGAAAAAAAATTCTCACAACTACAATTAAAAACTGCGGTAAAATTCTCACAACAACAAGCAACATCATGGTAAGTAGAGAACAGATTGAAGTTGCCAAGGATTTCCTTTTACTTTGATCCACAGTCAGCTCCCATGGAAGCAGCAGTCAGAAAATCAAATGATGAATTGCAGATTGAAGTTGCCAAGGATTTCCTTTTACTTGGATCCACAGTCAGCTCCCATGGAAGCAGCAGTCAGAAAATCAAATGATGAATGGCACTGGGCAGATGACCTCTTGAAAAGCAAAGATGTCACCTTGAGAACAAAGCTGTACCATACCAAAGTCATAGTAGTTCTGATCACCTCATATGCACGTGGAAGCTGAGCAATGAACAAAACAGCTGAAGAAGAACTGATGGTCTGAATTAGGTGTTGGTGAAGTATATTGAATATACCATGGACTGCCGAAAGAATGAACAAGTCTTTCTTGGAAGAAATATAGCCAGAATGCTCCTTAGAAATAAGGATGGCAAAACCTTGTCTCACATACTTTGGTTATGTTGTCAAGTGGGACTAGTCCGTGGAGAAGGGCATCATGCTTGGTAGAGTGAGCAAAAAAAAAGGAAGTCAATGAGATGGACTGACGTAGTGGCTGCAACAGTGGACTCAGGCATAACAGCAATTATGATGATTGAGCAGGCCTGGGCACTGTTTCATTGTGTTGTATATAGTGTTGCCATGAGTTGGAACCAACTCATTGGCATCTAACAACAATAACGATAACCTGCAATGGCCCTATTTGTATGTCTTGGCAATTAACTTTTTTCTAGTTATCTTAGATGGTTGAAACTCTCTGAGGCCACATCTGGCTTTAAGGACTTTTTGCCCTCCAGCCCCTTAGAGCTCAGATTGACTTAAGATTAGACAAAGATCAGCTTTTTTTTTTTTTTTTTAAGCCTGGTAATCTAATTAGGAAGGAAGCCAGCTTTGGGCTTCTATTTTATGCTTCCCTTTTGGCCCTTTATCTTTTTTAATCTTTTAAAAAATATTTTTCATATTTCCTCATTAGCAGTAATGAGAAAGCAAGAAAACTAAAATGAACTAATTAGTGCGTTATTCCAGCAACACAGACATACATACACTCACATATATAAAGACACAGAGTTGGAGGAAGTTGCTACAATCAGCTAAAGGATTTTGGGCTGTCAGTGAATTTTTGTTGCTCTGCCTTATCCTGGGATGCATCGGCACCAGGATTTATAGACCAGCTAGAGAACTTAGTGCTTGGTTTTCCATCTTCAAAGCTGATATCCCATAAAAAGGAACATACATTCCAATGGCCCATATTACAGGTAAGTGATTTTTGCAGCTGGGATTCTAGAGAAGGTCTTTTTGGCTTTAAATAAAGTGTCGTTGTTTTTGAGTCTGTATTTTTATTTTTTGTCAAAACAGAGTAAAATCTCTGTTTCCTAGATATTTTTCTAATTATCTGTTGCAAAGTAATCAAGGTTAAATGGGGATGATACAGAGAAAATAAGTTCTGATAATTGGTTTTTCTAAATCATGAGATTCTTGGATATTGTTTACCTTGTCAACTGAGTGAGAAAGTGAGGAGGAAGAAGAAAGAGATTGATTTATAAAGAGCCAAGAGGAAGGAAGATTATGGAAAATTATGTAGGAGAAAGACTACAGAAATATTAGAGTTGCTGAATTCTGCCCCCAGTCTTCTTTGTCTCACTGCTCGTTCAGCAAACTCTTGGGAGTTGTATAATCCTTTTAGTACTAATGATTCCCAGATCTGTACTGCTAACATAAATCTTTCTTTTTTTTGAGTCCCATCTTCACTAGGATGGCCCATAGGTATAGCAGACTCCACATAACAGAATTGAGTTTGTATGCCTTCTGTAAATCCCTTATCGTCTTTTGTGTCTTTGTATCAACACCATCATCCACCCCATGGCTTGGTATATAAACCTAGGACTTATTCTCAATACTAGAACGTATGCTTCTAAATGAAGTGTCTTAAACAGTATAACCCTTTGTTGGAGGGGAGGAGGAGAAAATATGTCATGGAATTATTGATTATTAAATCTGTAGGGAGCTTAAAGCTCAAGTGGTCTACTTTCCAGAGGGGAATTTAGGAGGGTAGATGGCTTAAGAAGTCAAGCGGGATACTCCTGGAACCCAAGTTTCTTAACTCAGACTTGAGAACACTTTTCCTGTTCTATGTAAATTCAGGGCAAGTTTGAATGTTGGTAAGTCAAGATGCTAGAGATGCTTCTTAGCTCTCCTCCATCTAGAGAATTGAACATGGGTTTCTTTGAGAAGCTCAGAGAACTATGGAGATAAGTCCACACATACGTGCACTTTTGCATACGATTTCAAAAGGGACACTGACCCCCCCCCACTCCCTCCCACTGACATAACCAACCCCATCCATGGATGCCGTATTAAGATACACATTGTTTTAGCTTAAGGAAGCCTGGTAGCCCAGCAGTAAAGCATTTGGCTGCTAACTGAATTGTCAGTGGTTTAAACCCATCAGCAGCTCCAGAAGAAAGATATGGAAGTCTGTTTCTATAAAGATTACAGCCTTGGACACCCTTGTACTCTGACCTACAGGGTCACCATGTGTCAGAATCGACTCAAAAACAGCATGTTTGGTTTTAGTTTTTTGTCTTAGTTTGCTGGGGCTACCATAACACAGTACAATAAAGTGGGTGGCTTTCAAGACCAGAAATTGATTTTCTCATTGTTCTGGAGTCTAGAAGTCCAAATCAGGGTTTTGGCAGTGTTGCTTCTTTCCGAGAGCTTCGAGGGAAGAATTTTTCCACACCTCTATCCTGCTTTCTGGTTGCTGGCAGCCATCCCTGGCACTCCTTTGCTGTTTATAGATACGTCTACCTCTTTTGTCACATGCTGTCCTGCCTCTGTGTATGACTCAGTTTCCATATGTATTCTTTCCTTTTATAAGACACTACTCAGAAGGGGTTCGGATTGGAACCCACCTTACTCCAGTATGACCTCCTTTAATAACAAAAGAAAAAAATTTTCAAACAAAATCACATTTACAAGTACAGGGGTTAATCCTTCAACCTTTCTTGGGTGGGGACAATTAAATCCATAATAGCACCCGTAAGCTGTCAATAGTCTGTGTCTTGGAGAATGGAGCTGCTGTCTAGCTTGTGAGGGCCTTATTATAGCCACTTGGCCCTTTTGTCTGATGGTGATGCAGGGCTTCTTGTTTCTGCCTGTGGCTTTGCTAAACCACCATCCAGGTTAAACCACCTTCTAGAGAGTGAAAGCCACGAGGTAACAGCTGAGCAGGATGTAGTGGAACATGGATGCATATTAAATTTTCAGTTAATGGCTTTCATTTTACAGAGCTGGTGATGTAGCCTTCAGAATGATGCACTGGCCCCAGCTGCATCCTTAGTCCACTGACTTTTGCCCTGTATCCCTTATAAGGGTTTCTTCTGAATGTGGGGGTAGTCTGAGCAAGGTAGATTCGAAACACGAAAAAAAAAACTTAAGACACTTTATCAGCCTCTTTCCTTGACCAAAGATGCTGGCCTGGTCAGCATTTGTGTTTGCAACCATCTGTATTCTACCAGAATAATAACAAGAATAGCCACAATGATTCTTTTCATCAAACTCTCTTCTTCAAGACCCAAAGCCTTGATTATTATATTATTATCTCATTATCACAATTGCCCGTTATTATGTATTCATGTTGATCTATCCTATCAGTTCCCTTTAGCACTCCCTATTTTTACCCAGCATTTTTTCTTCGTTAGGATGGTTCTTTTGATTGTTCCTAACTGTCTGACTGAGTGGCAGAGGTTAGCAATGATGCTGTCATTACTGCTGTGGCTGCCCACTATCTACAGCCATTATCTTAATGTTCTTGGAATGTAGCATTGCCATTAGCACACCTTTTACCCATGTGGGCAGCAAGGAAAACTTTGCTGTCAGCAATGCAGATAGGCTTGAGAATCTCACTCTTGGCTAATTAGCACATCAGGATGTGCTAATTGACCTAGAAAAGTTATTTCCGTGACTGGCAATTTTGGCTATTTAAAAAAGTAATACTTCGGAGTTTGCAGTTTAGCTGAGGACAGAGTGTCCCTTTGCTTTCCTGAGAGTACTTGAAATATAAAAAACCTGATTTCCAAGGAGGTCTTAGCTTTCTGAAGAACTGATTTAGACAAAATTGTGTCTCAGCCACCTATAAAGGGCACTCTGTTTCTAATCCAATCAATGCAGTGTGTGTGAGAGTGTGTATGTACAGGGAGGTTGTTGTACAGGGAGGTTGTTGAGAAGAGTCTGGGATTCTTAACCCAAACCAATTTCTAGTGCCTACCCTATATATAAAGGAGCCATGGTGGTACATACAGTGGTTATATTTCTTGGCTGCTAACCAGAAGTTTGGCAGTTTGAACCTACCAGCTACTGGGTGGGACAAAGATGTGGCAGTCTGTTTCTGTAAAGATTTCTAGCCTTGGAAACTCTATGGAACATTTCTTATCTGCCCTACAGGGTCACTATGAGTCAGAATTGACTCATTCACAGTGGGTGTTGGTACTGTAGATCATAAGGAGCCTTGGTAGTGCAATAGTAAAAACCCTGGTGGTGTAGTGGTTAAGTGCTGTGGCTGCTAACCAAAAGGTCAGCAGTTCAAATCTGCCAGTGCTCCTTGGCAACTCTATGGGGCAGTTCTACTGTGTCCTACAGGGTTCCTGTGAGTTGGAATGGACTTGACAGCAATGGACTTTTGGGCAGGGGTTGGGTACATATTGTTAAGTGCTCTGCTGCTAACCAAAAGGTGGCTGGTTCAAACTGACCCAGTGGCTCTGTGGCAGAAAAGACCTAGTGATCTGCTCCTGTAAAGATTACAGCCTAGGAAACCCTACAGGGAAGTTTTACTCTGTCCTGTAGAGTTGCTGTGGGTTGGAATTGACTCACTGGCACACAGCAACAATAACAACCCTAGATATGTCTAGTTACTAATTTCAAGATTCAGCCTTGAAAGTTTTACGTCTTCCAGGAATCTAGCCTAGATCACTCCAGTCAACCCACAGATTTTTATTGAACACTTCTATGTGTCAAATATTGTGCTGTCTGCTGTAAGGATGCAAAAAGCAACTGGGGTACAATCCTGGAACTCTCAAGGAACTTATGGTTTAGTTAAGACACATAAGGCATTAATGCCTGAGAAGTGATGATAATATTAGAGTCAACATCTTGAAAAAGCATGAGAGAATACAGGATTGTTAAATTCCAGTTGTTCCTAGTTCGAAGAAGTAAGAGGATTAATATTGACGTTTATCAGGCACCTGCTGTATGCAAAGTGCCTTACTTAAAAAAACCAACCCCCCCCAAAACCACAAAAACAAGCCCACTGTTACAAGTCGATGCTGACTCATAGCGACCCTATAGGACAGAATAGAACTGCCCCACAGAGTTTCCAAGGAGTGCCTGACAGATTTGAACTGTTGATCTTTTGGTTAGCAGCTGTAGCACTTAACCACTATGTCTCCAGGTGTGTGCTTTACATATATTATCATTTAATTCTCACAATAAGCCCATTTTACATATGAGGAAACTGAGGATCAGGGAGGTTAAATGACTTACTCAGAGTTACCTGGTTTCTGAGTGCTCCAGCTAAAACCTTCAAACTACCATCTAGAGAGATCGCTGGATTCAGTGGTGCAGAAAAACTTCAGAGAGAAATAAAGTGTGAGCTCAGCCTTGAAGAACTATTAGGTTTTGGGTACACGTTGAAAAGGTTGAAGATAGTTCATTCTGGGTAAGGAAATACCCTGAATGGCATGGGCAGAGGTGTGGAGGTAGGAAACAGCAAACTCATGGAGTTTGGTTGTCTCAAGACCTTACTAGCAAATCTCCAGTGGATACCCCCTGATGCTGTTTGTGTCATGTTTTCTTTAGTCCTTATAGTGTTTTGATTTTATGAGTATTTTTAATCTTTTAAGATTCTACTAATAAGAATTATTTACACAAGGATGGAACTTTACAAGTATAAAAACCCTTTCATAAATATGTCACCCTCGTGTAGTTGTCAGGAGTCCTGGTGACCCAACGGTTAAGCATTTGTCTGGTAACTGATAGGTTCTTTCAGTTAGCAGTTTGAACCTGCCCAGCAGCTATAGAGGAGAAAGACTTGGTGATCTGTTCCTTTAAAGATTATAGGCTAGCCAACCCATGAGCCAGTTCTGCTCTGCCCTGTAGGGTCGTTAAGAGTCAGACTAACAACAACAGTGTAGTTGTTAAAAGTTTGGAGTCCGAGATCCCATTATCTAGGTTTGTATCCTGGTTTTTTTTTTTTTTTTTTTCTTTCGTGTGTGTGTGTTGGAGAATGAGAGAGTGAGCTCTTAGGCAAGTTCCTTAACCTCAAAAAGGTGCCTACCTCATAAAGCTGTTTTGGAAATTAAATTGTGTAAATTACGTACAATGCACAGAACCTAGCTAATAGTCAGCCACCGCTAAGTGTTAGCTGTTGTTTGTCTTTGATTCTTACCACAGCCCAGGGAGGTAGGTGTTACCGTCCCCACTTTAAAGGCTGAGCCTTAGAAAATATAAGTAACTTGCACAGTCACACAACTAGGATGTGACGTAACTAACATTAGAGCTTCAGTCTTTCTGATCCCAAAGCTCATGTTCGTTGTTCCTCCTCTTTCCTATTTGTTTAGGTCAGTTGCCTAGTATTAAGCCAAATTAGCTGTGGTAAACTTTATACAATATCCATTAGAGTTTTGGGGGGGTTGATTTTGACTTTATAGAATATTTTTTGTTACAAAAATAATACATGCTCATGAATAAACCATTCAGTCAGAGTACAATGAACAATCTAATCATCTTGCCACATCAGCCTTCAAACTCTTTCCCCCAGGGGTAAGTCATGTAAAAGGCTTGTGAATCTTTCCATGTCTTTTCTTTTGCTTATATACACAGATGATCATTTTCTAGGGTTATTGGTTGGCTTTGGTTTAGGTTTCATGCACAATTGAGATTGTACTATAAATATTACTCAAGTAATACTAGATAGTCAGCAATCCTTTCTGGTGCTCGCATAACTCACTGTTATGTAATAATTGCTTCACACAGCAGTGGTTTGGTTGGATTATATAGTCAGCCTGTTCTACAGATTTTGTCTCCTGAATCATGATTACTCTTTGGCCATGTACCATTGTCTTTTGCTTTGTGTCAGTCCCCTGCAGGGCCTCGTACCTAGCATGTGGTAGGTATCCACATGTGGTAGGTATTCCCTGGGGAATTCCTGGGATATGTTTTCCACGTGCCCTGAGATCTTGCTCGTGAAGACAGAGGGATGATTGATGATACTTTTCACAGCTAGATTATTTTTTAAACCCCTTATAAAAATGTTGTTTTTCTCATTGTAATAATGAGATATATTTACAGTTAAGAATTTGTGAAATACAGAAAAATATAAATAAAAATAATTTCCAATGCAGAAGTGGTTATTTTTCAATGTATTGAAAAAAACCACAACAAAATCCATAAAGCTTTTATGCCTTTTGTGTTTACAGATATATGAATTTTCTTTTTAACACATTTAAGGAGTGGCAGAGTATGTATGTTAGGGAAAAATTAGAAAATAAAGAAAAATACAGGAAAAAAAAAACCCAGAAATCACCATCCAGTAACAGCTGTGAGCATTCCTTGCTGCATATTTCGTAGTCTTTTGCTTTTGGTTTGGTATTGTAATAAAAGTTAGTATAGTACAGTGGTCAAAAGTGTGGACCTGGGACCAACCTGCGCATGATTTTGTAATTGAATATTCTGCCTCTAATCATAAGACCTTGGGTAAATTACTTAACATCTCTCACCTCATTTTTTTTTTTTATAACGTATTTTGGTGTTGAGTATATGCATAGCAGAACATACACCAATTCAACAGTTTCTCCATGGACAGTTCAGTGACATTGATTACATTTCTTTAAGTTATGTGACCATTTTCACCCTTCCTTTCCAGGTTGCTGTCTCCTATTAACGTAGACTCATTGCCCACTAAGTTTCGTATCTCATCTTTCAAGTTGTTATTGTCGTCACTTTGATTCTATCTAGATAAATTTAGTTCTTGAAAAGAGAACAGTGCTCAGTCTTACCTTATTTCTTATCTGTGAAATGACACTTGGATAAGTGGAAATGATGTGTCTAATGAACTTAGCCCAGTGCCTCTCACATAACAAGTGCTCAGTAATGTCAGGTAGGAGCCTTGATAGTGCAATGGTGAAAGAGTTCAGCTGCTAATCAGAAGTCTGTGGTTCAAACCCACTAGCCACTCAGTGGGAGAAAGATGTGGCAGTCTGCTTCTGTAAAGATTACAGTTTTGGAAATCCTATGGAATATTTCTGCTCTGTCCTATATGGTCCCTCTGAGTCAGAATGGATTCGATGGCAGCTGATAGTGTCACATGTTTTGGTTGTAACCATTACTACTATTACCTTAAAATAAGGAGGGAGTCTTATTGTCATGTCCTTTTGGATGTTAGACTTCAGAGCTTTGGCCCCAGCTGCCTTGAGCTGTTCCATGATGGTGAAATGAAGCGGGCTTTGTTGCTGAATTAGCCTTGCTGAATGAGATTAAAATTCCCCAGCAGGCTTTCTTTTCCACATTGATTAACAGTGCCTTTGTTTTTCCACATTTGTGTTCAAATCTCAGAAAATACCTCCCAAATACTTCCCAGCCAAGCCAAGCCAAGTGCCGTCGAGTCCCAGAGACAGCCTATTTCATTAAAGAACTGGCCAGCCCTCTTCTCCCTCCTGGCAGGTGAATTAGTCCCATTTCTGTTTGTCTGTTTGAATTATCATTGAAATAAACAGAAAATGTCCAGAACTGCAGATTTGTCTATTAGGCTCACACCCTCATCTCATTTAAGGAGTGGCGGAGTAAGAGGCAGCTGGCTTTTTGTCTTCTGAGCTTGCTAGTTGTTTGCAGTTTTTCTATTTTCCTAAATTTCGATGAGAAGAAACAGCCTCCAGAAATCTTAGCTAATGTAACCTCCCTTCACCTTGAGCTACTACCCCAAACAATATTTTTTTTATGCACAGTGGTTCTCGACCCTGGCTGTACAGTTAGAATCACCAGAGCAGCTTTGAAAACATACTGATTTTTAAAAAGCACCCCAGGCCATTCCAGTGGGCAGCCAGGGCTGCTCTGGTTTACACCTTGTTGTGTTTCCACCCCGCCACTGATGAAATCTCGGGATTTAAGCAAGGTAATTCATGTCACTGAGCTTCAGTTTCTCCATTGTCAAATGGAGTTAATAATATCTGCTCTTTCCACTTCATAGATAGGTACTGAAAAAAAAAGATAATAAAGAGTTGTGAAAAGTTAAAATTACTACACATGTGAATACAGACTTGCTTTCTCTCCCTTGAGTCACCTTTTTTTGAGGGGGATTTAATAGCAGCATGGAATCCCTGGGTGGTACAAGCAGTTACTGTGCTCAGCTGCTAAACTAAAGGTTGAGTGTTTGAGTCTACCCAGAGGCACCTTAGAAGAAAGATGTGGTGATATACTTCTGAAAAATCAAACCCTATGGAGCAGGGCTCTACTTGGACACACATGGGTTCACCATGAGTTGGCATCAACTCGACAACTGGTTTGGTGGATTTTGTTGTTGTTGAGTGACAACATTATTGACACATAATTTTCAAACCATACATTTACTCTTTAAAAGTATACAGTTAAGTGGTTTTTAGTATGTTCATAGAATTGTATTACTATCAGTCTAGTTTTTGTACATTTTTATCACCCCAAAAATAAACACCATTTCCAGTAACAGTCACTCCCCATTATCTCCCACAACCCTTATCTAGCCCTAAAACCTCCCACCACAAAAAACAGTCCTACTGCCATCAAGTTGATTGTGACTCATGGCAACTCTATCGGACAGTAGAGAACAGCTGCATAGAGTTTACAGGGAGCACATGTTGGATTCGAACTGCATACCTTTTGATTAGGAGCCGTAGCACTTAACCACTACACCACCAGGGTTCCTATCTAGCCCTGGGCAACTACTAATCAGTCTACTTTCTGTCTCTGTGCGTTTGTCTATTCCGGACATTTCCTACAAATGGAATCATATAAAATGTGGGGTTTTTTGTTACATCTTCTTTCACTTTGCAATAATGATTTCAAGGTTCATGCATGTTGTAACTTGTATCAGTATTTCAGTCATTTTTATAGCTGAATAATATTTCACTGTGTGGATATATACTGTTTTGTATTTAATCCATTCATCAGTATCAACTTTTGCACTAGTATGAATAACTCTGCAGTGAACACTGTTGTATAAATTTTGCACGGACATTA
This sequence comes from Heterohyrax brucei, assembly GCA_028571685.1. NCBI lineage: Eukaryota > Metazoa > Chordata > Mammalia > Hyracoidea > Procaviidae > Heterohyrax > Heterohyrax brucei. The sequence goes on from CM053166.1 coordinate 148,254,708, forward strand.
AGTTTTCAGTCCTCTTGAGAGTGAAACTTCTGGGTCATATGGAAAACCCCTGTTTAACTTTCTGAAGAACTACCAGACTGTTTCCAAAATGCCTGCCATTTTACATTCCCATGAACAAATGGATTATAGTTCTAATTTCTTCAGACCTTTCTAACACTTGTTTATTGTGTTCTTTCTCTGATAATAGCCATCCTGTGGGTGTGAAGTAATATGTCATTGTGGTTTTAATTTGCATTTCCCTAATGACTAAGGATGTTGAGCATCTTTTCATGTGCTTATTGGCCATTTTTTTATCTTCTTTGTTGAAATGTCTTTTCAAATCTTTTGCCCATTTTTCAGCTGGGTTATTTGACTTTTTAATTGTTGAGTTTTAGGAGTTATTTATGTATCTTGAATAGTAGATGCTTATTGGCTATACTATTTGAAGTTTTTCCCCCCATTTAATGGTTTACCTTTGTATTTGATTGCATTTCAAAGCACACCAGAAAAGTCAAATCAAACCCATTGCCGTTAAGTCAGTTCTGAATCACATCAACCAAGTTTTTAATTTTGATAAAGTCCAGTTTATCTGATTTTTCTCTGATTCCTTGTGTTCTAGGTGTCATATCTAAGAAACCATTATCTAACCCAACAAGGTCATGAAGATTTGTGCCTAGGTTTTATTCTAAGAATTTTATCATGTTAACTGTCATATTTAAGTCTATGTATGATAACTTTTGACTTAATTTTTATGTTAATTTTGTATGTGGATATCCAGTTGTCCCAGCACCATTTGTTAAAAAAACCATTCTTTTCCTGCTGAATCTTCTTGGCTCTTTGGTTGAAAATCAGTTAGTCCTAAATGTGAGAGTTTATGTATAGATTCTGTTTTCTATTCCGTTGGCCTACATGTGTGTCTTGATCCCAGTGTTACATTGTCTTGGTTACTAGAGCTTTGTAATAAAGTTTGAAATCAGGACACTTGAATCTTCCAGCTTTGTTCTCTTTCAAGATTGTTTTGTTCTGTTCTCTTGAACTTCCATATGAATTTTAGGATCATCTTGTCAGTTTCTACAAAGAAGCCTTTTGGGACTTTGGTGGGGATTTTATTTAATCTGTAGGTCAAGTAAAGAAATATTGTCATCTTAATATTAAAACTTCTGGTCTACAAATGTGGGATGTCTTTTTATTTACTTGCCAAGCCAAGTGCCGTCGAGTCGGATCCGACTAGGTCTTCTTTATTTTAAGAATGGTTTGTAGTTTTCAGGTTATAGGTTTTTGATTCTTTTGTAAATTTATATTTATGTAATTCTTTTTCATGCTGTTGTAACTGGAATCATGTCTTAAACTGCAGTTGATTTTTGTATATTTACTTTATATCCTGAAACCTTACTGAACTCATTTATTAGCAGTAATAGTTGTGTGTGTGTATATTCCTTAGAATTTTTTGTATACAAGATCCTGTCATCTGAGAATAGAGGGGGTTTCACTTCTTCCTTTCTAATCTGGGTGTCTTTTACTTCTTTTCCCTGCCTAGTTTCCCTAGCTAAAACCTCCAGTACAGTGTTGAATAGAAGTGGTAAAAGCAGACATTCCATTCTTGTTCCTCATCTTAGGGAGAAAGTGTCCATTCTCACCATTAGGTATGAAGTTAGCTGTGAGGAGGTTCCTTCAGTGATCTTTAACAAATATTTGGTGTTGGGGAACTGAAGGTAATAAGATGTTGCACAATGTGTAGATAACTGTCCAAGGTCTGGAATTATTTAGGATGAGAAAATGACACTTTCTGCCAAAAGAGTCATTTGGACTCAAGGATTCAAATCCATTTATGTTCAAAGTAAAATATGGACTGATAAGCATATTTAAAAGTACAGTCAAAGCCAATAGTTTTTTGTTATTGTTAAAATACAGTGATGCTACAATGTCATGAGGGAAATCAGTTGATATTTTAGGGCTGACACACACAGTAGGAGCTCAATGGAATTGTTGAAATCCTTAGTGTAGGCTAGAATACTTTACATGCCAGATGTGGCATTGGCAAGTTTCAGAATTTTAGGGTTTATAACAACAAAGGAAAGGAATAGAAGGCACCGTCAGACATTCATGATAATGTTTACCCTGCATTGCAGGCCTGCTTATGTGCTGAACACTGTTAGATTCGTTACTTCCCTTATCACAGTTACTTCTCAAAACAGCCCTGAAATATAGCTAATAGTATCTCCATTATAGACAAGAGGAAGGTGAGGCACCACAAGGTTAAATAATTCACCCAAGGATATCCAGCTAGTAAGTGGCTTAGTTGCCAATTAAATCTAGGTTTCTGCTTCCAAAGTCTGTGCTCTCTCCACTGTGCCACCCCACGCTCTTCACTGTACCCAAAGTCCTTGCTACTCAAAGTATGGTCCACACCTCTTCTGGGGACTTGTTGGAAACCCTGGTGGTGTAGTGGTTAAGAACTATGGTGGCTAACGAAAAGACTGGCAATTTGAATCCACCAGGTGCTCTTTGGGAAACCTTATGGGGCAGTTCTATACAGTTGCTGAGTTGGAATTGACTCAGTGGCCATGCGTTTGATTTTGTATGTGTGTTGGGGGGGTGGGTGTTGGACTTGTTGGAAACTCAGAATCTTGAGCCTCATCCCAGATTTACAAAATGCATTTTTGTAATATTTCCCAGTGATTGGTCTGCACATGAAAGCTTGAGAAGGGCTACAAAGTGAGACTGAGAGAAAGAAAAACAAGCAAGATAGTGCCCATGGGAACAAAGATAGCTCAGCAGCTACACAAGGCTTGTTTCCACTTCTTCAAGGAGATTAACCTTTGAACAGGCGTGGGTAGAGCATACCTGATAAAGATGGAGGACTTAGTATCAAGCATTTAACTCTTGTAAATAAATCCTAAATTATAGAGCTTGGCAGAAGTGAAGGTTTTTTTCACTTCACTATAAATTATATCTCAATTTTTTTAAAAAGTTAAAAAAAATTAGAGCTCAATGTTCATCACAGGTGCATTTTAAAAGTTCATTCATTGTAACTAGTTTCAGTACCCCAAACTGCCTTTGGGACAGAGAGAATCTAGCTTAAGTCAGGAGGTTCTGCATTATAGTCACCAAGAACAAAGGCATGAGTGTATGTTTGTAATTTTATGTATCTATAATTTCATATTATATAAAATTTAGCATATAAACAAAAGTAGAGAAAATGTATCCTGATGTGTCAAAAAATTTAGGGTTCATGGCCAACCTTTAATACCCAGTTCCCCACCTCAATAATCCCCCAACACAAACACCTGTCCTTGTATGATTTTGAAGGAAGTACCATAGAATTTTAACTGTAAATATTACAGTGTGTGTCTCTAAAATATAAGGACTGTTAAAATATCACAGTACCATTTTCATACCGACAGTAACTAACAATTCCTAATGCCATCAAATATCCAGTCAGTGGAGTGTAGGCTTTTAATCCAGATATATCACAGTTTTAGTCTTGCTTCTACAACATCATAACTCTTCTCTGAACCTGCTCTGTATCTTGAGGATGATTATATTTCACCTTTCATCGAGGCAGTGCATATAAGGTGTTGACCCTAATGCCTAGTATATAGTAGTAAGTGTTCAATGAAGATGAGCTAAAATTATTATTTGTTAATATTATAAAATAGTTGCGTTACTGTTTAGGTGGCTTTTTTTTTTTTTTTTTTTTTTTTTAAGAAGGGCTGTAAATTAGAATCCAGAGGCAGATTTTGAGCTCAGGGAACAAAGCAGGAAACAGCCTCTCAAGAGGCTCAAAAAGTTATAAGAGAGCACTGGCATAAATGAGAAAGTGGCGTTAGAAATTGTGGTATCCTTGTAATTTCCCCCAACTCTCTGTAGTTGATCCCTCTGGTCATTCGCTTTCATTGTGGTAGAAGAATGTGCATGTTGAGTAGCTCCCCCTTTTCCTCTGTAGGAGAGAGGAGAGCTGGTTGTGCAGGGGGCTTGTAGGTTCTAGAAATGATTCAAGCCAGGGAGGGGCACTGCAAGCACAGGAGTGTGTGTGTGTGTGGTGCTGGGTTGGCGCAGAGGGCTTTAAAGCCCTGGCTCAAGAGATAAAACTCTAGGTTCCCCTGGCAGTCGTGTTCTTGAAGCCCTACCCTGTGGGAACTGCCCTGAGCATCTCAGCACAGGTCTAGGGGCATGAGGTAGGCTCACCTGCTGTGTTATCCTCAGAAGCATTCCCCTTGCTCTGGACAGCCTTGCTCTCAGCTGAAAGCTTTTTAATAAAACAGAACCCAAAGGAGAAATGATAAGGTATCTGATTTTAACCCAAAGTGAGAGAATACCAGATGTTTCATTCTGTCTGAAGATTTGAGGGAGGAAAAACAATTAGCAGCTGCTACTGATTTAGCAACAGACACCTGCTATATGAAAATCTGTAAAATCAGCCATGCTTAGCACCAGAGTAAGTTGCTTCTCTGGTGTTTTGGGCAATTGTGAATTATGTTAGTCCAAAAGAAGGGAGGGCTCACATCTGAACATACACACCTTGACCAGAGTGTGTTTTGCTAAGATGGCTTTTTATTGGGTGACAGAGAGAAAGGGAGGACAATGAATCTTCCAGAAGCTCTCTGGTTTCTTTCTGGTTTGGCTGCTCTCAGGGGGCCATTGGGGCAGAGAAAGGACTGACAAAGGATGAGGGGAATCCCATTTCCTCTCCCCTGCTGTTCCAGAGTATTCTCTTTTGTGTGCTAAGGGCAGATAGTCTCAAAGCATGAGAAGCCCTCAGCTCTGGGCTCAAGGCAGCTGCTGTCTCTGGACAGTTACAGACTGTTGGCTCCAGGAACAATCTGAACATCTGCTAACTTTTGCTTTGGTCTGTCTGGAAATGGGGCTTATCCAGGGCCTTCTGCTTTCCAGGATTCTTTTCCAAGTTAACATGAAACACTTTTTTTTTCCCCCCCTGAGGCCCGTGCTGAAACAGAAACAGTGAAAACAGGAATTCATAGAGAGGACTTGGGAGATCTGCGTGTGCATGTGTGCACACGTGTGTGTGCGCCTGTGTGCATGTGTGGGTGGTGGGGCACATGGAGTGGGTGTCAAGAAACAACTGATTGGAGAGAAAGAAAATTTGTAAGTCATCTACGGTGTTGTAAGAACAGGGCAACTCCCATTTGTGCCTCATATTACATTCACTGTATGTAACTTCTGTTTCTCAGTCTCCAAACTAGGCCAGAGGTCAGCTGTAACTTGGGCCAAAGGGATGGACCCTGTTCTGTTTGTGGTAGAGAGCAAGAGGATAGCACTTTCTCTTTGGAGCAAAGGGCCTGGGGGCACTTTTGATAGAAGCATGGCCAGAGTGTTCTTGGGAAAACACTGCCTGGCTTGATCCTGGCAAAGACTGAACTTACTAGTTCCAAAGGTAGAACCAACAGGCGGTTCTTTTTTTCTTGAACCAAGCAGGTTCTTAAACAATAATAGGCATTCCAGATTTGCTCTAATTTCACTTCCTCTGCCTTGCAATGCCAGTGTGGGAGGGAACAGGAAACCCTGAGTCAAGAGTAGAGAAAGAGCTAGGGATCTTCCTCGCCAGGAAGAATTAGGGGAGTGCCACTTTGTCTCCACCACGTGTCAGTCAGTTTTTCATACTGTGTGGCTTGTGTGTTGCTGTAATACTGAAAGCTTTGCCACCAGCGTTTTGTATACCAGTAGGATCACCCTCGGTGGACAGGTTTTAAAGGAGCTTCCAGACTAGCAAGAAGGACCTGGTAGTCTACCTTCTCTGGTCATGAAAAAGAGCATTCCCATCAATTAGATTTAGTAGTGGAACAGCCATAGCACCAATATGTGTCCTGTAATGCCAGGTTGCCCTGGGGAGAATGCTGGGGACCTGGCCTCTGGAGCTCACTAGATGGACCTGGGCTCTTATTAAAGCAGCTAGGCATTCACGTGGTACGTCCCATGTGCACCAATAACCCACTCATATGCTAAAGGTGTGTTTCTGGTAATACAAAGCAACGCATGTGCCAAATAAAAATGACCACTCAGCAACAGAGTTCCTTCTCTTCTTTTATAACCTAAGAGCTATAGGCCATATGACTGCTGACCAAAAGGTTGGCAGTTAGAATCTACGAGCCTCTCCTTGGAAACACAGTGGGGCAGTTCTGCCCTGTCTGGTAGGGTCTTTATAAGTTGAAATCAACTAGATGGCAGGTGTTTTTGTTTTTGTTTCCCCCTAAGCCTTAATTAGGAGTCCCTAGTGGTACAGTTAAGCCCTGGACTACTAATCTAAAGATTGGCAGTTCAAACCCAGGTAAAGGCACCTGAGAAGAAAGGCTGCTGATCTGCTTCCAAAAGGTCACAAGATTGAAAACCTGTGGACTGCAGTTCTACTCTGCACCACATGGGGTCACTATGAATTGGAATAGACAGCAACTGTTTTTGTTTTTGGGGTTTTTCTTACTATTATTTTTTTAAATAGGCCTCAACTAATTTGGATAACAGTCTGGTAACTAGGTGATAGCAAGGTGATATTTGCTTAGAGGACCCAGGCCTCACCATGGGGGATTCTACTAATGAGGGAGGTTGAGTTAGGCTTGAACCTCCACTCACCTCAGACTAAAAGGAGTATACAGAAAAGAGCCTGCTTCTTAGCACAGGTGCAGCTGCTGTCACTTGATGTGCCACCTTTTGGTACAAGTTATAAATTCCAGGCTGGAGCATTTTTTTTTTTATCTTCTGCCTAGCCCTTTTTTGGATTTATTGAAGATTTCCCTCTCATTCCATTTTTCCTCTTTGCTGGTTTAGAGGAAGCCCTGGTGGTTAAGAGCTACAACTGCTAACCATAAGGTTGGCAGTTTGAATCCATGAGGTGCTCCTTGGAAACTCTATAGGGCACTTCTACTTTGTGCTACAGGATCACTATGAGTCAGAATTGACTTGACAGCAACGGGTTTTTTTTTAATTGGTTTAAAAGCAATGCATTCTGTTTCTGTTGTTTTTTTTTTTTTAATGGTGATCTTACCAGTATTAACATAAATACTTGCCCAAATGTAGAGCTAATCAGTATCTTTACTTTTCTCTCAAGCAATACAAGGAGGGACTTAGGGCCTTTTTTTTTTCTTGGTAACAGTTTTGTTAAGTTATTATTCACATACTATCACAGAGTGATGCAGATGAAGTGTATACTTTATGGTTTAATATATATATGAGGTTGTCCTACTGGTTTCTTTATAGAAGGGAGAGGAGGGTAGAGAGGAGGGGACAGGTGTCGATTCAGTAGATACTGAAAGTAAAGAGTGGAAAAGAAGAGTGTGCTGTCACAGGGTGAGGAGAGCAGATAGTTGCAGAAAGGTGGCTGCTTGGGGTTTTATGGGGAAAATTGACTTGGATTGTAAAATTTCACTTAGTTACAATAAAAAAAAATTTTAAAAGACATAATTCACATACTATACAATTCAGTGGCTTTGCATATACTCAGAGTTGTACAACTATTACCACCATCAGTTTTAGAACATTTTCATCAATGCATAAAGAAACCTTGTGCTGTTTGGTTGTCACCTCCCTACCCTCTCATAGCCTCCACAGCCCTAAGAAACAATCTACTTTCTGTCTCTACAGATTCATCTTTTCTGTACATTTCATTTAAACATAATCATCCAATATATGAACTTCTTTCACTTAACAGAATGTTCTCAATGTTGTAGCATGTATCAACACTCCATTCTTTTTTATTGCCTAATGATAATCTGTTGTATAAATAGACCACATTTTATTTATCCATTTGTCAACTGACGGACATTTGGGTTTGTTCTGTATTTTGGCTATTCTTCATTCTTGAGAGAGATTTTCACTGGATGTGAAATTCTAGGTTCATAGTTGTTTTCCCCTAAAACATTAAAGATATAATTTTACTACCCTGTCTTTTATTGTTGCTGTTGACAAGTCATTGGTCAGTTGAATGCTCACTCAATGAAAAGTAACCTCTTTGCTTTCTGAGCTCTTTTAAGATTGTCTCTTTGTCTTTAGTGTTTTGGTATTAATTGGTTTTTACCTATTCTGTTTGAGAGCCTGTAAGCTTCTTGATTCTGTGGGTTTGTGTTTTTCATCAGTCTCTGAACATTCACAGCTGTTTACCTTCAAATAGTACTTCTGCCTTGCTCTCTTTTCTTCTGAGACTACGTTTAGACCTATGTTAGTCCATCTTACTCTACCTACCACATTTTTTAAACTTTCTTTTATATTTTCTACTTTTTCTTACTGTGCTTCATTTTAGATAATTTCTTCAGATCTGTATATTCCAGTTACTTATTTCTGTAGTTATACCTAATCAGCAAGGCTTCATTGGTTTTTTATTTTGGTGATTATATTTTTCATTTTCATTTCTGTTAACATATTAAATATAACATAACTAATAATTATAGGGTTGCTAAGAGTTGGAATCAACTCGATGGCAGTGGTTTTTGGTTAATGCTTATATCGCTTACGTTCTTTTAACTCTGTTTTTGCTGGACCTCACTTTTTACTTTCTGTGTTTAGATTGTCTTCTCCAAAAAGTTGTTACAGTTTTACTGTAAGTTGCTTATTTTCCTTGGAATTTTACTTGCAGATTTTTTTAAGGCTTGGATTTCTCTACAGAGATTTATCTTCATGTGAATGCACTTGCAGACCATCAGTCTGGGATCATGCTAAATAAAATCCTCAACCTAAGGTTGTGAATTACCCAGGTAGCCTAAATTCAGGCTATAAAACCACATGAGGGCTGGCTTGTGGTCCTAAGTTTTTAGTGGAGATACTTAGTTCTTGCTACTACTACCCACATTCAGTGTGAAAATTTGAGACGGGATTTTCCTTATCATCATAGGATATGCTGAAGTGGGCTTTTCTGGGAGTCCCAGCTTTATGAGGGGCATTGCCTGTTAGATTTTGAGTAAAGTTTGGTCTTTGTCTCTCTTGCCCCCGCTAGGCTACAAAATGCTAAAACTAAATTTGGCTGACTTGATAAATCCCCTTTGGGTGAAAACTGGATGATGTAGTTTTCCATTGATTTCTTTGGGTTCCCACCTTTACTCAGTCTCTGGCCAGAAAATTCCTTGCATACTTAGTAGCTCATAGTTTTTTGTTTTTTTTTTTTTTTAAAAAAAAACAACAGAAAAGTAATTTATTTTTTTTTTAACTCTAAAAGTCATTTTATGAACAGTCTAAAAATATTTTATCCAGTTTTTTTTTATGTTTTCAACGAGAGATATCTATAACCAGCCTTTGATATTATTAGGAAGTTTGGGTCTCTTTTTCCAATCCTTGTATGTCTGGGTTTCTATTGTTGGGGGCAGCCAAGAGGGCTTTCTAATTCTGCTCATTGGTTTGGCCATTTACCTGTTCTTGGCCTGTCTCACAAATGGCTGCCTTCAAGCAAGGGCCCTCAGTGAGTAGAAGATTAACTAGACTCTGTGCTTGGCTGACCAGAGGCCTGAATGCTTTTGAGTTGTTATGACTGGGCTGAGAACCAAATCTCATATGATTTTTACCCTGTCATTGCTGTGATGTTAGTGTGGGGTTGGCCTTTATATCCAGCCATTTGATGCTCAGGTTCTTTGAAACTACTGAAGTATGAATGGAGAATACCACTGACTGCCTGGCCTAATGAGGGACTAAGAGTTAAGGACCATTACACTTCACTTTCTACATGGCTTATGTTTTCTGGGTGGAGTCTGTTTCCCAAGGCAGGGTTGAGTTGTGCCTTGGTCCTGTAGTGGTAGAAGAGGCCCTCAGTGAGGCTCTTGTCATGCCAGAAGGCAGGGCCTGAATAAGTCGGTCTATAGGCACACTTTTGTCTCTGTACACAAGCTGATTATCTTTTGAGTTGCAGGCCTTTTGAACAAATCTCTGTCATCCTTAACTTCTGTGCAGAGAACCATGCAAATATTTACTTCCTTCCTTGAGTGAAAAGGCAAATGTGCTCAGGACTGGCCTTCTAAGTCCTGAAGTACTTTCTTATGTGTCTAGAGCTTCTCTCCTTTTTGTACATGAAATTTAAGCCTTAGCTCAGTCTGAAGAAATGATAAATCTAGAGTTAGTGAATTCTAAGCCCTCAGTGTACTTTGACATCTAGGGAATACCTGTATCGTGGTAGCTAAGTAAAATAAGGCATTCAAGTTTCATGCTAGATCCTGTTTCTTTGCTCTCAGAGGAATATATTGGAGTATAGAACACTAGTTAAGATCATGGGTTCTATAGCTAGGCCTAGCAAGTCCCAGAAGACTACATTCAACATGACAGCTTATTATTATTTATTTTTTATTTGTTGTGATTGAGTGAAAGTGTAGAATCCAGTATAAATTTGCATGTCTGCCTATATGCAGTTCCCACTGCTTCCCCTGCCCAGTGATAGCACATTCCTCCTATCTGTTCTATACATGGCATATCCTCCTAACAAACTCCTGTCCCCTCCTCTTCATCCTCTCCCCCTCCTCTGGTAAGAGGTCAGCAGGACGACATCCTATAGATGCATAGAACCATAAAGTGTGCACACAATATGGTCACTCTGTGTCATCGAGTCCAGTCCATTCCTGTCCTAAGAGTTGACCTCCATTATGATTTATGGACAGGGGCAGCATCAGGACCAGGGGCTACACTCTCCGGGGAACTCCGAGACCCCTGGGCCATCCATTACGGTCTTTTAGTGGAGTTCTCAGGGTACACCCCTTTTTATTCTCGTTTTGCTAATGAGACTCAACAAGCCTAATGATGACTGTCACTGAATGACACCTTGTTTTTTAATAGAGAACAAAAACCAACTAGAACTAACTAGTACCCTATTTAGGAATATGTGTATCTTGAGACCTTGGAGAAGTTATTTAGTTGAACCTCACTCTTCTTTCATTTTAATGGACCATGAGTTTACACACTTGGGATAAACATATTTATAATCTTTGATTCATAACCAAAACAAAAAAAAAAAAACCAAATTCACTGCTGTCGAGTTGATTCTAACTCATAACAACCTTATAGGACAGAGTAGAACTGTTCCATAGAGTTTCCAAGGAGCGCCTGGCAGATCTGAACTGCAGACCTCATGGTTAGCAGATGTAGCACAATGCCACCAGGGTTTTATAACAGACTCAATCATTGGTCCATGTGTAGCCCACTTTTATTTATGTGCAGTTATTTATTTATAAATAACATAATAAGCAACTATGAACCCCACCACCCAATTTAGGAACTAGACACGTTGCCAGTAACTGACATCTGCCAAGGTGTACTCTTACCATCCTACTGTCTGTTTCCATAGCCACCCTGAGAGAACCAAGATCCTGAATTTTGTTTAATATTCCTTTGCTTTTAAAAAAAATTGTCTTTCTCTCATATACACAGAGATATGAGAGAGCTGGGGGTTTCATTTTCTTCTTGGTTAAAGGAAGCAGCTAAGTGAGGCCTTGTGGTACATCCAATGGCTGACAGATCTGAACCCTCTCCTCAGGAAAGTGCCATGGGCTTGCCTGGGCAAGGCAGGCAGGTGTGGCTTGCTGTCTCTCTCACACCAGGAAATAGCACTTGCGCAGCTAGCTGTGCCACCAAGGAGGGGGAGAAAAGTCATCTTTTGTGGGCTCAGAATGTTTTGTTTGACATCGGGGAGCTAGCTTGGGGTAGCTACCTAAAAAACACAGTTCTGTTCTCTTGTATTTCTCAAGGGCTCTGAACCCCAAGGAGGAAGTCAGCCAGCAAGTAGAAGCAGCCCTGATAGGATTTAGACTCCAGAAGGAGGGGCCAGTCATTCCCCATCACCAGTGCCTCACTTCTTCCTCTCTGTTCATCACATGATGAGAATGAGGGGGAGAAGTGGGTGCCTGATAGGGCCATAGGCATCTGCCCATATTAAGAATGGGAGTTGGGTTACAAGGGAAGATGATATGAGAATAAGGGATTTGGGGCTCTGCAGATCCCACTTTCCATGTTATTTTTTTAACGTAGTGAGATACTCTGAGAGAGAAGGTTCTTAAAAACCAGAAAAAAATCAGTACCCATCACCATTGGTAGCTTAATGCATACTCTTGGTTAAGGATTTCCTGCAATACAGAAATAAATATAAACAGATGTCTTGACACTTAAACCTGTACCTCCAAAAAAAAAAAAGACACTCTCTTGAATAACCACAAAGCCATTATTACACTTAAGAAAATTTTAATAATACCAGCTATTTGCTAATAGTTTATATTCATATTTCTTTGATTAGTTCAGTAGTATCTTTTATAACTCTAAAAAAGAAAAAAACAGGGTCTCATCAAGGTTCAAGTACTGCTTTTGATTCTTCCATCTCTTCAGGGTATTTTTGTAACCTAGAACAGTCCCCTCATCGTCTTTATTCATGACACTGAAGTTTTGATGAGGCTAGGCCAGTTGTTTTCTAGAATGTCCCAGAATCTGGATCTGCCTGAGTGTTTCCTCCTTGTTTTTTCTGGTGACAGTATTCTGCTGTGTGACTGTACTGTGGTTTCTTTAACTAGCTCCCTACTGGTGGTCATTTAGGTTGTAGGCATTCCTTCTGTGGCTCTTCCAACAAGAGATATTTAGGTCCCAAGGAAGTTGTGGCACTAGTGAGCTACATTAAAAGTCTGTGGTTAGTTAATGAAGATAAAGTGTTCTAAAGCCAAACTTCATTGGCAGGAGTTTTATCGAGGAAAGGAAACAGCCTTCTCTTTTCCATCCAAGAGAGATTATCTTATTCATCTTCCTCATTTATTTTTGAAGGCTACAGTCTGGGGCAGAGCAGAGACCGGGTTCCTTTCTTTGTAATTACCTATTACTTGCTTTGGACCTCCCGATCAGCCATGGACTTTTTTGAAAATGCTGCCATTTTCTGAGGTACTGGGCTCCCTCTACTTTCAGTAGTCTTCTCCTCCAGTATAGTTATTTTCGCTTGATCCTGCCATTCCCTTCTCGTCTCTTGCCTAAGGCTAATCCTTCCACCTGTATTCTGAATACTGTGGATCTCCTGCCTCTTTTGGATGTCTCACTATCTACTGCCTCCGGTTTGTTCCTCTATACTGCCTGCTTCCCCCTCAGTCTGTAAATATGTTCAGCCAAGCCAAGCCAAGTGCCGTCGAATGGCTTTAACAAAGTCCGAATTCAAGGTCCTGGCTGCAGGGGAAGAAGGCGTTAACAGGCTGCAGGGGAAGAAGGCGTTAACAGGCAACAGGCAAGTCAACAGAACACATTACATTAGCCCTCAAAGCTTTGGAAATACTCTTAGATTTTCTGAGACATTCTACACAACGGCACTGCTCTCCAGACTCTAGGTATTGGCCACACTCCGGATTCTGAGTGGAGACCTCCAGAGTTGTAGCACAGGGCTGGGGGTCTCCACTCAGAATCCGGAGTGTGGCCAATACCTAGAGTCTGGAGAGCAGTGCCGTTGTGTAGAATGTCTCAGAAAATCTAAGAGTATTTCCAAAGCTTTGAGGGCTAATGTAATGTGTTCTGTTGACTTGCCTGTTGCCTGTTAACGCCTTCTTCCCCTGCAGCCAGGACCTTGAATTCGGACTTTGTTAAAGCCACCCACCAGGGTTTTCTTTGATTTAAGTGCCGGGAGGCACCCCATTCCGTGAGGAAAACTCTGTGCAGACACTGACCCCTATTATTTACAGTTGTTTCTTTGTATCTGTAAACTAAACCCACTGCAGTCGAGTCAGTTCTAATTCATAGTAACCCTATAGGGCAGGGTAGAACTACCCCATTGAGTTTCCATTGAGCACCTAATGGATTCAAGCTGCCAATCTTCTGGTTAGCAGCTATAGTTCTTAACTACTAAACCAGCAAGGTTTCTTTTGTATCTATCTCCACCCCCCAAAAACTAACCAATCCTGATCCCACTGAGTTGATTTCAACTCACAGTGACCCTATAAGACAGAATAGAACTACCCCATTGGGTTTCCAAGGAGTGCCTGATGGATTTGAACTGCCAACCTCTTGGTTAGCAGCTATAGTTCTTAACTACTGTGCCCCCGAGTTTTCCTTACTGCCCTTTTAACAGGGCTTTGTCTTTCTCACTCTGTTCATTCTTTAGAAAGATTACTGTGATAAAACTGTGCAACACAAAAAATGAACCGTACTATAAGCTGTGGACTATAGTTCATGATAATCTATCAGTGTTGGTTCATAAGTTATAACATTTGTTACACTAATACAGGATTTAATAATGGGGAGACTGTGGGGGGAGCAGGGTATATAAGAATTCCTTGTACTGTCTGCATAATTTTTGTAAACTTATAACTGCTCTAAAAAATAGTACATTAATAAAAAGATCACTGTTGACCAGGGGTCTGCCAATTAGGGTACACTAGGTACTCCATGGGAGTGTGTCAGGAAAAGAGGGTATTAGCACTTATGTGCCTTTTGAAGTTTCATGTTTTTAAATTTCTATGTTTATGTTTTAAAATGTACATCTACTATAGTACAGTATTACATGTATATCATTTGAAAAAGTATACTTGTTGGGAGTTGTGCTAAGATTTTGTTGTTTTATTGATAGGGCAATATGGTAATATGGGGATATGGCTAATGTCTCTGCTTTCTGAGTTTTACTCAGTTATCTCACCCCAGTATGGACTGACCCTTATACCATTTCTCAGCTGCAGCCCCTGCTCACTATACTTACCATTGACGAGCTAAGAGTTTTTATCTTTCTAGATGTGTTGTCTGACTCTGTTGATCACTTCTTCCTTGAGACACTCTAATCTCTTGGCTTTTGGGGACTTCATTCTCTCTCCAGTCCCCTGGTTTTATTTTGACTATGCCTTAATATGAGTTTCTTCACCTTTCAACTCTTCTTATCCTTTCAAACCTCCTGGAGATGTACTGAGCATCTCTTCCAGGCTATCACACTGGCACCACAAACTCAGCATGGTCCCACCTTCCTTTCTTGTACACTGCCTTCTACAGTCTGTTCTTTTGACTATAGACCCAAACTTAGGAAGAAGCACCAACATACTGCTAGACACCTATCTTTGACTTCTCTACCTCTTTTATTCCTGCATACCCCCCATCCAATCAGTAACTTAGTCCTGATAATTTCAGTTCTTACCCTCTCTCAAATCTGCCCACCTTGTCTTCTCTTGCTAAGATTAGTTTGTTGTTACTATGTGCCATAGAGTTGATTTCCACTCATAGTAACTCTAAATGACAGAGTAGAACTGCCCCATAGGGTTTCTTAGACTGTAATTTTTAGAGGAGCAGATCACCAAGTCTTTTCTCTTACAGAGCCACTGGGTTGGTTCGAACTGTCAGCCTTTCATTTAGCAGCTGACGGCTTAACTGTTGCATTACCAGGACTCCTAAGCTTAATTTAGATATTGCAGTCACCAGTCCCTAAATTGTTCCCACTACCTTCATCAGCATTCCTTTTACACAGCTACCAATAGGAGTGCTACACAGTTTTACATTACATATACATCTCTATTACTTTAAAAAGAAAATCAAACCAAAAAAACCTACAGTGACTCCCCATTTCCTGCTGCAGAGCAAACTTCCTACTTCAAAGCTTGATCTACAGGGCCTTCCATGATCTTTTGCTGTAACAGATATCACCTCTCCATCTATTAGTCTCCTCAGCTAGACTATGACTTTTGTAAGATTGGCCATGTCTTCTTTGCTGTGTACTCAGAGCTGGGCACAGTGCCTGACACGCAGTGGTACCTCAGTGGTGGTTTTTGTTGTTGAGATGGGAGTGAGAATAGAATTGGCATGAGTGAGAAGAGGAAAGCAGTCAAGACATTGCTTTGAGAACTAAAGAGGTTTAAATGGAAAACTCTGGCCTAGAGATGAGTCAAAAGAGTGTGGATCAAGTTAGGAAGCTAAAGCTTCCCTGGTAGTGGTAATTGCAATGTGTGTACCAATGCATGTTTTTGGACTGTGAAGCAGGCCTGAATGTCACTGTCTGTTACTGGAGACAGTGAAAAAAGCCTCAGCTTTTGATCCAGACAGACCTTTCATTAAACCTTACTGACTAGGATTGGAATATTGGCCTTACCACTTAATGGCTTGATTGATGTTGAAAAGTATGCTAATAATTATATAACAGATAACATGTATTAAGTATATATTATATGGTGGCACTGAGCCAAGAATGCTACATGCGTTATTTTACCACAACCTGATGAGGGAAGTACTATTATTATTATTCCCATTTTACAGATGAGCCAACTAAGGCTCAGCAAGATTTTGTGATTTGTCCAAAGTTGTATAGCAAATAAAGGATGAAATCAGGATTTCAGTGTAGGTAGCCCAACTCCTGGGTGAGTATATTCCTTTAGGAGTCATCAATATATAAACCAAAAAGCAAAACCTACTGCCACTGAGTCAGTTCTCACAGAAGCCCTACAGGTAGAGTAGAGCTGCCCCGTAGAGTCTCCAAGGAGTGCCTGGCAGATTTGAACTGCCGACCTTTTGCTTAACAACTGTAGAACTTAACCACTATGCCAGGAAACTGGGTAAGATTATCCAGTGATTGAGAGCACATAGACAAGAGGGCCAAGGACTTGGTTCTGGGCCCCTCCAATATTTACAGGTAAAGGAGATGAGGAAAATTCAGCAAAGAGTATTGAAGAAGAGAGCCACTGAGGTAGGTGAAGAACAGAGAGAGTGATGTACTATGAGTCAAGTAGAGAAAATGTTTTAAGAATGAGATAATAATCAACTGCATCAAATAATGTGAATGGCTTAAGTAAGATGAGGCCTGAAAATTTACCAGTTGCACAGATTGTTAACTGTACAAAGGTTTCAGTGGGACCTGGCATCCTGGCCTGGGGACTAGTGTGATTACACGGGCAGCCTGCTTAGAATATACATCAAGACGCTGTATGGGCTAGCTTCCATCCTTCTCTTATCATTTGGAATTGGGAATATGGAGGTTATTGATGACATTAACAAAAGCAGTGTAGGAGCAGAGCCAAAATGGCAGACTAGACACATGTCTCCTCGGTTCCCTTGAAAAACTAAGGCGTGGATTGATAATTGAACGGAGCACTCTGAACAGCCAGGGAGCCCTAAGATATGCCCATAGGACTGTCAGATTGGACTACATGCCACTAAACAGGAAACTGCTACTCTCTGATGAGGCAGAGTTCATGCAGCCTCATTCCTGCTCATTCCCTGCTTGGGAGGACTGCAGGTACTGACTTTTTTCCTTTTATTTCTTATCTGGGAGGCAGGGGATGGCATGAGCCAGCAAATATGTTGAACAGCAGTGCTAAAGTAAACAGCGTATAGAGCAGCAGAGACAAAGTGTGTGGAATAGCCATGTTTTGAGAGCCTGGCTCCTGACGGAGGGCACTACTTCCAAGCCCCTCTCTTTTCTGAGCTCCGCTATAGATTCTGTTGTTTCACAGTGGGAATAGCAGCTCAGCCAGGATGCCATCTTGGTTGACTGGGAGGCAGAGTCACCAACCAGAGGCCTTAGCAGGGGATAATTCCCAAGCTAAGAAGCAGTGCCAGTCCAGAAAGTGCTTTTCCAGCAGAAAGGCTGTGTTTACCACAGTGCGTCATAGCATCTGGGGATGGCTGAAGATATGCTTCTTTTGTCTGCTGGAAGGTGGGGCCTACCACACCTGATGGCCTGACTGATTTTGGCAGCTGTTGGATATCTCCTAAGTTTTTAAAATAAGAATGCTTGGAGAAATAACTGCTGAGTGGCCTGGTGGCATCTATTCTAGCCTTTACTGACCCACATCATAGAGTCAGTTGATGCCCCCCCAGTGACTCCACCAGTAGGGTGCTGTCCTTGCCAGCCAGGAGGCAAAGCCTGCCACCCTAGAGAGTCCACTGGGGCCAGTCACTAGAGTAGACAGAGGCAGCTGGTAACCAACTCCTCTCTCAAAACTATGCCTTAGTCCCTGTTGAGGTAACACCAGAGAAGCTAAACAGCTGCTAGATAACCTGAATGCAACAGTCTGTCTCCAACCATTTAAAGAAACAGCCAACCATGACTCTGGAAAACTCCCAAAATAAAGAATCAAAAAACTTCTGACATGAAGAAGACTTTCTGAAACCATCAGATGTCGAGCACAAAAGAATTAAATATAGAACTCTCTTAGAGAGTAAAGAAAATGCAACATAGCAAAATGAAAAATTAAATAAGCTATTTGAACTGATGGAATATCAACAATCTTAAATCCAGCAGATCAATAACAAAATTACAGAATTAGACAATTCAATCCAAAGTCAAAAGCACAGAATCGAGGAGATGGAAGTCAGATTTAGTGACCTTGAAGACAGAGCAACTGACACCAGTGTTTATGAGGAGAAAAAGCATTAAGAAACAATGGGACTCTATTTAAAGGAATAGTCTGATTAATTGGAGTTCCTGAACATGGAGGGATGGATAGCTTAAAACACAGAGAGTATTGTTGATTTGCTGACAGAAAACTTCCCTGAAATTATGAAAGAAGAGAACATAGATATCCAAGACGTGTATCAAATGCCACAAAAACCAGACCCCAAAAGAAAGATACCAAGACATAATCAGGCTTAATAAAATAAAACATGACCAGATTCTCTTAAAGGCAGTGAGGTTCAAAGCAAAGCTAACATTCAGAGGGAAATCTTGTGGGCTTTTTTCTGACTTCGTGGCAAAAACAATGTGGTCAAAAGCAGGCAGTGAGATGATGCATTCAAAGCCCTGAAGGAGAAAAACTTCCAGCCAAGAATTATATATCCTGCAAAACTGTCTCAGATATGAAGATGAAATTTAAGACATTTGCAGGTAAACAGAAGCTTAGAGACTTTGCAAAAACCAAACCAAAACTACAAGAAATACTGAAAGAAGCTCTTTGCTTTAGAAAAGTAGAACAATTACGTGTATATTTAAGGAGGTAATGCAGGACACAGTATCCAAAAATCTACTCAGTTAAGGAAGTCACAAAACTTAATCAAAGCTACAATATTAAAAGAAGGGAAGCGGCAATCAATTATCAGGGAAACAATGACACCATCACACTAAAAAGAGGGATATACTACAGTAGTTACAGTCCTTTCAGACGGAGAGGAAGTTAAAAAGATATGCAGACATTAAAATCGGGTTCAAACTTAGAATATTAAGGAAGATTATAGAGGTAGTCACAAAACACAATAACAGTGCAACATGTCAAAACAGGAAACGTAATACAAGAGTCTCAACAACCACAAAAGCACATTGAAAAAGATGAAAAGTCAGCCCATTGAGAAGTATGACCCAGAACAGAATATTAAAAACAACATAGAAAACACCAACACAAAAACAAATACATGAAAATGACAAATCAGTAATTAAACTGAATGTAAACAGACATAACACTCCAGTAAAGAAACAACGAGTGATATCCTGGATCAAAAAACACAACCTGTCAATGTGTTGCTTACAAGGAACACACCTTGGACTTAAAGGTATGAACAAACTGAAAATTAAAGGATGGAATAGCATATACCAAGCTAACAATATCCAAAGAGGGGCAGGTGTGGCAATGCTAATCTCAGATAAAATAGATTTTAATGTAAAATCCACCATCGCGGACAAGAATGGTAACTATTTATTGCAGAAAAGTTCAATACACAAGCAGGACTTAACAGTATTAAATATTTATACACTCAATACCAGAGCATCCAAATATATTGAACAAACACTGACTACACTGAAAAATGAGATAGAGTACTCCATGATAACAGTTGGAGACTTCAACATTCCACTTTCAATTATGGACAAATCATCCAGAAAAGAGCTGAGTAAAGACTTAGAAGATCTTATGGTAACAGTTAACCAACTAGACCTCATCAACATATACAGAATATCTTATTCATCAACATAGAAGTTCACATTCTTCTCCAGTGCACATGGAATGTTTTCCAGAATAGTCCACGTGTTAGGACACAAAGCAAATGTCAACAAAATCCAAACCATTGAATTATTGCAAAGCGTCTTCTCAAACCATAAAGCCATTAAAGTTGAAATCAATAGTAGAAAAAACATAGATAAAAATTGGAAGTCATGGAAACTGAACACCTTGCTGAAAAAACCATGAGTTATAGAAGAAATCAAGGATGAAATAAAAAAATTCTAAAGAATCAAATGAGAATGAAAATACATCCCACCAGAACCTATGGGATACAGCCAGATAAGCTCTCCAAGGTCACTTTATCTCTATAAATGCAGACATCCAGAAGGAATAAAGGACCCAAATCAAGAAATAACCCTATAGCTTGAACTAGTAGAAAGAGTGCAACAGAGGAACCTCTCAGGCATCAGAATCAAATAGGTAATAAAGGTTAGAGCAGAACTAAATGAATTAAAGAATAGAAGAACAGTTGAAAAAATTAACAAAACCAAAAGCTGATTCTTTGAAAAGATCAACAAAATTGATAGACCATTGGCTAAACTTACAAAAGAAAAACAGGAAAGGAAACAAATAACTGAAATGGGAAATGCAATGGGAGATGTTACAACAGACCCGACTGAAATCAAGAGTATCATAACAGAGTACTACGAAGGTCTGTACTCTAGCAGATTTGGAAACCTAGAGGAAATGGACAAATTTCAAGATTCATATCACCTACCAAAATTATGACAAGGAGAAGTAGAACAACTTAATAAACCCATCAAAGGAAGAGACTGAAAAAGTGGTCCAAAAACTACCAACCAAAAAAAAGTCCTGGCTCAGATGGCTTCATCAGAGAATTCTACCAAACTTACAGAGAAGAGTTCACTGCAGTACTAATGAGACTATTTCACAGCATAGAAAGGGATGGAATACTCTCAAATTCATTCTATGAAGCCACCATAACCACGACCAGGGAAAAAGGAAAATTACAGACCAGTATCACTCGTGAATCTGAATGCCAAAATGTTCAACAAAATCCTAGCAGATAAAATTCAACACCATATATAATTCATCATGATCAAGTTGGATTGATCCCAGGGATGCAAGGCTGGTTCAACCTCAGAAAAACAATGTGATCAACCATGTAAATAATACAAGATAAGAATTACCTGATTTTGTCGGTTGATGCAGAAGAGGCATTTGACAAAGTCCAACACTGATTCATGCTAAAAACTTTCAGCAAAATACAAATAGAAGCAAATAGAAGGGACATCTACACAAAGCCAAGTGTGTGTACATTATCCTGAGTGGAGAGAGACTGAGAAAGTTCCCCCTGAGAACGGGAAGTATACAAGGACTCCCACTCTTGCCACTTCTATTTAACATTGTACTTGAAGTTCTGGACATAGCAGTCAGACAAGATAAAGAAATAAAGGGGCATCCACATTGGCAAAGAAGAAGTAAAACTCTCCCTATTTGAAGATAATATGATTGTATATGTAGAGAATCCTGAAGAATCCATAAGTAAACTACTGAGACTAATAGAAGAGTTTAGCAAAGTATCAGGATATAAGATAAACATAAGTAAATTGGTAGGATTCCTTTATACCAAACAAGGAGATCTCAGAGAAGAAATCACCAAATCCATGCCATTTACTATAGCCCTCAAGAAGATGAAATACCTAGAAATAAATCTAACTAGAGAAAAAAGAGCCCAGGGGCAGAATCAAGATGGTGGACTAAGCACACATCTCCCTAAGTCCCTCTGGCAACCAAGACCTGAATTGATAATTAAATGGAGTTTATGGACACCTAGTGAGCCCTAGGAGATAACATACATAGCACTGTTAGCTTCGACTTCATACCACTGAACGGAAGACTTCCTCTCTTTTGCCAAACCCCACGCTGGTTGAATGCTGCCCTTCACGGACTGAAGGTAACTTGCCATTTTAACTTTTTTTCTCTGTCTTAGCTGGCGGGCTGAGCTGGGACTTGACTAACAGCTAATCTCAGACGCACTGCTGGTGGTATTAGGAGGCAAAATTGCCACATTGTGAGAGCCGGCTTTGGACTCTGTGCATCTCGGCACCTTTGGCCTCTCTTTCCACCTACACCATTGAGGAGCCTGTCCCAAGGCAGGCGAGCAGCATGTGTAGGACACCATCTTGTTCCATTGGGAGGCAGACATATCCATACGGAGGCCTCAGCTGGACCTAATTCCTAGGCTGGGAGGCAGCACCTGCCTGGAGGAAAGTGCTTTTCCAGCAGAAAAGCAGTATTTTACACAGTGTCATCTACGGCTGGGGCCTGGCGTCAGAGACCAACATGGCAGTAGCCTTTCTGTATTTTGAACTATTTTGTAACATCTGGGGTTGGATATAGAGGTGCTTATTTTGCCAGCTGGGAAGAGGGACCTGTACAGCTGAAAAACTGACTGACTGTGGAAGTGGACAAATACCTTTTACCTTCATTTTAAGACAGCCTACAGAAACAACTGTGGTCCATCCTCACAACATCTCTCCTAGCCTATATTGACTCGCACGATGCCCTAAAAGCAACAAGCTCTGGAGAAAACCATAACGAAGTAATCACCCATGGCTTTAGAAGGCCCCCAAAAGGAACTTCCCAGGTGAAGAAACATTTCTGAAACTATCAATGTGAATACAAAAGGATTACATACAGAGCCCTCCTAGACCTTGTGCAAAGTGAAACAGAGCAAAATGAAAAATTAAGCAAGCTGTTTGAGCTCATGAAACACCAGTACTCTGAAATCCAGCAGATCAAGGACAAAATCAATTCAAAGCCAAGAAATTCAAAACTTCAATTCAAAGCCAAGAAAACAGAATGAAACACACGGAAAATTGACTTTCTGACTTGGAAGACAGAGCTGCTGGCTGCAGCATCTGTGAGGAGAAGTCAGAAAAAAGAAACAAGAAAAATGAAGAAGCATTAAGAAGCATGTGGGACTCTATTATAAAGAGGAACAATCTATGATTAACTGGAGTTCCTGAACAGGGCGAGACACCTGAGAACACAAGAGAGTATTGTTGCTGAGCTGCTGACAGAAAACTTCCCAGAAATTATGAAAGAAAAGAATATAAATATCCAAGACGTGTGTCGAATGCCACTCAATACAAATCTCAAAAGAAAGACCCCCAAGACGTATTATAATCAAGCTCACCAAAACTAAACATAAGCAGAAACTCTTAAAGGCAGCAAGACTCAAAGCAAAGCTAACAATTGTAGGCAAACCCTGTAGGCTTTTGTCAGATTTCTCAGACAAAACAATGCTGGCATGTAGAAAGTGGCACTACACATTCAAAGCCTTGAAGGAAAAAAACTTCCAACCAAGAATTGTATATTCTGCAAAACTATCTTTCAAATATGAAAATGAAATTAAGACATTCCCAGATACCCAACAACAGAAGAATGGATAGGTAAACTATGGTATATATACTCAATGGAGCACTATGCAATGGTAAAGAATAATGATGATTCCAGGAAACATCTCATAACCTGGTTTCAACTGGAAGACATTATGTTGAGTGAAAGTAGTCAGCGATAAAAGGACAAATATTGTATGAGACCTCTATGTTCAGATTTCAAAAACAGACTTGTGTATAGAAGAAAAGACTCTTTGACAGCTGCAAGGGAGGGGAGGGAGGGATGGTGAGGGGGAAGGGTTTAGATTAGACAGTTGCTAGAAATCTGGTTGGGTGAAATCGGTGATAGCACACATTAGAAACAAGAACAATATTAAGTGGACTTCAGCATAACTTGAATACTCCTTCCATCTTAAGCCAGTATTGCAAGGATAGAGTAGCTGGGGCAGGAGACAGGGGACCGAGCTCTTAGGCGAAGTCGAGGCCAATTGGCACCACTAGCATTTTGCTAAGAGGGCTCTCTGCACCCCACATTGGTGAGTGGCGTTTGGGGTCTTAAAAACTGCCAAGCTGCCATCCGAGGGTACAGCAAGTGGTCCCAACTCAGCAGGAATGGATGCTCACCGAGGACCAATATGACGTGGGGTAAAGACAACCCGGGAGATAGACCCACATGAGTGGGTGCCTACATTGAGTTGGGACCGGAAGAACCAGAGGGTGCCCAGCCACCACCAGTAATAGCTGTGATGGAGCTCGCTAAGTTGAGTCTCACTGGCAACACAAGAATAAAAAGGGGTGCATCCTGAGATCTCCACTAAAAGACCTCAAATGATGGTCCAGCGGTTTCAGGGTTCCCCTGGGAGCATGACCCCTGGCCCTGATGCTGCCCTTGCCCATAAATCATAACGAAGGTCTACTCTTCGAACACAAATGGATTGGACTTGGTGATGCAGAGTGACCATATATTGGATGCACTTTATGGTTCTATACATCTACAGGATATCATCCTGCTGACCTCAGGCTGGAGGAAGGAGAGTGGGTGGAGAGGAGGGAAAAGGAAACTGTTGGGAGGATGAGACATGTGTGAAGCAGAGAGGAATAGTGTGCTGTCACTGGACAGGGAGAGCAGTGGAAGCTGCATATAGGTAGGCATGTAAATTTATACGGAAATGTACATTTTCACTCAGTCATATTAAATAATAAAAGAAAGGGGAAAAAAAAGACATTCCCAGATAAACAGAAACTCAGAGACTTTGTAAAAACCAAACCAAAGCTACAAGAAATACTGAAAGAATCTCTTTGCTTAGAAGAACAAAACCACTAACTTTGTATTTTAGAAGCAAACACAGGACACATCACCCAGAAACCTACTCAATTAGGGAAGGATCCAAACTCAATCAAAGCTATAATAGTGAAAGAAGTGATCCAGTGATTGTATCATGAAAGCTACAATGTCATCATACTAAAAAGAGGGATGTACTACAGTCGTTACAGTCCTTCCAGATGGAGAGGAAGTTCATAAGACTGGTAGTAATTAAAATTGGGTTTATGCATAGTTTATTAAGGGGAATCATAGGGGCAGCTGTAAAGCACAATAAAGTTGCAACATATCAAATCAAGAAACATAATACAGGAGTCTCAACAACCACAAAACCAACCCTGAAAAAGGTGAAAAATCAACTCACAAAGAAGAATGTCCAGGAACAGAGTAATAAGAACAACAGAGAAAACATCAACACAAAAATAAACATGTCACAATGACAGCACTAAACACATACCTATCAGTAATTACATTCAATGTGAATGGACTGAATGCTCCAGTAAAGAGACACTGAGTGACATCTTGGATCAAAAGACATGACCCATCCATTTGTTGCCTACAACAAACTCACCTTAGACTTAAAGATAGGAACAGACTGAAAATTAAAGGATGGAAAAATATATATCAAGCTAACAATGAACAAAGAAGAGCAGGTATAGCAATTCTAATCTCAGATAAAATAGATTTTAGTATACAGTCCACTGTCGTGGACGAGGATGGACACTATTGCTGAAAGTTTCACTATGCAAGCAGGACTTAACAATATTAAATATTTATGCAGCTAATATTAGAGCACCTAGATACATCAAGGAAACACTGATACACTCAAAAATGAGATACGTCACTTCACGATAATAGTGGGAGACTTTAATACTCCACTCTCAATATTGGACAGATCATCTAGAAAAAAGCTCAGTAAAGACACAGAAGACCTTATTGCCGCAATTAACCATCTAGACCTCATCGACATATACAGAACTTTCTGTCCATCAGCAGACAACTACACCTTCTTCTCCAGTGCACGTGGAACATTCTGCAGAATAGACTATGTGTTAGGACATAAAAGAATTCTCAACAAAATCCATACCACTGAATTAATGCAAAACATCTTCTCCGATCATAAAGCCAGGGAAAGTTGAAATCAATAGCAGAAAAAACAGATAGAAACTGGAACTTATGAAAACTGAACAACATCTTGCTCAAAAAGCCATGGGTTATAGAAGAAATCAAGGATGAAATAAATTTATGGATTCCAATGAGAACAAAAACACTTCCTACCAGAACCTATGGGATACAGCCAAAGCAGTGCTCAGAGGTCAGTTTATTTCCATAAATGCACATGTCTGGAAGGAAGAAAAAACTCAAACCACAGAACTAACCTTACAGCTTGAACAAGTAGAGAGAGAACAACAGAGGAACCGTTCAGGCACCTGAAGAAAACAGACCATAAAGATCAGAGCAGAACTAAATGAATTAGAGAATAGAAGAACAATTGGAAAAATAGAAAAGACCAAAAGCTGGCTGTTTTAAAAGATCAACAAAACTGACAAACCACTGGCTAAGCATACTAAAGAAAAACAAGAAAGGAAGCAAGTAACCCAAATAAGAAATGAGAGGGGAGTTGTCATAACAGATTCAACAGAAATAAAAAATATCGTAACAGAATACTATGAAAGACTGTAATCTAACAAATTTGAAAACCTAGAGGAAATGAACAAATTCCTAGATTCATATCACCCACCAAAATTATCACAAGCTGAAGCAGAACAACTTAAAAAACCCATCACAAAGGAAGAGATAGAAAAAGTCATCCAAAAACTACCAACCAAAAAAAATCCCAGGCCCAGATGGCTTCACTGCAGAATTCTACCAAGTTTTTAGAGAAGAGTTATCTCCGGTACTACTAAGACTATTTCACAGTATGGAAAGGCATGGAATACTCCCAAATTAATTCTGTGGAGCCAGCGTAACCCTGGTACCAAAGCCAGGGAAAGACCCAACCAAAAAGGAGAACTGCAGACCAATATCACTCATGAATCTAGATGCAAAAATCTTCAACAAAATTCTTGCCAATAGAATACAACAACATATCAAAAAAATAATCCATCCTGACCAAGTTGGATTCAGGGATGGAAGGCTGGTTCAACATCCGAAAAACAGTTAATATAATCAACCACATCAGTACATTGGAAGACAAGAATCAACTGATTTTGTCTATTGATTCAGAAAAGGCATTTGATAAAGTCCAACACCCATTCATACTAAAAACTCTCAGCAAAATAGGAATAGTCGACAAATTCCTCAGTGCAATCAGAGCCGTTTTACAAAGCCAACTGCCTATGTCATCCTGGATGGAGAGAGACTGAAAGACTCCCTTGATAACAGGAACTAGACAAGGATGCCCACTCTCATCTCTCCTATTGAACATTGTACTAGAAGTTCTAGCCAGAGTAATGAGACAAGACCAAGAAATAAAGGGCATCTGTATCAGCAAAGAAAAAGTCAAAATCTCTCTGTTTGCAGATGATATAATTGTATACGCAGAGAATCCTGCAGAATCCATAAATAAACTACTCAAACTGATAAAAGAATTGAGCAACGTCTAAGGATACAAGATAAACATAAGTAAATCAGTAGAATTCCTTTATACCAACAAGATTATTAATGAAGAAAACCCAAATCAATGCCATTTACTCTAGCCCCTAAGAAGATAAAGTACCTAGGAGTAAATATAACCAGAGAAATAACAGACATTTACAAAGAGAACTATAAGCCCTTACTACAAGAAACTAAGAGAGACTTACATAAATGGAGAAACCTATCCTGCTCATGGATAGGAAGACTTCATGTTGTGAAAATGTGTGCTTTACCCAAAGCAGTCTACTTATATAATGCAATCCCAATACAAATTCCAGTGACATTTTTTAATGAGGTGGTGAAACAAATCACCAATTTTGTTTGGAAAGGGAAGAAGCCCTGGATAAGTAAAGCACTACTGAACAAGAAGAACACACTGGGAGGCCTCTCACTAACCGATTTTAAAACCTATTACACTGTCACAGTAGTCCAAACAGCCTGGTACTGGTACAATGCAGACTTCATAATCTATGAAACAGATCACAAACAAGAGACAAGAAAATAGATAAATGGGAACTACTAAGACTCAAAACACTTTTGTTCATCCAAAGCCTATTAATAGAATTAAAAGGACACCTACAGAATAGGAAAAAATGTTTGGCAACTACATGTTGGACTGATGTCTGATCTACAGGGTGTACTGCAAAATATCATAAACAAATAGGTAAATAACCCAGTTAAGCAATGGACAAAGGAAGTGGTCAGATGCTTGAGGACATCCAGGCAGCCAAATGACACATGAGGAAATGCTCACAACTGTTATGACATACCATCTCACCCTGGCAAGGTTAGCCATGATCCAAAAAACGTAAAACAATAAATACTGGAGAGGCTGTAGAGAGATTGGAACTCTCCTACACTGCTGGGGGGATTGTAAAATGGTACAACCTCTTTGGAAAGCAGTCTGGTGCTTCCTTAAAAAGCTAGAAATAGGTATAGCATTTGATACAGTATTCCCACTGCTCGAAATATATTGTACAGAATCAAGGGCAGTCACTCAAATGGATACATGCACATGAATGTTTATTGCAGCACAGTCCAGAATAGCTAAAAGATGGAATCAACCCAGATGACCAACAACAGATGAATGGATAAACAAACTATGGTACCTGTATTCGGTGGAACACTATGGAGTGATAAAGAACAATGATGATTTTAGGAAGTATCTTACAACTTGCTTTCAAATGAAACACATTATGCTGAGTGAAGCTAGTCAGTGGCACAAAGACAAATATTGTAAAAGACTCCTACTGTGATGACTTAAAAATAGACTCATGTACTGAAGAAAAGACTCTTTGACAGCTGCAAGGGAGGGGAGGGAGGGAGTGTGCTGGTCATAGGTTAGATATTCAGTTGGGTGAAAGCAGTGACAGCACATAGTAGAAAGAAGATCTACTTCATCATAGCCTGAAAAATCTTCTAATCTTAACTCAATATTGCAAGGACAGAGCAGCAGCAGGGTCTGGCAAGCATGCTCTCAGGGGTCATAGAGGCCAGTTGACATAACTAGACTATTCCTATGAGAGTCTTTTGCACCCCATATGGGTGAGTGGCATCTGGGGTCTTAAAAGCTGGCAAGCTGTCATCTGAGGTACACCAAGTGGTCCCCACTCAGCTAGAACAGGCAGTCATCAAGAACAACAAAGCCATAAGGAAAAAAAGAGCCCAGGAGATAGAAGGACCAATGTGAATGGGTGACTGTGTCAGCATGTCACCAGAAAAACCAGATGGTGCCTGGTCACTACCAAAGACAGCCATGATGGGACACACAATGTCAATTCCCAGTAGCTACACGAGAAAAAGAGGAGTGCACCTCGAGAATGCCACTAAAAGACCAGAATTGATTGTCTGGCGGCCTGGGGATTCCCCTAGGAGCTTGGCCCCTAGACCTCCTGCTGCCCCTGAGCAGAAAACAGTACTGGGGTCAACTCTTTGGACAGGAATGGATTGGAGTCAGGGACACAAAGTGACTATATGGTGTGTGTTCTTGATGGTTTTATTAATCTATAGGGTTTCATCTTACTGACCTCTTAGTAGGAGAGAGAGGAGAGAGTTGGGGGGGCAGGAGATTGTTTACAAGAATATGACATATGTAGAATGAAAAAGAATGTGCTGTCACCAGTCAAGGAGAGCAGAAGGAGCTGCAGATAGACAAACATGGAAATTTAATTTGGATTGTATACTTTTCCTTAATCACAATTAACAAGAAAAGAAAAAGGAAAAGGAAAAAAGAAAGCAGTTTGGGAGGAGTTACAGGAGTGAAAATTTGATGGAGTGGATTGGATAGGAGGGGTCCTGTGAAAGAAAAGGACAGTTGCTGATGTGATGGCCTTGAGTGGATGAGAAAGAGTAGGATGTAGGGCACTGAAGGGGCCACTAGCCTTAGCTAGCCTTGCAGGTAGTTCACGTATACTAACAGAAGAAAGTAGAGCTAGGTTCAGGGAGGAGGAAAATGTGAAGGTGGGCACTTGTGGGTGTCCTCTTCCATTTTTTTTTTTCTCACTGGAATAAGATACCGGATCAGAAGTTGAGAGGTTTTACCAAAGTGGGAGAAGGTGTGAATTGTTATCTGGGAATGAGGAGAATGAATGGATTCTGGAATGCAGCTGAATTGCAGGTCGGCATTAAGGGCCCGCTTGAAGTTTGCAACCATGAATTTAAAGGATTTAAGCCATGTATAGTTGTATGTATAGGAAGGTGTAAGCAAAGAGTTGGATGTAACCAGGACTGTGGTTTTGCAAGGCAAGTAGGAAAATGGGAGGAAGGTGTCAGGCAATTTGAAGAATATATAGTAGGGAAAGATGGACTTTGAACTCCATGTTGGATAAGTATAGATGTAAGGATGTAAGTTTGGTAAGAATGAAAAGATGGTAGGATCAGTAGACTGTAGGAGCTGGGGAAGTGAGCTGGCTAGATAGCAGGTGTTGGTTGGAGACTGAGAGGCATGGCATAGAGCTCATGGGAAGGTTGTAGGTATTGGTAGTAACAGGTATGACTATAGGAATAAGAGGCTGAGGTAAGAAGGAGACAAGATTTTGAGGGCAATGGAAGTCAAAGCGTTGATAAGCCAGAATTTTGCTAAATACTGAAAACAGGAATTTTCATAGGGGAGTGCTGGAAGGAAATTAAGGGAACAAGAGTAAAGTCTTTGGAGAATGAGGGACAATATATGTTATGTGGCAAGGAGTGGGGACCGTGACAGTAGATGACTGTAGTAAGAAGGAGTAATTTGCTCGCATGACTTGAAATTCAAATCTGAGAAGTTGGTTAAGAAGGAAGCAGAAAGAATGGTCTGGAAGAGAGAGCAATTTCAAAGCAGCAGTGAAGAGCAAAGAGAACGCCTCTTAACCCTCGCATAAGGAGTCACGGGAGGAATAGCATTCACCTCTGGAGAGGGATATTAGTGTCCTCAAAGGAGAACCTGATGTCCTTGAGTAGTAAGGAGAAGGCACTGTTCAAGGAAGAGTTGGAGGGTATAGGAGATTGGGCTGAGGATGGTCAGTCGGCTTGGGCTCCAGAAGATAAAGTAGACCCCTTCAGAGAATGGAGTGGAGATAGGTTCAGGTTTGGGGATGTAGAGAATCATGGGTAGATCAGAGTTCAGGTGCTAGGGGGTGGTCTCTGTGTCCTTGACTTCTTAGGGTGACTGAAGTAAACAGAGATGTAAGGCATGATGGTACTGGTGATCTCTGTGGAAGAATGTGGTGGTGTAGCCACCAGTGCTGTACTGTCAGGGGAAAGAACTAGGGCCTCTTGCTCTGGACAGAGCATACATACCTCATGTTTCAAGCAGTCTGACTCTGGAGGCTTGGAGAACTTAGCCACTCAGCTCTTCTGATTCTAAAAAAAGATGTTCATTTGACTATTACAAGAAAGTTAATGATCTGTGCAGCTTAAAACATTTTTATTGCTTTTGACTTTCCATTACATTGACATTAAGATGTTTGTTCTGTAGCCTCAGGATCCCCCAGCTGAAAGGTACATTAGAGTTCAAAGTGTTTTACAGTGGGAAAAAGGACATTTCTCACAGATACTGCTTATAAAATGGGCAAAAGAGAGTTGCAATAAAGCTCCAAGAGGAAGTTCTTGGGAACTTGGCACAGACTTGGTGCTCAGTAAAGAAGAACTGGCTTTGTCTTGTACCTTGCTGAATACCCTTTCCATTCTTCCGTGCATGTTACTTCTCTGGGCCTTAGTTTCTGTATCTGTCAAACGGGAAAATCATAGTCCCTACTTCACAGGAAATTGTGATAATTAAACAAGATAGCAAACCAAAACCCTTTGCTATCGAGTAATTCCAACTCATGATTCTGTGGGACAGATTAGAGCTGCCTCATAGAGTTTTTCCAAGGAGCAGCTGGTGGATTTGAACTGCTGCCCTTTTGGTTAGCAGACGTAGCTCTTAATGACCACACCACCAGAGCTGCAGTGAGACAAGATAGTGTGTATAAAAATGGTCTAACAATGCATGGCACATAAGTACTTAATAAAGATTATTGTTATAAATTGCTTCCCACTCAGCTCCCTTCTTCCTGTGGCTTTCTATTTCTTTGATTTTTCTCTTTTCATCTTCATCATCTCTTCCTCTCCCTGTTTTCCCATACTTCCTCTGCCAGTTTTCTCATTCTCCTCCCTGGCTGCTAGTGGTGCGCATACCTCTTTGTGGCCCTTTGAGGTAGAAGACTCTTAGAGTAGAGGTAAGGGAAGAATGAAACTGCTTCTGGGCACAGCCTCTTGGACATCCCAACTAAGTCAGAGGTGGAGGAGTCCACAGCAGGCTGCTGATAGCCTCGCAGATGGGAGTCCATTATTGCAGGCCGCCTGGCCACTGTGTGATGCGGGGCTGGAAACAGCAGTAGGGCAGAAGAGGATACAGAAATGAGGCTCACTTGAACAGAAAGGGGCTGTACCCGGTCAACATGTGGAGGGACAAGTGAGGATAGTGCCAGTCCTATGGCTGTTCCTGCTGCTAATACCACTCTTCCCATCCCCATTGATAGCGACTGAAGCTCCACTCCATTGAACATCTTCATTGTGTTAGGTTTTGGGGTGATAGGGTGGGGGGCAGGGTAGTAGAGTATAATGGTTGAGGCCTCAGATTCTAGACCCAGACCACCTTGGTTTGAATCCTGGCTCTGTCACTGAGTAAGTTGTATGCCACGTGTAGGTTATTTAATTGCCCTGTACTTTGGTTTCTCATCTCTAAAGTAGAGGTAATAGGAATAGTATAGTTATTATAAGTATTAAATAAATTAATGTTTAACAAAATGCCTATAATAGTTCCTGGCACATAATAAGGGTGTGGAGTTCCTGGACAAACTGTTGATGTGCTCATCTGCTAACCAAAAGGCAGCTCAGCACCTTCTATAGGTGCTTTGGAAGAAAGTCCTGGCAGTCTCTTTCTGGAAAAAAAAAGTAAAACACAACTTGCTACAGAAAACCTTATGGATCATAGTTCAGTTCTGAGACACATGGCATCGCCTTGAGTTGGAATTGAATCAACAGCAACTAGTTTTGACACTATGTGTTTACTACATTGAGAAAAAAAATCTTCCAGTCGTATCAGGTATCAGCATAATTATTGTCCTTTTGCTGATGCCAGAACTGGGGTGGGATAGTTAACTAAATTGCCCAAGGTCATAGGGCTGTTAAGTGACAAAACCAGATCTAGAATCCAGATATGACAGACTCTAAAGTCCTTATTCCTCAACACTGTGCGAAACTGCCTCTCTGGAGTGCCAGCAGGAAGTTTGTATTGTAAGTGGGCTGTGAGGGAGGGAGATGCAAATAGGCCCTGAGATTCCAGGTGGGTAAACAGCGACTGGAGTCTGAGAGGTCAGCAGAGGTGCTGCTGGAGGACATGGCCAAGTGGCTGCTGGCCCTCTGCCCTGGTTCTCTGCTCCCTGTAGTGGAGAGCAGTCTGGGCTCCCAGGCCCATGTCAGGGAGAAATCAGTTTCCTTACAATGAAGATTCTGATCACAGCCAGGAAGCTGAGCTTTTGCTGGAACTTTTTCCTCCTTCCCTTTTTCTCGGTAGTCTCAATCAAATCATTTAATCTGTTTTCATCTCACTTTGTTCATCTGTCAGATGCGAATAATGTTCCTTTACCTGTCTTCCTCATGGGGTTTTGAGAAGATTGATTGGCTTGTTTATGTGAAACCATTTGAAAAAAAAAAATAATTGAGTACCCAAATCTTACATAGTTAAGTGATCACCACCCCACAGACTGTGAGGGGCCAGGGTGGGCCTCTCAGGCTTCTGTAGCTAGTTCGTGCAATGATGCCTCCTTGGCCACCATCAAATCCATGACCTTTTCCAGTTGCTGAGATGTGTGTATTTTACCATGATTGATAGAGGTGCTTGGAACCTCGTCTTCTTTTTTGAGTGAGTAAATTTTTACATCTTCTTCTGTGAGTATAACTTAATAGTTGAACATAATCTGGATCCTTGGGAAATTTTCATTCAATGTGGATTTTTATATCCAGGTGCCAGAGCCAGTGTATTTATCCAGGGGCCATAGTTGTCCCAGCACGTCTAACTGCCTTCTCTCATTAGCACACAATCTTGGTTATATACTTACCCTCTGGAGATCAGGGAGGGATGTGACCCCTACGTCAGGGAGGCAGCTGACCTCTACCCTTGGGTGTCCTTGTCTCCCTGGGCTTCCTCTTGGTATATATGTGTTGTGTATGTGTGTGTGTAGCGGGGGGATGCTATGTAGGCCCTGGAGACCAGGTCTGTTGCCAGCTCCTGAAGATTTTCTTTTTTTCCTCTCAAAACTCAGCCACCTGCCAAAGCCAAATCCACTGCCTTTGAGTCAATTCCAACTCATAGCAACCCTATGGGTCAGAGTAGAATTTCTCCATAGAGTTTCTAAGGAGTGCTTGGTGGATTTGAACTTCTGCCTTTTGGTTAGCAGATGTAGTACTTAATCCCTACATCACCAGGGTTTCTGTTAGTCACCTAGCCACTTCCATTTTCTGCCTGCTTCTAAGTTCTGCAGCAAGGTATCCATCCCAGGTAGAAACTGTGCTCTGGCTTAGTAATCCAGAGCTTTCATTTGAGAGAAATGGAAAACAGTGAGTGAGTGAAAGTGCATATCCCTGTGAACATGTGTTGGACATAGGGAGGGTGGGGGAAGTTCTTTTGGCATGCTGTGTAAGAATTGGCTCAGTTACTTGGTCTTCACCCAAAAGCAGGACTATTCCTGGACTGACCCCAAATATTCAATGGGAAAACACTTTATTTTTGGATCTAGACCCTACCAGACCTACAAATATATATATATTTTTTAATCCGGAAAATGGGGATAATAAAAAGCTTATAAATAGGCCACCGCCTGCTCACCGGCCGGGAGCAGGAAGTCACATAAGGTGGTGTTTCACCAAGTATATTCTGCAGAATACCTTGTGTTATTGGACAAAATATTCACGGGTTAAGTAAGTTTTGACAAACATTAGGATAAACAAGTTGAAGTAGATTTCTCACTGTAGGGACTACTCAGGTCTTTAATATACTAAGACACATGGTAACTCTTCAAGGGAAAAGGGTATATATGTGTTGTAACAGTTCTCAAAATTTTAACCAAACCTTATGAATGGACTGTTTTTCAAGGACCGTCTCTGAGAAATTTACTTTCAAAAATGTTGGCCTAGGTCATAAAAATATTAATTTCAGATTTTCCTTCTTAATTATAAAGGATAACCAACTGGTAAACTGCGTGGGATCACTGAAAACACATGTCCTAAAATAACGAGGGTGTTCAGATCCTAATGAAATGAGTGTTGCCTTCTCTGAAACACTTCTCTCCTTCCCATCCTTACAGCTCCCCTTTGAACTGGAGATTTACTACATTCAGCATGTTATGCTCTACGTGGTGCCCATCTACCTGCTGTGGAAAGGAGGTAAGGCCAGCAAAATGCACCCCTATGCCACTCCTACCCTTCTCCCTTCTGTTTTTGGAAGTCACAACCTCTCGGGTGCCTACCAGAAATTTCAAGCTGCTCTTTGGCTGGATTTCTTTTGCATGCTTCCTTCCAGACACCAGGCAGTGGGGAAATGGGCATGGGCTAGGCCTGCAACCAGTCTGGGGCTTCTCAGAACTATCCTTTGTAAGTGAGCATGGTACCACTGATTGCCTGTCATAGGGCCTTGGCTTTGGGCTCTTTGTAGCGATGTTGGGTTTGCATGGAGCCCTCTACACTCCTCTACACTCTGTCACTCTTCTGTGCCTGTGCCCTACCCCACCTCAGTATGCAGTGTAGAGTAGAAGGAGAGACTGAAGCCACTTAATCCTCTCATCAAAGGGTCCTTGTGCTCTTTTCATTATAATGGTTTTCTCAGACCCAGAGGTACTGAAAGGGGCAAAAGCCCAGGGGCTGGGGAATTAGGGGATTGAGAGAAAGAGCAGGTGAAAGAGAAGTGGCCTGCACATGAGACAAACCACTGAAAACCTTTATTTGGTCATGAGGGCGTGACCACCAACCTGGTAGACAGAGACAGCATAGACAGGAAGCCGATCCATTAGTGACCTCCTAATGGCCCTTAAGTTATCTCTTCCCTCCATGTGTAGCAGTCCAAAGGGGATGGGATTGTCTATCCCCTTTAGACATGTTGAGAGCCATTCCCTCTCAGTATTTCCTTTCAGAAATACCCTTTACTGTGAGACAGTCTCTTCTAATCTTAGCCACAAGCTTCTGCATCTTAGGTGCGGGGAATTTTCTGGGAGACCATTCCAAACAGGATGGGTTTCATTTCTGTGGCCCTAAAAATGGCATGGGGAACATGGACCCTTGAGACTGCTGGAAGATGGTTTGGGGGTTCTGCTGGGCCTGGCTATTGACTAGCTTATGCGTGCTTCCTCTAACTTAGAAATTCTGGTGAGCCTTCAGAACTTGTGCTATGAGATAACCTCATGGAGCAGTCCATCAGGGGCATGTTGGAGATGGGCACTGTTGCTGTCTATGGAATCAACTTATTTTCAAGAGACTTACTCCTTGTGCCTTGGTTGCTAAATAGTCTGTGACTCTTACCCATAGACTTATGTAGATAGTCTTTGGAGCTGTTTTTGCCCTGTGCAGCCACATGAGGTCTCACACTGTCAAAGAGCACTTCCCCTTAATTTGCTCTAACTGTATTTCCCCACTGAACTCTAAAGTCCGAAGTCCAGTATCCAGGAGACTTGTACCATTCTCAGCTCTGTTCCCTGTGATGCAGGGAAGAAGCCTCCTAATATTCAAGCCTGGGAAATAGACTCATTCTAAACTGAACCAGGCAGGCAGCTGTTCCAGGGCTGCAGACCCTGATCATTCGTTGTACCTGGGTTCTGAGATATGTGTTGAAAGGACTCCTGAGTTTTGGCCAAATAGGCATGGCTGTTATTCAAACTGGAAACTATGGTGACGTAATGGTTAATAGCTACAACTGCTAACCGAAAGGTCGGCAGTGCCAATCCAGGTGCTCCTTGGAGTCAGATAGCTTGGCTATACTGGTCTCACATGGAAAATACCTAGTAGTCCCCTGCTCGCCAACAAAAACAAGCTGGGAAGCCATACCGTCTAGAAATGACTGATACCCCTGTGGTCTGTGTGGAAGTACTAACTGAGGAACTAAAGATTATTTCCAAATAAGTCTTAATTTCAATTTATTTCATACTCTTCGTGATTCTTTCCCCTCTCCTCTGGTCCCTGGCCATGAGAAGTGGATAAAATAATAATAACAACAATAATAATAACCACAGAAAATATCAATAATGGCTTTTTAATGACTGTTTCCTGTGTTTGAGATACAGAGGTAGGCATGTTTAGTCACTTTTATCATTGCAAATAGCCTTGGTCGTCCTCCTTTTACAGAGGAGAAAATTCAGCCTCAGAAATATTAGCTGTCTTGTCCACAGCCGTAAGTTGCAGAGCCAGAATCCAAAACTCATCCAAGATTCCTTCCAAAGCTTGTACTCTTTGCCATATACCAAACCCACTGCTGTCGAGTCAATTCAGACTCATAGCAACCCAATAGGACAGAGTAGAACTGTCCCATAGAGTTTCCAAGGAGAGCCTGGTGGATTCAAATTGCAGACCTTTTGGTTAGCAGCCATAACACTTCACCACTACACCACCAGGGTTTCTTCCCATATACCACATTGTCCTAAGGGACAGATAATTGTCTCCTATCTACATCAGACCAAGAGTTGCAACTGTCCTTCTCATTCAGGCACCCATTCAATGTGTGTTTGATGTGAACACCTACAATATGTCAAATGTATGTACTTGGCAATCGGAGATGAATGAGACACGTACAGTCCTTCCACAGGAAGTCTGTTGGAGAAGACAATTGTAATATGGCGTGGTAAGTGCTGCAGAGGGTACCATGGAAAGCATAGTGTGATTTCTGAAGCCCAGTCTGCCTCTTTGATTGTCTTTGAGAAGATCATTTTATCTTTATGGTAGCCCCATTCCTAACTGATGAAGTGAAAGCAAAGATATTTTGTTACTGCTAATAACCCTTAGATATTCTAGCTCTGCTGCAGTGATTTCATGGAGCAACCTTTGACTCTTAGCCTTTGGGCAAGCGTGCAAGCACCTCACCCCTTCCCAGAATTTGATGGGCTCCTTTATCTTCTACCTTTCCAGCATTGAGCTGTTGTGAGGCTGCAGCTGTTTTTCCAGCACTTTGCTACCATCTGCTGTTCACTTGAGGAGAACTATTATCATTTAGAGAAATACCTGGTTTTGCTAAGGCTGGTTTCATCTTAACATCCTGGGCTGGGGACATAAGCCTTGCAGAGGGAAGATGAATCTGGAGTGAACAGTGAGAAGATTATACATTTGTAAGCCAAGACAACTGAAGGTTTAGGGCTTCTGTTCCCTAGAAGTTCCTTGTGATTTTCTAGAAAGAAGTATCTCAGTAGTTTTTACCTGAGGAAAAACAGCTCTTCTATAGATACTTGCCTTGCCCATAAATCCTGTGTTCCTGTAAGACAAGGTCCTGCTGGAGCACACAGTGCCTCTTACTCAGTGATTTGGGGCTAAGTAGGTGGAGCTTGATGGGAATCTCATTCCTCCCTCATTCCTGCAGGCCTTAATACTGAGGGCCTCTCCTGGCCACACTACTCTTTTCTTCCTCCAGCCTCTCACTTCTTTGCTTCCTCATACTAACTCATTGCCTTTGGTCCCCTGGAACTGTGTTTCTTGTAAACCACACCCCTCTCCACTGCCAGCTCTTTACAGAGCACAAAGTCCTTCTCCTCCTTGCCTGGAGCTCCCTCTAATGGAACCTGCTGTATCTACACTGTCCTACATGCCTCTTAGCTTCCCACTGTTTTTTTTCCAGACAATTATTTCATCTCTCCCTGGTGGCATAGTGGGTTAAGTGCTACATCTGCTAACCAAAAGGTTGGTAGTTCAAATCCACCAGGTGCTCCTTGGAAACTCTATGGAGCAGTTCTACTCTGACCTTTAGGGTTGCTATGAGTCAGACCTGACTCAATGGCAGTGCGTTTGGTTTTTGGTATTATTTCATCCCTACCTTATATGAACATGCTTTCCCCTTTACCATTCTGTGTACCTCCTTTTTCATCACCACAATCACCTGAGTCTTTAACCCATGGCTCACAGTATTTCGGTTACAGCTCCAGCAAGCATCTTCAGAGACTTCTAATGAGAACCCTAATCCCACTCCAGCCTTTTAAGATTTGAGGTTTTTTTTTTTTTTGTAGTGATTAACTGAAAGTATACAATCCAAATCAATTTTGCATGCCCATCTATACACAGCTCTTCTGCTGTCCTTGCCCCATGACAGGACACTCCTCCCTTTCACTGTATGCTTGGTGTGTCCTCTTAGCAAGCTCCTGCCCCCTCCTCTCCACCCTCTTCTCTCCCATCTAGAAAGGGACCAGTAGGACAGCCTCCTATAAATGCATAGAACCATAAAGTACACCCATCATATGGTCACATTGTGTCCCCAAATGTACTCCGTTTTTGTCTGAAGAGTTGACCTCAGTAGCATTTTGTAGACAGGGGCAGCAGCAGGTCTAGGGGCCCTGCTCCCAGGGGATCTCCTGGGCTGTCAGGCCATCAATTGTGGTCTTTTAGTAGAGTTCTTGAACTACACCTCACTTTCTCTCAGGTTACCACAGGGGCTCAGCATTGTGTGCCCCATCACGGCTGTCTTTGGTGGTGGCCAGGTACCATCTCGTTCTTCTGGTCACATGTTGATACAGTCTCCCATTATGCGAGTCCTACTGTCTCCCAGGCTCTCTTTCCCTCATGTCTTTGGTGTTCTTGGTAATCATCTGTTCCAGCTGAGTTGGGACCATTTGGTGTACCTCAGATGGCAGCTTGCTAGCTTTTAAGACCCCAGACGCCACTCACCAATATGGGGTGCAGAAGACTCGCATAGCAATAAACCACTTATGCTAGTTGACTTAAATGTCCCTGAGAGCATGGTCTCCAGACTCCCCATTACAGTATCCTTGCATTATTGGGTTGAGGTTAGAAGAGCTTTTGGTTTATGGTGAAGTCCAGTTAAGTTGATCTACTTTCTACTGCATGCTGTCACTGCTTTTACCTAACCAAATTTCTGTCAACTATCTAATCTGTGATCAACCCTAACTCCCTCTCCCTGCCCTTATAGCCATCAAAGTCTTTTCTTCTGTACATAAGTCTATTTTTAAGTCCTTGTAGCAGTGGTCTCATACAATATTTGTCCTTTTGCCACTGATTTCACTCAGCCTAATGTCTTCCTTTGGAAGCAGATTATGAGATGTTTCCTAAAATCATCATTGTTTTTTATCATTGCATAGTGTTCCATTGAGCATAGGTACCATGGTTTGTTTATCCATTCATCTGTTGATGGGCATCTGGTTTGATTCCAGATTTTTGCTGTTGTGGGCTGTGCTGAAATAAACATTCATGTGCATATGTCTGATCATGTGACAGCCTTTGTTTCTGTAGGATAAATTCCAAGCAGTAGAATTACTGGATCAAATGGTATATCTATTTCCAGCTTTTCAAGGATGCTCCAGACTGCTTTCCAAAGAGGTTGTACCATTTTGCAATCCCCCCAACAGTGTAGAAGAGTTCCAGTCTCTCCACAGCCTCTCCAGCATTCAGTGTGGGAGAGTTCCAATCTCTCCACAGCCTCTCCAGCATTCAGTTTGGGAGAGTTCCAGTCTCTCCACAGCCTCTCCAGCATTTGTTGTTTTGTGTATTTTGGATCATGGCCAACCTTGTTAGGGTGAGATGGTATCTCATTGTAGTTTTGATGTGGATTTCTCTGATGGCTAATGACTGAGCATTTCCTCATGTGTGTTTTGGCTGCCTGGATGTCCTCTTTGGTGAAATGTCTGACCATCTCCTTTACTCATTGCTGAACTGGGTTATCTACCTGTTTCTTGCTGATATTTTGCAATACTTTGTAGATTATGGAGATCAAATATCAGTCAGACTTGTAGTTGCCAAATATTTTTGTCCCATTCTGTAGGTGGTCTTGTAACTCTTTTGATCAAGTCTTTGGATGAGCAAACGTGTTTAAATAGTTCCCATTCATCTGTTTTCTGTTGATCGTGCTTTGTTTGCCAGATTCTGAAGTCTGAGTTGTGTACTAGAACTTTCATTGTTGACTCTGTTTTTTTCTTGCATGGTCTTTATCATTTTAGGTTTGATATTTAGGTCTATGATTCTTTTAGAGTTAGTTTTTGTATAAGGTGTGGGATATGGGTCTTGTTTCACTTTTTTGCAGACAGATATCCAATTTTGCCAGCACCATTTGTTACAGAGACTGTTTTTACCCTAGTTTACAATATTAGGGCCTTTGTGGAGTATCAACTGTTCATAAGACGATGGTGGCATCTGTGGGGTCTTGACTCTGCTCCATTGGTCTGTATGCCTCTTTTTATGCTACGACCAGGCAATTTTGACTACTGTGGCAGTGTAACAGGTTGTAAGGTTGGGTAGTGTGAGGTCTCCCACTGTGTTCCTCCTCTTCAGTAGTGCTTTACTTATCTGGGGTTTCTTCCTTTTCCAAACAAAGTTGGTGATTTGTTTCTCCATCTCTTTAAACAATGGCACTGTAATTTGTATTGGGATTGTATTGCATATGTAGATAGCTTTAGGTAAAATACACATTTTCACAATGTTGAGTCTTCCTATCTATGAGCGGGGTAGGTTTCTCCATTTATGTCAGTCTTTCTTGGTTTCCTGTGGTAAAGTATTGTGCTTTTCTTTGTATAGGTCTCTTGTTTCTCTAGTTAGATGTTTTCCTAGGTGTTTTATCTTCTCGGGGGCTACAGTAAACGGTATTGATTTGGTAATTCTTCTTTGGTGATCTCTTTGTTGGTATAAAGGAATCCTACTGATTTGCTTATGTTTATCTTATTTCCTGATACTTTGCTGAACTCCTCTGTTAGTTCCAGTAGTTTACTTATGGATTCTTTAGGATTCTTTGTATATACAATCATATCGTCTGTGAATAGGGAGATTTTTACTTCTTTGCTGATGCGGATGCCTTTTGTTTCTTTATCTTGTCTAATTGCTCTGCTTAGAACCTGTAGTACAATGTTGAATAGAAGTAGTGAGAGTTGGCATCCTTGTTTAGTTCCTGTTCTCAGCGGGAATTCTTTCAGTCTTTCACCATTCAGGATGATGTATGGACTTGGCTTGGCCTAGATACACTTTATTACACTGAGGAATTTCCCCTCTATTCATATTTTGCTGAGAGTTTTTAGCGTGAATCGTTGTTGGACCTTCTCAAATGCCTTTTCTGCATCAATTAACAAAATCAGATGATTCTTATCCATTGTGCTGTTTATGTGGTTGATCACATTAATTGTTTTTCTGATATTGAACCAGTCTTGCATCCCTGGGATGAATCCAGGTTGGTCATGGTGAATTATTTTTTTGATATGCTGTTGAATTCTGTTGGCTAGGATTTTGTTGAAGAGTTTTGCATCTAAGTTCATGAGTGATATTGGTCTGTAATTTTCCTTTCATGTGGGATCCTTCCCTGGCTGTGGTATCAGGGTTATGCTGGCTTCATAGAATGAATTTGAGAATATTCCCTCTCTTTATATGGTGTTAAGTAGCCTCAGTAGTATTGGAATTAACTTGTCTCTAAAACTTTGGTAGAATTGTGTGATGAAACCATCTGGGCCAGGACTTTTTTTGGGTTGATAGCTTTTTAATGAATTTTCCAGTCTCTTCCTTTGTGATGGGTTTATTAAGTTGTTCTGCTTCTCCTTGTGATACTTTTGGTAGGTGATGTGAACCTAGAAATGTGTCCATTTCTTGAGGTTTTCAAATCTGTTAAGAGTATTGTCTTTCATGTTATTCTGTTAGGATATTTGATTTCAATTGGGTCTTCTGTAATATCTCCCATCTCATTTCTTATTCAGGTTATTTGTTTCCCCTCTTGTTTTTCTTTTGAGTATAGCCAATGGTTTACTAATTTTGTTGATCTTTTCAAGAGCCAGTTTTTGGTTTTGTTAATGTTTTCAATTGTACTTTTATTCTCTAGTTCATTTAGCTCTGCTCTAATCTTTATGATCTGTTTTCTTGTGGAGCCTGAGGGATTCCCCTGTTTGTCTCTTTCTACTTGTTCAAGCTATAGAGTTAAGGCTTTCACTTGGGTGCTTTCTTCCTTCTTGATGTGTGCATTTATAGAGGTCAACTGACCTCTGAGCGCTGCTTTTGCTGTGTCCCCTAGATTTTGGTAGAATGTGTTTTCATTCTCATTCGATTTCATAAATTTCTTTATTTTGTCCTTGATTTCTTCTGTAACTTATGGCTTTTTGAGTGAAGTATTAAAGTTCTACCTATGATTTTTCTGCTATTGATTTCAACTTTTATGATTCTGTGGTCAGAGAAAATGCTTTGCAATAATTCAGTGGTTTGGATTTTGTTGAGACTTGCTTTATGTCCTAACATTAAGTCTATTCTAGTAAATGTTCTGTATGCTTTAGAGAAGAAGGTGTACTTATCTGTTGATGGGTGAAAAGTTCTGTGTATGTAGATAAGGTCTAGTTGGTTGATTGTTGCAGTAAGATCTTCTGTATCTTTACGGAGCTTTTTTCTGGATGATCTGTCCGTTACTGAAAGTGGAGTGTTGAAGTCTCCAACTATTACTGTTGAGTGATCTATCTCATTTTTCACTGGTGTCGGTGTTTGTTCAGTATGTTTGGATGCTCCGGTATTGGTGCATAAATACTTTATATTGTTATGTACTGCTTATGTGTTGAACCTTTCAGCAATAAATAGTGACCATCCTTGTCCACAATGATGGCTGTTACATTAAAGTCTATTTTATCTGAAATTAGTATTGCCACACCTGCTCTTCTTTGTGTGTTGTTGGCTTGGTGTATATTTTTCCATCATTTGATTTTCCGTTTGTTCATATCTTTGAGTCTTAGGTGCGTGTCTTATAAGCAGCATATAGACGGGTCATGTCTTTTGATCCAGATTGTCACTCATTGTTTCTTTATTGGAGTGTTCAGCCCATTTAGATTCACTGTAATTATTGATAGGTATGTGCTTAGTGCTGTTATTTTGATGCATTTATTTTTGTGTTGTTGATGTTTTCTATGTTTTTCTTAATGTTTTGTTCTGGGTCATTCTTATATATGGGTTGACTTTTCACCTTTTTCGGTGTTGGTTTTGTGTTTGTTGAGACTCCTGTATTATGCTTCTTGTTTTGATATGTCACATTGTTATTTTGTTTTGTGGCTACTCCTAAAATACCCCTTATTATTCTTGTTTTAAACCAGACTTTAACTTCTGCATATCTTTTTAATTTCCTCTCCATCGGAAAGGGTTATAACTACTATAATAATATCCCTCTTTTTAGTGTGATGATGTCATAGTTTTCATGTTATGATCACTGATTCACTTCTTTTAATAATGTAGTTTTTATTGAGCTTATTGACTTCCCTAAGTGAATAGGGATCTAAATGCTGTGTCCTACATTGTCTCCTTAAATATATGCTTAATGGTTTTGTTTTTCTAAGCAAAGAATTTTCAATATTTCTTGTAGTTTTGGTGTGATTTTTTACGAAGTCTCTAAGCTTCTGTTTATCTGCTAATGTAATTTCGCTGTCATGTTTGAGAGACAGTTTTGCAGGATGTATAATTCTTCATTGGATGTTTTTCTCCTTTAGGGTTTTGAATGTGTCATCTCACTGCTTTCTTGCCAACATCATTTCTTCCAAGAAGTCAGATGAAAGCCTACAGGGTTTCCCTCTGAATGTTAGCTTTGCTTTGACTCTTGCTTCCTTTAAGCCAAGCCAAGTGCTGTCGAGTTGGATCCGACTCATGGTGACCCTTTAAGAGCATCTCTTTATGTTTCATTTTATTAAAATTGATTATAATATGTCTTGTCTGTCTTTTGGGGTCTAATCATTGTAGTGTTCAATACATGTGTATCCATGTTCTCTTCTTTCATAATTTCAGGGAAGTTTTCTGTCAGCAACTCTACAGCAATACTCTCTATATTTTCTTCTATCCCTTCCTGTTAAGGAACTCATTATTCATGCATTATTCCTACTAATAGCGTCCCACATGTTTCTTAGTGCTTCTTCATTTTTCTTCTTTTCTCTGTTTTCTTCTCATAAATGCTTGTGTCAATTGCTCTGTCCTCAAGGTCAGTAAGTCTGACTTCCTTCTTCTCAATTCTGCTCTTTTGGCTTTGGATTGAATTGTCTAATTCTGTAATTTTGTCATTAATCTGCTGTATTTCAGATCGTGATGTTCCATCAGTTCAAATAGCTTATTTAAGTTTTCATTTTGTGCTGCTGCATTTTGTTTAATCTCTAGGAGGACTTTATACATAATTCTTTTGTATTTGAC
This sequence comes from Heterohyrax brucei, assembly GCA_028571685.1. Lineage (NCBI taxonomy): Eukaryota > Metazoa > Chordata > Mammalia > Hyracoidea > Procaviidae > Heterohyrax > Heterohyrax brucei. The sequence continues at coordinate 148,299,677 of CM053166.1, forward strand.
CTCTGATAGTTTCAGAAAGGCTTCTTTGTCTGACAAGATTTTTGATTACTTTGGGAGTTTTCTGGAGTCATGGTGGACTGCTTCCTTAAATGGTTAACTATGGTTTGTTGTCTGCATGCCATCCAGAATCTGTTTGATTTCTCTGGTGTTAACCTCAGTAGGACCTGAGGCATAGTTCTAAGAAGGGAGTTGGTCAGCAGCCATCTCTATATACTCTAATGACTGGCTCCAGGTGGACTCTCTGAGGTGGCAGTCTCTTCCTCTTGGCTGGCAGAGACCGCACCCTACTTGTGGAGTCAGTGGGGGCTGCCAGCCAACCCTATAATGTGGGTCAGTGAAGGCTGGAGGAGAAGCTGCCAGCCTCTGTCAGCAGTCAAATATCCAGGTCTTTTTCAAAAGGGTACTTCTAAGTGGGGAGCTATCCAGCTGCTGCCAAAAACAGTCAGGCCCTCGGATGTGGCAGGCCCCGCCTTCCAGCTGACAATAAAAGTACCTTACAGGCCATCCCCAGATGCTATGATGTGGTGCAAAGTAGGGAGAGGTTAGGGCCTTCCGGCTGTTTTCTTTCCTAGGCTCCACCTGTGAATCTAGACATGAATTGTCTCCAACACTGCTTTTCTACTAGAGAAGCACTTGCCAGATGGGCTGCTGCTCTGCTTGATAATCAGCCACAGCTAAGGCCCCTGTCTGAGTGACTCCACCTCCCAGCCCACCAAGATGACATCCTGGCCGAACTGTGTTTCCTGCCATGAAACAGCAGAATCTATGGCCCAGCTCAGAAAAGAGTGGGTAGAGGGGCAGTGGTGCCTTCAGTCACCAGCTAGACTCTCAATATATGGGTATCTTTCTGTTGCGCTGTACACTGTTTACTTAAGCGCAGCAATTCAGTGTATTTGTCAGCTCTTGCTCCATCCCTGCCTCCCAGATAATAAAGAAGGTGTGAGTACCTGCAGCTCTCTGATACAGTGAGTCAGCAGAAACAGAGGTCAGCAGCTGCTGGCTCATCTTTGAGAGGAGTAGTTTAGTCCGTTACTGGTGCCTAGTCAAATGTGACAATACTATGTCAAGTCCTAGGGCTCCTCGGATGTCCACTGCTCTGTTCAGTAATCATTCCAGGCCTTTGTTCTCAGAGGGAGATTTGAGGTTCTTAATTGCTGTGATTTTTGTACCCCGTTTTCATCAACTACCTACCCCCCTGGGCATTGTCTTCCCTTAAAACTATTCTGATAGCATAAGACTCTACATGCTTTTCTTTGACCCACATTTCTATTCCCTTTATCTGCTTTTCTTCACAGTCAACTTACGCCACCATCAACAATTACTAGAACTTTCTTCTTACGAGCTCCTGAAAATGCTTCATCCTTTTGTCCCTTTAGCCAAAATTGGTGTTCATTCTCTTTTCTGTGTGTCTTGTCTTATCAAAATGGAGAAAATTTCTTAAGCCATTCAGATTGCGGCCACTAAAATTTTAATTGGGACAACCCAGTTATAATTGTGTTGTTGATACCGTTGGTCAACTATTTTTTCTTTGGTCAGCACCCACTCGCATTGCCTGTAGAAGTCCTGTTGTAACCCTTACTGCCCTTCTCAAGCTTTCTGTTCTTTCTACTCTCGGTAGATGTTCCCCCTGTCCAAATGACTGAGAAAATTGAGATTTTCAGTGAGAGGTCTTTCAACTATTTAGTCATTACATCTACAAGCTTATTTATGCATACTCTGCTAATATTACTCCTTTCTATCCTGGAGGAAATGGTGTCCCTCCTATCCATAACCAGTCATACCTCTGTGTGGTTACTTCCCATCTCTTCTACCTCTTCTGGAACCTTATTTCATCAGTAGCCACTTGTTCTCCTGGAGTTTCAACCCCTTCTTCACTACTAGCTGCTACTTTTTAGCCTGGTTCTTTCACAATCTAAAAAAACCTTCGACCCCACACAAGCCTGTCTTTCAACTTCCCTTCACATCTAAGCATCTTTAAAGAATAGCCTAAACAAGTATTTCCTAAACTAAAGTTCTTAAACCATGACAGTTTTTGCCAAAATCATCTGTATTATTATCTATGTAGTAATCCATTATCCATTGCCATCGAGTCAATTCTTCACTCATTGTGACCTTGTAGAACAGAGTGGAACTGCCCATAGAGTTTCCAAGGAGAGGATGGTGGATTTGAACTGCCACACTTTTAGTTAGCGGCTGTAGCTCTTAACCATAGAGACACTAGGGCTTCAATATATGTCCTTAATTCTGTTGATTTTTTTTAAAAATAAAATGTTTGTTTTTATGATAAACCTTTTAACATCCGTGAAATCATGGTTTTGATATACTGGCTATATATTTCAATACTTACTAAGTGCATGACTTTTGAAAAATGCAGTGTTTGTTTACCACCTGAAGTCACCTGATGAACAGTATGTAACTTTGGGAGATAGTCGTTTCCATTTGATGAGTACGTATTCTCAATCACCTTTTATTCCTGAAAACATTACAGTCTGACATCTACCCCACTGCCCATCTCTTCACAGAAACAGCTCTTCTGAAGATAGTCAGTGAAGTCCATATGACCAAATCTAATGACCACCTCTCAGTCCTTCTCCTATGGGAACTTTGTGCTAGGCTTGATACTGTTGATCATTCCTTTTTTTTTGAATGCTCTGCTCTGTGGGCTTCCAAAATCTCCTTTTCACCTGCCATGCCTACTTCTCTGGCCAAGTTCCCCAAGTTTACTTTATGAAAGCTTTTTCCTCTGCCCTATGAGATGTTGATTTCCCCAGAGTTCTGTTTTAGCCTCACCTCTGGAAGCCCAGGTTGCATACTGGTTACGTGCCATGGCTGCTAATTAAAAGGTCAGCACTTTAAATTTGCCAGGTGCTCCTTGGAAACTCTATGGGGGCAGTTCTGCTCTGTTACACAAGGTCACTATCAGTCGGAATCAACTCCACTGCAACTGGTTTGGCTTTTGGATTTTCTCACTCTAAAACTCCCATGGACTATTTCTTCCACAGACGGTTTCAACTACTAGTCCATTTAGTGATGGCTACCAAATCCCTATCTGCAGCCTAGACTTTTAAAGATGATATCCAGTTTCATATAGTTATTCACAATCCCCCTCCCCCTGATGGTCCCTTGCACACCACAAGTCAGCCTCTCCATGCTGAACCCATTTTCTTCCCTGTGAGCCCTACTTTTCTTCCTTTGATTGCTGACAAATGACACTGCTGTGTTACCACAACTAGAGTCTAGGATTCATCCCTATCGCCCATATCCAATTTATCCATTCATCTGTCACCTTTTAGCAAAAGCCTTCCTCTTCCAAGCTCTGTGCTAGCTGCTGGGGGTGCCTGGATGAGTGGAAAACCAGACACCATCCCTCTTCTCATAGAACTTATAGTCTATTAACCAAATAACAACACAGCCTAGTGTGTAGTTACAACTGAGATAAATACTCTGAAGGAAAAGAGCATGGTTTTACTAGAGGTTATAAGATAATAAGATGACTAGTCTGGGAGTTTGGGGAAGAGTCTCCTGAGAAAGTGACACTTAAGCTGAGATCTGAAGAATGAGTAAGAGTTTACTAGACAAGCTGAAGATTAGGGGAGGTGAAGCCTTCCAGACTGACAAAGCAGTAGTCATAGGGAGGCTAAGGGGTGAGTGGAATGAAATCAGGCCCAAGGGACAGGCAGGGCTCAGATATGGTGGGCTTGATAGGCTGTTGCTGCTAATTGCTTTCCAGCGAGCTCTGGTACACAGCAGAACACGTGACTCAAGGAAAATGTTGCCAGATCCTAAGCTGTCTTCATGGTCTTTGGTATGCTTGTGTCCTTTGTTGCAGCTATCCTGTCATTCCATCTCACTGAGAATTTCACTTTTTCTCTTTGACCCTTTACCAAACATGATGCCCTTTTCTAGTGATTGGTTTTTCCTGATGCCATGTCCAAAGTAAATGAGTGAACTCTCACCATCCTCGCTTCCAAGAAGCGTTCTGGTTGTGTTTCTTTTCACACTGATTTGTTTGTTCTTTTACCAGCCCACAGCATATTCAGTATCCTTTGCTGATACCACAGTTTGAATGTATCCTTTGTCTTAAGAGTTGTGGGAGACTAGGAGCCCTGGTGGTGTGATGGTAAAGTGCTCAGCTGCTACCCGAAAAGTCAATAGTTTGCATTCACCAGCCACTCATTAACAGAAAGGTGTAGTAGTCTGTTTCTGTAAAGATTACAGCCTTGGAAATCTTGTGGAGTAAGTTCTACTCTGTCCTGTAGGGTTGCTATGAGTCAGAGTCAACTCAGTGACAATGGGTTTGGTTTTTCAGGTGTGGGAAACTAGTGAAGGTTTTAAGAAGGGTGTAACATCAGAATGTTTTATCTATTATGTAATTTATTTACCATAGTATATGTATAAGATAAATTCCTCTAGGTGTAATTTTTGAGTAAAAGACTGTATGCATCCTCTCCCTACCATGTCTATAGCTACTCCCTTACTCATCTCGTACCTCAACTGTGCTAACTGGCTCTATGTGACATCCCTGCCTCAAGCCTTCCTACCCTCCGCTCATATTCCATCCCTTCAGTTTCTGAAGGTATTTCTAAAGTCCAAAGAGGATCATTTGTTGTTGTTATTCTTAGGTACTGTTGAGAAGATTTTTTGACTTAGAGACTCCATGTGATGGAGTAGAACTGCCTCATAGAATTTCCTAGGCTGTAACCTTTATGGAAGCAAATCACCAGGTCTTTTCTCCTAGAGATCCACAGGGTAGATTTGAATCACCAACCTTTTAGCTAGCAGCCAATTGCTTAACCATTGTGCCACAAAAGCCAAAAAGCAAACCCATTGCTGTCAAGTCGGTTCGGACTCATACAGACCATATAGACAGAGTAGAACTGTTTCCAAGGAGTGCCTGATAGATTCAAACTGCAGACCTTTTGGTTAGCAGGCATCGCTCTTAACCAGTAGTCCACCAGGGTGTCCAGTGTGCTACCACAAAAAAAACCAAACCCACTGCTGCGAAGTCAATTCTGACTCATAGTGACCCCTATAGACAGAGTAGAATTGTCCTGTAGAGTTTCCAAGGACCACCTTGTGGATTTGAACGCTCACCTTCTGGTTAGCAGCCATAGCACCTAACTACTGCGCCACCAGGGTTTTCATTGTGCCACCAGGGCTCCTTAAATAAGATCATAAAGGCACTGCCGTCCAGTCAATTCTGACACATAGCGACCCTACAAGACAGAGTAGAACCAGTCCCATAGGGTTTCCTAAACTATAATCTTTAAGGGGAAACCTTGGTGGCATAGTCATTAAGAGCTAGGTGGTAAACCAAAACGTTAGCAGCTCCAATCCACTAGGTAGTCCTTTGAAATTTTGTGGGGCAGTTCTGCTGTGCCCCATAGGGTCACTATGAGTTGTAGTGAACTCGACAAGAATTGGTTTTTGTGTATTTTTGGAATCTTTATGAAAGTAGAAAACCCTGATGGTGTGGTGGTCAAGTGCTACATCTGCTAACCAAAAGGTTGACAGTTCACATCCACCAGGCACTCCTTGGAAACTGTGGAACAGTTCTGCTCTGTCTTGTAGGCTCACTATGAGTCAATATCAGCTTGACTGCACTGTGTTTGGCTTTATTGGGTTTCACAGTAGCAGACTGCCACATTTTTCTCCTTTGAGGTGGCTGGTGGGTTCCAACCCTAACCTTCCAGGTAGCTTCTCAGTGCTTAACCACTTATCACCAGTGCTTCGTAAGTAGAATCATAACACTCCCCCCCACCCCCCACCCCCCGACAAGGGGAAAACAAACAAGGGCTTCCTTATTTGGAAATTTTCAGTGGCTTCCCATTGTTCTCAGTACACAAAGGACTGTGTAACTACCCGCCCTTGCTCCCTTCTCTAGCCTCGTCTCTTACCACTTCCTTGTACTCTCCACTCTGGTGATACTAAAATCCTTAGGGTTCCCTGAGTAGACCATGCAATTTCCATGCCTTTGCACCTTTAAAAATACCATGACTTCTTTTTTTTTATTTCCCGTAACAGTGTCTTGACATCTGAAATTATTTCTGTCTGTTCCATAACATTCTTTCTTCTTTTGTGCTTTAGATGAAGGTTTACAGAGCAAATTAGTTTCTCATTAAGCTGTTAACACACATATTATTTTGTGGCATTGGTTGCCAACCCGTGACATGTCAATGCTTTGCCCTTCTCGACCTTGGGTACCCCGTTATCAGCTTTCCTGTCCTCTCCTGCCTTCTCGTCCTTGTCTTTGGACTGACATGCCCATTTATTCTCGTTTTGTGTATGGACCTGTCTAATCTTTGGCTGAAGGATAAAGTGACTTCAAAGGGTGTCTAGGGGCCATACTCTTGGTGTTTCTCCAGTCTCTGTCACACCAGTTAAGTCTGGTCTTTTTTTGTGAGTTAGAATTTTGTTCTACATTCTTCGTCAGCGCTATGTGAGACTCTCTAGTTGTGATCCCTGTCACAGTAGTTGGTGGTGGTAGCCAGGCACCATCCAGGTGTGCGAGACTCAGTCTGGTCTGGTGGAGGCTGTGGAAAAATGCTATGACTTCTGCCGGCACTGCCCTGCTCGAACTTGTGGACTTGGAAAACATTCATTTATTAAAACTAGCCTCAGTAGTCACCTTCTCCAAGAAGTCCCCTGTAACTGTTCCACTGCCAGTCTCTTGAGGTCGCTGCAGTGCAAGTATGTTTGTCTGTCTCCCTGAAAACAAGAACATGTCTTTTATCCTTGGGACTTAGGGGCGGCATGAATGAGTGAATGACCCTTTTCTTCAGGGACATAGTCATGTGTTGTACATTCACATATCCTGTTACACATATTACACATATCCTATTACACATATTGAACTCTCTAGGTGTTGCAGATGGTGTAAGCTCTGACTACTAACTGAAAGGTTGATGATTCAGATCTATCCACAGGTGCTTTGGAGAAAGACCTGTTGATGGGCTTCCAAAAGGTCACAGCCATTGAAACCCTATGGAGCACAGTCCTCTTCTCAAAGATATCACTAGAACATGGTTGGAATTGACTCCATGGCAACTTTTGTTTGTTTGTTTTGTTTATTGTACATATCGGGGCCAGTGGTGCTTGAATGGTAGGATCCTTGCCTTCTATGCAGGTGGCCCAGATTTGAGTCCCAGCCAACACATCTCATGTGCAGCCATCACTCATCTGTCATTGGGTTACTGTGATGCTGAACAGGTTTCAGCAGCGCTTCCAGAGTTTAAGATGGGCTATGAAGAAAGGCGTGACAGTCTGCTTCTGAAAACTGATCAGTAGAAACACTGTGGATCACAGTGGATCAATCTTCAACCAATCATGGGTGTGGTGTAGGACTGGACAGCCTTTTATGTCGTTGGGCATGGAGTTGCCATGAGTTGGTAGCCAACTCAGCATCAGCTAACAACATTATATATATTGCTAATAATATAAGCTGATGTTTATTGTGTACTTTTTCTGGAGCAGACACTGGTAACTAGTTTACATGTATGATTTTGGTCTCTTTTAGTCTTAACAGTGTTCACTAGCCTCATGGGACTGTGTAGCCGGGGGCTCCTAAGCTTAGAAGGGGAGAATAAAGTCGTGTCTTCTTTTGTGTTAACTTGAACTGAGATTTACTAATTCTCTGATTGCGAATGTTGGCAATAAACCACTGTTAGGTTAGCAGTACTTGGGATACAGCCATTAATGTAAAGCACAGATAGTTGCCGTTCATATTACGGCTGTTCATGTTACAGATTTCTCAAAAAGTCATTTACTAACTCAAAATTTAAAAGTGCATTTGTTTTTTGAAGTATTTTGATAACTATGTCAAGATAAATTTGTAATCCTATATATTTTATATACTTAAATACTTTATTCTGAGATTCCCCAAATTACCCAAAGAGCCGTGGCACTACAAAGGTTAGGAGCCCCTGCACTCACATCTAAACTGGCATTTGAAGCCAGGCAGGCAGGTGCTACCACCACAGGGTGTTTCTTCTCCCTGTAGTCTCTGGAGCCAAACAGATTGTGGGTTCATGTCCTGGTTCCACCACTTGAGCTAGTGCTTTACCTTCTCTGAGTGTCAGTTTTCTTACTTGTCAAATAGTGATAATAACAGTACCTACCTCAGAGGGCATGGGGAGGATTCGGTGAGCTAAGGTATGTCAAGTATATACAACAGTGTGTGACATGTGATTTGGAAACCCTGGTGGCCTAGTGGGTTAAGTGCTATATCTGCTAACCAAAAGGTCAGCACTTCCCATCTGCCACGTGCTTCTTGGAAACTCTAGAGGGCAGTTCTACTCTGTCCTGTAGAGTCGCTATGAGTTAGAGTCAATTTGACAGCAGTGGCTTTGGTTTTGGTTTTGGGTTTTGTTATATATTGCTTTTCCTATTAGTATTATTTTTCTTATTGTTGTCTTCATTAGGTGCTGTTGAGTTAATTCTGACTCACTGTTACTGCTGTGTGACAGAGTAGAACTGCCTCATGAGCTTTTCTTGGCTGTAATCTTTCTGGAAGCAGACCTCCAGGCCTTTGTTCCATGAAGCGACTGGGTGTATTAAGACACCAGCCTTTCATTTAGCAGCCAAGTACTTAACCGTTTGCGCCACCAGGGCTTGTGTTATACTGCGTCTCCTTAACCGCACGCCTGTGTCCTGTCTTGACTGTGAACTCTCTGAGGTTAGGAATTGTGCCTTGTTTGATTACAAGGCCACAGAACCTGGCAGAGAGTGAGTTCTCACTAAGTGTTTCTCAGTGGATTTAGCACTACTGACATTCCCTTCTTTTACTCATGTGTTTCTCCTTTGGGTTCCAAGACACCCCTCTTGCCTGGTCCTCCTGGCAGTTTCCTTATGGGCTCCTTTGTTCCTCCTTCCCCGTAGACCTCAGTGGTCCCCACTGATAGATCTAGCAGCAAGAAGTACCACAGGTGCTTCATGAGGAACAGGTCTAGTCAAAGGCCTTGTGGTTACACCTCTTTGCCCAGCTTGCTGTGCTGCCTCTTCCTCTCTTTCCTGTCTTGGTTATTGACTTCATCATCTGTCAAGTGCCAATGCCAAAGATCTAGGCAACATATTGAACCCCTTCTTCTGCTTCGTCGCTGGCACCGAATCTGTTTGGAAGTTCTGACAGTGCAAATTCTCAAATAGCTTGCAGATTTGGCTCTTCTGCTCTGTTTTCACCACCCCTGTTCTAGCCTGTAGAACTCTGGTGGCATAGTACTTATGATCTCAGCTGCTAATCAAAAAGGTCGGCCGCTTGATTCCACAAAACACTCCTTGGAAATCCTATGGGGCAGTTCTGCTCTGTCCTGTAGGGTCACTATGAGTTGGAATCAACTCTGTGCCAATGGGTTTGGTTTTGACTTCTGGTCCTAGCCCAGCCACTCAGCCTCGATTACTGGGACTATTTTATCTTCATCTCCCTGTCACTTGATTGCCCCCTCTCACCCCGTCTGCTCTCCATACAGTTTCCAGAATAACCTTTCTTAAAGAAAGAACAAATCTAATCAGGTTTTGTTCCACTGCTTAAAAATCCTGCGTAGGATATGATAAAGACCAAACTCCCTTATGTGGTATTCAAAGCCATCTATGGTCTGACTTTTTCCTATCTCTTTGACTTCACTTCCCATCATTTACACTCTGGCTTCTATAACTAGAAAATATGCTGCAAGATTTGTCCAGCATGTCAGTGCCTCTACGCACCAGCCTGTACCTGGAACCTGATAGACTCCATGTCCTCTTTTATGAACTACCTCAAGAGTGTTACCTCCTCTCTGGAGTCATCTCTGGTTTCACTAGGCAATCTAAGGCACATTTCCTAAGGCACATTTCCTTAATGTTCTTGTGTTTTTTGCATGCCTGAGTATAGCAGGAAACCCTGGTGGCGTAGTGCTGCTGTATCTGCTAGCCATATGGTTGGCAGTTGAAATCCACCAGGCACTCCTTGGAAACTCTAGGCGGCAGTTCTACTCTGTCTATATAGTTGCTATGAGTTGGAATCGACTTGATGGCCGTGGGTGTGTTTTTGTTTTGTTTTGCTTTTTTGAGCAGAGCAACTGCCATAGCTGTGAATCTGTTTTACCACTAGGTGGCAGTAGCCCGCCTTTATCTTTTTAGGAGATACAGAGGTGCAATTGATAACATGGCAAGTTCTTTTGGCTCAAGGAGTGAGGAAGAGGGAAAAGTCTATGAGGCCCCACGGTTCTCATCTGGATGACTGGATGGAATAGGGTGCCACTAACAGACAGTGCAGAAGCGAGAGGAGTATGTATTCGGGAGGAAGAGGATTTTACCTGAGTTTGAGGTGCTTTAGGGCATGTGGGAAACCCTGGTGGCATAGTGGTTGAGTGCTATGGCTACTATCCAAAAGGTCAACAGGTTGGGTCTGCCAGGTGCTCCTTGGAAACCCTATGGGGCAGCTTTACACTGTCCTATAGGGTCACTATGGGTTGGAATCGACTAGATGGCAATAGATTCTAGTGCATCAGAGCCCTGGTGGTGTAGTGGTTAAAACGAGGGCAGCTAAGCAAAAGGTCAGCAGTGCGAATCTCCCAGCAGCTCCTTGTACACCCTAGGAGGCAGTTCTGCTCTGTCCTGTTGGGTCACTATGAGCAGGAATCAATTCCATGGCAGCAGATTTGATTTGGTTTGTCTGCCATGTCCAGGTTGAGATTCTAGTGGTCAGTATGATGCAATATTATGTAGGCTGGGATTCTGTAAAGGGTCAGTGATATAGAAAGTGGGGGATGTTTCAGGTTGAGGACACATTAGGTAATTTGGTCATACACTTCCTTACCCTTAGGTTTCTGACCAAGAGCAGGTAACGCAAGGAACAGTAGTAGAGTGGGAAACAGAGTAGCACTTTAATATTAGCTGAGCAGACACTCACTACCTCCAAAACAGAGCTTCTCTGTCAAGCTGGGCTACAGCTTGCAGCCTTGGACTCAACACCTAGGTGAGCTTTTTTACTCTGTAACCTGAGAATCTAAGGTGGCAAAATCTACAGAGCAGGACTAATCTTACCTTCCACTGAGTCAGTGGCACTCAGAAGCTAGAGAGGGGGAGTAAGCAGGTCTGGCTTCCCAAAGACAGAGGTTTCCCTTCAATGTGTGAGATGAAGAGTTCATGCTGCTTGATGTGAAGCTAGACTGCCTGGTTTCACACCCCAATTTTGTCACTTTCTAGCTATGTGATCTTCGCCATATTCCTTAACTTCGTTGTGTTTCTCTGTCCTCACCTGTAACCTAAGAAGGATAGAGCAAATCATTAACTTACCTGGCTGCTAACTTGAAGATTAGAGACTGGAGTCTCTCCAGAGGCACCTTGGAAGAAAGGCCTGGCAATCTACATGCAAAAAAATCAACCATTGAAAATCCTATGAAATATAATTCTACCCTGACACGTTGGGTTTGCATCAGTTGGAATTAGTACTTCCTGATAGGATAATAATGAACGTTAAGTCAGTTAATATCTCTTACAATAGTGCCTGACACATAGTCTAGTTACCTTGGGCAGACAAGTTGTCTGCTATTGTTATGGTGTTTGCTGATCCTGCCCACTTCCAAAATGTGGTCTGAGCAGTTTCTCAGGCTCTGAGCCATCCCTTCAGCAGGTCTTCATCCTTTGGAGAAGAAGTGGTAAGGTAGAAGTATGAGGAGAGGGGGTGAAGAGTTCCTGTTCCCCACAAGGAGTTGAGAGCACTGATGTGAGAGTTCAGGTGCTCCGTCATGGAGTTCAAGCTGATGAGGAAGGAAATGAGGAAGCTAAGAGGGAGCTGAGGAACAGAGGCAATCTATAGGGGAAGTAGGAGGTGGGCACACGCACAGTAGAAAGAGGGATGTGGAAGCTTAAACTCGGGGAGGTGGTGGTCACGTGATCCTGAGGTGGGACAGTTTAGGGTGAGACAGAAGCCAGGATGTGGGTGAGGTAGAGTAGAGGTGTAGACCAAGGTAAGAAGGTTCAAGAAGCCGGGAGAGTAATGTGCTGTAAAGGTCACCTACTTGGGTATTGCAGTCGCACAGAATGCTGGCAGAGAAAGGTGTAAAAAGGAAGACCATAAGGAAGTGATACGAACTCGATATGAGTCTGAGAGTGACCTGGAGGGCACTTGGTGACAGTGCCAAGGAGGAAGAACTGAGTCTTGAAAGAAGGAGAAGGGAAAGAGTGGACATTTAGAAGCAATAATGGAGGGCTAGGAGAATCTTCCATTCCCCTTTCCCCCGATAAAGTCTTGCTATACAAATTGTTATTAGTTGCCTTTGAGTCAGGTCCTACTCAGGACAACCTCATGCACAGCAGAACAAAAAGCTGCCTGGTTTTGCACCAGCTTCACCATTGCTGGCATGTTCATGTTGTTGTGGCCACTGTATGTTTTTTTGAATGCCTTTCAACCTGGGGAGCTCCTTTTCCAGCACTATTATCAGCCAGTACTTTCTTGTGATCCATAGGGTTTTCATCGGCTAATTTTCAGATGTAAGTTGCCAGGCCTTTCTTCCTAGTCTGTCTTCATCTGGAAGCTCTGCTGAAATCTGTCCACCGAGAGCGACCCTTCTGATATTTGAAATAGCAGAGGCATAGCTTCCAGCATCACAACAACACACAAGTCACCACAGTAGGGCAAACTGACAAACGTGGTACTGTAGGAATAGATTAATGAAAAAGAACAGCTTATACTGAGAGTAGGCAGCAGGAGAAGCACTCACTGTGTCCTTAGGGGGGCAAGGGCAGGAAGGGACATTCTGTGAAAAGGTGGCGGGTCTGGAGTGATTTGTTGGTGGTGGGACTAGGTGTCCCGAGGTTGCAGTGGGATAGGTTTGGAAGCAAGTCAGGACTCGTTGTAAGAGAGCTTCATGCATAGCTCTAGGACCGCAGCTTGACCCTGGCCTGCAGACTACTGAGGCAGCTCTACAGAGGACACCGTTTCTTCGTCTACTGTGATTTTTTTTAAGGTGATTTATTGTGGTGGTTTTATTAGGCAGGAGTTCTTAACCTGGGGTCTGCAAATGGGATTTAAAGAGTTCATTAACTTGGATGGGAGAGAAAAGTCACACCTTTATTTTCACTACCCTCCAGCTGAAATGCAGCAAGTGAAGGTAGGTATTAGCTATGCCTGCAACTTTGACATCAGTAGCAATCACAGATGGCTTCATATCACATTACAGTAGTTGTGGGCATCTCAGAATACTGTTTTTGTCAGTGCTTTGAAATTATGGTGATAATTAGACCTGTTGTTAGATCATATTACCAAGTGCACTGGTAGGGAAACATATAATTATTACATTGCAAATTTGCTTTAAAAATATTTTAAACAACTTTTACTGGTTTTAGGTGAACATTTACAGTACAAACTAGTTTCTCATTTGAAATTTTATACACAAATTGTTTTGTGACATTGGTTGTGATCCGTGTAACATGTTGGCACTCTCTCCCTGTTCCTTTATTCTCTAGGTTCCCTGTGTCCATTTTTCCAGGTTTACAGCCTTGTCATCTTTGCTTTTGGACAGGTGCTGTCCATTTGGTCTCATATACTTTATTGAACTCAGAAGCGTGTTCCTCACGTGTGTAATTTTTTGTTTTATTAAAACAAAAAACCTTCAAGCCTACTGCTATCCAGTCAATTCTGACCCACAGCAAATCCTATGTAAACACAGTAGAGCTGTCCCATAGAGTTTCCAAGGAGTGCCTGGTTGGTTTGAACTGCTGACCTTTTGGTTGGCAGCTGGAACATTTAACCACTACACCACCAGGGTTTCAGTTTGTTTTATAGGCCAAATTTCTTTGGCTGAAAGGTAGACATGGGGAGTGGCTTCACTTCTCACTTAGCCAGGGTATCTGGGGGCTATAGTCTCCAGGGTTTCTCCAGTCTCTGTCAGACCAGTAAGTCTGGTCTGTTGTGAAATTGCATTTTGTTCTACCTTTTTCTCCTGCTCTTTCTGGAATCTTCCATTGTGATCCCTGTCAGAGTGGTCAGTGGTTGTAACTGGGTACCATCTAGTTCTTCTAGGCTCAAGCTGTTGGAGGCTGTGGTTCCTGAGCTGCATTAGTCCTTCGGGCTACTGTTTTCCTTGAATCTTTGGTGTTCTTCATTTGCTTTGGATGAGATGGAACCAAGAGATGTATCTTAGATGGCCCCTCACAAGCTTTTGTGACTCCAAGTGCTATCCACTAAAGTGGGATGTATAACATTTTCTTTATGAAAACAACCTAGATGTCTCCCCAGACCATGATCTCTGGCTCTCAGCCCCAATAACCCAGTCCCTCAAGGGATTTGGATGTGTTTAGGAAGCTTCTATGACTTTGCCTTGGTTAAGTTGTGATGACTTTCCCTATATTGTGTGTTCTTTCCTTTCAACAGAGTTAACACTTGTCTACTATTTATAGTTAGTAGCTGCTTAAATATTTTGATAATTGTGTTTTATTATAACTGGGTTTTTTGGTAATACCATACCTTTTATGCATTTTGTTTTGAGAAAATTCATCAGTCTCCTAGGCTGCCACAAGGGTCCCTTGTTTCCTGCTTGGTGGTGTAGTGGTTAAATACTATGGCTACTGACCAAAAGGGTAGCAGTTCAGATCCACCATGCGCTCCTTAGAAAGTGTGGGGCAGTTTTACTCAGCCCTATATAGGATTACTGTTGAGTTGGAATCCACTAAACGGCAGTGGATTTTTTTTTTTTTTTTTTTTTTGGTTCAAGAAGGCTTAGAAATCCCTCTCTGTTTCACTAGAGGGCGCTCTGGTTTCAAAATTGGTGACTAATGGAACTCAGGCTTGTCACAGGCCAAGAAGGTTGTTTTGAAGTAGAGGCGATTCGGATGTCTTTTGGGGTTGTTTCAGGAAGCTGGAGTGTACAAACCCCACTGGTGTCAAGTGGCCAAGCCACTTCTCTCTTTAGTGCGTGTTAAACTTATCCCAAGGAAGATGAGGACTGGAATTCAGTTCCTGTGTTGGTTTATAGGAACAGTTAAGGTCACAGCATTTCAACCGGTAACAGCTAGTCCCAAGCTCCCTACTAATTTAGGGGTCCATGTTTCTCCTCCCCCCAGGTTTGCCTGTCTGCCTAGCTTTAGGATATTGTGAGAGCTCTATTTCAGTGGCTTCCCCATTCAACGTTACAGATGAGGAGAGGGCCAGGGGAAAGGATAAAGAACTAAGATAAATTCTGAAGACTTCTGAGGGGGTAGTAGGTGATAGAGGAGCTGGGGAACTTGAAAAATTGGCCAAAGACTGAGTCTTGAGCAAGAGAGTGGGTTAGTCAGTTTCTGAATATGATTGGAATTGACCCTGCTGAGGAGGTAATTGGGGCCCAGGAATGCTTTGTCAGGGCAGAGGATTAAGTCAAATATTTTCTGTCTTAATTTTATCAGTTTCCAAGAGACACGACCCCTCACACTTGGCTAGATTGCTGGCCTCTTTACTGGTAGACTTTCCCAGGCATCTAGTATGTCTTCTGGCTCCACAGTTCCCCTTAAGCCTGTGTTTCTTTTGAAGGGACATCTGGATGGGTGTAGGAGAGCTTCCTGATCAAAGGATGCCTGCATCAGTATCACTTGAGTCACCTATTACTAGTGGAGATTTCAGGGCCCACCCAGACTTCCTATATTTGAGTGTCTGGAGCACGGCTCAGGAATCGGCACTGTCACCAGTTTCCCACCAGTACCAGTTTCCCAATACCAGTTGCATTGATGTTGATTCCCACTCAGGATGCCATGTGTGTTAGACTAGAGCTGTACTGTGTAATATTTTCAAAGGCTGATTTCTCAGAAGTAAATTGCCAGGCCTTTCTACCAAGGTGTCTCTGAGTGAATTTGAACCTTGAAGCTTTGAGTTGGCTGCTGAACATTTCAGCTGTTTGTACCACCTAGAGTCTCCTATGAATTCCCTAGATGAGTGGTTTTCTTTATTTTTTGTCATTTTGGCCATTTTGGTTTTGTTTATTTTTTTTATTTTTTTAGTATTTTATTGTGCTTTAAGTGAAAGTTTACCACTCAAGTCGATTTGTCACACAAAAACTTACACGCATTGTTATGTAACTCTAGCTACTCTCCCAACCCTGTGACAGCACACTTCTCCTTTCTACCCTGAATTTACCATGTCCATTCAGCCAGTTCCTATCCCCCTCTGCCCTCTCGTCTCGCCTCTAGACAGGAGCTTCCCATTGGCCTCATGTATCTACTTAAGCCAAGAAGCACACTCTTCACCAGTATCTTTTGTGTTATCATCCTGTCCAATCTCTGTCTGAAGAGTTGGCTTCGGGAATGGTTTCAGTTCTAGGCTAACAGTGAGTCCAGAGGTCGTGTCTTCCAGGACCTTGCTGTCTGTCGAACCATCAACTCTTGAAGGCCAGTGATTTTATAAGTATGGTTCTGGAACCAGCAGCATCAGCACCAGCAGAGAACTGACTAGAAATGCAAATTCTTGGGCCCCACCCAGACCTACTGAAGCAGAAAGTGTAGGAATGTGTTCCATCTAATATATCATGACTATAAATGGTACAGGCTCAAGTTTGAGATCCGTCATTGCCTCAAATGTTTCAGAAAGTTGGATCTTTTAAAACTTTGTTTTAAAAGCTCTCCAGGATTCAGATAATACTTATCACAAACCATATGAAGTACAGTGGTGTTGTATTTCAGTAGTATTTTTGTCCAGAGTGTCTCCTCATGTTCCTTGAGCTTCCTCATGCCTGCAGTGCTCCTGCACGATAGAGAGGGCATGGGGTTTTCCCATGAAAGTGACACTGATGCTCGGAGATGGTTTGATCCACACAGGAGGCCACACAGTAACTTGGTAAGAGGAGAAGCGAGGACCAGGTCCACCTGTTAAATCGTTTGCTAGCTCAGGGCCCTCACCTGGAGAGCTATTGGGCAGCGGGCTGACTCTTGATCCTCATGGATGGAGGTGGGCCTGTAACCCCTTGTTGACCCAGTTATTTTCTGCTTTGAATGTGTTGTTGATATTGTGTGTTTTCATTAGTGGAAACATACTGAATCATTGAGTGTCTGAATTTTTGGTAGGTAGTATGAATTTTTTTTTCTTGTCCCCTCCCACAAGCCTGCCCTAAGTATCCCTTAGTACATATGGTGGACTATTAATTCTACTCCAGAGTCCCCACTGGGGTCTACTGGTACATAAGTGTAACAAATATTTTTTTTTTAATTTCCGTTTTTCCTGCCCAAAATTCAGACACCTCATACAACAGTCTGTAAAAATGGTAATTTGAGGCACACACCCGTTTTTTCAGTTTCAGTCACAAAAGCCCCTTCCTTGTCGCAGCACACACTGTCAATGGTACAGCAGTTTCCCATTAAGACCCAGAGGCTGAAAAAGTTTATCGTCACCATATGCACCACTAGGCACAAAAAGGTTAAGTTGGCTTAGCCACAGACTCAGTGGCCAGACAACCCCCATTGGGCTCTTTGAGGGTGAAGCCTGGTGTAGGTGGACTCTCCAGCACCTTAGGACGTTGATAAAACGGACTCTTCCGTGTGTATACCCAACTCAGGGCATCGTCCATTCTTTTCACAGTAAACAGATGATAAAGAGTATGGCTCATCTGATAAAAATGCCTGAGTGAAGGGAAACCTTGACTTGAGCTTGCCATCAGTGGCTGAGATTGGCTGATCCAGTTTCAGTGATTACCTTGAGGTTGTGCCTTGTAGAGATACATCTTCTGGGTAACTGAGGCTTGTACAAGCTAGAAATGGAGACATTTCATTTAGAGGGCACCAAAAATGGGAATGAGTGCATTGGTGGTTCAGTGGTAGAAGTCTCATCCCCCATGCGGGAGACCTGGGTTCACTTCCTAGTCAGTGCACCTGACATGCAGTTACCACCCATCTGTCGGTGGAGGCCTGTGTGTTGCTATGATGCTGAATAGGTTTCAGGAGGGCTTCCAGATTGAGAGGGTCTAGGAAGAAAGGCCTGGTGATCTGCTTCTGAAAGTCAGCCAATGAAAACTCAGTGATCTGGACAACATTTCATTCTATTGTACATGGGATCGCTATGAGTCAGGGGTCAACTCAATGGCAGTTAACAACAACAATGAAGGTATAATGGCATTATGTTAGGAACTAAGTTGTTATTCTCTTTCCTGTCTCTAAATCTACTTTTACCAGTGTTTCCCATTCTAATGTGTGGTACCACCACCCACCCACTATCCAAGCCATAAATCTGAAGTTAATCACTGGCCTTTCGTTATTCGGCACCGGGTTTTCATTGTTCATAATTCCCCACATCTTTTCAGTGACTAGCTCCTGTCAGTTTTACCTCCTGATCACTTCTCAGATTAATTCCCACTATTTCTACTTTGGAAACTCTGGTGGCATAGTGGTCAAGTGCTACAGCTGTTGGCCAGAAGGTCAGCAGTTCAAATCCGCCAGGTGCTCCTTGGAAACTCTATAGGACAGTTCTACTCTGCCTGTACGGTTGCTGTGAGTCAGAATCTACTCAGTCGCGGTGGGTTTTAGTTATTCCTACTTTAGGAAACACTGGTGGTGTAGTGGTTAAAGCTATGAGGCTAGCAATTTGAATCCGCCAGGTAGGCGCTCCTTGGAAACCTTATAAGGCAATTCTGCTATGTCCTATAGGGTTGCTATGAGTCAGAATCGACTCGATGGCAACAGGTTTGGTTTTGGTTTGGTATTCCTACTGTAGTTCAGATCAGATCACCTCTTACTTAGCCGTATTGCAACGGCCTGCTTCCTGGGCTCCCTTCCTCTAAGCTCATGCTATGTCAATCTGCAGCCCCACAGTGCAAATTCTAGCCCTTGCTATTCCAAGTATGATTCTCAGACCAGCAGCATCAGAATCACCTGGAAGCTAGTTAGAAATGCAGAATCTCAGGCCCTTATCCCAGACCTACTCTATCAGAAGATCTGTTTTAATAATATCCTAAGGTGATTTGATCCAACTAGATGACACTTGGCTTTGGCAAGGTGATTTGAATGCACATCACAGTTTGAGAAGCACTGGATTACAGCATGATTCAGACCACGTCACTGCCCTGTTGAAAAACTTCAGTGCTTCTTATTACCCTTAGAATAAAGTCCAAAATATTCAGTGTAGCAAACAGAATTCTTCATGAACTAACTTTTCCTCACCCTCATCTCCTGCTGTTTTCTCTTTCCCACATGATCATCCAATGATACTGAGCTATATTCAGTTCTGAACATACTGGGCTACTCCCTTCATCCATCATTCTTGCAACAAATATTTATTGAGACTCTATTTTGTGTCAGGCAGTGTTCTGATTGCTGGAAATAAAACAGTGAGCAAAAGAGATAAATGTCCGTGCTGTCTTGGAGTTTACATTCTTGTGGGAGGAGATAGACATACTGTAAGTAGATACATAAACTATGTAAGCTACATGATGTCAAGTGCTATAGAAAATGTAATAAAACAGGGAAGGGGGTTAGTAAGGGTCCCTAGGTGGTGCAAACGATTTACACTTGACTGTTAGCATAAAGTTTGAGTATTAATCACCCAGAAACACTATGGAAGAAAGGCCTGGCTACCTGCTTTGGTAAAGATTTCAGTCAAGAAAATTCTATGGAGTAGACCTATTCTCTAACACATGGAGTTGCTGTGAGTTGGAGTCAACTCAACAGCAGCTAGGTTTTTTGTATTTTGTTTTTAAGGGAAATAGAGCTGCTGAGTGTGTGGAGAAGGCTGCAATTTCCAATTAGGGGACTTTAAAAAATATTTTATTATGCTTTGAGACAAAAGGGAGTGGAGATCTAGCACTCTATTAAAAACCCGGACTTGATGGTCCGATGTCCTGGAGGGTCCCCTGAGAACATGGCCCCTGGACTCTTTGCTGGTCCAGAGCTGAAACGAGTATTGAAGCCAACTCTCCTGACAAAATTTGGACCAGACTGTGGGACAAAGAGTGAGGCAGGTGGTGTGTGTACTTCTTGGCTTAGTATATATGTAAGGCTGTCCAACTTGTTCGTCTATAGAGGGGAGCGGGGAGGGTGGAGAGGAGGGGACAAGTGATGGTTGAGTGGATACTGTAAGTACAGGGTGGAAAGGATATCACGGGGTGAGAAAACCAGACAGAGTTGCACAGAGGCGTATGTTCGGGGTTTTGTATGGCAAATTCACTTGGATTGTACATTTTTGCATAGTCACAATAAAAAGAAAATTAAAATTTTTGTTGTGTTTTAAGTAGAAGTTTGCAGTCCAAGTCAATTTATCATACAAAACGGTGCACACAATACCACCATGCAACTCTAACTGTTCCCCCACCCCTCTGTTACAGCACACTCTTCTTTTCCACTCAGTACTTTCTGTATCCATTTAACTAACTCCTGTCCCCCTCTACCCTCTCATTTTGGCTCTGCACAGGGGCTTCTCAGACAGCCTCGTGTATATACTTAAGAAACACATTCTCTGCCAGCATCGCTCTACAAGGTTCAACAGTTAAGTCCACAAACTGAATTTTTCTAAGTGCTACATACCTTACTGCTGAATATCACTATAGTCACTTTTGAAGTACTCTTTGGGAAGCTATGAACTGATGCCTGTGCCTAGTCCAGTCTTCAAAGCAATTTTGGAACTCTTTTTCTGGAATGGCCATTGTGCATCGTGGCACAGTGTCAAGTTCACCAACTTAGTTGTCTGTGAGGGACTTTTTGGGCTGTAAACAAATTCCTGTATTGGAATATTCTCCGTACTTACCTGATCTGGCCCCCAATGGCATTTTTCTTTACCTGAAGATAAAGGAAATATTGAAGATATTTTGATGCCATTCAGGACATCAAGGGTAATATGATGACAGCTCTGATGGCTGAAAGAGTTTCAAAATTGCTTTGAAGGGTAGGCTAGGTACTGCTGTCAGTGCATAGCTTTCCAAGGGGAGTACTTCAAAGATGACCGTAATGATAGTCAGCAGTGAGATATGTAGCACTTTTTTCTAGGATTAAGAAACTTAATTGTCAGACCTCATATGTCTTATAGTCCAGTCCAATCTTTGTCTGAAGAGTTGGCCTCAGTACAAGTTTCAGCTCTGGGGTAACAGAGAGTCCAGGGTCCATGTCCTCAGGGAACCCTCCAGTTGGTCAGACCATCAAGTCTGCTGTTTTAATAGAATTCTAGTTCTGCACCCCCATTTTTCTCCTGCTGTGTCACGGACTCTATGTTGTGTTCCCTGTCAGGGCAATCATTTGTGGTGGCTGGGCACCATCTAATTCTTCTGGTCTCATGCTGATGTAGTCTCCAGAGTATATGGCACCTGCTGGCTGCTGGGCATATATTTTTCTCACATCTTTGATGTCCTTCAGTTTCATCTTTTCCAGATGATTGGAACCCATTGATGCTTCTTTGATAGCCACTTTGCTAGCTTTTAAGACTGTAGAGGCCAATCACCAAAGTGGGATACAGAACATTGTCTTAAAAAAAAAAAAGTTATGCCAGTTGACCTAGATGGAGGGGACCTTTTTTAAAGGAAGGGTCTCACTGAAAATGTGACATCTGAGCAAAAGCTTGTAAGCAAGGAAGGGAGCCATTGGAATCTGAGGGAAGAACATGCCCACCAGAGGAAGCAGGAATAAGTGCAAAGGCAATGAAATGGGAGTGCTCCTAGAATATTCTGGCAACAGGTAGGTGAATGTGGCTGGAGCTTTTGAACAAAGGGGGGACTAGTAGGAGATGCGGTCAGAGAAGTAATATAGATGAGGGACAGATTACCTGTAGGGCCTTGTAGACCATTGTAAGGACATGATATTTTATTCACAGTGAGAAGAGAAGCCATTGGAGGATTTTGAGCAGGTATATAGCATGATTTGCCATAAAATTTTAATAGTCATCCAAATTCTATGTTAAGATTATACTGAAGAGGTGGAAGAGTAGCAGTAGGGAGACAGTGATGTTTGAAATAATCCAGGAGGGAGATGACAGTGGCATGGCAACAGTACAAAACAAAACAAAAGCTACTGCCGTCAAAGTGGTTCTGACTTATAGCAACCCTGTAGGACAGAGTACAACTGCCCCAAAGAGTTTCCAAGGAGTGCCTGGTGGATTCATACTGCCGACCTTTTAGTTAGCAGCTGTAATGCTTCACCAGTACACCACCAGGATTTCCATGCGGACAATAGTGGCGAAAAGTCAAGGGATGTGCATCTGACAGAATTTGCTGATGGTGTGAGAGATTTTCTATGAGGTGTGAGAGAAAGAAAGAAAGGAGTAAAGGATAACTGTAAGGTTGTTGACATGAGCAGTTTGAATGGATAGCTATTTACTGAGGTAAGGAATAGAAGAAGAAGGGATTTTGACTTACTGTTTCCTTGGGAAGGTGGGAAGGGTATTGTCTCTGCTAATGTATTTTTGTGTGCTCCACTGTATCTTAATAGATAAAAGATAAGTTAAATTCAGTTATTTATTTAAGCCAAAGCTTGTAGTTTAAAACAATGATTTATTATTTTTCACAATTATATCGGCTAACTGGGTTGTTGTTTTGCTGGTCTTGCCTAGGCTCAGCTGGGATACTTAGGCTTATTTATCCACATGGGCTTTCATTTTGGACATCTTCATGGTATACGACTTTCAGGATGATGTTCCAGGAAGACAAGCCCTGATGCCAAGTGCTTGTCAAGCTTCTGATTGTATTCTTTTGATGATGTCCATTTGACCAAATCAAGTTACATGCTTGAGCCATGCGTGACATAGGGCAAAATTAATGTGGGAGGACAATACTTAAAGTGTGGGTACTGGGGTTGGGGGTGGGGTGGGGATGATTCATTTGGGGCCATTATTGTAAAGATCTACTACAGGGAGCCTTGATGAGAAGTTTGGCTCAAGGTTGAGATCCCTATTAGAAGTGCAGATATTGAATAGGCTGTGAGGAATATCAGCCTAGAGGTTCAGGCCGAGATACCAATTTTGAGTCCTCAGTACATAGATGGCATTAAAGCCATGGGATTGGTTGGACTCACCTAGAGAATGAAAGTAGTTAGAGAAAAGCACTGACTTCTGCAGTCTAATCTACACCATCTTTGAGAGGTCAGAGGGATAAGGAGAAATCAGTAAGAGGGGGAAGAAGCAGGCACTAAGCAGGCACTAAGTTCAGAGGAGAACTGAAAGGGAGTAGCATCCCAGAAGCCAAGAGAAGACTGTGTTTCAAGAATGAAGGGGTAAATAAGATAAGGCCTGAGAATTAACCATTGGATCTAGCAATGAAAAGGTCTTTTTTTTACCTTGACATGAGCTTTTTTGGTGAAGTGGTGGGCAGCAAAAACCTGATCAGAGAAAGTTCAGGAGAGACGGAAAAGAAGGCTTATAGACAGGGAGTCCAGTAAAAATATAATGTGAGCCACGTAGGTGATTGAAATTTTTCTAGTAGTCACATTTATAAAAAGAAACAGGTCAAATTAATTTTAATAATATGTTTTATTTAACCCAATATACCTATCATTTCAATATAATTAGTATTAAAAGTATTAATGGAATATTTTATATTCTTGGAAATCCAGCTCATCTCAATTCAAACTAGCCACAGTTGAAGCACTCATTAGCTGTGTGTGATTAGTAGCTACCATATTGGACAGTGCAGAGAGAGAGAATTCTTTCAAGGAGTTTTGCTGTAAAAGAGGGCAAAGAAATGAGGTATTGATTGAAGGGTGAGGTGAGGGCAAGTGTTTTTTGTTTGCTTGTTTTAGAATCAGAGCTATTGGACAGTATGTTTAAGGAGGTCACTGGTGATTCAGTGGGAGAATTCCACCTTCCATGGGAGAGACCCGGGTTTGATTCCTAGCCAGTGTACCTCATGGGTAGCCACCACTTGTCTGTCAGTGCAGGTTGACATGTTGCTGTGATGCTGAACAGGGTTTGGAATAGCTTCCAGACTAAACCGGACTAGGCAGAAGGTCTGATGATCTACTTCCAGAAGTCAGCCAATGAAACCCGATGGCTCTCACTAGTCAGATCTGTATCTGATCGTGGGGATGATGCAGGACCGGGCAGTGTTTAGTTCTGTTGTGCATGGGGTTGCCAGGATTCAGGGCCAACTCAGTGGCAGCTAGCAACAGCAACATGTTTCATTTATATGCTAATGGAAGTCATGCAGTCGAGAGCAAGCAATTGTTGATGCAAGAGAAAGAGGACACAGTTTTTTTATAGTGATGGCTGTTGAGTAGGTGGGAATGAACAGGATCTGTGTAAAAATGGAAGGACGGGCCTTGGCTAGGGTTGTTGTGGAAGTTCTTGTCTGATTTTTGCTTGGTGGAGTAGGAAGCAAGGTTATCATCTGAGATTGAAGATGTAGAAGTGCTAGAGATTTGAGAGGAGAGGAGATGATATTAAATTGCAATCTAGGAGAGTGAGAGAGTAAATGGATTGGAGAAGTACTGTATGATTGCCTGGCAATATGAAAGATGCACTTGAGGTTTGTGATCATGCCTTCAAAATGAGAACAGTCAGCACCCTTGTCTTTCTCTGATCCCATCTGGCTGTGTAGGTATAAGCAAGGAGGAAGATGAGACTGAGACTAAACCAGTGCTGGAGTTTTTGGTTTTTTTTTTCCAGATGAATAATAATGTGTGAGAGGAGCAATGGAGTCAAAGGTATCTACAAAGGATAATTAGCTTGATGGGCCGTGAACTTAAAGAAGCAGAAGCCAGGAGAGACGGCAGAAGGATGATAGGACCGGTGTGTTGAAGTCAGGATTAGAGGCAGTGAACTGGAAGGATAGAAGTGGTGGTTGAAGAGGGAATGCGTAAATTTGAAATTATTGCAAGAGCTGTGGATATTGATAATTGTAAGGTCTCAGGTGTGTACATGAGTGGCTGAGGTACAGTTGAAAAGAAGACCGTTGAGGAGAGGAGGTTGAGGAATTAAGAGGCCAGGACACTGGAAGTTTCATCTGCACATATCCCTTGCATATACTTTTGACTCCATTGCACTTTTACGCATTATTATGCTCATCTGGGGGGAGGGGAAGCCCTGCTTCCTCTGTCACCCTCTAAATTAGTGAAATGGCAAGATAGAAGTAGTGGTTGAAGAAATACAAAAGGAATGGTTTGGAAGAGAGGGGGAGTGAGCTAGGTGCTAACATCTTCAGGGAATGAGCGTGACCCATAGGTGTGTAGATAACTGTAGAAGGGAATGCTAGCAGGTGGTAGAGCATGGTGGCTGTGGGGTTTAGGGAGAAGGGAGGATCAGCAGTCTGGAAACAGCAATGAGAAGAAAGGAAGTTATTTACTCCTCCTGTATGGGCCAAAGGGGCAAAATCAGACACTGTTTTAGAGCTACAGGCGAAGTGGCTCCCAGGGGGAAAGCTAGGTCAGGTGGGAGTAAGAGCATGAAGGTAACATTCTGAGAGCCCAAGCCAGCCAGGTGCCCTCTGAGAAGGAATTGGGAATGTAGGAAGTTTGGCTGATGATTTCTCTGTGACAATGAGTAGGACTCAAACTGATGGCAATGAGTTTACATGTCCTGTTCCATTTTCCTGGAATTCACTTGTGCACCTGGAAGACCTTTTCACCTTTCACTACCCGTCTGCTACATTGTTACTTTTCCTGAATTTGCTTTAGTAGAGATTACCAGTGACCAGCATGTTGTCAAACCTAGTGGAAGGATTTGTCTTGACTGTACCCTTCTAGAGGAGTGCATGCCCAGTGGAACTTTCTGTGATGGGAATGGTCTGTCTCTGAATTGTCCACTGTGATAGCCACTAGGCACTTGTGGTTACTGACCACTTGAAATGTGGCTAGTGCAGCTGAGGTATTGAATTTTATGTAACTTTGATTTGTTTAAATAGCCATATGTAGCTATTGGAGGCCTTGTGTATTGATCACTGCAGATAAAGCATGTAGCATTATTGATCCCTTTCTTATTCTTTATACTTGATGTCCCCATGACTTCCAGGACAAATCTTAGTTCTACTAACCCGTTGCCATTGGGTTAATCCCGACCCATAGTGACCCTATAGGACAGAGTAGAACTTCCACATAGAGTTTTCAAGGAGCACCTGATGGGTTCAAACTGCCAGTCTTTTGGGAAGCAGACATAACTCTTAACCATGATACCATCCAGGTTTCCCTAGTTCTGCTACTGCCTCTTTAATCCTGTCTTCAATCTTGTCTTCATATGGATCCTCCTTCCTCTACCAACCACTGAACTGTTGCTGTTTGCCAGGATTTGTCCTTGGCACTTTGCTCTTTTCCTTTCATGGACTGTTCCTCATTGATCTTATCCATTCCCTTGGCTTTAACTGACAGCTGTGTGTTTTCCACACCTCAAGCTCCATGTCCAGGCTGTCGCCCTTTCCTGAGCTGTAGACCTGGGTATCTGTAGTGCCTTGGACACATCTGTATGGATCTCCTATAAACATTCAGTGTCAGCCTGTCCTTTTCTGACCTTACCACTCCCCTAATTCAGCTCCCCTCAGCTACTGAAGCAGTAGACTTGGGAGTCACTCTAGATATCTCCTTCATGTTCAGTAATTTCCCCATCCTCTGTGTACACTGCAGCGTCATCTGCACCAGTGTCCCAGTCTTGTCCCTCTCCAGTTCATCTTCCATGCTGACGCCAAAGCAGTCTAGTTAGCGGAAAAAGAACTCTGACCCTGTCTCTCCAGCTTCGTCTCCTGACTTGTTGCTGCCTCCCACTTAATGCTCTAGTAACACCTGTTTCTAACTCTGCAAGCATCATGGTCCTCCATGCCTCCATGCATTTTCTCAAACTGTACCCTCTGCCTGGAATGTCTTTTCACTCTTTCAAGCCCCTACACCCAACTTCTCCGTGGTCTTCCCGACTCACCTCAATTGTCATCTTCTCCAGCTATGCTTCGTCAATGTTTCCATTATTTTCTGAGCTTACTTTATTAAAGACAGCATGCTTGGTAAAGTAGAGAATCAACCAAAAAAAGAGGAAGACCGACATCAAGATGGAATGATACAGCAGCTACAACAATGGGCTTGAACATACCTACTGTTGTGAGGGTGACCCAGGATTGGGCAGTGTTTTGTTCTTTTGTACATAGGATCACTGTACATACCACAATCAATGGTATATAACACCACCACCTTATTACATCTCATTGTGTGGACTGTGGGGGCAGTTCTCAAGGTTGTGAACTGTCTTAGACTCTTTATTCCCATTGACTCACATGGAAGAGTCTAGTATCCAGGGTGCCCTTAGTAGACGAATGAATGGGTACTCCGAATAAGTGAATGAGTTGAAGAAAGTAGGGAAAAGATTGAGAATGGGATGCTGGTCTTCTCAGTCTTAAGTCATTGGTGTGAGTCATTTCTAGACAAGATTATAGGATAAGGGCCCTAGGGAGGCCTCTGGAGATTATTCTTTCCTGATGGTGGTACAGTTGACTGTTTCCTCCAACGCTCATGAAGCTTCCTTCTGGCAGGAAGTGCTTTTACAAAAAGCTATTATCTTGGTTTCCCCCTGTCTTTATACAGCTGAAATACACCTATCCTCCTGGGACAGAAGATGCTAGCAGAAAATGTCACTGTTTTTCTTAAAAAGTAGAAACAAAAAAGTTTTATGTGTTTAGTTTTTCTGGAAGTGCTTATGTTTTCTATTTTCCTATAAACTAAAATGGTGGTTCTCCACTGGGATTATTCCAAGGGTCATATCCAGGTGTGTAAAAAAAAAAAAAGGATGTGTATTTGCATATAGTTTACATATACCCATGTAGACTGCACCATTTATTCTCAGGGTAGTTTCTTTTCTCTTTTATTTTTCAAAGAAATTGAATATTTGATCAGTTTTGTAATAAAAAGAACCAGCAACACTAAGAAGACTGAAAATCACATTCAGGGTCCCTTTTCATAAAGATCAACTCTGCATAAGGTTTCCCATCATCTCTTCTAGTCTTTTGTAAGGTTCTCAATGGTTGTGGTCAGCAAGATAAAAATAACTGCTACCACCTGTGTGCCAAACAGGTGTCTTACAGGTTTATATATATTTCCTTATTCTACTCAGCAACCCTGAGGTGTAGATGTTACCTGTGGTCTACAGATGGGAAAATAGGCTTGGAGGGGCAGCACATTTTGCCCAAGTTCACCCCTCTAGCCAGTGGCAGAGCCGGCTGCCCCCAGTGCCTGTGTGTATAAGTTCATTAGCTGTGTTTTGCATGCTGTCTTTTACATCTGCCTTTACTAGCCATAGACTTTTCCACAAGGCTGTCCCTTAAGTGGCAGTGGACTTACATGTTGAGTCCCTGGGTGGCACAACAACTAAGCACTTGGGTATTAACTGAAAGGGTGGTGGTTCTAATCTGCCCAGACATGCCTCGGAAGAAAGGCTTGGAGATCTGCTTCCAAAAGGTCATAGCCATTGAAAACCCTGTTAATCACACAATTCTCCTCTGAAACATGTGGGGTCGCCATGAGTCAGAGTTGGCTCAACAGCAGCTGGATGGGATTTTGGTTTGGTACTTCTTTCCCCATCTGGTTTGTTTCCAGTTTCTCCGTATTATGAGAAGCACAGGTGCAGGTATCTCTGTGCAGACAAGGACATTTTCTTTGGTACTTTATTCAGTTGTAGTCCTCAGAGTTGTATCACCGAGACAAAGAATTGTAAACAGTCTTATGACATTTTCGAAAGCCTGTGCCACTTATTTGCATATGCAGGAACTATTTTTGAAGCCTTGGTTGCTCAGTGGTTAAGACCTCAGCTGTTCACCAAAAGGCCAGCAGTTTGAATCTACCAGGTACTCCTTAGAAACCATATAAGGTAGTTCTGCTCTGCTCTGTAGGGTCACTGTGAGTCAGAATTGATTCAAGGCAATGGGTTTTGTTTGTAGTTTTCTGTGTCCCAGGTGCTTAAGGTGAGGAGGTGATTCAGAGCAGTCCCTCCCTCAGAAATCTGGCTTTCTGTTCTGGGACAGAAGATGCAGCGCAGAAGGAATGGTACTAAAATGGAGGTTTGGGCAAAGGGAGTGAGAACACTGAGAAACATGTCCCCTGGCAGTGTGGGAGTGCTCCTTTTCCCCACAGCACAGGGCAGGACCGAGTCAGGGACTTGGTGATGCAAGAGGGGCTGCAGTGAGGCGGGGGAGGAGTGTGATGTGAGGAGGGCTCCTCCTGAGGACGCTGCCCCTCCCCTCCCTTTCCTGCAGCCACCACCTGGTACGGGAGGCCAGTCGCTGCTGCCCAGCTGCCACTAGAGAGCGCCAGCAAGAGGCTTGAGGGAAGGAACGCCTGGGGAAAATGGCTGAGAAACCTTAGATAGTGGCAGTGTGAGCACCTGTCTACAGGGTTGCCGTGAGTCGAAACTGACTCAACAGCAGCAGGTTTTTGGAAGCACCTGTCTGTCCTGCAGGTCCCTTCGCGCCCCAGCAGCCAGGGTAACAATACAGTACCCAGTTTGTGCGTGAACAGGAAGTGCATAAATCATGAGCACGTAACTCGATGAATTTTCACAAACCAAGCACCATGCCAGATGCTTTGTAGTTGTTGTTGATTGCTGTCAAGTTCATTCTGTGCTGATGTTCAACCCTGACCTTGTCACTGAGTTTCTGACTGCTATATAAAGTTGTTATTGTTACTAGTTTCACTCAAGCCTCTGCCTACTCTTGGTGACCCCATGTGCACAGAGTAGAACTGTACTCCATAGGATTTTCAAGGCAGTGAATTCTCAGAAGCAGATAGCCAAACTTATCTTCCAGGGCATCTCTGGTCAGGTTCAAACCACCGGCTTTGCAGCTAGCAGTCCAGTGCTTAAACTTTGCATACCCAGGGACTCCATAATAATAATCATTTGTTAAATCACAGATATAGTCCTGCAGTTTTGACTTACACTATTTCATGTAATCTATCCAATACCCTTGTGAGGTAGGCATTACTGCCCCATTATATAGATGAGTGAAACTGAGTTCAAGAGATCCTGAGACTTGCTCCCAAGACCCTGATGCTGGCAAGTGACAGAGCCAGGATTTCTCATGAGCAAGTGACAAAGCCAAGATTTGAAAGTCAGGATCTGTTAGCCTCTAGTACCCACACTCACCTGTCATTGTGTGTTTCCTAGAGTATATTCAGTTACCTTAGAGACATTTCTATTGGGACAGTCTAAACCAAAACGAAAACCAAACCTGTTGCCACCAAGTCAATCCCAATTCGTTGTGACCCTATAGGACACAGTAGAACTGTACCATAGGATTTCCAAGGAGGGTCTGGTAGATTGTCACTGCCAACCTTTTGGTTAGCCACCATAGCTCTCAACCATTACACTACCAGGGTTTCCTGGATAGACTAGACACCTCAATTTCTGCATGTCCAAAATCAAAACCCATCATTTTCTTATCCCTGTCCCAATCTGTGCTTTCTGTTTCTATCTTCACCATTGCAGTAAATGGCACCATCAACCTCCATAAGCCCAAAGTAGAGCCCTGAGAGTCTTTTAAGATTTTTCCTTCTTCCTTACTCTCCAGCATCCAATTTTCCATTTCGTTTTCCTCAATATCTTTTCCAGTACTTGCCTGTCAGTTTGCCATACTGTGGCGGCTTACATGTTGCTGTGATACCAGAAGCTATGCCACTGGTATTTTAAATGCCAGCAGAGTCATCCGTGGTGGTATTCAGCAGAACTTCCAGACAACAACAGACTAGGAAGAAAGGCCTGGAAATCTTTGGAAAATTGACCAGTGAAAACTCTGTAGATTACAACAGAGTGTTGCCCAATATGGTGCTCGAACACACTCAGAATATACAATAGTCTCCTTACCTCAGCACTCCCTGCTCCAGTCTCTTCTGTATACACTGGCTAAGGAGATCTTTCTCAGTCTGATCACATCACTTTGCAGCTTCAAACTTTCCACAGCTTTCTGTGGCTCTACAGCTAAACTCAAAAGGTAGCCATCCATGAGCTGGTATTCATCTAAAATGCATGTTTTGCTTGGTCCATTGACCATTCTTAAAATATTTTAAAGGAGTTGACAACATTTCTAAATCAGGCAGTTCTACATACAAATTCATATTGCCTATATCACTGCAGAGCAGTGATTGGGTGGATCCAAATGCCAGTTGTCCTCTTTACAAGGGCCACTGGCTTTCCAGTTTACTGTAGTCTTCAGCATCCCCTACTGAGTCTTAGACCTGGGCATTCCCCTGCTTCCTATGACCTGCCTGAGACTTGAAGTATTGGGCTCATGATCATGCTTGCACAGAATGAAGCCCAAACTCGCAGTCCATCAGACTCTCCCCCTTAGCCACACTGAACTTTTTCTTAGCCATAGTTCTCTGAATTGCCATACTCTTGTTCATGCAGCTGTACAATGCCCAGCTCCTCAAGTCCTGTTTGTCCTTCAAGACTCTGCTTAGACGCCTCGTCTCCCAGGGAGCATTTCCTGTTGTTCTACCTTTCTCATCAGTCTGGGCTCTTAAAAAAAGAAAACCAACAACAAAAATAACCCATTGATTTCACGTTGATTCTGACTCATAGTGAGCCTATAGGACAGAGTAGAGCTGCTCCATAGTTTCCAAGGAGTTCCTGGTGGGTACAAACTGCCGACCTTTTGCTTAACAGCAGTAGCACTTAACTACTATGCGACCAGGATTTCCTCTTCTCTACTGTATGTAATATGTGGCACAGACCTCAGTCATCTCACATATACTGTGTTATAATTTTGATGGGCTTGCCTACCTCCCCTACCAGACTGTGAGTCTGAGACTACAGGGAGCCTGTCTTCTTTCACTTCATACCCCTCCAGAGGTTTGCACAAGACTTACAGTACAATCACCAGCTGCTGTTGAGTCAGTTCCAACTAATGGTGACCCCACGTGTTGCAGAGCAGAACTCTACTCGGTAGGGTTTTCTAAGCTGTAACCTTTTGGAAGCAGTTTGCCAGGCCTTTCTTCTGAGTAGAATATAATAGGTGTCTAATACCAATTGCCATGGTGGCTCAGTGGCTGAGAATTCAACTGCTAGCCAAAAGATCATTTTGAGTTCAAAGCTGTCCTTGAAAACCCCATGGGGCAGTTCTGCTCTGCCCTGTAGTGTTGCTATGACTTGATGGCAGTGAGTTTTTTGGGGGGTGGAATAACAGTTGAGGAGCCCCAGTGGGACAATAGTTAAATGCTTGGCTGCTGATTGCCACCAGCTACTCTGTAGGAGAAAGATGTGGCAGTCTGCTTCCATAAAGATCACATACTTGGAAAACCCTATGGAGCAATTCTGCTGTGTCCTATAGGGTCCCTGTGAATTGAAATTGATTTAATGGCAGCGGGTTTGATTTGGGTTGAACACATGTTGAATGAATGGATGAATCAGTCAAAGATTGACTTGGAGTTAAAAGCTGCTCCAGGATGTGAGATTGCCACCTACTTGCTGGGGGTGGGCACCCAGACTTCTTTCACTCTGGAAGCATGCCCCCACCCCAGGTTCCCTCTCAGAGTGAAACCGACAACATCTGCAAGCCATATTCCTGCTCTACAAGCCCCATCTACTGATGATAGTTGCTAGCGACAATAGAGGAGAAATGTCTTCTTTTTTCCTAATTGTACTTTAGATGAGGGTTCACAGAGCAAATTAGTTTCTCATTAAACAATAACACATAGTGTTTTGTAACATTAATTGCCAACCCTACAACATGTCAGCATGTTCCTGTCCCCTCTTGCCTTTTCATCCTTGCCCCTGGGCCGGCGTGCCCCTTAAGTTCTTGTTTTGTTTTATGGATCTGTCTCATCTTTGGTTGAAGGGTGAACCGCAGCAGTGACTTTATTACTGAGCTGAAAGAGTGTCTGGGGGCCACATTCTCAAGAGTTTCTCCAGTCTCTGTCAGACCAGTCTGGTATTGTTTTTGAGTTAGAATTTTGTTGTGCATTTTTCTCCAGCTCTGTCCAGGGCCCTCTGTTGTGATCCCTGTCAGAGCAGTCGGTGGTGGTAGCTCGGTACCGTTTGGTTGTGCTGGCCTCAGTCTCCTGGAGGCTGTGGTAGTTCTGGTCCATTAGTCTTGGGACCAATCTTTCCCTTATATCGTTGGTTTTCTTCCTTCTCACTTGTTGTCAACAGGGTGGGACCAGTGAGGTATCTTAGATGGACATTCACAGGCTTTCAGTACCCCAGACACTACTCACCAAAGTGGAAAGTAGAATATTTTCTTTATAAACTAAGATATGCCAGTTGAGCTCAATGTTCTCTGAGACCAGGATCCTCATAGCCCTCAGCCCAGTAATTTGATCCCTCAGGGACTTTGTATATGTCTCTGGAGCTTCCACGACCTTGCCTGGAATAGGTTGTGTTGGCTTCACCAGAAGAAACATACTGTTCTTGATGGAAGTTCACAGTGGTGGTAGGGTGAAAACATCATTCTTTCTGTTCCAGGAGGACAGAGCTGTCCAATGGGGGGACAGTGGCACAACCATTTGGCATATTCTTTGGTTATTTGAGGAAAAATAGTAATAATGATGACAGCATCTAACATTCATTGAACACTTAACCAGACCCTGTACTAACAGCTCTCAATGTATTATTTACTCATAACTCATGAGAAGTAGGTGGTACTGTTGTCTCCATTGATAGGCAAGTAAACTGAGGTTCAGGGAATTGAAACCACTTTCCCAAGGTCAAAGACAGTTAAGTGGTAGAGTCTGGATTTAAACTCAAATTTGCCTGGCTTTAAGGTTAACATTCTCAACCACCACGCTTCTTCAGTGACGTTTGTCTTTGGAACATAAACAATGATTAAAGCAATGTGAAAATGAGGGATACACAATTACATGTATGTGTTTGTGTATATATACATACATATACATGTAATTGGGTTTAAATCCCAACTTTAGTATATATGGAAACTCTGGTGGCATAGTGGTTAAGTGCTACATCTGCTAACCAAAAGGTCAGCAGTTCAAATCTGTCAGGTGCTCTTTGGAAACTAGGGGGGCGGTTCTATTCTGACCTTTAGGGTTGCTGTGAGTTGTAATTGACTTAACAACAGCAGGGTTTTGGTATGTGTATATGTGGTGTGTGTGCGTACACATGGTAAGATTCCAATTTTTAATTAAAAGAAGGCAGTAAAATCCTAAGGCATAGAAAAATGACCAAGAAAACATACCAGTGTGTTAACAGTGGGGTTGCTTTCAGATAATTGAGCACTGAGGATCTTTTTGTCCCCCCATCTTTTTCCTTCTGTCTTCTACATTCTTCCATTTGGCATGTACTGTTTTTACAATTAAAAGTAAATCCCTGTGTTTTTAATGGCCCCAGTATCAAGTAGCAGATCAGAAGTCAGGAAGAGCTGATTTGAGTACCCAGCTAATCAGTGGGGCTCTCTCGAGTAGCTATCACTGATCGGCCAAGAGGGGCAATCAGCAGGCAGCAGCTGTGACCTCAGCACCTGCACCTCCATGGGGCAAATGAGAAGTGGGTCACTGTATCCTGCTGTCTCACTGTCTCCTCTCTTCCTCTAGGTGCTTACACCCCAGAACCCCTCAGCAGCTTCCGGTGGGCCCTTCTCTCGACTGGTCTCATGTTCTTTTATCACTTCAGCATCTTGCAGATCCTGGGCCTGGTAAGTTTGGTTATATCCCCTTCTGTTCCCTCTGGTTGGAGTTCTCCATAAATCTTGATAATCCTGGTTGATGCTGGTGTATTGTTTCGTTTTCATAAAATACAAGATGCTAAAGGCCAAGATGTCGGATTGTTGTGTCTGGGTTGCTGATTTATGATCCACAGCCTTGACCTCTCAAAGAGTTTTTGGAATGTTCCAGTAATGACTGTTTCTTTGATCCCTGAGGAAGCAAAGATGTCCTTCACTCATGGCCACTTGGGCCGAAAACAGTGAGTTGCAGCTGCAAAGTTGTTGGCTGTGGACCCCATGGGGAGGCGGCACCCTAACACAGGCCCTTGGCCTGAGGAAAGCTTCTGCCTTTGGGTTCACTCTGGCCCTACCCCAGGTCCTGTGGCAGTCTCTGCCCTGAGCTGTGCGGCCAGTGGAAATGTGGTGTTGAGGAGCCTCAGAGCGTTCTGGGGTGTTCAGAACTGCCTGAAGTGTGGAGAATGGTTGAACTTAGTAGTTGAATTATCCAGAGCCCAAGATTGCTGACTGCATGGATGTATATTGACAGCAAAGTGAGTAAAAAGAGCATGGGACTGAGGCTGGAGGTCCAGAGACTCAAGTTCAAGTCCTGGATTTGCTACTGATGTGTGTGTCACCTTACCCTCTGAGCCACTGAGTTCTCCACCCCTCCATGACGTGGTAACAAAACCCCAACCTCTCTGAGAGGTGGTGAGGTTATGTCTCTAACGTGAATGGGGTTGAAGTTTCTTTGGAAGGCAGCACTGTGGCCATCCTTGGAGCAGGAGTGGCATGTCTGGTTTTGTGTGCGAGCAGCATTAATGTAGCAGTCATTAGCCACGTGGAGCCTCGCGCGACCTAGCATGACTCCGGCATGTTACTGATATCCCCGTTGCCTTTGTAGAAGTAGTTACTTTCTCTTCCTCACCCTGGTATATTTTTCTGCTCTGTGGTTTGCCGGGGTATGAGGGGGAGCTTGAGCTCCTTGCCGACTGCATGAATGCTTCCTATGCTCTAGGGAGGAAGCAGTATGACCTTCACACCCTTACCTTCCACTCCTCACCACTGAAAGCCTTTATTCTAGGGGAGACGGTACCTTCATGTCATCATGCATACCACGCTCATTCCTGCCTCTGGGCTTGGCTCAGGTCACGCTTCCTACAAGGAAGGTTCTGCCCACCCCATTGCTCACCATCCGTCTTTATGAATCCATTCAGGTGCTGCTTTCTTCGTGAAATTCTCTCTGAGGACCCCCGCCTCCATTGCACTTGACTCCTCAGAGCTCTTCATGGTGTGTAGAACCCAGTGAGCACCATCTAGGTTGAGGTCAGATGTGATAGAGTGATCACCCCAACTTGATTGCCAGTTACGTGGAGGCAGGGACCATAATGTTCTTTTCTGCTCTTATATCCCACAACACCTCTTTGGAGTCAAGGCACATAGTAGATGCTTAGGAAAGGCAACGAGCTCTGGGCTTAACTAGAAGACGAGACTGCACAGAATCCAACAGCCTTTGCACTGGACAGCCTTCCCCCTTCTTCAACAGAGGGCCTTAGCCTGACCATACCCTGCCCCGCCCCCGTCATAAACCTAGGAAAGAGAAATCCCTTTATGAGCAGGCGGGGATTTGCCAATCCCTCCTTGTTTACTCTTCCATTAGAGATGGCTGAACTGGCGGAAGCCAGAGAAAGCCTAAGGATGGTGAACGCTCACTCTACCTCCCTTGTCCCTGCAGGTCACCGAAGTGAATTTGAACAACATGCTGTGTCCGGCCATCTCAGACCCATTCTACGGCCCCTGGTATCGCATCTGGGCCTCGGGACACCAGACTCTCATGACCATGACCCACGGGAAGCTGGTCATCTTGTTCTCATACATGGTTGGGCCCCTGTATAAATATCTGCTAGATTTGCTCCGGCTTCCAGCCAAGAAAATAGACTGAAGGTGGTGGTGGTTTGTGTTTGTTTTGTTTTTGTTTTTCATTTTGTTTTGTTTTTTCTCCTTGAGGAAGCAAGTCCTGTCTTGACTTGGAAAACACTCAGTTCTTGAGGAAATCATGGGCGAGGGTAATAGGATATTTGGTGTATTTTCATTTCTCCCTCTGTCTTTCTCTTTCTTCTACCACCCTTCCTTCCCAACTCTTCCCCCAGGACTTCTCCTTGAGCCTGGGGTGTAGTGATGGGGGTTAGAATTTTCCTTCTTCCGTTTGACTCTTTCTCCCTGCTCCTAGTGGCCTGATAACAGGGAGATGGCAGTTGGTAGCTCTTTCACTCTGCTTGTTGGTGCTCTGACAACAGCCTGTTGAGGAGCGAGGGAACAGCAATCGGTAGTTCTTTTGGCCTCGGAGTAATGTGATTGGGTTGCTTCATTTCATCACTGCCAGGGACCTCCAGGCTGATGCTAGGGTCCCCTTTTGTTGCCAGCACAGCCCCTACAATAAGGAGACTGAGGCCTTATTTCTGTAATACCAGTGGCCAGCCCAAGGCTGAGGGATTTTCCAGCTCCTGCCCAAAGCAGAGCCAGCCAGAATCTTCCCATTGGTGTCCCATGCTGCAAAGCAAGCAAGCAACCAGCTACTCCCTCCAGGATGTTACCTGGGGTGGGAAGTGGGGGCACCACCCAGCCTAAGGGCTTGATTCTTTTGAGGAGGAGCAGCATGGAGAGCTATTGCAGTGGTAAATCCAAAGGGCACAGGGTTAAAATGCCCACAACCAAACAGTGGGCAGCACTGTGTGTAAATGTTGTCTGTGAAAGCTAAAAATGGACCTGTAATCCCTTTGGAAGCGAGTGTAGAAATTCTTCAACAGAAGCGAGTGTAGAAATTCTTCAACAGAAGTGGTAACTAGAGGGAGCTATGATTTGAACCACTGACTGCTCCATTTCAATTTCATGTGGATAGTAGATACCATTTTTAATCTTGAGTGCCTGTTAAATGTTCTGTCTCTCTCTCTTATAAAAAGGCAGCTTTAGGAAAGACTGAGTTGGAGTTTCTGTTTTGTTTTGGTGATGTTTGAATTTGGAGAATCCTTGCGTTGAGGCCCAGTTCTGCTGGGCCACCTATAGATCCAGTTTGTGGCTGTTGCTGGGTATGCCAGCATCCTGGGTGTGGGAAGACATAGCTCCTGCCAGCGTTGTTTCCCTGGGGCCAGATCTCTTCCCTGCAGCCAGACCCAGTGCTGACTTGTTTAATGTGGGAAGCATCCCATGCTTCCCACACAGCCACACCCAAAGCCCCTGTCTAGGTTGAAAGGGAGGTACCCAGGAATCAAGTCCTCCCCTCCCATGGAGGTTCAAGTGCTCTGAAAGAGGGACCTTGGGGACATTATTTTGTTGCAAGACTTGAGCTCAGTCATGCATGGACCGCAAGAAGGCAGGTAGTGGCTGAGTGCTTGCTGACTCCTTGGTGGCTACTGTTAAGCACAGACTTGCTTAAGAACAGGCAAGATTGGTCTGTGATTTTTCTCCTGGCGTGTTGCCCTCCCCTCTGACACGCTGGGTAACCCAGTTGCCCTAGGCCATTTCCAGTATTTCAAATGGTAATATGTTAGAGCTAGATTGACCTCCAGGACCTCAGCAGTCAGGATTTTAGCCAGTGGGCCTCTAGGAGGCAGCATAGTTCAGGAGAGCCTCTCTGAGGAAGCAATCACAGGGCCCTTAGACTGGAGGGCCCCCTCTTCTGGAGGGCACAGCCAGCATTGAGGCTGAACTGTCCCCTAGGTGTGGGGGTGCAGGAAGGAAGAACGCAGCACACTCTCATTCCCATGAGCTCCTTATGAATCATAACCTTCGTTTTCTGCAGTCTTTGAGGACTTGGCCAAGCTGCTTTTGGGACCTCTCTCCCTAGAGTTGCCCTCCGGGGCACTTCTGGAGTGGCTGCATTCCTCCTGCCCACCCTCAAACTGCTATCTGTAGAAGTGACTGATGAGAAAATGTACAAAGACTTAGTAGTGCCCCTTGGCCTCTTCACAAAAGGAAAGGTTGGAAGGAGGTCAGGAGTGGAGCCTGTCCCCCAACAGAATGTCAAAGTGCTGCAGGCAGATGAGAGGCCCTCGGGTGGGGCAGATCCTCTGCTTGGCAAGGCCACAGTGGTGTGGCTCTGCAGGCTTCCTCTTCCTCCCTGTCCCCGTGGCAGTCAGCTCACCCTTGCCCACACTGGCATGACTCTAAAGGCTTGCCTTTGCCCTGGCTGCAGCTCAGTACCCCATTCTGGCTGACACTCTCGGCTGCTTGGAAGGAAAAAAAAAAGTGCAAGCCACGTGCCTGGTGTGGCCAGGCCAGAAATAGACACACCTGGCAGGGGAAGAGGGAAGCAAAGGGAAGAGAAAGGGCTTCTGGGGGCCTGCCTGGCTGGCTCTGAACCACGTAGGCAGAACGAGCAGGCCTGGTAGATTGGGAGTATAGCCTGTATTTGGGGCATTGCCTCAGCAAGCATTTGAGGTGATCCGGGCCGCACTCTTCCCTTGGGCCGAGCCCATGGAAAGAGGGGAGACCTGGCCAGATGCCCTGCTGGGGGGGTGACGCCCATACCTGCCCACTAGGCAACTTGCTGCTGCCCCAGCCTGTGGGCAGGAGTGAGGTGGACACTGCAGTTGCCATGCCCAGTGGCCAGTGGAGCCCAGCTTACCATTTCCTCCCTGAGGCTTTCCTGCCACCCTGGCCAAGTTTCCAGATGCCATTTGCCAGCATGTGGAAGCTCTGTGTGTTTGTGACAGTGTTTGAAGAGGTGGCCTGTTTCCTTGAAAACAGCACCAAAAAGGGCCAAGAGGCTCCTTCAAGCCACCAGGTAGTGTTGGCCAAGGATCTGGGCCAATGAGAACAGCCTGTTCAGTTGGCCGACTGGTGACATCAGCTCCAGATAACAGAGGGATTGTCACACCAAGTTACAGCACCCTCCACCACCACCCATGTATCTCGCCAGTGTTTGATTTTGTGCACCAAAGATGATCCGGCTCATTTTTCTCTCAGAGACAGAGTGACATGTTCCTCTCTGAGCCTGCGAGGGCACGGCCTTGGTTCTGAAGCCGCAGGCTCAGTCTCCCTGAGCCAGCAGTCCCTCTTAGACTCCTAAAACTTCACAGAAGCTGCTTGCAGGGTCGCAGGATAAGGGGGGCAACTGGAGCACTTTCTCGTACAGTACCTCAGCCTTGCTATCTAGGAATCCCTCTGGCAGTTGCCTGCATTAGGGTTGCGATACCTGTGGTCACTGGTAACTCAAGAGTTGTGGGCAGTGGGCACAGTTCCCCATAGTCATCCGCAGGTCTCTGGGCACTGCTGTGTGTGCTGGGCAGCACCCTCGGAGCAACCTGGGCGGCTCAGGGGCCTCAGGAGGGCCCTTCCTCCCCTTCCCGCTGCCAGGAGGCCTTGCCTGGATTTGCAGATGCTGATTGCCGAGGCCTCTGCCCTCTTTGGAAGAGGGCCTTCTTGTCGAATTCTGCTGAAGGGGAGGTGAGGGAGTTGAAGAGAAAAACCTATTTTGACACTGTAGACAATGTGGATGCTGGAACTGGTTTTGGTCAGTCCAGAGCAGGCAGAAAAAGGGTGGCCTGCAGGCTTCGCAGGCACCTTTGCAAGACCCCAAGCTCAGAGGGGGCCTCAAATACCACATGCCCTGTGCCCCATGCAGTGGGCAGATGTAGTGGTGGGGGCAGCAAGCAGCTCTCTCTTGTGTATACGGAGTGAGCTTCTGTGTGCTCAGGAAAACTACTCGCTTGTTGTTGCTCATCTGTGACAGTTGTTTTTCATAACACTGGTTTGCTACTTGTGGTGTGAAACATACGTACATAGAAAACAAAAACTAACAAAACAAAATAAGGAAAAAAAGTCATTTCAAGCAAAGCTGTTGTTTTTATGAATTCTTGCTTTCTTTTGGTGTTAGTTTTGTGTAATGATATTTTAAAGACTTCTTCCTATATATTGGTGTTATTACGGTGAAGAGAGTAAAGACAAGCTGACCTGTAATCATTGTAGCCAGGAAGTCGACGAGGACCCTGCCCCTCTCACCTCCTTCCCACCTTCCTCATTCCCAAGCGGGATTGCTGTGCACTGGGTGGGCCCCTCCCTGCTGCCATCCTGCTCCCCCATATGGTTGCTCCCCCATATGGCCGCTCCCTTTAGAGCTAGTCTGATGAGTCCTCAGCAGCAGCAGGGTGGGTGTTTGGGCATGCTGGTTCTGGGGTGCTCTGGGTCCCCACTGGTTTGCTTACCTCTTGGGGCATTTTGTAATGCGTCTTCTCTGATGTGTAAAACCTTTTGATTGTACTGAAAATGGCTTCTGGTGTCACCTTTGGAAATAAATGGTCATTTGTTTGTGTACTTAGTGTGCAGAAACAGGTGTTTCTGTGACTGAAGATCTCCCAGTGAGAAGGAACTCTCACCGTGGGACTTCCTATTACCATGTTTTCCTTATTTACCATTATTAAAAGATTCATGAGAAGCCAGAAGTCTTGGCCTTGCTTCCTAGAACCTTTCCTGAAGGCCCTCTGTTGTGACTAGTAGATACAAGGGGCCGTTTGCCCTCCACTCTTGCTGGGCTCTCAGCACAGCCTTTGCAATGGGAGCCATGTGGCTGCATGGCCGTGAGTACCCACTCACTGCCCTCTGACCCAGCAGGCCCTTTGCACTCAGCACGGCTTGTCTGCTGGGCTCTCGAGGCCTCACCATGGGCTGGGTCAGGCTGGGTTACTGAGCTAGAGAAGGCGACTGAAAGGCTGTGTCATTCAGGCTTACCTGGCCTGAGTTTAATGAGGGGTCTGTGCCCAGCACAAGTTGCAGTGTACAGTGCAGAGAGAACAACATAATCCTGCCTCCAGGGAAGAATCCGGCCCACCTTCCTGAAGCCACCCAGCAGCTCCATAAGAGAAAAATACGGGTTAGGAAGCCCTACGAGGCAGTTCTACTCTGCCATATAAGGTCTTCATGAGCTGGTATTGGCTTCAAGGCCCTAACATGTCTTTCCTTATTGGTCTCTCTCACTCCATGAACTTGGAGCTGTTTGAAGGCAGGATAAGGTCTGAGTCATCCCTGTGTCCCCCAGCCCCTGGCACAGGGAGTTGATCCACAGAAGCTGTTCACCAAGCAGAGATCTCATTCCTGAGTGCCAAAAAATGGTGGGAGGCACCAGTATGACCTGGCGTTCTAAGCCGTGACCCTTCCCATGAGTTCTCCTGGGTGGGGCCAGGATGCCACTGTTTGCCTAGGCACCTCAGGTTCCAGCCTATGGGCCACCTCACTGAAGGGCCCTACTGTGCTTCTCTGTAGGGATCTCGAGTTGGCATTATGGGTGAGGAAGCGAGAGGTTGTACAGGATGGGAACTGAGACCACAGTAATCTGTTCCACTTGACCTTTCTCCAGACCTCTGGGTAGGGGTAGGGGGTGACAGGGTGGGCAAATTGTCTAACTGCTGTTCCTTATCCTTGCTAGTTGGTTGTCCCTACCAGGGTCACCCCTTATTTGGTGTTGGCAAGACAAACTAGCCTCTGAGAAGTGGGTAGGGAGCAACTTGGAATGGTACTCCACCGATACCCCAGTGAGTTTCTCCCTTGCCCTTGTTTGCCAAGGCCAGCAGGGAAACAGAGTTATACAGATGTCAGTGGGCCAAATGCAATGGCTTATTCAAAGGAG
This sequence comes from Heterohyrax brucei, assembly GCA_028571685.1. Taxonomy (NCBI): domain Eukaryota; kingdom Metazoa; phylum Chordata; class Mammalia; order Hyracoidea; family Procaviidae; genus Heterohyrax; species Heterohyrax brucei. Next base: position 148,341,758 of record CM053166.1, read on the forward strand.
ATGTGGTTAGCTAGCCTTGGAAATAGCCTATTATAACCTAGGCAAGGCCAGCCAAGTCAAAAGTCAAGGACTCTCTGTTACTGCCTGTACTCGGCCTCACATAGTCAGCTTTCTGCTGACAATCTAGTCACACACCTGGGACATATGAGCCACCGGGTGAGATGATGGGTGTGAGAGGGCTTTACACACGATAAGGCTCCTTCCAGTGTAAGGGGCTCCCACTTCCAGATAATGTGGTTACTGGGCCTATTCTCATGCACAGAGGTTAGCTGGCATTTTGACTGTGCTTACCCACTATGCTTTAATGTGTCCTATGAAGTTGGGTCTGTGGTGTGTGTCTGTATGTGTGCACACGTGTTTGTGTAGGAGAGGTGATACCTCAGTTCCAAGAAATTTGTACCTCATTGCCTCTAAGGCACAGATTTTTTCCCACATTTTCACATGTAACGAAATTGGGATGATCGTACAATCAATCAGTGGCACAACATAGTATAATCAGCAGCTTCCCCCCACCCCGGTGGTACATGAAATAATGGACATCGTACAGTCAATCTAAGGCTTCTTAGAATTGATCAAATGCCATAATTGCTAACTTTGATTCCTCTTCTTCAGGACAGTCACCCTCTTGCTGGAGAAAACCCCTTTGGAAAAATTGATAAACCAACTTGCAGCATATAGCCTTGCCCTACCATGGTGTCCTCTCTTTTTTTCCCAGCCAGGCCAGACAAGCATTCCGCTTCCTGACCAGAGAGGGACCCATTTTGTCGAGCTGTCTCTTGGGACAGATGGCTTGTGGGATGTGAGAGGAGGAGGCAGAGTGCACCTGCGTAAGGAAGCCCACCATGCCAACTGAGAGGGAGGGAGTGAAGGAACCAGACAAGCCCAGCCAGCCAGCCCCAACGGCTCTAGTTTCTTTATTTTCCAAACCACAGTCTGGCTAGACAGCTCTGCCTGCTTCCTGGGGGAAGTCCTGGGGCTTGTCATTGCCAGAAGTGAGCTGGCAGGGGGCCAGGAGGAGGAACCTACCCTGTCTTGAACCCCTTGGGTTGATGTGAGCCCCGGTCTGGCCCACACAGAAGACAGTGATTGCCCCACTTCCGCAAGGAAGGTGGAAGAAGGGCGAGGCCGTAGGCCTTTCAAGGAGAAGTGATGCTCTGGCCTTGGGGAGCATTTCATGGGAGTTGGAAATAGCTGCCAACCTTTCCTCAGTCCTGGCAGCCTCTTGTATTAAGTGCGGACCTTCGCGCTTTGAGGCCAAGCCCTTCTAGAGGGGGAAAGGTGTATCTGCACTGAGATCCAGGAATGCTTGGGCACAGGAAGCAGAAGCTGCTTGTGCACATTTTTCCCCCAGAGAGCTTAGCAAGACATCATCAGCCTGGATTATAGCTGCCCTCATGTAACTGGGTTAAAGTGTTGGCCTACTTAGGCCCCTACTGTGGTGGCCTCCTTCAAAGCTGATGAGGCTGATTAGGGGGCTATTTCTGAGCCCTGGTCATGTCCCCAGAAGGTTGGGGGCAGTCTTTCCTGGCTAGGAAGATAATCATTAAGGCTGATGGCCAGAGGCGGATCTGCCCTGCCCCTGTGAGAGCAGTGTAGTCAGACTTCATGCTTGTAAGAGACAGAGTCAAATAATGGCAAGGCCAAGGGCTTGGATTCTGAATTTCAAACACTAAGCAAATCAATCCATTTTCAGGGAAAATGCATCTTTGCCATCTCTGCCCCATGGAGAGAGATGGCAGACGGCCAAATGAGGTCTTCAGCCATAGTTAACAATAGTAGCCTTCCACTCAGTAGGTTCTGTGCTTTAAAGAAGTCTGTTGTTAACTTCTCAGAGCCTCAGTTTGCTCATCTGTAAAATGGGAGTAACAATGGTACCTATACCACAAGATTGCTTTGAGGATTGGCTAGATGACACGTAAGGCACTTGGCAGTGCCTGGCACACTGTAACCATTCAGCATTCCTTCCGTAAATGTTAGAAGCCACCGCCACCAGCACCATCAAACTTGTCCTCACCAAGGCAGAAGTGAGTGGGAAAAAATGCTCAGTTTCCAGAGTCCAAAAAACCAGGCTTGAATACTGCCTCTGCTACTCTGTAGCTAGGTGGCCTTGGATAAGTGTCACAAGCTCTTTGAACCAGATTCTTGCTCTGTAAATTGAGCAATTCATAAGGCTGTTGAAACGTGTATAGCATGGTCCTTAAACTCACAGAAGGCACTCAATAAATGTTGGATATTTATTAAATAGGGGTGAAAAGAAAGTTTCCTTTTCACTCGCCAGTACCCTATTGCCCCAGCCTGGAGGGGCTCCCTGTGCAACCTCCCCTAGAGCTAAGGCTGTTGCCTGCACTTCCCCAGCTTAGAGACAACTAGGTGCAATTTCTACTCCATTTTTCCTGAATCTGCTGTTTCTCCTAGAGTGGTATAAACCCAGATGGAAGAGGAAGGAGGCAGTTAAGCCCGTCTACCCCACAGGAACAATGTCATCCTATCTGAATGATGAGACCGACCCCATGACCCCCATTTAAGCCCTATCACCTATCACCCATGAGTACCAGGAACCACATATGCTGGGCAAGATAAACAAGCACCAAGTCACCAAGGGGCATAGTTTCAGGTACAGTGGTCACCCACCATTGTCCCCATGCAATACATTGAATGGTTGAAATGGAGAAAGCATAGGGAAATGTTTATGTTACTCAAACAAGCATTGTTCTCAAAAGATGGGAGCTTCCCACTCTTTCCAGCCTAAGACAGTTTTTCTACTCAGCCCAAAGACGTAGGAGTGGGGCATATGATTGCCCCCTTCAGCGCTCTGCCCAGCCCCGCTCTCCTGTACTGAAACACACAAATCCACTGACTCACGTTGACATAGCTGATAATTTTGGAGCATTCTAGCGTACCACTTCAATTAGAAATGCTAGTTTCAAAGTGGCTATAGCAACATTTAGTTTCATATCTGCCTGGTGTTCAGGCAATGACTATAACTCTCCGTAGCTTCCTGTCAGTAAAATGTGATTTAAACATTCTGTTGTGTACCAGTTGAGCTTTGTGTTTTACAATAATGTCCAATTTAATATTACCTTCCTGCCCTTTCTGCATAGCAGGTGATTCAGAAATTTTTTCTGACTTCCTTTTCCCAGTGGGTTACTCCTACTATCCTTTCTCTGCTCCTGTGCCATGACTGTTCTTTTTTTTGTTGTTTGTTTTTGTGTCTTCCTTGCTCCCAGGATTGAGGATTGAGGATTGCAATCATGGGCACTCAACTTTCTTCTCTTTGGGGCTCAAGGCAGCCTCTTAGGACAAATGACTTAGTCTCTGTGCAGCTCTTGTCTCTCACCTGATAGCTTTCAAAGGGTAGCGTCACAGGAAAGAGCACAACTTTCAGCCACTGTCTTCATTACCTCAAGCAACCAATCCTTGCCATCAAGTCGGTTCAGAGTCATAGGGACCCTATAGGACACAGTAGAACTGTCCCGTAGTGTTTCCAAGGGGCATCTGGTGGATTCAGACTTTTGGTTAGCAGCTGTAGCTCTTAACCACTGTGCCACCAGGGTTTCCTTTAGTTACCTAGTGCTGCTAAAACAGAAGCATCAAAAGTGGCTGGCTTTAATGAACAGAAATTTATTTTCTCAGTTTAGGGGGCTAAAAGTCTAAGCAGGGCACTGGCTCTGGGGACAGGCTGTCTGTCTGCTCGAAGGAGGAAATCTTTCCTTCAGCTTTTCTTGCATTCTCGGTGTGTCTTGGAGAGCTCCTTGAGGCATTTCTCCCAACCTCTTTGGTGCTTGCCTGCTTCTGTACCCAGTCTACTCTTTTTATACCGCAGAAGTGATGAGGTTTAGGATACACCCTGCATTGATATGGCATCATTAACATAACAAAGAACTCTGTTCCTAAGAGGAATCACATCCCCAGGTACAGGGGTTAGAGCTCCAGTGGGGAATGGGCGGATGTAATTCAATCTGTAACCCCCACCAAATGCCATTTTGCGTGTACATAAACTTGTCTCATACGCACGCACATCCCTTCTCTCCTAGTCACCTCGTGCATTCCTGCTAAGGGAGCAAGACAGCGACACTGGGGGGACCGAAACCACCTCATCTGCACTCACCACATCATGGTTGTGCCAGTGGGAGATGGTTCCGGTGCTGACATATTGGAGGGCCCAAGAAATTAGTTTCCCAGCAGGGCAGCTACAATTATGCTCTTAACGCCACTCTGAACAATGACCATTTGAAAAAAAAAAACTGCTGTCGAGTCAACTCTGACTTGTAGCAACCCTATAGGTCAGAGTAGAATGGTCCCATATGGTTTCCAAGGAGCACCTGGTGGCTTTGAACTGCCAGCCTTTTGGTTAGCAGACATAGCCTCTAACCACCATGTCATTTTAGTGAAGCCATATAAAGTGAGTCCTTCATAGTGCCTGGGCCCCAGTCTGAATGCCTTTTCCCAGCTAGATCAAATTTCTATACCTCTCAGAACTCTTAGCTCAGAATGGACCACTAATTTGTTCTACAAAATTATACAATATTCATTTTGCAACCAAGCACAGTATCATGCCTCTGGGGGAGACAGGCACTCAGTAAATATTGATGGATCATGTTGAGCCGGACATACGGGAGGAAAAGGCCAAGATGGAAAGGAGGTGAAATGAGGGCTTCCGAAACGCTGTCAAAACTACTGGGCATGCTGGGGCTACAGCAGTGGTTTTCAGATTGTCCTGTGGGGCCCTGGGATTCTGTTGAAATCTCTTCCAAGAACCACATTTACTTCAGAAAACATAGATACATCATTATAAAACTCTAATGAAAACCTGAAAACCCCTAATAAGCCCCTGATGTGCTACATTACAAATGGATTAGCAGGAGCCATCAGGGTAACTTGTGTCTGTTTAGACTTCAAGAGTGATGCTTCTCTGGCCTGAATTTCTAAGCTTATCTTTGGCTCAGATGGTTGGGACTGCACTGGGCTTTTACAATTCAGGCCACCTACCCTGGTGGCATAGTGGTTCAGTGATACAGCTGCTAACCAAACGGTCAGCAGTTTGAATCCACTTGGCGCTCCTTGTAAACTCTGTGGAGCAGTTCTACTCTGTCCTGTCGGGTTGCTGAGTCAGAATCAACTCAATGGCAGTGGATTTGGTTTGAGTGTATGTACCCATGGAAGCCCTGGTGGTGTCATGCTTAAGAGCTACGGCTGCTAACCAAAAGATCAGCAGTTCCAATCTATCAGGTGATCCTTGAAAACTGTGAGGCAGTTCTACTCTGTCCTGTAAGGTCCCTGTGAGTTGGAACTGACTCGACTGCATTTTTTTTTTTTTTTTTGGTGTATGTACCCACTGTTGGCCAATGACACCAGCAAGATACCACCACTTATTTGTGTACATCAGACCTTCTTGCTGTGGTACAGCCAAAACAAAATACAAAAATAGACTGCTGAGAGTGTGAGTGTAGCTGTCATTCATCACACCAATTATACATTTGTATTGTCACCAAGACAGCCTTGCTGATCTCATTCATTTAATAAGGACCTGATATATGTTTTGTAACAATATTCTATTTAATCTCATGCTTTTAACTTATCGAGGTGTACTAGCTAAGATTTTGATTCAAAAGAGGTCCTCCCACTATAAAAAAACAAACCTGTTGCCATCAAGTCAATTCAGCTCACAGCAACCCTACAGGACAGAGTAGAATGGCCCCATAGGGTTTCCGAGGAATGTCTGGTGGATTCGAAGTGCTGACCTTTTGGTTAGCAACTGTAGCTCTTAACCACTATGCCACCAAGGTTTCCCCATTCCCTTATAAAAGCCAAAGCCATTGTGATCCAGTTGATTCTGACTTATTGTGACTCAACAGGGAGGAAGATACAAGGCTGAATGATGACCAACCTGTAGAGACTTAAGAGGCTGCCCTTTAGAAGGGAGGGTGAGCGCAAGAAGCCATGGTAGCTGGTGAGCTCAAAGATACAGGCCACAGACACTGCCCAGCACGTGCTCCAGACAGAGACCACAGTGTACATGTAACATCTAGTGGGCTAATTTTATCATCAGTTGTAATGAAAATTCACAAGTGCAGGTCAGTGCTTGTTTATACAAAGCATGTGCCTTTCACCAGCCCTCTAACCAAAAACCTGTTGCTGTTGGGTCAATTCTGACTAATTGTGACCTTGCAGGACAGAGTAGAACTGCCCCATAGGGCTTCCAAGGCTCTACATCTTGATGAAAGCAGATCGCCAGGTCTTTTCCTCCACAGAGCAGCTGGTGAATTCAAACCACTGATCTTTTGGTTAGCAGCCAAGTGCTTCACCACTGCACCATCAGTGTTCCTTCACCAGTCTTCTGGGTGGTTCCATTTAAACAATCTGGGATACATCTTCAGTACACTGTACACATATCTGTTAATGGGTCCTTCATCATTTTAAAGCATTGGCTTCAGAGCAGTCTTCCTGATTGTTGAAAGATTTCTTCCAACAGGTTTGGGGTTTGGAAAAAGACACTGTAGCAGGAGCTTCAAGTATCAAGGCAGGGCTTTTAATGTAGCAGCCAAAACAGTATATGCCGTGCTTGGCACAGCTGCTTTCTCTCATTCAACTCTTTCTGCAACAAAAGCCTGGACAAACAAATGGGATGCTCACAGAGCCATGTGCAAACCCACTTGTTTGGATTCATGGGGTCAGTGCTCCCATTCTCTGAGTGGGCAGTCACTTCTTACCTCTGGTGGCTGGCCAGTCTGGGTTCAGGTGTGATCTCCAAACAACAGACACCCCCCACCACACACACACCCCTCCCATTGGTCCTTCCCTTTGGCTATTGCCCTTCAACAGTGTCTCCTCCCACACAGCTGAGCTTGCCCTCGGAAGCAGTGTACCTGTGCGAAAGGTGCCCAGTGGTGCCTGACATCTAAAGAGGAACTGTGCAAACTCTGGAATGATTACTGAAGTTGAAACTGTCCAGACCATCGAGTTAACCACACACATACACACACACACAAAAAAAAAAATACAACCACTGCTCTTAAGTCAATTCCAACTCCTAACAAGTCTACAGAACAGCATGAAAGTGCCTCATGGAGTTTCCAAGGCTGCAATCTTTATGGAAGCAGACTGCTACATCTTTCTCTCATGGAGCAGCTGCTGGGTTCGAACCACTGACGTTTCAGTTTGCAGCTGAGCACTTAACCACTGCACCACTAGGTCTGTCTCTCTCTGTATGAAAGCTGTGGGCTCATTAAATTACTTTAATGAACCTATTAATGTTGCATGTGAATCACAAAAATCTTACATACCATTAAATGCGAATGATGAGAAGGGGTAAATCCTGAGCAGACATCTTAGTGGAGTGCTCCCACAGTAAAACTAGGCTCAGAGATGGCTGTTTGTTAGTCACCATGATTGCCATAAGCACAGGTCATAAAATTGATAGGGTAATTGGGCTCTGAGGCGATGTAACCGAAAACTGTCCTGTGTATGTTCATCAGCCAATTAATTCTGAAATGATGAAATTGAGACAGTAAATGATATAGCAAGAGCAAGAGGTATTTCCACACCTCCTTGGTAGGCTTTCCATGGTAGCCTTTCCACGGATAAAGCGAGGAGACAACAGCCAATAGAGGGAGCCAACCAAGGGACTGCTTTCTTGAAGCAAACACCCATCCAGCCCTTGAAAGTCAGCAGCACCGGTTGTCCCATCCTGGTGGTGTCATAAGTGCGCTTCTTACGCAGAAGTGTTGTCTCCACGTTCAAGGACTCAATTCATACCAATGTGGAAATGGAAAAGTAACAAGTACCAACATTTTAGTGTCTGGCATGCCTCACATGTATGAGTATGTGTAAGCTCTGGGTGGCCACGTCTAGGACATTTTTAGATTTTTGTCCTATATGTAGAAAATGATAGTCTCGACTGCAGGAGAAAGGCTTTCTGTACATCACGAAGTGGTTTCCTTGTACAGCATAGTTAATGCCCCCCACCAGCTCATAAAAAGGACATGGCAGATTTGGAATAAATCTGGAGCAGACTTAAACATAGCTAAGCTCCACACAGAATTCAAGTCTGATGCTTGCCTCAGATTTGTGGAGAGGGTAGATTGTCTAACAAGGTTATACCAGATCACCAATCTAGAATTCAGGGCTAGGCAGAAGGATGACACCAGGAAATCATACGCCAAAGAGCAGCTGCAGGCAGGCCAGGTTTCCCCAGTGATAGTTTGGAAATAAATCAGCATCACTTCCTAATTATTTTATTTCAAGGTCTTCAGCTATTAAACTTTAGTAAGAAGTACTGATGAGACCAAGAGCCTATGCTGAAGCCAGTTAAAGAAAGAAACAACAAATGGTATCTCAGTTTTAACATTTTATTGGGTAAATGATTTTAAAGGTAACAATAGTGTCAAAACTACTCCAACATCTTTCCACAGCCATACCTTACAGACCCACATAAACCTTCTCATATTTTTTCACTCATTTTTAATATTTTAAAGCTATACATATCGTATAAAATGCCCATTTCCAATAGTTTCTTCAAACTATTAAGCAATTAAATGTGGAAGGAAGGAGGCTCTAGTTACACTGAAAGAGGTTTCGGGTAATCTGTGATGTCTTACTATAATCAAAAAACAGGTTACTACGAAAGAAGGACAAGAAGAGCTACACCAGGTAGCTGTTTGCTCATTACAAGTCTCGCCATCACATCACCAAGAACTCATTATGCTGGTGACTGATTCAAAGTAATTTCGGGGAACATATAAAACACTAAAATAACTTAGAAACCAGATCCAAATGTTTCAAAAGTAATCAACTTTGATATACAAAAACAGTCAGAGGTGGTTACAAAAGTTTGTTTTCTCAGTGCGTCTGTGTACCAGCGCAGTTACTATGTCCAGAGCAAAATAAAAGGTTTATTTTCTTCTGAAACAGTAATAAAAAACAAGGAAAACATATCTTTGTATAGAAAGGATCAATGCTGGTCTTCAGAATAATGTAATCAGAAACCCTTAAATTGAGAGGCACACAGCGGGCTTCTGCTTTTAAAAAATAAAAGGAAAGTCACCAGTTTATTTAAATGGAGGAGGTGCTTATACCCCTTAAATAAACTTAATTCAATTTAACATCACTAGCAAAAATCACTTAGAAACTGTACAAAAATAAAAAAGTTAACACATTTAATCCTGCAAGGTTTTTGTAAGGACTGGAAGGCAGGCTTTTGGAGCAGCATTTGGGCATGGCTGGGGGCTTCTTTGGTTTGATCTAACACAAGTAAGAGATGGAACCTATTCCAGATGACAGCTTCAAATTTCCTGCACATCTGAAGACGAGGAAAGAGGCCACTATACAAACTTCCGGTGTGCTGCACACTGGGACTATGTGCACTGGGCTGAAAATCCTACAAGTGCTTTAGGTGGGGTGAGGGGCAAAGAGCAAGCCTTGCACTTCCTCCACAAGTTACAGGGACCACCCCGAGGAGGGATGTTGGGAGAGGGCAGTAGCACATTCTTGTGCAGTCAGAAGGCCACTTGAAGGAGGAGGGGAAAACAATTGTTCTTTTAGAATACGGTACCTGGCTGACCTTGTTTGAGAACAAGAAAACCCTTCCAAAAATGGAAGCCTTTTGCTACATACCAAAGTAAAATGGTATTATTTTCCAAGAAGAAAAACACAGTTGCATTTGAAAATGGAAAACTTAAATGGAACTAATTAACATTAAAAGGGGCTATGTAAACTTTGTGCTACTCAAATGAAGTTCAAGTATTACTTCTGAGCTGTTTCAAGATCGCTGAACTTATACAATATTCTGGTGATAAGAGTTCGATTCACATTTGTGTTTCTGAACAAATAAACCACAACTGGCTAGAACACAACTTGTGCAATTAGACTCTTTGAGTTCAAAACACATGCTACATATTTCAACATGTTTAAAGTTAATTCAAACCACGTAGTTGACAGCTTGGTAATATAGGACAAAGGTGAAAGGGTCTAGCATTTGTTTGAAGCACACCATTACAGTTTGTATGCACACCCTTTACACTACAAAGTCATTTAGTCAACAACTACTTAGAGACAAAAATGCACTGTGCATTAAGCAGAATAAAAAAGGAGACAGAACTATCCTTTTCCCCCAAGCCATGGTGGAAAATATTGCTGACCTCGTCCTTTGAAGCCTGCAGGATGGTTATTTCTTCAGTATAACATTATTACACTGGTAAGAAAATCTGTATAACATCTGCATATATCAAGGATTTTAAAAAATCTGATATGATTTTAGAGTCCACATGACCAGTCACCTGACCCGCTCAAGATTGATTAGCACCTTTAAATACATAAACACACACACACGTATGCATGTATGTACGTGTAAGTATACACACAAACATGCACACATACATGTACATAATAGATCTTTTCTTTAAAAAAGAAACAGCTTCAACCATAAGCTCACCCAGGACAGGAGCCTGTTGAACTGATGAGATGATGGATACGATGAATTTCACGACAATATTGGTCTATTTTGTCTCTCTTCAGTTTGCTTAGTTTTTGACTTTTTTTTTTTTTTTTTTTTTTTTTGCAGCAGACAGTATCATTCAGTTTGTGCTCAGTTTCCCTATAAGGGCAAGAAAAAAAGTCCATCAGGTAGCCACTTGTTTTCATACTGAAAGACGAATCTGCTCCAAAATGTTCCCGAGGAGAAATGAAAAGGACTAAAAAATCCCTTTCTAAAGCCTATCAGCTAACTTTTTCTGTATAAGCTCTAGGTTCAACGGAACTAGCTACCAAGATTGCATTTCAGGCTCACAATTGGTTTTTTAGTTAAGGCATCACACCTGAAAATGATTAGCTCAACAGTGGATGCTGTGGATGAAGGAATACCAACAACCTTCTGAGAACTCTCATCCAAAATGAAAGCAGTTGGCTTTGCCTTACTGACAAGCAGAAGGAATTCAGCCAAATTATGTCACAAATTAGAAAAGGATTCTTGAATTCTCAACTAGCAGTCTGTCACTTGTCCCAGCTACTATATGTAGAACCTATACCATTTCAATATTCAGTGGCATTTCTTAGAGTTTTAGAATATATATTTTGCATCATATGCATAGTCATCACTTGATACACTGGTTTGGAAAAAATATGTATACACAGACATATATATATGTGCGTGTGTGTACACAGAGACATATGTATATTCACTAACATAAAATGAAGGCAAGCTTTCTCCAGAATCTGTGATTTTCCTGGGGACATAGGTCCTCCTGCTGACATCAGGAAGTTCACTCTGTGTCTATTGTGAGAAGACTAGCCCTGCAAATGAGCCAGGCTCTAGCTAGGTCATATCTAAGTGCCAAAACCATTACTCTATTTTTCTAGGTGTTAACATTAACATCTTAACAACATGGTTACTGTGTTTCTATCACAAGTATGTAGTGCAGAAAGTGATTCAAGCTATTTCATGATTCTGAAATTCCAGTATTGTCCCCATGACAAACATAGCTGAGATCCTGGCATACATGAACTTCTGGTTCATGAGATTATCTTTACTACCATTTCTTTAAATGGTAGCTACAATTGTCTCTGGCCAATCATGACTTCTAGAAACCTAAAGCTAACAAATTTAAATTACTATGTAATAGACAAATGTCCCTTTTTGGTTTTTTGCTCAAAATATTTTTTTTTCAGTTTAAAAAAATACTTAAGAGGAAGGAATTTGTCTCATCTGTTGCGTCACATATAGAAACATTAAAACATTTACAAGAATATTTCTCTAATTGCCTTTTTTCTATTCCTTCCTCTTAATTCCACTTAATTCCACTCTTCTCAAAGGCACTAAGTTCTATATATGCTCTCTTTCTAATATGCACTGCTCTTCAAAGTGATCTCTGTAGCATATTTGAAAGGTAGTTCGTACTTGCTTGAAACAGTGTTTTAGTTTGTGAGTTTACTCTGTGAAGTGATGAGGCAGGCAATCTCTCTGCTAACCAGCACAGCAGGCACACATGACTCTCCACTGTGACAAGCCCTCCATGGACCTCCGAATGTGAACTACTAGCACTCAAATCATGCATTTTAGCCATGGGAAAGTGTACACTTACGGAGTGAAGATCCACATATTAAGTTCTCATAACAAAGTGAATTTTCAGACAGGTCTAAGAGTAATGTACAAATTAGTTGATATGAATTACTCTTGAACTCAACTATCAGAAAGATCCACTTACTGAGAAAAACTGAAAAAGACCCTAAATCAAATCCTTAAAAACGTCGCACTTTCTTCCATCCACAGTTGAAGGAAAGCAGCAAGGAAACCAGGAAAGAAGGCAGATAAGGACAGAAAGGTAGAAATCTTACTTAGATATGAAAAGCCGAATTCCGTATAATATTATAAGGAAATAAAACCCCCAAAGTTATATATGCTGTGCTGCAAAAAAAAAAAAAAAAAAGAAAAGAAAAAAATCAATGATCAAAATAATCCAACAGGATCTTCTTAACAAATGCCATTCTCCTACCCGTTGCCATGATGATAGTGACTATGTCAGAGCTTCACCATAGCAACGGAAACTATCATCATAAAATGGTACAGTAAAAGAGATAGCTAGACCAAGAAGGGGTAGGGTCTCCTGGGAAGAGGTCTGCAGAGAGGCCCAGTGACTGGCTGTGCGGCTCAGTGTCAGGAATAATGGTTGTATGGTGGAAGGGGAAGCCCAATGCCATTCGGGAAATGGTGATGCTGGCGATGAGCAAGGTATTCAGCATAGCTCAGGGTCATCTTTTCACTACGGTACCTGAAAGAAAGTCATGGAAAAGATGAAGTTAACATCTGGAAATAGATAACATGCCAACATGAAAGTTAGGTGGGACCTCGGAGATTGTTTTATAGGTGGGGAAAAAGCAGCCCAGAGAGAAGCACTGACTTGCCTGATGTCACATAGCTAGTAAGTGGCAAAGCTAGGTTCAGAACTCAGGAATCCAAACTCTCCTTCCAGTGCTCTTTCCACGCTACAATTCCTTCTTTAATTTGTTCTTCTAGAATTAATGAAAATTTTCTTTATTTCTTGTAGAAATTTTATTTCTCCATTACTCCCAGTTTGCTGACAGGAGGGAATGGGGAAAGCCACCTGTTACCATTAGGTGCTCACTGAAGTGCTTTCTTCCTCCGGGAATCTTCCATCCCTCTGATGGTTCTTTTCCTTCTGTGCACATGTCTACTTAGGTCTCCCAGTTAAGTTAAAACAAAAACAGAACTTTCCTTAATCCTGGTACCCTTGAACCCTTCCCCATCTCTAGTCTTGGCACTGTCAAAGGGCGCTCCTTGGAAACTCTAGGGAGCAGTTCTATGCCATCCTATAGGGTCGCTATGAGTTGGAACTGGCTCAAAGGTAATGACGTGTTTTGTTTTTTGTTTTTTTTCCCTAGTCCCCTAGACTGTGAGCTCAGGGAGAACAGAAACAAGCATTTTCGAATCTGTAAACCTACAGAGCTTAGAATACTCCATTTTTAGACTACAGGTATTCAAGTGTGGTTTTATGGAATTGAAATAAATGGAAACAGCAGCCGATTTTCTTAAAATGTTTGCTATTTCCCTTTTAAATAAGTATCCCTATTATTTCATGCTGAAATTTATTTTACATTTGTGGGTCTAGCTGAATTGTGTTTTTCAGTAAGCTTTTATGGTCGATTTCTACCACTGCCAAAATTCAAAGGTTAAATTCAAATTTGAGGACTGCTTATCAGAATCCTGGGGTTCTGCTAAGCAATGTCAAAAGCTAACAAACAGATAATTCAGGTACTTTCTCCAAAAATACCGTCTAAAGTCTTAGAGGGCTTGCTTTTACAAAGCCAGAGTAATCACATAGAGCTAAATATGGGAAGGATAGCCTTATACATCCTGCAGCCTTTACTGCCAAGCAGAGCTCCATTGCATTCACCCACAGTATGCCTCTGCCATTCATTTCCACCAGGTTTCAGAAAAGAAAAGCGAGTATAGTTAGAAAAAGGAAAACCAGAGGGTTACAGGCATACATGTCCTGGTTACCCCTGCACTAGAAAAATGCCTTTGGTACCTGGTCAGTTTTATGGTTTTCCTGAATTCATTAGTGATCGGAGCTTTGTAGCCTCCTTTCCTCAGTAAGGAATCTATGGTCTGAATATGGTCCCATCCTGCAGAGAGTTAACCAGATAAAATATCAGTCAAGCACATGTTTAACAAGCACCTTTAGGTAGATACAAAGCAACTTTGTAAAGGTCAGCTATCCTTGTCACCAAGCGCCACCAAGTCCTTTGGCCCTAAAAACAGTCACACAGAAGAGCTAAGATTCTATCTTGCACAGAAGCAAGTCCCTCCCCTCTACCTCCACCTTCAGTTCTGGCTACTGAAGATGTCTAACAACCTTGGCTTCATTATCTCAACCACACTGGAAGGGAAGGAGTCTTAGAGGCTGGCAGAAACTGCTCGGTCATGTGTTTGTAATGAACCAAACACCACTCTCTAACAATGGCATCTTTTAAAGAAGAAAAGTGCCTAAATGTCCTTGTGCCAACTTGGTAGTATTCAGGACTCCCACACTAACTCATGTAATTGCTGTGCCTAATGCTGTCTTCTGTTGTCAGTCAAATGCATTCTGTGCTCTGACGTGGGATGGTATACTAATATCTGAGGCACTCTACCTCTAATGTATGCCTTATGAAGTGAATGATATTGCAGAATTGAGACATTTTCTAAAGCAAACCAAGCAAGTCTTCAGATAGCTGCCTTAAAGGCTAACTCTCTTGTTTTGGACTTTAATGAGGTTAAACTTGATTGTTATGTAGCTGACACTGATATGAAATGCAATATGGGAAAACGAAATTATAAATCCTTTCTGATAAGAAGGAAAGCTCCATGAGATGAAGATGACATATGAATTTCAACTAATATGAAACTAGAATTTCGAAATGGCCAGAAAGGACAAAATGCCACAGAGTAAGAAGTTACTTTGTAGTACAGTGTTGCTTCACATAGGCTTGTGATGCCTCTATGAAATAGGACAACTTTTGTTGATTTGAAACTGTAGACCAAGCACATAAAACAATGGCACTTCACATATTGGCAAAGGCCTTAATCTTCATGGGAAAGCTACCATCTTTATATTGGCAGAGTGAGTCACGGCAACCACTGAAGAATGAAACACTTTGGCACTGGCAATAACAATGTACTACTTGCCTACCAAAAAGTAAAAAAAGGCTTGACTTTATGTTGCAAGGCTATGCACAGTGGAAAACTGGAAAATGGTGCCTCAAATTAGTACCAAATTGTTGCTTACAGTAAAACCCAACTTTTACAAATCTTTACTTTTTTAAGTATATTTTTGTGCATTTGGCTGGCTTTTTGTGCATTTATACTTTCACACTGTTGTGCAGAGATTCAACTTTGGTGTAGTTCACTGCTTTGATAAGAGACATCACAGTGGTGGTGATGGAAGAGGCATTCCTTACAATTTGACAATGATCAATCATCAGACATAGCTGCAAGGTCAGATACCACATTTTAATTTATATATTTCTTTCAGTTCTTCACCAGATCGTATGAAATAAAGTACAACAATGACCTTGCTCCTTTGCAACCTCCGGTAGGTAGGTGGCGGTGCGTTTTGATCCTTTTTCATTGATGAATTCTATTCTAATGCCATGTACACCCACCTGAAAGAAATTTGCAGTTTTGTTAGTACAGTTTTCTTCAGAGAAACAGAAAGTAAAGATTATAATTTAACTCTCAAGAGGATGCAGTTCTTCCTTTCCCCTTGTGTTCAGCAGGACATATCAGTTTTCTCTTTCCACAGCTTTAACTTCGGGTTGTGAAGGCCACAATACTGGCCATGGAGACTGAAAATGTGTTTTTGCAGGTGCCCAACATATATGGGGCCATGCTATTCTGTTTGGAACTGGGACAGCCTATCCGGGGCTGTGTGTAGAATATGATGGTTGATGGCAAGAATCCTGTCCCTACTCCCAAAGTGTGGCTGGTGACAATCTGTAACTAGAAAAAGGGAACTGACTTCAAAAAGAAGAGCAAACAACCATTCTGTTTTTCAGGTAGAATCACAACTTCAGATTAGGTTCAAAATCTCTGGGCTTACCCCACTGAGTTTTTTTGACCCAAACAGTTTGGATCTTAAAATTCTGTTGCTATGCAAGTCTGTTCTGACTCTCAGTGACTCTCTAGGACAGAGCAGAACTGCCCATAAGGTTTCCAAGACTGTAAATCTTTACAGAAGCAGACTGCCATATCTTTCTCCCATGGAGTGGCTGGTTGGTTTAAGTCACTGATCTTTCAGTTAGAGCCAAGTGCTTAACCACTGCACCACCAGTTTGACTCCTCCCAAACTGTCCAGTCCCTTTAAAATCTCAAGACTATATGTAATGAAGCAAACATGGTCAGAGAAGACTGAAAAAAATATTAGTAATAGCAAGTAGATCCTAGAGCACTGTTTACCACAGACAGTATTTCTTAAAAATGCATATGGCTTAAAGTAGACCAGTGGCAACCCTTTACTATTCATTGACATCACTGTGCACCCCTCTCCCCCTCCCACAGTACTTCTAAATTTAAGAGCAATAAAGATTTCAAATCCCTTTAGGCCAGGGCATTTTTACAGTTTCTCTAGATAGTAGCCCAGAGACCACTATAACTTTTTGTTTTCTTTTTTAACATGAAACAGACAAACCTTTGGTGATACTCTAAAAGTTTTGTAAGTAAATGTGGGCAATTTCTTAACAACTTTTTTTTTTTAATTGTGATTAAATGAAAGTATACAATCCAAATTAAATTTGCATGCCCATCTATCGGCAGCTCCTTCTGCTCTTGTTGCCCAGTGACAGCACGCTCCTCCCTTCCATTCTATACATGTCATATCCTCTTAACAATCACCTGTCCCCTCCTCTCTACCCTCTCTTCTCCCTTCTAGTAAGAGGCCAGTAGGACAGCATTCTATAGACTCATAGAACCAAAAAGTGCACACACCATATGGTGACATTGTGTCCCTGAGTCCAATCCATTCCTGTCCTAAGTATTGACCTCAATAATGGTTTCTGGTCAGGGGCAGCATCAGGTTTAGGAGCCATGCTCCCAGGGGAGCCACTAGGCCTTTGGGCCATCAGTTGCAGTCTTTCAGTGGAGTTCTTGAGGTTCACCCTTCTTTTTCTCATGTTGCCACTGGGACTCAACATTGTGTGCCCCATCATGGCCGTCTTTGGTGGTGGCCAGGCACCATCTGTTTCTTCTGGTCACATGTTGATACAGTCCCCCATTCACATGGGTCCTTCTGTCTTCTGGGCTCTTTTCCCCTCATGTCTGTGTTGTCCTTGGTGATCCTCTGTTCTGGCTGAGTTGGGACCATTTGGTGTACCTCAGATGGCAGCTTGCTAGTTTTTAGACCCCAGGCACCACTCACCAATATGGGGTGCAGAAGACTCTCTTAGCAATAGGCTAGTTATGCCAATTGGCCTCAGTATCTCCTGAGAGCATAGTCTCCAGACCCCCGTCCATACCATTCTATCCTTGCAATATTTGGTTAAGATTAGAAGAGTTTTCAGTTTATGCTGAAGTCTGGTTAAGTTGATCTTCTTTCTACTGTGTGCAGTCACTGCTTTCACCCAAGCAAATTTGTATAAACTGTCTAATCTATGACCAGCCCTCTCCCTTCCTCCCCACCCTTGCAGCCATCAAAGAGTCTTTTCTTCTGTACATGAGTCTGTTTTTAAGTCCTTATAGTAGGGTTGTCATACAATATTTGTCCTTGTGACACTGACTGATTTTACTCAGCATGTCTTCCAACTGAAATCAGGTTATGAGATGCTCCCTAAAATCATCAGTTCTTTAAACAATTTTTTAAGTAATACTTTTTCCTTGATTAGCATGAAATCTAAAGCAATTTGTCTTTCCCCCTCATCTTTCACATAGGTTATAGACCTACAGATGATAAAAAAAAAAAGTCCTTAACTTCTTTGTAAACACTGATAGTAAAAATGAAATTTCAAAAGCATAAACAAACCCCATTCCATTCTCCCCAAACTAGGCTTGCTCTCCATCAGTGGTTCTCAAGTGGAATATAAAGCTTTTCAAGTGCTGGAGGCAAGCTGGAAGACCATGTAAACATTATTCCCCAGGAATGGGCCTTGTTTTCAAAGCAGGTGAGTATAATCCTAGACATGTATTCTTTCCATTAGTCTGAACAGAAAGGTCTTGAAGAGCGGGAGGGGGGCGGTTCGTCAATGAAAACCACTTTCGTTCTTATCGTGAAATTGTCCAATTTTTCAAGGAAAAATATTCTGTGGAAATCCATTGTGTTCTTTCCCCCATGCATCCATCTGAGTCTCTCAGATCTGGGCAGTTATTATTATTATTATTAAAGCATATCTCTGTTGCTGTTTCTTCTACCTATTTAATATCAGTAGACTTAGGAATCTCCTGCTAAAAATGCAACTGGGGCAACTGTTTAAAAACGAACACAGTCAGCCTCTCATTCACAGCAGGGAAGGACTAGGGTCCACCAAGAAGAAATCTGAGTCCTTAGCTTTCAGGTATTTCCAGCATGAAGGACATCTACTAATCTCCCCTATGCCTGCCATAGTACTAAGACAGTGACAAATTTGCCATGGTTTCTGATCAGTGACTTTGATTTTTTTTTTCTTAAACAATTTTAGAATCCTTGTAATTTGTTTTTAAAAATACCATAGTTTACACTACAATCATTCACTGCAGTTAATTTTTAATCTTCAACTCTATTCATCAAAAATCTATCATGTTAAAATTGAAAAGAATATTTGATGTTTATTAAGGCATCTAAATAAAAAGTCAGAGAGGAAGAATGTCTCCCCATCCACGGTGTCCAACTGGTGTGGTATGCAGAGGGACCACCAGTGGCTTGTCACAATTTGGGGACGTTTTAATGCTTAATTAAGCAAGTATAGTTTGGAAAAAGAACAACTCCCTAGATGATTTTTATTCTAGGTGAATTTGATAATCTCTAATAGCCAGTCTAACTCTGACAAACTGTGACTGTGTATTGAAAAAAAATGATTTAGGTAAATGGGGAGAGGTGATTTAAATCCATAAGTTCTTTCTTCATCAGAATACATGGTATGTTCTTCAACAAATATTTCAGAGGTTTAAAAGCCTAGTAATCTGACAGTTAAAAGAACCATTAAGACTAATTGTATGGTATATGAAGGATACTTCAGTAACACTGGTATATTTTTTAAAAAAGATTAAGACCAAAAATGAAGGACATGTTAACCAAAATAAAAATTACTTGCCAGTAACACTGCTGAACTTACTTTTGTATGTGGAGAAGTCCCCACTATGGAAAAAGATATCACTGACATTCTGTCCTTTTGAGCTACTGGCACACTGAAAGCTTTGTTTTCTGGCTTCCTATGATTCTGAGCAATGGAAAGACCCTATAGACTGAACTGTATGCATGTTGATTTTTAAAAGGAGTCCTTTGTAAGAAGTAATGTCTTTGATAGGTCAAATATATATTTCACAATCATGAAGCCAAAATCAGAGTGACAAATTTTTCAACTAGTAGAATCTGGAGAATGATAATAATCTTCTTAATAGACATAAAGCACAATAGCTTTTTGTATTCTGTTGAGCAACCATATTTTCCTTATGCCCAGGACCATAAATGCCATTATGTAGTCATACTGCACAATCAAAGCAGGAGAGTGAAAAATGGCCTGATAAGAGAGACTGACCAACTCTGGCCAACCTTTTGAAATCAATGGCTTTGCCAATTAAGTCATCTCCGATGAAATGAATACTTAAAATGATTTCATACTGTTTCAGGAGGCCACCTGTCATAGCTGCAGCTCCCAAAACACAACCCTCATACATCAAAACAGAATCCTCTTACGCAAACTGGAAAATCCTTTGGCCTAGAAGCATCCCTATACCAAAGGCTATGGCATTCTTTTTTATCAGCTAGATAAGTAACCAGCTAACCAGGGAACTGGGATTCCCTGAAGCACACTTACTTTAAAACTCTGTTTCAGTAACTTTCTATAGAATATGGGCAAAGTATGTTACCAAATATACAATTAACTAATTCTACCACTACCCAGAATATAGGCAGGTGAGCCAAAACTGGAAACTTGCAAATCTGGCCTTATGGGAGTCTGCAGGTCATTTTCAAAATTATTAAACAGTCTGAAAAAAATGCTTTCAAGGTCCATCATCTATGATAATATCCTTTTAATCAAGACTGTACTTTTGCTAAGCAAAGCTATAAATCAACTTGAATGGTAGTAAATTAAATGTAGGACTTATAGATAAGAGGATATGGAATTAAACAGAGCTGTATCTGTGTATGCTGAGAGAACACTGTGACTGGTTCAATACATTCTATTTTGTGCTAAAAAGAAAGTCATATTTATTCTGACCCATTCCATAGCAAGTAATTTTGATTAATGCTATTATACAATCATTTGTTTTTAACATTGCTCAGAATGATTAAATATCAAGATTAATGTTAAGACCCCAAATATATATCTTGATTATTCTGGGGTTGAGTATCCAGTTTGGGGATTATTTATGCATCCCCAACTCCACCTGGCATCAGCCCCTTCCTCTTTCTTCTCTTGACCATTTCTCTGTTCACTCCTCTATCAGAGATCGGTGGGCACACACGAGATACACATAAATTAATCAACTTTGCTACATAGTAAAAGGTTCCGGAGAAGAGATTATAAATAATGGCTAAAATGAAGCTTCTAGACTGTCTACAGATTTCACTTATCCTTATTATCTGATCCTTTGTTAGAAGTGTGGCTTCATTTAAAACTATTATCCTCTAATGCAGTGACTCTCAACAGAGGAGCATTAAAAAAACAAAAACCAAAAAACTACCCTCTCCCACCCTGTTCGAATACATGGCCCATATAATGCTTCACACACTTGCATAAAGGCAAAGCTTAACCTACCCACTTTATCTATAAGGCAAGTGTAAGTCCTGTACCTTACTAGCAGCACACAAAAGGGTCTTGCTTTCTATTTGTGGACTTAAGCAGCAAGCGAACAATCTCAGTATGCTGAAACACAAAAGAGAGTATTTGGCTAAGTCGAATAGGTTCCATGCAAGCCTTTGATCGTTTGCATCTACAATTACCTCCACAGGTCCTGACCCTCAGAGCCAAATCTGGCCCTGGCCACATCCTGGCCAATGGAACCAATCTACTTCCTCAGGTGACATCCTGTCATAGCAAATGCTACATTTAGTCCCACTCTTGCCCATTTGCAGAACCAAATGTTTGGTTTCCCTGGGATAATATGGCCATAGCTCATTATCACCTGCTTTCACCTTGGCTAAAATAAAAAAACATCAAGCGGTCATAAAATTGAAATGTTGTCAGACATGTCTTTTTAGATGAAATCATTTAGCAAAATATTCTTCACAATTAACAAAGCAGCCAGTTACTGGCTATTTGCGTAAGCCTGCGCTGCCAGCCTCAGTATGCCAGTTGGCTGAATTGAATAAAAGAACCCTGTTCCTAAAGAGAAATGCTCAGGATGTTTGGCATCTCCCACCCTAACCTTTAGAGGCTGGCATCATAGGAGACAGCCCCTGGTACCACGGACAGAAGCACACCCCGTACTGGACAGCGTATGGGTCTGACCTGGAGTTAGTTAGGTATTCCTTATTTTCTTAGGAGAAAAAAGTGGTATGTGGTATTTTTCCTAACAGCAAAAAAGCCACAATGCAGCATATTCCAGTCTTTCACTCACAGCCCCCCAGTTCAGCCTTATGAAAACAGCAACTCTTCCTTTTCTCAATGAAAGCAAATTCAACATACTTCAAACTTGGATCTACTCCAGGTTTAGCCTCTTGAATGATTATTCTTGGACAAGGAAAATTAAGGTTTCTGTCATGAAGGCTCATAATAGTTTGTACAGATTCTAATGAATCACTTTTCCCAATACTCATATTACAAAAATAAAAAGATTAAATATTATCCTGATCCACTCATCAGATCCTCAGAGTTAAGACTCTGCATCACTTCAGTCCACCCACCAACTTGAGGTGCAAGGAGGAAGTTTTACAGGTGCTCATCTAATTAACATGATCCATTCAAATCTGGTCAAATAATAAATTTTGAAAATAGTTTTTATGCAATTCAATTTTTTAACTCAGTAATTTTTTTACCTCTGAAATCAATAAAAATTATAAACCTCATCTGTTCTGTTGCAAAAACAGTACACATATATTAGCACAAAAGACATCCTTTAGAAAAGTATAAAGGAGAAAATAAAGATAACCAGTAATCTAGTACCACCTAGTGATGAACCTTGCCTTAGTGACGTCAAAATCATTTTCTCCTGAACTGCGATGCCACCAATGACTATATTTTAGGCCGTTTTTATCCATTATCTGGTTCCTGTTGCTGTCCTTGCTTTCAAATATCCCTTAAGTAAGAGGCTTTTAGAAGCAGAAGAAATACTGGAAACATAAAAAGGATAATTGATGACAAAACCATTGCTAGGACACAAGTAACCTTTTAACATATTCTACTATAAAAATCCTGCTTCATCATCTACTTTGGATCAGTATTTTTTTTCTGTTTTTTTTTTTTTTTTAAAGCAACTGTAAAAGTCCCCTCAACCAAAATACCTACATATTACTCTCCTCTAAAATCCCTGCAAATTCGTCACCTTTAGCTTAGAAATCAGTTCAGTCTCCATTGACCAGTTCTTGGCTTTTGCAGAGCTTACTAAAGGCCCAATTAGTGCCAATTTTCATTCATGGAGGAACTTAGACATCTTGTCTATCAGGAACACAAGCCTGCCAATTTAGTTCACAGAGGCCACTGAACAACAATTTGATAATATTTATTTTAACTAATACCTAACATACAACTCTAAAATACCTGAACTTTCTAATAATCATCCCCATGAACTTCTAGAGAATTAGTGAGATTTTTAAATAAATCATGGCTAATGAAGAGGTGTTTTAAAAAGCTATGAAGGCAAGCATGTTTATATATCATTTGCACAGAAAGAAACTATCCTTACTCTAGCGCTTTACAGAGGGCAGGTGACAGCTCAGAGTGCAATGCAGGGGAAAAAAAATCCTCTATAATGATTAATTACAATGAGCATTCCATAAAAAAAATGAACATCTTGAAGCTTCCCAAGCAAAGTTCAGGCAACACAGGTGACCTTTACATAAAGAGCCTACTTTTCATGAAAAAGTTAGTAAAACACACTCTTACCATTCTTAAAACAGAGAGTGAAGAAGGGAGTGAAGTTACAGACAAGGACGCTCAAGTTACACCATTTCTTGTAATCTGGAGATATAAGCTAGTTTACTTTTCAAGACTGGGGTGGGGGCAGATCACCTCTTGGTACACATATTCAATATGAAATAATGTTTTTGCCTGATAAGTAACTAAGACAAATCCTATGCATGTTAAAACTGGACATTGAATATTTGACTCAGTAGAGTTTTTCTCAGCCTACAAAAGAGACCTTGTTCCTAAAAAGTTGCATGTGGGCTGAATTTATGCAAACTAGTGAGTTAATCTTATATAAAGAAACCCTATAGTGAATTCTTTCTGCAAAGCAAAATATCTATTTGTGTAGTGAAGTTATCCCCTAACCTGTTAGCTTAATTTGGATTTGCATATGTAATGTTCACTTAAAACAGGGGATACAGTAATGAAATAGAGGCATTTATGGTTCCAGAATATTTTCCTTCCTAAAGAGAATTCTTTTGTGAAAAAGAAAACTAGAATGCACCATTTCTTACATTAGACTATTTTTCACTTTTGGTACCTATGTTTCAATTCACAATGCTCATTTTAAAATTTACAGAACTCTTCTTATGACTTCTTCGTAGCTAGTGATGATTCATTCCCTGGAAGCAATATGAAAAGAAAAGCAATTTTTAAAAAGGAGTCACAGTGTTACAGTTAGGAGTGTTAACTAGTCCAAACTTTTCAGCTTCCTGGTAAAGAACAGAGTCAGAAAGGTCACGGAGCTGACCAGCGGCAGTCAGGAATAGAACCTGACTCTGTTAATTCCCCAAATGCAAAACTCCTCTGATGAAATGCTGGGGATACACACAGCTAGGCCAACTGTACGTGTGAGAACAGGCTGTAATGGAGCTCCTGGAGGAGGGGGTGGGAAGGGCCTGTGGATTATGGGAGAAGCAGCAGGAAAACATCCCCACCAAACAACACAATGGGAGGAAAGTAGGAAATAAATTGAGGAGATTCTAGAAGGGACTGAACAGCCCATTTCACTAACAAACAGTACCCAATAGCTAAAGGATCTTGCTATACATTAAATCATCGTCTAAGTTGTTACGTTACTTTCTATGGCTTGCTTTCCCACTAGGCTTCTTATATACTGACTTGTTGACTCACAGCAAATTCTTTCTAGATGGCCAGGATGCATGAACCTTTCCTTTCTCATGGCTCCACAGCATATTAAAAATATGTCAGGACAAAGACTAAATTATCGTAATGATGGCCACATCTTACACACAAATCTCAAAGCCCGTGGCAAAACACTGTGATAAGCATTTTGGTAAATATATTATGCCTGTATTTTTATTAAAAAGTAGCTATCTTTAGCTAAAATGGAAATAAAACATGCTTTACATCATAATTGGGGGAAAAAAAAACACCAAGGGAGGGGGACACCATATACAAGCAGAAGCCATTTATTTCACTTGGTGTCTGTGTGAGTCATGCGCCATCTGTGTATGAATGAGAACTTTTCAGTGGTACATTAAGACGAGCTAGAAAAATGCAAACCTCTAAGGGAGGAGGAAAGGGTGAAAAGGAGAACATTAACTTCCAAAATGTATGGGAGATAATGACAGGAACCAATTTATTCATCTCTTCCGTTTACTCTCAGGAAGGTTGGTGCAACAGCACTCTATTATTAACTGTGGGCGAACACGTCAGAAATGGAGCTGTGATCGCTCGAGAGGTATGCTTTAGAGTTGCTTTTAAAGTGAAGTGCAGCTCTCTGAGTACCAGGAGTCCAAAGAGGCTTACGTACAGTGACAGCTGCTTTGGTACTTCAGGGACAGAGCCAGACTAGGGTTCGGGGTCTAGCTCTTTAGTCCAGGGACAGATTTTTAGCACTGCATCATAAATATGCTGGCTGCCAGAAATGCCCCCCCACCCTGGCCCAGAATGCGCTGATTACCTGTAAGTGATGTGTGCTAAGAAGAAACAGTGCATCTGAGGACCATAATGCATTGCCCAAGCAACAGCTGTATGGTTAGGTGAGGTATCAGTGATCCAGGCAACTGGATATGGCAAAAACGGTCTTCTGGTTTGTGAAAATTCCATTAATCTACTGAAATATGGCCTAAGGGTCTACATTCAACTACAGAAAATATTTTTCCTCATGCCTTCAAATGATCCTGTCTCTAAAGCACAGCGATAAAAGATGCCTGACTAAAATTTAGAAAATATTTTGACTTCTGTCAACAGACTACTACATTAGCTCCCACAAGATCACTGGTAGCATACTTGCTATATGAATTCTTCTACAAACAAAAAGCTTATTCACTTATATCATCCTGAAAACAAGTAGCTGAGAGATGACAGACCTAGAATTACCCCTCAGCTCAGGCTCCAACTATTATCACGACATTGGTTTTATATCTTTTAAAAAGGAAACATCACTCCCCAACAGTCTCCCTGTACCAGTTCTAGGCTATCTATTGTTTTAGAGGGCTCCACCATGCTGCACATGCTTGTCTTTCTTTCTAAAGTATCACGTCTGCCAATCATCCCGTAATTCAGAATTAAGATAATGCTGTCAATGGAAAAACACAGAACAATGGTGATACGTTCTTGTGCTCAAATGCAAGGTGGAATCATGTTAGATTCCTCCCTAGGCGACAAATTTTCCTCATTTAACCATTCTGGCCCTGCAGGCAGATGTTTCAATTTATCAGATCATGAATTTTTCCCCCCAAATCCATCACTAATCATCCTTCTCATGCCTCCTCAGGCAATAAATAGATCTTGATTTGGGCAGTGATCCTTGGAGAGGTGGGATCACTTTTCCTGTTAGTTTTTACAGCCATTGTGGGGAGCAGATGTTTTCAATGGCTGCCCAGACTTACCTATAGACACTAATCTTAAATGTTGTAATTGCTGTTTTGAGGAAATAAAGGATATATAAGCAGAACTGATCATTCTGGCAGTTCAACATTGACTTGAAATTAATTACACTCTCCTGTGAAAGCATTTATCAAGCATTCCTCACAACACAAGCGGAAGCATTCTAGCCTCTAAAACAAAGTTGGAAGAATACTTCCTTAGTAACTTCCATTATAAAATCAGAGACACATTACGCAAATAATTTTCAAACAGACTTAAAAACTGTAGCTGAGGAGGACTATAAGCTGATAGGTAGCTCTGTTGTAGTCCACTTGTTCCCTGATCATTTAAAAATTATGTGGCGATTCCATTGGTCACGTTCCTCATCCTCATGACCACAGAGATGTCTTTCTTGTTACTGAAATGACCTCAGTCTATGCTTAGGATTTCTAGACTGCCCTCTTCCTGCTTTGATCTGGGCATTTTATCCTCGAATTGAGAATTCTATCGCAGTAATACACTTCACCAGTGGGGGTCAACTCTCAAACTGTACTTGGACCAAAAAAACCCTTTGTTAGAGGCTTCTGTGTAGATAAAATGTATTACATATTTTTGACTTTAAAATTCTCTGTTCTTTAACAGTTCTCTAACATTCTGTAACAATGTTCGTGTTTTCTCTCTGACACAAATACTTTGCATTTCAGTTTAAAATTAGACATTTATGGTGAATAGGATATTTCATTTGTGGAAGAAAAACTACCTACAGAACAATGTGAAATTTTTCATAGTAAAGAGTATATGTTCATAATTTGGACTGATTTCTCATAGAGGATGAAACCCTGGTGGTGTAGTGGGTTAAGTGCTATGTCTGCTAACCGAAACGTCAGCAGTTGAAATCTATCAGGTGCTCCTTGGACACTATGGGGCAGTTCTACTCTGACCTGTAGGGTTGCTATGAGTTGGACCCAACTCTACGGTAGTGGGGTTTTTTTACCTCATAGAGGAAATTCCCAATATATAAAAGAAAATATATATATATACACACACACAAAGATAAACTATAAATCAAGATCTCCCCATAATCTTTTAAATAATGATTTATATTCTATTCAATATACCAGTTACATTAAAAAATATGCATATATACTAACACAAGACACAGAAAAAGAATGGAAAGAAATATACCAAAATGTTAACAGTGCCTACCTCAGAATGGTGAAATTATAAATATTTTGTGTTTCTTTTATATACTTCCTTAATTTTTAAGTTTCCTCTTCAATAACTTTAAATTATTATTATGGAGATTAGTTGTATCTATATAGAATTCTTTTTTGCATTTTTAATGTGGTAAAATACACCTAAGATTTACCATCTCAACGATTTACAATCTGTAATTCTGTGGCGTGAAGTCCATTCACACTGCTGTGCAAGGCTCACCGCAATCTAGTTCCAGAAGCTTTTCATCACCCTAACTGGAAACTCGGTACCCATTAGGCAATCCCTTCCTTTTCCCTCCTCCTACCCAGCCCCTGGAAAGCACTACCATGCTTTCTGTCTAAGGATTTGCCTGTTATGGCTATTTCTTATACTATATTTTTATGCAAATAATACAACTTCTTCATTTGCTTGCCACCTGTGTCCTCCCTCCCATGAGGTATTTTCATAAGTGCTGCTATGCCAGTTTTTTTCACGTTCATCATAGTGCAAAGTATTTGGCATAAGAGAAATTTGTTTCTGAAGAATAAGGGTAAAAATTACTTTTTTACGTGTGAGAATGTGGTTAGGACTTTAAAAAAATATGAAGCATGCTTATAAAAATACCTGTCAGGGGGAGGGCACAACTGGCTAGAAAAACATAAAAGGTGCATGTTATTGGTGTCAAAATACAGTAAACGGAGTCATACCTAGATGACCATTTGTGTCTGGTTCCTTTTAGCATGTTTTCAAGGTTTATTCATGTTGTAGCATATATCAGTACTCCATTTCTTTTTAGGGCTGAATAATGTTCCATTGTATGGATATGCGGAGTTCTGGGTGGTTGATGCAAACAGTTAAGCACTCGACTACTAACCAAAAGGTTGGCTGTTCAAACCCACCTCGGCTCCTTGGAAGAAAGGCCTGGCGATCTGCTTCCAAATGGCCACAGCCTTGAAAATCCTATGGAGTGCAGTTCTACTCTGCAACACATGGGGTCACGATGAGCTGAAATCAACTCGATGGTAACAGGTTTTGCTTTTAGTATGGATAGTATCTATCACATTTAGTTTATCCATTTATCAGTTGATGGATATCTGGGTTGTTTCCACCTTTTGGCTATTGTTAATAGTGCTGCTGTGAACATTCAGTACAAACTTTTGTTTGAACACCTGTTTGGACATATACCTAGGAGTGGAATTCTATCGATATATACTTTTTAAAATGTCTTTAATTCTACTTTGGCACTCTGTGTTTAAAATAGTTAACTTTTTTTTTTTGGAGTTACTAAAGGCTAACACTTCGAATTTCATTCCTACAATAATACCAACCCATTTGCAGTCACTGACTATGGCAATTTTTTTTAAAGCCCTAACCACATTCTCACACTTAAAAATGTAATTTTTACCCTTACTCTTCGGAAACAAATTTCTCTTATGCCAAATACTTTGCACTATGATGAACTAACTAAAAAGGATAGTCTTTTCATCTTACCATAGCCATTCTAGCAGTACTTGATTATTTTCAAATGTATATTTTAGAAGTGTGAAAATACAGGTATATGCACTGTTATTTCGCTTCAAAGGAAAGCATAACTGAACAGACACCAATATTTAAGCCATAAGAAAATGTACTGAATACCCAATATGAAACAGCAGTATGGAATTATCGAGAAATTCACGCTCACAGATGATGACCAGAAGGGACAGATACACCCTGAAAGAGTACACAGTACCAGTTGATGTGTTTTATCTCGCACCCTCTTAACAGACAACTGATACATGTCATGAACATAATAGGCCAACAGTATTAAAGTTAATTTTAGCTGTGGACAGTGATTGAAGTGGGCTAAAGAGGATGAGGGTGTACTCTGGGCTCACCCTCAGCTACTGGATCTCCTGTTTTTCCTTCAACCCAAATATATGCACCTATACATATTATTCACTCTCTCTGTGTGTCTCTCATGCACACACATACACACTGCAATCCAGAAAACAGAAATCTAATTCTGGCTAGAGAAGAAGTAGTAGCAGCATCCTCATAACAGTAAAAGAATCATCCCAAACTTTTATATTTATTAATAAGTAGAGGATATGATTTGATTTGGGAGGATTTATACATTTTCCATAAAACTGCTAGACTTCTAGTTAGGAAAAATTCACACAGGAACAATAAATTTACATAAAAATATCAATTAGGAAATGTCCATTCTACAAAAGCTTTTACACATTCCAGCACAGCTAGAATCAGCACCATCATTTTTTTCTCCTTTATCAAATGCTTTCATGTTCTGATAACACTCCAAAAAAAATTTAACTGCAAACCCAAGAAGGAACTCTTTCATCCTACTCTCTAGAAAAGTTTCTAAATAGCTCTGGCACAACAATAGTTTATAACATAGAGATTTTTCAAATGAAGATTAAGTGCTTTAGAAATGCCTTATGACAAATGTGGAAAAACAGGATTACAGTACAGTGAGCTGTCCAAAGTCTCACTAGGAATCAGGGAAAAGCCAAAAATAAAAATCAATTCCAATTATAACTGTCAAAATAGTGATCTATGTACAAGGCAAAATACCTCAGTTACTATGAGAAATGCTTCTTCTTAAAAAAAAGAGATTTTTTATCACAATGATATTGTAATGTCATTTATGAGTGTTCAAAAAATGCTATGCATATTACTGAGTCCCATTGTTTAATTTTTATTGCACTTATTTCTTTATAATTGTTACTTCTATCTGCTACTAGACTGTCAGGTATTCTATGGCAGAGGCCAAATCTTACCACTTTGGTACATGTCATACAGTGCCTTAATACAGCAGCCCTTCTGTATGGGGTGTATTTGTGTATAGCATTTCATAGACAGATCCTCAATTATCACCTGTCAATCACCAAAGTAAATCACAGTCGGGACTTTTAAACGCCATTAATAAGTCAATTTCATATACTAAAGAATAAAAATGTAATCAATATAGCCTGCTCCAAAAATGGAAGTCAGCAGATACCCTAGACATTACCTTAATACTATTTGTTAGTTGTGATTAAGTGCATAAATTAAGGTAGTGAAGAATTAGTTAGCACTATTTAACTCTAGTTAATCAATACTATATTATTATCCATGAGTTGATTTCCCCAACAGGTGTTATTATCCTTACTCTTTGGCACCTTGCTTATGAGATGCATCCTCTGACCACATAATTACTTGGTGGCAGTTATACCAGAGAGCACAAGAATGGAAATAAGAGGAGAAATAAATTCCAATCAATCCTTACTACATATTAACAGCTTTTATGAGGTCCTGTGGAGAAGAAGTAGGATACAAATGAATACTAAATTCAGTTAGAAGATTATACCATTCGAAAAACTTTCTTTCACATGCATCTCACTGATCAACTGTGAGTTTTATTTATCCCTGTTGCTGTTGACCTCCTCCATTACAATAAAGAATGGGCTGAAATAGTTATTTTCTGGGCCTGATTTTTAATATCTACTCCAGAATTACCTTCATTTTACTTTAAAAATTTTCAACAGTCTTACCTCCCAATCCAAGTAATCACAGACATCTTCGAAGTTAGTGAGCAGAGACACTGAGCAGAAAAGTCGCGGCAACTCGTCCCTTGTCATTGGGGGAAAACGGCTATCTTTAAGGGCACTGTTGAAAATGAAACAAGTATTAAAGCAATCACTAGATGTGACATAGCCTAATTTCAAATGCAGACAATCATTTGAAAAAGATTAAAAATTACATGCCAAAGGTATGATCATTTTCAAATGTATTCACAGGCCCCCAAAATTTTAGATATCATTTTTTTTTTTTCATTTGATAGGTCCTACCTGCTAACCAATCCTGTGACTACTTCAGCTGCAAGGAGTTAATGATCAGTTATATTTCCTGGGGCACTCCCCTGTTACTTGTAGAATGCGACGTTTCCTTTACTTTTGAGGGGAATAAAAACCAGATTCCTGGAAAACTGGTAGGAACATTTCAGGACCTAATGCTGGTTGGGGAAGTGTGTGTGGTCTGTGTGTGTGTGTGTCTGTGTGTGTGTCTCTCTCTCTCTCTCTCTCTCTCTCTCTGTGTGTGTGTGTGTGTGTGTGTACTGCCAGGTCCTGTGCCATCCTCACAATTGTTGCTTCGTCTGAGCCCATTGTTGCAGCTACTGGGTCAGTCCACCTCACTGAGAGTCTTCCTCTTTTAAGCTGATCCTCTGCTTTACCAAGCAGAATGTCCTTCTCTAGGGACCGCTCCCACCTGATAACATGTTCAAAGGATGTATGACAAAGTCTCACCATCCTTGCTTCTAAGAAGTATTTTGACCATAATTTTTCCAAGACAGATTTATCTGTGCTTCTGGCATTCCATGGTATATTCAATATTCTTTGCCAACACCATAATTCAAAGGTGTCCATTCTTCTTTGGTCTTCCTTATGCATTGTCCACTTTTTACTTGCATATGAGGCAACTGAAAATATTCTGGCTTGGGTCAGGTGGACCTGAGTCCTCAAAGTAATATCTTTGATTTTGAACACTTTAAAGATGTCTTTTGCTGCATATTTTCCCAATGCAATACAGTATGTGTGTATATCAACATATATCTATTTACATATATATGTCTCTCTATATATCATGCTGTAAAAGGAAAGTTTATACTAGTTTGGCCAGTTACCATAGAAGAAAACTCAAAGAGCTCAAAAAGAGATTAAAATTACATTTTCTTCAACCAAAAGAAATAAGGGAAAATGAATATAATCATGCAAATTATAAACTAAAAATATGCACATGGATTTTAGAGCTCCTATAAAGGATGATTCAAGATCTGACTAAAAAAAGTGTAAAAGGACAAGAAATAGGGCTACTCTGGGAAATAAAAGTATAATTAGGGGACCATTAATCACATCAATGGACTTCTGAGTACATCAACTCTGACTGGATCCTGTAATCAAGTATAGTATATCACAGTGCCAAACTCTAGAAAAACTCTCTGTAAGGGACAAAAATGTTAAAAGACCATAATTCTTCCTGCAATAGTAGACTAGACAGAAGTACACACACGCAAGCACTGTATGTTCCTTGTACTTTTAAAAGAAACCATTTCCTGGTCAAGAAAAACAAACATCCTTCTGATTGTACACATATTAATGGCACTGCTGGCAGCCAAGCCATCCATCTTTAAACGTCCTATACAGCACACAGGCTTAGGAAACATGTTCACAGATTAATCCGTAGAGGAGAAGCCTACAAACTGCTTGGGTCATCATAAGGTTTGGAGGCCTTTGGAAATAATTTGATTCCTTGTTTGGTGAATTCCTCATTGCTGGCTTTTCTTTTTTCCATCCCCTCATTTTCATTTTCAAACTTGCTCACTCTATTATACAAATACAGTCCTATGTCTGTCAGTACTTTCCGTGCATTTTGATACTCATTGTATCCCGATAGACAAAGGAGATGCTTATATGAAGATGTACAGATGCCTTGTATTTATAAAGTTTAAGTGTTTTTCCCCTTCAGGGTGCCAAGATTAACCAAGAAAATCAGGAAATCTGTGATAACTCAGACTCTGAGAAGCATTTCACTATTTTATAGTTTAACAACATACATTTACTGTGGTTTGAGACTCTTCCATTTTCCTACTGGCAAATATATATTTTTAAAAGATATTAAAAAAAAAGATATTTTGGAATACTCATTCAAAGCCAAAATAAAGACATATATGTCTGTGTATACTCCCTACAAACACACACACACAGGCACACACATACTAAAGAGAAATTGTAAAACCTAGTCCAGAAAAATGTCATACATAAAAGCTGAAAGACCAATCTCATACTCACTTTTCCCATTAAAAAGAAGGAAAAGAGACAGAAAAAATAAAATGTAATTTAAATACACTTCTATAATTTCTAGAAGCTACAGTAACTTTTATATGTTTTATATGCTTTACTGAAATACAATTCACCTACCATAAAATTCACCCTTTCAAAGTATACAATTCTGTGGTTTTTTTAGTATATTTACAGAGTTGTGCAACAATCACCACAGTCTAATCTCAGAACATTTTCCTTATCCCCAAAAAAGAAACACCATACCCATTACCAGCCACTCCCCATTCCCTCTTCCCTCTAGCCCCTGGCAACCACTAATCTACTTTCTGACTCTATAGATTTGCCAGTTCTGGATGTTTCATATAAATGTAACTCTAAATGTGTGGCCTTTGTTTCTAGCTTCTTTCATTTAGCATAATGTTTTTCAGATTTATCCATGCTGCTACGAGTACCTACTTCATCCCTTTTAGTGACTAATAATATTCCATTACACACTTACACTACATACTGTTTATCCATTTATCAGTTGAGGAACATTTGGGTTGTTTCCATTTGGGGCCTATTATGAATAATGCTGTCACCAACATTCATGTACAAGTTTTTGTGTGGACATGTGTTTTGAATTCTCTTGTGTATACCTAGGAGTGGAATTGCTGGGTCATATGATAACTCTGCCTTTTTGAGGAGCTGCCAAACTGTTTTCCAAAGTGGCTGTACCATCTTACATCCCCACCATCAGTGGATGAGGGTTCTGATTTCTCCACATCCACACCAACACTTGTTACTGTCTGTCCTTTTTTATGATAGTGCTACACGGAAGACAAACCCACTGCTGTCAAGTCTGACTCACAGCGACCACACAGGACACAGCAGAACTGCTCTGTAGTTTTCAAGGAGCATCTGGTGGATTCAAACTGCCGATCTTTTGATTAGCAGGCGTAACACTTAACCACTATGCCACCAGGGTTTCCTCCTTAAATGAAGAGGTGTTTGCAGGTAGCTCTAGCTTTTACATTAAAACAATTATACATGCTGAGGTCTCCACAGTTCATTTCCTAACACTTCAAAGTAACTTACCATTTTGTTTACATTATGTCCTAGCAAACTTATGAAAGGTAAATTTTAGCTCAGTGCAACTCAAATTGTTTCAAATAAGTGAAAAGTTCAAATACCCAAAATGTAACTGAAGATAAGGCTAGCTGGCTTCTTTTGTGATATGCAGCCTTGTTGCTCAATCACTCTAGGCTTTAAAAGAAAGTTTAGAACAAGCAGGGAGTGGGAGAATGTGAGCACAGCAAGTGAGAGAAAATGGCAAGGATGCCTTCCATATCAAGACCTAAGCTGTTAACTCTAAAGATGTTGCAAAATACCAGAGGTACGCTCAGTCAGAATGGAAAGAGTCTGATTTTATGGAAAACACTCACACACGACTTTTTTTTTTCCAAACAAGACTTGAACTTTTTAAAATTTTTTATCCACATCTATCTAAATAACTTTTCATTAAATTCACAAACACAGAAAACAGTTCAAAAGGGTGCAGTCTCTCAACATCTCTCAATGCAAATCCCTAGGGGCAAGAACTAGCAAGGAAAACCTAGCAAGGCTTTAAGGGAGTATAAAAAGATGAGAAATCCAGCAGGAGACTGACCTCAGAACCACCAGGCCGCCATGGACCGCTGAGCAACAAGAGGATTCAGCCTTCCTCTGCCCAGCTCTCTTCAGAGTACAGAATACGCAACATTAAACTCAGACATCAGAGGGTATATAATATACTGCAGTCTAGAATTGGGCAGCAATTTGCACAAGGTGAGCCAGCTAGTCAGTGACCTATGTAGGAATGTTTCTATTGTCATCAGCTGCTGTCAAGTCAGCTCCTACTCCTGGAACCCTTCCGTCTACTGGAAGGACACGTGGCCTGCCCACGTGCCGTCTTCATGATCGTTGGGATCTTTGTCACAGCTATTATATCAATCCATGTCATAGACGTAGGGATACACCCCAGGTTTTCTGACTCCAGTTCAGAATTTTTCTTATATGTACATTTTAATTGCTATCTTTGAATAATCTTTTTTTTCTTTAATTTAAAAATTAAATGCTTTTCTTACTTGATAATTCTGATCTCTTACCTGAACTGCTTTGGCCTAAAGAATGTAAATAATACTGCAAGAGCATTCATTAGTAGCCAAAGGGTAAACAGGACAGCTAGATGTCCTGTCTGCTAGAATAAAAAGGATTTTAAAATATTAATATTATCCACAGAAAGTATTTTATGCCAAAGTAGTGTCTGCCAATTAAAATTCTAGGCAGCCTAAGGAACTAACAGACAAGAGAATCTTGTAATAAATTTGTATAAATTTCTCCTTGCTATAATAGGAAACCATTTTCTAGTTTAAATACAGCTAGGAAAACAAACAATTAAAAAAAAAAAGTACCAAACCATCTGGCTGCTTTATCATCCCTATGATTGATGGGTAAGGTTGAAACAACATTTTAATTCACACACCAAGTTCAAATATATTCAAATTGGCACCTTCCCAAGAATGTATTTCACCTAATTGAGAAGCAGCATTAACAGCCATCAAATTTAATATCTCATATTAAACAGAACTTTAGTGAAAACTAACATTTGGAGACTTAAGAATTTAGCAATCAAGGAATCAAAGGGTTTGTGACAGCAGCTACATTAACAATAGCAGTAGCAACAACAACAAAAAAAAGCTTGAAAAGCAAAACCTAGCTTCATCATAAATACTGCAGTGTACAACAGAAACTATTTCAATGAATCTCTTGTTTGCTCATTGCATTCATTTATTTTCTCAAACACTGATAATCTTGATCAGTTAACCAGTGGAAAGTAAACAAATTCAGAAGGGCCTCATATTACAGGCAATCATTTTTCAGGAAAAAATGTAATTAAAACCAAAATTAAAATTGTCCTTTAGATAGAGTGAAGAGAAACAAATCAAGCACACAGAAGAGCTTTGAAGCATCTAGAAAGTCCATCTCTACCTGTCCGGCACTTGGCTGGCTGTCTTCATCAACACTTCTGGTCGAGAAGGCACAATGTGCATTTTGGAAGCCCAGAAACAGAACAGTAGAATTTGAAACCCAAATGAAAACAGTTATCTCTAACGTGTCTTTCAAATTAAATAGTAATTTTTTGTTGAGGTTGTTGCTAGGTGCCATCCAGTTCAATCTCACTCATAGTGACCCTACATACAACAGACAGACAAAACAAAACAAAACACTGCACAGTCCTGAGCCATCCTCAAAATGAACTGTTTTCACTAAATTCAGGAACGTCCATTTGTATACTTCTCAGTGAGGGTCTTGGCCTCAACAGAACAGACTACACAGTGGCTGCGACAAGGGGCTCAGGTATAACAATGATTGTGAGGATGGTGCAGGACCAGGCAGTGTTTCACTCTGTTGTACACAGAGTTGCCATGAGTCAGAAGTGACTTGCCAGCACCTAACAATGACAACAGTTCTCAACTCTACATATTGTAATGTGACATGATGGGTGGGGCATGGACGTGAGAACTAAGGGAGAAAACTACAGGAAGAGAAGGTGAATAGGAGAGAAGAAAAAGAAAAAATACACACAAAGAAAGATGGAGACTTGATATCACTAAATTGTACATCTGAAAAACAATGAACTGGAAAGTGCTATGTTATATATATATTTTCACACCATTAAAAATAAAATGAAGATGGAGAGGAAGAAAACAACAAGAAGCAGAAAAAGGAGCTGGGAGGCAAAGAAAATACAAAAAAGAAAAACAGCTAAAAGGGGTACAACTAGAGACAGCAAAGAAGGGGGAATGGAAAGCTAAGAGTAAGAGGGGGATCAAGAGTGACAGATTCAGTAGGATTTGACATATATTATTTTACTCCCATCCTATGGGATTCAATTAGGCTTTAGAGTATTATCACCTACTGCCCTCTGATTAACTTTAAGTTCCTGAATTGCTCTAATCCTGAAATCTTAAAAGCCTCTACTCTATAATACAGCCACGGCTGCCCACCAGGAGGGAAAATTACTCTCTGGACTGCCAGCTGTGATGGCCAGAGCACTATCACCAGAATCCCACCTCCTACGCCACAAGTTCCTCACCTTTAAATTAGGAGACGAGGTTGTGAGTTTGGTTTAGTGGAGTATAACTAAAATTGGATAATACAAGGTCCATAAAAAGCAAAAAAACAGATGGCTAAATGTTTAGTGTATAAGCTAGTTATTCCTCATTTCCTTCCGTATCATTTCTATATAATGCTTTCCCTGCAGAGTTTCTGGATTTACTCTATTCCAGTTTTAGAAAGGAATTAATAGAAGTGGTTGGTTTTGTTTTTATTTATAATAATAACCTTTAAAAACATATTCTACCAGAGTACAATGAACATCATTTTCTCTTTATGACTCAGTTTCATTATGAAGACTCACTAAGACTTCGGGTCACTCATTACTATACAATACTGGCACACTGTGTTCAATGACCTTAAAAAGAAAAATACGTAGGTTTGGAAAACAGATGACAGCATGACCAACAATTACCATCTTGGGAAGTTTGAGAACATGAGGTCATCTCTAACCTTCAAGAGAATATAACAGAACAATAATCTGACATGAATTTTCAAAGTTTTCAAGGATCTCAACTTTGTGGTCTATAAATTAGGATACTATGAACTACTTAATCTAAGTTTTATTGTCCTTCTCTTCAAGTTTAGAAACCTCCACCACCCAGAAGAAGCATTATTTCTCCAGGACCATCAAAAGTGTGTTCAAAGTATAGCAACACTTTCCCATGCGTTACTGTCAATAAACATATCTCCTGAAAATGCAAAAGTGAAGTCACCACTAATACGTAACACTGTTTCACAGGCCTATAGAAGACAGCATAGTAGAATGGTCAAGAGTTTAGGTTCTAGAGTCAAACGTCCTTGCATCTGAATCCTGCTAACACTGGATACTAGCTGTGTGACATCTGAGCACACCTCTTAACCTGTACCAGCCTCCATTTCTTTATCTGTTAAAATGGGGATAACAGCAGTACCTACCTCACAGAATTGCTGTGACAATTAAAAATAATAACTGCATAAATGTCTTGCACACAGTAAGTGCTCAATAGTGCTATCGGAGAGTTTTGACTGAACATTAGCATGTTTTCTAAGTATATACACAGGGTTGCCCCCGAATCACAGTCTTGCTGAAAGGAAGAGAGCCACAGGACTAAGAGTGACCCTTCAGATTAAATGAGAATATTTAAAAAAGTTATCTTCTCTAGGAATTAAATGTGGTCATCTCAGGGGATAATGGCTATCTTTACATGTTCCAAGGTCTTTGAGAAGGCTTCACTGGGTTTAAACCTTTTTTATTTGGGAAATATTCTTTTATATATCTGCTATATGCCTTTTGGAGTTCCTGAGTGATTGGTACAAGTGGTTAACACACTCATCTGCTAAGTGAAAAGTCGGAGGTTTGTGTTCATTCACAGAAGCCTCAGAAGATGTGCCTGACGGCCTACTTCTGAAAAATCAGCCACTGAAGACCCTATGGAGCAGTTCTACCCTGACACACAAGGGGTTGCAATAACTAGGAGTTGGTGGCAACTGTTTTTTTATGTGCCACAGAGGACACAAGAGTAGTAGATTACTACATAATCTATACCCAAACCAGACCAAACTCACAGCCACAGAGTTGATCTGACTTCCAGTGAAGCTGTGGGACAGAGCAGAACTGCCCCATAGGGTTGTCAAGGCTGTAGCCTTCACAGAAGCAGACAGCTATGTCTTCCTCTTGTGGAGTAGCTGGTGGGTTCAAGCCACCGACCTCCCCATTACCAGCTGAGCACTGGAAAACACTGGTTAAAATTATATCAGGATGCTGAGATGAATGATCAGATGAGGTTAGCTTTGCTTTTGGAAGAACCTGCTTTGTATTCTCTGGTGCTAGTTTACTGGCTACCAGTGACCCAGAATTGCAGATAAATTTACAGAAAGAAATAGATAAAAAATTTTCGTCCATAAGGAAATCTACAGCCAAACCGGTTGCTGTCAAGTCATCTGCAACTCCTGGGGACCCCATGTGTGTCAGAGTTGGACTATGCTCCACAGGGTTTTCAATGGCTGACTTTTCAGCAGCAGAGTGCCAGGCCTTTCTTTAGAGGTACCTCTGGTGGACTTGAACCGCCGAAGTACTGGTTAGCAGATGAGTACATAAACCACTTGTGCCACTCAGGGACTCCCTCATGTATCGAGTAAGATACATTTCAATCAAGAGGTTCCATTATCTTGCAGATATGCATTCACATGCTGCTCTGTCACTTTTTCTTAAGTTTTCCCCTGACTAGATTTTTACATTCTTTGGTGTAGGGATTAGTCTTTTACTTCTATAAAAGAAATGTTTATCAAGAAATGTCGGTTCCTGAATTGTGCTCAAATTATGCTCCCTAGACTTAGATTTATTGTTTCATCCTACTGGTTGTACCACAGCAAAATCATCAGCTAAAAAAAAAAAAAAAAAAAACCTGTAAGAAGCAAGCACAAAACAGGAGATGAGAGGTTCCATTAGGCAGCAACTGCTTTACTTATGTAAGTCAGTGCTCTCCAGACTGTTTAGATTGAGCATTCTTATCAGCTTTGTTTTTAAATCTAAGCACACATCCTCAATATGTATATTTGTTTCTAAAGCATATACATGGACCGCTGTCACTAGCTACGATGGCAGAGCACAGTATACACTTACCGTCAGCTTTGCTGTTCACCACAACAGGTATGAATACTTATCCATATTTCTACAAAAATAACCCACACCCTCTATCTTGTTTCGGCCAGCTTTGCCCTCCCCCCTGTGAGGTATTTTCATAACTATTCTATGCTAATTTTTTACAGCAACATGTAAAAAAATTGGCACAGCGGTTCTTATGAAAATACCTTGTGGGTAAGGTGCAGTCAGCAAACAAACATAGAAGTCACCATAATACAAGCAGAATGGTGTTCTTGATAATATCTTTCTTAATTCTGGATTGATATCAGGTCAGTCCTGTTTAAATCATTTTTGTTTCTTCGTTTTCCTTATAACCTGGTATGAAGTCACTTGTAGAAATGCTGGTTCTGCCACCTTCATATCCTGGCTTTGTGCTTGCATTATTACTATCGTCATCAACCTATTGTTTTTGCAGGAATCTTGTTCAGTCACGTGTCTGTTTTGTGTGGGTTAGTTTATCTAGCTTTTAGCCAAGCCACACAGAATGGTCAAGTGGCTTAAGACTTCTGTTAAAAAAAAAAAAAAAGTTGAAGATGACAGTAGGAACTGTCAACCTACTTAACCAGGGACACGTTGCAGTATGCTAAGAGTGAATGAAGGAGTGTGTATGCCATTATCAACCCTAACAAACTGTGGGCCTCACACATCTCTCAGGATACCTCACTTGGAGTATGTGATAGTGACCCTGTGACGTGGACCAAATGAGAACACCTGAGTCAATCCATACATTCAATATTGTTAGTTGCTGGCTAGGAGATTCTGACTCATCGCGATCCCATGTGTGTGCAGTGTAGAACTGCTCCCCAGAGCTTTCAAGGCTGTGGTCTTTCAGAAGCAGATCACCAGGCTTGTCTTTCAAGGTACCTCTGGGTGGGTTCGAACCACAAACCTTCCTGCTAGTAGATGAGCACTTAACCATTTGCACCACCCAGGGACTCCATATGTTGAATACTGTTGTTGTGTGATAACAAGTTGACTCAGACACACAGTGACCTGATATGACAGAGTAGAACCGCCAAAAAGGGTGTCCTAGGCTGTAATCTTGACAAGCGCAGAACTCCAGGTTTTTCCTCCTGCAGAGCCACTAGTGGGTTTAAACCACCAACAGTTCGGTTAGCAGCCTAATACTTCACCACTATGTCAACAAGGCTCCTCATATTAAATATGAGGGTTCAAATACTTTCATGTATTTTACATAAAATAATCACATAAGGAACTTCTAATATTTTCTTCCCAGATAACTGATTATCTGGGTGCATCTCTCTTTGCAGACCTCTGTAAGGTGGAAACCTGTGAGAGAAGGAAAACTCAAATATTCCCTGCTAATAGAGAGTGACAGAAAAGTGGTAAGACTGGGTTCCCCTGGGAGCATGGCCCTGGCCCTGATGCTGCCCCCGTCCATAAATCATAATGGAGGTCAACTCTTTGAAAAGGAATGGATTGGACTTGGTGACACAGAGTGACCATGTCGTGTGTGCGCTTTATGGGTCTATGCGTCTAAAGGATGTCACCCTGCTGACCTCTTACTGGAGGCGGGGGAGAAGGTGGAGAGGAGGGGATAGGAGATTGGTGGGAGGATATGACAAGTATAGAACGGAGAGGAGTGTGCTGTCACCGGGCAAGGAGAGCAGTGGAGCTGCACATAGGTGGGCATGCAAATTTACATGGGAATGTACATTTTCACTCAATCAATTAAAAAAAGGAAAGGAAAAGTGATAAGACTGCATGCTGTCAAAGGCGGAAAACATGTGAAAGCTGGAAAAACTAGGTAGTCCCAATGAGTTCCATCTCTCACAGGTTTCACTGTACCTAAAAATAACATTATGAGCAAAAGCAGCTTTAAAGACAAAAAGAACCAACAACTGTTCAGCACCTACTAAGTGCTAGGTAGTATACATGTCATTGTCCCGTTTAGTCCTCAAAACAATCCCATTTTGGAAATGAAGAAATTGAGATTCAGTGATGGGTTGATATTCAGTGACTTCTCAAAGGTCACAAAACAGGTAAGCTGTGACACGAACTCAGGGCCACTTGCCTCTAAAGCCTATTCTGTTTTTGTGATACCACATCATTTTCAAACTCAGTATCTCTTACTGAAAATTAGCATAAATTTATGCATATTTTACTGGTTTTATGGCTTTTCCCCCAATCAGTGCTCATTTTCAGAGGTGTAAGTGGAAGTTTGAGGTGTGAGTGTGAGTAGGTTTGAAGCTATCTATAATAAGTGGTAGGTACTTCTTTAACGACAGTACTGGCTTGGTTTTGTTCTTCTTTCCCCTTTTGATCTTAGTGATTCAGAGCTGTTGTCATTGAAAAACATCTGTTTTATCTAAATTTAATAAGCCCCATTAGTGGGATACTAAACCTTCCCTGATTCTGATGCCTTTCTACCATTTGAAATTCAATCTGCTGGCAGTCATAAGAGTGTTACCAAAGTACCAGTTTTGGACCTATCTAGGCTGGCGGGCCTGTTTCTGATTTTTAACTTTGCTTTTCCAACATGAATGAATAAGCTCTCTCATACTTACCACAAGAGCCATGACTTTTTTTTTCCTTTCCTCTTGCTATGGTCATCAAATCTATAA
Source organism: Heterohyrax brucei (assembly GCA_028571685.1). Taxonomy (NCBI): domain Eukaryota; kingdom Metazoa; phylum Chordata; class Mammalia; order Hyracoidea; family Procaviidae; genus Heterohyrax; species Heterohyrax brucei. Next base: position 148,384,201 of record CM053166.1, read on the forward strand.
ACTGAACTCTGTAAACTGCTGGGCATATGTTGTCATTCTAACTTAAGTGTCATCTTAGGGCCATTCAGTCTTACTCACTGGCTCACTGTCCTTTCCAAACTATTACTAAATCTAGGTGGTAAAGGTCTGCTACAGGTAGCATGCTGGTTCTTATTACGTGGCCTGTATGTAATTTTCTATGATGTCACTGACTGGGGACTAAAGGTAACAAAGGAAAACGAGTTAGGCCAGGCTTAAAGATGAGTTTCAAGAGTAAACTTATCAACTGTGTCATACTAAGGAAGAGAGTTGTAAAACTTTTTCATGTCTACTTCCCTTCTTCTTCCTCTCCTCCACTTTTTTGATGATTCACCCCTTGTACTAAGGTAAGGTAAGGAACAAAGAAAGAAGAGTGAAATGTCTCAAGAAAGAAAATACGGTGGCAATGGGGTCATACAAGAAGGAACATTAAAACTAAGGTAGACAGTTACCACCTCCACCACACCAGCACCATGTGCAGACAAGTCTAACAAGCCAGTATAGAAGGCAGTCTTGCATTCTCACGCTTGGCACTGGGTCAAGATGACCCATTCCCTTCTGTACTGGCTGTACTGGTTTCAGTGTTGTTTCAGCTTTCAGGTAGTAGATGTCTGGTGGTAACAAAGAAAGGTAAAGGATCTACTGCCTGTTTCTTCCTGCGATTTTGAGGTAACTTTGAAAGCAAAAGGGGGGATTGGTAAGGAAAACAGAGACTCACCCCTGCAGCCTAGCTCCTTAACCAGTGAATGAATACCAGGCAGTATTTATTGAATTGGTTTTCTGGATCTGTGTACTTGTAAATGGCATATTTATTTACAATGAAGTATATCTGCACATGTGGTTTTAAGGCCTCTGTAATTTTACTTACGTTTATTTAAATGAAACTGAGGACAAAAGATATCCAAGGAAAAGTATTAGGTGGATCTTAAAGATGAGGTACTATTTTATCACTAAATTATACCTTTGGGGAAACTTTCCTTTAAACACTGTCCATATAATTTTAGTTTTATCTAATTCTTCATAGTTACCCCCAAAGTGTCTTCAAAGCTTCTATCCTAGTTAACCCTTAAAGCATCTCCCTGAACTAGACAAAGCTGATGTAACATTATATTAGAACAATAATAGATGCCCTCTAAGGAAACCATAGTGGGACAGTGGTTCAGTGCTACAACTGCAAACCAAAAGGTTGGCAGTTGGAACCCACCAGGTGCTCCTTGGAAACTCTATGGGGTAGTTCTACTTTGTCCTATAGTGTTTCTATGAGTTGTAATCAACTTGAAGGCTGTGGGTTTGGTTTTGGTTTAAAAACAAAGCCCCCTAGAGGCACAGGGTCATCGAACGTCAGAGCTGGAAGCTCTCAGAGACCACACCCTTCGTTTTTCATCTGGGAGAATTAAAGGCCAGAGAACAAAGTTATGCACCCCAAATCACACGGCTACTTAGTAGCAGAGTTGGGACTACATACTGCATTTCCTGACTTCTCACGCCCCCGCCCCTCATCCACTCATGTTCCCATTATTCTTTCCCGGGTCTGTGCCCAACTCTGTCCTAATCTTATAACACTGCAGAACAGATGTTCAAGGAGCAAAGAGGAGAATGATGCCTAAGGCACCAGGGAAAAGCTACAACAATAAAACAATGAGCTGCCCAGCACAACTCAACACTGTCAAGCACCTGGCACTTGTCAGCATACTGAAGCTAAGCAGAACCTAGAAACTGAGCAGATCCTGGTGGGGAAGTGGCCGAGCACCAACACTGTGGGTGTGACAAATGCAGCCGTAACTACCGCCCTTCTCCGCATTCCCCGCCCTCTCCTTCCTCATCTCACTTTCTTACCAACTCCCAGTAGGCGTCTCTCTCTCCTCATTACACTTTTCCCTTGTTCTTCTTACCCTCCAGTCCATCCATTCTGCCCCATCATTTCTCCCTAGTTGCTGAGTGATAGAAAAGAATCACCCAACAGAAAAGTTTTACATTTTTAAATAAGGTTTCTAATATCCTACTATTAAACTCCTAACAACCAGAGAATCTGGACCTGCTGTAAAAGCCACTGTATGCTTTGGTTGTGTGTATATAAATATGTCAGACTATAAGCAGGCAAGGCAAGATAATCTCAATGCCTATTTGCAAATAAATGGTACAACCGTGCATAGATTCGGCATGGGAGAAACACGGGATTGTGGAGGTACACTGCTAAAGCTCCTGGACTTTAATCCATCTTACTTTCCAATCTCTTAGCTTGGAATAGGTTTTACTTTACTGCTTTACTCTTTACAACAAATATTTAACAAATATGAGCCCGCTGAAAGAGAAAAGGAAATTTTAGCTCTTTAACTCTTTTTTGTGTCATGTCTTGATAAATCTAATTGTCAGAGGCAAAGAAAAATGTGTACTTGTATAAAGGGTTTTCCATTCTATTACCATTAAAAATTACTTAATTCTCCCACTGAAAATGTCCTACTTTGAATTTGTTTCCATGAGACAAGTGTATGGGGTAATAAAATGTGTTGGAAAAGCTTTGCAATAAGCTGCTAAAATAATGACAACTGCTGTACATGGTGCCTATTAGGAAAGCCACATAGATACCCAAAGGAAACAGCGTCAGTCGTTTGGGGATGGAAAGAAAAAATGCAGTGATAAAAGCCATGAATTTAAATTACAGTCATGTGACAATAGCTCTATCCCCCAGAGCAGTGAAATTTGCCATGCATAGCAGCAGTCTTAATGATTACTGATAGAAGGGAACATTCATGACTGTGAGTTAATTCATTCAGCAAATCTTTCGTGAGTACCTGCTATGTGTCAAGCACAAGTGCGCATCCGGGGCATATTATATTCAGTTGCAATCCTGTGAAACATCCTGCCCCGTGGAATCCTTACTCTCATACTGCCACAGTATGAGAGCCCTGGTGGTTCAGTGGTTAAGAGCCAAGGCTGCTAACTGAAAGGTTAGCCACTCCTTGGAAACCCTATGGAACAGTCCAACTTTGTCCTATAGGGTTGCTATACAGTTGCTATGAATCACAATCGACTTCACAGCAATGGGCTTTTGGGTTTGGGCCATAACATGACCAGCATTATACAAACTACTCAAAGCACCTGATGACTAGCACAAATCTCGTAAACCAAGTCACAGTTCAGAGATGTAAAGCAGACAACAGGGAGGCACCTAAACTCACAAGGCCTTACTTACCTCTTCTTAACTTTTATGGATACTCACCACAGATACTAACTCATTGACAATCTATCTGGCTAAGAAAAAACCTACAGAAAGCCAAATTAAAAACTAAGCTTCCGATTCTTTCTAGCAAAATATGTTATATATACGAGGTCTGACAATTAAGTCTGCGAACTTAAACTGTTCTAAGCGCTACATACCTCACTGCTGAATATCACTATGGCCACCTTCTAAGTACTCCCCTTGGGAAGCTATGCACTGATACCAGCACCTCATCCACTCTTCAAAGTAATTTTGGAACTCTTTCTGGGACGGCCATTGAACACAGTGGCATGCATGATGGCAAGTTCATAAACTTGACTGGATAGTTGTCTGTGAGGGGGGTTTTAACCAAATAAATAACTGTATTGGAACATCCACCCTACTCACCCAGTGACTTTTCTCTTTACCCAAAGATAGACAAAGGAAATATTGGAAGGAAGACATTTTGATGACATTCAAGATATCAAGGGTAATACAATGACAGCACTGACGACCATTCCAGAAAAAGAGTTCCAAAATGGCTTTGAAGGGTGGACTAGGCACCGGCGTCGGTGCACAGCTTCCCAAGGGGAGGACTTCAAAGGTGACTGTAGTCATAGTCAGCAATGAGGTATGTGGTACTTTTTCTAGGATGAGTTCATGAACTTAATTGGCAGTCCCCGTATACTTCAGTGTACTCTAAGTTCCATGAGTGTGGTGACTGTGCTCGTTTCTGCCCACCACTGTATACTCAACAGGAAACCTTGGTGGTGTAACGGTTAAGTGCTACAGCTGCTCACCAAAAGTTTGGCAGTTGAAATCTGCCAGGCACTCCTTGCAAACTCTTGGAGCAGTTCTACTCTGTTCTACAGGGTTGCTATGAGTCAGACTCGACTCAGTGGCATTGGGTTTGGTCTTTTGGTTTTGTATACCCAGTAAGGAGCCCTGGTGGCACAGTGGTTATGCTCTTGGCTGTTAACCGAAAGGTCGACAACCTACTAGCTGCTCTGTGGGAGAAACATATGGTAGTCTGCTCCCATATAGATTACAGTCTCAGAGAACCCTACAGGGCGGTTCTCTTCAGTCCTGCAGGGTTGCTATAGTTGGAATTGAGTCGATGGCAAGGAGTTTATACAGACAGTGCCTAAGAGTTGGTCATAAAAAAATGAATGACAACTACAGGAAAGTAATGTCAAGTAGGCTCATATTTAAATGGCTTTATTGGTTATACTATGTTAAACAGTCTCAACTTTTCCCCATCCTTTAAATATCTTTTTTATTTATCAGTTGCAAAACTGTCCATTAAAGTGTGTTTTCCCCTGTTCAGTATCTATTAAAAGCTGCTCATTTAGAAGGTGGTAACTGATCTTTTTAGTCTTTAGTTAGATTACTGTGCATTCACAGTACAGCACAGTTTGGCAACATTTTTCTATCTAAAACTCATGGACAGCTATAAATAGATCATAATCTACTTCAGTGATAGAGTTACAGAGTTGCTTTTATCTCAGAGGCATTTTCCCCAAGGAAAACACAGATGCTATGCACGCTGAAGAAGCTCAACGCCTTCTTATGTTTATGGGGTGATTATTTTATTATTTTGTTAAAGTTTAAAACATACCAGGGACCCATATTTCTAGTTTATGCTTATGTCTTTTGTACATGCTTATAAAGGAACATTTTATGGACTGGATGGATCACAAGATGGCCAAGGTAGACACAGAAGAGCAAGGTAACTGAATCTATACATGAACTTGGGCCAAAAAGAAATCAGACATCAGTTCACAAATTTAAGTCCTTTTTTAAAAAGCTCATGTCCACTATTCCTGTTCTTTGTGGGATTTTAGATAAGTGTTCCAAGGAAGAAGGGGGGGACGGTAAAAACGAACCCTCGGAAGCAAGGATAATGGCCTGTGGGAGAAGGGCTGACCCTGGTGAAGATGGCTGAGAATGGCACACCTTTGGGGGGCTGTCAGACTGTCAACGAATAGGTTCTTGCAACTCATCAGGTTGATAGGGGTTAAAATGTTTGTATGCACCAGCACACATTCTCTCATTCACTTTAGGGTTTAAAATCCTAAAGTCTGGTTTACCTTTTACAGGAAATCATACTGGTTTAGAATGCTACTCAGAGCCTGCTCCATAAATCTGAGAGACCAGAGCATAGCACCTCATTTCCCCTTGCCGCTGCCATGTCCTCCCCTCCCCCATGGAACTAAAAGCTATTTCTCAGGCTCTGGTAAACAACATTAAGGAAACTGAGAGAGTATTTTCTGTGGACTTAACTTTCCTGGAAATAATTACCAATGATGGAAAACAAACTCTTAGAAACAGAATAAAACCCCACTAATTTGAGCTCCACTAATTCAGAAGTTGTGCTAATTCAAACAGACCTAGGCTAAAGGTTTCCTTTAGCAAATCTGTAAAAGAATGGTCTGCTAAGTAAATCAACTATGTAATTAAGGTTGTAAGGGAAGTACAGGAATGGCTTAAAAAGAACAAGCTATTTTCAGGATTTTAGAAGCAACCATCTACATGCAGCATAACATTGTGAGTACAAATCTTGTGTGTCTACTAAAAAGCAGGTCTCGAGAGGTCTTCTACTCGGTAACACTTTGCTAGCCCATTCTGAGTTATCTGCGTCACTAAAACTAGCACAACTATTTGTAAAATAAACATTTCATTCATTCTCTATTGACTAAACTGGACTTCCTTCAATTATTTTGAATCTGGGAGCTTTCATTTCCCCTTTTGTATTGCTAGCTACTTACCAACAGGCTTTGCCACAAGCTCTAAGTGTTGAATCTTACAGTCGATCATGAACAAATGAATTAGAAATACAGCCCAAGCCTCTTGACTGAGTTTAATCACTTACTGTCTGAATTTTAAAAAGTTATATTGCTTGGGGGTACATCTAGTGGTCAAACAGGAAGAAAAAAAACAAGGCTTATATGCCTGAGGTTATAGACATGCACAGCAAAACAAGACAAAAAGCGAAATAACAATGTGCCCTGGAAATCTGTAAGTTAATTACTAAATACCCAGTCATTATGAAACCAATATCAAATGGAAACTCAACAAAGTAGTATCAGTGTTCAAAGGAAGCATTCCTGGAGGTTGTTACCCCTCACACATCCACACTGGCTCTCACTTCACTAGCAACAGGGCAGTCTTCCAGCACCCAGCAGCCACTCCTTCCGCAAGCGTGGCTCTCTGCCTTCGAGTCCTTAGTTACCTTGTCACAAAGATAGGTCTGACCATTCCAATTATATTATAAGCTCCTGGATATTGTACAGGTTTCCCTTAATTACAAGACATAGAGAACTCAGCACATCATGGCTGCCCTCCTAATTTCTCTGGGTTCGAGGTGATAAGACTTCTTTTCATCTGCAGAACTGTAAATCAGAGCAATAAGATAAAAAATGGCTCCTAGATTTCCAGTTTCTATAGAAACCTTGAAAACATCAGACCTGACAAACGTGTCTGCTGAAGGACATTTGAGGCACTACAGTGGAGACGTACCTTTGGAAAGGCCTATATAAGACTTATCAAATAAAATAATCATTAAGTCAGTGTTTCACACTGACCAGTAAATTTCACAGGAGGCAAAAATTCTTCAAAATGCTGGAGGGGAGAAGGTTACACAGAAAAGCCCATTCCCTCCTTTAAAATGTCAGTCTGTTCATCCTCTGGGTTGACAATCAGTGTCACTCCATGTCATCAGTTTTAATCAAGAGGAACAATAGTGCTCACAACTCCGAAAATCACTTACAATTGGATAGCATAAGCTTGTGACTCTTTTTAAAGGAGATTTTACTTTTAAGTTATGTTTGGCTTAGGCAAATATTTAAGGTAGTCAGCAAACAAAGGGCACAAATCAACTGCTAGGCAGAGAGAGAGAGCTCACAGTTGTTCTAGTTCAGGCAGAGTTTCTTTGTAGGAGAATGAAAAAGGCATAATCTAGACCTGAAAGTAAGCACCAAGTACTTCTTTTTTTAATTAAGAAACAAATATAGTCATCATACAAATTGGACACTTGTCTAAAGTCATTTCACTGCTTAGTGCTAGTCAATTATATTAACATTAAAATAAATACTTATAGTCTTTAATTTGAAAATGGTTCTTTTTGACAGCATATCCAACAGCACACATCCTTGTCGGTCTCATTAAATTTCAAGGCTCCCTTTCCCTTCGGAAAATACAAATCAAATACCTGAAAACCTGTTGCAGTCAAGTTGATTTAAACTAACAGTGACTTTATAGGACAGAGTAGAACTGCCCCCACAGGGTTTCCACGACTATAATCTTTATGGAAGCAGAGCTACATCTTTCTTCCAAACAGTGGCCTGTGGGTTTGAACCACTGACCTCTTGGTTAGCAGACAAGCACTTAACCACCATACCACCAGGCCTCCTTTCTGAACCTGTGGAGCTGTCTAAATAACTTTGTGGTATTATCTGTTCATTTTCACTGCATTATATGAACTTTGCTCAAAACTGAGTGACTCCAGCTGATACCTGGAAATGTTATTTTCTTTGTTAATGGAAATTACTGCAATGGGAGTTGGACAGCTTGGCTCCAGGAAACTGCCCCCACAGGCAGCTTTAAAAGTCTAGGCAAGTCCAGGGAGCTGAGGTGTCACAGGGCACTCCTACACACATTTCAGATGATCTCTTGGAAAGAAGTATACCAGTATAAGAGTTTCATAGTTAGGAGATCATTCATCTACAATATAAAAACAACTCTTGTAAATTGGAATCACATTCATAAAACATCTGGAAAGTTCCCCAAAGGAGAAATGATTACCAAAAAGTATTGCTAAATAGATGGAAGAAAAGATGCTGACTTTTATCATAATACAAAACCCAGTCAGTTTCCATTGTTCTAGACAAATCAACAAATGTACTGTTTACCTTTAAGGAAGCCTGGAATCTATTTTAATTCAGTCTTGAAATCCAGAAGTTCTTAGGTAATAAGCACAGCTATTTAAATTCCATAACAACCGCCTACTGTTTACAAACATTTATTTCTTTATAGATTTCTCATCCACCAAATGTATATTTGGTTCGAAAGAAGAATTTTGATGGTTCAGAATACTTTAAGAAATGTTTACCATCAATGTTTCTTGTTTCATCAAGTGGTAGCCTATAAAAATCACTGTTTATTTTTGAGTATTTGCTTTGCAGTAAGGACAAAGAAAATATCAAAGGTCTTTTTCCTTTATTTTCTATATTACACTTATGTAAAATATATTACCATATTTCATGCAAATGACATGTGCCTTCTGCATTTGTTTGCAGGCCATGCCCTCCCAAAGGTACTTTCCTAGGTGTGCTATGCTAATTTTTTTTTACAGCAACATGTGGAAGAAGACTGGCATGGTGGCACTTGTGAGGGTGTCATGCAGGGGGAGGACATGGCTGGCAAACAAACACAGGTGTGCATTATTTGCATAAGAACACAATAAATAATAATACATAGTAATATATTAAATAACACATTTCACTACCATTACCATAAAACCATTTAAGATAAATTCTTGATTTAAAAATCTTCAATGCTCAAATTCAAAAAAAGATAAACCACAGTAATTTTGACATTAAAATGACTCTTACAGGCTGTGCTGTCTATCACTTCTAGTGGTGTCATCTTCCTCCCATTACATAAGAGAGAAGTTCTGGAGTCATCCAACTCTTCCTTTTACCTTACTCTCCACGTATAGTCTTGTCTTGTTCTGTTACTATCATGTCTCTGTCGTATGTCCCCTTTGATCTCTCCTGTTATTAACCTAATTCAGGCCCATGCATCTCTCATCTGAAACATTTAAAATTAGCCTCCTAACTAGTCTTTATCTAATTTTATCCTTTCCATTCCATCTTATATACAGCAGCCAGAGTTACCCCTGTGCACCCTTTTCCTCTCCTAAAAACCTTTCAGTGGCAACTCATGCCTTCATGAAAAAAATCTAGCCTCAGCCTACCATTTTCTCTTTCACTGTCCTCTCTAGAGCTCAAGCCAAACAGGGTTACTTAAAGGTCTCCCACAAAGAGGATACACTTTTCTGCCTCCTTACCTTTGACTCAAGAAGTTTCCTTGACACATAATACACAGCTTCTCCACATTTCTCCTTTTGAATATTGAAACTAAACCTTAAATATCCAGAGAGACTCAGCTTAAATGTCATTTCTTCTAGGAAACCTTCCCTGGTCCATCCAACCAGAGTAAATTTCTCCCACTTCTAGTAGCTTCATTTATACATTTACTACATTCTTCCTCATAGTTTGTTTTTACATGTACTACATTCTTCCTTATAGTTCTTTTGTATTCATGTTATCTCCTTTATAGGACTACAAGTTCCTTGAGTGCAGATACCATATATTGCTCGGTTTCATGCCAACAACACCTAATTATAGTTCCTTGCTCTGAGATAGGTGTTCAGTAAGTAAGTGTGGAGTTGAACTGAATATACTTTTTTCAGCCTGACACAATTGAGAAGCAAAGATTGTCAGGACGGATAATAAATTCTACCTTTAAGTAGAGCTGTGTTGCTACATTTGCTGTATGTTTAGAGAAAATAGGAACTGCATCTTTTCAGTCAAGCTTTGAAACTATAGTAAGTATTATAAATTTGAATTACCTTATTAAGAAAACATGTAGAACAGCAAGAACATTGAAATGTAGTATCAATGAAAACAAGATCTTTGACAGTAGATACAGCTGTACAAGTTCAAACAACAAACCACAATGGAACTCTCTTGTTTTAAACCACAATATAAAGAGGGCAATATTAAGCACATTAGGAAACTCCAGTGGCATAGTGGTTAAGAGCTAGCTGCTAACCAAAAGGTCGGCAGTTCAAATCTACCAGGTGCTCCTTGGAAACTCCATGGGGAAGTTCTACTCTGTATATAGGATCACTATGAGTCAGACCTGACTCGACAGCAATGTGGTTTTTTTATGAAGCCTATCTGAAAACTATTTAGAAGACTGCTAGGAGAGCCCTGCTGAGTAGAACACTACTTCTGAATCAATCGCTACTCCTTGTTGCAGCTGGATTTGGATCTTCTCCCATTGAAGGGCTGAGCAGATTTGATGCCATTTAGTTTCCAAGTCTGACAAAATCAGAACTTGGAAGTGGTCTGACTACTGGCAATTGTTAAGCACACTAAATCCCTTCTCATTCTGTAATCCCCTTAAATGGCCTGCATTCACAACTTTTTTGCACCAGATGTTCTGCTGAAATTAACACAGTCCCATCAAATACACACTAAAAGAACTACTTTGCCAAAGCCACTGCCATCGAGTTGATTCTGACTCATCGTGACCCTGAAGGACAAAGCAGACCTGCCCCACAGAGTTTCCAAGGAGCACCTGGCAGATGTGAACTAATGACCTTTTGGTTGACAGCTGTAGCACTTACCCACTACACCATCCCGGGCATAAGCAGGCTAAATTTACTAATCAAAATGTTGCCAATTCCTCAATCACTGATTCAAATCTTTGGGGAAAGGGGCTGAGGTATTATTTTTGTTTGATGAATTTAAATTTTACTTCTATATCAACATAGCTTCTCTAAATAACTTCGTCCTTCAGCAGAACATAGCATCACCACCACCAGTTGCTATGGAGTCGATTCTGACTCATGGAAATCTAATGCATTTCAGAGGACAACTGTGGCCCATAGGGTTTTCAATGCCTAGTTTTGGGGAAGTAAATCATTAGGCCTTTCTTCAGAGTGGACTCGAAGGGTCGACCCAAGCAGCCATTCATATTAACTACTTGTACTACCCAGGGCCTCAAGCATAAAGCTAGATATTAGTAAATGCTGTAGTATAAAGCCATGCCCTGAGACTGCTTACCTGGAACTCTGGTCATTCCAAAGTATTCAACCACAACAAAAATGATCTTTTCAGAAAAGCCATCACCCACTCACACAAGCTGTTTAGGACTAGGAACCACAAACAAAACTTCACAGAAATAACCATCTGTCTCTTATGGGGACTAAAAAAATATATAGGCAATGGTGGCACTATGAATATAGAGGTCCTTTATGAAACGATTCCAATAATCAGCTTCATGGCACCATCTCTTAAAAATGCTTAGTAAACTGCAACTGTGCACTGTAGGTAATAGGCCTTAAACAGCATCTTCACTTATTTTCTTTGGGTTCTGTTTCTCATTCTCCTCACTTGTAGGGTTATTCTATACCAGTACTACTGGACTGGCAGTGGGGTTCAGTTCTGACAACTCCATTAAGCCTGGTTCTGAGAGAAGCTCAATCTTTCTCTCTCTCTCTTTTTTTAGTTTTTGTTTTGATCATCTTTTATTGTCAGTGTTTTTATAAATCAGATCTTTATTTGTCTTTGGGAGTTGGCAACATTACATTTAAACTTACAAATATGATGACATCAGAAAATTAGATGGTACAACATTGTATGTAGTCTGTATCACTAAGAACTGGATCACAAAAAAAATATGGACAGTGGTGACTGTGGTTTGTGGTAACTTGATTATGTCATACGTCAGGGACAACCTGTATAGGCTCTTCTATGGGAGTGCATTTTAATCTTCTATTTCAACTGTTTTCATTTTCATGGTAGTAAAACTTAACAGGTACAATTAGACTATCTCAATATTTTGTCTACCGAAAGCTTCCTGTGAGAATTAAGTATTCATATTTTTTATTAAATGACACCTGATTGCAGTTATGAAGCTAAGTACGAATTCCTCCAATTTAAAAGTAGAAAGAGAAAACAAAACATAGGTGTCTGTTTAACCCTTGGTTACATCTAACCCCAAACTACTGCCATGGAGTCAATTCCAACTCATACCAACACTATGAGACACAGCAGAACTGCCCCATAGGGTTTCCAAGGTTGTAAATCTTTAGAGAAGCAGACTGCCACAACTCTCTCTCATGGAGCGGCTGGTGGGTTCAAACTGCCAACCTTCTGGTTAGCAGATGAACACCTGAACCACTTGGGCTACCAGGGCTCCTAGGTTACGTTTAGGCCTCCCAAAGGGAGATCATTTTTGTAAAGGAACATCATTTTCTCTGACTTACATTTTCAGAAATGCTTAGCCTTCATTTCCTGTTTCCCTTGCCTTGGCTGTGGTTTCTAACACTTTCTTTAACTTCTGATCACCCTTAGCTGTCTTCTCACATCTACTAAACAAATACTTCACTATACTAAGGGTGGGAACCCTGGTGGCGTAGTGCATTAAGTGCTCCGTCTGCTAACCAAAAAGTCAGTAGTTCAAATCCACCAGGCACTCCTTTGAAACTCTAAGGGGGAGTCCTACTCTGACCTCTAGGATCGCTATGAGTCGGACACAACTCAGCGGCAGTGGCTTTTTTTTTCACTACTAAGGGCACTGTCTTATTCAGACATTTATTTTGATCTGTGCCTAATCCCCCATAGCTACTTAGGTGAGCCAAAGATATGAGGAATTTAGCTCAGGTCTTAACCTAAATACGGAAAACAATCATGTAAGGAACTACGTAACTGCAAGATCAAACAAGTGCTGAAGAGAGGCACCAGCAGTGCCTTCATACAAATGAAGAAGAAGTCTTAACTCTAGAGGCTGGGCATAATCCCTGTGTGAATCCTTTGGGAAACAGAAAAATCTGCAATGTGAAACTGTAGAGCCATGAGCACTTAGTAATTTATGTGCTTTGAAATGTTTTAGTTTTCTTCCTGGAAGCTTCTTTGAGTCTTGAACGTAAAATGAGATCCACCCTAGGCAAGAGACAGAACAGCAGCAGTCAACTCTGACATTCAACCATTGGCAGTATATCTGTTCTTCCATACTGCATTTACCCTTTCCTCCTCCCTCTTCAGCCTATGACTTACACCTACAAATGACAAATGACATTTAAAGGTATTGTTTGGTCTCACTGATATCCCAGAGACTAAAAATGTCACTAATTTCTGTGCTATCAGCATCTCCACTAATTGCCTGGTTTTCTTTCACTGTATCATTAATTTGCCATGTTGCCATGATGAGTTGTTGGTATGTGGGATTTGAATATGTGAAATGACAATATCTCAAGCTGGCAAAATCCTTTGAAATGCTATTAAGCAACATGTGACATGGACAATGTACCAACTAACATTGCTATTAATTATACTATAATTAGCAGGCAATATATGAATAAGAAAGAAGCTCTGGTGATGCAGTGGTTAAGGTGCTCAACTGCTAACTGAAAGGTCAGTGGTTTGAAACTGCCAGCTGCTCTGTAGGAGAAAGATGTGTCCGTTTACTTCCCTAGAGATTTGCAGCCTTGGAAACCCTATGGGGTTGCTATGTGTCGGAATCTACTCCACAGCTGTGGGTATGTGAATAAGAGGAGCCCTGGTGGTGTAGTGAGTTAAGAGACTGTCTCCTAACTAACGCTTTGGAGGTTGAAATCCACCAGCCACTCCTTGGAAACACCATAGGGCAGTTCTACTCTGTTCTAGAGAATTGCTGAGTCGGAAATGACTTGATGGCAATGGGTTTGGTTTTTAGTTTCTATGAATAAGAAACGTGAAAAGTATTTTCACTGTAAGATTTAAATATACCTATCATGGCAACTGGTTTCTAATGATGCATTATTACTTGTTTCAGATAAAGGACAGTTTTTAAATGAATTGGGGATAAACCAGGAGATATTCAGCAATGCCTATGTTTTCTAAAGTTTTAATTACTATTTTTCTGAAAATTCAAAAACAATGTATGCATGAAAAGACTTGTATACAGTAACAATAATAGTAAATCTTCCCTGCCTTTCAAGTACTCTGATACCCTAAAATCCAGCTTCAGGAAAAACAGAGGCATCATCTGGGTAATTTTCTTTTTTTTCCAAAACCCTATAGTTATAATAAGTCTAAGTGTGGTAAAATGGACACTCTTTATGACCAAATGTACACAATTCCTTTTTTTGCCCCCCTGGTCTGGAATTCTTATAGTGACCTCTTGTTTTAAAACAAGTTATACCAACCCCCCCCAAAAAAACATTGCCATCAAGTCATCAAGTCAACTCCAACTCATAACAACCCTATAGATAGGACACAATAGAACTGCTCCATAGAGTTTCCAAGGAGTACCTAGGACATTCGAACTGCTGACCATATGGTCAGAACACATAGCACTGCCACCAGGGAACTTCAAAGTTATAAGCAGGAAGGTAAGGTCTCGGCTGCGAACCAGAAGGTCAGTAGTTCAAATCTGCCAGGAGCTCCTTGGAAATTCTATGGGGCAGTTCTAGTCTGATCTACAGGGTTATAATTTGGAATCCATTCAGCAGCACTGGGTTTGGTTTTGGTTTAGTATGCTGGAGGCAACTTTGAAAACAAGGGAAATCTAAGACAGTAACAGACTTAAGATTTTGTTGTGGGTTTCTCTAATACTGATACGCTTTTACTCCTGTTACTCTGGTTGAAGAAAAAAGCAAACGAATTGTTCTAAGAGTAGTCTTCATTTTATAGCAACAAACCAAACCCACTGCCATCGAGTCAATTCCAACTCCTATCGAACCTAAAGGAAACAGTAGAACTGCTTCACAGAGTTTCCAAGGAGGCCTGGCAGATTTGAACTACTGACCTTTTGATTAGCAGACATAGCACTTAACCATTACACTGCTAAGGTTTCCTTATTTTACAGAAATGTGCCCCAAACTTGAAACAAAGCATATAACTTGGGAGTCTTTTCCTTACAAAATGACAGAAGAAGTCTTTGAATCCATATGTTTAACATAAAACTAAAATAAATAATTTTATGCACTTTTAGGGACATCTTCTAATGTGGAAATTGTATTGAAAGTTCCAGGAAATGCCAGGAGACCTGTGTCCTAACTCTAGTTCCAATTTCGTGTAATAAACTGTTTGGGGCTGGGCAGGGCGTTGCATTCTAAAAAAATCTAGAACAAGTTCTATGTTAGTATCTCTGGGTCTTCTGACTCAGCCCATGTGGTGTAGTGGTTAAGTCCTACATGTGCTAACCAAAAAGTCAGCAGTTCAGATCCACCAGGTGCTCCTTGGAAGCTCTATGGAGCAGTTCTACTTTGTGCTATAGGGTTACTATGAGTTGGAATTGACTTGAAGGCAGTGTGGTTTTTTGCCTTTTTTTTTTTTTTTTTTTTTAATGTAGGCAACGAAAGAAGTTGTGCTGGGAAGAGCTTCATAGGTTTCAGTAGTAAGGGGCCAGTAAAAATTGTTAAGAGTAGCTGGATGGGAGTCAGTTATAAAACTGTGTATATTTCTTACCACTCTTAAACTTCTACAGATTCAGATATTACTCAGAGGGGAAAGTTTAACCACAGCCGGTTAATGTGGCTTTCCCCAAAGAATAAAGTGCTAAATATGAGCCATCTTTGACTCCTGGCACTTCAACTAAAGATATGTGGTAAGTGGAGTTGTGGCAATAGGTTTAGTGACGTTTGAAAATGAAACAGGCTACTGAACTGGTAGTGAGTTCCAAGTCAATGAAGATACTCTGACAGCCACCACAGTCCACTTCTTGGGAAACTGTAAAAGAGATTACAGATTCTGATAAGGGTTAGAGGACTTCTAAGGCTCCTTCTAGCTCAGTGGTTCTACAGAAAGCATCAATTCACATTACTGTGCTTCTTCAATCACAGTTCTTACAACCAGAATCCACCCTTATGCTAATCTGCTTCCTAAAAAGGCTCTGTAAAAGGATCCCTCTTCCTTGGCTCAGTAGAAGTCCACCTGGCCTGAAACTACTAATCAGCATCGGTACTACACCTCACTACTACACCCCTCACTACTAATCAGCATCGGTAACTCCTATTAACTAAGTACTCTGGCAGCAAGAAAGGGTGACAAAAGTAAGCTGCTAGAAGCAGAAAGGGAGGAGAGTAAAACTGGTTATCATGATCAAGTCAAGTCAAGTTGCTACAAGATAATGACAATGGTTTTGTTTACTGGCTCTGATGCGGCGTGGTAAACTACTGTGAGTACAATTTCAAAAGGAAGAGACAACATGTAAGGTTAGTAATTACAATGCAGTGTGTTAGGTGTTACAACAGACATCTGAACACTGCTGTGGGAACACAGAGTCTGACCCATTTTGCCTGGGAGTGTCAAGGGATGTTCACAGAGGAAGTAACCAGCAAGCTGAGTCTTGAAGGATGAGTACGACTTGACTGGGTGGAGACAGGGAGAGGCATGGCTAGTAGAGAGAACATGTTCAAAGCCAGAGGGACATGAAAGAGTACATTTGAGAAGCAGTGAATAATTGTGCATGGACCTAGAGTATGAAGTTATGGCCACATTGTAAAGGGTCTTGTATGTCATGCTTCTTAAGAAGTACTGATTCCTCTGTGGCAATGGGAAGTAACCAGAGCTCTCTTAAGTGGGAGAGTGATCTAGATTTGTGTCACAAAGATAACTCTGGTGACAGGTGTAGAATCGTGTGGAGGGCTGCAGGGAAACCATTGAGTCAGAATGAGAACGTACACTAAGGCAGTAGCAGCTGTGGCTACAGAGAAGAGGATGAATTCAAGAGACATTTGGAAGACAGACACAACAGGAAATGTCGACTAACAGCATTATGTTCAAGTCAATTTTATGTTCTTTTTAAAGGATTATATACACAGAACTGAGATGATGACTGATTATAGGGTCACTGATTATTTTTTGACGGTGCCTGTTTATTTTGATATTGCGAAATATCTGCTAACCTCCGTGCCTAGGAGAAAAAGAACAACTGAAATTGCTACAAAAATATTTTATGTTTCATTTATCACAGCTATTCTCTGATGTAATTTCTTTGTGCAGCAGAGATACAAACATTTACTAAGTGCCTAGTGAAAACCCTGGTAGCATTAGTGACTTAAGAACTACAGCCAGATATTTTATATACATATATCTCTTAGTCTTCACCACAAATCTATCAGGTAGGTATTATACCCATTTTACAGATGAGAAAAACAAGATTCAGAGAAATTAAGTAACTTGCTTTAAAAAAGCTCAGAATTGGTGTATCTAGGATTGGACCCCCAGTATGGTTGACTTGAAAGCCCATGATCTTTAAACAGTACCATACTACCTCTGTACTTAAAAAGCAAATATCAAGGAAACTTTAATAAAATTAAAAGACCAAATATCACTATTATAAAATGACTGCACCACTGTAATATTCCAGCTACTTTTGTGAATATTTGGAAATGTACTTATAAAATGCCTTTTAAAAAGAAATATAATGTCAAAGAAAAAAATGCATTCCACATGCCCTCAATGAAAACTACCATAAGAAATTATCCACAAAAATATCTGATGATTTCAAATCTGGGTAAAATCATGAGACAAAGGTTCATACTTTAGAATTCAATTTTTCTAAATATTGATTTAAAATAAGATGTTTATTCAACTAACATTTTCTGAGTGAATACTGTATACTGGGCACCATTCTAGGCCTTGGGGAATATTATAACAGTCCCTGGCTTCATGAAACTTACATTTTAGTTAGGGGATATTGACAGATATATATAAGTAAACTTAATAGTATGCCAGGTAATGATGAGCGCTATGGAGAAAACTAAGGTTCAAATGTGGACCTTGGCTGTTTTATACAGGGTGTCACTAATAACAACATTTGTGTACAGACCTAAAGGAAGTGATGAGTTAAGCTATGTGGATATGTGTGAGAAGACTGTTCAAGGCAGAGATAATGGCAAGTGCAAAGGCCCTAAGGAAGAACCATGTTTGGTGCGCTCAAAGGGAATAAGGAAGCCGGTGTGGCTAAGGCCAAGTGACCAAGGGTGGTGATGAGTGCAGAAGACAGGAGGAGATGCAGGGGCAGGTAGAACATGACAGCTTTGCAGGTCAATAACTTTTACTCTGGATGAAATATAGGCTTTGTAATAACTGGCTTTTTATCTAGGTAAGACAGGTAGACACAGGAATGATTCCTGTCTCAAATATAAGGATTAACAATGCCTAAAAACAGTTTAGTCATGCCACTGGAGGGTGTACATGCCCCTTTTAGATAGCAGGTTAAGGGTATTGCTCTGAGCAGTAATAAAATCTATGAAGAGGAAGATATAAGAGCAGGGGACAGTACATATTTTTAGACAATAGACACCTTAGTGAGCTGATAGATGAGGCATAGGGGCACTTCAGTACACAATAGATGACAACTTGAAAATGAAGCCTTTAAAAAGAGCAATTAAATTTTATAGAATGTATTTACAGAACTGTGAATTTAACATAGTCACTCTCTAGCACTGAAATACTTAACAAGCGCTTCAGTGGAAATCCATGATTATCTGGGATGGCTCCTATTCCTAACTACTATACTTTATTAAAAATGGAAACTCAGGATAGTGGGCTAATGAAGCCAGGTTTCCAACCAAAAATCTCCATCTTTGTCCACAGCATTGTCATGCCCATGAAAACCCAACCTGAGTCCCACTTTTATTCCAGAGAGCTATTTTTTCCCTCAGATGTCACACTGGATATCTTTTGAGGGCCTCTGAAAAGACTTTAACATTTTCTTAGCATTCTTTTTCTTTTAGAGTCAAAATAATTACTATAGTAGTATTAGTGATATTGGAAACTCTGGTGTCATAGTGGATTAAGTGCTACATCTACTAACCAAAAGGTCAGCAGTTCAAATCCACCAGGTGCTGCTTGGCACTCCTATGGGGCAGTTCTACTCTGACCTCTAGGGTCGCTATGAGGCGGACCTGTATAGATGGCAGTGGGTTTGGTTTTTAGTTTTCAGTGATATTACCATCTATTCATGATACAGTTAAGTTCTGCTGTGCTTTAGGTGAATGTTTGGAGCTCAAGTTAATTTCTCATTCAAAAATTTAGACATATATTATTTTGTGCCACTAGTTACAATGCCCACAATGTGACAGGGTACTCTCCCGTTCCACCCAAGGTTCCCTGTATCCACTTGTCCTGTTCCTGTCCCTTCTCACTTTCTTGTTCTGCTTTTGGGCAGCAGCTGCCCATTTGCTCTTGTATATTTGATTGAACTGAGAAGCACATTCCTCATGTGTGTTATTTTTGTTTTAGAGACCAGTCTAATCTTTGTCTGAAATCTGGACTTTGGGAATGGTTTCACATAGCACACTTTTGGGTTTTCAAAATGTACCATGTTGAATATACTGAGATGATGCTGAAACTTGGGCTTTGATACTGAATTGTCTGCATGCTCTTGTCTAAACCCCTCTGTAATCAACTGCCTACCATCTAGGATCCAATCTGTGAGAATGGGAGCAAGGCAAAGCTAAACTGATCCAAAGCAGTACTGAACCTATGACCTCACTAGCACTGTAAGTCTAGCCAGCAGTGTCCATTTGTTTACTGCTCTTCATTAGCAACAGAGCTCCACTCCTTTCAAAGGCTTAGAACAAGGCTTTGGAAATAGGTAAGCAAATAAATCCCCCTTAGCTAAGGAGCAACAAAAGGTCATCTTAGAAGAATGGCTTACATTAAAAGTAGCCTGAAGAATTTAAAAGAGATTCTCCTTCTGCCCATCCTCAGTGAAGAGGCAATAGTTAGAACCTTTTAAATAGGCTTTGTAAAACACATAAAGCAAAAAGTAGCTGGCAATCCAACAACACGTCTATTGGTTTGGCATACTGTGGTGGCTTGCATGTAGCTGTGATTCTGGAAGCTAAGCCACCAGAATTTCAAATACCAGCAGGGTCACCCATGGTGGACAGGTTTCAGCACAGCATCTACATTAAGGCACACTAGGAAGAAGGCCCTTAAAATCTACTGCTAAAAAAATTGACCAATGAAAACCTTATGAATAGCAGCGGAACACTGTCTGATATAGTGCCAGAAGATGAGTCCCTCAGGTTGGAAGGCATTCAAATTACAACTGAGAAACAGCTGCCTCTTCAAAGTAAAGTCAACCTTAATGATGTGGATGGAGTCAAACTTTTCAGATGTTCATTTGCCGATAAGGTACAACTCAAAAGCAGAAGAAACAGCTGCAAACAGCCATTAATAATCAGAATGTAGAATGTACAAGGTATGAAACTAGGAAAATTGGAAATCATTAAAAATGAAATGGAATGCATAAAGATCAATATTCTAGGCATTAGTAAGCTGAAATGAACTGGCACTGGCCATTCTGCATTAGACAACCATATGGTCTTCTATGCTAGAAATGAGAAAAAGGAATGGCATTGCATTCATTATCAAGAAGACAGAATGATATTCATACACTTACAAAGGGAACCAACTAATACTACAAAACTCAAGTTTACACGGGAACCACTAATGCCAAAGAAGGGAAAATTGAAGATTTTTACCAACTGTTGCAGCTGCAAAATGATAAATGTACAATCAAGATGCACTGATAATTACTGCTGACTGAAATGCTAAACTTGGAAACAAAATGGAAAATATGGCCTTGGTGACAGAAATAATGCTGGAGATAACGGGATGGAATTTGCTACAACCCTCAACTTATTCATCACAAATGCAACTTTTAAACAACAGAAATAGTGACTATCCATGTGGATCTGAACTGTTGGAAGACACAGGAATCAAATCACCTACATCTATAGAAAGAGACAATGGGAAAGCTCAGTATCATCAGTCAGAACAAGGCTAGGACTGACTGCAGAAGAAGCCATCAATTGCTCACATGTAAGTTTAAGCTGAAGCCAAAGAAAATTACAGCAAATCCACAAGAACCAAAATACAACCTACAATATGTCCCACCTGAATCTGGAAACCATCTTAAGAATAAATTGGACACACTGAACACTAATGACTGAAGACCAGATGACCCCTGGGAAGATATCACGAACATCACACATGACCAATTAAACAATGGGCAAAGAAGACGGACAGACACTTCACCAAAGATGACATCCAGGCAGCCAAGACATGTGAGAAAATGCTCACAATCATTAGCTATTAGAGAAATCCAAATCAAAACTACCATGAGATACCATCTCACCCCAACAAGGCTGGCAATAATCCAAAAGACACAAAACAACAAATGCTGGAGAGGCTGTGGAGAGACTGAAACTCTCCTGCACTGCTGGTGGGAATGCAAGATGGTACAGGATCTTTGGAAAGCAATTTGGCTCTTTCTTAAAAAGCTAGAAGTAGAAATACCATATGATCCATCAATCCTACTGCTTGGAATATATCCTCCAGAAATAAAGGCTGCCACACAAACAGATACATGCACATGAATGTTTATTGCAGCACTGTCCACAATAACAAAAAAAAATGAATCAACCTAGGTAACCATCAACAGATGAATGGGTAAACGAACTATGGTACACATACACAATGGAACACTGCAGTGATAAAGAATAATGATGATTTTAGGAAGCATCTGATAACCTGCTTTCAACTAGAAGACATTACTCTGAGTGAAATCATCAGCTGCAAAAGGACAAGTGTTGTATGAGATCTCTGCTTTAAGGACTTAAAAATGGATTTATGTACAGAAGAAAAAATTTTGATGGCTACAGGGATGAGGAGGGAGGGAGAGGGATGCTAATAGATTAGACAGTTGATAGGAATTCGGTTAGTTGAAGGGATTAACAGCACGCAGTAGAAGGCAGATCAGCATAAGTAGACTACACTACAAACTGAAAGGTTTTCTAAACTCAATCCAACATTTCAAAGGAAAACAGTAGCAAGGACAGGGGTCTGGAGACCATGTTTTCAGGGGACATCAAGATCAACTGGCATAACTAGTCTTTTGCTAACAGAGTCTTCTGCACCCCATATTGGTAAGTGGCATCTGGGGTCTTAAAAGCTGGCAAGCTGCCATCTGAGGAACACCAACTGGTCCCAATCCATCTGGAACAGATGATGACCAAGAACATCAAAGACACAAGGAAAAATGAGCCCAGGAGACAGAAGGACTCATACAAATGGGAGACTGCATCAGCATGGGACCAAAAGAACCAAATGGTGCCTGGCCACCACCAAAGGCAGCCATGATGGGGGACACGTTGTACAGTCCCTGAGGCACCATGAGGAAAAGAGGTGTGCTGTTCAAGAACTCTATTAAAAGACCAGAACTGATGGTCCCACAGCCTGGAGGGTCCCCTTGGAACATGGCCCCTAGACTTGCTGCTGGCCCTGACCTGAAATTAGTACTGTGGTCAACTTTTCAGACAAGAATGGACTGGACTCTGGGACACAGTGTGAGCATGTGATGTGTGTCCTTTATGGTTTTATAGATTTACAGGAGGCTGCCGTACTAGTTTCTTTCTTAGATGGGAGAGCAGAGAATGGAAAGGAGGGGACAGGTGTTTGATAAGGGGATACTACAAGAGTGAAAAGGAGGAGTGTACTGTCACAGGGTGAGGAGAGAAAATGCAGTTGCAGATAGGTGGGCAAGGAAAATTGATTTGGATTGTATACTTGCAATTAATCATAATTAAAAAAACACACACATGAATAAAGCAAAAGGTCATTAAAAGGCAAGAAAGAAAGAAAAGATCAAAATGGATGTCAGAAGAGATACAAAACTTGCTCTTGGACACACAGTAGCTAAATTGAATGAAAGAGATAATGAATTAAAATAACTAAAGAGATTTCAAAGGGTCGCTTGAGTAGACAAAGTGTTACGTTGAAATGCGCAGAGACCTAGGGTTAGAAAATCAAAACAGAAGAAAATGCTTAGCATTTCTCAGTCATGAAGAACTAAAGACAAAAAATTCAAGCCTTGGGTTGCAATACTGAAGGATTCTATGGACAAAGTATTGAACAATGCAGGAAGCATCAAAAGAAGATGGAAGGGATACACAGAGTCACTGTACCAAAAAGAACTGGTCAATGTTCAGCCATTTCAGGAGATGGCATATGATGGAAAAAAAAACAGGAATATTGAAGGAAGAAGTCTAAGCTGCACTGAAGACACCGGCAAAAGCCAAGGCTCCAGGAAATGACAGAATACCAAATGGGATGTTTCAACAGATGCACTGCTAGAGGTGGTCACTCATCTATGCAAGGAAATCTGGAAGACAGCTACATTTGACAATCAAATGGAAGAGATCCATATTTGTGTCCATTCCAAGGAAAGGTGATCAACCAAATGTGGAAATTATTGAACAATATCATTAATGTCACACACAAGTAAAATTTTGCTGAATACAAGTCAAAAAGTGTTGTAGTAGAATACCAACTAGAAACTGCCAGAAATTCTGCTGGATCCAAAAGAGGATGTGGAAGAAGGATGTTACTCCTGATATCAGATGGATGTTGGCTGAAGCAGAGAATACCAGAAAAAAGTTTACATGTGTTTTATTGATTGTGCAAAGGCACTCAGCTATAAGGATCATACCAAATTATAGATAATACTGTGAAGACTTGGAAATTCCAGAATGCTTAATTGTGCTCACGAGGAACCTGCACATATATCATGAGGCAATCATCCAAACAGGACAAGGGGATATCACATGGTTTAAAATCAGGAAAGGTGTGCATCAGGGTTATATCCTTTCATCATATTTCTTCAATCTGTATGTTGCACAAATAGTCCAAGAAGCTGGACTACATGAAGAAGGCGTGAGGATTGGAGGAAGACTAATGAACAACCTGCGTTATGCAGATAATACAATTTTGCTTGCAGAAAGGGAAGAGGACTTGAAACACTGATACAAATCAACAACCAGAGCCTTCAGTGTGGATTACGCCTCAACCTAAAGAAAACAAAAATCCTCACAACTGAACCAATAAGCACCATCATGATAAATGGAGAAAAGATTGAGGCTGTTAAGGATTTCATTTTACTTGGATCCACAATCAACACCCATGGAAGGAGCAGTCAAGAAATCAAAAGGCACACTGCATTTGGAGAATCTGCTGTGAAAAAACCTCTTT
Source organism: Heterohyrax brucei (assembly GCA_028571685.1). Lineage (NCBI taxonomy): Eukaryota > Metazoa > Chordata > Mammalia > Hyracoidea > Procaviidae > Heterohyrax > Heterohyrax brucei. Next base: position 148,408,243 of record CM053166.1, read on the forward strand.
AAAGCATTAAAAAGCAAAGAGGTCACTTTTGAGGACTAAAGTGTGCCTGTCCCAAGCCATGATATTTTCAATCACCTCACATGCATGCAAATGCTGGACCATAAATAAAACCAGGGAAGAACTGATGTCTTTGAATTACGGTGCTGGCGAAGAATACTGAATACACAGCGGACCTCCAGAAGAAGGAACAAATCTATCCTGAAAGAAACATAGAAGAATACTCCTCAGAAATGAGGATGGCAAGACTTTATCTCACGTACTTTGGACAAGTTATCAGGAGGGACCAGTCCCTGGAGAAAGATATCATGTTTGGTAACATAGAGGGTCAGCGAAAAAGAGGAAGACCTTCAAGGAGATGGTCTGACACAGTGCCTGCAACAAATGGGTTCCAACACAGCAATGATTGTGAAGACGGTGCAGGACCGGGCAGTATTTTGTTCTGTTGTGCACAGCATCAGTATGAGACACAATCAACTCACCAGCACCTAACAACAACAGCAGCAGCAGCTGGGGCCAGCAATATGAAGTTGAGTTCTGAGCGATCCCTTTAATCAGTGTCTGGACTTTTCTAATGTTCTCTTTCACCACTAAGGAGGACACAACAATTGGCTTTTCAGTATAGAAATAAAGAAATGAAGGTTAAAAGTGGGGACAATTACATGCTAAACTAATGTGAATGATGAAGCCTACTGTTTCAGTGTGTGTATTTCCAAGAAAATTAATTCTGTGAGCTGAGATAAAATTGTAAAATTAATAATATGTTTCCTGAATAAGATACCAATTACAAATCTGTACTTGATTCATCTAAATTTATTAATGTATTCACTTTAAAATTTTAAAGATGCTGAAAAGCACACTGTATATTCTACATTAACGGTAATTAGGGCTTCATTTTCAGTGGAATGTATTAAATACTGTTTTCCATCTTTAAACGTTCCTAACACCTATAAAATTCTTACTCTAATATGATTTGTTAAAAAGTTACTTTTCTTCTGGGTTTATCCTATTTTTATATGATATTGTTTTTCTTTTGTTAAATAGTAGCTTAGATGATACAGCTCCAGGACAAAATTTTATATTGAATATGCCAGCCAAAGCCAAGTGCTGTCGAGTTGGATACAACTCATATATATTTTACTTAAAAATTGAGAGAAATTATTTTTAAAAATCTGGAAATTGTTTCTAAGGAAAATATATTTATAAGGGAAGACAAAACGCTAATAATAAGTGTTTAATCTTTAAAGAACACCAAAGCATTATCAATAACAAGAGGAGAATTTTCCCAAGTGTTGCTACTTTTGGATAGTCACATTTGACGCAGTTTAAAATTTGAGAAAAGGGCAAAGATCACAGAAGAGAGCTTTGTTTCTTTTGCCTTCTAAGGAAATCCTCTGAAAAGCATTTTCTCATGCCCATAAAATGTCTAAAAATTTAATGTAAGATTGCTGCACGAAACATCAATGTTCAGTGTTTTTGAAGTATGAAATTACTAGTAACATTGTCCCCTATGAGTGGTAAACCCTTGCCATTCAGTCAATTCTGACTCATATTGACCATATAGGCTACAGTGGAATTTCCACATAGTGTTTTCTGGGCTGTAAACCTTCATGGAAGCAGATTACCAACTCTTTTCTCCTGTGGAGCTGCCAGTGGGTTCCAGTTGAAGGCCTTTTGGGTAGCAGCTGAGGCCTTCATCACTTTGCCACTGGGGCTCCTTAGAAGTGCTATGAATTATATTATATATATGACCTTGTAGACAGAATAGCCACCTTGAGCATATCAATGCAATTTTATAACCTCATCACCCTTCCAGAATGCTAAGATATAAATCTGTTCTTTTGTTCATTCAGGTCCTAATGACTCAAATACCTCAGAAACTTATAAGTAGACCCAATATTTATTTTATAAATGTTCAGACAAAAAGAAATATCATTTTATATGTCCACAACATAATTTCAAACCACACATAACATAATAATACAATCTTTGTGCTTTATCTTTCCTACTTCATCCAGCCTGTCATATGAAAACACAAATACCACCTCAGGCAATGATCCTCAGAAAAGGAGGAAGACATGTATTTAGGAAACCCTAGTGGCATAGTAGAAACCCTGGTGGCGTAGTGGGTTAAGCACTACGTCTGCTAACCAAAAGGTTGACAGTTCAAATCCACCAGGTGCTCCTTGGAAAATCTATAGAACAGTTCTGCTTTGCCCTATAGGGTCACTGTGACTCAGAATCAAATTGACAACAAGAAGTTTTTTTAGGAGCAAAGTGGTAAGATTAAGTTTATGCAAGCTGTAAGAGTAAATTTCTTGTAGTTTATTCTGTGTCTGTCAAACTCAAGAACTATGAGGCTTGACACCATAAAAGCCCATTTTCAACTTCTCTCATACCGTCCCCTGTTTACAGATGGCCTCTTCTGTCTACAGGCATTGTGCTTGTGGCTCTCAATCAAAGCAGCGAGGGATTCCAACTAGAGAGTGATGAAAAACGCCATAAGGAATTAGAATCTGATATAGTCACTACACTTTATTTCTGTGACAGCAGGCACTTTATGAATTCAGACAATTCTTTGTAATTCAGGATCCATTACCTATAATAGGAGCCCTGATGGCACAGTGGTTAAGAAGAACTGGGCTAACAACCAAAAGGTTGGCAATTCCAATCCTCCAGCTGCTCCTTGGAAACAGTATGGGGCAGTTTGATTCTGTCCAATAGAGTTACTGAGTGTCAGAATTGACTTTATATCAACAGGTTTGGGTTTTGTTTGTTTTTTACCCACACTAAGAATAGTTCTTGCTCTCAGATTTCTCTCTCTGCATTCTCCTGGCCGTCTTTTGGCTTCATCTCTGGATGTTAGCACAGCCATGGGCTAATGGAGTACATTAAAGTAGTGGCTAAACTGCAGATTTCAGATTTCTGTAGGGCATATTCAGCTGTGCTATTCTACAAATGGAGCCCTGGTGACAAAGTGGTTAAGAGCTATGGCACCCTACAGCTGCTAAGCAAAAGGTCAGCAGTTTGAATCCACCAGCTGCTCTTTGGAAACTCTATGGGGTAGTTCTACTCTGTCCTACAGGGTCACTATGACTCAGAATCAACTCAAAAACAGTGGGTTTCATTGGTTTTATTCTATGGATAATTTTCAGTAAAGAACATGTACTGATAACCTGGGTTCCAAACTAGACCTTAATTACTCATAAAATCAGTGACATTTAATTTCTCATTTGGTATTTTATACAGTGAAACTATCAAATTAGGTATTAATTTGAGGACTCGGGCCACGCTACCCTTTTGTAAAAAGGCAACAAAATATAGGCTGTAAATTAAGCTAATTAATTTCATAGAATGTTTTTGATACATCTAATTTATTTCTCCAAAAAGCATTCTTTAGCCAGGAGCCTTGCTACAGACACTTGCCAAAAATAGTCTGGTGTTAGTGTCTCCAGGATGAGGTTCTGTGACAATAGTGTACAGTCAGAAGTGACTCATGTACAGCTTTTCTTTTCATAAGAAAGATCAGTCTGGGAGATGCTACCATAAAGACTAATATTAAACAAGAGAGGCACAAAGAACGAGACAGAGAACTTGTTTAAGCTACTCACGATGAACCAAGTTTAGTTACCTGAAATAATCAAGAATAAGAATTATTACAAGGCATTCACTCAAGGAGGGGGGAAGAATGTAATTATTGCTTATAAGGTTTTAAACGCATAATGCTTTAGAAGAACAGCAGGTTATAATGCCAAAATATAAAAGTAATAATGTGGGCTAGTTAACTATTTTTGATATGTCAGAAAGTCTAATAGAAAATGAACACTTCTAATCTGCAAACAATCTCTTTCTATACCTCTCTCACTTACTCAGCCACAATTAAAAAAAAAACACTCTAAAGCAAAATATATTACCTTTTATGTGGTCACCCTGTTCCCTAGAAAAGAATAATCTCTGTTACCAATTTCTCAGAATTCAGCAGTTTAACAAAAGTAACAGAGTTCAGAATCAAGCTCCCCCACTTCCATAGTTATCTGACTGCCAAGAGGCCTAAGGACAACAAAATAAACCAGGAGGAAAGAACGTCTGTAAAATGTGGTGATAGCCCACATTCCTGTTTTACTAAACAAGAACATATCTCTTAATCCCTTAAATAGGCCAGAAAAATGACTACCAACTTGAATGTACATAAAGAAACAGATCTACATTCTGTGAGACAATCAGCCAAACTTTCAAGCAATATTCTTTGACTAAGATTTTTGTATTCATCAGTATCAGTCTCAATTCTCTTCTCCATAAAAGTAAGAGGAAATAAATCAGCATCTGCTTTCTAACATGTAAAATCCACAAATGCATATAAGAAATTATTCTTCTTCAACTAGGACAAAGAATACCTCTACTCCAAAGTCTTGTTGTTGTTAGATGTCCTGAAGTTGGTTCTGACTCACAGGGACCCAGTGTGATGGAGTAAAACTGCCACAGGGTTTCCGAGACTGTAATCTTTACAGAAGCAGACTGCCATGCCTTCTCTCCTGGGAAGCTCCTGGGTGGGTCTGAATCACCAATCCTCCAGTTAGCAGCTGGGCATTTAACCGCTGTGCCACCAGCAGTCCTTCTCTGAAGTCTTAGCCAATTAAAAAATGCAGTGATGTGTGGACTTGACTTTGTCCTCCATTTCCATGGACAGACTTCTATCAGTAATTCTGAGCTCTCCAGTCCTACTTCATATTTTGCTATGCTCTTTCCTGCTTTTATGAGATCCCAAGTACAGGCAAAGAATAGTCTGTTTAACAGCTGTACACAGTAATTCTCACAAAGTTTTCAAGCTATCTACATAGAAGCTATGGCTTTTTACAGTTGCAAGGGAATGCTCAATATATTTATAAGGTTTCTCCCCCCAATCTGAAAGTAAATCAAAAGTTAGGACACCATACAACTTGATAATGACAAATATTTTACAACAGTTCATCTACAAATACTAAAGAGCTCAGATGCTAACCAAAAGTCAGCAGCTAGAATCCATCAGCTGTTCCTTGGAAATACTATGGAGTGGTTCTTCCTGCTGTATCCTACAGGGTCACTAGGAGTTGGAGTTAACTCCATGGCAATGGGATTTTGTTGCTGTTAACTTAGAATAGGCTTTTCATTTAAAAAGTTGTTGGTAATTTGATCCCTTAGATTTTAGAGACTGAAGGGCCACAAGCAAGCTAGATAAATATCTTCTATAAAGTGATTTAGCTTTCTAAAAGCAAGGATATAGTTGAGCAACATTCTGAAAACTGAACAGTAGTCTAATGGATCACAGGGGAAGAGAGCAAATAACAGATATTCTAATTTTGTTAAATATGGAAAGACTAGAAAGGTCTTTAATTTCACTATGTGTTCCATTTTCTCCTTGCCTTTTACTCCCAACTCTCTAAATTCATTTGATCCCATTTGTACATTTTGAGATTTATGGAGCTTTAAGAATGAAAGACCAGAATCTAATATTCACCCAGTGTTACATTCTGAAATGTTGCATTATTCTTCAAGACCATCTCACAGCCAGGAATACAACTTCGTATCACACAGATGTATATTTGTGTAGTAGGTATTATCCTTTTATATAACACTAATCCAAGTCAATTTTTTGTAAATAGCCCATACAACCCAGAGATATACTTTGTATAACCTCGTCTACACATTTTCTAGTTTTAAATAATGCTCCCAAATTTCAGTCTTAACTAGAATTTTTGAAGATATATTAATTCTGATTTACAGAATATTATAGTAACCTGCTTTTTAGTTCAGTATCTTCATGATGAAGAGAAAAAAACACAAGTTCTCCATGATTTTAGTAGTTGTGATATAGTACCAAAAAAAAAAAAAAAAAAGGGAATATCTGTGGCTGTCAAGTCGATATGGACTCCTAGTGACTGTAGACAACAGATTAGAACTGCTCTATAACATTTCCAAGGAGCACCTGGTAGATCTGAACTGCTCACCTTTTGGTGCTTAGCAGCCTTAGCATTTAATCACTATACCACTAGGGTTTCTTGTGTACGTAACATTGAATGCTAACTCAAGTCATAAGTTTAACTTTAGTTTTTATATACTAGTGAAGTAAAAAAAAAAAAAAAATTCCCTTCCAGTGTTATGAAATAAAGAATAGACATGTTTCCAAACTGTCAACTGCTAAGCTTATGCCCATCAGAAAAATCTGTGTTTTATCTGGAACATGCCAGTTAAAAGCATGGACTTTGCAGTCAGATGGTCTCGGTTTGAATCCTGGCTCTACTACAGACTAGATGTGTGAATGTATAAATTATTTACATCTTCTATATCTCAATTGCCTCATTTTGAATATAAATGTGAATATAAATGTGTAAGAATTATTGTGAGGACTATGCATATAAAGTTCCATAGCACAGTGCCTAACATGTAGGGTCTCAATGAATAACAGCCATTAATAATATTCATAATAATAACAACATGTAGAAATCATAAGTACACTACTGGACAGAAAAACATCATAAGTTTTTGAAGTGACGTCTTACAGTTTGACTCTCAAATGAGGTGCAGAAAGGAGTGTGTATATATTTTAAGGCACATTTTCTTTTGTTCATCTCTTCCAAACACTTGATTCTTATTATCACAGCAAGCAAAAGAAATTAAGTCAAACAAAAATAAGAAATAAAACCAGATACACCTATGTGGGTATGTACACACACATACCCCTCTAATACATGTTACACAATTTGAGGAAGTTGTATAGAATCATCAGGAAAAAGTTGGAAAGTAAACAGGAAGAACTATACACTACAATGAGGGTAACAAGGTACACAAATGCAGGCAAATTTCCAAGTTCAACTGTCTGAACAATTCAGACAGAATCACATTAGCATCAGAAAAATATACTGTGATCCTTTTGGTAAACACCCTAGGAAGGAGATTCATAAATACTGAAAAATTAAGATATTCTCATCCCTTCTTATCAGTGTAGGCAAAGAATTTTACATTTTCTTTAAACAAAATCAAGTTGCTACTACAGTTGTTACTATTAAAGATTTCTACAGCATATAATACTTGATCATGGGATTTCTGCCACAGTTTCAAGAGAAAGTACAAAAGATTCCTAAACTATCAACTCTGACACCTCAAATACAAAATGATATGGAAATTTTATAACAGACTTAAGTTTCTAAAAATGTGTTCCTTCAAACAGTAATCTCACAAGACATTGGGGTGGGAAGAAAAAAGAGTCCTGCAATGAGTTGCAATCTGGGAATACTGAATTGTGTATCTTTCACTCAAAGATTCATAACCCTATTAACATAAAAACTTTTTAGAAGTACTGCAGTAATGAGAGCTGTTTAAATTAGCTTAACGAATGTTTCCCAAAAAATTTTTTAATTATTATGACTGAGTGAAAAAGTACATTCCCATATAAATTTACATGCCCCCCTATATGCAGCTTCCCCTGCTCTCCCTGCCCGGTGACAGCACACTATTCCTCTCTGCTCCATACAAGTCTCATCCTACCAACATCCTCCTTTCCCCTGGTTCTATGCATCTATAGGATATCATCCTGATGATTCCCAAATTTATTAGGCCATAGAATTTTTTTTTTTCCATATAATGCCCAGGAACCAGTGTTCCTCTTGACTGCTTATTTTGGGAAATGTACAATACATTTCTTTTATTTAGCTATTAAAAGAGTAATTTCGTATGTGCCTGTCCGCCACAAAAGATACTCACTGGCAGAATTTGCTTAACATCCCCAAACAAGCTCACTGTATTTCATGTCAAGAAAAAAAACAAAAAACTAACACTCCTAGACTAGTATGCACAGTATTTTTAACAAGTTGCAGTTGTTTCTAGACTATGTGTTTTGACCCCTTTATTGCCCATGTGTGATTTAATAAAATTCAAACTCCCAGTTTATAATACCTGGGAAAAGCTAAAAATGGATATGACCCTTCAGGCTCCTGTTTTTCCTGTTGGACTTGACTATAAACTAAGAAAACCCTGCAGCGGTATGCAGCTGCACACTTTCGAATAGGAGACTACTAAACTCATTTACCAGCATTTTGCTAACTGATGCTGTGAGCCTGCACCTATGCAATTCTATGGTAAAATAATTAACATTTCATAACACTGATTCTAATATCATTACTTCATTCCCCTAAAATCCCTTTTAAGTATATAGAACAAAAAAAACTGTAATTATTACTTCATCTATGAAAGTTAAGCAACTTGCCCCCAAATACCAATAGCCATCAGGGACTGGTTTCGTGTTGGACAGACATTGCATATTACAGCCATAGAAACTATATCAGATAGTCACCCTAAAATATGAGCAAAACAGGAAATTCTTTTACTAATAGCTTATTATTTGAGGAATTTTCTTCTTTTGAAATAATTTTGGAATACAACTTGCTAGAAATCTAAACTTTAAAAAACAAATCAGATGGCATGCTAGAAAGCTTTTTGTGAGTTCAGATATTAGGAACTAAGGCTTAACAACTGTAATGAGGTATTCATTACTGTGTCATTATATTTGCTGAAGCAAAATAAGTAAAGCTTCAATGACTTCTGGGCAAAGTGTGAATGTGAATGATTATGTTGCCAGGCTGTGGTATCACTTTCTGAGATTCTCCCTTCAATTGCATAAGTACATAAAGAAGTATAATGAAATGTGTAGGATGAAAGAGACATCAGCTATTTTTAAAAAGCCTAAGAGGGAAGACACTAAGAGGGTAGTACTTTTTGGTAACCCAGATACGTAGTCATAGATTTTTACTTTATAAAAAGTAAGCTGGACATTGGAAGGATTAAAAAACTTCAAAACATCTATACACATCTACAGTAGAATACAGATAATCAGTATTTTATGATAATACATACCACTGACAATGTATTGGAGATAAGGTAAATGGCCAAAAAGGAAAAAATCTGTCATCAGTGAAGTCAAGAATGTTAACAATGAGGTAAAAGGAAATTAGTTACAGTGACAAGTTCAAGTTTCATAAAGTTTTTTTAAATGTAGAGGCAGAGGTAACAAAAATTGGTCTTCACCTGGTAAGTGTGTACTCCCTGAGTCCTGAATGCAAATTCATGGCAGAAAAAGTACCTATGCATCCTCGCAATCTTTTGTCTCGACCAATCTTCCATGTTACAAACAGTGGGCTGTAACGGAAGATAAAAAGTATGGTTAAATCAATTCAAATATATTTATTGAGTACTTACTATATGCAAGGTGAGATACCCAACATAAAAAGTCCCCAAAACAGAGACCTCCTCAAGGGTCTACTCCAATATGACCACACTTAGCAATAATGATCAACATATTTTATTCAGTGTATCCTACATTAGGTACCATGATAAATGGATTAAACAATTATTATTTTTACTCCTCAATCCACAACCTAGGAGGCTGATACTTTTACTATCATCCCTGTTTTATAGATGAAATAGCCATAGAGTTAATATACAATATAGGAGACATTCAGACATGAGCAGTCTTGACTAGTGTATTAACTTATCATGGTCTACAGCATGATTCTTCATTTAAACCTCAAATTATGAACTGTTTCAGGAATTTAACTTATAAAACTAGAGGAAAAATAACCAACTTCAACAAATACTTACTGATTTACACAGAATTTGGAAAACACTAAAAGGTGCTGTGTGAAAAACAAGACCCAAACCCACTGCCATTGAGTCAATTCCAACTCATAGGGACCCTATAGGACACAGCAGAGCTGCCCCAAAGAGTTTCCAAGGACAGCCTGGTAGATTTGAACTGCTGACCTTTTGGTTAGCAGCTGTAACACTTAACCACTATGCCACCAGGGTTTCTAAAAGATGCCTAAAATGCAGTTGTTGCTCTCTAAGAGCCAGTATAGCAGGCAGGTGTGTTCACAGTTAATTATAATGCAGGGCAAAAAGAAATATATGCTACAAACCATACCAGAAATTTCACAAATTAAGCTACTGGTGGTGTAGAAGAAAACTTAGGAAGTTTGATAATCTTTAGTTTGGTCTAGAAAAACAAATAAGGTTTGGAGAGGGCAACAGCAACACTGAAACCTCTTCCTATCAAGTCAATTCCAATTGCTAGCAACCCTATAGGCAATGGAATGGCCTCCACAGAGTTTCCAAGGCTGTTAATCTTTATACAAGCAGACCACCATATATTTTTTCTTCAGAGCAGATGGTGAGTTGGAATCTCCCACCGTTTGGTTAGCAGCCAAACACTTGAACCACTGCACCACCAAAGCTCAAACAGCAACAGTTAACACTCAAACTAGAACATTAACTTTTTGATTAAATCACTGACTAGTAATACAATCTGTCAAGCATGGAAGATAAAAATGTGCTGTTATTCTTGTTAGGTGCTGGTCGAGTCGGTTCTCATTTATAGCTACCCCATGTATAACAACAGTGTGAAACACTGCCCAGTCCTGCACCATCATCACAGTCTTCATGTTTAACCTCAGTGTTGTAGCCACTGGATCAATCCATCTTGTTGAGGATCTTTGACTTTTTTGCTGACCCTCTACCCTACTAAGCATGACATCCTTCTCCAAGGACTGACCCTTCCTGATAACATGTTTAAAGTATGTGAGACGTAATCTCGTCATCTTTGCTTCCAAAGAGCATTCCAGTTGTACTTCTTCCAAGACAGATTTGTTCTTTTGCTGGTCCATAGTTTATTCAATGTTCTTCACCAATACAACAATTCAAAGGTGTCAATTTTTCTTTAGTCTTCCTTATTCATTGTCCAGCTTCCACACGCACGTGAGGCAACTCAAAACACCAGGGCTGGAGTCAGATGCAACTTAGTCTTCTAGGTGACGTGTTTGCTTTTCAACACTTTAAAGAGGTCTTTTGCAGCATTTGTCCACTGTAACCCATGTTTTGATTTCATGACTGCTACTTCCATAGGTGTTAATTGTGGACTGAAGTAAAATGAAATTCCTGACAAATTCAATCTTTTCTCCATTTATCATGATACTGCTTACTGGTCCAGTTGTGAGGACTTTCACTGTCTTTACATTAAGTGTAATCCATAGTCCTCTTCACTTTGAGCAAGCAAGGTTGTTTCATCTGCATAATGCAGGGTATTGTCTAAGATTATATCCTCAACATAGAGATTGAATAGGTTATGTTGGAAGGATATGACCCTGATGCACACCTTTTCTGACTTTAAACCACACAGTATCTCCTTGCTCTATTCAAACAACTGTCTCTTGATCTATGTACAGGTTCCTCATGAGCACAATTAAGTGTTCTGGAATTAAAATGGAATCAAGAAGGTAATGTAGTTTTGAATTAAGTTTTATGTAGTAGGTGTTTAGATTCTGCAGCAAATCATTGATGTCAATCAATTATTAAGTCAGTGTCAATTTAAACATTTCAAGACAGTTTGTAAATAAATGCAGTAGAATTGGGAGTTGTGCCTGTTAATATGAGTGTTCACAGTATTACTGGAATAATACATTTCCACTCTTTAAAAAAAAAATTAAATTTTAGTAGGCCATACCATATCTTACATATTTTTTATAATACAGTGGTGAGTTGGAGACCACAGTCTTGCTTTTAAAATATCCTTTAGTCAGACATCAGCAGCTAGGTGAAAAGATATCCTGTTGAACTGCTTCAATCACCCACCTCCAACATTTGAAGAATACAGTTCTGACAGATTGCCACAATGGCAGATAAATTCCCAAATAAATAATAAATTCCAACCAAAGTGCAATACTAAGAGTTACGTTCTTCCAAGAGCTAAATGCCCAATGGCTTGAAGGAAATGATTTAAGTGCAAGGCCAAATTAACTGTCAATGTCAGTATTCAAGTGCCGGGTCGCCTATGGTAAAGGCACTAAAATAAAAAGCAAATGGCAAAGGCAAGGACTTCTACTTTCTGTATCATGTAATTTGAGATAAGATTCTAATGCTCCAGTTGGAGAATTTTCTCTAATTGCTCACCAGTAAGAGTTGATTAGGAAGATAAGAATTGGATGAGATTACTCTCTCACCATTTTCTTCATTACTCATACAAATACCACAACAAAAACCAAACCCACTGCCACAGAGTTGATTCCGACTCATAACAGCCCTAGAGGACAGAGCAGAACTGTTCCACAGGGTTTCCAAAGAGCACCTGGTGGATTCGAACTGCTGAAGTCTTGGTTAGCAGCCTTAGTACTTAACCATTACTCCACCAGGGATTCCATACAAATACTAAACCAGAAACACCAAACCCAGTATCCAAAAATTCACACTGTATCTTTCAAGATGAATTTCACCTTTTAATTTTTTCACTTTTTAATTTGTTCCAGTGAACATCAGCAACACATTTATGGACAGCAGGATATCAATCCTCTCCTATAACAACACCCATAGAAAATATCTATATAACACAGGTCTGTTGGCAGCTTCAAAAGAAAGTGAATCATACAGTAACATACATAATAACACATCTTCAAATGCCATGATGACTTCTCATCACAATATTAAGTCACATAGTTTCTTCCTCACTAGCTTGAGTAACATAAAAATGTGAGTCAATTTCCTATCAAAAACACTGGTTGAATAAAAGTAATTTAAAAGCACAATTATCTTCAATTATCTTACTTATTCTACCAAAATGAGATAAATAAAACAATCATTCTTAATAATTATAACCTTATCTGCTTGAGCAATCATTCAAATTTTAAAGAGTAAATAGAAAGGGAACACAAACTAAAGCACCACATCGTAAAAATATGTTGCAGGGCATTCAGATACATCCAAAACACAAACCAAATTTATTGCTGTTGATTCCAACTCACAGTGACCCTTTAGGGCAGAGTGGAACTGCCCCACAAGGCTTCCAAGGAACAGCTGATAGACTTGAACTGCCAACATTTTGGTTAGCAGCCAAGATCTTGAGTGGGGTTGGAGGCAGGGGCAATTACATAGTTTGTTTGTTGTTTTTCTTAAGTGCAAGTATACAATCCCAATCAATTTTGCATGCTCGCCTATCTGCAACTCCATCTGCTCTCCTTACCCTGTGACAGCACACTCCTCCTTTTCACTCTATTCCTTCTAGTATCCTCTGTCCCTTCCTCTTCACCCTCTTCTCTCCCATCTAGAAAGTAACAAGTAGGACAGCCTCCTCGAAATGTATAAAAACCATAAAGGGCACACAACATGCTCACACTGTGTCCCGGAGTCCAGTCCATTCTTGTCTGAAAAGCTGACCTCAGTACTAGTTTCGGGTGAGGGCCAGCCCCGAGTTTAGGGCCATGCTCCCAGGGGATACTCCAGGCTGTGGGACCATCAATTCTGGTCTTTTAGTAGAGTTCTGGAACTGCATACCTTTGTCTCATGTTGCCTCAGGGAGTCTACACTGTGTCCCCTATCACAGCTGCCTTTGGTGGTGGCCAGGCATCATCTGGTTCTTCTGGTCTCATGCTGATGCAGTGTCCCATTCATACAAGTCCTCCTGTCTCCTGGGCTCATTTTTTTGTATATGTCTTTGATATTCTCAGTCATCACCTGTTCCAGATGGGTTAGGACTATTTGGTGTTCCTGAGATGGCAGCTTGCTCGCTTTTAAGACCGTAGATGCCACTTACCAATATGGGGTGCAGAAGACTCGATTAGCTAAAAACTAGTTACGCCAATTGACCTCAATGTCCCCTGAAAACATAGTCTGTATAACGCAGGTCTTTTGGCAGCTCCAAAAGAAAGTAGCAGGGCCCCATCCCTGCTACTCTATTCTTTGAAATACTGGGTTGAGTTTAGAAAACCTTTCAGTTTATGGTGTAGTCCAGTTATGCTGAGCTGATCTGCTTTTTACTGTGTGCTGTCATTCCCTTCATCTAACCAAATTCTTGTCGACTATCTAATCTGTGAACATCCCTCTCTCTCCCTCCTTATCCCTGTAGCCATCAAAGTCTTTTCTTGTGTACATAAGCCCATTTTTAAGTTCTTAAAAGCAGAGGTCTCATACAACACTTGTCCTTTTGCAGCTGACTGATTTCACTCAGCAAAATGTCTTCTAGTTGATAACAGGTTATGAGATGCTTCCTAAAATCATCATTATTCTTTATCATTGCATAATGTTCCACTGTGTATATGTACCATGCTTTTTATCTATTCATCTGTTGATGGGCACCTGATTCCATCTTTTTGCTATTGTAGACAGTCCTGCAATAAACATTTGTGTATGTGTATCTGTTCATGTGACTGCCTTTATTTCTGTAGTTTATATTCCAAGCAGTAGGATTGCTGGATCATATGTTATTTCTATTTCTAGCTTCTAAACAGCCAAAGAGGCTGTATCATTTTGCATTCCCACCAGCAGTGTAGAAGAGTTCCAATCTCTCCATAGCCTTTCCAGTATTTGTTGTTTTGTGTTTTTTGGATTATTGCCAACCTTGTCTGGATGAGATGCTATCTCGTAGTTTTGATTTGGATTTCTCTAACAGGTAATGATCATGAGCATTTCTTCATATGTTTTTTGGCTGCCTGGATGTCTTCTTTGGTGAAGTGGCCTTTGCCCATTGCTTAATTGGGTTATTTACTTTTTTCTTGTTGGTATTTTGTAGTACTTTGTAAATTATGGAAATCAGACATTGATCTGACATGTAGTTGCCAGGTATTTTTTTTTCCCATTCTGTAGGCAGTCTTTTAACTCTCTTAATAAAGTCTTTGGATGAACATAAGTGTTTGATTTTTAGTAGTTCCCATTTATCTATTTTCTCTTCTGTCATTTGTGCATTGTTGGTCAGATTTTTGTAGTCTATCTAAGCTGTGTATTACAACTTCCATTGTTGTCCCTATTTTTTATTGCATGATCTTTATCATTTTAGGTTTAATATTTAGGCCGTCAATCCAATTTGAGTTAGTTTTTGTGTAAGGTATAAGATATGGGTCTTGTTTCAATTTTCTGTAGATGGATATCCAATTTTGCTAACACCATTTGTTAAAGAGACTGTTTTTACCCCAGTTAACAACCTTTGGGCCTTTGTCAAATACCAAGCATTCATAAGAGAATGGTGATATTTCTGGGGTCTCTATACTGTTCCATTGGTCTATATGTCTCTTTTATACAGATTCTTATAATGCTATAGTATCAATGATGAATTCTCAGAGTAGGGTGCTAGACAATAAGTTGAATTTTGCCAGGTAGTCTGGGGAGAAAAGGGACTCCCTACTGAACACGGGCCTGGAGACGTAAAGGTGTGTAGTACATTCAAGGAACAGTGGATAGTCTGACAGTCTCTTCCAGATTTAATATTCTATGAATTTTAAGTGGTGATGAATACGTGTTCTCAAGAACCCTGATAAGAGGTAGAACAAATGCAGAATAATCTGCACTCGCCCTGTTCCTTACTTGCCCTAGGCAACATTCACTTATGTGAGGGGTAAGTATCTGTGCCAATGATGGGAGGGCTTGCTACTTGGCAACCCCACAAAGATGGAAAAAATTCAGACTTTCAGTAGACAGTATAAAACCATTCCATAAATATCTGGGACTCCGTGTTTCCATCTACAAATACAAACCCCAAAATGAAAATACTTAAAAGTAGCATTTAATAAGGAAAAGAATCGGGGAAGTTAAGCATTTTAAACTAGACTGGGACAGAATAAAAATCACTGAGAACAAGAGATTGTATCTTATGTGTGATAACAGCTTTATACAGGGCAATGACTATGGGAACATTCAATACATATTATCTAAAAATAGCAACACACAGAGGAAAAATAGTCAATTTCATTTTTAAATGTGTTATTAAAACATGTATGAGTTTCCAAAAGGACATAAGACATCAGCATAATCAGAGACAGATCAAAAAGTAGAAAAAGGGTTTTGAGCCAATTTAAAGTAGCTGCTGCTCAATGACAAGGAAATAAGGAAAATCATTCATAGTAAGACAAAAATTGAATGTTTTTAGAAAGTACTTTTACCATATGGTTTACGGCCACCTACATACATTGAAAAAAATACTACAAACTGGAAAGGCACACAAAATGAGATGAAATATTAATGGAAATGTTTATCTGAGGGTAACCAGACATAGCTTTTAAAGGAATTTTCCTACTTCTGAACATTTTGTACCACTGCGTTCTGAGAAATCTTTGGAGGAAAGTAAATTTTCTCCATTTTTCCAAGTCTGTAGACAGGAACAGGAAGTAGCCACCTAATCTAGGTGAATCTTTCCTGCCAACTGGCAACTAATGCTGTCAGGTCAACAGTGGCTCTCAGGGAAATACAGTTCCATGGAATCAGCAAAAGTAAAGAAAAGCAATGTAAATTGCATGCAGTGTAAATTATGAACAAGATACACTCCAGTCCCAGTTGCTTGCCATTCCCTTAGCTGCATTTCTGAGACTGTTCTATTAATGATTTAGGCCAGAATAGATTTGCAATGTGTTTGTGGCAGAAAGCTATAGTTAGAAAAGACAGTGAAAAATGTGCATTAACAGTATTTTACCACAAATTCTATCTCCTCTGTCATGCCAAGGCTGTGGGGGGGAGGTGTATAAAAACCCTTTGCCACTGAGTCGATTCTGACTCATAGCATCCTTATAAACCAAAACCAAACCCACTGTCACTGAGTAGGGGCCAACTCATAGCAACCCTAAAGGTCAGAGTAGAACTGCCCCATAGAGTTTACAAGGAGCTCCTGGTGGATTTTAACTGCTGACCTTTTGGTTAGGCCTTTTGGTTAGCAGATGTAGCACTTAACCCACTACGTGCCACCAGGGCTTCCTAGCAACCCTATAGGACAAAGTAAAACTGCCTCACAGAGTTTCCAAGGCTGTGAATCTTTTAAAGAAGCAGGTTGCCACAACTTTCTCCAGCAGAGGAGGTGGTAGGTTCAAACTACTAACCTTTTGGTTAGCATCTGAGCACTTTAACCACTGTGCCACATTTGCCCCTCACATCTGCTTCTCTAAAAATGAAATTTATAGGAGCCAACATTAACAGTATGCCAATCCATACGAATATAATAACAATGTACTATACATTGTTATTGGGTAATCAACAAGATCAATTATATTGTAGGTAGTTTTCTCCACCATAAAATAACAATTGCCCTTAAAACTATACTCAGCAATTTAGCTCAAAAATCCAACTGTTACTCACTTATTGCATCTAACTAAACTCAATACCAGAATTCCCCAAGATTTAGAAGTTTAATAAAAAAACAAATGGTAGTGTCTTCCTTCCACCACCAAGTTAAAACCTTTCACTTCCTGTTTCAACATAAACTATATATTTAATTTCCAAACCATATAAACTCAAAAGCCAAAGAAAAAGAACATTCCATGAACAGTACACAGTAGTAACACACAGTAAGCATAAGCACAAATCTCTTCCTCTGAGTCCTCCCAGGAGGGGAGAAAGAGATTAGATGGGGGGATATCAGGATGAACTGGAAATGCTTTGCCAGCCTAGAAAGATTAGATCTAATTTACAAGCTTCTATACTATTCCCATAACTTCAATCAGATACTAATAGAAGTCCCAGCAAAATCTATCAGTTTTTCTATTAAATATATATAATTTTCTTGTTGTTGACAATACACACAGTAGAATACCACTTTATCTTTAATGCCTTCCCATCATCCATTCTGACCCCCTTTAAGCCTTCTTAGCTTTTTTTTCCCATGTTTCCCAGCCAACCTACATCAAACCCTGGTCTACTATTTATTTAATATCCACAAATTTCCTCCAATAAAAAACTTCCATTTCCCAGTGGTTAGCAGCTAGTCAGCAGGGTATTGATCTGTCATTTGATTAAGTAATTCATAATACAGAATGAAGGAAGGTTAACTCTTCCAGGAATAATTTAAAATTCAAATAGATTCACTGTAAAAGGAGAAGACTAGAAGAGAGCTAATCTGGGAAGGGAGGGGTAGGATGGAAAGGTAATCTTGAGATGCATTTTAGACTTTCTCATCCACATGTTAAACCATTGTAGCTTTATACCATACTCCTCTTTCCAACCTTTGTGAACAGACTATCCTGTGGGGCTCAGTATAAAGAAGACACTGTCTAGATAGACAGCATGGATAGTATAAAAATCAAAACCAAGCCCTTTGCCACTGAGTCGATTCTGGCTTATAGCGACCATGTAGGACTGAGTACAACTGCCCCATAGGGTTTCCAAGAAGCAGCTCGTGGATTCCATCTGCTGACTTTTTGTTTAGCCTGATCTCTTAATTATTGGGCCATCAGGGTATTAGTATAAGAGACCACAAATATTTGAAAGTGGGAATCAGGAATTGCCAACTTTTTGGTACTTTTCTTTGCCTGATATTCCAAGAAATTCTATCAAACAGCATTATATTCTCTTTTTTCCATTTTTACAATGTTCATTTAACTGGCATATGCCAGAGGAAGAGAGGCAGTCTACAGTCTTGGAGATGATCGGGAGGGTTGACAAAGTGTTTTTTTGTAAATCAAGTGTAATCACCACTGACAACCAACCAGCCAAGTCACAAGCATACTTTAAGGAATTTGTTTGATTCTACCAATTTTTGAACTGAAAGAACAATTTCTTTTACTTAGTAAGAACAAATCAACAATTTTCAGCAAACTTTGTCTTTTAAATTCAGTCTCAACAGCTTATATGTTGAGAGAGACTCACTCACTACCTTTCTTTTTTTCCCCCAGATCCCTAAATTAGATGAAAAAAAGACTACCTGGAATGGAAAAAAAAGAATATTCTATTTACAAATAATTTCTTCTTTTGGACAGTTTACACTGCAGTGGGCATTAAATTTAACATTTGGTAATGTTTTAAGGATGAAATAGCTGGTGTTTTTGTTTTGATAACAAGAACACACTACACATTTTAATTACCTAAAATTTAATTTATGAATAAATTCTCAACAACAATTTGCTATAGATTTCCAAAATAAAATAATCTCTTTTGGGATTTCCTATTCCAAAACCATTTGGTCAAAAAGCTTTGAGAGTTCGCTGTTACTATGAAAACAATTAATTATTTTACCATAAAACAAACCAGGCAAAAAACATGAATTTCTACTGAAGTCTTATGATTCCTAAACTCAAAGTCAGTAAAAGTAAGGAAAACAAGAGAACTAGGTCCAGGGATTTTTAAATGAATATTGATTGAATACAGTCAACTCTATTTTTTATGTCACTAAAAACTGTTATGGAACTGAGTTTTGGTGCTTCCACTTGACTATGTGTACGCCAGATGTTCATGGAATCCATGGCACTTTAAACAAAACAATGAAAACAACAAAAGTTTTGTTTTGTCTGTGTTGTGTTTGTACCTGCTTTACCTCTCTGGAGTCCCTGGGTACTTGCTACTAACGAAAAGGTCAGAGGTTCAAGTTCACTCAAGGTACCTCAAAAGAAAAGCATGGCAAATCAGCCACTGAAACCCTACGGAGCACAGTTCTACTCTGACATACATGGGGTCACCATGAGTCGACTGACTTCCTGGCAACTGGTTTGACTTTTTTTGACACCTTCTCTTCCAGCTGGAAACCCTGGTGGTGTAGCGGGTTAAGTGCTAGTCTGCTAACCAAAAGGTCGGCAGTTCACATCCGCCAGGTGCTCCTTGGAAACTTTATGGGGGCAGTTCTACTCTGACCTCTAGGGTCACATGAGTCGGAATCAACTCGACGGCACTGGGTTTGGTTTTGGTTTTACTTCTCCAGCTAAGGACCTATCTTCTACTATATTGTCTTCCCCACAGAGCCCACTCAATTAGCAGAAAAACAGCCAATGGGAAATAAATATACTGATTGATTTAAGCACTGATATAAAAAGAACTGGAAAGTTATCCAGCTTCTTAATCTCTGATCACATTTTTACCCTGTCTCCCATTCCAAAGAAATCTGATGTAATGTGCCAACTAAATAACACTTGCAATAAAACTGATGTATTTGTTTTTCACTTGTTTTCTGGGTTTAGAAAGGTAACTGTTTTGATTTTCAAGTCCTTGTATTTGATTACTCACTCCTGTGGGAGAAACAGGCTGGAAACACTCAGCTTTGTTGCAGGAATTCAGCACACATTTCTCATTTAACGAGAAGAAGAAAGGCAGAATGAGGCACAAAAGTACTCAACTGAGACTGTATTTTGTATTAGAGCTGCTTATGTTGGCTTTGCTTCGTTTGTTTTTTCCTATTCTCCTTTTCAGAAAATATTTCAACCCCTCAAGAACTTCTGTGAAATATGTGATAGAGATTTTTGAGATGGAACTGACAACCTCACCTCCAAAGTTTATTTTGAGAAACAAACTTTATTACAGTGTGATTTACATACAATAAAAGCACCTATTTTAAGTGTAAGATTCAACAGATATTGACAATGATATAAAACTTGTCCATTACCCCAGAATTCCTTTGTCTCCCTTTGTAGTCAAACCCTTCTGTGTACCCCTGACCTGGCAACTGCTAAGCTACTTTCTGCCACCTAGATTTTGCCCTTCCTAGAATTTCATAAAAATGGAATACAGTGTGCCGGCTTTTTCATCTGACTTCTTTCACTTAGCGTAGTACTTCTGAAGTTCATTCATGCTGTTTGATCTTTTTCTTGCTGAGTAGTATTCCAGTGAATGGATATACTGTAATTTGTTTACCCACTGATGGATATTTAGGTTTCTATTAGCATGGGGAGAAGGATTGGAGGAAGTCTCATTAACAACCTACGTTAGCAGGTGACACAACCATGCTTGCTGAAAGTGAAGAGTACTTGAAACATTTACTGATGAAAATTGAAGATTACAGCCTTCAGTATGGATTTTAGCTCCACAGAAAGAAAGCAAAAATACCCACAACTGGACCAGTAAGCAACATCATGATAAATGGAGAAAGGACTGAGGTTGTCATGGATTTCATTTTACTTGGCTCCACAATCAACACCCACGGAAGCAAGTCAAAAAATCAAAAGATGCATCACATGCATTGGGCAAATCTGCTGCAAAAGACCTCTGTAAAGTGTTAAGAGGCAAAGATGTCACCCTGAAGAGTAAAGTACACCTGACCCAAGGCATGGTGTTTTCAATAGCCTCACATGCATGTGAAAGCTGGACAATGAATAAGGAAGACAGAAGAAAAACTGACACCTTTGAATTGTGGTACTGGAGACAGATATTGAATGTACCATGGACTGCCAAAAGAACAAACAAATCTAGCTTGGAAGAAGTACAACCAGAATGCTCATTAGAAGCAAAGATGACAAGATTATGTCTCACATACTTTGGACATGTGATCAGGAGGGATTAGTCCCTGGAGAAGGGCATCATGCTTGCTAAAGTAGAGGGTCAGTGAAAAAAAGGGAAAGCCCTCAACGAGATGAACTGGCACAGAGGCTGTAACAATGGACTCAAGTATAACAATGATTGTGAGGACGGCAGAGGGCCAGGCTGTATTCCATTCTGTTGTCCAGAGATAAAGTGGCTATGAGTTGGAACTGACTTGATGAGACCTGACAACAACTAGTTTGGGGCTATTATAAATAAAGCTACTACGATAATACTCATGTTCAAGTCTTTTGGTAGACATTGGTTTTAATTTCTTTTGGATAAATACCTATGAAGGGAATTGCTGAGTCACAGGGTAGATATATGATTAACTTTATAAGAAAGTGGCAAACTATTTTCCAAAGTTACTGTAGCATTTTTATACATCTCTCTATAGCAACATTTAAGGGTGCCAGTTGTTCCACATCCTCACCAATACTTGTCATTGTCCATCTTCTACTAAGGATGTTGAGCAACTCTTCACATGTTTAATGGTCATTCGTATCTTTTCTTTTCGAAAGTGCCTGCTCAACTCTCTTATTCATTTTTAAAAATATTTTATTGCATTACTGATGACAGTATACACAGTAAAACAGGTTCCCATTCAGTAATTTCTACATATATTTTTCAGTGACATTGGTTACATTCTTCAATTTGTGTCAGTGTTCTCATTATTTCTATTCTAGTTGTTCCTCTTTTACTCATTTTTAATTGGATTGCTTGTCTTCTTTTTATTGAGTTGTAGGTATTTTTAATGTGTCTATTTCAGATGTCAATTCTTTATTACACATATATACTGCAAATATGCTATCACAGTCTGTGGCTTGCCTTTTCATTTCCCTAATGACATCTTTGGAAGAGAAGTTCTTAACTTTTGTGAAGTTCAATTTATTGATTTTTTTTTCTGGTTCATATTTTGGTGTCCAAGTGAAGAAATATTTGCTTACCCAAATGTCACAAAGATTTTCTCCAGTTCTCTTCCACAACTTTTCTAACTTCAGCTTTTACATTTAAATTTACGATCCACTGTAAAATTTTTTGTATTTGTGAACTAAGGGTGAAGAGTCATTTTTTTTATTTGTTAATATTTGGTGATGGCCATTTATGTATATGTACATAAGGCATACTGCTCTGTAGTTTGCTTTTCTTATAATGTCTGTCAGTTTGGGGCATTAGGGTAGTACTAACCTCATGAGTTGGAAAGAATCCTATCCTCCTCAATTTTCTAAGAGCTTGGTTTATTTTTTCTTAAATATTTTATAGAATTCACTAGTCACATCATCAGAACCTCGAGTTTTAATTGTGGGATGGTTTTTAATTACCAGATGCTCCTTGGAAACTCCATGGGGCAGTTCTACTCTGACCGCTAGGACCCAACTCAATGACAGTGGTTTTGGGTATTTAAGAAATATAGAATTATTCAGATTTTCTAGCTCTTTCTGAGTCATCTTTGTTGTGTCTTTGAAGAAATTTCTTTTTTTACTTCATCTAAATTGTAAAATTTATTGGCATGAAGTTATTCAGAATTATCCTTTTAATGTCTATAGGATCTGTAGTCATTCTTTCATTCCTAATATTAATAGTTTGTATTAACTTTTATCTTTTCCTTCTTTTGTTTAATCAATTCATCAGCTTTTTTCTATGATTTGGCCATTTTCTATTTAATTGCTTTCTAGTCTTCTACTACTTTAATCTTTTTACTTAACTGGGGTTTAATTTGCTCTTGTTTTTCTACCTTATTAAGGTGGAAGTTTATTTTGGATATTCATTCTTTTCTAAAATAAACATTATAAAGCTATGTATTTCCATCTGAAGACTGTATTGGTTGCATAGCACAAGTTTTAATATGTTGTACTGCCATTATGGAAACCCTAGTTGCCTGGTGGTTAAGTGCTATGTCTGCTTGACCAAAAGGTCGACAATTCAGACCCACTAGGTGTTCCTTGGGATCTATGGGGCAGTTCTACTCTGTCCTATAGGCTTGCTATGAACTGGAATCAACTCAGTGGCAGCAGGTTTATTGTCCTTATCATTTAGCTAAAAATATTTTCTAACTTTGGTTATGATTCCTTATTTATTTCATGATTTATTTAGAAATATGCTGTATGATTTCCTAATATTTGGGAAATTTCTGGATATATTTTTGATATTGATTTTTAATTTAATTCCATTTTGGTCAGAGAACATACTTTGTATGTCATCAGTCCTTCTAAATATTTTCAGACTTATTTTATGGTCCAGAATATGATCTATTTTTGTGAGTGTACCATGTGAATCTGAAAAATAACATGTATTCTGGTATTATTAGGTCAGTTGTTTTCTACATGTCAATTAGGTCAAGTGTGTTGTTAGTGTTGTCAGGTTTTCTATCTTTTCAGTGATTTGGGGGGTCTATATGAGTCGGATCTGACTCGACGGCACTTGGCTGGCTGGCATTAGTTCTGACAAGAGATCAAAACCCACTGTTGTCACGTCAATTCTGACTCATAGCAACCCTACATACAGAGTAGAACTGCCCCATAAAGTTTCCAAGGAGCACCTGGAGGATTAGAACTGACAACCTTCTGGTTAGCAGCCGTAGCTCATAACCACTACACTGTATCAAGAGAGAAGACTGTTACAATATCCAATTCTACCTGTGCTTCTGTGTCTCCTTTTAGTTCTATCAATTTTTTTCTTTATGTATTTTAAAACTCAGATAGATGCATATATATTTAGAACTGTTATGTCTTATTGATAAACTGGCCACTTTTTATCCTTAAAAAAATGTCCCTCCATATCCTTGTAAAACTGCTTGTCCTGAAGTCTAGTTTGTCTCATATTAACAGGGTCACTCTAGCTTGCTTATGATTAGTTTTTCCATGATATATCTTTTTTATCTTTTTTACTTTTAATCTATCTGTTTTGTCGACCTTTGTGGGTTTTTTTTTTCTTTCTTTCTTTTTGTACACAGCATATACTTGCAGCTTGCATTTTTAAACAGCTTTTTAATTGAAGTAGACTACTTCTATTTAATCTAATAATTTGATGTAGTTGAATTTAAGTCCATCATCTCTACATTGGCTACTTGTTTTCTATATTCGTCATCTGTTCTTTGATCTTCTTTCCTGTCTCATCCTGGATTAAACGAATATATTTTAGTATCTAATTTTTATCATGACTGTTGGGCTACTAACCAGTTGCCATAGAGTCAGTTTGAATTCATGGGGACCCTATGTGTGTTAGATAAAACTAGGCTCCATAGGATTTTCAATGGCTGATATTTTGCAAATAGATCACCATTAGCTTATTAATGATGCCTTTTTTTAGCAGTTGTTCCAAGTTGTACAATATGCACCTTAGGCTTACTGCTGTCTACACTCAGGTAACATTCTATCACTACAGATATAATGTAAAGACTTTAACAATATAGCTTCATTTTACCCTTCCCATCCTTTGGGGCTATTTTCATATCCTTTATTTCTACCTACCTTACAAACCCCCGTGATAAATTATTAATTTTGCTTTAAACAATTAACTTCTAAAGATATTTAAAAATGAGAGAAAAAAAGTTTTCATATTGTCTTAGTTATCCAGTGCTGTTATAACAGAAATACCACAAGTGGCTGGCTTCAACAAAGAGAAATTTATTCTCTCACACTTCAGTAACCTAGAAGTCCAAATTGAGGGCATCAGTTCCAGGGGAAGGCTTTCTCTCTCTGTTGTCTCTGGAGCAAGGTCTTTATTATCAATCTTCCCTTGGTCTAGGAGCGTCTCTGTGCAGGAAGCTCAGCTCCAAAGGATGTGCTCTGCTCCTGGCATTGCTTTCTTGGTGGCATGAGATCCCCCCATCTCTCTGCTTGCCTCTTTTTCTTATATCTCAAAAGAGATTGGCTTAATGAACAGTCAAGTCTTGTAGGTCTCATCAACATAACTGCTGCTAATCTATTAGAATTTAAAACACACTGAAAAATCACAAAATGATAGAAAAATCACACAATACTGGGAATCATGGCCTAGCCAAACTGACAGCTGTTTTGGGAAGACACAGTTCAATCCATGACATATATTTACCCCACACTTGCCACATTTATCTGGCACTCCTCCCTACTTTGTAGAGGTCCAAGTTTCTATCTGGTATCATTTTCCTTCATCCTGAAAAACCTCCTTTAGTATTTCTTGTAATTTAGGACAGCTGGTGACTAATTCTTTGCTTTTGTTTGTCTGAAAAATAGATTTTACCTTCTTTTTTAAGATGCTTTCATTGGAAATAGAATTAGAGATTGGGAGTATTCTTTTTTCCTTCAGTATTTCAAAGATGCTCTTCTGATTTGCACTGTTTTTGATGAGAAGTATATAGTAGTCTCATCTTTGTGCCTCTGTATAACGTCTCTTCTAGTTGCTTTTAATACATTCTCTTTAAAACTAGTTTTTGGCAATTTGATGATGATTGCTTTAGTGCAGATTTATTTGTGTTTATACTGCTTGGGCTTCATTGAGATTCTTGGATTTATGGGTTTATGCTTTTCATTTTATTTGGGAAATGTCCGGCCATTATTTCTTTCACTATTTTTCCTTCCCATTTCTCTCACTTCCTTCTGGAACTCTGATTATATTTATGTTAGTCTGCTTGACACTGTACCATAGTTCAATGAGGTATTCTCTCTTTTTGCCCTCAGTTTTTTTCATGCTTTATGTTTCAGTCTGGATAGCTTCATTATTCTTCTCTTCTGCAGTGTTTAATCTGCTATTCATACAATCCAGTGAATTTTGCACATCATGTTTTCATTTTTTAGCCTTAGAAGTTCCATTTGGTTTTTATATATGCCCTCCATTTCTTTCCCAGGAATATTCATGTTTTTCTTACAAACCGTCAAATTTTCATAGCTGTTTTAAGGTTCTTGTCTGTTAATACTATAACCATTTCTGGTTATATTTTTATTGCCTCTTTTTCTTCCTGATTTTGGTTCACATTTTAGAGCTTCTTGACTTGGCTGACAAATTTTTTCAATGCCAGATGTTATAATCATTATATTGTTGAATGTTTGAATATTTGTGTCTTCCTTTAAAGAATGTCGAAGTTTTATCATACAGTTAAATGCTTGTGTGTAATTGTTTTTCAAGGCTTCATTTTAACTTTTGTTAGTTCAGATTTAGAGAACCCTTCGATGTGATTTAACACTGCAACAACGGTATGATCCTTCCAGGATCACTGCCTTAAGTGTTCAGCAAGTGCTCTCAACTTTTGTTCCTGGAACCCAAATAACTCTCTTAGCCCTGTGTGAGCCGTGGTAATGGATCAGCTTATACCTCCTGAGCAGATGTTTTTTCCTCCCAGCCTCATGGAGGTTCTGTTGACACATGCTTAGATTAATATTGAGTCAGAGATCAAGAAGATACCTATGCAAATTTCTGGAGCTATTTGTCTGAGTAGCTCCTTTTACTCCAATACTCTGCCTGACAAACTCCTGCTGCCTGGACCTCCCAGAGTTCCCTTCTCTGTCTCATCAACTCAGTAAGACTGCAAGCCTTGCTTGGGTTCCCCTTCATGATGCTGCAGTCCAGAAATTACCTCCAGGCAAAAAGCCAGAGTGACTGTAGGGTTCACTTTGTTTCTTTCCTTCCTCTCAGGGATCAGAATCCAATATTTGAAAACAGTTGTTTCATATATCTTGTCTAGTTTCTAGTTGTTTATGGGGAATGTGGAATGGAAAGGAGCAAGGCCTGTACCACTTATTCATTCATGGGCAAAAATGGAAGGCCCAAAGCCTTTTAACACTGAGTCACTAGACGGTTCAAACTTGGTGGTAGGTTTCACGTAATAAATGTGGAAAAGACCTACCACAAATAGTAGAAGACTACAGGAAGCTGCAACATGGTCTAGGAGGTAGAAAACAACAGAGAGAGATATGAAGTGACTCAATCAGTTTCATAGCTAGCACATTGCTCATAATGCAAAGGTTAGAGATGTCACTCAAAAAAAACACCTTTCAAATGTAAAGTAATAAAAAAAAAAAATCAAAGCAGTCAGGTAGGAACTAAACTTGACAAAAGTATCAGTTACCAGTCACACTGATATTTCCTTCTTTAAGCCCATACCAAAAATAGCTCATGCCTCTTCTCTTCCTCCATGTGAGTTAAAAAAAAAAAAAAAAAAAAAAAAAAACAGAAAGAAAGTAAATGCCATCTGAACAACCTTATTTAAAGTACCTAAAAAAATCTTGAGGAAGTTGTTAATAATAATGAATGACATCTGATATACTGATATAAGTGTATTTTGTTAACGCTATTTTTAAAGGGGCTATTTTTTCAGCTATAATGATTTAAATAATTTTATGGCACAGCCATTTGCCTCACTACTGTTCTAGGTAACACTGACTTTATCACAGTCCTAATAGTACAAGTCTTGCAACAGCAACAGTATATGCACTGAAGGGCAGTCACTAAAGGATAAGAACTCTGCATTCAAGAAACCAGATATGCAAAGTTATTTTAGGTGGAAAAAAACAATGTGATATATATCATGAAATTATCCTGTCTTTTTTTTCCTCCCCACTAACACATCAGTTAACACCATGATAGTTCAATGTTCAAAACGGTAGACTGAGCTGGGTTCTAATCTGGGAGGCACAGAACAAAGTAAGGTTCCACGGAAAATTATGATGGTAATAAGCCAGCCAGTGTAGAGCTCATGAGAGCAATATCCATGAAAGGCACTGGCTGAGAAACTGAGGTAATAAGAAAATGAAATGAGAAGGGTAATTGTTCACCTAAAAAGCAACCTTCTTCACTTCACTCTTTTTTCTTTGGGTGTTCCTGTATAATTGCCTAGAACTCTTGGTAGCACACTGGTTAAATGCTCAGTCACTAACCAAAAGGTCGACAATTCAAGCCTACCAGCTGTTCTGTGGGAGAAAGATGTGGCAGTCTGCTTCTAGAAAGATTGCAGTCCTGAACCCTGTGGGGCAGTTCAGCTCTATCCTAGGAGGTTGCCGAATTGGAAATAACTTGATGGAAATGGGTGTGGTTTGGTTTTACACCATTACCTATTTCAAAGCCTATAACTTCATAAATAAATGAAACAGAAGCTAAGCAAAGAGACCAACCTCCATCAAAAGATAAGAAAGAACACAGCAGTCCTATCAACAAACACCAGTATAACAATCTCCTATGTATATTTAAATGCTTTGGTTTAAAAAACCTGCAGCTGAACTACTAGATACATGGCAGAACACAAAGTAGCCAAGACAATGTACAGGGTTTGGAAACGACAGTGACCTGCTCAGCTTCCTCATATCAATACCAAGAGCCACTGGAGCTACTGAACATCCTCATCTCAGAAAGCTAGTTTTTTGTTTTTTGTTTTTTTTTTTTGCCTCTCATTTCCATCTAGTCCTCTTCTTTAAAAGCAACAAGAGCAAGACCCCAATGCTTTGATCTGTAAATTTTGCATATAAAAAAATGTTTATTTTAAACTAGAGCTATCTCTTTACTTACAGACCAGAAATGCACATATGGAACTTCATGCTCAACCTAGGGTTTCTATTCAGTTGTA
The DNA here is from genome assembly GCA_028571685.1 of Heterohyrax brucei. Classification (NCBI taxonomy): domain Eukaryota; kingdom Metazoa; phylum Chordata; class Mammalia; order Hyracoidea; family Procaviidae; genus Heterohyrax; species Heterohyrax brucei. The sequence goes on from CM053166.1 coordinate 148,437,041, forward strand.
GAATCACAGAGAAATACAGTTTCCAATGGCATCTACCTCTCCCACCACTTCTCTACACTAAACATTAACCAAATTTCCAGTTAAAAGAGCAGATCTCTGGATTATCCAAGTCTCAGTTGAATACTGCCAAACTGATGCCAAGTCTTATTCTTTGAAGAGTTTGTCAGTGAGCAGCTTCATGCTTCAAGACTTGACCAGCATATTTGTTCATTCTACCACTGAAAATATATCACAAAAGGACCTCTTTTCCAAGGAAAATAAACTGAGCAATGGTAAAATTATTATAATTAGATATAAAGATCAAACTGAATACAAACTGCTTAATATGGGAACATGCTTCCAATTTTATAAGACCTTATGTACAAGACAATGAAACACTGCTCAATCTTGCACCATCTTCACAATCGTTGCTACACATGAGCCCACTGTTGCAGCCACTGTGTAGTCTGTCTCTTTGAGGGCTTTCCTCTTTTTCACTGACTGTCTACCTTGCTAAGCATGATGTCCTTCTCCACAGACTTATCTCTCCTGACATGTCTTAAGTATGTGAGATGAAGTCTCACTATCCTAGCTTCTAAGGAGCATGCTGGCTGCACTTCTTCTGAGACCGATTTGTTCATTATTCTGGAAGTTCATGGTATATTCAAAATTCTTTGCCAACACCACAATCAAAGGCATCAGTTCGTCTTTGGTCTTCTTATTCATTGTCCAGTTTCCATATGCAAACACCATGGCTTGGGTCAGGTGCACATTAGTCATCAAAGTGACATCTTTGCTTTTTAACACTTTAAAGAGGTCTTTTGCAGTAGATTTACTTAAAGCGCTGTTTCATCTGCTTTTCTTGACTGCTGCTTCCATGGGTGTTGACTGTGGGTCCAAGTAAAATGAAATCCTTGACAAGCTCAATCTTTTGTTCTGTTTATCGAGATATTCCTTATTGGTCCAGTTGTGAGGATTTGTTTTCTTTATGTTGCAGTGTAATCCATACTGAAGACTGCGGTCTTTGACCTTGATCAGTTAGTGCTTCAAGTTGTGTCACCTGCATGTCACAGTTATTTATTGAGTCTTCCTCCATTCCTGATCATGTTCTTTTTCATATAGTCCAGCTTCTTGCATTATTTGATCAAGCATACAGATAAGTATGGTGAAAGGACACAACCCTAACACACACCTTTCCTGATTTTAAACTAGGTAGCATCCCCTTGTTTTGTTCAAACAACAGCCTCTTTGTCTATGTCTAGGTTCCACATGAGCACAGTTTAGTATTCTGCAATTCTCATTCTTGGCAATGTTATTCATAGTTTGCTATGATCCACACAGCTGAATGCTTTTCCATAGTCAGTAAAATACAGATAAACATCTTTCTAGTATTCCCTGCTTTCAGCTAAGATCTATCTGACATCAGCAAAGATACCCCTCATTCCACATTGTCTTCTCACTATGGCTTGAATTTCTGGAAGTTCCCTGCCGATGTACTGCCATTTTTGAATTATCATCAGCCTAGTTTTATCTGCATGTGATATTAATGATATTGTTCAATAATTTCCACATTCCATTGGATTACCTTTCTTTAGAATGGTAAATAACATGATCTCTTCCAGCTGGTTAGACAGGCAGCTGTCTTCCAAATATCTTGGCATAGATGAGTTAAGACCTTCCAGAATTGCATCTGTTTGTTGAAACATCTCAGTTGGTATTTCATCAATTCCCAGAGCTTAGTTTTTCCCAGTGCCTTCAGGGCAGCTTGGACTTCTTTCTTTATTACCATCAGCTCTTATCATATACTGCCTCCTCAAATGGTTTAATGTCAATAAATCCTTTTTGGCATAGTGACTCTGCATATTCCTTCCATCTTATTTTGATGCTTCCTACCTACATGATTTAATATTTTACCCACAGAATCCTTCAGTATTGCAACTTGAGCTTGAATGTTTTCTTCAGTTCTTTAAGTTTGAAAAACCTCCAAGCATGTTCTTCTGTTTTGGTTTTCTAACTCCAGGTCTTTGCATATATCATTATAATATTTGACTCTGTCTTTTTGAGGTACCCTTTGAAATCTTCTGTTCACCTCTCATACTTCATCATTTTTTCCTTTTGCTTTAGCTACTCAACATTCAAGTGTAAGTTTCAGAGTCTCTTCTGACATCCAACTTGGTCTTTTCTTTCCTTCCCATTTTTTTAATGTTCTCTTGCTTTCTTCATGTATGATGTCCTTGATGTCACTCCATAATTCATCTGGTTTTCAATCATTAGTGTTCAATGAATCAAATCTATTCTTGAGATGGTGCCTAAATTCAGGTGGGATATATTCAAGGTCATACTTTGGATCTTACAGACTTGTTTTTATTTTCTTCAATTTCATATTGAACATCCATATGAGCAACTGATGGTCTGGTTCTGCAGTCAGTCCTTGGTTGTATTTTGACTGAGGATACTGACTTATTCATCACTTCTTTCCACAGACATAGTAGATCTGATTCATGTGTATTCCTTTCAATGAGGTCCAAGTATACAGTTGTCTTAAGGTTGTTTTAAAAAAGTTATTAGCAATGTATAAGTCATTGGTCTTGCAGAATTCTATCATGTGATCTCTGGTGTTGCTTCTATCACTAAGGCTATATTTTCCAACTACTCATTCTTCTGTGTTTTAACTGTCACATTCCAATCATCAGTAATCATCAATGCATCTTGACTGCACATTTGATCAATTTTACACTGCAGAAATTGATATAAATCTTCAAGTTCTTCATCTGTGACATTAACAGTTGGTGCATAAATTTGAATAATACTTTTATTAACTGGTCTTCCTTATAGGTGTATGGATATTATTCAATCATTGTTGACAGCTTTGTACTTCAGGACAGATTGTGAAATGTTCTTTTTTGATGATGAATGCAATCCATTACTCTTCAGTTTGTCATTCTGCTTAGTAGACCATATCATTGTCTGATACAAAATGGCCAATGCCAGTCTATTTCAGCTCACTAATGTCTAAGATGGAGCCCTGGTGGCACAGTGATTAAGAGCCTATCTGCTAACCAAAAGGTTAGCAGTTCAAATCTACTAGCTTCTCCTTAGAAACACTGTCAGGAAGTCCTACTCTGTCCTACAGGGTTGCTACAAGTCAAAATGGGCTTGATGGTAAAAGGACCTTTTTTTTTTAATGCAAAGGATATTGATTTTTATACATTCCATTTCATTTCTGACCACTGCATACTTCTTTCCTAGATTTATACTTTTGCATCCCATATTGTGATTATTAATGGATGCTTACAACTATTGCTTCTCATTTTGAGTGATGCCATATCAGCAAATGAAGGTCCTGAAAGTTTGACTCTATCTACATCATCATAAATTGACTCTAATTTGAGGAGGCAGCTCTTCCCTATCATATGCTGAGTGCCCTTCAGTCTGAGGGGGGTCATCTTCCAGCACTATGTCAGACAATATTCCTGGCTATCCATAAGGTTCCAGTGGCCAATTATTTTTCAGGAGTAGACTGCCAGTCTTTCTTCCCTGTATGTCTTAGTCTGGGAGCTCCACTGAAACCTGGTCACCATGAGTAACTCTGCTGGTATTTGAAATACTAGTGGCATAGCTTCCATCATCACAGCAATGCTCAAACCACCACAGTATGACAAGCTGACATATACTATGAATCACAGGCACTATTAATACTTTATATTATATACTATGAATGTGTGTGTGTATTGTTTGATATAAATCACATGAAAAACAGTTTCATTGTGGAACTCAGTTACTGGATTTAAAGAGGAACACCTGGAAATTACAGTAAGGATAAATAAAATTGCTGATTTTAACTGTATATGTCATAAAATTAAACAGATGATTAAAAAATAAAAGTTCACTCAAAGAAATGGTTTAAAGATGGAAATCTAGTGGAAAATGGCACAATACTACAAACTGACTACATATTAGTAAAAAAATCATCCTACTAAAAGAAAGGACCAAAACACATATATAACATTTACAACCATTTTAAGTGTGATATATGTCCACTGTAAAAAAAAGAAAGAAAGAAAAACATTTTGGAAAATACGGAAAAGTAGAAAAATGAAAACAGAAATCACACAATCTTATAGCCAAATATAATAAAAATTTACAATGTTTTCATAATCTTTTTCTACAGAAATTGTTTCACAGAGTTAATATCACACTGTATGGTTACATATGCTAGTTTTTCTTTTCCACTGAACTGCATAAATACTTTCCTAAATACTTAAAACTCTTAAAGATATTTTAATGGTTCCATGATAGTTCATCATATACCATAATTTCTTTCTTGTTCAACTATAGGACACATGTCTATGCATTAAAACTTATCCAAAAAGACAGGGCCACTAAAAAATTGACACCACTGAGTTAAAACTTCAAGAATTATTTATTTACAGTCAGCATTTATGAATCATTATAATGTGGCAGCTGCTTCTAAATGTTCTCATTGTTAAACCAGTAAAACACCACAATGGAAACAGATTGCCTTAATTTAAGGTCAAATGGCAGTTATAGTTCAAAAATTAAACTCAAGTATATTTGCCTCATGGTTAAGAATGGCTTCTTTCCAACTTGCAGACTCCTGGTTCTTCAAAACTTTTAAAAGACTGTCAGAAAGAACTTATTCTACAGTCTTACACCATAAACCTGGGAAGATCTGAGAAAACTGCTTTTTTATACGGTTTCATTAAACATAGCATATTTGGAGGGATATTTTTAAATCCATGTATTATCAGTATTCTTTATGTAACCATATAAAGCAAGATTCTAAGTTTAAGGGGAAAAAAACAAACACAACTTTAAAAGTACTTGTTGTGAGACTGCTTCTCCAAAGGTGTTCTATTTCTAACAGCTTTCCTCTGCAGTCTATGTTTAATCATTTGCTCTTATACTCCAAATGCTACCAGGGTTGCTCACAATGGTTCAAGAACCATACAAAGGACCAAGGTCTGTGTCCAAATTTCAGTATGAGAAAGACAGGAATTGCTAAGGGGTGTCACAGACAGTGTTCCTTTGCTGAGCGTATCTTGCTAATAACTAATTTTTTAACAAGTCTACCAGGAACCCTGGTGGCATAGTGGTTAAACAGCTCAGCTGCTAACAAGGTTGGTAGTTCAAACCCAGTAGCTGCTCTATGGGAGTCAGATGTGGCAATCCGCTTTCATATAGTTTTATGTCCTTGGACAACTTATAGGGCCACTCTACTCTGTCCTACAGGGTTACTATGTGTTGGAACAGACTTGAGGCAGTGGGTACCAGGTGTCACTGGTAGCTCTTGTAATTGAGTAATCTCAAAGCTTGAGCAAAAACCATAAAGTGCCTTATTTCCTCTCATAGCACGTATCACTATTTGTCTATTGTCAATCCACTAGATTGTAAGCTCCAGGAGGCAGAGAGTTTGTCTCATGGCTGTATTCCTAGTCTCTGGCACATAATAAGGGCTAATTATGTTTGTTCCACAAACATAATTTAATCTAAAAGATCTATTGGGAATCAGTCACAACAGAAGAGAGTTTTGTTGTGCATTAAGGCCCAAGAAATAGTATTTTTGAACATACATGAAGTCTAACTGTGGCACACAGAGTTTACATCAAAGGCATAAACAGTTTTCTGAGGCAACCTCACATGTGTCAAAGTAGAACTACGCTCCACGGGGTTTTCAGTGGCTGATTTTTTTTGATCATCAGGCTTTTCTTCTGAGGTGCCTCTGAGTTAACTCCCAACCTTCCAGTTAGCAGTTGAGCACAGTAGCCATTTGTACCACCTAGGCACTCCGAGTTAGTCAGAAAATTATGACAGAGCCATCCAATTCCCTTCATCCTCAGGCATGGTATACAAGATGGGGACAAGTGCCACTTCCTGCCTGATAGACTTCAGGAATCCAAGAACATGCTCCATTAAAAAACTGTCCTGGCAACTGACAAGTATTATAATGCCGTATCAATAAAGGTATAATTATTAATCTCATCATCATTTTGGAGCTCTGGTGATGCACTAGTTAAGAGCTCAGCTGCTAACCAAAAGGACAGCAATTCAAATATACCAGCTGCTCCTTGGAAACCCTATGGGGCAGTACTACTGTGCCCTGCAGGGTCACTGTGAGTTGGGATTGACTGACAGCAATGGGTTTGGTTTTGGTATCATTTGGGGCCAACTAGACCTCTGTTGAAAACTCTAGTGGCATAGTGGTTAAGTGCTACAGCGGCTAACAAAAAAGTCAGCAGTTCAAATCTACCAGGTGCTCCTTGGAAACTCTATGTGGCAGTTCTACTCTGTCCTGTAGAGTTGCTGTGAGTCAGCAATGGTTTGGGGTTTTTGTTTTCTGGGTTCTTTTTCTTTTTTTTTTTTGGCCTCTATTTGTAACCTCTCAATAAATGTTAATTTCATTCCTTTGGTACCTGGGAGGAGTAGAGATACTGTGACTAGCCTCCTCATAAGTTTTATAATTTAGCAGGTGGTACTCAAAAGTATCCATCTCTAGGGAAATGCAAGATTTTAGTGCTCATAAGCTGCACCATGACAGACTGTGCCTCAAGGGTTCAGGTCTTCAAAAACTTGAGGGCGGGGAGAGTTAAAATTCAATGATTAACAGTCAAATACTGTTTGGTGCTTCTACATGCATTTGAACCCTCACAGCAACCCTGTAAAAAGGTATTCTTATCCCTATTACAGACAAGAAAACTGAGACTGAGAAGCTGGCTTATTGGCCAAAGACACTGCTTAGTGTGGGGCAGACCTGACACTACCAACCAAGGGCTGTCTGACTCCAGAGCCATACAAATGGTTTATCATCTCCAGACACAAGGGAGCTTGCACACCATTTTGGTATTCCAGTCACTTCTATGGTCAGTATATGGGTTTTAAAAGAATTGCTGGTCTACTCTATACCATCAGAAACGAGGTTAGCAGAGAGAAAACTTAGGCCACAGAGAAAGGGGGATTCTCAGTATAAGTAACGTAGTTAAAGCTGGCCCCAGATGCAGGGGGGGTAGAGGAGACGTCATAGCCCATTAAGCACACATTGAATGACTGATTAAAAGATTTCTCAAATAAACTCAGGATATCCTTGGCAACCGAATAGTCAGTTTCTAGTATTCTCCATCTCATAAACATCCTCTGGTTCAGGGATTTAGAGAGAGATGACTAAGGAAGTCTATTATTTTTTTTAAAAAAAAAATGTATACCAAGGCTAAATGTAATACTCTTCCTGAAAATATCCAGAAAGATACCTATTAAGAGTCCCTTCTCCACAGGCACGATAGTGAACAACATGGGGGAGGGTGTGAGTCGGCACTGCTGCCTTTACAGAACAGAGTACCAGAGGAAACATTTCAATCAAAACAGTAACACTGGACGGCAAGGAAATGCTACTATTATTGTTCAAGAGGCAGAAGGGTTCCAAGCAAAGCTAGTTAAATCATGGCAGGACACATCCAGAGTAAAAGGAGAGAAAAAAAAAAAAAAAACCATCAAATTTCAGAGCTAAAAATCTGAGTGTAAGTGGTAAGGACAGCTGACAGCAAAGCCATCTTCAAATGCCTAGAATTTTGCAAGTTTGGTCAGCACAGCTAGAAGTAAGGTTTGGCTTTGTGTTGCTCTGATAGCATTTAGTAAAGCAGAAAGCTTCTACTTAAGAGTTCAAGAATCTGAGAATCTTCTGTGAAGAAACCCAACATCACGGTACCTGGGAATTATGTGGATTCCCTCACTGCAACCCCTTTCCTGGCAAATCTATCAACTGGCAAATAAGATAGAATCTTAAGGTACCATTAATATTGATGAGGTGAGGATAGGGGCCATGAATGGTGAGTTCATAGGTCCAATTTTTGGTGCATATTCTTTCCAAGCCATAAGACACTAAAGAATGCGACCTAGATGGAGCTAAAACCAACCCACTGCTGTCCAGTTGGTTCTGACTCATAATGACCCTCTACAACCAAGCAAAGCTGCCTGAAGACAAAAATAGCCTTGAGATTCTTCTGACTCCCGTATCTACATGGAGAGAGTAGGAAACAGTCACAGAAGTATGCAATCAAGGCTTGGCTAAGGCCACAGTGAGTGTTAAGGAATGAATTGCCCAGAGGTCAGTCTGAAATCCATGGAGGTCTCTCACAAGTCATCACCAGTGATTGCAACAGAAGTTGGAGATGAGTTAAGCCAAGGTGGAAAGCTTCAATGAACTCTTCACATCCTTAGGTCTCAAATTGAGTACCATCTTCTCAAAGAGACTTGCTCTCAGCCTGTCTAAAGTAGAAGATGACAGTTCTGTCATTCTCTATGCTCATCCCATTTATTAATCCCAAATACAATTAGAGTCATGAACAAAGACCCTGTCTACCTTTTTCACTGTCACAGTGAAACTTGTGAGAGCCGAAGCTTGATGAGATGGCTTGGTTTTTCTAGGTCTTCTAAGTGTTCTGCCTATGACAGGGTACAGTCTTACCAATCCCATTTATGTATCCCAGATACAATTAGTTCAACTGTCTGTCTTCTCCATTCAATTGTACGCTACATCAGAACATCTCATATCACTCATCTTAGTGAAAAATACTTGAGTTTATCTTTTCTGACAGATTTCCATTTCAGTTTCCAGCTTTCAGAAGTTTTACTACATTCCTAGTGTTTAACACAGGGCCTAGAACATCAAACCAAGCCCACTGCTGTCAAGTCGACTCCGACTCATAGTGACTCTAGAGGACAGAGTAGAACTGCCCCATAGGGTTTCCAAGGGGAACCTGACAGATCTGAATTGCTGACACTTCGGTTGGCAACCATAGTTCTTAATCACTCTGCCACCAGGATTTCCTCCTAGAATACAGTGTTAAATAATTTGCAGAATAAAAAATGACTGTTGTATGATAATGATTCTCAAAGTGTATGGCTTCTGCACAAGCAGCATTGGCATAATCAGGGAAGTTGCTAGAAATTAACATTCCCAAGCCCAAACCCAGACTTCCCGAATCAGAAACTATGGAAGTGGGGCCCTCCAGTTGATGCTAATGCACACTGAAGCTTGAAGATCACAATTTGACAATAGGGATGTACAAGAAGTCATCTAACAAGAGTAATCTACACTTACCAGTGATGGGAAGTATAAAGGTTGTATCCTGTTATGGGTTGCTATGAGTTGAAATTGACTCAACAGCAGTGGGGTTTTTTGTTGTTTCTCTTATGGCAATGGAAAAATTGATCAGGTCATCCATGATTCTGAGACTTGTGTATAGAAATAATATTTTATCAGAAAAGTGACAAATAAGGTTTTCCAAATGTAGGATGTTCAGTTAGGATCTTGAACAACTCAAGAGGGTTTTCTTACCTGTGAGAAGGGAATAACACCAACTTCATTGGATGTAAGGATTAAATGAGACTTTTAAAAAACTATTGACCCAATATTTGGCACATAGCAAACACTCTGTAAATGATAGTGGTGGTGCTTCTAGTTATTAAACCCATTTTGTAGGCATGTGAAGATGAATATGACACAGGAAAAGTTTTTAACTTCAAAAGGCCCTGAGAAGGAAAGAAGTGTGTTATTTTTCAAAAAGGTATTTCCCATCACCCAAATACTAGGAGACAAGTAGCTTTGTGATAGTATAAAGATACACCATTTGTTGAACTCCAGAGTCAAAGAGATGCAAAACAAAAGAGATAAGTCACTAAGGGTCCAGAATAAGGGGAGGAAACAAGATTGGAGCCAAACTAGAGAATGCTGGCAATGGAGTGAGAACTGCTGGCAGCCTAAGAATGGCAGGGTTGAAACAGCAAGGCTTAAACTGTGATGAACTGTTATCAGCAGGCAAGAAGGAAGTCTTTCTGTGTCTGGTATCCCTATTTTCCAAATCAAAAATTGGCATAAAGTTTGAGGAATTTTATTATACTTATGGACACAATGGAACAAAATATTTGAAATCAGGGCTGTCCTGGGAAATCCAGGATATATGGTCACTGTCTGGAACTGGTCTATTTTTAAAAGAACCTAACACCAGCATGGCTAAAGTGCTGTACAGAGTTGCACAATACCCTCAGTCTCTGGTTATGACTAACCCTGAGTGATGAAGACTCTATGGTCACATGACTCCTAAAAAATTACAATGTGTAAGAGAAGTGGTCAACTCTTTCTTCCCACCCTACCAGATCCGTCTGGTTTCATAATTTCATTGGCCATATTCCTGATATGCTAGGTCATATCCCTGACATCCTAGGTTAACTACTACTGCATTTGAATGCCAGTTCATGGGTTCTTCTGGACTATTTTATTGCCTTTATTGAAAAGGTGGGGACACAAGGCCCTTTAATATTAAATAATGCTCATTAGTTAGTAGTTTCTGCAGATCTAATAAAAAACTTAGTGGAATTTCCAATTACTGGTTATGAATATAAGGCTAGTTATGAGAGTTAATGGCCTTACTGCCATTGGTTCTGACCACTATGAGACCTGTTGCCATCCAGTCCATCAGAGGTAGGTGGGTGTGATCAGACAATTTACCTTATTGGGAAGATAGCAGGTTTAGGCAAGATAAAATAATTCCACCTACTAGAATCAAATAGTGTAGTACCCAAAGAGAGGGATGAAGGACCAACTACTTTTTCCTGTTGCGTCAGTTCTCCTTCTAAGGATGCCTCTCCCAAATAGAGTCGAGATGTAGAGACACACTAACTGGTGTAGTGACCAGATATGACTGAGACTGAAGAGGAATGGTTCAATTAGTCACTTCAGGGAAACAGCTATACCTCCAGTTCTAGTTGAGTAGGAACCTTCAAAGTGTTCTGGTTTTCTCTTCAATCCTAGAAGGGAGGCCATCTTGTTGTTGTAATTATAGACAGCACATCTCATTACAGGGCCTCAGAGTGACAGCAATTACCATTCCTTGTTCCATTTCTAATAAGGAGCACTTCACACCCCCTTAGGTGACCAGACACTTCCTGGTCTCTTGGGTGTCATCACTCTGGTGGAAAATTCATGTCTATACTGTTGCTATGAGTCAGAATTGACTCTATGGCAATGAGCTTGGTTTTGGTTTGGTTTAATGCTGCTTAACATTCCTGACCTTAGCATTTTTTTTCATTCCTCAGTCTTCTAAGTTACTAGTCTATATGGCATTGTTCAGTACAGGCTATTGGAGGATTTAGTCTGTTATGTGGAGGGGAGTCTGAATTAGGTATTCAGTGCATACAGTTTCCTGGGTTAAGAAAGACTACAAATGAAGCTAACAGGCTGTGCTTTCTCCATTCTTTCTCATTAGAGAGAATGGGTTATAAAGTGTACAAAGCCATCACACAGATGAGAAGCCAAACTCCAGGTGACAGGGTCAATTTAGTTCAGCAAACTGGTACTGAATATCTGTATCTCCTATGCTATGCACTGCAGAGCAGAAATTTAATAAAATAAAATAAAAAGGAGCATCCCTACTCTTCAGGAGCTTATAGTCTATGTGAAGGAGACAAACACTCAAATAGAATTTAATATAGAGCAATGAATGATAATAGGTTGAAAGAAGATGAGCACACCGGAGAAGCACTTATCCTAATTTGGAGGTTCAGGGAAGAAAGAAAAGAGGATTGTGACTAGAGAAAACAACTTTAGCTCAAGACTTGTATCTTGGAGCCAATAAATAGTACAAATTGAAGACAAGAGTAAAAGAAAGGGGAAAGGCTGGAAAGCTCCTGGTCAAAGAGCTGAAGGAAGACAATGATTTTTGGACTTCTTTACGTGACAGAGGTTTTGACCGGGTGGAGAGTTGTCTTCCAGTGCACACACTCCCCTTTCCCATATGTATCACCTTACAGAAAATGATAGCACTTGATATGGAAGAGAAAGAGGGAGAAAGGCAGGTATATAAAATACCGACCTGGGTGCGCACCACACAGTAGGTTCTCAGTGAATGTTATGTCTCTTGTTTCTCCAAACAAACTTGGCCCAAATTTTAGGAATAAAATTGTGTACTCTCAAGAGCTGAGTGAAAACTGGAGATCTCTAAGTATACTTGGAGGTAAAAGTTCAGACCTTACTCTGCAGAGGTTCATCAGTGTACAGATGACAAAGCTCTCCAACACTGATCTGGCAATGGCACAGCCCTGCTCTCTGGGTGAACAATGTCAGCCTAACATGAATCTCTGGGATCATCACCGACATTATTTAGTTAAATGCTGAACTATACTATTTATTTCCTATACTATCATTTTTACCAATTCCTTCTTCTCAAATCTAACATCATAGTTAATCTTTATATAGGTTAGTATCCTCTTTGGGGTAAACTATCTTAATGTTCTCTCCAATAATCAATCTCTTTTAAATGCCATCAGTCTCTGACTCTGCTTCACTCATATCACTCAACACTATTCCCCAACAGGCCAGAAGTCAAAAGGAATGAACAGATGCTTTCACTCAAGCTGCTCCACTGTCCCTCACCTGGTTCAAGGATTCTCAATTGTCTTCATTTCCTAATAGTTTCCTGAACAAAAGTATTTACCCTGCTGTGTTTATGATCCTTGTTGACTACAATGTCTAGTCCTCTTCCCCAAAATAAAAGTCTAAGTGCTTATGGTTTAAAACAACTCAAAACCATCCATGACCCTTCTCCAACAAATAAGAACAGGCCCAATAACTTTAACATGACTAGCAGGCCTCCCCTGCTTCTGTGTATGAATAGCCAACTCTTCATTATCAACATGTGGACTCACAGCATGACCAACAGCTTTTTCCCAACCCACCCCAAAACTCTTTTGGCTACCCACTTATTATACAGCCACTCCAATAAAGGCACTGGAGAAGGGTAGGGAAGGCACACAGAGACAGTTCAAGAAATGATTTGAAAAGCCGAGAAAAGGAAAACATGAGAAATTACTATTTTTTTACACTATTTACACTAGAGTTCCTTATAGAAGCAGTAAGGTATGCACATATGTATATCTATATGGTGGTTATAAATATTAATATAATTAATTTCAAATACTTATGTAAAATTATATTAATTTCTATTAAAAATCAAAGCATACCTTGTAGTCATCAAAATAGCCACCTTCTTAAAAGACAAAAAATGGTTTACTTATGTATGTGCCAGCAGAAGAGCAAGTTGGTAAATTATCCTAAGTAAACTGAAGCTTACACTTCAGTCAATATTCATATAAAATGTCTGTATTTGTGAATGTACATATTCGCAAGCTTACCAAACCAAAAGGAACTCTTCCTTAAACTCCTATTAGTTCTCAGCAAACTGACAAACACATAAACAGTACTTTAATGGTAGTTGATGAGGATCTTCAATACTATCAAGTCACATTTTAGGTAAAATTAATTGTTGTATCATAAAAACTCTCAAGGAAAGCATCCTGCATGTTATAGCATTCTTCTAATTGTACTGGAAAGATGTACTGTAATTTACTTAGTATAGCCAAGAATTTATAGAACCATGATTCAGAGTTGCACACAATCTGGTTTTAGCACTAAAGCTGAAAAATAAAACCTACTGGAATTAACCCAATTTGCTTTATTTCCTGAAACACAGGTAAAAACCCATTAGAGTTAACATCAGGATAACAAAGCTTATCTCATGCTCAATCTCATAGCAAATGCACAGTGTTTTGTTGATTTGGTTCTGAAAAAATTATTTTTGCAAATAATCAACAATAACAAATGTTTTCTCCAATTCTCTGCCAGTAACAGTCATGCCTTACAATGAAAAATATTTACGTGCTGCTGGCAAAGTAACTCTCATTTGATAATTCACTGTGAATGTTAAGATTAAAGAGCATTTCTCCCACAATTTTATTCAGTACAACTTCTCAAACCCTTACCCTCTTAAACATTTTATGCAAGCAAATATAAGTATCTGATATGGCTGTCAAATTTAATTCACTGTGCCATGGAGTTAGTCTTCAAAATTAAGATTTTTTTCAACTACAGTTATCTTTATTTTAACTTGTCACTTGTATAAGATTTATGACATTCTGTTGTACATTTAGTCTGTTACTTTTATTTAAATTGTTACTATGAGGTTTACACAATAGAAGATGCATTTAAAAACAGTACATTCCCTCTCTTCTTTGTGTGCTTACAGCAGTTCTGAAATGTACCACACATGGTTCCAGTGATGGAAATTTTAATGAAATATTTAATGTAATTAAAATTTCATAAAACATTTCTAGTACTTAACAGTAATGAAAAAGCCAGTATTAAAAATGGGCAATTTGTTCCTAAGTCAATAGCATGGAGAAGATCTGATGACATGTATTTTTAGGGCACAGATTTATGCAACTTCTCAGAATTGTACTTACTGAGCATACTTGTATACACATGATACAGACAAAATATTTTATATTTTCTGAATAGAACTTAAAAATTATTTTTTTCTGTATATATTTCTTTTATACACATTATGAGTCCTTAAAACATCCTTATAAAGGATAGTTCTTATTCCCACTTTTTTGTAATATTCAGCAGTATCAAAACTCAAAAACCTGCTTACAATTTCTCAAGCTACTTTATTTCCTTCATTTTAATACTGTAATACTTAATGCTATTGAAGTTTCAGAACTCCATTATGAGTTGGTTAACTATAACACACCCTTTTTCTCTCCCACATGTTTGGTATCTGTAGGTATTTTAATTCAAAATAGTTTTGATTTAAAAATTCATGATCTCTTGAAATGATAGGTAGACTAACACGCCACTGCTCTTAATTTTCTTGCCTTAATTCTCTTAAATAAACATTTACTATATACCTTTATACAAGACAATAGTCCACCTAGATAAAAAACAAAGTGGGAAAGGGAGGGACGATACAGAAATGAAAGCTTGAGGTTTCTGTTATTAAAAGAGCCTACAATCTAGTGTGAGAGAGAGACATATACACAAATAAAGAAAATATTAAATAACCGAGGTTTTGAGAAGAGGTTTTGGGAGTTACTGGTGGGAAGACATGCCAAGTTTGAAAGACGCCAGTTTCAAAGTTTCAGATTGGAACAGTAATGTCATCTAGAAATTACACTACACTCCACTATTCTATATATGCATTCTCACTTAGGTCCACAGGGATCAACAAGTAGCAGTGCAAAATACAATTATTCAAGTTGCACTCTGCTTTCCAAGCCATGGACTTATGGGGCTGTATCTACTCAGCAAGTGCATTTTTTTCTAATTAAAAGGCAGCATGTATGCTAGCAGTAGCCATGAATACACAGATGTTTACTGTCTCAGGTTTTTCCCTGTACCAACAATGCTACAACAATAAAAGATTCATTAAATAAACTATGATACACCCACACAATGGAATATTTTACAGCCATTTAGAAAAAAAAGCAGCACTGTATTGTATATTGTGCCAATCAATTTCGAGATACTGATAATGTACTATAGTTATGTAAGATATCACCACTGGAGAAAGCTGGATGATAGGTACACAGCATCTTTTTCTTTCTAACTTCTTGCAAGTCTATAATTATTTCAAAATAAAAGGTTTAAAAAAAAAACGGGGCATTTCTAGATATGCTGATATGGAATTATCCCTAAGATTTATTGTTAAGTGAACAAAGATGCAGAAAATTATGTATGCTTCACTTTCTGTAAAACAAAAAGGATATATATGTATATAAATGCTAGTATATGCATAAACTGTCTCTAAAAGGATACACAAGAAACTGACAGCAACAGTGGCTGCCTCTGGGGAGGGAAATTGGGAAGCTGGAAGACAGGAGTGGGAGGGAGACCTACATCTCACTCTCTTTTATGTGTTGTCTGAATCTCATACCATACACTTACTGCCTCTTCAAAAAAAAAAAAAAAAAGTTATTTCCAGGGGCATAGTTTTCTAGCATATCTAACATATTTCCCTTTATCCAGCTCAAAAGGTCCAAGGATTATGGGTAGGATTTAGGAATAGATTTTCCCATTGATCCAGCATTCTAAGTTTCCCTGCTACACAAGGAACCATAGTATTTGCTGCACCTGGCAGTGTCTGGAAACCCAAGTGGCACAGTGAGTAAATGCTATAAATGCTAACCAAAAGGTTGGCAGTTGAAATCCACCAGGTACTCCTTGGAAACTCTATGGAGAAGTTCTACTCTGTCCTTTAGGGTCACTGTGAGTCGGCATCAACTCCACAGCACTGGGTTTCAGTTTGGTTTTAGCACAGTGTCTGGCACATTTAGGGATAGAGGTTCCCTTGAATTAAACTGGCCTATTATGTTTATTATCTCGGCCCTTCCTCTTGACCTACTCTTACAACTCTAGAGCCCTGGTGGGGCAGTAGTTGAAAGCTTGACTGTTAACCAAAAGGTCAGCAGCTTGAATCTACCAGCCACTCCTTGGAAACACTATGGGACTGTTATGAGTTGTGATCAACTCAACAGCAATGGGTTTTTATAACCCCAGACCCAGAATTCTTCACCACTGACTTCGCCTCTAGAATGTTTAGAAAAATGAGCTCTCATTAGCATTGACATTACCAGGTCAACAACTGGCTATCCTTAGACACCAATGCTGAAAATGAGGTCGGCTTCTTCTAGTGAAGGCAAGCTTTTGTGAGGAAATATGAGAAATTCATACCATCTTTTTATTATCAAAAAGTACTAAGGTGGTCTTCCATGCAACAGTTATAATAAAAATATCTAGATTATATATCTGATACAGGTGTAGTAACTTGGATGTCTGTGAACCAGATGACTCACCAGTCATCTTAGCTAAAATCTGTCATCCCAAATTATCAGCCCCTAACACATTTATAGTTTTCTTTATACCTCTACAAGGCACTTATTTATTTGAATCACAGTTATCTGAGTGCATAATTTAGCTATCTTACTAGAGTTAAATCTAAGAGCAGGGAAGCCTTATCTACCTCATTATTCTCACAGCAACTGATATATAGGTCAATCATCCTTGAAGATGGCTCATTTAATTAATATTTCATAATGTAAAAATTAAATATTTTAAATATATCATTTAATTTATAACTCAAAATCGTATAGTAAGTTTGTTGTGAGGGCAAATAAAACCTTTCACAATTACAGAAAGAAATTGTGCTATCATAGCTAATAAATGCTATCCTTTGAGGATGCTGTTCTGGCTTCATAGAGGTGAAACTTTACTACATAATTGCTAAGCTACTCTCTTTAAACTTGGTAAACAAATGCTAAAAAAGGAGACTAAGATCCCCAGGGGGAGAGGGAAGAAGACAGGAAAGGCTTAATTCTCTGTTGTATGGTTTTGTCATCTAAAAAATCAGAATAAGAACTCTTTAATTCATGATGTTCTGAGAATTGATGACTACACTTATTTAATTTTTTGTGTTTTATTAAGATTTATATATAAGGAGCCCAAACAATCCTACGAAGGCAATATACTTGCACCTGCTTATAACATATGAAAGAAAACTGTCAAATAAAGCTTAACTTTGGGGGAAAAAAAATCAACCTATAACCTCACTCTCAGAGTCTGTATATCAAAGTAGTAAGATTAACAATCTTTTTTTTTCTTTAACAAAGCTAACTACCAATTCATTGTTCTAGTTTGAGTTATTTTCTCAATGGCTGGCCTGGGAATTACAATTAACCTCTTAATTTAAAACAATCTAGTTCAGATTAATACCAACTTTAATTTCAACAGTATATAAAAAGTTTGGTCCATTACAGCTCTGTCCTCTGCCCTGTCTTTTGTATTGTCATTTAAATTACATGTTTATACATTATACACCCATCAACAGTTTTATAATTACAGGCAGTCATTTGGTACACCAAATAAAAGAAGAAAAAATTACAAGCAAAACTTTATACAGTTTTTTAGGTAATGACCTTTACTAGTGCTCTTTATTTTTTTGTAAACATTCAAGTTACTATCTAGTGTCCTTTCATTTCAGTCTTTACTATTTCTTTTAGGACATATCTGCTAGTGATAAGTTCTTCTGAGTTTTTGTTTATCAGAGAATGTTCTAACTTCTTCACTTTTGAGGGACAGTTTTGCTAGATACAGAAATTTTGGTTGACAGTCCATTTCTTTCACCATATATTTCATCCCCACTGCCCTCTTGCCCACCCCCCACCACCCAGTTTCTGATGTGAAGTCAGGTCTTAATCTTATTGATGTACGTGATGCATTACTTTTTTTTTCCCCCAGCCAAGCCAGCCAAGTGCCATTGATATATATATATATATCTATTTTTTTAATGTACATATTCATTTTTCATTTAGGATGATATAGTGCAACTGTCCACAAACAAGCCCAGCACACAATTAGCTTGATAAATCAGCATGGTTGAATGTGACTACTTAATGAGCAAGTTCACAGATCCTTTCGTTCCCTTTAGAGACAATCCATTGTTTACTTTCATAGTCATGAGGCGCATTCACACATCTCTGTCTCCTTCTGGGCTTAAACTAAGACGGTAAGTTCCTGCCCCTTTGAAGTTAAGTGTGGATTTAAGACATACTTTGGCAAATGTGAGCAAAAGTGATGTCATTTTTGGGTGAATTTTGTACAAACAGTAAGCCATTTACACTCTGCTGTTCCTCTGATGGAAACTCTGGTTGTGCGATGGATAAGTGCTACAGCTGCTAACCAAAGAGTCGGCAGTTCAAATCTGCCAGGTACTCCTTGGAAACTTTACTGCACTGTGTATAGGGTCCTTATGAGTCAGAACTGACTTGATGGCAATGGAGTTTTTTGGTTTGGTCCCTCTGCTACAGTGATCATGGGAGTACATGTTGAAATAGACATGCACTTCAGTGCTTCACTCTGGTTCCTGGATAGCCATCATGGTCAAAGCCCTCTCACTGATTTGGTAGTATACAGGACCTGAGGGAGAAATACGTTTATTGTGTTTAAGCCATTAGAATTTGGAGGAAGCAGAGTCTAACCAAGCCTGAATACGGTCAAAAAATTAAATGATGGTATAGGTGACTTGGAGTCCCTGTATGGTACAAATAGCCAACACATTTAGCTGCTAACCAAAAGGATAGAAGTTTGAGTCCATCTAGAGGTACCTTGAAAGGTCTGGCAATCTACTTCTGAAAATTAGCCACTGAGAACCCTATGAAGTAGTCTATGACATATATGGGGTTGCTACAAATTGGAGTCAACCAGATGACAATTGGTATTGGTATGCTTAACTTTCCTCAATTTCCTATTGTTTTCAAACCCTCCATTAGCCATCATTACATGCTGAAAACAATCCGAGTTTCTTGATAGGGCCTTAATTTCTTGAGCCACATTTCTTATCTTTCACCTTCTTGTGTCATATGGCCTCCTTTCAATTTCAATTCTTTGAAATCTATACTCTTTCTTACCTCAGGACTCTTGATAGTGCTATTGCTTTTGGCTCTTCTTCACATTACCTTTGCCAACACAGGACAATAAAAACAATATTTCAATGTAGTTTTATCTGTCACCAAGAATAAGCTAGAACATATTTTCATATCTTTAAAAGACATTTATCTTTTATTTCTTATGAGATTCCTTTACTCAAAACTGTTAAGATACTACTCATCAATCTTCTTGTATCTATTCTTCCTGTTGAGAGGTCTGGAATCAATCTTGATTCTTGTGTTCTACTTTTATTTTGTCAGGTTTTATAAGTTTTGACAAACTTAACTTTTATTATTATATGTAAAGTATGTGTGTTTAAATGTTTGTGTTTTATGTGAAAGTTTACAGACCAATTAGTTTCCCATTCGACAAATTCTGTACAAAGTGTTCCACGTCATTGGCTGCAATCCCCACATTGTGTTTAAATACTCCCCATTTCAATTCCGGGTTACC
Source organism: Heterohyrax brucei (assembly GCA_028571685.1). Classification (NCBI taxonomy): domain Eukaryota; kingdom Metazoa; phylum Chordata; class Mammalia; order Hyracoidea; family Procaviidae; genus Heterohyrax; species Heterohyrax brucei. Next base: position 148,456,803 of record CM053166.1, read on the forward strand.
TGTTTCCTTTCATCTGGTTGTCCTACCCTTCCCACCTTCTCATCTTTACTTTTGGGCAAATGTTGCCCTTTTGGTCTGTATAACTGTTTGTTCTATGTAGCATGTTCTTCTGGGATGTTATTATTTTATAGTCTTGTCTATTGTTTGTCTGGAAGGTAGATTCCACGAATAGCTGCTGTTTCAAGTCAAAGGGATGTCTTTGGACCATAGTGTCAGCGTTTTCTCCAGACTCTATTAGGCTACTATGTCTGTTTTCTTTTTTTTTTATGAATTTGATTTTTTGTTGTATTATTTTTCTTCTGTTGTGTCCAAGACCCTCTGTGATCCCAGTTAGAGCAATCAGTAGTGGTAGCGGCACAACATCTAGCTCTTTTGGTCTAAGGGTCATGTAGGCTGTGGTACATGTGGTCCATCAGATGTTTTGACTAATTGCTCCCTTAAATCTTTGGTTTTCTTCCCTCTCCTTTACTCTAAATGGGAAGAAGGCATAGTTTATATCTCAGAAGGCCACTCACAAACTTTTAAGACCACAGACGCAACTCACCAAAGTACGATGTAGAACATTGTTTTTATGTACTATGTTATGCCATTTGATGTAGATGCCCCCTGAGTCTATGGTCTTTAGCCTTCTAGTATACTATCTTTATCCTGGGAGGTTCTGTGTTATATGTAACAAGTTCCCATGACTGTGCCCCTAGTATGTTCCATTGTGTATACTGGTATACATGTAACATTCTCAAATATGTATGTAGACATATGCACAAACTAACCTATATCTGCAGGTGGGTGTGTTCCCTTACCCCTTCCATGCCTCTTTAACATCCCTACCTACCCATGTATTCCTTCATTAATTAGTTTGTTAATAGTGGTGATGCAGGATTGCCTATGTTATAGTAATTGTTGTAGTTGCCCTTTGTTCTTGTGTTTCTTTCAGTGTCTTCCTTTGCCTTTATCATGTTGTGCCAACTTTGCCCATATAGACATTTCTCTCTTGCTACTTTCAAGATTCTCTCTTGGTCTTTCCACAACATGTCTATGTGTGCATCTCTCTGAATTTCTCCTATTTTGTGCTCATTGAGTTTCTTGACTGTGTGGACTGTTTTCATCAAATTTTGAAAGTTTTCAACTATTATTCCTTTAAATATTCCTTCAGTCTCTCTCTTAACTTCTGAGATTCCCATTATACTTATGCTAGTATACCTGATGGTATTCAACAGGTCTTTGAGGTTCTCCTATTTTTTCTTCATCCTGGGATGGGATAATTTCAAGTAATCCATCTTCAGGTTCACTGAGTATTCTCCCAGCTCAAATCTGCCACTGAAACCCTCTAATGGATTTTTCATTACTGCAATTTTGAACTCTAATTTTTTCTATTTGGTTCTTTTTTCAAAATCATTTATATTTATTGACATTCTCTATCTGGTTTAAGACATTGTCCTCATACTTTCCTTTAATTCTTCAGACATGGTTTCTTTTAGTTCTTTGAATATAATAAACCCACTGCCACTGAGTCAATTCTGACTCATAGCGATTCTACAGGACAGAGTATAATAGCCCATATACAGTCTTTATTCGAGTAAGTCTGTGACCTGGGCTTCCTCAAAGAAAGGCGCTATTGATTTTTTTTTAATCCTCTGTATCTGGTATGTACTCTTTGTAAATATAATTTTTTTGCTAAAAACTGGACTTTTTCCATAGTATAATGTAGCAAATCTGGAAATCAGATATCTCCTACACAAAGTTTGTTCTTGCTGATTGCTTGTTTAGTGACATCACTGAACTATGTAACATCTATATTCTCTGTCATGTGTGGCCATTAATATCTCTGCTCACTCAGCTTAATGGTCAGTTAATGATTCAAGAGAGATTTTCTAAAATGTCTTGAACCAGTAAGTCTTTCACACCCTGCCAAGAGGTCCTCTGGGGTGGGGGCACACCTTCAGTGATCTAGCAGTTTAGAATTCTGCCTTATCCTTCCCTTACTTCTTGTACAAGGTCTCAAGATCAGCCATAGGTGAGAGTTTAGGGCATCTTGAGTCTTTCCTAGGCATATACACATCCCTGCATATGTGTGCAACCTTCTAGATCCCCAATAATATGTCAGAACTTTCCAAAGCCCCCATAAACATCACATTTCCCAAATCCTTCCTTTAAGTTTCTTGGCTAACCTCTTTGCCCTAAGTGATATAGACATCTCAGGGAGCGGTGCTGTTAAAAAACCACTGCTGCTTGTTTTCAACAAATGCCATGAAGGTAAAGCTTTTCTACTGAGCAAACTATGTGTCAGGTCAAAGACAAATTTTGTGAACGAGACTTTTCCAGGGAGCTTCCATATAGGTCAAGTAATAAAAATTCTCTCAACTACAGGAATATTTACAAAGCTTGTTCCCTCCAGAAGATGCTGGTTTTCACAGTTACCATGATTAGGGCAATTTAAAATACAAAAAAAAAAAAAAAAAACCTTCACTGTTCTCACAGAAATTCAGCTGTTTTTACCAAGTAAATGCTTCTTGGACTTTTTTGAAGCCTTTGGTTCATTTTTTAGGGTTCTGAAAAAGTTGATTTTGACCAATTTTGCTAGTCTTCTAATTGCTTATTTATGGGGTAGTAAATTTTTGAAGATCCTTACTCCACCATTCCAGAAGTTCCCTCTTCATTCTAGTTTGAAAACTATTCTGTAATTGGTATCTTCCCAATAAAAGCCTCTATGGAGTCCCTGGGTGGTACAAATAATTAACACACTTGGCTGCTAACCAAAAAGTTGGAGGCTTGAGTCCAGTCAGAGGTGTCTGTCTTAGAAGAAAGGCCTGGTGATCTACCTTTGAAAAAAATCAGGTGTTAGGAACCCTATGGAGCACAGTTCTATTCTGACACATATGAAGTCACCAAGAGTTGAAAATAACTCAATGGCAACTGATGGTTTAAAAAACAAAAGTACAGTGAAACCTGTGACAGTCAGAACTCAGTGGGACTGCCTTGTTTTTCCAGGTCTCACAAGTTTGTCTGCCTTTGACAGAGTGCTGTCTTATGATTTTTCTATCACTTGATTTAGCAGAAAATATTTGTATTTTCTGTCTCTGACAGGTTTCCACATTATGCAGGATCCAGCTCTTGCATGTTTTACTGTATAGCCTTCAGCTCTTTAAACTGAACAGCAAAATGTGTGAGAACCCTGGTGAAATCTATGTATTAACTGCTAAGTTAAAATACTTGTGAATATCTACAAAATAAAACAAAAACAAAACAAAAAAGCGTGCTGCTGTCAAATCGATTCCAACTCATAGTGACCCTATAGGGCAGGGTAGAACTACCCCACAGAGTTACCAGAAGTGCTTGATGGATTTGAATTGCTAACCTTTTGGTTATCAGCCATAGTACTATGCCACCAGGGTTTCCTCTATAAAATTAGAAGAGAGAAAATATGACTGGCCTAGAATTATATTCCATTTCACCTTTGGTAACTATAAGGAAACAAATTTTTTTTAACAGATGCAATTTTAAAAAGTGCTTACTGTTATCAATAGTTGGCCATATTTCAACTATTTTTAAAAATATTGCTTCTTTTTAAATATTCACATATTTTAGTTTTAAAAATAAGAGAACCTGAGAGACCATTACTGATCCTAGTCACCATGGGACTGAAGGTACAGCATCCAGTCCAATACCTAGAAGCATAACTAAACAGTGCAAGTTATTAAGAAAAAGTCTTAATGTGTTTCTTCGATGAAATGGTAAAAGATAGTGATTACAATCTGTAAGTCTTGATTTTTTATAAGGAACTATAAACATTCTAAAAACTCATATTAACAGAACATTTACTATTTTAGCACATAAACAACTGATTAGTCAATGTAATGTTGCCAAACCAAAGCAAAAACTACAGGAAAAGTTTAACAACCAAGGTAGCATTATCCTAATTACTGGATTAGAAGACATCAAATATATTACAAGTAGCTCTCCATCAGGGGAGTTCTGGAGTCCTAAATGAGTTAGGTGCAGGTATGATATGAAAACAAGCTTCTGATACCTGTGTGCGTGTATGTTTGTGTATATATGGAGGGGTGTGACACACAATGCTTTTCATATAACTACCCTGCCCCTATTAAAATACTACCTATAATTGAACATGATTATGCATTTCAGGAAGTCATGCTACAAAGCATAGACTAATGTTGTAGGTATAAAAACATTAAGAATCACTCAATATTTAATACACTACAAAAGTGATAACAGAATAATCAAGATCTTTTCTATGAGAACCAGTTTAAATAGAGTAGATCCTTAATATAGAGGAAATTACATCAACAAGAACAGCAGCCTCCATGGTATTTATGATGCTATTGTTCATTCAGAGTTTCATGTTTCATTATGCTATTTCTTCCATACTATTTTTAAAAACTAACATTTAATAAAGTGATGCACATGATACGTTTTCATTACTGCAGACCCTCAGAATTCATGAACATAAAATCTGCAGTTTCAGAAATTTATGATCATTAAGATTCTAGATTAGATATTTTTTCATTTTTGCTGAGACATTAAGTTCAAAAATTTGAATCTTTGATACTTTAAGGCTAATGTGCATGAATGAGTTACTAAGTTATTGAAAAGTGTATGCCATCATCTGACTAGGTTCAGAGGTTTTCTCTGCACTGTAAAATATACAGCAACTCAGGAAGCAACAAAAATCTTGTCTTTGACAAAAATGGCCACCCCCAAGGCAAATTTCTATTGCTGGTGATTGACATAAAGAAACTGTTTAAATGTCTCCAAACAAAGTTGGTTCTCAGGCAATATATATTAATTTTGTATACACTGGAAACTAGTGTGTCAAATTCATCTTTCAGGCAGTGCTATGATATAAACAAGTACACTATAAAACATGTTATGGGAAGAATTATATGCTAAAATATTATTTGTGATTTCAAGGATAATATAATCCCTTGTGTCAGGCTTCTGCAAATCTGTTTTCCTTCATCTAAATTATATTAATGGGAGAGCGGACACATCAAATACTTCCATAAAAATAAAGTCATTCCTTGTTTGCCACATGTAGGCTCTTCCAAGTGTGACAATAACATAATGGTGGGTTAGCAAGTGTACTGTGGAAACCAGTTTTATTACAGATACCTCTTATCTGTGATACGCTCATTTTCTAAATTAGAATTCTCATTGATCCACATTCATGAAGCCAAAGATCAGTAGACTTTTCAAGCTTTTTAACAAAAATATCCTCTTTTTAAAAGCAAGTAAAAGTACAAATGGGTAAGATTTCAGGTGAGTTTCCGTAAGTGGCCCACCACAAGTGACAAGTTACTCTGTAGTTTCAAGCTTTCTTTTTAAAATTTATGTGATTTTACATTATAGTATACTTGTGACTCTTTCAATATCAAATTCACATTTTAAGATTTAAGTCTGGATTGACACTCCAAGAAGAAACACTATGGTATCCTATGGCTTCATTAATCCTTTAGCACAGTACCACATAGCTACAGGTTTCAATATATTTAGATAAATGCATCTTTCTTTCCCAAGACATCTACAGTCAGGAGTTGTTAATCTAGTGTTCAAAGACAGATTTTAAGGGGTCTGCAGTGGTACCCCAGTTTGAGTAGCAGGCTTAGACTTTCCCAGCCAATATTAGTCCATAAATTTTGAACATCCTTAAGAAGCCAGCACTCTCAAAAGTATGTGAAATCCTGACGAGACAAGGAACTTCTATTTTTCTTAAAAAAAAAAAAAAAAAGTATGCACACAAATATTTGCAGAACCCCTAAAATCCATTCTTGGGCACTAGATTCAGAACCTCTCACTATACACATATCAGGAAAGAAAGATGTATTTATCTAAATAAATGCATGGGAGCCCACAGCTTAAAATCAATCAGTAAAAAAGAAGAAGTCAATAGTAACAAATAATGTTCCAGTCATCCAAATCTTCCACAGGATTAGAATTATTAAAGCCTATGCCATACCTCACTGAGAAATAAAAACATATTCTTATCCCCCATGTATCCAGCCACATATAACCAGGTCAGTCCTCAAATAATTTTATGGTTTCAGTTATAGACACAGATAAAAAGATACCATTTCCACGTAAGGCAAAAGAAGTAGGATGGAACATTATACTTATTCTTTGCTTTAAAATCTTTCCAGGAAAACTTCTAAAAATTATTCAGATCTAGCAAGTCCCTGAATTCCAAATCAATCCAGTTAAACAAGTAGTCATATACTCCTTTAAATATCCAAATACACTGCTTACAAAAAACTTAAAACTCATACATTTACAATCTCACTCTGGCTCTCTATTAGTGTCCCATCACTCTAAAAAGAAAAAAACTAGCAGGACCAGGAAATAACTTTCCAGATAATGCAAAATGTTAAGTATTACTAGAATTCAAGTAGGAAAAGTTGCATAAAGCAGTTTCTATCACACCTTCAGCTATTCAAGATTGCTGGTCTCAAAAATCAGAAAGCTCCAGAGAGAATTTATGTTCAAAAGAGAGGAAGAGAAGGACCTTCCTAGATTTATATTTCAAATTTGAGGTGGGAGAGAATGGGAGTGAAAAGCATTCAGATAAATATAATGATAGTTCTGAGAACACGAAAGCAGCAGTGTCGATGCTGGGCTGGTGCAAATCCTGTTTATAAAAGGTTAATGAAAGAGTTATTATGGAACAGTGAATAATTAGAATTTTTCATGAAACTGAAAGAAAGCTTCAGACTAAAATGCTCCTCTTCTGTTACAGATGACCTGGGATTTATGTAGAATGAAATGAAATAAATATAAGCGTAGGTTGTACGAGTAGCCCAATGAAGACAAGAACCAGCAACCTTTGAACTCACACCCATTTTTTTCACTTTCAAGTGGGATCTGCTTGTTCTCTTGTCCACGGTCAATACTATGGATGCCACTGCCTATTTAAGAAGCTTGCTCTTTGGAGCCTATGAAAAATGAAGTTGGCATCTAAAACTTCAAGCCTGTAGAAGCAAAATTACCTCTCCTACCCTCAATGACAGGTTACTTTGGACATGCTGTCAGGAGGGACCAGTCCCTGAAGGACGTTACACTTGGTAAAGTAGAGGGAGGGTCAGGACAAAGGAGGAAGGACTGGCACAGTGGCTACAACAATGGGTTCAAGCGTAACGATTGTGAAGACGGTGCAAGATCAGTTTTTCATTCTGTTCTATATAGGGTCACTATGAGTTGGAATCAGCTCAATGTCACCTCACAACAACCCCCAAAGAGGGCATCCACCTTTGTTAATGAAGACTTTAAGCTTACTGTTTTCTTCTAAAATCTGTTATTTCATTTTCTTACCATAGTGATATCTATGTCCAATTACCGATTACTCATCATTCAAGGCTACTGCATGAAGGACAGCTGATTCACTTATAAACATAAACCAACTACACAGGGAAGACTGGTAATGAGTCTGGTTTTTGTGTTGCTTGCTATTTCCTGAGTATACTGACACAAGGTTCATGCTTATATGGTTAGAACATGTCAGAGACTGGTCCCATTCATATATTTGAGTAATAACTTCTTTATATTCAGAAATATTATGGCGAACAGAAGGAATTATTAAAATAAAATTTTAAACTGATCACTGAAAAAGTCTTAGGCTCTAAATGTATGCCTTAATATAATTAAAGATAAATCATCAATTAAATAAGCATTATAATACTCAAGCCTGAGGATTTTTGCTTTTTTTAAGAGTAATTACTGTTCAAGAAATAGAAAAATAAGCCATTCTATTGTAATGTAGAAAATTATTTTAGAATTTTTTTCTAAATAATAGTATAAAACCTTTAAAATGATTGCTTATATAGTTTATATTTTTCTAAGTTGTAGCATTCTTGAATAGGGCATGTTAACAACCATAAGGAACATACCCATTAAGATTAACCTATATTTAAGCTAATTTAATGAATGATACCATTCAATAATTACTACATAGTCCTCCTATAATTATTAGAAAACCAAAACCAAATCTATTGCTTTTGAGTCGATCTCCAATATATATCTTATGTGGGTTAAATATATAATATGCAAATAAAATTTCTTCATGAATTCAGGGAGAAAAAAGTAGTTTAAAGCCATTCAATTCTATAACAATAAAGGTAGTTTATTTTTTTAATTACATAATCTTTAACCTAATCAATTTTCCCAACTTCATGTTTGTGATACTGAGTTTAGAAGAAAAAAGAACACTGAGCATACAAGGCACTTGGGCAAAGGGTAATGTAACCAATGTTAATCTAACTGACTTATGCTGAGTGCCTACTGATGAATGAAAGCACTTTGTCTACACAGCAGACTCCTGCTTGTGTTATTTCTCAGTCTCTTGTCCAGGCTTCATGACATTAAAGGAGCTGCTGAGGCATAATTAACCGGACAAAAGGGAAACTTTTCCAGGAAAGAAGCAAATCACAGGCCATTAAAAGTTTAAAATCATCACTTGGCAGACCTTCATTCCCCAATGCCTGAATTATAGCAACAGTCGCCTGATGGTCCGCTTCCTTGCTCATTTTTCCCTGCTTCAACCTATTTTTGATTGTTACCCATTGCCCACTGTATAATGTTCATTCTTACTCTGTGTCTTTCAGTTGTTTCTCTGTCTAGAATGTTTTTGCCATGTACAAAATTTCTACCCAGCTCAAATCTCACTTTGTCCACGAAGCCTTCTTGTACAACCTTTACCCACATTAGTCTGTCCAAACTCTTACAGACTTCATTGTCTTCATTAACTCATTTGGTCCTTTAATCATATGTAACTTTATTGGTTGTTTCATGAATATTGCCTCTTCAATATGGCTAGCAGCTTTTTAAGGGCAGGAAGCATGATTTATACCTATTTCATAGACTTTTCACTCGCACCCAAAAAAGAGCCTAACACAGTGCTCCACTCATAACGGCTCTATTATTGTTGAACTGAAATACTGAAATTAACCATAATATGAACAGCAGTACTAGCTTAGAATAAGAGATAGGTATTGATGTAAAACACACTGTCATAAGATAATAATGGCAAATAAATCTTGAGAACTGAACAACTCTTCATTATAAAATGTCTGTATACAATGAGATAATCACGGTAAAAATTCTTTCTTTAGACCTGGCAAAGCCATCTCTGAATAGACAAAGTTAGAAAGTGATCCATTACAATTCAGTAGGTGTATTAAAGGAAACACTGGTGGCGTAGTGCTTAAGTGCTACTGCTGCTAACCAGAAGATCAGTCATTCAAATCCATCAGGTGCTTCTTGGAAACTCTATGGAGCAGTTGCAATGAGTTGCAATTGACTCGGCAGCAGTGGGTTTAGGGCTATTAAAAAAGGTAAGCACCCTTGCTAATGACAAAGAATCTCATACTGGTCATATAGACAACAGGGGCAAATGGACAACTTTCAAGACTCATGACTTGACCAAATCTATTATTTCACAGATGCTACTATCACATTAGATGTGAGCTTTTCATTTGAAACAAACATATATACTGTAAGAAGCAATGTCAGGAAGTGCTTAACTAAAGTGGTTTATATGCTCATATATACATGTACGGACTTAAAGGCTTTACTTACAATATCCCATTATATAAGGTGTCTTCCAATTTTTCATCTCTAGAAAACACATTTCCTCAGAAATAACTGAGTTTGACTGTGAAACCTAATGTTCTCCTTTAATGTCTTGATCCTTCCACCTTTATAAGTTGGTGAACGGCAAACCTCCTACCTGTCAAAAACATTTCCTTTTATTATTGTTAGCAACTGTATCAGAAAGCCGTAAAGAACAGAAGATGAGAAGAATAATCTAAAAGGAAAGTTAGAAAATCAAATTAGTCAAATTCAGGTAGTTGGCATTAAATATACTAATAAAGAAAATGATAAATGCCAGGTCAAATACTAACTGAAATGCTACTAGTTTAAAATACATTAAGAACAGTTACATCTGACTCTAATGCTTTTAAGCTACTTTATTTATAATTGTCATTAAGTCTGAAAAAATAAATATTTCAAGACCTAAATCAGACTCTCTACAGGCTCTGTGCATTCTTCATGTTTTTAAGATTAATCTTTAAATGAATCCTCAAATTCCTATGAAAAATTACTTTATGTAGTAACCACTATAATATATACCTCTAAAGGATATGCTAACATCACTGTGTATATGTAAGATTACACACAAACTAATTAAGCAAAAATGGCTGATACTCCAGTTATCTGTGAGAACGTAATCTGTAAATTTGGTTGGGCACAGTATGTCCTGTTAAGAGAAGGCAGAGACAAGGTACTGAAGAAATAAATATGCTCAATAGGATGTCTTCCCATGAACATACTCCACGGCCAATCAAATTGTAACAGTCTATCCTTTAGTATTATCTGTTCCATAATCTTTGTTGCAGACACTAACCCCGAGCCAGCTATAAAGAAAAAACCTCATACAAGTAATGACTATTAATACTGAAATAAACCAGGTGTCATGGAGCTCATTCTGATTCATGGTGACCCCATGTATGTCCAAGTAGAACTGTGTTTCTGGAGGTTTTCAATGACTGATTTTTTTGGTAGTAAATCAAAAGCACCTCTCAGTGGACTCAATCCTCCAACCTTTCAGTTAGCAGCTGAGCGTGTTAACCATTGGCACTACTCAGGGACTTCAATACCTAAAAAAATGCACAGACCTAAAAATAAGATACATCTGAATACCTACAAATTCCTAACTATGTTCACAGACAAGCCAAGAAAAACAAGAAAGGATAATGATCAAAGAGTGACTATATTTATGCTATTGAAGGGGTACTAAAGTCACTTGGCCTACAGCATCCAAACTTACCTAGAGGACTCATTTACATGACACTACGTAAATGGTTTTCAATGTAGGCTTTTAGAAGTATTCAGGAGGCTCACATATATGTCTTTTTATATAATTAAACTTCATGCCATGTATTTATTTCTGATGTGAAAAATTCTTTTTAACATGAGCTCCATAGCTACTGGTTCTCAAGGAGAAACACCTAGGTTCGTATGATGCAAAACATGCCTCTTGGAGCAGTCCTATTCCAGACCATGCACTAAGTCTCCGTTTTCTGCCCTGAATCCAAGCTTCATCTCACTTGACTATAATCTCATTTTTCTTCCTCCCTGATTCCCATATGCTGTCTATTCCTGCCTCTAGTCCTGAATGAGTCTTTCTCCACACAGCCAATGCTTTCAGTGTGGCAGTGTGAAAGGGTAGATTTTTGTAAAATAACTTGCCAGGCAGGGCAGAATTTAGAGGAGTTTGTAGAGTACAACACATCCCAAACCACATATCACCTCATTAGTGCCAGAGAAACAGAAGCAGTATTATTCCCATTTGTTCTGGTTAGGATTTTTCACACTGACAAGTAGAAGAGTGTGGGGTAGGTAGATATGTGAATGGAACATAAAACTTGAACCACTGACTGTCCTGCATCTGGAGCCCTGGTGGTGCAGCAGTTAAGCATTCAGCTGCTAAGCACAATTTAAAATCCAACACAGATGCTCCTTGGAAACTCTACGGGGCAGTTCTACTCTGTCCTGTAGGGTTGAGTCCTACCGACTCAAACAGCAATAGGTATGGTTTGAGTTTGCTCCACACCTATCCTAACATTGAGGAACTAGTTCACCTAAGCAAATACCTGGCCTAACTAGTGGCCAATTTTATGTCTGCTTGTTTTTGTTTTAATGCAAAATAAGCCTTATCAAGTTTTTAGAATTTTTTGTTTGATTTTTATCACGGAGATTTCATCAACTGTGTTGAGGTCAGTACTGTAACAAGGGAAAAGCTCAAAAGACTTTATGAAAGTCGTCTTTAGTGAGTAAATCACCAGCATCATCTTCCACTTATCACATACATACATTTTTAAGGGTGTGAAAAAGCACCCACCTCTCAATCACTTACCTCACCACCCGTGTGGAATCAACATACAAAGGGCATTTGTCTTACTGAAATGAGTTAAGTACTTGAGGCCCACATTTTATAGCTACATACATTATCTGCACCCAAAACTTCCTATATGTAACCCTGTGGTTCATCGGCTACTCCAAGAAATGATGGCACACAAGAAATACTCTAATGTGACTATGACATGAGCATTTCTTTAGGGATTGGCTAACTGGGCAGATGCAGTGTCCTCAGACCCCTAAGCTGATACCATGAAAATCAATTCTCATAGATTGCATTTTATGAGAATGACTGAAAGATCCACTAACACCTGAAGCAAAGCAGAGAATCTAGTGTTATCACCTTGCGGCAATCCAAGATCTCAAACAGAAGATATGTTACTACAGTTGTGCATGAAACGCTTACAGATCACATTGGAAGTATAATGGAATGGCAAGGCGAGCTATACAGGCTGTTAAGGCAGTCTCACTACTTTCCATTACTAGATTGCTGGTCAGCATCTTCTGGCAGGATATTGCATAATACAGTCAGTCAACTGTGCTCTCCCAGCATTACATGTGGCTTTGGGTCACAGTGAGGATTATCTGTAAAACGAAACAGATAGGGGAGAGGCAATAATCATCAAGACCATCACAGACCTCATTGAAAGCACTAGTATTAGTAGGCCTGCACTTGAGTAGAATTATTCACATTTGCCCATCCACTGAAGACTCCAAAGATCATAAAGCAACATGGTGATTGTGTCAACTGGCAACATCTGTTCTTGTCTGTCCAACAAAACTGCAAAAATAGACCCAGCTTGATCAATCTATTTCACTTTCTAAGTCTGAGGTCACAGAACCTACAGCCTAGTAGCAGACAGCATTTCCAGTCCCTCAATTCAAGTTCAGACACTACAAGATCCCAAGATGGGCATTTAAAAGGCTCTATTTTGCTCAAGGCTGTGCTATAATACACACATAAGGAAATACAGGAGTCGCTTACTGCTTTATAAGTTAATAAGCCTGAAGACTGCAAAAATGCATAAACCTACACTAGGGAAAGCCAACATTCTGCCAGGTGTTTTTACTAGCAACACAAAGCTGAAAACTCTGACTGATCTCCACCCATCTGAACAGTTCAAAGTCACAACTGGGGTTGGAGGCTGGAGTGACCCCAAGTGACCAACCAAGAAATGTCACAGTAGCTCTGTTGCTGTATCTGTCTTTGGTTCTGTTCATTCAAAAAGAAGAGACATTTGATAACTGCCAACACTTGAAATTATACATTTTACAAAATCATTTCACCTGTCCAATTATTTGTTTCTTCCCATTTCCTCCCCTGTTATTTAATAACACTGCTATTCTCCTTGTTCCCCAAGCTTACCAATTCTGAATTATGTTCAAAGCCTCTTCCTTTTACTTCCTTCAGACAACATTTAGTAGTTTCTCTTTTTCTACAGGTCTCTTCACTCATATACAACAACAACCTAATTTCAGGTTCTTGTCCCAAAGCTAGGCCAGCTATCTTATACTTGATCCAAATTCTATAAACCAGTATGTCTTCTCCTTTCTCCCAAATTAGATACAGTTGGGACTAGGTGAAGAGGGGGAGGGGAGGGTTCTTGCGCGTGTGATCAAATTTCATAGCCATTCCAACAGAGAGCTGTTTAACAAACTTTTCCTGAGCACAAGAATAGCTCGGCACAAAGCCAAGAAAAGAAGAGGCAATGATGGAAGCCAAAAAACAGGTGAGCTGCAATCTTTCCACTCCTACACAAAACCTGGACCTGGAGTGCATGTCCCTGCATATGCTGATAACTTCTTCCAATTCTTGATTTTGCAACATTCATAAACTCTGCCTCCGGAGTGGCTTCCTCACTTCTCCAGTGCAAGTTTTCCTACTGCTCTCATAACCTTAAGCCTAGCTGTGTTCCCCACCTTGAGACTCCACTCCTTTTGGTTAATATTTACACTCTAGAGCACTCTCCTGCAAATACTGTTCTCTTGCTAATACAAGAAACTATAATCAGATATAATGTCTCTTATCCAGTATTCCCAGAGGGTTTCTAACACAGAAAGCAACTTTTAATTTACTTGCCCTTTTATGATCTTAGAGACCAGAGTGGTGTGAAGAATGCTGAGAGTACAAGTTGCTGACTAAAGACAGCTGCTGGGAATCCCCAAATTCTGTGGCAAGGGTGTGGTGATGACAGCAACCGGTTTGGGAACAACCGAGTAAGATTTCAAGATCTATTGGTAATACACACTCTTGCACCAATAATCTCCGAGCCTTTTCCATTCAGAAACTTGGCTCAAAAGTTATCCCCTCCCAAAAGGCTTCTTCCTGACCACTCCTTTATTCTGTGTGATTTTTGCACTTTAGTATTTCATCTGTATATTAATATTAATTACATATTAATCTACAAACAAGTATACATTGCTTTGTAAGTATTTTAAGCCACCTTACTATTTGCATCGCATCTTGAACAAGATTGTTTAAGTTCTGTGCAGATAAGACTATTTCTTTTACTTCTTTGGATTCCAACCATGGAGCTCAGCACAGTGTATGTACTAAAACTTAACAGTAGCTTCCCTCCCTCCCCCCAGTGGCATATAATTTCCACTCAGCTGTTCAACACTAACATTTTTAAGGTTGAGCAAGTTTGAAAGTATGATACATTAAGAGCTGTAGAAAATACACCCACACTTGACACAAAAGATGCCACTTATAGTTGGACCAAACATAAAATGTGCTCCACCCAACCAACTATACTATTACACCACACTTCCTCCATTGGGCTCTTTTCTTTATACTGCATAAACTTGTGGCTCATTTTTGCTCTTAGTAACACAGCAACTACAGCAGCTCAACTCTAAATAAGTTTACTGTTGGGAATCTACTCTTCCCACCTACACAACCACTGCCTTCCCACACTGTCTCCAGTGTCCTGTGAGCAACTGCCCAATTACTGAATGTGGAAAGCCAGCTTACACATTGAAGGTCCATTCTTGGCAGTCCCTTGCTTTTACTGCTGGTCCCCACTTACTTAGCTTAATTGATTCAGAACAGTATCAAAAAGAGACATTATTACACAAGTTCCCCCCAAAAAAGAGTCTATTTAAAAAAATTTAAATGTAAAAGCCCTGGTCATTGTGCTGCTTTAAAACAGGCAAGCATGTGTGACACAAGAGAACAGAATAACGCCTACTGAAATCTAAAACTCAAACTTTCACTAATCGCATGGTACAAGTTTTAATGTTTCACACATACATTTTCGAAAAATAAAATTACATATAAATGGGAAGTGCAACTGACTTCAAAAATATATAATACATTGCAGTAAAAGGTTACAGTGTTTGTAACACAAATACAGTTTTAAAAATTGTAGTCTTTTTTTTTACAAAAAACAATGTGAATGTTAGCATGTCTCTGAGAAACATATTTGAAAACCACCTCATGCATGGGTTAACACAGCATTTTTTTTTTTTTTCCCACATTTTCACTAGTGGTCTTTCTTTGCATTGGACTGAGAGATCCCAGTAGAGATTCCTTCTTGGCTGCCACCCACTATGGGACCTGAATGCAACACAAACACAATTCATAAGCAAGAAAAAAAGTATGGGCTAAATTACCACTCCCTTTAGCCATATGGAAGAGAACGGAAAGTAAGCACTGAGTTTCTCTTTTTAACTAAATGTACCTTGCCCTACATACACCTTTTTGCATGGATATAAAAATAATTTTGTAATTTATACTTTTATACCTTTTCATTTCAGTCACTGCATAAATGATAACTGAGTTTTCACAGCATAAATGACAACTGAGGACTTGCCTGCCATCTTTTCAATTACTAAGACAGGACACTAGATTACCTTCCAATGGAAATCAACATTGTTGAAAAATGACCCACATAATACCTTCGAAAGGACTCACCATTTTTCAGATTTTTTTTTTAAGTAAAACCATACACCGCAGGCCTGGCTGCACAGTGGTTAAAGCGCTCAGCTTCTAACTGAAATGTTGGTGGTTTCAACTCACCAGCTGCTCCACAGCAGAAAGGTGTGTCAGTCTATGTCTATAAAGCTTTATAGCCTTAGAAACCCTATGAGGCAGTTCTACTCTGCCCCACAGAGTTGCTAAGAGTCAGAGTTGGTGAGATGGCTACAGATAAAACTACACATTATGGCTACAGGACAGAAATCAGTATCTTTACTTTAGGTTGAGTAAGAAAATCTGTTATAGCCTAGTAGCACCATTTGCAATAGACAAATACACCTTCCAGCTATTCTAATCAGTTTTTATCAACAAAGACACATAGTAGAAATATAATAGCTTGTATTTCAAATGCTGATTTAATACTGCTTTGACCTGCACTGCATTATCAAATCATCTTTTGTACTAACATGCAATAGGACTATCACTATTCTGGTGGAAGAAAGTGCCCATCTCACAACCCTAGCACAATCCAGGCCCTCCCAAGCATGCTGAAAAACAGTAATCTGACTACTATGGCAAGACAAAAGAGAGTGAACTGTTCAAACACCTGATGTGAGTCTCTTCAAACCTGGAAGTCTAGGAGTGGATTTCTAAAAAATACTTTTTTATTAATCTCAATGGAAAAACTTAATAATGTTTAAGTATCTTCCACGTGCTATGCTCAGCACAAAATGTAGTATCACATTAACGTCAAGGTGATTTCAGATGTTAAAATAAAAAGTTCATGGGACATGGCACCCAACACAGCGCTGAAGATGGGACACTGAACAATCCCAGGGCCTTAGCATGATCCTCTCATACTTGTTTATCACTAAGGGTAATTTCCTAAAATGCAATCTAGCAAGCATAAGTCTAAGTAAAAGCCTTTAAAATCTTATCACAACATGTTATTTAGTGAACTAATCACAAAAGCATTTTTTATGGTAACAGAAGAGGGTTTTACTTATTGCAATCAGTAAACTCACTTTACTATGTCATCTTTGTTCTGTTTTTAACACCTAAAATGTGTCCCTCACACTGAACTGAAAAAGGACACAGAATCATACAGCTAGGTTGTCAAAAGTCACTCCCGTCCCTGTACTTGAACTGAAACCACCCCAAGAACCTCAGACTTTTACGCTCTTGGCAGTTCTCAATCTCCCTGGTTCTAAGTTAGAGAAAACACGATAAAGGACAGTGACAGAAACAGCAAGTTTCATACTGGAAGCGGACAGTGAAAACAGCCATTTCCCTACAAGTGCTTCAAGTCCCTTCAAGTGTTTTTTGAAGTCTTCAATACTCTAGCCCAGTGATTGAGAACGTGTGGTCTAGGGAACTTGTTAGAAATGTAAATTCACAGCCCCACCCCAGCCGGACTGAATCGGAACTACAGAATGCAGCCCAGCAATCTGTGTTTTAACAGGCACTACAGGAGATTGTGATGTGCTCAAGTTTGAGAATCAGTGCTCCTCAAACTTGAATGTGCATGAGAATTACCTGGGGCAGCTTGTTAAAATGCTGATTCCAGTTCAGCAGCTCTCAGGTGGGGCTTCTGAAAGCCTACATTTTCTGACAAATTCCCAGGTGAAGTTTTTGGGCAGACCACACTGCAAGCCATTTCCCAAACTGGCTGTTTACCGGAATTACCTAGGGTGCCCATAAAATAGAGTTTCCCAAGTCCCACCACACACAAGATTCATCAGGATCTTGGGAGAAAGGTCTAGCAGAATAAAACCTGTGGTTCTCAGCCTCGGCTGCACATTAAAACCCCGGGGGGAACGTTTAATAATCCTGAGGCCCAGGCCCAATTTAACGAGAAATTTCTGGTGGTGAGACCCAGAGATCTGTATTTTTAATAACTCTCCAGTGATTCCAATGTGCAGTCAAGGCTGAGAACCACTGCTCTAAAGTCTAATTGGCTCAACACCTGGCATAGGTGCTTCCTTTATAGTAGCAACAATTTCCTATAAATTGGCTGTCATGGCTTCCTGAAATGTAAGTACAAGAGCAGTGGTTGTGATGATTAAAAAGCACCTAAAGTTATGTTTTAACACGTCTTGAACCTTATATATCTGTGGGCAAAAGAGCCTGTACGACTGCAACCTAGGCCTTAGCAAAGCATCCCTAACTTAAAAAGGTGAAGTGTCTTCGATTCCAAAATTTCTACCTTCATTCATAGCTCTAGCTACCTCTCTGCAGTAGGGTTAAGTACTCCAAAAGTCAGCAGCAACAGTCATGAGTCATGTATCGACCTCCCTCCCAAACCTGAAATAATTAGATCTATTGATACTGTTAATAACCTTCAGAGTGGAAGGCTAACTGAAGAATCTAGAACTTCTAAACCTGAAAAAGGCACATCTCACCAGTTGCAGACATTCTGACAAAAAGTTCTTAGAAAGGGATGAAAATTGTGCTTTCACACACGAGAACTGTCCAAAGCATTTCTTCTGAGGGACAGGACTCGAAACACTGTTGCAAACTGCCTGATACAGTATGTCTATTTACATCTTGTGGCACACTGCATAAAGCCACTCTAATAAGCATACAACACTAGTATTTAAGACAGAAAAATGTGGCAGATTACTAAGACACTGTCAAATGATCAGTTATTTCACTCCCATAATCAAACGTCACTTGTAAAAATCTTCCCTGAAATTTCCACAGTACTCCTCAAAAATGACTTCAGATGAACAAAGATACAACTTTGTGTACTGCAGTTATCTTTCCACTTAAACAAACTTTCATTCTCTCCCTTCCTCATGCTCAGTGTCCACTCTAAATTAACAGTTTCATAGACTACAAGACACATTCAAGGCCTGTTAAATGATAATAATTATTCTACCACCATTTAAACACACCTACAGTGGTCACACGCGTGTCTTATTTATCTGTTAATTCCAGTTAAATATCCAGTGGCTTGGTTATTTGTATAGAAACAATACCTAAATACACGTGCAAAACAGCATCTTGTTAAATGATATTTTCAAAAGCATTTCCTGTGTGAACTGGTCAAGCTCACTTTTCCTTTTAAAATTCTTGTTATGTTCATTCAGCTAACCCAAACTCACTTTAAAATGTGTGAAAATAGCACCTCCT
Organism: Heterohyrax brucei; assembly: GCA_028571685.1. NCBI lineage: Eukaryota > Metazoa > Chordata > Mammalia > Hyracoidea > Procaviidae > Heterohyrax > Heterohyrax brucei. The sequence continues at coordinate 148,475,782 of CM053166.1, forward strand.
GGAAGTGTGTTCTCATATGCTTTGGAGCAATGGAGCGTGAACACTAAAACAGCCTTTGCCAAACTCATGTAACAGTTCAAGAACTAAACGGGAGTAAATTTTTGCAGTCCCGTGACTTTGCAGAGCTAGCCTAAGTATCACCCCAGAACTGGTTTTAATGCATCACAGGCATCGAAGACCCAAAAAACCCACTGTCATCGAGTCGATTCCGACTCAGCGACGTTGCTCCGTAGAGTTTCCAAGGAGAGCCTGGCAGATTCGAACTACCAATCTTTTCGTTAGCAGAGGTAGCACTTAACCACTATGGCACCAGGTTTTCCAGGCATCTAAAAAGTCACAAATAAAGTGACTCAAGCTAATAAATATTTTGTAGATTTTTACATGGCAGTCTTTTCAAAATGAATTTTACTTCTAGACAACCACAAAATAAACTAAGGTGTGAATATTTCAAATTAAGCTCCTACAAGTGAGCACTATGAAATTTACAAAGATATTTGACAAAACCTGTATATATATGTGTATACGTGTATCAACTAATGCCCAAAGATAAACCAAGTTGAAAGAAAATGCAGACCACAGAGGAATCATACACAATTAAATACATTTTAAATTACCAAAGCAAAAAAAAAAAAAAAAAAAAACAATACAAATTTACAATTTCCAGGACAGTTTATTGCCATTTCAACTTTACACATTAATGTAATATTTTTGGTCTAGACAGAAGGGTTTATACCTATGTAGTAGCAGTCCAATCCCTTAATCTCACAAAATGAAAGGAGCAGTTTAAAAAGAACATCAATTCAGGTATTTATAGTATGAGGGACAAGGAGCACTTGTCTTAGGAAAAGGGTGGCTGCTTTTCAGTACTAGGTTCCCTGCAATTTTTCTCTATTATTTTTCTCGTGGATACTAAGTCCTTATAATAAAAACAATCGCCCTCTTTCTCATCCTGCCCTTACTTGCTCTTCACATTGTGTCTAGCACTTAACTCGAAAAGTCAGTTTATGCTCAGTTTACACATTTAAAATATATATAAACGCCCCCACCTCCTACACATCCAAATGGACAGGGATTAGAATTAACTGGGCTTTTAGCAGTAACCGTGCTATTTTAAACAATTTCAATCACATACAGGAAGGGTAAAATAATTAAAACTACAAAACCAAAGGAAACCATAAAATTTCCTACACATTCACTGTTGGGAAAGCTAAAATAGTTCTCAAATAGTGGAGAATAACACAGATTTCTTCAAAGTGAGGTCAACACAAAAACGAATGCACGCTTAATGTACAAACAGACAGTGCCTCTACGGGGACAGCTCTCACACTGAATGAGCTATTACTCAGACAGTGGAATTAAAAAAAAAAAAAAGTCTCACTCTTCAAACGTGAGAGAGCCGGCGGTGCGCTTCACTAGAAACACATTTTAATGGGTAGGCTCGGTTAAAAATAGGTAGTAAGGGAAAGTGAGTTTTAAAAAGAAAATCTCCCGTCTCCATTGGCAGAGATGGGCAACCTTCTTGCAAGCTCCGTAGCTAACTTCCATCACTAGCAGAACAGAAGTTGGATAGTTGCTATTTTTCACCCTGCAATGGGATAGTAGCTCTCCACGCGCAAGGTACGCGGGGCGGGAATCCTTGCGCAGCTTTCACAGGGGGTCACGGACACCCAAGTGAGGGGAGGGCAACACTTTAAGTCATCCAGATAGCCAGGACTAGGGCTGGAGAGGAGGTGGCGAAGACGAGAAGAAAAGGGTCAAAAACTCCCCGAAGTTATCGCAAAGAGAAAGCAAATCCCTCTGGGAGCCAATGGGCCATCCCTTACAGCAGCACCCCGCTCCAAGTGCACAGTGTTTTCCTCTGAGAGTAGAAAGCGCGGGGTGCCCTTCGGGCGAAGTGGCTCTAGGGACCGGGCAGCGACAGGGGCAGCCACGGGCGGGGAGGAGACTTGCACTTTGCCTCAACTCTCAGCCCCATCCCGAGCGCGAGGAAGAGGGCGGCGGAGGGCACGGTACTCACTAGGGCTCGTTGGTGAACCGGGGGGTCCGGGGCTGCTGGTATCCGTACAGGTGACAGTAGAGCACATCGAAGCAAAAGCAGCACATCTCCGCTGACACCACCATCTTCCGGGAACCGGGCGATAAGGACGAGGCGGCGGACGAAGAGGAGGGTGAGGAAGAGGTGGCGGCGGCCGGGGTAGAAAGTAGGGTCCCCACTCCGCAGCTCGGAGGTGGCGACAGGGAAATCCCCCCGCCGCCACCACTGCAGCCCTGAGGGGGAGAGAGGGTACAGCCGCTGCCGCTACCTCCTCCGGTCAGCCCTCCCAGCCCGTTGAGCCGCGGTCCGGCGCCTCCTAGTCCCAGCTCCCCTGCTCGGCACTGGCTCTCTCCGCTACAGTGGGAGGAGGAGGAGGCGCCACCACCGCCACCCGAGCCGGAGGGGGGCGAACTGGACAGTTTCTGCTTCTTCACCCCGCAGCAACCCGCCGCCATCTTGGAACAGTCTCCCCCACGCAGCGCTTCCGACCCATAAGTGAGGCGAGCTGGCAGCGGGGGCGAGCACGCTGCGGCCCGGCCGCCGGGGCGCGCCGAAGACTGGCGGGCCGCGGGGGCGCGCGCCGCTCCCGGGCCCGGCGACCCGGCTGCGCGGCTTCCCTGCGCGTGGCCCTGCCTCAGCGCGCGCCCCGCCCGCTGCTAGGCGCATCGCGCCTGTCCCGCCCGGCTCTCGACTCCCGAGCCGCAGCCCCAAGTTCTGCGATCAGCGGAGGATGGGAGACGAGAAGCTGAGCGGAAAAGGACGGTGGAGGAGAGGAGAAAGTGGAGAGTAGGAGCGAAGGGAGGAGGGTGGGCACGCCTGAGGAAGAAGGTGGGAAAGAAAAACTGAGTGTGAGCTGAGGGAGGTGAGTGAGGAAAGTCCGAAGTCAGCGCCCGAAGTCCCAAAGCGCAGCTCGATGACCGGCGCCGGACATAGTGTTAGTGACACTTGAGCCAAGTTATGTGGAACCTGAGCCACCCGGCCTCACATACGCTAGCTTCTGAACTGCTGGAGTGTGAGCAAGCAGGTGCTAGAAGCTCCACACCTGAGACCGCACTTGTCAAATGTCTAGAGAGCAGTCGGAGAAGGAGCCGCTCTTTAGTGTCTTTAATACCACTCTAAGCCCACAACAGCAGTTTTCTGACACTGTGTTGAAGGAACAATACTCTTTCTTTTCCTTATGGAAAAAGCCCAACTCAATCTATACATCTTGTACTCGGTCCCCGATTTTCCCTCCTAGCCCCATGAAAACAGTTGAAAAGCAAAAACTAAATCTAAACCAACACCTCACTGGGTCCAAGATGTTAATTGTGCTTTGCGTCTTGGGACAGTGGAGTTGGGGGATTTGGTTTGTGTGTTTTGGCTTGGGAACAAAGGAATTAGAAACCTACCTAGAGTTGGCACAGATCTTACAGGTTAAGTACAGCAGAAAGTGTACTTCATCACAGGTTGAAAGTTTTTATTCGGGTATATGAGATATTTCCTAGCGTAGTTTTTAATTTTCCAATTTAAAAAATGCTTGGATGGATAAACAGACCAATGGCTGATTCAATCTTATCCTAGGTAGTGTAAGGATAAATAAATAAATAAAAGCCATTGCAATGGAATAGTGTCTGACTCATAGTGACCCTGTAGATCAGAGAAGGACTGCCCCATAGAGATTCCAAGCAGTGCCTGGCAGATTTGAACTGCCGACCTATTGGTTAGCAGAGGTAGCACTTAACCCACTACGCCACCAGGGTTTCCAGGTATCATAGCTTTAGCTAAATAAATAAATAATGTCAATTCATAGACATGAACTTGATAGAAATAGAAGATACAAGTTGTTTGCATTGTGTCTGTCTACACCATGTTAAAGCGTCTAGATAACGTTAGATAGATATCTACAGGTTTGGAAACCTATCCACATATTTGTTACCTGTGATCTAATTTGTGGGATCATGCAAATAGCAAGGCAGTGTTCGTTTTACTCTGCGGGGGAAAAAAAAGTTTATTCATTCAGTAAATATCAAGCCTCTGCTTCATATGGAAACCCTGATGGCATAGTGGTTAAACGCTACAGCTGCTAACCAAAATGTGTCGGCAGTTCAGATCTACCAGGTGCTCCTTGGAAACCCTGTGGGGCAGTTCTACTCTGCCTTGTAGGGTCACTGTACGTCTGATTAACAGGACGGCACTACGCTTGCTTCGGTTTGCTGCTTCATAAGGAAACCCTGGTGGCGTGGCAAATAAGGTCAACAGTTTGAACCCACCAGGCACTCCTTGGAAACTCTACAAGGCAGTTCTCCATCCTATAGGGTCCTTATGAGATGGAATTGACTCAACAGCAGTGGGTTTGGTTTTGGGTTCTGCTTCATACTATGTGTACAAAACTGGACTTATGTTGAAATCCATTGGTGCAGAGGAAATACGCTTCCCATTCTCCAAGAGTTTATGAATGAAGTCAGATCTGCCTGTATAATCAAATAGTTACTATTTATTGAATGGAGCTCTGGTTGTTCAGTGGTTAATCATTCAGCCGGTTTGAACCCACTCTGAGGGAGGAAGATGTAGCAGTCTGCTTCCATGAAGACTGCAGCCTTGGCAACACTATGGGGCAGTTCTACCAATCTTAGAGGGTCACTATGAGTCAAAATTGACTTGACTGCAATGGAATTCTTTACTGAATACTTTTTGGTATCTCCTTGCATGCCTTGTCTCACTCCATAATCCTTCAAAAGAATATATATTCTCATTTGATTTTCACAGCAACCCTCTGAGGTTCCTCGTTTACAGATAAGGACATGGAAACTCAAAAGTAACTTGCACAGCATCACATACCTAGAAAGTGACAGAGTGAGTGTAAACATGTCTGTTTACAAAAGTCATGTCATTATGCTATATTGAGTCTCAGTACCAGTATATGAGAGGAAGGCTAGTGATGGACATAAGACAATGGCATTAAACTACAGTGTGTGGAGTGGAAGTCAAACAAAAATGAGAACTTAGCTTTTATAGAAAGATTGAGAGACACTGACATAGATGATCAAGGAAAGATGAAGAATCTCCTTCCAAAGAGACTTTAAAAATACTTCATCAATCTGGGGTGGTTAGATACAAACTAAAGCCAAAGAGATGGATTTACCAGTTGGAATATGTGATCACATCCACCCAAACCTCGTCATCACTGTTAGAACTAACCACATGTTTGAGGTAAATAATTCATTGTCAACTAGTGGTGTAAAAAACATGCATTAATGTTTTCTCTGTGTTGCAAAGAAGAAAACAGACTTTGTTTTCATGGTTTTTCTCTATTATTCTTTTAAAAAACTGAAAAACTGGTAGGCTATTAGTGTGTTTTCTACTTTTAAGTATCACAGACAACCATTTAATTTCTTTGAAACTGAATCAAATGTAATATCAAACAATAGTACTGATTCACTCTCCATCCCACAAAAAGAGATCACTTCTAGTGTAGAAAACCAGAGCCATTTAATGACATCGCACAGCAGTTTAACACAGGAAGCAGAGTAGGATACCATGGATGGCTGCTTCTGCTAGGGGAATTTAGGAAAGCAGAATGTAATCTCCTGATTTAGAATTTGGCCAGTAGACAAGAGTCTAACGCCCCTTCTCTTGTGAAAATAGCAAAGAATCTTTAATAAGCACCAGCAGTCATGTCCTAAGTTCTACATTTCATTGAAAAGACAAAGCACTATCATGACTATTGCGCCAAACTAAGGGACCAGTGCAACAGGAAACCAAAGACAAGGGCATCTCAGCTGAATTACAAAAATAATTTTCCCCCCAAAGCTTTTCAATTCCAATTCCAAACCTCACTAGCATAAAGGAAGCAAACTTAAATACGATCCTTTCAAAAAATACATCATTCCTTGACCACTAGTGGTTACTATGCTTTGTTGCACTAGCTAAAAGGAGGAAAATCACTGTAGCTTTTTTTTTCTGTTAGCTTCTCCTGAGTTTGGCTTATATCCCTATCTTAGTTATATTAGTGCTGCTATAACAGAAATGCCACCAGCAGGTGGCTTTAACAAAGAGAAGTTTATTTTCTCAAAGTTTAGGAGGCTGGAAGTGGGAATTCCGAGTGCTGGTTCTAGAAGAAGACTTTCTCTAACGTCTCTAAAAGAAGGTCCTTGTCTTTTCAGCTTCTACTACTTCCTAGTTCCTTTGAGATGTCCGTCTGTCTTGACATCTATCTTACCTCATCTCTCTCCCCCCTTTTTGCTTCTCTTGTTTGCTTGTTCAATCTCTTTTATATTTCAAAAGAGATTGATTCAAAATACACTCTATACTAATCACATCTCATTAACATGACAAAGACAATCCATTCCCCAAAGGTATTATAATCAACCATATTTCGGTGGGTGGGACACAATACAATCCAAAACAGTTCTGTATTAACCTTGAGCCTCAGATGCTTTGTAAATCCCTTGGCAGGTGGTGGCTGTAGTGGTAATATCTCCTTTTAGTCTTTGATTGTTTTAGCCTTGTTTTCTCAGTACAGTCACCAGCATAGAAGTCAACATATTTCATTCAAGCCTAAATGAAATTCACAGATCAAATTTTGTGAAAATAGATTGTTTTGCATCTATGGAAACTGCACAATGGATGGGAAAACTGACCTTGCTCAGGAGACTCTTGACTTGAAGAGTAAAGGTCAAATTATGATAGAGCACATATGTTTCTGTCTACCGCTGATAATGTAGTGCAGTGATAAAACTCTCCAGAGGAAACATTAAGGTGCCTTCTGCTTTTTGTAACTGACTGTCAAGCTGGGAGCTAAAGATTCCCTGTTTCTTTTAAATGAAAAAAGCAAATAAGCCATAGTCTGTCAACAAAACACACTCAAATTACAACCATTTCTGCTTCTGCATCTGCCTTTAAATTGCTTCTAACTAACCCATGTCAGATGCTTTGTTATATACAACAACTGTGAAAAACTATTCAAACAAAGGTTATTTGCGTTATTTATTATGTGGCAAAACTGGAAATTGAACTCAATAGTTACTGATTACTTTACCACTGCCTTAATTTATTCTCCCATTTACAACATAGTTACTTTGTTTTCATTTCACATAACAGAAGGGTAATTTTAATTTGATGAAATGGAGAACACTCGTCATGTTGCAAAAATTTACCTCTGGCTTCTAGGGGTGCATGCGAGATGAGGAACTTTCGAGATGAGGAACTTTCGTTCACATAGTTTAATGAAAAATTTGCCATTTATGCCCGAACAAGTGTTATTTTTATCCTCTGCCATTAAACTTTCTCAACTGTCATCCTTGAACAACTGCACAATGTAATATTATTAGCTACCACTTTGATCTAACCTTGTACACATATAACACATGGTTCTGGTGGTGGAGGTGGCAGTCAATATACTTTGTATTTGACTGGTACGTGAATAAATACTAAAATTATTTACCCACTTTTCAATTCAAATTGATAACATAGTTTTTATTTTCCAAATGACAAAACAGAAACCCTGGTGGCATAGTAATTAAGTGCTACCTCTGCTAACCAAACGGTCAGCGGTTCATGTCCACCAGGTACTCCTTGGAAACTCCATGGTGGCAGTTCTACTTGGTCTTATAGGGTCACTATGAATTGGAATCAACTCAGCAACAGTGTTTTTGTTTGTTTGGTTTTGTTTTGTTTATGACAAAACAGGTTCTTCCCTTCTAAATGCTTTATTTGTCTAATATATTTTTGAGCCAAAGTACTGTGATCTACCTTGGACTTCTGTAGTTGTTTCTTTTGTATTTTCTACTCAGTTGAAGTGCAAACTAATTGAATGTAGTTTTGCAACCTATTTTCTTGTAACATTAAAACTTTAATGAGTTTAGGTATACAGATATCCATACTTGAATGAAACCTTAGTGGTATAGTGGTTAAAATCTATGTTTGCTAACCAAAAGGCTGACAGTTCAAATCCACTAGGTGCTCCTATGAAACTTATGGGGCAGTTCTACTCTGCCCTATAGGCTTGCTATGAGTCAGAACCCACTCAGTGGCAATAGGTTGGGTTTCATTTTTTTTTGTTGTTGTTGTTGTGAATGTGGAAGAATTAATGAATTTAGCTAGTAAATTGGAAAGGAAAGTTTTTAGGGAGTAGATGAGCAAAAAGAATATTATTTGGGGCAGTTAAAGGACTTGTGAGCTATAAAACATGAAGGTGTCTAGTCTAGCAAATCTTTACTTGACTATTTTTCTCTCTACTTTCTTCCTTAAAGAATTCATCTATTACCCTCTATGCATGTAATGGGGTGTGAAAAAGTATATTCTGCATAACCCAGCTGTATCCCTCAACTTAATTATAAAAGTATGATAATCTTCTGTAACTATTCTTGTTGTGTTCTGGAGCGCCTGATTGGAATTACAGGTTGGGAAGAGTGAGGGTTAATGCCAATTAAATATAATAGTCGGTTCTAAATTAAAATTCTTATGTGCAAATATTCAACTTAAAGTTCAAATTCCTTCATGAGAGTGAGGAGAAGAAACCTGAAGTCCATAGCCTCTGCTGGCTGCCAGCTGAAACATAGCTCATTTTGCCTGACCCTCTGCATTGCTTGGAAATCCTTGTGGCACAGCGGTTAAGAGCTATGTCTGCTAATCAAGAGGTAAGCATTTCAAAGCAACTAGACATTCCTTGGAAACCCTGTGGGGAAGTACTGCTCTATCCTACAGGGTTGCTGTAATTTGGAATCAACTCGACAGCTACAGATTTGGTTTTTAAAAAATTATTATTATTCATTGATTAAATGTTCACAATTTATGGCATATTCTTTCATCATGGCCAATGATAGTGATTGTGCCAGGAAACTTGACTATCTCCCCGTTCGGACCAGATTAGTACATTATCTCCTAGTTCTGATACTAATTTTATCCGGCACCTGACTTTGGCTATCTACCCCACAGCCTCTTTTGGGGGACCATTTACCCCATACCATGGCATGGCCCTGGCAGGCACACTGCCTCTTAAGCCTTGGCTACCTTCCCCATCCTCCCGAGGATTCAGTAGAGGAATACTAGATTTCTTTCATGTCACTTGTTAGGCTTCCCTTTTTCTAAAACTCTAAGGCTGCATTTGTACTGGAGCTGCTTCTTGGTGGCATATGGCTTTTCTACAGAGCTTGAAATTTCCCATGCTATGCTTTGTTCTGTGTTTCCCCCAAACCTCTCTGGTTCGTAATTCTTTTTTACTTGAGATATAATTCACAAAGCATTTAACTCATCCGTTTAAGTTATACAATAGAATTTTTAGTATATTCCCATAACAGTGCATCCATCAGCACAGTCAATTATGGAGCACTTTCATCACCCCCAAAAGAAACCCAGTACCCATTGTCAAACCAAGTGCTGTCGAGTCGGATTCGGCTTAGTAGTCACTATGTATTCCTCATCCCAATTCCCCCAGTCCCTTGATGTCACTAATTTGTCTTCTGCCTCTACAGATTTACCAGTTCTGAAAATTTTGTAAAAGTAGAATCACACAATATGTAGTCTTTGGGGTCTGACTTATTTCACTTAGCATAACCATTTCATGATTCATCCACGGCAGCACACATCAGTACTAAAGTCCTCTTTATGGTCAAGTAATATTCCATTGTATGAATATACCACAATTTTTTCTCTATTCACTCGTTGGTAGACATTTGGGTTGTTTCTATATTTGGGGAATGATGAATAACGCTTCTGTGGACATTCACACACAAGTTTTTGTGTGGACATGTATTTTCATTTCTCTTAGCTGTATATCTATGACTAGAATTGCTGGGTATATGGTAATTCCATATTTAACCTTGTGAGAAACTGCCAGACTGTTTTCCAGAGTGGCTGCACAATTTTAGAATCCCACCAGTAGTGTATGACAGCTTTAATTTCCCCACATCCTTGGCATCGCTTGTTTTTATTTATTTTTTATTATTGTAACAGGAGTGTTCTTTAGAAGCAAGGATGGTGAGACTATGGCTCACACACTGTGGGCATGTTATCAGGAGGGATCAGTCCCTGGGGAAGGATATTGTACTCGTTAAAGCAGAAGATTAGTGAATAAAGGCACCTCCTCCATGAGGTGGATTGACACAGTGGCTGCAACAATGGGCTCAAGCATACGAACTTTGTGAGGATGGCACATTTTATCAGGCAGTTTTCTGTTCTCTTCTACACAGGGTCACAATAAGTTGGAACCAGCTCAACGGCACCTAACAACAACAACACTCTAGTGTGTATGATGTGATATCTCAGTGTGGTTTTGATGTGCATCCAGAGACCTAACTAAGGTATGCAGGCAGGACACATATCCTGGGAGCGGTTTGAGAGGCGGTGCTAATGAAGAGTTTGTACTGACCATTGCAGTTGCTATCTCCAGCTGTTGACAAATCACTCAGCAATTTAAAATTGTCATTGGCATGATTTTCCATATATAGGCCCCTGACAGTGAATGATGTTACCCATCATTTTATATGCTTGTTGTCATTTAGCTTCTTTCAAGAAATATCTGTTCAAATCCTTTGCCCGTTTTTAACTTTGCTTACTTGTCTTATCAAATTGTTAAGAATTCTTTACATATTACGTGTATAAGACTCTATCAGACATATAATTTGCAAATATTCTCCCATTCTGTAGGTTGTCTTTTTACTTTTTTGATGGTACCCTTTGATGCACAAATGTTTTTGATTAGACATAGTCCAATTTATTAATTGTGCTCTTTAGTTGCTCATGCTTTTGGTGCCTTGTTTATGAGACCAATGCCTAATACAAAGTCTTTAAGATTTATACCAATGTTTCTTTTTGGAGTTTTAAATTTTTGCATTTAGATCTTTGATTCATTTTGATATAATTTTTATATATAGTATGAGGTAGAGTCCGAATTTATTCTTTTGCATGTGGATATCTAATTTTCCCAGCACCATTTGTTGAAAAAACTCTACCTTCCCCCATTGAAATATCGTGGCATCTTGTCAAATTTCAATCAAACATAAGTGTAAGGTTTTATTTCTGGACTGTCAGTTTCATTCTGTTGATCTATATGTACTTGATAGCAACTAATAACAACAATATATCTGTACTTACACCAGCGCCATGAACTCTTAATTACTGTGGTTCTGCAATAAGTTTTGAAACTGGGAGTTTGTTCTTCTTTTCAAGATTGCTTTAGCTGTTCTGAGACCCTTGCATTTCCATAAAAAATTTAGGATTATCTTGACAATTTCTGAAAATAACCTAGCTAGAATTTTGATGAGAGTTTCGTTCAACCTGTGTATCAATTTGGAGGGGACTGACATATCAGCAATATTAAATCTTCCAACCCAAGAACATGGGATGAGCTTTCTCAGTCAGTCCCTGCATTAAGAACATCTGCCTTTACAGACAGCTCATACTTGCCCTTTAATATTATGTAAATTTGCCCCTACTTTGAAAGGATTAAACCAACTCCTGCTTACAACAAATTCTTCATCATAATCACCTTCTCTTACTGCACATGCAGCTTTAAATCACTGAAAAGCTTTCAAGCCTCTTCTTACACTAGGCCCAAAACCAAACCCACTGCATCAAGTCAATTTTGACTCATAGCAATTTTATCTGACAGAGTATTACTGCCCCCATAGGGTTTCCAAGGATGTAAAAATCTTCATGGAAGCACAGTACCACATCTTTTTCCCATGGAGAAGTCTTGTGGGTTCAAACCTCTGATATTTCAGTTATCAGCTGAGTACTTAAGCACTGTGCCACCAGGGCTGCTTTTCTTAAAGATGTGCAATTCCTTCAGTGAAGGGAGGGCTTGATCTCCTTTAGGAAGGATTCCAACATTCTGCTGAAAGTTTATGCTGTCAGTCTCTCTTCCAGGCTTCCCCACAGGGATCTATGGCATTTTACAAGAGTGACTGCCCACTGGGAAAAGGAAATAGTCAGAATTTGGGGGAGGGAACTGAATACTATCTCTGAACTAACACTAATTCCAAGAAAGCCCAAATGGCACTATGGCCCACCAGTCAGAGTGGAGGCATACAGAGTTCAGGTTATTAATGAAACCTTGGCTCGTGTCTGTCTCACAGAAATTCCAGTGTGTACCTGAACCTATCCTGTAGTGATCACCCCAGTTCTGGAATGCATAATTTGAATATATATATTCAGCAGTGGAAGAATCCCCATATTAGATACCTGACAAATGGGGTAAGGGCTATTAATGTAGGAAAACCCAAGTAGAAGCTGCAAGAACTGCCCCTGCCTAGGAAATTAGTAAGCCAAATGCAATACAGCATTCTTGGAAGGACTACAGAAACTACCAACACAATCGAGGACTTGAAGAATGCAGGAGTGGTAATCATCACCATACCCCCATTCAATTGTCTATTTGGCCTGTGCAAAAAAACGGATGAATCTTGAAGAATGACAGTGGATTACTGAAAACTTAACAAGGTGGTAACTCCGATTGCGGCTGCTGTTCAAGATGTAGTTTCACTGCCTGAACAAATTAATATGTCTCCTGGTAACTGGTATGCACCTATTAATTTGGCTAATGCCTTTTTTCTCCATACTTGTTTCAAAGGACAATCAGAAGTAGTTTGCCTTTAGCTGACAAGGCTAGCAATACACTTTTAGTTGCCTACCTCAGAGCTACATCAACTCTCCAGCCCTATGTCATGATTTAGTTTACAGGGAGCTTTATCACTTTGCCCTTCCCAAAGATGTCACACTGGTTCATCATTGATGATATTATGCTGATTGGACCCAGTAAGGGTGAAGGGTCAATGACTTTGAATTTATTGGTAACATACTTGCATACTACATGATGGGAAATTAATCCCACAGAAATTCAGGCATCTTCCACCTCAGTGAAATTTCCAGGGGTCCAGTGATTTGGGGCATGTCGAGATAGTCTTTCTAAAAGTGGAGGATAAATTATTGCATTTGGCTGTTCCCACAATTAAAAAGTGGGCACAACACCTAGTGGGTTCTTTGGATTTTTAAAAGCAGCATACTGCTCATTTGGGTGTGCTACTCTGGCCTATTAAGTGACTTGAAAAGTTGCTAGTTTTGAGTGGGACCCAGAACAAGAGACAGCTCTGTAAGAGATTTAGGCTGCTGCACAAGCTGTTCTGTCACCTGGGGCAAATGATCTAGCTGATGTAATGGTGCTTGAAGTGTCAGTGGCAGAAAGAGATACTGTTACATTAATTGAATTTCCACTGTCAAACCAACCTTCCAATCCTGGAATAAATCCCACTTGTTCATTGTGTAAATCCTTTTATACATTGCTGGATTAGATTTGCTGATACCCCCTTGAGATTTTTGCCTCATAAGTGATGCTGGTTTGGGTTTTTGTGTGATTTCTGTCTTTTTGTGTGTGATTTCTTTATTTGCTTTTGGTATCCATAAAAACACCCATTGCTGTCAATTCATTTCCATCTACTAGCAACTGTATAGGACAGAGTAGAACAAGCCCAAAGAGTTTCCAAGAAGTGCCTAGTAGATGTACTTGTTAACCACTATGCCACCAGTGTTTCCACTTTTGGCACCAGGGCTGCTGTAATAAAATGCCACAAACTGGGTGACTTATACAAACAGAAATTTATTTTCTCCCATTTCTGGAAGCTAGAAGTCCAAATTAGGGCACTGGTCAGGTTGATTCATTCTGAAAACTCAGAAACTGTTCCATGCTTCTCTTCTAGCTTCTGGTAGCTCAAGGTATTCCTTAGCTTGCAGTTACAGTATCACATGATGTCCTTCCTGTGTCTGTGTCCTATTTTATAAGGACACCAGTCATATAGAATTAGGACCTTCCCTATTCCAGTATGAACTCATGTTAACTGGTACTGTCTACAAAAGCTCTGTTTCTAAACAGGGTCATCTTCACAGGTGCAAGGTTTCAGATTTCTAGTATCCCATTTGGGGGGACGCAACTCAATCTGTAACATAAGGTAATACTTGATTTATAGAATGAGTTTGGAAGATTTTCTCTTCTGCTTTTTGAAAGTATTTGAGAGAGATTTGTGTTAATTCTTTAAATGTGCAGTAGAATTCATTAGTGAAAACATCTGTCCTAGATTTTCTTTGTTGGGAGTGTTTTGTTTGTTTGTTACTGATTCAATCTCCTTACTTGTTATGAATCTGTTCAAATTTTTTATTTCTTCTTGAATCAGTTTTGGTATTTGTTTGTGCCCAGGGGTTTGTCTATTTCATCTGTGTTATTTTATTCCATACACATTGTTCATCATCTTATCCTATAATCTTTTTTATTTCTGTAAGGTCGATAATAATGTTTTCTCTTTGATTTTTCATGTGACTAAATATTATCTTCTTTTTTTTCTTCATGAGTCTCACTGCAGATCAATTCTATTGATCTTTTCAAAGAACCCGATTTTGGTTTTCTTAATTGTTTTTATTTATGTCATTTATTTTCACTCTAACCTTTATTATTCCTTTCCTTCTGTTTGATTTGGCATTAGTTAGCTCTTCTTTTTCTGGTATCTTAACCTGGAAGGTTAGGTTATGGTTTGATATCTTTCTTTTTTTGTAATATAGGTGTTTACATCTCTAAATTTTTCTCTAAGTACTGTCTTAGATGCATCTTACAAGTTTTTGTGTGTTGTGGTTTTGTTTTCTTTCAGCTCAAATTCGTTTATGTTTTTTCTTTGCTCCACTGCTTAGTTAAGAGTGTGTTGTTTAACTTCTATATATGTAAGATTTTCTGAAATCTTACTGTGTTACTTTATCCTAATTTTGTTGTATTGTGGTTGCAGAAAATACTTTGTATAATTACAATTTTTTTTTAATCTATTGAGACTCATTTTGTGGCTTTGCATTGGGTATATCTTGGAAAATGCTCAATGTGCAATTCAGAAGAATGTGTATTCCATCGCTATTGGGTGGGATGCTCTGTAGATGTTTGCTAGGACTAGTTGGTTTACAGTGTTGTTCAAGTCTTCTATTTTCATGTCAACGAGCAAGAGTGGATCATGCATAGCCATGGTAAAGGGTTTGGAGCTGCTTGGTGCAATAACAGAAACTCTGGTGCTGTAGTGGTTAAGTGCTATGGCTGCTAACCAGAAGGTTGGCAGTTGAAATCCAGAGGCGGTCCAAGATAGCAGACTAGATACACGTTTCCTTGATTCCTTCTGAGAACTAAGTGCCAGAAAAATAATTGAACAGAGCAGTGTGGACATTCTGGGAGACCCAAGATCTGGTGTAGGGTTATGAGATTGCACTAGGTGACAGGAAGGGGGAGACTGCCTCTGTCGGAGACGAGGCAGTGGTGCACTGAGTCCTGCTTCTGTTAGCATATTGTTTGAGAGGATTACCAGTACAGATGCCTTGTTTGTTAACTGAAAGGCTGGGACTGGGACTACTGAGCTTGTGAGCCGGGCACAACTCAGCTACTACACTGAACTGCAACCCTTAAGTAAACAGCATATCTAGCGGCAGGGCAACTGTGCTTGAGACAGCCACATTTAGAGAACCCAGCTGCAGTTGCTGACTGAGGGTACCAGTGCCCCTCTCCACCCTTTTCTCTGAGCTGTGCCATAGATACTGCTGACTCAGTGAAGGAAAGGCAGCTCAGGCAGGATGCCATCTTGGTCAGCTGAAAGGTGGAGTCAGCCACACCTCAGGTCTCACTTGGGGCTAATTCCCACACTGAGCAATGGTGCCTATCTGGGTACTGCTTCTTCCAGCAGGAAAGCTGTTTTTAAAACGATCATACCCTGGGACCATAGTGGGGGCTGACAGACAAGTGAGGCAGTGCCCTAACCCTTCTCCTCCTCCAACCACATCACACCATCTGGGGACAGCCTGTGAAGCACCATCTCTGCCAGCCAGGAGGCAGGGCCTGCCACCCCTGAGGGCCTGGCTGCTTTCAGCTGCTGCTGATCAATGTCTCTCTCAGTGGAAAAGCAACTTTTTATGTTAAGAAGAGCTACGGAACACAGTGCTGACTGGCTCCTGAGTGTGGTGGTGCCATTTCCACCACCCTTCACTGAGCCACATCATAATATTGGCTGACAGCCCCTCCCAGACACTCCATAAATAGGGTACTGTCTTTGACAGCCAGGAAGCGAGGCCTGCCACCTCTGAGGGCCCAGCTGCTTTCGATGGCTGCTAGACAGCACCCTTGTCAGCAGAAAAGGAGTTTTTAAGACAAACTGATCTAGGGAATGCAGCAGTCCCTGGCAGTTGAGTGTGGTGGCATCCTTCTTTCCTCCTTTCCCTCAGCTACACCGTAGTCTCAACTGGTGTGATGATGGAGAGTTGAAACAAGTATCTTACCACCTATAGCAGTCAGGAGGAAGGGCCTACCACCCATGAGGGTCCAGCTGGGTCCAGCTGCTAAGCCAAGCAACATCATGGGGCTTGACACTGTCCATATTGTCAGAGTAGATATACATAAATCAGCTGTACCTAGAGAACACAGCAGGGGCTGGCAAATCTAGTAGTGCACTCACTTACTCTCCTCTTAGAATTGTGCCACAATTCCCCTTGATATAACACCAGAGAAACTGAACACCTTCTTGATGGCATGAAGGCAACGATCCATGTCTAGCCATTTAAAGAAGCAGACCACAATGGCTCCAGAAAACTCCCCAAATATAAAGAATCAAAAAACTTTCCAAATCAAGAAGCCCTTTTGAAATTACCAGAGGTAGAATACTAAATAATTATGTATAGAGCTCTTCTGGAGATTAGACAAAATGCAGCAGAACAAAATGAAAAATTAAGTAAGCTACATGCACTGCCAGAACATCAACAATCTGAAATCCAGTAGATCAATAATAAAATTACAGAATTAGACAATTCAATGCAAAGCCAAAAGAGCAGTATTGAGAAAATGGAATACAAAATTAGTGAGCTTGAAGATAAAGCAACTGACACCAGCATTTATGAGGAGAAATCAGATAAAAGAAACAAGAAAAATGAAGAAGCATTAAGAAGCATGTGGGACTCTATCAAGAGGAATAATCTAAGAATAATTGGAATTCCTGAACAGGGAGGGATAGCAGAAAATGCAGAGAGAATTGTTGAAGATTTGCTGACAGAAAATTCCCCTGATATCATGAGAGAAGAGAATACAGATATTCAAGATGCTTATAGAACATCACAAAACTAGACCCCAAAAGAAAGATATCAAGATATATTATAATCAGGCTTAATAAAATGAAATATAAAGAGAGGCTCTTAAAGGCAGCTAGGCTAAAAGCAAAGCTAATGTACAAAGGGAGGCCCTGTAGGCCTTTGTCTGACTTCTTGGCAGAAACTATGTTGACAAGAAGACAGTGGGATGACATATACAAAGACCTGAAGGAGAAAAGCTTCCAACTAAGAATCATATACCCTGTAAAATTGTCTCTCAAATATGATGGTGAAATTAAGACATTTGCAGATAAATGTAAGCTTAGAGACTTTGTAAAAACCAAACCAAAACTACAAGAAATACTGAAAGAAGCTCTATGTTTAGAAAACAATAACATCAAATGTATACTTAAGGGTGCAACGAAGGACAGAGCATAATAGAGGCCTACTCACTTAGGGAAGTCACTAAGCTTAGCCAGCCAAGCAAAGTGCCGTTGAGTTGGATCCAACTCGCTTAATCAAAGCTAAAATATGAAAAGTAGGGAACCAGTGATCTTAACATGAAAACTATGACATCATTGCACAATAAAGGGGGATATTTTACAGTAGATACAACCCTTTCAAATGGAGAGGAAATTAAGAAGATATACAGAAGTTAAACATTGGTTTAAACTTAGAACATTAAGGGGGATCGAAGGGGTAGCTGCAAAGCAAACTAACAATGTGACATATCAAAACAAGAAACATAATATAGGAGTCTCAACAAACACAAAACCAACACTGAAAAAGAGGAAAAGCCCATAAAGAAAAATGACCCAGAACAGCATATTAAGAGGAACAAAGAAAACATCAACAACACAAAAATAAAGGCACCAAAATGACAGCACTAAACACATACCTGTCAATAATTACACTGAATGTAAATGGATTGAACGTTCCATTAAGGTGGCAGAGAGTAACAGCTTAGATCAAAAACCACCATCCTTCTATATGTTGCTTACAAGAAACACACCTTAGACACAAAGGTATGAACAAACTGAAAATCAAAGGATGTAAAAATATATACCAACCTAACAACATGCAAAGAAGAGCACAAGCGGCAATACTAATCTTAGACAAAATAGATTTTAACATAAAATCCACCATCGTGGACAAGGATGGTCATTATTTATTGCTGAAATATTCAATACATAAGCAGGATATAACAATATTAAATATTTATGTACCTAGTACCAGAGCATCTAATTACATTGAACAAATGCTGACACCATTGAAAAATGAGATAGATCATGCCACAATAACAGTAGGAGACTTCAACACTCCACTTTCAGTAACAGACAGATCATCCAGAAAAAAGTTCAGTGAAGATGCAGAAGATCTTATTGTGACAATCAACCAACTAGACCTCATTGACATATACAAAACATCTTACCCAATAACAGATAAGTATACCTTCTTTTCCAATGTACATGGAACATTCTCCAGAATAAACCACATATTAGGTCATAAAGCAAATCTCAACAAAATCCAAACCACTGAATTATTGCAAAGCACCTTCTTGAACCATAAGCCATAAAGACTGAAACCGATAGTAGAAAAAATGGGTAGAAATTTAAACTCATGGAAACTGAACAACACCTTGCTCAAAAATCCATGGGTTATAGAAGAAATTAAAGATACAACAAAGAAATTTACAGAATCAAATTAGAATGAAAACACACCCTACCAGAGCCTATGGGTTTATCTCTATAAATGCAAATTGTCTAGGCTCTCTCTAGAAATTCTTTGGGGCAGTTATACTTGGTCTGTAGGATTGCCATGAGTCAGAATTGATTGGATTGGTGCAATAACGTAAGTAGGTTCAGTGGAGCGTTGAGGCCAGGAACCAGACTGGAGTAGTTTGAAAAGTGAATGGGAGGTGAGGAACTGTAGATGGTACAGAAAACTCTGTTGTAACATTTGGCTCCAATAAAGAACAGAGAAACGAGGTGGTAGCTGCAGAGGATTGTTGGGTCAAAGGGGGATTGTTCTTTGCTGATAGTTTCTAGAGCTATTGAAAGTATTTGTTATTATTATCATTATTCAAATGATTTATTTGAAGGTCATCGTTACACAGTCTTCAGTGAAGAATATCTACAAACAACTCTCGGAAAGATGACTTAACCTAGAAACATGTCTATCCTGAAAAACGCAAATACTAAGATCTCAAAGCATCAATTATTACTCTTTTTTTAGTCTTATAAATAGGAAGATCAGTAATATAGGACCAGCCAGGCATGAGGGAAGACTCAGTGGGACAGAAACAATGAGCACGTGTGAAGACAGGCAGGAAGAGGGGCCTGCATATCCTTTGGTGGTATTTGTAGAGTGATGGGGTAAGAGATGTAGAAACTCAAGACGCAGAGGAAAACAGTGTGAATCTTATATGAGGTCAGAAAATTAAGTTTGTGAACTCATCATAGACAAGGTCTACATACCTCATTACTGAATATTACTATGGTGGCCTTCAAAATACTCCCCTTGGGAAGCTGTGCCCTGATGCCAGCCCGCCCTTCAAAGCAATTTTGGAACTCTTCTTCTGGAATGGCTATCAGAGCTGTTGTACTATTACCACTGATGTCCTGAATGTCATCCAGATATCTTCCTTTTAATGGTTCCTTTATCTTCCGGTAACAAAAAAAGTCACTGGAGGCCAGATCAGGTACATAAGGAGGATTTCCCAATACAGTTGTTTGTTTACTGGCTAAAAACTTCCTGACAGAGAACCAGACAATTAAGTTTGCTAACTTGCTGCCTTGCTACTGTGTGCAATGGCCATTCCAGAAGAGTTCCAAAATTGCTTTGAAAGGTGGACTAGATGCTGGTACCCATGTGTAGCTTCCCAAGGGGAGTACTTCAAAGGTGACTGTAGTGATATTCAGAAATGAGGTGTGTAGCCCTTATAACAATTAAGTTCATGGACTTAATAGCCAGACCTTGTAAATCAGCCTTATGGTTACAGTGGAAAACTAATGCCATTGTGTGTTTACTTTTCCAGCAAATTTTTGTTCTCCAGAATCATAAAAGCCTTAGTAATTGCTTTGGGCATAACTCTGCTGGGGTGGTAACAACCATCTACTCCCAGGCCTTAAGCACAAGTTACTTAACCTTACGTTCTTTATCTCTCTCAAACTGCATATCAATACATACTTCATACAAATGTAAGGATTAAATGAACGAATGTGTGTATAGTGTTTAGCATAGTGTCTGCATTAGTTAGGGTAGGCTAAGTGCTCTATTAAGTAGACCCAGACATATAATGGTTCAATTACGTGGAAGTCTATTGATTACTCACTGTCATGGATTGAATTGTGTCCCCCCAAAAATATGTGTAGCCATGTGACTGGGCCGTGATTCCCAGTATCTTGTGACTTTCCTCCATTTCATGGTTTTCCTATGCTGTATGTTAAAGGATTAAGGTGGGGCTGTAAACCCTTCCTAGGGTCGCTTCCCTGCTCTACTGTAAAGGGAGTTTCCCCGGAGTGTGGCTTGCCCCACCCTTAATCCTTTCATTCTACAAAAGATAAAAGGAAAGAGAAGCAAGCAGAGAATTGGGAACCCCACACCATCAAGCAAGCAGCACCAGGAGAAGAGCGCGTCCTTCAGATGCACCGAGATGCCCCCTGGACAAAGACTGATGCAATACCGGACTTTCCACCAGAGCCGACAAGGGGAAAACCTTCCCCGGGAGTGGACATCCTGAATTTGGACTCGTAGCCTACCGGACTGTGTAAGAATAAACTTTCCTTTGTTAAAGCCATCCACTCTGTGGTATTTCTGTTAGAGCAGCCCTAGCTGACTAAAACACTCACCTAACAGTTCTAGGTGGGTGTTGCTTTCAGTGGAGTGGCTCCCACCATCAGGTCATTCAAAGACCCAGGCTAAATCTGTTTTGTGGCTTTGTCATTCCTTGAGTCTGGTTGCCCTCTGTATCCAGCTGGCAGAAGGGGAAGCCTACTTGTAGAGGCATACTTGTTCTTTTAAAAGCCGAGGTACATGACACTTCCGTTCACTTCCATTGTCTAAAACTTAGTCCAATGGCTACACCTAACTGCAAGGGAGGCTAGGAAACATAATCTAGTTTTGTTTGTTTTGCCTAGGTCAAAAGAAAAAAAAAAGAACAGAAATGGGGGTGTGAATACACCCAATCTCTAGACCCATCCCTACTCTCCAATTTTACTAACATCCGTGTCCTTGTCCCAGCCCCACTTCACTCCCTTGCTCAGCCTGATCCTCATTACCAATCATTACCATACTTGCAGTCGCTTCCTCCATTCCTTCTGACCTGTTTTCTTCCATCACTTTAGTCCTGCTGCCAACACTTTAATCAAGGACCAAGTCCATCATACCTTTTCTTTGTGTTTATTTATGTTGTTATTTTTCTAGGTCCTTAAGATGGATGGAAACTCTGGTGGTGTAGTGGTTAAGAGCTACAGCTGCTAACCCAAGAGTCAGTGATTCAAATCCACCAGGCATTCCTTGGAAACCCTATGGGGGCAGTTTTACCCTGTCCCGCAGGGTCACTATGAGTCACATATTTCTTTGTTTGTTCTGTTTTTTAGGGTGGATGCCTAGCTCATTTTCAGGATTTTTTTTTTTAATATATGAATTGCAAACTGCTAGGGAGCTTTCCCTTTAAGTACTGCTTTAGTTACATCCTACAAGTTTTTATTTTTATTATTTTTTTATTTATTTAATATGACTGAAAATCCAAGCTTTGGACATGAATGGATTGGACTTGGCAATGTAGAGTGACTTACAAGTTTTGATATGTAGTATTTTCATTTAAGTTCAATTCAAAATACTTTCCAGTTTCCAATATGATTTCTTCCTTGGCTCATCTTTTATTTAGATGTATGTTAGTTGTTAAAACCCCTATGTGCTATGGAACACAGTTATCATTGCCACACATGGGGTTACATGAGTTGGAATTGTCTTGATGGCAAGTGTCAGTGGTTCTTAATTTTCAAACACATGTAGTTTTTCTAGTTATCATTTCATTGTTGATGTCTGGCTTAATTATATTATGATTATAGGATGACATTTGTATTTTTTTAATTCTTTGCTTTATGACAAAATGTATGGTCGTTTTTGATGAACGTTTTATGCATGCTTGACAAAAGTGTATACGAGGTCTGACAATTTTGTGAACTTGTCACCATGCGCTTATGTTGACAGCACTATACAAACAACTGGGTAAGGTTTCAGAACCTTTGCATATTAGTGTCTCACAGCTGTGTTCATGTGGACACGTGGCGGTGTCTTGCTGAATGGAGTTCATTATTGATGTTGCGTGTTTTTGTGTGTCATTGCAAGAATGTCAGAGCTTGAATTAGAGCAACAAACAAACATTGTATTTCTTGTTAAACCTGGCAAGAGTGGAAGTGAAATCAGGGATGTGTTAGTCCAAGTTTACAGGGATAATGCCATGAAGAAAATAGCAGTGTACAAATGGATTAAATGTTCTTCTGAGGGGAGAAAAGCATCACTGATGAAAAGAGATCAGAATGGCCAGTAATGAGAGCAGAACTGATGGAACATTGCAAAAATTGGTCAAATAGTGTGTCAGAATCTTCGGCTGACTGTGAGAAGCATAGCAGACCAAGTAAACATTGATAGAGAAACATTTAGGAAAATCTTAACTGAAAATCTTGGCATGAGAAAGGTGTGTGCAAAAAGTCCCAAAAGAGTTCACCGATGAACAAAAGCAAAGGAGAGTTGAAGTTTGCCAAGACCTTTTGGAGAGGCAAGACAATATTTTGGGCCATGTTATCACTGGTGATGAAACATGGGTCTACCAATACAACTCTGAAACAAAGTGTCAAAGTTCACAATGGAAGTCAACCAATTCTCCAAGACCAAAAAAATTCCTTTGGTCTAAATCAAGAATCACAACGCTGTTGCTGTTTTTTTTTTTTTGTTATTTTGATATAAGAGGAATTGTTCATTATGAATTTGTACCGACTGGCCAAGCAGTTAACCAGAAAAGGCTGCATGAAAAAGTTAGACAAAAATGACCTGAACTTTTCACCAACAACTCATGGCTCTTGCATCATGGCGATACACCAGCTCACTAGGCACTGTCTGTGAGGGAATTTTTTACCAGTAAACAAAGAACTGTATTGAAGCACCCTCCCTATTCACATGATCTGGCCCCCAATGACTTTTTTCTTTACCTGAAGATAAAGGAAATACTGAAAGGGAGACATTTTGATGACATTCAGGACATCGAAGGTAATACGATGACAGCTCTGATGGCCATTCCAGAAAGAGTTCCAAAATTGCTTTGAATGGTAGACTAGATGTTAGCATTGTCGGTATGTAGCTTCCCAAGGGAGTACTTGGAAAGTGACCATAGTGATATTCAGCAAAGTGGTATGTAGCGTTTCTCCTAGAATGAGTTAGCTAACTTGTCAGGCATGTAATTGTTGGATTCAATGCTCTGTTTTGTTAAATTTTGTATTCAAATCATCTATATACTTATCGATTTTTTTGGTCTATTTGTTCTATAATACAGACAGAGGTGTTTTAAAATCTCTCATTATGATTACAGACTTGTCAATCTCTTACAGTTTTGTTGATTTTTGTTCTATTTATTTTGAGGCTATTATTAGGTTCACACAAATGAAAAATTTTATGTGTTCTTGGTACACTACGTTTTTCTAAAAAAGAAATGACCCTGTTTACTTTTAGCAGATTTTTGGCCTCAAAATAGGAATGGATTGGACTCTACATCTTGGGTAGGTCCTTGGCTTTGTTTTTGCACACACTTTATGGTTCCACGCATCTATATAATGTCATCCTACCGGCCTCTTACTAGAAGGGAGTAGAGAGGGTGGAGAGGAATAGACAGGAGATTGTTAAGAGGAAATGACATGTATGGAATAGAAAGGAGGAGTATGTTGTCACCAACAAGGAGAGCAGAGGGAGCTGCAGATAGGCGGGCATGCAAATTTGAATTGTGTTGTAAACTTTCACTGAATCACAATAAAAAAAAAGAATTGAAAAAAAGTCTATTTTGTCTAATATTAATATAACACTACCAGCTTTGTTTTGGTTAGAATTTGTGTAATGTCTGTTTTCACTTGTTTACTGTCAATCTCTCTGTTATCTTTATGTTTTGAATGTAATTATTGTAAATGGCATATGGTTAGATTACTTCAATTAATTTAGATTATCTTTTATCACGAGCATTTCGTCCATTTTTCTTTAAATATAATTACTGATATATTTGTTCTTAAAACTACTATCTTATTTCGCATATTCTATGTATCTTATTCATGGCGCCTTGTTTCATTGTATGCTTAGTGGGTTTTAATTATAATTTCTGCATTTCCTTGGAAAGCGATTTGTGGGAATGCTTTGAAGTATAGGATGATAGTGGGATCTAACAGAGAAGGTTTACATTTTGCCATGTTTTTGGTGGCACTGCCAGTTTGGGTCTACTTTAAATTCAGAGCCAGAGGTATTTTGCAACACCTGGATAATGTAAATTTAGACTGCGAATCCTCATTAGACTAGGTGGTGTTTACAACTTCTCAAGGCAGATGCCCCTTCACCTCCACTCAGTACCAAGACTGCTTTCTTTGAAGTTCCATTGTGTGTGGAGGGTGTGTGCATGTAGAGGGGTATTTCTGGTTCTCCTGGATGATAGTTTAGGTCCTTGTTATTCCAGTTTGTTTGTGGAGGAACTTTATCAGACTCTACATCTTGGGTAGGTCCTTGGTTTTGTTTTTGCACACAGTTTATAGTTCATTCCCCAAAGCTTAAATTAGGTTCAGTGAATGTTCTCACAGAAGTAAAACTTCACCTCTCTGTCTTCACTTAGCTCTGGGCTTGTAATTCCTTACTACCTGGTCAGCTCTTTGATATCTTTAACAAAATGTTTGTTGCATTTTATCCAGCAGTTTTAGTTATTTTCTATAGAAGAGGCAGTCTGCACCCCTAGCCCATCATACCGCCAGAACGCTGCTATATGTTTTCGTCAATTCTGCTCTGGTGGCTATAAAACTCTGCTTTTTTAGATTAAAAAAGATAATCTAAAAAAAAAAAAATCACAAAATTAAACTGACTGGCTCCGTAATGAATTTATGATTTCCAGCCTCATCTCATCTTCTCTACTATTGGACAACTCTTTTATTCATGTTTATTCAGCTCCATTTCTCATTTCCCATAGCAGCTGTTTAAATCTATTGTTCTACTCTAATCTTTACATCCAGTCCCTTTCATTTCTTTCAGAAAATCAAGCTTCCTACTTCAACACAGAAGTATGACTTTCAGGTGGGCATTCCTTAAATCTCCTTCGTTCCACTTCAAAGTCCCCTGTCTATGCTCCCATTCTTTCTTGCTTTCCTCTTCTTTCTTGGAAGAGTGTTCTTTCTTTCTTCCTTTATAGCTCCCTCTACCAATGGTCCAGAGTAGTGCTACTCAGAGTAGTGGTACTCAAAGTTTGGTGACAGACCCCTTCTGCTCCTCCAACTGTTTGATACTGATTGACAACGTAAGCACTAAAACTGAGAGGAGAGTAAACATTTAGAAACTTCTATAGCAGCTAGGAGGAGTCCCTAGGTGATGCAAACAGTTAAGTTCTTGACTACTAGCCAAAAGTTTGGCAGTTTGGATCCACTCAGAGGTACCTTGGAAGAAAGTCCTGGTGATCTGCTTCTTGAAAGTTCACAAACTTGAGCACTCTGTACAGCAGTTAGAATCTCACACATGGAATTGCCATGAGCTGGAATTGACATCACCACAATCACCACCAATAACTTACAAATTTGATCATTTGATGCCCACAGAATCTATAACAAAAGTTGAGGTTTGTATTTTGTATGACTCTAGTTTTCATTTTGCTTTTCTAGCAATTCATTGTTATTGCATTTTACAAAAGTATCAGCCTGCAACAGATTGGAAATTTTAAAGGCTTGATCACAATTTGAGAAGTGCTGGGTTGGAACTAATCCTCCCTTGACTTGTCTGAGCTTTGACACCAGGCATTAGCCCTCTTCTCTCTCATACTTCACTCACACTCTCCACAGGCACCCTACCACAGTAACCAGTACTTGCTTTAACGTTGCTTATTGTGCTTCCATTTATTTCTCACTTTCTACTGACTGCTTAGTCTTATTGAAAGAATAATGTTTATATATGGTTTTTCCTTTTTCACCTCTTATTTAACCCTCGAAACATGGCTTATGCTCCCACTACTGCTCTAACAAAAGTCACCAGTGATGTCCACATTGCCAAATTCATAGCAACCCTTTCAGCCCTCATCCTATTGACCCCTACTCTATATTTGGCATTGTTACCCCTTTCTCCCAGGACCTCTCTTGTGGCTTTCATGACACTTTTCTCTTCTATACTTTTGATTAGTTCTTTCAATCTCTTTTAGGGTTTTCCCTTCCTCCGGCTATCTGTCTGGCAGGCCTCTATTCTCAGCCTTTTTTCCCTTCCCTTCTCTACATTTATTGCCATAGGGTTACTCAGCACCTGCATGCCGATGACTCCCAAATCTTTAACTCCAACTCTGACTTTCCTAACCGAAGTGCAGGCTGAATTTATCAGATAGTTTCACTCGGATATCCCAAAGACATTTGAATTCAGCTTATTTAGTTATAGACAATCCTGACCCTCTTGTATATTTCCTATTTTGGTTAATGTTACCCCCATCTATCCAATTATCTAGGCCTGGGAGTCATCTATAATTCTCACTAATCCCTTACATTTTATTTTCAGTCTACTGATATAATCTCAAATCTACTTCCATTTCCATTGTCTTATTTTAGGCCTTCCTGAATTCTCACCAGCAGCAACTTGACTGCTTTCTCTGAGTCCACTTTCACCCTTCTCCAGTCCTTGACACCTCTGTCAGAAAACCCATTGCCATTGAGTCAGTTCCAACTTAGAGCGAGCCTATAGGACAAAGAGTAAAACTTCCTTTTAGGGATTCCAAGAAGCAGCTGGTGGATTTAAACTGCCAAAATTTTGGTTAGCAACTGAGTTCCTAATCACTGCACCACTGGAAGCATTAAAAAACAGTGCTCTGATCATGTCACTTCCCTATTTAAAAACCTTTGATTGGTTTCTCATTGCTTATAAGAATCTCAAACTTCTCAGCATTGCATTTAGGAGTATTTTCAATCACACTGCAGGTAACTCATTAGCCTTCTTTTTCACCATTATCCCCTAGAGACTTTGTTCTCCAGCCAAATTATTGACAGTTCTCTGAGGATGTTTTGTCCTTGAGCATGTTATGTTCTTTTACTTCTCTATTTCTTCTTTGACTATACTATTTGTTCTTTCCTGGAACATTCTTCTCTGCTTCTTTTATAGTAAACTCGAACTCACCCATTAAGTCCTAAACTAAATGTTGCATCTGCTATCAGGCCACTCTGATATTGTAGATCTATTATTTTCCTCCATCTAGTTTCTAGTTCTTGAAAGTAAAGACAGTGTCATCCGTCTTTACATCTCTGGCCCGGTGACTGATATGTAATGTTTCTTGAATAAATACAAGAAGCAGAAAAAAAAGAAAGGGAAATACTCTCCATAAATGGCATAATCTTTAATCCTAGTCTTTTGGGTCGTGGACTCTGAAAGGTATCAGCAACAGATTGTCAAAAAGCATGTTGTGGTTTCATTTACTTATATCACAAAGACAGAGACTATATCTCTTTCTTCATACATATGCCATAAAATACAAAGTACATTAGTAGGAGCTTTGTGTGTATTCAGAAAAATACTTGATGAATTGAAATCCACTACAAAAATCTAGATCCATGGTTATTGATGGCATTCAGGTAACATGTCTAAGATAACAAGCTACCAATAAAAATTGTAACAAAGCTTATTAAGGCATTAATTTTATTTGTATTTTATTCTTACTGTAACAGATACTGTTTTCTCCCCCTGTTCAAAACATAGCCAGGCCATACTGTTACCTTGTCTGGGGTTGTTTGTTTTTCAATGTCAAAAGTAGCTGTTGCCAGGAACCTAGAACACCCTAATCCAGAGCTTTCAATTTCAAAAGCCTAGGCCAATTAAGAATTATTCTGGCTTGTCCCAGAAGGTTAAGAGGTGAGCACTTTTTTAAAAAAATTATTTTTTATTATGGTTGAATGAAAATGTACATTCCCATATAAATTTGCATGCTCACCTATATACAGGTCCCACTGCTCTCCCTGTCTGGTGACAGAACACCCCTCCTCTCTGCTCCATACATGTCCTATCCTCCCAACAGTCTCCTTTCCCCTCCTCTCCACCCACTCCCCTTCCTCCAGCAGGAGGTCAGCAGGATGACATCCTATAGATGCCCAGAACCATAAAATTCCCACAAGATACAGTCACTCTGCCTTGCCAAGTCCAATCCATTGCTGTCCGAAAAGTTGACCTTCGTTATGATTTATGGACAAGGGCAGCATCCAGAGGCCATGCTCCCAGGGGAACCCTGAAGCCCCCGGACCATCAATTGTGGTCTTTTATTAGAGATCTCAGGATGCACCCCTATTTATTCTCTTGGTGCCAGTGAGACTCAACTTCGTGAGCTCCATCGTGGCTATCACTGGTGGTGGCTGAGTACCATCTGGTTCTTCTGGTCACGAGTCGATGTGGAGACCCATCCACGTGGGTCCCTCTGTCTTCTGGGTTCTCTTTTCCCCATGTCATTCTTGTCCTCAGTGATGATCCATTCCTGTTGAGTTGGGATGATTTGCTGTACTCTCAGATGGCACCTTGGCAGCTTTTAAGACCCCAGACGCCACTCACCGAAGCAGTGAGCACTTTTAAGTAGATTTGGTAGTAGTGATTCGACTTAGAAGTTGAGCTTCTTCATGACTACAGAGGTGATAGGAGTAACGGCCAATTACCTTGAACATCAAGGCTCTCTTTCAGTGCCTCAGAAGAGTAGTAAGATCTCAAATAATAATGATGACACTGTACAGTTAAGAAAGTCTGGATATTAGACCTTGTGGCTGCCAACCTCAGGAAAGATACTTCCCCCAGGCCTCAAGGTGGTGCAGAAGCAGCTGACCTATCTATCTTGAAGGGTTCCTGATGGATTTTCATGATAAACATGTCACCAAATGATGTGTATGGACACAAGGGCAGAAGGCCAACCCGAAAAATTA
This sequence comes from Heterohyrax brucei, assembly GCA_028571685.1. Classification (NCBI taxonomy): domain Eukaryota; kingdom Metazoa; phylum Chordata; class Mammalia; order Hyracoidea; family Procaviidae; genus Heterohyrax; species Heterohyrax brucei. The sequence continues at coordinate 148,505,044 of CM053166.1, forward strand.
TGATCTGTGTATGTTTTGTTAAGGTCTTCATACAACTTTGGTGGGGTACGGGCTCTAAAATCTATGAGAGAGATGAAATATTTAATCATTTGGGAAGGCAGGAGTCTGAGAGCAGATTAAATTTGTTGTAGGGATATAAAGATATGTGAGATTTTGCACCTTAGTGGTATGGGCTGAAATTCACCATTATAATTAGCTAATTTGATGTTTTGTCCATTCTGTACCAAAGTTATATACTTTTATGAAATGAAGATAATACCTCCTTCACTCCTCTGCCTTACAAGGTTATTATGAGACCAAGAGGAAATAGGTAGGCAAAAGTGCTTTGAAAAGGCACTAAACAAATGTATGTATTTCCATGGAAGGCAAAACCAGTGTAAAACCAAAAATATTTTTTAGTTTCTGGTTCTATATTGAGCCTAAAGTTTATATGTATATACTGATAGCATAAACATATTCATTAACTTAATTTGGTTGTCTGTTTTAAAACATATTTTTAATATTTTTCTAGAAAGAAACTGGCTGTTTGCATCAGCTTTTCTGTAATTGTTTTCAAATGAAAGAAAGCCAGATATATACTGTTTTCTTTTTTTGTAATTGTTTTGTGTTGAGTGATTTTTAAATGAAAGAAGTCCAGATCTACACTGTTTCCCTCCCAAACTATACCTAAAATAATTTGATCTTTACTGAGAGTCAGTGTTATTTCCAGGGTATCATGAACTATAGCAACTGCTTCATAACATATAGACACTAGTGCCTTGTGTTCTGGACCACACAGTCAGACTGTGGAACTTACCTACCACAATTACGCCAGCAGCTCAGGCAAACCTTACAACTTGAGAGTGTACGGGTCATTGGAGTCTGAGGAGTTAGATTTCCAAAGTTAAGGGAGAGCATATGTAATATAGGAGGTATCATCATGTTATGACCCTCCAGAGGGGCTTAAGAATAGTGACTCTGGAGGGTCATTGCATTCCACATCTCCAGGGAGCACCACACCTAGCCTTAAATCCATTCCACCACTTAACAATTATAGGTAGTCCCTGACTTATGATGGGGTTCCATTCCAGTGGCTCCACTGTAAGTCAGTTCTGACGTAAATCAAATACTTCGTTTAAGAAAAATTCCAGTTATTGTTATTATTGTCTTTTATTATCAGTATCTTTATAAATATGACCTCCATTTGTCTTTGGGGGTTGGAAACATTATGTATAAACAGATATATTTTAATATGGACATACATGCATACAAAAAACAAAAAACACAGATAGTAAAAATTCACTCCAACAATGAAGAAGAATTGGACGACATCAGCATTTTGTCAGTTACAGTACTGACACTACTTGTAGAAAGTTTTATACCATCTTTATTATCCCTTGGAACGGAGATGGCATTTCTATTCAGAAAACTAGTGAGAATTACCTCTATGGGCCTTTCCTTTTTTTCTTCATATATTTTGTGGTAGCATCACACTGCTTCCTGAATTTGCCTATAGAATTTAGCGAAGTGATCAGCATTTAGGTCCATGTTTTCAAGCAGCTGAAGTCCCTGATTTAGTTTTGAAAAAACTCCAACTAATCATTCTACTGAGAACTTTTTTGGACAACTTCTTTCCTTCCTCTTCTTTATTATTTCTTTCTTTTTCAGCATTTCATTCCTCTTCAAAATTCATTAAGTCCTGATCTGTCAGTTCCCCTTTTCTGTGATCTATGAACTGTTTCACATCAGCAATATCAAGTTCTAAATTCGGATTTCCTGCCATATGGATGATTTTCCTATCAATCTTTTCTGTCATACTATCCTGAACAAATGTTTGGTGTGTGTTCACATAACTCAGTGATTTTTCCCAAACCCCCTGCATGCATTTTCCTATAACTTCCTTTAGGAAGATATACTAGTGATAAGATGTACAAAAACAAACATACCCCCCAAAAAATGTTAATCATAAATGTGTTTCGCCCTAACTCAGATATGTCATAAATCAGGAACTACATTTGGGGGGTTATTTAATCACCGTGAGCTGCAGTTTACTCCTTTGTAAAATGGGGGTAATAATCTCCATATTAGGAAGATTCCATCAGATAATACATGTAAATCCCTCAGCTCAGTGCCTGTCACACTGCAGCTTTTAATAACACAAGAGGGTCAGAGGCATGCTTCTAGGACCATCTTGAGAGTTAAGGTCCAGTTTTTCTGATTGTGATTTGACCTTCACTATGAGTCAGAATCCAATTGACAGCAGTGGGTTTTGGTTACAGGGTAGGAGGAGCCCTAGTGGCACAGTGTTTTAGAGCTCAGAAGTTCAAATCCACCAGCCACTTCTTGGAAACCCGATGGGACAGTTCTATTTTGTCTTATTGGTTCACTATGAATTGGAATTGACTGTACAGCATTAGGTATAGAGGGCAGGAAAGGAGCCCTGGAGGCACAATGGTTAAGTGCTCAGCTACTAACTGAAATGTAGTGATTTGAACCCACCAGCTTCTCTGTGGAAGAAAGAGGTGACAATCTGCTTCTGTAAAGATTACAACCTTGGAAACCCTATGGGACAGTTCTACTCTGTCTGGTAGGGTCATTGTATGATCAATATGAGCTGGAATACACTCAACAGCAATGGATTTGGGTTTGGGGTCTTTAAAGGGCAGAACTTTGTCCTGCTTACTACTATATCCAAACTTTGACCTGTGCTTGACGTATAGGAGTCACTCAATAAACGTGAATTAAATGAATGAAAATGAGGTTACCAGTGACATGTGCTCCAGACCTAAGTAGAACCTAAGTAGTAGCCAGTCCACAAAGGACAGCTTAGTAGGATGCTCTGGACACATTTCATGACAGGGTTTTACAAGACCAATGACTTTTTCACTGCAAATATCCTTTTCCAACACTATAAATGGCAACTATACACACGGACCTCACCGTATGGAATACACAAGAATTAAGTCGACTAGATGGAAAAGCTCAATATCATCAGTCAGAACAAGGGGAGGGGCCAACTGTGGAACAGACCATAAATTGCTCATATGCAAGTTCAAATTGAAGCTGAAGAAAGTTAAAACAAGTCCATAGGAGCCAAAACACGATTTTGTATATATACCACCTGAATTTAGAGACCATTCCAGGAACCGACTTGGCACACTAAACATTCATGAGTGATGACCATATGAGTCATGGAATGGCGTTAGGGACATCATGAAGAAAGGAAAAGGTCATTGAAACGACAAGAAAGAATCTACTAAAATGAATGACAAAAGAGACTCTGTAGCTTGCTCTTGAACCTAGAGCTACTAAAGCGAGTAGAAGAAATGATGAAGTAAAGGAGTTAAATTGAAAATTTCCAAAGGAAGCTCAAGACAATAAGTAATAACTATTACAATGAAATGTGCAAATACCAAAAAACCAAAAGAGAAGAACACATATGATATTTCTCAAGCTGAAAGAATTGAAGAAAAACTTCATGCTTCAAGTTGCAACACCAAAAGATTCTATGGAGTAAATATTGAATGACACAGGAAACACCAAAAGAAAATGGAAGGAATACAAAAAGTCACTGTACCAAAAATAATTAGTTGGTGTTCAGTCATTTCAGGAGGTAGCAGATGATCAAGAACTGATGGTGTTTTAGTCAGATAATGCTGCTCTAACAGAAATATCACAGAATGGATAGTTTTAACAAAAAAAGTTTATTCTTACATAGTCCCATAGGCTACAAGCCCAAATTCAGGATGTCTGCTCCAGGGGAAGGTTTTTCCTCTGGCCGCTCTGGAGGAAAGATCTTTGTGTTGCATCATTCTTTGTTCAGGGAGCATCTTGGCACAGAAACCTCAGGTCTGAAGGACACGTTCTTCTCCTGGTGCTGCTTTCTTGATGATGTGAGATTCCCAACTTTCTTCTTGCTTCCCTTCCTTTTTACCTCTTTGAGACAAAGAGCTTCTTATGCTTTCTGTCTCTTCAGCTTCTGCTTCCTATGGCCTCATGGCCCAGGCCTCAGGCCCTCATCTGCCCTGCAGGGGCAAGTGTTCCAAAGCTCGGTAGCTCCGTTGATTTAAGTGCCTGGAGGCATCCTGCTCCAAAATGTAGCCTCCTGCATAGAGGCATGCAGCTCTCTCGTTCCTTGGTTTAGCAAGCCTAACTCCACTGATTCAAGTGCCTGCAGGCACCCCACTCCACCAGGAAACTTCTGTGCACAAGCACTCAGCTCTCTAGCTCTGTGGGTTGGCTTCAGCACTGTCTCAGCTGTTCTGGTTCTGCTGCTGCTGCTCATCCTCTGTTGCTCGTTTCTCACCATCTGTGCCTTCTTCAGTATTAACATTCCTCCTCAGTTCCTCCTGAGTCTTCCATCCATTCACTTTCAAAACTGCTTCCACACTTTAGGTATTTGTCTGAGCAGCACCCCACTCTCTTGGTATCAAATTCTGTTTTAGTTACCTGGTACTGCTCTCTGAGACAATTTACCGATTAGCCTTGCCCTCCAGTCTCAAAAGGTATGGCCATGATCTCGGGGGTTTTAAAGGGTGGAGCCATGGCTTTCTTTGTTTGTAAGGGTAGAATTGCCACCCACTTGGGCTTAGGGTGCACATAAAGTGAAGGGGTCAGAGTTGCTTCCCAAGTGGGCCTGAAAAGCAGAGTTGTAGCACAGGGCCGGGGGTCTCCACTCAGAATCCAGAGAGTATGGCTGATACCTAGAGTCTGGAGGGTAAGGCTAATCTGTAAATTGTCTCAGAGAGTAGTACCAAGTAACTAAAACAGATGGTATTGAAAGAAAAATTCCAAGTTGCACTGAAGGCACTGGAGCAGAACAAGGCTTCAAGAATTGACAGAAAGCCAACTGAAATGTTTCAACAAACAGATGCATGGTTTCAAATCAGGAAAGGTGTGCATTAGGGCTTATCTTTTCACCATACTTATTCAACCTGTATGCTAAACAATAATTCTAGAAACTGTACTATATGTAGAAGGATGTAGTATCAGGGTTGGAGGAAGACTCATTAACACCCTGTACTATGCAGATGACACAACTCTGCTTGGCCAAAGTGAAAGGACTTGAAGCACTTACTGATGAAGATTAAAGACTAGAGCCTTCAATATAGATTACAGCTCAACATAAAGAAAATATAAATCCTCATAACTGGGCCAATAAGTGACATCTTGATAAATGGAGAATGTGTTGAACTTGGCAAGGATTTCATTTTACTTGTACGCATAATCAATGCCCATAGAAGCAGCAGTCAAAAAAATCAAATGATGTACTTATTGCATTGGGCAAATCTACTGCAAAAGACTTCTTTACGGTGTTAAAAAGCAAAGATGTCTCTTCGAGGACTAAGGTATGCCTGACCCAACCCATGGTATTTTCAATTGCCTCATGTGCATGCCAAAGCTGAGCAGTGAGTAAGGAAGACCAAAGAAGAATTGATACCTTTGAATTAAGGTGCTGGGAAAGAATACTGAGTATACCAAAGACTGCTAGAAGAACAAACAAACCTGTCTGGAAGAAATACAGCCAGAACGCTCGCTAGAAATGAGAATGGTGAGACTTCGTCTCAGGTATTTTGGACATTTTTTCAGGAGGAGCATCATGCTAGGTAAAGCAGAGTGTCGGTGAAAAAAAGGAAGACCTTCAACAAGATGAACTGACACAGTGGCTGCAACAATGGACTCACACACAGCAAGGATTGTTAGCATAGCACAGGACTGGGCAGTGTCTCCTTCTGTTGTATTTATGGTTGCTGTGAGTCACAACCTACTCAATGGCACTTAACAACAACAGCAACAATACTAGATGCCTAGGACCTCCTGGAGGTTGTAACTGAGCGTGGGAGACTTGCAGTATGCCTATGAACAAACAGATCAAATGAATACAATGAGAAAAATAAAACGGCCACACTTTTGGGAGGTCATGTAGATTGGGAGGTTGGAGAAAGCTTTTCAAAGGATATATCACCCAAAGTGGAGATTGAAGATTAGTATTTGAGCAAATAGAAGCACCGTGCTCTTTTGGAATTGCCCAGTTTATTTCAAAAAGCTGTGAAAATCTCTCAGAAAATGGAGTATTGGTTAAGAAGAGACTGGAGACTGGAGAAGGGGAAATGGGTAAGAACTGGCATATTGTCTTTTTGCCAAAATCATTTCTCAAACTGTTTCAACTATTTTAAAAAATATTTCTTTGTGTTTTCTGAATTTTACACAGTTTAGGCTCTTCTTCAACAATTTCTTACAAGTTGTTCAGTGACGTTGGTTACAGTCTTCACACAATGTGTGAACATTCTTGTTATTTCTGTCCTGGTTGTTCTGCTTTCTATTCATCTAGTTTCCCTGTTTTTCAACTACTTTTAGAGGTTAAGTGTTTCACTGAATGTTAAGTTTCCAAGATCACTTAGGGATCACCCAGATCAGTGTTTTTTTTACACGGAACCGACTCAGTGGCCATGGGTTTGGTTTTGGTTTTTATATGTACCCTTGGTTGTATATGAGATGATTTTAGATCCTCACAGATGACCAATTTTTATTTTAATAGTTAAATGTTTATTTTAATGTACATTAAAAATCCATCTAATATTCAACCCACGATTATTAGAACTCTGGTGGCATAGTAGTTAAGTGCTATATCCACTCACCAAAAGGTCGGCAGTTCAAATCCACCAGGCACTCCTTGAAAACTCTGTGGGGCAGTTCTACTCTGACCTATAGGGCTGCTATGAGTCAGAATCAACTCAACAGCAGCAGGTTTGGTGTTTTTTGTTTGTTTGTTTAAGATGAGGTTAAAGTAGGTTGAACCATGGCAGTTCACTTTCCAGGGACCAATTTGGCTGACCAAGAAGGGATCCCTGGCACATCCTTGACCTAGGGATGAACTTTAAAGTATACAATGCTGCCCTTCCCAATCCCAGTGCCTTTAATTTATGTTGGTTTTGGATACAATGAAAATTGTGCAGCTCTTAAACAGATGGAAATACTGATGTAGTTCCTACCTTTGAATTCCTTCTGCAAAGAAATGATGTAGAGTGTAAACGTCTAAGAGAATGACAGTACCCTTCTACGGCTAAGAGAAAAACCTGCAGAGTCAGGCAAACCTGGATTTGAATCCCAACTCTGCCATTTAGTTATTGTATGGCCATGGACAAGTAGTCTAAAGCTTTCTATGGCTTAGTGTCCTCACCTTTAGAAACGGGGATTCTAGAGCCTACCTCTTAGAACTTTAAAAAAATTAAATGAGGTAATATACATTGTTAGTATTTTTTCTGGTGTCACATAATAAGTACTCAAAAAATACAGCAGGTATAATTATCTAAGTTTTCTAGGGCAGTCCTAAGTTCAGCTATCCTGTTGCATTTTCAGGCTATACATTCCCATTTGAAATTCCAAAAGTGATCACTGTGTACTGCTCTTCAGTTGGAAGGATTCTTTGTTTTCTCAGGCATCAAGACATAAAATGGTCTCCACTCCCTATACAGGACTGGAAACCATCAGTCTAGTCAGTGACATCTAACTAATACCCAACCAAAATGCTTTGCAGCCTTGACTCATAAATTGAGGATGGATCATGATCTTGAACTCAGATGTATTCAGGCAGCAAAATTTTTTAGTTTTCCAGAGATGTACACACAATGAAAAGCCAAAGTAGATGCAGTAGATTCCAGGGTGCCCCCACCTTTCACTGGGCGTGACTCTTGATTTTGTTTTGTGTGAAGGTTTTGTTTTAACTAACACACAGTTGAAAATCCTATTGAAGATGGCCTGACATTGCTCACGATCATTTTTGAAATTATCTAAACTTCATTATGATTTTGTATATGAAATGACTTTTTAAAAACTGTACTGTAATCACATAGCTATCAACACCAGTATTCACCTTGCAGGCTACAGCTGCCCTGTGGCATTTATGATAATCAGGTCTCACATGTTTACAAATGACAGAGTGAAGAAACCCACCCAAGGGATTTTGCTCTGGAATCTATATGCCCACTAGAGTCAGCCAAAACTCATAGGAAATTGTCTTTTAATATTTGAACAAATATGTGTGTATCCAAACCACAACCTCCTCCTTCACAAATTATGAAATTCTGCATACCATTGTGAAAACCAAAATAGACCTATCAATGCTTCCACAACCTTCCTGAGAGAGCAGTAGGCCAGCCAGGCAACTGCCCAAGATGCCAATTTAAAAGGAGTGTTAAGAATTCTCTGGGATAAATCATAAATATGGTGCTGACTACCTTGGGATTCTGCCAGTGCCTCTGAAAGGAACTGATAGATGGAATTGGCCACTTCTCTCACTAAGGAGGCTGTGGCTCTTCAATAAAAGATCAAAGGCAAAAACAAGCCAAACATCAATGGTGCCAAAACCAAGTACCCAACCCATTGCAATTGAGTCAATTCCAACTCACAGCAACCTGTAGAACAGAGTAGAACTGCTCCATAGGTATTCCAAGTTGTAAATCTTTAGGAAAGCAGACTGCCACATCTTTCTGCCACAAGCGGCTGGTAGGTTTGAACCACAGATCTAGTTAGCCACGAAGTGCTTTAACCATTGCACAACCAGGGCTCTTCACTAGGTACTAATCACATCATTTTTGTGACAAGCACATGCAAGTTATAGGGTGTGCCACCAACTATGAGAGTAGTAAGCTAGGAGTTGCTTTAAGTGGGCAGCTCTCCATAATTCAACTGAGATTTTGAAAACAGACTAATGCATGCCGTGGTACTCTTGATTCAGAATAAGGGATGTGTTTTCTTGTCTAATTTTTAAATCCTTTAACACACCTCTCAAAAGTTGCCTGGTCTGGGAAAGCGCAAAAGGAAACTAAAGACAAAACAAGAACTACAGAAGAGTAAGAAATGATTTGTTGTCAAGAAAGCCATGTGTGAACATAAAACCATATTCACATAATTACCTCCATAGTACTCAGTTTTGCATAGTGAAACAAATCAAAAATGACAGTTCAATACTGGTAGGTTATAATGTCATCTTAGGAGTTCTGCTAAAGTTTATGATAATAAAACATAACGATTAAGCACATAGGCTCAGGTGTCAGCCTGCCTGAGCTTAAGTCCTGGCTCTAACACTTGTTTGAGCTTGGCTTAGTCACTTAACCCTTTTAGGGCTGACAAATAATAATAATAACAATTTAGGATTAGATGAGATGATGCTTTCAAAATGTTCTGTACAAGGTTAGGGTTAGGGTTATATGATAAAAGTGAAAAACAGAACAGAACAAACCAGTTGCTGTCAAGTAAATTTCAAGCCATAGACACCACAGGTGTGTTAGAGGACATTGGTGCACCATAGAGTTTTCAGTGGTTGAGTTTTTGGAAGTAAATCACCAGGCCTTTCTTCTGAGGTGCTTCTGTGTGGACTTGGGTTGCCAATCTTTCAGCTGACAGCTGAGCACTTAAGCATTTGTGCTACCCAGGGACTTGACACTTCATAAACGATAAATGATAGCTATTATTTTTAAGAGTGTTCGGTGGATTTTCTACTTTCGATGTAAGGAGAGAAGTATATGCTTTTATTAATAGAAACTCAGTTTTCTTCCTATTCTCAGTAAATTAATGTTGATCAAATCATTGAAAAATATTTAACTGAAGAAGTATAAAAATGTAAGCCTGCCAGGGGAACCCACATGTTTTCAGCAGTCTTGCTGAGGAGGGCAGTTGTGACAAAATCCAGAGAAAACTAGAACACGAGTGTAGGCTTTCCTTGTGTGTTAACATAAACAATAGAGCACCCATGTGGCCCAGTCAGGGAAACCTCTTAGGCATAACTAAACAAAGGCAGAGGAGCATATACTCAGAGGACATCTACATCAGTTGACACAAAATGGTCATCAAAGACAATGTTCTGCATTCCTTCAGTGAGTATCATCTGGGGTTTTAAAAGCTGCAACTATCAGTTGCTTCTAGTCCAGATCAAAGGAGAGGGAAAAATAATCTATAGACTCAAAGGATCAATTAGCCCAAAGGACTAACAAACCATGTGAACCACAGCCTACACGATCCCAAGATCAAAGGAAATAGATGGTGCCTGGTCACCACTATGGACTGTTCTGACTGAGATTACAACAGAGGGTCTGGATAGAGTGGAAGGAGAATGTAAAATGAATGATCAAATTTACACATACAAAAAAGACTAGACATACTGATCTGACAGAGAATAGATGCTACTATGGCCTCTGGACACCCTTCTAACTCAGAATTGAAGCCCCTTCCAAGGTCTCTTGTAGTCAAAGATTCTTCAGGCCTGTGAAGCACGCATGAGAAACACGCTTCTTACGTCAATCAAGTATATGGAATCAGCTGGGCAACACCTGCCCAAAAACAAAAAGGAGAAGGTAGGAAGCAACAAGAAAACTGGAAGAATAGACTCAGAGAACCCAGGGAGGAAAGGAAAAGATCAAGAGTGCTGACACAATGCAGGGATTGCAGTCACTGCCATGAAATAATTTGTGTATAAATTTTTGAGTGAGAAACTAATTTGCTCTGTAAACTTTCACCTAAAACACACACACACACACACACACACACACACACACACACACACACACATTTGAACACGAGATGCAGATTTGGAAAATCGGGAAAGGTTTGGCATTCAGCAGCTATGAGTGTGGCTATGAACAAGTCACATAACCTGTTTGAGTTAAACATTTCCTCACATGAAAATGGTGATACCCGTGCCATAGAGCAGTGGTGAGGGCTGAAAAAGAGATTGTATATAAAAACTCCTGGCAGGTACTGGGCACCCACCAAATGTTTCTTGACTCTGCATCACAGAAAGAAAAGAATTCTATAGAGATTTTAATAGTTATCTGTCATTGAGCATGATGATTCAGGGAGCTGAGCAGCAGTGGTATTGCCCAAATTAGTTTCTGCAATTTTTTTGTGAAAAAGTCAATATTGCTGTCAAATTCACAAAGCTCCAGAATCTAATTGTATATACCTGCTGAGAATTTTTAAGCAGGGTGGGCTAGATGCTGGCACCAAATCCACCACTGTTGAGTTGATTCCAACTCATAGCAACCCTATGGAATGGAGTAGAACTGTCCCATAGGGTTTTCAAGGCCGTAAATCTGTACAGACGCAGATTGCCACGTCTTTCTTCCACGGAGCAAATGATGGGTTCGAACTGCCAACTTTTTGGTTAGCAGCCAAGTGCTTTAATCACCATACCACCAGGATTCCTGATGCAAGCACAGACATTTCTAAAAATATGTAGCACTAATAAAGTGCTGAAATATTCCAAAGATGTTACTGCTTATAGCAAATTCAAGAGGTATGATGGAGGAGGTTGATGGTGGCAGCTATAGTAACATCTTGCAGGCTTTTTGTTGTTGTTGTTGCTGTTGCTTTTATGCTTTGTTTTGTTTGAAATCACTGGAAAGTTTATAGTCCAGTTTTTATCTATTGACTGCTGAACGATGTTGCTTGTTGGTCATTCCAAAACTCTGCCTGGCTTGAAAACATAACCTTGTTTTTGTGCACATGAAGTTAGGTTTAAGGCAGAAATAGAAATGAACAGCATCAAAATGATTGCAGAACATTCATATACCTTATAAAAAGTATATGGCATTACAGACTTCAACTCTGAAATTTACTGAGCAAATTTGGTTCTCTCTAGAATTCTTACTCAAAGATAATAATTTCAGACAGACATTATTAGTAGACACATTAACATGTAAAAAGTCTTAAAAATCAATAGTAAAAAGATCCACAGAAAATTGGAAAATGGTTATGAACAGATTTTATTCAAAGAAAACACTACATATGACCAATATATGAAGAAAATGTCCAATCCGACTATCAGTCAAAGAAATGGCAAATCACAATAAGATATATTTTCATTAATATTGCTAAAGATATATTTTTTAATGTGCTATTGAAAAACCTTTGAGGAGAACAGGTATTCCCACACATTGCTGGCCTTAGTGTAAACTAATACAAACTTCCTAGCAGGCAATGTGTGTATCAGTACCAGGTTTATTGTATGCCCTTAGCAAATATGTCTTCAATGAATGAAATACTTTGTTGCTGGAATTGGAATATATTTTCAAATATTCAGGACACTCTTAAAAATGTGGAGAAAAATTCATGCACTGCGAATTGTGAATGGCCACTTTTGAAACACATAGAAAACTCATGCACTTGATTATAATTGTTTTGATGACATATTTTGGCATGGTAGCCTGATTTCATAATAATTGCCCCTGAATCCATGTAACTGGACAAGTCTTACCATCAATGGCTCCCAATCTTGTAGGAGTTGATAACACCCTGCTATTGTTAGTTGAATTTTATACCCTCCCCCATAGTCCTCCAAAGACTTTATGGCACACACTTTTTTAAAATTTTAAAGTGCCTCATGTTTTGTTTTGAGGAGTTTTCAAGAAGTTCGTTATAATCCCCAGGATAATTGTAGGCATCCTAAACCAGTTACCATTAAGTCAATTCTACCTCATAGTAACCCTAGAGTGTGGCAAACTTAGGGCTGGGAGTCACAGCTTTATAGTCATCCGTATGATAGTTTTCAATAGCTTTTCACTAGTTCTGTAATGCATTCTTTCCTAATGTGAGCAGATCTTTCCTGTCAATAAGAAAAGCATAATTTTGTTAATGATAGGTAAGCACCTTTATTGTCTGTATTTGGCAGGCTTAGAAGTATTGCTGTCTTTTAGAGAAAAACAGCTGTTTCCAGATGTCATTAAAGCAGGTATTATCATTGACAAAGCTTTCTTACTAAGTACTTAAAACAGTTCTGTGTGCTGTCAGAGTTTTTGTATCAAAAATTCTGTGGGAGTCAGATCCCTGTTCTTTCTCACTGCTAACTGCTTTGATTGCAACCTTCTGCTTAGATATTACAGTGACTGGCATTTTCATGATTCCATCTATACACCTTTTCTTCTCTTATAACCACATTGCTTTCGTGTTATGACACTTTCGAACTTTGCAAATACTTGCCCAGAATTCTGGTACCTCCACCAATAGCACATAGACAGTGTGAGGCTGTTGGAAATTGACACAATGTATTTTGCTTATTCTGGAAGCATTAATTTTAACTTCTTCATGGGTTTATTTACATAAATGTAATCATTTTGAATATGCAGTCATCATTTTTTCTGGCATTTCTTAGTTATTTGAGTCAGTTTCCCATCCAAAAGAATAATTATCATAATAAAGTCTCAATATGGTACTTGAATTATTGTAGTAACATCAGTGTTTTACCCACAAGATCAAATTGCTCTTGTATTTAGTAAGCTTTCCAGGTATTTGTTGAACTTACTGATTCGCCACTTCAATATTCCAGTCATTTAGACTCTCATTTAACCTCATTTGTTTGCTAATACTGTGTACCACCCCCGACAAAAAACCTTGCTGCTGTCTAGTAGACTCCAACTCATAGTGACCCTGTAGGACAGGGTAGAACTGCCCTATAGAGTTTTCAAGGAGCTAGCACCTGGTGGATTTGAACTGCTCACCTTTTGGTTAGCAACAGTAGCACTTAACCACTATGCCACCAGGATTTTCATAGCTCTGCTTTTATGCCCATTTTTCTGACTGTTGCTACAAGGAATCCCCTCTTCAGTTCACTAATTAAAGTTAATTAAACCCTTTCAAGAAAAAACATAGCTATTGTTTGATGCCAATTGAAGCTTCACACCTGGTATTTTTCACGTGTTAAGCCATCTGAATAACCTTATGAGCTGAGCATAATATCTCCAGTCTTGACTGAAAGACCACACTTTATTCACAATTGTTACTGACTCTTTAATTTCTTGCATCAATATGATTAACACTAAAACCTATTGGGGAAAATAAATGACAGTAATCGGTAACAATTTGGGTGATTTGTTGTTCTTCCTGACTCATTTAAAGAAGCCCCTTCCTGCCTGAGCACTTAGCTTTTCATTCTGTCCCTAAAAAAAAACTGCCATTAAGTCAGTTCTGACTCACAGAAGCCTGATAGGACAGAGTACAACTGCCCCACAACATTTCCAAGGCTGTAATCTTTATAGAGCAAACCTGGAAGGAGTAGTGGTTAAGTACTGTGGCTGTTAACCAAAAAGTCAGCAGTTCAAATCCACCAGACAATCCTTGGAAATCATATGGGACAGTTCTCTTTTGTCCTATAGGGTCACTATGAGTTGGAATCGACTAGACAGCAATGGATTTTTTATTTTTATTTTTTAAATCTTTACAGAAGCCGACTGTCATAACTCTCTCCTGCAGAGTGCTGGTGGATTTAAAACACCAACCTTTCAGTTAACAGCCAAACATTTGACCTTTGTACCACCAGGACACCTTCATTCTGTCCCTGTCACCTAGAATTTAACAAAACACTCATGTGAAAGAGGTGCACTGTCATTGCAGACTTACGATACTACCTTGAGATAAGTGATTTAAGATTTTTTAAGGTCAGTCACTGATGTGTCTATACTATGGGTTTCCAAACAACCATTAAGAAAAATAAGACAGATCTTTAATCACTCAAATAGAAAGATGTAAAAGACATACTGTGAGTAGAGGTAATCAAGTCAATATAAGATGTGCGTGTATATGTTCTTATGTACATATTCACAGGACTATAGATATCTAGAAACAGATCTGGATGGGTATTCAACAAACAGTTGCTTTGCTTGTTGTTGTTATTATTACCCTAGGGAGGGAGTGAGATAGGTGGGGAAGTGGGAGTGAAGACAGATTTTTACTTTTTACCATGTACTTTTGTAAAATTTGAATTTCTTTTACAAGTGCAAATTACTTTAATAATTTTAAGGGGAGGTAGGCACCCTATGAAAATTGTTCTTACAATGCCCAGGCCTGAATTATTAAATAAGCAGAAGTTCAGTGTTGGGACCTCAAACCAAAAAATTCAAACCAGTCACTGTAGAGTTGACTCAGACTCATGGCGACCACATGTGTGTCAGAGTAGAACTGTGCTCCATAGGGTTTTCAGTGGATGATTTCTCAGAAACAGATTGTTAAGCCTTTCTTCCAAGGTGCCTCTGGGTGGGCTCCAACTGCCAACCTTTCAGTTAGCAATCTGGCATGTTAATGATTGTACCACTCATGGACTCTGATAGGACTTCACTGGCCTCAAAATAAGAAAATATAAGTAAAGCAACAATAGTTGTCGTTGACATTTGTTTGATAATTATTTCATGCTAGGTATTTCATAGGAAATGCCTAATTTATTCTTCCCAAAAGCCTGTAAGGTAGGTTCTGTTCCTATTTGGAATGAGAAAACTAAGGCTCAGAGAGATTAGGTAGCTTGTTGGAGACCATATAGATTGTAAAAGCAGCTGAACAAAGATGTTA
Organism: Heterohyrax brucei; assembly: GCA_028571685.1. Taxonomy (NCBI): domain Eukaryota; kingdom Metazoa; phylum Chordata; class Mammalia; order Hyracoidea; family Procaviidae; genus Heterohyrax; species Heterohyrax brucei. The sequence continues at coordinate 148,520,356 of CM053166.1, forward strand.
ACTTGGATTTACCTAGTTCTTAGACCCATGTCTTTGCTACTGAACACCATAGCCTAATTGCAAGTGCATACCTAGAGCTTACTACTGTGGTGCAGTGGTTAAGCACTTGGCTGCTCCCTGGAAGACTGACAGTTTGAACCTACTCAATGGCTCTATGGGAGAAAGACCTGGTGATCTGATCCTGTAAAGATTATAGCCTAGGAAATCCTATGGGGTGGTTCTACTCTGTCATATAAGGTCACTATAAGGTGGAATCAACTCAGTTGTGCGCAATGACAAAAACTATGGTGCCAGGAACTGTTCTAGGTGTCTTTTATAAGTAATACCTTATTTATTCCACACAACAACACACTATTAGGTATCATTCTCATTATTATTTCCACCATCCCCATTCTGTATATGAGGAAATTGAGACACATCCAGATTATATAGCTTGGCAAAGGTTATGATGTATAAGTGGTAGAGTAAGTATTTGAACCCAAGCAGTCTATGCTTCTTTGGCTTCTCTAGGTATTATGCATAAAAGAGTCCTCTGCTCTTTCCTCTTATTCCCATTCTAAAAGGAAGAGATAAAGTGTTGTTGGTAGAACCCAGAATCAGTCAGACTAAATAAAGTTATGACTCAAAGAAGGCCTGTTATCTTATGTTTTACAGGCCAATTCTTAAGCATCTGTACAATTCTCAGTAATCTGTATTTCAAAAACTTCCCTCTGAAATGAAATATCTCTAGTTTGAAAATCAGAATAAGGTAAACAACTGTTCCTTAGTCATTTTCGTCCCCTTTTGAGAATATGAAATTGAAGAATTTGTACTATAACAAAAAAGAGAAAATACAAATGAATCAGCAATTTCCATTATTGTCAAAGACCTTCCAGTTTCAAATAATTTCACCATGTAACTCAACTTGATAAAGGGCATCTACAAGAAACTTATAACCAAAAAACCAAACTTACTGCTGTAGAGTTGATTCCAACTCATTGTGACCCTATAGGACAGAGTAGAACTGCTCCATAGAGTTTTCAAGGAGTGCTTACCAGACTCAAACTGCTGACCTTTCCGTTAGCAGATGTAGCATTTAACCAATATACCACCAGGGTTTCCGTAGCTGGAATCATATTTAACAATGAAATACTGAAAACTTTCCTTCTAAAATCAGAAACAAATGAGGATATCCACTTTCACCACTGCTATTCAGCATTGTACTGGAAGCCCTAGCCAAAGCAATTAGGCAAGAAAAGGAAAAGACATCCAAATTAGAAAGAAAGAAGTAAAGCTGACACTGTTTGCAGATGACATGATCTTACATATACAAATTCCTACACAGTTCACTAAAAAAGCTATTAGAACTAATAAATGAGTTCAGGAAGGTTCCAGGAAAAGCCTTTATTATATGAAAATCAATTTTTCTCCTATAAAGTAGCAATGAACAAACCCAAAATAAAATTAGGAAACCAATTTCATTTACCATACTATCACAAAGAATAAAATACTTAGGAACAAATTTAGCCAAGTAGGTACAAGACTTGTACACTTAAAATTAAAAAAACATTTAAGAAAGAAATTACTTAGATAAATGGAAAGGCATTTCACATTCATGGATCAGAAGACTTAATAGTATTAAGATGTCAGTATCCCACAAAGCAATTTACAGATTCAATGCAATCTCTCTCAAAATCCCAGTGAACTCATCCTAAAATTTGTGGAATAGAAAGGAACCTTAAATAGCCAAAACAATCCTGAAAAACAAGAAAAAATTTGGACTCACTCTCCTCAATTTAAATCTTACTACAATGTGACAGTAATTAAGAAAGCATAATATTGGCCTAAGGATAGACATATAGATCAATAGAATGGAGTTTAGAGTTCAAAAATAAATCATAACACTTAAACATCTATTGATTTTTGACAAGATGCCAAGAATATTCAATGAAGAAAAAATAGTCTCTTCAATAGCCAGTGCTGGAACAACTAGATATCTACACACAAAAGAAAGAAATTGAGTCTTTACCTCACACTATGTATCAAAATCAATTCAAAATGATTTGAACACCTAAATGTAAGCTCTGAAAGTATGAAGTTCTTGTGAGAAAACAGTCACAAATCTTCCTGACCTTGGTTTAAACTATGGTTTCTTAAATATGATATCCAAAAACATTTTACAACCTAAATAAATAAGAGTTTGTCGGATTTAAAAATTTTCAGATATCAAAGGACATTATCAAGAGAAGGAAAAGAAAACCCACTGAATGGGAAAAATATTTGCAAATCATATGACTGATAAGGGATTAGGATCTAGAATATATTTAAAAAAAAAAAAATATATCTCCCGTAGCTAAGCAATTAAAAGCCAAATAACCCAACTGAAAAGCGAGGGATCTGAATAGGTGTCTTTCCAAAGGAGATATACCAATGACAAACAAGCACATGAAAAGATGCTTTATATCGTTAACCATGATGGAAATAAGAATCAAAAGCACAGTGAGATAGCACTTCACATCCACTAGCATGGCTAAGAAAAAACAATGGAAATATAGTGTTGGTGATGATATAGAGAAAATATAAAATGGTAGAGCAACTTTGGAAAGCAGTCTGGCAGTTTGTCAAAAGGTTAACATAGAGTTATACTATCCAGCAATTCCACCTCTTTGTCTACATCCCAGAATCCTGGTGGCACAGTAGTTAAGCATTCAGCTGCTAACCAAAAGGTTGGTAGTTCAAATCCACCAGCTAGGTTTTCAGAAAGCCTATGGGGCAGTTCTACTTTGTTCTATAGGGTCACTCTGAGTTGGATTGACTCGATGGCAATAGATCTGGTTTGGTTTCGTATATACCCCAAAGTCACAACAGCATATATACATACAAAAAATTGCACACAAATTGTTCATGGCAGCATTAGTCATAATAGCTGAACAGTGGAAGCAACCCAAACTTCCACCAACTGATGAATGGATAAGCAAAATGTGGTATATTCATATAATGGAATCCTATAGGGTCACCATGAGTTGGATCCTACTTGACAGCACTTGGCTTTTGGCATTCAGCCAAAAAGAATGAAGTTCTGGTACATGTTACAACATGGATGAAGCTCAAAAACATCATGCTAAGCGAAAGAAGTCAGATACAAAAGGTCACATAGTAGATCTGACAATTAAGTCCGTGAACTTAATTATTCTAAGTGCTACATAACTCACTGCTGAGTATCACTACAGTCATCTTTGAACTACTCCCCTTGGGAAGCTATGCACCAATGCCAGCACCTAGTTCACCCCTCAGAACAATTTTGGAACTCTTTCTGGAAGGGCCATTGCTCATGGTGGCACAATGGCAAGTTCGTGAACTTAATCGTATATTTGTCTATGAGGGAGTTTTTAGCCAGTAAAAATCACTGTATTGGAACACCCTCTCTACTCACCTGATCTGGCCCCCAATGACTTTTTTTCTTTACCTGAAGGTGGAAGAAGGAAGACATTTTGATGACAGTCAGGACATCAAGGGTAATATGATGATATTTCTGATGACCATTGCAGAAAAAGAGTTCCAAAATTGCTTTGAAGGGTGGACTAGGCTCTGGTGTCAGTGTATAGCTTCCCAAGGGGAGTACTTTGAAGGTGACCATAGTGATTTCCAGCAATGAAGTATGTAGCACTTTTTCTAAGATGAGTTCATGTATTTGTCATACCTCATACTGTGATTCGTTTTACCATATTCTTTCACAAATAATGTGCTTAGATAAGTTGTGTCATGGATTGAATTGTGTCCCCCGAAAAATGTATGTGCTGATTTGACTCAGCTAGGAGTCCCAATGTAGTGCCCTTCCTCCAGTATGTTGTGAATCCTGCCTCTGTGATATTGATGATGGAGAATGGGCTGCAGTTGTGTTACTGAGGCAGGACTCAAGCTACAAGCTTGTGGAATATAAGGGAGAGAAGTGAGGAGAGGAAGTTGGGAACCTCACACCACCAAGAAAGCAGCACCTAGAGCAGAGCATCTCCTTTGGACCCAAGGTTCCTGTGCTGAGATGCTCTCTTTTAATTTGGACTCAACCTATCGGACTATGATGATTTCTCTTACTGAATGGACCTATAACTTGTGGACAGATTTGTAGCTTACCAGATTATGTCAAATAAAATTTCTCTTAATAAAGCCTTCCACTCGTGGTATTTTCTGTTGGTGCAGTACCAGGTGACTAAGACAAGTTGCATGCCTGCACATGTAATGCATGGCATAGAGCACTTATGAAGATGGGGAGGGGAGTGTATGCAGTTGGCAAATAAAAGTATAACATGAGTGTTGTTTTCATAAAAATACAGTATATGGAATGTCCCGAAGAAGTAAATTTGTAGAGACCGAAAGTAGATTAGTGGTTGCTTAGTGGCAGGGAGACACAGAAGGAGGAACTGGGGGTGATGACTAAAGGGTATGAGTTTTCTTTTGTCAGCAATGAAAATGTTCTAAAATTGTGGTGTGGCTGCATAACTCTGTGAATACACTAAACACCCTTTAGTTATATACTTTAATAGGTGAACTATATGGTACATAAATTATATCCCAATAAAACAAAACCAAACATGTTGCTGTCAGGTCAGTTCCAATTCATAGCAACCTTAAAGAACAGAGTAGAATTGCCCCATTGAGTTTCCAAAGAGCACCTACCAAACCACTGCAGTCAAATCGATTCTGACTCACAGGGACCCTATAGGTCAGAGTAGAACTGCCCCATAGCGCTTCCAAGGAGTGCTTGGTGGGTTTGAACTGCTGACCTTTTGGTTAGTAGCCATAGCTGTTAACCACTATGCCACCAGGTTTGGGATCTCTGTGAGTCAGAATTGACTTGACAGCAATGAGTTTATATATCAATAATGCTGTTATAAAAATATTTACCTTGAGTAACTTACGCAGCCGAGAAGTGTGATTAGAACCAGTGTCACATTAGTAAGCAGCTACCTTCGACTTCTGATAGCTGTCCCGTAAATTAGTTTACTCAACAATTATTTACAGAGTACTCGTTTATGTCAAATCCATTGCCATAGCATCCACTGATTTCCACTCATAGCAACCCTATAGGACAGGATTCCCGTATAATCTTTGAGAGAGCAGACTGCATTAAAAACTGATTTAAGATGTTTGAGATCTTATGTAAAGAGAAAACAATCTAAGTTTCTGATCAACCTTCAAAGTAATGTAGCTGCATGTACTTTAGAGTGTTGGTTGGCTTTAAAATGAAGCTCAAAAACATCATGCTAAGTGAAAGATGCCAGACACAAAAGATCATGTACTGTACGATTCCTTTCACCATAGCTTTTCACAAATAATGTGGTCATATAAATCATGTGCCTCCACACACAATGCATGGCATAGAGCACTTAAGAGATGGGGAGAGGAGTATGTCCTCTTGTTTCCAGCAAGGAAAAAAAAGTACCAACTTCATAAATTGTGGTTTTATTTACAGTTTTATTTTCGCAATAATTTAAGTTTTTATTTAGCTGATTAGAGTCATTTGAGAAGCTGATTCCTAAATGTGAAATGCAAGCACACTCATTAATTATCATAATCAGGGCCAAACAGTTTGTGCCAGCAAACAATTAGCTTTGGGAACAGAAGTGTAAACCCAAATAATGAGTTTGCCAATCATTCTTCCTTGCTTTAGCCATTAAATAATATTTGCTGCCTGTTGTTTTTGGGTGCCATGGAGTCGACTCTAATTCATAGCGACTCTGTGTAACAGAGCAGAACTCCTGCATAGAGTTTTCTAGGCCGCAATCTTTATGGAAGCAGATTGCCAGGTCTTTTCTCCTGGAGACAATGGGAGAGTTTGACCCTTCAACCTTTTGGTCAGATTTTGATGAGGGCTTAATCATTGTGCCACCAGGGCTTATCATCAAATACTGTTTCATTTTCAAAACATGACCCAAATCTTATATTTTCACTGGGGGTGATTCTCCAATTGATGTGTGATGAATGATGCATGCTAAGTATAGAAGGAAAGTCCTCTGTGACTGACGCAAGGAGGAGAGAACATGAATCCTCTCCCCCAGCGGGTGCAGAGCCCGTTTGTCCACCTTCAGTCTCAGTGAGAGGCACAGTGATTACACCTGCCCTTCTTGGATTTCTTTGCAAGGGGCAGCCCTGATCTCTTCCTCCAAATTAACTTTCCGGTCTGTTTCTCCCTTCGTCTCAATTTTCCAATCTCTTTCTGAGAGCAGAGGTTCTCACCAGACTCATTTGGGAAACTTTTGCAATACTTAACTTGCCTGGCCTGCTGTGTCTGCTTCCTGATCGGAGATTTGTTTCCATAGGAGAATTATTTATAGGATAAATGCAAGTATGAACATTTGAGAAAAAAAGTCTTTGTCATCTTACAACAAGAGCCTGTTTAATGAAATCTTAGAAAATAGACGATTGTCATGCCCACTTTAGTCTTATAGCACCCCATTGCCCTTGAAGTATATACAGATAGATTGAAATCTGTATCTTTCTTAGAGCTTTGCTAGTTCTTTTTTTCCCCCTATTCTTCCAAACTGAGAATAAACCCCAAATAGAGGATAAAATGTAGAGTGTTCTTAATTTATTGACTTCAATAATAGATATGTGTATATATAGTATGTGTGTGTGTGTGTATATATATATAACATTTTTAGGTTGGAAAGGACATATTGAGATGGCAGCAGTAGTGGATGGACACTGTTGTGCTATTATTAAATTACATTCTAGAGTAGGAGAGGTTGATTTCTCCCAGGTCATCCAGGTGGACATTTGCAGAGCCCAACTCACTTTTGTCTGGTCTTAAAGATTAGGCTATGTACTTCTACTTCCTTTGGGTAGCTCAGGGTAGCTCAGGGAGTACACTCCTTTCTGTCTTCACAGTAAAATCTAGTGAGCTTCAAAAAAGGCTGAAGGGAGCACGTAGGACAAAGGGGAGTAATGGTCACAACATTCAAAATGTTTACCCAGGTCTACCTTTGCATTCCTGCCTCCCTTCATCTCAGTTTTCCAATCTGTTAACTGGGGATAGGAGTGCTGGTGGCACGGTGGGTGAAAGCTATGACTGCTGGCTAGGGAGTGGGTGCTTTGAATCCACCAGCTGCTCCTTTGGAGCCTTTGGGGACGGTTCTTCTCTGTCTTGTGCGGTTGCTGTGAGTTGGAATCCACTCAAAGGCAGTACTTTTTATTTTTTGTTTTTGGTTTAGTCTCAATTCTTCAATCTGTTAAATGGGGCCAATGATATTTATCTCATAGAACTGTCCATAAAATTAAATAAAATAATCTTTACATAGCAAAAAAGAAAAACGCTCGAGGATCAGGAAGAAACTTCTTAGGCTGGAAACTGAGTAAGAGTAGCAAGTGTCCTATGAGCAGAGAGATAGGCTAGGCTTAGAAGACTGAGGTTTGGAACCTGGAACAGAGACATGCCTACTGGGGTGCAACTCAGAGCTTATGCGAGGACTGCTTCAGGTCCAAGGAGGAAGTTCCAGTCATCATAGCTGAAGCACTACTTGGTAAGAAGCAGTAAAAGCCATTGTTTTATTTAACAAACCCTTTTTTAGTGCTCTATATGGCAGGCACTGATCTGTACGTACATAAGTACTTCACAACAACTCTCTGTAAAAGGTGTTATTATTATGGCCACATTACAGATGAATAGACTGAAGCTCAGAGATGTTAAGTAAATTGTCAACGTACAGATGGGAAATTCCAAAACCATAGCTTGAACCCGGGCAGTCTGACTTTAGTGTCTGTGTTAAACTACCTTAAAACTGAAAAAATGATTTTTTTTTTTTAAATCTTGCATTTGGCCATGCCTTTTTCAAACATTCCTAGGCAAGTCTAGTTTTTGACAGCAAATTTCCCCTACCTCATTGTTTTTTTCTCCACTGGTGATTTTCCCAGAGTTTTCCTCAGTGTTCTTGGGCTCCTTCTTGATCCTTCATGCTGCTTAGATTGGCATTACTCATGAGCAACATGCTATTTACTTGCCAGATAATTTTTCCAAAAATTGTCCAATACCGACTTGGGAAGTAAGAGTGGAAAGTACTGTTCCTCTTTTACCAGTGAGGAAATTAAGGCAAGCAATTTGTCTGATGTCTCACACAACCATCTGTGGCAAACTGGACCAGAAGCCAAGTGCTCTGATTCTTCATCCAATGTTCTTTCCCATTGTACCATCTGGTGGAGTTTCCAAATTCATTCATCTATCCATTCATTCATAGTATAAGAATGCATTGTATTGTGCCCCAAACCAAACCCATTGCCGTCGAGTTGATTCCAGCTGATAGCGACCCTATTTCACAGAGCAGAACTGCCCCATAGAATTTCTAAGGTATACCTGATGGATTTGAACTGCTAGCCTTTTAGTTAGCTGCCATAGCACTTAACCACTATGCCACTAGGGTTTGCATTGTACTGGTACATTCTATGCCAAAGTACTGGATGAAATAGAAAGTAGATATAAAAATCCCTGCTCTTAAGGAAGTGACAACGTTACTGTGGTAGGATCTCACCACAGAAGTTCAATAACAGCTCAGAGTTACATATACTAAGTGGTGCCTCAGTGGCCTAGTGAGGTCATATATGAATCCAGAGGCTGGGTATGCAGGATCAAAGACAGCCTTATCAAGAAGGTAGGTCTTGAATTTAGTATAGAAGGACAATTAGAACATAAAAGAATAGAAAAGTGCAGCATATCCCAGGCTGGGGGAAAGGTGTGCACTAAGGCAGGGATTCCCACGGTATTTGTAAATCACAGTGGATGGTAGAAAAAGGTGGCAACCCGGGTACAAGCAACCTAAGAGTTCCACTGTCCCTGGGCTCAGGTGACAGGCAAGTTCATAGCTTCATACATTTGTAACCACATTAGGAATATCTACAGTAAGGTTTGGGAGCACACTGCATTCACGGTAAGTGTAAAGACCACTGACAAGACTGCGTTGGATGAAGTGGGGAGAATTTCCAGAAGAGCCATGACAGATACCTTTGGAGAGAAAAGTTATAGTCAAATGATAAAGGGTCTTTGAATTTTATTCTGTAGACCTGTAAAATACGTAGCTGAAGTGCATGTAGCATTGTTTTGGAAAGATCCTACTGACAGCTGTGAAAAGGATAGATTGAAGAAAAGGAAAGTAATTAGGAGCCCATTACATTTTTTAGTGATGGTGGTAGAGACATAGAAAAGTGGACAGAATTGAGTTGTATTTTTGAGGTAAAATTGACAGGGTTTGATAATGGATTACATACGGAGAGTAGCAGAAATACAGGAAACAAGAATGATTTCCAGGTTTCAAACTTGAGCAATGGGTAGGGATAGTGGTGCCGTTGCCCATGGTAAGAAACCCATGGAAAAGATTTTTCGGAGAGGGCAGGGACATGCGAGATGATGGATTTTGCTTCAATATTTAGAGTCAAGGAGACCAGTTAAGAGGTTGTTGCAGAAGGCCGGGATGAGACAGGATGAGAGGTGGGAATGAATAGAAAATATTGGACTAGGAGACATTTATAAAGGAAGAATTGATAGGGCTTAGTTGTGGAGTAAATCCCGGGTCAAAAGGTAGACAAAGGCTTCAACTTTAGATTTCTGTTCTCTACTTTCTTGGTGATTCTTCCATACTCACAGCTTAAAGTACTACCTATATGCAATGCCTCCATATTCGTATCTCCAGCCTGGAGCCTTACATACTTTTGTATCCAACTGCCAACTTAACGTATCAGCTTGGATGCCTAATAAGCACCTCAAACTTAGCCTGTCCAAAACTGAACTCTGGATTTCCCCACCCAGGATCTCTATCCAAGCCAACTCCACTTGCCAAACCTACTCCTCATAGTATTCTTGCTCTCACTAAATAGTAATGTTGTTTATTCAGTTACTCATTCAGACTGTGGAACCATCTTTGAATCCTTTTCTCTCACATCTTATCAGCAAATCTTGTTGGTTTTACTGCTGAAATATATCTAGAATCTGACCGCTTTTCCTCACCTCTACAGCTGCTACCCTGGTTAAAGTCATAACGACCTAGCTTTTGGATCATGGTACTAACCTCTCAACTGTTCTCTCTGCTTCTTCCTTGCCCCATCCCCCAGTCTATTCCCCCACTGGTTTGGAGGCCAGACTAATCTCATTAATATAAAAGTCAGATCATATCACTCCTCTGCTCAAAACCCTTCTGATGGTTTACTGTCTCACACATGCCAAACCAAGTGCTGTCGAGTCGGGGCATAGTAAAAGCAAAATCCTTACAATGGCCCACAAGGCTGTATACAGCCCAGATATTCTCATAACTTTCTCCCTTACCTCCTTTAGGTGTTGGATCAAATGCCACCTGCTTGGTGATATGTTCCCTGACTGCCATGTCTGTCAATTCTTCCTTTATAATGTGTCCTATTTTCTATTCATTCCCACTCCTTCTCTCCCATTCCCTAACTGCCTTCCTTGTTTCATTTTAATTGATGTATTTTAACATATCTTGACATGATACACTTATCTACTTATTTGTTTATTGCCATGTTTTAACATACCTTGACATGATGTATTTATCTACTTATTTGTTGTTTGTTTCCTAAGACAGGGGTCAGCAATTATTTTCCTGTAAATGGCCAGATAATAAATATTTTAGACTTTGCAGGCCAGATGATCTCTAATGCAGCTACTTAGCTCCATTGTTGTTATGCAAAAGCAGCCATAAATGATACGTAGATGAATGAACATGGCACTATTCCAGTAAAACTGTATTTGCCACAACAGGTGGCAGGCCAGATTTGGCTCTTGGGCCAGAGTTTGCTGGCTGTTACTAAAACTTGTAAGTTTCAGGAAGTCAAGGATTTTTGTTTCCTGCTATGTCCCCAATATGTAGAACAATGCCTGGAACATGGTAGACAATGTATTTTTGTTGAACAAATGAACAAGTGGAGAACTGAGGAATAAAGAGAATTATAATACAACCATTGACAGAACAGAATCTTGAGAAAGAGCTGGTTTGGTTAGGTCTGCAGCATATCAGTTCTCCTTCCTACCTCCCCCTCATCTATGCACTACCACTTAAGCATGTCTCATGAAGTAAAAGTTGCTTTCATTGCCTGTGCAACTCTCCTGATGTGTGAAATTCCATCTGACTTCCTTTAATGTTCAGTCATTTGTCTATTCAATTCTCCTGACTCAGACTCTCTAACAGCAATAATAACTAAATATGCGGTGCTAAAACCAGAACACTGAAATCAGAATTTGTAAAAACAACTGCTAGCAACAGCTTCTATTGACAACTCTTCACTTTTCAACACTTCATCATATTTTGAAGTACACTCTGAAGTTGAGCAACTGTTACTGTTATGATATGAAACGTTATTTTTCTCCCATGCATTTGCTGTGAATGATTTGTTCTGATAAACTTTGGCTTTCAAGTACTCCCAACAGCAGAAATCACATGGTAAGACATAGATAAATGAAGTATTCATCAGTATTTATGAACTGTTTTCTCATCCTTTTCTAGATCTTTTACGGTCCTGGAGTTAAAAGTGTCCTGGAGTTACATACCCTTCTATTGAAAATGCACATTAATTTATTATTTTATGTAGTTTTTCAAATAGTTGCTAACACTTAGCAAGTAGTGTATATGTAGTACTGTGCTAGAAGACTTTAAATATATTAACTCATTTAATTCATATAAAACATCTGAGGCATAAAACCAAAATTCAAGGCCATCGAGTTAATTCTGGTTCATAGTGACCCTGTAGGTCAGAGTAGAACTGCCTCATAGGATTTCCAGGGAGCACCTAGTGAATTCCAACTGCCAGCCTTTTGGTTAGCAGCTGTAGCACTTAACCACTCGCCACCAGGGTTCCCCGAACCATGCCTGTTGCCCTCAAGGCAATTCCAATTCATAGCGACCCTATAGGACAGACTAGAACTGCCCTATAAAGTTTCCAGGATGGCTGGTGGATTCAAACTGCCAGCTTCTTGGTTAGCAGCTGTAGCTCTTAACCACTATGCCACCAGGGATACCCAGGGTGTGGGTACTATCATTATCACCATTTTACAGATGGGGGAACTGAGGTACAGAAGCTGATGTTATTGCTCAAAACTCCACAGCTAGCAGAAACGGGAGCTAGAGTTTGAGTCCAGGCCTACCTGACTCCAGAGTCAAGATTTATTTGTTGTTTTCTACCACTTCAACAAATATTTACCATATTCTATGCAACGTGCTAGGCACTACTTGCAAAATTGAGCAAGGTACTATCTTGCTGACTTCCCAGAGGTGACACTGATTGGGGCAGTGTAGGTGGAGTGGAATCTGTATGTCATGGATTGAATTGTGTCCCCCCACAATATGTGTAGCCATGTGGCTGGGCCATGATTCCCAATGTTTTGTGATTGTCCTCCGTTGTGTGATTTTCTTGTGCTGTGTGTTAAAGGATCAGGATGGGTCTATAAATCCATTCATAGGATTACCTCCCTGCTTCACTGTAAAGGGAATTTCCCTGGAGTATGTCTTGCCCCACCCTTAATCCTTTCGTCCTACAAGAGATAAAAGGAAGGAGAAGCAAGCAGAGAATTAGGAACCTCACACCATCAAGAAAGCCGCACCGTGCCAAGAGTTCCCTGGACAAAGACTGATGCAATACCGGACTTTCCTCCAGAGCTGACAAGGGAAAAAGCCTTCCCCTGGAGCGCACATCCTGAATTGGACTTGTAACCTACTGGACTGTGTAAGAATAAACTTTCCTTTGTTAAAGCCATCCACTCTGTGGTATTTCTGTTAGAGCAGCCCTAGCTGACTAAAACAGTGTCGGATGTGGAAACAAAGACATTCTTGGTTTAAGGATAGGTTGATGATTAAATGAACATAGAACTACGAATTCATAGAGTTCTGAAAAATAGTAACTGAAAGCCAAAGACTGAAAGGGACTAGGGTCCCCAATTTTAACATCAATACGTATAGAAACACACAGACTTGCTGCCCTCAAATCAGTTCTGACTGATAGTGACCCTGTTAGAGTAGAACTGCCTCATAGAATTTCTAAGCAGTGCCTGGTGGATTCAGATTGCTAACCTTTTGGTTAGCAGCTTTAGCGCTTAACCACTACATCACCAGGGTAAACCAGTAAGTTAGAAAATCCTGCCCTCAGGAACTTAAACTGACAAGAAAATTGTTCACTGTAGAAATAAGATCAAACAGTGTATTTGATTGGATGAATCTGCTACAAAAGACCTGTTTTAAAGTGTTCAAAAACAAAGATGTCACTTGGAGAACTAAAGTGCACTTGACCCAGGCCATGATATGTTCAGTCACCTCATATACATGCAAAAGTTGGACATACAACAAGGAAGACTGAAGAAGAATGGGTTCATTGGAATTATTGTGTTGGCAAAGAAGATATGTCATGGACCGTCAGAAGAATGAACACGTTTCTCTTGGAAGGAGTACAGCCAGAGTGCTCTTTAGAAGCAAGGACAGCATGTTACCAGGACTGACCAGTCCCTGGAGAAGGACATCAAGCTTGGCAAAGGACAGAGTCAACCAAAAAGAGGAAATCAGTCAGCAAGATAGACACAATCACTGCGCCAATGGGCTCAAGCATATTGATGATTGCGAGGATGGCACAGTACTGGGCAGTGTTTTGTTCCATTGTACATAGTGTCCCAATGAGTTGGAATTGACTCAGTGGCACCTAACAACAACAACAGAACAACAACAGAAGGAAAATTGACTGCCCACACAAAATTGTTTACTGATAAGATTATGGGACTTCCCTGTATGTCATTAAGAAGCAATGCTATGAAATGCAATCAGAAGAAAATGATACTGTAGACTTGGAAATGCTATGGTTGGAAGAGTCCACTGAAACTAAGGAAGAGTTCATGATACTGGATATGTGCAAAGTTATTTGACCATTAAGAGAAACAAAAATAAAAATAATTAGAAAGCAATATTGTTTCTCTGCCTCTGTGCTGTGCCCTGCTTCACTGTCTTTCTGATACGGGGAGGGAATGGTTGCATCAGGCTCTATAAATTATGTGACTTCATCTCTTCAGATTATCGCATACCCTGTACTAGCACTTCATTCACTAGTGACAGAAGCCACCATATGATACCAAGTACTTTGCATAAATTATTTCATCTATGCCTCACAACAATGATGTGAGATAGGTTCTACTATTACCTGCATTTTCAGATGAGGGAACTGAGACTCAGAGAGGGTATGTGACTTACCTAAGCCCATAAAACTAAATGATCCATGTCTTCATTTTCTAACGCTGCCGTAATAAATAACTTAAAAACTGGCTGGCTTAAAACAACAGAAATTTATTCTCTCACAGTTCTGGAGACCAAACCACTGATTACAAGTTGATTCTGACTCATAGCAACCCTATAGGACAGACTAGAACTGCTCCATAGAGCTTCCAAGGAGTGCCTGGTGGGTTTGAACTGCCAACCTCATGGTTAGCAGACGTAGTACTTAGCTATTACATCACCAGAGTTTCCTTCTGGAGACCAGAAGTCTCAGATTAAGGTGTTGGCAAGGCCATGCTTTATCTGAAGGCTCTAGGGGAGAATGTTTCCTTGTTTCTTTCAGCTTCTAGTAGCTTCAGGCATTGCTTGGCTTGGTGCAGCATAACTCCAATTTCTGCCTTCTCTTCACACAGTGTTTTCTAACTGTGTCTGTGTCTTTTCTGTCTCTTATAAGGATTCTTGTCACTGAATTTAGGGGATACTTTAATCCTGGACGATCTCATCTCAAGATCCTTACCTTAATTACATCTGCAAAGACCCATATTCCAAACAAGGTCACATTTTGGGCTTTCAGATGCATGTATCTTTTGAGAAGATACCCACTATAAGTGGTCTAGATGATATGGATTGAACTGTGTGCCCCTCCCCAAAAAGATTTATGTGCATCAACTTGGCTACACCATGATTCCGGTGTTGTGTGATTGTCCACCATTTTGGCATTTGATGTGATTTTCCTGTGTGGTATATCCTGTTCCTATGATGTTAATGAGATGAGATTAGTGACAGTTGTATTAGTGAGACAGATCTCAATCTGCAAGATCTGTTGTGTCTTAAGCCAATCTCTTTTGAGATATAAAAGAGGGAAATAAGCAGAGAGACAGGGCAGGGAGGGGAACCTCATGCTACTAAGAGCCAGAAGAATAGCATGTCCTTTGGACCCAGGATCCCTGTACTGAAAAGCCCTGAAAAGCCCCGAGACCAGGGAAAGACTGATGACAAGGACCTTCCTCCAGAGCCAAGCGAGTGAAAGAGCCTTCCCCTTGAGTTGGTACACTGAATTCAAACTTCTAGCCTCCTAGACAATGAGAGAATAAACTTCTCTTTGTTGAAGCCATTCTCTTGCAATATTTCTGTTACAGCAGCACTAAGATAACCTTAAAATCTATCTGACTCCATTGTTAAGATGATATGACATGTATAGAATGGAAAGGAGACGTGTGCTGTCACCAGGCAAGGAGAACAGAAGGAGCTGCAGATAGGTGGGCATGCGAATTGAAACCGGATAGCGTACTTTCACTCAATCACAATAAAAAGTGAAAAGAAAAAAATACTAGTCTTTTCACCACCACCTCCAAAATCTATCTGAATTCCAAAACTCTGGCTCTTTTTGTTTAACAGTGCTGCCTCTACCAAACCATCTTTTGTCTTTATTTGATTTCCTAAGTAGATTTCCTGCTGAGAAGAGGGTGTACTGATGAACATGGTTTGCTTTGCAGCTAATTATCAGAATGAATGAATGAATGACATCCTGGTTTCTAAAACATTGCTGTGAGAGTTTAGATTGTATGAAATTTGTACTCCAGAGACTGAACAGTCTGGTTAAAACTGATAAAATTGAGTTTTAGAACCTGCAAATCTGAGGATTGGATCCTAGATAAGGACTGAGAAGATCCCTTCAGCATATAGCCATCCCACAGCCTACCAGCACTGCTTGTTTCTTTACTGTGTAAGTACCCCTAGCACAAAGGCATGCCACAAACTGCTTACTATGCAGAGGAAATACTAATCACATGAGAACTTGCCAGGGAAATTTTGTGTCCACCTTGATGTTATGTCCAAGAAAGATTCCTCATAGCATCTATTATGTTTGTACCTGAGCCTCATCCTCCACCATTAAGTCACAGGGATTGAGACATCTCTAAGACTTCATTATTACATTAGTATGAGGGTTCTGAAGAAAAATGGAAGTCTGGAAGCAGCAGGAACTTCTTGTACCTCTAAACCAGTCTCTTTACTGGGCAAGTGCTTCAGCTGACCAGTTGACATTGGGCTGCTCACTCTTTGATTATGAAGAGAATATACCTAGGGATGGCTTTCTCAGATTGTGGTCAGTCTATGGACCACTCATAGTGCTGGACCACTGAGTACCTCCGAGGGAGCTTGTTAAAAATGTCCATTTCCTTGTTGTTATACCGAGTCCTACTGAACTGAATCTTTCTAGATGGGGTCCAGGACTCTAATTTTAAAACTAGTGCCTGGATTGGTTATAATATACATTCATATTTGAGAACTTGCATTCTGTTGAAATTAGGCTTCCACAATATTGAAACACAGATTAAATCCCAAATGTTCACTTGCAGTTTTGTCCAATACCAATAACAGTGTTGCATTCTTGCAGCATGATCTGCAGGCTTTGGTTCATGCGACAATATCATTTTATATGGCTTGACTTAAATCAAAGCGAAGGCAGTTATGGCAAGAAGATTTCTTAATCCTGGTCTCCTGAGACAATTTATGTAATAACTTTTGAGGAGACTGCAATAACCTCTCCTTAATATCTTAAATTGATCTCTAAGGTCCCTTTCCCTCCAACATTATGATTCCATGAATGTTCTTAAGGCTTCAAATCTGTTTTTAAGAAACACATTGCTTGTTAAAGACTAAGCCTATTTCCCTCCTAGGCAACAAGTTTCAGATGAACACTAGTTGCTGGTGATCTTCCTTGATGTTTTAAAACAACATGTACCCTCTCACAGTACTGCTGTGAAGAGTAGAATAATATGCGAAGACTGCCAAGCATAGTGCTGGATGCACAGAAAGTGGTTAATAAATGTTCCTGATGTTTATCTTCCAGTACACTGTCACAATAATCTCTCTTGAATTACTGAAAATATAACATCAAACAGCAGAATGAAAGTTAGGGAATCAGCTGTATTGGCAATATTGGGTTTATTTGGCTTTAGGGGAACTGGATAAAACCAAAATCTCTGAGGTTTGGCTCAGCTGCAGCTTACTGAAATTATCCTGGGGAGTGGTAGGTTCCTGCTACTCGCACTGCCTTGGAGAAAGGCTACAATGACTCAAACCTAGAAAACATTTCTCCTTAAAACTCAGCTTCTACTTTCCAATATGCTTACTAAGCTAGTACTTCTCCAAGTATGTTCCGTGGAGCACTAATCCCTGAGGATAGATATTGATAAGTTTTATATTAAAAAAAGAGCTCTGTGAACAAGCGAAGTTGTGAGCCGCTGGATTAATTGATGTGAACAAAGTTTCCTAATTGCAGAAATATTCAGTCCTTAGTATGATAACAGACAGACGTGAATGTCCAAAAGGGGTCGAGTGTACTTATGTGATCTCATTCATAGGGAGGAGTCCTTGGATGGTGTCAGCTGTCAACATGCTGGGCTGCTAACTAAAAGGTTGGAAGTTCAAGTTCACCCAGAGGTGCCTTGGAAGAAAAGACCAGTGATCTACTTCTGAAAAATCAGCCACTGAAAAGCTTATTGAGCACAGCTCTATTCTGACATACATAGGGTCATCATGAGTCAGAATTGACCCGATGGAAACTGGTTTACTGAGAATGGTGGTGGTGATGGGCTAGCAGTTCTGAGAAACGCAAGGATGAGAACATTGCTTCCCAGGAGAAACGGATATTCCTCACCCCTTACATGACAAAAGTAACAAGAGAACAATTGTATGTTGAACTGTGGCATTCCATCTCTTCGTCCTCTCCTGTCCTCATTTTCTTCTTTGACCAGCTTAGATTTTGAGTCCATTATTATAATCACACTTTTGCATACACCCTAGCCTCACCTGTGTTTCTCTGTCTTCATCATTCTTGAATGACACACACTCAACCCTGGTTAACTCCAGCTATCTGTTTATTTCAAATTTGCCTCAGTAGCTGAACAAGAATGGATGGAAACATATAACCATGCCCACTATTTTCCCTTCAGTTTGTGACCACTAACCTCAAGTGGGCCCCCAGTGCTATCCAGCAGGTTCACTGTATTTTCTTCATCCATTCATTCTCATTCTCTCCTGGGTGACTGTCTTGCACCCTCTCAAGTGTCCCCAACCTTGTAATACGTCTTCCTCCATCCTTGTTCTCAGCTGCTGGCCTTACTTCCTTTTTCACTGACAAAAGAGAAGCAGTCGGAAGAGAGCATCTACAGACTTCCACCATTGTGTCTACCAACCTATTTCCCTCTGTATTCACCTTTTCCTTCTTGTCACTATGAATCAATTGTCAGTGCTTTGGATCCAACGCCAACCACACCACTTGTGAACTAGATCCTGTCCATTCTTGCCTACTCAAGGTGAACTATCAAGCCATTTTCCCCTCCCTGTCCAACATCAGCAATTTTTCTATCAATAAATTAACATCTTTAATGTTTGAAAAGAGATAGACCTTCAAAAAAGATAGATTGACAAAGTGGCTTCAACAAAGGGCTGAAGTATACCAACAATTGTAGGCTTGGTACAAGACTGAGCAATGTTTCGCTGTACATAGGGTCACTACGAGTTGGAACTGACTCAACAGCACCTAACAACAGCAACAATGTTTAAAAGGAGCCCTGGTTGGCTCCTATCAGGAGACAGCATGAGAATACAGGAAAGGGCAGGAATCGGTCAGGTGGACACAGGGAACTTAGTGTGGAAAGAGGGAATGTGCTGTCGCATTGTGGTGATTAATGGCAGGAGACAATACGTGTGCAAATTTTTCTGTGATAAATTGACCTGGAGACTTTTACCTAAAGCACAATAAGCAAAGCAGGAGCCCTGGTTGCACAGTGGTTAAGAGCTAACAAAAAGGTATGCAGTTTGACTCTACCATTTGCTCCTTGGAAACCCTATGGGGTAGCTCTACTCTGTCCTACAGGGTCACTATGAGTTGGAATCATCTTGATGAAAATGAGTTTGGTTTTGACTTTAGTATTTTTTAAATTTGTATTGTTTTTTAAGAGAAAGTTCACAGCTTGAGTCAGTTTTACATACAAAAACTTATGTAGACTTTGTTATATGACCCTACCTGCTCTCCCCGCTCTGTGAGAGCACACTCCTCACCTTCCCCCTGAATCTTCCACATCCATCCAACCAGCTGCTGTCGTCTTCTTTCCTCTCAACTCACCTTCGGGCCGGAGCTGCCCAGATAGTCTCCTATACCTACTTAAGCCGAGAAGCACACTCTTCACCAGTATCATTTTAAATCTTGGAGACTATTTCAGTCTTTGTCTGAGGAGTTGGCTTCTGGAATGGTTTCAGTTCTGGGCTGACAGAGTCTGGGTGTCATGTCTTCTGGTAACTCTCCAGTCTGTCAGACCATCAAGTCTGGTCTTTTAATTGGAGTTCAAGTTCTGCCCTCCACAGTTCTCCTGTTCCCATCAGGGACTCTTTGTTGAGTTCCTTCTAAGAGGAGTATGGTGGCAGCTATGCACCATCTAGATCTTGGGGTCTTGTGTTGATATAGTCTCCGATTTATGCAGCCTTTTCTGTTTCCAGGGCTCATATTCCTTATATCTTTAATGTTCTCCATTCTCTTTAGCTCCAGATGATCTGAGACTAATTGATACTTCTTAGATAGCCACTTGCTAGTTTTTAAGACTCCAGATGCCACTCTCCAGAGTAGTATGTAGACCATTTTTTAATAAACTTTGCTGTGTCAGTTGACCTAAATGTCCACTGGAACCTTGATCCCTAGACCCCTGCCCCTGCTTTTCTTTCCCTTGAAGTGTTTGTGTATTTATAAGACATCTTAGCTTTGGTTTTGGTCCAGTTGTGCTGACTTCTCCTCTACTGTGTCTTTTCCCTCCCTTCAGCTAAAATAATTACTTTCTATTATCAAATTAATAAATATGCCTTGACATCCTCCCCACCCTTGTGACCATCAAAGACTGTTTTCTTCTGTGTTTAAACCTTTTCCTAAATCCTTAAAATAGTGGTCTCATTCCATATTTGTCCTTTCACAACTTATTTTACTTAGCATAATGCCTTCCAGATTCCTGTGTGTTTTGAGATAGTTCCAAAATTCATCTTTGTTCTTTCTCATTGCATAGTATTTCATTGTGTGAATACACCACAGTTTGTATATCCATTCTTCTATTGATGGGCAGCTAGGTTGATTCCATCTTTTTGCTATTGTGGACAGTGTTGTGATGAAAACTAGTGCACCAAATTGATTTCCAAAGTAATTGTACCATTTTACATTCCCACCAGCAATGTATAAGTATTCCAGTCTTTCCACAGTCTCTCCAACATTTATTAATTTATTATTTTTTGTGTTTTAGATTAATGTCATCCTTGCTGGGGAGAGATGGTATCTCACTATATTTTTGATGTGGATTTCTCTAATGGTTAATGATCATCGGCATTACTTCAGTTATCTGTTAGCCACTTGAATGTCTTTTTTGGTGAAGAGCCTGTTCATATCCTTTGCCTATTTTAAATCGGATTACTTGTACTGTTGTTGATGTTTTGCAGTATCTTTTAGATTTTAGATATTAGACTTGATTGGATTTGTCGTAGCCAATTTTTTTTTTTTCCCCTGGTCTGTAGGTTGTTTTTAACTCTTTTGGCGAAGTCTTTACGTGAGCATAAGAGTTTGATTTATAGAAGTTCCTAGTTACGTATTTTCTCTTCTGGTGTTTGTACATCTGTTTATGCAGTGTATTAGGGCTTCCAGTGTTGTTCCATAGTTTGTCTTCCATCATCTTTATTGTTTTAGATTTTATATTTAGGTCTTTGATCCATTTGGAGTTAGCTTTTTCTGTATAGTGTAAGATATGGGTCTTGTTTCTTTTTTTTTGCAGATGGATATCTAGTTATGCCAACATAATTTGTCAAAGAGACTGTCTTTTTCCTTTACACTGGAGAAGGGAGGTGACCTTAGGAAAGGATTTACAGTCTCACTTTAATCCTTTCTAACAAACAGTATACGAAAATCACAAAATGGAGGACAATCATAAAATATTGGGAATCATGGCCCAGCAAAATGGACACATATATTTTTTGGGAGGACACAATTGAATCTGTGACAGGTTCTGTTAACTTTTTTGATCATTTTTCTATTCTCTAATTCATTTAGTTCTGCTAATTTTTTGTTTGGTTTTTTTCTGGTGTCTGATGGGGTCTTTTGCTGCTCTCTTTATACTTGTTCTGTTTATAGCATTAATGCTTTGGTTTGGGCTCTTTCTGCGTTTTGGATATGTGTGCATTTATTGGAATAAGCTGACCTCTGAGCACTACTTTTGCTGTGCCCCAAAGTTTCTGATAGGATGTGTTTTTGTTCTCATTTGAGTCTGTGAGTTTCTTTATTCTGTCCTTGATTTCTTCTGTAACTCAGTAGCTTTTAAGCCAAGCCATGTGTTTGATTTTTTCCCTTGCTTGTCCATTATTGATTTCTACTCTTTTGGCTTTATTGCCCCAAAAGGTGTTTTGCAATCTTCCAGTGCTTTGGATTTTGTTAAGGTTTGCTTATGACCTAGTAAATGGTCTATTCTAGACAATATTTCATGTGCATTGGAGAAGAAGGTATACTTAGCTGCTGTTTGATGGAGTGTTTTATGTATGTCTATGAGGTCAAGTTGTTCAGTTGTGGCATTCAGATCTTCTTTCTGTGTCTTCACCAAGCTTTTTTCAAAAGTGATGTGTTGAAATCTCCTTCTCTAAGTGTGGAGTTTTCAATTTCTCTATTCAATGCTACTAGAGTTTGTTTTATGTATTTAGAAGCCCTATCATTGGGTGTGTAAATGTTTAGTATGGCTATATCCTCTTGGCGTATTGACCCTTTAGTCATTATATAGTGTCCTTCCACATCCATCATGGTGAATTCTACTTTAAAGTCTATTTTATCAGAAATTAATATTGCCACCAAAACAAAGAAACAAACAAACAAAAACCAGTGCCATATCCACTCTTTTTGGAATATTTCCTTAATATATATTTTTTCCATTGAGTTTTAGTTTGAGTCTTTAAGTCAAAGCTGTGTCTCTTGTAGACAGTATACAGACAGAGTTGTTTTTTTTTTTTTTTTAAATTTGGTCTGCCACTCTCTGCC
Source organism: Heterohyrax brucei (assembly GCA_028571685.1). Lineage (NCBI taxonomy): Eukaryota > Metazoa > Chordata > Mammalia > Hyracoidea > Procaviidae > Heterohyrax > Heterohyrax brucei. The sequence goes on from CM053166.1 coordinate 148,542,631, forward strand.
TCTCTATTGGTGCATTTAATCTATTTACATTCAGCATAGTCACTGATAGGTATGCATTTAGTGATGTCTTTTTTGGTTCATTGTTGACAGTTTCTTTGTTCCATTTAATTTTCTGTGCTCAGCCATTTTTCTTTACGTGTTTTCTTATCATATTTTTCATTGTTGCTGGTTTTGTATTTGCTGAGACTTTATGCTTTTCTTTTTCTTTTTTTTAAATTTTGATGTGTAGCATTGTTAGTTTCCTTTATGGTTACCTGAGTATATACCCTTATTTTTCTAAATTTAAACCCATCTTTAATTTCTTTGTATCGTCTTGAGTTCTTCTCCACATGAAAGATCTATGACTACATTTGTCAGTCGCTCTTTCTGTCATACTGCTGTCATCTTTGACATAATGACATCTCATTTTCCCTATTTTCAGTGTTGTAGCTTTGATTTATTTTTGTGATTTCCCTTTCTGGGTTGATATCTGATTGCTATCTCCTGCATTCTAGCCTTGGGTTGTTATGTTATTGATTTTCTTGCTGAGGACTTTCTTCAGTATTCTTGTAATTTTGGTTTGTTTCTTGTAAATTCTCTAACTTCTGTTTATGTAGAAATGCCCTAATTTCACCATCATATTTGAGAGACAATTTTGCTAAATATCTGATTCTTGTTGGCAATTTTTTTCTTCAAGGTTTTGTATGTATTATTCCATTGCCTAATTGCCTGCATAATTTCTACTGAGTAGTCTGAACTTAGTCCTATTGACTCTCTTTTGTAGATTATTTTTTGTTTATCTGTAGTTGCCTTTAAAATTCTCTCCTTTAGTTTTGGCAAACTTGATTATAGTATGTTTTGATGTCTTTATTTTGAGATCTTCCTTGTGTGGAGTTCAATGAGCATCTTGGATATTTTGCTGTCTTTCATGATATCAGGGAACTTTTTCCACCAACAGACATTAAACAATTTTATATGTATTTTCTGTTATCTCCCACTGTTCTATAGATTATACCTCTTGGTAGAGTCCCACATAATTCTTAGTGTTTCTTGATGTCTTAAAAATTCACTTATCTGAGTTTTCCTCAAATACATTGATGTCAAGTGCTTTATCTTCAGTCTCACTAATTCTGGCTTCCATTGCCTCAGTTTTGCTCCTTTGACTTTCTGTAGAGTTGTTTAAGTCTATAATTTTGTTACAGATCTTCTGAGCACCTGCATACTGTTTCTCTATGATTTCTTGCAGCCTGTACAATTTGTCATTATACTCTGTTGCATTTTGCCTGATCTCCTTCCTGATTTCCTCAAAAGTTCTAAATATTAATCTGATAATTCCAAGAAGTTCTCTTCATCTGGAAAATTTCTTGATTCTTTGTTTTGTAAACTTTCTGAAGCCATTGTGGTCCTCTTTAATTGATTTAATATTAACTGTTGTTTCTGAGCTATTAGTAAGTTGTTGCATTTATTTATTTAATGTTTGCTTACTGTGTTCTAGCTTCTTGTTTTGTTTTGTTTTGAAATACCCAAATAGGCTGGTTGTATGAGCTATTTTGATTGTTAGTGCTTTTGAGTCTCTAATGTCCTATCTTCAGATGGTTAGAGCTATTACTAGGCAGATGAGCCCAGCTGTCTGTTTACTTCTCTTATAGGGATCAGTTCAGGTGTCCAGGTAGTAGGTCATCAGATGTGTGGTATAGGCTGTCCTCTGCAGTCCTTGATGGGCAGATGTGATGAGTGTAGGCCCAGATATCTGGTTACACATGTTGAGAAAAACAGGGTGCTAAAAGCTGTCAGTGAGTGTCTGTGAGGAAGCCATGTCCCCATATGCCTGAGCCTAGAGAAAAGAACTGTTTCTCCCTTGAGTTCCTGGATTAGGGGAGCTGGCAGATTATTTTATTTATTTTTGCCCCTTTGTTTGTTAAATGGTTTCCTCTCTAAGTCTAGAAGAATGGCTTAGGATGTATGTCAGGAGTCCTTCTGGCCCAGGTATTGGCATCGGACTCTAGAGCTGAGCACAGTGCAGAGAAGGGCAAGGGAAGCTCTGAGAAGTGGGAGAGAGGTTTATCCCAAAGGAAAGATTTAGACCCTTGCCTGGTGGATTAGAAGCAATTTGCTTAGCTTTTGACAATTGAAGGTTGTTTTAAACTGATTCTGGAGGCGTGAGTAGGCTCCACATTGCTTGCTCTCTCTGTCTGAAGAAGAAGCTTACTAAAAGCTAGTGCTCCACTCACCAAGCTCACTGCCTGAAGGGTGCCAATTCCTGTCAGGTCAGGTCTGGCCAGTCTTAGGTACCTTTGGACTTATTCTCATTTTCCTATTGCGCAGTTTTATTTCTCAAATTTCTTGTTGATGTTCAGGGCTCAGGGCTCCTAGTATGTCATATATTATTGATTAATTTTTTGAGTCTTTGTTGTTAGAGGGATCACAGGAATCATCTAACTACTCCATCATCTTAGTCTTGCCTCTGGTTTTAATTTTTTAAAAATTACCTTCACTCCGGATTCAGGCCTATTGCTCTCCTCCTCATAGGAAGCATTCTCAAAACAGTTGTCTATACTCATTAGTTCTAACTTCTCCCATCCCATTTTTTCTCAGATCCTCTCTAGTCAAGCTTTTCCCACAACCACTCCACCAAAATGAATCATATCAAGGTCAACAATATCTCTTTAAATTGAATGGTTGTTATTGTGTTCTCATTTTGCTTGATTCAACATCAGCATTTGACACTATTGATCACTTCCTTCTTGAAACATTTCTTTTCACATGGCTTCTAGGACACCACACATTCTTGGTTCTCATCCCACTTTGATGACTACTCTTTGTTAGTGTACTTTCCAGGACCTTCCTCATCTCCCTGACAGCTAAACTATCTAGTTGTCATCTCAACTTGAAATTCAATACCAAAGCAACTATTTTCCTTAAAGCTGCTTCACTCATAGTCTTCTTTACCCATTCTTCTGGTTGCTCAGGCCAAAGCCTTGGCTCCTGTTTTTCTCTCATGTGCCACATCCAATCCATCAGTATTACTATCACTTGATTTTTTAAAAATATATTTATAATCTGATTACTTTTCACTGTCTCAACTGCTACTCTATTAGTCCAAGCCAGTGTCATTTATTACTTGGATCATTGCAAAATTAAACATGTAAATCAGATCATGCCGTGATCTGTCAGCACCCTCCCATGGCTTCTCTTCACAGTAAAACCCTAAGTCTTTCAAATGATCTGCAAGAGTCTATATGATCTTGCTCCCTCTCTAATAACCTCTCTGATCTCATCTCCTACATTTTCTTCCTTGATGACTCAGCTCCAGCCATATGGCCTCTTGTTATTTCTTATATATAGCAAGCAAACTGCCAGAGGGCCTCTGCTGTTCCCTCTAACTGGAACCTTCTTTCCCCGTACAGCCACAGGCTTACTCACTTCCCTCAGGTCTTTGTACAATTGACACCCTATTTAAAAAGTGTTACCTCCTGCATGCTCTATTATCAACTTTGGCCAAGCCAAGTGCCGTGGAGTCGGATCCGACTCATTTTACCCTGCTTAATTTTTCTCCAAAACAGATACAACTTTCTGACATATTGATATTTACTTGTCTGTTTATTATCTCTCTCCACCCACTAGGATATATATGTTTCAGGGAGACAGGAATTTCATTTTGTTTACTGTTACCTCCCTAGTACCAAACACACTGCCTGGCACATAAGTGCTCAATAAATAACTATCGGGTTAATGAAGTAATAATAAGTGTAACAGGAGTTATTAGACTCTGGCATCTTAAAGTGGGAAGATATCTCATGCCTCATCTAAAGCAAATCTCTTCCCACTGCAGTAATCCTCGACACTGCATTCCTGGAAGTTGGCCATTTAGTCTCTGCGTGAAGTATTTCAGGGAGCTCCGTACATTATAAAACAAAATGTTCCATAATGGAAGGTATTTAATTCCTAGAAATACTTTTGCCAAGAGTACTTTTTGATATGTGTTATTTTTAATAAGAATTAAGTGTACAACAAAATGCCAAATATTCAAAGGAGAAGTAGTAAAAGTGCATTTCCCCGCCTCCACTCCTATCAGCCTATTCTATGTCACCCTTATTTTTTTCCAGGATTCTTGTGCAAGTCCTTTAGAAACATAGGTCAAGTCATGTTGCTTCTCTGCTGAAACCTGCCAAGGTCATCTCATCTCTTCAAAGTAAAAGCTAATTTCACCTCTGTTGCCCAGCCACTAAGTTCTGCTCATGGAGGCAAACTCTTCTGGTAGTTTCCTTTGTGTTTTTCCAGAAATAGCTTCCATATTATGCATATATATCTGTGCCTCTGTGTGTATAATCCTTTTAAAATTATAAACATTGTTTCAAAACTTTCCTTTTTGTTACTCAATGTCTTACTCATGATTCTTTTTTTAAACTATACACACTATTTTCTGCCTCCCTTTCTTATTACTTGATATCTACCTCATTCTTTTCAAGGCTACATAGTTATCCATTGAATGGCTATTGTATTTTCCAAGGATTCCTAGACTGGAGCTCATGTATGAACTTCAGTGAGTCTATGAGCCTCCTGAAATTGCACGTGGATAGTTGTATGCATGGACACAGATAGGTACATCCTCCTGGGGAGAGAGCCCACACATTTTATCAGATCCAAAGCAGTCTGGGACCGAAAAATGATTAGGAAACACTATTTAAAATAATAATAATAAAAACCCACTGCCATCAGGTTGATTTTTGACTCATAGTGACCCTACAGCACAGAGTAGAATTGCCCCTTAGAGCTTCTAAGACTCTAAATCTTTTTTCTTTTTTATTGTATTTTAGATGAAGGTTTACAGAACAAACTATTTTCTTATTTAACAATTAGTATACATATTGTTTTATGACACTGATTAACAACCCTACAACATGTCAACACTCCCCCTTCTCAGCTTAGGGTTCCCTACTACCAGCCTTTCTGTCCCTTCCTTCCTCCACCTTCTAGTCTTTGCCCCTAGGCTGGTGGACCCCTTTAGTCCTGTTTTGTATTATGGGTCTGTCCAATGTTTGACTGGAGGGTGAATCTCAGGAGTCACTTCATTACTGCACTGAGGGTGTGTCTGAAAGCCATGCTCTCAGGGATGCTCCAGTCTCTGTCAGGCTAGCAAGTCTGGTTTGTCTTTTTGAGTTAGAATTTTGTTCTATATATTTTTTCTCCAGCTCTGTCTGGAACCTTCTATTGTGATCTCTGTCAGAGTAGTTGTGGTGGTTAGCCAGGCACCGTCTAATTGTACTGGACTCTGGGAGAGGTCGTGGTATTCGTTCATTAGTCCTTTGGACTAATCTTTCCCTCGTGTTTTAGTTAGCTAGTACTTGAACAGAAATACCACAGAGTGGATGGCTTTAACAAAGAAAAGTTTATTCTTACACAGTCCAGTAGGCTATAAGTCCAAGTTCAGGACGTCTGCTCCACAGGAAGCCTTTCCCTCTGTTGGGTCTGGAAGAAAGTCTTTGTGTTGCATCAGTCTTTGACTGAGGAGCATCTTGGCACAGGAACCTCAGGTCTGAAGGATGCACTCTACTCCCAGTGCTGCTTTCTTGATTGTGTGACGTTCCCAATTTTCTGCTTGCTTCCCTTTCCTTTTATCTTTTGTAAGATAAAAGAATAAAGGGTAGTGCCAGTCACATTCTAGGGAAACCCCCTTTACCATGGAGCAGGGAGGTGACCTTATGAAGGGGTTTACAGTCCCATCCTAATCCTGTTTAGCATACAGCATAGGAAAATCACAAAATGGAGGGAAATCACACAAAACTGGTAATCATGACCCAGCCACATTTCTATACATATTTTTGGGGGGAACACAATTCAATCCATGATACCTTGTATCTTTAGTTGTCTTCATTCTCTCTTGTTCCTGAAGGGGTGAGACCAGTGGTGTATCTTAGATGGCCACTCAGAGGCTTATTAAGACCCAGGGTGCTAGTCACCAAAGTAAAATGTAGAATATTTTCCTTATAAACTTTGCTATGCCAGCTGAGCTAGGTGTTCCCCGAGACTATGTCCCTACAGCCTTCAACACAGCAATTCAGTCCCTCAGGGAGTTTGAACGTGTCTATGGAGTTCACAGAAACCTTGGTTGCTTAGTGGTTAAGTGCTAGTCTGCGAACCAAAGGTTGGCAGTTCAAATCTGCCACATGTGCCTTGGAAACTCTATGGAACAATTCTGCTCTGACCTATAGGGTCGTTATGAGTTGGAATCAACTTGGTGGCAGTGTGTTTTTGCCTTGGCATGGTGCTTGCATGGCCTTGAAAGGCTATAAATCTTTATGGAAGCAAACTACCATATCTTTCTCCCAAGGTGTGGCTAGCGAGCTCCAATGACCAACCTTTTGGTTAGCAGCAAAGAACTTTCATCACCGTGCCATCGGGGCTCCCAAGAGTATTATGCTGAATCTAAATATGCTTCCTGAGATGTATAACCTTTGTCCTAATTCTGACCTTTAGAACTGTTCTGTCAGAGCCTACTACATAGAGAATACTCAAAACATATTTATAAATGAATGAATAGACAGCACAAAATAAATCTACTCCTTCATCTGTGTATTAACCTTTGGCTGGCTTGAAGAAAGCCATCATATCCTTCTAAGTCTTCACTTTTCCAAGGTTTAATGACTGACTTCCTTTAACTTTTCCTAATTTAACATGATTTTCAAACCACTGGACATGCTCTAATGCCTTCAGAGGCAAAGCCCATTGTGTTCAGGTTGATTCCAACTCATAGGGACCCTGTAGGACAGAGCAGAACTGCCCCCATATGATTTCCAAGTGGTGGCTGGTTGATTCAAACTGCTGACCTTCTGTTTAGCAGCTGAAATCTTAACCACTATACCGCCCGGCCTCCATGGCTCTGATATAGTAGGTTAAAGAAAAAAAGGTGAGGTAGACCAGGTATAAGTGAGACAAATGTTAAAGACAAAACTTGTGAGGAGTCCATGTGGATGTCTAAAAATGATCACATTCAACCAGTATCTCTACCACTGTGTATGCACGTATCTATCTACCTAAAATAAAGGAACTTCGTATAACAATTTCGGCTCATGGGCTGCCAGTTGGCAAATCTAATAATTTGGAACTGAAACAGTTTCTCAATACTCCTTTTATATCTTCTGCACTCAGTCACCTCATCCTTATCATTCTCACGCACCCTGAAATTTAGTCACACTAAAGTCTTCTGCTTCTTATTTTTTCTCTTGTTCCTTTGCCCACATGGTTTTCTGCACAAAATGCTTGTGCTGATTATTCTCTATTTGCTCCTCTGGATACACTTTTCATGCTTTGCCATCTTTTTTTTACCCTCAGAGACTGACCTTTAGGTAGTCTATTATTTGGATCCCTTGACGTTTGGCTTCTTTTTGGATATGACCAGTGGGAGACACTATCAGGAAACTGAAGATCAGAAGCAGATTGAAGTCTAGTTATTTATTCCCCTGGCTCCCTCTCTGTGGGGTTTCTGCAGGTTGGCCAAGTCCTTCTAGAAAGGAGTACTGCAAATAAAAGACTCATTTGGGTGGCCATCTTTTATAGCTACACCTAGTCTCTCTAGGTTCCAGTAACTACTTCCTCCCTTTGGCAGTTTACTTTTAAGGATGGTAAAGACTTCCTAGGGGTACATCCTTGTTGGTTTTCCTTAACCCTGCTCACACTGTTGCAAACAATCCCTCAATAAGCCACACTCACCTACGTTATTTGAGTGTGCCATCTGTTCCCTGTTGAATCCCTAACTGCTACACTGACCTTCCTTCCCTTGCTTAGTAGGTGAATTCCACCTTGTTCAGGACCCAGCTCCTTTGTGAAGCTTTTTCAAGTCTTACTGGAGAAGTTAGCTACTCCTTCACCTCTTTAAGAACACTTCTTGTATATTACTAAAGGTATTTCAGAGATTAGAAAAGGATAGACTACTACAGAATTCATTCTGTGAAGTCAGCATAACCCTGATACCCAAACCAGGTACAAATGGCACAGAAAAGGGAAATTAAAGACAAATATCTCTCATGAACTTAGATGCCAAAATCCTCAATAGAATTCTAGCCAATGCAATTCAACAACACATCAAAAAAATAATTCACCGTGATGAAGTGGGATTCATACCAGAGACGCAGAGAAGGTTCAACATTAGAAAAGCAATTAATGTAATCAACTACATAAACAAAAAGATGACAAGAACCACTTGATTTTACCAATTGGTGCAGAAGAATATTTATTACAGTATTCTGTGCTTATTTATACATGTTTCTCCCATGAGATCTTAAGCTTCTTAAGGCAAGGAGTGTAGCTTATTCATTATTATGGTCTCTGCTTCCAGACAAATAGATATTGATTACCTGTTTGTTATCCCTTTTCTTTCTTTTGGCTGGGGGGTGGAGAAATCCATGGGAAGTATTTGTTTTTATGTTTATTTGAAATTATTTGATTTTCAAAAGAATTGCCTGCACTCTGTAAAAAAGTTAAAACTAAGAGAAAAAGAGGAAAATAAAAGTGAAAGTCTATACCTCATATCCATGCTAGAGATAACCATGCTACTAGTTTGGCATGTGTATCTTTTCAGTACTTTTTCTACACATGTAAAAGCATCAATTTATGTACACATGACAGACACATATATTTCTCTGCCACTTGCTTTTTTCACTTGGGAATACATCACAACTATCTTTCTCTGTCAGCCTACATAGGCATACAGACTCATTTCATTGTTCTTTTTTTTTTTTTAACGACTGCGTTGTATTCTACTGTAGGAATCTACCATTATTTAGTACATCTCCTATTATTGGACATTTACCAAAAAAAAAAAAAAAAAAATCCCAAACTTTTTGCCGTCAAGTTGATTTTGACTCATAGCAACCTTATAGGGCAGAATAGAATTGCCCCATAATGTTACCACAGAGCAGCTGGTGGATTCAACTGCTGACCTTTGGATTAGCAGCCATAGATCTCTACCAGAGTTCTACTGGGCATTTCGGTTATCTAATACTTTTCATGCAATGTAACTCAAAACACAGAGACACACTGGATAAAATATGACAAAAATATGCAGTAGGCCTGAATAGTAAGAAATAAAGCCCCCAGTTTACAGAAACAAAAAGTGAACTCAAAATCACAGCAATGAGAGTGAATCGAAATTTCACAACACAAAGGGATAGAGATCCAGGTATATGTCTTACAGACTGAGGTTTTAAGTCCTTTCTAGTATGTGGAATTGAGTTAGAATGGTGTGCTTCCTGCATAAAACAAGGAGCAGAAGAGAGCCACTCCATCCATGAATGGGGACCAGATTTGTCCAACGGAAACATGATAATAACACTTCTTATTTAGTACTCATTATGTGTCAGGTACTATTCTACACATTTTGCATTATTATTTTATTTTCCAAAAACATCATGAGGTAGGGAATATTGTAATCCTCTTGCTTATGATCACAAAGGTAGAAACTGGCAGATGCAGGATTCAGATTCAGGCAGCCGGATTCCAGGATTCACTCTTAACTACTGCTATACTGCTTCTCCACAAACAGAATATAGGTTATCTGCTCTAGGATGGAGTGGAAATAAACTCATCCATAAAAGTTAAGAACCTTAAACTTGAGCTGCGCTCCAGTATGAGACCAAATTCATACTACCAACATACTATAGAAAACCTAAGGTAAATAACACACAGAGCTAGAACCAGAATAAGACTTTGGCAGAGGCAAATAAAAAGTTGTCCATATGGCCACATCTACAACTCAGAATCAAATTCTCACAGAAGGGTTCTCCCAGGAGACAACTCCTGCCAAAGATAAGCTCACATGCAAAAATTATAAAACACATGAAGAAACTCATCTCAATAAGAGTCAGTGTTACTGTTTATGTTAGGTGCTGTCAAATTGGTTCCAACTTAGAGCAACCCTGTGTACAACAGAATGAAACACTGCCTGGTCCTGTGCCATCCTCAGAATTGTTGCTATGTTTGAGTCAGTAGGTACAAAAGATGGGAGAATTTAGTGCTGAGGAAGGGGCTACAGATAACGCAGAATTCTGAAAGAAACTTTAAAATAGTGCATTTACAGGATGCTGTCCTACTGATCTCTTTCTAGATGGTAGATGAGAGGGTGGAGAGGAGGAGACAGGAGACAGTTAAGAGGATACGACAAGTATAAAATGATAAGGAGGAGTGTTCTGTCACCGGGCAAGGCCAGAAGAAGGACCTGCAGATATGCAGGCATGCAAATTTAATTTGGATTGTATACTTTCACTTAATCACAATAAAAGATTTTTTTTTAAAAAGTATGATTAAAATGTTCAAAGAGATAAAAAGAACAGAATACATAAGGCAAGAGTGTATATAAACATATCAAAGAGAAATTCTAGAAATGGTGACTATAAAAAGTATGGAAAAAGCACCAGGATGCACATCGAAACATATTAGTTCTGGTTACACGGAAGTGTTCGAAAGTCAATTGAAAGGTTAAACTACCAATGGCGCATAAGTGAAGACAGGATTAGTGAAATAACAGATAGATCTGAGATAATTAAAGAACATAGGACAGTGATATAAAAATGCTAAATATGAAAGAGAAACTGAAAGACAGATGATAAAATAAGACACTCCACTTACATCTAATAGAAGTTCCAGAAGGAAAAAAATAGAAAGAGAAATAGCTGAGAATTATTTCATAAGTAAGACGTGAGTCCACAGATTGAAATCACCGACCTAGTACTAAGCTGAATAAAGGCAAATTAATGGTTCCTAGATGCATCATAAAGATCCCTGGTGGCACAGTGGTTAAGTGCTTGGCTGCTACCTGAAATGCCTATGGTTTGAACTCATGAGCCACTCAGTGGGAGAAAGGTGTGGAGTCCACTTCCATAAGGATTTACAGCCTTGCCAATCCTACGGGCAGTTCTACTCTATGAGTCAGAATTGACTCAAAGAAACACATACACAGACACACACATCTATATCTATAGATATATATTGATGCACCTATGAGGCAGCTCTACTCTGTCCTATAGGGTCGCTATGAGTCTGAATCAAACTCGAAGGTGCAAAACAAGAAGAAATATTATGGCGAAAATACATATATCAAGGGAAAATCTTAAAACCTACCAGAGACAAATAATACTGAAAATATTTCTGTATGATAGATTTCTGAAAGTTGAATTTCTGAATCAAGGGATGCCAAACCAAGCCAAGTGCCGTCGAGTTGGATATATGCACTTTAAAAAAATGAATGTATTTTAAATGAATGAGTGAATTAATGATCCATTAGAACCATTATTCTTCTCAAACTGAACTTCCTATTTCTTTTACTACAGACTCAGATTCCACCCCCCCCAACTAGCTATTTATTTATATATTTGCAAGTGCATCACCACTATTGATTCATATTGAGCTTGAGGCCAGTTAAAATCCCCAGGACTTCTGCAAATGAAGGACTGTCAAATGAGGTCCTCTCTAGCATGTACTTGAGCTATTAATTTTTAAAACTTAGATGCAGGACTATTCAGATATTAGAGAGATCATTCACAGCTTGACCCATTAGAAGAAGGTTTCATAAAGGAAGTAGGACTGAGACTGATTCACATTTATTTTAGGTGGGAGGGGACAGAGGAAGGCTTCTAGTTTTATGGGATGAAGTAAAACAAGTGACGAGATGCATGAATAGGTCATAAGATAGAAAGTGGGTTCGGGGTGGGAGAATTAAAAGATACGGTTCAATAGCCAGGCAGGATGAGGCCAGACTATAGAGGGTCTAGGAAGCCAGGCACAATGGTTTGGATATGGGCAATCGGGAATCATTTCAGCTCTTTAAAAAGGAACTTATGTGGTCTCTGACTAGCCAAAGGAATGTTAACTAAGCCATGGAGGAATGGAGAGACTGGCTGAAGTAATACATGCCCCAGGTTCTTCTACTTTCAAGTTAGTGGGCAAGTCATCCTGACAAGTCACCAAGCTCAGCAAACAGCTCAGGGACATTGGCCAAGACATTAGGATGACTTGGTGTTGAACCATCTGACTAGTAAGAACAACATGTAATGAAAATGCTGTGGCAAGACTGAAAAAGGTGGTTAGGAAGACTAGGCTCACAGCAAATTCAAGATGCTTTGCAGCTAAGTGGAAATTATAGGAAAGTGTGATATTGTGTGCAGGAAAACAAGAGGCAGAATGGGAGAGTAGAAAACACACTGCAATAATCACCAGAAAGCCTTAGCTCTAGTCCCAGGTCTACCTCCCACTAGGAGGTCACTTTGTTGCAGACATCTTAGATATCAAAGTTCAGTTTCCTCATTTGCAAACCTGCTAGAATACAGACTCTACAAGGATAATAACCAGATCTACTTTGTTTACTTCTGTATCCCTAGCCCTTAGCACAAGTTCTGGCACATAGTAGGGGCTTGGTAAATATTGACTAAATGGATGAACCAATGACTGAAGGCACTAGTGCCTGTCCTGCTTGCCTCATAGCTTCATTCTGAGATTCAAACAAGATAAAAAAAACCAAAGCAAACCAAACCCATTACCATTGAGTTGGCTCTGACTTATAGCAACTCTGTAGGGTGGAACAGAACTGCCCCCACAGTGTTTCCAAGGAATGACTGGTGGGTTTAAACTGCCAGTCTTTTGGTTAGCAGTTAAAATACTAATCAATTCTATGGTAATAAAGGAAACCCATGGAAAGCCTGGTGATATAGTGGTTAAGTGCTATACCTGCTAACCAAAAGGGCTGAGCAGTTCAAATCCAGCAGGAACTCCTTGGAACCTCTATAGAGAGGTTCTACTGTGTCCTATAGGGTCCCAGTCAGTTGAAATTAACTTGATGGCAGTGGCTAAAGGAAACTCTGGTGACATAGTGGTCACAGGCTACAGCTGTAAACCAGAAGGTCTGCAGTTCAAATCCACCAGGCACTCTTTTAGAAACTCTGTGTGGCAGTTCTACTCTGTCCTATACAGTTGCTATGAGTCAGAATCAACTCAACGGCAATGGGTTATGGTTATAAGTTATAAAGGCTTGTTATAGTACTTTGAGTGTGAAATGTAAGTGGGCTAAATTCAAGTTTTCTTAGCATGGGAAGTAAGAAAAGTGTCATAAGACCCTTCAAGTGACTTGCCCCATTTAAGAAACATTATCATGTGTTGTGTATTATGTTCTGTTGCTTGTACTCAGTGTGTTCATGGTAGGGATAATAACAATGTTAATTATAGTTACCATACACTGACTGTATACAATGTACTATGTTCTATCTCTCCCCTTAAAAATATTCTGTAAAGAAAGTAGTAACACTCCCATTTTACAAATGAGTAAATTGAGGTTCAGAAGGGTTAAATGACTTGCTTTAAAATGGTGGTGAGGGAATTGTAGAACTAGATATTTTGTCTTATGTCTGTGTGACTCTAAAGACAGTGGAAGGAAACCACAGATAAACAGATTTCTTCACACCATAAGGATGACCTTGCTAATAGAGAGAACAGTCCAAACATGGAATGGGCCGTCTCCAGAGCTAAGGAGTTGCTCATCGCTGGTAGCGAGAACACTATATAGTTTGCAGGGCACAGTGTAAAATAAAGTGTTTGTGCTCCCACTAAGCCAGCCCTTGCTGGAAGTTTTCAAGCAGTTAGCCAGCCTGTAGGCCAGGATGATAGAGTAAGGAATCAGCGTTAGCTGAGGCACTAGACCAGATGACCTTAATCTGAATTTGTACTCTATTAACCCAAAAAGGTTAGGGCCAGGGTTTCAAACCAGTTTGCTCTGTTTTGAACCTCTGCTGAGAATTTGAATTTCTGACAAGTTCCCAGTAAATTATACATAAGAATCATATAAGGGATCGTATTAAAATGTAGATTCTGATTCAGTATATCTGTGGTGGAAATTTCCATTCTCAGCAGGGAACTTGTTGGAAATGTAAATTGTCAATAGAGATTTGAACCAGAATGAACCCAGTTCAAAGCCCCGGTTAGGGTAGATTTCCAAGATGGTTAACCTGACACTTCAGAGGCCTTCAGATGAGGGAGAATTCTGCAAGATGACTCAGCAAGATCCATGGTCCTATGATCATCTGGGGACACCGAACACATGCTCTGCCCTGTGAGGCAGCACAAGCACTCAGGAGAAAACAAAACAAAACAAAACAAATCAACTCCTTTTGTGGTGGTGAGGTAATAGTTGAAAGAACCACGGCTGTGGGGTCAGACGTACAGGGTTCAAAATCCTGACTCTCCCACTAACTAAATAGGTATATATCTTTGAATAGTCCTCTTGACCCTCTCTCGAGATTGTTCCCTACTCTGAAAAACAATAATAGTACCTGCCTTGTAGAGTTGTAATGTGTTTTCAGATGAGAAGATACAAGCTAAGTGGATCTGATATTGAAAGCCTGGAGTAGATGTGAGTTGCTTTTTTTTTTTTTTTCTAATTTTGTGGGGGTAGGTTAATATTTGGTAGCTGGCCACCTCTTGAGCACTGAGAATTCTAGTAGACATGTCTGCCAGACGCACCTAGGGACACAGTGGAGTGGTGGTGGTGGCCTCTGTGTGAAGGGAGAGCAGGGCTGCTGCTAGTAGACAGAAATAACAATGAACCATCAAAGAGTATAGGACTAGCAAGGTCTTTCTGTTTAAATCCAATCTTGGAATCCTGCCAGGGGAGTGTTTTACCTAGGCTGACTTTTCACAGGATCAGAACAAAGAATAAAATTCACTCCTGACAGACCAGCAAAGATACATGTGTTAGCCACTTGAATAATAGCAAGAACTTTAACACCTCTCTGTATGTCTGAAAGACTCCTGTCCCACATCTTCAGAATTCTGTGAAATTACCTCCGTAGCCAAGTTCCGATGCCCTTAGTTTTCCAGAAACTTCCTTGTCCTTGTTTTATGCAGTGCAGAAAGAATGGTGTGAGAACTAAGGAAACATTGCAGTAAATCACTGAATGGCTTGGCTTTCTTTCTTCTTCTTCTTTATTTTTTAATAAAAAGGAACACTCAAATCAAACCATCATGTACTAATTCCCCACCATGTCCATGTACTAATGCATCACATTTTCTTACTCAGGATGGGTGGAACATTTCTTTTTGTTTTTGTTTGGGGAGGGGACCTGTTTATTTGGCCTTGGGTTCATCTCATAACTTGTCTTTCCACTAGATTGCATAAGCCATACATGTGCACACATTTTTTTTATTTTTATAGAGAGTCTGGATTTTTAATATCTACTTCTACTTCAGTACTGTTCTGCTTTGACCTTTTCTACTGGACCCTCATTTCCCTGTGAATATTCATTTTGCAATCTTGCATACTTACTCTGCCCAATTTCTTTGGCTACAAGGCACTGCTCTAGGTCCATAAATATGAAACATTTCCATTTTGGGGGGCTGAGCATCAGGAAGTCCTTAGGTAGAACAGAGTAGGTCTTGGAAGTTCACTGAACAGTTACTTTAATAGATTTTCATCTTCTTTCACATCTCTTCCCTTCCTTCCATCTCCTAGGTTATTACCCTAGTTCAACTCTTTGTCTACTGTCTTCTGGACTGTCGTAATAACTTCTTAACCAGCTGCACCATATCCAGTCTCTCTCTTTCCAAACTGTCTTAAATATAGCTAACACTAATCACTCTAAACCATAGCTCTTGGTGAAAGATCCCTAGTAGCTCTGTCTTGGCTATCGAGTAAGATACAAACTTCCCACCCTGGCATTCAAGTCTCTCTGCAGTTTAGCTCTCATCTGTCTCTCTTTTTAGTTTTCTCTCTCATTATTCTTCTGCACATGACTTTGTGTTTAGCCAAACTTGACCACTCTTTGTTTCTTGAACACACCCTATGGTTTGCTCTTTGAGTTTTTCTGTCACCTGGAATTAACTCCTCTTCAAAGAGCTCTGTACTCCATCCTGCTCATTATTTAAAGCCCATGTCAAATGCCACTAACTTCCCGAAGGTTTTCCAAAAGCTTCAGCTCAACATGATCTTTCTTTTCTCCGAACTTTCACGGCGCTTAGCATTATTTTACAGCACTTATCATATGGTGCTTATTGTGTCTATATGTGTAATAAATGATAATAATTTACTTTTTTTTTAATGTTCACTGTGTCTCAGACTGCTAACTGCCTTTTAGGTATTATGTACATCATTTGGCAGCCAGAAACAGTGTTGTCAGGTGTCATTGAGTGGGCTCTTGAGCTTATCATTGCAGCGACTGTGTCAATCCATCTCATTAAGGGGCTTCCTCTTTTTTGCTGATCTTCTACCTTACTAAGCATGATGTCCTTTCTCCATGGATAACATGCCCAAATAGCATGAGATGAAATCTAGCCATTTTTGTTTCAAAGGAGCATTCTAGCTGTACTTCTTTCAAGACAGATTTGTTCACCTTCTGGCTATCCGTGGTGTATTCAATATTTTTCACCAACACCATAATTCAAACGCTTCCATTCTTCTTCAGTCTTCCTTTTTCATTGTGCTCAGAAACTTTACATGCTTAAAAAATTACTGAAGACTCCAAAGAGTTGTTTTCTTTTCTTTTTTTTTTTTTTTAAATTTGGGTTACATTTATCAGTATTTACCACATTAGAAATTAAAACTAAGACACTTAAAACATTTATATATTATTTCAGTAAAATAATTATATTAAAGCCATCACATAGATCAACAATAATTTTTTTGCAAAGATACTGTATTTTCCAAAACAAAAAAATTAGTGAGAAGAATAGCATTTTTCCCCCAATTTTACAAATTTCTTTTTTTTAGTGCTATGAAACTATAGATAACACAACACAAATATCTTTTAAATATATAGGTTAATAGAAAATACCTGGATTCTCATATTACTCTTGCATTCAATCTGTTGCAGTATCACATGTCATGTGGCCTCTGGAAAACTCTGTATGCTTATGAAAGGATGACAATGAAAAAAAGCAAAACAAATCTTAGTATTTTTATGAGAATGTTTTGATCTCACAGATCCTGCAGATCCCTGAGCCACACTTTGATAACTGCTGATCTACATCAAAGTGCTAACATGTATAATATGCTTAGAACATTTCCTGGCACATAATAAGCAGCATGGAAGTGTTAGCTATTATTATATTCCTCAATCCTCACAACACATCCCCTGCCATGAAGTATGTACTATTATTACTCCTACTTTGCAAATGGAGAAATTAAGGCACAGAGAAATTAGGTAAATTGGCCACAGTCACGCAAGTTAGTAATAGAAAGTGGTACAGCTAGAGTTCTAAGTCACTAAAATAATTATTCCCAGCACCTAGGTTCTTAAACACTATATTAGATAGTCTCTTCACCTACCCAATGAACGAGTTAAGAGCAGGGACTGGGTCATGACATTTCTATATCCCTGAGGTCTGACTCAGAACACGTTGAACTTTGAGTAATCTTGGCATTCATGAACGGTCGTTAGGCAGACAGACTCTAAAACTGAAATCCCGAGGGTGATGACATTGACTTTAAATGTACCAGGAAGGTCAGAAAGTTGAAAAGAAATCCATGGACTTCAGAATCAAACAAGGATGGATTTGAATATCAATTCTGTTATTTCCCAGCTATGTAACCTTGATCTGGTTATTAATATACTTGAGCCTTAGTTTCCTGTTTTGTAAAATGGTAATAATAACCTTTCTCATAGACTGTTGTGAGGATTAACTGTGATAAGAGATAAGAGATGGGCAGTAACAGTTAGTTTGCTTTATTCTTTTTTGACCTCATGGTATGTAAGCTCCTTGAGGGCAGGGTTTTTTTTTTTTTTTGGTCCCTTTTGTTTGTTGCTGTATCCCAGAGCCCACAACATTGCTTATTATTTATTCAATACATAAAGTAATAAATGAGTGACTTTTCATATGTGGGCTAGCACAGTATAGGGTACATAGCAAACCAAAAAACCCACTGCAGTCAAGTCAGTGCTGACTCATGGCTTCCCTATAGGACACAGTAGAAGTGCTCCACAGAGTTTACAAGGAGTGCCTGGTGGATTTGAACTGCAGGACTTTTGGTTAGCAGAAATAGTACTTAACCACTGCACAACCAGGGTTTTCACAGGGTGCATACTCAAAAGCTCACTACTGTCAAGTCAATTCCAACTCATAGCAACCCTATAGGACAGAGTAGGATTGTTCAGTAGAGTTTCCAAGGAGTGCCTGGTAGACTCGAACTGCCAACCTTTTGGTTAGCAGACATAGCACTTAACCACTATACTACCAGGGTTTCCAATAGAAATCCCCATAGAATTTCTGAAGAGTGTTTAGCAGACCTGCACTGCCAACCTTTCGGTTAGCAGATGAAGCACTTAACCACTATGCCACCAAGATTACTATTGGGTACATAGGAAGTGTCTTAATATTATGCTGAATGTATTGAATTGAATAGTAGTGCTGATTAGAGAGAGCTTTGGCAGTACAGTGGCTAAGAATTTGGCTGCTAACCAAAAAGTCAGCAGTTCAAATCCATCAGCTGCTCCTTAGAACCATATGGGGCAACTCTACTCTGTCCTGTAAGGTCACTATGACTTGGAATCAACATGGCAAGGTTTTTTGTTTGTTTGTTTGTTTTTTTTGCCTTACTGATTAGAGCAATTGTAGTTTCCCCAGGCCATTTCATTTCCATCAATAATAACTACCTATGGATGACCCCGTGGTGGGTATAATTATGTCCATAACTGCCAATCAGCTGTCAATTGGGCATGCCTTGGGAGCTGCCTACTTCCCTTCTGTGAACTGTTCTCTGGGAAGCCACATTTGAGTGGTCCCAAGAGACACAAAACGGCAGCTACTACCCCTGTGGTTGGCTCTGCCAGTCTGGTAGAACTAGGACCCCTACTGACAACACAGCTTCTCTGTGCTCCCTGCTCACTCTGGCTCTCTGTTGCTATTTTTTACCTAGCACTCAGATGAAGTTTCTAGGAGGTCCCTATCCAGTTTTCTCTGAACAACAAAGTTGCCCTCGCACGATGTTCTGTATCACACCGCCTCCTTCCTTTTCACTGCATCTTTGAAGTGCTGTCCAGTGCTCCATTCTTAATTGCTTTCCATTTCTATGATAGCTTTTAGGGAAATCCTTTACGTCGCTCACAGTTTTAGTAAATGGTCTGATGAGATTCTGGTTTTCATCTGATTTTAATTCCTTCTCTTTGAGGGATGAAAAAGGACTTTACTTTCAGCTGTTCTTGTTAAACGGTAAGTCACCGAAGTCTTCTGTCAGGCTGCTGCCTTCATGTCGAAAGACTTTTCACTTTCCCTCAGTGACATGTTGTGACTTCACAACTAGAGAACATGCAGTTATCATGACCGCACAGTCCTCTTCTGCTCCTCTGGGTCCGTTCAGGCTTCTTGAGTGTAACTGAACTTCCCCAACGTTCAATTTTTTATTGGTTTTGAAAAAGAAGCTTGTTTCCTCAACTCCCTCCGAAACACAGTCACTAAATAACCACTGCCCTCTGATACAGAAGTACCCTCTCTCACACACACACACATATGTGTACACATATGTATACACACACATACTAACATACTCTGGCAGAGTAGAAAGGCAAAAATATTATTTTTCACTTACATAGATTCTGAATACCGATGAATTTAAAAATCCGGTTTGTTAACTTGGAATGCATGGGTAGCTTTCCAATGGTCTGTGAACCTCCTGAAATTTTTCCCTTCAGTAATTTATTGAGCATCTACTATGTGCTGGGAGTCCCTGGGTAGGTGACCAGTTAATGTGAATGACTGATAATTGAAAGGCTGTGGTTTGAGTGCACCCAGAGGCACCCCAGAAAAAAAGACCTACCTCTAAAAAAATTAGTCATTGAAAACCCTATGGGGCACAGTTCTACTCTGACATACATGGGGACACCATGAATGAGTTCACTTGATGGAAACTGTTTTTGACTATGTGCTGGGCACTGTGGTAGGCTTATGTCATGAAATTTAACCCTTGCCATAGCTTTTGACATTATTGTGATCTTCATTTACATGTAAGAAAATGGAGTCTCAGTGAGGTGAACACCCAATCACTAAATCTGATTCCTCATCATCAACAAGCTTGCCAAGTTGAAAGGAACAGTTGATGTTCCTACACATGCGAATGGGGTAGAGTGGGAAAGCCAGAATGAATAAACAGTGTGAATAAAGATACAAACATAAGAAAATGTAACTATACACAGAAGAGTAACAGGAGTTACCTTTGCAAAACTATGTTGGGAACAGAACATCCAAGGCCTTGAATAGCTAGCTTAGAAATTTAAATTTCTTTCCATTGGCCTGAGAGAACAATGAAATTTTGAAATATGACAATGACATGATTAGATATATACTTTAGGAAGATTAATCTGATTCAGGTCTGAATCCCTGGTTCCTCTCTGCTGTTGATACCTTTCAAACAAAATTTCTGTGCTCAGAATTCTTTATTCACTCCAAGCCTATGCTTTGTTTTTAACTAACTTTAGTGAAAATTCAGAAGGCCATGTGGAAAAAATACAGAGAGAAGAAGCTACACACAAGTATGAGATAATTAGGTACAAGTCTGGGAAGAAAAGAGCACAGTGGGTCACGATGAACTTTATTGACAAGAGCACGAGTAAGCAATGTCCCAGTTGAATAGCGGGGAAAAAAAACCCAGCAACAAAAACACCACCATCAACATGAAGCAAAGGCTGCCAGGATATGGGAGGCATGAATGAGGGTTATGAAAATGGCCTGGGTTGGATAAGTGTTTCCAAATCTAGTTCCTCTTTGTTATTTATTTTTTGTGCTCTTGGTGAAGGTTTATCGAGCAAATTAGTTTCTCATTAAACAATACACATATTGTTTTGTGACACTGATTGCCAACTCCGTGGTGTATCAACACTCTCCCCTTCTCAACCTTGGTTTCCCTGTTTCCATTGGCCCGGCTTGCCTGTCCCTCTTACTCTTTTATCTTTGCCCCTACGTTGGTGTGCCCGTTTAGTCTCAGATAAATGTTTGAAGCTGCATGTGTTATTGTCTGTTTTACTTTTTTTGTTGTTGTCATTGAGAATACACACAGCAGAACAAATACCAATTCAGTGATTTCTATATGTATGGTTCAGTGACATAGATTACATTCTTTGAGTTATGCAACCATTCTCACTCCCCTTTTCTGCTTTATTTCTCCCCCATTAATACAAAGTCATTGCCCCCTAAGTTTCTTATCTAATCTTTAGAGTTGCTATTGTCAGTTTGACCCCGTATAGATCTTACAAGAGCACAAGTGCTTAAGGCAGACAATCTTTAGCTGATTCCTCTTCTAAAAAGAACAGAAAGAAAACTACAAAAGAGGGCAGAGGAGAGCCATGTTGTGTAATACTAGATTAAATGAGGAAAGAGAAAAATTAGAAGGTAGGGTACAACCCACAGCTGGATTAGATGTATCAACCCAATCAGACAACAAAGGCAAGCTTGCTGTCCTTATAAGGCCACACTGAGAATAGATACGTGTTGTAAACAAACCTCCTACTTGTACTTAATTTATTAAATTTGTTGGCTATCTCCTAGAATCCTCTCTTCTTCTCCCTCCTCTTTCTCATTAAATTGGTCTGCAAGTGCTTGTGAATCTACCTCACAAGGGTCTCCTGAATCAAGGCTCTTCACCCCATTCCCACGGACTGAGCCATTACACTAATTAAGTCCCAAGTCCTCTCTCACCCGGACTAGGCTTCCTGCCTCTAGTTATTCTCTTCCTCTCTCTTGTTCAGCCTCCAGTCAGCCCCAAGTGTGAGTGTCCCAATACTCTCCTGCTTATAAACCTCCTTCAGTAGCCCACTGATTATAGGGTACAGTAGAGCTCCCTTAGTCTCCCATAATACAGTGGCAAAGGAACCAAAGGATTCTTCCAGGCCCGTGGACCATGAGATGATCAAGGATGTATGTGTGGAATGAGAAACTCTTGAAGCAAGTAAGCTAATGGCTTCTTCCTTTTGGTCTCAAAAACACCCCTCTTCCCAACTGTGTGTGTGCATGGGGAGTGAGAAAGTACCGGCTAACTTATACTTACATCTGGAGTCTCTGGGTAGTGCAAATGGTTAATGCACTCAACAGCTAACCAAAAGGTTGGAGGTTTGAGTCTACCCAGAGGAACCTTGGAAGAAAGGTCTGGTGATCTATTTCTGAGAAATCAGCCATTGAAAATGCTGTGGGGCACAGTTCTACTCTGACACACAAGGGTTGCCATGAACTGGAATCCAGTCTACAGCAAACGGTATGCTTGTATCCAAATAAGGGGCAGATTGAAGAGGGTTATCTGTCCCTCTCAGGTGAATATATGAGACTTGGGCTTCTGAAAGATTTCTCTGTTAGAATCTCCTTTCCTACCCAGGCCCATTTTCTTCCCAAAGAGTACATCCATTAACCGCCATACCCCAAGAACTCTTATCCTTACTTAGCAGAACTCCTTTCCCAAGCTTAGACAAAGAAAAGTAACCTTTTAAAATCAGTGCTAGATAAAGAGCAGGGAGAATCACAGAGAGAGCTCATCTGTATAAATTTTCCACTGTACACAAGGTCCTTCACTCTGTTCTTACTCAACTTCTCCAGCCTCATCTTCCATTCTTGCTGCTTCTCCCCACGCTTCACAATCCCCACATACCCTAGGCTTCAGTCATACTGAACTTTTCAACATTCTTCAGATAAACTAGTTCATGCACATACTGTTCCCCCTTGCTTCTCTTATCTCACCAGTAAATTCCTACCCTCCTTTGAGACCCTGCACAACTGTTACTTCCTCTGTGAAACCTTTCCTATCTGCCCCAGATAGGATTAATGGCTTTCTCCTTTGGGTTCCCATAGCATTTTGTTCATACCCTTCTTATAGCATCATCCATATCAGGGCAAAACAATGCGAAAACTAAAGGGATGGACTCTAGAAGCAAACCACTGCGGTTTGCATCCTGACTCTACCACTTCTAAGCTGGAGAACGTTTGGCTAATTATTTCACCTTTCTTTTGCCTCTGTTTCCTCATCTGTAAAGGAAAATAATGAGATAATACTTGTAAATGTATTTACCACTATAAATGTTAGATAACTATTGTTGTTGTCATTGTTTTTGTTGGGTGCCGTGGAGTTGATTCCAACTTATAGTTACCCTACAAGACAGAGTAGAACTGCCCCATAGGGTTTCCAGTGAGTGGCTGGTAGATTAGAACTGCCAACATTTTGGTTAGCAGTTGAGCTCTTAACCACCATCGGGTCTCTTTTAGCCATGTTCTTGTCTTCTATTGTATTATTAAGTTCCACTTGTATTATCTTTATTGTAGCATTATTTGCTTTTTCCTGAACTTAGATCTTATTTTCCAATCCAGTTTTTAAGTATTTTGAGGACAGGATACTCATACTAACCCCAGTCCCTGTAACCAATCCACTGCCACTGAGTCGATTTCAACTTATAGTGATCCTATAGATAAAGTAGAACTGCCCCGTAGAGTTTCCAAGGAGTGCCTGGTGGATTTGAACTGGTGACCTTGTGGTTAGCAGCTGTAGCACTTAACCACTGTATCACCAGGGTTTCCCCAAACCCGATAGTGCCTTGTATAAAATGGTCTCATGAAATAATTATTGGAAGCAGTATTTACAATGGGAATAGCACTGAGTCTGAGAGATCTAAATTTAAATCCTGACTCTATTCTTGGCTTTTTGTGTGATCTTAGTCTCTCTCAAGTTTCCACATCTATGAAACAGGGATGATAATACTGGGAACTCAGCAGAACTGCCTTGTTTGGCCAGGTTTCGCACGTTTTCTGCCTTACACAGGGTGCAGTCTTACCCCTTTCCTTCTCTCTATTAGTGAAAAATACTTGAGTTTTCTTTCTCTGAGTGATTTCTTCCTTACACAGTTTCCAGCTTTTAAAATACTGTTTACTGTCATAGTGCTTTTGTGATAGGGATGTGGTAAGGATTAAATAAGTTGGTACGTCTGAAGCCTAGCCCCTGGTAAGTGCTCACTATGTTGTTAATATCATTTATGTATCCTCTTGCATTTAGCTTGAAAACATCCCTGTACATAAACGAATGAATAAACCCAATTATCTTCCTATAAAACTTGGGGACCAAGGGGTTCTACCAGATAGCAAGTTCTACTTAGTCTTATAAATCAAGAGGAAAAATTGTGTGACTTTCTTTGTTTCGTGGGTCACTTTGAACCAGGGCACTACTGTCCAGAAGGCAACAGACATGGCCAGCTGAGTCACTATAGTATCCTTTCTGTAAGAACTGGCCCCCACTGATCACACAGCTCATTGAACTCAGTGCCTCACATGTTGTACTAGGTGCAAGGTACATGCTAATCTTGCCATGAACAGAAGAAAGTGCTGCAAGTTTTCTATAGAGCCAGAGTGACTATGAATTCACTCCTCTAATCAAATTTCCCTATACCCACATCCAACATACGCCATGTCTGCACAGAGAAGATACTTTCAAAGTGTCAGATTCCACCATGACCAAAGCAGAATAATAGAGAAATGGCAAGTGTGGGTCTGGGCCACTTAGGTCCAATATAGTACTGTGTTAAAGAACATGATACTCTTAAGCCAGACAGCCTGGATTTGAACCCCAACTCCGTCACTTACTATTGGTAAGATTTTTGGTGCATCACTTAATGTTTGTGTATCTTGATTTCTCTATCTGTCAAACAGAGATAATAACAGTACCTACCTTCTAAGGTTTTTGTGAAGATTAAATGAGTTAATACACCTAGAACATGTAGAAGACTCTGGCACATACTAACTGCTACACAAATACTATCTATTATTTTGTTATTTTAGCACCTTTATTGAGATAATTTAATAGAAAGCCTGGTGTCATAGTGGTTAAGTGCTATGTCTGCTAACCAAAAGGTTGGCAGTTCGAATCTCCAGGCACTCCTAGGAAACTCTGTGGGGCAGTTCTACTCTGTCTTGTAGGGTTTCTCTGAATCAGAATCAACTTGACAGCAGTGCCTTTGTTTGGCTTTTTTTGAGATAATTTACACACCATGAAATCAAGAAATTCACCCATTCAGCTTTTTAAAATTATATTCTCAGAGTTGTGCAACCATCACCACAATCAAATTTCAGAATTTTTTTTTTATCACCCTAAAAATGAACCTGGTGCTCATTAGCAGCCATTCCTCAATCCTGCACCTTCAGCCTCAGCTCCTGGTAGACACTAAAATCCTCTGTCTCTAGAATTGCCTATTCTAGACATTTCAGATAAATAGAATCACATAATATGTGGTCTTTTGTTACTGACTTCTTTTACTTAGCATAACGTTTTCAAGATTCATCTTTATTCCTTTTTATGACTGAATAATAGCTCTTTTGTGTATACCACTTATTGTTTATTCATTTATCAACTCTCGGACATTGGCATTTCTATCCTTCAGCTATTATGGATAATACTGTTACAAACATTTATGGACAAGTTTTTTGTGGATGTATGTTTTCGATTCTCTTGGGTATGAGTCGGATCCGACTCGATGGCACTTGGCTTGGCTGGGTATACATCTAGGAGTGGATTTCTGGGTGTCATAGATTGAACTGTGGTCCCCCCAAATATCTGTCAGCTTGGCTAGGCCATGTTTCCCAGTATTGTATGATTGTCTACCATTCTGTCATCTAAAGCAATTTCCCAATGTCTTGTAAATCCGATCATTATGATATAATGAGAGGGATTAGTGGCAGTAATACTGTTGAGATCTACAAGATTAGCTAGTGTTTTAAGCCAGTTTCTTTTAAGACGTGAAAGAGAGAAATGAACAGAGAGACCGGGGAACCTCATACCACCAAGAAATTAGTGCTGGGAGCAGAACATGTCCTTTGAAACTGAGGTCCTGTGCTGAGATACTCCCAGGCCAAGGGAAGACTGATGCATCACGAGGACCTTCCTCTAGAGTCAACAGAGAGAAAGAGCCTTCCCCTGGAGCCTGAGCCCTGAGCTGCGAGAGAATAAACTTCTCTTTGTTAAAGTCATCCACTTGTGATATTTCTGTGATAGCAGCATTAAATGATGAAGACACTGATTCACGTGGTAAATTTACATTTAACTTTTTGAGGAACCACCAAACTGTTTTGCACAGCAGTCTTCTTCATTCCCACCAGCACTGTGTAAGGGTTGCGATTGCTCCATATCCTCACCAACACTTGCTATTATCTCTCTTTTGGATTATAGCCATCTTAGAATGTGAGAAGTGGTATTTTACTGTGGTTTTGATTTGAAATTCCCTGATGGCTAACGACTTTGAGCATTTTTTCATATATTTACTGGCAATTTACATATCTTCTTTGGTGAAATATCAATTCACATCGTTTGCTCATTTTTGACTTGGGTTATTTATCTTTTATTGCATAATGGCTAAGTGCCATGGCTTCTAACCAGAAGGGCAGCAGTTCAAATCTGCCAGGTGCTCCTTTGAAACTCTATGGGGCAGTTCTACTCTGACCCATACTGTTGCTATGAGTCAGAATCAGCTCCATGGCAGTGGCTTTCATTAGCTTTTTAAACAGCTCTTTATGTATTCTGGCTTGTGCTATTTGTCACATATATGTTTGCAAATGTTTTCTCCCATTTTGTAAATTGTCTTTTCACCTGCCTGTGGCTACTGAATTTATTATTAAATATAAATTTATAATTTCACGTGTGATAAAGAACACAAACTGTATTACAGAGGCAGAAATCTAGAAATCAGCTGAGAGACAGCCTTAGGTACACCGGATACACTACCCTGCTCTACTGTACTGCTTTTAAATTAAATCCAAAACAGTTTGAGAGTGTATTCTGTTCCAGGCACTGTGGGAATAAGATCTGGCCTCTAGCCTTCAAGAGCTTACTAACTCAAAGTTAGTAAAAGATGCAAACATGTGGAAATTTATATAATTATAACATGTTTAAATAGCAGTTAAATGCCACAATAGAAAAGATGCCAGAAGGCACCGTACAATTAATTGTCAAATGAATTCCATGGAAAATAATTGCTAGGGGAACTCAAAGGAAGGAGAGAGCAGTTGGGGCTGAGGTGGTCAGGGAAAACTTTAAGGAGGAGTTCTAAGAGGGTTATAATTGACTGCAGCGATGCCTATGTAATACTTCTGAGCAAAGACTTGAAGAGAAAAAACTATTGACTTAGTTTGAGGAAGCATCTTAGTGATTGAACTGATTGCACCATTTCATTTCAGCCTCTGAAAAATCCCCATATTCTCATCTTCCCTGTGAAGGCCTGTGTGGCTTCTGTCTGGTCCAAAGGTCACAAATTAGCAACTTACATGCCATATCTGCCTTACAGACACATCTTCTTTGGCCTAGTTTAAGAAATAAAAAGGAATTAGTTGCCAAAAAATTTAATGTGTAAATTTTACATTAAAAAATGTGGATTTTCAGTTTTTCTGGAAAAATCAAAAGACCTGAGAACCCTGGGTTGGAGTATGTTCTCTCCAAGATTATGGCCTGTTTCACCCTTGCTTGAACCAGTAAGGTAAAGTGGCATAGTCGTTAAGTGCTACAGCTGCTAACCAGACGGTCAGCAGTTCAAATCCACCAGGTACTCCTTGGAAACTCTATAAGGCAGTTCTACTCTGTCTATAGCGTCCCTGTGAGTCAGAATCGACTTGATGGCAGGGAGTTTGGTTTTGGGTGCACCTGTAGACTTTTCAGTTTGAGACTTCCTTGAATCATAAATCTTGGGTCAAGTATCTCAAGAGTGTCATCTGTTTCAGTTCTGTACCATTGAGGGAAGAATGTGAAATAAAACCCACAGAGGCTATGAACTCCGCAAGTACCACATCTATTAAGTAGAAGTGTGAGAACTAGAATTCATGTTTTCTATTTCTCAACTCATTGCATATTGTTTAGTAGCATTCTTCTGGCTATTTCCAACCACTGTTTTGTGTTGAATAGCTTTTGCTATGGCAGTCTTATCTCTCAAACTATATTTTAATGTCCTGGAGTGCAGGGAGGCCCAAAATCATGGTCTTCTATGAAAGCCCATAATGTGGAGTATGATGTTTCACATTTAATAGACATTTAGTAAGTATTTGTTAACTTATTCATCAGTGGGATTGTGACTGAATCGTTGTGTGACCTTGCTTAAAACTTTGGGTGACTTAAAATGTGCTTATTGTCCAGAGACAAATACGACTGATACCTTTCAGAAATCTTACCTTTGCAGTGACTTGGAAGAGCAAGCTACTTGGTGTTGGCTGTTTCCTGAGTGATAAGAGGACAGATGAGGTAATAGCAGTTGTAGGGGAAATGATTTAAAGTCTTACTAGGGTTGCCATGAGTAGGATCCAACTCGATGGCACTTGGCTGCTACTTTAGCATACCAATGATTCTTCAAACTTGCAAGGGCATCAATATCACCTACAGGGCTTGTTAAAAATCAAATTGTTGGGACTTGTCCCCAGAGTTTCTGATTTGATTCTATCCAAAGTGAGTGGAGCACCCAAAACTTGCATTTTCTGAGAAAGTTCCCAGATGATGTTACTGGTTCAAGGACCACACCAAAAGAAGAAGGAAAATGAGCCACTGTCATGGATTGAATTGTGTCCTCCTAAAAATATGTGTAGTAATATGGCTGGGCCGAGATTCCCTGTATTCTGTGACTGCCCTCCATTTTGTGATTTTTTTGATGCTGTAAATCGTAATCTCTGCCTGTGGTTAACAGAGTGGATGATGTTAAAGAGGATTAGGGTGGGACTGTAAACCCCTTCCTAAGGTCACCTTCCTGCTCCACTGGAGATTCCCTGGAATATGTCTTGCACCACCTTTCACCCTTTCATCCTATGGGAGATAGAAGGAGAAAGAAACCAGCAGAAAATTGGGAACCTCAAACAGTAAAGAAAGCAGCACAGGGAGTAGAGCACATCCTTCACACCTGAGGTTCCTGGGGGGCGGAGTCAAGATGGTGAACTAAACGCACGTCTCCCTAAATTCCTCTGGAAACCAAAACCTGAAATGATAATTAAATGGAGCCTTTTGGACACCTAGTGAACCCTGGGATGTGGCAAAGGGCTGTTAATTTGGACTTCATACCACTGAACGCAAAACGTCCTCTCTTTCACTGACCCCACTCTCTACAAGCACAGGCTTGCACAGATGGAAGCATCTCTCCCAGCCCCCAAAAGAAACCACCTCAGAACTTCCCAGATGAAGAAGCTTTTCTGAAACTATCAGAAGGTAAATACAAAAGGATTATATATAGAGCCCTTCTAGACCTTACACAAAATGCAGCAGAGAAAGCTATTTGATCGGATGGGACATCAGTACTTGGAAATACAACAGATCAAGAACAAAATCAAAGACATAGAAACTTCAATTCAAAGCCAAGAAAACAGAACAGAACAAGTGGAAAACAGACTTTCTGATTTGGAAGACAGAGCTACTGACTCCAGAATCTATGAGGAGAAATCAGAAAAAAGAATCAAGAAAAATGAAGAAGCATTAAGAAGCATGTGGGACTCTATTAAGAGGAACGATTTATGATTAATTAAAAAAGGTGTCTCAGGGCAAGACGCCTGAGAACACAGAGAGTATTGTGGCTGAGCTGCTGACAAAAGCTTCTCAGAAATTATGAAAGAAGAGAACATAGATATCCAAGACACATATCAAATACAACTCAATATAGATCTCAAAAGAAAGACTCCAAGACATACTATAATCAAGCTGAACAAAATGAAACATAAGCAGAAACTCTTAAAGGCAGCAAGACTCAAAGCAAAGCTAACATTCAGAGGGAAACCCTGTAGGCTTTCATCAGATTTGTCAGCAGCAACAATGCTGGCACAGAGACAGTGGCATGACACATTCAAAGCCTTGGAAGAGAAGAACTTCGAACCAAGAATTATATATCTTGCAAAACTATCTTTGAAATATGAAAATGAAATCATGACATTCACAGATAAACAGAAACTCAGAGACTTTGTAAAAATCAAACCAGAGCTACAAGCAATACTGAAATAATCTCTTGGCTTGGAAGAACAAAACCATTAACTTTGTATTTAGAAGGACACATTATCCAGAATCCTACGCAGTTAAGGAAGGCTCCAAACTCAATCAAAGCTATAATAGTGAAAGAAACTATCCAGTGATCATAACATGTAAACTATGATATCACCACATTAAAAAGAGGGATGTACTACAGTTGTTATAGTCCTTCCAGAAGGAGATGAAGTTGACAACACTGGTAGCAATCAAAATTGAGTTTACATATAGTTTATTAGGCGGGATCATAGGGGCAGCCATAAAGCACAATAAAGAAGCAACATACCATATCAAGAAACGTAACACAGGAGTCTCAACAACCACAAAACTAACCCTGAAATAGGGGAAAAATCAGCTCACAAAGATCACAGAATAGATTAATAAGAACAACAGAGAAAACATCAACACAAAAATAAACAAATCACAATGGCAGCAGTGAACACACACCTATCAATAATTACATTGAATGTGAATGGATTGAATGCTCCAGTAAAGAGACATAGAGTGACATCTTTGATCAAAAGATGTGACCCATCTATGTGTTGCCTACAAGAAACTCATCTTAGACTTAAAGATAGGAACAAACTGAAAATTAAAGGATGGAAGAATACATATCAAGCTAACAATGAACAAAGAAGAGCAGGGGCGGCAATTCTCATCTCAGATAAAATTGATTTTAAACGTAAAATCCACCATCGTGGACAAGGATGGACACTATTTATTGCTGAAAGGTTCAATACACAAGCAGGACTTAACAATATTAAATAGTTATGCACCTAACATTCAAGCACCTAAATATGTCAAAGAAACACTGACTACACTCAAAAACGAGATGGATCACTTCACAATAATAGTAGGAGACTTCAACACTCCATTCTCAATATTGGACAGATCTTCCATAAAAAAACTTAATAAAGATACAGAAGACTTTATTGCAACAATTAACCAACTAGACCTCATTGATATACACAGAACTTTCTATCCATCAGCAGACAACTACACCTTCTTCTCCAGTGCACATGGAACATTCTCCAGAATAGATCATGTGTTAGGACATAAAGCAATTCTCAATAAAATCCATACCATTGAAATAATGCAAAGCATCTTCTGAGATCATAAAGCCGTAAAAGTTGACATCAATAGCAGAAAAAACATAGACAGAAAGCAGAACTCATGGAAACTGAACAACACCTTGCTCAAAAAACCATGGGTTATGGAAGGAATCAAGGATGAAATAAAGAAATTCATGGATTCCAACGAGAAGAAAAACACTTCCTACCAGAACCTATGGGGTACAGCCAAAGCAGTGCTCAGAGGTCTGTTTATCTCCATAAATGCACACACCTGGAAGGACGAAAGAAACCAAATCAAAGAACTGACCCTACAGCTTGAGTAAGTAGAGAAAGAACAACAGAGGAACCCCTCAGGCACCAGAAGAAAACAGACCATAAAGATCAGAGCAGAACTAAACTAATTAGAGACTAGAAGAACAATTGAAAATATTGAAAAGACCCAAAACTGTTTTTTTTAGAAAATAAACAAAATTGACAAACCTATGGCTAAACTCACTAAAGAAAAACAGGAAAGGAAACAAATAACCCAAATAAGAAATGAGAGGGTAGTTGTCCCCACAGATCCAACAGAAATCAAAAATATCATAGCTGAATACTATGAAAGACTGCATTCTAACAAATTTGAAAACCTAGAGGAAATAGACAAATTCCTTGATTCGTATCACCTACCAAAGTTATCACAAGGCGAAGCAGAACAACTCAATAAACCCATCACAAAGGAATAGGTTGAAAAAGTCATCAAAAAACTGCCAGCCGAAAAAAGCCCGGGCCCAGATGGCTTCACTGCAGAATTCTACCAAGCTTTTAGAGAAGAGCTATCTCCAATACTACTGAGACTGTTTCACAGACCTGAGGTTCCTGTGTCAAGATGCTCTGCAACAAAAGAGTGATACAGCACATGGACTTTCCTCCAGAGTGGAAAGAGGGAAAGCCTTCCCTTGGAGTGGACACCCTGAAGTTGGACTTGTAGCCTACCAGACTGTGTAAGAATAAACTTTCTTTTGTTAAAGCCACTCACTCAGTGTTATTTCTGTTACAGCAGGAAGAGCTGGCTAAAACTCCTACCAAAGGTGAAAGCATGTGGTGTATGCGGTATGGAGGGTACAGACTGGCCTGCGAAGCGGAAGAGCTGGATTCTAGTAGCAGATGTGTCGTCTTAAGCAGTGTTCAAAGCATAGTTAAGTATAGTTTAACCCACATATCCCTGATTTATTTTATAGGGGTTTCAAAATTATATACCATGGAGCACTACAGTATGTTAATAGACATTAGGGAGAGAGGATTTATAGTCAAATGAGGTTGGAAAATTTTGAGTTAGACCAATAGAACAGGTTTCTGTACGGCAAGATTTATCAGAACCTTTAAAATGCTAATCACACTACCGTCTAGTCGATTCTGACTCATAGCTACCTTGTAGGACAGAGTAAAACTGCCCCGTAGAGTTTCCAAGGAGTGCCTGGCAGATTCGAAGTGCTGACCTTTTGATTAGTAGACTTGGCACTGAAACACTATCACAGATTTCCAAGGGGAGAAAATATGCAGCATTTCTCAGACTTCATTAACCAACAATCTTTTATTACCACCTCGCTGATTTTCTTAGACCACAGCTTAAAAACCGAAAATATTAACCCCGCTGTGGTCAACTAAATTCTAACTCATTGCAACCTTATAGGACAGAATAGAACTGCCCCATAAGTCTTCCAAGGAGCAGCAGGTGGAGTCAAACTGCCGACCTTTTGATTAGCAGTTGAGTTCTTAGAACATGCCTTAAAAAACAAACAACATCACTGCCACCAATTTGACTCCGACTCATATTGACCCTATAGAACATGGCTTAGATAACATTTATTGGTTTACATCCTGGTTGAGAAAATATTTTATCAGTGAGTGAAGCTGCTTGTAACAATAGAAATAGCAATGGACTGGGAATCAAAAGGCCTGGGGTCTTCTCCTGTTTCTGACACTTCATTTTGTGTCTGGTTGCCGTGCTCCCATGAGGATAGGTGTAACTGAAATTTATCATTCCTTTGCAAATGGTGGCAGCTAGTAGCCTCAGCCAAAAACACATGTTTTATCTAGAATTCACTGTGCCCTCAGGGGTGTTCAATCTTCAAAGCCAGAAGGGTAAGAAGCTTTATGTTCAGGGCTTGATAGGAAAGAAAGGAGGGAGAGAGAGAGGAATAAGAAGGAGGGAAAGATGCAAAGAAGAGAAAGCCGAATCTTTGCAGACCTTGATTCCAAATGGAGTGAATGGGCGAGAAGCATAAACACATCCTGTTTATTTGATTCCTGATTCCCAGATTAAGATTTGTTTCAAATATACTGAGACAACTTGTTTGTTTTCCACAGAGCGTTGGAGGTGTGTCTGTCCCCCAGTTAGTCTGTAGTTGCTTTTTTGTTTGTTTGTTTGAAGAAAATACAAACTTGGAGAAGCACTGCACATTGTATGTAGCAAGATGCCACAAAATTATTGATGTATAATAAAATACATGCCAATATTAAACAGTCATTTGTAAAGAAACTGGTGGGATTTAAGGTTCAGTTAATACTGGCTGAAATCACAAAAGGTGCATAAATATATGTTAATAGGAAGCCGTTTGAAGTCCTGTGGTGACAACATCTTTTGCACACAGTGGTTAATTCAGGTGAAAAAGAAAAATGAAAGTCTTACCAGCTTTCTTTTTTTATACTTCTAAGTGAAAATATTTAGTTGCATAGAAAAATGTATGTTCTAATAACTACTCACCTATTTTTGTGTGCGTGTAAAGGATTGGCTAAATACTAACTGAAATGCCAGTGACTGGGCATATTTGAGAAACAGCAGCTCAGAAGTAGCTTTTGAATCTTTTATCTTGAAATCAGATCTGTGTATATCTCAAAGTTAAATGAACTGAATGTGCCCAAAGGTTCTCAGGGGACTCTTAGAAATTGCACTTGCTGTCATTCAGCAGAATAGAGATGACTTTGCCAGGTTCTCTCTCAGTCCATGTCTAGCTCGAGGAGCACTTTTGCTGTATTGATTGAATCACCTGATCACTCTAGCCAAGCAGCTGGATTAGCCCAGTCAAACAACCTTACAAGTCGAGTCAAGACATTGAAATTGTTTTTGTATCTAGAGTTCGACCTTAAGGATTTTCAGGAAAGAAGCTTCCTGCCTGGGCTTTGCTTACAAACCCCTTCTGCAATATGTGTCTCTTTCGCATGACTACAGAGCATGATTTCCTCTTGAACCAGCTCCAGTGGTGGACAACAGCAGCTGGTTGTCACTCTGTACACTCACTTTTTTGTCAACTATGCTTATTCAGTGTAATCTCAGCTTTAAAAAGAACCTGGTTCACTCTGGGATGAGGAGTGGAGGAGAATCATTTTGAAACTCTCTCTCCTTGCCAGTTTCCTCTCTTGTATAATTTTCTGTTGCTGTCTCTTGACCTGCAGTTTCAAATTGTGTGCTAAAAGCTCTGCTCTTCCATCCTGCCTTTTAGTGTTTCTATCGAGCTTTTCTAAGTTTGCTTTTATAAAATGAAATTCCCTTGTTTGGTTTTCCCCACATTCACAGTGAGGTTCTGAATGTCCACTAATTTAATTCAGAGCCACAATCGAATAGTGTATTAAGAGCACATGTGATGGCGACATGGGCCCTGGCCCGCTGAATTCATTGGTGAGTCATTGTTTCCCCCACCATTGTGCTCAGGGGCACCAGTCTGTGGTAGACATGAATTAACAAGTGCTGATTTACTCTAAATAGTTTTCTGATAAGCAGTGGTTCTCCCCCATATTTCTATCTTTTTTATGGCAACAACAGTTTTCTACATCATTACTGTAGTCTCACAGTACTGCCTGAATGTAGAAAATTTGTGAATTGCTACTCTTACTTCTTTGCTCAGGCTACAACTCCATGGTAGCACAGAATCATTTTAAGAATGTCTTCTGCTGTAGTTTCCCCTTTCATTTTTAATTTCTGGTTGCTGATATGTATTTCCTCATAATGCAGGCATCAAAGTTGTTTGTCTTTAGTGAAAAGCCATCTACTTACTCAAAGCCATAACATGTGGATGGAAAGGAAACACCGCCAACCCTCGCATGCCAGACACCCAGACATTGTTGAGTAGTATATAGTCCAGACTGCCTAGTCATTGAACAATATCCCCTGCCCTATTTCTTATCCATCTGGATGTTTTGCCATCGTGAAGACATAGCCACCTTTTATCCATGATTTTGACAAAGACTGAAAAAAGTATGAAAAATATTATGGTTCTCCTTCGATGAACAATTATCAATGAACTCTGTTCAGAAGAGAAAAAATGATAATGTTTCCCCGAAAAAGACCAATAATACTGAATTAAGATACAATTCCCATGGGAACACATTTTTACATTCTTGTGAATCACAGATGCATGTATTATGATCCATGCTTGTAGGAAAGAATGACAAATGAAGTCCTATTGATTAGACGCTTAAAATAATGTGTCTAAAAATGTACAGCATCACATTAAATATCAGACAAAAACTCATCACCAGTTTTGAACGTAAGTGGAAGGACCAATGCACAAAATATCATGAAAGATTTTAACGTTCAATTTTCTACCACAGATTTTTAAAATGCTAAAAGAATACATTAATCCATCTATACAGACTTATCTAAGTACTTTTTTAGTCTAAATTTGATTGGAAATTTATAGTTATATCATTGTGCCTGGAACATATCAAAAATACTCATGGGTTACAGCAAAGTGCCTCAATTGATATAATTTACTAAGAAACTGATTGCTTCAATCATTGGAGTGGCTGGCAGGGACCTGAAGCAGCAAGGGCTCCTGGACCTTAAAAATACGATTTTCTGTGTTCTAAATGCTAGGAGGCACTAAAGAAGCATAAATGAAAAAACTGGATGGTATATGTGTATGTGAGTGTGAGTGTGCAAACTGCAGTTGGGGGGATTGGAAAGGATTAGGAAGCATATGACTGTAGACATGCCCAACAGATGTAAGGGTTGTGGCTTTGGCTCCCCCCTCTAAAACTTCTTTATGAGGACTTGCTTCCTGGATTTAGGCCCTATTTGCACCATTTGTATCTTACACCTCTGGTGGACCATCAGAGTTTGCATTTCCTGTGAAAACACGGAGGCAGTAGAGAATTGAAGAGGTCTGGCTACGAAGTTGGACTTCTACTGCATAGATTCAAATACTGGTACTATCACCAATCATCTTTGGTCAGTTAGTATCTGTGAATCCTGCCTTACTTATCTATAACTAGTTGCCGTGGAGTAAATTCTGATTCATGGTGACCCCATACATGTTAGAGTAGGACTGTGCTCCATAGGGTTTCCCCTGGCTGATTTTTTGGAAGTAAATTACCAGGCCTTTCTTCTGAGATTCCTCTGGATAGACTCAAATTTCCAACTTTTCATTTAGTAGCTGAGCACATTAACCATTTGTACCACCTAGGGGCTCCTTCTTCGCCTATAGACAAACCAAAAACCAAACCTCTTATTATCAAGTCCATTGCAACTTGTGGTGACCCTAGATGTTACAGAGTAGAACTGCTCCATAGGGTTCTCATGGCTGTAATCTTTATGGAAACAGATTGCCAGGCCTTTCTTTTTTGCAGCCATTGGGTGGGTTGGAACCATCAACCTTTCAGTTGGCAGTGATCATTAACTTCATGCACCACCCTGAAATATTTCCTTACCTATATGAGGGCTAATAACAGTACTTACCTCACTGCAGTTGTGAGGAATAAATGGATTGAGGAATGTAAAGTGTTTGTTGCAGTGTCTGGCATAGAGTAGGCATCCACTAAGTGATGGCTATTAAGATTATTGAACAATTTATTTATTTATTGCTTTATTTTCATCCTAGATCCTTAGCATATGAGGTAGATACTATTATTCCTTCTAGCACCCATCTGTCAGTTTGTCATACTGTGGTGGCTTATATGTTGCTGTGATACAGGAAGCTTTGCTACTGATGTTTCAAATACTAGCAGGGTCATCCTTTTTTCAGCAACATAAACAGCAACTACACACATGAGCACTGCCAGATGGAATAACCAGGAATCAAATCGACTACCTTTGTGGAAAGAGGTGATGGAAAAGCTCGATATCATTAATCAGAACAAGGCTAGGGGCCAACTGTACAACAGACCATCAATTGCTTATAATATAAGTTCAAGTTGAAGCTGAAGAAAATTAGAACAAATCCATGAGACCCAAATTAGGATCTTGAACATACACCACCTGAATTTAGAGAATATCTCAAGAGTCGACATGTTGAACACTAATGATTGAAGATCAGATGAGCTGTGGAATGACATCAAAAATAAAGAAAATAAGAGGTCATTAAAAAGATACGAAAGATGAAAAACATAAATCATCCAATTAAGCGATGGGCAAAGGAGATGGACAGACACTTCTCTAAAGAGGAGATCCAGGCAGCCAAAAAACACATGCACACAAGCTCATGATCACTGGCTATTAAAAAAATTCAAATCAAAACAACAATGAGATATCATCTCACCCCAGCAAGGTTGGCCATGATCCAAAAAATGCAAAACAACAAATGCTGGAGAGGCTGTGGGGAGACTGGAACTCTCCTACACTGTTGCTGGGATTGCAAAATGGTGCAACCTTTTTGCAAAGCAATCTGGCTCTTCCATAGAAAGTTGAATCTAGATACACCATTCAACCCAGTAATTCCACTGCTCGGAATATATCCCACAGAATCAAGGCCATTCACACCAACTAATACATGCACACGAATGTTCATCACAGCACGGTCCACAATAGCAAAAAGATGGAATCAACCCAGATGCCCAACAACAGAGGAATGGATAGGTAAACTATATGGTACATATACTCAGTGGAACACTATGCAATGAAAAAGAACAATGATGCTAGCAGGAAACATCTCTTAACCTGGTTTCAACTGGAGGACATTATGCTGAGTGAAAGTAGTCAGTGACAAAAGGACAAATATTGTATGAGATCCCTGTGATAAGAACTTAAAAACAGACTCACACTTAGAAGAAAAGACTCTTTGATGGCCACAAGGGTGGGAAGGGAAGGAGGGTAAGGGGGAAAGGGTTTAGATTAGATAGGCATTGGTGAAAAAACAAAGCTCCATGAATTAATGAAATATCAATTGAGATATTTTAAGGAATGAGTGCAGTGCTAGAGGTGCTCACTAATCTGTATCAAGAAATTAGGAGGACAACTGCCTGATGAACTGACTGTGAGAGATCCTTGTTTGTACACATTGCAAAGAAAGGTGACCCAACACAATG
Source organism: Heterohyrax brucei (assembly GCA_028571685.1). Taxonomy (NCBI): domain Eukaryota; kingdom Metazoa; phylum Chordata; class Mammalia; order Hyracoidea; family Procaviidae; genus Heterohyrax; species Heterohyrax brucei. The sequence goes on from CM053166.1 coordinate 148,580,926, forward strand.
TGAAAGTTAATCAGCAATATCATTAATATCACATGCAAGTAAAATTATGCTGAAGATCATTCAGAGGCTAGTGTAGCAGTACATCAATAGGGAACTGCCAGGAATTCAGGCCAGATTCAAAAGAGGATATGGAACCAGAGATATCATTGCTGATGTGAGATGGATCTTGGCTGAAAACAAAGAATACAAGAAAGATGTCTACCTATGTTTTATTGACTATGCAAAGGCATTCTACTGTGTGGATCATAACAAATTCTGGCTAATATTGCAGAGAATGGGAGTTCCAGAACACTTAATTGTGTTCCTCAGGAATCTGTCCATGGATCAAGAGGTAGTTGTGTGAGCAAATCAACTGGAAACCGTATAACTTAAAGTCAGGAAAGGTATGCATCAGGGTTGTATACTTTCACCATACCTACTCAGTCTGTATGCTGAGGAAATAATTCAAGACACTGGATAAGATGAAGAAGAGCAAGGCATCAGGGTTGGAGGAAGACTCATTGACAACCTTCGTCATGCAGATGACACAACGTTCCTTGCTAAAAGTGAGGAGAATTTGTAACATTTACTGACGAAGATCAAAGACGACAGCCTTCAGTATGGACTGCACCTCAACATCAAGAAAACAAAAATCCTCACAACTGGACCAATAAGCAACATCATGGTAAATGGAGAAAACATGGAAGTTGTCAAGGATTTCATTTTACTTGGATCTACAATCAACACCAGCGGAAGCAGTAGTCAAAAAAAAATCAAACAATCTTGCACTGGGCAAATCTGCCTCAAAAGACCTCTTTAAAGTATTAAAAAATAAAGGTGTCACTTTGAGTACGGAGGTGCACCTGACCCAATCCATAGTATTTTCAATTGCCTCATATGTACATGAAAGCTAGATCATGAATAAGGAAGAATTAATGGCTTTGATTTATGGGGTTGGTGAAGAACATAGACTATATTAATTCAAGAAGAATTAATGCCTTTGATTTGTGGGGTTGGAGAAGAATATAGTATAAAGCATGGACTGTCAGAAGAAGGAACAAATCTACATTAGAAGAAGTACAACTGGAGTGCTCCTTGTAAGTGAGAATGGTCAAACTTCTCATGTATTTTGGACCTGTTATCAGGAAGGACTGGAAATCCTGGTGGTGTAGTGGGTTAAGTGCTATGTCTGCTAACTGGAAGGTCAGAGGTTCAAATCCACCTGGTGCTCCTTGGAAATTCTATGGGGAAGTTCTACGCTGACCTCAACAGTCACTATGAATCAGACCTGACTCAACAGCAGTGGGTTTGATTTTGGTTTTATCAGGAAAGACTAGTCCCTGAAGAAGGACAGAATGCTTGATAGAGGGTCAGAGAAGAGGAAGGCCCTCAATGAGATGGATTCACACAGTAGCTATGACAGTGGGCCAGGCATAACAAAGAAAGTTAGGATGGCACAGGTGTCGGCCATGTTTCATTCCGATGTACATAGGGTCACTATGAGTTGTAAGTAACTCGAAGGCACCTAATAACAACAATCATTTCTTATTACCATTTTATGGGTGAGGAGGTTAAAGCTCAGAAAGATGAAGTAACCTGCCCAAGGTCACACAACTAGAAAGAACAAAATGCAGAATTCAAGCCTCTTCCTCTTTTACTCCTTAGTCTTGTGCTTTTGGCACTTTCATTGGCCTACCTCCACTCCCTAATGCTTCTAGAGTTCCCTCAGCCTCTTTAGAGACAATGGGTGAATCACACTGGTCTTTAAAACGAGATGTGTCTTCTACGCATCATCCCTCTTCTCATTCTCCTCTTGACTCATCTTGGTGTGAGAACTGCTTGGTACAAAGCTATACGCAGGGACAGCAAAGGACAAGAATACTGGTTGGAGCAGGAGGGGGCCTTTCCAGCTCTGGGGCCTACACTAGGTCATGGTGGATGACCCACTTAACCTCTCTGTGCTCTGCTCCTGTATCTTCAGCTGGAAAAGGAGATCTGTAAACTCAAACACAAGAATTGCATCTGTGATGTTTTACTTGTGATGGAAAGCAGGCCACCCCTCTATATGTCCAGTCAGCATAACTGTGGCCCTTGGGAGCTGTGTGTGATTCAGCTGGTGTGTGGCAGCTCAGGGATGTCTCAAACTTGTATTCCCAGACTCTCAGCTATTCCAGACTGCCTTCAATGACTGGGACTTCTGGATCTAGAACAGTACAGGGCCAAAGAACCTGCTCAATTCAAGGGCAATTTATGAATAACTGTTGGTGCCTAGGCAAGCCATTTGCTTCCAGATCACTTTAAGGGCTTCTAAGAAGGAGTCAGGATGGCAACGGGCTTGGTTTTTCTTATTATTGGAATCAGCTTGAAACTTTTGATGTGAGTTCAGAACTGGCCCTCCTCCTTGTGTCTTATCCAAAATCCTATGGCTCCTCCCTTAGGTGGGGCAACTGTGCTAATCACAACCTAGGAGGGTGGTGAAACATCTTTTGCCTCAGGACGTTAAAGAGGATCCCAAGGCTGTGGCTCAGAGAGAACTTGACTCCTGTCCTTTTTCTCATCACTAGAGCAAAACCTGGTGGCCTAGTATATAGGGCCCTATAGTGTCCTATGGGGTTGCTATGAACCAGAATCGACTTGATGGCAGTGGGTTTGGCTTGGTTTCAGAACAAAAGAAACCCTGGTGGTGTAATGGATGAGTTCTGTGTCTGCTAACCAAAAGGTTGGCAGTTTGAATCCACCAGGCACTCATTGGAAACTCTACAGAGCAGTTTTACTCTGTCCTATACGGTTGCTATGAGTTGGGGTTGACTTGACAGCTGTGGGTTTGGTTGGTTTGGTAGAACAAAAGAGAAAACCCTGGTGGTGAAGTGGTTAAGTGCTACGGCTGCTAACCAAGAGGATGGCAGTTGGAAACTCTCAGGAGCAGTTTTACTCTGCAGAGCCCTGGTGATGCAGTAGCTAAGAGCTGAGCTGCTAACCCAAAGGTCCACTGTCCAAATCCACCATCTGCTTCTTGGAAACACTATGGGCCAGTTCTACCCTGCCTTGTAGCATAGCTATGAGTCAGACTGGATGGCCATGGGTTTGGTTTTACAAGTAGTGCACAATTTCACATGGGTTTCATCACATCTTTGATATGGTGAAAGACAGTTGAAACTGTGAGTACAGATTAGCAAGTAAACACAAGTAAGCCTGTGTATACCTTGCTTACTGGGTACTTTGAGTTGCTTGGATTTGCCTAGGGCATTTGAAATGCAGGTGACAGTGGTCAGCCTGTGGAGGGGCTCCTGCTTGCTTAGCCATTGACTACAGCAGCAAAGGCTGCAAAAAGAGAGCTCAAGTATTCCTCCATGTGAGGCAGTGATGGTTCAGTGGCAGAATTCTCACCTTTCATTAGGAGACCTTGGTTGGATTCCTAGCTGTCAGTGGAAGCTAGCGTGTTGCTATGATGCTGAAAAGGTTTCCATGGTGCTTCCAGACTAAGATGAACTAACAAGAAAGGTCTGATGATGTACTTTCAAAATTCAGCCAATAAGAACATTATGGATCACAATGGTCTGATCTGCAACCGATTGGTGGGGTGTGGGTGGCACAGGACCAGACAGTGTACAGGGGTTTGGCATGAATCAGGGGCTAACTTTATGGAAGCTAACAATAGCAAGATTTCCTCACTATCCAGGCTCTTAGGCACAGCGTCCCTCTAGCCAAGGTTGTTCCTGCCTCTAGGGTCCATGGGAGAACCCATCAGAAAGCACTCTAGTCTTCCAAGCACAAAGATGCTTTCAAAAGAAGCAGATATTTTTTTCTAGCCACTTAATATCACACCCCGTTCCTATGTTTGGGAATCCTAGCCTAGTCTTCTTTGAGCCTCCTCCCCCCATCACCCCTGAGTCAATGCGTAGTGCTAAGCTAATAGATTACTCCATATATATTTGTTGCCTGAATGAATGAGGCCAAACCCAAGCCTGCCTGACTCTAAAATCCACGCTTAGAAAACCATTTATTATGAAAATTTCTGAACACACACAAAAGTAGATAGAGCAGTATAATGAGCGCATGTGTATCCATCATCCAGCTTCAATAGCTATCAAGATTTTTCATGTTTGCTTTATTTATATCTCTTTTTTCTTGTTTACTTTGCCTTAATATTTTTCAGGAAATCTCAAACATTATATCATTTTACCCTATATGCTTATTTCAGTATGCTTCTCAATTCTTAGGGATATTTTCATAAAGATGAGATTATTGTCACTCCTAACCAAACTAACAATAATTTAAAACTACACTGTCATTTATCCATTCTACTTTCTTACCCGGTTCCCAGTAGAAAGCATTTCTCAGGCATCTGCTCTTGCATCTGCACTTAGCTGGAATTGCAGTTACGTATATTTTGAGTATTCACGATGTGCCCTTTTAGGTAAGCCCACTCTCTTTTCCCTGTTTTACAAAGTGGAATAGAGACAGAGCTATTAAGTGCCTTGCACAAGGTCACACAGTCAATTAGTGACCGATGAATGGGGCTCAAGCACTGTGGCTGGGTCTATACAGCCCCAAACACAGTTTGAAAGAAAATTAAGTGAAGGGGCCTCTGTACTGGGAACAGTACTGTGTAGTTTCTGTTGCTGTTGAAGTCGTGGTCACTCAGTCTGAAGCAAATCCTTTCCCTGGGACAGTTTGATAATGGTCCATTAAGACAGCCTAATTGATAGGATCAGTTGACTCTTCTGTTCTCCTCCATCAGATTGGATGGTAGTTGCCACCTAGACACAGGCCAGCCGCCCCCTCCCCACCACGTTTCTCTTCTTTCCATGTCTGTGGAACAGGCTATGGGGCCCTCATCTCCGCTTTCTTTCTAGGGTTGGACTTACTGTTGGCCAAAGCAGAAGACTTTCAGCACACCCGCAGGCCTATCCAGGCAAACACAAGAAGAAGTAGAACTGGCTCAGCTGCTTTTCTGTCCCTGTTACCTTCCTAGCTCAGAGAGTTCTCTTTAGGTGCTCAGGCTCTGCTGGATTTGACCTCTGTCTCTAATCCCCAGACTCCTTCCACAACTTGATCTCCCACCCAGATAAGTCTCTCAGAGGTTGCAAAGTGAAAACTGGGTGATAGAAGAAAAGAACTTGTGCTGTCGGCTATTAGAGGACTTACCAGTCAAGTCCAACCAGGAAAACAGAAACCACTGAGATTTAGGGAGGAAGAAACTCAAGGCAGGGAACTGGCTTGATAGATGATGGAAGAACTGCTACCACTCCTGGGCTAGAACCTAGGAGCTGAGTCACTTGATGGAAATTGGAGCCATGAGGAACCTGGCTCCACATGAGAAAGATATGGCAGTCTGTTTCCATAAAGATTACAGTCTTGGAAACCCTATGCGGCAGTTTTACCCTGTCCTATAGGGTCGCTATGAGTTGGAATTAACTCAGTGGCAATGTGTTTCCTTTTTTTATACCTGGAAACACATTTTGTTTTCTTTCAAACAAAGGGATGATTCTAAAGCTGACATAGGGGAAGACTTTTAGGTATGAGGGTGGGGGTGAGGCACAACCATGCCTCCTTGAGTATCTGTCTAGAAGTTGTCATTCAGATTCTACCCCAGTTCTTTTATTTCATCTTTCTCTGCTTCCCTGCTTTCCATATACGCAGGCTTTAACAGTGATGGTCAGGCTGATTTGCTTTCTGGCAAAGTGTAATACAGTCACTGACTCTCTGGATGATCTAATCTCAACCTTTTTGTCTTTAGGACCTCAACTTGGCAGTGAGGCTCTAAACTGCAACACTGTTGGTAGGTGAACCTGCTGACATCACAGTCCAGAGGACACACCTACTGATTCCTTAGCTGTCTGGCATGATTGAATGTGTAGGTGAAGGGAGATGTATGACGTGGCGGGGGTGGGGGTTGGAAGAGGGGGTGGGCGGAGAGGATAGTGGTTGAGGATGGTTTTCATTCCAAAGTGAAAACTGGCTAGTGGAAAAAAGGAATCCTTGCTGTTGGCTAACGGAGGACTTGTCCCTCAGAGTCCAGTCAGAAAAACAAAATCACTTGAGTATTTAAGGGAGAAGGAATTCAGTGGCAGGGAACTAGTTACACACAAGAGGAAAGGAGCCAAACTACGTGCTTTCCCACACCTTATCTCACTTAATTCCTCATAGCTCCTCAAAGCGGTTGCCCTTATGACCATGTTTTAAAAACACTTTTTTTTTTTCATTTTGGAATAATTTTAGATTTACAGAAAAGAAGAAGAGACAGTTCTTGTATATCCTTCCCCCAGTCTGTCTAGGTTACCATCTTACAGAGCCATCTTAGATCCATGTTTACAAATGAGAAAACTGGGGCTCAGAGAAGTTAAGTGACTTGCCCAAAGTTACAGAGCTAGGATATGGCAGAAGAAATCAGTATAAATCCAGGATGAACTTACTGCATTATATCACTCAGTTGGATTATCTTTTTCTATCTCACTAGATGAGAAGTCACTCTCTGAATCAGAAATCCTTTGTTCCATCTCACTGTTGAGTTCCAACCTTTATTTGAGAGAACTCTTCTGTACAGCCGTAGAATGTTAGCACTGAAAGGGACATCTGCGGTCATCTGATCCAGGGAAGCACTGGCTTCATTTTATTTACCAACTTTAATTGAGTGGTAGAGGCTACTACAAGCTGGATCACTTGGTAGAAACTGGAGCCACAGTGAACCATTGTTAACAATAATTCAGTCTATTTCTTTCTTTATCAGCAAACAGTACTATGATCAATTATCTATTCCTGTCAAGAATGTTGAAGAGGAGAGTGGAGGAACCCATGTAATTCACTGGCCGTCCCTCAGCAGATGTTATTTCACAGACAAGGTATCTGAGGTCCAGAGATGAGAAGTGATTTCTCTGCCTCTGTGCCAGCACACCTAAGAATAGAACTGGGGCTTCTCACTCACAGCCTCATCTTCTTTGCGCTGTATGACAAATTCACAGCAACAATTATAGAAGGAACCATTTATTGAGTGCCTACTCACTGCCAGGCACCATGTTAAGCACTTTCTACTTTCTACATCTTATCTCTAATCCTCACAAAACCCCTTTTTTTCCAAATTTTATTTTGCTGTTGTTGAGAATATATACAGTTCAGCAGTTTCTATATTTACTGTTTAGTGACATTGATCACATTCTTGGAGTTGTACAACCATTCTCACTCTCTTTCCTGAGTTGTCCCTCCCTCGTTAACATAAACTTGCAGCCTCCTAAGGTTCCTATCTGATCTTTTGAGCTACTGCTGTCAATTTGGTCACATATAAACAATTCTCAAAAGAGCACAATGCTCAAGGCAGAATTTTTCGTGTTTTTTTAGTTGAACTCCATTATTGTTCAGTTTTAAGAAAACTGCAAGTGTTATTTTTGGTTTAAAGTTTAAAGACCATTTCAGGGCAATAGTTTCAGGGGTTTTCCAACCTCCATGATTCCTGGAAATCTAGACTCCATAAGAATTTCAAATTCTATTCTGGATCTTCCCTCTCTTTGATCAGGATTCTTCTGTGGAACCTTTAATTAAAATGTTCAGTAATGGTAGCTGGGCACCATCCATTTCTTTGGGTCTCATGGAGAAGGGGGAAATTAGCTCATGGAGTGAATTAGCCACACATCCCATATCCTCTTATTCCTGACTCTCCTTCTTCCTCTATTACTCCAGGTGAAGAGAGACCAAATATTGTGCCTTGGATGGTCTCTGGAAAACTTTTAAGACCCCAGGCCCTTACATAATGAACTAGGAAGTAGAATAAAAGCACTAAACATATTTTAGGCCAATTACCTGGAATGTCACATGAAACTAGGATTCTAAACCTCCCAACCAAGGAACCAAATCCCACGAAGTGTTTGGTTTTACAGCAGCTACATTTTATTTTATTGGTCATTGTTGTAAACGTATGCATCACACAACTTTTGCCAATTCAACTTTTTACAGGTGTACAACCTATTGATAGCAATTACAATAATCAGCTGTACAACTTGACCCTTAATCAGTGCAATCTTTCCATCACCTTTAATGCCCCCTTTTCCCTCTCCTTCCTGCCTCGGAAACCACTAATGAACAATGGTCTCCATACATTTGCCTGTTCTTATCTTTTTATATGAGTGGGATCATACAATGTTTGTCCTTTGTTACTGACTTATTTCACTCAGCATGATATTTTCCAGCTCCATCCATATCGTAACACATGCCAAGATGTCATGTTTCCTGCTGGCTGAGTAGTAGTCAGCTGTATGTATGTACCACCTTCTGCTTATCCATTCATCTGCTGATTGACATGTAGATTATTTCTACATTTTGGCTGTTGTGAATAGTGCTGCAATGAACTTTGGTGTACAGGTTTCTGTTTGGGTCACAGTAGATGTTTTTTCCCCCCAGTTTACAAATGCAGAAACAATCTAGGCTCAGAGACGTTTATAAAAACCAAATATGCTTAAGGACCACAGTGTGCAGGTGGTAAAGCCGGAATTTAAACTGAGGCTGATCTGGCTCTAAAGCTTAGATAAACCCTCGGCTCTCATTTCCCATAAATACAACGCTGAATTTGCCGACATGGCCTACAGCAGATAGAGGTGGCCCTGGGCCATTGATTTGGTTAGCACTAAACTATGGTGAAAAATCATTTCTGTTCTTCCTAATTTTCTAAAACAGATTTGTTTGCAGGCCCTTACCTAGATGGAACTGATTTCTTTGGGCTGTTTTGTGTTAGATGTGTTAAAAATTGACATGTTAGGAGAGCTGACGTGAAAGGTGACCTGGTTCACTTACAAATAAATGATTAATATAACCTCATTGTGCAGCCCTTCTGCATTACTGATTCTCTCACTTGGGAGGCTTAGAAAAACAACAGGTCAGACAATAAAATCCGTGCTAGCATAAGACCATAGTATGTCATAACCACAGATGAGTCAGGGGGAATCAGAAGATAATTAACTAAGTTGGAGGCTCTATGGAGTCCAAAGATAATTTAAAATTTTTCCTTTTCTAGCCTAAGACTCTCTGACGTTATTAGCAAAGATGATGAATAGGATGAGGGGAAGAGAAGATTTAATTAGAATTATTAGATACAACATTTTAAAGACATTGACAAGAGATCGAATTTCAGAAGGAAGTCATTCAATTCAACTGAGTTCATTATAGCAATTCAGTGTTGATTAAGGAAATATGTGTGCAGTGGTAGTGTGCATGCTTAGGGGAGCTATAGAGATACAGTACTTTCTCTTCATGACAATTGACTGGGTAAGTACCCAAGTTTTGGCAGGGTAGTAAAGCATCCCTCGTATGCAGATACAGGTACAATTTCCTAAATTACCTTTGCAAAATAGTATTGTGTCACTGTATACGTATCTTATACATCAGACAGTTCTGTTACTGTTAGGCTAAATGTCCAAATAGCGCAGAAACATCAGTAATAGGAAATCCATTAATTATCAACTTAGATTTATTGTAATTGCCAAAACTATTACAGGTAGTCCCTTACTTCCAAACTAATAACCCAAACCTGGTGCTGTTGAGTTGATTCCTACTCATGGCGAACTCATGCCAGAGTAAGGCACAGACTAGAACTGCCCCATTGAGTTTTCTTGGCTTAATCTTAATGGAAGCAGATCACCAGGCCTTTCTTCTGTGGTATTGCTGGGTGGATTCGGACTGCCAACCTTTAGCTTAGTAGTTGATTGCAAACCATTTGCACCATCTAGGGACTTAATCTTGTCCTTAAGAAACTCCAATACGGCATTTACTTTTTGTTTCTGGCCCGCTGAGTCCTTTCTGATTGGTCAGTGCCCTTTCTCTACTGGTTATGATAAATTCTGAATATCATCTCTCTCTGCTCAGAGATGTCACTAGAGACTACCCTACCCCCTTCCCACTCCTCCTCTAATGAAATTTCTCACAGTTCTCACTACAGCCTGAGCTCCACATTTTCCAGCATCACCTAAACACTTCATATTCTTGTTCCTTAACATATTATTCCCTTTACCTAGAATGTACTTTATTTTCTCATCTGCCTGACAGATAGCTACTTGTCCTTTAAGTTCTACCTGAAATGATTCTCTGTGAAGTCTTCCTCAAAGCCCTCCGGTGTTTCATGACCCTCTCCAGAAATCACTCTGTAAAGTATATTAAGGAAATCCTAGTGGTGAAGTGATTAAGTGCTATGGCTGCAGACCAAAAGGTTGGCAGCTTGAATCTACCAGGTGCCTCCTGGAATCCCCATAAAGCAATTCTGCTCTATCCTTAGAGGGCTGCTATGAGTGGGTTTTGTTGGTTTTGGTTTTGGTCCATGGTTTGATCTAGCCCCAGTAGAGTGAGAGTTACTCGAGGACAGTGACTGAGTTATGTTTGACTCTCCAGCACATAAAAGAGGAGTTCAGGGCCTGTGTTGAATGAATCAATGAATGTGTTACTCCCCATCTTCAGAGGCTATTTTCAGGGTTTTCAGAATTGGCCTCTCTTTCTCATCAAGAGGTAGTGAGGGTAGGTTAGATGGACATGATACCTAATGCTTGTTTACTAAGTACCAGGCATTGTGCTGAACATCTTACACAGCATATTGTCACGTATGAGGTAGGTGTTTCTATTTCTATTCATATTTTGCAGATAAGGAAGTAGAAATTCAGAGCAGTGACTTTCCCAAAGTCACATAGCTAGTTGGCTCCAGAGGCTGGATCTGAACCTAGGCTTTTTGTCTCCAATGCCTATGTCCCCCTGCACCGCCCCCCCTCACAGGGCACTTCTCTCCTTTGTGTGTATGGAGGGTAGGGTCATCTCCAGGCAAAATGGTGACGTAAGGCAAGTTTTTCTTTGGTGTCTTCAGCCTCCCCCTGTGTCTTAGTCATCTGGTACTGCTCTAGCAGAAATGCCATGAGTAGATGACTTTAACAAATAAAAGCTTTTTTCTTATACAGTCTAGTGGGGTAGAAGTTGAAATTCAGGGTGCCAGCTCCAGGGGAATGCATTCTTTCTGTTGGCTCTGGAGGAAGCTCCTTGAGTTGCATCTGTCTTTATTTGGTCTGAAAGCATCTCAGTGCAGAAATCTCAAGTTTGAAGGACACGCTCTACTCTTAGCACTGCTGTCTTGATGGTGTGAGGTCCTCAGCTGTCTGCTTGCTTCCTTTTCTTTTTATCTCTTGTAGACTAAAAGGGTAAAAGCTGATGCAAGCACACTCCAGAGAAACTCCCTTTACATTGGAACAGGGAGGTGACCTTGGGAAGGGTGTTCCAGTCCCACCCTAATCCTCTAACATCCAGTCTATTAATCACAGGCAGATTTTAGGATTTTCAGCATAGGAAAATCACAAGATGGAGGACAATTAAAAACATGTTGGGAATCATGGCCCAGCCAAATTGTTACACACATTTTTGGGGGGACACAAGTCACCCCATGACACCCTGTATCTCTGATACTCAGTGCACTGGCATAACCCACTCCCTACCACCTGCAGCCCCTGCTTTGGCACCCACAGGCAGCCCAACCTGCGGGGCAACTCTCCTTCCCAGCTCCCTCCCTGAGGTCTGTTTCAGCTTTGCCTCTGATGTCTGGGCTGTGCTCTCTGAAGGTAAACCACCTTAACTTGACCTTTTCCAGAGCACATCTTTACATTTTAATGATGCTTTCTCAGAATGAATTTTTTAATCCAGGATGAGGTAGCCCATGGAGGAGGTGTGTAGGTGTTTCTGTGCTGAGGTGAGAAGCGGTTATCTGTAGGGTCTCTCTCCAGATACACCAAGAAAGCTCCTCCTACAGCCAGAGTGCTTGCCCCCTTGCTCACATGGCTGAGGGCTCTAGAGTCAGACCAACAAGGCTTTGAATCCCAGCCCCAGCATTTATTGATTGTGTGATTTGAGACGAATTGTTTAACTTCAGGAGCCTGGGTGCTGTGCAATGGTTAAGTGTTCAACTGCTAACCGAAGAGTTGGGGATTCGAACCCACTAGCCTCTTCTTGCTCCCCATAAGAGAAGACCTGGAGGTCTGCTCCCATAAGCTGTCTAAAACCAAAAAATACCCATTGCCATCCAGTTAATTGTGATTCATATAGGACAGAGTAGAGCTGTCTCATAGGATTTCCTCAGCTGTCAATTTTTATGGAAGCTGACTGCCATGTCACCCTCCCGCGGAGCGGCTCGTGGGTTCAAACTCCCGACCTTTCAGTTGGCAGCTGAGCACTCAGCCACTGTGCCACCAAGACTCCTTATATAAAGCTTGTCAGATGACTGTGAGTTGGTTTCTATTCACAGCGACCCAGCGAACAACAGAACAAAGCACTGCCTGGTCCTGCACCATGTTCACAATCACTGCTATGCTTGAGCCCACTGTTGCAACTACTGTGTCAACCGATCTCGTTGCTGGGCTCTTCCTCTTTTTTGCTGACCCTCTAGCAAGCATGATGTCCTTGTCCAGGGGCTGATTATTCTTGACAATATGTCCAAAGTATATAAGATGCAGTCTTGCCATCCTTGCTTCTACGGAGCACCTTGGCTGTATTTCCAAGAGAATTTAGTTCATTCTTCCGATATATTCAGTATATTCCGGTATATTCAGTGTTTTAGTCATCTGGTACTGCTCTAAAAGAAATACCACAGAGTGGATGGCTTTAGCAAAGACAAATTTATTCTTACACAGTTCAGTAGGCTATAAGTCCGAATTCAGGGTGTCCACTCCAGGGGAAGGCTTTTCCTCTGTCGTCTCTAGAGGAAAGTCCTTGTGTTGCATCAGTCTTTGAACAGGGAGCATCTTGGCACAGGACCCTCGGGTCTGAAAGACACACTCTTCTCCCGGTACTGCTTGCTTGATGGAGTGAGGTTCCCAATTCTTTGCTTGCTTCCCTCTCTTTTTATGTCCCATAGGATGGTACAAGCCACACTCCAGGGCAACTCCCTTAGGAAGGATGTTGCAGTCCCACCCTAATCCTCATTTAATAGAATCATCCCATCTATTAGCCACAGGAAGAGATTAGGGTTTATAGCACAGAAAAATCACAAAATGTTGGGAATGATGGCCTAGCTAAATGGCTACACACATTTCTGGGGGGCACAGTTGAATCCATGACATTCAGTATTCTTTGCCAGCACCATAATTCAAGGGCATCAATTCTTGTTTGGTCTTCCTTATCCACTGTTCAGCTTTCACATGCACTGGAGGCAGTTGAAAATACCATGGCTTGTGTCAGGTGCAACTTTGTCTGTAAAGATTTACAGCCTAGGAAACCCTATGGGGCAGTTCTGCTTTGTCTTATATGGTTGCTATGCATCAGAATTGCTGGGCAGACACAACAGTCAGCCTCAGTTTCCTACCTTGTGAAATGGGTTTAATGACAGTTCTCATCTCCTAGGGTTGTTGTCTGGAAAATGAGGCAACACAGCTACAGTGTTCAGCCTAAAATAAGAACTCAAAAACTTTAGCTGTTTCCTTAGAACTATTTTTAATAGTTCTCTAGCTCACTCCCACCCCAATTGTCATCAAAGTTCCTCTCTTCCCATTATCTCTTCCCTCTCTTCTGTTTTCCGGTTCTTACCAACATGTATCCTTTTTTTGAAGTCTCTGCTTCCTTTCCCACCTGCCTCCAACCCAGCACATGCCACCTTTGGCAACAGTGCCTCCTGGACTTCTCAGATCGATCTCAATTCCAGGTTTTCATTCCTGATGTTAGACTGTGCGACCTGATGCAAAATCAGAAAACAGAGTCCGTTTCACAGAGTGAGGGTGCCACAGCCCAGCTTCTGTAAAGAAGGTCAGCGCTGACTTGGGGCCCCCACGTTATGATCTGAAAAGGTGCATACTTCCCTAACACATCTCCTTTTTTTGACTATGAGTGATGCCAGAATCTTCATCACCAATGTACAAGTCATTTGAGTCAAATTGCAAGGGATAGTCTGTGAGGGGAATCTTGTTAAGGCAGGGTTATTAATTATATCTGAGTATAAATTCTTCCTATGAGGTCCTTTGCTGTCAGGGAGAGGAGTAGCAAGAGTTAAGCTCCAAAACAAACCCATCGCCATGGAGTCACTTGAGACTGTAGCAACCCTGTAAGACAGGGTAGAACTGCTCCATAGGTTTTCCAAGGCTGAGGTCTTTACAGAAGCAGACTGCCATGACTTTCTCAGGAGGAGTGGCTGGTGGGTTTGAACCTCTGACCTTTCACCTGTTGGTTAGTAGCCAGGCACTTAACTGCTTCACCACCACAGCTCTGAGGGAAGTGGGAAACATTACAGGGAGACAAAGAAGAAGGCTGTGTAAGCAGAGGCGGGGCATGCCGGGAGTGGGAAGTCAGCAGACTGAAGTTGTGGCTGTGGCTCAATTCTGTCTTGGGTGGGCCCTGTGTGTTGCAACAGATGTGTCCTTGGAATCAGCAAGGTTGGGAAGCCAGGCCTCAGAAAGAGTGATTGTAGGCTGAGCTCATCGTGAAATGGTGTGAGCTTGGGTTCATGGGGAGAGGAGAGAAAAATGAGGGCAGAGATGAGGCTATACTTTTTGGGGTGTCAAGATGAAAAGATGGGCTTAGTTTCTTTGAGTTTTGGGTACAGGTGATAGTTGCCGTTAGGCAGGAGAAGGGAATGGCCCCTGCAGAGGGCCTCTGTTCTGATTGGGAACAGAAGGAAAAATTGCTTCAGGACTGTCCATTTTTCTTCAGGAAGCAATCCACTTCTGAGGGTGTGGCAGAGTTCACTGGGTGTTTCCCCCTAAGGGAAGTTAGCCCCTAACCGAAGCTGCTTGGCTGCTAAAGGTAACTGAGTCTGCTCCAGTCCAGATAAACAGAAGCTCGGTGCCCCTCCCTGCAGGCTTTTCAGCTTGCTTGATCACATGCCAAGCTCCAATATCAGTCAAGGAGGTATGAGAGAGGAAGCAGGTGGCCAGTCCCTCCCTGTGCCTGCTGTGCCTGAGTCCTGCTTTTTACAAGACATAACTTGAGATGGAAGACCAGAGAAAAGTGACCCCCCCCCACAAAGATTCCACCACAACTTTCAAGTCCCATCTGAGGATGCTTATTTGGAAAATCAGTAGGCAAGTTCACAGGGACTATGGTGCCAAATACTTAAAATCATTACAACAATAACAAAACCATGTATTGAACAATCTTGCCTTCCATGTGGAAGACCCAGGTTTGCATCTCAACCACGGCAGCTGGGGCACAGCCATCATCTTTCTGTCAGTGGAGGCTTGAATGTTGCTATGATGCTGAACTGGTCTCAGCAGAGCTTCTAGACTAAGATGGACTAGGAAGAAATGCCTGGCAATTAGTTCATAAAAATCAGCCAATGAAAACTCTATGGATCACAATGATTTCAAGTGCAACTGATCATAGGGATGGTTCAGGACTGGGCAGCACTTCATTTTGTCGTACATGGGGCTGACATGAGTTTGGGGCCAATTCATTGGCAGTTAACAACAACATTAACAACCATTCATTTGAGGTATGTTGTCTGGGAGCACATTATATATAGATCATGAAAATGAACTTGACCTGAGGAGCAGTGAGGAAGTTCTCTTTGTCTTACACACACGTACACACGACACAGAGCTACAATTTGGTAAGCACATATTGTGAGTCAGGCATTGTGGAGTATATGATAGTAGCTAGAGTCGGCTGTGTGGGTTTGAAATCCACCTCCCCCTTTTGCTAGTTGTTTGGTTTTGCTTAAGTAAGGCTTAGTTTCTTTATCTGGAAAACAGGGATAATAATTGTATCTTATTCCATAGGGTTGTTGTGTCTAATGAGATTTTGGGTGGAAAGGGCTTGGGCCTGTGCTTGATATTGATTATGAATGCAAGAACAGTAGCATTACAGGTGTACATGTGGAAACTGAGGCTCAACATAATCGGTTTGTTTAAGGTCATAAAGCTAGTAAGCCTTATGTGCCATAAAATCCAAGATGCACCAGCATTTCTCCAACTTTATGGGTTATAAAAATAACCTAGAGAGGTTGTTAAAGCAGAGGTTCCCAGGCCCCCAATCCAGAGAATCTGATTCAGTAGCTTTCACTCAAGGCCTAGAAACCTGTATTTTAACCAATCCAGCTCCCCAGGTGACTCTAATACGTGTGATCAGGAGAAATTTAAGAAATGCTGTTCTATACTACAAACTCTACGAGGTCACAGGCATGTCTGTTTTGTTCGCATTTCTACTGCCACCAGCACCTAGTTCACTACCGAGCAAAGGGGCTGCTCTGTAAATATTTTGTGAGATTTCCTCTTGACATGCCCAGGAAATCCACAACATTGACAGAATGTTTCCCTTACCTGTGAATGCCTTTGCCAGTGAACATGGTTAAGCAAGTGGAACTGAACTACTGGGAGCTGAGCTTGAAAGGTATTTAATGGCACTGTGGGGACCTATGGAGGCCTAGCAATAGGTATTCAATTCCTTGCCATTATGTTTGGCCCACTGTCCTGGAAAGCCAAGTTTACGCTCATAATGGGAAAGCATGAGGTGAGTGTTGCAGAAGTCTGTTGCATTTCACAAAGACAAGGGCACTGGGATGACAGCTACTCAGAGAGTTCTTATTTGATATCCTGTAACAGTCATCCGGTTACTGGGACAGCTCCTGTTTAGAGGGACGAAGCAGGAGCATACAGGAGGGTGCTCAAGGAGGGTATAGAACCTAGCTTTCTGAAACAGAGGTTCAGAGCTACATAGTCAGAATGGACTTTCTTTCCTATTGCACTGGCTTCTGCAATGCTTGAATAAATGAACATGGCATTTAACCCAAGTCAGGAGGCAACTTTGGCTCATTTCTATTACCCTTAGCCCCACGCTGGAGGCTGCATCAGCCAGGGTGAGTGTGGGGCACAAAGAATGGCCACACAGCTTTGGAAACTGTTAAGCACCTTAGACTTAACAGTTAAGCAAACACCACTATATGTCACCCACTGTGACGTTAGCCTTGTATACACCATCTCATCTCATACTCCAGGTCTTATTATTAACCCCATTTCACATGTCAGTGGTCCGGGCTTCAGTGATCTGCATCTTTATGTCCCAAGCAACCACCAGCTTGGCTACTAAGAAGATCAGTTTTCCCAGAGTTTCCCTTGCCAAACACCTAAAAGAATATCTTGGGTCCTTAAAAGTGTGTCTCCTATTCAGTTGTGATTGATGCCAGCCATCTCCCTAGGGAGTGGGGATATCGATAAGGCTCTCAGGGCTAAGCTCAACAACCAGGCTCTATCCGCCAACAGCCGTTCTGTCACTCCATGGAGTTCTCCACTGGGCTTTCAGTGCCAGCGGCTCTGGGTTACCACAAGCACTACCACGGTCCCGTGCTGATTGTCGTGGAGACCCTTCTCAGCCCAGTTCCCCATAGGTCTAAGGTGATACAGCCCCAGTGACTCCTGTTGTATATCTTTGACAATGAAGGGTCCCAGAGGTGAACACTCTCTTGCCTAAAAAATAAAATAAAATAAACCTACTGTTGTTGAGTTGATTCCAACTCACAGCAACCATAAAGAATGGTGTAGAACTGCCGGCAGGGTTTCAAAGGTGGTAAATTCGTTACAGAAGCAGACTGCCACGTCTTTGCCTTTGGAGCCGCTGGTGGCTTTGGTAGGCAGCCAAGCCTACAGCAGTGCCACCAGAGCTCCTCCCAAGAGGAGAGTGGGAGAAGATTTTCTTTGTTCAGGGCTTCGTTCAATCAGGATGGCTATCCTACAGCAGAGGCCTGGCTTCTGTAGCATTGCACCCATCAGTGTAAAGTCTTCCAGTTACACACACACACACACACACACACACACAGAGACACACACATCCTCATCAGAATATGCTTATGATACCAGGATAGTAGAGTTGGGCTCAGGAGAGACATGTGCACTGCTTGCAGCCAGTCCCTGTTGTTCCCAAGATCTAGCGCTGGGCTAGTCTTCTCTTACATAGATACATTGGCCCATATCTACTATTCTGAAATACAAAAAGCTCTGAATACTGAAATTCTTTCCTTAAGTTTATGGCAAAGTCATTTGGCAGCAAAACTTGAACTGACAGGAAGCTATTTATAGTCTTTATTTACCACACCTGTGTGAATATTCATGTGTTTTTGCTCCAGAAATGTGATTGCACTTGATTACTGGGTGCTGACTTAGACCCCTCTAGAGGTGATGTGTACTGTATGTTATGTGCACCATGGGAGCCCCTGGGTGATGCAGTCAACATGGCTGGCTGCTAACCTGAAAGGCTGGCAGTTTGAGTCCACCCAGAAGTGCCTTCAAAGAAAGCCCTGGCAATCTACTACTGAAAACTCAGCAACGGGAAACCTTATGGAGTGCCGTTTTACTCGGACCCACGTGGGGTCGCAATGCATCATAATTAACTTGATGGCAACTAGTGTACTGCTGTACCAGTATATGCATCAGGTTGTCTTTCAGAAATCAGAAGCGTTCCAAATGCTTCCCACTGTCTTGCAGTGATTCGTTTGCCGGATCTCCCTCCTTAGCCTGTAAACTTCTGACATGTGGTTGGGGCTCAACCAGTGTTTCAGGAATGAAGAATGAACGGCCTTTTGTGTTTAAGGAGACTTGTTAAGAAGTCCTTTCTTACCTCTCAATGAAAGTGTCTCATGCCGCCATTTAAATTCTTTTATTTTGTGCTGTCAGCAGTGAGGAAGAACAGCCCGTCACCCTCCTTCAGTTTTTTCCCTCCTCTTGAGGCTAAATCGTCCTTGTAATCCTAATACCTTTAACCTTTTCTCCTAGATCCTCTTTTCCAATTCCTTAATCGCCTTCGTTGCTGTCTTCTGAAGCTGTTAAGGGTTCTTTCCTTCCGAAATTGTGGTCTAGTGCTTAGGATCTGGCTGCGAAGAGCTGGGCTATTACAAGTAATAGGTCTCCCGTTTCTATGGTGAATTTTCCCAATCAGTTTCATTTGGTTGGACTAAGAAGCTTTGCCTTTTAAAAGGACACTTACAGAGCAAACCTGAGGGGCCATGAATGACTTTCTCCAGAGCATGCTGGTTGGTAATAGGAATGGAAAACAGCACTGTCTGATCACAGGAAACTGTAATTACAAAAAGTTAAAAGCAACAGGTAATGCATGTAACAGAAACCTGCACGGAAAAACCACTGTTGATAATTACAGTGACCTCAGCCTGTTATTGCCTCAGGGGAACCAGCCTTGTTTGTGCGCATCATGTGGCTTTTTCTCCGACTAGGTTGCTAAAGGCCATTTCTGACCACTTACTTCCCATTACATGCAGGGAGTAAGCCTGACTGTGGCGGAGCTGTTGCAAAACCACGGGATTAGCTTAAACTGCTCGTTAATTAAGCCTGTCAGACTTCCTGTAACTCACAATTTTTCTTGGCATAAGTAAAAAACTTTCGACTCAGAGTAAAAAATGTATTGTATTAATAACCAGGAAATAACAAAATACACGGCAGCAGTTTTGGCGGCAAATTCTGTCATCTGCGTTCTGTTAGAACTGCCATTACGAATTTTAATAGTAGTCCAGAGTGTTTCCATTTGGGGGTGGAAACTGCACACACTGTGACGGAGATTCAAAGACACGTTTTTGCCACTTAAATTTGAGCATTCTATTCAGGTAGGCTTATTGCTTCCCCCGAGCATGAGTTAGAACCGTTTGTGGCATTTTGTGTATGTGTATTTTCCTAGAGGCCCTGTTGGGTTTTTACAGAGGTCATTCTTTTTTAAAAGGCCACATTACAGTTTTTCTGTCATTTCTTGTGTTGTTGTACCTCAGGGAAGGAGATGTTGGATGCCAAATTGTAAAGGCAGGTTGTAAAGAGAAGAATATTGAAATTGTATGACCAAAAGCTCCCAAGAGAGGGGCCTCAGTTGTGAAAAGGGGTCCCTTCTGGGCAAGTAGCAGGTGGCATAAAAGGCAGATGGGGACAGGAAGACATGAAGGTGTTACTAGGAACACTTTCTCTCCCTCACCAATTTACCACACCTGACAGACTCTTACCAAGAATGCTAGTGCTCCCAGGAGGGGAGGAGAACCTATCTGTTTGCTAACAGGAGAGATTTGGGATTTTCTTTTAGAGTTTCTAGATGTCTTTGGCCAACATTAGTGAGGTTGATGGTTTGAAACCACCAGCCACTTCACTGGAGAAAGATGTGGCAGTCTGCTTCTGTAAAAATAACAGACTTATGGGACAGTTCTACTTTCCTCTGTAGGGTTGCAGTGAATTGGAACCTATTCTTATGCAAGTTTTTTTTTTTCTTATTGTTGTTGGGGTTATCCAGTCATTTCTGACTCACAGCAACTGTATGTACAACCAAACAAAAATACCGCCTGGTCCTGCTCAATCCTCACAAACATCGTTGTGCTTGACCCCATTGGTGTAGCCACTGCATCAGTTCATCTTGTGGAGGGCTTTCCTCTTCGTCAATGACCCTCCACTTTACTAAGCATGATGTCCTTCTCCAGGGATTGATCCCTCCTGGTAACATGTCCAAAGTATGTAAGACCCAATCTCACCATCGTTCCTTCCACAGAACACTGGTTGTACTTCCTGAGACAGCTATTCGTTCTTTTGGCAGCCCACGACATATTCAATATTCTTCTCGAATGCCACAATTCAGAGACGTCAATTCTTCCTCTGTCTTCCTTATTTGTTGGACAGTTTTGCATGCATATGATGAAACTGAATACACCATGACTTGAGTCAGGCGCACCTTAGTCTTCAAGGTGACTTCTTTGCTTTTCAGTGCTTTAAAGAGGTATTTTGTGGCAGATTTGCCTAATGCGATATGTTGTTTGATTTCTTCTCTGCTGCTTACATGGTTGTTGATTGCAGATACAAATAAAATGAAATCTTTGGCAACCACAATCTTTTCTCCATTTATCATGATACTCCTTATTGGTTCAGTTGTGAAAATTTTTGTCTTTATGTTGAAGTGCAATCCATACTGAAGACTGTGGTCTTTGGTCATCACCAGTTAAGTATTTCAAGTCCTTTTTACTTTCAGCAAGGAAGGTAGTGTCATCTGCATAATGTAGGTTTTTAATGAGCCTTCCTCCAGTCCTGATGCCTTGCTCTTCATCCAGTCCAGCTTCTAAGGTTATTTGCTCAGCATACAGATTAAAAAGTTATAGTGAAAGAATGCAACTCCGACACATACCTTTCCATGCAATGTCCTGTTGTTCTGTTTGAACAACTGCTTCTTGATTCATGTACAGATTTCTTAAGAGTACAATTGAATCCCTATTCTCCACAGTGTTAGCCATAATTTTTTATGGGCCACACAGTCCAATGCCTTTGCATAGCCAGTGAGTCACAGGTAAATATTTTTCTGGTATTCTATGCTTTCAGCCAACATCCATCTGACAGCAATGATATCCCTGATTCTCTGTTCTCTTCTGAGTCTTGTTTGAATTTCTGGCATATCCACATCAACATGCTTCTGTAGCTGTTTTTCGATGATCTTCATCAACATTTTACTTGCATGTAATATTAATGATATTGTTTAATAGTTTCCACATTTGGTTGGATCATCTTTCTTGGGAATAGGCATACCATGGATCTCTTCCAGTCACTTGCCTAGGTAGCTGTCCTCCAAATTTCTTGGCATAGATGAGCAAGCATCTCCAGCACTTCATCTGTTTGTTGAAACATCTCAACTGATATTCCATCAATTCTTGAAGCCTTGTTTTTTAGCAATTCCTTCAGTGTAGTTTGGTCTTCTTCCTTCAGTGCCATCAGTTCCTGATCATAAGCCACCTCTTGAAATGGTTTAGTGAGGATCTCAATGATTATAGTAAGTTATCTTTTAGGGAACATTATGTGCTATCCTAAGTGCTTTACATGAGATATGTCTCACATATCTCATCTTTCAAAGTAGGTACTGTTATTATCCTCCGTTTCCACAGAGTGAACTGGCTAAGAGAGGTTAGGCAAGGCAGTGAAGGTCACACAGCTAGTTAAGTGGCAGAGCCGGAACCTAAGAACAGATCTGTCTGACATCAAAGACCTGATTGTTAAGTACTCTGCATCAGTCCTTGTAGAGTCCAATAGCCACCTCTGTGAGATTGTATTTTGTTCTTTCACCAACTAACAGAACATCTCATCTGTTTGATTTTACAAAACCGTAATTATAGCAACTAAAAGGGTGTTAGTCTGCTCTGAAAGTCCTAGCTGAAGAACCTTCTATTGCTTCGTGATGGGATTGGTTCTTTTCCAAACATCTCCCCCCCCCGCCCCCTGGTTACATAACAGAGTCTTCAAAGGAAAGTTCTGGAGTGAGTCTTATGCTCTGCTGTTTTCTAAAACCCTCATGGTGCTGACACATAGCAGGTCCTCAGTAGATATCAACTGATTGATAAAAAAAGTTTGGATTTCCTTTCAATGCTTTTGAGGTTGTTTAAGACCCTTCCTTATTGTGAAGCAAGCTGGTTAGACCCTTCAACCTGTCTGTTGCCTTAATCTAGCTACTTGCACCAAGATGACTCGTAACATCACCCCCTGCACAGGAACCGAATGCTTTCTTTGGCACCTGGATAATTGATGGTGTTTTTCCCTTTTCCTCCAAAAGCTCTGGCATCATGAAAACACTGCATTAGATGACTAACAGTGCAGCCAACTTTGCCCAGTCAGCTTTTCAGACAAATTCTTGAATTATCTAAGAAAGTGGGGGGGGGGAACCTTACTTGAGTATAGTTTTTCTTCATTTTGCCTACCCATCCTGGTCTGCTCAATAACTACACATCAGATTTCCTTTAAGAAATGAGACAGGATCAAAACCACAAAGATGCATTTCTAATGGCCGGGTAAAGAGAGTCCTTAGCATTGTACCAGCTCAATGCATCTCCTTGGAAGGAATCTGAACCTGGCATGGCTGATTCCACCCTGGTTAGCTGAACAGAAACTTCTGCCTTGGTCAGAAAGATAAAGTGGAGATGTTCAGGACGGAAGGAGTCAAGTTAGTTCATAAAGCCAGGTTTTACCTCATACCATATATCGTTTCCAGAATAGTAACGTAACTGTCATTTACAGGGGGCTAGGTGGCTAGATGCTGCAATGGCTAACACACTCCCCTGCTAGCTGAAACATTGGCACTTTGGGCTCACCTTGAGGCATGTCATGAGTTGAGCTGTTTCCCCCCAAAATGTGTGTAGTCTTTTGGCTGGGCCATCATTCCTAATATCTTGTGATTTTTCCTATGCTTCACATCCTAATCTCTGCCTGTGGCTAATAAATGGGATGATTATGTTAAAAGGAGATTAGGGTGCGACAGCAATACCCTTGGCTAAGGGAGTTTCCTTGGGGTGCGGCTTGTACCACCTTTTATCCCTTCATCCTATGGGACATAGAAGGAAAGGGAAGCAAGCAGAGAATTGGGAACCTCATGCCATCAAGAAAGCAGCACTGGGAATAGGATGTGTCCTTCAGACCTGAGGTTCCTGTGCCAAGATGCTCCTTGACATGGGGACTTTCCTCCAGATCCGACAGAGGGAAAGACTTCCTCTGCAACAGCCCCCCTGAATTCAGGCTAGTAGACTACTGGACTGTGTAAGAATAAATTCTCCTTTGTTTAAGCCATCTACTTGGTGGTATTTCTGGTAGAGCAGCACTAGATGACCAAACAAGGCACCTCAGAAGAAAAAGACCTGGCGATGTCCTTTCGAAAAATAAGCTGTTGAAAACCATATGGAGCACAGTTCTACTCTGACCCACATGGGTTGGCCATGAGTTGGAATCAACTTGTTGCCAGTTTTTCAGAACCATGTACCAGCTACTGGGCTAAGCCTTTTCTAAGCATTCGTTTCATTTCATTCTTAGGAGAACACTATAGTGGCAGGTACTACTATTATCTCCATTTTCCAGATGAGGAAACTGTAGCTCAGCAAGTCTCCTAGTAGTATGAAGTAGACCTTGGACTTGAACTCAAGTCTGTGTAATTCCAGAGTGCATATTCTTGACTACAGTGCTCTGTAGAGAGACAGGCCAGTCTCTCAAAAAGGTTTGAGACTGCTTGGTGCGATGCTAACCAGATTGCTGTTTAAAGACAGGCAGAAGAAAGCCCCAAGGGTAGCCAACTCTGTTTTCTTATTTGCAGAAGAGGACTCCTGTTTAAATATCCTAAGATGAGACCCACGTTCAAACCTGCTTGGACTTACCCTACTGAGTATCAACAGCCCAAAGTGGCTAGGGTGTGAAGTGCGGAGTGGCAAGGATGGTACCCGCAAGCAGGTTCACCTCGTGGTATGGGGCAAGAGCTAAGTTCGAGGCAGCACCCAGAAGATGGGAATAATAGGTTGCAGTCTAGGCAAGCATTTGGCTTTTGGTGGCAGCAGAGGTCCTCCTGCCCAGCTTCACTGAACTGGGCAAGAGGGAGTTAGACTTAGGAATTCAGTTGAACACTGTAGCCAGGATGAGACTCCATTCCCTGGGGGGCAGGAGTGAAGCCAGTGGGAGCACGCTGGGAACCAGGCCAAGCCCCAGGCCTACGCGAACAGAGACTAGACCAGTGGCTCTCGATTGAGGTAATACTGCCCCCTAGAGGACCTTTGGGAAACTTGAGAGGGCATTTGTGGGCTAGCAACAGAGCCGCTAAATGCCCTGCCATGTCCGACCACGACAGTCTTGCAAAATAAAAAAAAGTCCAGCATCTTGCTTGGCTTTTGAGCATTGCACTGGCTATTCATGGAAGTGAAAATCCCTGCATAATTTCCAGAGTGTTTTACATATAAACACAAGGAATTTGTTGCCCTCCTCCACCAGCCACTTCTTGGAAACCCTATGATAGGACAGTTCTTCTCTGTCCTATGGGATTGCTATGAGTTGGAATTGACTTGATATCAACAGGTTTTGGGTTTAGTCGGTGGTGGGGAGAGGTTGGGTACCTGTCTTAGAGATACAGTGCGTAAATACCAGGGAAAACATCCAACCACCTTATGTCAGATGCCAAACGTGGCTGCACAAAAGAATCACGGGAAAGTGTGTTGAAATGTAGATATATTGGGTCTTAACCATCAGACAATATGATTCAGAAGGCCTGCCTCAGGGTCTGGAATCTATATATTAATGTGCACCAACTGGTGATTTTGACGGGGATCCTGATTAGGACCCTCTGCCTCTTATAGCACTATGTTTAAGCACTTGGCTGCTAATGGAAAGCTAAACAGGGGCTCCATGGGCAAAAGACCTGGTGTTCTGCTTCATTGAAGGTTACAAGCTAGAAAACCACATGGAGCAGTTCCACTTGATCACAAAGGGTCATTAAAGCCAAGTGCCAACGAGTCGTTATGAGTTGAGAATCTAATCCATGGCACACAACAATAACCACCTCATTCAAATCAACTTTCTTATTTTACTGTTAGCCAGCTGGATCCCAGAGAAGAGTGATAACTTGCCCCAGGTCACAAGTCATGGCAGAGTTGGAAGTGGAACTCAGGTCTCTTTCCACTGTATTGATGGAGGGACTATCTGATATAATTTTACCTGGTTTGGAGAAATTGTTGCGGAGTGAGAGAGAGGATTTGAAATTTTACCCCAGGGTTGCTTACCACACTGTTTACATTTAGGGGACAAAGAGGATGCAAAAAGACAACTCTGTGTTATTATCAGCAGTGCATTTTCTGCAGGCTTTGGGAGATAAGCAACAAACTATCTACCAAGATTAGTAGGATAGCAAGAACATACCAGTGTCTTTGGCTATGTCTCCTCATGCAAAGCCAAGTGACATAATTAAGGCAATTATCCACCTACTTTGTTCAAGCACTTTGACCAAAAATCTCCCCATAATTGAGGGAAAATATGAGCTTTAGAAAATGTTGTCTCAAGTAGCCTGAACGACTTCCGTTCCCACTTCCCTTTACTCCTTCCCTGGAGACATCTGCCGTGATGCCCGACTCCTGGGGATGTGAAAATGTCCAGGGCCCCGGGAGGTATGGAGAGAGGGAAAACCCTGCCAAGGAAACAATAAGTGAAATGTAATGTTAGGCCAAGCTGCATTGGAGGTAGTACAAACACCTGTCCTTTCGAGACAACCTTTTGTATCCTGGGACTGCACTCGCTGAGGCCTTGGGACAAGTCCTAGCAGCTTCCAAGCTGTCAGCTTATTGCTTTGACACAATGTAAGGCAGCCCCCTTGGAAGGTTCCCGGGATGGCAGGTGCTGTGTCTGCGTCTCAATGAAAACAATGCCAAATTTCTTTATTTAGAATAGACACTTCCTATTTTGTTTCCCAAGTGGCCGATCTGTCTGTCCTCTGCTCCTGGCCCTCTGTGGCCGAAGCTGCTTCAATCCAAGGTATTTCAGCAGAGTTTAGCAGGTGTCTGCCTATTTATAGTCAGTAATGCTGCCATGGATCAAGGTTCTTATCTCCAAGCAAGCTATGTAAAGGGCCTTCATTGGAAAGGGAAAATACAGGCCTCTGCGGCCCTCAGACAGGCAGTCCTAGTGAGGTCGCAGAGGGAGGTTCAAGTGCCACAGGGCATGGAACTGTGGTGAGCTCAGTTATGTGTCACTGTCAGGAGTGTCAGGAAACCAAGGATTTAGACCCTACTCTGCTATCACTAATTTGGTACGTGACCCTGAGCAAGGCGCTTCCCTTCTCTGGGCCTCAGCTTGATCATTTCTGGGGGAAATGATACACCAGTTAATACATGGTGCCATTTACCATGACAACCAGCTTGTCATCAGAAAACAAATAAAGCTGAATCTGTCACTCCTTATTCTGAAATATATTCCAGATAATTTGAAGACTTAAATTTTAAACAAAGGACACCATAAAAGGATTAGAATAGAGCACAGAGAATATTATTGAAGTACTGAGGTAGGTGATTAAAATAGCCTAATTTGAAAAAATGTGGTGAGTAAACACATATATAGAAAACAGAAATTTGCCATTTCAACATTTTATACATGCACAGTTCAGTGACATTAATTACATTCATCAAATTGTGCGGCTATTACCATTGTCGATTTCCAAATTAGACCATCATCCTTAACAGAAACTCAGTGAAAATGGAAAATTTTTTGCTGTATATGTTTTACCACAAAGAAATTTAAAAACTATGTTGAGTAGAGGAAACTTTGAAAAACAAGGAAAAAACTTCCTGAGCTGTTTAAAAACAAAACAAAACAACAACAACACAGTGGAGATTTGACTACACACAAATTTACTGACCTTGGTTTGGCAAGAGATAACTCACACAAAGTTGAAAGACAAAGGATAAGCTAAGATAGCAGTCACAAAATAAAAGGCAGATAAAGGTTTATTATTCATAATATTTCAAGAGCTCCATTAAAACAATAACATTTTCCATAAGCTGCAATCATACTATTTAGTTGTTTATTTGCTTATTCATTGTCTGCTTTCTTTATTTACATGTCATCTCCATGAGAGTAGAGGCTTTATCCTAATCACCACTGTATTCCTAGAAGTAGAAAAGTACCTGGCACACTGTAGGAGCTCAATAAATACCTGAGGAAGGAACGATTGGGAGCATCTATAGATGAGTGAGAACAGGATGAAAAAAAATCCATTAGAAAAATGATCAAGGAATAACAAATAGGCAATTCACAGAGGAAACACAAAGGGCTTATGCCACATAAAAACATGCAGGATCTCAGTGATAAGAAAAGTAACTTAAAGCAGCATGAAGATGATTGAGATGCCTTTTTCACCTCCGACTAGAAACCATCAAAAAGGTTGGTACAACCCAGTGTTTGTGAGGGTGGTGAGACAGGCATCGTCATTCATTCTTGGTGCCTGTCTAAATCAATGCAGTACCAGGAGAGCAACTTTAAATATTGATTGACCCAGGAATTCCTCTTTTAGGAATGTCTGTCCTTTTGCAGTCCTAACATGCATAAGGATGCCCATGCCAGTCAGTAATATTTGTAAATAGCAGTCAGTCCTTGGAAGACTGGTTAAATAAATTATCCAAATAATGGCATAGCGGCTCCTTGGAAACCTTATGGGACAGGCAGTTCTACTCTGTTTTGTTGAGTTGCTACAAGTCGGCATAGACTCAGAGGCAATGACTAAGAACTGAGCTTTTGTGGTCCAATTTCCTAAGGTTAACTTCCTCCTCTAGCCCTTATGTACTGTGTGACCTTGATCACGTTTCTGAATCTCTCTGTGCTTCAGTGTTCAGGTCTGAAAAATGGGAAAAACGATAATACTTCCTTCATAGAGTTGTGAAGGTAAATGAAATAATACATAGGAAATGCTTAGAATAGTTGAACATTGAACCCACCTGGCACAAAGAGTTCAATAACTGCTACCTATTACTATTTCTGGAAACCCTGGTGGAGCAATGGTTAAGCGCTACAGCTGCTAACTAAAAGGTAGGCAGTTTGAATCTTCCAGGCACTCCTTGGAAACTCTATGGAGCAGTTCTACTCTCTCCTACTACCATGAAGATCACAGGGAGAACATAACCACAAAAAAAGGGTAAGCTAGATCTTCATATACTAACATGCAGTATGTACAGTGTGATATTGTGATGGAAATATATTGATGTGAATTTTCGTGAACAATATTGCAACGTATTATATAAAGGGGAAAAGTCTGGAAGGGATAGACAGACTGTCAACAGTGGTTACCTCCAGGCAACAGGATGGAAGAGGTGGATTTTCACTTGGGTAATGATTAGAATTATTATAAACAAACATGTGTTAGTTTTATCATAAACAAAAGATGTAAAGAAACAAAACAGCTTCATTTGGAACTCTGAGGACAGTTAATCCCACCAGACCTCACATTCCCAGTCCTTGGCTACCGTCCAAATACACGTTAAGCCTTCCTCCCAGTAATGGGTCCTCTCCCCGTGTCATCCCCATACTGTTCTGTGCTTCCATTCTCACAGCACCTGACACGTCTGTCTCCCCATTGCCACCTTCTCTCACTCAGTATCCTGTAGAAACCCCATCTCGCAGTGAACAATTCCCCCTGCACTCGAAATCAACTTCTCAGAACACTGTTGTCTACCTCCACGCTTGCAAGTGCTGAAACCTGTCTCCAGAGAGGAGTTCACAGCTTTGCCGACAACGCCCTCTAGTGGCCACTGTTCGCACTCACACACAAGCACCCAAAGGCTAGGAGGTGGGGTCTGTGCTCTACCATCCCTTGTTTGCTTCCAGACAGTCCGCCTTCGGCCAACAACTCCTCCTCCTTCTCATACCATCTGGCTACAGCACCCTCTTCTCTCCTCTCTTCGTCGGCTCATTTTTGCAATCACCCTTCCTGGTCACCCCCCACATTCAACGAAGAGTTGAACATCTGGCTGTCTTCTTCTCCACCCCAAGTCCTGACATCATTCTGGGTGAGTTCAACATCCATGATCCACGTGCAGGACACATCTCCATCCTAGCCTTACCATGCTTGACTGTCATTCTGAACCGCTCCATCTCAGAACCCCCCATGATCCACATCCTTTCTGCTGATCCAAGTGCTCCTCTCCAGGCTCTTGAGCCCCTGCCATTCTCCCACCTGGCAGCTTCTTCCACCTTCCTTCTCTCTCCATCCTTGAAAACAGTGAGGATGATAAGGATAATAATGCGTATGTATGTGCCAGGCACATACTATGCACCTTAAAACAGCATTTTAATCTTTTCATGTAATCCTCACAGTAATTCTATGAGATAGTTACTGTTGTCTTTTTTTTTCTTCTTTCTTTCTTTTTTTTTTTTTAGATGAGAAGACCGAGGCTCAGAGAGGTTGAGTTACTTACCCAAAGTCCCACAGCTGGTTTGGGGCAGGGTTGAGATTTGAAGACAGGTTTGTTTGTCTAAGTCCTGGAAAGCAGACTCCAGGATCTTTCCTATACCCTCAACCTTGCCCTATATCATTCTGCCCCATCCACCAGGCAAAAATCCCAGCGCTGGAGAAATTTAACTGACAGCCCCCTCCTGCCTCCTCCTTCACTCTTACACCCAGATGGAGGACACACTGCTGGAGAAAATCCCGTTAACTTTGTTGATTAGTCCCACTAGAAAGTCATAGTTTCCAACCTCAGCTGGGCCCTCTAGTCGGCTAAACAAACCTTCTAAGTAACTGTCCTTACAAGAGCACTTTCAAACTTTCTCCACTGCCCTCTGGAGTCAGACTGTCTGGGTTAGAATCCTGCCTCGTGCAAGATTTAAAGGAAGGGTGAGGTGGAAGAAAAGGGAGCGAAGGGAAGGGGAAGTAACATGTTATCGAGTCCCTTCTGTGTAGAGCCACTGTGCCAGACACTTGCCATGCAGTACCTCATTTCATCCTCCCAGCAACTCTGCAAGGGAGATGCTATCGATTGTTATTCTTGCTTTCCGCAGGGGGAGACTGAGGCATGGAGAGGTTAAGTCAGCCTCTTGTCAAGGGGACACAGGTTCTAAGTGGAGACGCCATGTCATTAGTTTGTACCTTCCTTTTCTTCATGGATGACTGAAACAGCCTGTTAAAGAGTTTTCCTGCTACCTGGCGCATGCTCTCCAGTCCCTCCTTCATTCTGTTGCTGGGGCGATCTTTCTAAAATGTGGATCTGACTGTGCTTCTGCCCTGCTTAAAATCCTTCAAAGCTCCCCACAGTCTTCTGAATGAAACTGACACTTTTGACTTAAAAATTCAGCCCCCTTCTGCCTTGCTAACTCTATCCACTTCCCACCTGCCTTGATCCAGCAATACTGAAGGGTTTTTGCCTAGCAGATGGTGCCTTGCTTTCTTCCAACTCTAGGTCTTTGTCTATGGGCTCCCTGCACTCCCCAGCTCCCTGCACCCCCCCTTTCCCACCCACCCTAAATGCTTCTGTTCTGTGCTTGGACTCTGTGCTCTGATTTCCTGCTGACTTTTCTGTTTCCCCGCACTCAACTGGTAGTTGCTTGAGGACAGAGACATCGCTGTTGTCCCCAGGGAGTAGCCGCAGGGCCTGGCCCAATCCGTGCTTGTTGACTGACTGACGGGCTGAATGAATGGAGTGAATGAAGGAAGAAAACATTGTCACTTGGAAAGTATAATGACAGGAGCTATATGGTATCTGGTTCTTGGATGAAGCTGCTGCTGTTTTTCCCTATGACCACAGTGCTGTAAAAATACGTCTGCACGTGGATAAAGACTGGAAGAGAATTTTCCACACAAAATTAAGAGGTGTGCTGGAGTGGTGAGTTGAAGGATGCCACCACCCCCCCCCCCCGCAGTTTTGAAATGCTCAAATGCTCTTTAATGCTGCTTTCTGATTGTCTTGGCAATGTATCACACATTGTAGAAATGGAATCTGGGGCTACCACAGAGGAATCAATAGCCACTATGTGTTGATGCCCAGTGTACCCTGCTGGGTTCTGGGTGCTGTAGTGTGGAGTGAGGCTGGGAGAGGAGGCTTATTCTGACTCAGGTTCTTATGGCTAGAAATCTTGCCAATTCTGTTCAATTTGCTGGAGCAGAATGATAACTTTCAAGAATTGTCCAGAATCCTAGACTGAGGTATTTTTTTTCTTCTGAAGCTGAACAGCAGACAAAAATGGCTTTTGTTTGCAATGAAATGTTCACTCCTTCGATTTTTGTCCTTCAAAGTGTCCTTGGAACCTGACCTAACTTTGTGAGTCAGGTTTACTGAGCAGGGAGATTGATTGCCTGTGTTTGGTAGGTTTCGAAATGACCAGACAACTTCTCTTTTTATCTGGCTTTCAAATGAAATGTTTAAGAATTTCACTGGCAAAACAATGAACTTGTTCCTTTACTGAGTGAGGCAGGAATTCCAAAATTACATATTGTGTTGTAACTTAACTCAGAAGGGGTGAGAAAAGGTAAGTGGTATTCCTGGAGATTCAGCTGATGAATACAACACCTTTATTGAATACTTTCTCTGTGTCAGGCGCTGTGTTCAGGACTTAGTAGATATCTCATGTAAAAGTCTCAAGAGACTTTGGAGTTGGGACTGTTATGATCTCTATGTTAGAGATGATAAAATGGAAGTTCGCCTCCCAAACTGTAAAAGTGGGATTTGAAACAGAGCCCAGCTGGCTCCAAAGGCAAGTTCTAACTATTTGATACCTGTCTTTGGCTATCATTGCTACAGAGGTGTGTATTTATTTTATTTAACAAACACTTGCATAGTATTTGTGGTTCAGTGGTGGACTTCTCACCTTCCATACAGGAAACCCGGGTTCGATTCCTGGCTAGTGCACTTCAAATTGCAGCCACCACCATCTGTCTGTGAAGGCTTATGTGTTGCTCTGATGCTGAACAGGTTTCACCAGAACCCCCAGGCTAAGATTAGGAAGAAAGGCCTGGTGATCTCCTTCTGAAAACCAGCTAATGAAAACTCTATGGATCACAAAGGTCCTGTCTGCAACCTATCATGGGGATGGCATAGGACCAGGCAGCAGTTTGTTCCATTGTACATGGGGTAACCACGAATTGGGGGCCAATTTTGATGGCAGTTAACAATATTTATTATTTGCCAGGCGCAAACATTAGCTCATTTAATCTGCATAAACAACCCTGTGAGGAGGTACTCTTATTAACAGCATCTGATAAATGAGAAAACAGTGGCCCAGTGGTGGTAGGGTGATATTTAAGTCATTTGCTCTGGGTCAGGGAGGCTAAGTAGCTCTTTTCTGGGGTCTGGCTCTTAGTCTTAACCCTGTGCTGGATAGGATATTAGGCCTGGTGCTCTGTCTACACAGCTCTGATTCAGAAACACTAACAGCATGGGCCTCTAGTTGTAGTTTTAAAACAGATTTGTACTTTGGGGTTTTCCCCCAATAAAGCTCTGTGTTCTGCTCCCAAAAGTCTTTGCGGAAGGGGGTAATAATGGTCTTTAAAGGAGAAGGGAGCATCGTCCTCAGCTTTCATTTTGTGGTGTCTTAGGGAGAGGTGGGTTTCTTTGGCAGGTAGGCAATACACAGGTAAAGGGTTTTTGGTGTATCACCTCAGAAATCAAGCTCACCCCTTTTCTTTCAACAGAGACTTCTAGATAGCTCCCTTCAAAGGTAATTTGTTTGAGATGACCAGGAGCAGACAGTGTGTTGTTATTCCTAATCCTGCTCCCTACCTGGCCTTGCCCCCACCTGTCTCTCTCCACTAACCTGCCTCACCCGCAGAGCCAAGCCTACACAATGGCAGTAGCTCAGCTCAGAGACATGGAGAGCTGAAGGAGCAGCAGGCCCAACCCACTAGCTTGAAAGCTTCATTTGACAGAGGAGAGACACATCTGGTTCGGGTTTTCAATTCAATTCAACAATGATTTACCGTGGGCCTGCCAGCTACGGAGGTTCTGGGCTAGGCTAGGCAGCAAGTGATGCAGACATAACTAAAATATTGTCTGTATCCTTTAAAGAATTTAATAGATGTTAGGGGTGTTTAGATCCGAATGAGCAACTTTTATGCAACAAGCCTTGTGCTCTGTGATTTTCCTTGTATACATTACCTCTATGAACCTTCCCGGCAGGTTCTGTGATGGAGGCAGGGGAACTATTATTACTGCATTGTACACACGTGGAAACTGGGCCTCAGGGAGGGAGTGACTGGCCCAAGGTCACACAGTTAGGAAGTGCCGAAGCCAAGCCTGGCACCTAGGTATGTCTGGTTCCAAAGGCCAGGCTCTTATCCGTTATATTACCTTGCTTTCTGCTATTGATGAAAATGATTATGGTAAGTAACATTTCCTCAATTCCATACACCAAGGTTTGTATTAAGTGGGCTGCAGACGTTATTTCATTGCCATCTTCTAACACTCCAGTGGGGCCAGTCTTGTTCTTTCCCTTTCCAGAAGAGAAAACTGAGGTTGCCTTGGGAAGTAACGGGATTGGGATAGGAACCTAGGTTATTCTAGAACACCAACCCATACCATGAAAAAAAGGTACATGCAAGTGCCATGAGCAATCAGGGACAAGAGCATTGAATTGTGCCTGGCAAAGCTTCATGGCGGAGACGGCTTTGGGATTTGGCCTTTGAAGGGTCAGTTGGGATTTAGATAGGGGAGCTGAGAGAGAGAAGCACCCAGTCAGAAGGGAAAGGGCCTAAAGAGAGGAATTATGGGGTAGATTTGTTGAGAGGCTGCCGGTTGATTGAGCTTGTCAGCAGGGTATCCCGAGGGTAGGGGAACAATGGGAAGGAAACTGGATATTTTGGAGGGTTTTCACATCTTTCTTTTTTGGGGGGGGGTCAAATTGAAAGTTCCTGTTTTTCATTTAAGAGCAAATTCTCCACCTAAAGGGCCTTTCAAATGATACCATCATGGAAGGCATCGGTGAGGGTGGAGGGCTCTCACTGTGTACACACCACTGTGCTGAGAGCTGTGGGGAATACAAAACAAAGAAGTCGGTACCTCAAGTGTGTGCTGAGGGCCCCTGTGTGGTTGGGGAGACAAGACACACACACCTGAAAAAGCAGCAGCTGGCTCGGGCAGTTTGTGATCAGGGCCAAAGGAATTTTTCCAACTGTCAGATTTCAAGGAACACAAAGCTGGGAGCAGGTCGGGGGGGGGGCCGCAATGGGGGCTTCCACCAAGACGGTGGATGTGGGTTTTTGAGGGGCATTTTAACAGGCATCGATGGAAAGGGGGCAGGCAAGCCTGCGACCTGGTGGGGCTACGAGTGTGGGTACATCGACGGGCTCTGAGGAGGCTGCCCTTCCTGAAACCTCTGTTGTGTCCATCCATATGTCTTAACCTTTGCGGGCTTATCAGGGAAGATAGAAAGAACTGCATGAGCTCAGACACAGTCTGTGGAAGCTGAGGGACAGGGCAGGGGACATGGTACTTCTGATCCTCCAATTTTCTACACTTAGCCTCAATTCCTGGCAGCTCCCCGAGCTGCTGAGTTGTATGTGTATGTGTGAGCGGTATTTTAAATTAAGCAGTGAGTGCTTTCAGCTCATCATAAACATGCTAAAAAGCTTCAGCCACAGCCGGAGCCCACTCCCTCCCCTTACACCCAGGCGGCAGCTGGGGCCACTCGACCCCGCACTCTAACGCATGTTGCCTATGACTCACCACCAAAAAAGAGTGCATGTTTCAGTCTCCCTGGGTAGCTGATTCCTAGTTGTGGTGGGAAATCTCAGCCTGAATTTGGAAGGCAAAGGGATCCAGCTCTACCCTGCTGACAGCATTCTGCAACAAACGGAACACCTACTAAGGTGTGAGGCATTTTGGGTAAGTCCCCTAATCTCTGTGGTTTTCCATTTCCTCATCTACAAAATGAGTGCCTTAATTATGCCTGCTTTGCTCACCTGGAGACCCTGGTGGCATAGTGGTTACAAAGTACATCTGCTAACTAATAGGTTGGTAGTTCGAATCCACCAGACACTCCTTGAAATCTCTATGAGGTAGTTCTCTCAGGAGTGGGTTTTGTTGTTGTTTTCTTCTCACCCACCATGGCTGTTATGTCTCAGCCATATTATTCTTTTCACTTCTAGAACATTCCAAAAGTCTTTTCCTTTTTAAGGCCTTTGCATATGCTGTTCCTCTGCCTAGGTTGTTCTTGCTCTTGCTTTTGTCATTGGAGGAGGTTTCTTCCCTTCCCTTCAGTCTCAGCTTACATGTTACCTCCTGAGACATACCTTCTCCCACCACCTACAGTTAATTCCCTCCTGCCCACCCCCAGTATCCCTCTTATTGGAAAGGCTTCCTTCACTGCACTTAGTACCCTGGGTAAATTATGCATGTTTATATTTACAGACATATTCTTGGAGTGAAAGCTCCAAGAGGACAGGGACCTTGTCTCTGCTACTCAGCACCATGTCCCTCTCATCTGGAATGGTGCTTGGCACTTAGTAGGCTGACATAACAAAACCATCTGGGATATATTTCCTCCCTGAGATTTTTGCCAGACATATGGTTGCTGAAGAAGAAACCATGGTAGAACTGTGTCATTCCATATTGGAAAAAACAAAAAGAAAAGAAAAAAATCAGGCTAAAAGGGAGGAGTTGCTTGAAAACAGTTCTGTTGTAGAAACCAGCCCTCAGAGTGTAATCACCAGACACAACTTCTGAAGAAAGCAGGGCTTCTAACCCAGTCGTGATTCGAACTCCTGCTGAGAATTTGTGTTTCTTACAAGTTCCCAGGGAACGCTAATGCTGCTGGTTAGGGACTAGTAGAGCAGTGGCTCTCAAAATGTATTAGACTTCAGAATTCCTGGGAGAGGGATCTTGTTAAAATGTAGATTCTGATTCAGTATATCTGGGGGGTAGAAATGCAAATTTCTCAGCAGGAGTTTAGAGCAGAACGAATGGGTTCAGAGCAGAACAAATGGGTTCAAAGCCCTATATCAAAATCAAACAAAAATAATAAAAAGAATAAGAAGCAAACTTTTTATTGGGTGCTTACTGTGTGCCAAGAATATCCTAAATGTTCTATGCAGAATATCTCATTAAATTCTAATGATAGCCCAATATGCAGATTCTATTTTTAGCCCCATTTTATAGATGAGGGAATTGAGGCTCTGACAGGTGAAGCAAAGGGCCCAAAGATCACACAGCTCCTAAGAGGCGGAGAAACCAAAAGTTGACCACAAGGCAGTCTGAGTCCCCAGTCCATGCACTATATTACCAGTGCCTGCCTGCAGCCTGCGTATTTCCTTGCAGCCCCTGGCACGCCTTGCCCAGAGTATTCACCACACTGTAGTGCAGCAGTTTGTTTTGTCCATCCTTTCTGCTAGACTGAGAGCCTCTGAAGTACAGGGACTGGGCCATCTTCAGTTTTACTTCCCCTGTGCCTGAGTAGAGCTTGTTCCAGAGTAGGTACCAATCAATATTTGTTGACTGAATGAATGAATTTATGTTCCTTTATTCTTTCAGTCTACAAGCTTATGGGCCCATGTTCATTTCCCTGGTTTATATTAATGTGTAGCACTGGGGAGAAGGGTGTGATGGTGCAAGAGGTTCCTTGCACCGTGGGATATCAGGAGGACCAGCTGTGACTGATAAAAACCAAAGCAATGTTCTATAGAGCTTGGTTCAAAGGGTTTCAAAGTTTATCGTTGGTTTAAAAACTAGCCGTGCCTGTTTAGGACCTAAACAAACTTTCAGTGTTCAAATCCCATCTCAAATCCTTTGCAGAATGAGGCAGGCTGTGGAGAGAGAGGCAGGAGGAGGGAGTTATAAATAAACAAATACCCACAAACCGGCTGGTTTTTTTTAAACAAAATTTGCTTCCGTCAGCGCTGCACCACATTTTCCCAACTGGCCTCCATCATGAGAACAAGTGGGAATGTTCATCCTGGATGGCTTTTTTTTTTTTTCCAACCAGAAGAATGGCAATGATTTTGGCTTGAGAGGCAGGTTTCAACCCTTGACACCGTTTGCTGCCCTACTGTGCCCCGTCCATCACACACAGTACACTCCACAACACACCCAGTCATCACATCTGCTGCTTCAGTCCTCCAAAAAAAACTGGGTCATTGTTTTATCATACCAGAGAGAGAGCTGCATGCTTGCTAGGATTGTGTCATTGACATTTGCGTGAAAAGGCAATCATGATATGCTGGTCATTTAGCACAGCTAGGAATGCAACTGTGTTGTCACTGTTCAAGGTTTTCGTCCAAACTCCTCTGACTTCGTTTCCCAGCCCAACCAGTGTAAACGGATCGCTCTGATGTATGTAACCTTTAAAAATGCTTTCTAACCCTTCAAAGGGGTATCTCTTTCCTTGCGCTTGGACTTTTCTGCGTATAGGCACAGCGGTCTGAAGGTGAGAGAGGCTTGCTGTTCATGCATGTGAGAGTTGTACACCCTAGCGGTAGGCTGCTGCAATACAGTGTCATTTCTTCACTACTAACCAAAGCCAAAGACAGTTTTGGCTCAAGAACAAACGATGGCTAATGTTGTCTGTGGAAGAAGACTGTTTTGACAATTCATGAATCAGAGTTGTGTTGTGACTTCTGTTATGTGTTAGTTTAAGCAGGGCCTGCACTTCGATTGCATTTATAACAGGTATTAATGGTGGGAGAAAAGTTTAATTTCAAAGAAGGAAATGATTAACATTGGTTACAGAAGTATAAAGTCATGTGCTCATTTTTCTGGTGCAACTTCTGTATCGTCTTCTCCTACGGCATGTTTGCTGGAGGTTTATGGCATGTGGCCATTAATTTATTATTTGAAGGACTCTATTGCAGGCACCTGGCCATCCATTTTCTGGCCCCAGTCCCTGCCAAACCAGCTCTGTGCCCTCCTAGCCACCTTGAGGTGTGACAGGGAGAACTGGCCCAGTAAAGGAGTCAATTGAAGAGATGGAATAGGGTAGACACAAACTGCCGAGTCCCATTTGCACTCCCTATAACAAACTTGAAGCCATGGTGGCACAGTGCTTAAGATCTGTGACTGCTAACCAAAAGATTGGCAGTTCAAATCCACCAGCTACTCCTTGGAAACCCTATGGGGCAGCTCTAGTCTGTCCTATAGGATAGCTAGCAGTCAGAATTGCCTCGGCAGCAACAAATTAGTTATGTTTAGTTATAAAGAATTCAGGTTCTTAAATTTTTCTTGACAACTAATTCCAGCTACATAGTCTTCTGGGGACTTTGATGTTTGTCTCTCCCTGTTCCTGGTTTTCATATGTATTTTCCTTCTGGCTGTGGGTTTCCTTTCTGTAAAATGGGGCTCTTGATGGATCAAAAGAGAATATACCCAGAAGACCTAGCACAGTGCCTGGCACAGATTAAGTGCTCAACAAATTGTACTTGTTGTCTTAATTTCCCAGTGCAGATTTCTTCTGGGTCTGTTCTTTGCACCTCCAATATTAGCCTTGGACCAAGGCCAGTTCCTTCCCTGGTTGGGAAGCCAGGTCACGTGACCCTCAGACAAGCTGAGCTTCCTTTTCTGGGAGCCTTCTCTTATCGTTACTGGTCACCATGTGGCACTCGTAGTAACCACAGGCAGACCTCTGCCAGCTGCTAACATTGACCTGTTGAATACTGGCAGACAAGAACAGTTTTGCAGACAGAAATTTGCATTTGGGGCCAGATACAAAACCAAGAGTCGAAGCCGTATTTAACTGCCCTCCCCAATTGGGAGCAAATCATACACATTCTGGTTCAAACCAGATGTTTCCCACCCATGACTGCAGTTGCTTACAAGGAACACAGAGTGGCTAGCCCATCAAAACTAACTTGTAGGTCACTTCTCAGATCTCTTAAAGGGAGCTATAGCCATGCCTGGATATTTTCCCCTTGAAGATGACAACTGTATTGGGTCTCCTGAAGTGGCATTAGTTTGGAAGCCTTGGGAACAATTATCTACTCTTTCCAAGGGGGTCTCTGCTTTCATTTGCAGGGAGTTAAAAGTATAGGAGAAGATAAGAGATCTTCCCCAAACTCACCTGCTCTTTGAAAGTGCTATTCAGTTGCTTTGGCGAACAGCCAATCCAAACACTAAAAAAGAGACAGAGAATGCAGGAATCCTGAATGTTATTCTCATTGCATGTCCAAACAAGAGCAACAGGGGGGAAACAAGAGAAAGAGGAGAAAAGGTAGTTTTTGTAGCCCAGGCTGTGAGCCCATCCCACCTCATGATGTCCCAGTCTATGTATAGTTCTAAAGAAGACAGATGATAAAGTGTGACAGCATCCTTGCCAGGGTCAAGTGCGTAGGCTGAGAGGTTCTTTAGTCTGGCAGGCCACCCCAAGGCCAAGAGTGAAGGTTCAGTCCAGTGAAGCCACTTTAGTGATTGCTTTTCAACTGCTTTGACTTAGTTTTTCTGTTTGGGATTCTTTGGTTCTTGGGATATTTGCTTCTACTCTTTGGGGGAGAGGGTTAGGAAGGAGCTAACATGACTGCCTATTTTGCATATGCCAGGCTCAGTGCTTGTCCTTTTCAACATTCAGTCATAATTCTGAAGGATTTTCTGAATTCCAGCAACTGTGTGGTTATAATGTGAAACTGTGGTTTTTATATATGTTCACTGGGACTGTTTGTTCTGAGGACTCTAATTTTCCAGTGTTTCCAGCATTAGGTATTAGATGGTGAGAGGCATGTTCTTAAGTGCTTACTAGTACTTACTGGGAGTTATCTCTTCCTCCTTCAGATTTCATGCCGATGTTTAAGGATGTCTGGGGTGTCTTTCATGCTGTTTTATTGAAATGCATATCCATTAATTCATACAATAGATTTTTTGTGTCGTTATGATATGTGATAAATGTTTTAGATACCGTTTCTGATTGCATCCTCATCTTCATGTAAGGTAGGTACTGTCATTAAGTTCATTTTCCAAATAAGGAGACTGAAGCTCAGAGAGCGTAATAGAAGAGCACATGATCAACAAACGGGGAGCTGGGATTCAAACAGGTTTATCAGATTCAACTGCATTAGACTCCCTCCCACACTGTATTTTGGGTCCCGCAGTCATGGAGGACAACATTTGTCCTTAGGGAAGTTTCTTATTGTACATTCTGCTGATAGTGATGACAACAATAACAATAGTAATAACAACAACACTGCCTCTACCACTGCTGCTGCTGCTACTGTTACTCTGCTATTGATCCAAGTGAATTCACCAGTCAGCAAGACATACACGGGCTTATAGTAAGCAAAGTACGCATGGGCTTCATTTTGTTTACTTACTAATCTGTAGTGTACAATTTCACATGAGTTTCACCAGGTCTTTGGCATGGTGAGAAATAGGTGAAATTATGCACTACAGATCACTAAGCAGGTACAAGTAAGCCTGTGTGTAACTTGTTTATCAGGTAACGCTTCCCTGCTTGTGATTAATATTTATCCAGCTGTCCCTGATTGTGATGAATATTTACCCAGCCATCCCTGGTGGTGATTATTACTTATTCAGCACTGGTAGGTATTTTATATTCAACTGCTAATTATAATACTCAAACAGAGGCCTGCATGGGCCTAATGTGCTCCCATTCCATTTTTCTATATTGCTTGTAATGTTAACACAGTTTGGGTAGGTTGTTGATTGCTAGCTCAACTATCAACATTCATCAAATGCTCATTGAGTGTATGTCAGATGGACAAGCTATAGCTTCTGCCTTCCAGCGGCTCACAAGGCCTTTGAAATACACACTTATGGGAATAATAAACAAGTTAAAAAAATTCAGTCTGCATGATGTGAAAACTAGGTATGACCTGTAGTTAGTATATCAGAGAACCTGTAAACAGGTTATTATAAATGGCTTGAAAAAGACAGGCCTCAGTCAGTAGTGAGAATACAAAGAAAGAAGATTTTACCATTGAATAACTATGTGAGCATAGATAAGTCTGCTAAGCCCTCTAGGAGTCTGTTTCCACACCTGGAACCTCAAAAGAATAGTAACTGCCATCATTTATTGAACACCATACGCACCAGGCACTGTGCAAATAGTTTCCTTACAGTCCTGAGAACCACTTGGTTGCTTTTCCTTTTCTATATTAGAGGTTCAGAGACATTAGGTCAAGTACTGTAGTCACACAGCTCATCAGTGGCCAACTGTTGCTATCTCCAGAATCTTCTCATAGCCATTAAGTTGTATTGACTGTCTTACCTGCTGACTGAACTCCAACTCAAGTATTCTCTATCATGTTACCTTAAAATTAAAATTAAAATCAAGGATAATCTTGTTCAACTGAACCAAGAAGACAAACATTAGAAATAGCAATTAGCAGGTAGGAATTTTGCCAGGAGTTGCTATATGCCAGAACACAGAAAGAAACCCAAGGCAGTTAACAATGACAGGGTTGAGGCGGGGGTTGCAGGTTGAACGTTAATTGGGTCCCTGCCAGCCCTTACCTTCCCCCTTTACCTTCCTGCTACAAAATTTCTCAGGCTTTTCTAATGAACACGGCCCACCAAGAGACAGCTTGAGATACCATAGGAAGTCTAGGACAGTGGGGCTCCGGGCTAGGGACCATAAATAACCACTTGAATGAAAACCAGCTTTTGCTGAAAAGCCTGGTCACCTCTTATGAAATTTTTGCCTTGTAACAGGGACTTAATTACTTGAGAAAGATTATCTGACTGTGTACAACAGCAATGACAATAACAATAATGGCAATTGTCCGTTTTTGAGCACCTACTTTGGGCCAGGCCTGGTGCTCTAAATATTTGACATACACTAAATTCATTTAATTGGCCCACAGCCCTTGGAAGGCAATTATTATTGTTATCTTCCATTTTACACAGAAGGCATCAAGCTCAGAGATGCTACGTAACTTGTTCGAAGTCATACAGCTAGTTGGAGCTGGAACTGGAAGCCTGAAGCATTTACTTGGTTCCAGGGCCAGAGTTCTTAATTTCTACATTTAATGAATGTCTGTTGAAGTAATAAACAGATGAATGAATGGACAACGTATTAATTCATTTCAATTTACATTAGCAAACATTTATTGAGTGCCTCTGTGTGTGTCATCTCCTATGCTAGGCATTGAGGATTTAGGTGTT
Organism: Heterohyrax brucei; assembly: GCA_028571685.1. Lineage (NCBI taxonomy): Eukaryota > Metazoa > Chordata > Mammalia > Hyracoidea > Procaviidae > Heterohyrax > Heterohyrax brucei. Next base: position 148,623,161 of record CM053166.1, read on the forward strand.
TACTACTCACATGTACACACAGAGAGACACACACAGACAGACACACATACCCCACATGGCCCCTGCCTTTAAGGATCCCTCTCTCTCTCTCTCTCTCTCTCTCTCTCACACACACACACACTCTCTCTCTAATGTAGCGTAATTAGGGGGAAAAATTGTGTTTTTTGAACAGTAGTTTTTAATGATGCTTTTAAATTTAACCCAAAGTGGGAGTTGTGCATCAGTGAGCAAAGAGTTGCAAAACAGAACATGTCTTTGATTCATCACTGATTCAGCCAGAAAACAGTTACCACCAGAAATGGAGCTGCAACTCGTATAACATTAGCTAACAGTTCTTCCATTTATTATGTCTGCATTCTGTCTAACCCTCCCACGGCACAGAAGTTATCTGTACTCTAATGGACAATTATCCCATCCATCATTTCTGCTGGCCCTGCTGATTGCTGGCAATCTACTTGCCCACAGAAGAGCCTTACAAATAGTCACGACCGATGATGCAGTGGAAAATTGCTCATTTTTACACATTTTAAATCCATGCCAAATGAATTCTTTTGCAGGCTGCCCTTTAAGCTGCATTTGTTTTTCTGGTTATATAAAAGCAGGTTGTGAACTTTTTACCTGCATGTGAAACATGGCCTACTGTGAATATTTTAAAGGAAAAACATCCTCTGGGCAGCAATCTTATAAATATTTGTTGAAATGGCCACTGACCGAAGTAAACACACTTTGGGTAGTAGAAGAGGAGCAGGTCCCATGTTTAGCTAGGGTTCAAGTGGCTGGTCATCACATCAGGGTGACCCCCAGTCTTCCTTTTTCTTTCCAACTACTTTGAAGAGAATCTTAAGTTGATGAGGGTCAAGGTGAGGATTCCTGGTGCTGAAAGTAGTGGTTGAGTAGACAGTTAGAAATGCCTGTTCAATTTCCTGGGACTATTGCTACGAGATTTGAGGGCAGAAATGCTCCCCCTGTGCCTTCCACTCCAGGCGTGGTAACACACTTAAATTTTGTTTATACTACTACTAACATGCCCAGTCCAATGGGAGTCACATTTCCTCCCCACACACTCTTTGACTGATCTCAGTTTTCCTGCGACTTTGCCACTGTGTACATGGTGATAATCCCGAAACTTCATCTCTAGTGGAGAACTCTTGAACTGTTCATCTGGCTACCAGACATCATCACTTAGATATCTCTAACACCACGTACAAATGAATCCATTTCCCATAAACCCCAATCCGCCTTCTGTGTTCACTACTTCATCGAGCAGCACCACACCCAGTTGCTCTAGGTAAAAGCTCAAAGGTTGTCTTTCACTCGTCCCTATTCCTCACCCAAATGGAAGCCCTGGTAGCATAGTGGTTAGGTGCTATGACTGCTAACCAGAAGATTGGCAGTTTGAATCCATCAGGCGCTCCTTGGGAAACCTGTATGACAGTTCTACTCTGTCCTATAGGGTTGCTGTGAGTTGGAATTGACTCAACGGCAGTAGGTTTAGTTTGGTTATATCCAGCTAGTCCCTAAGCTCTGCCAAATCTGCTTCCTAAATATTCCTTGAATTTGACCCGTTTTCTCCATTCCGTCTTTAGTTTAGCCATCTCTTGCCATGATGCCGACAACAGCTTCCCTCTCTCTGATGGTTCTCCCCGAAGTGGCCTGAGTGTTCTTTTTAAGGTACAAATCAGATCATTTCATGCCCATCCAAAGAACAAGTCCCCTCACTCCTGCCAAATCCACTGCAACCCTATGGGACCGAGTAGGTATGCCCCATAGGGTTTCCAAGGAGCGGCTGGTGGATTCAGTAGCTTTCAAATTGGGACCAGCAGCACCATCATCTCTGAAATCTCATTAGTGAATGAGTTTAGTGAATCAGAAACTCTGGGGGTGCTCCCATCTCTGTTTTAACAAGCCTTCCAGGTGATTCTGATGAGGCCTCCAGTTTGAGATCCTCCACTCTAAGGCCATGATTTTCGATCCTGGAGGCACAGTAGAATAAATTGAGAGAGAAGCTGCATATGGGCATGTGAATTTATATGGGAATGTACATTTTCACCCAGTCATAAATAAATAAATAAATAATCTAATTATTAAGAATTCCAAGACTGTGATAGGAGAGCATTAAACCCAGTGTGGAGCCCTTCTGAGTGTGGGGTCTTGTGTGACTGCACAGCCCTGTTCTTAAGGGTATCCAGTGTGCTAGCTACATGAACTCACTGTTCAGTACTGCTCTGTAGGCTCACTTCCTCCAAGACTTTGGCTAAGCTGTTTCCAGTCTTCTCTACTCCACACTGCAACCCAAAGTTCCCTCTTCCCATAGCTTTTCCTCCTCCCTGTTCTCCAAAGGCCAGCTCAAGTGATACTTTTTACCATTGCAGGCCACTGTAGTTTGTACCAAGCAGCCTGATACTATTGGCTGTCTTTATGTGTGTGTGGAGTCCCTGGATGGTGCTAACAGTTAGCACCCTCTGTTGCTGCTAACCAAACGGGTGGAGCTTCAAGTTCACACAGAGGTACCTTGGAAGATAGGCCTGGTGATCTACTTCTGAAAGATACAGCCTTGAAAACCCTATAGAACAGTTCTACTTGGCATACGAGGGGTTGCCATGTGGCAGAATCAACTCAATGGCAAGGGTGTTTTATTGGTTTTTTTTTTTTAATTTGATATATGTAGTCTTGTCTACTGAATTGTAAACTACTTAAGGGTTGGAACCCAATTCTCTTCACCTTTGTACTTCTTATGGAAACCATGGTGGCTCAGTGGTTAAGTGTTACACCTGCTAAATGGAAGGTTGGCAGTTCAAATCCACCAGTTGCTCCTTGCTATGGGGTAGTTCTACTCCATCTATAGGGTCACTGTGAGTAGGAACCAAGTTGACAGCAGTGGCTTTCTTGGTTTTGTACTTCTTACAGCCCTTGCACAGTACTTTGTACTTTTTTCACTTGTTGCATGACTCAGGGAACAAATACCAAGGCCCCACTCACAGAGTCTGCCAAAAGAGCTGTAGACATGAAGCTGAAAACCTGGTTGGGGTCACTTGTTATTTGCTGTGTAATATTGGATGAGTCACTTCACATCTCTGAGTTCCAGCTTTGCCAGCTATAAAAAAATGACATGCTTATTAGTTTCTGTTAGTATTTTGTTCCTTGTGTTTTCAAAATTTTTTTAAAATCATGTGAAACTTATATAATTGTAAGGTCTGAAGTCTTTGAGAATCTCTTTCTGTTTTTTGTTGTTTCTGCCTTCATTTTTTTTTTTTTTGTAATTTTGTAATTTTAGATTATGAGTTCACATTCAGCCAGACTTCATCCATAGAAATCCCATGAAAACTGATTCGAGGCTGTGTCCTTTCAGTGAGGATTCATGTTTGTTTCTTCAAGGTGCTCCAGGAAACTGTTAACCCAGGACTACCTTGAGTGAATTGTTGAGCCCCAAAGGCAGGGGTCATATCTTAGTTGTACGTATGACCCCTTTGCAAATCCTCAATAACTATTTGTTGGTTGAGTGGATGAATGGATAAGGTACTCTACCAGCTTCGTTTGGAAGCCCAACAAGAATAGTACCCTCTGGTGATAGCACAGGGTAGTTGATGACTCAGGAAAAGAATTATAGCCACGCTTTGCTTAACATCCATGACATGTTGTATGAGCACCATGCTATGGATGAAGGTCCCTTGAGGTATCTGCTTACAGAATGAGAAGGTCCTTTAAGGTATTTGCTGACAAAAGGAGGTTTTGTCCATATTAAAATTTTGCTGGGGCAAATAACCCCCCTCTACAATCAGTTTATGTAAAGTTTCAACAAATTCTTCGGCTGCCTTTTTGTCAGCACTTATAGACTCATCACTTATTTTTACATCATACAGTATAAAAACATTGTCCAAAGCACCACCCAGAGCTAGCACTAAACTCAATATAATAGTCCGGTCTTGCTTTTTCTCTAAGCATCTCAAACAAGCTTTGCGCTTTAGTAGTGATCATCAACATGCTGAGACGGATTCACTTTTGTGTTTGGTCTTCAATCCATGTCATTAGAAATTTCTCCATATCTGATCCAGATCTCACTTGCATTTTCATTAGCCTTGTCGCTTTCTGTAGAGCTGATTCTTTAACAGCTTGGAGATCTTTTTCTTTCTTTTAGGGTATCGTCATGATTAGTCATGATTGTCCAGTGAGACATGTCTAAATCTGCTATGTCCTGTTCTCCAATCAGGATTTCTGAACTCTGTTATAACCTTATGGGACTATGGATGTATATGCAGTCAAACATTGTCCAAATGGACATTGAGTGGTGCATAACTGTACTAACATTTAGCGAACATTCATTATGTGCCTGGTACCACTCTAAGCACTTTGTGTGTATTAATTCATTTACTTGTCAGTATAACTTCCTGAGGTAGGTACCATTATTGTCTCCATTTTAAAGAGAAGGCACCAGGCTCAGAGAGGCTAAGTAACTGGGCAGAGGTCACACAGCTAATGAAAGGTGAAACTTGGATATAAAACTAGGAGACACATTGAACCATCATCCTATACTGAGGAAGAGAGCAGCAGTAGTGACAGCAGCAATTAAACGGGCAATTTCAGTACCACCAAAGGAGCAACAAGAACCGCACAGGCTGTGTCAAGCAGGGAAAGGGACTTGGTATGATCTTATTTTGGTGGTTAACCAGAGTATGTAGTTTTTTCCCCTCCAAATAGAATAGGAACAGTTTGAAAGTAGGAACCATGGTTTACAGCTCTTTGAAATGCTCAATAGAGATGTTCTGAGTGAATAAATGAGCGTTTTGAAATTAAACACAAGTACTCTGAGTAAATTACTTCACATCTTGTATGTCAAATTGAATTTGGTGACAAAGCTTTTCACTTTGTTTAAAACCAGAAAATACCTAGATATAGCCCTAACATGTCTCGGTGCAATGACATCTTGCATTTTTACCAGTGTATGGGAATAGAACAGAAGAAGCTTACATTCTGCCTTCCTAGGCCCTCAGGCCGTTAGGAACCTAAGGCCACTCTGCCTGTAAATCATTACTTTGGTTGATGTCCAAATCTAGGAGGACCTAGAGGAAAGGAAGACTTTATTTGCTCTTGTCCTTGCTAAGACTAGGAAAGAATTTGAATTTAGACTCTCAGTAACCATTCTGGGTCTTATCTCCAGTGCTGCTCTGTTGGGATGAAATTCTAGCTTCTAGCTGTGGATTTCATGGAGACACCTCCAGAAACATACCCTGAAATTACTTTTAGATCCCGTGGTTTAATCTTTACTTGGGGGGTTGCTGTGAGCAACTAGCTTGAAGAAAAGGCTCTGGAATGAAGAAGAATGGAGGAATAGAATTGGGGCAGGCAATTCTCTCTCTCTCTCTCTCTCTCTCTCTGTGTGTGTGTATGTGTGTATGTATGGACTGGATAGGGACTGAGGGGGGATGCCAGGATTGTGAAGGATTGTGAAGCAATGGGAGTGGGGATGGGAGGGAGTGGAGAGAGGATCAGGAAGAAATATCTCCCCCGTTCTCTTCGGTGAACAACGGCTTCTCTTTGCTGAAACAATTCACTTGGTTTCTAGTCTTAGAAGACTAGATTGTGCAGTTATCCCCTAAGGTTCACAGTTTGGCTTTTTTTCTTTTAATTGGGAACCCTGGTGGCTTAGTAATTAAGCACTATGACTGCTAACCAAAAGGTCAGCAGTTCGAATCCTACAGATGCTCCTCAGAAACTCTATGGGACAGTTCTACTCTGCCCTATAGAGTTTCTATTAGTCAGAATAGACTGGATCTCAGTGGGTTTTGTGGCATAGGGGGAGGTGAGGTTAGTTTCAGAGGGTAAAAGGATTTGGGGATCCTGATATGAAGAGAAGGTTTGATTTCTCAGACCCATGTTGGCGTGTCCTTTGGATCAGGAATTGGCCCTGACAGTTGTGCTGTTATTTCACTGCCCGTGTTCTACTAGGGAGCATACTGTGGGTTATGAGCTCCCCACTCACTCCAGAGATCAGTACTCCCTGTTAGGAAACCTCTGGGGGAAGTGGTTGTGGAAGACCTTAATGTGGGTGGCATACATGCGATTTGAGGAGCCGGGAGACCTCTTAGGCAGCTGGGGAGGTCTGGACTGGAAACAGAGACATGGGAGCCAGGAACATACAGATGAGAGCTGGCACCACCCAAAGGGCATATAGAGAAGGAGAAGCAGAGGAAAGGGCTTATGCAGTTATTGTAGTCTGAGAGCTGAAAACAGGGCTTGGAAGTAGTAAGGGCCCTGTAGTAAGGGAGGGGCATCCGTTGTTCATCCATCCAACTATTTACTCATCATTTATTGAGATTTAAGCCAGGTACAGAGTTGAAGAGGAAGTTAAGGATTTAAGGAGGAGAAGGGTTAAGTGGGGATCCCTGGGTGGATCCAGATGAAGGACAAGGGAGGGGCTGAGTGCCTGGGTTCCCTCTTGCCAGGAGAACACATCTGTTAGCACGAAGCTGCATCTGTATCCCAGCCAGCTCTCTTCCTCTTCACCTCCCTCTCTCCCCATCCTGAAAAGACGGGGAGCCACATGGCAGCTTCCTACTCCCCTGTACCCCCCTCCAATGTTCCTTCTAGGCACTTAGCTGTGGCACCGGCAGCACCCCTTCTGAGAGTTCAGGCAATCCCCAGGGGTGGGTGGAGAGGTAGTGGGGTGGACGGTCTGGGAGAAGGGATGGGGAGGAGGAGCTGTCTGTCTGTCTGTAATTAGCTTCAGCTGCTGTTTCCAGCAGCGCTGAGGGCCATCAGGAGTGTGAGTGCATGTATATGAACCTGGGTGCGTGGCTTCTCATCACTATCATTCTATTTTTCTTCATATTGTGCTCTGGCTGCTGCCTCCCTGCTCTGCAACCTCTCCTGTCCCCAAGGATCCCAGAGGACAGAGTGTTCCACAAGCAGCACCAGCTTGAATCATTAATGCTGCTCAGCAGAAAGACAACAAATATAGGCCCCCGTATGCCTTGAATACCAAGCCCCTGTTTCCCCCCCTCCCTCTTCCACTTCCCGAATATTTCTTAGTGAGTGAAGTCCTGGTCTTCGACATTAGCAATACCTCATATCTCTGCACAGCGTTTTGGCAAAGAGCTTTCACAGCTGTCATGCCTGGTATCTTCAGACAGCTGTGTGTGGGGGGCAATATTTTACAGGTGAGGACCCTGAGGGCCAGGGAAGCAGAGAGATTTGCTCAGGTGTCTAGGATGCAGGCCCCTGTTTCCTGAGGTGGTGCCCTGTCCCCAGCAGAGCACTGCCTAGATGAGCGCTCTCTATGTGCTGATGAAAACACGTTAACAGCCCTGACTCCGAGACCTGCCTTGGAAATCACTGAGAAAGCTGGTACTGCTGATAACTAGGACCCCTGAAGTCATGCCCAACCTGAAAGAGCTTATTTAACCAGTGCTTATGGAAGACCCAAAAAGGGGTACAGTATAGACCCTGTCCTCAAAGAAATAATCACTTGAGTGGGAGGACAAACCTTAGACAACAAGTCCAAAGACAGTTTCAAGATCACCTGTTTCTTCTAGAGACAGTGATTCAGAGACCCCTTCTGCATTCATTCTTCCTGTCTCACAGCCTTGTGGAGGGCTGGGTAGTGAGAAGGAATAATGAAGTGGGAAGATAAGCAGAAGAAAGCAAAAACTAGAGTTCCTGCTAAATGCCAGGCACAGTGTGGAATATATGTCATGCCTTGGTGGCACTGTGGTTGAGTGTTCAGCTACTATCTAAAAGGTTGGCAGTTCAAATCCACCAGCTGCTCCTTGGAAACTCTATGGGGCAGTACTACCACATCCTATAGAATTGGAATCAACTTGATAGCAATGGATTTATACATGCATACATATATGTATATGTATATCTGTACTTCATCGTGTCCCGTGGATTAACTCATGTAGCTCATCCGCATTTAAACCAAAAACCAGCTGCCTTCAAGTCGATTCTGACTCATGATAACCCTACGTATGTTAGAGTAAAACTGTGCTCCATAATATTTTGGGTGGCTAGCTTCTTGGAAGTAGATTTTCTAGGACTTCTGAAGTGCGTCTGAGTGAACTCAAACCTCGAAACTTCTAATTAGCAGCCAAGTGCTTAAATGTTTGTGGTACCTATGGATTTCTTGCCTTGTACTTAGAATCTAATAAATGTTAACTTTTTCTTCTTCTCGTCATTTTCATCATTATCATTATCCGCATGAATATTATATACATTATCTCAATTCTTATAACTTTAGGAGGTAGCATCTATTATTTTCATCCCCAATTTATAAATGAGGAAACCAGAATCTTATTGTATCTAAGCCTAAGGAGAACCCATATGGTTCTAGGCCACTTTTGAGGTTTTTGCCATCTAGAGGGAGGGACCAACCAAAACAAGACCAAATAAAACAAAACAACCCAAACTCTTTGCCATCAAGTTGATTGTGACGCATAGAGACTCTATCCAAAAAAAAAAAACATTGACATTGAAGTCTATTCTGGCTAATAGCAACACTATAGGGCAGTGTAGAACTGCCCCATAGGGTTTATAAGGCACATTTGGTGGATTCAAACTGCTAACTCTTTGGTTAGCAGCTGTAGCTCTTAACCACTACACAACCAGGGTTTCCATAGTGACCCTATAGGACAGAGTAGTACTGCCCCATAGAGTTTCCAAGGTGTACTTGGTGGATTCAAATCGCAGACCTTTTGGTTAGCAGCTGTAAAACTTAACCCTATACCACCAGAGTTTCCAAGGGACAGACTAAGTCACCATAAATATTCCAGCCCAATGGGTGCTATAACAGAGGACTGTACCAGTACCACTGAGAACTGAGTGACCACAGATCTGGAGAAGCAGGGAAGGTTTTTTGCAGCTGAAGGACACGTTTGTGCTGGATCTGAAGGGTAGAGGGCTTCCGCAGGGGGAGCACTGGGGGAGGGGGAGGGCATCACAGGCCGAGGGAAGGGGATTGCAGGATGGTGCTCAGCACTCGCCCTGTAAGTGAGGATGTGTCTTTGGTGGGCTGCATGATTGGTGGCACAAGAAGGGGAATGGAAAAGGTGGTCAGGTCAGCTTATTCAGAGCTTTAATTGGATAGGCTGAGAGTTTTGCACTTGTTCCATGAACCATAGGGAATCACCCAAGGCTTTTAAAATTAAACAAAGGGGGGACAGGCCAGGCTTAGGTTTCAGAACACAATTCCTACAGCACCAGGATAAGGAAAGCTGGTGGGGAAAGAGGCTAAGAGCCAGGAGATGAGTCAGAGAGCTATCTCAAGTATCCAGGCAAGTAGTGTTAAGTGCTGTGGGGGCAGGGGGGGTGAGTCCAGGGACATGTCAATAGGTAAAAGATGCAGGGCTGAGTGTTGTGGACACCTCATCAAGGAGAAGGAAAAGGTGACAATGACCCTAAGATTCTAGCTTGGGTAAGTGTAGATACTGTTAACCAAGGTGGGGGGTGGGGTGGGGAGGGTTGCATGGTGGAAAAGGGGCCTCAAGACTATCAGTAGGGGGGGGGAATGAGTAGAGACAAGTGATAAGTTCAACTGGAATATGTTGGCTTGGGGTGTCAGTGGGACATCCAAATGGACATGTCCTAGCAAGAAGGCGGAAGTCTGGGCTTAGAGGCTGGGTGACAGATGGGGTCTGAGAGCCACAAGGGCCCAAGTGATGTTAGTTGTTCCCATGGGACTGGGTGGGAGTTTTTGTGGTATTATACTCCTCCAGGTCAAGGGCTGGGGACAGTGAGCCAGCGTACTTAAGGGGCCAGTGGTTGGGGGACACTGGCAAGGGGTAAGGGGAAGATGTCTGTCTATTGGTCCCTTCCAGAAACTTCATCCCTTTGTCCTCAGAATCAGGGATGTGCTCTGAGTATGGGACCCAGGCCCACACAAGGCCACTAGGAAGGAAAGGACAAGGACAAGGACAAGGACTTCAGCTTTTGAATTCTTAAGGGAGGAGTGTATTCTAATGAAAGACACTAAGTTAACAACTGTGGATTTGAGACAAAAAAGACAAATGCCACAGCTGTACAATGACTTTCGGCTCATTCAGTGCAAGTAACTGAGTCTTCAGTGTCATGGGGCTGTGAGTATATTCACATGGAATTTTTAAAGAACCAGTGTGGTTTATAAACCACAGCCAGTCTCCTAGGGCTCATAAAACTTTCATTAGACCTAGCAAGTCCCATAAGGAGTCCTGGTTACAACTGGTCAAGTATTTAGCTGCCCAGAAGCTCAGCAGTTTGAACCTACCAGCTGCTATACCAGAGGAAGTTGTGCTCCCTTAAAGATGTCAGGCTCAGAACCATATGGGGCAGTTCTATTCTGTCCTGTAGGGTCTCTATGAGTTTGAGTCAACTTGATGATACACAACACAACAACAACAGGCAGGTGTTATAACCAAATCCTACAGTTGTATACATTTATAGCAACAACTTAAGCAAGAGAACTGTAGTCACACTCTGAATGCAAGACATCCCAAAATTCTATTTGTCTATTCATCTCTGTTCTGAGCTACTGAATAACCCTTGACCAACTCCATCTCCAGAACTATTTATCCAGGATGGCCTAGTTCTCCCTAGAAACTTCTACTGATGTCTCTGTTAATCCCTAGAACCACATCAATAATAGTTCTGGACACTTTACAAGTATTAACTCTGTTATTGCTTGTAAACATTATAGACCATATTTATACATATAGTGTTTACTCGACAGCACTTGACTGGCTTGGCTGGCTGGCTGGCTAGTAACAACAATAAAAAATGATATTTGCTAAGCGCTTAATGCAGGCCAGGCATGGATCTAAATAAACACTTTACATAAAGTAACTTGTAATTCCACATGAACAATGCTATGAAGTAGGTATTATTATGGTGCCTGTTTCACAGATGAGGAAACAAATCACTAAGAAGTTGAGTATGTTGCTCAAGGTTACATACCATGTAAGAAGCAGTGTGGCTCTTGTCAGTAGCTTCCCTCTAATTGGCTGTTGACTCACGGTGACCACATGTACAGTGGAATTCAATGCTGCCAGTCCTGTGGTTGTGGACCACTGTGATACATAAGGTTTTCATTGGCTGATTTTTGTAGATCACCAAGCCTTTCTTCCTACTCTTAGTCTGAAACTTTCACTGAAACCGATTCAGCCTTACAGCAGCATGCAATCCTCCGCTGACAGACAGTGGTAGCTGTACTTGAGGTGCATTAGCAGGGAATGCACCTCAAGTGGAGTGGCGATGGTGTGCTATTAACTGCCAAGGACTGCCTTCATCCTGTTATTATCAGTTGTTGAGTTGGCTCTGACTCATGGTAACCTTACGTATAACAGAACAAAAGATTGCCCTGTTCTGCGTCATCTCTGATTGTTGAAGTAGTTTAAAATGGCTCTAGCTGAGTGCTCTCTGTCCATTTTGCACCACAGATCAGTAACATCACTGATGTGCAGTGATAATTTAGATCTGTAGTCAAGATATTTAAATCTGCTCAAGGTCTTTGCAAAGTAGTTTAGGAGCTCTTACCTGGACAAGAGAGGGTCAGGATTCAGAAGGTACACCTGAAGAGTCAGGGTATAGGGCAAGGCTCGTTATAGGAATCAGAGCCATGAGCTTTTCCTGGTTCCAGGACCCCTGTTTCAGTCATCTGGAAAACTTCTTAAGCATTCAGTTTCCAGGGCGAAACCCTAAACTCAGAGACTCTCTAAATCTGGAATACAGATTTTGACAAACTCTCTGAGTGTTTCCAACCCAGATTAAATTAGTTTAAGAACCACTTTCATTTAGTCATTGAGAGGATGTCTGTCTTCTGATTCTAGAGGTACCATGAACATGCCTAGGGGTGCTTCTTCCACCTCCACCCCGGAGCAGAGAATCAGGGAGGGCTAGACTGCAGAGAGCATGTGGAGGGCATGCCTGCACAGAAAGCTGAGCTACTTGTCTGCAGCCACACCCCCTGAGAGCTAGTGAACTCTATCCCAGGGAGAGGACTGGGAGGAGGAAGGTAGGGAAAGCCTCTGGAAGCTGCAGAATGCTGGGGCCTAGAAGAGGGACTCCCCAGAGGGTGGGGCAGAGAGAGGGTGCTGAAGGAGAGCAGTGGGCAGCAGTGGGCCAGCAACCATAGGGATCAGGGAGCCACAGTGGGAGTGGACTTGGCTGGAGAGTGCTGCCACTGCCGCAGGGAGCTTTCTAGGAACCAGGGACCCAAAGTTTTAGGTGGAACTAATTTCTCTTTGTACTTCCGGAGCTGCACCCTTCTGGACCCCACCTTCCGGGGGGTGGGGGGACAATTGCCATCGAATTTCACTGCTAGGGAATAGGGAGCAAAGCTCAGTTTGTGATTGTGGAAAGCCAAGGGAAGGGTTTCATGAATCTTTAGCAGTGAGTTCGTCCAGTTAGCTGGAGATGATTATAGGAGGACAGGGATGGAGTCAATGCAAAATTGGTGACAGAAAGGTTTGGAAACACTCTCATCTAGTGAGACAGGGAGGAAAAGGTGAAGAGGGCCACTTTAAATAGATGAGATGGGGAGCCCCCAAACCCTGGTATTGTTAGATCCACACTGAGCAGGGCCATCTGCTGATACAACCCAGTCTCAGATGATGAGGCATGTAGAAGAGAGCTGAGAATCTTAATCCATCCACCATGCTGGTTATCATATGCATCATCTCCTTTAATCTTAACCACGTAAGCCAAAACCAAACCCTTGGCCCAGCAGTCTGTCTCTCCACCTAACTGAGACCTCTTAACATTTTCATCTCAGGTGAGTCAGACTTAGGGTACCCTTGTAGGAAATTCCCTTATCTCTGGTCCCACTCTAATAAGTAGGTGGGATTCTTCCTTCTCCCTGTGCCTCAGTTTCATTAACTGGGTCTTTTTCTAATTTCCCAAATCCTGAGCCTTGGTTGGCCTCAATAAGTTGCCTTGGAAATCCTGGTTGCATAGTGGTTAAACACTAACAAAAAAAGATCAGCAGTTCAAATCTGTGAGGCGCCTCTTGAAAACCCTATGGGGCAGTTCTAATCTGTCCTATAGGGTTGCTATGAGCCAGAATTGACTCAACAGCAGTGGATTTGGGTTTTGGAGTCCATTTTAGTAGGAATGGAACCCTCCCTTTCTGCCAGCAGAGTGTCTTGGCACTTTTAGCCTTGACCCTGTTCCTGCTTCCCAGACTCCGGCTTCAAGACTGTCTTTGCATCTACAATGATCTCATGTTCTTCCTTTCTTTTCTCTCTGCTATCAAATCTGCTGTCAGGATGGGATGAGTCCAGATGAGGCTTAATATGTTGACCCTCCCTAAAGATTGGCATTTTAACTGACGCCAAAGCCCTGAGTCGAAGGAATTATGTACTTAAGAATTTTCAAGCCCTTGGGAGTGGATGGGAAGAGATTTGGAAGGCCAAGGAAACCTTCTTAATGCTCCTGGAATGCCACAAGGCAGGCATAAAATTCAGGCTACTGCCAAGCCAGAACCTGGATTAGTTTGGTTATACTCAGAATTCATGACATAGAGTACCACCCCCAAACACTAAATGCTTTGATAAAACAGTCCTCCAGAGTTAATCTCTATGACCCGAACATCATTTTCTTAAAGCTTCTCAGGAGGAGAACGGAGAAACTTCATGAGTTACCAAAGATACACAAACAAGTAGTATTCAAAACAAAAACAAATTCTTCCCCAGACACAAGGTTGCTTTCCTTTCTCGATTTCTCCAGCACTGACATTAACACTGTTTTTCCTAAACCATCCTCAGGCCCCATACCTCTCAGCAGAATACAAATACGAAGCTACTCATTTCTCCAATTAGAGAAACTGAGGGCAGCTAGCATGGGTCTAAGGAATTATCTTATACATTGTCTTCTTTAAGAACAATGACCCTTCTATGGTGGTACATAGAAATATAAGGGCAAGAGATGCTTGCCTTGTCCCATTCTTCGTCATAGCTGAGGAAGTCTTTAGGAAAGTGCAGACAGATATTTTTTTTCTCTTAAAGTATGGATTGTGGCAGATTTTCTAAACAGTTTCCTATTAAAGACATTCCCATCCTCACCTTCAAACAAACTCTGTACCCTAAGAATGAATTAATCTTGGTGTTGGAGAAAGAGGTTTGGTAGTAGGGCCTGATGCTGTCATCTTGGGCTACTCTGAGGGAACTTCAGCAGCTCCCAAGAGAAGGAATGAATGTTCCCTTCAGAGCAGCTGTTGGGCTGCTTCAGGGACTGACAAGCTGACGAGAGACCATGTCTAGTCTTTCAGTAAGGCAGTAAAAACATCAGAAATGTTCTGGGCAGCCTGTAGCTATTTTGGCCTCTCTTTCCATTAAAAGAGGAAGGCATCAAAAGATGGAGGCACCCTATTGTGGCTGTATTTCTAACTGCGTTGAGAATCAACCAAACCCATGGAGGAGTTTTTAGACTCTCATTTATACCCTCCTTCTTACAACATTTTCCAGCAAATTGCTGCATAAAAGATGGAGAAGCCAGCAGGGGCTGTGCCCATAACAGTAGCTGTGGTTACATTTAAGAAATTCAAATGCCAAGGGTGCACTTTTCCCATTAAGTTTAACGTGAGAAATCAGGTTTGTACAGCACTAGGGAACAGAAGACCCCAAAGGACAGGTGGAGTTTCTGGTATGCTGGGGTGTTGGAGAAGAACAAAAAGGCATTTTTATTTTCCAAATTAAGAAGCTGCTCAGGGATTGTGGGGATGTGAGGAATTCTAAGACAGTGGATCTGCCCATACCTGAGTCTAATATTACTAGGTGACCTTCCCCAGACACTGCCCTCTTCTCCCCCTCCCCAAAAGACAGCATGATCGTCCGTGAGCCATACATAGTACTTACAGGTACAGAGGATTGTAGGGCAGGAAAATGGAGACCACAGGCTCCCAAATGCCTGCTGAGTCAGTTGCATCAGATTAGGAAGTGATGATTGTAAGAATAAGATGTTTGGAAAAGCTGTCCCCTGCATTTGTCTTCTCTGCTTGTATCCAAACTCAGACCACCTCCTAGAATATCTCTCGTCCTGCCAGGCTGCCTGGTGCCTCCATGCGCCTTCCTGTGTGGGTGCTGGCAGCCACATTGCCTTCGAGCCTGTGGCCCAGCAAGGTAGCCAGGCTCCTGGGATTAGGTTGGCAAGAGTGCCTGTCCTCCGAAGAATCAGCCCCGAGAAAGAGAGAGAGCACGCAACTCCCCAAAACCGGTCCAGGATGGAGAGCTCCAGGTCCTTAGCATGTTCCTGGCGTATTCCGAAAGTGGCATCCACAGCAGAGAAAGTGTCCCAAAATAGCTCAGGCTGCCAATGCCTCGCTGAAACCTGAGAAAGAATTGCTGAATTCAAAGATCTGGGTCGCTGTGGGTGTGTGATCAAAGTGCAGAATTGTTGGTAGGAGGAAACTAGACTCAAACTATGAGCTTAGGAGTAACACCAAGTCACTTGGGTTATGACCTGTCTTCTTTCTTACTTGCTTAACTTCGTGTCATTGTCAGAAAGCTCCCCTGTGCTAAAGCAGGAGCCTCAAAGAGGTTGTGGGGATGCTGCCTTCATCCCCAGTCCTCTGATGCCTTCACGATATGTAATAGCAGTGCTCAGTTTTCTGCAAGGAGCCATGGTGATGCAGAGGTTAAGTGCTCAGCTGCAAAACAGAAGGCCAGTGGTTTGAACCCACCAGCTGCTCCGTGGGATAAAGATGTGTGGCAGTCTGCTACTGTAAAAATTTGTAGCCTTGGAAAATCTATAGGGCAGTTCTACTCTGTCCAACAGGGTCTCTATAAGTCAGAATCAGCACAAAGGCAGTTGGTGGGTTTTCTGCATTTCAAACAATGAAACTGATAACATGCAAAGACTTATTTATGATATTGCTTCATAGCTGATGAAATTCTCTTTCCAGTAGATTTTTCATTTCTTCTGGCCTTTGGTATGAGCAAATGTCAGCTTCTTAAAATCAACAGAGAGCAGAGCAAACAGGGTCACTGATTTTCTTGGGATTTGAAAAATCTTCCTTCCCTGGCTTCTAACTGGATAGTGTATATACATTGCTACCTATGGTATTGGGAAGAATGAGGTCTACCCAGACATACTGTTTTATTTTTATAATTATGCTGAGATCTTGGGACACATTCTTTTCATTAGTATGTTGAAAATTTTAGGATTGTCTGTGAAGACTATGGCTCAATATGTAAGCAGGTCAGCACAGGCTTTTCTTGAACTGGTCTTGGGATTTAAGAAGAGAAAGCACAGAATTTGTCTTCTAGTTCCAGCTCTGCATCTCTAGCACTGTGTAAGTTTGGACAAGTCCCTTCTCTGAACCTCAATCTCCTCCTCTATCAAGTGGAGACAGTAATCCCCATGCTAATTCTAAACTAATACTGTATTAACCAAAAATTGACTGCAGTCAAGTTGATTCTGCTTCCAACTCATTGTGACCCTATAGGACAGAATAGAACTGCACCATAGGGTTTCCGAGGAGTAGTTAGTGGATTTGAGGTGCTGAGTTTTTGGTTAGTGGCCACAGCTGTTAACCACGGTGTCATAGCAAAGATTAATGCAGAATTGAAAGAATGCTACTAAGAGAAGTGCTGTTCACTCTCAGTAAGCAGTGACATTCTTCAGTTCTTCAGGGGCCTTGACTGGTAGTACCTAGAACCCTGCATTGTTATGCCTAGAGCGAGCCTGATGTATACTACAATACTAGGTACTGTAGACTTCATGCCTATGGGTTGATAGTGTTTGTGATTTTTTCAAACTGTGTGACTTTTGGGCAAGTTGCTTAGTGTTCAGTACCTCAGTTGTCCCGTCTGTTGAGTGGGCATGCAAAATAATAATAATACAAGTCCACAAATCCTTGTCTGAAACCTTGAGAGTGAGACGTGTTTTGCAGTTCAGAATTTTTGAATTTTAGGAAGGTAATATAGTGAATGTGTTGTTGTTAGTTTGCTGTCAAATGGTTTTCAAATCATATGGTAACCCCAATTGTTACAGAGTAGAATTGTGCTTCATAGGGTTTTCTTGGCTGCAATTTTAATGGAAGCAGGTTGCCAGGCCTTTTCTTCCTTGGTGCTGTCAGGTAGACTTGAACTGCCAACTGTTAGGTTAGCAGTTGATCACAAACTGTACCATATATGATATATATTATGTAACACCCCTAGTAGAGTCTGGGAGACCAAATGAGCTTGCCCCCAAGTATTTGTTTTTAGAATCCTTTGGTTGTCAGAATGGTAGATATGAAATTACAGACAATGAAAGAAACAAATATTTAGTGCTTTTCATATGCCAAACATTGTTCTAAGTAGTTTATACACATTAACTCCTTTAGTTGGCCCAACAACCCTGTGAAATAGGCACTGTTATTATCATCTGCATTTTACAGCTGAGGATATTGAGGCTTAAAGAGGTTAAATCCCTCACTCAGGGCCCCACAGCCAGTAAAGGGCATAGGTGCTATTCCAATCCAGACAGTCTAGCTCCAGGATCTATGCTCTTAACCAACTTGTCTACCTAGCCCACAAAGTCAAGGTGAGGCTCCAAGTGCTTACAGGGGGCAAACAGGTCACTGTGAAAAAGTACAGGTGGCCAGGTGGAGACGGTGGCAATCAGTATTAGAGCTGTTAGAGAGAAAAAAGGAGGGAGGGCTTTCTCCACTCTCCCCTAATAGTAAGGCTGTTGTTAGTTGCCATTGAGTTGATTCCAACTTCTTGCAACTTGATGTATACAGAGTAGAATTGCTCCATAGAGTGTTCAGGGCTATGACATTCTGGAAGGAGATCACCATCTTCCCAGGTGCTACTGTATGGGTTCAAACCACCAGCCTTTTAGCTGGTAGTTGAGCATTCAGCTGTAAAGTAGACCAGATATCCTGGTGAGCACCTAATCTTTCTAAAGGGAGCAGATTACACAACACCAGTGGACTGTTGCTATATTATAGAATAAGGATCCAGGCTTTTCTGTTTTCCCCAGAGAAGCCAGAAATCCAGCTTTTTATGTGAAATCTCTTGACTCTTAAACGTTGACAATTAATTTTAAAAAATGCTGAAAATATTATATGAGTCAAATAAAATACATCTGCATTCTGGATCCGGACTGTGGCTGTCAGTTTCCAAGGTCTGCACTGAGGAAATTGATGTGAAAGTGATTTAGAAACTTAAAAATATATGTTTATAGAAACAGAAGTTCTCATTTTAGGGTTAAGTTTTTTTTTTCCCCCCTTCCCCTTGACTGTGGTCTTGTTTTTCAAAAACCGGTGTTCCTGGCCTGATGGAGATGAAAAGTCGGAATTAAATAGAGACTTCAGTGAACTTGAAGGCTTCATTCCTCTGGCAGGCTGGATAAATGAGAAGCCTAGGTGTACTGGATGGGCTAAGCCTTGGAATTCCTGCCACACCCATGGGCCCCTTCTAAGGAGTTTCCATCCACAGACCCTAGATGAAGGAAGTAGCAGTTTCTTATGAATAGGTGGCTATGTTTGATATCATGTGACTCTGCTTTCCCCTGGCAATAGCCGATTGAGCCAGAAGAGGGCATCTGATCTGAGAGCAGTCAATCCATAGGTGGGCAAGTAGCCTATGAGGGAATCTGGTGCAAAAACTTTGCCTGACAAGCACAGTGATGACCGAATTTGGACCAATGAGAGCCTCTCTCTTGGGGAGTTTGAATATCAGACCTAGAAAAAGTGAGCAGTTGGCAACAGGGCCAGAAGCTGAATGCAGAGAAGGCAGGCAGCACGACCCCTGAATAAGCAGGACCAGGAGAGATTACTGAACATCTACCTATGTGCCAGACACTTTACACATGTTGTTTTGTTTAAAACATTCAAAGAGCCTATGAGGTAGGTACTGCTGTTATCCCTGTTTTGCAGATGAGGAAACTGAAGTCCAGGAATTTGCAGCGTTGGATTCCAGGCCTGTTTGTATCAGGGTATATAAATCCCTCAGCTAGAGTTTCTGTAAGTCTAGTGTATCTCAGAATCACTTGAGTTACAAATGCAGATTCCTTGGCCCCACCTGAGACCTACTGAGTCTGACTCTTTGAACATTTTGTTGTTATTAATTGCCATCAAGTCAATTTGGATTCATCATGAACCCATGTGTGTTAGAGTAGAACTGCTCCATAGAGTTTTCAAGGCTGTGTGACCTTTCAACACAGATCACCAGGCCTGTCTTCTGAGGTGCCTCTTGGTTGGTTCGAGCTGCCAGATTTTTGACCAGCAGTCAAGTGTTTAACCCTTTGCACCACTCAGGGACTTCTCTTGGGAAGTAGAGCCCCCCCAAATCTGCATTTTTAACAATCCTCCCTGGTGACTGCTGAAACAGGAAGTTTCCCCAAACAGGGTTGGCGAAATGCAATTCTAGAGGGTATTGTAAGTGTTACACGTGATATTACTGTTGCCATCAGAAATGAGAAATTTAAACTCTTTTGGAAATGGGATCAGTTCTGCAAATAAAAAGACATCAGCATGTCATCTCTTCTCAAGGAAGGATCACTGGCACCAGTCGTCTGAGGAAGGCTGATGGGATTCAGATGCATGTTCAGAAGTGTGTATAGAAGACCTTATCTTGTCTTCAGAGTGCAGAGCTCATAGCTAGCATACGTTCCCTAAGCATTTTCTAAGAAGAGCACAAATTACATGAACTTAGTGTATTGCAACAAAGAATATGGGGAGAGAAAATTTCCAAATGCAGAAAGACATATTGTAAACCATGGGATTTAAAATGTAAACTCACTGATCATAGCGGTTCTTCTCAACTTCAGAGTAATTGTGTAAGAATCCCAGCCATGCCCTTATTTATATGCCTTTGATTCAGATGTTACACAGGACAGGATCAAGGCTAGAACTACGTGGCATGCCATTAGAAACATGCTTCTAGATTGTTACTGAACCCCACTCTAGCAAATGTATTCAGTTTGCTTTATGTTTACTGGTGGAGCAGTGGTTAAAGTGCCTGGCTACAAACTGAAAGGTCAGTGGTTTGAACCCACCAGCAGCTCCTGGGAGGAAAGACCTGGCTATCTGCTTCCATAAAGATTACAGCCTGGGAAACTCTATGGGGCAGTTCTACTCTGTGGTATAGCTTCACAGTGAATTGGAATTAACTCAATAGCATACAACAACAATCTTTATGAAATCTCCTTGGGAAAGCAAGTAAGTAATAGGCAGAAGTCTTGCTTGGGGATCCTCAAGTGAGAAGCTGGTTTGTGGTTCTAATGCATAAAGGCATCATACACCTATTCCTACAAGGGAGCTAGGTGATCCAAAGGGCGGTACAAGTCAAAGGAGTTGGCCAAGTCTTGCCTCGGCAGTGCTTGAGTCCACACTTGGCAGCGTTCATTTCATTCTCTTGTCCCTGTGGACACTTCTTGTCTAGGTTAATGTTCTTACCTAGGCTAAGGTCAGACTCTATTTTTCTTGCTTCCGTCCAGTGAGACTTCTGTCTGATTTTATCTGATTTTTGTCTTCTGATTCCCTGAAGCAAGTTTTTGGACAAGTGCCTATTGTCAACGAAAATTGCAGTAGTACACAGGGCAAAGAGGATCATGGGTGTGAATTTTCTGTAAAACTGAAGCTAGGACTTGGAACCAATTCCAGTTTGAACTCCTCATGAAAATTTGCATTTCTATCCCCATATACACTGAATCGGAATCTACATTTTAAGAAAGCCCACACAGGATGTAGACTCTGATTCAGTATACCTGGGGTGGAAATGTGAATTTCATGGGGCAGAAATGCAGACTCTCAGCAGGGGTTTGAACCAGAATGAACTGGTTGGAAACCCTGGCTAAAGCTATTTAATCAAAAGGGCTGTCCTTTTTAAAAAGAGAATATTTCCTTCTGTTTCGTTTAAAGAAAGCCCTCTCTTTCTGATGAAACGATGATTGATGCTGGTTTGGTTTTGTTTTGTTTCTTAATGCTTTTACTTGGAAAAATAAAGATCTGGCCACCCATCAGTCCCCCCAGTTTTCTTGGTTTGCAATATCTGGAAACCTGGACTAATTTGCAGAGCTCTGGGCATGCTTTGCTAGTGCTTCTAGGTACCTTCTATCACCACTTATTTCCAAAGTGTTTATAAATTACCTGCTTCATGTCTGTGGCAGCATCCTTGCAAGGACTGACATTAAACTCACAGCTCTGGAGTTTACTGGCATACTGGTCTGTAGTTTCCTTATTTTAGAAAATTGGGACACTGCCCTTCTGCAGTCCTTCTGTATCACTCGTGTTCTCTCTGATCCCACAAATACTTCAGGTCGGCACCTAACGCGAGGTGGTTCCGTTTCCTCTTAAGGCGTTCTTTTCCCAATAGAGTTGGACATGCATATACATGTTGTTGGGGGAATTTGCGGCACATCCAATGAAAGTGCAATTCCCAACTAACAGTCAAATCCTTCCCTTTGGAGCTACCCAGAACACACCTACTCTCTCTTTCACATGACAGCTCTTCAGAGACTTGAAGACAGTGTGTGACTCTCCAGTGAGTTAAGAGCGCCGGCTGAGTCAGGCAGACCCGAGTGACAAGCACAGCTTCTTCACTCGCTCTCCGCTGTGAAGCTCGAGGTAAGTTACTTAATTTTCATTTCTCTCTGCTTCAGTTGTTTAGCTGCTTTATAACATGGGGGTAAAAAAAAAAAATCCACTTCGTTGGTTGATTACACGATAAATAATATTGTGTATGTAAAGTGTTTAGCACAGTATCTGGCGTATTAAGTACTCAGTGAATGCTAGCTTTTTCCTCCGTTTTTATTTATAAAGAGCCGCGTGGGCATTTTTAACGTTAAATGCTGTTGGGGAGTAGGGGGCTAGGGAGGACTTCTCCCTCCTAGAATAATGAAGGAAGACAGAGGACTGTAAAGTAGACCAGATATTTCTTTATCCTTAGGTTGTCTCTTTTCAGTTACCTAGGTGCTTGCTTGCTGGGGCCAGGGAAGAGCATACTGTCGAGAATCTTAGGGAAAGGCTTATTTTCAAGAGCTGGGAAGCTATTTGTTGACATATTGAACTGTCTCTTGTTTATTCTTATTTCCCCCAGAAGCTAGCCATGCAATCCCCTAAACTCAATTACTTTCTGTGAGGCGGCAGGCGCACGACACCTGCCAGCCTTATTGATCCGTGCAGACTGGGTGGCATGTGAGGGACCTGAGAGATACTAAGTGGCAATTTCTGGGCTTTTCTTCCCTGAAAAAGCGTCTCCTCTCTGTGTTCATAGAGACTCTGGCTTTAATGAAATAGAAGTTCGTGGCCCCCAACAGGCTGAGCACGCAAGAACCTCTCTCAGTGCCCTCCTTAGAACAAAGCCGATGATGAGTGGGAACACTGGACCAGAACCCAGGAGTGCCCAGTGCCAGAATTTTTTATTTTTTAATTGTAGCTCTTTGCACATTCTGGGTTTGGCAAGCAATTGCATGATATGAGCTCTAAATGCTGTTACAGTTAGAAAAAGTTTGGAAGGAGACACACCCAACTGGTAGCACACAGACAGCGAGAGGAATTGTACTTGGGGGCAGCTGGGAGAGGGGGCTGAGAAGTTGTTGTAGTCTCAGGACTTTGTTTTTATCTATATTGTTTGAAGTTTTTATGCCGATGAAGTATTCCTAGGATTATTTGTGCAGTTAACAAATGTAAATGGTAGTAAGAAAAAAAGCAAGAAAAAATTAAAAAATACCAAGTTAAAGCAAGCCATTAGAGGCATATTTTAGAGGTTGCTGGCTTGGCTGGCTGTGAATTAAAGCTACAAGTGGCACAACTGTTACGCTTGTTGGGGGAGAAAGGTTTCTTGGGTGAGGGGATGTTGGAGATCAATAGAGACTGTACAGGAAAAGGAATGGAGAGGACTGAAGAGACAATTCTCGGGAAATACGCCTTTAAAAAAAAAGAAGTGCAAAGCAGCTTTTTGCTTTTTTTCCCCCTTTTTATAAAAGTAATGCGGGTCTATTAGAGACAAATGAGAAAATTCAGTAAGAAAAAGGAAAATAAAAAATCCTCTTTGATCCTCACCATTGGAGTACGGTCGCTGTGAACATTTTGGTACATATCCTTACAGCTTTTGTGACTTTTTCTCTATGCAAAAATATGAACCTTTGTTTTAGAAACATCATTATGTCCACCCTAGAATGTTATTGTCTATGACTACATTATTAGCTGTTGCAGATTCAACTGATCGATTAAATGGATTATATTTATTACCTGCATTTATTACCGTATTACCTGTATTTATTAGTATATTACTGTATTTATTATCTAAAGGCAGTTTCCTCCTAGCTCTGTGGTCCTGGGAAGGTCAGTTAACCTCTCTGTGCTCTTATTCCTCATCTGGGAAATAAAAGTGACAACAATATCTGCTTCATAGGTTTGTTGTGAGCGTCATACAACATCATGCTTGTAAAACGTTTAACACAGTGCCTGACACAGTAAACGCTGGCTTTTATTATTAGCTATAATAATGGAGACCCTAGTGGTGCAGCGGTTAAATGCTATGTCTGCTAACTGAAAGATCGGCAGCTTGTATACGCCAAGCACTTCCTGGAAACTATACAGCAATTTTACTCTGTCCTGTAGGATCAGAATTGACTCGATGGCAGTGGTTTTCTTGTCTTTTAAATAATAATAGCTGTTATTGTTATGCCATTGGTAATAGATTGTTTGAATTTACTGTGATGAGATGTTTAGAGAAGAGGGGTGGGTTTTGGACTTTTTTCTTTTGGAGTGATACAGGGAGCTCTGGAGTCAGCCAGGTGTTTTGGTCCTGTCAGTTCATCTCATAGAGAGTCAGTTTTTCTGTCTATAAACTGAGAATTCAAAAGCCTAAGTTCACAGGGCAGTTGTGAGGCTCAGAGGAGATAATTCTTGTAAAAGCCACAGCACCCCATTTGGTATATGGGAAGAGTCTGATCAATGTCGGTCGCTATTGTGATAATGATTACTGCAATGCTTCATTTATCAGTAATGTAATAAGCAAGCTTCCTTGCTTGGTGTAATGGGTAATGGGAAAGGGATGGCAGAGAGTAGGGCACTTGGTGTGTTTTTAACCACTTGTCTGTTTACAAAGAGAGAATACGCTAAGGATCCAGAATCTGGAAACAGGCAGATCTGGGCTCAAATCTGGGCCTTGCTGTTTAGTGGCTTGGTACCTTGGTGGCATAAGTTTTCCAGACTATTTCCTCATTTGTAAAGCAGACATACTGACAGTGCCTGTCTTAGAGGGATTGATGTGAGGTCTGAATGAAGCGTATATATTGCTTAGTCCAAAGGCTCAATTACTGCTGGTTGCTAGTTAGGAATGTGGGAAGGTTTATGTTAACCTGAATGGCCCTTCTCCCTCCTGCACCAAACTCTGAGCCCCCATACCAGACTACTGAAATTTCCCCTGTAGACTTTGCCCTCTCCAGGGCTCAGAGATCAATTTTGTCCCTAGCCTGGGGATTTGAGGCATACTGATTCAGAAGGCTGCAAGAGTTGGCATCAAGTGAACCTGTCTGCTAATTCTTCTCTGCCCTTGTGCCCTGGCTCTAGAAAGCAGGCTTGAGCCCTGTTTCTTGAGCATGCCTTCACCTGGTATGCTAAAGACTGGTGTGCTTTTCTTGCCAGCCGTCTGAAATCCCCAGAGTCTTGCTTTTGAATCCCAGCCCTGTGGCAACAATGCTGGTTGTCAGATTTCCTTCAGTGTTTCTGACACTGGGATGAATTGGGTCTTTTTTGTAATCATCATTCTTATAGGGCTTTGTGAAGCTGTTGGTCCTCGAGGACCCACTGCTCTTCTCCCCCAGGCCCTGTCTATCTCCAACTGAATCTCTTTGAATTTTTCTGCCATTATGGCACTCGATCACCTCTCCTGGATCCCTTAACTCTAACCCCCTGCCTGCCTTTGCTTCATGTCACACCAGTTGCAGTGTCTAGTCCCCAGGACGCTCATGTCTGGGCAACTGCGGAGGGTATGTCTCATTTCCTGAGCCAGAATCCTGTCAGTCTCATCTAGGTAATGTGGGGACTCTTCTTCATTCTATGGGACTGCCAGAGGCTGGCATGGTGGGTTTCGGGGATAGGCAATGGAACTGTTGGAGATGAGGTGGAATTGCCTAGGCTAAGTCTTCAAGTGAAGCTTCTGGAGGATTTTTAAATGAAAGGCAGCCAGAAGCAAATGTCAGAGCCTATATAGAGGCAGGAATCTGGGACCTGAGAGACAGAGCAAGCACTAGCAAGTTGGGAACAGTGGGGCGGGTGGGCGGGCAGGCTAGCTGGCTGGCGGGCAGGAGGGGGGCGTGGCAGGGGATAGCTAAAGGAGATTGCAGTGAACAGCTGCTGGTTTTAGGTCTTACTTTAATGAACTGGCTAGGCATGGGGCATAAGTAAACTGGCCAGCCTCAAAAAGCTAGGGGCGCAAAGAACATTCCTTCTTCTCATTGACTGGCAAGGTAAGATCTTCTGGGGTTTTGCCTGGTGGGAAATTGTGGCATAATTCAGGGACTTTCTGAAGATGGGAGGTAGATTTCTAGAACTACTCTTTTGACTCCTATCTTTGCCACTGCGCAAAGTGCTAGAGTAACCGAAGTGTTACAAGGAAGACAGCATCTGAGGGTTCTCCAGGCTAGAGACAGATGCTGAGGTCTTGGTAATGTGACTGAGTTACTGGGGAGAGGGGACAGTCCAAGTGGGTCATTATAGCACAGAGCTGAAGAGCAGAAGACTCTGGGGTGAGACAGACCTGAGAATCAATGTGGATGCTAGTAAATTATTAAGCTTTTCTAGGCCTTATTTTTCTCATTTGTACAATGAAGAAACAATACTACTAAAATCTCTGACTGTCGTTATGGGGACCAAAGGAGATGATGCTTGAGAAATTCTTAGCACAGTGCTTGCCGGACAGTCCAAACTCAAGAAATGGTGGCTTCTGATGTTTCTGTTGCTAGTGTTACCGTTATTATCATGAAGACAAAAATGACACGAGATTGATGACTTTTGTAACATTGTTCCAAAGTAGCAGGGCTTCCATTTTTGGCAAGGGCAAGCTGTGATGGGATGTGTGCACTGGTTTCCAAGCTCTATGCCATAGAACCCATTCTGGGGCTGGTTAGGGAAGTGAATCAGAGGAATAAGACTCCAGGATTGCCTGCCCCCTGTCACCAGGGAAACTCAAAATTTGTTTGCTTTATAGAACGGGCTCCAAGTGAACCATGGTCTAGGATGTCATACAAATAGTTGGAAGCAAGCTTAGGGTTACCAAAGGTTAGGCAACCTTGCCAGGGGTGGGGGTTAAAACCTTCAGTGACCCTATTTTAAGCCTCACCTTACTAATATGAGAAAGCTGATGGATAGGGCTAATAATATTATCTACAGTGTTCTGAGATGCAATGGGGATGAAGCTTGTAAAACCCTACAGTTCCTAGCACCCAGTAAGTGAGCAATAATGGTAGTAAGAACGGTCATTATGGATAATAATGATATTAAAAAAAATAGGAATTTTGCTTCATGGAATGCTGCTCTGAGCCATTGATCAGACAAATACCTTCCTTGTCCTGAGGGCATTCAGGACCATCAGAGTAGTAGAATGAGGACAAAATCACTGTCAGGACTCACTGAACCCTAGGTATTAATGATTATCCAGGAGCAGAGAGCTGTCCAGCCCACGCTGTCAGCACCTAGTTGGCGTGTGTGACTTGGTGGGGACAGAACATAGCTCAGAAGCATGCATTTCTTGAAGCTGGCCAGAAGGTGGTACTGCTGCTTCATTTGAGCCAGGACTACCCAGGCTCCGCTGCTGAAAGACGGTAACAGTGACTGCATTTTTAACTCCTTCTTTACCATTGGGTTAGCTGTATACCACTCACTATTTTATGCCTCTGGACCTCAGAGTTAGGGCATTCTTCTAGTTCTAATGCGTTTAGCGTGAAGGTCGGTCCCTTTTGAAATGCGTGAAGCTCAGCCGACTGGAGGTGGAGCCGCACTGTTGTGTAGGCTGAGCCTTCTATTAGGTGACATTCCCTGGATGTGTTAGTTCTGTAAACGTTTGTCATTTTTCCCTTTTTATTTCCGAGAGGTAAACTTTGCAAGCATAATTACACCTTTCCTGTGGTAGTTAGAAACTCTGGTAGTGTAGCGGCTCAGAGGTATGGCTGCTAACCAGAAGGTCAGTAGTTTGAATCCACCAGCTGCTCCTTCGAAACCCTATGGGGCAGTTCTACCTGTCCTTTAGGTTCTCTGTGATGCCTTGTTCTCCTTCATATAGTCCAGCTTTTGCTGTACATAGGACCACTATGACCTGAACCCCTGCGCTGTATAAACTGTGTAGATCTGACCTTGCTTGCTCTGGGAGGAATCGACTCCACGGCAGTGGGTTTTTTTTATTTGTGTGATACTTAGGAAGTCTTGGTGGGTTTATCTGGGCTTTTCTGTGTCAGATCTGGAAAACTACAGGTTCTCTATGTAACCTAATAGAAATATACTCACAATAAATTACTTATCTAGCTCTCATTAGTATATTGCCATACCACAGATCTGTGGTGCCAGAACACCACTCACCTCATTGGTGGCTTGTATTACCTGAAGATATTTCTCAAAATCCACAGTACCAACCAAAAATTCAAGCACACTCAATTAATAAGCATGCATTCCAATAGTAAAAACACACATAATCAATAATAATAATAATAATAAAGGAGAAAAAGGTAGTTATGAAAGGGACAAACTGAGAGATTGTGATGTTGTGACTGGGTAAAACTGCTTTGAAAAAGATAGAGGAAGAATTGACATTCGTTCTAGCTTCAAATGAGTTCATCACTGCCCAGTTTCTTTAACCTATTGGGCCTATCACCAATGCTACATGGCTGGCAACACATAAAAATAGGCCTCGACCGTGAATTACTTGTCTGCTTCATCATCTTGATATTGCCTTTTGATCTCTAAACTTGTTTCCTCTTTACAGATTTCTTTGCCACTTGAGCTTCAGCGGGGCCCCCTGATATCATCATTTTAGGGCATCCTTTCACACTGTCCTTTGGCCATGGAAGATAAGTCAACAACCTCACATTCACTGCCATTCAACAATATGCAGAGGGAGGAAAATGCTGATCCCCCAAACATGGAGATGACCGTTTCTAGACCAGTAACAGAAACCAGAGCAGAGGTCCCAGATCTGCATCCTCCTGTAGAGTTGGCTACAGCCTCAACATCAACTTCAGACCCCGGAGGGATGTCCATACAGCCAGTGACATCTGCAGCCTTAGACACCATGTCTGCACCTCTAATGGGAGCACCATATTCTAGAGCACTGTCCCCAGCGCTAATGCCATCTTCAAACTCTGAGACATTGTCCCCATTGCTAAGTGCATCCTCAGGTTCTGCGACGCTGTCCCCATTGCTAATGCCAGCCTCAGGTTCTGTAGTTCTCTCCCCATTGCCATCCACTTCAGAATATGGGGTAATGTCCCCAGAGCTTATGGCAATGCCTAACTTTGGAACAATGTCCACACCACTGATGGCAGCACCAGATTCTGGGGAGATGTCATCATTGGCAATGCCATCCTCATCTTCTGGAGTGATGTCCAGCCCTATGATGAGCACTGCATCCTCTGAAGCAGTGTCCGCACCATTAATGCTAGCCTCAGATCCTGGAGAGATATCCCCTTTCCTAATGCCAGATGGAAACCCTGGTGGGGCATCCTCACAGCAAACAACATCTCCAGCCTCTGAAACAATGTCCCCCGTGCAAATTACTGAGGAAGACAATGATGCGATGTCCAAAGTGCTGATGACTGCTCTAGCCTGTGGAGATATCTCTCCACTGTTAATGTTAAGTACAGACTCTGAGGAAATATCCTCACTGCTAATGTCAGCCCTAGCTTCAGAAGAAATACCAACCCAGTCAATGAGCACCCAAGACTCTGGGGGAATACCAGCCCCAGTCATGTCCAGTCCAGACTCCGGAGGAATGTCCTCATCGGTAACACTGGCTGCAGGCTCCAGAGCAGCACCTACCACAGTAACATCAGGCCCAGACTCCGGAGGAATGTCGTCACTGCTAACGTCTGCTCCAGACTCCGGAGCGATGCCCGCCACAGTAATGTCAGGCCCAGACTCCGGAAGAATGTCCTCACTGCTAGCTTCAGCTCCAGACTCCGGAGCGATGCCCGCCACAGTAATGTCAGGCCCAGACTCCGGAGGAATGTCCTCACTGCTAGCTTCAGCTCCAGACTCCGGAGCGATGCCCGCCACAGTAATGTCAGGCCCAGACTCCTCAGTGATGCCCTCACTGCTAACGTCAGCTCCAGACTCCAGAGCAGTGCCTGCCACAGTAATGTCAGGCCTAGACTCTGGATTAATGTCCTCCCTGCTAACGTCCGCTCCGGGCTCCGGAGCAGTGCCCGCCACAGCAATGTCAGGCCCAGACTCCACAGTGATGTCCTCACTGCTAACGTCAGCTCCAGACTCCGGAGCGATGCCCGCCACAGCAATGTCAGGCCCAGACTCCGCAGTAATGTCCTCGCTGCTAACATCGGCTCCAGGCTCCGGAGCAGTGCCCGCCACAGCAATGTCAGGCCCAGACTCCGCAGTAATGTCCTCGCTGCTAACATCGGCTCCAGGCTCCGGAGCAGTGCCCGCCACAGCAATGTCAGGCCCAGACTCCGCAATGATGTCCTCATTGCTAACATTGGCTCCAGGCTCCGGAGCAGTGCCCGCCACAGCAATGTCAGGCCCAGACTCCGCAGTAATGTCCTCGCTGCTAACATTGGCTCCAGACTCCGGAGCGATGCCTGCCACAGCAATGTCAGGCCCAGACTCCGGAGGAATGTCCTCCCTGCTAACGTCCGCTCCGGGCTCTGGAGCAATGCCCTCCACAGCAATGTCAGGCCCAGACTCCGCAATGATGTCCTCACTGCTAACATTGGCTCCGGGCTCCGGAGCGATGCCCGCCACAGCAATGTCAGGCCCAGACTCCGCAGTAATGTCCTCGCTGCTAACATCGGCTCCAGGCTCCGGAGCAATGCCTGCCACAGTAATGTCAGTTCCGAATGCTGGAGAAATGTCCACGTTACTAAATTCAGGCCCAAATTCAGGCCCAGACGCTGAAGCATCATCCCCACTGCTAATGACTGCTCTAGCTTCTGGAGGGATGTCAACCCAGCTAATGTCAGGCCTGAGTTTTGGAGCAACGTCCACGCTATTTACACAAAATCTAGATTCTGAAATTGCATCTACTCCACCAATGAGAACAGTAGCCTCCGGAGTGACGTTCACATTGCCAAGGAGAGCCTCAGACTCTGGAGCAATGTCCACTGAGAAAATATCAGCGACAGCCTCTAGAGTGATGTCCACGCAATCAACAACAGCCAAAAATTCTGGAGTGGTATCCACAGGAATTATGAAAGCCACAGCCAATGGAGCAAAGTCCATACAGTGGACAAGAGCCTCAGTCTCTGGAGCGATGTCCACATCATTAATGAGAGCCACAGCCCCTGAGACAATGGCCATGCCACAATTTGCAGCCCCAGCCTCTGGCTCAATGTCCACACTACAGATGAGAGCCCCAGACTCTGGAGCAGTGTCCATGTCACAAACGAGAGCCACAGGCTCAGGAGTGATGTCTACATCACAAATGCAAGCCACAGCCCCTGGAACAATGTCCATTCCACTAATGTCAGCCAAAACCGTGGGGCCGAGGTCCACACTGTTAACGAGCGACACAGCCTCAGGAGTGATGCCTATGCCACAAATGAGAGCTACAGTCTCTGGAACGTCATCCAAGCCGCTGACAACATCTGAAGTCTCTGGAGCAATGTTCACACGGCAGTTGCCAACCACAACTTCTGGAGAGGTATCTACAACACTGATGAGGGCTACAGCTTCTAGGGCAATGCCCATGCCACAAATGATACCTATGGCCTCCGGAGGGATGTCCAGGCAACTAATGAGGGCCCCAGCCTCAGAAGTGATTCCCACTCCACAAATGACAGCCACAGCCTCTGGAGCTATGTCCATGCCACTAATGAGAGCCCCAGCTCCTGGATCATTGCCCGTGTCACCAGTGAGAGCTACAGCCTCTGGAAAAGTATCTGATCATCCAATGAGTTCTCATGGTTCTGGAAGTACGTCCACGGTGCTCATGAGATCCATGACCTGTGGAGGGATGGCCACACTGCAGCCAAGAGCCTCGGCCTCTGAAGTGATGTCCACACCACTAATGAGAGCCTCAGACGTTGGAGAGATGCCCAAAGCACTCATGAAAGGGTCATCATCTGGAGAAACAATGCCACCACAAAAGAGAACCTTGGCTTCTGGAGAGATCTCTACACCTCTGAAAGCCCCAGCTTATGGAGTGATATCCACTCCACGAATGAGTTCTACAGCCTCTGGAATGATGTCCATGATGCAAATGAGAACTCCAGCTTCTGGAGTGGTGTCCACACCCCTAATGAGATCCACAGCCTCTGGAGCTACCTCTGTGCCTCAAATGACATCCATGGCCTCAGGAGGAATGCCCATACCCGTGATAAGACCCCCAGGCTCTGGAACAATGTCCACACCACAAATGAGGCCCACAGTGTCTGGAAGGGTGCGCACTGATTTTGCGAGAGCTCCAGCTTCTGGGAAGATGTACATGGCACAAACACCA
The DNA here is from genome assembly GCA_028571685.1 of Heterohyrax brucei. NCBI lineage: Eukaryota > Metazoa > Chordata > Mammalia > Hyracoidea > Procaviidae > Heterohyrax > Heterohyrax brucei. The sequence goes on from CM053166.1 coordinate 148,654,723, forward strand.
GCCATGGCTGCTGGAGAGAAGTCCAGTTCACTAATGACAGTCCCCACCTCGAGAACAATGTCCACGTTGCAAACGAGAGCCCCAAGCTCTGGATCTATGTTGACGCCACAAATAACATACACAGCTTCTAGAGGGATGGCCACATTACCAACAAGGGCCTCAGCTTCTGGAGCAATGTCCACACCACTTATGAGAGCCTCATCTTCTGGAACAATGTCCATACCACTAATGACAGCTACACGCTCTGGAGGGGTGTCCATGCCGCAAACGACAATCATGACTTCTGGAGGGCTGTCAAGGCCACTGATGAGAGCCCCAGCCTCAGGGGCAATGTCCACACCACAAGTAGAAGCCACATCCTCTAGAATGATGTCCAATCTAGAAACCAAAATCAAAGACTCTGGAATGATATCCACCTGTAAAATCGACACCATAGCCTCTGGATCAAAGGCGACACCACATGCAACAGGAACAACCACTGAAATGAAGAACCCACCACCAAAGGAAGTCACATCCTTTGGAATGTTGACACCAGCACTCTGTCACCTCTTAGAAGAGCAAGAAGCAGCCCGAAGTTCGTGTCCCATGGAAGAGGAGATGGAGATTGATGAGGAGAAGCAGATGAGGTCTTTTTTGAATGATTCAGAAAAAATGGCATTTCTAGTGTCTCTTCATTTGGGGGCAGCAGAGCGATTGTCCATCTTGCAGATGGAGGTAGCAAACCCCCTTTTGGCTACAAATACATCTTTCCTGAGTAGATCTCAAGGCTTATATGAATCCTTATCTGAGGTAGGTATCCTCAGCGCTGTTCTTTGCCACCCCAAGCAAGGCCAAAAGTCAGTCAAGCAGTATGCGACTGACTTCCTACTGCTGGCCCGCCATTTGTCTTGGTCTGATGCCGTTTTACAGACCAGGTTTCTGGAAGGACTCTCAGAAACGATTTCCACCAAAATGGGCCAGATCTTCCTGAAGATGGCCAGCAGCCTAAAGGAGCTGATAGATAGGTCTCTCTACACTGAGTGCCAGCTGGCTGAAGAGAAGGAATCACCAGGCAAATCAAGCCAGGATTTGCCTTCAGCCTGTAAGCGGAATAATGAGGAGGCAATGGATAATGAAGGGAACTCTCAGCAACCTGATGAGGTAACGATGAGGGAAAACACTCAAGTTTTTTTTTCTTTTAGCAGAAAAATGAGTTAGAATGAGGAGGAGGCAATGGGGAGGCACTGAGGTCCCAGACTATAAACCCCAGAATGGAGTTCATGCTTGTACAATTATTTTGGGTGTATTAACCATTTTAAAGAGCAATGCCCTGTCCAAGTTATCTAGGGTCTGTGATAGTTAAAAGACTAAATCTGATTATGAGGGAACTGGCTGGGCTCAGCCTCAATTCTCCTCTTACACCAAGTTCAATTCTTAGGAGGTAGTCTTCTTTTGGGAGGTGGGTCCCACTTGTAGCCATATGTGTGATGGACTCAGGTCATTAGGGTATTTGGTTAGCCTAGTCTTCGGTTTCCCTTTGTAGAGGCTACGATAACTTAGTCCAATTCCTTGATCTGCTAATTGATGAACTTGTTCAGACTGTACACCCCTTGTCATAGTAAGTGTGGTTCTTACCGCTGCTGTTTTTTTCTTTACTACTAGCACCGGCATGTTCCTAAACGCTGTTACTACCTGAAAGAGCATGAAGACCCCCAAGAAGGTCTCCGCAACCAACTTCGACAGAGCGCAGACCCTCAGAAGGCCCCTACTGACAAGTAATGCTCAATGGATTCTTCTCCTGTGATATCTGATTCTGCTGCTAATTTGAGGACTTGTTCCTGGACTCATCCCATTTGATTACATCATAAACCTTGTTGCCTTCTCACTCCTGCTTCCCCATCCAGGCACATTCCACCCTATCTGCCACGCAGCTGACTTGACCTGATCCTTTACCCCATATGCCTGTGACCTGCCCTGGCAATCAGAGATCAGAATATGAGCATATATTGTATACGAAGTTCTGAACTCCCATCACCATCAAGGCCAGTCCTAGTTCTTGGTCCAGGAGGCAGTCTAGGCAGGAGAAATCATATCCTACCTCAAAAATACCTCAGAGTGTCTTGCCACGTGTCATCAGGCAAACTTGAGGAGACCCTGGCCCCATTTAAACTGGCAAGGGAGCCTGTAAGGAGAGTGATACCCAATTCCTATACCAGCCTTTTAACCCAGTAGACTTGCCTCTATATGCCACAACTCATAACCAAACCAAATCAAATTAAATCCATTGCCATTGAGTAGATTCTGATTCATAGTAGACCTATAAGACAATTGAAATGCCCTATAGGGTTTCCAAGGCTATAATCATTTATGGAAGCAGATTGTCATGTCTTTGTCCTGCAAAGTAGCTTGTGGATTTGAATAGTCAGTCTTTTGGCTACCAGCCTAGTGCTTTAACCACTGTACCACCGGAGCTCCTTCCATAATGCATAGCACCTAAAAATAGGCCTCTAGGGCCCTTGCCCTGTTTGTAGTCTCCATCCTGAACCATTAGTTTTGACCCATTACAATAACAGTGCGAGTAAAATTGTTAACATTTGTTGATTGTGTACCATGTGACAGCTACTGGGCTAAACTCTTGACAAGCATCATCTCATTACATTCTTAAATTAATCTAACTTGTTCTTGTGTTGTCAGTTTCCAACCTCTTGATCTGTTTATGGTGCTTGTCTTGTCTCTATGTGTTGAATCTTTTTTCTGACTTCTAGGTGACACAGTTATTAATTTCCCTCACTCCCCTTGGCTATTGTGCTTCACGGCCAGCACTCTCGACTGGGGTCTTGGTCTCTAAATAGGCGTAGATATTAGAGCATAATATAAGCAGTATTTGCCTTTAGGTGGTGGGCTTATGGATGTTTTTAACTGTCTTCTTTCTACTTCTCTGTATTTTCCAGATTCTCTATAGTAAGCATGTATTACAATCATAATCATAAAATAAATAAAGTTCGTCTATGAAAAAAGGTATTCACACTGCCTAATAGAGTTTGATTTATTGAGTCCTTCATTCAATCAATATTTGTTATCTCAAATGTGCCAGCCACACTTTTATGGACAGAAAGATAAGAATCTCCATGGTGGGGCAGAGGAGACAGATGAAAAGCATAGTGAAGGCTACACAAACAATGAATAAATCAGGAGAATGGGGAATTTGATACCCACAGGACCAATTTATTTATTCAATAATGCTCCATATAAGTGGCTTACTCAGAGATGTTTTAAAAACACTAGGAGTGACAAGATTAGTCACATACTTTAGGAAGCAGACTTGGCAAGAGTTTGGAGGAAGGACGGGAAAAGGAGTCTAGAGGCCAGTTATGAGCCTCTACAACAATAATCCAGGTGACTGGGTGGGCCAGTGGCAGTGGGGATGGAAAGACAAGGACAGATCAAACCTCAAGTCTTCTGGTAGGCCTCTCTGAGAACTTTACTCTGCTGCTTCCTCCAGGAAGAGGAAAATGATTCCTAGAAAAAAGCATGATTGGCAAACAAATTGGCAATCCCATTGTAATGTAGATAAGAAGCTGGCTCTGAGGGCTGCCCACAGACACATCAGTCACCAGTACTGTTGCCTCAGAAAAAAGAAGGTACAATAGGCTGGGAAACCCAAATTCCACGTGCCTAGGAGGTGGGCCTCTCAGGTCCCAGCTGTCCCCCTCTCTTGCTCTGTTGACTGGTCCAGTGCAGTCTGGATTTGCACGTTCAGCAGAGTTACTCTTAGCTTGGGAAAACTCTGCCAAGTTTGTTCTCCTGAAAAATAAATTGAAGATATAGAATAGATAACTCATGTCTGGAAAATGCATGTGGGGAAGGAAGATGCCTTAAAAATGAACTGGTTTTCTTACAGCCATGATAATAGAGGAACACTAGTAAGTTTTCCTATATTTTTCTCACTAGGCAACTCTTTCATTTACTTTCATCCTCTTTCTTCTCCTTAAGCTAACATCACAAGAGACAAATGGAATAAATAAAGCCCAATCATACCGCACTAGAACTCAGTTCCTGCTCTCTATCAATCCTACCCATTCTAAAGGGTTATATTTAGAAATGTTTCAAGAGCCACATCTCATCTACATGAAACTCACTGTCATATGCCCAAGTACTTGAAGCAATCTCCTCTGCTGGAAAATGGTGTCTCAAGTTTCTCCAGCCTGTGAGTAAAAGTGAGGTCCACATTATCAGTAAAAGCTCAGACATTCCTGATTTCTATTCCCAACTGTATGTTAGAGGACCTTTTGTCCTTGAAGGTTTCCTTCGGCTACTTCTGAAAGACCCACCAAAGTTTCACATGCTCTGAGACAGTTGCCTCCTGGTGCTCTTCCATTCCTACCCTGCCTTGTGGATGTCAGCTCCCCACCTTGCCGCTTGAGGGTAGCCCATTTGCCTTGCTCCAGCTGCCTCTGGGTGCCTCTGGCTGTATGAAAGAAGTTGCTACTGGGGTGGAGCTTGGATTCTGGGGCACTCAGGGCTGCAAATCCATGTGAGCCCCAAGTGGTGCTGCCTTCCATTCAGGCAGATTTGGCTGAAATCACCAATGAGTCCACCCAGAGGGAAGGGAAAAGTCATATTTGGTTACCTAAACAATGAAACAACAGTGATTCTACCCTGGATCTCAGTGACGTACTTTTGAGAAGAGTGGCTTCAGCTTTTGGTCACAGCAACAACTCCCCTGGGGCTCAGATTTTCAGATTTGGTTCCCTGTGTCTCGGGAAGAAGTGCCGTCATGTCCTTTATCCAGACTGACCCTCCAGTCCCTGTTTCCTCACTCTTATTCCTGGTCTCTATACTTGTCCCTCAGGTGATATAAATCCACAGCTCTCTTCTTCAAAACCACTTTTTTCCATGTGAATAAATAGATGTCAAGAACCTTCTCCACACATCTAATCCTTGCGGGTCAGCTGAAGAACAAATGTTACACTGTCCCATTTCTCTACCCTTATGCCATCTCACTCTACCACCTGATCCCTGTTTCTTCCTCTCTCCTCCCACCAAGGACCAATTGAATAAACATCCTTCTCTTAAAGACCACTTTACCCGTATGAGTACATGTTCAAGGTGCTGCTGACCAATTGAAGTCTCAGAGGGCTTCCAAACACCTTCAGGTATCACTTTGTGCTCAGCCTCCCATGACACCGTAATGTTTTGTTCAGCTCAGACAAGGTATCCATTCTCTCCATTTCTTCCAACTGGCCATTTCTTGAGACTCTGAGGTGCTCTTAACCTCATTCTGCAACCAGAATATCGCATATAAAATATCTTACTCTACCTCAACCTTACAGTGTTTGGTGGCTGGAGGGTGGACCAGGCTACTAGATTCCTTGTGACACAGATAGGAGGATTTAAGTCATCGTGAGTCGTAATTGATTGCAACTAAAAATACATGTCATAGTAGTAGACTGAAATGACTACTAGATGGGAAGACTTGACTTCAAGTACCTGTGTCCTTCTCTTTCCAACTAGATGGGTAATTCTAGATAGCCCTCTTTACCTCTCAGGGCATCAGTTTCTTCACCTCTAATATGGGATAATGTGAGGATGATCATAATTTCCCTATTAACTTCACAGCATTGTGGGATAAAAGACATGAAAGTGTATGGAAAAATCAAATGCAAGGCATGCACACGTAAAATCTTGTTTTTATCTATAAACCTTAGCTCAACAGTGAAAGGGCTGGGAGATGCATGGTGGTGGGTGGGGAGGTAGGGCTTGTTGGGCCGTGCTCAGGGTCTAGCACCTATCTTTAGGGGTTCCATTTAAAATGTGGGAGCAGACTTAAAAGTAAACTTCTGACTGAAGACTGACAAAAGCCACAATTTAATATTGGCGTCTGTTGAGCCCTTACCATGTGCTGAAGCCCTGGGCAAATTGCCTGACCTGGATTAATTCATGTAATCTTCACAACAACCTGAAGAGAGGCTGCTCTCTTTCATCTTATTTTGCAGATGAAAGATACAACACACAGAGATGTGGAGAGATCCAAGGCCAGAAAGCTAAGAAGCAGCAGAATTGGGATTTGAATTCATGCATTCTGACCCTAGATCCCAAATACATGGCCACTATACTACATATGGATTTGGTATTTAAAACCAGATGGCGACTGTGAGGACTTACCCACTTCCTAAATAAATTTGCCACCAAACAGCAGCCAATCTCCTAAGCTTGTAAATTGCTGAGACTAGAGCACAAAGGAGCCTGTTGTATCTCTTTCCCCACTTAGATCCAGATGTGAATCTTCTTGATTGTATTTAGAAAAACGTTTTCAACATTCAAGTAAAATAATCAATAACTGTGAACAGCTACTGAGCTCAGGGACGTCCTGTCCAGGGTCTAGCTACAGCCCTGGAGTAGGTGGCTGGTATCACCCACCATTCAGAGCTCCGGCCTAGGATAGAAGCTAAGATTCTTTTCTGGGCATCTTCCCATTGATAAGAAATACATCTTGGGCCCATAAATTTGTGGAAGGGCATGTTATTGTTGTTAGCAGCCCTTGAGTCTGCCCCTAGCTTGTGGTGACCCAGGTGCAGTGGGATCCAACCATTGTGATCCATAAAATTCTCATTGACTAATTTTTGGAAGTAGATCAGCATAAATTCTGTCTCAGTGTGGAAGCTTTCTGGAAGCTCTGCTGAAACCTGTTCTGTATCACAGCAATATACAAGGCTCCACTGACAGATGGGTGGTGGTTGCACCTCATTGGTCAGGAATTGAGTCTGGATCTCCTACATAGAAGGTGAGAATTCTACCATGGAACCACTAATGCTGCCATGGAAGGGCATAAAACTGCAGCCACTGGTATGGAGTTGATTCTGACTCATAGTGATCCTATAGGACAGAGTAGAATTGCAGCACCATAGAATTCCCAAGTCTGTAAATCTTTACAGAGACAGCCTGTCACACCTTTCTCCCAAACAGCAGCTAGTTGGTTGGAACTGACAACTTTTCGATTCACAGTTGAGTGCTTTACCACTGCAGCTTCAGGGCTCCTTGGAAGGGTACGGGACTCTGAAAATGGAATTTTTGTGGTTTCACCAGGAGGTGAGCTCTTTTTTCTCAGCTCAGCATGTATTTTTCCCTCATTTTACTTCCTCTTTAGGGAAGACAGTGAATGGGTAAGGAAGACGATCAATCACTCAGTTACTCCCCACCTTGATCCAACCTCCAACATAACCAAATGGAATGGTATCCTAGTTCTAACACTGAGGGAAATAGACATATTTAAAAGGCACCAAACACTTCCAGTTTCAGCAACTTGACAGTGCGAATCTGAAGTGGTCACTTCCATTAAAGTGCAAAAAGAAGCTGACTAAACTGTAGGAATAAAACCCACAACTGAGCTCAGAGGGGGAGATGACAAGTTCCATTGGCTCCTGAGAGCTACAGATTGCTGTACTTACTGGAGAATTACAAGCTAAGTATACATCAACTTTTGAGACTCAGATCTTTTCTACGCAATGACTTCACTCCCTGTACTCAGCCTTTTCCTTGTCTCCTCTCTGCTCTGTACCAGACCTAAATTCCAGAGCACTACCTGGGTCCAGAGTGAGGTATTTTATGTGTGCCCTGAGGTTTTTTCTCAACCTGGGGAGCAAAGCAAAGGTAGGGCTTGAAGAAGAGTTTCACTGGCTCCCTTGAGCCAGCAACTCTTGCTACATTTTCAGTGCAGTCATCAATCCAACCACCAGGTGACAGGGCATCAGAATTAAGGCTCTAATAATCTCTCTAGTTCAAACGACTAGACTACTTAGGCAGTCAAAACCAGATTAAATATATGTATATATATGTATAAGTGTGTGTGTGTGTAAGTTAGATTGCAATAACCCAACAATTAAATCACAACAGCCTTCTGTTGGTCCAGAGACAGCAATCAATATCTAACCATTTAAAGAAGCAGACCACCATAGTTCCAGAAAACTCCCAAAATAAAGAATCAAAAAGCTTCCCAGATGAAGAAACCTTCCTGAAATTATCAGAGGTAGAATACAAAAGAATTACTTACACAGCCTTTCAAGATCTTAAGATAGAGATTAGACAAAGTGCAGCAGAACAAGATGAAAAATTAAACAAGCTACACAAATTGCTAGATAACAATGATCTGAAACTCAGCAGATCAATAGTAAAAATCACAGGGTTAGACAATTCAACTGAAAGCCAAAGAATCAGGATCGAGGAAATGGAACGCAGAATTAGCGAGACTGAAGATAAAGCAACTGACACCGGCATTTATGAAATCAGACAAAACAATCAAGAAAAACAAAGAATCGTTAAGAGTTATGTGGGACTTTATCAAGGAGAACAGTCTGAATAATTGGAGCACCAAAACAGGGAGGCATAGCAGAAAACACAGGGAGAATTGTTGAAGAGATGCTGTCAGAAAACTTCCTTGACATCATGAAAGACAAGAAGATATCTATACAAGATGCTCATTGAACACCACAAAAGGTAGAGTCCAAAAGAAAGATACCAAAACATATTCTCTTTTTATTATGATTGAATGAAAATGTACATTCCCATATAAATTTGTATGCTCACCTATATGCAGGTCCCACTGCTCTCCCTGTTCAGTGACAGCAGATCCCTCTTCTCTGCTCCATACATGTCATATCCTCTCAACAGTCTCCTAACGCCTCCTCTCCACCCACTCCCCTTCCTCCAGCAAACACCAAAACATGTTCTAATCAAGCTTAACAAAATGAAATATAAGGAGAGCTCTTAAAGGCAGGTAGGCTTAATGAAACACTAGTTTACAAAAGATAGTCTTTTAGACGTCTCCAATTGTTCAGCAGAAACCATGTTGGCAAGAAGACAATGCGATGACACATGACAAAGGCTTGAAGGAAAAAACTTTCAACCAAGAATTACATATGCTGCAAAATTGTCTTTCACTTATGATGGTGAATTAGGACACTTCCAGATACACAGCAGAGTGACCATATATTGGATGCACTTTATGGTTCTATGCATCTATAGGATATCATCCTGCTGACTTCTAACTGGAGGAAGGGGAGTGAGTGGAGAGGAGGGGAAAGGAGACTGCTGGGAAAATGAGACATGTCTGGAGCAGAGAGGAATAGTGTGCTGTCACTGGGCAGGTAGAGCAGTGGAAGGTGCATATAGGTGGGCATGGAAATTTATATGGGAATGTACATTTTCACTCAATCATAATAATAATAAAGAAAAACAAAACAGCAAAGTTACAAGAAATACTGAAGGAAGTTCTCCAATTAGAAAATCAATGACATCAGGTGTATACTCAAGGATGCAATGCAGGGCACAGCATCCAGAGTTCTACTCAGTTAGGGAAGTTAGAAAGCTCAGTCAAAGATAAAATATTGAAATTAAGGAAACAGAGACCTCAGTATGTCAGTTATGACATTACACTGTAACAAAAGACGTGTTAATGTACTCATAAACCTCTGAGATGGAGGGGAAGTCAAGGAGATACAAAGAAGTTAAAGACTGGTTTAAACTTAGAACACTATCAGTGGGGAATAATGTGGTAGCCACAAAGCAAATTAACAATAATACTACACATCAAAATAAGAACACAAATGAAAGTCTCAACAGATACAAAACCCACAATGAAAAAGACGAAAAGAAAACCCATAAAGAAAAACAACTCAGAACAGAATTTTGAGTGGAGCAAACAAAATGGCAACAACACAAAAATAAAGGCACCAAGATGACAGCAGTAAATTCATATCTATCAATAATTACACTTAATGTAAGTAGATTGACTGCTCCAATAAAGAGTTAGAGAGTAATAGGCTGGTTCATCTGTCTATATGTTGTTTACAAGAAACACACCTTAGACACAAAAGTATGAACAAACTGAAAATCAAGGAAGAGAGTGAAAAAATACATCTCAGGCCAACAACATGGAAAGAAGAACAGGAGTGGCAATATTAATCCCAGATAAGATAGACTTTAGAGTAAAATCCACCATCATGAAGGTTCAATACCTAAGCACAGGATATAACAATATTAAATATTTATGCACTCAATATCAGAGTATCTAAATACATCAAACAAATGGTGACAACATTGAAAAGTGAGATAGATTGCTCCACAATGATAGTAGACATCAGCACTCCACTTACAGTAATGGACAGATCATCCAGAAAAAAGCTCAATAAAGATACAGAAGATCTTATTATAACAGTCAATCAACTCCTTATAGACATACAGAACTCTCCACCCAACAAAAGACAAGTACACTTTCTTTTCCAATGCATGTGGAACATTCTCCAGAACAGACCACTTATGAAACCATAAAGCAAGTCTCAAAATATCCAAATGATTGAAATATTGCGAAGCATCTTCTCAGACCATAAAGCCACAAAAGTTGAAATCAATAGCAAAAAACAAACAAACAAACAAACCCAAAAAACAAACTGAACAACACCTTGTTCAAAAATTCATGGGTTACAGAAGAAATCAAGGATGCAGTAAAGAAATTCTTGGAATCAGATGAGAATGAAAACACATCCTACCAGAACCTATGGGTTACAGCAAAAGCAGTGCTCAGAGGTGAATTTGTCTTAGTAAAATGAAGAAAGGGCCCAAACCAAAGAATTAACCCTACAACTTGAACAAGTAGAGAAAGAACAACAAAAGAATCCCTTGGGCAGCAGAAGACAACAGATAATAAAAATTAGAGCTGAACTAAATGAATTAGAGAACGGAAAAAACAATAGAAAGAATTAACAAAACCAAAAGCTGGTTTTTTGAAAAGATTAACAAATTTTCTTTTCTTTAATATGACTGAGTGAAAATGTACATTCCCATATAAATTTACATGCCCACCTATATGCAGTTTCCACTGTTCTCCCTGCCTGGTGACAGCACACTATTCCTCTCTGCTCCATACATGTCTCATCCTCCCAACAGTCTCCTTTCCCCTCCTCTCCATCCACTCTCCTTCCTCCAGCCAGAGGTCAGTAAGATGACACCCTATAGATGTATAGAACCATAAAGTGCATCCAATATATGGTCACTCTGCATTGCCAAGTCCAATCCATTCGTGCCCAAAGGGTGGATCTTTCTTATGATTTATGGGTAAGGGCAGCATCAGGGCTGGGGGCCATGCTCTCGGGGGAACCCTGAAACCTCTGGACCATCAATTGAGGTCTTTTAGTGTAGATCTCAGGATGCACACCTTTTTATTCTTGTGTTGCCAGTGAGATTCATCTCTGTGAGCTCCATCGTGGCTATCACTGGTGGTGGCCGGGCACCATCTGGTTCTTCTGGTCCCCAGTCAATGTAGGCACCCACTGATGTGGGTCTCTCTATCTTCTGGGTTGTCTTTACCCCATGTCATTTTGGTCCTCAGTGAGCATCCGTTCCTGCTGAATTGGGACCATTTGCTGTGTCCTCCCATGGCAACTTGGCAGCTTTTAAGACCCCAGACGCCACTCACCAATGTGGGGTGCAGAGAGCCCTCTTAGCAAAACGCTAGTTGTGCCAATTGGCCTCGATTTCACCTAGGAGCATGGTCCCCTGCCCCCTGCCCCAGCTACTCTATCATTGCAATATTGGGTTAAGATGGAAGGAGTACTCAAGTTATGCTGAAGTACACTTAATGTTGTTCTTGTTTCTAATGTGTGCTATCACCGATTTCTCCCAACCAGATTTCTAGCAACTATCTAATCTAAACCCTCCCCCTCTAAGATCAACAAATTTGATAAACCATTGGCTAAACTCAGAAAAATGAAACTACAGAGGAAAAATATAACCCATATAAGAAATGAGACAGGAGATGTCACAAGAGGCTCAATCAAAATGAAAAGAATAATAACAGAAAACTGTGAAAAATTTTACTCTAATAGATTCGAAAACCTAGAGGAAATGGATAAGCTTCTAGAACTGCATTACCTAACAAAATTATCACAAAGTAGAATAACTTAATAAACCCATCACAGAAGAAGATATTGAAAAAGTAATTTAAAAACTACAAACCAAAAAAGTCCTGGCCCAGATAGCTTTACTGGAGAACTCTACCAAGCTTTTAGAAACAAATTAATTCCAATATTACTGAAGCTATTTCACAGGATAGAATAGGATGGAACACTCCCAAATTCATTATAGGAAGCCAGTATAATCGTTGATACCAACATCGGGTAACGATAACACAAAAAAAGAAAATTAGAAATCAATATCTCTCATGAATGTAGATGCAAAAATCCTCAACAGACTCCTAGCCAATAGAATCCAACAACATATCAAAAAAATAATTCACTGTGACCAAATAGGATTCATACCAAGGATACAGGGTTGGTTCAGCATCAGAAAAACAATTAATGCAATCAACCACATAAGTAAAAGATAAGAATTACTTGATTTTGTCAATCGATGCAGAAAAGGCATTTGACAAAGTCCAGCACTCATTTATGTTAACAACTCTCAGCAAAATAGGAATAGAATGGAAATTCTTCAACGTAATAAGGAGCATCTACACAGAACCAACAGCCAACATCATCCTGAGTGGAGAAAGATGGAAAGAACTCCCCATGAGAATGGGAACCACACAAGGATGTCCATTGTCACCACTTCTAGTCAATGCCGTGCTGGAGGTTCTAATCAGAGCATTCAGACAAAATAATTTTTAAAGGGCATCCACACTGGTAAGAAGAAGTGAAAGCATCCCTATTTGCAGATGATGTAATCTTATATACATAAAACCTTAAAGAATCTATAGATAAGATACTGGAACGGATAGAAGAGCTCAGCAAGGTATCCGGATATAAAATAAACATAAATAAATCAGTAGGATTCCTGTACACCAATAGAGACCATCAAAGAGCAAACTACCTAATCAATCTCGTTTATAATAGCCCCCAAGAAAATAAAATATTTAGGAATAAACCTAACCAGAGATATAAGAGACCTATACAAAGAAAATTACAAGACTCTATCGCAAGAAACCATAAGAAACTAACATAAATGGAGAAACCTACCTTGCTCGTGGATGGGAGGATTGAACCTTGTGAAAATGTCTATCATACCAAAGTGATCTCTCTATATAATGCAATCCCAGTACAAATTCCAACGTCATTTTTTACTGAGATGGAGAAACAAATCACCAGCTTTGCTTAGAAAGGGAAGAAACGCCAGATAAGCAAAATACTACTGAAGAAGAGGAACACAGTGGGAAGCCTCACACCACCCGACCTTATAAACTACTACACTGCCACGGTAGACAAAGCAGCCTAGTACTGGTACAGAAACAGATATATAGGACAATTGAATGGAATAGAGAATCCAGAAATAACACTATCTACCTATGAACAGCTGATATTTGGCCAAGGCCCAAGTCTGTGAACTAGGGGAAAAAAATGCCTCTAACAAACGGTGTTGGCAAAACTGGCTATCTATCTGCAAAAATGCTGAAACAAGACCCATGTCTCACACCTCACACCAAAACTAACTCAAAGTGGATCAAAGACCTAAATATCAAATGTAAAACAATAAAGATTGTTGTTGTTGTTGTTAGGTGCCAATGAGTCCATTCTGACTCATAGATACCCTATGAACAACAGAACGAAACACTGCCCGGTATGTCCGCAATTGTTTTTATGCTTAAGCCCATCGTTGCAGCCACCGTGTCTTGTTGAGGGTCTTCCTCTTTTTTGCTGACTCTCCATCTACCAAGCATGATGCCCTTCTCCAGGGGCTGATCTTTTCTGACAATATGCCTAAAGTAAGTAAGAGACAGCCTTGCCATCTTTGCTTCCAGGGAGCACTCCGGTTGCACTTCTTTCAGAACAGATCTATTCTCTTGTCAATCCATCATACATTCAACACTGCATCACACTTCTCCAACACTGCAATTCAGAGGCATCAATTCTTCTTCTGTCTTCTTTGTTCATTCTCCAGCTATCTCATGCATATGATGCGATTGAGAACACCATGGCTTGGGTCAGGCGTGTTTTAGTCTTCAAGGTGACATCCTTACTTTTGAATACTTTGAAGAGGTCCTTTGCAGCAGATTTTCCCAGTGCAATGCGTCTTTTTTTTTTTTTTACTAAATAAAAAAAAAAAAGAAAGTGTACATACTCTGTGCTTACAATACTGGGTTAAGAGAGGAGGAGTACACAAGTTGTGTCGAAGTCCCGTTAATACTGATCTTCTTATTAATGTGTACTGTCACCAATTTCACCCTACCAAATTTCTAACAACAATCTAATCTAAACCCTCGCCCCTTGCCTTCCCTCCCTCCCACCTTCCCCACCCCTGTAGCTATCAAAGAGTCTTTTCTATTATGTATGAGTATGCTTTTATGTTTTTATCGTAGGGGTCTCATATAATAATTGTCCTTCTGTCGCTGACTAGTTTCACTCAACATAATGTCCTCCAGTTGAGACCAAACTGAGAGATGTTTCCTGCTATCATCGTTGTTCTTTATCAGTGTATAGTGCTCCATGGAGTATATATACCAAAGTTTACCCATCCATTCTTCTGTTGTTGGGCATCTTGGTTGATACCAACTTTTTGCTATCGTGGACTGTGCTGCAATGAACATCCGTGTGCATGTAGCAGTTGGTGTGAATGGCCTTGATTTTGTAGGATATATTCTGAGCAGAAGAATTACTGGGTCAAATGGTATATCTATATCCATTATTTTAAGGTAACGGCAAATTGCTTTCCAAAGAGGTTGCACCATTCTGCAATCCCACCAACAGTGAAGGAGAGTTCCAATCTCTCCACAGCCTCTCGAACGTTTATTGTTTTGCGTTTTTTGGATCATGGCCAATTTTGTTTCGGTGAGGTGGTATCTCATTGTCGTTTTGATTTGAATTTCTTTAATAATTAATGATTGTGAACATGTCGCCAAAGCCAGCCAAGTGCCGTCGAGTCGTCGGCATGTGTTTTTTGGCTCCCTGGATCTCCTTCTTTAGAGAAGTGTCTGTCCATCTCCTTTGCCCATCGCTTAATTGGATGATTTGTCTTTTTCTTATTGATATTTTGTAGAACCTTACAGATTATGGAGATCAGGTGTTGGTCTGACATAGAGTTGCCAAATATTTTTTCCCATTCTGTAGGTGGTCTTTTAATTCTTTTGATGAAGTCTTTGGATCAGCAGAAGTGTTTGATTATTATTAATTCCTGTTTATCTACTCTCTCTTCTGATGAATGTGTTTTGTTTGTCCGATTTTGAAGTCTGTTTATATTGCTTATTAAAATGTCCATTGTTGACCCTATCTTATCTTAGATGAGCTTTATCGTTTTAGCTTTTACATTCAGGTCTTTTATCCAATTTGAGTTGATTTCTGTATAAGGTGTGAGATATGGGTCTTGTTTCAATGTTTTGCAGATGGCTATCCTATTATACCGGCACCATTTGTTAAACAGATTGTTCTTACCCCAGTTCAAAATCTTAAGACTTTTGTCAAATATCAGCTGTTCGTAAGAGGATGGTGGCATCTCTAAGGTCTCTACTTTGCTCCATTGGTCTATATGTCTCTTTTTGTACCAATACCAGGCTGTTTTGACTACTGTGGCAGCGTAATAGGTTTTAAAGTCAGGTAGTGAGAGGCCTCCCAGCATGTTCTTCTTTTTCAGTAGTGCTTTACTTATTCGGGGTTTCTTCCCTTTCCAATTAAAGCTGATAATTTGTTTCTCCATCTCATTTAAAAATGTCACTGGAATTTGTATTGGGATTGCATTATATAAGTAGAGTGCTTTGGGCAAAATAGACATTTTCACAATATTGAGTCTTCCTATCCATGAGTAGGGCAGATTACTCCACTTACGTAAGTCCCTCCTAGTTTCTTGTAGCAATGTCTTGTAGTTTTCTCTGTAAAGATCTCTTATTTCTCTAGTTGTATTTATTCCTAGGTATTTTATCTTCTTGGGGGCTATAGTAAATGGAATTGATTTGGTGATTTCTTCATTAATAATTTCATTGTTGGTATAAAGGAATCCTACTGATTTAGTAACATTTATCTTGTATCCCGATACTTTGCCAAATTTTTCTATTAGCTGTAATAGTTTACTTACGGATTTCTTTGGATTCTCTGTATAGACAATCATATCATCTGCAAAGAGGGAAATCTTTACTTCTTCAGTGCAAATATGAATGCCTTTTATTTCTTTGTCTTGTCTAATTGCTCTGGCTAGAACCTGTAGCACAATGTTGAATAGAAGTGGTGAGAGTGGGCATCCTTGTCTAGTTCCCGTTCTCACAGGGAATTCTTTAAGTCTTTGACCATTCAGGATGATGAAAGCAGTTGGCTTTGCATAGATGCTGTTGATTGTATTGAGGAATTTCCATTTTATTCCTATTTTTCTAAGAGTTTTAAGCATGAATGGATGTTGAACTTTGTCAGAGAAATGCAGCTTCTGCAAACGGCCAGTAATGGTAACATACTTTCATTATAAGTGGGCAGGTGGTCTGCTGTTCCCCACTACCTATTCAGGCCAGCCTGTTGGACAGCTTCCAGCTATCAATTCAGCACCTGAACAGCTCCCTGCATAGAAGTGCAGCTTACTTTTACTTTTAAGTTTTACTTTTCTAAGGCTGAGAGGCTTATATTTTCTCTCCGGAAATCTCTCTATTGAAAAACCTCTTTCCTCTCACTCACATTTTAAGATTGGCTGACAGCCCCCAGTTTCTCCATAAACAGAGCAGCCTCTTTGCTACTCAATAAGCAAACTCTTCCACCCTTGAGAGCCCACCTGGGGCAAATCACTACAGTACTAGAGTCAGCTGGTGACCAACAACTCTCTTAGATCCATTATCAGAGAAATCGAATAACGTCTAGATGGCACACAGGCAACAGACCATAATTAATCATTTAAAGAAACAGTCTTCAAATGCTCCAGAAAATTCCCTAAATAAAGATTCAAAAAATTCAAAAAATTTTCCAGATGAAGAAGCCTTTCTGAATCTGACAGAGAGTGAATACAAAAAAATTATAAATAAAACCCTCCTAGAGATTAAACAACATGCAATAGAACAAAATGAAAAATTCGGTAAACTATTTGATATGCTGGAACATCAATGATCTGAAATACATAAGATTAATAACAAAATTACAGAATTGGATAATTCTATCCAAAGCCAAAAGAGTAGGATTGAACAGATGGAAGTTAGAATCAGTAACCTGGAAGACAAAGTAACTAACGCCAACATTTATGAGGTAAAATCAGAGAAAAGAAATAAGAAAAATGAAGAAACATTAAGAAACATATGGGACTCCATGAAGAGGAATAATTTATGTTTAATTGGAGTTCCTGTACAAGGGAGGACTAATGACAACATGGACAGTATTGCTGTAGAGATGCCGACAGAAAACTTTCCTGAGATTATGAACAAAGAGACCATAGCTATCCAAGATGTTCATCAAACATGGCAAAAGTTAGATCCAAAAAGAAGAAAGCCAAGGCATATTATAATTAAGCTTAATAAGCTAAAACACAAATAGATGCTTCTGAAGACAGCAAGGCTCAAATTGAAACTAAAATTCCTAGGGAAACCCTGTAGACTTTCATCTGACTTTTCTGCCGAAACAATGCTGGCCAGAAAACAATGGGCAGACACATTCAAAGTCCTGAATGAGAAAAACTTCCATCCCAGAATAATTTATCCCGCTAAATTGTCTATCAAGTATAATGGTGAAATTAAGACTTTTGAAAATAAAGAGAAATTTAAAGACTTCGTAAAAACTAAACCCAAATTACATGAAATATTGAAAGAAGCTCTTCCCTAAATATATGTTTTAGGTGATAATTTAAAGCACTTCATCCAAATATCTAATCAGCTAAGGAAGGCACAAAACTTCACCAAACCAAGCCAAAAACTACAATACTATAATAAGGGAATCCATGATCATATCATGACAACTATAATATCATCACATTAAAAGAGGAATACACTACAATAGTTACAGTTGTTTTTGATGCAGCAACAGTTTCTGACTTCTAAAATAGTTAAAATTGATTTCAATAATTATACGTTAAGGGGGATTAGGTACGTAGCCATAGAACTGATTACCAATATACCATTTGAAATGAAAAATCACAATATAGGAGTCTCAATAAATATAAAATCAAAACTTATACCATCCATAAAGAAGAATGTCCCAGGACAGATTAACAAGAATAACAAAGAAAACACCAACATGAAGATAAACATATTGCAATGACATCACTAAACGTATACCTATCAATAATCACATTGAATGTAAATGGACTGAATGCTCCAGTAAAGAGACAGCGAGTGATATCATGGATCAAAAGACATGACCCATCTATATGTTGCTTACAAGAAACACATCTTAGACTTAAAGATAAGAACAAGTTGAGAATTAAAGGTTGGAATAATATATATCAAGCTAATAATACACAAAAAAAGAGCAGGTGTGGCAATATTAATCTCAGATAAAATATATTTTAATGTAAAATCCACTATTATGGACAAGGACGGTCACTATTTATTGCTGAAAGCTTCAATACTCAAGCAAGACTTAACAATATTAAATATTTATGCACCCAATACCAAAGCATCTAAATACATTGAACAAATACTGACAACATTGAAAAATGAGATTGATCATTCCACAGTAATAGTTGGGGACTTTAACATTCCCCTTTCAGTTAAGGATGCATCATCCAGAAAAAAGCTCAGTAAAGATACAGAAGATCTTATTACAACAATCAACCAACTTGACCTTATTGACATATACAGATCTTTTCATCCATCAACACAGAAATATACTTTCTTCTCCAAAGCACATAGAACATTCTCCAGAATAGACCATATGTTAGGTCATAAAACAATTCTCCATAAAATCCAAAACATTGATTTATTGCAAAGTACCTTCTCGGACCACACAGCTATAAAAGTTGAAATCAATAACAGAAAAATCGTAGGTAAAATTCCAACTTATGGAAACTGACCAACACTTTACTCATAAAGCCTTGGATTATAAAGGAAATTAAAGACACATTAAAGAAATTTATGGATTCAAATGAGAATGAAAACACATCCTACCAGAATTTATGGGATACAGCAAAAGCAGTGCTCAGAGGTCAGTTTATCTCTATAAATGCACACTTCCGGAAAGAAGAAAGAACACAAATTAAAGAATTAACCTCACAGCTTGAACAAGTAGAAAGAGAGCAGCAAAGAAACCTCTCAGGCACCAGAAGAAAACAGATTATAAAAATTAGAGCAGAACTAAATGAATTCGAGAATAGAAAAACAATTGAAAAAATTAACAAAACCAAAGGCTGGTTCTTTGAAAAGATCAACAAAATTGATAAACCATTGGCTAAACTTACAAAAGAAAAACAACAGAAGATACAAATAACCCGATTAAGAAATGAGTTGGGAGATGTTACAACAGATCCATCTGAAATAAAATATATCATAACAGAATACTATGAAAAACTATACTCTGACAGGTTTGAAAACCTGGGGGAAATGGACAAATTTCTAGATTCACATGACTCACCAAGACTATCACAAGGAGAAATAGATCAACTTAATAAATCTATCACAAAGGAAGAGATTGAGGAAGTCATCAAAAATCTACCAAGCAAAAAAAGTCCTGGCCCAGAGGGCTTCACCGGAGAATTCTACCAAACTTTTAGAGAATAATTAACTCCAATACTAGTGAGGCTATTTCATACCATAGAAAGAGATGAAATACTTCCTAATTCCTATGAAGCCAGCATAACCCTGATACCAAAACCAGGGAAAGATACCACAAAAAAAGAAAATTACAGACCAATATCACTCATGAATCTAGATGCAAAAATCTTCAACAAAATTCTAGCCAATAGAATTCAACAGCATATAAAAACAATCATTCCTCATGATCAAGTTGGTTTCATTCCAGAGATGCAAGGCTGGTTCAACATCAGAAAAACAATTAATGCAATTAACCATATTAATAACAGAAAAGATAAAAATCACCTGATTTTGTCAACTGATGCAGAAAAGGCATTTGACAAAGTCTTTTGATTTCTTGACTGCTGATTCCAAGAGCACTGATTGTGGACTCAAGTAAAATGAAATCTTTGACAACCTCAATCCTTTCTCCATTTATGACAATGTTGCTTACCAGACCAGTTGTGGGGATTTTTGTTTTCCGGGTATTGAGGTACACAATCCACCCTGAAGGCTGTGGTCCTTGATCTTCATCAGCAAGTATCTCAAATCTTCTTCATTTCCAGCATGTAACGTGGTGTTGTCTGAATAATGCAGGTTGTTAATGAGTTGTCCTCCAATCCTGATGCCTCGTTCTTCTTCATATAATTCAGTTTATCTGATTATTTGCTTGGCATACAGATTAAAAAGGTATGGTCAAAGGATACAACCGTGACTCACACTTTTCCTGACTTTAAACCACACAGTGTTCCCTTGTTCTGTTCTCACAAAAGCCTCTTGATCCATACACAGATTCCTTAAGAGCACAATCAGGTGTTCTGGAATTCCCAGTCTCTGCAACGTTAGCCAGAGTTTGGTATGATCCACACAGTTGAATGCTTTTGTGTAGTCAATGAAACATAAGTGAGCATCTTGCTGGTATTCTTTGCTTTCAGCCAAGATCCATCTGACATCAGCAATGATATCCCTGGTTCCTCACCCTCTTCTGAACCCCGGTTGTATTTCTGGCAGTTCCTTGTCAATATATTGTTGTAGTTGCTTTTGAATGATCTTGAGCAGAATTTCACTTGCACATGATATCAAAGACATTGTTCAGTAATTTCCACATTTGGTTGGATTACCTTTCTTTGGAATTGGCATAAATGTGGATCTCTTCCAGTCAGTTGGCCAGGTAGCTATACCTCCAAATTTCTTGGCATAGCTGAGTGAGTACTTCCAGTGCTGCATCTGTTTGTTGAAATATCTCAATTGATATGCCATCACTTCCAGGAGCCTCATTTGTTGCCAATGCTTTCAATGCAACTTCGACTTCTTCCTTCATTACCATTGACTCCTGACCACATGCTACCTCTTCAAATGACTGAACATTGACTAGTTCTTTCTGGTATAATGACTCTGTGTATTTCTTCCATCTTCTTTTGATGCTTTCTGAGTTGTTTAATGGTTTCCCTGTAGAATCCTTCACTATTGCAACTCAAGGCTTGAATTTTTTCTTCAGTTCTTTCAGCTTGAGAAATGCAGACTGTGTTCTTCCCTTCTGGTTTTCCATTTCCAGCTCTTTGCACACGCTGTTATAACACTGTCTTTTGTCTTCTCAAGCTGCTCTCTGAAATCTTCCGTTTTAGGTCTTTTACTTCGCCACTCCTTCCTTTTGCTTTAGCTGCTCGACGTTCAAGAGCAAGTTTCAAAGTCTCCTCTGACATCCAATTTGGTCTTTTCTTTCTTTCCTGTCTTTTTAATGAATTATTGCTTTCTTCATGGATGATGTCTTTGATGTCATTCCACAGTTCATCTGGTCTTCAGTCATTAGTGATCAATACATTAAATCTGTTCTTGAAGTGGTCTTTAGACTCAGTAGGGATATACTCAAGGTAATACTTTGGCTCTTGTGGACTTATTCTAATTTTCTTCAGTTTCAATTTCAATTTGCATATGAGCAGTTGATGATCTGTGCTACAGTCAGCACCTTGTCTTGTTCTGACTGCTGATATGGAGCTTTTCCATTGTCTTTTTCCACAGATGTAATCAATTTGGTTCCTGTGTATGCCATCTGGTGAGATCCATGTGTATAGTCGCTGTTTGTGTTTGTTACGAAAGATATTTGCAATGAAAAAGTCATTAGTCTCACAAAATTCTGTCGTGCAATCTCCAGCATTATTTCTATCACTGAGGCTGTATTTTCTGACTACTGATTCTTCTGCTTTGTTTCCAACTTTTGCATTCCAGTCACCAGTAGTTATCAATGCATCTTGATTGCATGTTTGGTCAATTTCAGACTGCAGAAGCTGGTAAAAATCTTCAAACTCTTCATCTTTGGCCTTAGTGGTTGATATGTAAATTTGAATAATAGTTGTATTAACTGGCTGTCCTTATAGGCATGTGGATAAAACCTTATCACTGACAGCATTGTACTTCAGGACAGATCTTGAAATGTTCTTTTTGATGATGAAAGCAGCACTGTTCCTCTTCAAGTTTTTGTTCCCAGAATAGTAAACCATATGATTGTTGGATGCAGAATGGTCCAAACTGGTCCACTTCAGTTCACTAATGCCTAGGATGGCAATGTTTATGCATTCCATTTCATTTTTGACAATTTCCGGTTTTCCTAGATTCATACTGCATACATCCTATGTTCCGATTGTTAGTGGGTGTTTGCAGTTGTTTGTTCTCATTTTGAGTTGTGCCATATCAGTGATTGAAGTTACCAGAGACCTTACTCCATCCATGTCGTTAAGATTGACTCTACTTTGAGGAGGCAGTTCTTCCCCAGTCATCTTCTGAGTGTCCCTAGAATTGCTGTTAGCCCAGAGTTGAAACCAGTACTGAAGTCAACACTTCAGACAAAAAATAAACTGGATTTGGGGACACAGAGTGATGCATGTGGTATGTGTACTTTATGATTTAATATATATATGGGGCTGTCTTACTGGTTTCTTTTTAGAGCCTAGAGGAGAGGGTGGAGAGGAGGGCACAAGTGTTGGTTGAGTGGATACTGAAAGTAAAGAGTGGAAAAAAAGAGTGTGCTCTCTGTCAAAGTGTAAGGAGAGCAGATAGAGTTGTAGAGATGCGAGCACTCAGGGCCTTATACAGAAAATTCACTTGGATTGTCAACTGTCTTTTAATCACAGTAAAAAATAAAAAAAAAAAGTGCAATCTCCAACTACAGAAAAGGAGAGAGAGATCTTAATGTCAGAACAATCAAAAGATATATAGGCAAGTTGACAATGGAATATTTAACTAGCACTTCAGGAGGAAAACTGCAAATCTCAGTTTTATACACTGCTCAACTGTCACTCATGTGTCAGTGTGAAACAAGGGAATTTTCAGACAAAGACAGACAATTCACCAGTCGTACAAAAGGTGCTGTACCTAGAGAGGAGGAGTGGACATGGGGAAACTGACAAGATGAAAAATAAAAGCCCTCACTGGTACATGGACTTTGGTAGGAATCTTAGGTCTAAGTATTAATGTGTCAATGAGTGTTGAACAGACTGCCCCTTAATTTCTCAGTTTCCTCTAATATCTTTCTTTATTAAATGATTATTTTTTGGCAACAAGTTTATTGAGATATAGTGCACGCACCATATAGTTCACTCATTCAATTTTTTTTTTAACTTGGGCTTCTCATTTATTCTTTGCTGTTTCTTTTTTATTACGACTGAGTGAAAATGTACATTCCCATATAAATTTACATGCCCACCTATATGCAGCTTCCACTGTTCTCCCTGCCCGGTGACAGCACACTATTCCTCTCTGCTCCATACATGTCTCATCCTCCCAACAGTCTCCTTTCCCCTCCGCCCCACCCACTCCCCTTACTCCAGCCAGAGATCAGCAGAATGATATCCTATAGATGCATAGAACCATAAACTGCATACAATATATGGTCACTCTGCATTGCCAAGTCCATTCCATTCGTGTCCAAAGAGTGGAACTTCCTTATGATTTATGGGCAAGGGCAGCATCAGGGCCAGGGACCATGCTCCCAGGGAAACCCCGAAGACGCTGGACCATCAATCGCGGTCTTTTAGTGGAGATCTCAGGGTGCACCCCTTTTTATTCTTGTGTTGCCAGTGAGACTCAACTTAGTGAGCTCCATCGTGGCTATCACTGGTGGTAGCCGGGCACCATCCGGTTCTTCCACTCCCAAGTCTATGTAGACACCCACTGATGTGGGTCTCTCTATCTTCTAGGTTGTTTTTACCCTATGTCATTTCAGTCCTCGGTAAGCATCCGTTCCTGCTGAATTGGGACCATTTGCTGTGTCCTCAGATGGCAGCTTGGCAGCTTTTAAGACCCCAGACGCCACTCACCAATGTGGGGTGCAGAGAGCCCTCTTAGCAAAATGCTAGTTGTGCCAATGGGCCTCGATTCCACCTAAGAGCATGGTCCCCTGCCTCCTGCCCCAGCTACTCTATCCTTGCAATATTGGGTTAAGATGGAAGGAGTATTCAAGTTATGCTGAAGTCCACTTAATATTGTTCTTGTTTCTAATGTGTGCTATCACTGATTTCACCCAATCAAATTTCTACCAATTATCTAATCTAAACCCTACCCCCCTCGCCCTCCCTCTCTCCCCTCCCCAGGCCCCACCCTCAGCTACAGCTAAACTGTCCCTCAGTGTATTTGGATGTGTCCAGGAAACTTCTTGGCTTTTGCTTTGTCCAGTTGTGCTGACTTTCCGTGTATTGTGTGTTGTTCCTCCCTTCACTGAAGTTGATCTTTGCCTATTGTCTAGTTAGTGACTTCCCCTCTTCCATCCTCCCCAATCTTGTAACCACCAAAGAATACTTTTTTCTATGTTTAAGCATTTTCTTGAGTTCTTATAACAGTGGTCTTACACAATATTTGTCCTTTTATGATTGACTAATTTCATTCAGCATTCCCTCCAGACTCATTCACATTGTGAGGTGTTTTGCAGTTTCATCATTGTTCTTTATCTTTGTACAGTATTCCATTGTGTGTTTATACCATAATTGGCTTATGCATTTGTTTGTTGACAGACACCTAGGTTGTTTCCATATTTTTGGTATTGTGAACAATGCTGCAATGAACATGGGTGTGCTAATGTCTATTTGTGTGACAGCTCTTATTTCTCTAGAATATATTCCAGGGAGTGGTATTGCTGGGTCATATAATATTTCTAATTCTAACTCTTTTAAGGAAGGGCCAAATCATTTTCTGAAGTGGTTGTAATATTTTACATCTCCACCAGCAGTGCATAAATGGTCCAATCTCTCTAACATTTATTATTTTGTGTTTTTTAAATTAATGCCAGATTTGTAGGAATAAGGTGGTGTGTTATTATTGTTTTGATTTGCATTTTTCTAGTGGCTAATGATAGTGAGCATTTCCTCATGTGTCTGTTAGCCACTTGGATATCTACTTTGGTGAAGTATCTGTTCATATTCTTTGCCCATTTTTTAAAATTGGATTATTTGTCTTTGTGCTTTTGAGCTGTTGCAGTGTCTTAGAGATTTTAGAGATTAGACACTTATCAGAAATGTGGTAGTCAAATTTTTTTCCTACTCTATGTTCTGTTCTTACTCTTTTGGTGAAGTCTTTTGTCAAGCCGAAGTATTTGATTTTGGGGAGCCTGCAGTTATCTAGCTTTCTCTTCTGGTGTTTGTGCATTGTTAGTTATGGTTTGTATACTAATTTATTCAATGTCTTAGGCCTCCTGGAATTGTCTCTTAGTTTTTCTTCCATGATCTTTATTACTGAAAAAAAAAATTAATTGCAAGTATAAAATCCAAGTTAAATTTGCATGCCTGTCTATCTGCAACTTCTTCTCTCTTTGCCCAGTGACAGCATGTTCCTCCCTTCCATTCTATATGTACCATATCCTCTTAACAATCTCCTGTCCCCTCTTCTCCACCCTCTCCTCTCTCCTCTGGTAAGAGGCGAGTAAGACAGCATCCTACAGATGCATAGAATCATAAAGTGCACACAACATATGGTCACATTGTGTCCCCGAGTCCAATCCATTCCTGACCAAAGAGTTGACCTCAGTAATGATTTCTGGTCAAGAACAGCAGCAGGTCTAGGGACCATGCTCCAAGGGGAAGCCCCAGGCCTTTGGACCATCAGTTGCGGTCTTTTAGTGGAGTTCTTGAGGTGCACTACTCTTTTGCTCACGTTGCCATTAGGCCACAACATCGTGTGCCCCATCACAGCTATCTTTGTTGGTGGCCAGGCACCATCTGGTTCTTCTGGTTGCATGTTAATACAGGCACCCAGTCACGTGGGTCCTTCTGTCTTCTGGGCTCTTTTTCCCTCATGTCTTTGTTGTCCTTGGTGATCGTCTGTTCTGGCTGAGTTTGGACCATTTGGTCTACCTCAGATGGCAGCTTGCTAGCTTTTAAGACCCCAGACACCACTCACCAATATGGGGTGCAGAAGACTTTCTTAGCAATAGGCTAGTTATGGCAATTGGCCTTGATGTCCACTGAGAGCGTGGTCCCCAGACTCCCACCCCTGCTACTCTGTCCTTCGAATATTGGGTTAAGATTAGAGGAGTTCCCAGTTTATGTTGAAATCCAGTTAAGTTGATCTTCTTTCTACTGTGTGCTGTCACTGCTTTCAGCGAACAAAATTTCTATCAGCTGTCTAATCTATAACCAGCCCTCTCCCTCTCTCCCTGCCCAGTCTTGCAGCTGTCAAAGAGTCTTCTTCTGTACGTGAGTCTGTTTTTAAGTCCTTATACTAAGGGTCTCATACAATAGTTGTCCTTGTGCTGCTAACTGACTTCACTCAATGTAACGTCCTCCAAATGAAACCAGGTTATGAGATGCTTCCTAAAATCGTTATTGTTCTTTATCACTGCATAGTGTTCTGTTGAGTATATATACCATAGCTTGTTTATCCATTCATCTGTTGTTGGGCATATGGGTTGAATCCATCTTTTTGCTATCGTGGACTGTGCTGCAATAAACTTTTGTGTGCATGTATCTGTTCATGTGACTGCCCTTGATTCTGTAGGATATAATCCCAGCAGTGAGATTACTGGATCAAATTGTGTACCTATTTCCAGCTTTTTAAGGAAGCTCCAGCCTGCTTTCCAAAGAGGTAGTACCATTTTGCAATGTCACCAGCAGTGTAGGAGAGTGTCAGTCTCTCCACAGCCTCTCGAGCACTTGGTTTGTGTTTTTTGGATCATGGCCAACCTTGTTCGGGTGAGATGGTATTTCGTTGTAGTTTTGATTTGGATTTCTTTAATAGCTAATGATTGTGAGCATTTCCTCATATGTCTTTTGGCTGCCTGGATGTCTTCTTTAATAAAGTGTCTGCCCATCTCCTTTGCCCATCACTTAATTGGGTTAACTACCCTCTTCTTGTTGATATTTTGCAGTACCTTGTAGACTATGGAGATCAGATATCGGTATGACATGTAGTCGCCAAATATTTTTTCCAATTCTGTAGGTGGCCTTTTAATTCTTTTGATAAAGTCTTTGGATGAGCAAAAGTGTTTGATTCTTAGTTCCCATTTATCTATTTTCTCTTCTGTTGATAGTGCTTTGTTTGTCAGATTTTGACGTCTGTCTAAGTTGTGTATTAAAACTTCCACTGTTGACCCTATTTTTTTCTTGCATGATCTTTATCATTTTGGGTTTGATATTTAGGTCTTTTATGCAGTTTGAGTTAGTTTTTGTATAAGGTGTGAGATATGGGTCTTCTTTCAAGTTTTTGCTAATGGATATCCAATTTTGCCAGCACCATTTGTTAAAGAGAATGTTTTTACCCCAGTTTACAGTCTTAGGGCCTTTGTTGACTATCAGCTGTGCATAGGAGGATGGTGGATCTCTGGGGTCTCAGCTTTGTTCCATTGGTCTATTTGTATTATTTTTGAACCAATACCAGGCTGTTTTGACTACTGTGGCAGTGTAATAGGTTCTAAGGTCAGGTAGAGAGAGTTCTCCCACTGTTATTCTTCAGTAGTATTCTTCTTCAGTAGTGCTTTGCTTATCTGGGGTTTCCCCCCTTTCCAAACAAAGTTGGTGATTTGTTTCTCCATCTCATTAAGAAATGCCACTGGAATTTGTATTTGTATTTCAATGTATATGGAGATCGTTCGGGGCAGAATAGACATTTTCATAATGTTAAGTCTTCTTATCCATGAGCAGGGGAATTTTCTCCATTTATGTAAGTCTCTCTTGGTTTCTTACAGTAAGGCTTTGTAGTTCTCTTTGAGTAGTTCTGTTATTTTTCGAGTTAGATTTATTGCTGGTTATTTCATCTTCTTGAGGGCTATAGTAAATTGTATTGATTTGGTGATTTCTTCTTTAATGATCTCTGTTGGCATAACGGAATCTAACTGATATATTTATGTTTACCTTATATCCTGATTCTCTGCTGTTCTATTAGTTCAAGTTGTTTACTTATGCATTCTTTAGGATTCTCAGCATATGCAATCATATCATCTGCAAACTGGGAGATTTTAACTTCTTGTTTGCTAATGCAGATGCCTTTATTTCTTTGTCTTGTCTAATTGCTCTGGCCAGAACTTCTAGTACAATGTGGAATAGAAGTGGTGAGAGTGGGCATCCTTGTCTAGTTCCCATTCTCAAGAGAAATTGTTTCAGCCTCTCTCCATTCAGGATGATGCAGGCAGTTGGCTTTCAGTAGATGCCCCTTGCTGCATTGAGGAATTTGCCATCTATTCCAATTTTGCTGAGAGTTTTTAGCATGAATGGGTGTTGGACTTAGTCAAA
Organism: Heterohyrax brucei; assembly: GCA_028571685.1. NCBI lineage: Eukaryota > Metazoa > Chordata > Mammalia > Hyracoidea > Procaviidae > Heterohyrax > Heterohyrax brucei. Next base: position 148,683,079 of record CM053166.1, read on the forward strand.
TGCCTTTTCTGCATCGATTGACAAAATCAGATGATTCTTATCTTGTGTGTTATTTATGTGCCAGCCAAGCCAAGTGTCGTCGAGGGAGGTTGATCACGTTAATTGCTTTTCTGATGTTGAACCAGCCTTGCATCCCTGGGATGAATCCAACTTGGTCATGATGAATTATTTTCTTGATATGTTGTTGAATTCTACTGGCAAGGATTTTGCTGAAGATTTTTTGCATCGATGTTCATGAGAAATATCGACCTGTAATTTCCCTTCTTTATGGGCCCTTTCCCTGTTTTGGTATCAGGATTATGCTGGCTTCATGGAATGAAATTAGAAGTATTCCATCTCTTTCTATACTTTGAAATGGTATCAGTAGTATTGGAGTTAACTTCTCTCTAAAAGTTTGATGGAATTTTGCGGTGAAGCCATCTGGGCCAGGGCTTTTTGTGGTTGGTAGTTTTTTGATGACTTTTTCAATCTCTTCTTTCGTGTTGTATGTATTAAGTTGTTCTATTTCTCCTTGTCATAATTTTGACAGATGGTGTGAATCTAGGAACTTGTCCATTTTCTCCAGGTTTTCAAATCTGTTACAGTCTTTCCTGGTATTCTGTTTTGATACTTTTGATTTCAATTGAGTCTGTTGTGACATCTGCCATCTTATTTCCTATTCGGGTTATTTGCTTCTACTCTTCTTTTTCTTTTGTAAGTTTACCCCGTGGTTTGTCTATTTTGTTGATCTTTTCAGAAAACCACCTTTTGGTTTTATCAATTTTTTTCATTTGTTCTTCTGTTCTGTAATTTGTTTAGTTCTGCTCTAATCTTTATGATCTGTTATCTTCTGTTGCTTGAGAGGTTACTCTGTTGCTCTATTTCTACTTCTTCAAGCTGTAAGGTCAATTCTTTGGTTTGGATCCTTTCTTCCTTCCAAATGTGTGCATTTATAGAGATAAACTGACATCTGAGCATTGCTTTCGCTGTGTCCCATAAGTTTTGGTAGGATGTGTTATCTTTCTCATTTCAATCCGTAAATTTCTTTATTTCATCCTAGATTTCTTCTAGTACCCATGGCTTTTTCAGCCAGGTGTTGTTCATTTTCCAAGAGTTTCAATTTCTATGTATTTTTCTTCTGGTATTGATTTCAACTTTTTTGGCTTTATGGTCTGAGAAGATGCTTTGCAATAATTCAGTGGTTTGGATTTCATTGAGATTTGCCTTATGTCCTAACACATGGTCTATTCTGGAAAATGCTCCACATGCATTGGAGAAGATGTACTTATCTGTTGATGGATAAAAAGTTCTGTATATGTCAATGAGGTATAATTGGTTAATTGTTGCACTGAGATCTTCTGTATCTTTACTGAGCTTTTTTCTAGATCGTCTGTCGATTATTGAAAGTGGAGTGTTGAAGTCTCCAACTATTATTGTGGAGTGATCTATCTCATTTTTCAATGTAGTTGGTGTTTGTTAGATGCATTCAGATGCTCTAGTATAAGGTGCATGAATATTTGATATTGTTAAGTGCTGCTTCTGTATTGAACATTTCAGCAATAAGTAGTGACCTTCCTTGTCCACAACAGTGGATTTTACAGTAAAATCTATTTAATCTGAGATTAGTATTGCCACACTTGCTGTTTGTTCATAATTTCCAGTTTGTTCATATCTTTAAGTCTAAGGTGTGTTTCTTGTAAGCAACATATAGAGGGGTTGTGCCTTTTGATCCAAGATGTCACTCATTGTCTATTGGAGCATTCAGTCTGTTTACATTCTTTGTCACTATTGATAGCTATTTGTTTAGTGCTGTCATTTTGATGTATTTATTTTTGTGTTGGTGTTTTCTATGTTGCTCTTGATATTCTGTTGTGGGTCATTCTTCTTTATGGGTTGACTTTTTTATTATGACTGAGTGAAAATGTACATTCCCATATAAATTTACATGCCTACCTATATGCAGCTTCCACTGCTCTCCCTGCCTGGTGACAGAACACTATTCCTCTCTGCTCCATGTATGTCTCATCCTCCCAACAGTCTCCTTTCCCCTCCTGTCCACCCACTCCCCTTACTCCAGCCAGAGGTCAGCAGGATGATATCCTAAAGATGCATAGATCCATAAAGTGCATCCAATATATGGTCACTCTGCATTGCCAAGTCCAATCCACTTGTGTTCGAAGAGTCGACCTTCTTTATGATTTATGGGCAAGAGCTTGGAAGACTTTTCATCTTTTTCAGTGTTGGCTTTGTGTTTGTGGAGACTCCTGTATTATATTTCTTGTTTTGGTATGTTGTGTTGCTATTGTGCTTTGCGGCGATCCCTATGATCCCCCTTAATATTGTAAGTTTAAACTGAATTTTAACTTCTACATATCTTATTAACTTCCTTTCCATCTGAAAGAGGTATAACTACTATAGCATATCCCTTTTTTTATGTGATGGGGTCTTAGTTTTCATGATATGGTCACTGGTTTCCTTCTTTTAATATTATTCCTTTGACTGAATTTTGTGCCTTTCTTAACTGAGTAGGTTTCTGGATGTTGTGTCCTATATTGCCTCCTTAAATATATACTTAATGGTTTTGTTTTTGTAATCAAAGATCTGCTTTCAGTATTTCTTGTGGTTTGGTTTGGTTTTTACAAAGTGTCTAAGCTTCTGTTTACCTGTGAATGTCCTAATTTTATCTTTATATTGGAAAGACAGTTTTGCAGGATATGTAATTGTAGGTTTGAAGTTTTTCTCCTTCAAGGTTTTGAATATGTCATCCCACTGCCTCCATGCCAACATTGTTTCTGCCAAGAAGTCAGATGAAAGCTTACAGAACTTCCCTCTGAATGTTAGCTTTACTTTGAGTTTTGCTGCCTTTAAGAGTTTCTGCTTATGTTTCATTTTATAAAGCTTGATCATAATATATCTTGGTGTCTTTCTTTTTGAGTCTAGTTTGTGTGATGTTCAATACACGTCTTGGATGTCTGTGTTCTCTTCTTTCATAAGTTCACGGAAGTTTTCTGTCAGCAACGCCACAGCAATACTCTGTGTTTTCAGGTGTTCCTCCCTGTTCAGGAACTCCAGTTAAACATAGATTATTCCTCTAGAGAGAGTCCCACATGTTTCTTAATGCCTCTTCATTTTTCTTATTTCTTTCCTCTGATTTTTCCTCATAAATGCTGATGTCAGTTTTTCTGTCTTCAAGGTCACTAAGTCTGACTTTCATCTCATCAGTTCTGCTCTTTTGGCTTTGGATTCAATTGTCTAATTCTGTAATTTTGTTACTGATCTGTTGGATTTCAGAATGTTGCTGTTACATCAGTTCAAATAGGCTTGCTTAATTTTTAGTTTTCCTCTGTAGCATTTTGTATAATCTTTACAAGGGCTCTCTCTATGCATAATTCTTTTATACTTGACCTCCAATAGTTTCAGGAAAGCTTCTTCATCTGGGTAGTTCTATGATTCTTTGTTTTGGTAGTTTTCTGGAGCCATGGAGGGCTGTTTCTTTAAATGCTTTATGATGGTACCTTGCTTTCAGGACATCTAGAGGCTGCTTTGTTCTCTGGTGTTGCCTGAACAGGAGCTGAATTGTAGAAGTGAGTTGATCACCAACCACCTCTGTGCACTCTAATGACTGGCCATGCTGGACTCTCTGGGTTGGCAGGCTCCATCTCCTGGCTGGTAAAGACAATGCCTTACTTATGTACTTACGTAAGTGAGTACTTACATACTCATTTATGTCACTGGGGGGCTGTCAACCGACCTCATGATGCGGGTCAGTAGAGGCTGGAAGAGATGTTGTCAAGTTGCACAGGCATTTCTCCAGACATTCTTATTTTAGAAAGCTAAAAGCTATCTGAAAGCTTCAGAAATCAGTCAGGCTGTCAAGTGTGGCTGGCCCCCCTTTGGCTGACAATGGAGGCATATTTTCAGCTGACCCTAGATGTTAGTTCAAAGTAGGGGCTAACTACTTCCTTGTTGCCATCTTCCACTGGGCCCTACCTGTCAGGTAACACAGTGCTAAGCACAGCTGTACTGCTAGGAAAATGCTCCCTGGACTGGCACTGCCTCCCAGCCTGAGAATTAGCCCCTGCTGAGGCCCCCAGATGGATGACTTCACCCCCCAACTGACCAAGATGGTGTCCAGTCCAAGCTGCCCCTCCAACCATTAAACAGCCAAATCTATGGTGGAGCTGGGAAAAGAGAGGGTTGAGGGGCTGTGGTGCCCTTAGTCCACCTCCAGGCTCCAAAAATACGGCTATCCCACACACTGTTGCTCCACTACGGCACATGGTGTTCACTTCCACACTTCATTTCAGCATATGTGCTGGCTCATGCCCATCCCCCACCTAGTGGCCAACAAAAAGAAAAAAAAGTTAAAAGCAATGATACCTTCAGTCCGTGCAAATGGGGCACAGCAAGAAAGAGGACATTTCCCACTTAGTGGTATGTAGTCCAAACTGACAGCTGTATGCTGAGGTCTAGGGCCCACTGGGTATCCAGAAAGCTCCATTCAATTATCAATGCAGGCCTTAGTTTTCAGAGGGAATAAAGGAGATGTATGTCTAGTCTGCCATCTTGACTCTGCTCCCTATTATTTTAAATTTTGTCTTTAAATCTTCAATCCATTTTGAGTTAAGTATGCCATAAAATATGGGTCTTTTTTCATTTTTTAGCAGATGGATATACAATTATGCCAGCACCATCTGTTAAATGTGTTGTTTTTCCCCCTGAATGTACTTTGGCCCTTGATCAAATATAAGTTGCTCATAGGTGGATAGATTTATAGCTGGGTTATCAATTCTCTTCCATCAGTCTACGTGTCTGTTGTACTAGTACAAGGCTGATTTGACCATCACGGCTGCATAATAGGTGCTAAAATGGGATAGCATTTGGATTATTTGCTTTCTCTCCTGTTATTCTTTTGTCAGTTTGGCCAGTGGTTTGTCTATCTTGTTGATCTTTGCAAACAACTAACTTTTGGTATGGTTGATTTTCTTTGTTGTTTTTCTGTTCTCAGAAAAAAATAGGCTGTCTATGTAGATATAAAGTACAGTTTTTCCATAAAAAGATATTTATTTTGCATTAAAAATATCACTGTATTTGCTTGACATCATTTGTATATGTGCAGTGATATTAATGGCGAACCGTAAAATTCAAGAATTAAAATGTGACCCTGTGAATTCCACAAAAACAACTTTGTTCTAGTTGTGGGTATAACAGTTTTACTTGGACCTTTTTTTCTTCCTGACATGTGTATTTATTGCTATACATTGACTTCAGGGCACTGCCTATGCTGTATTCCAAAGTTTTTGGTATGAGGTGTTTTCATTCTCATTTGATTTCAGGACTTTTTACTTCTATCTTTGATTTCTTCTGTTACACACTGGTTTTTCAGCAAGATATCATTTAGTTTACAAGTTTTTGAATATTTTCTTGTTCTTCCTGTTACCGATTTCTGATTTTATGAGATTATAGAAAATGTTTTGTATTAGTTCAGTGTTTTAGATTTTATTGAAGATTGCTTTGTATCCTAAAATGTGGTCTATTCTGAGGGGTGTTCAACATGCATTGAAAAAGAATGTATATTTTGCTGTTATTGAGTGGAATGTTCTATATATGTATACGAGATCAAGTTGATTGATTATAGTCTTTAGATTTTTGGTATCTTTGTGGAGTTTTCTCCAAGATGTTCTATGCTTTATCGAGAGTGGTGTGCTGAAGTCTCCTATTATTCTTGTGAGTCCATTTCAGTATTAGAGATTCTTCTATGCATTTTTGGTCTATGTTGTTTGGTACATAGATATTTATTAAGGTTGTTGTCTTCTCCCTTTAATCATTATACATGTTCTTTCTTTTATGGTTGTTTTTGCCTTAAATTCTGTATTAACTGAGATAATATTGCCATTCCTTTTTTTTTGGTTGGTGTTTATTTGTAATACTTTTCCCATCCTTTGATTTTTGATACATTTATGTCTTTGTGTATTAGGTGTGTCTCTTGTAGTCAGCATACTGATGTGTCATGCTGTCACTTTCTGTGCTTTTGCAGGTACATTTTAGCCATTTTTACATTCAGTATTAATTATCAATAGCTGTCAGTTTATTGCTGTTCTTTTATTGTGCTTTGGCGGGGGGGAGGTTGACATTTGTTTGCTCTTCTTACATTCCTATCCTGAGTTCTTTGGTTGTGAAATGTCTTTACATTTCTTTCATATCACAGATTTTCTGTTTATTGAGTCTTTATTTTTGATGAATAGTTTTGTTAACTATTTTTTTGGTTACATTGAAATTTACACTTATCTTCCTCAGTTTAGACTAGTTCCTTATTACCTGATATTGCCTTGATTTCCTCTCCATTTGACCATTTTATAGTTATACCATTTATTTCCCTTTTAATAGTTTTTATATTGTTTTCATTTATAGGCTGATGTCTCTGATTCATTGTTTTAAGTCTTTTGTTTTATTATTGAAAGTTCTTGACCTAGGTTGTTATTTGCCTTATATTGTCCTTAAACTTAAGCTCAGGTTGTTTTCTTTTTTAAAAATAATATTTTGCCATGCATCATGGATTGAATTGTGTCCCCCAAAAATATGTGTAGCCATGTGGCTGGGCCATGATTACTTGTATTCTACGATTGTCCTTCATTTTGTGATTTTGCTGTGCTGTATGCTAGAGGATAATGATGGGACTGTAAATTCCTTTATAAGATCACCTCCCTGCTCCACTGCAAAGAGTTTCCCTGGAGTGCAAGAGGTAAAAGTAATGGAAAACAGGCTGAAAATTGAGAACCTCACATCACTAAGAAAGTAACCCCAGGAGAAGAGCGTGCCCTTCAGGCCTGAGGTTCCTGCGTGAAGATGCTCCCTGGACAAAGACTGATGTGACACTGGACTTTCCTCCAGAGCCAACAAGGGGGAAAGCCTTCGCCTGGAGTGGACATCCTGAATTTGGACTTGTAGCATACCAGACTGTGTAATAATAAACCTTCCTTTGTTAAAGCCATCCACTCTGTGGTATTTCTGTTACAGCAGCACTCGCTGACTAAAACATAGACCTCTATGCAACTCCATCTGCTATCCCAGCCCTATGACAGCACACTCATCTCTTCCACTCTGTGTTTCGCATATTCGTTCAACCTAGTGCTGGCCCCTCCTTTCCACCCTCTTCTCTCATTACTATTGGGGAGCTGATCCAACAGCCTCATGTCTTACAGTCCAGTCCAATTTTTGTCTAAAGAGTTGTCTTTGATGCTAGTTTCACTTCTAGGGTAGGAGCAAGACCAGGGACCATGCTGGCAGGTGACCCTCCAGTGTGTTGGATCTTCAAGTCTGGTGTTTTAGGAGAATTTTAGATCTGCACCTGTATTTTTCCCCTTCAGGGAGTCTAACATTGTATTGCCTCTCAAGGTAGATACTGCATGTGGCTGGGCACTATCTAGTTCTTCTGGTCTTATGCTAGTATAGACTCTGGATCATTTAGTCCCTTCTGTTTCCTGGGCTTACATTTTCTTGCTGTCTTTCATGTCCTTTGTTTTCCTTTGCTGTAGTTGGATTGGGACCAATTGATTTTCCTTAGATGACAGCTTGCAAGCTTTTAAGACCCCAGACACTACCCACTGAGCTGGGCTGCAGATCATTTTCTTAAAAAGACCTAGATGTCCCTGAAGTGCACAGTCCCCAGACCCTTGCTCTTGCTACTCTAATCTTCAAAGTGTTAGATTGTATATAGTAAATCTTTTAGCTCCTGGTATATTGTAGTAGTTTTGGTCTCCCTTCTATTGTGTGCTGTCATTTCTTTCATTTAACTTAGTTCTTATCTAATATCTAATCCCTGAATATCATTCTCTCTTCCCCTTCCCCCTGCCCTGTAACCAACACAGATTATTTTTTTCTGTGCTTAGTCCATGTCCTGAAGTCTTAAAAAAACGGTCTCATACAGTATTTGTCCTTTTGCGACTGACTGATTTCACTCAGCATAACATCTTCTTGATGACTGTATGTTATCAGGTGTTTCCAAAGATTGCTGTTGTTCTTTATCATTGCATAGTATTCCATTGTATGAATATATTGTAATTTGTTTATCCATTCTTCTATTGAAGGGCACCTAGGTTTTGCTGTTGTTCAGTTCTGCAATGAAAATTGGAGTACAGGTATCTGTTTGTGTAGCAGCCCTTATTTCTTTGGGTTATGTTCCAAGAAGTGGGAATGTTGGATCATATGATATTTCTATCTCTAGCTTTTTAAGAAAGCTCCAAACCATTTTCCAGAGTGGTTGTACCATTTTGCATTCCCACCAGCAGTGCAAAAGTATTCCAGTTTCCATGAAACCTCTCCAACATTTGTAGTTTTGTGGGTTTTTTTTTTGGTTAATGTCAGCCTCAATTGGGTGAGATAGTATCTCATTGTAACGTTGATTTGGATTTTTCTGATGACTAGTGATCCTAAGCATTTCCTCACGTGTTTGTTAGCTGCTCAGCTGTCTTCTTTGGTTAAGTGCCATCATATCCCTTGCCCATTTTTTATTGGATTATTTGTTTTTTTCTTGTTGAGGTTTTGAAGTACTGTGTAGATTGTGGAGATTAGGCACCAATCAGATTCTTGGTTTGCAAAATTTTTTTCCAGTCTGTAGGTGGTCATATTTCATAGTTTGTTTATTCCATTTATTTATTAGGGCTCCCAATGTTGTCCCTATTTTTTTCTTCCAAGGTTCTTATTGTTTTAGGTTTAATATTTAGATCTATGATCCATTTTGATTTTGTTTTTGTGCATAATGTGAGATATGGGTCCAGTTTCATTTTTTGCAAATGGATATCCACTTTTGCTAACACCATTTGCTGAAGAGATTATTTTTCCCCAGTTTATGGACTTTAGGGCTTTGTCAAATATCAGCTGCACATAGGTAGTTGGAGTTATATTTAGGTTCTCTATCCTGTTCCATTTATCTATGTATCTATTTTTGTGCCAGTAGTAGGCTATTTTGACTACTGTGGTAGTGTAGTAGGTTCTCAATTCAGGTAGTGTGAGGTCTCCCACTTTGTTTTTCTTCTTCAGTAATGCTTTACTCATTTGAGGCTTCTTTCCTTTCTCTATGAAGTCAGTGATTTGTTTCTCCATCTCACTGAAAAATGTCATTGGGAATTGTACTGGGATTGGACTGTATCTATAGATAGCTTTGGGAAGAATAAACATTTTCATGGCAAGTATCTCCACTTATATAAGTCTCTTTTGGTCTCTTGGAGTAGTGTTTTGTAATTTTCTTTGTATAGGGCTTTTACATCTCTGGCTGTATTTATTCCTAAGTACTTTATTTTCCTGGTGACAATTTTAAATGGTATTGATTTGATGATTTCTTCTTCGATGATCTCTTTGTTAGTGTAAAGGGATCCAACTGATTTATATATGTTCATCTTATATCTTGATACTTTGCTAAACTCTTCTATTGGATCCAGTAGCTTCTTTGTAGATTCTTTAGGGTTTTCTGTGTACAGGATCATATCATCAGCAAATAGAGATATTTTTACTTGTCCCTTACCAGGGTGGATGCCCTTTATTTCTTTATCTTGACTAATTGCTCTGGCTAGAACTTCCAGCATGATGTTGAATAGAAGTGGTGGTAACAAGCATACTTGTCTGGTTTCCATTCTCAGGAGGAATGCTTTCAATCTCTCTCCATTTGGGATAATGTTGGCTGTTGGCTTTGTGTAGATGCCTCCTATTATGTTGAGGAATTGCCTTTTTAGTCCTGTTTTCTTGAGAGTTTTTTTTTTTTTTAACATGAATAGCTTTTGGAATTTGTCAAAAGGTTTTTCTGCATCATTTTATAGAATCAGTTGATTCTTATCCTTTGTTTTATTTAAGTGGTTGTTTACATTGATCTTTTTCTAATATTGAACCATTCCTGCATACCTGGTGTTTTAGTCCTCTAGGGCTGCTTTAACAGAAGTACCACAGAGTGGATGGCTTTAACAAAAGAAGGTTTATTCTTACATAGTCTGGTAGGCTTTAAGTCCATATTCAAGGTGTCTGCTCCAGGGGAAGGCTTTCTCCCTTGTTGGCTCTGCAGGAAAGTCTGGTATTGCATCAGTCTTTGTCCAGGGAGCATCTTGGCACAGGAACCTCGAGTCTGAAGGATGTGCTCTACTCCCAGTGCTGCTTGCTTGATGGTACAAGGTTCCCAATTCTCTGCCTGCTTCTCTGTCATTTTATCTCTCGTAAGATGAAAGGGTTAAGGGTGGAGCAAGCCATACTCCGGGAAACTCCCTTTACAGTGGCTCAGGGAGGTAACCCTATGAAGGGATTTATAGCCGCACCCTAATCTGTTAACATACAGCATAGGAAAATCAGAAAATGGAGGACAGTCACAAGATACTGGGAATCATGGCCCAGCCACATGACTACACATATTTTTGGGGGGACACAAGTCAGTCCATGACACCTGGTAAGAATCCTACTTGGTCATGGTGATTTTTTTTTTTTTAATATGTTGTTGAATTCTATTGGCTAGAATTTTGTTGAGGATTTTTTTTTTTTTTTTTTTTTGCATCTAAGTTCAGGAGAGATAGTGGTCTATAATTTACTTTTTTGTGCAGTCTTCACCTTGCTTCGGTATCAGAGTTATGCTAGCTTCATACAATGAATTTGGATGTATTCCCTCCTTTTCTATGCTGTGAAATACATTTAGTATGAACGCTTATCCACCAGTTGTCTGTCAGTTTGTCAGACCATGGAGGCTTGCAATGCTACTGGTATTTAGATACCATCATGCTCACCCATAGACTACAGGACTCAGCTGAGCTTCAAGACTAAGACATACTGGGAAGAAGGACCCAGAAGTCTACTTCTGAAAAGAATTAGCCAGTGAAAACCTTATGAATAGCAGCAGAGCATTGTCACATATAGTGCCGGAAAATGAGCCCCCTGAGTTTGAAGGCACCAGAAGACGACTGGGAAAGAGCTGCCTCCTCAAACTGGAGTTGACCTTAATGACGTGGATGAAGTAAAGCTTTCAGGATCTTCATCTGTTGATGTAGCACAACTCAAAATGAGAAGCAACAGTTACAAACATCCATTAATAATTGCAACATGGAATACACAAAGTATGAATCTAGGAAAATTGGAAACCATCAAAAATGAAATGGAATGCATAAACATCTATATCCCAGGCACTAGTGAGCTGAAATGGACCCACATTGGCCATTTTGAATCAGATAGTCACATGGTCAACTATGCTGGGAACAAAAACTTGAAGAGGATAATGTTGTGTTCATTGTCAAAAGGAACATTTGAAGATGTATCCTGAAGTGCAACACTGTCAGGGATAGGATAATACCCATACACCTACAAGGAAAGCCAGTTAATATGACAGTTATTCGAATTTACACACCAACCACTTAGGCCAAAGCTGCAGAAATTGAAGATTTTTACCAGCTTCTACAATCCAAAATTGACTGAAAATGCAATCAGGATGCATTGATAATTCCTGGTGATTGGAATGTGAAAGTTGGAAACAAAGAAGGATCAGTAGTTGGAAAATGCATTCTTCATGATACAAATGATGCCAGAGATCACATGACAGAATTTTGCAAGACCAAAGTCATCTCTGTGGTGAATACCTTTTTTCACCAACACAAATGGTGACTATACACATTGACCTCACCAGATGGAATACACAGGAATCAAATAGACTACATCTGTGGAAAAAGATGATGGAAAAGCTCCATATCAGCAGTCAGAACAAGACCAAGTGCTGACTATGGCACAGACCATCAATTGTTCGAGTGCAAATTCAAACTGAAACTGAAGAAAATTAGACAAGTCCACAAGAGACAAAGTATGATGCTGAATATATTCCACCTGAGTTTAGAGACCATTTCAAGAACAGATTTGATGTGGTGAACACTAATTATTGAAGACGACATGAATTGTGGAATGACATCAAAGACATCATCCATGAAGAGGGCAAGAGGTCATTAAAAAGACGAGAAAGAAAGAAAAGACCAAATTGGATGTCAGAAGAGACTCTGAAACTTGCTCTTGAATGTCCAACAGCTACAACAAACGGAATGAATGACAAAGTAAAAGAACTGAACAGAAGATTTCAAAAGGCAGCATAAGATAAAGTAATATAATGACGTGTGCAAAGAGCTGGAAATAGAAAACCGAAAGGAATGAACAGATTCTGTATTTCTCAAGCTGAAAGAACTGAATAAAAAATTCAAGCCTTACTTGCAACAGTGAAGGATTCTACAGGGAAAATGTTAAACGCTTCAGGGAACATCGAAAGAAGATGGAAGAAACACACAGAGTCACTATACCAGCCATTTGAAGATGTATCATATAATTGGGTGCCAGGAAAATGTCAAAGCTGCATTGAAGGCATTGGCAAAAACAAAACAAAACAACAACAACGAAAAACCCAAGGCTTTAAGAATTAATGGAATATCGGTTGAGATTTTCTACAAACGGATGCAGTGCTGGAAGTGTTCACTCATCTATGCCAAGAAATTTGGAGGACAGCTCCCTGGCCAACTGACTGGAAGAGATCCATATTTATATCCATTCCAAAGAAAGGTGACCCAATCAATTGAGAAAAATACCGAACAATATCACTATCACATGCAAGTAAAATTTTGCTCAAGATCTTTCAAAAGTCACTGCAACAGTATATTGACAAAGAACTTCCAGAAATTCAAGTAGGACTCAGATGAGGATGTGGAACTAGCAATATCATTGCTGATGTCAGCTGGATCTTGGTTGAAAGCAGAGAATACCAGAGAGATGTTTACCTGTGTTTCATTGACTATGGAAAGGGGTTTGAATCTGTAGATCATAACAAATTATGGCTAACACTGCGTAAAATGGGAATTCCAGAACACGGTAATAGTGGTCTTAAGGAATCTGTACATGGATCAAGAGTCAGTCTTGTGAATAGAATTAGGGGAAATTATATGGTTTAAAGTCAGGAAAGGTGTGTGTCAGGGTTGTATCTTTTCACCATACCTTTTCAATCTGTATGCCAAGTAAATAATTCACAAAGCTGGACTATATGAAGAAGAATAAAGCATCAGGAATGGAGGAAGACTCATTAACAACCTGCATTATGCAGACGGCATCGCCTTACTTGCTGGAAGTGAAGAGTATTTGAAACACTTACTGATGAAGATCAAAGATCACAGCCTTCAGTAGAGTTTGCATTTCAATCAAGTAAACAAAAGTCCTTACAACTGGACCAGTAAACAACATCGTGATAAATGGAGAAAGGACTGAGGTTGTCCAGGATTTCATTGGACTTGGTTCCACAAGCAACAACCATGGAGACAACAGGCAAGAAATTAAAAGATGCATTGCATTGGGAAAATCTGCTGTGAAGGACCTCTTTAAAGTATTACAAAGTAAAGATGTTACCTTGAAAACTAGGGTACTCATGACCCAAGCCGTGGTATTTTCAATCACATCATATGACTGTGAAAGCTAGACAGTGAATAAGGAAGACAGAAGAAGAATAGATGCCTTGGAATTGTGGTGTTGCAGAAGAATATTAAACGTACCATGTACTGCGAAAAGAACAAACTGATCTGTTCTGGAAGCAGTACAATCAGAGTGCTCCCTGGAAGCAAAGATAGTGAGACTCCATCTTCTGCACTTTGGACATGTTGTCAGGAGGGATCAGTCCCTGGAGAAAGACATCATGCTCGGTAGAGTGGAGGGCCAGTGAAAAAGAAAACCTTCAATGAGATGGATTGAGACAGTGGCTGCCACCATGGGCCTAAGCATAAAAACAATTGTGGACATGGCACATGACCAGACAATTTTTTTTGTTTTTTTTTTAAAATTTTTTATTTAATATAACTGAGTGAAAATGTACATTCCCATATAAATTTACATACCCACCTATATGCAGTTTCCTTTGCTCCCCCAGCTCAGTGACAACACACTATTCCTCTCTGCTCCATACATGTCTCATTCTCCCAACAGTCTCTTTTTTCCCTCCTCTCCACCCAATCTCCTTCCTCCAGCCAGAGGTCAGCAGAATGACATCCTATAGACGTATAGAACCATAAAGTGCATCCAATATATGGTCACTGCATCGCCAAGTCCAATTCATTCCTGTCTGAAGCGTGGACCTTCGTTATGATTTATGGTCAAGGGCAGCATCAGGGCCAGGGGCCGTGCTCCCAGGGGAGCCCCGAAACGACTGGACCATCAATTGAGGTCTTTTAGTGGGGATCTCAGGGTGCACCCCTTTTTATTCTTGTGTTGCCAGTGAGACTCAACTTAGTGAGCTCCATCGCGATTATCACTGGTGGTGGCCAGGCACCATCCGGTTCTTCCGGTCCCAAGTTGATGTAGGCACCCACTGATGTGGGTCTCTTTGTTTTCTGGGTTGTCTTTCCCTCATGTGATTTTGGTCCTTGGTGAGCATCTGTTCCTGCTGAGTCAGGACCATTTGCTGTGCCCTCGGATGGCAGCTTGGCCGCTTTTAAGACCCTAGACGCCACTCACCAACGTAGGGTGCAGAGAGCCCTCTTAGCAAAACGCTAGTTGTGCCAATTGGCCTCGCTTTCGCCTAACAGCATGGTCCCCTGCCCCCTGCCCCAGCTACTCTATCCTTGCAATATTCGGTTAAGATGGAAGGAGTACTCATGTTATGTTTAAGTCCACTTAATATTGTTCTTGTTTCTAATGTGTGCTATCACCGATTTCACCCAACCAGATACCTAGCAACTGTCTAATCTAAATCCTCCCCCCTCCCTCCCTTCCTCTCTCCCCTCCGTTGCAGCTGTCAAAGAGTCTTTTCTTCTATACACAAGTCTGTTTTTGAGATCTTATCGTAGAGGTCTCACACAATATTTGTCCTTTTGTTGCTGACTACTTTCACTGAACATAATGTCTTCCAGTTGAAACCAGGTCATGAGATGTTTCCTGAAGTCATCATTGTTCTTTATCATTGCCTAGTGCTCCATTGAGTATATATACCATAGTTTACCTATCCATTCTTCTGTTGTTGGGCATCTGGGTTGATTCCATCTTTTCGCTATTGTGGACTGTGCTGCGATAAACATTCTGGTGCATGTGTCCGTTGGTGTGAAAGGCCTTGATTCTGTAGGATATATTCCAAGTAGTGGACTTACTAGGTCAAATGGTATATCAATATCCATTTTTTTAAGGAAGTGCCAGATTGCTTTCCAAAGAGGCTGGACCATTTTGCAACCCTACCAACAGTGTAGGAGGGTTCCACTTTCTCCACAGCCTCTCCAGCATTTGTTGTTTTGTGTTTTCTGGATCATGGCCAACTTGTTGGGGTGAAATGGTATCTCATTGTCATCTTGATTTGAATTTCTTTGATAACTAAATTAGATCGTGAACATGTCCGCGTGTGTTTTTTGGCTGCCTGGATCTCTTCTTTAGTGAAATGTCTGTCTATCTCCTTTGCCCATCGCTTAATTGGGTGATTTATCTTCTTGTTGTTGATATTTTGTAGTATCTTACAGATTATGGAAATCAGACGTCGGTCTGACATAGAGTTGCCAAATATTTTTTCCCATTCTGTAGGTGTTCTTTTAATTCTATTAATAAAGTCTTCAAATGAGCAAAAGTGTTTAATTCTTAATAGATCCCATTTATCTATTTTCTCTTCTGATGATTGTGGTTTGTTTGACAGATTTGGAGTCTGTCCATATTGTGCTTTAAAACTTCCATTGTTGTTCCTACCTTTTCTTGGATGAGCTTTATCGTTTTAGTTTGATATTTAGGTCTTTTATCCAGTTGAAGTTGGTTTTTGTATAAGGTGTAAGATATGGATCTTGTTTCAGTTTCTTGCTGATAGATATCCAATTTTGCCAGCATCATTTGTTGAAGATACTGTTTTCACCCCAGTTTACTGTCTTAGGGCCTTTGTCAAATATCAATTGTTCATAGGCAGATGGTGTCATCTCTGGGGTCTCAGTTCTGTTCCACTGATTGATCTGTCTGTTGTTATACCAGTACCAGGCTGTTTTGACCACTGTGGCAGTGTAATATGTTCTAAAGTCAGGTAATGAGAGGCCTCCCAGTGTGTTCTTCTTCTTTAGTAGTACCTTGCTTAACCGGGGCTTCTTCCTTTTCCAAACAAAATTGGTGACTTGTTTTTCCATCTCATTAAAAAATGTCACTGGAACTTGTATTGGGATTGCATTATATAAATAGATTGCTTTGGGTAAAATAGACATTTTCACAATGTTAAGTCTTCCCATCCCTGAGCAGGGTAGGTTTTTCCATTTATCTAAGTCTCTCTTAGTTTCTTGTAGTAAGGGCTTGTAGTTCTCTTTGTAAAGGTCTGTTATTTCTCTGGTTAGATTAATTCCTAGGTACTTTATCTTCTTAGGGGCTATTGTAAATGGTATTGATTTGATAATTTCTTCCTTAACAGTCTCGTTGTTGGTATAAAGGAATCCTACTGATTTACTTACGTTTATCTTGTATCCTGAGACTTTGCTGAAGTCTTCTATGAGTTTGAGTAGTTTACGTATAGATTCCTTGGGATTCTCTGCATATACAATCATATCATCTGTGAACAGGGAGATTTTAAGTTCTTTGCTGATGCAGATGCCCTTTATTTCTTGGTCTTGTCTAATTGCTCTCGCTAAAACTTCTAGCACAATGTTGAATAGAAGAGGTGAGAGTGGGCATCCTTGTCTAGTTCCTGATCTCAAGGGAAAGTCTTTCAGTCTCTCTCCATTCAAGATGACGCGGGCAATTGGCTTTGTATAAATGGCCCTTATTGTGTTGAGGAATTTGCCATCTATGCCCATTTTGCTAAGAGTTTTTAGCATGAATGTGTGTTGGACTTTATCAAATGCCTTTTCTGCATCAATGGAGAAAATCAGGTGATCCCTGTCTTTTGTGTTATTTATCTGATTAATCACATTAATTGTTTTTCTGATGTTGAATCAGTCTTGCATCCCTGGTATGAATCCCACTTGGTCATGATGGATTATTTTCTTGATATGTTGTTGTATTCTACTGGCAAGAATTTTGTTGAAGATTTTTGCATCTAGATTCATGAGTGATATCGGTCTGCAGTTCTCTTTCTTTGTTGGATCTTTCCCTGGTTTAGGTATCAGGGTTATGCTGGCTTCATAGAATGAGTTTGAGAGTACTCCATCCCTTTCTATACTGTGAAATAGTTTCAGTAGTATTGGAGATAACTCTTCTCTAAATGCTTGGTAGAATTCTGCAGTGAAGCCTTCTGGGCCAGGGCATTTTTTGGTTGGCAGTTGTCATGGTTGGAATTGTTTCCCCCCAAAAATGTGTGCAGCCACATGGCTGGGATATGGTTCCCAGTATCTTGGGATTGTCCTCCATTGTGTGGTTTTGCTAACCTATATGTTAAAGGATTAGGGTGGGGCTGTAAATTCCTGCTGTAGGGGGAGTTTCCCTGGAGTATGGCTTGCTCCACCCTTAATGCTTTTATCTTGCAAGGAATAAAAGGAAAAAAAAACAAAGGACAATTTTAGAACCTCGCTACCATCAAGCAAGCAGCACCGGGAGCAGAGCACATCCTACAGACCAGAGGTTCTTGCGTCAGGACGCTCCCTGGACAAAGACTGATGCAATACCAGACTTTCCTCCAGAGCCGACAAGGGGAAAGCCTTCCCCTGGAGTGGACACCCTGAATATGGACTTGCAACCTACCGGACTGTGTAAGAATAAATCTTTCTTTGTTAAAGCCATCCACTCTGTGGTATTTCTGTTAGAGCAGCCCTAGCTGACTAAAACAGCAGTGTTTTGATGACCTTTTCAATCTCTTCCTTTGTAACGGATTTATTAAGTT
Organism: Heterohyrax brucei; assembly: GCA_028571685.1. Lineage (NCBI taxonomy): Eukaryota > Metazoa > Chordata > Mammalia > Hyracoidea > Procaviidae > Heterohyrax > Heterohyrax brucei. The sequence continues at coordinate 148,700,858 of CM053166.1, forward strand.
GTTCTGCTTCACACTGTGATAATTTGGGTAGGTGGTATGAGTCAAGGAATTGGTCCATTTCCTCGAGGTTTTCAAAGTTGTTAGAGTACAGTCTTTCATAGTATTCTGTTATGATATTTTTGATTTCTGTTGTATCTGTGGTGACAACCCCCTCTCATTTCTAATTTGGGTTATTTGTTTCCTTTCCTGCTTTTCTTTAGTAAATTTAGCCAGTGGTTTGTCAATTTTGTTGATCTTTTAAAAAAACCAGCTTTTGGTCTTTTCAATTTTTTCAATTGTTTTTCTATTCTCTGATTCATTTAGCTCTGCTCTAATCTTTATGATCTCATTTCTTCTGGTGCCTGAGGGGTTCCTCTGTTGCTCTCTTTCTCCTTGTTCAAGCTGTAGGGTTAGTTCCTTGATTTGGTTTCTTTCTTCCTTCCAGATGTGTGCATTTATGGAGATAAACCGACCTCTGAGCACTGCTTTGGCTATATCCCATAGGTTTTGGTAAGAAGTGTTTTCGTTCTCATTGGAATCCATGGATTTCTTTATTTTATCCTTGATTTCCTCTATAACCCATGTTTTTTTGAGCAAGATGCTGTTCAGTTTCCAAGAGTTCCACTTTCTATCTATGTTTTTTCTGCTATTGATTCCAACTTTTATTGCTTTATGATCTGAGAAGATGCTTTGCAGTAATTCAGTGGTATGGATTTTGTTGAGCATTGCATTATGGCATATCACATGGTCAATTCTGGAGAATGTTCCATGTGCACTGGAGAAGAAGGTGTAGTTGTCTGCTGATGGTTGGAAAGTTCTCTATATATCAATGAGGTTTAGTTGGTTAATAGCGTCAATGAGGTCTTCCGTATCTTTACTGAGCTTTTTTCTGGATGATCTGTCTAGTGATGAGAGTGGAGTGTTAACGTCTCCCACTATTATTGTGGAGTCATCTAACTCTCTTTTGAGCGTAGTCAGTGTTTCTTCGATGTATGTAGGTGCTCTGACATTAGGTGCATAAATATTTAATATAGTTAATTCTTGCTTGTGTACTGAACTTTTCAGCAATAAATTGTGTCCATCTTTGTCCACGATGGTGGATTTTCCATTAAAATTGATTTTGTCTGAGATTAGAATTGCCACCCCTGCTCTTCTTTGTTCATTATTAGCTTGATATATATTCTTCCAACCTTTAATTTTCAGTTTGGTCCTATCTTTATGTCTCAAGTGAGTTCCTTGTAGACAACATATGGATGGGTCATGTCTTTTGATCCAAGATGTCACTCGATGTCTCTTTACTGGAGCATTCAGTCCATTCACATTCAATGTAATTATTGATAGGTATGTGTTCAGTGCTGCCATTGTGATGTGTTTATTTTTATGTTGATGTTTTCTCTGTTGTTCTTATTAGTCTGTTCTGGGACATTCTTTTTTGTGAGTTGATTTTTCACCTTTTTCAGAGCTGGTTTTGTGGTTGGTGAGACTCCTGTGTGGCCTTTCTAGAAATGATATGATACATCTTTGTTGTGCTTTACAGCTGTCCCTATGATCCCCCTTAATAAACTGTATATAAACCCAATTTTAATTACTACCAGTCTTGTCATCTTCCTCTCCATCTGGAAGGACTATAACAACTGTAATACATTCCCTCTTTTTAATATGATGACACCATAGTTTTCATGATGATCACTGGATTGCTTCTTTCCTTATCAAAGCTGTGATTGGCTTTGAAGCCTTCCCTAACTGAGTAAACTTTTGAGTAGTAAAGTCGATCTAAAATATAAAGTTAGTGGCTTTGTTCTTCTATGCCAGAGCCAAGAACTTCTTTCAATATTTCTTGTAGTTTTGGTTTGGTTTTTACAAAGTCTCTGAGTTTCTGTTTATCTGGGAATGTCTTAATTTCATTTTCCTATTTGAAAGATAGTTTTGCAGGATATATAATTCTTGGTTGGAGGTTCTTCTCCTTCAAGGCTTTGAATGTGTCATGCCACTGTCTCCATGCCAGCATGGTTTCTGCTGAGAAATCTGAAGAGAGCCTACAGGGTTTCCCTCTGAATTTTTAGCTTTGCTTTGAGTCTTGCTGCCTTTAAGAGTTGCTGCTTATCTTTCATTTTGTTGAGCTTGATTATAATATGTCTTGGGGTCTTTCTTTTGAGATATATATTGGGTGGCTTACAATATGCATCTGAGATGTCTATACTCTCTTCCTTCATGATTTCTGGGAAGTTTTCTGTTAGCAGCTCAGCAATGGTACTCTCTGTATTCTCAGATGTCTCGCTCTGTTCAGAGACTCCAATTAATCGAAGGTTGTTCCTCTTAATAGAGTCCCACATGCTCCTTAATGTTTCTTCATTTTTCTTGTTTCTTTTTTCTGATTTCTGCTCATAGATGCTGGCATCAGTAGCTCTGTCTTCCAAGTCAGAAATTCTTTTTTCTATTTGTTCCATTCTGTTTTCTTGGTTTTGCATTGAAGTTTTTATGTCTTTGATTTTGTTCTTGATCTGTTGGATTTCAGAGTACTGGTGTTCCATCAGATCGAACATCTTGCTTAATTTTTCATTTTGTTCTCCTGCATTTTGTATAAGGTCTAGAAGGGCTCTGTATATAATCATTTTGTATTCAGTTTCTGATGCTTTCATAAAAGTTTCTTCATTTGGAAAACTCCTTGGTTCCTTTGTTTGGAAGCTTTCTGAAGCCATGGGTGATTTCTTGTATGCCACAAGTATCTGTTGTTTTTTGGGACCCATGTGAGTATGTAGAGGCTGGAAGAGGTACTGTGAGGATGGACTGCAGATGTTTCTCTAGGCTGTCTTTAAATGTAAAGCAAAAGATATCTGACCACTTCACAAGTCAGTTAGGTTTTCAGGTGTAGAGGTCCCTCTTCTCAACTGGCAAGGTAAGTACCACTATATCCTGACCAGGCAATGTTTTGTTCTGTTGTGCATAGGGTTGCTATGAGTCAGAACAGATTCAGCTTCATCTAACAATAGCAACAGTGATGACAACTCCTTTCTAAAAGTCTGGTAGAAATCTGCAGTGAAGCCATCTGGAACAGGATTTTTTTTAGTTGGGAGTTTTTAAATGATCTTTTGAATCTCAACTTGTGTGACGGGTTTATTAAATTGTTCTACTTCTCATTGTGTTAGTTTTGGTAGGTAGTTTGTTTCTAGAAATTTCTCCGTAGCCTTTGTGTTTTCAAGTTTATTAGAGTGTAATTTTTCATAGTATTCTGATAAGACTTTTTAAAAGTTGAATTGGGTCAGTTGTGATATTGCCCACTTCATTTCTTATTTGAGTTATTTGTTTTCTCTACTGTTTTTCTTTTGTCAATTTGACCAGTGATTTGCCAATTTTGTTAATTTTTCTCAAAATGCAAGCTTTTGGTCACGTTAACTCTTCCAGTTGTTTTTCTAGTCTGTCATTCATTTAGTTCTGCTCTAATTTTTATCTCTTCTTCTGGTGTTTGAGGAGTTCTTTTGTTGCTCTCCACTTGTTGAAGTTGTAGGAATAATCCTTTGATTTGGACCCTTTCTTTTTGTATGTGAGCATTTACTGAGATAAATTGACCTCTGAGTATTGCTTTTGCTGTGTCCCATAGGTTCTGGTAGGATGTGTTTTGAGTTTCAGAATTTCTTTATTCCATCTTTGATTCCTTCTGCAACTCAAAAGTATTTGAAAATTGTATTCAGTTTCCAAGAGTTTGATTTCAGGGGCTTGCTTTTTCTACTGTTGATTTCAACTTTTATGGCTTTATAGTCTGAGAAGATTTGTGATATTTCAACGACACTTGGCTGGCTTGCTTTGTGGCCTAACATGTGTTCTCTCTGGAGAATGTCCCGTGTGCATTGGAAAAGAAGCTATACATTATCTATTGATGGGTGGAGAGTTCTGAATATGTCAATAAGGCCAAATTTGTTGAATTCAGGTCTTCCGTGTCTCTAGTTGCTCTGTCAGTCACTGAAAGTGGTGCGTTTAAATCTCCTACTACTATTGTGGAATTATCTATCTCACTTTTTTGAAATATTTAGCAGTTCTGTTGTTGGGTTTGTAAATGTTTAATATGTTTATGTCCACCTGATGTGTTGATCCTTTAAACAATATATAGTGTCCTTCCTTGCCCACTCTTGTGGATTTTAGTTGAAAGTCTATTTTATCTGAAATTAATACTGCCACACCTGCTCTTTTTAGAATATTGCTAGCTTTGTCTATATTTTTCCATTCTTTAAGTTTCAATGTGCTTGTATTTTTAAGTCTAATGTGAGTCTCCTGTAAGCAACATATAGAGAGGCTGTGTTTTTTCAGTTATTCTATTAATTATTGCCTCCTTATTGGTGCATTTAATCAATTCACATTCAGTGTAATTATTGATACGCTGTCATTTTTATGCCTTTTTTGGTGAGTTGTTGAGACATTCTTTATTCCACTTGATTTTATGTGCTGAGTCATTATTTTTTGAGGGTTTGCTTTTCATTGATTTCATTGATGTTGGTTTTATAACTGCTGAGACTTCTTGATTTTGATGTGTAAGACTGGTAGTTCTCTTTGTGGTTACCCTTATGTTTACCCCCAGTGTTCTAAGTTTAAACTAGTCCTTAATATCACTGCATCTTCTTCCTCTCCATCTGAAAGAGATCTGAATACATCAGTTATTCCTCTTATAGCTTAATGTTGTCCTCATTTACTTACTGAGATGTCTGTTTTCCTCTTTTAATATTTAAGCTTTGGTTTATTTTTGTGGATACCCTGTTTGTGTTGATATGTGGATGTTCTGTTTTGATGTGCATTTCTGAGTATATGTTGGATATTATCGATTTTTTTTCTAGTCAAAGAACTTCCTTCAGTATTTCTTGCAATTGTGGTTTGATTTTAGCAAATTCTCTAAACTGTTTATCTGAGAATGCCCTAATTTTACTGTTTTATTTGAGAGACAGTTTTGCCAGATATATTAGGTCTGACAATTAGGTCCATGAACTTAATTGTTCTAAGTGCTACATACCTCATTCCTTAATACCATTACAGTCACTTTTGAAGTACTCCCCCTGGGAAGCTATGCACCAATGCCAGTGCCTAGTCCACCCTTCAATGCAATTTTGGAACTCTTTATGGAATGATTATTGCCACTAATTTTATAGTTGTCTGTAAGGGAATTTTTAGCCAGTAAGCAAATAGCTGCATTGGAATGCCCTCCCTACTCACTTAATCTGGCCCCCAGTGACTTTTTCTTTACCCCAAGATAAAGGAAATATTGAAAGGAAAACATGTTGATGACATTAGGACATCAAGGATAATACGATGACAACTCTGATGGCCATTCCAGAAAAAGAGTTCCAGAATTGCCTTAAAGGGTGAACTAGGTGCTGGCATTGTTGCATAGCTTTCCAAGGGGAGTACTTCGAAGGTGACTGCAGTGATATTCAGCAACGAGGTTTGTAGCACTTTTTCTAGGATGAGTTTGTGAATTTAATTGAAAGTTCTCATATAACCCTTGGTTGGCATTTTTTTTTCCTTCAAGACTTTGCATATGTCATCCCTTTGCCTCCATGCCATCTCATTTCACCTGAATAATCAGAACTAATTCTCAGAGGTTGACCTTTGTATATTATATTTTGTGTAAGTCATAAAACATTTACAATTTTGTCTTTGTCCTTCATTCCATTAAATTTGTTGATAAAGTGCCTTGGTGTCTTTTTGGATCAAGCTTGTGTGGAGATCAATGAGCATGTTGAGTACAGATTTTCTCGTTCTTCATAGTATCACTGAAATTTTCTATTAATACGCCTTCGACAGTTTTCTCTGTATTTTCTGGCTTCCCACTCTGTTCTGGAACTCCGCTCAGTCATAAAGTATTCCTTTTGATGGAGTCCCACATGACTCTCAGTGAATCTTCATTCTTAGAAAAATTTTTATATGATTTATCCTACAATATACTGGTGTCATTCAGTTTATCTTCAATCTCACTGATTCTGGATTGTATTGCCTCGATTCTACTCTTTTTGCTTTCTGCTGAGTTGTCTAAACTGGTAATTTTAATGTTAATCTGCTGAATTTCAGATCTTTGTTGTGCATTTTTTCAGTATATTCTGTTTCAGTTTATCTAACACCCTTCCTAATGTCTGTGAGAGCTGGGACCATAAGTCTTCTGTATTCTGCCTCCTGTAGTTGCAAGAATTCTTTGGAAAGTTTTTTAGTTCTTACTTTTAGGAGTTTCCCAAGGCCATGGTGATCTGCTTCTTTAAATGCTTTGAAATAGACTGTTGCCTCTGAGCCATCTGAAGATTGCTTTAAATTCAATTATTGTGTTCCAAACTACATATGTGTGGTTACATATATATATTTGCTTTTTAAGTGTCAAAGTAGTGTAGTTGTGTGCACTGTCTTTTTGGCTGAAGCTGCAGAAGCTTTGCAACACTATTCCCAGATAGTTATCCCTATAGCTAGGCAAACGGCCCACTTGTTAGTTTACTTTTCTTGTGTGTACTCAACCTGGGTACCCAGTCAGATGGCCCCCACGTGTGCCATGTCCATGGGGGAGTGATGGTAAGTGTAGGCTCAGGTTGCCAGTTCCCCAAGCTGTGGAAGGCCAGATGTCTTCCATACCCAGAATAGTTAGTATTTTGAAGGTCTGAGCATGGGGAAACCACCTGCTTCTGCCACCAAGTTCCTTTGTTCGTAGTTGATTGCTGGTTTCAGAACCATGTGTCTGATTCAGGCACATGACACAGCACAGAAAGCAAAAGAGGAAGGCTCCTGATAGAGAGGAAGAGAGATTTTGTGCCTTCATGGTAAAAGTTCTGATCCACATGCTCCCACCTGAACTTGTCTTTTGGTGTTCAGATGTAAGAAAGCTTCAATTGTTTTGGTGTGTGTCTGCCTAAGGCTTGGTTTCTCTGCTGGGGGGGCAAGCTTTCTTGATGCAGCTACATTCCAGGGCATTGAGTTTGCTTACTGTGCTGGTGCAGGGGTCCCCCTGAGGAGTGTCATTTCTGCCCATCTACTCCCGTACACCTGTTGGCTGGCTCATGGCCCCAAGTTCCTTCAGCTGATCAGGGCTCCAATGGTATCCTTTTAAATTCTGTTAAAAGTTGTTTTTCAGTGCCTTTGTTGTTAGAGGAATCAGAGGATGGCTCTGCTCAGTCAGTGATCTTAGCCCCTCAGGTTGCTTTCTGATGCTTTTTTTTCCCTAGCTAAAGTGTTCCTTTTAATATTTTTGTTACATTTAGGCTTTACAAATTCCCTTAATTTGGGTTTATCTGAAAATGTTCTAATTTCATCATTATGTTTGAGAGAAAATTTTTCAGGACATCGTACTCTTGGTTGGCAAGTTTCTTTTTCTCTCAAACTGTTAGATATATCATTCCATTACTTTCTTGCATGCATAGTTTCTGCCAAATAATCAGAGGTTAATCTTATTGTTTCCCCTTTGCATGTGATTTTTCATTTTTCTCAAGTTGCTTTCAGGATACTTTCTTCACCTTTGGTTTTAGAGTTCATAATTATGATATATCTTAGTGATTTTGTCTTGGGATCTACCCTATACTAGGTTCTTTGAGCTTCTTGGATGGTCAGATTTTAATCTTTCTTGCTATTAGGGAAGTTTTCTTCCAACAAATCTTCAACAATCCTCTGAGTGTTTTCTGTTTTCTTCCTTTACAATCACACAAATTTTTTTGCTCTTGATTGCATCCCACACAATTCTTAAGTTGTCTTCATTCCTTTGTCTGATTTTTCCCCAAAAATGTGGGGTCCATGGATTTATCCTCAATGTCACTGATTCTCACATTGTTTCAGATTTAGTCCTTAAACCTTCTATTGAGTTATTCATTTCTGAAATTTTTTGTTTATCTTTTGGAATTCTAGTTGCTGTTTGTAGGATTTCTGATTACTTTAATATTTTTTTCTTGTGTTATTTTCCTGAGTTCTCCTATTGATTTGCTTGTTTTCTTTGATTTTTGCTATGTTTTCACTGACTTTGTATTTTCCATGATTTTGCCTATTTTATTCTTGGTTTATCTGTGTTTTCCTTGATCTCTTTCATAATCTCTTGTGAAATAGCCTCAGTAGTATTGGAGTTAACTCTTCTCTAAAAGTTTGGTAGAATTCTCTGGTGAAGACATCTGGGTGAGGACTTTTTTTGGTTGGTAGTTTTATGATTGTTTTTTCAATCTCTTCTTTTGTGATGAGTCTATTAAGTTGTTCTACTTCTGCTTGTGATAATTTTGGTAGGTGATATGAATTTAGAAATATGTCCATTTCCTCTAGGTTTTCAAATCTGTTAGAGTACAGTCTTTCATAGCATTCTGTTATGATGCTTTTGATTTCAGTTGGGTCTGTTGTGACATCTCCCATCTAATTTCTTATTTGAGTTGTTTGTTTCCTCTCCTGTTTTTCTTTTGTGTTTAGCCTAGCCAAGCCAAGTGCCATCAAGGTTTATCAATTTTGTTGATATTTTCAAAGAAACAGCTTTTGATTTTGTTATTTTTTTTTCAATTTTTATTCTATTTTCTAATTCATTTAGTTCTGCTTTAATCTTTATGATCTGTTTTATTTTGGTGCCTGAGGGGTTCCGCTGTTTCTTTCTTCCTGCTTATTCAAGCTGTATTGTTAATTCTTTGGTTTCGATCCTTTCTTCATTCTGGATGTGTGCATTTATAGAGATAAATTGACCTCTGAGCACTGCTTTGGCTGTATCCCATAGGTTCTAGTAGGATGCATTATCATTTGATTTCATAAATTTCTTTATTTCATCCTTGATTTCTTCTATAACCAATGGCTATTTGAGCAAGGTGTTGTTCATTCATGAATTCAAATGTCTACCTATGCTTTTTCTGCCATTGATTTCAACTTCTATGGCTTTGTGTTCCAAGATATTTTGCAGTAATTCAATGGTTTGGATTTTGCTGAGATTTGCTTTATGTCATAATGCATGGTCTATTCTCAAAAATGTCCATGTGTGTTGTAGAAGAACATGTACTTATCTGTTGATGGATAAAAAGTTCTGTATATGTTGCTAAGGTCTAGCTAGTTAATTGTTGCAATAGGGTCTTCTATATCTTTACTGAACTTTTTTCTGGATGATCTGTATTACTGAAAGTGGAGTGCTGATGTTTGCAACTATTATTGTGGAGTGATCTATCTCATTTTTCAGTGGTGTCAGTGTTTGTTAAATGTATTCAGATGCTGTGGTATTGGGTACATAAATATTTAATATTGTTATGTCCTGCTTGTGTATTGAACCTTTCAGCAATAAGTAATGACCATCCTTGTCCATGATGGTGGATCTTACATTAAAGTCAATTTTATCTCAGATTAGTATTGCCATCCCTGCTCTTCTTTGTATGTTGTTGATTTGGTACATATTTTTCCATTGTTTGATTTTCAGTTTATTCATATCTTTCAATTTAAGATGTGTTTCTTGTAGGCAACATACAGATGGGTCATGTCTTTTGATCCACAATGTCACTAGCTCTCTCTTTATTGGAGAGTTCAGTCCATTTGCATTTGGTGTAATTATTGACAGTTATGTGTTTAGTGCTGTCATTTTGATGCATTTATTTTTGTGTTGTTGTTTTCTGTTTTTTCTTAATATTCTTTTCTGGGCCATTCTTTATGGATTAACTTTTCATCTTTTTCAGTGTTGTATTTGTTTGTTGAAACTCCTGCGTTATGCTTCTTGTTTTGATATACTGCATTGCTGTTTTGCTTTGCAGCTACTCCTATGGTCCCCCTTACTACTCTAATTTTAAACCAGACTTTAAAACCTTCACATCTTTTTAATTTCCTCTTTATCTGAAAGGGTTGTAACTACTGAAATATATCCTTTTTAGTGTGATGATGTCATAGTTTTCATGTTATGATCACTGGTTCCCTTCTTTTAATATAGTAGTTTTGATTGAGCTTTTTGACTTCCCTATGTGAGTAGGATTCTGGATGCTGTGTCCTGCATTGCTTCCTAAAGTACACACTAAATATTTTTGTTTTTCTAAGCAAAGTTTCTTTTGTATTTCTTGTGGTTTTGGTTTGTTTTGTACAAAGTCTCTAAGCTTCTGTTTATCTGCAAAAGTCTTAATTTTGCTTTCACATTTGAGAGACAATTTTGCAGGGTATATAATTCTTAGTTGAAAGTTTTTCTCCTTCAAGGCTTTGAATGTGTCATTCCACTGCTTTATTGCCAACATTGTTTTTGCTGAGAAGTCAGAAGAATGCCTACAGGGTTCCCTTCTCAATGTTAGCTTAGCTTTGAGCCTTTATGCCTTTAAGAGCCTGTTTATGTTTCATTTTATTAAGCTTGATTATGTCTTGGTGCCTGTCTTTTGGGGGTCTAGTTTTTTTGGCATTTGATACATGTCTTGGAGACCTATGTTCTCTTCTTTCATGATTTCAAGGAAGTATTCTGTCAGCAACTCTAAAACAACATTCTGTATTTTCAGCTATCCTTCCTGTTCAGAAACTCCAATTAATCATAGATTATTCCTCTTAATAGAGTCCCACATATTTCTTAATGCTTCTTCATTTTTCTTATTTCTTTTGTCTGATGTCTCCACATAACTGCTAGTGTCAGTCCCGCTATCCTCAAGCTCACTAAGTCTGACTTCCATCTCATCAGTTCTGCTCTGTTGGCTTTGGATCGAATTGTTTAATTCTGTAATTTTGTTATTGATCTGCTGGATTTCAGGTCTTTGATGTTGCATCAGTTCAAACAGCTTAGTTAATTTTACATTTTGTTTTGCTGCATATAAAATTCGTTTGTACTCAACCTTTGATAGTTTCAGAAAGGTTGCTTCATCTGAGAAGTTTTTGATTCTTTATTTTGTGAGTTTTCCAGACCCATAGTGGACTACTTGTTTAAACGTTTAGCAATTGACTGTTGTCTGCACACCATCTAGAAACTGTTCATTTTCTCTGGTGTTATCTCAACAGGAGCTGAGGTGCAGTTCTAAGAGGGGAATGGTTACCAGCCATCTCTGTGTACTCTAGTTACTGGCCCCAGGTAGATTCCCTGGGGTGGCAGGCTCTGCCTCCTGGCTGGCAAAGACAGCGCCATACTTATGGAGTCATGGGAGGGGGCCATCAGCTGACCCTACAATGTGGATCAGTGAGGGATGGAGTAGATGCCACCAGGCCTCTCAGCAGTCAGTTCTCCAGGTGGTCTTATTTTAAAAACATACTTTACTGTTTACCCAAGAGCTGTCCAGCAATTGTCAAAAGCAGGTGTAGCATGTCCCTCCTTCTGTCAGCCAAGCCAAGTGCTGTCGAGTTGGATCCGATGACTGACAATGAAATTACCTTATAGGCCATCCCAGTTGGTGTGATATGGTTTAAAGTAGGGAGGGGTTAGGGGCTTCCTGCCATCCTCTGGAAGGCCCCACCCATAAATCTAGATACTAATTATCTCAAACACAGCTTTTCTGCTGGAGAAGCACTTGTCAGACAGGAGCTGCTGCTCTGCTAGAGAATCAGCCACAGCTAAGGTCCAGGCTGGGTAACTCTGCCTCTCAGCTGACCAAGATGATGTCTCAGCTGAGCTGCCCTTTCAGCCTTGAAATAGCAGAATCTATGGTGCAGCTCAGAAAAGAGAAGATGGAGGGACAGTGGTGCCCTCAGTCGGCAGCCAGGCTCTCAATATGTGGTTATCCCATGCACAGTCTCTCTGCTGCACTACACACTGTTTACTTAAGCACTGCTCGTTTGGCATATTTTCCAGCTCATGCCCAGTTCCCTCCTCTTGGATAATAAAGAAAATATCAGTACCTGCAGTCCTCCAAAATGGTGAGTCAGCAGGAGTGGGACACAGTGGCTACTGGCTTATCTTTGAGAAAGGTAGTTTAGTCCATTACTGGTGCCTAGAGAAATCTGACAGACCTATGCCAGATCTTAGGGCTCCCCAGATGTCCATGCTGCTCCATTCAGTTATGATTCCAGGCCTTAGTTCTCAGAAGGAATTGAGGAGATGTGTATCTAGTCTGTCATCTTGGCCCTGAGCCCCTCTTACCTAATCTCTTGGAGAGCCTTAAACATTATTCTTTTAAGTTCTGTATCAGGTAGTTCCATTGCCTTTTCTTTTACTAGAAGATCATCTGATTCTTTATTTTTGTTAGCTGTTGGATATATCTTGTCTTACTTTATTTTATTTATATATTATGGTATTATCTTTTGTCTCCTAGACATTCAGATATTATTTTCTTTATTTACTGATTGTATGTTTGTTACATCCTGCTTATTTGTTTTGCTTTGGTATGTCTGGGCAGGCAGGCTAGGCATGCTTTTTTGCTTGCTCACCCCTGGGTGTGATAACAGTCACCATGTTGCCTGGATGGGCAGGTCAGGTTGTTCAGCTGTGATGTAGCTGGGGGACAGTTTTTGGCAGATAGGGAGATCATGAGGCTGGGATGCCCAACCGTGGGGCATCTCTATAAGGCTGTTGGCAAGATAACGGTGTGTGACTGGGGAGTTCAGCTGTAGTGCAACAGGTCTAGCCTGTTGCAAGAGCATGAGGCCATGTCTCTTAGCTGTGGTGCAGCAGAACATCGCTGAAAGGGAAGGAAGGGCAAGGGCCATGACATTCAGCTTTGGAACAACAGGGTGGAGCTGGTGGGGAAAGAATGGCATGCGTTGGGGTGTTCAACTGCAGGGCATCAAGGTGGAGTTGGTGGGAAGTGAGTGGGATAGGCATGAGGCTGAATCACCCAACTGCAGTGGCTCAGAGACAGAGAGGAGGCAGGGTGTGGGCAGCCTGATTGTGGTGCAGCAAGATGGAGCTGGCAGGGAGGGAGTGGTACTTGCCAAGATGCTCAGCTGATGGATAGTGTGGTGGAGCCAGCAGGAAGCAATGGACAATACCCTGGATACTCATCTACGGGGCAAGGAACAACTGGTGGAGAGTGAAGAGGTGTGGGCATGGGGCTAGGTCTGAGGACTGCAGCCCAGCATTTGGAGCCAGTGGGGTAGGAGGGGATGTGAATCCTGGTAGATCCACTGTGGAGCAGCTGCACTCACTGGCCATTAGGGAGGGAAATCTGTAGAGCTGGATCACTAGGTTTCAGCACAGTGGATATGCCGGTGGGAAGTGAGGCAAGGAGAATGTAGGTGGATGGGTCTAGATGGGGGACAAAAATAGAGGAGTTATAACTGTGGTCCCTAGGTCTGGGTGCTGTTGGGGTGGGGCAGTTCTTGCCACAGCTCACCAGAGGGTGAGGGTTCAGCCAGAAAATGGAATCTTACTTCACTCTGGGTGTGTTCATGCTGTTTCTCTATCTCCTGTTGGGAATTCTGTGAAGGTGCCTTCTTGAGTTCTTTTGTGCACGGTTTTGGCTTTATCTCAAAATGGCTACATTGTGCTGAGCTGTGCTGGTCATCAGGAAATCTCCCCTCTGTTTCTCTACTTGTTCACTGTTTTTATCAATTTGTTCGTCTCAGTGGGCTCTGATCTAATATTTTGTCCTTCATTTAAAATTTGGGATCACAGGATTAATGTCTATACTGTTCTACTGGGTTTTTTGGGGGGTCTTCGTTGCAGAGGGATGTTTTTGTGTGTCTGATTTGCCTACCATCTTGGCTGCGCCTCCTAATTCACTTATTTAAAGTGTACAATTCAGTGTTTTTAGTATACTCATATAGTTGTGCAACCACCACCACAATCTAATTTTAGAACATTTCATTATCTCCAAAGAAACCCTCCACCAAGGTTAAGCAGTCACTCTTCGTTTCTGCCAGCAACAACTAATTGACTGTCTTCCTAAATGGATTTACTTCTTTGAGACATTTCATATAAATATTACCACACAACTTGTGGTGTTTTGTATCTGGGTTTGTTCACTCAGCATACTATTTTCAAGGTTCGTTCATCTCATACTATGTATGAGAACTTTGCTCCTTTTTACAGCTGAATAATATTCCATTGTGTATTTTGTTTTTCTACTTGTCCACTGATAGACATTTGGGTTATTTCCATCTTTTGGTGATTGTAAATAATATTGCTATAAACATTAATGTACATGTGTCAGTATGGACATATGTTTTCCATTATACCCAGAGGTGGAATTCCTGAATCATACAGTAATCTTGTGATTCTTTGAGTAACTGACAAACTATTTTACACAAAGGTTGCTCCTTTTTACATTTCCAACAGAGGTGTATGAGAATTTTGATTTCTCCATATCCTTACCAACAGTTATTTTTATCTGATTTTTTTAATTATAGCCATCCCAGCAGATGTGAAGTGGAATCTCATTGATTTGCATTTTCCTAATGACTCATTATGTTGACCATCTCTTTTCTTATCTTTTTTATTTTCAAACTCAACTACCACGTGCCCATAAACACTGTTGGAAGGCTCCACTTTTGGAGAATGTGCTGGAGGGAGTTACTTGTCCCCTTGTTCTCCAGCCCTTTCCCAAATATGCTATTGCTCCAAACCGTTTCTGGATGACAGTTGGTAGGGCAGACGTTTCTTCCAACCTGTAGACCTATAGCAGCTTCTTTCAGCTGTTGGCTTCTGCAGTGATTGCCGTGGAAGAAAGGTTGGTGTGGGTGTGGATTTTACAGCTTTCTAGAGACCCAGAAACCCTAGATCAAGAGAAAATTCCAAGGGAAATGTGACTGCTCCCTTGCCTGTTCACCACCCTCTTGACCAAAACCAAAATAACCCGAATAAATAATTTATTGCTGTGGCCATTCATTGAGCAATGACCTTGTCTTATTCTGACACCACTCAGAGCTTTCCCACGACCCAGCCATCACAATTAACCTTCAGGGAGGGAGAGAAAGAGAAGAGACGGGAGAAGAAGAGGAAGACAGCCATAATAAAACAAGATGAAAATCTGGGTTGCAATTCTTGCTGTGCCAGTGACAATCTGTGTGACCTTGAGCAAGTCACTTACCCTTTCTGAGCCTTAGTTACCTAATTTTTAACACCGTTAAATTATAAATGGTAGACAATTATCGTTGTTAAATTATTTATCAGACTAGTGAGCCAGAGTTGGAGACAATTCTCTTTCAGCTGGGACATGCTCTGGTTGTAAGAAAGTGCCCAAGAGGTCTGGCGCCAAGAGCCCCGGCTGAGCAATTGCTAGAGGGCAGCATTGTATCAGCAACTATTCTTTCTAATAGCACTGGCCAGGGTGTGGTTGTCTCAAAATTCTTTAATTCAAAAATGTAAACTTTTCCTTCCCCATAAATGGCATTCTTACAAAGGGAAGGTAATTTCTGAAAAAAAAAAAAATATAGAGGAACCAGAGACAGAACTGTGATACTGTCCCCTGAAAATTTTATTGCCCATGAACAAATTTAAATTTGCAAAAGAAAGAATTTTTCATTTTACTTTCTAATCATCTGCTTGCTCTTGTTCTTATTTGAACACAGTTGACCAAATATCTTGTACTCTTTGAAAATCCCACCACTAGCAGGGCAGAAATGTTCAGGCTCATTTGAAACCTTTTTCAGAAGTTTGATTCACAGATTCAGTGGTGGAATTTCTTATTAAGTCATTATTATTTTGAGTGCCTTCCTTCCTTGGCTTGTATTTATTACAACCAAAAAAAGGGACACAAAATGGATCTGTTACAAAGAATCATCCAGAAATTTCTCATTAAAGCGTTTGATTACTTGCCACATTTTACAGTGGCTGACTAAGTTTCTGATGTCAAGGTGGCATCTCAAGCCATCCCAATCTGGAGGCACAAAATATATATGGCTGCAATAACTATTCAAGACAGTTTGCTATTAGCTCTCTCCCCTTTGGCTATTTCAGGCACTTTAGTCTCCATTGAGGTCACACCCCTCCACCAGCCTCAGTATGTACACACACTATTTCTAGGAACGTCCAGAGATTGTGTCACAAGTGTGCATAAAGACAGTTTTCTCACTGTTCGTTAAGGGGAAGAATCAAATGTACATATAGGAACTATAAAGCAGGGGTAACAGATACTTTTCTGTTTATGCATTTACTCCAATTGCTTGGTAGCAGCTGCTTACAACATTTCTGAGGAAGATTTTTAAATTACATTTAGAATCTGTAAGAAAGATGGCAAATGGTCATTTAATTAGTAATGTTGGCTGAGGAATGTGAGTACACATATCAAGAAAATTGCTGTCCTTAAGGTAAAGTCTTACAAATGGCTTTTACTATTAACAGTGATAATAATAATAATGAAAATAATGTACTTTTTAAAATATGGAAGTGGGATACTACTGAAAAAAACACTGGAATCTCTAACAGAACATCTAGGCTATGGCTGGCGGGTGGCGGGTGGGGTGGTTGAGGGGGAGGTTACAGCTAATCCTCAAGAATTCCTACAATGATGGACTTTAAGGCCCCCAGCATTCCTTGTTTTTTGGTTTATCTCCAGGCTTTGGCTTATGGCTTTCTCTCTGTAGGCTGACTTTCTTCACATGGTGGGAATTATGGCTCTGTAGAGCTACACTGTCCAACATGGTAGTCATCAGTCACATGTGGTTATTGAGCACTTGAAATATGGCTAATCTGAATAGAGATGTGCTGCAAGTATGAAGTAAACACCGGATTTTGTAGACTAAGTAAAAAATATATAAAAAGAACAAAATATTTTAGTTAAGAAAACACTCAAAACGAGTTGAAATGGTAATATATTCTAAACCAAATCCAGAGCCATCAAGCCAATTCTGACTCACAGTGACCTAGAGGTCAAAGTAGAACTGCCCCATAGAGTTTCCAAGGAGCACCTGGTGGATTTGAACTGCTTACATTTTGGTTAGCAGCTGTAGCACTTAACCCACTGCATCACCAGGGTATTAAATAAAATATATTATTACAATTAATTTCAACTGTTTCCTTTTCGATGTGGCTACCAGAAAATTTTAAATCGTATACATTGCTCACTTTACATTTCTACTGGATGGTGCTGCTTGACAGCATTACAATTTACAGCTACTCAGACTGATTGATTGGCTTTTCATGAACTAAAGCCCACATAGTGACAGGAAGAGGCCTTATTGGTGTAGTCAATCAGAAGTCCAGCCCCAGAGTACTACTGTGTGGCCAAAAGTGGATGGTCATGTGAGATCATGGCAACTGCCCCTGAGGGTTGGGCTGAGTAGAGAGACAATTCCAAGAAGAAAGGAGAGATTTTCTGGGTGAATACTACAATGGGTATCCTCCAGTCTGGGATTATCCTAGGTACCTTTTGTTACACTCAAGCTCTCCCAGCGAATTATGTAGCAAGTTCTATTGCTCCTACTTCCATCTACTTTTCTCCATCTTTAATGTATAGCTGTTAGTTCAATCCCTATCGTCTCAGCTGGTGCCAAAACAGTCACAGGCAAAATACTTTTAAGTCCCTCATTGCCCCTGTGAGCAGTACTATGGCAGTCAGCAAGAACACGTGCTTTACCAAAGGTGGTAAAAAAGAGCCAAGAAAAAAGTGGCTTACCTGTTTTCCGTTTCCTAAGAAAGACTGGTATGATGTGAAAGTCCTAGCTGTGTTCAATATAAGAAATATTGGGAAAACACTAGTCACAAGGACTCAAGGTACCAAAATTACATCTGATGGCCTCAAGGGTCATGTTTTTGAACTGAGCCTTGCTGATCTGCAGAACAAAGTAGTTGCATTTAGAAAATTCAAGAAAATTACTGAGGATGTTCAGGGAAAAATTGCCTGACCAGCTTCCGTGCCATGAGCCTTACTTGTGATAAAAAGTGCTTCATGATCAAAAAATGGCAGACCATGATTGAAGTTAATGTTGATGTCAACACTACTGATGGTTATATGCCTCATTTGTTCTTTGTTGGTTTTATTAAAAAAAAAAAAGAAAAGAAAAGGTAACAATCTGATCTGGAAGACCTCTTATACTCGGCTCCAACAGGTCCATCCAACTCAGAAGAAAATGATAGAAATAACAATCTGAGAGGTGCAGACGAATGACCTGAAACAAATGGTCAATAGATTGATTCCAGACAGCATTGGGAAAGACATAGAAAATGCTTGCAAATCTGTCTGTCCTCTCAATGATATGTTTGTTAGAAAAGTTAAAATGCTGAAGAAGCCCAAGTTTGAATTGGGAAAACTCATGGAGCTTCATTATGAAGGTAGCAGTTCTGGAAAAGCTACTGGAGATGAGACAGCTGTTAAGGTTGATTAAGCTGATGTCTATGAGCCACCAGTTGAAGCATCTGTTTAAAATTCAGACTTTTAATGGTAACAAATGTAAGATTTTACTTGTGAAAAAAATTACTGTAAAATAAACATATGGAGCCAAATAACCCTTTCTTACCTCAGAATAGGAATTTGGGAAGGTGTACGATTATTTTCAAGCAAAATGACCTGAATTACGATCACGTTCTGCCACTTATCATACATGTGACCAGGGCTAAGTCACTTAGCTTCTCTGGGTCACAGGGTGTCCATCTCTTAAATTAGGCATTTACTTATCAGGGCCATTGGTGATACTGGGAGGGAGAATCCACTGTGAGGGTTCTTCAACATGGAAAGTGTTATTTTAGAGACTATACTGCACTACAAGAAAACAGCTGTGCAATGCTTCCCTTAGAATTGCCTTGGTTACAGTGCCACACTGGTTTAATAAACTCAGCAGCAGATACTCTTCTTTCTTTGAAGACGGATTTGGTTTAGGAAATGGTCAAGAAATCACTCAGTTAAGGCTAGTGAATGAGATGTGTGCTTCAGCTGGGTAATACTAAATTTGGTTAAAACAAATGAGGTGTGACTGTCCAGTAATGATACTGGGTTTATTATATCTCCAAGAGACAGTCTAAAAGTGTTTATTGCAGCAGCATCCATTGTTAAGCTGAGTTGATTTTAGAGCTGACTCCTCCAAAGTACCAAGTTCATTTGCATGTGGAGGCACCCAAGTGTTCTTGTATCTACTTGAAAAGCAGCCTCACTAGGTGGTCCAATTTCTAAAATAACATTTTACTGGTCTGAAGAACTCTTACAGAGATTATTTGCCTTGAATATTGCTAGCAACCCTGTAGATGGGATAGGTCCTATTCCCAGTATAGGAATGTGGAAACTGAGATCCAGAACTGCCAAATGACCTGGTTCTGATGACAAAGCAGACTAGGAACAGAGCCTGGATGTGATTAGACATCTTAGCTTTTTTTGCTTACATATACTGCCTCCCTTACATCTCCCAAATGTCTTTTCATGTACATTATAATAGTGATAATTATGCACAAAGGTAAATTGACTATTTTGCACTGACTCATGTAAGGTCACAACTAGTAAAGTGTTAGAGCCTGGGTTTGGATGTAGAGACCATTCTGGTAGTTGACCTGCTGACCTACTCTTCTACCTAAGCAGCCCAACTCATTTCCTTCACATTCCAGTCTTCCTTCCACTTTCCTTCCCATTAGAGTCCTCTATGTCCTCCTCCTGCTTCCACCATTCCACTGACACAGCTCTCTCTGATGATGTTTTAGATAATAAACCCAGTGCACATATACACGCTCTGTCTCTCTCTCACACAGAGTTTCATTTTGCAGGTGGAGAATCAGAATCTGTATTAGGATGGGGACTATAACTATTGAAAAACGTGAACCTGAGAATTTCAGTGGCTTAAAAGAATAGAAGTTTATTTCTCACTCATGTAAGAGGCCAGGATGGATAGCTTTCCTTCATTACGTTTTTCAGCAACACTGGTTCCTTCTCTCGGTCATGCTCTAGTGCCTCAGATTCCTCTAAACCAACTAACAGAGAGAGAAAAAGAGTGTGAAGACAGTCACCCATTTTGTAAATGCATTGGCTTGGAAGGGACACCATTACTTCTGCTCAGCATTCCATTGGTGAAGATTAGTCACATGGCCTTGTCTAGATGCAAGAGGGATAACCAAACGTGGTCCCTGACTGGGCAATCATGTCCCTGTAACAATTCTACTCTAAGAAATAGGAGGTGAATAATTGTCTTACTCTATCACACAAGCTCAGAAATGTTCCAAGCCACTGGCTAGTAAGTGGTGGTGTAGTGAGTGATTTGAAGCCAGGTCTTTCTAAATCCCCAATCTCTTCTCCAAATCACTGTATCTTTCGCCTTTTTATAAGAAAATTATTTTCTCCCTTTTAGAAAAATCTATCAGATGGCCTCCAACCAAATATTGCAAGGTAGAAGTATCAGGAAAGTTGTGTTCTGGCAGTGCCCATCCTTCTGACTTCCCTTTTGTACATGTTATTCATATTCAGAAATTCTGAAATAATGATAATGATGTTCACAGTTCACTTTTGAAGTTTTAATCCTCTCTTTCCAACTGGCCTTTTCCTAATATGTCTGTATTATAGTCTACTCATCTCTGAATCCACTAATTTTTCCCACTTTTTAGAAGAGGTATTTACATGGTTTTCACATATACTCCAATAGATTTGGGTAAAAAGGCACAAATGGAAGTATAATTTATTTGTGCAGTTAGATACTTTAAAAGCAAACAATTCAATGTAGACAACTGGTTAATTATACAATTAATAACTGAGTTTTAAACATTAAAACTAGGGCACATTCCCTTTCTCACATATTCATGTATTCTTTTCCTTCCATCTAACCTCTCATCTTGCCATGCTAGCATATTATAGGTGATGCAAGACAGACGCAAGAGTGGTAGGCATATTAAATGGCTCCCCAGTGATGCTTAAGTCCTACTGCTTCACAGAACCTGTGAAGTATGTTAGGTTAAGTGGAAAAGGAAAATGAAGGTTGCAGATGGAATTAACGTTTGTTGATCAACTGACCTTGAGATGGGAAGATAACCCTGCATCATCTGGTGGGTCCAATATAATTAAAGAAACAGTGGCCATCGAGTCCACTTCAATTTATGGTAATCCCACATGTTATAGAGTAGAAATGAGCTCCATAGGGTTTTCTTGGCCCTAATCTTTACTGAAGCAGACTCTCATGCATTTCTTCCATGGCACTGACAGGAGGATTCGAACTGCAAACCCTTCTGTTAGCAGCTGAGTACAAATCTTTTGCAGCAGCTAGGGACCTATGCAATTGTTAGGATCCTTATAAGCGGGAGAAGGAAGCTGTCATGGGCTTAATTGTGTCCCCCCCAAAATACATGTAACTATATGGCTGGGCCATGATTTCCAATTCTGTAATTGTTCTCCATTTTGTGATTTTCCTGTGCCATATGTTAAAGGATTAGGGTGGGAATTGGGTTTTTCTTGGTGGGAGGGGTAAATCCCTTCATAGAATTACCTCTCAGCTCCACTGTAAAGGGAGTTTCCCTGGAGTGCGGCTTGTCCCACTCTTAATCCTTTCATCCTTCAAGAGATAAAAGGAAAGAGAAACAAGCAGAGAATTTGGAACTTCGCATCATCAAAAAAGCAACACCAGGAGAAGAGCGGGTCCTTCAGACTCTAGGTTCATGCACCAAGATGTTCCTTGGACAAAGACTGATGCAATACCAGACTTTCCTCAATAGCTCACTGAGGGAAAGCCTTCCCCTGAAGCAGACATCCTGAATATGGACTTGTAGCCTACCGGACTATGTAAGAATAAACCTTGCTTTGTTAAAGCCATCCACTCTGTGGTATTTCTGTTAGAGCAGCCCTAGCTGATTAAAACAGAAGCAGAAGAGAGGGAACCAGAGTGATACAGCATGAACAGGACTTAGTCTGTTGCTGACTTTGAAGATGAAGCGGTGGACTAAAAGCCGAGGAATGTGAGTGATCTCTAGAAACCGGAAAAGACAGCAAAATCAATGACCCTCTAGAGCCTTCAGAAGGAATGCAGCGATATTTAGAACTCGATTTTAGCCAGTGAGACTCATTAAGGCACATGAACTCTGTAATAGTAAGATAATAAATCTGTGTCATTTTGTTAACTAAGTTTGTGGTGATTTGTTACAGTAGCAATAAGAAAACTAATATACCAAGGGATTGTCTAAGTCACTGGTTCTCAGCCTTAAGTGCACAATACCATTGCTTGGAAATCTTTTCAGATCCTAATGTTCAGGTTACACCCAAGGACAATCAGAAACTCTGGGAGTGTGATGCAGGCATCAGTATTTTTAAAGCTTCTCAGGTTATTCCAATGCATAGCAAGGTTGAGAAATGCTGGTTACAATACATTTTGATTGTCATTATATATTTATTTATTACACTTTAAGTCAAAATTCACAATTCAAGTCAGTTTGTTATATGAAAATTTACACACATTATGTGATCTTAGTTGCTTTTTCCATGCTGTAATAGCACACTTTTCATCTCCACCCTGTATTTTCCGTGTCCATTCAACGAGCCTCTGTCACCCTCTACCTTCTCATCTCACCTCTGAATAAGAGCTTCGCTGTTAGCTTCACGTGTCTACTTAAGCCAATGTCATAGACTGAATTATGTCCCCCCAAAAACGTATGTTGTAATTTGGCTGGGCCATGATTCCCAGTATTGTGTGATTGTCCTTCATTTTGTGATTTTCCTATGCTGCAAATCCTAATCTCTGCCTGTGGCTAATAAACTGCATTGTGTTAAATATAATTAGGGTGGGACCATGTCTTAGTTAGCTAGTACTGCTCTAACAGAAGTACCACAGAGTGGATGGCCTTAACAAAGGAAAGTTTATTCCCGTACAGTCCAGTAGGCTGCGAGTCCGAATTCGAGATGTCCGCTCCGGAGGAAGGCTTTCTCCATTATCAGCTCTGGAGGAAAGTCTGGTATTGCATCAGTCTCTGTTCAGGGAGCATCTTGGTGCAGGAACCTCAAGTCTGAAGGACACATTTTTCTCCTGGTGCTGCTTGCTTGATGGTGTGATTCCTAATTCTCTGCTTGCTTCTCCTGCCTTTTATCTCTTGTAGGATGAAAGGATTAACAGTGGGGCAAGGCATACTCCAGGGAAACTCCCTTTACAGAGGAGCAGGGAGGTGATCTTATGAAGGGATTTACACTCCCACCCTAATCCTTTAACATATAGCACAGGAAAATCACAAAATGGAGGACAATCACAAAATATTGGGAGTCATGACCCAGCCACATGGCTACACATATTTTTGGGGGGGGCACAATTCAATTCATGACAGACTGTAACACTCTTCCTAAGGTCATCTCTTTGCTCCAATTTAAAGGGAGTTTCCCTGCAGTGTGACTTGTACTACCTTTTATCCTATAAGAAATAAAAGGAAAGGGAAGCAAGCAGAGAACTGGGGACCTTGTGCCATCAAGAAAGCAGCACTGAGAGCAGGAGTGAGTCCTTTGGACCTGAGGTTCCTCTACTGAGATGCTCTCAGACCAAAGAAAGACTGGTGGAATATAAGGACCTTCCTCCAGAGCTGCCAAAGAGGGAGGAAAGCCTTACCCTGTAGCCTACTGGACTGTCGACATAGTGGGTAAGTGAATGCTACAGCTCTAAGCAAAAAAGATCGGCAGTTCGCATTCACCACGTTCTCCTTGGAAACTTTATGGGGCAGTTCTACTCTGTCCCATAAGGTTTCTATGAGTTGGAATTGACTCGATGGCACTAGGTTTGGTTTTGGTTAGACTATGTGAGAATACACTTTTCTTTCTTAAATCTATCCACTCGTGCTATTTTCCCTTACAGCAGATGACTAAGACAGCAGGGACAGACACTCTTCACCAGTATCATCTTATGTCTTATAGTCTAGTCCAATATTTATCGGAAGAGTTGGCTTCAGCAATGGTTTCAGTGTTGGGCTAACAGAATTTGGGACCATGTCTTCCGGGATCCCTCAAGTCTATCAGACCATTAGGGACTCTGTTGCATTCTCTGTCAAAGCAGTCATTGGTGATAGCCAGGCACCGTATAGTTCTTCTGGTCTCCTGCTGATGTAGTCTGTATTTTTTGTGGCCCTTTCTGTCTCTTGGGCTTGTATTTTCCTTATGTTTTTGGTGTTTTTCATTTTCCTTTGCTCCAGGTGTTTCGGGACCAATCGATGGATCTTAGATGGCTGGTCCTGAGCCTTTTCAGGACCCCAGATGCTACTCACCAGAGTGAGATGAAGAAAACTTTCTTAATAAATTTTGTTATGCCAGTTGACATAGATGTCCCCTGAAACCATAGTTCCCCAAACACTACCCCTATGATTCTGTTCCTCAAAGAGTTTGGTTGCATTTAGAAAACTTTTTAGCTTTTGGTTTAGTCTAGTTGTGTTTATCATTGTATTTCCAGTGTGAAAGTCTTACTTGACTGAGCACGATCTTTTCTTACTCATTTCTACCAGTTTGTCTTTCAGTAGAAGAAAAAGCCAAGAAAGATACAATCTCAGGAATTCCTAGGCCATGAGGATGGGAGATAATCTCCCAAATAGTTGGAATGAAAAGAAAAACATGACTAGTCTCTATTTTGGCTGACTCAGACTCTTCTGAATGCCTAGGTGTATATTTCTTCATAAAATGTCATTTGTTATATTTCCAGCAAGCCAGTTAAAATTATTGGAACATGAAAATGTTGCCAAATGAGTCTTAAAAAGGAGACCTATAAAGACTTCCACTTTAGAGAGTAAACTCAATGGAATGGCTAATGAAATAAACACAGTACTTATCAGATGGCAGCGTGAGCCATGTCTGTGTCACTGGCACCATCCAGCTGGAGTCTGGAATTCTAGACCTACATAAAGGAAAGCTGAGAGTTGCTTACCGAAGAATCAAGACTGAAAGAATGAGACACATATGAGACTAACAGTGCCTTTAACAGAAATGAATTATACCCTGAACTTAATTCCTCCTAGTGACTCAGGAAGAATTTCCTGTAGCAAATTAATCATAACATATAGATACTGTGGATTTAGAGAGACAAATTAACCCTTTGTGACCACTGGAGAACAAGTTGTTGCACTGCCACTTTAGTGGTGAAGATTTTGTAGCTTGTCAGTTGACTCTGTTTTCAAATCTGGCAAGAGACTAACAGACTTCCATGCATTTAGGTAGAGCAGGGAACTGAGTATTCAGAAAGCCTACTTCTGTACACATAAGTCAGACATACATGTATAGCTGTCATTATCCCATGTTTTCTAGGTTAAGGATTGGTTCAAGCCAGATCAGACACTACGTGTAGATTTGACTCGAAAGGCCTAAAGAAGGAAGAAGGGCCCAAAACAAGTGGCATGCTGGATCTGGCTTGCATCAGTTTACTAGTACTGATTATGCACATTTCTTCCCAACTCTGAGTTCAATAACATTATATTGGTAGCCTGAAATTGGCTATTATGGGCATATTTGCAGCACAGACATTGGCGAATGCCTGTAATCAGGAGTTATCCCCCTACACCTGATTGTCCTTTCTTTAGACAGCTTGTTGTTAAACACTTACCAGCACACTGGAGCTGACAATACAGAGAAACAGACTGGATCTGAGAGGTGCAACAGAAAAAATGAGGAACATTTTACCCAGGAGACAGAAGACCTGGGTAGACATACTGCTGCCTATGGAAAAAGGATTCAGATTATCTTCTTTATTTTCCTAAAGGGTGAATCAGTATCACCGTGTGTACGTGTGTATAGGCAGCCCATGGAAATTAGATTTAACTCATTCTATAAAAGAACTTATTAAAGAGATAATGGTGATAACAACAACATGATAGACATAATTGATGTCACTGAATTATACACGTGAAAAACGATAAATATTTTGTTACCTATATATTGACTACAATTGAAAAAGAACTTAGCAATGCTCAGTAACATTCAAAGATGGAAAAAGTTGTTTCAGGAGATAGCTGCTTATCACTGGGAGTGTGCAACCAGGTTGAAATATCACCAAGCAGACATATTTAGATGTGTCTCAAGTATTACATAGTAAATGGACCAGATTATATGACCTCTAAGGGCTCTTCTAATCCTAAAACTTTTTTGATCTTGTGAAAAAATAATTTATAGCTTTAGAAGCAATTAAAGGAGTCTCAACGTTGCTAACAATTCAAAATCAGTGTGATGGGAAACATTTTGTGAGAGCTCATAAGAACACTTTTTACCCCATTCATACTGTCGGTCTTTCAGTTGGCTGGCCTCATTCCTCCTCATTGCTGTAACTTCTGAGAATACAGAGCATGAGGATCCTCATGTCCCCTTTTAAGTCCTCCTTTCTCTACCACAGACTCACATTGTCAGAGATCGTCTTTTTAGTTGTTTGTATGTATCTTAGAGGAAAGACTGCATGACACATTTTTCTTCCAAGTGTCTCTGAAGCCTCGAATTCTACCCAAAAGAGCTCCCCAAAGTGAATTAAAACAAGCACTGTACTGAACCAAGGTGGGAAAAAATAACCCAGGTTAAATTGATCAGGGATTGGAAACAATTACAGGATAGTGAGAAGGGTAGTTACATGTTTATATTACTTGAAACTATATTTTATACAGTCCTGTCAAATATAGCAGCCATGAAAAATAAACATGAAAGAAACAGAGAAGAGTTTCAGTGTATTAAACGTCTTGTCCTAGTAGCTCCTTGTGATTCTCTTTATCCTACTAATTGCTTTTATTAAGAAAGTCTTGATTTCTTTAAACCCTAAGGCACATGAGCCAGTACTTAGCAGAAATCACGGTGTCAATAGTTATTTACCCACATGGGATTTTTGAGGTTTTCACAGGGAAGGAGGCAGGTAGATATCTTAGTTACCTAGTGCTGCCACACAGAAATACCACGAATGGTGGCAATAAAGAACAAAAATTTATTTTCTCACAGTTTTGGAGATTAAAAATACAAATCAGGGTCTCAGCTTTGTCAGTTCCTTTCATTAGTCTCTCTCCTAATTTCTAGTGTCTGCCGGCATTCCTTGGCTTTCCTTGGTGGTTCTTAGTATCTAATTTCCCCAAGTGTGTGTATCTATGTCTAGCCTGATCTTTTTATAAATCAGGAGGAAATAGGTTTAGGACTCACCTTACATTGGTATGACCTCATCAATATAAAAGAAAGCTCTTATTTCCTTTCAGGGTCATATTTACAGGTATAGATGTTAGGATTTCAACAAATATCTGTGGGGAACACAATTCAATCCATAACTGTAGACTGGCTGACTTTTTCAAGTGTCTACTTCCTTTACCCTAGTCCACTTGGCTGTTGATGGGAAGGAGTGAAAATTCTCTGGGTGTGCATGTGAAGCTGTAAGTCTAGTATTTGTAGGTGTGAGTGGTATAAATGTATAATAAGCTTCATGATACTGGGACCTGGTTTGTAATAATGAACATTTTAAGAATAGGCCAGAGCTATAAGAGAACACTTCTGGAGTGGTGGAGAAAGAACTTCAAAAAACTTAATTCTCCTTAAAAACAAAAGAACACAGGAAAGCTTACCAAAGTAAACTTGTTCAGGACTCTGGACATTACCCCAAATCATACAATAATTGCGAATGTTTATTCAAGAGGTAAATTAGTAGATCTCAGTAAGAACAGTGACCTTGTGGTATTTTAACTTGTCTTACTCCAACCCCCTTCTCCCAAGCTCAGGATTAGACTTGACAGCCAACAGTTTCAGAAGTACGGTAGCTGTGAAAACCAAAAGTATGGCAACCACTGAGGGAGGCAGAATGGGTTTGGAACTACCCCCATATCCCTGTTTTCAAAGACCTGTTATTATTTTACCTATCTAACAGTTACCTGGAAACCCTGGTGGCATAGTGGATAAATACTACAGCTGCTAACCAAAAGATCAGAGTTCAAATCTGCCAGAGGCCCCTTGGAAACTTTATGGAACGGTTCTACTCTGCCCCATAGGGTCTCTATGAGTTGGAATAGACTTGACGGAAGTTGGTCTGGGTTATTTTGGTTAACAGATACCTGGAAATGCTCCCTGGTATGGCTTGTCTTGTTTGACCTGATTCAGAGTTCACTCAGTGTCATGGATTGACTTGTAACCCCCCAAAATATGTGCCAACTTGGCTAGGCCATAATTCCCAGTCTTGTGTGATTGTACACCTTTTTGTCATCTCATGTGATTTTCCTATGAGTTATAAACCTGCCACTATGATGTTGATGAGGCAGAATTAGAAGCAGTTATGTTAATGAGGTAAGATTCAGTCTACAAGATTAGATTTTGTCTTGAGTCAATTTCTTCTGAGATATAAATGAGAGGAGCTAGCAGAGAGACAGGGGGACCTCACACCACCAAGAAGGTAGTGCCAGGAGCAGAGTGTATCCCTTGAACCTGAGGTTCCTGTGTTGAGAAGTTTCTATACCAGGGAAAGATCGATGATCAGGATCTTCCCCCAGAGCCAAAAGAGAGAAAATCTTCCTCTGGAGCTTGCATCCTTAATTTAGACTTTCAGCCTCCTAGGTTGTGAGAGAATAAATTTCTCTTTGTTAAAGCCATTCACTTGTGATATTTCTGTTATAGTAGCACCAGATCACTAAGATACACAATAAGAACAGACTTTTCCCTGGGACATTTCTCAAAAACAACTGATGGCAATAGTTTAATCTTGCAGTTGCCTTAGACAGGAATAAGAGTTGAGGCAAACAAAGGGTTGACCAAAGAACTTAAAACGAAAAACTGAGAACTGAGACATTCATAGAAGGCTTCAAAAAGCACTTACACATTACCAGAAAGGTAAATTACACACATGTACAGGGCTATGCATATGCACAGGAAAAAAATCTTAAGAGTGCGTTATGTCTCACCTATGGTTTCTCTTGATTCTCTGTGCAAGCAGGAAGTGAAAGCTAAAGCAGTTGTAAACTTCTGGAGCATTAAAGATGTGCCCTAATAAGCACATAGAACTTCTCTGCAAAGGTAAAGAGACTTATTGGTTCAGAGCATTTAAAAAAATCTGTATCCAATTATTAGTTGACTACCAATGCAGAGACTTTGGTAGCCACAAATGACAAAGAATATAGACTTTATTCAAGTCTATATTTTAAACATTAAAAAAATAAACAGCAACTGCAACACATACCCCTCCCCCCCAAAAAACATTGCCCTTGTGTCAATTTCCACTCACGGTGACACTGTAGGATAGAATAGAACTGCCCTATAGGGTTTCCAAGGAGCACCAATGGGTTTGAATTGCTAACTTTTTAGTTGGCAGTTGAACTTATAACCGCTATGCCACCAGAGTTTCCACAACACATTAGTAGCATCAAAAAGCTGACAAGTATTTCCAGAGTTGCCACTTTAAAATGTTCAGTTTTCATTAAAATTTATGGGATGTGCAATGATAAGACAAAGTATGGCCCATACACAGGAAACAATCAATAGAATCTGTCCGTGAGGAAGCCAAGACATTGGAATTACTAGAAAAATACTTAAAATTATCTAATTCAAAGGATTAATGGAAACGATATCTAAAGAACTAAAGGCAAGTATGAGGATCATGTTTCAGGAAATGGAGATAGAAATTATAGCTTTTGAAAAGTAGGAATTCTGGAGTTGATAGGTTGTAATAACCAAAATGAAAAATTCACTATGGGGCTCAAGTGAAGGTTTGAGCAGGCAGAAGAAAAGAACAGTGAACTAGAAGATAAAACAATTAAGATTATTCAGTCTGTGGAACAGAAAGTAAAAGGAATGCAGGAAAAGGAAGAGTCTTAGGGATATGTGGAACAGTATCAAACACATCAAACGGAATGAAAGTTCCAGAAAAAGAAGAGACATGGAAAGGGGTATAAAGAATATTTGGAGGAGAGATAGAAAGAGGCATAAAGAATATTTGAAGAAATAATGAACTAAAAATTCTGAAATTTGATGAAAAATATCAATCTATACATAAAAATGCTCAATGAACTCAAAGTAGGACAAAGTCAAAGAAATTCACATATTGGTACATCATAGTCAAAAGACAGAGAAAGACAGACTGAAAGACAAAAACACAGAGAGACTCTTGCAAGCAGCAAGAAGGAGGTGATTCATTGTGTATAAGTGATCCTCAATAAGATTACAAGTTGATGGCACACCAGAAACAGTAGCGACCAGAAAACAATGGGATGATGTGTGCAAAGTACTGAAAATAAATAAATAAATACTATTGTCATGGATTGAATCATATCCCCCCAAAAATGTGTGTAGCCATTTGACTGAGACATGATTCCCAATATTTTATGATAGTCCTTCATTTTGTGAGTTTCCTATGCTGTATGTTAGAGGATTAGGGTGGGACTGTAAATCTCTTCTTAAGGCTCCTTCTCTGCTCCATTGTAAAGGACATTTCCCTGGAGTGTGGCTTGCACCACCTTTTATCCTTTCATCTTACCGGAGATAAAAGGAAAGAGAAGCAAGCAGAGAGTTGGTAACCTCACGCCATCAAGAAAACAGCACTGGGAGTACAGTGCATCCTTCGTACCCGAGGTTCCTGCGCCAAGATGCTCTCTGATCAAAGACTGATGCTACACAAGGACTTTCCTCCAGAGCTGACAAAGGGAAAACTTTTACCCTGGAGCAGACACCTTGAATGTAGACTTATAACCTACTGGACTGTGTAAGAATAAACCTTCCTTTGTTAAAGCCATGCACTTTGTGGCATCTCTGTTAGAGCAGTACCAGATGACTAAAACAACTATCAACTAAGAATTCTATATCTAGCAGAAGTAAATATTCATAAACAATAGAAACTAAAACATTCCCAAATAAAGAAAAACTGAGAAAGTTCATCACTAGTAGATCCTCCCTATAAGAAACGCTAATGAGAGATTAAATCCTAATATATCCCATTAAATATGAGACAAAACAAAATTCTGACCTTCAAGCTCAAATGAAATAAACATCTAGGCAGTAATTTGAATTTACACCAAGAAATAAAGAACACTGGTCAAAGTAACTACATAGGTAAACGTAAAGGACAGTATTAACATATTTTTTGGTTATAACTATGTGTTATAATGTATATTTTTATTTTTGTTAAAAGACATATAAATAGCCAAAAATATAAAATGAGTTATAGTTTGTATTTTTTATTTTCTTTGTCCTATGTTTTGGTACTCTATTTTATTTTATTATGATTATAAAGTCTAGTAACTGTTTTGAGTTTTGTCATTGTTAAACATATACATCATACTCTTGTGTAAGTAACACTACAGATGTGATATCTTCCTGCAGGCTTTTGGCATCTGGTTACAAGATTCAAAAGTAAGTTTCCCTACTTTACCTGAATAATCATTTCAGCTGACCCTCAGAGACAATGATCAGGCAGTATTCCGCTAGGAGAGGACACAACAATATCTCCAAAATGAACTCATTGTCTTAAGGTGATGAGAGCCTAGAATCCAGTGTTGGCCTCAGGAATAGAAGACACATCAACATCAAGGATGTCATAAAAAATGAGGTATCAACAATATCAACATGTGAAGCCAAATGAGGTTATAGGAATGAATGTGCTTAAACAGGAGATACGTATGTAGGAAGGTGGGAGACAAATACTCTAAGTTATATGTTCACTAGTAGAAGGTAAGTCTAGAGGACTTGAATACCAGTCAACTACGCCACAAGAAGATGAGGATGAGGAAAGAGTCAAAAAGGACTTGCTTCAAGATTTTAAGCTGGAATGACTGGAGAGAGAGAAGATGAGAGAGGCAGTTTAAGGGGTGAGGTAGTGTGTCCAAGTTGGAATAAGCTTGATTTTGAAGTAACGGAGGGCCACTGACATGAATGATGTAAAGCTAGTAGTTGAAGTAGTTGGAGAAGTGAGACTGGTGTTCCAGGGAGAGATCACTGCTAGAGACAGAGTTGAGAGTCACGTATATGGATGAATTTGGAGAGAAGAAAAGCCAAAGGCTAGGAATGACTATAATTAGGGAATACAAAATTAGAAGAGGAGCTTCTTGAAGAAGACTGTAGAATCTAAGAGTGGGTAAGTTTAGGAGAAGATAATGATTAGGCAAACACCACAATGTGGCGTAGACCTAACTCAGAATGAAAACCACAAAAACACAGAATATATTCTTTTCTTTAAAAATATTATTTCCCTTTAACTATTCCTCTGTGGATGCCTGGGTCTGAAGTGTGCCAAGAAAAATCAAGATTATGCTGGAAGACACAGTACTGCAAGTATATCAGAAGGGGAAGGGACTCAAATGGTACAAGCACAATGAAATGTTCATGATCCATGAAGGAAATATTAAAGAACAAGGCTTTGGTCTAGCCTTTGTTCTTGTTTGTTGGTAGAATGCAATGATTAGGATGTAATCTGATCTTTTAGTATATTCAGCACTGGTGAAGAGGAACCAAGTTGGCTAGGGCTAGGATCCAGTGCCTAGGTCCCTTTCTTTTTCTTCCCTACTCACTTTTCAAAAAATTCTCTTGAAAAATGTTGAGCAGTGTTACAAACATGTAATAGATTTATGGAAACTCAGGACTCAAGTAGCATTAATTTTGAACCATGTACTTGCACAGCATGGAGTAAAGAGAGTGTCAATATTTCCATTTCCTACTTCTGTCTTAATGGGTTTATTATTTGGCTAAAAAGCTAGACTTGAGGCTGTAATGTAGACTATTAGGTGTCAGCTCCAAAACAAATTTGTTTTCATCAAGCTTCAAAAAAAGTCTGTTTATATGTTTTCAAATGAAGTTAAGACTCATTTTCCCTAGTATAAACACATATTTTTGATGCGTTTTCCAACCACAAATAATTGTCATCAAAATAGAAAAATATGCATTAAAATTCTTATTGATTCAGAATATTTTTGGCATTAAGTCACATGCTATAATAGCTCTCACATTCACTTTTCCAGTTGGCTTTTACTTCCCCCTAAAGAGAATCTCTTTGCATACATGTAAATAGCCACTGAAGTAATCATTTTCAGTTGCAGCAGCTTCATTATTGTTTTTCATTCCTGATGTGTTTTGATTAGTTGCTCTAAAATTGTTTGTTACTGCTATACAGTTGAATACGCCAAATAATCATTTTAAAACCTACTTTCAACATGGAGATGATGCCTGAATTAATTTTCTTGGTGGGGATTGAATAACCAGGAACCAACATCTGTTTTAGGAGGTTGTGGCCACTAATTCATTTACATTTTGCTATCAACACCCACTAGTCACAACTACACAACCATGCAACCTTTGTGAGCACTATGTAAAATGATTCACATGCATTGTCCCATTTAATGCTCACAACAGCACTCTGAGGTGACTGCTATTACTATCCTCATTATCTAGGAGAAGAAACAGAGTCTCAGCCAAGTTAGGTGATTTCTTATAAGTCACACAGCAATGCAGTAGCAGAGCTGAGAAAGAAATGCAATTTAGTATGCAATTTAGTCCAGCTCTAAGGTGCATGCTGCTCTATGTCTTGCCTATGTGAGACTGTACTTTTGTTGTTGCTAGTTGCATTCTGGTCAACTCCGAGTCATTGCGATTTCATGGGTAACTGAATGGAAACACTGCCTGGTCCTGTACCACCCCCACGAACAGTTGTGAATCAGATGATGTGATTCATAGGGCTTTTGTTTGGCTGATTTTCTGAAGATTGCCTTTTTTCCTAGTCTGTCATACTCTGGAAGCTCTGCTGAAACCTGCTTTGCATCATAACAACATGAATGTCCCCACTGATGGAGGGGTGGTGGCTGTACTTGATGTGTTTTGGCTGGGAATTGAGCTTGAGTCTCTCACTTGGAAGGTGATAATTCAACCGCTGAACCATCACTGGCATCCTGAGGCTGTGCTAGGCAGCCTAGATAGTCTTAAAAAGGAAAAAATACAGTGGTGAAGGCACTTTCAATATCCAATAAATGTGAGAGTATATTAACATTAAAGACTCAAGCTGTGGGGTGGAGACAATATGCCAGAGTAAATGGATGATTTCTGTGACCCCTCTAACAAAAAATACCACAAAGAACAAGTTAGTCCAGTACATATGGAATCCTAGGAGCCCTGAACGTCAAAAGGAAAGTTGAGAAATTAGACTGAGCAAGGGGGAAGGGATAATAGCACCAGAAGCACATGAGATGCCATGGACCTGACCTGCCAGGAAACAGGCATGGCCAACACATAGTGGGTTGAACATAGGGGTTGGTGGGTGTTCTTTCAGTACAGGCAATTGTCTGGAGAGTACACTGATGCCTCCAGATCCAGTGAGGGACAGCATCAGATCATTGAAAGCTGTCTTTGCATACTGTGGGCAGATCTAAATCTTTCCTTTGATGTGGACTTGTCTCCCTTTTCCCAGTGCTCCCCCCTCCCTTCTCTGAAATACACTCAGTACAAGAGTTTGGCACTATTAACTGAACTGGAAGTAGGACTCTTCAAGCCCACTTTGAGCCACTCTCCTCTCATTTCTCTGCACTGCACCTGGCTCTGGAGTCTGACACCGTTAACTGAGCCAGAAGTAGGACTCCTTAAACCCACTGTGAGCCATTCTCCATGACTCAGAAAGGGAATAGTTTAGCAAATTCAAGGAAGGGGGTGGTGAGAAAAAAAGTATCTTTTTCTGCTGACTACCCTATGCTTTAAAATCAGGGCAGAAACTGTTCATTCACCTAGATTCAGACATAAGGGGATATGACAACCTCACAATTACTCAGAGACAGCTATCACCCCCTGTCTTTCTCAGCAGTTGCAGCCAGACACCTGTGCCTATATCAATCACCCTGCCCATCTAGGACAGTAGACAAGAGCCCTGGACCCCACACTTGCTGACTGGTCACCAAGACACCTGAGCTGAATCCATATAAGTAAAGAAAACTGTACATTGTAAACAAGAAGCTAGAACACAGCAGGCAAACATAAAATAAATAACTACAATTTACTGATGACTTTTGGCTGGAAGGCCCAGTCCATATCAAAACACTTAGAGGGGCAAACAATGATCTCTTCAGAAAACTCCCAAAAGGAGCGATCAAATTTTCCAGAGGAAGAGAACTTTCTGGAATTGTCAAAAGTAGAATACAAAAGATTAATATTAGAACTCTTCAAGAGATGAGGAAGGAAATGAGGCAAAATGCAGAAGAGCTTAATGATAAACTGGACAAGTTGTAAGAAAGCATTAAGTGGCAAGAATTAGAAATTTGTAAAATTAATAACAAAATTACAGAATTAGACAACTCAGTAGAAAGTCAAAGGAGCAGAATTGAGGCAATAGAAGCCTGAAGGAGTGAGATTGAAGATAGAGCATGTGACATCAACTTACCTGAGTAAAAATTAGATAAAAGAATTTAAAAAGAAAAAAACCCAAGAAACACTAAGAATTGTGTGTGCTGTATGGAGAGGCATAATTTATGAGTGACTGGAATACCAGAACAAGGGGATGGAGCAGCAGAAAATTCAGAGAGAACTGTTGAAAATTTGCTGACAGAACACTTCCCTGACAGCACAAAAGATAAGAAGATACCTATCCAAGACACTCATCAAACAAGGTAGAGCTCACAAGAAAGTCACCAAAGCATATTACAATCAAACTTGCCAAAACTAAAGACAAGGAGATACTTTTAAAAATGGCATGGTGTAAACAAAAAATAGCCTGCAAAGTAGAATCTATGCTCAGACTACTCAGTAGAAGCCATGTAAGGAAGAAGGCAATAGGATGACATACAAAGCCTTGAAGGAAAACAATTGCTAGCAAAGAATTACATATCTGCAAAACTGTATCTTGAATATGGTGGAAAAATTAGGACATTTCCCTATAAACAGAAATTTAGGGAATTTGCAAAAACCAAACAAAATTTACAAGAAATACTGAAAGGAGTCATTTGAACAGAAAGCCAGTATCACCAGGTAACAAGCCAAGACCAGAACACAGAACAGAGTAACTGGATATCAACCCATATGGGGAAATCATAAAAATAAATCACAGACAAAACACTGAAAACAGGGAAACAGAGATGTCGTTATGTAAACATTATAATATAAAAAAAGGACCCAAAAGAAAATGTAGTCATAGGTCCTACATATGGAGAGGAAGTTAAGGGATATAAAGAAATGAAAGACTGGTTTAAATTTAGAAAAGTAGGGGCAAATATTAAGGTAACCACAAAGGAAACTATCAATCCTATGCATCAAAATAAAAAAAGAAAAACAAAAACAAGAAAAACATGAAGCCTCAGCAAATACAAAACCACCAATACTGAAAAAGATGAAAACACATAAAGGAAGAAGACTAAGCACAGCAAATTAAATGGAAAAAAGAAAATGTCTACAACACACCAAAAAGACATCAAAATGACAGCACTAAGCTCATACCTGTCAATAATCACACTGAATGTAAATGGACTAAACACACCAGTGAAGATATAGAGAGTGGATGAGTGGATAAAAAAACTGACCCATCTATATGCTGCCTACAGAAGACACATTTTAGATTCAAAGACACAAACTGCAACTCAAAGGACAGAAAGAGTATATCATGCTAACAACACTGAAAAAAAAACAGAAGCAGCAACCCTAATCTCTGATAAAATAGACTTAAATTCCACATTTGTATAAGAAAGGACATTATATAATGCTTACAGTGATCCTACTTGACGGCACTTGGCTTGGCTATCAATATTCAACATAACTATATTAAATATCTATGTACCCGATGGCAGTTTCCAAAATACATAAAACAAACACCTACTGCATTGGGAAACAGAAGTAGACAGCTCCATGACAATAGTAGGGGACTTGAACACACATATCACTCTTAGTGAAGGACAGAACATCTAGAAAAAAGTTCAATAATGGCACGGATGATCTTAATGCCACAGTAAACCAAAACGATGTCATAGGCATGTACAGAACACTCTACCTGACAGCAGCTAAGTATGCTTTCTTTTCCAATGCACATGGAACATTTTCCAGAATCGACCACATAATAGACCACAAAGCAATTGTTAATGAAATTCAAAATATTGAAATATTACAAAGTATCTTTTCAGATCACAAAGCCATAAAAGTAGAAATCAATAACAGAGAAAAGAAGGAAAGGAAATCAAGCACGTGTAAACTGAACAACACCTTGCTCAAAAATGACTGGGTTATAGAAGAAATCAAGAGTGGAATAAAGAAATTCATAGAATTAAATGAGAATGAAACACATCCTACCAGAACTTATGGGACATGGCAAAAGCAGTGGCCAAAGGTCAAATTATCTCAATAAGTACACACATCCAAAAAGAAGAAGGGGCTTAAATCAAAGAATTAACTCTAAAACTCCAACAAGCAGAAAGAGAGCAGCAAAAGAACCATTTGGGCACCAGAAGAAAGGAAATAATAAAAATTAGAGCAGACATAAATGAATTAGAGAATAGAAAAACAATTAAAAGAGTTAACAAGACCAAAAGCTGTTCTTTTTAAAAAAAAGAAAAGAAAACTGATAAACCACTGGCCCAACAGACAATAGAAAAACAGGAGAGGAGGCAAATAACTCAAATAAGAAGTGACATGGGCAATATCACAACAGACTCAACTGAAATTAAAAGAATCATAGCAGAATACTATGAAAAATTGCACTGTAACAAATTGAAAACTTAGAGGAAATGAACAAATTTCTAGAAACCCATCACCCACCAAAACTAACACAAACAGAAGTAGAATAACTAAGTAAGTCCATCACAAAACACGACTTTGGAAAGGCAATTAAAAAACTCCCAATTAATAAAAGCCCTGGCTGTGATGGTCTCACAGTAGAATCTATTAATCTTTCAGAGAAGAGTTAACACCACTATCACTAAAGGTATTCTAGAGCATAGAAAAGGACAGAATACTCCCAAATTTGTTTTATGAAGCCAGTAAAATCCTGATATCAAAAATCAGTAAAGACAGCACAAAAAAGGAAAACTGCAAACCAATATTTCTCATGAACTTACATGGAACAATTCTTAGCAAAATTCTAGTTGAAAGAATTCAACAACACATCAAAAATATAACTGAACATGACCAAATGGGATTCATACAATGGATGCAGAGATAGTTCAGCACTAGAAAAACAATTAATGCAATCAAATACATATATAAGACAAGAACCCCTTGACTTTATCGGTTGATGCAGAAAAGGCATTTGACAAAATCTAACACCCATTCATGTTAAAAACTGTCATCAAAATAAGAGTGGAAGGGAAATTCCTCCATGTAATAAAGGGAATCTATGTAAAACCAATAGCCAACATCTTCCTAAATGGAGTCTGAAATCACTCCCCTTGAGATAGGGAACCAGACAAGGATGCTGTCACCACTTTTATTGAGCTTCATGACAGAGGTTCTAGCCAGAGCAATCAGGCAAGGTAAATAAATAGCATCTAAATAAATGCCACCCCAACAAGGCTGGCAATAATCCCCCAAACAGAAAGTAATACATGTTGGAGAGGTTGATGGGGAGATTGAAACTTGTCTACAATACTAGTGGGAATATAAAACGGTACAACCACTTTGGAAATCTATTTGGCACTTTCTTAAAAAGTTAGAAGTAGAACTACCATAGAATCCAGCAATCCCACTGCTTAGAATATATGCTAGAGAAATAAGATTGGTCACATGAATACATACCTGTTTTTTATTCTATGAACATTTATGTTTAGGTCTTTGATTCATTTTGAATTAGTTTTTGTATATGATGAATGGGGTCCTATTTCACTTTTTTGCAGATGGACACCCAGTTTTGCATACACCATTTGTTAAAAAGACTATCTTTTCCCCATTTGATGGATTTTGAGCCCTTTTTGAAGGTCAGGTGACCAAAGGTGAATGGATTTACATCTGAGTTCTCAATTCTTTTCCATTGGTCAGTGTATCTGTTGTATCAGCATCAAGCTGTTTTGACTACTGCAGCTGTATAGTAGGTTCTGTGGTCAGGTAGTGGGAGTCTTCCTGCTTTATTCTTCTTCAATAGTGCTTTACTTATCTGGGGCTTCTTCCCTTTCTACATAAAGTTAATGATTAGTTTTTCACATCTTCAAAGAATTTTGTTGGTATTTGGCTTGAGATTGCATTGTATTTGTTAATCACTTTGGGTAGAATTCTCATTTTCACAATGCTGAGTCTACCTATTCATGAGCATGGTATGTTTTTCATTTATGTATATCTCCTTTGGTTTCTTTCAGAAGTGCTTTGTACTTTTCTTTATATGGGTCTTTTACATCCTTGGTTAGGTTTATTCCTAAGTATTTTATTTTCAGGGGCTAAACTGTTTTTTTGATTTCCTTTTCATCATTCTCTTTATTGGTGTATAGGAATCTAACTGATATTTGTTTGTCTTTTATCCTGCCGCTCTACCGGATCTTTCTAGCTTTCTTGTGGAGTCTTTTGAGTTTTCTATGTATAGTATCATAGCATCAACCAATAAGGACAGTTTAACTTCTTCATTGCCAAGTTGGAAGCTGTGCATTTCTTTTTACTTGTCTTATGCTCTAGCTAGGATTTCCAATGCAATGTTGTATTGGAGTGCTGATAAGGCTCAGCCTCATCTTGTTCTTAAGAGGAATATTCTCAGCTTGTCCCTTGAGAATGGTGTTGGCTGGTTGGTTTTGCATCGATATCCTTTATTATGTTGAGTAATTTCCCTTCTATATTTACTGAGAGTTTTTTTTATCAGGAAGGGTGTTGGACCTTGTTGAATGCCTTTTTCGCATTGATTAACATCAATTTCTTTTATTTATTTACTGGATTGCATTGATTGATTTTCTAATGTTCAACCATACTTGCATACCTGGCACAAATTCTACCTGGTCATGGTGTATTATCTTTTTGATATGATACTGAAGTCTTTTTGCTAGAATTTTGTTAAGAATTTTTACATCTATACTCATGAGAGATACCAGTCTATAACTGTCTTTTTCTGTGGGGTCTCTGCTTGGTTTTGGTATCAGAGCTATGCCGGCTTCATAGAATGAATTCAGAAGAATCCCTTCCTTTTCCACATTCTGAAATAGTTTGAGTAGTACTAGTGTAAAGTTTTCTCTGAATGTTTGACAAAATTCTCCAGGAAAACCATCTGTGCCAGGGCTTTTTTTCTGTTTGAAGATTCAAACATTTTATTTTGCTTTCAGTGAAAATTTACAATCCAAGTCAATTTGTCATATAAATCCCCCACATCTATCTCTTCAATTCTAGAAAGCAAATTACTCCTTTCTACCCTGTATTTCTTATATCCATTCAACCAACTCTTGTTGGTGCCTCTCCACCATCCCATCATACCTCTGGCTGGACAGGAGCTGTGCTGACAACCTTGTGTATGTATTTAAGCCAAGAAGCACACATTTCACCAACATCACTCTATGACTTATAGTCCAGTCCAGTCTTTGTCTGGAGAGTTGGTTTCTGTACTGGTTTCAGGTCTGGGCTAGCAGAGACTCCGGGGACCATGTCCTCAGGAGATTTTCCAGTCTCTTAAACCATCAAGTCTGCTCTTTCAATAGAGCTCTACATCTGCACTCCCATTTTTCTCTCTCTACGTCAGGGACTCTAGGTTGTGTTTCCTGTCAGAGCAGTCATTGGTGATGGCCAGAAACTGTCTAGTTCTGGTCTCATGATGATGTAGCCTCCTGATCATGTGGTCCTCTCTGTCTCCTGGCCTTATATTTTCCATGTGTCTTTGATATTCTTCGTTATCCTGTTCTCAGTGGATTGAGACGAATTGATGCTACTCAGGTGGAAGCTTGCTAACTTTTAAGACCCCAGATACTACTCACCAAAATGGGATGAAGAGCATTTTCTTTCTTTCTTTTTTATTATGATTGAGTGAAAATATACAATCCCATATAAATTTACATACCTGCCAATAAGCGGCTCCCACTGCTCTCCCTGCCCAGTGACAGGACACTCCTCCTCTCCATTCTGTACATGTCATACCCTCCTAACAATCTCCTTTCCCCTCCTTTTTACCCCCCTCGGCGTCCAGTAAGAGGTCAGCCAGATGACATTCTATAGATGCATAGAACCACAAAATGCACACATGATACGATCACTCTGTGTCACTAAGTCCAATCCATTTCTGTCCGAAGAGTTGACGTCCGTTATGAGTTATGGACAGGGGCAGAATGAAACAGTCTCAGTAGTATTGGAGATAACTCTTATCTAAAAGCTTGGTAGAATTCTCTGGTGAATCCAATGGGGCCCGGGCTTTTTTAGGTTGGCAATTTTTGGATGACTTTTAAAATCTCTTCCTTTGTGATTTTTTTTTAAGTTGTTCTACTTCACCTTGAGATAATTTTGATAGGTGATATGAATCTAAAAATTTGTCCATTTCCTCTAGGTTTTCAAATTTATTAGAGTACAGTCTTTCATAGTATTCTGTTATGATATTTTTGATTTCTGTTAGATCTGTTGTGACAATTCCTCTCTCATTTCTTATTTGGGTTACTTGTTTCCTGTTTTTCTTTAGTAAGTTTAGCCAATGGTTTGTCAATTTTGTTGATATTTTCAAAAAACCAGCTTTTGGTCTTTTCCATTTTTTCAATTGTTCTTCTATTCACTAATTCATTTAGCTCCGTTCTAATGTTTATGATCTGTTTTCCTCTGGTGCCTGAGGGCTTCCTCTGTTGTTCTCTCTCTACTTGTTCAAGCTGTAGGGTTTGATCTTTGGTTTGGGTTCTTTCTTGCTTCTGGATGTGTGCATTTATAGAGATAAACTCACCTCTCAGCACTGCTTTGGCTGTATCCCATAGGTTCTGGGAGGAAGTGTTTTCATTCTCCTTAGAATCCATAGATTTCTTTATTTCATCTTTAATTTCTTCTATAATCCACGGCTTTTTGAGCAAGATCCACTTTCTATCTTTCTTTTTCTGGTACTGATTTTGACTTTAATGGCTTTGTGGTCTGAGAAGATGCTTTGCAATAATTCAGTGGTATGGATTTTGCTGAGATTTGCTTTATGCCCTATCACATAGTCTATTCTGGAAAATGTTCCATGTGCAGTGGAGAAGAAGTTATAGTTGTCTGCTGATGGATAGGAAGTTCTGTATATGTCAATGAGGTCTAGTTGGTTAACTGTGGCAATAACATCTTCTGTGTCATTATTGAGCTTCTTTCTAGATGATCTGTCCAATGTTGAGAGTGGAGTGTTGAAGTCTCCAACTATTCTTGTGGAGTGATCTATCTCATTTTTTAGTGTAGTCACTGTTTCTTTGACGTATTAAGATGCTCTAGTATTGGGTGCATAAATATTTAATGTTGTTAAGTCCTGGTTGTGTATTGAACCTTTCAGCAATAGTGTCCATCCTTATCCAAGATAGTGGATTTTACATTGAAATCTGTGTTATCTGAGATTAGTATTGCCACACCTGCTCTTCATTGTGTATTGTTAGCTTGATATATATTCTTCCATCCTTTAATTTTCAGTTTGTTCATATCTTTAAGTCTAAGGTGAGTTTCTTGTAAACAATATATGGACGAGTCATGTCTCTTGATCCAAGATGCCACTCATTGTCTCTATACTGGATTATTCAGTCCACTCACATTCACATTCAATGTAATTATTGATAGGCATGTGTTTAGTGCTGTCATTGTTATACGTTTATTTTTTTGTGGATTTTTCTCTGTTCTTATTCTGTTCTGGGACATTCTTCTTTATGAGTTGGTTTTTCACCTTTTCATGGTTGGTTTGGTGGTTGTTGAGACTCCTGTATTAAGTTTTTTGATTTGATATATTGCGTCTTTACTGTGCTTTGCAGCTGCCCTTGTAATCCCTCTTAATAGTCTATGTTTAAAACCAATTTTAATTACTACAAGTCTTGTTAACTTCCTCTCCATCTGGAAGGACTATAATGACTGTACTACATCCCTCTTTTTAATATGATGACATCATAGTTTTCATGATATGATCACTGGCTCACTTCTTTTAATATTACAGCTTTGATTGAGTTTGGAGCCTCCCCTAACTGAGTAGGTTTCTGGATGATGTGTCCTGTATTTCCTCCTAAAATATAAAATTAATAGTTTTGTTCTTCTAAGCCAAGAGCTTCTTTCAGTATTTGTTGTAGCCTTGGTTTGGTTTTTACAAAATCTCTGAGTTTCTGTTTATCTGCAAATGTCTTGATTTCATTTTCATATTTGAAAGATCGTTTTGCAGGATATATAATTCTTGGTTGGAAGTTCTTCTCCTCAAGGCTTTGAAGGTGTCATCTCATTGGCTCCGTCTACATTCCAGCATCGTTTCTGCTGAGAAAACAGACAGAGTTTCTCTCTGAATGTTAGCTTTGCTTTGAGTCTTGCTGTCTTTAAGAGTTTCTACTTGTGTTTCATTTTGCTAATTGTAGTCTTTCTTTTGAGATCTATATTGAGTGGTGTTCAATATACATCTTGGATATCTATATTTTCTTCTTTCATAATTTTTTGGAAGTTTTCTGTC
Organism: Heterohyrax brucei; assembly: GCA_028571685.1. Taxonomy (NCBI): domain Eukaryota; kingdom Metazoa; phylum Chordata; class Mammalia; order Hyracoidea; family Procaviidae; genus Heterohyrax; species Heterohyrax brucei. The sequence goes on from CM053166.1 coordinate 148,743,950, forward strand.
AGCAGCTGAGCCACAATGCTCTCTGTGTTCTCAGGTGTCCCACGCTGTTCAGGAACTCCAATTAATCATAGATTGTTCCTCTTAATAGAGTCCCACAGGCTTCTTAATGCTTCTTCATTTTTCTTGCTTCTTTTTTCTGATTTCTCATCATAGATGCTGGAGTCAGTAGCTCTGTCTTCTAAATCAGAAAGTCTATTTTTCATTTGTTCAATTCTGTTTTCTTGGTTTTGAACTGAATTCTCTATCACTTTGGTTTTATTATTGATTGGTTGGATTTGAGAGTACTGGCGATCCGTCAGATCAAACAGCTTACTTAATTTTTCATTTTGCTCTGCTGCATTTTGTATAAGGCCCAGGAGGGGTCTCTATATAATTCTTTTGTACTGTCCCTCTGATAGTTCAGAAAGGCTTCTTCATCTGGGAAGTTCTTTAGATCTTTCTTTTGTGGGCCTTCTGAAGCCATAGGTGAATTCTTCGTAATGTTCAGGTCCAAAGTTTGTTGCTTTTTTGGCATCTGGAAGTTGTTTTGTTTCTCCATTGTTACCTTAATGGGATCTAGAGCTCAATCTGAAAAGGAAGTTGATCACCAGACACCTCTATATACTGCAGTGGCTGGGCTCCATGGAATCTCTGCGATAGTGGGCTCCACCTCCTGTTTGGCAAAGACACAGCCCCACTTATAGAGTCACTGGCGAGCCATCAGCTGACCCCATAACATGAGACAGTAAAGGCTGGAAGAGATGCTGTATGGATGCACACAGTTATTTCTCTACTGAAAGGTAAAAGGTATCTGACAGCTTCCAAAACTAGTCAGGCTTTCAGGTGTCCAAGTCCCACTTCCCAGCTGGAAAAGTAAGCACCTCTATATCAAAGACTGCTTTACTGCTGGAAAAGCGCTCTCTGGGCAGGCACTGCCTCCTAGCCTGGGAATTAGGTCCAGCTCAGGCCTCCGTATAGGGAATACTGCCTCCCTGAATCAAGATGGCATCCTACACAAGATCTGCAGCCCACCTTGGAAAAGGCTGTTCAGTGGAGGAAATTCAGAGATTTCAAGAGAGAGAGTTCAGAGGTACTAAGTTACACAGATTCCAAGGTCAGGCTCTCAAAATGTGGTGACTCTGCTCGTTCATCTTGTCAGCAGTGCATCTGAGCCTTGCTGTCAGTCAATCTTCAGCCCCTCCTGCCAGCTAAAACAGAAAAAAAAAGTTAAAATGGCAATTTACCTTCAGTCCACAGAACCGACACTTATAAAGGGCGGGGGTCTGTGAAAGAGAAAAAGTTTTCTGCTCAGTGGTATGTAGACCAAATAGGCAGCACTACACCATGTCCTAGGGCTCACTAGGTGTCCAGAAGGCTTCATTTCATTACCAATTCAGGTCTTGGTTTCCGGAGGGATTTAGGAAGACATGGGTTTAGTCTGCCATGTTGACTCCACCTGTATTTTCTTAAAAAAAGGAACAACTTAGCTTTTCCAATTGACCTAGGTGTTCTCTGAAGTTATGGTCCTCAGACCCATATCCCTGCTACTCTGACCTTCAAAATGTTGAATTGCATTTAGGAAATCTGTTAGGTTTTGGTTTGATTCAGCAGTGTTAATCTACCTTTTAGTACATGTCTTCACTTCCTTCATTAACCCAATTCCTATTTACTATCTAATCTGTGAATACCCCTCTCACTTCCTCCCCTCCCTTGTAACCATCAAAGATTATTTCCTTCTGTGCTTAAACCTCTTCCTGAGTCCTTATAATACAGGTCTCATACAATATTTGCCCTTTAGCAGATGGCTAATTTCCTCAGCATAATCTCTTCCAAATGACTCCATGTTCTCAGATATTTCCCAAGTTCATCATTGTTCTTTATCATTGCATCGTATTCCATTGTGTGAATACACCATAGCTTGCTGTTCCATTAATCTTCAACAGATTAGGCACCTAGGTAGTGCCTGTGCTGCTTGGGGGTGTAATGTTCAGCACATAGTTCAGGTAGGCAGGAAGGAGTGGGGAGGCTTTGATGTGTGGAGCTAAGATGAGTATGGTAAAGAATTGAGGGGGAAGAGAGAAACAGGAGCTTAAGACTAGCAAACAAAGAAAAAGTTTACTAAGGAAGCTTACCACTGGAGTGAAGAGATGAGAAACTGAGAAGTGAAGAGGAGCAAAAGGAAAAAAATCAATTAAGAGATAAAAAATAACTATATAAGAATTTGGAAAAGAAAATGAAGACCCCCAGGGTTCTACTAGTGGGCTGTGATGGCCAAGGAAGTGTCTCCCAGCCTTCCCAGTATAGCCTAGCTAAAAGGCACCCAGATGTCAGACAGTGTCAGGTATTCAAGAGACAGGAAAATAAGGTGAATATAGAGAGATAAGAACTGAGAAATGAAGAAATACAGCAAGCAAAAATGAGGAAAACAGGAAAAAGAGAAAAGATAAAAAGTAAGAATGAAATAAAATAAGATTCCAATTATGCAGGGGCACAGACTGGGTGCATAGGTCCTAAGCTGTGCAGTATGGTTCAGCTAGAAGGGACTTTTAGGCCACTAAAATAAAAAGAACTAAGCAGAAAAAACAAAGCAAGCAAGCAACCAAACAACAACAACAAAACAAACCCCAAGGATCCCACTAGCATGGTGTCACTGGATAGTGGAGTGGTTTTGCACTTGAACAGTATTTCATCCCCTTTGCCGAAGAGGCAAAGACAACACTTTAGACAAAGATTTGATTAAGGGACAGAGTGATTCAGGTGGTATGTGTACTTATGGTTTAACATATGTATGAGGCTGTCCAACCGGTCTCCTTTTAGAGGGGAGAGGAGAGGTTAGAAAGGAGTAGATAGCTATCAGTTGAGTGAATACCAGAACTAAAGAGTGGAGGGGTTAGTATGCTGTCACAGGGTGAGGAGAACAGATAGGGTTGCATAGAGGCAGGTGCTCAGGGTTTTGTATGGCAAATCGGCTTGGGTTGTAAAGTTTCACTTAATCACAATAAAAACTTAAAAAAAGAAGAAGAGAAAGAAGGCACACAGAACCAGATGTTTGAGTGAAAGGAGCAGAGTTGGTAGAAGGCACAGAAGAAACCAAAAGAAACAGAAAAAAAGCAACGCCAGGAAAGAAGGAAGGAAGGAAGGAAAGAAGGAAGGAGGGAAGGAGGGAAGGAAGAGAGGGAAGGAAGGAAAAGAAAAAAGAAAAAGAAAAATCTCATTGCTTTCAAGTCAATTCTGATTCACAGTGACCACATAGGACAAAGTAGAAGGGCAACATCTGGTTTCCAAGGAGCACATGGTGGATTCCAACTGCCAAACTTTTTGGTTAGTAGCTGTAGCACTTAACCACTACACTACCACTAGTTAGAGCCAAGTGGCAGTCAGAGAGACAGCCAATGTGGTGAGGTGAATCCAGTCAGCTGAGGGCAAAGGAGTTTCCTCCTCTCCAAGAGACTGGATGGTGGGAAGCAGAAGTTGAGGTGCAGGGGTGGTGGGGACGGGGGTGGGGGTGGGGAGATTGGGAAGGGTATATCGCTAGTTACTGCTTGTTCTATGTCCTGCTGATCTCCTGAAGCTGCTTTCATGTTCTACTTGTTCCATGAGTCTCTGATGTGGGTGGTGCAAATCCAAGCAAGACAGAACTTGCCCTTCTCCATCAGTGGCACTGCTGTAGCAGCTAACCAGAAGGCATAGGAGATAGAACAGTGGGAAGAACATGAAACATGGGAAAACGTGTTTTGCTGATTATCATGCGCTTTGTCGCCTCCTGGAATTTGCATGAATCTGCTTTCCAGTACTCCCTATCTGTCGATCTTCTATGGGAGTCCAAGATGACAAATCTGTGCTGGGTTAGCTGATAGGGAACTTCTGCTTGAATCTCTTCTCACTCTTTGCTCTCCATCAGTTTCTTATTCCATTTGGTGTTTGACTAAGATTTTTAACTCTTTGATATTTCACGTTCCAGGATTGATGTTTGTGTCTGTTTGTCTTAATTTTTCAGGCCCTTGCTGTGGAGGGCTGGCAAGGTGCTTCTGTCTGTGGGGCCATGTTGGCTGGAAGTGGCCAAATAAATTTTAAAGTGGATTTTGAAAAGGTTGAAGGCCAAGAAATAGTGGAGAATAAAAGATCTACTGTTGTGAGACGCTGTCAAGTCAGTTCTGACTCAGACACACTACATAAAACCGAATGAAACACTGCCAAGTCTTGCACCATCCTGACACAATTCTTGTTATGTTTGAGCTCATTGTTGCAGCCACTGTGTGAATCCATCTCATTGAAGGTCTTCCTCTTTTTCTCTGACCCTGTACTTATCCAAATATGATGTCCTTCTCCATGCACTAGTCTCTCCTGGTGACATGTCAAAAGTATATGAGATGAAGTCTCCTCATCTTTGCTACCAAAGAGCACTGTGGCTGTATTTCTTCCAAAACAGACTTATTTGTTCTTCTGACAGTTCATGGTATATTTAATATTCTTCACAAACACCGTAATTGAAAGGCACCTGTTCTTCATCAGCCCTCCTTTATTCATTGTTCAGCTTTCACATGCATATGCGGTGGTATCTCATTGTAGTTTTGATTCAGATTTCTCTAATCGTTAATGATGGTGAGCATTTCCTAGGGTGACTTCCAGCTGTCTGGTTGTCTTCTTTGGAGAAGTGTCTGTCCATATGCTTTGTCCATTGTTTAATTGGATTATTTGTCTTTTTCTTGTTGATACTTTGCAGTACCTTGTAGATTATGGAAATTATATGTCAGTCAGATACCTGACTGACAAATATTATTTCCCAGTCTGTAGGCAGTCTGTTAACTCTCTTGATAGTCTTTGGATGAGCATAAGTATTTGATTTTTAGTAGTTCCCATTTATCTATTTTCTCTTCTGCTGTTTGTGCATTGTTAGTAATATTTTGTAGTCTGTTTATGTCATGTATTAGAGCTTCCAGTGTTGCCCTTAATTTTTATTCTATAATCTTTATCGTTTTAGTTTTGATATTTAGATACTTGATCCATTTTGAGTTAGTTTTTTGTGTAAGGTGCAAGATATGGGTCTTGTTTCAGTGTTTTTGCAGACAGATATCCAATTTTGCCAACACTATTTGTTAAGAGATCATTTTCCCCCAGTTCACAGCCTTTGAGCCTTTGTCAAATATCATCTGTTCTTAGGTAGACAGTGTTATTTCGGGATTCTCTGTTCCATCCCATTGGTGTATGTATCTGTTTTTGTACCAATACTAGACTGTTTTGACTACTGTGGCAGTATAGTAGGTTCTAAGGTTAGGTAGCATGAGACCTCCCACTGGATTCCTCTTCCTCAGTAGTGCTTTACTTATCCGGGGTTTCTTCCCTTTCCAAATGAAGTTGATGACTTGTTCCTCCATCTCATGAAAAAAACGACATTAGAATTTGTATTCAGATTGCATTGTATGTATAGATAATTTTCAAAATAGACATTTTCACAATGCTAAGTCTTCCTATCCATGAACAATATAAGTTTCTCCACTTGTGTAAGTCTCCTTTGGTTTCTTGCAGTAAGGTCTTGTAATTTTCTTTGTGTAGGTCTCTTACATCTGTGGTTAGATTTATTCCTAGGTATTTTATCTTCTTGGAAGCTATTGTAAATGGTATTGATTTGGTGATTTCCTCTTTGATGGACTCTTTGTAGGTATAATGGAATTCTACTGATTTACTTATGTTTATCTTGTATCCTGATACTTTGCTGAATTCTGTTAGTTTCAGTAGTTTATAGATTCTTTAGGGTTTTATGTGTATAAGATCATATCATCTGTAAATAGAGTTACCTTTACTTCTTACTTCTTTACTGATGCAGATGTCCTTTATTTCTTTATCTTGTCTGATTGCTCTAGCTAGAACCTTCAGCACAATGTTGAATAAAAATGGTGACAGTGGGCAGACTTGTGTGGTTCCTGTTCTCAGGGGGAGTTATTTCACTCTTTCCATTCAGAATGATGTTGACTTTGCATAGATGCCCCTTATTATGTTGAGGAATTTCCCTTCTATTCCTATTTTGCTCAGAGTTTTTAACATGAATGAGTATTGGACTTTTTCAAATGCAGTTTCTGTATCGGTTGATAAAATGAAGTGATTCTTACTTTTTGTTTCTTCTATGTGGTTGACTACATTTTTTATCTGATGTCGAACCATCCCTGCATCCCTAGTATGAATCCTGTTTGGTCATTATGAATTATTTTTTTGATGTGTGTTGAATTCTATTGACTAGAATTTTGTTGAAGATTTTTGCATCTAAGTTCATGAGAGCTATTGGTTTATAATTTTCTTGTGCTATCTTTATGTGGTTTTTGTATCAGAGTTATAATGGTTTCATAAAATGAATTTTGGAGGGTTCCTTCCCTTTCTGTGCTGTGAAATATCTTTCATAGAATTGGTATTAACTCCTCTTTAAAAGTTCGTGATAATTTTGGTAGGTAATGTAGTTGTAGAAATTTGTCCATTTCTTCTGGATTTTCCACTCTATTAGAGTACAATTTTTCATTGTATTCTGTTATGAATCTTTTATCTGTGGTTGAGTCTGTTGCAAAATCGCCCGTCTCATTTCTTATTCGAGTTGATTCCCTTCCTGTTTTTCTTTTGTGAGTTTGGCCTATGGTCTATAGATTTTGTTGATCTTTTCAAAAAAACAGCTTTTAGTTTTGTTAATTCTTTCAGTTGTTTTCTATTTGCGAATTCATTTAGTTCTGTTCTAGTTTTTTCTTCTGGTGCCCAAGGGGCTTTTCAGTTGTTCTCTTCCTACCTGTTGGAGTTGTAGGGTTAATTCTTTGATTTGTGCTCTTTCTTCATTTTGGATGTGTGCATTTATTGAGATAAGTTGACCTCTGAGCACTGCTTTTGCTGTATCCTATAGGTTCTGATAGGATGTATGTTCATTCTCATTTGCTTCTGTGAATTTCTTTGTTGCATCCTTGATTTCTTCTATAACACAGGAATTTTTGAGCTACCTGTTCAGTTTCCATGAGTATGGGTTTCTACCTATGTTTTTTCTGCTGTTGATTTCAACTTTTATGGCTTTATGGTCTGAGAAAATGCTTTGTAACATTTCAGTGATGCTTTTATTTTGTTGAAAATTGCTTTATGGCCTAATACTTTGCCTATTCTGGAGAATATTCCATGTGCATTGGAAAAGAAAGTATACTTGTCTGTTGTTGCATGGAGAGTTCTGTATGGGTCTATGAGGCTGAGTTGGTTGATTGTCTCAATAAGATCTTCTGTATCTTTATTAAGCTTCTTTATGGAGGTTCTGTCCATTACTGAAGTCTTCTACTGTTATTGTGATCTATCTTACTTTTCAACATTGTCTGTGTTCGTTTGATGTATTTAGATGCTCTGATATTGGATATGTAAATAGTTAATATTGTTATATCTTCCTTATGTATTGAACCTTCAGCAATAAGTAGTGACCAACCTTGTCCACAATGGTGGATTTTACTTTAAAGTCTATTTTATCTAAGATTAATTATTGCCACTCCTGCTGTTCTTTGCATGTTGTTAACTTGGTATATATTTTTCCATCTTTTGAATTTCATTTTGTTCATATCTTGAGTCTAAAGTGTGTTTCTTATAAGCATCACATAGAAACTCCTATTTTTTGATACAACCTGTTACTCTGTCTATTTATTGGTGCATTTAATCCATTTACATTGAGTGTAATTATTTATAGGTATGAATTTAGTATTGTCATTTCACTGTCTTTTTTTGTGTTGTTGACAGTTTCTTTGTCTCACTTAATATTCTGTTCTGAGTCATTTTTCTTTATGGATTTTCTTTTCATCCTTTTCAATGTTGGTTTCATATCTGTTGAGGCTTCTAGATTGTGTTTCTTGTTTTGATGTGTAGTATTGTTAGTTTGCTTTGTGGCTACCCCACTACTTCCCTCTAATGTTTTAAGTTCAAGCTAGTCTTTAACTTCTTTGTATTACCTTGACTTCCTTTCCATCTGAAAGGCCTGTGAATGCATTTATTGTCCTTCTTTTTAGTATAATGTCATAATTTACATACTGACATCTCTGTTTCCCTAATTTTAATATTTTAGCTTTGATTGAGCTTTGCGACATCCCAGACCAAGTTGGACTTGGATGCTGTGTCCTGCATTGTACCTTTGAGTATATGTCTGATTTATTGATTTTCTGTTCAAAGAACTTCCTTCAGGATTTCTTGTAATTTTATTTTTTGCAAAGTCTCTAAGCTTCTGTTTATCTGGGAATTTTCTAATTTCACCATTGTATTTGAGAGGCAATTTTGCAGGATACATAATTCTTGGCTGGCAGTTTTATTCCTTTGAGGCTTTGCATGTGTTATCCCATTGCCTTCTTGCCATCATGGTTTCTGGTGAATAATTGAAGGTCAGTCTGAAAGATTCTCCTTTGTAAGTTAGTTTTTATTTAAGCTTAGCTGCCTTTAAAACTCTCCCCTTATGTTTCATTTTGTAAGCCAAGCCAAGTGCCGTTTAGTTGGAGCCGACTCCTACTCTGGGGATTAGTTCATTTTGTTAAGTTTTATTATAACATGTCTTAGTGTCTTCCTTTTGGTATCTACCTTTTGTGGAGTTCAATGAGCATCTTGGATAAATGTCTTCTCATATTTCATGACGTCAGGGAAGTTTTCTGTCAGGAAATCTTCAAAAATTCTCTCTTAATTTTCTGCTATTCCCTCCCTGCGCTGGTACTCCAGTCACTTGTAAAGTATTTCTTTTGATAGAGTCCCATGTAACTTGTAATGATTCTTCATTTTTCTTAATTCTTTTATCTGATTTTTCTTCATAAATGCTGGTGTCAGTTGCTTTATCTTCAGTCTCACTAATTTTGCATTCCACTGCCTATATTCTACTCCCTTGGTTTTCTATTGAATTGTCTAACTCTGTGATTTTATTGTTAATCTGCTTAATTCCAGATCTTCATTGCTTTAGCAATTCTTGTAGCTTGTTTAATTTTTCATTTTGTTTTGTTGCCTTTTGTCTTATTGCCATCCTAATTTCTTGAAGGGTTCTGTGCATAACTGTTTTGTATTCTACCTCCAATAATTGCAGGGGGCACTTCTTCATCTGGGAATTTTTTTAATTCTTTATTTTGGGAGTTTTCTGGAGCCATGGTGATCTACTTCTTTAAATGATTAGAAATTGGCTGTTGTCTGTGAGCCATCAGAAAGGTGTTGTGATTTGTTAGGTTATTGCAATATAACACACACAGACACACACACACATTTTGGTTTTGACTTTCCCAGTAGTTTAGTCATTTGAGCTAGAGTGGTTATAGGGCCCTTAAGAATTCCTATGTCCTGTCACCCAATGGTTGTAGTAATGACTGCACTGATAGATGTAGCAGGAATTGCTGACTCAGGACAGCCAGTGGAACTCTTCTTCCAGCCCTCTCTTTGTTTCTCTCCCCAGGTCTTGTAGAAAATCTCAGGGCACACATGAGAAATTCTAGTGCTGTAGAATTTAGAGTCAGGTGTAGAGCAGAGAAGGGAGGAGGAAATGGCTGCGTATGGGGAATGAAGTCAATGCACAGGAAAGGTTTGAGTCACAAAAAATGTTGATTGTGATGTTCCAGTAGGTGCAGCAATCTGCAGTGCACGGGAGGCAGTGGAACTTGTCTTCTACCCCTCTCTTTGTTTCCCTCTCTGAGTCTGGGAGAAAAGTTCAGGACACACAAGCAAAATGTCCCACTTCAGCCCAGGTAGTGCACTACAATTTAGCCACAGGTATAGAGTAGAGAAGGTAGGTGGGAAAGACCTGGGATAGGGAGGAAGATCAGCATGTAGGAAAGGATTGAGCCCTGAGGAATCATGAGACTTAACTTTAGACGGTCATGTAAAATTTGCCTGGGGCTCTGTACCTGCAGTGATCCACAGCTGAGGGGTGCCAGCAGAGGTTTTCTTCTACCTTTTGATTTTTTTCCCTCTCTGAGTCTGGGAGAAAAGTTCGGGGATGACATGTACAGTCCCACTTTTTGCCCATGTAGTGCACTAGAATTTAACCTCCAGTGTAGGCACAATGGTTAAGTGCTATGTCTGCTAACTAGAAAGTTGGCAGTTCAAATCCACTAGGCGCCCCTTGGAAATTCTGTGGTGTATTTCCACTCAGTCCTATAGGGTCTCTATGAGTTGGCATTGACTTGGTTTGTTTGGTAGCTCAGAGAGGGGAGGAGGGAAGGGCTCTGTTATACTTGCCTGCCAGCTGCCTCTGTGTTCTCCAGGTGCAGCTGTCCTAAGCACAGCTTCTCAACTGAGACACTCACCACTCAGGTGTCATTGCTCAATATGACAGCCAGCCCAAAATGCACTCTCGGGTGCAGTAGTACCAGTCCGAGCCTCCCAGATGACAAAGATGTCTTCCACACCTACACTGCCTCTCTGTTGCACACCAGCAGACGTGATTTGCTTCTTTCAAAACTAGTTGTTCACCATCTTGTCCCTCAGTCCAATCTCACAACTTTTCACCTGATCTTGGCACTCCTAGAATGTACTTTTTGTTCTGTTAAGTTGTTTTTCAAGGCCTTATTTCTTAGAAGGATCAGAAGTGACATATGGCTAGTCTGCCATCTTAGCCCTGCCTCCTGTAATGTTCTTTTTGACAACGAATGCAACACCAATGCTCTTCAAGTTGCAGTATCTGGCATAGTAGGCCATATGACTGTCTGATTTGAAATTGCCAATACAAGTTATTGTAGCTCACAAATGCCTAGGGTGGAAACCAGTTGTTTGTTGGAAAATCTATGGAGTCATTCTACTCTGTTCTATAGGGTTTCTATAAGTTGAAGTAAACTCGATGGCAGTGGGTTTATGCCTAGGTTATATTTTGTGTTCCATTTCATTTTTGACATTTTCCAATTTTTCCTTCGTTGACACTTCATATATTTCATGTTTTGATTAGTAACCGATATTTGTAGCTGTTTTCATTTTAAGTTATGTCTCATCAATAAACAAATGTCCTGAATGCTTGTCTCCATCTGTGTTATTAAGGTTGACTCTACTTTGAGGAGGCAGCTCTTCTCCAGTCGTAATTAAAGAGTCTTGTGACCTGAGGGCCTCAATTTCCAGTGCTGTATCAGGCAATATTGTGTTGGTGTTCATCAGGTTTTCACTGGTCCGTTTTTTCAGAAATAGATTGCCACATCTTTCCTAGTCTGTCTTAGTCTGTAATCTCCATCCTAACATGTCTACTATTGGTGATCTTGCTGGCATTTGAAATATTGATGGCAAAGTTTCCAGTATTACAGCATTATACATGCCACCACTGTATGACAACATATAGTGGGAGAAACTTCCTAAACTGAGGAAATACCATTCTCCAGAGTGGAGATGATTACTATGATTAAAGAGAGAATGTCCATTCAACAGTAGTCAGAAATTAGAATAACAATGTTGTCAGTAAAAAAACTGAAACAAAGCAATCCCATTGCCATCAGGTTGATTCTGACTTACAGTGACCCTGTAGGACAAAGTGAAATTGCCCCATAGGATTTCCAAGGAGGCCTGGTGGATTCAAACTGCCAACCTTTTGGGTTAGCAGCTATAACTAGTAACCACTGTGACACTAGGGTTTTCATAGTCAAGGGCTCTGAAAATCAGATAAAGAGTTTTGAATTTGATATTCTAGGGATTGAGACCTACAGGAACACAACTCACAGGTGTTGCAGTTTATACTACTTACTTACTGTGTTACATTTTTCAGGTTACTACATCTTTGTGTGCTTCAGTTTTCTCATCTGTAAAATAGAGATAATAGTACAGTATCCATCTCACAGGGCTGTTGTAACACTTAAGATAATACAACAAAGTGCTTGACACAGTGCCAGTCATGTAGAATATTATTATTATTGTCATCATTCTAATGCAAACACCTTTGTATGTTATTTATTATGAGTATTTTATGTTTGCTAGTAAAAACTGTGGCTAAGTGGAGTTTTGGTTGAGATTTTTGGATGCTGATGGGGAAGAGAGTTAATCCATTCACAGGGCAGTAAACATGACTCACCACTTTCATTGGATTGCCCATATACATGCTGATACTAGTTACTACAGGATGCAGTATTTCTGCCTTCCTGGATTCAGGAGAACTTGGCACAATGGGGAGAGTGGAGAAGGAAAAAACAGACCATCTGAAGTTTTCAAATTTAGGCACATAAAGGAAGCTCTGGACATACACTACTACAGTCTTTTACATGGAATTTCCTGAGTGTAATCTCGCTCACACCATTAAAACTTAATAGTTTTAGCAACTAGCTGATAAAGCAAGCCATGAGGGAGGAAAACTGAAGGTAGCAGATGAAGTCAAGGTTATCATGACCATGTTGAGCCTTAATTTCTTGGTGACCATGTGTGGCAGACAAGGAAGAAGAGGATGCTGTAACTCAGTACAAATCTGTTCACTAGGATAATTCAGGATATCTTGGACAGGTGGTACTTGAAAGTCAGCTAGGTCATCATGGAATCAGTCTGTCCGCAGGCAGTGGAGGCCCCAGCCACTAGACTTGGTTTTTATCTTTGGGAGAGGGTTTGACCAGAGTGAAACTGGAGGCCTGAAAAGCACCATTTTCAAACAACAGGGAAGATTGAAGTAGGCAGTCAGGACTAATTCTATTTCTTTACCTGTTTATCTTAAAATGTCTGGCTTCCTAGCACCACCTGGCTCAGTATATCACACATTAACTTATAGGAGCCACTATGATAAAATCTGTGCAGTCTTCTTCTTAAGATCATCAAAAAAGTGGAGGTGCCAGTTCAATGATCCCCTGCTTAGGTGGCAGCCAGGAGCCTCTGGATCCCAGTACCCGAAGTATTTTTCCCCTGAACCCCTGAGGCCTGGTGCCAGATGCATGCCCCCACAATTGTCCACATTGTTTCTTCCCTCACACCTACCCCTTCACTGGCATGTAGCCTCTCTCTAAAAACCCCTGCTTGTGGACAATAGGTGGCAGATTTTTGAGGACAAGGATTCCTCTCTGTCCTTTTGCATGCCAACTTGCAAATAAACACTTGATTATGTTACCCAACCTCCTGTCTCAGAGATTGGCTTCATGGCAGCTGTCATGAACCTGGAGTTTGTCTGGTAACAAGAGCAAGAGTGTCTGGGAAGATCCTTGTGTGAAGGAGGGGAGCAAACGGCTAAGAAGGGAACTGCATATATATCTTGTCTTTGCTTAGCCACTTCAGTGCCAATTGGACTTTAAAGGATAAATTTGATAGGATATATGGGATTATTTGTGGGGATAAAGGTATTAAAGTCAAAGGGGATAAGGTACACAATGGATGGGGATGAAAAATCAGAGTGGTTGAAATATAGGGGTAGTATACGTCTGTGGCGTGGGCAAAGGCTGCAACAGTATGTTGGGGCCCTGTTGTGAGTGGTTCTAAAGGTCAAGTTAGAGTTTTAGAATTTAATTCAAAATAATGGGACACTATTGGAATAATGAGAAACTCTTTTGGAGCAGAAGAGTAATGTGCTTAGTAAAACTAAATAGTTGACAGGTGGGTTTCAGATATAATAATTTGGAGTGAGACAATTGATGCAATCTATTCAGGGGAGTATTTGAGGTTGGACTGGGATTGTGGCAGAGAGAATGGAGAAGAAAGAACAAAGTCAAAGTATTTAGATGGCAAATTTGGCACAGTATGACATCTGAGTGCCATTAGAATGCAAGCTTCAGGATAGCAGGGAATTCTGTCTTGTCACTGCCATATCCCATCAGGAATAATCCTTGTCAGACAGTAGGTGCTCGGACCTGTGGTCTCCATATGATTGGCTCTTGACACCCAGTTTATCTTTCATATAAGCTCTCAGCCCTGCCTCCCACTTCAGAGCTCCCAATTTCTGTTCTCCTCCATATCCATAACTTATCAGTACCTAGTTTTAACATGGATAGCATCTTTGGTTCATTTCATACACTCTGGTTGTGTAGTCTGGAAAACAACAATTTCTGTTTAGGATCCAGAAAAGACATTGAGCAAGGACTACTGAAGAAAGAAAAATAGTTGTGTTATTTTCATGGATCAAGTGGAGGAGGGGACAGAGGCAGATTTGAAGGGTCTATGTTGTGAGGAGGAAATGGGCAAAATTTTCCTTATATAAGGAAATTTGCAATATGTTGTTATGCAACAGCTGACAATTTAGTACTAAACACTGATCTAGTGAAAATTGCCTCTAAAAAGAGATTCAATTTTAAAAAGAAAATAAAAAAGGAATCCCACCCTTGCATCTTTAGATACTCTGTGAATTTGGAATAATTTCAATTATTCACATAGCTTTAAAAAAATATCACTACATTTTGGTTTCATGATAGCAGAACAGAAAAACACTTCTAGACCTTAGTTTTGAAAAGGACCTGATTTTCTAGGCAGCCAAATGCAACCAAAGACAGAGGCCCGAGTGAGTTCAATTATGCTACATTTTTGAGACCACTGAAAGAGAAGCCAAAGTGAATTAACAAAAACCAAGAAAGCCAAATAAAATGCTTAACAACTGGGTATTAAGAGAGCCTTAACAATCATTCTTGCAATTCAAGCTTTTAGTGTCAGGAGGAACTACAGGCAAAATTACAAGTAGCTTTGAGACTTCTCAGAAATAGCTAGTACTATTTTAAAGATCATACTCATGTAGCATCCTTCTATGACTTCTCACCTTCAGGAGGCTTAAAGAACACTGGGTTCCAATTTTTCCTAGTGTTTTTTTTTAGTAGTACTCTAGGTACAAAGTGAATCAAAGAGCTGCAGCTAAGCTACTAGGGACCATTTAGTGAACAACTGGAGAGAAACATGGCTCTTCTAATTCACATGAACTCTCTTTCAGGTAGAGAGCTTATACCAGTTTCATCAGGTCCTTTCTTGAGCTGTTTCATTGTGGCTTTTGCTCTTCTACCCCAAACCAAAATGCCCTCCTTGAGATATTAGGATCTGAGAGTACAAGAGTTACGAAAAGGCTAACAGGCTAGGACCTACTGAACACTAAGAAAAGTTACAAAATAGCCTCCTGAGATTGAGTGTCTAATGTGAAGACAAGCAAATAACCCTGGCTTCTTAAAGTCCACTTGGAAGCACTGACCTGCCTGGGTTGACTGTGTATACTAGCTCAATAGACCAGGGAACAGGTAACTGCAGGCTCCGTTTTTTGTCAGTATTTTCTATCTTTTAAAAATGTTAATATACTTGATTTTTAGAACACTTTTAGGTTTACAGAAAAATTGCATAGAAATACAGAGATTTTCATATAGCCCTCCTTCTCCCACCACACAGTTTCCCCTATTATTGACATCTTGCTTTCGTGTGTTACATTTGTCATAATTTACAAACCAATATTGATATACTATTATTGACTGGAGTCTATAGTTTACATTAGGGTTAACTCTGTACTCTGGGGGTCAGTTCTACCCTGACCCCTAGGGTCGCCATGAGTCGGATCCGACTCGACGGCACTTGGCTTGGCTGGCTGTGTTGTGTGGCTCTATTGGCTTTCTTCCGTTCCTTTTGATGAACTTTCAGTTGAAGATGTCATTTGTTAAAGTGATATTTAGCTACTGAGTTTCAATTGGGTAGAATCTCTGGGAAACTTAGGAAGGAAACATTGCCTTTTGTAGTAATTGTCAGCGATAGCATGGTAATGGAGAAAGCTTAGAGCTGTTCATTTATGATGGTAGTTTCTTTTTCTTTTCCTCAAACATACCAATGAAGCACAATAAGCAAACCTATCAGGCTTTGGTGATAGTATCCCATTTTAGGTGAGCCTTATCTGTCTGTTTTACTGAAAGGCAATTGGATTGGTCTCAAGTGTCACCATGCGTCAAACAAATTCTGAAGTTATTTTCACCAATTACATGTGGGATCACCATTAGTCAGAATCAGCTTGATGGCAACAGGCTAGAAAATATATATAGTATTAGACTCTACCTTAAAGGTTGCTGTGAGGATGGAATGAACTAATAATAAGGTGCCAAGCTCCATGCTTGGCATATAGCAAATGCTCATACTTGTTATAAATTATTTTAATTAGCTTTTATTAGGCTTGGAGATGGGATATTGTAGCTGTGGAAGGCAGAGGTAGGATTCAGACGAGGTCACAATGTATAGGCAGCTCAGGTAAAGCATCAGCACTGACACATCTTATCAAGGTGGCTTGCCACTCCTATTCCAAAGGTATAGAAATGCTACATAAAATGTTAAAAATACAGAGCTGAGTCAGAAATAATAAATTTATCTTGCTAAATACTATATAGAAAGAGGTTGAATTGCTGAAAAGGCTTAGCACCATCCATGAATGGTGCCTGTGTGCCCATGGGTAGGAGATCCAAATTTCTGCTATCTATATGATGGAGAAAAAATGAGCCACAAACCAACCTAAAATCTACTTTGAGTCTCAGAATCCTATATGTCATTGTCAGAGGCAAACATGAAACAGTCCCACTGAGAGGTTATCATAGAGTAGATGAAGAATGTCCAGAGACTATAATTGCTGCTACAATGACTTACAAACAAAAATTATAAAACAGAATGGGGATAACAAATGCCAAGGCAGTCCAGCAATCAAAAAGAGAGAGAGAGAGAATTTGCAACTAAGTAGAGATAATAGGATATTCCAAGTGAAAATTTGAAATAAAAATATTTATAATGTTTAAAGTAGAAAACAATAGAATCCATGAGATAATAATAAGATACTATGAAAGAATATCAGGAAGATTTAAAGAAGTATAAAGTAGTACTACTAGAGTTGAAAAAAAGGTAGCTGAGGACTTCTTCTAGTCATTATAGAGAAAACAGTACCAGACTTATTTTCCCACTGTAAACAACTATAGAATTGAACAAATACATAAGACAGTTGTTTTCAGGCACCAGACAATAGGCAAAGGAAGACCATAATCTTTGTTAATGCCTGGGACAATTTCCAGACTACTGCAAAGGGAGATGGATTCCATATTGAGCATTGACAATACTCCTGAGCTAATGAGGCAGGGTTGGGGTTTGAGGCTACAGGAGCAGCTGGAATTTGCCATGTAGAGTACAGAAGAGAAGGAAGGTCCATAGATGGAGTTCACATAAATCTATGTGGGGTTCCATGTGGGCACTTGGCCAAAGCATTGTTTTCACAAGTATAGAGTGAGACTCCATATGCCTAACAGAAACAAAGTACTAAAGTATTGACAGTGGAATGAAGATACTAGAGGTAGCACAATTCTGGCTGATGTTGTAGTACCGGCCCAACCTTAGTAGGGAGACATCGCTGACACCCTGGGCATTCAGCTGAGACACAAGAGAAGTCATAATTTTGGAGTAAGGATTGTGTCCTTGAGTAACAGCTATTCTAATCTCAGCCTAATAAATCCTAAAACCAAGCCTTGTTAAGATCAAGAATACCTGACAATAAATCAACTGCATGACAGAAAAAAATTCCATGCCCTTGAAAGGAAAAAAAGCACAATTCAGACTCTTTACGACATGTCAACCACAAAATTCATGAAACAATCACTGACTGAAATAAGGGAGAAACAGACAAAAGCACAGTCATAGTTGGAAATTGCAACACATGTATCTTTCTCAGTAATTGACAGAACAAGTAGACAAAAAGTCTGTAAGAACATAGAAGATCTGAGCAACACTATCAACAAACTTGAACTAATTGTTATTTATGACATCCAGTAACTGAAGAATATGCATCACTTTCAAGTACACAAGGCTTGATCACCAAGATCAACTACACTAAGCCATAAAACAAATCTCAATAAATTTCAAGATTGAACTACAGCAGGGCATGCTGTCTGACCAAAACAGAAGTAAATTGAAAATTAGCAACATTGATATCTAGGAATTCCCCCAATATGTAGAAATTGAGTTACACTTTCTAAATAACTCATGGGCCAAAGAAGAAATCACAAGAGAAATTAGAAAATATTTCAAGATAAATAATAATGAAAACACACATACCAGAAGTTGTGGAATGTAGCTAAAGCTTAGAGGTGGATATATATCACTAAATGCAAATACTAGAAAAGAAAAATGATCTAAAATCTATAATTGCTATTGTAAGAAGCTATATAAAGAAAGGAAAAGTAAACTCAAAGTTAATGAAATAATAAAATTGGAGCACAAATCAATGACACTGAATCAGATACACACACACACAAAATTAACAAAGTAGGACTTCCAGCCAACACTGTTCCATAGACAGAAGCAATACACAGTCCCTCCATAGCAAACACCCCAAAGCTGAAGTAAAACATAAACAAATGTCAATCCTGGAACCTATAGTATCGAATGAAGAGATAAAAACTCAAACAATGAATGAAGTAATCAACTGACAGAGAACAGAGTGTGAGAAGAGATAAGAGTGGAGGTCCCCTATCAGCTAATGAAGCACAGATTCACTATCCTGTACTCCTGTTGAAGATCGGCAGGCAAGGAGCTTGGGAAATCAGCTTCACAGAAATCCCAGCAGGGAGATGCATTTTCACACCCTCTGTCCTCTCCCTGCAGCCCTGCCTCTGAAGCTTCCTGGCTAGCAGTGGTTGCTCTGCCAGCAAGGAGGTGCAGCATCCATGCCGCTTATATTCATTCCATCCGCACTGGAGGTCAACTGACAGGGAGTACTTGAAAGCTGCTTCAGAGACCTCCCAGCAGGACACAGATCACCCAGTAACCAGAGATGCACACTTTCCTAACCCTCACCCTTCCCCCCCCCTCACTTCCTCTGTTTCCCACTGGCTGAAGTCTCTTGGCCTAGAGGAAACTCCTTGGGCCTCCACCTGCCTGGAATCACCCCACCCACACTGGTCAGCTACCTGAATGACATTTGTCTTGCTTTTTGCGTTTCTTCCTGCCCCACCCCCACCTCCTCCTTCTTTCTCTCAAGCACTTGGTTCCAAGTGCCATCTTTACTCTTCTTGAAAGGCTGTGAAACATCATTCAACTTGGGAAAAATCATTCAGCCTGTAACCTCATGCTAGTGGGATCTTCAGGGCTTTTAAGATGTTTTTGCTTTGTTTTGTTTTGATTTGCTTCATTATGTTTTATTTTGTCTGTGTTTTTGTTTTCTTGTTCTTTTCACATATTGGGACCCCCTTCTAGCGTTCTAGCTGGGCTGTACTGAACAGCTTAGGACCCACTTCCCCTGTCTGAATAGCAATGTTGGTGAAATCCCTGTGGGTATTTTTTGTCTTCTTTTCTGTTTTTGCTCTATGTCTTTCTTCATTTCTCAGTTTTAGTCTATCTATACTCACCTTCTTTTCCTGTAACTTGAATACCTGGTGCTGTGTGACATCTATATCCTTTCTAGCCAGGCTATAGGTAATATAGAGCCTGAGAGACACTTCATTGTTCTTTGCAGCTTCATGGATGGGACGCCTGATGGCCTTTACTTTCTTATCTTCGTTTTTTTCTTTCTTGCTTTTCTCTGTTTCTTTTCTCTCCCCTCCAATCTTCCCTTAGGATTCTTTATATTTGTTTGTGTTTGGATAATTTTTCTCTCCTTTCTCCCATACCCATCTTAGCTCCACACATCACAGCCTCCTCCCTCCTTCCTGCCTCTCTGCACCCTGTGCAGAATATCACACCCCTGAGCAGTAGAGGCATGACATACTGGAAACTGTCCAGCACTGATTCCTGGCCCACTCTTTTGGCCCCAGGTATCTGCCACAAAAAACCCATCCTATATCCTACCTTTCAGCTAGACCTGCCCTGCGGCACCATAGCTGAGCAACTTGACCTGCTCATTGAGACAAGGAGATGAAAAGTATTGTTACCAGTGATGATCCAACACCAACACACAACTTTCTTGGTCTGACATAACCTAAGAAAACAGGATGAAATTGACAGATCTACATTGAATAATGAAGAAAATAACTACTGAATGTCCTGAAGACATCAAACAGTATCAAAACAGGTTAAAAGAAAAAAAAAGGACAGTTCAGGACAGGGTGGTTCCAGTAGGTGTCCAAAATAAAACACCAGTTGACTTTCCAGTAGAAGAAAAAGCACTATAACTATGTGACAGTGAATTCAAATCTCTAATATTTAGAGCTATCCAAGAGTTGAAGCAAAAAGCAGACAAGAATGAGAAAAAATAGGCAAATTTATGGAAAAGGGAGACAAATTCATGCAATAATTCAGGAAAATGATACAGCAACTAAATGCCAAAGTAAATTCACAAGTATAAATTATAAAAAACAACACTTAGAAATCCAAATGGTAAATAACACGATTTGAGAAATGGTCAGTGTAATATGAGGTCTGACAATTAAGTTTGTGAATTTAATTGATGTGAGTGCTATATACCTCATTGCTGAATATCACCACAGTCACATCTGAAGTACTCCACTTGGGAAACTATGCACTGATACCAGCAGCTGGTCCACCCTTCAAAGCAATTTTGGAACTCTTTTTGGAATGGCCGTTGTGCATGGTGGCACAGTGACAAGTCTGCAAATTTAATTTGTATAGCTGTCTGTGGAGGGAGTTTTTTGCCACTAAACAAATTACTGTATTGGAATACCCTCTCTACTCACCTGATCTGGTCCCTAATGACTTTTTTCTTTACCCAAGGATAAAGGAAATATTGAAAGGAAGACATTTTGATGACATTCAGGACATCAAGGGTAATATGACAACAGCTCTGATGGCCATTGCAGTAAGAATTCCAAAATTGCTTTGCAGTGTGGACTAGGTGCTGGCGTTGGTGCATAGCTTCTCAAGGGGAGTACTTCAAATGTGACTGTGGTGATATTCAGCAATGAGGTATGTAGCAATTTTTCTAGGATGAGTTCACAAACTTACTTGGCAGTCCTTACAGAAAGGTGGAAGAGCAGGTTTGAAATGATGGAAAGCAGGATGACTGAAATTGAAGACAAGCACTTGGATACAACTCGGAGGAAATACCAGAACAAAGAACAAAGAAAATGAAGAAACTATGACAATGATGTGGGATACAATTAAAAGCAAATATTTGTGAGTCATTGAAGTTCCAGAACAGAGGGAGAAAATACGAAATACACAAAAGATCTCTAAAGAATTGTTGACAGAAAACTTATCTAAGACTATGAAAGACAAAAAACTGACCATCCAAGAAGCTCAAAAAATCCCGTATAAAATAAGCCCAAGTAGAAAATCACCAGGGTATATCATAATCATACTTGCTAAAACCAGAGACAAAAAATTCTGACAGCTGTTCTAGAAAAACAAAAAGTCACATACAGAGGAGAAACAATAGGATAAAACTCTGACTATTAGGCAGAAACTATGCAGGTGAGAAGGCAATGGGATGAAATGTATAAAACCTTGACAGGAAAAACAAAAAACACCCAGAAAAATATATACTGCAAAATTCTCACTCAAATATGATGGTAAAATTATGAAATTTCCAGATAAACACAAATTAAAGGAATATATACAAGCCAAACTAAACTTACTAGAATTATTAAAGGGATTTCTTTAGTCTGTGAACAAACAACATCAGATCACAGCATAAATCTAGGGTACAAGATTGTACCAGCTAGATACCAGCCTAGGAAAATAACTCTCAAGGACAATCCAAAATCAAAAGAATTAGAACAGGGAAACAAAGAGGTTAATCTATAAACGACAGCAACATCAAAACAATAAAAGATGGAAAAAATGGTATAGGTATAGAACTTCTACTGGAGTGGAGGTCAAGGTGATACCAAAAGTAATAACAGACAAGTTCAAACCTAGGAAGATATGGGTAAATTGCAAGGAAACTGCAAAGAAAGTTAGCAAATCCACTCATCAACATAAACAAGAAAAACATAAAGTCTCAGTAGAAACAAAATTTACAAAAATAGAATAAATGAAAAAGAAATTCACAAACAAAAAGAGAGTTGGCACAGGAGAGTAAGAGGAACAAAGAAAAATGTCAGCACCACACAAAAAAAGCACTACAAAATGACAACAATAAATAACACCAATTAATAATTACAAGAAAATCCAACATCTCCGCAACAAAAAGACAAATAATCCAATTAAAAAATGAGCAAAAGAAGTCAACATAAACTTTACCAAAGATGACATTCAAGCAGCCAGCAGATACTTGAGAAAATGCTCTTAATTTCTAGTCATTAGAGAAATGCAAATCAAAGCCACAATGAGATGCCATCTCACTCCAGCATAACTGGCACGAATCAAATAAAACAGGAAACAATCAATGATGGAGAGACTGCAGGGAGGTTGGAACTCTTATGCATTTTGAGTAGGAAAGTAAAATGATACAATCATTCTGGGAAACAATATAGTGCTTCCTTAGAAAGCTGGAAATAGATATCTCACATAACACAGCAGACCCACTCCTAGGAATATATCTTAGGCAAATAAGAGTCATCACACAAATAAACATGTACACTCATGTTCACTGAAGCATTGTTTACAATTGTAAAAAGATGGAATCAGCCTAGGTGCCAATCAACAGATGAACAGATAAAGAAATAGTGGTAATATACATAATGGAGTATTGTTCAACAATATAAGACCACTGCTCTAAAAGCTCATGAAAATGTTTACAGAAAAATGAAACAGTCCTTGATGGTTATGAGGGAGGGGCAGGGTGGGGATGCAGAAACACTGAACAGAAAAAAGATAAGGTAGCTTTGGTGAAGGTGAAGGGTAAGACAGTACATAGTACTGGGGAAGCCAGCACAATTTGAGGGAGGCAAGGTCATGGAAACTCCACAGATACATCCAAACTCCCTCAGAGACCAAATTGCTGGGCAGTGGGGACCATGATCTCAGGGTACATCTAGCACAAGTGGCATAACATTGTGTATAAAGAAAATTCTCTACATTCTATTTTGGCAAATAGCTTCTGGGGTCTTAAAGCCTATGAGCGACCATCTAGGACACTGCACTGGTCTCACTATTTTAAAGAGCAAGCAAGCAAGAAGAAAACTATAGATACAAGGGAAAAAATTAGTCCAAAAGACTAATGGTCAACATCTACAGTGGCCTCCACCAGGCTGAGTCCAGTATAACTAGATAGTGCCCATGACCATCACTGACTACACTGATAAGGATCACATCAGAGGGTCCCAGACAGAGCTGGAGAAAATCATAGAACAAAATTCTGACTCAGGAAACAAACAAACAAACAAAAAAACAGACTTGCCAGCCTCGCAGAAACCGGAGAAAACCTGAGAGCAAGGCTCCCAGACTCCTTTTCAGCTCCATTATGAAGTCACACCCTTCAGACAAAGACTGGACAGGCCCATAAAACAAAATGAGACTAAAGGCAAATGCCATCCAAGGGGCAAGGGCCAGAAGGTAGGAGCGGATAAGAATGTTGGTAATAGGGAACCCAAGGCTGAGAAAGGGCTGCGGGGTTGTTAACCAATATCATAAAACAATATGTGTATTAACTCTTTAATGAGAAATTGATTTGTTCTGTAAACCTTCATCTAATGCATGTTAAAAAAGAATATTAACAAAGCAACATCTTGTCCTTTGAAAAAATTAGTTAAATTAATAAAATAAGACTGATTAAGAGAAAAGAGAGAGAGAATTAAGTACAGATTACTGATATCAGAAATGAACAAGGAGATGCCACCAAATAATCTAGAAATTAAAATGATAATAAGAGGATATAATGACCAAATTGGAGTCCTGGCTGCACAGTCGTTAAGAACTCACTTGCTAACTGAAATGCCAGCAGTATGAATCCATCAGCTACTCCTTGGAAACCATATGGGAGCAATTCTACTGTGTCCTACAAGGTTACTGTGAGTCAGAATAAACTCAATGGGAACAGTTTTTTGAATGAACTAATTATGCCAGTAAATAAGACAACAACATAAAGGAGATGGGCAAATTCTCTGAAATATACAACTTACTGAAAACAGACGCAAGAAGAAACAGAAACATCTGAACAGTCCTATATCTAAACACATAACAAAGACATTAAATTTATCATTGTAATATATTGTTCACAAACTAAATTCCAGGCCTAGCAGGTTTCACTGATAAATTTTGTAAAACATTTAAAGAAACATTATCAATTTATACAAAGAGGAACAAGAGGCCATCATAACACTGACATCAAAATCAGATTAGGGGGCAGGGCCAAGAAGGCGGAGTAGACACGCGTCTCCTCAATTCCCTCTGAGAACTAATGCCTGGGCTGATAATTGAATGGAGCACTCTGGACACCCAGGGGGCCCTAGGATACAGCATAAGGTTGTCAGATTAGACTACAGAAATCACCTCTAACATGAGACAGCTTACGCTGAGCCCCACTCCTGCTGACTCATTGCTTGGGCAGACAGCAGAGACTGATGGGCTTTTTGTTATCCAGGAGATGGGGGATGGGCATGAGCCTGCAAACATACAGAACTGCTGTGCTAAAGTAAGCAGTGTATAGTGCAGCAGAGAGACAGTGTCTGGGATTGCCACATTTTGAGAGCCCAGCTGCTGACTGAGGGCACAACTGCCCATCCACCCTTTCATTTCTGAGCTCTGCCATAGATTCTGCTTTTTTGCAGTAGGAAGGACAGCTCTGCTAGGATACCGTCTTGGTAGGTTGGGAGGAGGAATCACCAAACCAGAGGCCTCAGCAGGGGCTAATTCCCAAGCTGAGAAGGAGTGTCAATCTGGAAAGCACTTTTCCAATTGAAAGGCTGTGTTTAGTACAGTGTTACCTTATGGGTAGGGCCCAGCTGAGGTTGGCAGCAAGGCCATAACATCTCCCTATGTTGAAGTATGTCATAGCATCTGGGGACGACTGAAGGGGTGCTTCTATTGTCAGCTGGAAGGCAAGGCCTGCCACACTTGTTGGCCTGACTGATTTTGGCAGTTGTCGGACAGCTCCCAGCTTTTTAAAATAAGATTGCCTGGAGAAATAACAGTTGAGTGGCCTGGCAGCAGCTCATCAAGCCTTTACTGACCCAAATAATAGGGTCAAATGATGGCCCTCCAGTGACTCCATGAGTAGGGGACCATCTTTGCCAGCCAGGAGGTACAGCCTGCCACCACAGAGTCCAGAGGCTGGTGACCAACTCCTTTCTGAGAGCTCTGCCTCAGCTCCTGTTGAAGTAACACCAGAGAAACTGAATGGCTTCTAGAAGGCCTGAAGGTAATAAACTGTTTCTAAACATTTAAAGAAACATTTAAAGTCTACCATGGCTCCAGAAAACTGCCACCCAAAAAGAATAAAAAAAGGTCCCAGATGAAAAATTCCTTCTGAAACTATTGGAGATTGAGTACAAAAAAATTATATGTAGAGCTCTTCTAGAGATTCAACAAAATGCAGCAGAACAAAATGAAAAATTAATCAAACTTAAATCCTGTAGCATCAACAATCTGAAATCAAGCAGATCAATAACAAAATTACAGAATTAGACAATTCAATCAAGCCAAAAGACCAGAATTTAGGAGATAGAAGTCAGACTTAGTGAGCTTGAGGACAGAGCAACTGACACCAGCATTTAGAGGAGAAATCAGAGTAAAGAAATAAGAAAAATGAAGAAGCATTAAGAAAAATGTGGGACTCTATTAAGAGGAATAACCTATGATTAATTGGAGTTCTTGAACAGGGAGGAATAGTTGAAACACAGAGTGTATTGTTGTTGAGTTGCTGACAGAAAACTTCCCTGAAATTAAGAAAGAAGAGAACATAGATATACAAGATGTATATTAAATGCCACAAAAACCAGACCCCAAAAGAAAGACACCAAGAGATATTATAATCGAGCTTAATAAAATGAAGCACAAACAAATTTTCTTAAAGGCAGCAAGGCTCAAAGCTAAGCTAATGTTCAGAGGAAGGCCCTGTAGGCATTTGTCTGACTTCTCAGCCGAAATGATGTTGGCAAGAAGGCAATGTGATGACACATTCAAAGCCTTGAAGGAACAAAGCCTTCAGCGAAGAATTATATATCCTGTATAATTGTCTCTCAAATATGAAGATGAAATTATTTTCAGATAAACAGAAGCTTAGGGATTTTGTGAAAACCAATCCCAAACTACAAGAAATACTGATAGAAGCTGTTTGCTTAGAAAAACAAAACCATTAAGTGTATATTTAAAGAGGCAATGTAGGACACAGCTTCCAGAGTCCTACTCAGAGAAGTCACAAAATTCAATCAAAGTTACAATATTAAAAGACAAGAACCAGTGATTATATAACGAAATCTATGACACCATGACACTAAAAAGAAGGATATACTACAGTAGTTATAGTCCTTTCAGATGGAGAGAAAGTTAAAAATATATTTAGAAGTTAAAATTGGATTTAAACTTAGAATATCATTGTGCCATAAAGCATAATAACAATGCAACATATCAAAACAAGAAATGTAGTACAGCAGTCTCAACAAATACAAAACCAACACTGAAAAAGATGCAAAGTCAATCAATAAAGAAAAATGACCCAGAAAGGAATATAAAGAGCAAAATAGAAAACATCAACACACTCACAAAAATACATCAGAATGACAGCACTAAACAAATATCTATTAATAATTACACGGAATGTAAATGGACTGAGTGCTCCAATAAGGAGACAATGAGTGACATCGTGGATCAAAAGACACTACCCATCTATATGCTGTTTACAAGAAACACACCTTAGACTCAAAGGTATGAACAAACTGAAAATTAAAGGATGGAGTAATATATATCATGCTAAGAACATACAAATAAGAGCATATGTGGCAATACTAATCTCAGGTAAATTAGATTTTAATGTAAAATTCACCATCATGGACAAGGAAGGTCATTATTGCTGAAAGTTCAACACACAAACAGGACTTAACAATATTAAATATTTAAACATTCAATACCAAAGCACCCAAATACATCAAACAAACATGACTACATTGAAAAATGAGATAGATAATTCTACAATAATAGTTGGTGATTTCAACACTCCACTTTCAAAAATTGACAGATCATCTAAAGAAAAGCTCACTAAAGACACAGACGATCTTATTGCGACAATTAATCAACTAGACCTCATCAACACGTACAGAACTTTTTGCTGATCAACAGATAAGTACACTTTATTTTCCAATGCACATGGAACATTTTCCAGAACAGAACATGTGTTAGGACACAAAGCAAGTCTCAACAAATTTGAAACCACTGAATTTTTGCAAAGCGTCTTCTTGGACAATAAAGCCATAAAAGTTGAAATCAGTAGCAGAAAAAATGCAGATAGAATTTTCAACTCATGGAAACTGAACAACACCTTGCTCAAAAAAGCCATGGCTTACAGAAGAAATCAAGGATGAAATAAATAATTTTATGGAATCAAATGAGAATGAAAACATATCCTACCAGAACCTATGGGATACAGTGCTCAGAGGTCAATTTATCTCTACAAACACACACATCTGGAAGGAAAAAAAAATTAACCCTAGAGCTTGAACAAGCAGGAAAACAGTAACAGAGGAACGCCTCATGTACCAGAAGAAAACAGATAATAAAGATTAGAGCAGAACTAAATAAATTAGAGAACAGAAGGACAATTGAAAAAATTAACAAAACCAAAAGCTGGTTTTTTGAAAAGATCAATAAAATTGATAAATCTTCGGCTAAACTTACAAAAGAAAAACAAGAGAGGAAACAAATAACCCAAATAAGAAAGGAGATGGGAGATGTCACAACAGACCAAGCTGAAATTGAAAGTATCTTGACAGAATTCTATGAAAGACTGTACTCTAACGGATTTGAAAACCTAGAGGAACTGGACAAATTTCTAGATTCACATCACCTACAAAAATTATCAAAAGGAGAGGTAGAACAACTTAATGAACCTATTATGAAGGAAGAAGTTGAATAAGTCATCAAAAAACTACCAACCAAAGAAAAGACTGGCCCAGATGACTTCACTAGAGAATTCTACGAAACTTTTAGAGAAGAGTTAATACTAATACTACTGAGACTATTTCACAGCATAGAAAGGGATGGAATACTCCCAAATTCCTTCTATGAAGCCAGCATAACCCTGATACCAAACCCAGGGAAAGATCCCACAACAAAATAAAATTACAAACCGATATCACTCAAGAGCCTAGATGCAAAAATCTTCCACGAAATCCTTGCCAATGGAATTCAGCAATATATCAAAAACATAATTCATCATTACCAAATTGCATTCATACCAGGCATGTAAGCCTGGCTGAATACCAGAAAAACAGTTAACATGTTCAACCACATATATAAGACAAAAGGTAAGAATCACTCGATTTTGTCAATTGATGCAGAAAAAGCCTTTGACAAAGTCCAACACCCATTCAAGCTAAAAACTCTCAGCAAAATAGGAATAGAAGGCAAATTCCTCAATGCCATAAGGGGCATCTGTGCAAAGCCAGCAACCTACTTCATCCTAAATAGAGAGAGACTGAAAGAATTCCCTTTGAGAATGGGAACTAGACAACGATGCCCCCTCTCAACACTTCTATTCAATATTGTACTAAAAGTTCTGGCCAGAGAAATTAGACAAGACAACAAAATAAAGAGCATCTGCATCAGCAAAGAAGAAGTAAAAATCTCCCTATTTGCAGATGATATGATTGTATACACAGAGAATCCTAAAGCATCCATAAGTAAACTACTGGAACTAACACTGAAGTTTAGCAAAGTATCAGGATGTAAGATAAACATAAGTAAATTAGTAGGATTCCTTTATACCAATAAGGAGATCATTAAAGAAGAAATCACCAAAGCAATACCATTTACTATAGCCCCCAGGAAGATAAAATACCTAGGAATAAATCTAACCAGAGAAATAGGAGACTTATACAAAGATAACTACAAGACCTTACTGTAAGAAACCAAGAGAGACTTACATAAATGGAGAAACCTGCCCTGCTTGTGGATAGGAAAACTTAACATTGTGAAAATGTCTATTTTACCCAAAGTGATCTACACATACAATACAATCCCAATACAAATTCCAGTGACATATTTTAATGAGATGGAGAAATAAATCACCAGCTTTGTTTGGAAAGGGAAAAAAACCCAGATAAGCAAAGCACTACTGAATAAGAACACAGTGGGAGGCCTCTCACTACCTGACCTTAGAACCTATTACACTGCCACAGTAGTGAAAACAGCCTGATACTGGTACAAAAAGAGTCATATAGACCAACGGAACAAAGTTGAGACCCCACAGATGCTACCATCCTCCTAGGAGCAGTTGGTACCCAACAGAGGCCCTAAGATTGTAAATTGCATAGTGTGCCATTAAGTATTGACTCAACAGCACTTGGCTTGGCTGGCTGGACCATTGTTTATCCATTCATCTGTTGTTGGGCATCTAGGTTGAGTCCATCTTTTTGCAGTTGTAAACTGTGCTGCAACAAACATTTGTGTGCATGTATCCGTTTGTGTGACTGCCTTTGATTCTGTAGGATATATTCCAAGCAAATGGTGTCAGAAAATTGGAGATCCATCTGCAAAAAATTGTAGCAAGACCCATATGTCACATCTTACACAAAAACCAACTCATATTGGAGAAAAGACCTAAATATCAAACCTAGAACAATAAAGATCATGGAAGAAAAATAGCCAACAATGGAAGTTTTACTACACAACTTATACTTCAAAATCTGAGAAAGATGATTGACACAAGACACACTAAATAAATGGAAACTACTAAGAATGAAACACTTTTGCTCATCTAAAGACTTTACCAAAAGAATTAAAAGATTACCTACAGAATGGGAAAAAATATTTGGCAACTACATGTTTGATCGATTTATGACCTCCATAATATACAAGATACTGCAAAATATCAAGAAGAAAAGCGTAGACAACCCAATTAAGCATTGGGTAAAGGAGATGGACAGGCATTTCTCTAAAGAGGACATCCAGGCAGCTAAAAGACACATGAGGAAATGCTCACAATCATTAGCTATTAGAGAAGTCCAAATCAAAACTACAATGAGATGCCATCTCATCCCAGCAAAGTTGGCCATGATCCAGAAAACAGAAAACAACAAATGCTGGAGAGGCTGTGGAGAAACTAGAACTCTGCTACACTGCTGGTGGGATTGTAAAATCGTACAACCACTTTGGAAAGCAATCTGGCGCTTCCTTAAAAAGCTGGAAATGGATATACCATTTGATTCAGTAATCCAACTGCTTGGAATATATCCTACAGAATCAAAGGCAGTCGCACAAACAGATACATACACACAAATGTGTGTTGCAGCACAGTGTACAACTGCAAAAAGATGGAATCAACCTAGATGCCCAACAACAGATGAATGGATAAAAAATGGTATATATACTTAATGGAACACTATGCAATGATAAAGAGCAATGATGATTTTAGGAAACATCTCATATCCTGGTTTCCATTGGGAGACATTAAGTTGAGTGAAATCAGTCAGTGGCACAAGGACAAATATTGCACAAGACCCCCTACTACAAGGACTTAAAAGCAGGCTCATGTACAGAAGAAAAGACTCTTCGATGGCAGCAAGGGAGGGGAGGGACGGAGAGGGCTGGTTATAGATTAGATAGTTGATAGAAATTTGGTTGGGTGAAAGCAGTGACAGCAAACATTAGAAAGAAGATCAACTTAACTGGACTTCAATATAAACGGAAAACTCTTCTAATCTTAATCCAACACTGCAAGGATAGAGTAGCAGGGGTAGGTGTCCTGGCACCAGGCTCTCAGGGGACATTGAGGCCAATTGTGATAACTAGCCTATTGCTAAGAGATTCTTCTGCCCTCCATATTGGTGAGTGGTGTCTGGTGTCTTAAAAGCTAGCAAGCTGCCATCTGAGGTACACCAAATGGTCCCAACTCAGCCAGAACAGATGATCAACAAAGACAACAAAGACATGAGGGTAAAAGAGCCCAGAAGACAGAAAGACCCACGTGAATGAGTGACTGTATCAACATGTGACCAGAAGATACAGATGGAGCCTGGCCACCTCCAAAGAAAGCTGTGATGGTGCACACAGTATCAAGTCTCAGCGACAACACAAGAGAAAGAGAGGTGCACCTCAAGAACTCCACTAAAAAAACACAACTGATGATCTGACGGCCAGGCAGTTCTACTGTGAGCATTGTCCCTAGACCTGCTGCTGCCACTGATCATAAATCATTACTGAGGTCAACTCTTTGGACAAGAATGGATTGGACTTGGGGATGCAAAGTGACCATATGGTGTGTGCATTTTATTTTTCTGTGCATCAATAGGATGCTGTCCTACTTGACTCTTACTAGAAGGGAGAGGAGAGGGTGGAGAAGCGAGGACAGAAGATTGTTAAGAGGATATGACATGCATAGAATGTAAAGGAGGAGTGTGCTATCACCAGGCAAGGAGAGCAGAAGGAGGTGCAGATATGAGGGCATGTAAATTTAATTTGGATTGTATACTTTCACTTAATCACAATAAAAAAGCCAAATTCAAATATTACAAGAATGTATGCATAAACATCCTCAACACGGTATTATCAAATTAAATCCAGCACAATATAAAATGGATAATATATCACCACCATGTGGGGGTTATCTCTAAAATACAAAGTTCTTTTAACATTTAAAAATCAGTTTAATTCAGGAGAAAAATTTCATCATCTCAAAGAAGAAAAATTACTTGACAAAATTAAGTACTTAGTCATGATACACATACACACACATAGACACATTAGCAAATTAGGAAGAGGAATGAACTTCCTTACTTTGATAAAGGCTTTCTGCCATAAAAAGAAAGACAGAAAGAAAGAAAGAAAGGAATGAAGGAAGAGAAGGAAGGAAGGAAAGAAGTGGCGGAGGGAGGGAGGACAGAAAGAAAGAAAGGAAAAGGAAAAAGAAAGAGAAGACAGTTAGCATCTTACTAAATGGTAATATACTGAATCATTTCCCTGTAAGTTCTGAACAGGGCAAGATGTCACTGGAGGTTATAGCCAGTACAATATGGCAAAGAAAAAAGAGAAAAAGCAAGAAAAGAAATAAAGCATGTGAATATCAGGAAGGAAGTAGTGAAACTGTTAGTATTCACAGGTAACATGATTATGTACACAGGAAATTCTAAAGAATCCATAGTCACATTATGAATAAGCAAGCTTTTGAAGGACACAGGATACAAGGACAATATATAAAATCAGTTGTATTTCTATAGCTAGTTACAATAACAACAACAACAAAAAGACATTGTAATTTAAAAAAAGACACAACTTACAATAGTGGCAAAACTATAAAATAATATGGATAAATTTGACAAATTGTGGTGGAGCCCTGCACACTGAAAACTAGAAAACAGCTGAGATGCATTAAAGAAGACCAGAATAAATAAAGAGCTATACCATGCTAATGGATCAAATCCTCACGTCTATCAGTTTATCGTATTGTCGGGGCTTGTGTGTTGCTGGAACTATGCCACTTCTATTCAAATGCCATCAGGGTCACCCGTGGTAGACAGGTTTCAGCTCAGCTTCCAGACAAAGACAGACTAGGAAGAAGAACCTAGCAATCTACTCCTGAAAAGAATTAGCCAGCGTATTCAAGTTGAAACCGAAGAAAATTAGAACAAGTCCATGAAAACCAAAATATGACCTTGAGTATATCACACTTGAATTTAGAGACTGTCTGAAAAACAGATTTGGTGCATTGAACACTAATGACTGAAGACCAGAGGAATTGTAGAATGACATTGAGGACAACATACGTGAAGAAAGCAAGAAGTCATTAAAAATATGGGAAAGAAAGAAAGGACCTAAATGGATGTCAGAAGAGACTCTAAAGCTTGCTTTTTCTATGTTGAATAGCTAAAGTGAAAGGAAAAAATGATGAAGTAAAATCTGAATAGAAGATTTCAATGGATGACTTGAGAAGACAAAATAAAATATTATGATGACATGTGCAAAGGCCTGGAGACAGAAAGCCAGAAGGGAAGAACACATTCACCATTGCTCAAGCTGAAAGAATTGAAGAAAAAATTAAATCCTCGAAGTGCAATACTGAAGGGTTTTATGGGGAAAATATTAAACAACTCAGGAAATATCAAAAGAAGATGGAAGGGATACACGGAGTGTTTCTGCTAAAAAGAATTGGTTGGCATTCAACCATTTCAAGAAGTAACATATGATCTGGAACTGATATTACTGAAGGAAGAAGTCCAAACCGCACTGAAGGCATTAGTGAAAAACAAGGCTCTGGGAGTTGACAGAATACTAACTGAGATGTTTCAACAAACAGATGCAGCACTGGAAGAGCTCATTTGTCTATGCCAAGAAATTTAGGAGACAGTTGCCTGGCCAACTTACTGGAAGAGATCTATATTTTTATCTCTTCTTAAGAAAGGTGATTCAACCAAATGTGGAAATTATTGCACATCATTAATACCACTTGCAAACAAAATTTTGCTGAAGATCATTCAAAGCAGCTGCAGCAATATATTGGCAGGGAACTTCCAGAAATTCAAGCAGGATCTGGAAGAGAATGTGAAACCAGAGATATCACTGATGATGTCAGATGGATGATGGCTGAAAGCAGAGAGTATGTGGGCAATGTTTACCTGTGTTTTATTGACTATGCAAAGGCATTTAACTGTGTGGATCATAACATATTACAGATAACATTGCAGAGAATGGGAATTCTGGCACACTTAATTGTGCTCTTGAGTAATCTGTACATGGATCAAGAGGCACTTGTTTGAACAGAACAAGGGGATATTGTGTGGTTTAAAGGCAGGAGAGGTGTGTGTGTCAGGGTTGTACCATTTTACCATACCTGTTCAATCTGTATGCCGAAAAAATAATCTGAGAAGATGAACAATATGAAGAAAAACACAGCATCAAAATTAGATGAAGACTTATTAATAACCTAAATTATACAGATGACAAAATCCAGCTTGCTGAACACAAAGAGGACTTGAAGCACTTACTGATGAAGATCAAAGACCACAGCCTTCAATATGGATTACACTTCAATATAAAGAAAACAAAAATCCTCACAACTGGACCAATAAGCAACTTTATGATAAACAGAGAAAAAGGTTTGTGGTTGTCAAGCATTTAGTTTTACTTGTATCCGTGGTCAACATCTATGGAAGGAAGCAGCGGTCAAGAAATCTAAAGACACATTGCACTGGGCAAATTGGCAGCAATAGACCTCTTTCAAGTGTTAAAAAGCAAAGATGTTGCCTTGAGGACTAAGGTGTGCCTGATCCAAGTCATAGTGTTTTCAATTGTCTCATATCTGTGAGAGAGCTCAACAATAAATAAGGAAGATCAAAGAGAAATAAACCGACACCTTTGAATTGTGATACTGGTGAAGAATATTGAGTATACCATGGACTGCCAAAAGAATACACACATCTGTCTTGAAAGAAGTACACCAGAATGCTCATTAGAATCAAGAATACCCCAGAACGCTCATTAGAACCAAGAACGGGAAGACTACACCGCGAATACTCTGGACCCGTTGTCAGTAGGTATTAGTCCCTGGAGGAGGCCATCATACTTGGTAAAGTAAAAGGTCAGTGAAAAAGAGGAAGACCTTCAATGAGATGGACTGACCCAATGGTTGCAACAATGGGCTCAATCGCAGCAACAATTTTGAGGATGACGCAGACCAGGCAGTGTCTTGCTTGTTCTGTTGTGCATAGGGTCACTACGAGTCAGAACCAACTCGATGGCACCTAACAACAACAATAGATCAGAAAACTCAATACTATTAAGGTGCTGGTTTCCTAATGGAGTCTCAGATCCAATGCAATCTCAAGAAAAGTTTCTGTAGGCATTTTGAAAAAACCGACAAGTTATCTTTAATTTCAGTTAATATATAAAGTTACAGTAATGAAGACAATGTGGTGAGCATGGCCCCTGGCCCTGATGCTGCCCTTGCCCATAAATCATAACGAAGCTCCACTCTTTGGACGTGAATCGATTGGACTTGGCGATGCAGAGTGACCATATATTGGATGCACTTTATGGTTCTATGCATTTATAGGATATCATCCTGCTGACCTCTGGCTGGAGGAAGGGGAGTGGACGGAGAGGAGGGGAAAGGAGAGTGTTGGGAGGATGAGACACGTATGGAGCAGAGAGGAGTAGTGTGCTGTCACCGGACTGGGAGAGCACAGGAAGCTGCATATAGGTGGGCATGTAAATTTATATGGGAATGTACATTTTCACTCAGTCATATTAAATAAAAAAATAAAACAACAACAAAAAGAAAATGTGGTATTAATGTAAAGATAAACATATAAATTAATGGAATATAATAGAGTCTAGAAACACAACCACACAAAGGTATGCCAAATAATTCAGTGGGGAAAGCAAAATCTTTTCAACAAATGATGCTGAGGCAATCAAATTTCCATATGCTTTTACAAAAAGAACTTCAAGTTGTACCTCAAATCATGAACAAAATTAATCGAAATTGGATTATGTACATAAATGTGAAATCTAAAGCTACAAAAAATTCTAGAAGAAAACATATGAGAAGTCTTCATGATCTTGAGACAGCAAATGTTTTTAAGCATGTAGTAAGTATTGAATTATAAAAGAATTAGTGAGTTGCACTCTTTATCCAAAAATTTAAATAATCTACTTTTCAAGAGACGCAGATAAGAAAATAAAAAAACCTGCCACACTGTCTTAGTTATCTAGTGCTACTGTTAACAGAAATACCACAAGTATATGGTTTTAACAGACAGAAATTTATTCTCTCACAGTTTAGGAGGCTAAAAGAACAAATTCAGGGTGTCAACTTCATGGGAAGGCTTTCTCTCTCTATTGACTCTAGGGAAAATACTTTGTCATCAGTCCTCCTGGTGTAGAAAGTTCTCAGTGCAGGAACTGTGTGTCCAAAGGAAGGATCCACTCCCTGTGCTTTCTTGGTGGCATGAAGTCCTACTCCTCTCTGCTTACTTCTCCTTTTTGTATCTCAAAAGAGATTGATTCAAGATACAACCTAACACTGTAGATTGAGTCTGTCTCATTAACACAACTGCCTGTAATCCTGCCTTGTTAACATCACAGAGGTTAGGATTTACAACACACATAGTCCTGATGCCACAGTGTGTAAGAGCCTGGCTGCTAACCAGAAGACTGGCAGTTCAAATCTACCAAATGCTCCTTAGAAACTCTATGGAGCAGTTCTAATCTGTCATATAGGGTTGCTATAAGTTAGAGTTGATTTGATAGCAATAGGTTAGGATGATCACAACAGTTCACACAATGGTAGACAATCAATCACACAGTACTGGTATTGTGGCCTATCCAAGTTGATACATGTTTTTGGGGAACACGAGTCAGTCTCTAACATTCCACCCTTTGGTCTTGGCCCCATCATGGACAGAATTATGTCACCCTCCCCCACCCCAATGTGTGTAGCAATTTAGGTCATGAATTATAGTATTGCAGGATTGTCCACCGTTTGATGAAATTTTTCTTTGTGTGGCAACTTCCATCACTATGATTTAATAAGACTAATTAGTGGCAGTTATACTGATGAGGTCTGTCATGGATTGAATTGTGTCCACCCCAAAACACATATAGTAATTTGGCTGGGCTTGGATTCCCTATATTCTGTGGTTGCCCTCCATTTTGTGGCTGTCTTATGTTGTAAATCCTGATTCCTGCCTGTGGTTAACAGAGTGGATTATGTTGGAGAGGACTGGGTAGGATTGTATATCCTTTCCTAAAGTCACCTCCCTGCTCCACTGTAAAGAGAGTTTCCCTGGAGTGTGGCTGGAACCGCCGTTTATTCTTTTATCCTACAAGAGATAAAAGGAGAGGGAAACAGAGAGCTGGGAACCTCATGCCATCAAGAATGCAGCAATGAGGTTCCTGTGCCAAGATGCTCCCTGATCAGAGACCAATGCAACACAAGGACTTCCCTCCAGAGCTGACAGAGGAAAAGCCCTTCCCCTGGAGCAGACAACCTGAATGTGGACTTGCAACATACTGGACTATGGAAGAATAAACTTTTCTTTCTTAAAGCCATCCACTTTATGGTATTTCTGTTACAGCAGTACTAGGTGACTAAAACAGATAAAACAAGCTCTACTGTATTAAATAACATCTCAAGCCAATCTCTTTTGAGATACAAAAGACAGACGTAAGTGGACAGACATGGGGCCCTCTTAACACCAATAAAACAGTGTTGAGAACAGAGTGAGTCTTTAGGACCTGAGGTTCCTGTGCTGTGATGTTCCCAGATCTTAAGACGACTGATGACGAGGACATTCCTTGAGAGCTGACAAAGAGTGCCTTTCCTTGGAGATGGCACCTTGAATTGGGACTTCAGCTTACTGGACTCTGAAAGAATAAATTTCTCGTTTGTTAAAGCTACCCACTTGTGGTATTTCTGTTACAGCGGCAGTGGATGACTAAAGTAGTCCCCAAAATTCATGTCCTTCTTACAAATAAAACATATTCACCCCATCATTTTATTCCAGAAGTTTTAATGCTAAGTTCACATTTCATCCTTGGGTGAAATTCCTCTTCATCTGTGAAATCTAGAACAAAAATTATTTATTTTCAAAGCAGCAACCTCATCCTCTTGGCCATGGCAGTTCCCATTTTTCTGCACTTTGGTCATGGCAGCCCCATCCCTTCAGCTTTGGCCAGTGGATTCAGACACTTTCTGCTAGCACTCTTGAAAAGCAGCCCCACATTCCAGAACCAAGCTGATGAAGAGGTGATATGACTCCTTGAAAACTAGAATGCCTTGGTCTCAGGCTTTGAGACTCAGCTGGCTATGGTTCCACTCTGAGAACTCAGAGACCATGGCCCTACCTTTTGAGACTAAGGAAGCTCTGATTCCTATATACTTTGTCTCTTTAGCTTCTGTTTCCTGGTTTCCTGGCCTCATGGCCCCTCAGGCCTCTTGTGCCGGCGTCTGCCATGATTTCAAAGCTCTAGCTCAAAACTAAGCACCTGGGGGTACTCCGCTCCATCAGTAAACCTTGGCCAGAGGGACTTATCTCTCTTGCTCCATGGATCAACAAGCCTATATCCACTGAAAAGTGTCTGAAGACACTCCACTCTTTCAGGAAGCCTCCTGCTCAAAGGCACTCAGTTAGCTTTGTAGTTATGTGGGTTGACTCCAGCACTTTTACTAGTCTCCTGGTTCCACTGCTGCTACCTCTTGCCATCTTCACCATTTCTGCTGCTACATCTCTCCTCATTTTCTTCTAAGTCTTCTCCGAATTATATTTGATGTTCATAATTCCAACAGTCCCTTCAAGTCAATGTAGTCATTTACTGTTAAGTACTTTAAAACTCTTTCAGCTACTACCTGTTCACAGTTTTAAAACCACTTCCACATTGTAGGTTTTCTCTTATAGCAGCACCCTATTCCAGGTACCAAATTCTTAGTTATCTAGTGCTCTCATAACAGAAATATCACAAGTGAGTGGTTTTAACAAACAAATTTACTCGGTCACAATTTAGGAGGCCAGAAGTCCAAATTCATGGTACAAGCTTCTGTGGAAGGCTTTCTGTCTGTGTCAACTCTGGGTGTAAGTCCAATCTTTCCCTGGTGTAGGAGGT
The DNA here is from genome assembly GCA_028571685.1 of Heterohyrax brucei. Taxonomy (NCBI): domain Eukaryota; kingdom Metazoa; phylum Chordata; class Mammalia; order Hyracoidea; family Procaviidae; genus Heterohyrax; species Heterohyrax brucei. The sequence goes on from CM053166.1 coordinate 148,782,398, forward strand.
TCTCAGTGCAGGGACCTTGGGTCTAAAGAGTGCACTCTTCTCCTGGCACTTCTTTCTTGGTGGCATGAGATCCACTCCTCTTTGCTGCCTTCTCTCTTTTATATCTGGAAAGAGATTGACTCAAGATACAACTTAACCCTGTAGATTGAGTCTTGCCTCATTTACATGATTGCCTCTAATCCTACCTAATTGACGTTATAAAGGTTAGGATGTACAACACACAAGATAGTCAAATCAGGTTACAAAATGGTAGACACCTACACAATATGGAGAATCATGGCCTAGCTAAATTGATACACATATTGGGAGGACATGATTCAACTCATAACACTCACTTTTTAAAAGAAAATATTCTGAAAAATCTTTGTCCAGTACTCATAAAGAGCTCTTACAACTCAGTAATTGTAAGTCAAACACTTCAGTTTAAAAAACGGATAAATGACTTGAACAAGTACTTCAAAGCAAAAATATGTGAATGGTCAATTGGCTAATAAGTACATTAAAAAGTGTCTAAAACCACTAGTCACTCAGGAAATGCAAATTAAAATCCCACTCATTAGAATGGTTAACCACCACCTATGTGCTATGATACTGGAAATTATGCCACCAATATTGAAAATACCAGCAGGCTTACTTATGGTGGACAGGTTTTAGCAGAGTTTGCAGACTGAGATAGGCTAGGAAGAAAGACCTGGTGATCTACTTCTGAAAAGTAGCCAGTGAAAATCCTATGGATCAGTATTACATAATATTGTTTTATATAGTGCTAGAAGATGAGCCCATTAAGTTGGAAGGCACTCAAACAGGAGCTGCAGCAATATCAATAATCATGAAAATGATGTCAAACTGGGCAACACTTTGTTCTCTTGTACATGGAGTCACCCTGAGTTGGAGCTGGCTAAATGGTAATTGTCATAGTTGGGGTGATTTTGAACTGTGTCACCCCAAAAACGTGTGTAGCAATTTGGCTAGGCCATGATTTCTGGTATTTTGTGATGCTCCTATGTGTTGTAAATTGTGCCTCTATCATATTAATGACAGAAGATGGTAATTATTGTGTTAGATTGCATTGTGTCTAGAGGCAATCCCTTGGGATATAAAGGGAATGGAAACAAGCAGAACTGAAGACCTTATACCACCAAGAAGCAGTGCTGGGGCCAAAGTGTGTCTTTTGCCCCAATTCAGGGGAAGATTGATGACAAGTACCTTCTTCCAGAGCCAACAGAGAAAGGCTGAAGATGATGCCCTGAATTCAGACATTCAAGGCTGTGAGAAAATAAATTTCTTTTTGTTAAAGCCATCAATTTATGGTATTTCTGTGATAGCAGCATTAAATGACTACGACAGCAACTAACAGCAGCCAGCAAAATTAGAGAGACTGATAACACGTGTAGATGAGGATGTAGAGCAACTGGAATCCTCATACGTTACATGGGGGGGTGGATATTAAAATGGTACAGCTACTTAATAAAATAGTTTGGAGTTTTTTGTAAAGTTAGACATATACCTCCCCTATGACTCAGCAATTTTACTCAGAACTATTTACCCAATAGAAATGAAAATGTAAGTACACATAGACTTGTACACTTTCATAGCAGCTTTATTAATAATAGCTAAAACTTGGAAACAAGCTAAATGCTCATCAATTGGTGAATACACAAACTATAGCATATCCATATGATGGAATACTACCAGACAACAAAAAGGAATCAACTTCTGATATGCTTAACAACATAAGGGAATCTCAAAACCAGTACGCTGAAAAAAAGAACTCAGACACAAATAATATATAGTATAAAAAAACTCATTGCCATCAAGTCGGGTCTGACTGATGGTGACCCTAGATGTCAGAGTAGAACTGCCCCCTAGAGTTTCCGAGGAGCACCTGGTGGATTTGAACTGTAGACCTTTTGGTTAGCAGACATGTATTTAACCTATTATACCATCAGGGTTTCCTAATACCATATGCTTCTATATATATCATATTCTAGATTAGTTAAAACTAATTTATAATGCCAAAAGTAACATCAGTGGTTGCATTAGGTTTTTGCGAGATGGACTGTAAAGTGGCATGATGCAATTTTCTGGCATGACAGAAATTTTCCACATCTTGATTGGTGTGATCATTACATGGCTATATACTTTTGTCATCAATTGTATGTTTAAATAGATGCATTTTATTGCATGTAAACTCTATCTTAATAAAGTTAACATAGAAATATTAATACAATATGTATAATATAAAATACATAAATATAAATATATTATATTTTATATTATAATATATAACATGCAATAAAAACATATATATGCTATATATATATAATACAATAGTTTAGAAAAAAGCTGAAAGGAGAATTACTGAAAAGAATGAAATATCCGAGGAAATTACCTAGAGTGTAGCGCAGAGAGCTAAAGAGAAAAAATATGAAAAAGACATGAAGGGTAAAATGAGTAGTTGCAAAACCTATGTAATAGGAGTTCCAGAAGGAAAAAAGTAGAAATAATAAGGGGGCAAAATTTTTAAAAGCTATAATGGCTAAGAATTCTCCATAATTGAAGGGAAACACAAGTGACAATACTCACTGAAATCCAAACAGAGAAAACAGAAATGAGCCCACTCTTAGCCATACCACAGGTTAACTTTAGAATATGAGATTTCACACTGGTAGATATTTAGGTACTAAAGTGCCCTTGCTGGTTTTGGGCTAGGTTGCTTTCTCACTACCTCAATTTTCTTTTTACAATTATCTCCTAAGATAAATTGATAAGCTTGAAGGGGAAATCTGAAGAGTACGTCTGCTCAGCTTCTAGGCCTTTTCTTCTTGATTCTAGCATGCCTATATCTGGCAGAGGTCAGTGTTTCAGGCACACTGATGGGATTAATGTGTTAATCTTATACTTATTTGTGAAAGGAAATACTTTGGTCATGCTGAGAGGCATTTGGGACACTGGTGGCACAGTGGTTAAGAGATAGGCTGCTAACCAAAAGGTCAGCAGCTCAACTCCACCAGCCGCTCCCTGGAAACCTTATGGGTCAGTTTTACTCTGTCCTATAGGGGCACTAGGAGTCAGAATTGACCCCATGGGAAAGTTTTTTTTTTTTTTTTTAAAGAGGAATTTGAGCACAAAAGTAGGTGGAATAGATAATTTGGGCAAGAGGACATTTTTGGAACATGGAAACAGCAAATGGCCACCTGTTCCATCTAAGCACAAGACTGGCTACTGAACTGGTATAAAACTGTTCTTTGCTACCATATAGTTTCTTAAGGCCCTAGTTCACTTACTCTGTAATGGTGACTGTGCTGTGTTGGAGTAAGTATGGCTGATCAGTAAATCCGTAGTCAGTGAGTTGTGTAAGACGTTTTATCTCCACACGATCAGCATTATGCGGCTGTAACAATGATAACCTCTCCATAACCTAAGATTTGTAATAGACTCTGAGGTCCTCTCTCTTCCATTGTAAATCTACACTTTCGCTGCTGATTAGCCTGCAAGCATCTAGCTGTTAGGGAAACGTCAAGATAAGAGGATGCTACGTAAAGGACTGGTCTTGTTTCTTCTGAGTCTCTCTGGCTGAGTGGAGGAGGAGGTTGAAATTTTCAGGGGTTAATTTGAAATATTTAAAGTATATTGGATGCACTTTATGGTTCTATGCATGTATAGGATATCATCCTGCTGACCTCTGGCTGGAGGAAGGAGAGTGGGTGGAGATGAGGGGAAAGGAGACTGTTGGGAGGATGAGACGTGTATGGAGCAGAGAGGAATAGTGTGCTGTCACCGGGCAGGGAGAGCAGTGGAAGCTGCATATAGGTGGGCATGTAAATTTATACGGGAATGTACATTTTCACTAGTCATAATAAAAATAAATAAATAAAAATAAAATATATTTGAGGATTTTAGTTACCCAGGTTCTTTATGTAGACTACCCATAGATTCTGTGCCTTGTCTTTACTGGCTTACATACCAACTATTGTATTTTAAACCCCATCACAGCCTTTTCTTAGTCTAAAGGAGAAGGGGAAATATCATATAACTGCATTATTAGAATGTAACTGTTCTCTTCTGCAAAACATGAGATTGGCATGCCAGGAATGCAATTGTTTGTCTCCATCTGCAGATTCCAGCTTTTCTCACGGTCCCCTTTCTAATTGTTTTGCCAGGCAGCTTTTGACTTTTACAAAGCAAACCTGACCTGCGTGTCACTGCCCTTTTTAACAAAATTAAATCTCAAAGAATAAAAAAACTAAGGTGCCCTTAAAAGATATATGGAAGGAAGAGAAAAAGCCCAGGTCAATAGAAATCTAATAAGAGGTTGAAACCTTGGGGTAAAATTACATGTAACTAATTGGAATTCTTTCCTTTTCATGAGATAATAAAATTAGACTCCTTAATAACTATTTCTTAGGATTAAGTGAATAGCTTTAGGATACCGAGGGAGGATGAAGGGGACAGGCTGTAGTTATTAAGAGACCCAAGGCTGTTGCTATAGCTACCGACAAAATGCTTATTTATATTTTCAGAGGAAGCAAATATATATATTTTTAATTTTATTGTGTTGTAGGTGAAAGCTTACAGCACAAATTAGTCTTTCATTTAAAAATTTATACACAAATTGTTTTGGACATTGGTTGTGATCCTTGTAATGTGTCAGCATTCTCACCCTTTACCTTTGCACCCTGGTTTCAATTTGTTCAGTCTTCTTGTACCTTCCAGTCTTTGTCTTGGGCAACTATTGCACATTTGGTCTCACGTATTCGATTGAACTAAGAAGCACCTGCCTCACGTATGTCATTGTTTGTTTTATAGGCTTGCCTAATCTTTAACTAAAAGGTGGATGTCAAGAGTGGATTTAGTTCTGAGCTAGTAGGGTGTCTGGGGGCCATATCCTTGGGGTTTCCTCCAGTCTCTTTAAGAACAGTAAGTCGGTTTTTCTTTTCTTTCTTTTTTTGAAATGTGAATTTTGTTCTACATCTTTTCCCACTCTGTGAAGCAGGCTTTATGGTGATCCCTGTCAGAGCCACACATAGTGATGGAACAGGCAGAGTAAAGTAAGTAGCTGCATCTTGGGGACAGTCAGCACCATTTTGTTTCTTAATTCTGTCCCCAAGTGTGAGTCCATTGTTTCCTTCAGTTTCTCTCAAGGTTAAGGACTAATCTATGTTCTCTTTAGGACTGTGGAAAAACAAGTGATAATAATCTAAAAATCATGAAAGATAAACAAGTAATCTGCCTTGTGAGCCGGAACTTCTATGATAGCCAGACCACTTCTGGGCTTCAAATACCAGTTAAGATATCAACACATCTGAGAGCAGACTGTTGTGACCACCTAAAGAAGAATTAACTTTGATAAATTCCTAGGAGTCATAAAACCCTATTCTCTTTTTCTATAAAACCTCCAGCTAGTCTTCATTTCAAGGAGGCAGATTTTGGATGAATGCATACCCTATGTCTCCTAGCCTACTGGTACACAATCAAATATTTTGCTTCTCATCTTATTATTATCTGAGACTGGCTGTTTGTGGCAGGTCGTACAAACTCTGCTTAGGTTTTCAGTAACAGTGGTAGCCGGGCACCATTCAGCTCTTCTGGGCTCAGGCTGGTGAGCCCCTAACAACCTGTATTGTGCAGCTGACACAACCTTGCTTGCTGAAAATGAAAAGGTCTTGAAGCACTTACTGATGGATTAGTATGGATAACACTACGACAAAAGTAAACAAAAATCCTCACAATTGGACTGATAAGCAACATCGTAATAAACAGAAAAGATTGAAATTATCAAGCATTTCATTTCAATCAGATCCTCAACCAATGCCCATGGAAACAGTAGTCAAAAAATCGAACGATGTATTGCATTGGGAAAATCTGCTGCAAAAGATCTCTTTAAAGTGCCAAAAAGCAAAAATGTCAGTGTAAGGACTAAGGTGCTCCTGACCCAAGCCATGGTGTTTTCAGTCACCTCATATGTGTGCAAAAACTGGGCAAAGAATGAAGAAGACCAAAAAAGAATTGATGCTTTTGAATTGGGGTGTTGGCAAAGAATATTGAATGTACTATAGAGCACCAAAAGAACAAACAAATTTTTCTTGGAAGTAGTACAGCTAGAATGCTCCTTAGAGGTAAGGGTTTCAGGACTTCGTCTCACGTACTTTAGACTTGTTACCAGGAGGTACCAGTCCTCAGAGAAGAGCATCATGCTTGGTAAAGCAGAGGGTCAGTGAAAAAGAGGAAGGTGATCAATGAGATGGACTGACACAGTGGCTGCAACAACAGGCTCAAGAATAACAATTGTGAGGATGATCCAGGACTGGACAGTGTTTTTTTCTGTTGTGCACAGAGTTGTTATGAGTTCAAATTGACTCAGTGGTTCATGAAAACAAACAATAGCAACAGTCTGGTGGAGCCCATGGTTCACATGGTTGAACAACTCACTTGTGGTTTAACAAAACCAATAGATGGATTTTAGTCAGAATGATAAAATTTATTTGCATCTGTGTACAGAATCTGAAACATCTAGATGAAAAAGGAAAATAAGTGAAATCGGCCATCCATTTTTTTACGTTTCTGTGATACTGAGCATGCTGTTGTTAGGTGCCACTGAGCTGAGGATGTCGAGATTTCATCTCACTTATTTTGGACATGTTATCTGGAGGGACCAAGGCCTGGAGAAGGACATCATGCTTGATAGAAGGTCAGCAAAAAAGAGGGAAAACCTCAAAGAGATGAACTGACGAAGTGTCTACACCAATAGGCTCAGACATATCTACTGCTAGTGGGATGGCTCGTAACTGGGCAATGTTTCACTCCGTTTTACATAGGGTCAGTATGAGTGGGGACTCAACAACTAACAACAACAAAACAAGAGTTAAGAGCAGTGTCTTCCCCTATGTGCTGGCTAAATGGAAAGAACTCCAATGACCCTGAGGAAGACAGAAGCACGAGATGGAATAAATTGTGTCCTTGAATGAATATATAGCATCTTTCCACAACCAGGAATGCTCACACTGGCCTGTGAAATAATTTTACCGTGTTAAGCTGCTGAGAATTTGGAGTTTATCCTATGAGAGCAGGTAGCAATATTATAGAACACTGCGAAGTTTAGTATTCAACAGCTAGAACGAGCTCTTGTTTTCATTGTTGTTAGATGTCATTGAGCCTATTTTGACTCATAGCAACCTCGTGGGACAAAGCAGAACTTTCCCATAGGCTACCCTATGCTATGAGTTATATAGCAGCAGATTACTGGGTCTTTCTCCAGAGGAGTGCAGCTGGGTGGATTCAAACTACCTACCTTTCTGTTAGGAGCCAACCACTAAACTGTCATGCAACCAGAGCTCCTTAATGGTCTCTTAGAAGTCACCTACACTGGGACTCCATGATATTAGCAGACGAAGAAAGTGGTGACAACACATGCTATTAGGTCTCCTCTGCCACAGAGGCTCACAGGGGTCAGGGAATTGTGTTAGGGGTCTTCTTTTTGCTCTTTCTGAATCTATTGTCCACCTTTGTTTTCTGTCCTCCATAATTAGAACTGTATGTATTATATTGACCAGAGCCCTTGTCCTTGGCTAATGAGAAGTTCCGGCGGGAGGTCAGAGGGAAGGAGGAGAATGAGGATTAATTAATTGACTTACCTCTCTGTCTGTGAGGTTGCCTTGGGATGGCCGCATGCCTCAATCCAGTTTCACTGCCCCTCTCAAGACTGCTTTCTCTTCACTAGTCTCTCCTCAGGCTTCCAGTAACCACGCAGGGCTGTGGCTGGTAATAGCGTTGTTGCTACTAGCTCAGAGTTACTGTACTATCTATTATTTGTCCCCTTGATACTATTCACCTTTATGTAAATATTCCTTTAATTGAACTACACTCAAATAAGAAAATCTGAGTGTGCCGTCTGTTTCTCATTGGGGTCCTGACTGATGCACAAGGATGCAGAATTAGATGTTCAAAAGGCAGTCCTCCCTAATCAATTTGAAGGGGGTCCATTGATTCTGGCTGTATACACTTAAAGTAGAACTTCTCATATTTTCCCACCAAATTAGCTACATAGTGGCTAAGGATAGTGAACATTTATAGTATTAAATGAAATTGGAGAATCTGAAATTGGAGCTTAAAATAGATGAGTACAACTTTGACAACTCTTCAGAGTGTTGTTTTGTATTAAACATATATGTGGAGTTTGCTTTCCACTATATATTTGTGCTTAAAAAAATTAAGCACAATGGTTAAGAATAGTTGGTGTCCATTAGGCCTGGCTTTAAGTGCTAGACACATTGCTTATTAGCTATGCCACCTTGAACATGTTATTTAATTTCTGTCAGTCTCAGTTTCCTCATCACTAAAATGGAAATAATAATACCACCCACCTCACAGCGTTGTTTTGAAGGCTAACTGTCTGACTCATATTTAAGCACTTAGTGACTTTTAGCTCCATATAACTATATAGGCTTAACTAAAATTGATGCAGGATTAAGGGTCTGTATAGCCTCCGGCTTTGAATACCTTTGGCACGTAACTACATATATCTCAGTTTGAGAAGCATAAAGGCACTTGTGTAAAGTCTAATGTTGTGTTAGGAAAAGTAAAACAGATGACAGGGCCAAATTGCTGATATCTGGCTTCTCAGAAAAAAGAAAAGAAGAAAGGAAAGAATGAAAGAGGAAATGGGGGAGACAGGAAGAAAAGTAGAAAGGAAAGAAAGGAAGAAAGAAAAAAACTAAGAGAAGTAAAGTGCTGTTTTGAAGAGGCTAAAAGCTATATGGCATGACAGGTAAGTACATAGAGCAAAGAAATAAAGCAAAATCAGTTGCCATTGAGTCATTTCAGACTCATGGCAACCCCATGAGTATCACAGTGAAACTGTGCTCTATAGGGGTTTCAGTGATTGTGACCTTTCAGAAGTAAATTGCCAGACCTTTCTTCCAAGGTGTCTCTGACTTGAACCCCTCCATAACACTTAAATTAGCAAGAAAGTGCATTAGGTTTGCACCTTGCAAACCCAGGCTGTGTTACTTACTAGCAGTATGGCCTCGGGCAGGTTACTTAACTTCATGTGCTTCAGTTTTCTCATGTATTAAATGGGGTATAAGAGCAGCATTTTTCTCAAGATTTTTATAAAGATTATGAGACCTGACAAATGTAAAAAACTTCTAATAGTGCCTGAAACATAGTAAGCGCTATAAAACAAAAAAAAAAGCCCATTGCCACCTATTTGATTCTCACTCACTGTAATCCCACTTGATGGAGTAGAACTGCTCCATAAGGTTTCCAAGGAGCGCCTGGTGGACTTGAACTGCTGACTTTTGATTAGCAGGCATAGCACTTAACCACTACACCATCAGGGTTTATTATTTCCTTAGGGAAATTCTGAACTTATTTGGACTTCTGCTGGACTTCCTTACACTTAATTTTTATTTTGAATGAAGAAAGGCACTACACATTTTTCTAGTATTTAGTGTCGTTACAGATTTTAATCATGCCTTGCCCCGCTTTATATTGTTTCTTATTTCGTTCCTCTTTAGCTGATTTGTATGCATCATTTTTTTAAACAAAGGCTAATTCATTCTGACTCTTGGTGACCCCATGTGTTTCAGAGTAGAACTATACCCATATGATTTTCAAGTTTACTACTTTTCAGAAGCAGATCACCAGGTCTTTCTTCCAAGGCACCTCTGGATGGGCTCAAACTGCTAAGTTAGCAGTGCTTAATTGTTTGTGCCACCCAGAGACTCTGTATTCACCACAGCCTACTTCAGACCTACCCAGGCATTAGTTGCTCTTTCCCTTCTGGACTGTCTCAGCAGTCTACTTATAGTTGGAGCAAAACACTCATCACATAGCATACGTTGTTATTTGTTGACATTTGTTGAACTGAAATAGACATTTGTTGAACTGAAATATGTAACTACCCACAGTCTATGCTATGGCTTCATTTCACTTTAATCCTTGCCACAGTCATACAAGATGAACATTACTACCCCCAGTTTAGACTATACACTTGCCTATGTTAACATGGGAAAGCAAATAGTAGAGCAGAGCTAGAACCTACATCTGCCTGCCCATCTTTTGTCGACCAGTAAACCATTTTAATTAAATCAATAATATGGCAGTGAAAAGGAACTTTTTGGCGTCAAGACTACATTTTTCTTGCCACATATTAGGCTGGCTTCCACTCTCAAAATGACAATTTAGAGTTTTTAATAGTCATTTAAAAGTGTTCTTTTTTTCTTCTCTACTCAGGAAAACTAGAAATGCCCATACTGGCAACATTTTCTCATGCTAAGTATCAGACCTAGAAGTGAACCCTTTTCTCAAATGAAGACATCAGAGACAGCCCTCGGAGTCATAGTTTGGTGTTAGACATTAAGACACCCAATGAAGTTTCCAGTAGAAATCAGTCCAAGGGCCCATCACAGTTATCCATGGAGTCAGAGTTACCCAAGATGAAATCTAAAATTTAGGCTGGGAACCCACAGCCATAATAGGGTTCAGTGCCAAGAAGAGGCTGCCACAGAATAAGCCAGAAGAACAGCATTGATGACAGTTTTTGAATAACTAATACTACTGACCATTTCATGAGGATGGTAATACCAGTATCTAGGTTTCTTAGTTCAGCCCATCCGGAAGATACACATAAACCAATGAAAGATTGACTCTTCTTGTGGAAGCTGGGAGACAAGCCACCACATGAGAAGTCATGACATGTGTCAGTGAAGAGATCATTATATTCCCAGTTTTTCCCCCCCATGTTTTACAGGGCACGCTCAAAATCTGCCTGTAAAGCAATCTGACACAGTGAAATCACAACTATTAACATAATATCTGCTAATAAACTAGACAAATCTTTGGTTAAGATTTGTACCAGTTTACAATAGATTTAACAATTTTTGATTATCTACATTGATATCTGAAATTGCTTACCCATTCAAATCTGTTAGTGTCTTGACAAGAAGAAGAGAGAGAAAAGGAGCTATGTTATGGCTTAAATGGCAGACTGCATAGCAAATAGTTGCTTTTAGCATTGCATACTTTTTATTTAGATCATTTAAATGTGAGAACAGTACCACTAGTCAGTTCTCAGCTAGCAGGTAGAATAGGTATATGTTGTTTTTGGTCAATTGAATCACAACAGTTGAATATTTTTGCAGGTATGGTGATGGTGTATAGGAGAGCAATATTTGAAGCATGATCCCTGACATATACAAACAAGTCTTATGTGAACAAGTTTGTAAACACTGACCCTCAAATTCGTATGAAATTACAGGAAGCCACAGATATTCAAAACAACTTAAAAAAAGACAGAAAGAACTAAATAGAACTCACAGTTGTTGATTTCAAAACATATTGCAAATCTACAGTAATAAAAACACTGTGACACTGGTATAAGGATAAACAGACTAATGGAACAGAATTTGAGAACACAGAAATAAACCCATGTATGTATGGCCAATTGTTTTTTGATAAGGGGGCCAAACCCATTCACTAGAGAGAGAATAGTGTTTTTAACAATTGTTGCTGGGAGCAACTGGGTCTCTATATGCAAAAGAATGAAGTTGGATTTACATCTTACATTATATACAAATATTAGTTCAAAGTAGATCTATGACTTAAATATAAGAGCCAAAACCATACAACTTTTAGAAGAAAACATAGGGATAAAGCTTCAGGACCCTTCTTTCCTTCCTCCCTCCCTCCCTTCCTCCCTCCCTCCTGTAATGGATTCTTAGATATGATAGTTAAAAAGCACAAGCAGCAGGAGGAAAATATAGATAAATTGAACTCCATCAAAATTAAAAACTGTGCATCAAGGCACATTGTCAAGAAGGTGAAAAGACTACCTACAGAATGGGAGAGAATATGTGGAAATCATATAAGGATTTAATATCCAGAATATATAAAGAAGACTTAAAACTCAACAACAAAAAAACAGATAACCCAATTTAAAAATGAGCAAAACACTTCAATAGACATTTCTTTTAAGATACACAAATGACCAATAAGCACATGAAAAGATGCTCAACATTATTAGTCATTAAACCAAAAACCAAACCCAGTACTGTTGAGTCAATTCTAACTCATAGCAACTCTATAGGGCAGAGTAGAACTGCTCTACAGAATTTGCAAGGAGTGCCTGGTAGATTCAAACAGTCAACCTTTTGGTTAGCAGATTTAGCGCTTAACCACTATGCAACCAGGGTTTCCATTAGTCATTAAGGAAGTGCAAATTGAAAGTACATGAGCTTTACATCTATTTGTGTGTCTGTCATGGATTGAATTGTGTCCCCCCAAAAATGTATGTGTTAATTTGACTTGGTTTGGAGTTCCAATATGGTGCCCTTCCTCCCATGTGTTATGAATCCTGCCTCTGTGATATTGATGATGGAGAATGGTTTACAGTTGTGTAAGTGAGGCAGGACTCAAGCTTGTGGAATATAAGGGAGAGAAGTGAGCTGAGGAAGTTGGAAACCTCATACCACCGAGAGAGAAGCACCGGGAGCAGAGGACGTCCTTTGGATCCGAGGTTCCTGTGATGAAATGCTCTCACTGGATGTGGATTCAGCCTACTGGACTGTGATGACTTTTCATATTGAATGGACTTGTAGTTTAGGAATGGATGTGTGACTTACTGGACTGTGACAATAAAAGCTTCTCTTTATGAAACCTTCCACTCGTGGTATTTTCTGTTAGAGCAGTACCAGGTGACTAAGACAGTGTCATTATAAAAATAACAGAAAATGTGAAGTAATGGCAGGATGTGGAGAAATTGGAACCTTCATGCATTGCTGGTACAGTAGCTGTGGGAAACAGTTTGACATGCCTCAAAAAGTTAAACATACAAGTATCACATAACAAGCAGTTCTAGTGCTGAGAATATACCCCCCAAAATTAAAAACAGGGACTCAAACAGATACTTACACACTAATGTTCATTACAATACTATTCATAATAGCTAAAAGGTAGAAATAACCCAAGTGTCTATCAACAGATAACAAATAAATTGTATTATAGCCACGTAATGGAGTATTGTTCAGCCATAAAGAGAAGTGAAGTTCTAATACATACTATGACATGGATGAACCTTGCAAACATTTTCCTGAGATAAGTCAGACACAGAAGGACAAACAGTGTATGATTCTACTTGTGTGAAATATCTAGAAGAGGCAAATGCATAGGACAAAGGTTTATTAGTGGTTTCCAGGGGCTGGGGTAAAGAGGGACAAGGGATTTGAAAGCAAAGATATATAAAAACAAAATAAATAAGGTTATTTGTTTATATGTCTCATAATTGGCTCTAAACTGTAGAAACAAAGAATTTGTGACAGATGGTGTCTCTTTAGATTCAGGCCAAATTTACATACACATAATTGAGCTCAGTGTATTTGAAAAGGCTTACCATCCCAATTTTCCCAGCTTATTCAGATGGTCCTGTAAACCAAGAGAGTAGAATTTCTACTTCTCTGCCATTGAGGGGTTGTGGACCTGAGATAATGAATTAGAGTCACTAATTTTCCCTCATGTCTGATTCATGAGCTCTGTCTTGATTCTGTTAAAAGCCTTCCTTATTCAACAAGGAGACTGTCTTCTGCTCACACAACAAAAGGTAGAAAATCTAGTGAAAACCAAATGGAAAATGAAGAGTTGTTCCTTCTTCAAATTTATTTTGGCTTCAGTATGGATGCACATGCTTAAGGGAGTGTTTTTGTAAACCTCTCTTCCCCTCTCTCCTCAAATTACTTAGTTGGCTTACTCCATGGTTGTGACTAAGTTGGAACAGTCCTCGTGGGTGTGCCTTTCTCTTTCTGGAGAGAATACAGAAGAAGCAGGATCAGATCTTTGGACCTGGAGCAGGCCATGGTTGGGGTTCTTATCACATTGTAACCATCTCTTGGGAAGGCAAATATTTTGTAATCTATGTGTCCCTACCTTTATATGTCTCATGGGATGTTAGAAGACACAGTAAGAAACAGTAGTTTTTGTTCCAATGGGGACTACTGTTGGATACCAGAAATTTTGGCTGCATGTCCAGGATTTAGTTGTTATTTGCAGGAAACAGTTGAGAAAATATCCCAGCAGAATATCTGTAAGCATATGTACATCTTGCCTCACTTGCATAAACCTATTTTGTATTTTAAGTGTGGTTGAGAGTTGGTCCACATACATGTTAGTCCCTCAGAGTCTTGAAGGACAAAGTTTAACATTTATATACTTGAAGCAACTGAAGAAAAACAGTCCAACTGAGACCTCAACAAGAGTTATTTTAATCACTGCCATTTACTTATTTCACTATCATTACTGTGACCTGCACTGTTGAATTTCCCTGTAGGCTCCAAGGCCCTATGCCAGAGATCTAGGCACCCTCAAACTTCTTCTTGCCCACATTGTTTCAATAATGAAAAGTCAGACATCTTTGTTGGCAAGCTCCCTTGAGCTCATTTCCCACCTTTAGTTTCTTTTCACCTGTATTTTTCCCTTTCCAGATTGGCCCCACAGACAGGTACAGAAAGCAGTTGTATGCTATAATTTGAGGGGTACCTTGTAAGGGCACCTAAAGAGAGTGTCATACAAGGAATCTTATTGCTCAACCTCAGTGTCTCTCCTGAAAGCTGAATTTACTTTCTGAGACCCTCTCTTTCCTTGAAGCAGGGCCTGAGAACTCAGCCTGTTTCTCTTTCTTCCATAGCTGCCCCATTTGGGATTTCTCCCCTCAAATCTGGTTGCAGAGTTGATTGCAGTTTCTCTGGATTTTCCCCTCCCCTGGTGCTTCTAATGATAAGCCCACATGACATTTATGGGCCTAGAACAGGGTTTGGAAAACTACAGTCCTTGGTCCAAATCTGAGCCCCTGTCTGTCTTCATAAACAAAATCTTATTGGACCCTGATAATGTCCATTTGTTTACATATTTCTTATGACAGCTTTTGTCCTAAGATGACAGAGGTGAGAGTTGTAACAAAGGCTGTGTATGGCCTGCAAAGCCTGAAATATTTACTGATCAAATATCTATTATCTGGACCTTTACAGAAAATGTTTACTGAGAGAGGTGGAGTCAAAATGGCAGACTGAGTACATGTCTCCCTAAATCCCTCTGGAAAGCAAGACCTGAATTGATAATTAAACAGAACCTTCTGGTCACCTAGTGAGCCCTAGGACACGGCATAGGGCTGTTAATTTGGACTTCATATCAGTAAATGGAAAACCTCCTCTCCTTAGCTGACTCCCACTCCTGGCCAGTCCTGGTTTTCACAGACCAAAGGTAAGTCACCATTTTGATTTTTTTTTCTCTATCTTGGCTGGCCGGCACAGCAGGGTCTTGACTATTGGCTAGTTTCAGATGTACTGGTGGTGGGATCGGCAGGTGAAATTGCCATATTTTGAAAGCCTAGCTTAGGACTCTGTGCATGTCACCACTTTTGGCCTCTCTTTCTGCCTCTGTCATAGTGTAGTTTGTAAGGAGGTGATGGATGGCGAGCTTGTGTGGGATGCCATCTTGGATATGGAGACCTCAACAAGACCTAATTCCTAGTCTCGGAGGAAGCACCTGCCCACAGGAGAGTGCTTTTCTGGCTGAAAGCAGTATTTTACACACTGTCGCCCACAGATGGGACCTATCAGAGGCCAACAGGGGCAGTAGCCTTGCTGCGTTTTGAACTAGTTCATAACATCTGGGGTTAGATATAGAGATGCTTACTTTGCCAGTTGGGAAGAGGGCCCTATACACCCTTAAACCTGACTGACCTGGGAAGTGATCAGATACCTTTTACCTTTCATTTTAAGATGACTTGGAAAAACAACTGTGGTCCATCCTCACAGCATCTCTCCCAGCCTTTAATGACTCACATGAATCCCAAAAACTAACAGACTCTGGAGAAGGCGGAAATCAGGAAATCACTCATGGCTTCAGAAGGCCTCCAAATGAAACAACCAAAGAGCTTTCCGGATAAAGACACTTTGCTGAAATTATTGGAAGGTGAATACAAAAGGATTATATATAGAGCCCTCCTAGACTTTATACAAAACGTAGCAGAGCAAAACAAAAAATTAAGCAAGCTGTTCACTCTGGTGAAACACCAGTACTCTGAAATTCAACACATCAAGAACAAAATCAAAGACATAGAAACATCAATTCAAAGCCAAGAAAACAGAACAGAACAAATGGAAAAGAGACATTCTGACTTAGAAGACAAAGCCACTGACTCCAGCATCTATGAGGAGAAATCAGAAAAAAGAAACAAGAAAAATGAAGAAGCATTAAGAAGCACATGGGACTCTATTAAGAGGAACAACCTATGATTAATTGGAGTCCCTGAGCAGGATGAGACACCTGAGAACACAGGAAGTATTGTTGCTGAGCTGCTGACAGAGAACTTCCGAGAAATTATGAAGAGAATATAGATATCCAAGATGTATATCGAATGCCACTCAGTATAGATTTCAAAGAAAGACTCCAATACATATTATAATCAAGCTTAACAAAATGAAACATAAGCAGAAACTCTTAGAGGTAGCAAGACTCAAAGCAAAGCTAACATTCAGAGGGAAAATCTGTAAGCTTTCATCGGATTTCTCAGCAGAAACAATGCTGGCATGGAGACAGTGACATAACATATTCAAAAAGCCTTGAAGGAGAAGTACTTCCAACCAAGAATTATATATTCTGCAAAACTATCTTTCAAATATGAAAATGCAGTTAAGACATTCGCAGATAAACAGAAGCTCAGAGACTTTGTAAAAACCAAACCAAAGCTAAAAGAAATACTGAAAGAATCTCTTGGCTTTGGCTTAGAAGAACAAAACCGCTAACTTTATATTTTAGAAGGACACATCATCCAGAATCCTACTCAGTTAGGGGAGGCGCCAAGCTAAATCAAAGCTATAATAGTGAAAGAAATAATTCAGTGATCACATCATGAAAATTATGATGCCACAAGATTAAAAAGAGGGATGTACTACAGTCTTTATAGTCCTTCCAGATGGAGAGGAAGTTGACAAGACCAGCAGTAATTGAAATTGGGTGTACACAGTTTATTAAGCAGGATCACAGGGCAGCCATAAAGCAAAATAAAGATGCTACATACCATATCAAGATATGTAATACAGGAGTCTCAACAACCACAAAACCAGCCCTGAAAAAGCTGAGAAATCGATTCACAAAGAAGAATGTCTCAGAACAGATTAATAAGAACAGAGAAGACATCAACACAAAAATAAACATATCACAATGGCAGCACTGAACACATACCTATCAATAATTACATTGAATGTGAATGGATGGAATGCTCCAGTAAAGAGACATTGAGTGACATCCTGGATCAAAAGACATGATCCATCCATAAGTTGCCTACAAGAAACTCACCTTAGACTTAAAGATAGGAAAAACTGAAAATTAAAGGATGGAAGAATATATATCAAGCTAACAATGAACAAAGATGAGCAGGTGTGGCAATTCTAATCTCAGACAAAATCAATTTTAATGCAAAATCCACCCTCGTGGACAAAGACAGACACAATTTACTGCTGAAAGGATCAGTACACAAGCAAGACATAACTATATTAAATATTTATGCACCCAATATCAGAGCACCTAAATACGTAGAAGAAACACTGACTACACTCAAAAAAGAGTTAGATTACTCCACAGTAATGGTGGGAGACTTCAACACTCCACGCTCAATACTAGACAGATCACCTAAAAATAAGCTCAATACAGATACAGAAGACCTTATTGCCACAATTAACCAACTAAAACTCATTGATATTTACAGAACTTTCTACCCATCAGCAGACACCTACACCTCCTTCTCCAGTGCACATGGAACATTCTTCAGAATTGACCATGTGTTAGTACATAATGCAATTCTCAACAAAATCCATACCATTGAATTACTGCAAAGCATCTTCTCAGATAATAAAGACATAAAACTCTAAATCAATAGCAGAAAAAACACAAATAGAAAGTGGAACTCTTGGAAATTGAACAACATCTTGCTCAAAAAACCATGGGTTATAGAAGAAATCAAGGATGAAATAAATTCATGGATTCCAATGAGAATGAAAACACTTCCTACTAGAACCCATGGGATACAGCCAAAGCAGTGCTGAGAAGTGAGTTTATAAATGCACACATCCAGAAGCAAGAAAGAACCCAAACCAAAGATCAAACGCTACAGCTTGAACAAGTAGAGAGAGCACAACAGAGGAACCCCTCAGGCACCAGAAGACACGAGATCACAAAGATTAGAGCAGAACTAAATGAATTAGAGAATAGAAGAACAATTGAAAAAATTGAAAAGACCAAAAGCTGCTTTTTAAAAAAGATAAACAAAATTGAGAAACCACTGGCTAAACTTACTGAAGAAAAACAGGAAAGGAAATAAATAACCCAAATTAGAAATGAGAAGGGAGTTGTCACAACAGATCCAAAGGAAATAAAAAATATTCTAACAGAATACTATGAAAGACTGTACTCTAACAAATCTGAAAACCTAGAGGAAATGGACAAATTCCTTGATTCATATCACCTACCAAAATTACCACAAGGGGAAGCAGAACAACTTAATAAACCCATCACAAAGGAAGAGATTGAAAAAGTCATCCAAAAACTGCCAACCAAAAAAGCCCAGGCCCAGATGGCTTCACTGCAGAATTCTACCAAGCATTTAGAGAAGAGTTATCTCCAATACTACGGAGACTATTTCACGGTATAGAAAGGGATGAAATACTCCCAAATTCATTCTATGAAGCCAACATAACCCTGATACCAAAGCCAGGGAAAGACCCAATCAAAAAGGAGAACTACAGACCAATATCACTCATGAATCTAGATGCAAAAATCTTCAACAACATTCTTGCTAATAGAATACATCAACATATCCAAAAAATAATCTCTCATGACCAGTCGGATTTATACTGCCAATGCAAGACTGGCTCAGCATCAGAAAAATAATTAATGTGATCAACCACATAACTACCACAAATGACAAGAATCACCTGATCCTGTCTATTGATGCAGAAAGGCTTTTGATAAAGTCCAACACCCGTTTATGCTAAAAACTCTCAGCAAGATAGGAATAGATGGCCAATTCCTCAATACAATAAAAGCCATTTCTACAAAGCCAACTGCCTACGTCATCCTGAACGTAGAAAGATTCAAACAGTTTCCTTTGAGTAGTACAAGAACTGGACAAGGATGCCCACTCTCACCTCTCCTATTCAACATTGTACTAGAAGTTCTATCCAGAGCAATTAGACAGGACCAAGAAATAAAGGGCATCTGCATCGGCAAAGAAGAAGTCAAAATTCCCCTATTGGCAGATGATATGATTGTATATGCAGTGAATCCCAAAGAATACATAAGGAAACTACTCAAACTGATAGAAGAGTTTGGCAAAGTCTCAGGATATAAGATAAACATAAGTAAATCAGTAGGGTTCCTTTATGCCGACAACGAGATTATTAGGGAAGAAATCACTAAGTATCATTTACTATAGCCCCTAAGAGGATCAAGTGCCTACGAATAAATTTAACCAGAGAAATAAGAAGCTTCTACAAAGAGAATTACAAGCCCTTACTACAAGAAACTAAGAGAGACTTACATAAATGGAGAAACCTACCGTTCTCATAGATAGGAGGACTTAACATTGTGAAAATATCTGTTTTACCCAAAGTAATCTACTTATATAATGAAATTCCAATACAAGTTCCAGTGACATTTTTTAATGAGATGGAGGAACAAATTACCAACTTTGTCTGGAAAGGGAAGAAACCCTGGATAAGTAAAGCATTACTAAAGAAGAAGAACATACTGGGAGGCCTCTCATTAACTGATCTTAGAACATACTACACTGCCACAGTAGTCAAAACAGCCTGGTACTGGTACAAAAACAGACAGATACATCAGTGGAACAGAATCGAGACCCCAGAGATGACATCATCTGCCTATGAACAGCTAATACTCAACAAAGGCCCTAAGACATTAAACTGGGGTAAAAACAATCTCTTCAACAAATGGCAAAATTGAATGTCCATCTGCACTAAATTGAAAGAAGACCTATATCTTACACCTTATACAAAAATCAACTCAAACTGGATAAAAGACCTAAATATAAAATCTAAAATGATAAAGCTCATCCAAGAGAAAGTAGGAACAACAATGGAAGGTTTAATACACAACGTAGACAGACTTCAAAATCTGTCAAACAAACTGCAATCATCAGAAGACAAAACAGATAAATGGAAACTGTTAAGAATCAAGCACTTTTGCTCATCCAAAGACTTTATTAATAGAATTAAAAGGCCACCTACAGAATGGGAAAAAAAAATTGTCAACTCTATGTCAGACCGACAACTGATCTACATAATCTATAAGGTATTACAGAATATCAATAAGAAAAAGATAAATCATCCAATTAAGCAATGCGGCAAAGGAGATTGACAGACATTTCTCTAAAGAGGACATAAAGGCAGCCAAAAAACACATGCAGACATGCTCACGATCATCATTAGCTATTAAAGAAATTCAGATCAAAATGACAATGAGATACCATCCCACTCCAACAAATTTGGCCATGATCCAGAAAACACAAAACAACAAATTCTGGAGAGGCTGTGGGGAGCTTGAAACTCTCCTACACTGTTGGTGGGATTGCAAAATGGTGCAACCTGTTTGGAAAGCAATCTGGTACTCCCTTGAAAAAATGGATATAGATATACCATTTGACCCAGTAATTCCACTGCTTGGAATATATCCTACAGAATCAAGGCCATTCACACCAATGGATACATGCACACGAATGGTCATCACAGCACAGCCCACAATAGCAAAAAGATGGAATCACCCCAGGTGTCCAACAAGAGAGGAATGGATAGGTAAACTATGGTATATATACTGAATGGAACACTATGCAATGGTAAAGAACAATGATGATAGCAGGAAGCATCTCTTAACCTGGTTTCAACTGGAGGACATTATACTGAGTGAAAGTAGTCATCGAAAAAAGGGCAAATATTGTATGAGACCCCTATGATAAGAACTTGAAAACAGACTCATGCATGGAAGAAAAAACTTTGATGATTGCAAGGGAGAGGAGAGAGGGAGGGCGGGGGGGGGAATGGTTTAGATTAGATAGTTGTCAGAAATTTGGTTGGATGAAATCGATGACAGCACACGTTAGAAAGAAGATCAATAATAACTGAACTTCAACACAATTTGAGTACTTTTCCCATCTCAACCCAATATTGCAAGGACAGAGTAACTGGGGCGGAGGGCCGAGGACCACGCTCTCAGGGGAAATCGAGGACAATTGGTACAACAGGCGTTTTGCTAGTGAGGACTTTCCGCACCCCACATAGGTGAATGGCGTCTGGGGTCTTAAAAGCTGCCAAGCTGCCACCTGAGGGTACAGCAGATGGTCCCAACTCATCAGGAACAGATCATCACTGAGGTCCAAAACGACATGGGGGAAGAGAACCCAGAAGACAGAAAGACCCACGCGAGTGGGTGTCTACATCGACTCGTGACTGAAAGAACCAGATGGTGCCCAGCCTCACCACCAGTGATAGCCGCGATGGATTTCACATAATTGAGTCTCACTGGCAACACAAGAATAAATAGGGGTGCAACCTGAGATCTCTACTAAAAGACTGCAATTGATGGTCCAATGGCTTCAGGGTTCCCCTGGGAGCATGGCCCCTGGCCCTGATGCTGTCCCTGTCCGTAAATCACATTAGAGGTCAACTCTTAGGACAGCAATGGATTGGACTTGGTGACGCAGAGTGACCATATCTTGTGTGCACTTTATGGTTCTCTGCATCTGTAGGATATCATCCTGCTGACCTCTTACTGGAGGAAGGGGAGTTGGTGGAGAGGAGGGGATAGGAGACTGTAGGGAGGATAGGGCATGTATGGAGCAGAGAGGAAGAGTGTGCTGTCACTGGGCAGGGAGAGGAGTGGGAGCTGCATATAGGTGAACATGCAAATTTATATGGGAATTTACATTTTCATTCAATCATGAAAAAAAAGAAAAAAGAAAAGAAAATGTTTACTGACTTCTAGTCTAGAGGTTTGACGGCTAACCACTACAGGAGAAGAGCAGAGAACATGCCAATACGGAGTAAAATTGAAACTGTACACTTTTTTTTTCTTAAATATACTAAAAATTTTATACATACTACATTTAATGATTAGTGGAGTTGACAAAAATAATTTCTTGTGTAATGATTTCTAGTGAACTGTTTCTGACTCTAGAAGTGGCAAATGAAAATCCACATGGGCTTCAATTCTGATGGTGGGTTGCATTTCCTTCTCTTATCATCAACTCTATGCCTTTCTTTTCTCTGTGACATAGGAATGGATGGGTGAACTCACCTCCATGAAGGCCTTTTCTGCAGTCTATTGTCTCAAGGTGCAATCTGTGCAAAACAGTCAGATGTTTGCTTTATAGAAACTAGACAATTTGTATCTCTGGAAGGAATTCTAGCCAGACTGATAAGTATACTAGACCTTTTCTTGTTTTCTGCACCTTCCCCCAGTTCTTTCCAGAAATATATATACAGAGAGAGAGGCATTGCAGTTATTTCTTTTTGTCAGATTAAAATGTAAATGTGGTATGGGAAAGGTTGATACAATTAGCCAATAATACTTTGGTTTGATGATTTTTGCTAGTTTCCTAGCAGAGGGTGAGTCTCTGAGCATTAAACCCTGTCTGTTTTTGAGCCTTTGTATGCTCCTCTTCCCAGAGCTGGAACTACTTGTCTCCTTCCTGCAGGCTTCAGCTCCATCTAGCCCCTAGAATCAAGGTTAGCATTTATCAAAAAGAATTAACCATCTTCTACTCTAATACTTTTGGAAAGGGCATTAGAGACCCGACTTGGTGTGCTAGTTGTGATAACTGTCCTGCAACCTTGTTTCCTAACTGATCATTTTGTCTAGTTAGACTTTCTACTACCTCCAATTCCCTTTTGCCAATGCCCTCTTGGGACATGTCCTGCCATAAATCTCTAACTCAGTGCTCGAGGTTCTGCTACCTACTGTTTCCTGGTTATTGACTTCCTGCCTGGATCCTCAAGTATCAGCAACCTCTGGGTGAGCCATTGTTATAGTTATCCCACCTATGGAGATACAGGATATTTGAGTCTGAATTCTCCCAAATCTACTACTAGACCATTCAATGAATTATTATTAAGGCCCTGCTGAAGATTCCTTCTTTTCTTCTCAGAGACCAGTTATGCAAGGCCCTTGGGGCTTCCATCTCTCTAGTGGTTGTCCCTGGGTCTCTGTGAGCAATGGATTAGAGTCTTAGTGATCTAAGAACACTAGCATTGGCTGAGGTACAAGTATCATATTATCTATGAAAGCTCAGGGAAAATGTGACACATCTGACCTTTTTGAGGCTGACTAGTACCATTTTTATGGTTTTTTTTGGTTAATATTTTATTAATTTATTATGATTGAGTAAAAGTATATGATCCAGTTTAAATTCGTGTGCCCGCCTATGTGCAGCTCCTACTGCTCTCCTTGCCTGGTGACAGCACACTCCTCCTTTCTGTTCTATACATGTCATATCCTCTGAGCAATCTCCTGTCCTGTCTTCTCCACCCTCTTCACTCCACTCTAGTAAGAGGCCAGTAGGACGACATCCTATAGATGTAAAGCTGAGTCCCAGTGGCAACACAAGAATAAAAAGGGGTGCACCCTGAGAACTCCACTAAAAGACTGCAGTTGATGATCCGAAAGCCTGGGGGTTCTCCTGGGCGTATGGCCTCTAGACCTGATACTGCCCCTGTTCATATATCATTACTGAGGCCAACTCCTTGGACAGGAATGGACTGGACTCAGTGACACAGAGTGCAGTTTATGGTTCATGGCTATTTTTTGTTCTCTCCTGTTTACATTTTTAGTATGCATTCTTACTTGCTTCTTTCACCTTTCTTTTAATTATTATTATTATTTTTTAATATTTGTGCACCTTGTCTCCGATGATGGAGAAATAGGGTAAATACTGCAGCTTGAAGACTTACCCTCTAGGATGGGAAAAACCTGGCTTAGGTTGCGGGATTTTGACCTGGAATCCGAAAGAACCACACTACAGCACAATCTCCACAGCATTTTAACCATGGCAGCCAGGAGAAGCAGTGGAAACGGGAGACAGAGCCATGGACAGAAGGTGAGAACACTACGTACTGTCTGTTATGGAGGTAGCACCTGTGGCACAATTCCTGCAATAAAGTATTTGTTAAATGAGTGAGTAACAGTACGAATTTTTAAAATGCTAACTTAACCCATTTATGCAGTTAACATTATCTATAGATTGTTAGTAGTGTTTCATGTGTGTTTCAATGCTTTTGTCTGACCAAGAGTCATTTAACTTTGTTATTTTATCTGCCCTCCCCAACTCAGAAACAGTGATAAAACACAATCTGTACAATTAAGAGCATTAGAATTTCTCCCTAATAGAGAAGCGTTGTCAGAAACACTAGGCCTGAAAACTTTGAGATGTGATGACTGCTAATATTTATGCGTTCAATAAAATTCCTTGCTTGAAAAGAACATCTCCTTCCTTGAGAGACTTGGATGACGTGAGGAGAACTGAGACTGTGATAAGTCTAGCACTGGCCTGGGTTTTGACACAGCTTGTGTTCATAAGGCACAGTGTTTCTGGCTTGTCAGATAGATGAACCAGACAGCAGAGGCCTGTTCCCGATGCCTATCAGCTACACCTACTGGGCTCTGGCTGTGGTGAAGCCCAGAAAAGGTAGAGTCAATTTCCTGCTGTCTGCTCAGATCTTGTTTAGGTCAACTTTAAAATGCAATGATACTTTCCCATGTCATAGAATTTTTGAAGTATTGATGATCATCTTTATATAGATGAGGGAATTCTATCTCAAAGACGTAAAGTGATTAATGCATTGATCACTCAACTATGGCTAGGGCTAAATTTGAACTCAGCTCTCCAGATTCTCCAGCTCAGGGGTCTTTTGGCCTTTCCATGCATTCACTCTGACTGTGCTGGCACTGTTCATTTTCACTGGCCTTGCTTGGCTCTTACAGCTCTCTCACCACCGAGGTTGTATATGTTTGACATTATAATCACTGGTTGGAAAGTAAAAAATAATGGTTCATAAACCCCAGCCACTTAACTGATTAATTATTTGACCAAAACGACTACGTGTAGATAAACAAAACAGACATTATCAGCCTCCCTCAAAGTAGCTACCTCTCCACAAATTCTTCTTGTATGGCTCATCTATTTAGCTAATTGCATTGGAATATGATTTATCAGTTGGGAAGCAATATGATAAATTTGATGATTTTTTAAGTTTGCTTCTAAACAGTGTTCAGGTTTTTGCTCTCATCAAGAGCCTATCTACCTACTCAAGAGCCTGCAAGGACCTCTTAGTGACACACAGATAATTAGCAAACATTCACTGTCTGCTATGTACAAGGTGGGGATAGAGGCAATCCACTGGTAGAATTCCCATCTTCCATGCGGGAGACCAGAGTTAGATTCTCAGCCAATGTAAGTCATGAATAGTTACCACCTGTCGATTGATTGAGACTTATATATTGTTATGATGGTCAACAGATTTTAGGGGAACTTTCAGCCTACGATGAACTAGGAAGAAAGGCCTGGAGATATATTTCCCAAAATCAGCCATCAAAAATCCTATAGATCACAGTGGTTGGATATACAACCAATCGTGGGGATGTCACAGACTGGACAACATTTAGGCACATTGTGAATGGGGTTGCCATGAGTTGGGGGACAGAAAAACAACATCTACAAGGCACTCTTACAGGCACTGTGTGAGTACAGAAGGGAGAGTAATAATAATGAGGATCTTACAATGAAATAAACATAGAGCAGTACAAGAGGTACAAAGGTAAGTGCTAGTGTAGGTGCTACAGATTATGAAAAGGAAGAGACTGAGTTAGTCTCCAGCAGCCAAGGAAGGCTGTTCAGAAGATAATGGGGCTTGATCTAATCCTCTAAAACTTAGTTGCCTTTTGATAGGCAAAAGAAACAGAGGAGAGTACTTCCTGGTAGTGAAAAAGCAAAGGAAATACAGAAGTGAGAAGCACAGAAGCGAGGGTGATGATAAGATAACCAGTACGAACGGAGCAGAGTATGTCTAGGAGCGGTGGGCTCCACCCAATGTGTTCTATGTGACACTGAAACCCTACCTTGGTTGTTCTCATGCAGTCATGATTCAATCCAATGACTTTTCTTCTTCACCAAGAAGTAGGCTAAAAGACCGTTTTCCAGATGAAGTCTAATGTCCTAGTAGTGTCCCCCTTCTTCCTCACTTCTGGGAAATGACTAAAAGCTATTGTGTCTCAATAGTTGAGTAGTAACTCTACCATGTAAGACATCAGTCCTTAAATGAATATGTTTGTCTTAGAATGAACAATATTGTTAGGGATGGTCTCAATTATCTAGTCTTGCTATAACAAAAATACTACAAGTGAGTCATTTTCACAGAAATTTATATTCTCACAGTTTAGGAAGATGGAAATGTAAGTTCAGGGTGCTGGCTTGTGGGGAAATCTTTCTGTGTCAGCTCAGAGGAAGGTCCTTACAGTCCTTATCTCTGAGTTTCTGCTCCTGGGCTATATTTGTACAGCTTGGCAACTCTGTTCCCCTATCTCTGCTCGGATCACTTGTTTGCTTAATCTCCTTTATATCTAAAAAGTGATTGGCTCAAAGTACACCCTAATCCTTCCTCATTAACCTAATAAACATAGCCTAACTCTCATTGACATAACCTAATCCTGCCTTATTAGCATAACAAACAACCCATTCCCAAATGGGATTAAAACCACAGGAGGAAGATTTACAACACATAATTTTGGGGGACATAATTCAATCCATAACGGGGATCATAGGCAAGGTCATGGAAACAGTTTTGGAAATTTTGGATGCTGGAATTAATTGCTTTCAGTTTCAAAAGGGCCCATTTATCTTTCTCACTTACAGTCAAAATTCAGTGAAACGGAAAATTTGCTCCTAAATAATGACAGGAAAATACAGAATGTTTTATGAACTAGCTCTTGGTGGAACTGATCCATCTCTTGGGTAAGCTGTGTGTGGTGTAAGTTCTTGGCTAGTCTTTTCCCTGGTGTTTCCATTACTGCTTCAGACTCTTTGTCAAGCCAACAGTTGGGGAATTTTCTTCAAAGAGGGCTCTGATGTTCATTCACAAGTAAGCCTTGCCTCAGTTATGAGATCTTTCATCTAAAGATGATCCACCTCATGTATGTGAATATGTTCCCCACAATTACCCCAGCCAGCAGCTGCATTCTGATGATAAGCCTGGGTAATAACTGTTAATGGATAAAATACAGTCAGCTCATCTCACCAATGAATGTGGTCTCAGGTTCCATCATGTGAAAGTAAGCCTCTCAGATCCACCCCCTTCTACCCTACCTTTTTTTTTTTCTGGAAGGATTTTCAGGGAAGAATGAGTGACTGAAACTGCTAAGACTTTTCAGAAAAACCCTTGATGACTTTGACAATTGTCCCAACAGACTTGATTCGGGATAACGTTGCACACCATGAAAGGTAACTGATGATTCTATGACCATCTCGCTGTTCCTTGTCTCTCTGTTTGCATACATTAGTGTTGTCTGTATTCAAAAGCTCCCTAGCAGGCAAGGAACATACTTTTCAGAGTTCTGCTGTTCAGAGTTCCCAAAAGGAATTAAAGCATCTTTCCTCATCATTAAAATGGTCATGGAATTGCTTGGAAACTCCAAATTCCAGGTTGATATTGGAGTAGGTTAGCTAAATTGGAGATAAGGTTAAAAGGAATAGAAAATGCCCACATTTTAGTTATTTAATTCACTTATTTTTGCCAAATTCTACCTGAAATCAACTAGAAAAATAGTGACCTTTCTTCCCTTATGCAATTGGATGCAGTCTTTATATCCAAAGGTAAAACAATATTTATGTATTTAGGGTAAGAGTTAAGTTTATTTTTCCTTTTAAAAAGGGATTCTCAGCTCTGTTGGAGGAGGAATTGCTGTGAGCTTACCTAGAGGCCCTAAACCCTCCTGTGACATACGCCTCTTGGGAGTGTTGGAGATGAGTCTTCTTTCACGCGGAGATTTATGAAACAAGTCACGTATGGGACAGCCCGCTGAAAGCCATTTTTGAAACTATTAGATTAGAAATGCATATACTACATCAATCCCATCTCATTTCTTCTTCTTTCCTGAGTAGCTGATGCAATCTGGAGAAAATCCTTCTAGAGTTCTTTTTTGATTTAAAAAGAGTTGCTTATTTAGTTGATACAGTCTCCATAAGCATTCTCTTCTACTTCTACTTCTGCAACTCATCTTTAGACTACGTGGTAGATTGTCACAGTAGTGGTCTCCAATTTGTTCATAACTGTCTGTTCCATGCTTTTGTGTAGTCCCCTTGCACACTGACCCCAGACTAGTCTATTTGACTTGCTTCACCAGTGGGACAACAAAAAATGTAAAGTGAACAGAAATTTGAAAATTTATTTCATATTTATTGGGACATTCTTTTTTTCTCTGCTTATAGGCATCTTCTGAAGGACACCATGTGGAGAGCCAGTGTTAGCCTGCTGAATGAAGATTCATAAGCGGCCCAGTCATGCCTATTGCCTCAGCTAGTAGCCTTCCGACTACCAGACATGTAAACTGAAGCAATTCTAGATGGTCTGGTTGCTAGCCAACTCACCATTTGACCATCATAGCATAAAAGAACCCCATAGAAATCATCTTTAATGACTCTAATCAGAAGAACTATTAGGACCAGCACCAAGATGAGGCAAGTGAGGTACCCAGAGTACAAAATTTAAGGAGACACTCTCTCAGCATTTTAATCGAGGGGTTGCATGACCCTGAGAATGAATACCTTCTTAAAGTTTGTATCTCAATTCTTCTCCCTAATGCAGGCCTTCAAAACCAGTTAGGTGATACACAGAATTATGAGCTAAACAAATGTTTGTTGTTTTACTTAAGTCACTAACTTTTTGGGTGGATTGCTACACAGCGAAAAATAACCTCTATGTGCTGTCCATTTTCATTCTTTTTGGAGCTCTGAAGGAACAGAGCTGCAAGTAGAGTGATATTATTGATATCGTTGTTAGAAAGGCCCTGATGCACTGGATAAATTAAGTTTTTTGAAAAAGTCATGGATTCCAAGTCATCACATGTTCTTGGTTTGCCTTATTTTGGAGGCTGATGGTATATCATTCTTCACAGGCAAAGCTGATGTGAGCTGACTTACCACTGGGAAGACGTATGTAACTGATTTATTTTGCTTTTCAGCCTCGGTCATAGTTTTTCACTGTAATTCTCTTACATGGTGCTTTTTTCATAATAGCATCCATTATACCTGGCCCAGTGTAATAAATCTACACTCATAACCATGATCTGCTCAGCAATACTCAATAATCTGAGAGAATTTGACCCATTTGTCTGCTTAGACCCACAGTAACCACAAGGGTCTTTTGGCCAGCCCTCTCCATGGTCATATTCTAATGTGAAACTATGAGAAGCTGGATTCACATGATCCAATCTCTTTTTTTATGACAGAAAAGCCTTTATCATCTCTAAGTATATTATTTGTGTGTTTTTGAGAAAAGATAACATAAAGTAAGATTTCAAGGAATATAAATTCTGAGATAAGCTTAATGACCCATCTCAAATAAGCTTCAAATAACCTACTCTACACTCTACTTACTCTACTTGATAGAGAATCTTTCTCACATACATCAAGTGGCCAAAAGCTGTTCCCTGTCTGTGTATCCCAAGCAATTTAAGCAACTTCTATGCTCTGATGGCTTTGGTCTGCCTGCAATTTATCAAGTGGTTGTTGTTATTAGATGCTATGGAGTTGGCACTAATTCAGATTAATAAGTAAGTACAAGTAAGCCTCTACTTACCTTGTTTACTGAATCATTCATTCCTGTCAGAAACTGTAAATCTGATTCTGTAGGAAGATGCTGTGGATTTAGTACAGAAACGGATGCCAGTCATACCTGAAAGCAGAATATTGATGCTGTGAAATTGTTCACTACAAATTTGTGAGTAAACACAAGTAAACCTGTGCTTACCTTGCTTGCTGGATAATATATCCTTACCAGTAGCAGGTATGTTTGAGTTCATTGTTGCAGCCACTGCAACAATTCATCTCCTTAAAGGTCTTCTTCTTT
The DNA here is from genome assembly GCA_028571685.1 of Heterohyrax brucei. NCBI lineage: Eukaryota > Metazoa > Chordata > Mammalia > Hyracoidea > Procaviidae > Heterohyrax > Heterohyrax brucei. The sequence goes on from CM053166.1 coordinate 148,812,577, forward strand.
GTTGCTGACCCTCTGTTTTACCAAGCATGATGTCCTTCTCCAGGGACTGGTTCCTCCTGAAAGCATGTCCAAAGTATGTGAAATGAAGCATCATCATCCTGACCTCTAAGTATCGCTGTACTTCCACCAAGTGCTTTGCTTTTATTTCTAATTGTATTAGTGAAGGTATCTAATAAGTGACTGTACTATACTAATTTCAGAGACTTAAAGGTTCTTTTTTTTTTTTTATTGTGGTCAATTATATACAAACAAAAATGCTGTCATTTTAACATTTTTTTCTTTTTCTTTTTTTTATTTAATATAACTGAGTGAAAATGTACATTCCCGTATAAATTTCCATGCCCCCCTATATGCAGCTTCCACTGCTCTCCCTGCCCGGTGACAGCACATTATTCCTCTCTGCTCCATACATGTCTCATCCTCCCAGCAGCCTTCTTTCCCCTCCTCTCCACCCATTGTCCTTCATTTTAACATTTTTTAAGTGTACAGTTCAGTGATGTTAATTACATTCACCATGTCTGCGCAGCTACCAGCACTATTTGTAAAAACTTTTAAAAATGTGTTTTAAAATTTTAGTGTGGTTTTATATATATATAACATAAATTGGCCATTTTAACTATCTTTAAGTGTACAGTTAAGTGACAATAATTACATGCACCATGTCACACAACCATCACCACTATCTATTTCCAGATGTTTCTCATCACGCCAAAGAGAAACTCAGTATTCCTCAAGCAATGACTCCTCATTGCACTGTACCCTGAGCCCCAGCTACAACTAATCTACTTTATGTCTCTATGAATTTACCTATTCCAGGCATTTCATATAAGTGGGGGACCATATAATATTTGTCTTTTTACATCTGATTTATTTCACCTAGCATAATGTTCTCAACATTCAACAACGTGGTAGTATCTGAATTTCACTTTGCTTTATGTCTGAGTGATACTGTATTGTTTGTACATATTGTAATTTGTTTACCTGTTTATCTTTTGGTGGACACTTAGGTTGTCTTCCATCTTTTGGCTATTGTGAGTAATGCTGCAATGAAAAGTATCTATTTGATTTGCTGCTTTCAGTTCTTTGAGGTTTATACCTAGCAGTGGGATTTTTGATCATGTGGTAATTCTGTGTTTAACTTTTTGAGGAACAACCAACTGTTTCCCAGAGTGGCTGTATGATTCTATATTCCCATCAACAATGTACCAGGCTTCCAATTTTTCCACATTCTTTCCAACACTTCTTCCTCCCTCCTTCCCTCCCTCCCTCTCTTCCTCCCTCCCTTCTTCCCCTCCTCCTTCCCTCATTCCTTTCTTTCCCCTCGCTTTTCCCTGCTGTCTTTCTTCATTTCTCAGTTCTCATCTCTCTATACTTACTTTCTTTTCCTATGTCCTGAATACCTGCTACTGAGAGATATCTATATCCCTTCTAGCCAGGCTATACTGTGCAGCCTGGAAGATGCTTTTCTGGTCTTTGTACCTGGACTGGTGGGACCCCTGGGGATATTTATTTTCTTTCCAAAGTTTTTTCCTAGTCATTTTTTCCTTTCCCTCTCTTTTTTTTTTTGTTCCTTTTGTTTCCCCCCATCTCTCAGTTTCTTGTCTTCCTGCTCCAGTGGTAACCTCCCTTAGCACTCTTATTGTTTATTTGTTTTTGTTTCATTTCTCTTTCCTTTCTCTCCCCTCTCCCATATCCATATTAGCTCAACCTCCCCTCTTACCTGCTTACCTGCACCATACACTGCAAATCACACTACCAAGCAGCACAGGCACAGCATACTGGAACCTGCCCAGCACTGATTCTCAGCCAACCCTGTTGCCTCTAGTACATGTCACAAGCAACCCATTGCAGCCCTTCCCCTTCAGGTGAGCCTGCCCTGTGGCACCATAGCTGAGCAATAGGCCCTGTTCGTTGAACAAGGAAGTAAAAGGTATCAGAACCACTGATACGCAAACAACAAAGAATGTGCAGCTTGCCTGCCCTAATGTAACCAAACAAAAAAGCAGAAGGAAAAAAACAGATTGATAGTCAATAAAGAAAATAACTACTAAATGCCCTAAAGTCAGCAGACAATATCAAAACTTATTTTTTAAAAAACAGGGCAGACTGCTTCCAGTAAACATCCAAAGTAAAAGATCAGATGAATTTCTAGCGTAAGAAAAGGCAACAGAACTACCTGACAGGGAATCCAAATCTCTAATATTCAGAACTGTTTAAGAGATGAAGCACAGATAAGAATAAGGAAAAAACAGACAAATTCATGGGAAAGGCAGAGAACTTCATGGATGAATTCACGAAAATAGTACAAGAAGAAAGTGCTGCAATAAATTTACAACTAGAAATTATACAAAGGCCACAAAATAAATAACAAGATTTTGAAAATGGACAGTGTCACAGATGGACTGAGGAACAGGCTTAAAATGATAGAAGACAGGATTAGCAAAATTGAAGACAAATACTTGGAGCAACTCTGAGGAAAAATCAGAAAAAAGAATGAAGAAAAATGAAGAAAACCTGAGAACTATGTGAGATACAACCAAAAGAAAAAATTGTAAGTGTTAGGAGTTACAGAATGGGGGAGAAAATAGCACAGAGAAAATCACTGAAGAATTGCTGACAGAAAACTTCCCTAATATCGTGAAAAATGAAAACTGACCGTCCAAGAAGCTAAACAAATTCCATATAGGATAGACCTTAAAAGAAAATCACCAAGGCATATCATAATCACACTCACTTAAACCAAAGAAAAAAATTCTGAGAGCAGCTTGAGAAAAAACAAAAAATCATGTACAGAGGGGAAACAGACTAAACTATGATTGTTGAGCAGAAACCATGCAGGAAAACAGCAGTCGGATGACGTACCTGAAACCTTGAAAGAAAAAAAAATTACCAAAGAGGAATAATATATCCTGCAAAACTCTCATTCAAATAGGATGGTGAAATTAGGACATTTCCAGATAAACACAAATTAAGAGCGTATGTTAAAAACCAAACAAACTTGCAAGAATTACTAAAGGGAATCCTTCAGTCTAAGAACAAACATCAGACCTCAGCCTGAATCTAGGATGCAAGATTGTACCAACCATACACCAGCATAGGAAATGAATTCTTAGGGACTGTCCAAAACCAAAAAAATTACAACAGGGAACCAGAGAGGTTTGTCTGTAGATGATAACAACATCAGAACAGTAAAAGACAGAATAAATAGTGTAGGTATAATACTTCCTACTGGAGTGGAAGGCAAGGTGATATCAAGCAATAATGCGTGAGTTTAAACTTGGGAAGATAAAGATAAATATTAAGATAACCACAAAGAAAGTTAACAAACCTACTCATCAAAATAAAGAAGAAAAACAAAGTCTCAACAGAAAACAAAATCTACAAAAAACAAAAGAGGTGAAAAAGAAAGCCAGAAATAAAAGGGATTCAGCACAAGAAAGTAAGAGGGACAAGGGATACATCAGCACCACATAAAAAAGTGCTGCAAAAGTGACAGCAATAAATTCACACCTATCAGTAACTCCACTGAAGTCTGAATGTACCCATAAAGATACAGAGAGTGACAGAATGGATTAAAAAACAAGCAACCAGGATCTATCAATATGTGAACACTTACAGTCATCAAAGCACTTCACCAAAGGAGTAAAAAGAGAACCTACCAACTGGGAAAACAAATTTGGCTAGTATAAATCAGACAAGTGTCTAATCTCTAAATTCTACAAGAAAATCCATCACTTACACAGCAAGGGAACAAATGATCTAATCAAAAAATGAGCAGAAGAAATGAATAGACATTTCACCAATGATGACATTCAAGCAGGCAACAGACACATGAAGAAAGTAGCCATAAGAGAAATACAAATCCAAACCACAACGAGATATTATCTTACTCTGGCATTACTGTCACAAATAAAAAAGTAGGAAATAACTAATGTTGGAGAGGCTGAGGGCAGATGGGAACTCTTATGTACTGCTGGTTGGGAGGCAAAGTGATACAACCATTTTGGAAAACAATATGGCACTTCCTTACATAGCTAGATATAGGTATACCATATGATTCAGCAATCCCACTCATAGAAATACATCCTAGAGAAATAAATCATCACATGAACAGACATACGCACAACTGTGTTCATTGCAGCATTGTTCATAACAACAAAAGATGAACTCAGCCTACATGCCTATAAACAAACTGTGGTTTATACACATAATGGAGTATTATACAATGCTAAAAAATTGATGGATCTGTGAAGTATCTCACAACATGGAGGAAACTGGAGGGCATTATTCTGAGTCAAATATCAATCACAAAAGGACAAATATTATATGAGGCGACTACTGTAAAAACTCAAGAAAAATATTACACACACAAAAGAAAAAGAAACCATATTTGATGGTTAACAGGGAGGGGAGGGGTGGGGATGGAAAAACACTAGATTGATAACAGATAAGCAGTAAATTTGATGAATAATGAGACAGTACACAATACTGCAGAAGTCAGCACAGCTTGTCCAAGGTAAGGTCATGGAAGCTCCATACATATCCAAGCTCCCTGAGGGACTGAATTGGTAGAGTGAGGGCTGTGGGGTCCACGATCTTGGGGAACAATTAGCTCAATTGGCACAACATAGTTTATAAAGAAAATGTTCTGCATTCTGCTTTGGTGAGTAGTGTCTGGGGGCTTAAAAACATGTGCACAGCCATCTAGGATACTCCACTGGTCTCCCACCTTTGGGAGCAAACACCTTTAACAAATCACTGTGTGTTAAAGCCACTGATCATGGTGTCCCTGTTACAGCAGCAGTAGATCACTAAGAGGTCAAGGCAAAGATGTGGATCTTTTTGATTGAGTTGTTAAACTGTCTCTTATTTTTGAGCGTTTGTTATATATTCTAGATATTAAACCCTTGCTGGATAAATCGTGGGCAAATACTTTCTCCCTTCTGTAGGTTACTTCTTTACTTTGTTGATATAGTCCTTTGAGGCACACAAGTTTTTAATTTGATGAAGTGAAATTTGCTTACTTTTTCTTTTGGTACACCCACTTTTGGTATCAAATCTAAGAACCTATTATCAAAACAAGATCTTGAAGATTTACTGCTATGCTTTCTTCTAAGAATTTTATGATATTAGTTGTCATATAAAAGCTTTTTTTCGCATTAAAAAAGAAGAAACACATTCATGCCAACTGGTACATGCACACAAACGTTTATTGCAGCACAGTCCTCAATAGCAAAAAGATGGAATCAACCCAGATGCCCAACAACAGAGGAATGGATAGGTAAACTATGGTACATATACTCAATGGAACACTATGCAATGATAAAGAACAACAATGATTTCAGGAAACATCTCTTAACCTGGTTTCATTTGGAGGGCATTATGTTGAGTAAAAGTAGTCAGCGACAAAAGGACAAATATTGTATGAGACCCTATGATAAGAACTTAAAAACAGACTCATGCATAGAAGAAAAGACTCTTTGAGGGCTGCAAGGGTGGGGAAGGAGGGAGGATGGGGGGAGGATTTAGATTAGATAGTTGATAGAAGCTTGGTTGGGTGAAATCTGGGACAGCACACATTAGAAAGAAGATCAATATTAACTTGACTTCAACATAATCCAATATTACAAGGAAAGAGTAGCTGGGGCGGGGGGCCGGAGTCTAAGTTCTCAGGGAAAACTGAGGCCAACTGGCACAACTAGTGTTTTGCTAAGAGAGCCCTCTGCACCCCACATTGGTGAGTGGCATCTGGAGTCTTAAAAGCTGCCAAGCTGCCATCTGAGGGTACAGCAAATGGTCCCAACTTAGCAGGAATGGATGATCACCAAAGACCAAAATGACATGGGGAAAATAGAACCCAGAAGAGAGACCCACGTGAGTGGCTGACTATATTGACTTGTGACCAGAAGAGCCTGATGGTGCCCGGCCATCAGCAGTGATAGTTGTGATGGAGCTCACAAGGTTGAGTCTCACTGGCAACACAAGAATAAAAAGGGGTGTACTCTGAGAGCTCCATTAAAAGACTGCAATTGATGGTCCACAGGTCTCAGAGTTCCCCTGGGAACATGGGCCCTGGCCCTGATGCTGCTGCTGTCCATAAATCATAATGGAGGTCAACTCTCCGACAGGAGTGGATTGGACTTGGTGACACAGTGTGACCACATCATGTGTGTACTTTATGGTTCTATGTATCTATAGGATGTTGTCCTGCTGACCTCTTACTGGAGTAAGGAGGGGATAGGAGATTCCTGGGAGTATAAGACATGTACGGAACAGAAAGGAAGAATGTGCTGTCATTGGGCAAGGAGAGCAGTGGGAGCTGCATATAGGTGGGCATGCAATTTATATGGGAATATACATTTTCATTCAACCATAATAAAGAAAGAAAAAAGGACAGAAAACAAAGAAAAAACCAAAATGTATGTCAGAAGAGACTCTGAAACTTGCTCTTGAACGTTGACTAGCTAAAGAAAAAAGAAAAAAAAATGATAAAGTAAAAGAACTAAACAGAAGATTTCAAAGAGTGGCTGAGGAAGACAAAGTGTTATGATAACATGTGCAAAGATATGGAAATAGAGAATCAAGTGGGAAGAACATAGTTGGCATTTCTGAAGTTGAAAGAAATGATCAAAAATTTCAAGCCTTGAGTTGCAATCGTGAAAGATTCTATGAGGGAAAATATTAAATGATGCAGGAGGCATCAAAAGAAGACAGAAGGAATGCACGGAGTCATTATACCAAAAATAATTGATTGACATTCAACCATTTCTAGAGGTAGTGTGTGATCAGGAACTGATGGTACTGAAAGAAGAAGTCCAAGCTGCATTGGAGGCATTGGTGAATATCAAGGTTCCAGGAATTGATGGAATATCAATTGAGATGTTTTAACAAATGGAAACGCTGCTAGAAGTGTTCACTCAGCTCTGCCAATAAATTTGGAAGACAGCTACCTAGCCAACTAACTACAAGAAATCCATGTTCATGCCTATTCTCAAAAAAGGTGATTCAAGAATGTGGAAATTATTGAACAATATCATTAATGTCACATGCATGTAAATTTTGCTGAAGATCATTCAAAAATGGCTGCAGCAGTATATCAACAGGGAAAGGCCAGAAATTCAAGCCAGATTCAGAAAAGGATGTGGAACCAGGGATATCGTTGCTAAGGTCAGATGGATCTTTGATAAAGGCAAAGAATCCCAGAAAGATGTTTACCTGTGTTTTATTGCTGTGTAAAGGCATTATTCAACTTTGTGTAGCATAATAAATTAGGGATAGCATTGCAGGGAATGGGAATTCCAGAATACTTAATTGTGCTCATGGGTAGTCTGTACATAGACCAAGAAGCAGTTGTTCAAACAGAACAAGGGGACACTGTACAGTTTAATGTCAGGGAAGGTGTGTGTCATGGTTGTGCCCTTCTGCCTTACCTATCCAATCTGTATGTAGAGGAAATAATCCAAGAAACTGAGCTATATGAAGAATGGGGTAACAGGATTGGAAGAAGACTCACTAACACCCTGGATTACGCAGGTGACAGAACTCTGCTTGGTGAAAGTGAAGAGGACTTGAAATGCTTACTGATGAAGATCAAGGACTACAGCCTTCAGTATGGATTACACCTCAACATCAAGAAGACAAACGATGGTCCATAGGCCTGGGGGTTCCTCTGGGAGCATGGCCCTTATACCTGATGCTGCCCCTGATCATAAATCATTACTGAGGTCAACTCCTCAAACAGGAATGGATTGGACTCGTTGACACAGAGTGACCATATCGTGTTTGCAATTTACAGATCTATGCATCCATAAGATGTCATCCTACTGGCCTCTTAGAGGGGAGTGGAAAGGGTGGAGAAGTAGGGACAGGAGATTGTTAAGAGGGTATGACTTATATAGAACAGAAAGAAGGTGTGTGCTGTCACCAGGCAAGGAGAGCAATAGAAGCTTCACATAGGTGGACTTGCGAATTTATACTGCATTGTACACTTTCATGCAATCACAATAAATAAAGAAGAAAGAAAACAAAAAATACTCACAAATGAACCAATAAACAACGTCATGATAAAGGGAGAAAAGACTGAGGTTGTCAAAGATTTCATTTTACTTGGGTCCATAATCAATCCCCACGGAATGGAAGCAATGTTCAGGAAATCAAGACACATTGTATTGGGCAAATCAGCTGCAAAAGAGCTCTTTTCAGTGTTAAAAACAGAGATGTCTTTTTTAAGACTAAGGTGTGGCTGACTCAAGCCATGGTATTTTCAATTGCATTGTAGGCTTGTAAAAGCTGGGCCATGAATAAGGAAGACAGAAGAATAATTGTGGTCTTCTAATTGTGGTGTTGGGGAAGAATATTGAATACACCATGGACTGCCAGAAGAATGAAGAGATCTGTTTTGGAAGAAGTATAAGAGTGCTCCTTAGAAGCAAGCATGATGAATGATGAGACTATGTCTTACATACTTTGGACATGTTGTCAGAGGGATCAGTCCTTGAAACAGGACATCATGCTTGATAAAGCTGAGGGTCATCAACAAAGAGGAAGATCATTGTGGTGGTCAGGATTGTGTCAGCTTGTTTACTTCACGTTCAGCTGCTGTATTAAGTGGCAGAGTGGGGCCTGTGGTGGCTTCCTGCCCCTCGGCTCTCTTGTCTCCGCCTTCCACCACCTACTGCCAGTCTGCTCACGTAGCCTGCAGCTCCTGCTTTCTTCTGGCATCTGGTTCCTGGACTTGAACTAGCAGCTGTTAGATTCATCAACCCTTATAGCCAGTGCTTAAGAGTTCTGTCCTTGGACCTGCTGATCCTGGGTTCACCAGCCTCTGCAGCTCCATCTCGCCGCTAACTTGGGATCTGCTGACCTATACAACTGGTGATCTAGAACTCTGGTCTCTGACCTGCTGACCTTGGGCTCACCAGCTCCCTGGTCATGTGAGGCTTGTGCCAGGACTTGGAACGTTCAGTTTCTGCAATTGTGTGAGCTGTTTCCTGTATATATATGTCTTTCCTTGTACTTTATATATACAAATCTTTCCTTGTTCATACATGTGTTACTGGTTTTGCTTCCCTAGAAAACCCAGCCTAAGACAGCCATCAATGAGATGGATAGACACAGTGTCTGCAACAGTGACAGCAAGCATAACAATTGTGGACATGGTGCAGGACCACGCAGTGTTTCATTCCATGGTACCCAGGGTCTCTATGAGTTGAAGCCAACTTGATGGCACCTAACAACAACATTTGTCTACTTAGTATTTTTCCTTCCCCTCCCTGGTAACTATCAAAGATCGTTTCTTTTCGTGTGTGAGCTTTTTCATAAATTTTTACAATAGTCATTTCATACAATATTTATCCTTTCATGATTGACTTATTTCACTCAGCGTAATAATTCTTCATTTTGGTGAAGTCTAATTTATCTATTTTTTTCTTTTGTTGCTCATGTTTTTACCATCGTATCTTGGAATTCATCTTCAAAAACAAGGTCTTGAGGCTTAACCCTATGTTTACTTCTAGGAGCTTTATTGTTTTAATTTTTAAAGATAATTTTTATATGGTGTGAGGTATGGGTCTAACTATTCTTTTTCGTGGGAAGAGCCAGTTGTCCCAAAGTTATTTGACTATTCTTTCTCTAATGAATGGACTTGGCACCCTTGTGGAAAATTAAATGGTTCTTTCCACCCTCTCCTTTTTTAGAGACTTTTTTTTTTTAATCTTATGCTTTATAGATGCAAATAAAAATAATAGAGAAAAGTCAAGGTCCATGGGCATATTGAGATGTTATCTTTCTAATCATGCCTTCCATGAACCTGAAACAGCTCTCTCCCCTTTGCTGCCAGGCAGGGCCAGGCATTCCTCTTTGATGCTTTCAAGTACTCCTAGGTTCTTGTGTTGTGTTGCCTTGTTACACTACACTACACTTATGGTTGTTCATCTATATCCTACATCCGCACATGAGTTTTGGGGAAGGAATAGTGTTTCATTTTTCTCTGTACCACAAGTACAGTGTCTTACAGATACAGGTATTCAGTAAATTGGATTTAGTTAATGTATGAAGAATGAAAGGGTAGATTGGCCAATAACCAAGGTACACACCAGCTTACATTAAGCAAGGTACACACAGGCTTACTTGTGTTTACTTACTAATGTATTGTTACCAATTTCACATGGCATGGTGAAAAACAGGTGAAATTATTTACTACAGATTCGTAACTATGCATAATTAAGCCTGTGCATATGTTCTTTATTGTGTAATCTGGACCTGTATGAATGAATGAATAGAACTGAGAGTTCGGGCTAAAGACCCACTGTGACTCCTTAGGGCATACAGCAGAGAGGTTCAGAGCAAAGTATTTTTTAATTGGACTGGAATTAGTATCCATCTCTAAATCATACATACTGTGCTGCCTTAGGTTACTTAAATTACTCAATCTCCTAATCACTCTGTTTCTTCGTCACTTGACACAATGCCTGGCACATAGTAAGCAAGTACTACAAAATGGCAGTCTCTCAGTAGTGGTTATAGTACAAGTAGTTATCACAGCACCCTTTGATCTTTCCATATAAGATTGGTTTTCACTGTTCAGGGTTTACTACCTCAAGATTGCAGTAACAGCAGGATAGGAAAATTTCACAAAAACAAGTTGTAAAGTCACCTAGAATCTGAAGCAATTCCCTATAAAGTTTGAATTAAAAAGATGAATATTCAGCATTTTTGCACTTAGCACATTTGGTGTGGCCACATGATGAAACTGCCTTTTTGTGTTTTTGATATCAAGAGACTAGAGTATTTTTTACACTAGAACCACTTTGAAGTGGTTGAGTGTTGTCCTTCCAACTAGCAACCCTGGGGAAACACACACTTATACCAAAGTGGCTACTACTGCTCAAAATGTTGGACTTCTTTTTGGAAAAATGCCTTCAGAATGGATTTACGAGCCACAGAAGAAACTCAGTTCTTCGTATTTCAACTGTAGTCACACACCCTGTGTGCTGAAGACACGCTCTGTCATCTGACCCCAGGTGTAAGTACTGACCTTTGGCCCTGATTCCACAACATAGCTTCCAAAAGAGCCTAGCTTCCACTGTGATGGACTTTCTAATTAGTGGGGAAAAGGGATTCTTTCACTTGAATTTACATAGAATGATTCTAGGAGTGGAAAATGCCATCTGTTGTTTCCTAACAGACCATGGACTATTGCGATAAACTATTTTTAAGCCTGGAAAATGCCTTTAAATATCTTTCCTTTGTTATTGTTGTTGTTAGGTGCCATTGAGTTGGTTCTGCTGCGTTGTGACCCTATGCACAACAGAGCGAAACACTTCCCAGTCTTGTACCACGTCCACAATTGTTTCCATGCTTAAGCCCATTGTTGTGGCCACTGTGTCAATCCATCTCATTGACAGACTTCCTCTTTTTCACTGACTCTCCACTCACCAGGCATGATGTCCTGCTCTAGGGATTAATCAATCCTTCCTGACAACATGTCCAAAGTATGTAAGATGCAGTCTTACTGATCTTTTCTTCCAAAGAGCACTCTGGTTATACTTCTTCCAGAACAAGTCTGTTTGTTCTTTTGGTGGTCCATGATATACTTAACATTCTTCTCCAACACCACAATTCAAAGACATCAATTCTTTATCTGTCTTGTTTGTTCTTTGTTCAGCTTTCAAGGCATATGATGTGACTGAAAATACCACGGCTTGGGTCAGGTTCACTTTAGTCTTCAAAGTGACGTCTTTAAAGAGATCTTTTACAGCAGACTTTCCAATGAAATTTTTGACGGCTGCTTCCATGACCATTGATTATGGAACTAAGTAAAGTGAAATCCTTGACAACCTCAATTCTTTCTCCACTTATCACAATGTTGCTTGCTGGTCCAGTTGTGAGGATTTTTGTTTTCCTGATGTTGAGGTGCAATCCATACTGAAGCCTGTGGTTCTTGGTCTTCGTCAGTAAATGCTTCAAATCATCTTTACATCCAGCAAGTAAGGTGGTGTCATCTGCTTAATGAAGGTTGTTAATGAGTCATCCTCCAATCCTGATGCCTCGTTCTTCTTCATATAATCCAGCCTCTAGGATTATTTACTTAGCATACAGTTTAAAAGTTAGGGTGAAAGGATACAACCCTGACACACAGCTTTCCTGGCTTTGAACCATGCAGTGTCCCCTTGTTCTGTTCACATAACTGCCTCTTGATCCATATACAGTTTCCTTAAGAGCACAGTTAAGTGTTCTGCAATTCCCGTTTTATGCAACATTAGTCATAATTTATTACAATCTACACAGTCGAATGCTTTTGCATAGTCAATGAAATACAGGTAAACATCTTTCTGGTATTCTGTGCTTTCAGCTAAGATCCATCTGATGTCAGCAATGATATCCCTGGTTCCACATCTTCTTCTGAATCCAGCTTGAATTTTTGGCAGTTCCTTTACTTTCTGTTAACTAAAAATGGTAATATTTTCTCCATATTAAGTACAAATGATAACATTTTCTCCTTCAGAAGTGTGATACATTGCATTTTAAGGAAAAGTTAAAAAGTTTATGAAGAAAAGAGATTGTAGTTTCCTTTCTGTCATAAATTTAATTGTGTCCTGCCAAAATAGGTATAGCAATTTGGCTATGTCTTGCTTCCTGGTTTCATGTGATGTTCCCATATATTGTAAATCCTTCCTCTATGATGTTAATGAAAGAAGATGGGTGGTGGTTGTGTTAGCGAGGAGTAAGTCTCTAAGACTATATTTTGCCTTGAGGCAGTCTCTTGTGATATAAAAGAAAGGGAGGCAAGCAAAGAGTTGGGAACCTCAAACCATCAGGAAAGAAGCAGCACCAGAAGCAGAGCACATTCTTTGGACTTGGGGTCCCTGCATCTCAGAAGCTTCCAGTTCAGGGGAAGATTGATCACAAAGACCTTCTTCAAGAGCCAATAGAGAAAGACCTCTCCTGGAGGTGATTCCCTGAATTTGAACTTCTAGCCTCCTTTTCTGTGAGCAAATAAATTTTACTCTGCTAAAGCCATCCACTTGTGGTATTTCTGCTATAGCAGCACTGCCAAGCCAAGTGTTGTCGAGTCTGAGATGAGTAAGAAAACCCCCACTGCCACTGAGTCAATTCCAACTCATCGTGAGCCTGTAGAACAAAGTAGAACTGCCCTGTAGAGTTTTCAAGGAGTGCCTAGTGGATTTGAATTGCTGACCATTTGTTTAGAAGCTGTAGCTCTGAACCGCTATGCCACCAGGGTTTCTGGATGCCTAAATCACTCCTTCAATTTACTCTTTCCAAGGTAATACATATTATCAGGTTGACATATAGCTTTCCATACTTTTTTCTATGTAAACACAAAAATGAGAACACACTACATATATTACTCTACATGATATTTTTACTTAACAATTTGTCACAGATATTCCTTCCAGTCAGTTCTATAGATCTAACTTGTTTTTTAAAAATCCAGCAGAATATTCCGTTAAGTGGAAGTACCTTAACTTATTCTACTACTCACTCTTTTTATGGCTTGTATTTATTTGTAGCCACTATATGCAATGTTGCAATATACATTTCTTTATGCATGTATCCTTATACATGTGTAGTTTTAATTGTGTAGGATATAGTCTCCACAGTGAGAACACTGGGTCAAAGTATATTTGTATTTAAGAATTTTGTAACTGTTGTGCGAATATAATGAGTTGAAGCAATTCTCATTTTCACTATCATGACAGTGCTGACAAACCCTGAACACTGTCAGTCTTTTTTTATTTTTTAGATTGTACATCTTGTTGTATTGTCATAAACGCCTTGACCATTCGCATTCTGAGACTCTCCTTGCCTTGACTCTGAGTTGACAAGTAGAGATTTTCTGCTATGATTTGTTTGCTCATAATCTTTGCCAGTTTTCTATTCCATGGATTTTTCATTTTTGTTTTCGTTGGTCATATTAAATTGTAAGAGCACTTAAAAATGTTAGAGATGTCAACTCTTAGTCTGTTTTATTTGTTGCCAATTATCTTCTCCGAGTTTGTTTCTTTACTGAGAATTCCCCATCGATTTTTGCTTGGGAAATCCCTTTAAAAGGAAATGTTTAGACATTCTTTTGTTGTCCAAAAACTTCACATTTAACCTAATTTGTGTGCGGTTATTCATCTCTCTTTCCCTGAGTTTTATGCCTCATCGTCACTCTCTGGGTACCCAAATACAACTAATCTGTGTCTACTGGAGCTTTTCTACTAACTTAATGACTGTATTGAGTTGAGTGACCGGGTTAGTCAAATGTCTCCTTTGACTTCTTCTCTCTCCTCTGAATTGACTGATTATTTCACTGAATTAACCTCATCAGCCAATCTGCTTAGCACCATGAACCTTTGTATGTATTCATACATGAGATCAGTGGTGGAACCATTGCATAATGATTTCAGTTGCTAGTTTCAGTTGAACACCCTTGGTCCATTTACCTGGAGGTGCAATCAGCAGCAGCTTCCAGTGGATACATATCATTCTAGTTGCCCCGTGGGTAGAGAGAACACAAGGTTGATTAATTCAGCTGAGAATTATGTTACAATCTGTCTCTGTGCATGTAGAACAAAGCTGTGAAACAGACCTATTTTGTTGGTGATGTCTTCTTGTCTCATCTTTGAGGGCTTGTCTCTGGCCACCCTTTTGGTGCAGTTCTCATGTCCTCTGTGTATTTCTCTCCTATCCTGTAGCCACATACTGCCTTTTCTTCCAGCCTGTGGTTTCCTTGTTCAGTAACTGAAAGTGGTGGTACCATACCTGAGTGATTCTGGGTTTTGAGAGATGAGGCAGTTAGAAGAAGGCAAGATTGTTGAGAGGATGTGAGAAAGGAAGTTGCCTTTCCTCAGATTGCTTCTGCAAGATGCCAGTTATGTGGGATATAAAGAGAGCTTAAACCAAAACCAAACAAGTTGCTGTTGAGTTGATTCTGACTTACAGTAACCTTATATGTCACAGAGTGTAATTACACTCTGTATGATTTTCAAAGTGATGACCTTTCAGAAGCAAATCACCAAATCTTTCTTCTTAGATACCTCTGGGTGGATTTGAGCTGCCAATAATTTGGTTATTAGCCCAGTCCATAACTATTGTACCAACTAGGGGCAATTAAACAGAACTTTATAGGGGGAAGTCTTTGTGGTCACATATTGTGTAGAGTCAGACTGCTAGGTTTAAGAGCTGTCCTTGCCATGTTTTCACTGTGGAACCTGGGCAAGTCAGTTCATCTCTCTAAACCTAGTTTCTTCACTGGTCACATGGGAATAAGCCCAGTGCAAAGATCATAAGATTGTTTAATGCACTGAAAATGCTTAGGACAAGGCCCAGCATGGTAAGTACTCAGTTTAATGTGAGCTGTTCTTACTAACAAGTGCTTTTTGAAAACTCTGAGTTGTACGGGTTACTTCAAAAAGCCCTAATAAGCTAATGTACCTAATCCACCACAATGAGTGATGTAGAAAAAGAAGAAAATGCTTATTTCATCCTTTTTTCTACCAACACATTCCTCAATGAACTTGTGCTCTGTGGAGAACACTTTGGAAATATAAGTGTAGAGAAAGAAGGCAGGATTTGGAGACAGAAGATTTCCTCTTCAGTTTGACTTCACAATTAGCCCTATTGCTTTTGTGGCTTTGAGCAAGTAATTTAATCTCTCTGAGCCACAGGTTTCAGGTCTTAAAAATGGGAGAGCATAACACTACCTGTATCACCTGCCTTACAAGGTACAGGGAGAGAGCTTTGCAAGCTGTTGCCCACTATACTAACCTCAGGGACTAGGGACAAGAGTAGTTACTCTGAATCCATGTGCAGGAAGAAACAAAGAGACAATTTCTTGCTTGGCAAGTATTAAAGGTGTGTCCATCTAGACTTCGGTGTAGCAGTGATTCAGACTGAAGCATGCACACAACGGAATTCCCTGGAGCCCGTAATACGAGGAAGTCTGGATTTCTAGGCCCCATTCAGGTCTCTGGGTCATTTTCTTACTGCAATTAGTCCCCAAAGCAGGGGCACTTCCTCTAGATGAACAGGAGAATTTCAAGGAAATCCAAGTACCCCATGAAGACTCTGGTTTATATTATTTACTGTTTTCTTTAGAGTGCATTGATAGAAACCCTGGATATAAAATATATAATTCACACTGCAATCTTGGTTGGCAGTTTGAATTCACCAAGTGCTCCTTGGAAACCCTATGGGACAGTTCAGCTCTGTCCTGTAGGGTCACTATGAATTGGAATTGACTCAACAGCAGTGGGCTTGTCTTTTGTTTTATCTTAGTGGCTTAAAATAGTCTTCAGCATTTTCTTTCCAAGGTTCTTATACAAACAGCCTCCAGGAAAGGCAGTATCCATTGCTGTGGAGTCGATTTCAACTCATAACAACACTATAGGACGGAACAGAACTGCCTCATAGGGTGTCAAGGAATGGCTGGTGGATTTAAACCACGACCTCTTGGTTAGCAGCTGATCTCTTAACCACTGTGTTACTAAGGTTTCAAAGGCCATATACTTACTTGAAACAGAAGACTGATAGAGAAGATCATCTAGAACAGGAGAGCCTCCTCAGCATCCCTCAACTAAGATCAAAGAAGTAACTGTCTCCTCCCTCTGCATAGCAGACCAGGCACAGGAGCAAATTAGTCTTTCCTCTGCCTGTTTTACTCAGATACATACAATCCAGCTCAAAGACTATATAAGAAAAGCACATTATCAACCTTTGTCTGTAAGATTTGGGCATGATGTTAAGCTCCGCTTCCCTGAAACCACCCACTATTTCCTTCATCACTAGCTTTCAGCATGCTTCTTTCAACTGGTCTAAATGCTTGGTGAGTACAGTGGAAAGAGCACCGGGCTGAGAGTTGAGACCTAGAGGTCCTGTCTGTGCTGCTGACTCACTCTGTGATGTAAGACAATCCAGTGACCCCTCCCCGAACTTTAGTCTTCTCGTCTGTTACACAAGGTATTTGAACCAGGAAGATTTCAAAGCTTTCTTCTGGTTTAAACAGTCTGTTTAGTTGTTTGTATATACCCCTAAGCTCAGAATAATCCTCATTCTATCTTCCTGCATGGAGTACATCCATTTGAGACTAATTGCATGATTCTAGAGAGCTGTCCAAGGAACATCTAAAGCACTGGAATGTTTGTTTGAAATTAATAAGACACAGCAAAACATGCATGTGGTTGCTCTTTCCTTTCAGCCCCTGGCTCCTGGGATCTCACCTCCTGGACGATGTTCATGGGCTGCAGCTACAAAACACAGCCTGTGGATTGTTGCCCAGAAGAAAAAGTTTCTGTGAATCGGAGGAGTAAGGACCAGACCACTCTTTGTGATCCTTCCTCTGTGGATAAGGGTGAGAGTGTTGAGAAACGGTACAGAACAGAGGTAAAGTAAGGGTATCCAGATTCACTAACAGCAAAAACTGAGGTCACGACCTTCAGTTCTTGGCCCTGGTCTTGTCTGGAGATCAATTTGGATTGATATCATGAAGGAGACCATCTCATCCTGGCCTACCCCCAAACCACTAGATGTTTCCAAATATGCAGATGCCAGGGTCGCATAGACATATATCCACATATTGGCTTTTTTTTTTTTTTCCATTGTTGCTCACATCCTCAAAGGGCACCAACCCTGGTGCTATGATTTAGTCAACAGCATTTTTGGTTACAGCTCTGGAGCCATCAAGAGAACATTGATTAATGAGGGACAGCTAATATATTCTTGTTTTTCAGCTGTCAGAACCCAGGACATCCCATCAGCTAGGGGTCCACTCATCCACATTAGGAACCTCTTTTCTGTGAGAGAAATGGAACTCACAGCTTGTAGGATGGCTACAATACACCGGTACTTCTGAACAGGACTGGAGAAACAGGGTTGGAAACAGCAGCATTTGGCCAAGGATGACAGAAAATTTGGAGTTAGATCCTGCCTAGTGTGAGCCTGGAGTAGTTTGCAATATGGCCATAGTTAGTCTTTGAAAGGCCTCTGTCTCCCTGTCCTAAAACCTCCTCTTGCTGTAAAGTGTTCTTCTTTGACTCTTTGCAGGAGCTCAGAGTCCTAGGACCTTAGACTCTCTCCTCAACTTCCCTTGGCCGTACTTAGTCAGGTTACATCCTCTAGGAGAACGGCAGTAAATGTGCTTCTATTCCCCCCATACCCATTCTTTCAGGCCCTTTGTGATTGAAAGAGAGAGGAATTTAAAGATCTGACTCAGTGTGTAAGTAGGGAAGGTGGCTCCGAGCCCCTAGGAGACAGCTGCCCACTTTGCCTGTGCTGAATGGCAGCTTGGCCTGACCCAGTTATTTTTCCAGAAAGGAATCTTTCATCTCTGTGGGATTTGGATCACAGACAACTGGACAAAGGAGAGTGATTTAGCGTTTTTCCCTACTTCTGGTTTAGGTGAACATGTAAGAATTTGTTCAACAGACTGAGGCTCTCAGACACAGAGGAGAAAAGTGAGTAGGTAGCTCAAGGAATCCCAGGAAACCAAGTAAAAGGAATGCTTAGACTTTGGACTCACTGGAGAGAAAATTCATCTTGAGGATGAAAAAAGACCACATGCTACCTGTGCATTCGTGGGGTTCATAAGTTTAAAGGGAAGGCAGGTAAAGGCAAAAGAGTCTAGTGAGTAAAATAGTAGCATGCAGCATAGTCACCGGAGAGATTTTTGGAGAAATAAGATCTAGGAAAACAAGAATTAACACTTTCCTTGGGAAATTCTTCCTGAAATAAAATTTTAAAAATTGAATTAGAGTGGTGCTTGTGTGTGTGTATGTGAGAGAGAGAGAGAGAGAGACAGACAGACACACACACACAGAGAAATCTAAAAAACGTTAGCCCCAGATACTTTTTCCCTTAAAAGAAGAAGGAAACGTATATTTGGATTAACCAAGAAAACAAAGAGAAATTTTATAAACATTGTAAATTCTTTTTTTTTTATTTTTATTTAACATAACTCAGTGAAAATGTACATTCACATGTAAATTTACATGCCCCCCTATACGCAGCTTCCACTGCTCTCCCTGTCCGGTGACTGCACACTATTCTTCTCTGCTCCATACATGTCTCATCCTCCCAACAGCCTCCTTTCCCCTCCTCTCCGTCCACTCCCCTTCCTCCAGCCAGAGGTCAGCAAGATGATATCCTATAGATGTATAGAACCATAAAGTGCTTCCAATATATGGTTACTCTGCATTGCCAAGTCCAATCCATTCCTGTCCAAAGAGTGGACCTTTGTTATAATTTATGGGAACGGGCAGCATCAGGGCCGGGGGCCATGCTCTCAGAGGAACCCCAAAACCGCTGGATCATCAATTGAGGTCTTTTAGTGGAGATCTCATGATGCACCTCTTTTTATTCTTGTGTTGCCAGTGAGGCTCCTCTCTGTGAGCTCCGTCATGGCTATCACTGGTGGTGGCCGGGCACCATCCGGTTCTTCCGGTCCCAGGTCGATGTAGGCACCCACTCTTGTGGGTCTCTCTCTCTTCTCGGTTGTCTTTACCGCATGCCATTTTGGCCCTCGGTGAGCATCCGTTCCTGCTGATTTGGGACCATTTGCTGTGTCCTCGGATGGCAGCTTGGCATCTTTTAAGACCCCAGACGCCACTCACCAATATGGGGTGCAGAGAGCTCTCTTAGCAAAACGCTAGTTGTGCCAATTGGCCTGGAATTCGCCTAAGAGCATGGTCCCCTGCCCCCCACCCCAGCTACTCTATCCTTGCAGTATTGAGTTAAGATGGAAGGAGTACTCAAGTTATGCTGAAGTCCACTTAATGTTGTTCTTGTTCCTAATGTGTGCTGTCACCGCTTTCTCCCAACTAGATTTCTAGTAACTACCTAAACTAAACCCTCCCCCCCTCGCCCTCCCTCCCTCCCTCCCCTCCCTTGCAGCTGTCAAAGAGTCTTCTCTTCTATACACAAGTCTGTTTTTGAGATCTTATCGTAGAGGCCTCATACAGTATTTGTCCTTTTGTCGCTGACTACTCTCACTCAACGTAATGTCTTCCAGTTGAAACCAGGTTAGGAGATGTTTCCTGGAATCATCGTTATTCATCATTGCGTAGTGCTCCATTGAGTATATGTACCACAGTTTACCTACCCATTCTTCTATTGTTGGGCATCTGGGTTGATTCCACCTTTTTGCTATTGTGGACTGTGCCGCGATAAACATTCTGGTGCATGTGTCCATTGGTGTGAAAGGCCTTGAATCTGTAGGATATATTCCAAGTAGTGGAATTACTGGGGCAAACAGTATATCAATATCCATTTTTTTTAAGGAAGCGCCAGATTGCCTTCCAAAGAGGCTGGACCATTTTTCAACCCCACCAACAGTGTAGGAGGGTTCCACTTTCTCCACAGCCTCTTCAGCATTTGTTGTTTTGTGTTTTCTGGATCATGGCCAATCTTGTTGGGGTGAGATGGTATCTCATTGTTGTCTTGATTCGAATTTCTTTAATAACTAAAGATCGTGAACATGTCCGCATGTGTTTTTTTGGCTTCCTGGATCTCCTCTTTAGTGAAGTGTCTGTCCATCTCCTTTGCCCATTGCTTAATTGGATGGTTTATCTTCTTCTTATTGATATTTTGCAGTATGTTATAGATTATGGAGATCAGGCGTCGATCTGACATAGAGTTGCCAAATATTTTTTCCCACTCAGTGGGTGTTCTTTTAATTCTATTAATAAAGTCTTTGGATGAGCAAAAGTGTTTGATTCTTAATAGTTCCCATTTATCTACTTTCTCTTCTGTTGATTGAGGTTTCTTTGACAGATTTTGGAGTCTGTCCTTATTGTGTATTAAAACTTCCATTGTTGTTCCTACCTTTTCTTGGATGAGCTTTATCGTTTTAGATTTGATATTTAGGTCTTTTATCCAGTTGGAGTTGGTTTTGGTATAAGGTGTAAGATATGGATCTTGATTCAGTTTATTGCAGATGGATAACCAATTTTGCCAGCACCATTTGTTGAAGATAAACATTGTAAATTCTATTCCTAAAGTGTTTGTGTGAAATGTCTCCCCTGTCTGTGGTGTAGTATTAAGGAGATTAGAGAAAAAAATAAACTGTTTTTTTTGTTGTTGTTATTGTTTAAAAAAATGAAAACAACAACAGGGAAAGATGCTCAATTTAATAACTTGGGGAAAACGGTTCCGTGAAGTAGTTTTTCCTACACTGCTATAAAATCCCCTTTCTCTGAGTCACCAGAGTCCATGATTCCAATGGGTCCCTTTAGGAGAATTTCACACTGATTTTGCACATGCATGATTCCTTTTAAGAGAAGCTTTATAGGCAGTATCATCTTTGGGATGGGAGGCCTTGCCAGCTACCTTAGAGTTCTGATCTTGGAACTTGAAATAATTGAGTTTGATCATTATCCACTCTACTAACCCTACACACCCAACAATCCTCAAAAAAGGTGTTTCTAAGACTTTCAGAAAAGGGACTGTTGTTCAAGCTCAAGAATGGCAAAACAAAAAGAAAAGCTCCTTATCTTTGTCAAGAGCCCATTTGGTACAGTCAAGTGCCCCTATTTATATATATAGAGGTGGAGGCATCTCTCCTAAAGGAGGCTAGCAGAATGGGAAGACACATGAAATAATACAAATCTGTCTTGAGTTAATTTCTCAGATTTGTCCCTTAGTGACTGTATGGCTTTGGACAATTTACTTAACTTCTCTGAACTTATTTTGTCATTTGTAGAGTCAAACTCATAATAATAGTACTAATCTCATATGTTTGCTGCAAGGTTGAATGCAATAATGTTGTGTCTAGGAGTTATTAGCCATAATAATTATAAAATAAATGCATTAAGAAATCAGTATAATCCAGCATATTGACAAGCTTAAGAAAACAAATTATATGATTCTATCAATCAGTGCAGAAAAAGCATTTGACAAATCAAACATCAATTCACGGCAATAACTCTCAGCAAACTAAGAACAGAGAATTACTTTAACCTGATAGAAGGTATCTACAAAAAACTTACAGCTAACATCATACTTAATTGTGAAAAATTGAATGCTTTCTCCCTAAGACTGAAAACAAGGCAAGGATATTCACTCTGACCACTCTTATTTGATGTTGTACCAGAAGTTCTAACCACTCAATAATGCAAGAAAAGGAAGTAAAATGTGTATAGTTTGGAAAGGAAAATAATCAGATCATCCAATTTGTAATGACAAGATAGTCTACATAGAAAATTTCAAGTAACATTACAAGAAAAACTCTCCTAGAACAAATATGTGAGTTCAGCAAGGTCACGGAATATAAGATCAACACTCAAAAATCAATTGCATTTCTATATACTAACAATGAACATGTAGAAAATGAAATGAAAATACAAACTGTTTAAGATCAATTGGAGGAAATGAAGTTCATGGGCATAAGCTTAGTGAAATGTGTATAGTATCTGTATGTTGAAATTATAAAACATGGATGAAAGAAATCAAAGAAGACCTAAGCAGCCGGAGTGGAGCCAAGATGGCAGACTAGACACACGTCTCTTCGATTCCCTTTGAGAACTAAGGCCTGGAATGATGATTGAATGGAGTAGTGTGGACCTCTGGGGAACCCTAGGATCTAGTATAAGGTTGCCAGATTGGGCTAGATGCCAATAACTGGGTGACCACCTCTTTCACAGATGAGGCAGTGACATGTTGAGTCCTGCTTCTGCTGACTCACTGTCTAGTAGGACTGAGGGTACTGACGCCTTCTTTTTTATCCAGGAAGTGGTGATTAGGCATGAACCGGTTAATATGCTGAACTGCAGTGCTTAAGTAAACAGTATATAATGCAGCAGAGAGGCTGTGCTTGAGATAGCCATATTTTGAGAGCCCAGCCACTAAGGACACCACTGCCCCTCCACCCTTTATTTTCTGAGCTGCATCGCAGATTCTGCTGTTTCATGGCAGGAAGGGCAACTCGGGCAGGATGCCATCTTGGTCAGTCTGAGAGGTAGAGTCACCCACCTGAAGGTCTTAGCTGGGGCTAATTCTCATGTGGATCAGTAATCTCTGTCTGGAAAGTGCTTCTCTAGCAGAAAAGCTGTGTTTAAGATGGTGGTACCTAGAGTTATGGGTGGGGCCTGGCAGAGGATACCAACAAGGCTGCAACCTGTAGCCACTTTGAACCACATCTTAGCATCTGAGGACAGTCTACAAGGTGCTTTCTTTGTCAGTTGGAAGGTGGGGTCTGCCACACCTGAGGGCCTGACAGCTTTCCACAGCTGTTGGACAGCTCTTTACTTAGCAGTGAAGTACCTTTCTAAAATAAGATCACCTAGAGAACTGACTGCAAAGAGGCCTAGCAGCATCCCCTCCACCCTTCACTGATCCAACTGTAGTGTTGGCTGATGGCCCCCCAGTGACTCCATACATAGGATGCCGTCTTTGTAAGCCAGAAGGCAGAACCTGTCACCTCAGAGATTCTACCTTAGGCCAGTCACTAGAGTACATACAAGCAACTGGTGACCAACTCCCCTCTTAGACCTACACCTCAGCACTTGTTGAGGTAACACCAGAGAAACCAAACAGCTTTTAGACGGCATGAAGACAACAATCAATAGCTAACTGTTTGAAGAATCAGTCCACCATGACTCTGGAAACCTCCTAAAAGAAACAAAAGCCTTCCCAGATGAAGAAGGCTTTCTGAAATTATCAGAGATCAAGCACAAAAGAATTATATAGAGAGCCCTCCTAGAGATTAAACAAAATACAGCGGGACAAAATGAAAACTTAAGTAAGCTATTTGAACTGATGGAACATCAATGATCTGAAATCCAGCATATCATTACAAAAATTACAGAATTAGACAATTCAATCCAAAGCCGAAAGAGCAGAACTGAGGAGATCAAAGCCAGAGTTAATGATCTTGAGGACAGAGCAACTGAAACCAGCATTTATGAGGAGAAATCAGAGAAAAGAAATAAGAAAAATGAAGAAGCATTATGAAATGTCGCCATGAGTTGGATCCGACTCAACAGCACTTGGCTTGGCTATGAAATGTGTGAGCCTCTGTTAAGAGGAATAATCTATGAATAATTGGAGTTCCTGAACAGGGAGGGATAGCTGAAAATACAGAGAGTATTGTTGTAGAGTTGCTTCCCTGAAATTATGAAAGAAGAGAACATAGATATCCAAGATATGTATCAAATGCCACAAAACTTAGGCCCCAGAAGAAAGATACCAAGACATATTATAATCAAGCTTCATAAAATGAAATATAGAGACTCTTTTTTATTTTATTTTTTTAAATTATGACTGAGTGAAAACGTACATTCCCATATAAATTTACCTGCCCACCTATATGCAGCTTCCAATGCTCTCCCTGCCCAGTGACAGCACACTCTTCCTCTCCACTCCATACATGTCTCACCCTCCCAACAGTCTCCTTTCCCCTCCTCGACACCCGCTCCCCTTACTCCAGCCAGAGGTCAGCAGGATGATATCTTATAGATACATAGAACCATAAAGTGCATCCAATATATGGTCACTCTGCATCACCAAGTCCGATCCATTGGTGTCCGCAGAGTGTACCTTCATGATGATTTATGGGCAAGGGCAGCATCAGGGCCAGGGGTCATGCTCCCAGGGGAAACCTGAAAATGCTGGACCATCAATTGTGGTATTTTAGTGGAGATCTCAGGGTGCACCCCTTTTTATTCTTGTGTTGCCAGTGAGACTCAACTTAGTGAGCTCCATTGTGGCTATCACTGGTGGTGGCCGGGCACCATCCAGTTCTTCCGGTCCCAAGTCAATGTAGGCAACCACTCATGTGGGTCTAAAGAGAGACTCTTAAAGGCAGTGAGGCTTAAAGCAAAGATAACATTCAGAGGGAAGCCCTGTAGGCCTTCATCTGATTTCTCAGCAGAAAAGATGTTGGCCAGAGGCAGTGGGATGAAACTTTCAAAACCTTGAAGGAGAAAAACTTCCAACCAAGAATTATATATCATGTAAAATTCTCTCTCAAATATGAAGATGAAATGAAGACATTCTCAGATAAACAGAAACTTACAGACTTTGTAAAAAACAAACCAAAACTACAAGAAATACTGATAGAAACTCTTTGCTTAGAAAAACAAAAACATTATGTGTATACTTAAGGAGGCAGTCCTACTCAGGGAAATCACAAAGCTCAATCAAAGCTACAATATTAAAAGAAGGGAACCAGTGACCATAACACAAAAACTACAATATCATCACATTAAGAAGAGGGACATATTTCAGTTACAACCTTTTCAGATGTAGAGGAAATTAAAAAGATATGCAGAAGTTAAAGTCTGGTTTAAACTAAGGAAGACCATAGGGGTAGCACAAAGCAAAATAATAATGTAACATATCAAAGCAAGAAATGTAATACAGGAGTCTCTACAAACACAAAACCAACACTGAAAAAAGATGAAAAGTCAATCCATAAAGAAATATGACCCAGAACATATTACAAACAACATAGAAAACATCAACAACACAAAAAGAAAAGCATCAAAATGACAGCACTAAACACATACCTATCTATAATTGCACTGAAAGTAAGTAGACTGAACACTCCAATAAGAGACACAGAGTTACAGCCTAGATCAAAGAGCAAAACCCATCTATATGTTGCTTACAAGAAACACACCTTACACTCAAAGATATGAACAAACTGAAAATCAAAGGGTGGAAAAACATATACCAAGCCAACAACATACAAAGAAGAGCAGGAGTAGCAATACTAATCTCATATAAAATAGACTTTAATGTAAAATCCACAATGGTGGACAAGGATGGTCAGTATTTATTGCTGAAAGGTTCAATACATAAGCAGGACATAACAATATTAAATACCAGAGCGTCTAAATATGTAGAACTAACACTGACTACACTGAAAAATGAGATAGATCACTCCACAATAATAATAGGAGACTTCAATGCTCCACTTTTAGTAATGGACAGATCATTCAGAAAAATGCTCAATAAAGATACAGAGGATCTTACTGTGACAATTATCCAACTAGACCTCAACAACATATACAGAACTATTTACCCATTAACAGACAAGTACACTTTCTTCTCCAATGCACATGGAACATTTTCCAGAATAGATTATGTGTTAGAATATAAGCCAAGTCTCAACAAAATCCAAACCATTGAATTATTTATTGCAAAGCATCTTCTCAGACCATAAAGCAATAAAAATTGAAATCAATAGCAGAAGAAAACATAAGTAGCAATTTGAATTCGTGGAAACTGAACAACACTTTGCTCAAAAATCCATGGGTTATAGAAAAAATAAAGGAGGAAATAAAGAAATTTATGGAATCAAATGAGAATGAAAACACATCTTACCAGAACCTATGGGATTGAGTGAAAGCAGTGCTCAGAGGTCAATTTATCTCTATAAATGCACACATCCAGAAAGAAGAAAGAACCCAAACCAAAGACTTTATCCTACAGCTTGAAGTAGGAAGAGAGCAACAGAAGAACCCCTCAGGCACCAAAAGAAAAGAGATAATAAAGATCAGAGCAGAACTAAATGAACTAGAGAACAGAAGATCAGTTGAAAAAAAATAAGAAAATCAAAATGTGATTCTTTGAAACATCAACAAAATTTGACAAACCATTGGCTTGGAGTGGAAATAAATAACCTGAATAAGAAATGAGATGGGAGATGTCACAACACACCCAACTGAAATCTAAAGTATCATAACAGACTACTATGGAAGACTGTACTCTAACAGATTTGAAAACCTAGAGGAAACAGAAAAATTCTTAGATTTATATCACCTATCAAAATTATCACAAGGAGAAGTAGAACAACTTAGTAAACTCATCACACAGAAAGAGATTGAATAAGTTATCAAAAAACTACCAACCAAAAAAAGTCCTTACCCAGATGGCTTCACTGGAGAATACTACCAAACTTTAGAGAAAAGTTAACTTCATTACTACTGAGACTATTTCACAGCATAGAAGGGGATGGAAAACTCCTAAATGCATTGTATGACACCTGATACCAAAACCAGGGAAAGATCCCAGGAAAAAAAAGAAAATTACAGACCAAAATCACTGATAAACCTAGATGCAAAAATATTCAACAAAATCCTTGCCAATAGAATTCAATAACGTATCAAAAAAATAATTCATCATGATCAAGTTGGATTCATACTAGGGATGCAAGGCTGGTTCAGCATCAGAAAAACAATTAATTTGATCAACAACGTAAATAGCACAAAGGATAAGAATGACCTGATGTTGTCAATTAATGCAGACGCATTTGACAAAGTCCAACACCCATTCATGCTAAAAACTCTCAGCAAAATAGGAATAGAAGGGAAATTTCTCAATGCAATAAGGGACATCTACACAAAGCCAATCACCTACATCATCCTGAGTGGAGAGAGACAAAAAATTCCCCTTGAGAACAGAAACTAGACAAGGATGTCCACTCTCACCACTTCTATTCAACATTGTACTAGAGTTACTAGCCAGAGAAATTAGACAAATAAAGAAATAAAGGGTATCCGCATTGGCAAAGAAAAAGTAAAAATTACCCTATTTGCAGATGATATGACTGTATATGAAGAGAATCCTAAAGAATCCATAAGTAAACTACCAGAACTAATAGAAGAATTCAGCAAAGTCTCAGGATACAAGACAAACATAAGTAAATCAGTAGGATTCTTTTATACCATCAAAGAGATCATCAAAGAGGAAGTCACCAAATCAATACTCTTTACTATAGGCCCCAAGAAGATAAAATATCTAGGAATAACTCTAACTGGATAAATAGGAGACCTTTATAAGGAGAACTACAAGACCTTACTGCAAGAAACCAAAAGAGACTTAGACGAATAGAGAAACCTACCCTGCTCATGGATAGGAAGACTTCACATTGTGAAAATGTCTATTTTACCCAAAGAATCTACAGAAACAATGCAATCTCAATACAAATTCTAGTGTCATATTTTAATGAGGTGGAAAAACAAATCATCAACTTTGTTTGGAAAGGGAAAAAAGCTCTGATAAGTAAAGCAATACTGAAGAAGAGGATCACAGTGGGAAGTCTCACAGTACCCAACCATAGAACCTACTACACTGCCATTATAGTCAAAACAGCCTGGTACTGGTACAAAATGAGATATATAGACCAATGGAATAGAGTTGAGACCCCAGAAATGCCACCATCCTCTTATCAACAATTCATATTCAACAAAGGCCCTAAGATTGTAAACTGGGGTAGAAACAGTCTCTTTAAGAAATGGTGTTGTCAAAATTGGATATCCATCTGCAAAAAAATTGAAACAAGACCCATATCTCACACCTTACACAAAAACTAACTCAAAATGCATCAGACCTAAATATCAAACCTAAAGCAATAAAGATCATGCAAGAAAAAGTAGGACCAACAACGGAAGTTCTAATACACAACTTAGACAGTCTTCAAAGTCTGAAAAACAAAGCACAATCAACAGAAGGTAAAATAGATAACCAGGAACTACTCAGAATCAAACACTTTTGGTCATCCAAAGACTTCATCAAAAGTATTAAAAGACCATCTACAGAATGGGAAAAAATAGTTGTCAACTACATGTTGAACCAACATCTGATTTCCATAATCTACAAGGCACTACAAAATGTCAATAAGAAAATGATAAATAACCCAATTAAGCCATGGGCAAAGGAGATGGACAGACACTTTACCAAAGAGGACATCCAGGCAACCATAAGACTCATGAGGAAGTGCTTGCAATCATTAGCTATCAGAGAAATCCCCATCAAAACTACAATGGGATACGATCCCACCCCAACAAGATTGGTCATAACCGAAAAAACACAAAGCAACAAATGCTGGAGGGGTTGTGGAGACAGTGGAACCTGCCAATACTGTTTGTAGGATTGCTATGGAAAGCAACTTGGCACTTCCTTAAAAAGCTGGAAATAAATATACCACTTGATCCATTAATGCTACTGCTCAGAATATATCCTACAGAAACAAAGGCTGTCACACTAACAGATATGTGCACATGAATGTTTATTGCAGCACAGTCCACAACAGCAAAAAGATGGAATCAACCTAGGTGCCCATCAACAGATAAATGGATGAATAAACTGTGGTACATATACTCAATGGAGTACTATGCAGTGATAAAGCACTATGATTACTTTAGGAAGCATCTCACAACTTGTTTTCAATTGGAAGACATTATGCTGAGTGAAATCAGTCAGTGGCAAAAGGAGAAACAGTCTATGAGACTCTTGCTATAAGGACTTAAAAATAGACTCATATACAGAAGAAAAGAGTCTTTGCTACAGGATTGGGAGGGAGGGAGAGGGTTGGTCAGAGATTAGATCCCACCCATTGTCATTGATTCAGGTCCGATTCATAGCAACCCTAGAGGTCAGAGTTTCCAAGGATTAGATAATTGATAGAAATTTGGTTGTGTGAAAGCAGTGTCAGCACACAGCAGAAAGAAGAACTGAATTGGAGTTCACCATAAACTGAAAGCTCTTTCAAACTCAACCATCTATTGCAAGGATAGAGCAGCAGTGGGGGCAGTCTAGGGACCATGCTCTTAGGGGACATAGAGGTCTATCGGCATAACTAGCTTATTGCTACGAGAGTCTTCTGCACCCCATTTTGGTGAGTGATGTCTGGGTTC
This sequence comes from Heterohyrax brucei, assembly GCA_028571685.1. Taxonomy (NCBI): domain Eukaryota; kingdom Metazoa; phylum Chordata; class Mammalia; order Hyracoidea; family Procaviidae; genus Heterohyrax; species Heterohyrax brucei. The sequence continues at coordinate 148,842,216 of CM053166.1, forward strand.
TCAAAAGCTAGCAGGCTGCCATCTGAGGTATGCCAAATGGTCCCAACTCTTCTACAACAGATGATCACCAAGAACAACAATGACACGAGGGAAGAAGAGCTCAGGAGACAGAAGGATCCTTGTGAATGGGAGACTATCAACACGTGACCAGAAGAACCAGATGGTGCCCAGCTACCACCAAAGACAGCATGATTGGACACACAAGGTTGAGTCCCTGTGGCAACACAAGAAAAAGAGGCAAGCAGCTCAAGAACTCTACTAAAAGACCACAGATGATGGTCTGATGGTCTGGGGGATCCACTGGGAGCATGTCCCCTAGATGTGCTGCTGCCACTGATCAGGAAACACTACTGAGATCAACTCTTCGATCAAAAGTGGACTAGACTCAGGGACACAGTTTGACCATGTGATGTGTCTACTTTATGGTTCTGTGAATTTATAGAAGGCTGTCCTACTGATCTCTTTCTAGATGGGAGAGAAAAGGGTGGAGAGGAGAGGACAGGAGCTTGTTAAGAGGATGTGACAAGTACAGAATGAAAAGGAGGAGTGGGCTGTTACTGGGCAAGGAGAGCAGAACAACCTGCAGATCAGTGGGCATGCAAAATTATTTGGATTGTATACTTTCACTTAATAACAGTAAAATAAAAGATCTAAGTTAAACAGAGAAACATACTGCATTCATTGATTTGAAACTCAATAAAGTACAAATGTCAGTTCTTCCCAACTTTATCTACAGGTTTAATACAATCTGTATCAAAATCCCAGCAAGGCTTTTTGATGACATTTTAAACTTCATATATAAAGATGCAGGCCATATAGCTTTTAAAAAGAATCCTTAAAAAGGGGAGACTGGGGGGGCGGAGTCGAGATGGCGGACTAAGCACACGTCCTCTTATATCCCTCTGGAAACCAAGACCTGAATTGACAATCAAACAGAGCCTTTTGATCACCTAATCAGCCTCAGGACACAGCACAGAGCTGTTAATTGGGACTTCATACCACTCAGAGAAAAACCTCCTCTCTTTCGCTGACTCCCACTCCTGGCTAGCCCCGGCTCTCACGGATGGAAGGTAAAGGCACCATTTTCACTTTTTTTTCCTCTGTCTCGGCTGGCAGGCGGAGCTGGGCCTTGCCCGGCGGCTGGACTCAGACACGCTGCTGGGGGGTTAGGCAGGCGAAATTCCCATATTCTGAGAGCCAGGCTCGGGACTCTGTTAATCTAGACACTTTGAGCCTTTCGTTTTGTAGCTGCCTCAGTGGAGTTTGTGCGGAACTCCCTGGTCAGGGTGCGGGACGCCATGTTGGTACCGAGATTTGAGCGGGACCTCGTTCTTAGCCTGGGAGCCAGCGCCTGCAAACGGGACAGTGCTTCTCCGTCAGAAAAGTAGTGATTTTGCATAGTGCTGCCTACGTTGGGGGCCCTGCAACAGAAGCAGAGGAATCGCTGCCTCTGGGCACCTTTAGCCCCCCTGTCTGCTGCCTGTGTGGAGGACGCCATCTTGGGTACAGTGGCCGCAGCTGGACCTAATTCGTAGCTTGGGAGCCAGAGCCTGCCCACAGGAGAGCACTTTTCTATCACAAAACCGGTACTCGACTCAGTGTTGGCTAAGTCTAGGCCCTGTCAGCAGAGGCCACCAGGGCAGTAGCATTGCTGTATTCTGAACTAGTTTGTTATCATCTGGGATTGGATATAGTGGCGCTTACTTTGTCAGATGAGAAGAGGAACCTCTACACCTGAAAACCTAACTGATTTGTGAACTGGTCAGATACCTTTTGCTTTACATTTGAAGACAGCCTAGAGAAACATTTGCAATCCATCCTCACAGTACCTCTTCCAGCCTCTACATATTCACATGGGACCCAAAAAGCAACAGACAATTGTGGCATACAAGCAATCACTCATGGCTTCAGAAGGCGCCCAACAAAGCAACCAAGGAGTTCTCCAGATGAAGAAACTTTTATGAAAGCATCAGGAAGTGAATACAAATTGATTATATACAGAGCCTTTCTAGACCTTATACAAAATGCAGCAGAACAAAATGAAAAATTATGCAAGTTGTTTGATCTGATGGAACATGAGTACTCTGAAATCCAACAGATCAAGAAGAAAATCAAAGACATAGAAAATTCCATGCAAAGCCAAGAAAACAGAATGGAACAAATGGAAAAAAGAATTTCTGACTTGGAAGACAGAGCTACTGATGCCAGCGTCTATGAGCAGAAATCAGAAAAAAGAAACAAGAAAAATGAAGAAACATTAAGAAGCATGTGGGACTCTATTAAGAGGAACAACCTTCAATTAATTGGAGTCCCTGAACAGGGTGAGACATCTGAGAACACAGAGAGTATTGTTGCTGAGCTGCTGAAAGAAAACTTCTCAGAAATCATGAAGGAAGAGAATATAGACATCTCAGATGCATATCATACACCACCCAGTATACATCTCAAAAGAAAGACTCCAAGACATATTATAATCAAGCTTAATAAAATGAAACACAAGCAGCATCTCTTAAAGGTAGCAAGACTCAAGGCAAAGCTAACATTCAGAAGGAAACCCTGTAGGTTCTCATCAGATTTCTCAGCAGAAACCATGCTGTGACGGAGACAGTGGCATGACACATTCAAAGTCTTGGAGGAGAAGAACTTCCAACAAAGAATTATATATCCTGCAAAACTATCTTTCAAATACAAAAATGAAATTGAGACATTCCCAGATAAACAGAAACTCAGAGGCTTTGTAAAAACCAAACCCAAACTACAAAAAATACTGAAAGAAGTTCTTGGCTTTGGCTTAGAAGAACAAAACCACTAACTTTATATGTTAGAACGACACACTACTCAATACTCTACTCATTTAGGGAAGGCAGCAAAGTAAATCACAGCTTTGATAAGGAAAGAAGCAATCCAGTGATCATCATGAAAACTATGGTGTCATCATAATAAAAAGAGGGATGTACTACAGTTGTTATAGTCCTTCCAGATGGAGAGGAAGATGACAAGACTGGTAGTAATTAAAATTGGGTTTATAAATAATTTATTAAGGGGGTTCATAGGGGCAGCTGTAAAGCACAACAAAGATGTATCATACCATTTCAAGAAATCTAACACATGAGTCTCAACAACTATAAAACCAGCTCTGAAAAAGGTGAAAAATCAACTCACAAAAAAGAGTGTCCCAGAACAGACTAATAAGAACAACAGAGAAAACATCAACATAAAAATAAACATATCACAATGGCAGCAGTGAACACATACCTATCAATAATTACATTCAATGTGAATGGGCTGAATGCTCCAGTAAAGAGACACCGAGTGTCATCTTGGATCAAAAGACACGACCCATCCATATGTTGTCTACAAGAAACTCACTTGAGACCTAAAGACAGGAACAAACTGAAAATTAAAGGATGGAAGAATATATATCAAGCTAACAATGAACAAAGAAGAGCAGGGGTGGCAATTCTAATCTGAGACAAAATCAATTTTAATGGAAAATCCACCATTGTGGACAAAGATGGACACTATTTACTGCTGAAAAGTTCAGTACACAAGCAAGAATTAACTATATTAAATATTTATGCACCTAATGTCAGAACACCTACATACATCGAAGAAACACTGACTACACTCAAAAGATGTCCCTGCCTAACTGTCCGCCTGCAGAAAGAAGACAGGACACACGGATACGAGCCACCTTGCAAGTTACTTGCTTTATTCTTCTTCCTTCTTCTTCCTCCCACACCCGGTCCCCACATGCTTTTATCTCCAAGGTTCGTCCAATCATCACAGGCCACGTCTTCTAAAAGCAGGGCTCTCAATAGGCTGACCAGCAGCCACTACTCACAAGCATGCGCTATGAAAGCCCTAAGTCTGGTAAACAAGGGTGTGGTCGGGGTGAGGTCCTGGCCTGCGGCGCCATTTTGGACCGTTGAGTCCCGCTCACCACATCTCCCCCTTTTTTGTTTACATAGAACGCTGAGAAGGTGCCTGTCTTAGGTCATCTTCAGCTAGGATGCTCCTTACCCGTCTTTGGGACACCCCACAGCTTGGTGAGGTCCCTGTCTTAGGTTGGTAGCACCCCCAGAAGAAGTTGCCCGTCTTTGACTACCCTTCTATCATGCTGAGCCAGACATTTGCCAAGGGCTGTTCGTTAGGAGTAGCTGCGATAGCTTGCACAAGAAAGGCTCGCTCCCGCTGCCTCTGGCGGGAGACACGTCAGACTGCTGCAAACAAGTAAATGCAAAGGCAGAAAAGGAGGAGGGTCAATGGTCTGGTGCCCATCAGACCCTTAAGGTAAGAACGGATTGAGGAAAATAACTGCAGGAGAGTTCTCGCAGAAACTGGGTCTACTCGCGTCTCGTTGATCCTGGTGATTTCTAGCCGCAGGTCTTCAAGAGTGTTTTCAACATCTTTGCTCCAGTTTGACCGAATCTGTCGAGACAACATTCTAGAGAGGTTAGCAGCATGAGAAATGTTATTGAATTGCACTGAGGCAACGCACAGACCAGTGAATCGCCACTCACATCCCAGCTGGGCTATCCGGTAAAGTATATCAACTTGCTCTTGGACCAGGTCAATGCGCTGATTAAGCATTGTGATCCCTGCCCTGAGCTGGCGATCAAGGTCAAACTGAGTCTGCAAGGCTTGGGCCGTTGATGCTGACAGCTGATTAACCGTGGTTGCCATGCCAATCGTCTGTGTTAAGGCAACCGCCACGGCTGCGGCAGCAGCCACAGACGCAGCTACCGCAGCCGCCACTGCAGCCGTTACACCGAAATCTCTCCTTCGGCCAGCCTGCAGATGGGTGGCACCCAGGGCCTTCACGGGCCAGGGCACATGGCGTGGCAAACGCAGTACCACAGCAAGGGGAAAGGCAGAAGCATTCCAGCACTGAGTATAATAACAGGTGTTATTGTCACAAGGAAGAGAGGAATTTTCTCAAGAACCATTAAAAACCAAAAAGAGAAAAGGGGGTGCACACATAGTGGGGTAGGGGAAAACGTCTCTGAAGAATTATCGTGTGTAAATTGGGCTGTTTTTTCAAAATTCTCAGCACGGGGCCCGGTGTTGTTCCACGTTACTGTGCCATTGGCTATGGACCCACCCATTATCATGCTAAACAGAGACAAATCTGTACAGCTGCCATTCACCCCGCACAGCAGCCATAAATCAAATGGATCAGAGACCGGAGGCATCGTAGGGTCCTGCCAGGTCCAGTTGTGTCCTTGATACGTGTTATTGAAATAGGTGCCTATCTGGGGGCTGAAGGAAAAGAACCTCCGAACTGCCCAGTGGACGTGGCCGCTCTGACAGCCGGTCCACGGGACTGAGGTTGGCCATTCTCGTTTGATATCACAACGAGGCGCCCAACGTGGTTGAGGAGGACGACCTCCCACCACAAGGGGAGGGACACGGCCATGCAATATTGTGCCGTTAGTTTTATTGCTGCCACTAGGAATGGGGTCAAACCACCCAGCTGTTTGATTATGTAGTAAGACACAGGGGGGCTTGTCAGAGGTGGTATTAGCTGACGAGATCTCAAAACAGAGTAGCCCTAATAGGGTGATTGAGAGATTGATGAGGTTTCCCTCCTGCAGAGGGGCCAGGTCTGATTCATAAGGTACTGCGAGGAGCCCCAAAGACTCATTGGTGGTAAAGAACCTAGGGAACACTGAAGCAGAATGGTGTACTGGGAGAGGAAGAGGGAGCACATCAAGAAACCCCCATCTGTAATCAGATACTCCCTGAATCATCTGCAGAAGAGAGAGCGTCAACAGGCTCAACAGGATCCACCGCCACATTGTCCCTTGATTGTGTGGGGCGCGTCAGCCGCTCCGGGATCCACAGAGGATTGTCAGCATCCTGTGGAAAAACACAAACAGCTCCTCTGGACCAGACAAGGACCGGGTCTGGTCCCCTCCAGCGTCCGGAATATATGTCTTTCCAGAGCACTTGAACACAAGGCGCACCAGTGGGTCCCATATACCGGTCTGCGGCTGTGCGTCCCGTGGAATCCAATAGTAAAAAGTTGACAGTGAATACAGCGAGAGAGAGACGGTCATGGGGAGAACGACCCAGGCCAACTCCCCCTTTTTGTTTTGTTAGCATAGTTTTAAGCGTGAGGTGGGCTCGTTCCACAATACCTTGGCCTTGTGGGTTGTAGGGAATGCCATGACTGCATTGTACACCCATAGTAGTCAAAAAGGATTGAAAGGCAGATGATGTCTATGCTGAGGCATTATCAGTTTTCAGCATTTTTGGCATGCCCCATGCCGCCCATGCCGTCAGGCAGTGTGTGATTACATGTTTAGAGGATTCTCCAGTGAGAGCTGAAGCGCAGATGAGGCCAGACGCAGTGTCCACAGACACATGAAGATAGCGTGATTTACCAAATTCAGAAAAGTGAGTGACATCCATCTGCCAGATATGCATGGGCAGCAGCCCTCGGGGGTTTACACCTACATGTGACTGGGGTTGGTAGGGAGCACAGGAGGCGCATTGCTTTACTATGGCTTGAGTGGCCTTGCGGGAGAGGTGGAACCGGGCCACGAGGGTCTTAGCATTTACATGGAACTGCTTATGGAATGCTTGAGTCCGCTCAGCAGCAGCAAGAATGAGAGTGGTTCGAGTCAGTAGATCAGCAGTGGCATTACCGGCCGCAAGAGGGCCGGGCAAACCGGAGTGGGCTCTTAAGTGCATGATATGGAAAGGGTGTTTTCTGTTCCAAATTAACTGCTGGATAGTAGCGAAAATCAACCCAACAGGGAGCTCTGGTCAAGTTGCCCTGCAGCCTCTAACTGCTGTACAGCCTGGACTACGTAAGCACTATCAGTGATGAGATTAAAAGGCGAATCAATCGTTTGAAAGACATGCTGAACAGCCTTCAACTCTACCACTTGGGCAGAGGCACCTGGAAACAAATAGAGCTGGGGCTCTTGGTCAGGAATGTAAATGCTCCCAAGGCCTGATTGGGATCCATCAGTGAAAATATTTATGGCTCCAGCGAGTGGCTTACAGGAAGCAGGTTTTGGGAAGACTACTGGGTGCTGTTCCATGAACTGTAGAAGAGGGTCCTTTGGGTAGTGATTGTCTATACGTCCTTGGAAGGTGAATAGGAGGATGGCCCAATCATCACTAACAGTGCCAAGTGTTTGAATTTGGTCTCTGGTATATGGCACTATCAGCTTGGAGGGATAAGACCCAAAGATTTGAACGCTATGTTGTAGGCCAACTGATGCTAATTGTGCCACTGCAGCAGGATACCAAGAAATGCTCTTCCCTGCAGAAATCCATGGGTGGATCCAAAAGAGAGGACCACTCTGCCATAATGTGCCTGTGGGCTGTATGAGTGAAGGGAGAATGCACAGTTGAATATCTACTTTGGGATCGCGCCGCCGGAGGGCAGCCTCTGCGAGGGCCTCCTCTACCTTCTCCAAGGCCTGTAGCCCCTCAGGGGTAAGTTGTCTAGGGGATGTCAGTTGGGGATCACCTTGCAAGATGTCATATAGGGGACGAAGGACGTGGTTGGGTAAGCCCAAATAGGGGCGTATCCATTGTATATCCCCTAATAGCTTTTGAAAGTCGTTTAGAGTTTTTAATCCGTCCCTTCGTAGGGTAATTTTCTGTGGTTTAATTTGTTCAGGGAATATGTGTGAACCCAAATACTCAAGGATGCCCTCCATCTGCACTTTCTCAGGTGCAATATGTAGTCCATGGGTTTTCAAATTGGTTGCCAATGTAAAATAGGCCTTTTGTACTTCAGCGTGCGTTGGTGCTGCCAAGAGAATATCATCCATGTAATGGATACAATGTATGAAAGGATAAATATCTCTAACGGGAGCAATGGCCTTATCTACAAAGATCTGGCACATAGTTGGACTATTAGCCATGCCTTGTGGAAGAACCACCCACTCATAACGTTTGTCAGGGGCAGCATGATTAATAGATGGTAAAGTGAAGGCAAATCGGGAGGTATCTTCCGGATGTAGTGGGATGGAGAAAAAACAGTCTTTAATGTCAATTACTATGATAGGCCAGTGCTGTGGTAAGGCAGAGAGCACTGGCAGGCCTCTCTGCACAGGCCCCATGACTTCCACAGTAGAGTTAATTTCTCTAAGGTCATGCAATAGCCTCCATTTTCCTGACCTTTTCTGTATGACAAAGATAGGTGTATTCCAAGGGGAATTTGACTCCTTTAGATGGCCCAGGGCTAACTGCTCTTCAATGAGCCTCGTGGCAGCACTCCTGCCTGATCTTTCGGTCCCTGTTCTAAGCTGTTTTTTATTCAGGTTATAAGGTGGGGGTGTATCCTGATGCCCATCCGGCGGTTTCTTGGGTGGCTCCGGTGCCGAGGGCTTCAGAGATGTCAAACGGAGACGCCCAAAATGGCTTGACGTTTCTCCCACATTCTCCTCTGCACTCTCCTCCCCCTCTGACTCACTCACTCCTGGTTCTACATTTTGTTCCCCGCAGACACTGCTCTTTTGTTCTCTGCAGACACTGCTCTGCTGGGAGTGTTCCTCCTTAACTTGCTCTAAAACTAATTGTCCCTTCTGCAAACATCTTTGGAATACACCAGACTCGTCCTCCAAACAGGTCAAAATAAGTATCCATATGCCCATTATTCTCGGAGGCAATGTGCCGCTGGTATCAGCCGCTGTAAGATCTTTCCCCAGTTTAAGCCATGCGGCAACAGTAAGATGACCAGACACCAAAAACCAGGGGGCCACTTCCTCCACAGCCAAGAGGAAGCGCTCCAGCATGGCCTGCTTGATGCCAATGCCATGCTGTTTAAACAAACTCTTACAGGCATCCTGAAGGAGCCTGGCGGACGGCTGATTCCCCATGGGGAAAGTGAAACTAACCTCCCACGACAACTACCCCGCTCCCGCCCGGCGCTCCCTGCCCTGGGCTCTGCCGGTGCTTAGTGCACTTGGCTATGGTCTCCAATTCCCTGGAGAACTTCAGATTGCCCCTCTTACCCGGGGACTTGCGATTGCCCCTCTTACCTGGGGACTTGCGATTGCCCCTCTTACCCAGGGACTTGCGATTGCCCCTCTTACCCGGGGACTTGCCAGCGCTGCTCCTTTTGGGCTCGTGTTAAGGGCCCCACGTTCGGGTGCCACTTGTCCCTGCCTAACTGTCCGCCTGCGGAAAGAAGACAGGACACACGGATACGAGCCACCTTGCAAGTTACTTGCTTTATTCTTCTTCCTTCTTCTTCCTCCCACACCCGGTCCCCACACGCTTTTATCTCCAAGGTTCGTCCAATCATCATAGGCCACGTCTTCTAAAAGCAGGGCTCTCAATAGGCTGACCAGCAGCCACTACGCACATGTATGCGCTACGAAAGCCCTAAGTCTGTTAAACAAGGGTGTGGTCGGGGTGAGGTCCTGGCCCGCGGCGCCATTTTGGACCGTTGCGTCCTGCTCACCACAAAAAGAGAGTTAGATGACGCCACAGTAATAGTGGGAGATGTTAACACTCCACTCTCATCACTAGACAGATCATCTAGAAAAAAGCTCAGTAAAGATACAGAAGACCTCATTGACACTATTAACCAACCAAACCTCATTGATATATAGAGAACTTTCCACCCATCAGCAGACAACTACACCTTCTTCTCCAGTGCACATGGAACATTCTCCAGAATTGACCACGTGATAGGCCGTAATGCAATGCTCAACAAAATCTATACCATTGAATTACTGCAAAGCATCTTCTCAGATAATAAAGCCATAAAAGTTGAAATCAATAGCAGAAAAAAAATAGATAGAAAGTGGAACTCTTGGAAACTGAACAACATCTTGCTCAAAAAAAATGGGTTATAGAGGAAATCAAGGATGAATTAAAGAAATTCATGGATTTCAATGAGAATGAAAACACTTCCTACCAGAACCTATAGGGTACAGCCAAAGCAGTGCTCAGAGGTCTGTTTATCTTCATAAATGCACACATCTGGAAGGAAGAAAGAAACCAAATCAAGGAACTAACTCTACAGCTTCAACAAGTAGAAAGAGAACAACAGAGGAACCCCTTGGGCACGAGAAGAAATGAGATCATAAAGATTAGAGCAGAGCTAAATGAATTAGAGAATAGAAAAACAATTGAAAAAATTGAAAAGACCAAAAGCTGGTTTTTGAAAAGATCAACAAAATTAATAAACCACTGGCTAAACTTACTAAAGAAAAGGAGGAAAGGAAAAAAGTAACCCAAATTAGAAATGAGAGGGGAGTTGTCACCACAGATGCAACAGAAATAAAAAATATCATAACAGAATACTATGAAAAACTGTACTCTAACAAATTTGAAAACCTAGGGGAAATGGACCAATTCCTTGACTCATATCACCTACCCAAATTATCACAACGCGAAGCACAGCAACTTAAACCTATCACAAAGGACTAGATTGAAAATGTCATCAAAACACTGCCAACCAAAAAAAGTCCGGGCCCAGATGGCTTCACGGCAGAATTCTACCAAGTATTTAGAGAAGAGTTATCCTCAATACTACTGAGAGTATTTCACAGTATAGAAAGGGATGGAGTACTCCCAAACTCATTCTATGAAGCCAGCATAACCCTGATACCCAAGCCAGGGAAAGATCTAACAGAGACAGAGAACTACAGACCGATATCACTCATGAACCTAGATGCAAAAATCTTCAACAAAATACTTGCCAACAGAATACAACATATCAAGAAAATAATGCATCATGACCAAGTGGGATTCGTACCAGGGATGCAAGGCTGGTTCAACATCAGGAAAACAATTAATGTGATGAACCACATAAATAACACAAAAGACAAGGATCACCTGATTTTGTCCATTGATGCAGAAAAGACATTTGATAAAGTCCAACACCCATTCATGCTAAATACTCTTAGCAAAATGGGCATAGATGGCAAATTCCTCAACACAATAAGGGCCATTTATACAAAGTCAATTGCCCACATCATCCTGAATGGAGAGAGACTGAAAGACTTTCCCTTGAGATCAGGAACTAGACAAGGATGCCCACTCTCACCTCTCCTATTCAACATTGTGCTAGAAGTTCTAGCCAGAGCAATTAGATAAGACCAAGAAATAAAGGGCATCTGCATCGGCAAAGAGGAAGTTAAAATCTCCCTGTTCACAGATGATATGATTGTATATGCAGAGAACCCCAAGGAATCTACAAGTAAGCTACTCAAACTGATAGAAGAGTTCAGCAAAGTCTCAGGATACAAGATAAACATAAGTAAATCAGTAGGATTCCTTTATAGCAACAATGAGACTGTTAAAGAGGAAATTATCAAATCAATACCATTTATGATAGCCCCTAAGAAGATAAAGTACCTAGGAATTAATCTAACCAGAGAAACAACAGACCTTTACAAAGAGAACTACAAGCCCTTACTACAAGAAACTAAGAGAGAATTACATAAATGGAAAAACCTACCCTGCTCACGGATAGGAAGACTTAACATTGTGAAAATGTCTATTTTACCCAAAGCAATTTATTTATATAATACAATCCCAATACAAGTTCCAGCATCATTTTTTAATGAGATGGAGAGACAAATCACCAATTTTGTTTGGAAAGGGAAGAAGCCCTGGATAAGTAAGGTACTACTAAAGAAGAAGAACACACTGGGAGGCCTCTCATTACCCAACCTTAGTACTTACTACACTGCCACAGTAGTCAAAACAGCCTGGTACTGGTACAAGAGCAGACAGATGGATCAATGGAACAGAATTGAGACCCCAGAGATGACACCATCTGCCTATGATCAGTTGATATTTGACAAAGGCCCTAAGACATTAAACTGGGGTGAAAACAGTCTCTTCAACAAATGGTGCTGGCAAAATTGGTTATCCATCTGCAATAAACTGAAGCAAGTCCGTAACTTAAACCTTATACAAAAACCAACTTCAACTGGATAAAAGACCTAGATATCAAATCTAAAACGATAAAGCTCATCCAAGAAAAGGTAGGAGCGACAATGGAAGTTTTAATACACAATGAGGACAGAGTCCAAAATCTGTCAAAGAAACCTCAATCAACAGAAGAGAAAATAGGTAAATGGGAACTATTAAGAATCCAACAGTTTTGCTCATTGAAAGACTTTATTAATAGAATTAAAAGAACACCCACAGAATGGGAAAAAATATTTGGCAACTCTAGGTGAGACTGACGCCTGATCTCCATAATCTATATGATACTGCAAAATATCAATAAGAAGAAGATAAAGCATCCTATTAAGCGATGGGCAAAGGAGATGGACAGACACTTCACTAAAGAAGAGATCCAGGCAGCCAAAAAACACATGTAGACATGTTCACGATCTTTAGTTATTAAAGAAATTCAAATTAAGACAACAATGAGATACCATCTCACCCCGACAAGATTGGCCATGATCCAGAAAATACAAAACAACAAATGCTGGAGAGGCTGTGGAGAAAGTGGAACCCTCCTACACTGTTGGTGAGGTTGCAAAATGGTCCAGCCTCTTTGGAAGGCAATCTGGTGCTTCCTTAAAAAAATGAATACTGATATACCATTTGACCCAGTAATTCCACTACTTGGAATATATCCTACAGAATCAAGGCCTTTCACACATGCACCAGAATGTTTATCGCAGCACAGTCCACGATAGCAAAAGATGGAATCAACCCAGATGCCCAACAATAGAAGAATGGATAGGTAAACTATGGTAGATATACTCAATGGAGCACTACGCAATGATAAAGAATAACGATGATTCCAGGTAACATCTCCTATTCTGGTTTCAACTGGAAGACATTATGTTGAATGAAAGTAGTCAGCGACAAAAGGACAAATACTGCATGAGACCTCTACGATAAGATCTCAAAAACAGACTTGTGTATAGAAGAAAAGACTCTTTGACAGCTGGAAGGGAGGGGAGGGAGGGAGGGTGATGGGGGGAGGGTTTAGTTTAGATAGTTACTAGAAATGTAGTTGGGAGAAAGCGGTGATAGCACACATTAGAAACAAGAACAACATAGTACCCTCAAACACCAACTTGAAAAAATAAAAAAGGGGGAACTATACCCCTGTACCCCTCAGAACCTTCTTAATCATTCACTCTTCATCTTAAATTTTTTAATTTTAGACTGGGACGGGCGGTCACCTGCAGAGCGCTTCTGGCATCCACATACATGCACACATTTTGCTTTAGTAAAGTGGAAGGACCCCCTAACAGGGGTATGGAACGGCCCCGACCCTGTACTTATCTGGGGACGAGGGCATATTTGTGTTTTTCCGCAGGATGCTGATCCAGCACGGTGGCTTCCTGAGAGGTTGGTGCACCTGGCAGAGGAACCCAAGGGCGACAGTGTGGCTGTGGCTCCTCCTGATGATGCTGGCGGCTGAAGGGGCACTATACTGGGCATATGTTCCGAGTCCTCCAGTGCTACATGCCAGTGTTTGGGGTCGGGAGACACGCATCGCTTACAATCAAACAACAATTGACCAAGTGTGGAATTACACGGGTCTAGGAACAGGGCGAGTACTCTGCCTAGGAAACAACATCCCTGTAGTGTACAGCGGCTGCTACAACATCACCAACCTAAATAACACAGGGGGCTATGTTTCCAATGGCCGAATGAAGAAAACTCTGGACTTGGACGTAAACTAACCCAATCTCTCCTGAATAAAACAGTCACCACTTGTGTGACAGGGACCAATGTAATACTTAAAGGGAATTCCAGTGAGAAAAATATGAACATCACTTGGACAAAGGTGACTGTCACACAGGACAATGAAACCTGCCATAATGTAACCTGTTTTAACACAATATGCTTTAACTGTAATTTTACTGATTGTGTGGGCCCCCTTGGGGAAGGGAAACTTATGATTGTTCTACATCAACCTCCCTTTGTGTTACTGCCTGTGAACTTGTGGGGACAAAGGGCTACAAGTGATAGAAAAATTGCAAGAGTTGATTAGGCCTAAGTAGGCTGTGGGGATTAGTTATTGTGGGAATAACTGCACTTGTATCTGCTATAATCGCCGTGGTCATTACTCAGAATGTACAGACTGCTCAATTTACAGATAATGTGGTTCATAATATGTCACAACTTATGAGTACTCAGGAAATGATTGGTCTAAAAGTAAAACAAAGTTAGAGCTACTATTTAAAGCTGTAGAAGTAATAGGAAAATCTGGTCCAAACTTTGCAACACCAAGCCAGGCTGACTTGTCATGCTGGATTTATCTAGATTTGTGTAACTAACAAAACTCACAATATAAGCACAGATATACGGGAAAAAGTTAAACAACATCTAAAAGATATGTAGAAACATACTAATGAAACTCTGCACTTAACACAGTCACATTCAGAAATTCTGGCACTAAGTCATGCCCATTTACCCTTTAATGATGCTGCAACAGCTCGAAATCTTCTGAATAACCTTAAAAACATGTTTGCTGGACCTCTTGACCAAATTTGGCACCTACTGCTGCCAATGGCCACTAATAGATGTTCATCACCTAAAGCTGCAAACGCAGCACAAACCCCCATGTTTACTATGTAACCCACTGCAGTAGTCAGAGACGGGTAAGATGCTTCTTGATCTGTGTTCGCCTAAGACAGGGCCCTATCGCTAGAGGATAGGGTTCCGATGACGGGAAAGGCACAGAGATAAAGAAGCACGACCTAAGACAGACACGCAGAATGGGTCAGCTGTGACACAGCTGGATTGTATAAAAAGAAAAAGGGGGAATATGTCGGGAGCCGAAATCATCTTAAAGAAAATCTTAGAGAAATTTACTGGGCAAGGCTCACTTAAGAAAAATATTGTGCCAGCAAGGTCATGAGAACTGACTGCTTAGCAATATCCCAAGAAAGAATAACAACATGTGGCTGTCCTTGGATAGGGCTAATTATTAGATCAGAGGTTTTGATAACTAGGGAACACAGGTGCGTGAGAAAGACCAGAGTTAAGAATAAACAAAGAAGTGTGTGCTGTATGAAAGTTTGCTCAGAAAACAAACGTCTCAGCTTGACTGAGTCCCCCCTGATGTGATTGTTTCGGCCTTATTCAGCTCCCGCGCTTTCCCCTCAGCTCTGTTCGTCTGACGGCTGGTACCGTCAAGCAACTATCTAAATTAAACCCTCCCCTCCTCACTTTCCCTCCCTGCCCTCCCTTGCAGCTGTCAAAGAGTCTTCTATACACAAGTTTGGTTTTGAGATCTTATCGTAGAGGTCTCATACAATATTTGTCGTTTTGTCACTGACTACTTTCACTCAATATAATGTCTTCCAGTTGAAACCAGGTTAGGAGATGTTTCCTGGAATCATCGTTATTCTTTATCATTGCGTAGTGCTCCACTGAGTACATGTACCATTGTTTACTTATCCATTCTTCTGTTGTTGGGCGTCTGGGTTGATTCCATCTTTTTGCTCTCATGGACTATGCTGTGATAAACATTCTTGTGCATGTGTCCGTTGGTGTGAAAGGCCTTGATTCTGTAGGATATATTCCAAGTAGTGGAATTACTGGGTGAAATGGTATATCGATACCCATTTGTTTAAGGAAGTGTCAGATTGCTTTCCAAAGAGGCTGGACCATTATTCAACCCCACCAACAGTGTAGGAGGGTTCCACTTTCTCCACAGCCTCTCCAGCATTCGTTGTTTTGTGTTTTTTGGATCATGGCCAATCGTGTTGAGGTGAGATGGTATCTCATTGTCATCTTGATTTGAATTTCTTTAATAACTAAAGATCGTGAACATGTCCGCGTGTGTTTTTTGGCTTCCTGGATCTCCTCTTTAGTGAAGTGTCTGTCCATCTCCTTTGCTAATCACTTAATTGGATGGTTTATTTTCTTACTGATATTTTGTAGTATCTTATAGTTTATGGAGATCAGGCGTTGGTCTGACATAGAGTTGCCAAATATTTTTTTCCCATTCTGTGGGTGTTCTTTTAATTCTATTAATAAAGTCTTTCAATGAGCAAAAGTGTTGGATTCTTAATAGTTCCCATTTATCTATTTTTTCTTCTGTTGATTGTGGTTTCTTTGACAGATTTTGGAGTCTGTCCTCACTGTGTATTAAAACTTTCATTGTCACTTCTACCTTTTCTTGGATGAGCTTTATTGTTTTAGGTTTGATATTTAGGTCTTTTATTCAGTTGGAATTGGTTTTTGTATAAGGTTTAAGATATGGATCTTGCTTCAGTTTATTGCAGATGGATAACCAATTTTGCCAGCACCATTTGTTGAACATACTGTTTTTAACTCAGTTTAATGTCTTAGGGCCTTTGTCAAATATCAACTCTCCATAGGCAGATGGTGTCATCTCTGTGGTCTCAATTCTGTTCCATTGATCCATCTGTCTGTTCTTGTACCAGTACCAGGCTGTTTTGACCACTGTGGCAGTGTAGTAAGTTCTAAGGTTGGGTAATGAGAGGCCTCCCAGTTTGTTCTTCTTCTTTAGTAGTACCTTACTTATCCAGGGCTTCTTCCCTTTCCAAACAAAACTGGAGATTTGTTTCTCCATCTCATTAAAAAATGATGCTGGAACTTGTATTGGGATTGTATTATATAAATAAATTGTTTTGGGTAAAATAGACATTTTCACAATATTAAGTCTTCCTATCGATGAGCAGGGTAGGCTTCTCCATTTATGTAATTCTCTCTTAGTTTCTTGTAGTAAGGGCTTGTAGTTCTCTTTGTAAAGGTCTGTTGTTTCTCTGGTTAGATTAATTCCTAGGTACTTTATCTTCTTAGGGGCTATCATAAATGGTATTGATTTGATAATTTCTTTCTTAACAGTCTCGTTGTTGGTATAAAGGAATCCTACTGATTTACTTATGTTTATCTTGTATCCTGAGATTTTGCTGAACTCTTCTATCAGTTTGTGTAGTTTACTTATAGATTCCTTGGGATTCTCTGCATATACAATCATATCATCTGCAAACAGGGAGATTTTAACTTCCTCTTTGCCGATGCAGATGCCTTTTATTTCTTGGTCTTATCTAATTGCTCTGGCTAGAACTTCTAGCCCAATGTTGAATAGGAGAGGTGAGAGTGGGCATCCTTGTCTAGTTCCTGATCTCTAGGGAAGGTCTTTCAGTCTCTCTCCATTCAGGATGATGAGGGCAATTGGCTTTGTATAAATGGCCCTTATTGTGTCGAAGAATTTGCCGTCTATGCCCATTTTGCTAAGAGTTTTTAGCATGAATGGGTGTTGGACTTCATCAGATGCCTTTTCGGCATCAATGGACAAAATCAGGTGACCCTTGTCTTTTGTGTTATTTGTGTGGTTAATCACATTGATTGTTTTTCTGATGTTGAACCAGCCTTGCATCCCTAGTATGAATCCCACTTGGTCATGATGGATTATTTTCTTGATATGTTGTTGTATTCTGTTGGCAAGAATTTTGTTGAAGATTTTTGCATCAGATTCATGAGTGATATCCGTCTGTAGTTCTCTTTCTTTGTTGGGTCTTTCCCTGACTTAGGTATCAGGGTTATGCTGGCTTCATAGAATGAGTTTGGGAGTACTCCATCCCTTTCTATACTGAGAAATAGTCTCAGTAGTATTGGAGATAACTCTTCTCTAAATGCTTGATAGAATTCTGCAGTGAACCCAACTGGACCCGGGCATTTTTTGGTTGGCAGTGTTTTGATGACATTTTCAATCTCTTCCTTTGTGATGGGTTTATTAAGTTGTTCTGCTTCACACTGTGATAATTTGGGTAGGTGGTGTGAGTCAAGAAATTTATCCATTTCCCCTAGGTTTTCAAATTTGTTACAGTCTTTCATAGTATTCTGTTACGATATTTTTGATTTCTGTTGCATCTGTGGTGACAACTCCCCTCTGATTTCCAATTTGAGTTATTTGTTTCCTTTCCTGCTTTTCCTTAGTAAGTTTAGCCAGTGGTATGTCAATTTTGTTGATCTTTTCAAAACCCAACTTTTGGTCTTTTCAAGTTTTTCAATTCTCTAATTCATTTAGCTCTGCTCTAATCTTTATGATCTCAATTCTTCTGGTGCCCGAGGGGTTCCTTTGTTGTTCTTTTTCTACTTGTTGAAGCTGTAGGGTTAGTTCCTTGATTTGGTTTCTTTCTTCCTTCTAGATGTGTGCATTTATGGAGATAAACAGGCCTCTGAGCACTGCATTGGCTGTATCCCATAGGTTCCGGTAGTAAGTGTTTTCATTTTCATTGGAATCCACGAATTTCTTTATTTTATCCTTGATTTCCTCTATAACCCATTTTTTTTTGAGCAAGATGCTGTTCAGTTTCCAAGATTTCCAGTTTCTTTCTATGTTTCTTCTGCTATTGATTCCAACTTTTATGGCTTTATTATCTGAGAAGATGCTTTGCAGTAATTCAATGGTATGGATTTTTTGAGCCTTGCATTATGGCCTATCACATGATCAATTCTGGAGAATGTTCCATGTGCACTGGAGAAGGAGGTGTAGTTGTCTGTTTATGGGTGGAAAGTTCTCTATATATCAGTGAGGTTTAGTTGGTTAATTTTGTCAATGAGGTCTTCCGTATTTTTACTGACCTTTTTTCTCGATGATCTGCCTAGTAATGAAAGTGGAGTGTTAAAGTCTCCCACTATTATTGCGGAGTCATCTAACTCTCTTTTGAGTGTAGTCAGTGTTTCTTCGATGTATGTAGGTGCTCTGATGTTAGGTGCATAAATATTTAATATTGTTAAGTCTTGCTTGTATACTGAACCTTTCAGCAATAAATAATGTCCATCTTTGTCCACGATGGTGGATTTTCCATTAAAATTGATTTTGTCTGAGATTAGAATTGCCACCCTTGCTCTTCTTTGCTCATTTTTAGCTTGATATATATCCTCCCATCCTTTAATTTTCAGTTTGTTCCTATCTTTAGGTCTCAAGTGAGTTTCTTGTAGACAACATATGGATGGATAATGTCTTTTGATCCAAGATGACACTCGATGTCTCTTTACTGGAGCATTCAGCCCATTCACATTGAATGTAATTATTGATAGGTATGTGTTCACTGCTGCCATTGTGATATGTTTATTTTTATGTTGATGTTTTCTCTGCTGTTCTTATTAGTCTGTTCTGGGACATTCTTTTTTGGGAGTTGATTTTTCACCTTTTTCAGAGCTAATTTTGTAGTTGTTGAGACTCCTGTGTTACATTTCTTGAAACGGTATGATACGTCCTTGTTGTGCTTACAGCTGCCTCTATGATCCCCCTTAATAAACTATATGGAAACCCAATTTGAATTACTACCAATCTTGTCATCTTTCTCTCCATCTGGAAGGACTACAACAACTGTAGTACATCCCTCTTTTTATTATGATGACACCATAGTTTTCATGATGATCACTGGATTGCTTCTTTCTGTATCAAAGCTGTGATTGACTTTGGAGCCTTCTCTAAATGGGTAGAGTATTGAGTAGTTGTTCTAAAATATAAAGTTAGTGGTTTCGTTCTTCTAAGCCATAGCCAAGAACTTCTTTCAGTGTTTCTTGTAGTTTGGGTTTGGTTTTTACAAAGTCTCTGAGTGTCTGTTTATCTGGGAATGTCTTAATTTCATTTTCGTATTTGATAGATAGTTTTGCAGGATATATAATTCTTGGCTGGAAGTTCTTCTCCTTCAAGGCTTTGAATGTATCATGCCACTGTCTCTGTGCCAGCATGGTTTCTGCTGAGAAATCTGTAGAGAGCCTACAGGGTTTCCCTCCGAATGTTAGCTTTGCCTTGAGTCTTGCTGCCTTTAAGAGTTGCTGCTTGTGTTTCATTTTGTTAAGCTTGATTATAATATGTCTTGGAGTCTTTCTTTTGAGATCTATATTGGGTGGTGTACGATATGCATTTGAGATGTCTGTATTCTCTTCCTTCATGATTTCTGAGAAATTTTCTTTCAGCAGCTCAGCAACAATACTCTCTGTGTTCTCAGATGTCTCACCCTGTTCAGGGACTCAAATTAATATAAGGTTGTTCCTCTTAATAGAGTCCTACATGCTTCTTAATGTTTCTTCATTTTTCTTGTTTCTTTTTTCTGATTTCTGCTCATAGACGCTGGCATCAGTAGCTCTGTCTTCCAAGTCAGAAATTCTTTTTTCTATTTGTTCCATTCCGTTTTCTTGGCTTTCCATGGAAGTTTCTATGTCTTTGATTTTCTTCTTGATCTGTTGGATTTCAGAGTACTGGTTTTCCATCAGATCGAACAGTTTGCTTAATTTTTCATTTTGTTCTGCTGCATTTTGTATAAGGTCTAGAAGGGCTCTGTATATAATCAATTTGTATTCACTTCCTGATGCTTTCATAAAAGTTTCTTCATCTGGAGAACTCCTTGGTTGCTTTGTTTGAGAGCCTTCTGAAGCCATGGGTGATTTCTTGTATTCCACAAGTGTCTGTTGCTTTTTTGGGTCCCGTGTGAGTATGTAGAGGCTGAAAGAGGTACTGTGAGGATGAATTATAAAGATTTCTCTAGGCTATCTTCAAATGTAAAGCAAAAGGTATCTGACCACTTCACGTCAGTTAGGTTTCCAGGTGTAGAGGTCCCTCTTCTCAACTGAGAAAGTGAGCACCACTATATCCAACCCCTGGTGATAACGAACTAGTGCAGAATGCAACAATGCTACTGCCCTGTTGGCCTCTGCTGACAGAGCCTAGCCTTAGGTGACACTGCATCGAGTACTGCTTTCGTGATAGAAAAGTGCTCTCTTGTGGGCAGGCTCTGGCTCCGAAGCTAAGAATTAGGTCCAGCTGCAGTCACCGTATCCAAGATGGCGTCCTCCACACAGGCAGCAGTAGAGGGACTAAAGGTGCCGAGAGGTAGTGATTCCTCTGCTTCCATTGCAGGGCCCCCAACATAGGTGGCCTTCGGTAAATTACTGCTTTTCTGTCGGAGAAGCGCTATCCTGTTTGCAGGAGCTGGCTCCCAGGCTAAGAATTAGGTCCTGCTAAAATCTCGGTGCCAACATGGCTTCCCGCACACTGACTGCGAAATTCCTTAAAAACCCCACTGAGGTAGATATAAAACGAAAGGCTCAAAGTGGCTAGATTAATAGAGTCCTAAACCTGGCTCTCAAAATGTGGGAATTTCACCTGCGTATTCCCCCAGCAGCGTGTCTGAGTCTAGCTGCTAGGCAAGACCCAGCTCCGCCCGCTAGCCAAGACAGAGAAAAAAAAAGTCAAAATGGTACGTTTACCTTCAGTGCATGAGAGCCAGGGCTAGCCGGAGCGGGAGTCAGCAAAACAGAGGAGGTTTTTTGCTCAGTGGTATGAAGTCCCAATTAACAGACCTGTGCCGTGTCCTGTGGCTGATTAGGTGATCACAAGGCTCCATTTGATTATCAATTCAGGTCTTGGTTTCCAGAAAGATATAAGGAGACATGTGCTTACTCCGCCATCTTGACTCTGCTCCCAACAAGTGTCTTCTGAAAATATCTCCTCCAGCTCCCTCGAGAAGGCAGATTCTGACTCATAGTGACCCTATGAGACAGAGTAGAACTGCTCCATATGGTTTCCAAAGAATGCTTGGTGGATTCAAACTGCTGACCTTCAGTTATTAGCTATAGCTCTTAACCACTACACCACCAGCATTTCTGCCTGACACACAGTAGGTATTAAATAAAATGTCTCAGGGCTGTGCTTCCTGTTCCTGATAATAACAGTCCACTGTAGGAAAACTCGTTTCAATACCATATCATTTTGATGTAGGTTAGTGTGCTGGGGATACCTGGTGGATCAGTGGTTGAGAGCTCAGCTGCTAACCAGAAAGTCAGCAATTCAGACTCACCAGGCACTCCTTGGAAACCCTATAGGGCAATTCTACTCTACTGTACAAGGTTGCTGTGAGTTGGAATGGACTCAGTGGCAATGGATTTGATTTGGCTTAACATAGTATACAACCCAAAGTATTTGCTTTTTGACAGCTGATATCTTTTGGTAGTGAAATGTTCTAAGCTTATGGAAGGAATTTTGAATGGTGATTTCTGAGGAACTATAGCTACCCAAGGAGACTTGGTGGTGCAGAGGCTAGGTACATGGCTACTAACTGCAAGATTGGCAGTTCAAACGCACTAGGCGCTCTGAGGAAGAAAGATGTGACAATCTACTTGCATAAAGATTACAGCCTTGGAAACTCTATAGGGTAGTTCCACTCCATCTTACAAGGTTGCTATAGATTATAATCAACTCAATTGCTACCTAGTGGGCAGTGGATTTTTTGTTACAGCTTTGTAGACCTTTGTGTTCAGACAATACCTATTAGGAATGTATTCCAGGTTCAACTCAAAACGTTACAGCGTCTCTGGTAGACTATTATATTTTCATTCATGTTCAGTATCCCTTCCTACAGTATGTCCACTTACAGAAGAATTATACTTCCCTACACTTTTAATATCAGACTCAGACATGTGACTTGCTTTAGACTGAGCAGAAGTTGCATGTGTTACTTCTAGGTGCTGGCTTTGCCTCTTGCTCTTTTCCATAAGCTATGTTGACTGAAAACATGGTTCTTAATCTATCATCCCAGATTCCAGAGTGAGGGAAAATAAGATCTACCATAGTTACAACCCTTCTTAATGATCCTTCACTAGTTCTGGACCAATAGTATTTAGTCATAAACTGGTCATAAACCAGTTTAAGAGTGTGCATCAGTGTTGCAAGCAGGATTTTTTGCTTTTAGTGACCTGATTCTTTGGCCCTTCTGTTACAAATCTAGTTTTAATTTGTCTAACATACTCCAGGCCAGAATGAACACTTATTATTATAAGCCACTAAGGTTTTAGAGGAACTCTGGTGGCATACTGGTTAAGAGCCATGGTTGCTAATCAAGAGGTCGGCAGTTGGAATCCACTGGATGCTCTTTGCAAACTTTATGAGGCATTTCTACTCCTTCCTATAGGGTCACCATAAGTTGGAAATAACTTGAATGGCAATGAGTTTGTTTCTTTTTTTGGTTTTTTAAAAAAGAAAGATTTCAGGATTACTTGATACTGCAGAAAGAGCCCTGGTGGTGTCATGGTTAAAGCACTTGGCTGCTAACTAAAAGGTTAGCAGTTCAAATCCACCAGCCATACTGCAAGAGAAAGATGTAGCAGTCTGCTTCCAAAAAGATTACAGCCTTGAAAACCCTATGGGAGCTGTTCTACTGTGTCCTATGGGGTCACTATGAATCAATTCAATGGCAGTAAATTTAATCAGTGTTACTGTAGCATAACCTCATTTATCTTGGCTTATACAACTTACAAAGACAGCAGAAGATTGATTGTAAACAATTCTCCACAGTTGGTACACGATAATTGTTTCAGTCTAGGGAGCCAACTTCCTTCTTACTTTGATTCTGGTATAAACATCAAAAATGCTCACATCAGAGAGCTCAAGAAATCCAGCACATATGGTGTGAGAAGTAATCTTCCTAAAGACAAGGCTCATTCCATCACTAAACACTGAATGAGTTTCCTCTATGCCCTCTCTTCCTGGGTAATGAGGTAGTACCTCTTAACTGGTGGTCACAGGTCCCAGTTCAGTGGGTGTCAAGACTTTGTGAAATGTATGTTATCAATCTTTACTTTCTCTGGTCATAAACCAGTTTAAGAGTGTGCATCAGTGTTGCAAGCAGGATTTTTTGCTTTTAGTGACTTGATACTTTGGCCCTTCTGTTACAAATCCAGTTTTAATTTGTCTAACATACTCCAGACGCAGCTCATAAACTTCACTACCTTGAGGAAGCCTGAACAGTCAATTCTGTTAGGGGCTAAACTTTTGATTTTCTACTTTATTTGAATTGATTATAAGTGTTCCAGCAAGCCGCCAAGTGATTTCCTTGTCTGCAGCTCAGGGGCAAGAGGTAAACTAAGCTGTTGGAGCACACATAGTAATTGGTAAATTTGGGAGAAAGTTCTATAGTAGTGAGCAGTGAGCAGAAAACAAGAAACTGACTGCCAATGCCTTTTCTACCTTCAGGTTTTATTATATTTTAGAGTCTTCTGTGTAAAGACAAGACAATTGCAAGTGAAAATTATGTATTCAATAACTTGTCACTCCTCATTTTACTTGATTTTTCAGTCTTCAGCGTTCCACACAGTTGACTACTTCCTCCTTGAGATATTCTCTTTTCTCTATTTCTGTGACACTTTTTCCCTTGTTCTCATCGTATGTCTCCAGCATATCCTCTGTCAGTTTTACTGGATTGTCCTCCTCAACCTAGTGATTAAATGTTGGCATTCATTAGGACTCTGTCCTAGTATCTTTTCTTGTCTTATACTGCATACTACCCCTGGGCAATTTCACACATTTTCACTGCTTCCAGCTATCAACTCTTTTACTGTCTCTTTATATTCAATCAAAATCTATCTCTTTCTTTCTATATATCCAAGTGCTTACTGGAGCATCTTCATTTGGAAGTCCCATAGCTGAAAATAACGCATTCAAAGGACCATAATGATCTGATATACTTCTCTGCAACTCTTTCTGTATTTTCCTTTTGTCAGTGAAGGCACTATCATCTATCCAGATGCTTATGCTTATGCTATTCCTTCTGCATGAAACAAACCTTATTTCTCCATATAGAAATTCCCTATTCATTCTTTTAAGTCCAGTGTTCATGTCACTCTCTCTGTGAAGCCTGTTACAGGCACCCCCTGTAATAAATCCCTGTTTTTATCTGTGTTCCCACATTTGTTGTTGTTAGGTACCATCCTCGGTTCCAATTCATAGCAACTCTGTGTAAAATAGAGTGAAATAATGCAGCTCCTGCACTATCCTCACTATTGTTGCTATTCTAGAGCCCATTGTTTCAGCCACTATGTCAGTCCATATTTTTGTGGGTCTCCCTGTACTTTACCAAGCATGATGTTCAAAGTACCTGAGACAAGGTCTTGCTAACCATGTTTCTAAGGAGAATTCTGGCTATACTTTTCCAAGACAGACTTGTTTGTTTTTCTTCACCAACTCCGTAATTCAAAGGCATCAATTCTTCTTCAGTCTTTCTTAGTCATTGTCCAGTTTTGACATGCATATGAGGTGATTGAAAATACTATGGCTTGGATTGGGCATACCTTAGTCCTCAAGGTGACACCTTTTCTTTTCAGTGCTTTAAAGAGATTGTTTGCAGCTGATTTGACTAATGCATCTTTTGATTTCCTAACTGCTGCTTCCACGGGCAATGATTGTGGATCTAAGCAAAATGAAATCCTTGACAACTCTAACCTTTTCTCTCTTTATCATGATGTCGCTTATTGGTTTAGTTGTGAGGATTTTCATAGCATATATGTGTGTGTGTGTCTGTGTGTGTAGTAAGTATGTATATACATGTATACACACAAACATATAAAAATCCAACATACTTAGCACGTTACAACACAATTATTTTTCAAGCTCTTTGGCAGCAGGAACCATTTCTTTTCTTTTTGCTATTTATCCTATTTTTTATTATGATTAAGTGAAAGTATACAATCCAAATCAATTTTGCATGCCTGCCTATCTGCAATTCCATCTGCTCTCCTCATCCAGTGACAGCACACTCCTCCTTTTCACTCCATCATTCTAGCATCCTCTTAACAAATACCTGTCCCCTCCTCTTCACCATCTTCTCTCCCATCTAGAAAGAAACTGGTAGGACAGCCTTCTATAAATGTGTAAGACCATGAAGTACACAGACTAAATGCTCACACTGTGTCCCCGAGTCCAGTCCATTCTTGTCTGAAGAGTTGACCTCAGTACTTGTGTCAGATCAGGGCCAGCAGCAAGGGCCATGATCCCTGGAGACCCTACAGGCTGTCACACGGTCAGTTCTGGTCTTCTAGTAGAGGTCTTGAACTGTATGCCTCTTTTTCTTGTGCTACATCAGGAACTCTACATTGTGTGCCCCATCACAACTGCATTTGGTGGTGGCTGGGCACCATCCGGTCTTCTAGTCTCATGCTGTTGCAGTCTCCCATTCATATAGGTCCTTCTGTCTGCTGGGCTCATTTTGCCTTGTGTCTTTGATGTTCTCAGTCGTCATCTGTTCCAGATGGGTTAGGACCATTTGGTGTTCCTCAGATGGCAGCTTGCTGGCTTTTAAGACTGTAGATGCCACTCACCAATATGGGGTGCAGAAGACTCTCTCAGCAAAAGACTAGTTATGCCAGTTGACCTCGAAGTCTCATGAAAATATAATCCCAAGGCCTCTGTCCTTGCTACTCTTTCCTTTGAAATACTGGATTGAGTTTACAAAACCTTTCAGTTTATGGTGTTTTCCAGTTATGGAGATCTGCCCTCAACTGCGTGCTATCACTCTCTTCACCTAACAGAATTCCTACGGGCTATCTAACAACCCTTCCCCTCTCTCTCCACCCTTGTAACCATCAAAGAGTTTTTTCTTCTGTACCTAAGTCCATTTTTAAGTGTTTATAACAGAGGTCTCATATAATATTTGTCTTTCTGCGGGTGACTGATTTCACTCAGTATAATGTCTTCTA
Organism: Heterohyrax brucei; assembly: GCA_028571685.1. Lineage (NCBI taxonomy): Eukaryota > Metazoa > Chordata > Mammalia > Hyracoidea > Procaviidae > Heterohyrax > Heterohyrax brucei. The sequence continues at coordinate 148,868,634 of CM053166.1, forward strand.
GTTGAAACCAAGTTGTTCTTTATCATTGTATAGTGTTCCACTGTGTATATGTACATTTTTTATCCATTCATCTGTTGGCGGAAACCTAGTTGATTCCATCTTTTTGCTATTGTGGACAGTGCTGCAATAAACATTCATGTGCATGTACCAGTTCATGTGACCATCTTTGTTTCTGTAGGATATATTCCAAGCAGCAGGATTGCTGGATCATATGACATTTCTATTTCTAGCTTCTTAAGAAAGTGCCAAATTGCTTTGAAAAGAGGTTGTACCATTTTGCATTCCCACCTGCAGTGTAGGAGAGTTCTAATCTTTCCACAGCCTCTCCAACATTTGTTGTTTTGTGTTGTTTTTGGATTATTGACAACCTTGTTGGGGTGAGATGGTATCTCACTGCAGTTTTGATTTGGATTTCTCTAATAGCTAATAATCATGAGCCTATTCCTATTTTTCTGGGAGTTTTCAACATGAATGTATGTTGAACTTTGTCAAATGCCTTTTCTTCATCAATTGACAAAACACAGGTGATTCTTATGCTTTCTATTATTTATGTGGTTGATCACATTGGCTGCCTGGATGTCTTCTTTGGCAAAGTGTCTGTCTGTCTCCTTTGCCCATTGTATAATTGGATTATTTGCCTTTTTCTTGTTGATATTTTGAAGTATCTTGTAGATTATGAAAATTAGATGTTGATCCAATACATAGTTGCCAAATATTTTTCCCATTCTGTAGGTAATCTTTTAACCCTCTTGATAAAGTCTTTGGATGAGCATAAATGTTTGATTTTTAGTAGTATCCATTTATCTATTTGCTGTTCTGTTGTTTGTACATTGTTGGTCAGACTTTGAAGTCTGTCTAAGCCATGTATTAGAACTTCCATTGCTGTTACCACTTTTTCTTTCATGATCTTTATCATTTTAGATTTGATATTTGGGTCTTTGATCTATTTTGAGTTGATTTTGTGAGATATGGGTCTTGTTTCAGTTTTTGCAGATGGATATCCAATTTTGCCAACCCCATTTGTTAAAGAGACTCTTTTTTCCCCAGTTTACAACCTTTGGGCCTTTGTCAAATATCAGCTGTTCATAGAAGTATGGTGATATTTCTGGGTTCTCTATTCCATTCCATTGGTTTATATGTCTGTTTTTGTACCAGCACCAGGCTGTATTGACTACAGTGGCAGTGTAGTAGGTTCTAAGATGGGGTAGTGTGAGGCTTCCCACTGTGTTCCTTTTCTTTAGTAGTGCTTTACTTATCCAGGGTTTCTTCCATTTGCAAACAAAGTTGGTGTTTTAGTTATCTAGAGCTGCTCTAACAGAAATGACCCAAAGTGGATGGTTTTAACAAAGAAAGTTTATTCTTACGTAGTTGAGTAGGCTACAAGTCCGAAGTCAGGGTGTCTACTGCAGGGAAAGGCTTTCCCTCTGTTGGCTCTGGAGAAATGTCCTTGTGTTGCGTCAGTCTTTCTCTGGGTGGGGAGCATTGTGGTGCAGGAACCTCAGGTCTGTGGGACACCCTCTACTCCCAGTGCTGCTTTATTGACGGTGTGAGGTACCCAATTCTCTGCTCACTGCCCTTTCTTTTTATCTCCTGTAGGACGGAAGGATAAAAGGTGATACATGCCAGACTCCAGGCAAACTCCCTTAGCAAGGGTGTGGCAGTCCCACACTAATCCTCTTTTAATATAGTCATCATATGTATTACCCATAGGCAGAAATTACAATTTACAACATAGGAAAAACACAAAATGGGAGTGATTGCCTAGCCAAATGGCTATACACATTTTTGGGGGGACCACAATTCAATCCATGACAGTCAGTGATTTGTTGCTCCACCTCATTAAAAAATGACACTGGACTTTGTATTGGGATTGCATTGTATATGTAGAGTGCTTTGGATAAAATAGACATTTTCACAGTGTTAAGGCTTCTTATCCCTGAGCAAGGTAAATTTCTCCACTTATGTATGTTTCTTTTGGTTTCTTGCGGTAGGGTCTTGTAACTTTCTGTATAGGTCTCCTATTTCTTTGTTTAGATTTATTCATAAGCATTTTATCTTCTTCTGGGCTATAGTAAATGGTATTGATTTGGCGATTTCTTCTTTGATAATCTCTTTGTTGGCATAAAGGAGTCACATTTATTTATGTTTATCTTATATCCTGATATATGCTGAACTCTTCTATTAGTTCCAGTAGTTTGTTTATGGATTCTTTAGGGTTCTCTGTGTATACAATCATATTATCTGCAAATAAGGATATTTGTACTTTTTCTTTACCAGTGCGGATGCCCCTTATTTCTTTGTTTTCTCTGATTGCTCTGGCCAGAATCTCCAGCACAATGTTGAATGGAAGTGGTGACAGTGGACATCCATGTCTAGTTCCCATTCTCAGGGGGAATTCCTTCAGTCTCTCTCCATTCAGGACGATGGTGGTTGACTTTGGCTAGATGCTCCTTATTGCATTGAGGAATTTCCCTTCTATTCCTATTTTTCTGGGAGTTTTCAACATGAATGTGTGTTGAACTTTGTCAAATGCCTTTTCTTCATCAATTGACAAAAACAGATGATTCTTATGCTTTCTATTATTTATGTGGTTGATCACATTAATTGTTGTTCTTTTTGTTTATTATGATTGAATGAAAATGGACATTCCCATATAAATTTGTATGCTGACCTATATGCAGCTTCCACCGCTTTCCCTGCATGGTGACAGCACCCTCTTCCTCTCTGCTGCATGCATGTCTTATCCTCCTTACAGTCTCCTATCTTTTCCTCTCCACCCATTCTGCTTCCTCTGGTATGAGGTCAACAGGACGACCTCCTATAGATGCCTAGAAACATAAAGTGCCCACATAACATGCTCCTCTGTGTCACCAAGTCCAATCCATTGCTGTCTGAAAAGTGGACCTTCACTATGATTTATGGACAGGGGCAGCATCAGGGCCAGTGGCCATGCTCCCAGGGGAACCCCGAAGTCCCTGGACCGTCAACTGTGGTCTTTTAGTGGCGATCTCAGGGTGCACTGCTATTCATACTTGTGTTGCCAGTGAGACTCAACTTTGTGAGCCCCATCGTGGCTATCACTGGTGGTGGCCAGGCACGATCTTGTTCTTCTGGTCACAAGTCGATGTAGACATCCACTCACGTGGGTCTCTCTGTCTTCTGGATTCTCTTTCCCCCATGTTGTTATGGACCTTGCTCGTCATCCATTCCTGCTGTACCCTCAGATGGCAGCTTGGCAGCTTTTAAGACCCCAGACACCATTCACCTATGTGGGGTGTGGAGAGTACTCATTAACAAAATGCTAGTTGTGCCAACAGGCCTCAATTTCCCCTGAGAGCATGGTCCCTGGCCCCCCACCCAAGATACTCTGTCCTTGCAATATTGGGTTAAGATGGAGGAGCACACAAGTTGTGTTGAAGTCCCGTTAATATTGATCTTCTTACTAATGTGTGCTGTCACCAATTTTACCCAACCAAATTTCTAACAACTATCTAATCTAAACCCTCCCTCCTCGCCCTCCCACCCACCCCACCCTTGCAGCCATCAAAGAGTCTTTTCTGTTATGCATGAGTCTGCTTTTAAGTTCTTATCGTAGGGGTCTAATACAATATTTGTCCTTCTGTCGCTGACTACTTTCACTCAACATAATGTCCTCCAGTTGAAACCAGATCATGAGATGTTTCCTGTTATCATCGTTCTTTTATCATTGCATAGTGCTCCATTGAGTATATATACCATAGTTTACCTATCCATTCTTCTGTTATTAGGCATCTGGGTTGATTTCATCTTTTTGCTATTGCACACTGTCCTGCGATGAGCATACGTGTGCATGTATCCATTAGTGTGAATGGCCTTGATTCTGTAGGACGTATTCCAAGCAGTGGAATTACTGGGTCAAATGGTATGTCTAGATCCACTGTTTTAAGGTAGCACCAGATTGCTTTCCAAAGAGGTTGCACCATTTTGGAATCCCACCAACAGTGTAGGAGAGTTCCAATCTCTCCACAGCCTCTCCAGCATTTAGTGTTTTGTGTTTTTTGGATCATGATCAATCTTGTTGGGGTGAGGTGGTATCTCATTGTCGTTTTGATTTGAATTTCATTAACAGCTAATGATCGTGAGCATGTCTGCATGTGTTTTTTGGCTGCCTGGATCTCCTCTTGAGAGAAGTGTCTGTCACTCTTCTTTGCCCATTGCTTAATTCGATGACTTATCATTTTATTATTGATATTTTGTAGTACCTCATAGATTATGAAGATCAGGCGTCGGTCTGAAATGTAGTTGCCAAATATTTTTTTCCATTCTGTAGGTGGCTTTTTAATTCTATTAATAAAGTCTTTGGGTGAACAAAAGTGATTGCTTCTTAGTAGTTTCCATTGATCTATTTTCTCTTCTGTTGTTTGTGGTTTGTTTGACAGATTTTGAAGTCTGTCTATATTGTGTATTAAACCTTCCATTGTTGTTCCTACTTTTTTTGGATGAGCTTTATTGTTTTAGATTTGATATTTAGGTCTTTTATCCAGTGTGAATTGGTTTTTGTATAAGATGTAAGATATGGGTCTTGTTTTAATTTAGTGCAGATGAATATACAATTATGGCAGCACTATTTGTTGAAGAGATTGTTTTTACCCCAGTTTAATGTCTTAGGGCCTTTGTCGAATAGTAACTGTTCATAGGCAGACAATGTCATCTCTGGGGTCTCAATTCCCTTCCACTGATCTATCTGTCTGTTTTTGTACCAGTACCAGGCTGTTTGGACTACTGTGGCAGCATAATAGGCTCTAAGGTTGGGTAACGAAAGGCCTCCCAGCGTGTTCTTCTTCTTTAGCAATGCTTTACTTATCCAGGGCTTCTTCCTTTTCCAGACAAAGTTGGCAATTTGTTCCTCCATCTCATTAAAAAATGTCACTGGAACTTGTAGTGGGATTGCATTATATAAGTAGATTGCTTTGGGTAAAATAGATATTTTCACAATGTTAAGTCTTCCTATCCATGAGCAGGGTAGGTTTCTCCATTTATGTGAGTCTCTCTTATTTTCTTGTAGTAAGGTTTTGTAGTTCTCTTTTAAAGGTCTGTTATTTCTCTGGTTAGATTTATTCCTAGGTACTTTATCCTCTTAGGGGCTATACTAAATGGTATTGATTTGGTGATTTCTTCCTTAATAATCTCGTTGTTGATATAATGGTTTTTCTTATGTTGAACCAACCCTGCATCCCTGATATAAATCTAGCTTGGTAATGATGAATTATTTTTTTTATGCGTTATTGAATTCTATTAGCTAAGGTTTTGCTGAAGATTTGTGTATTTAGGTTCATGAGTGATATTCGTCTGTAATTTTCTTTCTTTTTTGTTTTTTGTAGAATCTTTCCCTGGCTTTGGGTTATGCTGGCTTCATAGAATGAATTTGGGAATATTCCATCCTTCTCTATGTTGTGAAATAGCTTCAGTAGTATTGGAATTATCTCCTGTCTAAAAGCTTGGTAGAATTCTCCTGTAAAGCTATTTGGGCCAGGACTTTTTTGGTTGGTAGTTTTTTTGGTTACCTTTTCAATCTTTTCTTCTGTGATGGGTTTATTAAGTTGTTATATTTCTTGTGATAATTTTGGTTGGTGATGTGAATCTACAAATTTGTCCATTTACTCTAGGTTTTCAAGTCTGTTAGAGTAAGATTTTTTGTAGTATTCTGTTGAAATACTTCTAACTTCAGTTGGGTCTGTGGTGAACATCTCCTGTTTTGTTTCTTATTTAGGTTGTTTTCTCTCCTGTTTTTCTTTTGTGAGTTTAGCCTGTGATTAATCAATTTTGTTGATCTTTTCAAAAACAACTTTTGGTTTTGTTAACTCTTTCAACTGTTTTTCTGTTCTCTGATACATTTAGTTCTGCTCTAATTTTTATTATCTGTGTTCTTCTGTCTCCTAAGGGATTCATTTGTTGTTCTCTTTCTTCTTGTTCAAGTTGTCAGATTAGTTTTTTGGTTTGGGCCCTTTCTCCTTTCCAGATGTGTACATTTATAGACATAAATTGACATCTGAGCATGGATTTGTTATATATCATAGGTTCTGGTAGGATGTGTTTTCTTTCTCATTTGATTCTATAAATTTCTTTACTATATCCTTGATTTCTTCTGTAACCCAGGAATTTTTGAGGAAGGTGTTGTTCAGTTTCCATCAGTGCAAATTTCTACCCATGTTTTTCGTGCTATTGATTTCATTTTTATGACTTTATGGTCTGAGAAGATGCTTTGCAGTAATTCAATGGTTCGGATTTTCTTAAGATTAGCTTTATGGCCTAATACATTGTCTACTCTGGAGAATGTTCCTTGCACATTGGACAAAAAAGTGTACTTGTCTGTTATTGGGTAAAAAGATCTGTGTATGTTGGTGAGATTTGGTTGGTTGATTTTCACAATAAGATCTTCTGTATCTTTATTGAACTTTTTTCTGGATGATCTGTTCATTACTGAAAATGGACAGTTGAAGTCTCCTGCTATTATTGTGGCGTGATCTATCTCATTTTCCAATGTTGTCAGCATCTGCTCAATGTATTTAGGTGCTATGGTATTGGGTACGTAAATTTTTAATGTTATTCTATCCTGCTTGTGTGTTGAACCTTTCAGCAATAGTGACCATCCTTGTCCATGATGGTGGATTTTACTTTAAAATCTATTTTAACTGAGACTAGTATTGCCACTCCTGCTCTTCTTCACATGTTGTTAGCTTGGTAAATAGTTTTCCATCCTTTGATTTTCAATTTGTTCGTATCTTTGATTCAAAGGTGTATTTCTTGCAAGCAGCTTACAGACGGATTGTGTTTTTTGACCCAACTGGCCACTCTCTGCCTCCTTGTTGCAGTATTCAATATGTTTACATTCAGTGTAATTATTGATTGGTATGTATTTAGTGTTGTCATTTTGGTGCCATTATTTCTGTGTTGTTGACATTTTCTTTGCTCCACCTAATATTCAGTTCTGGGTCATCTTTATGGATTTTCTTTTCATGCTTTTCAATGTTGGTTTTGTGTCTGTTGAGACTACTGTATCTTGTTTTGATATACAGTATTCTTAGTTATCTTTAAGGCTACCCTTTCTTTGCCTTTAATGTTCTAAGTTTAACCAATCTTTAACTTCTGTATATTTCCTTACCTTCCTCTCCATCTGAAAGGGCTTAAATTCTGTAATATATCCCTCTATACAGTGTGATGATGTCATATTTTACATGTTAAGATCTCTGTTTCCCTAATTTTAACATTCTAGCTTTGCTTGAGCTTTATGGCTTCCCTAAATGAGTAGGAATCTGGATGCTGTATTCTGCATTGCATCCTTAAGTATACATGTGATGTTATTGATCTACTGATCAAAGAGTTTCTTTCAGTATTCCTTGTAATTTTGTTTTGGTTTTTGCAAAGTCTCTAAGCTCCTGTTTATCTGCAAATGTTTTAATTTTACCATCATATTTGAGAGACAGTTTTGTAGGATATATGATTCTTGGTTGGAAATTTTTCTCCTTCAAGGCTTTGAGTATGTCATCCCAATGCCTCCTTGTCTTCTGTTGAGAAGGCAGAGGACAGCCTACAAGGCTTCCCTTTGTATGTTAGTTTTGACTTAAGCCTAGCTAACTTTAAGAGCCTCTCCTTATGTTTCATTTTATTAAGCCTGATTATAATAGGTCTTGGTGTCTTTCTTTTGGGGTCTACTTTTTGTGGAGTTCAATAAGTATCTTGAATATCTATGTTCTCTTCTTTCATGATGTCAGGGAAGTTTTCTGTCAGCAACTTGTCAACAATTCTCTCTGTGTTATCTGGTATCATTTCCTGCTGAGGAACTCCAATTACTCACAGATTTTTCCTCTTGATAGAGTCCCACGTTTTTTAATGCTTCTTTCTTCCTGATCCCTTTATCTGATTTATCCTCATAAATGCTGGTGTCAGTTGCTTTATCTTTAGTCTCACCAATTCTGCATTCCATTTCTTCAGTTTTGCTCTTTTGGCTTTGCATTGAATTGTTTAACTGTAATTTTGTTACTGATCTGCTGGATTTCAGACCATTGATGTTGTGGAAGTTCACATAGCTGGCTTCATTTTCCATTTTGTTCTGCTGCACTTTATTTCATCTCTAGAAGGGCTCTCAATGTAATTCTTTTGTATTCTTACCTCTGTAACTTCAAGAAGCCTTCTTTACCTGGAAAGTTTTTTTATTCTTTATTTTGGTAGTTTTCCAGAGCCACTGTGGTCTGCTTCTTTAAATAGTTAGATATTGCTTGTGGTCTCTGTGCCATCAAAAAACTGTTCAGCTTCTCCAGTGTTGCAACAACAGAAGCTCTAAAAAGAGAGTGAGTAAAGGCACTGTTAGACTTGTCCATCAGCCACCACTGCAGCTAACCTAGGTGCAGCTAACTTAAGGACAGCTTCTCTGGTGAGAAAGATGCTGTCCAGCCTCATGGTACTACTTGGTGTGGCAGCTGGGCAAATCTGGGCTTTCGGGGTGGCAAGCCCCATCTCCTGGCTGATGAAGATGGAAGCCTACTTCTGCCAACTCTCTGGAGTCATTCCAGCAGACACTATCGTGTATCTCATAGAAGGGAGGAGAAAAGAGAGCCACCACACTCGTCTGTCACCCACCACTGTATTCTCTAGATGCACTTATCTTCAAAACTCTTTTTCTGCTGAGAGAAACACTGCAGAGCCAGCCAACAGCAGCTGAGCCCTCAAGGGTGGCAGATCCCACTTCCTGGGTGACAAAGAAGTCACCCTGCTTATGGAGTCTCTTGGGGGCCCATCAGCAGATGCTATGGCATAGCTCGGTGAAGGGAAGCAGAAATGGTGCCAGTATACTCAGCTGCCAGCCACCACTGCATTCTCTAGATACAGTTTTCTTGAGAACTGCTTCTCTGCTGAGAGGTAGTGTCTAGAAGCAGCCAGTATCAGCTAGGTCCTCAGTGGTGGCAGGCCCCATCTTCTGGCTGACAAAGCTGGTGACCCCCTGTGGAGTCTCTCAGGGGATGCATCTGAAGATGCTAAGACATAACTCAAAAAGAGACGGATAAGGGCATGCTCTACCACCAGCCACCACTATGTTCTCTGGGAACTATTGTCTTTTAACAGCTTTTCTGCTGGAAGAGTCACTGTCCAGTCAGGCACTGTTGCTCAGTGTGGCAGCTAGCCACAGCCAGGTTCTCAGGTGTGGCTAGCTCCACCTCTCAGCTGGCTACGATGGCATCCTGCCTGAGCCACCTCTCCTATGCTGAGCCAGCAGAATCTATGGCACAACTCAGAGAAGAGAAGGGGAAAGGCACTGGTATGCTCGGCCGCCAGCTGCTGCTAGGTTCTCTAAATGTGTCTGTCTTAAGCATAGCTTCTCTGCTGCTTAAGATGCTCTCTACTTAGGTGCTGCAGCTCAGCATGTCAGCCAGACCCTGCCAGGCTCTCAGGCTCAGCAGTCCAAGCCCCAGTTTCTTGGTAACCAAAGATTGAGTCCATACCTATAAACCTCTCAGCTGCTGCACCAGCAGAAGCTGGACTCTGTGCTGGCATCTTGCCTTCAACAAAGGTAGTTTTCTCCTTCCTGTTTCCCAGTCCAATCTCACAACCCTATGCCTGGTCTTGGGGTCCCAGAATGTCCACTCTGCTCCATTCAATTGTTTTTCTAGGCCTTAGTTCTCAGAGGAAATCGAGGAGATGTGTGATTAGTCCACCATCTTGGCCCTGCCTAGTAACTATTTCTTCATTAATCTCTGTTCCCTCAACATCTAATGGAGTGTTCAACAGAAAGTAGACCCTCGATTCATGTTTGTGAGATGAATTAATGAATAAATATGCTACTGGACTCCACATTTTCACAGGGATATGAAGAAGGTTAGAGATATATTAAGCTTGAATGGAGACAGCTAAAAGATAGTGTATTTCTTCAAGTAAACATTAATTATTTATATTTATAGAGTCATTTAAACTTTAAAATCATGAGTGGACATATCATCTTGTCCTCACACAATCTTATGAAGTAGGTAGGGTAAGAATTATTATCTTGTTGCACAAGACAAAAGCTAAGTGTACAAGGGCATTCACTTACTTAATGGTGGATCTGTGAATAGAACCCAGGTTTGTAGGCTCGTAGTCCAGTGCTCCTAAAGGGTTGCTATGAGGATGAACTTGTTCTTAAACTACACAAGGGTTCAAAACAGAGTAAATTGCATAATTATTGTAAACAGAAAGCATTCAGTTGGATGAAGAACTAAATGCTCATTTAAGATATTGGGAGAGGTTGTAGTTCTAGTTTTCTCCACAATTTGAGGGCCTGCTTGGCTTCACAAGTTTCACTAACAACAGCTACTATTATACTACGTGCCAGAAGCTATCTTATGAGATATCTTCATTTACAGAATAAGGAAACAAGCTCAGAGAGGCTAACTAAACTATTCAGGACCATACAACTAGTTTTCAACAGAGCTGGGATTCTAATCTAGATCTGTCAGACTCCAAAGCCTGTAACTTTTCCTCTATTCTGTGAGAAGCAGGATAAACTGAAAGCTTCAGAAAAGTTCACAGAACAATATAACATTTACATAACAACCACTCAGAGTTTACAAATTCACTTCATAACTTTATACATATTAAGTAACATATTACCGAAAAAAGTTGTTACATTTGTATCCTTCTCCAAATCTAATTCGTTCCCTTTTTAAAACCAACCTCTTTCTTCTTCTTCTTTTTTTTTAATTTATTGTGGTTTAAATGAAGGTTTACAGAGTAAATTAGTTTCGCATTAAACAGCTAATACATTATTGTTTTGAGACATTGGTTGCCAACCCCATGATGTGTCAACACTCTCACCTTCTTGACCTTGAGTTCCTCATTTCCATTTGTCTGGCTTTCCTGTCTTTTCTTGCTTTCTTGGAAACCCTGGTGGCATAGTGGTTAAGAGCTACAGCTGTGGTTCATGTGGTCCTTTACTCTTTGCATTAATATTTCCCTTGTGTCTTTGGTTTTCCAGTGTCATTGATTGTGGATCCAAGTAAAATAAAATCACTATTTGTGGTGTCTAATATTATAACAGAGTTTTAAATTTTTATTTGTGTAATCTACCTTTCCTTGATTTTTTTTTGTGTGTTTGTGTGTCTTATTTTAGAAATTCTGAGGTTACAGTATTCACCTATATTTTCTTCTAAAAATTTCAAATTTGTTTTATTTTGGTTTTTAATACAGGTAAAGTGGATTATTTTGCATGGTGAGAGAAAGAGGTCTAGTAAATTTGTTCCCAAACGTAAAGTCAGTTAGTCAAACGCCATGCATTGCATTCACTGTCTATTCTTTTTGCACTGACCTATAATGTCACTTGCATCATATGTCAAATTCAAATATACATCTATCACTGGGCTTCCGTTTTGATTTCACTGACTTATTTGACCATTCTTGTGCCAATATATTATATTATTTTGATCCTATGGTTTTATACTAAGCTGTAATATTTGGTAGAGAAGCTTTTCCTCTTTGGTCTTATAGAATTAACTTGGTTATTTTGGGACATTTATTGGTATACACAAATTTTAGAAACAACTTGTCAAGTTCTACCAAAAATTCTATTAAGGTTATCTTTGGTGATGATTTATATTTAGTGATGAGTCTTACAAGAACTGACAAGGTATATCTCTTGATTTATTCGGTCTTTTACATCCTTCAGTAAACTTTTATAGTATTCTGAATAAAGATTTTATACGTCTTGTAACATATTTATGTCTTAGATACTTAACACTTTCTGTTGATAATTTAAATGAAATATTCCATTACATTTTCCAATTGGCTATTGCTGGTTGTGTAATTTGGGACCTCTGGGAAGCAGAGACTAAGACAGAGTTACAAGGACAAGATGTTTAATGGAGATAACATCTATGAAATATAAAAGGGAAGAGGAACAAGAATAGGCAAGGAAATCTTTCAGGCTGTGATGCAGGTCTAACACTAGAGAAAAGAGGAAAGGAAGGACTAAGTAGGGATAGACTCAGGCTGCAATACAGCTCTGAGAAAGCCCCTGTCAAACCAACAGGAAGCTCTTGCACAACTACTGATGGTAAAGGGAGACTCATGCTGGGCAGGAATTGTGAGCCCATATTCAGTCATTATCTGAGGATTTCCCTCTTTGCTAAAGCATTAAAGCTAACTCCAAAGATGCTGCAGCTGGAGGCTATTAGCTAGCTACACTCCTTACAGATGTTTGATAAGTTCTTTCATGGCGTATAGGTCCACTTCTCCATACACATTCAAGGATTTAGAAAAGGGAAGTTAACGGGATGAATACGGGCTTCTGAGCTATTCTCATTTCTGCCATGGCTGAGAAAGCAAAACCAGAACATACACAATTTTTTAAAATTTGACTGAACAAGAATGATAACGAGAACAGGAAAAATTACAGGTCAAAGCCCTGATAGAAACCTAATTTCCCTCTTAGAAAACAAGGGCAGGGAACATGTGGCACAGCAACCAAATCTCTTGACACTTGGACTTTGAGCAAAGCTGGAAACAGCAGTGTTCATTCCAAGATGATGGAAGACGCTTTGCTTGGAATGTGTGTTGCTCTCCACAGACTGATCAGTAAGCATCAGGTCCTAAAAGGTCTCACTGTGCCTCTCTCTAGAGTTTCCCATTTCAGGGTTTTGACTTGTAAATTTTCTGGGTCTGGTCATCCTTGCAGATTGTCCAAATTGTAAAAAGTCAGTTGTATACTGGTTCTGCTTTGCTGGGCATGACTGAATTTGTTATAAATATTTCAAAGCTCTGGGTGAATGATAGCCTCCATTGCGCAGTTGGTCTCAGATCATCAATGGGCACTCTTCTTCCCCTTCTTGTGCTAACTTACTGCTGTCCATTCAATTTCAACTGACCGCAGACTCTCCAGGACAAAGTAGAACTGTGCCATAGGGTTTCTAAGGCTGTAAATCTTTATGGAAACAGATTGTTACATCTTTATCCCACAGAGCAGTTGGTAGGTCCATACTGTCGATTATGAGGTTAGCCTCTGTGTACTTTAATGTCTGGGTCACTGAGGCTCCTTCTTCCTTTACTACCCATTCTAAATTCTCTTCATCTTCATCTATAACCTCTGTCTGATAAGCATTAACATATGGTACAAAAACTTTCACATTGTATGCTCACTCCTGTGTGTACAACCACATGCCTTTATACCAAATCCCCTTTTCTCTGTTCTTCTAGTCCTTTTCCTTTGAGGCCTTCGACCAGGTGGCAAGCCACTGGGTATGCTTCCCGTAAGTCTAGATAGATTCTCAACATGGGCCTTCTCTCCCACCTAAACTATATGCCGAGGTATACAACATGAAGCTCATCCCACTGAGAGAATTTCAGTCTTTCAAGGCTACCCTTAACTAGGATAGTAACGCAGTTGCCATCAATTTTCAGTTTGCACCTATACCTTTTAGCTTGCATGAGCTTTTTTCCTCCTCTTTAGCTAGTTATATAGAACTTTTCTTATAGCCATAGGTATAAGCTGAAGGAGAGAGTGCTAGTGCAACAGTGGTGGGAGACATGAGGGTTTGGGCTACCTGCTCAGGCAGCTTATTGATGTCTTCAGGTCCTATTTGATCTCAGTCCTGGAAATAGAATTTCCATCTTCCTTTGGACTACTGCTGGGCATACCTGACTTCATAGCTTGATGGATACGACAGAATTAAGCTCATAATGAGCAGTCTTGGATACATTGTCACTTGATGTCCAGCAGTTAAACATTTCATCTCTACCAGGGTCCTGTAATATACCAAGAGTTATTTCTTTAAAAGAATCTAATTATCCACTGCAGATGGCATGTTTTTACTCTAAAACACCAGAGGCCTACATGTGGTCCTCCTAATGGAGTTTACCATAAATGTCACATCATTTTTTTTCCCCACCAGTGACAGTGCCGTGTTGTTGATAGTTCCCTGCAAGCCTATTCCACCTCATGGTGACCTCATGTATGCAAAGTAGAACTACTTCATAGAGTTTTAAAGGCTGTGACTTTCTGGAAGCAGATTTCCAGGTTGGCTTCTAAGGCTCCTTTGGTGGGTCTGAACTGCCAACTTTTTGGCTAGTAGTCTGAGTACTGGTCTTTCAAGTTATACACTCCACGAAGAAGGGTTTCTTGCACCACAGCCTCTACCTCCCGCAGAGCCCTTTCTTTCTCCTAACTCCACACAAAGCTGGCAGCCTTCTGTGTCACCTGGTATATGGGCTACTGTGGAATGGGCTGCCTCTAGAACCCAAAAAAGCCTATCAACTGACATGCTTACTTTTCTGAGGTCAGGAGTAGAAGATATTGCGGTTTTCTTTTGCTATAGAAGCCATGCCCTTTATCACTGGACTCCTAAAAATGTCTGAATTGTGATAGCATTTATCTTTCATTCTCTGCAGCTCGTGCGTCTTACCAAGGCCTCTAGTGTACTTCTTGTTCATCCTGCCCAGTAGGCATGATGTTAACAATGCAACGATTCTAAGTGATTGTCAAAGGAATGTGCAGATGGTCTATATCTCTTCAGACTACATTAGACAGAAAGCAGAAGAGTTAACATAGACTTGGGGCAAAATAGTAAAATACATTTTCATTTATTCCACATGAATTCAATTTGTTTCTGACCCTCTTTTACGATTGAGATAGCAGAGTGCACACTTTCCAAATAGTGACGTGCAATGTACTTGAGGCTACATTAATATCCTCTATCAAAGATGTCTGTTTCACATGGCAAAAGCAAGTGGGGCTACTACTTAAATGAACTTCTTGTAGTCTACAGTCATTTTCCAGAATCCAACTGAACTTTGCAGGAACCAGACCAGTGAATTAAACAGAGATATGATAAGGACCAATACTCGCATATCCTTAAGATCCTGAAGAGTGAACCTGTACTCTGCCACTCCTTCTAGGATGCAATATTGGTCTATTATCCAGCTTCACAACTTCCTATAAGTCAGAGCCCCTTAACTTCCCTTCTGACCTTGCCATGGAAAAAGCAATGGCTAGTGCTCAGTGAATCTGTTAATGCAGTGTCTTGGTAGATTCCTAATGTTTAATCATCTTTGCATTCCTGGATAAACTTGGACATGATGCTCATCATTGTGTATTTACACTGATGAATCTATTTATTTATCTTAGGATTTTTTCATCTTCTTTCACAAGTGAGATCAACCTATACAGATTTTTTTTCCAGTTTTAGTGTCAAAGGTATATCAGCTAATAAAATGAGATATACACCTTCCCCTCTTTTTGCATTCCTTAGAACAGTTTGTAAAAGACATAATTAGCAGTTACTTAAAGAAAGTTTGTTAAAACTCAGCTACGAGAGCTTCATGGGCTTGCATCCTTTTTTGGAGAAATATTTTAGATTATTAATTGAATTTATTTAATAGTTATTAATGCAGTCATATTTTGTTTTTTGAGTCAGTTTTGTTCAATAATATTTTTCTAGAAGTTATTTGTTCTTTTCAATAATTGGCATAACTCAGGCATAAAGTTGTTCATAGTATTCTCTAATGCTTTAAAATGCTCTATATATACACATTTGTCCCATTTTATGCTATTAATAAGTAAGAAAAATATATATATTAGGAATATAAAATGGAACAAGTATGCACATATAGAGAATTTTTAAAACATTGCAGAATACCATGAATAAATTTATGTCAATTATTTATACCTATTATTGGAAGGAATGATTTCTAGAATTCCTAATATTTCTAACACTTCTAATATTTATTTTCTCCACACACCTGTCAGTTTGTTGTACTTTGGGGGCTCATGCACTGCTACAAACTATGCCATTGGTATTCAAATACCAGTAGAGTCACCATGGAGGATAGGTATCAGCTGATCTTCTAGACTAAGACAGACTAGGAAGAAGGTCTGTCAATTTGTTGTGCTGTAGGGGCTTGCATGTTGCTGTGATGCGGGAAGCTATGCCACTAGTGTTTAGATACCAGCAGGTTCAGCCGTGGTGGGCAGGTTTCAGCTGAGCTTCCAGACTAAGACAGACTAAGAAGAAGGATCAGTCAGTCTACTTCTGAAAAGAATGAATCAGTGAAAACCTTATGAATAACATCAGGACATTATCTGATGCAGTGCCAGAAGATGAGTCCCTCAGATCGGAAGGCAATCAAAAGATGACTAGGGAAGAGCTGCCTCCTCAAAATAGTCAACCTTAATGATGTGAATGGGATAAAGCTTTCAGGAGTTTCATTTACTAATTTGGCATTACCCAAAATGAGAAGGAACAGCTGCAAACATCCATTAATAATCAGAACCTGGAATTTAAAAAGCATGAATCTCAGAAAATGGGAAATCATAAAAATGAAATGGAAAGCATAAAGATCAATATCCTAGACATTAGTGATCTGAAATGGACTGGTACTGGTCATTCCGAATTGAAAAATCATATGATCTACTATGCCAGGAATGGCAACTTGAAAATGAATGGCGTTATATTCATTGTAAAAAAGAACATGTCAAGATCTATTCTGAAGTACAAGGAAGACTAGTTAACATGACTATTATTCAAATTTATGCACCAATCTCTAATGTCAAAGATGAAGAAATTCAAAATTTTAACCAACTTCTGCAGTGTGAAATTGATGGAACATGCAATCAGGCTGCACTGATAACTAATGGTGATTTCAATGTGAAAGTTAAAAACAAAGAAGAATCAACAGTTGGAAAATATAGCCTTGGTGATAAAAATGATGCTGGAGATCACATGACTGAATTTTGCTAAACCATCCACTTCTTCACTGCAAACACCTTTTTACACAAACACGAATGATGGCTATACACATGGACTTCTCCAGATGGAAAACACAGGAATCAAATCGATTACATCTGTCCAGAATCACAATGGAAAAGCTCAATGCCATCAGTCAGAACAAGACCAGAGACCAAATGCAAATCAGACCATCAATTACTCAAATGTAAATTTAAGAGAAAACTGAAGAAAATTAGAACTAGTTCACAAGACCCAAAGTATGACCTTGGGCATATACTACCTGAATTTAGAGATTGTCTCAAGAATAGATTGGATGCATTGAACACTAGTGATGAAAGACAGGAGAGTCATAGCATGACATCAAGGACATCACGTATGAAGAAAGCAAGAGGTCATTAAAAAAATAGAAGAGAATGAAAAAGTCCTAAATGGATGTCAGAAGAGATTCTGAAAATTTTTCTTGGATGTTGAGTAGCTAAGGCAATGGGAAAAATGATGACATAAAAGAGCTGAACAGAAGATTTCAAAGGGCAGTAAAAGTCTCCCTATTTGAAGATGATATGATTGCATATGCAGAGACTCCTAAATAATACATAAGTAAACTACTGGAACTAATAGAAGAGTTCAGCAAAGTATCAGGATATAAGAGAAACATAAGTAAATCAGTAGGATCCCTTTATACCAACAAAGAGATCATTAAAGAAGAAGTCACCAAATCAATACCATTTACTATAGCCCCCCAAGAAGAAACCTACCCTGTTCATGGATAGGAAGACTCAACATTGTAAAAATGTCTATTTTACACAAAGCAATCTACATATACAATGCAATCTCAATACAAATCCTAGTGACATTTTTTAAGATGGAGAAACAAATCTCCAACTTTGTTTGGAAAGGACAGAAACCCTAGACAAGCAAAGTGCTACTGAAGAAGAGGAATGAAGTGGGAGGCTTCACGCTACCTGACCTTAGAACCTATCATGCTGCCACAGTAGTCAAAACCACCTGGCACTGGTACAAAAAGAGACATATAGACTAATGGAACAGAGTGGAGACCTCACAGGTGTCATTATTCTTCTATGAACAGCTGATATTTAACAAAAGCCCTAAGATTGAAAACTGGGGTAACAACAGTCTCTTTAACAAATGATGCTGGCAAAATTAGATATCTATCTGCAAAAAATTGAGACAAGACCCATATCTCACACCTTACACAAAAATGAACTCAAATTGGATAAAAGACCTAAATATCAAACCTAAAACAGTAAGGATTAGGCAAGAAAAAATGGGGTCAACAATGGAAGCTTTAATACACAGCTTAGGCAGACTTCAAAATCTGACAAACAAAACACAATCAGCAGAAAAGAAAATAGATAAATGTGAACTACTAAGTATCAAACACTTTTGGTAATCTGAAGACTTTATCAAAATAATTAAAAGACCATCTACAGAACAGGAAAAAATATTTGGTAACTACATGTCAGACCAATGTCTGATTTCTGTAATCTACAAGATACTGCAAAATATCAACAAGAAAAAAGGTAAATAGTTAAGCAATGGACAAAGGAGATGGAGAGACACTTCACTAAGGAGTATATCCAGGCCGCCAGAAGACATATGAGGAAAGGCTCACGATCATTAGCTATTAAAAAAATCCAAATCAAAACCACAGTGAGACACCATCTCACCCCAACAAGGTGGGCCGTAATCCAAAAAACACAAAGCAACAAACCCTGGAAAGACTGTAGAAAAATTGGAACTCTCCTACTCTTCTGGTGGGTTGGCAAAGTGGTAAAATCTCCTTGGAAAGCAATCTGACCCTTCCTTAAAATACTGGAAATAGATATACCATTTGATTTGGGAATCCCACTGCTCTGAATATATCCTACAGAATCAAGGGCAGTCACACAAACAGTTACATGCAGGTGAATGTTTATTGCAGCACAGTCCACAATAGCTAAGAAATGGAATCAACCCAGATGACCAAAAACAGATGAATGGATAAACAAACTATGATACATATACTCAATGGAACACTATGCAATGATAAAGAACAATGATGATTTTAGGAAGCATCTTATAACCTGGTTTCAATTAGAAGGCATTATGCTGAGTGAAATCAGTCAGGGACACAAGGACAAATATTGTATGAGATCCCCAGTATAAGGACTTAAAAACAGGCTCATGTACAGAAGGAAAGACTCTTTGACAGCTGCAAGGGAGGGGAAGAAGCAAGAGGGCTGGGCATAGATTAGATAGTTGACAGAAATTTGGTTGGCGATTGGGTGAAAGCAGTGACAGCACACAATAGAAAGAATATCAACTTAACAGGACTTCAACATAACCTGAAAACTTTTCTAATCTTAATCCAATATTGCAAGGATAGAGTAACAAGGGTGGGCGTCTGGGGACCATGCTCTCAGGGGACATAGAGGCCAATTGGCATAACTAATCTATTGCTAAGAGAGTCTCCTGCACCCCTTATTGGTGAGTGGGGTCTGGGATCTTAAAAGCTAGCAAGCTGCAATCTGAGGTACACCAAATGGTCCCAGCTCATCCAGAACAGAGAATCACTAAGGACAACAAAGACATGAGGGTAAAAGAACCCAGAAGACAAAAGGACTCACATTAATGGGTGACTGTATCAACATGAGATCAGAAGAACAAGATAGTGCCCGGCCGCCACCGAAGACAGCCATGGTGGGGCATAGAATGTAGAGTGCCAGTGGCAACATGAGAGAAAGAGGTGGGCACCTCAAGAACTCCACTAAAAGACCCCAACTGGTGCTCTGAATGCCTGGGGGTTCCCCTGGGAGCATGGTTTATTGGCCTGCTGCTGCCCCGACCAGAAAATATTACTGAGGTTAACTTTCTGGACAGAAATGGATTGGACTCAGGGACACAACAGGACCTTATGGTGTGTGTACTTTATGCTTTCAATCTCTAGGTTGCTGTCCTACTGGCCTCTTACTAGATGGGAGAAGAGAGTGGAGAGGAGGGGACAGGAGACTGTTAAGAGGATATGACATGTATAGAACAGAAAGGAGGATTGTGCTGTCACTGTGCAAGGAGAACAGAAGGAGCTGCAGATAGGTGGATATGCAAATTTAATTTGGATTGTATACTTTCACTCAATAACAATAAAAATAAAATAAATTATGAAGAAGTAGGATTCATGCCAGGGATGCAGGAATTTTTCAACATTAAAAAAAAACACAATGTAGTCAACCACATAAATAAAACAAAAGACAAGAATCTTCCTTGATTTGATAAATTGATGCAGAAAAGGCCTTTGACAAGGTCTAATACCCATTCTTGTTAAAACCTGTCAGCAGAATAGGAGTAGAAGGGAAATTCCTCCACACAATAATGGCCATTTATGCAAAATCAACAGCCACTATTATCCTAAATGGACAGTCTGAGAGTATTCCCCTTGAGAATGGGAACCAGAAAAGGATGCCTATTGTCACCACCCTTATTCAACAATGGGATGGAAGTTCTAGCTATATCTATCAGACAAGATAAATGAAATAAAGCACATCTAAACTGGTAAGGAGGAAACCCTAGTGGCATAGTGGGCTCAGTGCTACATCTGTTAACAAAAAGGTCGGCAGTTCAAATCCTCCAGGCGCTCCTGGGAACTCTATGGGGCAGTTCTACTCTGACCTCTAGGATTGCTAAGAGTTGGACCCAACTCGATAGCAATGGGTTCTTTTACTTTTAATTCGGTAAGGAAGAATTAATAGTATCCTTACTTGCAGGTGATATGATTTTATACACAGAAAACCCTAAAGAATTCACAAAGAAACTATTGGAACTAATAGAAGAGTTCAGCAAAGTATGAGGATACAAGATAAAAATTCATAAATCAGTTGGATTCCTTGTATCAAAAGAGAGACCATCAGAGAGGAAATTACCAAATCAATACCATTTACAACAGTCCCCATGAAGATAAAATTTTTAGGAGTAAGTCAATCCAGAGATGTAAAAGACCTATACA
Source organism: Heterohyrax brucei (assembly GCA_028571685.1). NCBI lineage: Eukaryota > Metazoa > Chordata > Mammalia > Hyracoidea > Procaviidae > Heterohyrax > Heterohyrax brucei. The sequence continues at coordinate 148,889,358 of CM053166.1, forward strand.
GAGGAAATTACAAGGCTCTACCGTAAGAAAGAAACCCTGTTGGTGAAGGGGTTAAGTGCTACATCTGCTAACCAAAAGCTCAGCAGTTCAAATCTGCCAGCCGCTCCTTGGAAACTCTATAAGGCAGTTCTACTCTGTCCTATAGGGTGGCTATGAGTTGGAATCGACTCAGTGGCAGTGAGTTTGGGTTTGGGTTGTTTTACTGTAAGAAACCAAAAGAGAGCTACATAAATGGAGAAGCCTATCTTGTTCATGGATAAGAACATTTAACGTTGTAAAAATGTCTATTCTACCCAAAGCAATCTATAGATACAATGCAATCCCAATGCAAATTCCAACAGCATTTTTTAAAGAGATGGAGAAACAAATCGCCAACTTCATGTGGAAAGAGATGAAGCCCTAGATAGATAGATAAAGCATTATCAAAGAAGATCAAAGTAGGAGGCCTCATATTACTTGACTTAGAACCCATTACACTGTCACTGTAGTCAAAGTAGTCTGGTACTGGTACAAAACAGATACCTAGACCAATGGAACAGAATGGAAAATTCAGATATAACATCATCCACCAATGTGCAACTGATATTTGACAAATGCTCAAGTTCTATGAACTTGGAAAAAGAATCTCTTCAACATGTTGACAAAACTGGGTATCCATCTGTAAAAAATGAAACAAGATTCATATGTCACACTATGCACAAAAAGTAACTCAAAATGGATCAGAGACCTACATATAAAATCCAGAACAATAAAGATCGTGGAACAAAAAATAGGGACAATACTGGGAGCTCTAATATGTGGTGTAAACAGACTACGAAGCATTACTAACAATGCACAAACACCAGTAAGGAAAATAGACAACTGGAAGACTCCTAAAAATCAAACACTTACGCTCATCCCAAAACTTAACTAAAAGAGTAAAAAGACTACCCAGAGACTGGGGAAATATTTTTGGCAACCATGAATCTAATCGGTGTCTAATCTCCATAATCTGTAAAGTATTGCAAAACCTTGACAAGAAAAAAGACAAATAACCCAATTAAAAATGTGCAAAGGATGTGAAGAATTGCTTAATTGAAGACGACATCTAGGATGCTAACAGATACTTGAGGAAATGTTCATGAAAATTTGACAACAGAGAAATTCAAATCAAAACTACAATGAGCTACCATCTCACCCCAACAAAACTGTCATTAATCCCAAAAACACAAAATGATAAATGTTGGAGAGATTGTAGAGACACTGATGGGAATGTAAAATCATACAACCCCTTTGAAAATTGATTTGGTGCATCCTTTAAAAGCTAGAAATTGAAATGCCATATGGTCCAGCAATCTCACTTCTTGGAATATATCCTAGAGAAATAAGGGTTGTCATATGAATAGATACATGGACACCAATGTTTATTGCAGCACTACGTACAATAGCTATGGTGTATTCACACAATGAAATACCACCAATGAGAAAGAACGATGATGATTTTGGGAAACTTCTGATAACACAAAGTCGTCTGGAAGACATTACCCTGAGTGAAACTATTCTGTTGCAAAGGACTAATATTGTATGAGACTGCTATTATAAGAACTCAAGAAAAAGTTTAAGCACAGAGGAAAATAACCTTTGAGGGTTACAAGGGTGAGGAGGGAGGGAAGGAGGGAGTATTTTATAGATTAGATAGTGGATAGGGGTTCTGTTGGGTGAAGGGAGTGACAGCACCCAGTAAAAGAGAAATTAACATTGTTGGACTCTACCAGAAACTAAGAGACTCCATGAATACAATCCGACTTTTCAGGGGACAGAGTAGCTGGGGTATGGGTCTGGGGACCACAATTTCAGGGGACATCTAGGTCAATCAGTGTAACTAATTTTTTAAAAAAGAAAATATTCCGCATTTGGGTTTCAAAGCTAGCAAGCTGCCATGTAAGTGGCATCAGCTGGTCCCAATCCACATGGAGCAAAGGAGAATGAAGGACATCGAAGACATAGGGAAAGTAAGAACCTGGGCGACAGACAGGGCCATATGATCTGGAGACTACATCAGCATGAGACCAGAAGAATTAGATGGTGCCAAGCTACCACCAAAGACTGCCGTGACAGGGAACACAATGTGGAGTCCCTAACACAGCAGGACAAAAATAGGGGTGCAGAACTAGAACTCTATTAAAAGACCACAACTGATGGTCAAACAGACTGAAGAGTTCCCCTGAGGATGTGGCCCCTGGATTCTCTGTTAGCCCAGGGCTGAAGCCAGTGCACCAGCCAACTCTTGTGACAAAGGTTGGACTGGACTATGAGTGACACCATTGAAGAGTTTACATCTTGGCTTAAGTATATACATGAAACTATCTGAGCTGCTCCTGTCCAGAGGGAAGATGAGAGGGTGGAGAAGGGGTATAGGAGTTAATTTAACAGATACGGGAGCTGTAGGGTGGAGGGGAATAATGTGTTCTCATGGGGTTGGCACAGCAGCTAGAGTTGCATAGTGGTGTGTGTGCAGGGTTTTATGTGAAAAATTGATTTGGATTGTGAACTTTCACTTAAAGCTCAATAAAATATTTTTTTAAAAAGAAGAAGAGGAAGTGGAACCAGGGATATCATTGCTGATGTCAGATGAACCCTGGCTTAAAGCAGAGAATACCAGAAAGATGTTTTCCTAATGTTTCCTGACTATGTTAAGGCGTTCAACTGTGTGGATCACGACAAGTTATGGTTAACATTGCAGAGAGTGTAAATTCTGGAACACTTAACTAAGCTCATGAGGAATTTGTACATGGGTCAAGAGCGAGTCATTCAAACAGAACAAGAAGATACAGCACGGTTTAAAGTCAGGAAAGGTGTGTGTCAGGGTTGTGTCCTTTTCCCTGCTTATTCAGTCTATTCTGAGCAAATAGTCTCAGAAGCTGGACCATACGAAGAACAATGCAACACCAGGACAGGAGGAAGACTTATTAACAACTTGCATTATGCAGGTGACACAACCTTACTTGCTGAAAGTGAAGAGAACTTGAAGCACCTACTGACGAAGACCAAAGACCACAGCCTTTAGTATGGATCGCATTTCTACATAAAGAAGACAAGAAAATCTTTACAATTTGATGATTAGCAATATGATAAATGGAGAAAAAGATTGAAGTTGTCAAGGATTTCAATTTATTTGGATCTACAATCAACACCCATGGAAGCAGCAGTCCAAAAATCAAAAGATGCATTGCATTGGGAAAATCAGCTGCAAAAGACCTCTTTACGGTGTTAACAAGCAGAGATGTCACCCTGAGTACTAAGGCGTCTGACCAAGGCCATGGTGTTTCCAGTTGCCTCATTCATGCATGCAAATCAATAAAGAAGACAGAAGAACTGACACCTTCGAATTTTGGTGTTGTTGAAAAATATTGAATACACCATTAACTGCCAAAAGAATGAACAAATCTATCTTAGACGAAGTAAAACCAGAATGCTCCTATGTCTCACATGCTTTGGATGTATTGCCGGGAAGGATCAGTTCCTAGAGAAGGACATCATACTTGATAAAATAGTGGGTCAGCGAAAAAGAGGGAGACCCTCAATAAGATGGACTGACACAGTGACTACAACAACGGGCTCAAACAGCAACAATTGTGAGGATGGTGTAGGAGCGGGTGTTGTTTGGTTCTGCTGCGCATAGGGTTCCTATGAGTCAGAACCTACTTGAAGGCATCTTAACAAAAACAACAATATTTATTTTCAGCTTCTCTTTTTTTTTCATTGGTCTTGCCAAAGACTGACTGCTGTATTATCCTTTTCAAGGAACCAGGTCTTATTTTTGTTAATCCCTCCTACAGTTTCTCTGTTTTCCATTTTATTAACTTCTGCATTTATCTTTATCATTTCTCTCCTCTTACACTGATTAGGTTTACCAGCAGTATGCTGGAGCCAGCTCCTGTCGGCTAGTGATTGGTGATTGTTGCATTTTCAGGAAAATTGCCATCTGGTTGTTAAAAGCAACCATTATTAAAATTTAAATTATATAAAATCACAATTAAGTAAGCTATGTTATAAACAAAGGTAATAACTTTTCAAAACCCTATTGTTTCTTAGTTATTTTGCTACATTTTACTATTATTTGTGTTTTTTAGTTCATTTCCATCTATTGTGTCTGAGTGTTAGGAATACTGTGTAATAGTGTGCTTCTGTGCATCGCTTGGTCACTCTGGTGGCATAGTGGCGAAGAGTTATGTCTGCTAACCAGAAAGTCAGCAGATCAAATCTGCCTGGTGTTCCTTGGAAATTCCATAGGGAAGTATTTCACTCTGTCCTATAAGGTCACTATGAGTCAGTGAGAATTGATTTGATGGCAACATTTTTCTTCTTCTTCGTCTTCTTTTTTGATGCATCTCTTCTCATTGATGTAACATTGGCAGTTTGAAATCGGTCATGGTTAGTGTATTTAAACTGCTGAAACCTATAAAGGATGTAAATCAAGATTTGATTTATTATTTTGGTTATTGTATAGACTTACAAAAGTGTCAATAATGCAGATTTGACTTAAGACTGTGATGTATCTGTAGCTATTACGTTTTTAGTAGCACAAGCATATTGAGGAAATGATCTGTCAGTATTTGAAACTATTCTGTAAATCAGCAAGTAGAACATTCATGTCATTGACAAGCAGTTGAATTCTGACATGTCTTTATTGTTTCACTTTCACCTTACTCATTAACATAAATGAAAATATCAGCTACCATTCGTAGTGAAACTACACTCAGAGTTCTGATTGTTAAGCATTTGCCAGCACATCAGTGGTTTACTCTCTTATTCTACCTTCATGAGTTGAACATTTAGCTTATTAATTTCCAGTGCTTCCTAGTTTTGTAACAAATGCATTTATACCTTTATGTTTCCTTCTAATTAACACTTTAGCCAGAGGTGAATTGGTAAACTGATTTTCCAAAAAGAAAAAAGTACTGATTTGAAGTTTGCAGACTTTCATTGTATAATTACGCCCACTGTGGTTGATTTCAAGCCATTTACCAGTTGACTCAGAAAACTCTTGAATAACCAGCTCTTGGGAGATGGTATGAGCTAGCTGTAGTTTGCCACTGATTAGTTATAAATCACAACTTCTGTCATGTAGTAATTTTTATTGTTTGGTTTATTTAATCAAAACCCTAGTGGCGGTAATTTTTATTGGAATTTATCTTTTAACCTATGAAATACTCAAAGGTGTATGTATTTAGTCTCAAAGTCTATAGCTTTCCGAGGAACTCCTTTGGTTATTGATTTCACATTTTATTCCATTATATTGAGAAATGATGTTGATATTCTTACTTATCATTTGACTGAAATTTTTGTGGCTTAGAATGTGTTCTAACTTTACAAATTTTTTTATATGTGTTTGAAAGAATTTTTTTATCTATTTGGTGGATCCACTGTTTCTCATATATTTTACTATAAAAATACAATGTATTTTATTTTGTGTATTATTGTATCTGATATTAGCTGAATTTTATTGTTCTGTTCAAATATTATGTATCACTGTTAATTTTTTATCTACTTTATCAGTTCCTAAGGGAGGTATGTTAAAACCTCTCACTATGAATAAAGATTTGGTTGTATGTCAATTTAATTTTGTTGTCTTTCCTTTTAAGCATTTTGGAGCTGTATTTTCCTGTGCATACAAATTATATTTTTCTAGTGGATTGCTATATCTTCATCATTAAGTGATGGGTCTCTCTATCTTATTAACACTTTCACCTTAACTCTGTTTTGAGTGATATGTCTTTTTCTACTTCTTCCTTTTTTTTGTCATGGTGTTTTAGGCATATTTCTTATAAACAGCATATAGCTGAATTTTGAGGTCCAAGCTCAGTGACTCTTCTTCAGGTAGATTATTTTAACCCACTTACATTTATTGTTACTACTGATATACTGATATATTATTTTATATTTTCTGTTTACTATGGTTTTTCTTTGCTTCTTTTCTTCTCTTTTAATTCCACCTAATTTAAGCGATTTTATTTTTCCAGTTGACTCTGTTTTTAGCCATAACCTGGGACCACATAATTGATGTCTTTAAGCCAGTGATATTTTTTCCCCAAAGGGACACCCTTTCCATTTCCCTGCCATCCACTCAAGTATATCGGTTTTATCTCTCTGCCATACACACAATTGCCACCCTAATTCCCATTCCTATCCTCTTTTAAGCATTAAAATTCTAGATCCTAAGAACTACATTTGGTCCACTTATTCCTTTGAGCTTTAAATCTTCACATCCTGTTTACCATTTTGGGTATTTGTTTCTGGAAGCTGAAGTTTATTTTTTTGCCTTCAAGCTCAACTACATGTTTACAATTTAAGTAGCTGGTATTTCTGAGTATGTGAAAAGTGTGTGTGTGTGTGTGTGTGTGTGTGTGTGTGTGTGTGTGTGTGTGTGTGTGTGTGCGTTGAAGAGATATTGGGTTACTTCCCATATCAACCTAGGCTTGTGTGTTGACTGAAATACAAGCCTGTATTCTTATCTACTAAGACCTACTTCCTACGAGTGTTATTTTTGCTCTTAATCTTATAACATCACCCTGATGCTTCTGTGCATTTTGTAAATAGAATCAGCAACATACACTTTCACCATGCAATATAAACACATCGATCACACTTGAAGCTTTCAAGTATAGAAGATAAGTTAGAAAACTACTTATCCTTTGTTTACTTTCCAAATGAGCAAGTTATTTCCCTCATTAGCTAACAATTTGATTCTCAATTCAGTACCTTAATAATTGAAGACAGTATTAGCCTGTTTTAATTGTATACTGCCTTTCCCTAGACACTAAGGAGACAAATTTGGATTGCTCCTTCATGTGGAAACAAGGACCTAAGTTTAATGAAAAACCTACAATTTAGTCCTCAAGTGAAGTTCAAGCAGGATCCTGGACAGATATGATGATTATTTTTCCTGCTGTAGATGTTCTGTTTTGACTAACGTATTTAGAAGATTGTAGATCAACACCTGTTCCTTTAGTGGTTCTCTGTTATACAGTGAACTTTGCCTCACTCTGTAAACATACAGCCATGGTGATTAAGCTGTCAGATATCGTAAGGGACTTCTCCAGGAGAGAAGACAATCTCTCCTGGAATTTCTAGATGATGTCCTTCCAGCTATTTCTTTGCCCACTCTTTTTTGTTCAGCCTGAGGCTCCAAATAGCCCACTAAGATTGTGGCATTTGAATATTCTCTAGCAAGTGTAGGGCTTGGACTTGGGGATCTTACTGAAAGCTCTCCCAATTCTGGTATTTTATGGGCTCTAATTTCCTTCCATATGGAGGGCAAATATCATATGATGTTAAACCCATGCTTAGGAAAGTGTCAACATTCACGTTTATTGCCACCACAGGACTTAACACAAAGCTGTTCATCATCACAGCTTCCGTAGTAAATTCTCCAGTGTCCCAGGGCTTCTCTGACTGGTGAGAGGAAAGTGAAGGAAATTAACATTTCTTGTTATTACATGGTGTGTATTCTGTAAGTTAAAACTTAATGGCTGTGAATTAGATATTATGTTTCCCATTTCATAAGAATTTGAGATTGAGATAATTTAAGTGATTTGCTCAATGTTATATATCTAGTAAGTAGTGGAAATGAGACTCAAATTCAAGTCCTACTGGTTTCAAAGTCTTTCCATAGTTCATGCTGTGTGTCTATCCATCCATCAATTTATTCATTCATCATATTTTTATTGAGGACATACTATGTGCCAGAAAGGCACTGTGGATGTCATAGTGAACAAAATAACCAAGATTATTTCTCTTCATAATGTTTCATTCACAGCATGAAATTATCCTGAATACTGTTGACCACAGGAAAATGAGTGTCCCCATGGCTGTAGTAAGACTCAAAACAGATGACTTGATTATAAAGTTCCCTGGTGAAATCTGGTATATACTAGTTGGGAGAGGGACCAGTCCTTGATCTGGTCATCATGTTGTGAGGGTCCTCAAAAGACATCATCTCATTTGATGAAAACTACTGACAAAGTAGAACAAGGGGAACTCAACCATTATAATGTATACAAGCCTCTTCAAAAACCTTTATTGAGGTACAATTCATATCATAAAATCCACCCATTTTAAGTATATAATCCAGTGGCTTTTAGTACATTCATACTTGTGTAACCAGCACCACAATGTAATTTTAGAACATTTTCATTACCACACACACATGTACAAAACTGCATAAGTATTCCTCATTCCTGCTTTCCCACCCTCCCTGCTCCAGCCCCAGGAAACCACTAATCTTCTTTCTGTCTTTATGGATTTGCCTATTTTTCACATTTCTTGTAAACGGAATCATATGATGTATGGTCCCCTGTGACTGCTTTTACTTGGCATAATATTTTCAAGGTTCATCTATGTTGTAGCACATATGAGTACTCTGTTCATTTTTACAACTGAATAATATTCCATCTTGTGTATATGTGTGTGCATATTACACTTTGTTTATCCATTCATCTGTTGGTAGACACTTGATTTGCTACCCTACCTTTAGCTATTAGGAATAGTGTTGCAATGAACACTGCTGTATTGGTATACAGGTATTTGTCTGCACTCCTGCTTTCAATTCTCCAGGGTGTGTACCTAGGTGTAGAGGTGTTCGCTCTGTGGTAATCCTCTGTTCAACATTTTGAAGAATTAAAAAGCCATTTTCTACAGTGGCTGCACATTTTATATTCCCACTAGCAATGTATGAAGGCCCCAGCTTTTCCACATCCTCATCAACATTTTATAAGTCTCTTTAAATTAGGCTTTGCAGTGCTGTAAGAATAACAATCACAACAACAACAATAGCAAATACTACATTTCAGGCTGTATTAAGCCTTGACAAAAATTAACTCATAGAATCCTCATAAGAATCTATGAAGTAGATATTATTATTATCTCCATTTTTTTCAGATAAGGAAAATGAGGCATAGAGAGGGTAAGTGATCTGGAGTTCACACAGTTAAAAAGTGTTGGGCTGAAATTTGAATCTAGGCTGTCTCACTCTAAAATTAAGTTCCATACATACATGCAGTACTGCCTTTCTCTTAATAATAGCTCACATTCTAAATGTTTCACACCTGTTTTCTCATCTCATTTTCACAAAACGCCAATGAATTAGGTGCTGTTGTTATCACCTCCATTTCACAGATGAAGTAACTAAAGCATAAAGAGGCTAAGTAACTTACCGAGGTTACATGGCTTATGTCTTATAAAATCAAGATGCAAATCCAGGTCGAGATTGCTTAGCCTCTCTGCCCTTTTTGAACATGGAGCTAAAGCTCAAGCAGTAGCAGTGGTAAAAGCTGAAGGAAAAGTACTATTCATAAGTAGTCATCACTCTTAGATATGCAAGAAACAGGGCGATCTCAGTGTTACTGACTTCCCACTGACACCTTCTCATAAGCAGTTACAATTAAAAAGTGATGCAAAATTAGCTGAAAGATTCAGCTGACACTTTGTGACATGGAGGAGTCTGTGTCCAAATAAGACTGTATTTCCATGGGCCTGCCACCAGCAGTTGGCATTGGTGTCAAAGAAGAAGCACTGCTTTTCTTTTAGTTTCAATTATACTTTTATTTAAAAAAACACTAAAAGTTTTACACTTGGTATTTTGTCTTTTTCAAGCTAAGAGATCAATGGTATACTCCTTGCATAAGGTACTAGCATTGATGAATAAGGGACAGGAGATGTCCTAGATAGGACAAGTTTGGAAAACATTGGGAAATATTGACAATTAGGCTACACATTAGAACTTAAATGTTTAAGGCTAATTGTTTCCTTCATCAAAATGACAAAGACTGTATGGTCTTAAGATTACAGGTGACTATCTCAATTTTATTCTGGGCTCTTCTGCTTGCTAGCTGCATAACCTTAACCAAGTTATTTAACATCACTCTGCCCTGGAGAGCATAGATCATAGTATCTGTCCCAAAGTATCATAAAAAACAAATATTTTGCTGTCGAGTTGATTCTAACTCATAACAACCCTATAGGACAGAGTAGAACTGCCCCATAGAATATCCAAGGAGTAACTGGTGGATTCAAACTGCCGGTCTTTTGGTTAGCAGCTGTAGTACTTAACCACTATGTTGCCAGGGTTTTCCATAGAACCACAATTAAAGTGTTACTATATATAAAATGGAAATTGTGGTGGTGTAGTGGTTAAGTGCTACAGCTACTAACCAAAAGGTCATCAATTCAAATCCTCCAGCTACTCCTTGGAAACACTATGGGACAGTTCTACTCTGTCCTGTAGGGTCTCTATGAGCCAGAATCAACTCAACAGCAGTAGGTTTCATTCAGATACATGTAAAAATTCTTAAAAATAGTGCCTGATGTATAGTTAAGAGCGCAATAAGTGTTTGCTGCTTATATTATTATTAGTAGTAATATTACTATTATTATATGATAATACTCAATATTGTTAGAAAAGAAGCAATATCACAAATCTTAAAATTTCTGTACACTTTGGCCCTCAAATTCCACTTTTAGATAATTATCCTAAATAAATAATTAGACATTTGATTACAAGGAAGTTCATTATAACAATGTTTACATAGTGAAAAACTGGAAACCATCCATTGATAATATAGGCCTACATATCTTGACAAGAAATACTCTTTATAATACAATACTAAGTGAAAAATTCAGACCATGAAACAGTATAATTCCTTGGTTTGTAAATTTGTGTGTACACACACAAACATATATACAAGATGTGACAATTAAGTGTGCAAACTTACCACCATGCACTTACATCGGCAGCACTATACAAACATCTCAGTAAGGTTTCGTAACTCTGGTATGTCAGTGGCTTACAGCTGTGTTCGTGTCAAATTGTGGCTATGTTTTGCTGAATGGTATTCATTATTGTTGTGTGTTTTTGTGTACTGTTGCAAGAATTTCAGAGCCTGAATTAGAGCAATGAACAAACATTACATTTCTTGTTCAACTTGGTAAGAGTGGAAGTGAAATCAGGGACATATTAGTCCAAGTTTATGAGGATAATGCCATGAAGAAAATGGCAGAGTACAAATGGATTAAACATTTTTCTAAGAGGAGAAAAAGCCTCACTGATGAGAAGAGTTCTGGGCAGCCAGTAATGAGCAGAACTGATGAAAATATTGCAAAGATTTGTCAAATTGTGTGTGAAAATCATTGACTGACTGTGAGAAGCATAGCAGACCAAGGAAACATCGATAGAGACGTAGTTAAGAAAATCTTAACTGAAAATCTTGGCATAAGAAAGGTGCTTGCAAAAGTGGTCCTGAAGGAGCTCACCAATGAATAAAAGCATATAAGAGTTGAAGTTTGCCAAGACCTTTTTGAGATGCAAGACAATGTTTTAGGCCAATTTCATGGATTGAATTGTTTCCCCCCAAAAATAGGTGTAGCCATGTGGCTGGGCCATGATTCCCAGAATCTTGTGACTGTCCTCCATTTTGTGGTTTTCCTATGCTCTGTGTTAAAGGATTAGGGTGGCGCTGCATATCCCTTCATAGGATTACCTCCCTGCTCCACTGTAAAGGGAGTTTCCCTGGAGTATGGTTTGCCCCACACTTAATCCTTTCATCCTACAGGAGATAAAAGGAAAGGGAAGCAGGCAGAGAATTGAGAACCTTGTACCATCAAGAAAGCAGCACCAGGAGAAGAGCACATCCTTCAGACCTCAGGTTCCTGCGCCAAGATGCTCCCTGGACAAAGACTGATCCAATAACGGACTTTCTTCCAGAGCCGACAAGGGGGAAAGACTTCCCCTGGAGCGGGCACCCTGAATATGGACTTGTAGCCTACTGGACTGTGTAAGAATAACTTTGCTTTGCTAAAGCCATCCACCCTGTGGTATTTCAGTTAGTGCAGCCCTAGGTGACTAAAACAGGCATGTTATCACTGGTGAAGAAATGTAGGTGTACCAATACAACCCTGAAACAGAGCATCGAAGTGCACAGGGGAAATCAGAGAGTTCTCCACAACCCAAAAAGTTCTGTCAGTCCAAATCATGAGTCATTATGAAGTTGCTAACCTTTTTTGATATCAGAGGGTTTCTTCCTTATGGAATTGTGAAAAAGTTAGACAAAAATGACCTGAACTTTTTCACCAACAACTCAGCTCTTGCATCACGACAATGCACCATCTCACTGTCTGTGAGGGAGTTTTTAGCAAGTAAATAACTGTATTGGAATGCCCTACCTACTCATCTGATCTGGTCCCCAGTGATTTTTTTCTTTACCCAAAGATAAAGGAAATATTGATAGGAAAACATTTTGATGACATTCAGGACATCAAGGGTAATACACAAGCTGGTCTGATGGCCATTCCAGAGAAAGAGTTCCAAAATTGCTTTGAAGGGTGAACTAGGCAGTGGCATTGGTGCATAGCTTTCCAACGAGAGTACTTCAAAGGTGACCTTAGTGATATTCAGCAATGATGTATGTAGCAGTTTTTCTAGGATCAGTTCGTGAACTTAACTGTCAGACCTCATACTTAAATACCTATATACCAAAACCAAACCAAATCCAGTGCTGTCAGTCAGTTCTGACTCATAGTGACCCTAAAGACAGAGAAGAACTGCCCCATAGTTTCCAAAGAGTGTCTGGTAGATTTGAACTGCTGACCTTCTGGTTAACAGCTGTAGCACTTAACCATTATGCCACTAGTGTTACAATATACATGTATAAGTATAGATACTTACAGAATTCTTGGGTGATGCAAATGGCTTAACAGACTCAGCTGCTAATGAAAAGTTTGAATGTTCAAGTCCCTCCAGAAGCACCTCACAAGAAAGGCCTGGAGGTCTATTTCTGAAACATCAGTCATTAGAGACCCTATGGAATTCAACACTACACTGAGACACATGTTGCCTTGAGTCTCAGTCAATTCCACAGCAACTGGTATTATATATGTGTGCATATATATTTTACATATATATATGTATATTCTTGTAATTGACAAGAAGTACAAGGGCTAGCCTATAAAAACACTGGAACTTGAGGGCATGCACCTGGCAGTTTGTTGTACTGTGGGGATTTGCATGTTGCTGTGATGCTGGAAGCTATACCGCTGGTATACAAATACCAGCAGGATTTCAGCTGAGCTTCCAGACTAAGACAGATTAGGAAGAAAGACACTGATCTGCTGATGGGTAAAAAGTTCTGTGTATGTTGATGAGGTCTAGATGGTTAATTGTCACAATAAGATCTCCCTTCTCTTTACTGAGCTTTTTTCTGGATGATCTGTCCATTACTGAAAGTGAAGTTTTGAAGTCTCCTATTACTGTAGAGTGATCTATCTCATTTTTTAAAGTTGTCAGTGTTTATTCAATGTGTTTAGATACTCTGGCATCGGGATCCGACTCGATGACACTTGGCTTGGCTTGTGTCCTGCTTATGTACCAAACCTTTCAGTGATAAGTAATGGCCATCTTTGTCCACCATGGTGGATTTTACACTAAAGTCTATTTTATTCGAGATTAGTACTGCCACTTCTGCTCTTCTTTGCTTGTTGTTGGCTTGGTACATATTTTTCCAGCCTTTGATTCTCAGTTTGTTCATATCTTTGAGTCTAAGGTGTGTTTCTTGTAAGCAGTACGTAGATGGATTGTGTCTTTTGCTCCAGGATCACTCACTGTCTTTTAACTGAAGGGTTCAGTCCATTTTCATTCAGTATAATTATTGATAGATGTGTTTAGTGCTGTCATTTTGATGCACTTATTTTTGTGTTGTTGATGCTTCCTATATTGCTCTTAATATTCTGTTCTGGGTCATTCTTCTTTATGTGTTGACTTTTCATCTTTTTCGGTGTTGGTTTTGTGTTTGTTGAGACTTGTGTTATGTTTCTTGCTTTGATATGTTGCATTGTTATTTTGCTTTGTGGATACCCCTATAATCTCCCTTAATATTATAAGTTTAAAACAGATTTTAACTTCTACATATCTTTTTAGTTTCCTCTCTATCTGAAACAGTTACAACTACTGTAATATAGCCCTCTTTTTAATGTGATGATGTCATAGTTTTTGTGTTAAGATCACTGGTTCCCCTTTTTTAATATTTTAGCTTTGCTTTAGTTTATGACTTCCCTAACTGAGTAGGATTCTGGATGCTGTGTCCTGCATTGCCTCCTTAGGTATACATTTGATGTTTCTGTTTTTCTAAAGAGCTTCTTTCAGAATTTCTTGTAGTTTTGGTTTGGTTTTTCAGTCTCCAAGGTTCTGTTTATCTGTGAATGTCTTAACTTCCCCTTTCGATTTAAGAGACAATTTTGCTGGATACATAATTCTTGGTTCGAAGTGTTTCTTTCAAGGCTTTGAATGCATCATTCCACTGCCTTATTGTCAACATGGCTTCTGCCAAGAAGTCAGATGAAAGCCTACAGGGCTTTACTTTGTATGCTACCTTCGCTTTATGCCTTGCTGCCTTTATGTTTCATTTCATTAAGCTTGATGTCTTGGTGTCTTTATTTTGGGGTCTGGTTTTTGTGGTGTTTGATAAGCATCTTGGATATCCATGTTCTGGTCTTTCATAATTTGGGGGAAGTTTTCTGTCAACAACTCTACAACAATACTCCATATTTTGTGTTACCCTTCTCTGTTCAGGAACTCCAGTTATTCATAGATTATTCTTCTTAATGGAGTCCCACATGTTTCTTAATGCTTCTTCATTTTTTCTTATTTCTTTTCTCTGATTTCTCCTCATGAATGTTGGTTTCAGTTGTTCTATTCTCTAGCTCACTAACTCTGGCTTCTATCTCCTCAATTCTGCTCTTTTGGCTTTGGATTGAATTGTCTAATTCTGCAATTTTATGATAGATCTGCTGGGTTTCAGATTATTGATGTTCCATCAGTTCAAATAGTTTACTTAGTTTTTCATTTTGTTCTGCTGTATTTTGTTTAATTTCTAGGAGGGCTCTCTGTATATTTCTTTTGTGCTTGACCTCCGATAATTTCAGAAAGGTTTCTTCATCTGGGAAGTTTGTTGAATCTTTATTTTGGGAATTTTCTGGAGCCATGGTGGACGGCTTCTTTAAATGGTTATATATTGATTATTGTCTTCACACCATCAAGAAGCTGTTTGGTTTCTCTAGTGTTACCTCAACAAGAGCTGAGGTGAAGTTCTAAGAGGGCAGTAAGGGCACTACTAGATTTTCTCACCAGTTGCCTCTGAATTCTCTAGTGACTGGCCCCAGGTGGACTCTAGGGTGGCAGGCTTCACCACCTGTCTTCTAAAAGTGGAAGTTACTTGTGGTGCCTCTCCATCGTTTTGTCAGTTGAACCTATGGTGTAGCTCCAGGAAGGGAGGAGAGAAGGATGCCACTCCACTTGGCTTCCAGGGATCACTGTGTTCTGTAGATGTGTTTAGCATATAAGCTGCTCATTTGCTGAGAGGGGCACTGTGCAGCATCCACTGAAAGCAGCTGGGTCCTCAGGGGTGACAGTTTCTGCCTCCTGACTGGCAAACACGGAGCCCTACTTATGGACTCACTGAGTGGCCATCAGCCAGTGCTATGATGTGGATCAGTAAAGGGTCACTGAGATGCTGCCACCCTCTCTCAGCAGTCAGTTCTCCAGGTGATCTTACTTTAAAAAGCTGCTTTACTACTGAGCAAGGAGCTATCCATCAACTACCAAAATCAGTCAGGCCCTCAGGTGTGGCAGGCCCCATCTTCTGGCTGACTGTGAAGTCAACTCATGGGCAGTCCCCAGATGCTATGACATCAGTCAAGGAAGGGAGGGAGCAGAACCTTGATGCCCTTGTCTGCCAGGCCCACCCATAACTCTAAGCACAATCATGTTAAACACAGCTTTTATGCTGGAGAAGCACCATCTAGACAGGGACTGCTGCTCAGAGTGAGAATTAGCCCAAGCTAAGACCTCCAGAGTGGCTGACTCTGCCTCCAAGCTGACCAAGATGGTGTCCCACATGAGCTGCCTTTCTTGCCATTAGTTAGCAGAATGTGTCAGGCAGCTCAGAGAAGAGAGGGTGGAGGGGCACTGGAGCTCTCAGCCGGGCTATCAAGATTTGGCTATTTTAAGTGCAATCTCTCTGTTGCACAATACAATGTTTACTTAAGTGCTGAACTTCAGCATATTAGCCAGCTTGTGCCCAGTTTCTGCCTCCCAGATAACAAAGAATTTGTCTGTACTTGCAGTCCTTCCAAATGATGCATCAGCAGAAGCAGAACTCAGTGTGCCACAGCCTCATATTCAAGAGAGGTAGTTTTCCCCTTACTGGTGCCTAGTCTAATCTGACAACCCTACACCAAATCCTAAGGCTCACAGGCTATCTACACTGCTCCATTAAATTATCGTTCCAAACCTTAGTTTTCAGAGGGAATCGAGGAGACTCGTGTCCAGTTAGCCATCTTGATACAACCCTACCAAAATACAACCAGGGAAGAGCTGCCTCTTCAAGTCGAGGTAGAGTTAACCTTAACGGCATGGATTGAGTCAAGCTGCAAAAATATGTTAATAATCAGAATATGTAATGTATGAACTATGAATTTAAGAAAAATGGAAACCATTAAAAATGAAGTGGAATGCTTAAACATTGATATCCTGGGCATTAGTGAGTTAAAATGGACTCGCACTGGTCAATCTGAATCAGACAATCATATGACCTACTGTGCTAGAACTGACTAATTGAAGGGGAATGGTGTTGCATTCATTGTCAAAAAGAACATTTCAACCATCTTCACAATCTTTATGCTTCAGTCCACTGTTGTAATTAATGCATTAATCCATCTCCTTGAGGGTTGTCATGGATTGAATTGTGTCACCCAAAAATATCTGTTAACTTGGCTAGGCTATGATCCCCAGCACTGTGTGGTTAGTCACCATTTTGTCATCAGATGTGATTTTCCTATACATTGTAAATCCTATCTCTATATCCTAATGAGGTTTTGGACTAATGGAAGCTATGGTAATGAGGAAAGATTCAATCTACAAAGTTAGGTTGTATCTTAAGTCAATCTCTTTTTTTAATTGTGATTCAATGAAAATGTACATTGCCATATAAATTCACCTGCTCACCTGTATGCATCTCCCACTGCTCTCTCTGCCCACTGACAGTACAGCCCTCCACTCTGCTCCATACATGTCCTATCCTCCCAACAGTCTCCTATCCCCTCCTCTCCACACACTTCCCTTCCTCCAGCAAGAGGTCAGCAGGATGACACCCCATAGATGCATAGAACCATAAAATTCCCAAAAGATATGGTCACTCTGTGTCTCCAAGTCCAATTCATTGCTGTTGGAAAAGTTGACCTTAATTATGATTTATGGACAGGGGCTGCATCAAGGCCAGGGGCCATGCTCCCAAGGGAACTCCCAAGCACCTGGACCATCAGTTGTGGTCTTTTATTGAAGATCTCAGGGTAAACCCCCATTTATTCTCTTGTTTACACTGAGACTCCACTTTGTGAGCTCCGTCGTGGCTATCACTGGTGGTGGCCAGGCACCATCTGGTTCTTCTGGTCACGAGTCAATGTAGAGACCCACTCACATGAGTCCCTCTGCCTTCTGGGTTCTCTTTTACCCCATGTCATTCTTGTTCTTGGTGATTATCCATTCCTGTTGAGTTGGGACCATTTGCTATACCCTCAGATGGCAGCTTTTAAGACCCCAGATGCCACTCACTGATGAGGGGTGCTGAGCAATGAATAAGGAAGACTGAAGAAGAATCCATGCTTTTGAATTATGGTGTTGATGAAGAATATTGAATATACTTAGTAGTGTTAAAAGAAAGAGTAAATCTGTCTTTCAAGAAGTACAGCTAGAATGCTCCTTAGAAGCAAGGATCAAGAGACTTAATCTTGCATATCTTGGACACGTTATCAGGAAGGATCAGTTCCTTGGAGAAGGACATCATGCTCGGTAAAGTAGAGGGTCAGTGAAAAAGCGGAAGACCCTCAACGAGGTGGATTGATGCAGTGGCTGCAACAATGGGCTCAAGCCTAATGACTCGGATGGCACTTGGCTGGCTAATGACTATTGTGGGGATGGCACAGGACCCAGAAGTATTTCATTCTGCTACTCATAGGGTCACTATGAGTCGGAACTGACTTGACAGCAACAATAACATATGCATATGTGTGTGTATAGGTATGGCTGATGGTTAAGATTGTGTGTCAGTTTGGCTGGGCCGTGATTCTCAGTGTTTTGGAAGTTGTTTAGTGCAGTGATCACACCCATAATGGAATCTTCTGAGTGGTACTGGTAGGGGTGAGGCCTGTGGTGGTTCACTGCCACCTCAGCGTTCATGTCACCATCTTTGCCACCTACTTCCCTCCTGCTCCTCTTGCAAAGTTTTTTGGCTTGTGGATGCAGCAGTTACCTCTCTTGTCTTCTGACTTACAATTTGTAAAACTTGAGCTAGCAGCTTACCTGTCAGTCTTAGGATTCATTGATCTTCACAGCCTGCATGCAAGAGTTCAGCTCCCCAACCTGCCAGTCTTTGGTTTGCCAGCTCCTGCAGCTACAGGAATCAGGAGAAACAGTGCTTTCTTGCCTACCATCTTGGGATTTATCACTCTTCATAACTTGTGAGTAAGAGACCTGCTCTGCAGCCTGCTGACCTTGGGTTTGCCACCTTCTATGGCTGTGTGAGTTGAGAGAGATCTCTTTTCTGATCCAGGTCTTGGAATATTTCAGCATCTATAATCACATGTATGTCTATATATGTTTTACTGGGTTTGCTTCTCTAGAGAACTCAGCTTAAGACAGTGTAAGCATAAATGTATGCATATGTATACATATTATACATGTACATTGTCATGGATTGAATTGTGTCCCCCCAAAAATATGTGTAGCCATGTGCCTGGGCCATTATTCCCTGTATTCTATGATTGCCCTCCATTTTGTGACTTTCCTATGCTGTATGTTAAAGGATTTCATTGGGACTGTAAATTGATTCATAAGATTACCTCCCTGCTCTACTGTAAAGGGAGTTTCTGTGGAGTATGACTTGGCCTACCCTTAATCCTTTTGTCCTACAATAGATAAAAGGAAAGAGAAGCAAGCAGAGAATTGGTAAACTCATATCATCAAGAAAGCAGTACCAGGAGAAGAGTGCGTCCTTCAGACCTGAGGTTCCTGCACCAAGGTGCTCCCTGGACAAAGACTGATGCAATACTAGAGTTTCCTCCAGAGCCAACGAGGGAGACAGCCTTCCCCTGGAGTGGATATCCTGAATTTTGGACTTGTAGCCTACCAGACTGTGTAAAAGTAAACCTTCCTTTGTTAAAACCATCCACTCTGTGGTACTTCTGTTAGAGCAGCACTAGCTGAATAAAACATACATGTATATACATTTGGACAAAAGTCTGAAATATCAATACAGTAACAGTAACTATCCCCTGGTTGGTCATCATTTGTGTGCCCTCTTGCCTTATTTTTGTTACTTTTTTATTTGCAATTAGCAGGTGTTATTTGTGCTATTTAAAATAGTTACCATTTTAAAAAGTAGCAATTTGCCAATGTCTAATCTGTCTCACCTGGCAGAGGATTTGGCCACTAATAGATGCAGCCCAGAATTTATATGAGGTATTTTATATTCTCCACAGCCCACCGAGGACAGACTCTCAATTAGAACATTAAAATCTGCCTTCTTCAGCCCCTTGCTGTGTCAGTTTCTCCTATGAGCTGCTGTGAATTTGCATAAATTAAACAAGGCTGGATTGCTGTCATTGTCTTAAAAAATGGAATGTGATCAGTATAGGAGGAGGGAAGGAAAAAGAAAATTCATCTTTGTTTCACGGCACCCCCCCTTTTTTTAGTGTTCATTTAAGATTGCTTTGACCACAGCTCAGTTGTGGTTTTGTAATTTCCATGGCATTTTTTATAATGGAGTGAACAATTAAGGATCATTTTCTTTCACGAGAGGTACTCCTTAGGAAAGTGATGTTGTATAGCTGATGACATGCCGTGGGATGTTTGCTGGCTTACCAGTATAGGATTTTCAAGATAGAGGTGCCCCTATGGACTGTCAATCCAGTGTTACCTGCAATGATTAGAGTCCATTCTGACCCTTCTGTAAATATTAAGAACTCGTGTTTATTTTTTTGTACTTTGTGTCATCGAAACAAGCATGCTTCCTTACATTTTCCTTTTATAAAACTATATTTGTAATATTAAATGTACTTTTTGAAAGGCTCTGATTTTGATATTCTACCCTTCTGGGAAGTGTTGCCAATGTTTCCGCAAATAGCAAGAACCATTAGTTTCAGCCAAGTACCAATTCCTTTCTCCAACTTTTTCTTTCATTCAGTTAATTACTGAGATACTACCATATTTCAGTAAATGTACAAGCTCAAGTTCTATGCTTTTGTATGAAAAGATGGACTCCACAGATCTAATGAATGTGTGTGTTGTTGGATGGGTCACCATTAAATCAACTCTGATTTTTCTTTTGGGAGTGGGTCAATGAGAATTGGATCGATCAATCGATCCATCCACTGAACAAATATTTATTGAGCACCCGTTATATCTCAGACACTGTTCAAAGTTCTGCAGGAAATAGTATGAGCAAAATCAATAAAGTGGCTGCCCTCCCACTGCTAGCATTCAAGTGAAGAAACAGAAAATAAACACACAATGTAAAATCATGCAGTGATAAGTGCCATGAAGAAAAACAAAGCAGGGTATGGGAGTGCTTTTTTAGTTACGGTGGTCAAGGTCATTTGAGCAGAAAGCTGAGTGAAAGAGACTAGAACAGAGTTAGAGACAATCCTAGGGTTGAAATGCATTTCTGGAATTTATTGAAACTATAGGTTGACAGCGTCCCCTGACTACAAGAGAGATATCCAGGGTCAGGTCAGTAGTGGAAAGAATTTCACAGCCCATATCAGAAACCAAGAGACACAGCATTAATCAAGACATGGTTAGCAGAGTAGGACTCAAAATGCCCATGTTAGGATTGCTGGGTCAGGAGCAAAATTCTGCAGTTCTTCAGGTTCTTAGTAAGTGACTTACCAGTCACAGAAGCAGATCTCTACTTTTGTGGTAAGTCACTTGCTAAGCTCTTCACTCTTGCTCCCTGCCTTTACTCTACCCACATAGTAGAGTGATGGGAAAATTATTCTCTATAAGCCTACCCCAGAAGAACACAAACTTCATTGCCAAGGTCGTAGAGCAGCATTAAGCTGAGAGGCTGAGAGGAGAAAACTAGGATACAATTCCTGCTCTTAGGAGGAAGGGAGTGAGCCAAGGGTGGGGAGAAAGAGAAAGAACTCAGATAAATCCAGAAAAACTTCTGAAAAGTTAGTACCAACATAGAACCAATTCTGGGAAAATAGGCATATCAATAGTGGCTGTTTCTGTGCCCTCCCATTTCTCTTTTTGGTGTCCCTCTCTGGTTTTGCACCCCTGATTTATGAATCTCCCCAGCAATGGTAACTCGAGGCATCTCAAAGCACTAGGCTGTAAACTGGGCATCCCAGAGCACAAGGGTTCTGACTTGATGCTTTGGGGGCCACTGTGGGAGATTGGTGGAGTGATTGAGCAAATGAGCTTTGGGTTTCCCAGTCCTGGGAAACAAATCAATTACCTTTGCATCTGCTATATATACTCTGCTGCTGTGAAAAGGTCCAGTTTCTTCAAAAGACACAAAACCAAAATCAAAACTGTTGCCATAAGGTGTTACCCCTGTGGGAGGCAGTAGAGTATAATAGCTAAGAGTTAGGATCCTAGAAGAGGAGGCATGTTTTCAATCTCAGCCCTATTGCACTGGTGATCTTTGGCAAACTACTGAAAATTCTGTTAGCTGAACTACTGAAAATTCTAATGACGGACTTTGTAAAATGCCTACTATATAGTAAGGATGCAGTAAATGTTAGCAATGATAAGCTACATTCATATTCATTAAGGTACTCTAGAACCTTGCTATCAAAAGTGAGGTCCATAGACCAGCAGCACCAGCATCTCCTTTTTAGCAATATATAATCTCACACCTCATCCAAGATCTGCTGAATCAGAACCTGAAATTGAACAAGATCCTCAGGTTATTCATACACACATTATAGTTTGGGAAGAAGTGCTCTGTACAGCACTCAGAACTCAAAGAATGACAATGTTCGGTGTATTACCTTGTGGGAATTAGAGGTCCCTCTGGTACCTTTCAAATCACACCATGTAGACCACTGCCTTCTCCACTAAGAGGGATGATTTAGAAGTGAAGTTCCTGACTACCTTTGGAATAACTGCCCATCTTTCAAAGCACAACTCAAGCATTCCATCCTCACTGCAGCCTTTCCTGGTATACCTAGCCCACTACTCATACCTACATGGAGCCAAATACTTCTTTGTTTGTGCTTTCCTGGACT
The DNA here is from genome assembly GCA_028571685.1 of Heterohyrax brucei. Lineage (NCBI taxonomy): Eukaryota > Metazoa > Chordata > Mammalia > Hyracoidea > Procaviidae > Heterohyrax > Heterohyrax brucei. The sequence goes on from CM053166.1 coordinate 148,911,678, forward strand.
CTCTACTGACTTCTATATCATTGCACCAAAACATGTACAGCAGTGCTAGAATGTAAGCCCAGTAACTAAGGTGTGCAAAAATGTTCTCTAGAATTGACCAAACTACCTCAGGAATTCTATCCTGCTGGGTATGGGGGAGGAACTGAAGACATGCAACTCACTGTGACAATTGAAAGAATCTTTCTCTTTAGATGACTGTTGAGTCTTGCATGATTTAGGTTCACTTCTCATTTTGCAAAACTGTGTAGGGGAAGGGGGCTGAGAGATAATGGACCCTTAGATACATACTCATTCTTCTGGGTTCTCTGTATTCTTAGATGGAGGGTGGCTGATCTGGAAAAGCTACATACCTCTGTTCTGGTGTCTGCTGAAGTGCAGTGTTGGAGTAATCTGTCATCCAGGAATACGACAGCAATAGGCAGGCCTGATGTAACACTCCTGCTTCTTCAGATCCTGCATCTGGCATGCATGTGATTCAGAATTTGAAGAAGTAGAGATGAACAGTGGGCAACCAGAGGGGTGAGATGAAGAGCCTGTAGAATTAGGAGGCTTTGCAACCAGAGACAAAATAGCTAGAAGCATGAATTTCAACAATAGGTATAACAGATGAAGTCCCTAAAGGCTGGATTCTCTAGAAAAGCAAAACTAGGGAAGTGTATCTATTTATTTGTTGTTGCTGTTAGGTACTATCAAGTTGATTCTGACTCACAACAATGGTATGTATAACAGAATGAAATACTGCCAGGTCCTTTACTATCCTCCAATTGTTATGCTGCAGCCACTGTGTCAATCTATATCACTGAGAGTCTTCCTCTTCTTCACTGACTCTCTACTTCACCAAGCATGATGTTCTTCTCCAGGGACTGATCCCTCCTGATAAATGACCAAAGTATGTGAGATGTAGTCTCACTATTCTTGCTTCTGAGGAACATTCAGATGTGTTTCTTCCCAGACAGATTTGTTTATTCTTTACACAGACCATCGTTGTATTAGTCAGCTAGTGGTAATATAATAGAAATACCATAAATGGATGGCTTTAACAGAGAAAAGTTTATTCCGTCACAGTCTATTAGACTAGAAGTCTGAAATCAGGGTACCGGCTTCAGGGAAAGGTTTACTCTTTCTGTTGCCTCTGGAAGAAGGTCCTTGTCATCAGTCTTCACTTCATCTGGGAGCATCTCAGCATGAGAATCTCAGGTCCAAAGAAAATTCTCTGCTCTCTACACTGCTTTCTTGGTGGCATGAGGTCCCCATATCTCTCTGTTGGCTTCCCTGTTTTATATCTCAAAAGAGATTGGTTAAGACATTTTTTAATCGTATTGATCACATCACTACAACTGCCGCTAGTCCATCTATTACATCGTAGTGGCAGAAATTACAATATATAGGGAGATAACATCGGATGATAAAATGGCAAGGCAATCATACAATAGTGGAAATCTTGGCATAGCCAACTTGACAGATATTTAGGAGGACACAATTCAACCCACGACAATAGTATATTCAATATTCTTTTCCAATACCTCAATTCAAAGGCACTGATTTTCCTTCAGGTTTCTTGTTTTCATTTTCTAGCTTTCTCATGCATATGAGGTGATTGAAAACACCTTAGCTTGGGTCAGGTGTGCTTTAATTTTCAAGATGACATCTTTGTTTTACAACACTTTAAAGAGGTCTTTGGATGCAAGACATAGATGGTGGAGTAGACAGATGTTTCCTGCAGCCCCTCTAACAACAAAGACCCCAAAGAACAAATGAATCCAGTGCATATGACATCCTAGGAGCCCTGAACATTAAAGGGAAAGTTGAGAAATTGGACTGAGCAAAGGGAGAGGGAGAACATCACCAGGAGCACACAGGATTCCACAGAATTGACAAGCCAGAAATAAGCCATGTGGTGGGCACAGCACGGAGATGACTGTCTGGAGAATCCAGACCTGCCTCCGGAGCCAATGAGGGACAGCATAAGATCATGAAAAGCTAAGTTGTTGCTTGTAACATGCCATGCAGATGTCAATCTTCTTGATGTGGACCTGACTACCTTATCCAGGCACTGTCCCCTCTCTTCTCTGAACTGTGCCTGGCACTAGAGTCTGACACCACTAGTGAGCCAGAAGTTTCACTCTTCCAGCCTGCTCTGGGTGATTCTCCCCCTCCCTTCTCTGTACTGTGCCTGGTTCTGGAGTCTGATGCCATTAATTGAGCTGGAAGTAACATTTGTTAAGCCCACCTGAGCCATTCTCTGACACTTGGAGGGAGAAACAGCTAAGAACACTTGGAGAAGGGGAGGGAGAAAAAAGGTTTTTTATGCTGACTCCTCTAAGCTTGAAAATCAGGGCAGAAACTTCCCTCACCTAGATTCAGACACAAGGGGATAGCCCAACCTCACAGACACTCAGTGACAACTGTTAACCGTTGGCCTTTCTCAGCAGCTGCAGGCAGACACCTCTGTCTATACCAATCATCCCTTCCCACCTAGAAGTGTAGGTGAGAACTTGCACTGCACACTGGGAAACTGACCACTGGGATACCTGATCTGAATTCATATAAGAAAAGTAAACTGTACATTTTGAAACAAGAGGCTAAAACACAATAGGCAAACAATATTAATACGTACAATTTACTGATGACTCAGAAACAGCAGCCCATATTAAAGTACTTAAAGGGCCAGACCATGATCTCTTCAGAAAGCTCCCAAAGCAAAAAAAAAAAAAAAAAAAAAATTTACGAAGGAAGGGAACTTCGTGGAATTATCAGAGGCAGAACACAAAAGGTTAACTTTTAGAACTCCCAAGAGATAAGGGAAGAGATGAGACAAAATGCAGCAGAGCTTAATGACTTAATGACAAATTGAAGAAGCTACAAGAAGGCATTGAACAGCAAGAATTGGAAATTCAGAAAATTAGTGATAAAATTACAGAATGAGACAACTCAGTAGGAAGTCAAAGGAGCAGAATTGAAATAATGAAAGCCTAGGTTATTGAGACTGAAGATAAAGCACATGATATCATAATTGAGGAAAAATCTAGATAAAAGAATCTAAAAACATCAAGAAACACTAAGAATTATGTGGGACTCTATGAAGGGGAATGATCTACAAGTGACGAGTACTGTAACAGGTGGAATAACTGAAAATACAGAGAAAACTGCCAAGGATTTGTTGACAGAGAACTTTTATGACATCATAAAATATGAGAAAATACCTATAAAAATTCTCAGTGAACTTCACACAAAGTATATCCCAAAAGAAAGACACAAAGCGCATTATAATCAAACTTGGCAAAGCTAAAGATAATGGCCAAGCCAAGTGCCGTCTTAAAAAAAATGCTAGAGATAATTAAAGATAACTTGCAAAGAAGAGTCAATTAGACTATGCTCAGATTACTCAGCAGAAACCAAGCAGGCAAGAAGGCAGTGGGATGACACATACAAAGACTTGAAGGAAAACAATTGCCAGCTAAGAATCATACATGCAGCAAAATTGTCTCTCAAATATGATGGTGAAATTAAGACATTTCCAGATAATCAGGAATGTAGGGAATTTGCAATCAACAAACAAACCAAAACTACAAGAAGTACTAAAGGGAGTCCTTTGAATAGAAAACTAGTGACACCAGGTAACAACTGAAGACCAGAACACAGAACAGGACAACTGAATATCAACCGAAACAGGGGAATCACAAATGTAAATCATAGGGAAAACACTGAAACTAGGGAAACAGAAAATGGTTATGTAAACATTGTATTACAGGAGAGGGACCCAAAAGAAAATGTAGTTATAGATCTTTGATATAGAGAGAATGTCATGCTGACATAAAGAAATTAAACATTGGTTTAAATTTAGAAAAATAAGGGTAATTATTAAAGTGACCACAAAGGAAGCTATCAGTCCTACATATGAAAATAGAAAACAAGAAGTCTCAGCAAATACAAAGCCACCAGCACTGAAAAAATGAAAATATATAAAGAAAAAAGACTCAGCACAGAAAATTAAATGGAACAAAGGAATTGTCTACAACACACACAAAAAGACATCAAAATGATAGCACTAAGCTCATACTTAATCAATAATCGCATTAAATGTGCATAGACTAAATGCGCCAAGAAAGAGATGGACTAAATGCACCAAGAAAGAGATGGCAAGTGGCAGATTGGATTAAAAACGTGACCCATCTATATGCTGTCTACAGGAAGCAGACCTTAGAAACAAAGACATAAACAAAGTACAACTCAAGAGATGGAAAAAAATACATCAGGCTAACAACACTCAAAAAAGAGCTGGAGTGGCAATTTTAATCTCTGATAAAACAGACTTTAAAGTAAAACCCACAACACTGGATAAGGAAGGACATTATATAATGGTTAAAGGCTCAGTGCTCCAAGAGAATATGACCATATTAAATATCTACACATCCAGTGATAGGGCTCTAAAATGCATAAAACAAACACTATATGCATTGGAAATGGAAATAGATAGCTCCATGATAATAGTAGAACATTTCAACACACTAGTCTCAGTGAAGGGCAGAGCATCTAGAAAAAAGCTCAGTAAAGACAAGGAAGATCTAAATGCCGCAATCAACCAAACTGACCCTGTAGACATTTACAAAATACCCAACAGCAGCTAAGTACACTTGTTTTTCCAATGCACGTGGAACATTCTCCAGAATTGACCACATATTGGGCCACAGAGCAATCCTGAAGGAAATTGAAAGTCCTGAAATAATACAAAGCATCTTTTCAGATCATAAAACCATAAAAGGTAGAAATCAATAATGGAAAAAAAATCTTAACAATGGGAACTGAACAAAATTTTGCTCAAAACCAACTAAATAATTGAAAGAATCAAGGATAGAATAAAGAAATTCATTGAATCAAATGAGAATGAAAACATATCCTACCAGAATGTATAAGACACAGAGAAAACATTGCTCAGAGGTCAATTTATCTCAATAAAAGCACACATCCAAAAAGAGGAAAGGTCCCAAATCAAAGAATTAACTCTACAACTTGAATAAGTGGAAAGAGAGCAAGAAAAGAGGCTCTTGAGCACCAGAAGAAAGCAAATAATAAAAATTCGAGCAGAACTAAATGAAACAGAGAATGGAAAAATGACTGAAAAAGTTAACAAGACCAAAGCTGGTTTACTTAATTTATTTTTTCTGTTGTGATTAAGTGCAATTATACAATCCAAATTAATTTTGCATGCTCACCTATCTTCAGCTCCTTCTGCCCTCCTTTCCCAGTGACAGCAAACTCCTTCTTTTCATTCTATACTTGTAGTATCCTCTTAACAAGCTTGTGTCCCCTCCTCTCCACTCTCTTCTCTCCCATCTAGAAAGAGACCAGTAGGACAGCATCCTATAAATGTGTAGAACCATAAAGTGTACACATCATATGGTCACATCATGTTCCCAAGTCCGGTCCATTTTTGTCTGAATAGCCAAAGCTGGTTTTTTGAAAAGATCAACAAAATTGATAAACCATGGGCCAAACTGACAGAAGAGAAACAGGACAGGAAGCAAATAATTCAAATAAGAAATGAGATGGGTGGTATCACAACAGACCGAAATGAAATTAAAAGTATCCAGATGGTATCACTACAGACTGAAATGAAATTAAAAGAATCTGGGTGGTACCACAACAGACTGAAATAAATTAAAAGAATCATAACATAATACTATGAAAAATTATACTCTAATAAATTAAAAAAATATAAAGGAAACAGACAAATTTCTAGAAACACATCCCCTACCAAAACTAGTACAAAGAGAAGTAGAACAACTAAATGGAAACATTAAAAAAGAAGAGATTGAAAAAGTAATTTAAAAACTCTCAACTAAAGAAATCCCCTGCTCCAATAGCTTCACTGGAAAATTCCACCAAACTTTTAGAGAAGAGTTGACATCACTAAGCTATTCCAGAGCATAAAAAAGAATGGAATATTCCCAAATTCATTCTATGAAGCTAGTATAACCCTGATACCAAAACCAGGTAAAGACAGTACAAAAAAGGAAAATTACAGACCAGTACCTTTCATGAAGTTACATGCAAAAATCCTGAACACAATACTAGCCAATAGAATTCAATAAGATATCAAACATATAATTCACCATGACCAAGCAAGATTCATATTAAGAACACAGTGATGATTCAACATTAGAAAAACAATTAATTAATCATGCACATAAATAAAACAAAGGACAAGAACAACTTGATTTTATCAATGAACGTAGGAAAAGGCATTTGATGAAGTCCAACATCCATTCGTGTCAAAAACTCTCAGCAAAATAGGTATAGAAGGGAAATTCCTAAACATAATAAGGGGCATCTATACAATGCCAACAGCCAACATCAACCTAAATGGAGAGAGTCTGAAACTTTCCCCTTGAGAATGGGAAACAGACAAGGATGCCCATTGTCACCACTCCTATTCGACATTGCCTTTGAGGTTCTAGCCAGAGCAGTCAGGAAAGATAAAGAAATAAAGGGCATCCAAAATTGTTAAGGAAGAAGTAAAAGTAACTCTGTTTGCAGCTTATATGATTTTATATACAAAGAAATGACTAAAACTCACAAAATAGTTGAGCAAAGTATCAGGCTACAAGATAAACATAAATAAATCAGTTGGATTCCTTTACACCAAACAGAGATCATCAAAGAGGAAATCACAGTCATTATCATTTAATATAGACAACGAGAAGATCAAATACCTAGGAATAATTCTATCTAGAGGTGTAAAAGACCTATACAAAGAAAATTACAAGACTCTACTGCAAGAGACCAAAAGAGACCTACATAAGCAGAGAAACCTACCTTGATCATGGATGGGAAGACTTAACATCGTGAAAATGTCTATTCCACCCAAAGTGATCTATACATACAGTGCAGTCCCAATACAAATTCTAATGGCGTTTTTTAATAAGATAGAGAAACGAATCACCAACTTCATATGGAAAAGAAGAAATCTCAGATGAGTAAAGCATTACTGGAGATGAAGAACAATGTGGAAGGTCTCACTCTACCAGAATTTAAAACCTATTGTACTGCCATAGTAGTCAAAACAGCCTGGTACTTGTACAAAAACATATACATAGATTAATGGAACAAAATTGAGACTTCAGATACATCGTCCCACCTATGAGCAGCTGATACCTGACAAAAGTCCAAAGGCTGTGAACTGGGGAAAAGATAGTCTCTAACAAATGGCATTGGCATAACTGGGTATCTATCTGTAAAAACCTGTAATTAGATTCATCTCTCACACCACACACAAAAATTAACTCAACATCATGAAAGAAAAAATAGGGACAACACTGGAAATCCTGATATACAGCATAAACAGAGTACAAAACATTAACACAGCACAAACAGGGGAAGAGAGAAAATACATAACTGGGAACTCCTAAAAATAAAAAAAAATAAATAAATATGTATGATCACCTAAAAACCACCAAAAGTGTAAAAAGACTATCTACAGAGTGGGAAAGAATTTTCGACTACGAGAAATCCAGTTGATGTCTGATTCCCATAAATTACAAGGTACTGCAAATCCTTAAGAAGAGAAAGGCAAATAACTCAAATGCAAATTGGACAAAGTATATCAACAGGCACTTCACCAGAGAAGCTGTCCAGGACAACAGATACACGAGGAAATGCTCATGATCATTAGTTAACAGAGAAATACAAATCAAAACAAGGCTAGCGTTAATTCAAAAAACACAAAATCATTAATGTTGGAGAGGTTGTGGAGAGATAGCAACTCTTCTGCGACAACTTTGGAAACTGATTTGGTGTTTTCTTAAGAAAATAAAAACAGAAATACTGTATGATCTAGCAATCCCACTTCTTTTTATTTATTTATTTACTATGACTGAGTGAAAATGTACATTCCCGTATAAATTTACATGCCCACCTATATGCAGCTTCCACTGCTCTCCCTGCCCGGTGACAGCACCCTATTCCTCTCTGCTCCATACATGTCTCATTCTCCCAACAGTCTACTTTCCCCTTCTCTCCACCCACTCTCCTTCCTCCAGGGAGAGGTCAGCAGGATGATATCCTATAGATGTATAGAACCATAAAGTGCATCCAATATATGGTCACTCTGCATCGCCAAGTCCAATACATTCGTATCCAAAGAGCGAAACTTCATTATGATTTATGGGCAAGGGCAGCATCAGGGTCAGGGGCGATGCTCCCAGGGGAACCCCGAAACCACCGAACCATCAATTGAGCTCTTTTAGTGGAGATCTCAGGATGCACCCCTTTTTATTCTTGCATTGCCAGTGAGAACCAACTTAGTGAGCTCCACCGCAGCTATCACTGGTGGTGGCCAGGCACCATTCAGTTCTTCCAGTCCCAAATCGATGTAGGCACCCACTCATGTGGGTCTCTGAATCTTCTCGGTTGTCTTTACCCCATGTCATTTTGGTCCTCGGTGGGCATCTGTTCCTGCTGAGTTGGGACCATTTACTGTGTCCTTGGAAGGCAGCTTGGCAGCTTTTAAGAACCCAGATGCCACTAACCAATGTGGGGTGCAGACAGCCCTCTTAGCAAAACGCTGGTTGTGCCAATTGGCCTCAATTTCGCCTAAGAGCATGGTCCGCCACCCCCTGCCCCAGCTACTCTATCCCTGCAATATTGGGTTAAGATGGAAGGAGTATTCAGGTTATGCTGAAGTCCACTTAATATTGTTCTTGTTTCTAATGTGTACTATCACAGATTTCACCCAACCAGATTTCTAGCAACTATCTAATCTAAACCCTCCCCCCTCGCCCTGCCTCCCTCTGCTCCCTTGCAGCTGTCAAAGAGTCTTTTCTTCTATACACAAGTCTGTTTTTGAGATCTTATCGTAGAGATCTCATACAATATTTGTCCTTTTGTCGCTGACTACATTCACTCAACATACTGTCTTCCAGTTGAAACCAGGTCGTGAGATGTTTCCTGGAATCATTGTTATTCTTCATCATTGCGTAGTGCTCCATTGAGTATATATACCATAGTTTACCTATCCATTCTTCTGTTGTTGGGCATCTGGGTTGATTCCATCTTTTTGCTATCGTGAACTGTGCTGCGATAAACATTCTGATGCATGTGTCCGTTGGTGTGAAAGGCCTTGATATTCCAAGTAGTGGAATGACTGGGTCAAATGGTATATCTATATCCATTTTTTTAAGGAAGTGCCAGATTGCTTTCCAAAGAGGCTGGACCATTTTGCAACCCCACCAACAGTGTAGGAGGGTTCCACTTTCTCCACAGTCTCTCCAGCATTTGTTGTTTTGTGTTTTTTGGATCATGGCCAACCTTGATGTGGTGAGATGGTATCTCATTGTCGTCTTGATTTGAATTTCCTTAATAACTAAAGATCGTGAACATGTCCGCATGTTTTTTGGCTGCCTGGATCTCCTCTTTAGAGAGATGTCTGTTCATTTCCTTTTCCCATTACTTAATTGGGTGATTTATCTTCTTCTTATTGATATTTTGTAGTATCTTATAGATTGTGGAGATCAGGCGTCGGCCTGAGATACAGTTGCCAAGTATTTTTCTCCCATTCTGTGGGTGTTCTTTTAATTCTATTAATAAAGTCTTCGGATGAGCAAAAGTGTTTGATTCTTACTAGCTCCCATTTATCTATTTTCTCTTCTGTTGACTGAGGTTTGTTTGACAGATTTTGAAGTCTGTCGACATTGTGTATTAAAACTTATTGTTGTTCCTACCTTTTCTTGAATGAGCTTTATCGTTTTAGGTTTGATATTTAGGTCTTTTATCCAGTTGGAGTTGGTTTTTGTATAAAGTGTAAGACATGGATCTTGTTTCAATTTATTGCAGATGGATATCCAATTTTGCAAGCACCATTTGTTGAAGATACTGTTTTTACCCCAGGTTAACATCTGAGGGCCTTTGTCGAATATCAACTGTTTATAGGCAGATAGTGTCATCTCTGGGGTCTTCATTCTGTTCCACTGATCAATCTGTCTGTTGTCATACCACTACCAGGCTGTTTGGACCACTGTGACAGTGTAATAGGTTCTCAGGTCGGATAATGAGAGGTCTCCCAGTTTGTTGTTCTTCTTTAGTAGTACCTTACTTATCCAGGACTTCTTCCCGTTCCAAACAAAATTGGTGATTTGTTTCTCCATCTCATTAAAAAACGATGCTGAACCTGTTTTGGGACTGCATGATACAAGTGGATTGCTTTCGGTAAAGTAGACATTTTCACAATGTTAAGTCTTCCTATCCATGAGCAGGGTAGGTTTTTCCAGTTATCTAATCTCTCTTAGTTTCTTGTAGTAAGGGCTTGTAGTTCTCTTTGTAAAGGTCTGTTATTTCTCTGCTTAGATTAATTCCTAGGTACTCTATCTTCTTAGGGGCTCTCGTAAATGGTATTGATTTGATGATTTCCTCATTAACAGTCTGGTTATTGGTATAAAGTAATCCTGCTGATTTACTTATGTTTATCTTATACCCTGAGACTGCTGAACTCTTCTATCAGTTTGAGTAGATTACTTATAGATTCTTTGGGATTCTCTGCATATACAATCATATCAACTGCAAACAGGGAGATTTTGACTTCTTCTTTGCCGATGCAGATGCCCTTTATTTCCTGATCTTGTCTAATTGGTCTGGCTAGAACTTCTAGTACAATGTTGAATAGGAGAGGTGAGAGTGGGCATCCTTGTCTAGTTCCTGTTCTCAAGGGAAAGTCTTTCAGTCTCTCTCCATTCAGTATGACGTGGGCAATTGGCTTTGTATAAATGACCCTTATTGTGTTGAGGAATTTGCCGTCTATGCCTATTTTGCTAAGAGTTTTTAGCAAGAATGGGTGTTGGACTTTATCAAATGCCTTTTCTGCATCAATGGACAAAATCAGGTGATTCTTGTCTTTTGTGTTATTTATGTGGTTAATCACATTAATTGTTTTTCTGATGTTGAACCAGCCTTGCATCCCCAGTATGAATCCCACTTGGTCATGATGGATTATTTTCTTGATATGTTGTTGTATTCTATTGGCAAGAATTTTGTTGAAGATTTTTGCAACTAGATTCATGAACGATATCCGTCTGTAGTTCTTCTTTGTTGTGTCTTTCCTTGGCTTTGGTATCAGGGTTATGCTGGCTTCATAGAATGTGTTTGGGAGTACTCCATCCATTTCTATACTGTGAAATAGTCTCAGTAGTATTGGAGATAACTCTTGTCTAAATGCTTGGTAGAATTCTGCAGTGAAGCCATCTGGGCCCGGGCTTTTTTTGGTTGGCAGTGTTTTGATGACGTTTTCAATCTCTTCCTTTGTGATGCGTTTATTAAGTTGTTCTGCTTCACATTGTGATAATTTGGGTAGGTGGTGTAAGTCAAGGAATTGGTCCATTTCCTCTAGGTTTTCAAATTTGTTACAGTACAGTCTTTCATAGTATTCTGTTATGATATTTGTTGCATCTGTGGTGACAACTCCCCTCTCACTTCTAATTTGGGTTATTTGTTTCCTTTCCTGCTTTTCTTTAGTAAGTTTAGCCAGTGGTTTGTCAATTTTGTTGATTTTTTCAAAAAACCAGCTTTTGGTCTTTTCAAGTTTTTCAATTGTTTTTCTATTCTCTAATTCGTTTAGCTCTGCTCTAATCTTTATGATCTGTTTTCTTCTGTTGCCTGATGGGTTCCTCTGTTGTGCTCTCTCTATGTGTTCAAGCTGTAGGGTTAGTTCCTTGATTTGGTTTCTTTCTTCTTTCCAGATGTGTGCATTTATGGAGATAAATAGGCCTCTGAGTACTGCATTGGCTGTATCCCATAGGTTCTGGTAGGAAGTGTTTTCCTTCTTGTTGGAATCCGTGAATTTGCTTATTTCATCCTTGATTTCCTCTATAACCCATGTGTTTTTGAGCAAGATGTTGTTCACTTTCCATGAGATTCGCTTTCTATCTACTTGTTTTCTGCTATTGATTTCAACTTTATGGCTTTATGATCTGAGAAGATGCTTTGCATTAATTCAGTGGTATGGATTTTGTTGAGAACTGCATTATATTCTAACACATGGTCAATTCTGGTGAATGTTCCATGTGCACTGGAGAAGAAGGTGTAGTTGTCTGCCGATGGGTGGAAATTTCAATATATATCAATGAGGTTTAGTTGGTTAATTGTGACAATGGGGTCTTCTGTATCATTACTGAGCTTTTGTCCACATGATCTGTCCAGTACTGAGAGTGGAGTGTTGAAGTCCCCCACTATTGTTGTGGAGTCATCTAACTCTTTTTTGAGTATAGTCAGTGTTTCTTCGATGTACTTATGTGCTTTGATATTAGGTGCATAAATATTTAACATAGTTAAGTCTTGCCTGTGTACTGAACTTTTCAGCAATAAATAGTGTCCATCTTTGTCCACGATGGTGGTTTTTACATTAAAATTGATTTTGTCTGATATTATAATTGCCACACCTGTTCTTCTCTGTTCATTGTTAACTTATATATACTCTTCCATCCTTTAATTTTCAGTTTGTTCCTATCTTTAGGTCTCAAGTAAGTTTCTTGCAGACAGCATATGGATGTATCATATCTTTTGATCCAAGATGTCACTCGATGTCTCTTTACTGGAGCATTCAGTCCATTCACATTCAGTGTAATTATTGACAGGTATGTATTCACTGCTGCCATTGTGATATGTTTATTTTTGTGTTGATGTTTTCTCTGTTGTTCTTACCAGTCTGTTCTGGGACATCATTTTTTGTGAGTTGATTTTTCACCTTTTTCAGAGCTGGTTTTGTAGTTGTTGAGACTCCTGTGTTACATTTCTTGAAATGGTATGATACATCTTTGTTGTACTTTACAGCTGCCCCTATGGTCCCCGTTAATAAACTACATATAAACCCAATTTTAATTACTACCAGTCTTGTCATCTTCCTCTCCATCTGGAAGAACTATAATGACTGTAGTACATCCCTCTTTTTAATATGATGGCACCATAGTTTTCATGATGATCACTGGATTGCTTCTTTCTGTATTAAAGCTGTGATTGATTTTGATGGCTTCCCTGAGTAGAGTTCTGAGTAGTGTGTCGTTCTAAAATATAAAATTAGTGGTTCTGTTCTTCTAAGCCAAAGCTAAGAACTTCTTTCACTATTTCTTGTAGTTTGGGTTTGGCTTTTACAAAGTCTCTGAGTTCTGTTTATCTGGGAATGTCTTAATTTCATTTTTGTATTTGAAAAATAGTTTTGCAGGATGTATAATTCTTGGTTGGAAGTTTTTCTCCTTCAAGGCTTTGAATGTATCATGCCACTGTCTCCGTGCCAGCATGGTTTCTGCTCTGAAATCTGATGAAAGCCTACAGGGTTTCCCTCTGAAAGTTAGCTTTGTTTTGAATTTTGCTGTCTTTAAGAGTTGCTGCTTATGTTTCATTTTGTTAAGCTTGACTATAATATGTCTTCAAATCTTTCTTTTGAGATTTATATTAGGTAGTGTACGATATGCTTTTGAGATGGCTGTATTCTCTTCCTTCATGATTTCTGGGAAGTTTTCTTTCAGCAGCTCAGCAATGATACTCTGTGTTCTCAGATGTCTCACCCTGTTCAGGGAGTCCAGTTAATCGAAGGTTGTTCCTCTTAATAGAGTCCCACATGCTTCTTAATATTTCTTCATTTTTCTTGTTTCTTTTTTATGATTTCCGCTCATAGACACTGGCATCAGTAACTCTGTCTCCCAAGTCAGAAATTCATTTTTCCTTTTGTTACATTGTGTTTTCTTGGCCTTGAATGGAAGTATGTATGTCTTTGATTTTGTTCTTGATCTGTTGGATTTCAGAGTACTGGTGTTCCATCAGATCAAACAGCTTGTTTAATGTCTCTTTTTGTTCTGTTGCATTTTGTATAAGGTCTAGAAGGGCTCTGTATATAATCATTTTGTACTCACTTTCTGATGCTTTCATCTGGAAAGTTTCTTCATCTGGAAAACTCCTTGCTTGCTTTGTTTGGGAGCCTTCTGAAGCCATGGGTGATTTCTTGTGTGTCACAAGTGTCTGTTGCTTTTTGGGTCCCATGTGAGTAAGTAGAGGCTTCAGTCCGTGAGAGCCAGGGCTAGCCAGGAGCGGGAATTGGTGAAAGAGAGGAGGTTTTTCGTTCAGTAGTATAAAGTCCATATTAACAGCCCTGTGTCATGTCCTGGGGCTGATTAGGTAATCAGAAGGCTCCATTTGATTGTCGATTCAGGTCTTGGCTTCCAGAGGGATATAGGGAGACGTGTGCATAGTCTACCATCTTGACTCCCTCCCCCTACTTCTTATAATATATCCTAGAGAAATAAGTGCTGTGACACAAACAGATATACAACAATGTTTGTTGCCTCACTGTCCACAGTAGCAATAAGATGAAATAGGCCCTCATTAACAGATGAATAAATAAACAAACCATAGTGTGGTGGTCAGGATTATGTCAACTTGGCTACTACCTATTTGGCTGCTGTATTAAGTGGCAGGGCGGGGTTTGTGGTGACTCCCTGCCCCTCGGCTCTCATCTCGTGACACTGGACTACGGCTGCTGATCGTTCACGTGGCCAGGAGCTCCTGCTCTCTGGTTCCAGCATCTGGTTCCGGGACTTGAGCTAGCAGCTGTTGGGCTCATCAGTCTTCACAGTTGGCACGTGAGAGCCCTGCTCCCTGACTCGCCAATCCTGCGCTCGCCAGCCTCTGCCCAGTCCTGCTCCCTGACCTGCCGATCCTGGGTTCTCCAGCCTCTATCACTTCATCTCGCCACCAGCTTGGAATCCACCGACCTCCAGCCTCTGTCACATCGTCTCGCCACCAGCTTGGGATCCACTGGCCTACACAACCGGTGATCTGCAACTCTGGTCTCTGACTTGCTGACCTTGGGTTCCTCAGCTTCCGTGGACACGTGAGACTTGTGCCAGAGCTTGGGACATTCAGCTTCTGTGATTACGTGAGCTGTTTCCTGTATTTGTATCTATCTATCTGTCTCTATATATATATATTATAAATCTTTCCTTGTACCTACACGTGTTACTGGTTTTGCTTCCCTAGAAAACCCAGCCTAAGACAATTTGGTACCAGGAGTGGGGTGCTGTGACACAAACAGATACACAACAATGTTTGTTGCCTCACTGTCCACAATAGCAATAAGATGAAATAGGCCCTCATTAACAGATGAATAAATAAACAAACCACGGTATAGGCATTTGCACAATGTAATACTATACAATGATAAGGAACAACGACGATTTTAGGAAATATATGATGGAATCACCTGAAAGACATGCTGAGTTAAATTAGTCAGATGTGAAAGGACAAATATTGTATGAGGCCACTGTTCTAAGGACTTAAGAAAAGTTTTCAGCACAGAAGAAAATCATTTTTGATGGTTGCAAGGGTGAGGAGGGAGTGAAAGGGGTATTCATAGACTACATAGTAGATAAGAATTGGGTTAGGTGAAATCTGTGACAGCATGAAGTATAAGGGAGGGCTAGCACAACTAGACTACACCAAAAGCTAAAATGTTTTCTAAATACAATCCAGCATTTTGAAGGACAGAATAGCAGGGACAGGGGTCTAAGGATCCCAGTTTCAGGGGACATCTAAGCTAACTGGCATAATGAAGTTTTGTTATGTTTTTAGAAAATGTTCTGCATACCATGAGTCAGATCCGACTCGACGGTACTTGACTTGGCTGGTTCTGCATACCACTTTGGTGAGCGGCTTCTGAGGTCTTGAAATTTAGCAAGCTGTCATCTAAACACTGTCAGTTGGTCCGAATTCACCTGGAGCTGAGAACTAAGTATTTAAGAAACAAGAGGAAAATATAAACCCAGAAGACAGAAAGTGGCATATGATCTAGAGGCTACTTCAGCATGGAACCAAAAAAGCTAGATGAAGCCCAGCCACTACCAGTGACTGTCTTGACAGGGAATCCAATGTAAAGGTCCTGATGTAGCAGGAAAAAAATGGCTGTGCAGAACTAGAACTCTGGTAAAAGACCACACCTGCTGGTCTGTCAGGCTGGTGGGTCCCCTTAGGACATGGCCCCCAGACTCTCTGTTATCCCAGAGCTGAAACCAGCAAAGCCGTCTCTTCAGGCAAAGACTGGACTGGACTACAAAGACATAGAGTGATGCTGGCAACGAATATGCTTCTTTGCTGAAATATATACTTGAGGCTGCCTGAGTAGCTCCTCTCTAGAAGCGAAATGAGAAGGTAGAACAGGATAGGAGTTGGTTGAATGGCTGTGGGAAGTAGACAGTGGAAAGGAAGAGTGTGCTCTCACAGGGGCGAGGGGGAAGAGTATTTAGAGCAGCATAGTGGCGTGTGTTCTGTTTTTACATGCCAGATAGAGTTGGGTTGTAGACTTTTACTTGAAGCACAATAAAATATTTTTTTTTTAAAAGAAGTCTTTTGTAGCAGATTTGCTCAATGCAACATGTCATTTGATTTCTCAACTGTTTCTTCCATGGGCATTGACTGTGGATTCAAGTAAAATAAAATCCTTGATAACGTCAAACTTCTTTCTGTTTATCACAATGTTACTTACTGGTCCAGTTGTGAGAATCTTTTTTCTTGATGTTCAGGTGTAATCCACATTGAAGGTTGTGGTCTTTGGTCTTCATCAGTGTTTCAAGTCCTCTTCAATGTCAGCAAGCAAGGTTGTATTACCTAGATAACTCAGATTGTTAATGTCTTCCTCCAATCTTAACACCTTGTTCTTCTTCATATAGTCAAATTTCTTGGATCATTTGCTTAACATAGTTTGAATAAGTATGTTAAAAAGATACAACTCTGATGCATGCCATTCCTGACTTTCAACCACACAGTACGAGAGAGAGAGAAACAGAGAGACAGAGAGACAGGGTTATCTCAAGAAAATAGCTTACGTCGTTGTAGGGGCTGGCAAATCCCAGGCTGGAGGTTTCTCCTGACTGGCAGCTACAGGGGCTAACAAACTCAGAATTGGCAGATCAGATGACGGCTTGCTTGTTCACAGGCTATGGAGGCTGATGAATCCAAGACTAGCAGGTAAGATGACAGGCTACTGGCTCACAAGCTGCAAAGGCTGATGTATATTAAGGTTAACAGGAAAGACAGCAGGCTGCTACCTGGAGCTCAGAAGATGTCAAGGTGGATGCAGGATCCACAGCAAGTAAATAAGTTTTGCCATCAGGTCCATATATATGAAGTCTGACAAGTCCATGAACTTAGTTGTTCTAAGTGCTACATACCTCATTGCTAAATATCACTACAGTCACCTTTGAAGTACTCCTCTTGGGAAGTTATACACCGATGCCAGTACCTAGTCCACCCTTCAAAGTAATTTTGGAACTCCTTCTGGAATGGCGATTTCTGACAGTGGCAAGGTGGCAATTTTGCAAACTTAATTGTATAGTTGTCTGTGAGGGAGTTGTTAGCCAGTAAACAAATAACTGTATTGGAACACCCTGCCTAGTGGTCTGGCCCCAATGACTTTTTTCCTTACCTGAAGATAAAGGAAATATTGAAAGTAAGACATTTTTATGACATTCAGGACATCAAGGGTTATACAATAACAGCTCTGATGGCCATTTCAGAAAGAGTTCCAAAACTGCTTTGAAGGGTGGACTAGACACTGACATCGGTGCATAGCTTCCCAAGGGGCATACTGCGAAGGTGACTGTAGTGATATTCAGCAATGAGGTATGTAGCATTTTTTTTTCTAGGATGAGTTTGCAAACTTAACTGGCAGTCCTCATACACACACACACACACACGTATACATGTAAAACAAGAAAGAAATACTCATAAAAACTACACTCTTGTTTTCTGCAACTGGTGATGTGGTCATAGCTAGTATTTAAAACTATCTTCCTCTACAAAGCCCATATTCCCTCTGCCCTCAGCTTGTGGCAGTTTTTTGCCTGGTAGTGTGACCAAAAGCTTCATTCCTGAAAAATCTGGGTCATTCAAATTCGTGTTGGAACGGGGTTTCTATAGTTTTTCACTTACTTTGATCTCAGAGCACAGTAGTGTTAAGAGACACCCTAAGAGATCTCCTGCATTCCATAAATACTCTTTTTTACATCCATAATGCAACGTCAATTTGATTTTCCTTTGATGGTTTTCTAAGGGTCAGTATCTTAGTCATCTAGTACTACTGTAACAGAAATACCATAAGCAGATGGCTTTAATAAACAAAAGTTTATCCTTTCACATTCTAGTAGGCAAGAAGTCCAATTTTAGGGTGTCAGCTCTAGGGGAAGGCTTTCTTTGTTGGCTCTGGAAGAAGCTTTTTGTCATTAAACTTCCCCTGGACCAGAAGCTTCTCTGTGCAGGAATTCCTGGTCCAAAGCATGTGCTCTGATCTCCCAGCACTGCTGTTTTTGTGTACGGTATGAGTTCCTCTTATCCTTGTGGTGGCTTGTCTCTAATACAAGAGACTGGCTGAAGACCCAATCTAATCTTGTAGATTGAGTCCTGCCTCAACGTAACTGCCAATTATCTCACCTCGTTAAGATTATAGAAGTAGGATTTACAACACATGGAAAAATCACATCAGCTGACAAAATGGTGAACAATCTCACAATACTGGGACTCATGCCAGCCAGCCAAGTGCCATCGACCCAAATTTTCACATATATATTTTGAGACACAATTAAATCCATGACAGTCAGTCACATCAGTCAACAAGGCAACTCCTTTCTTTGTCTGTTGACCCAGAAGCATGAGGAGCACAAAGTGACCATGTGGTATTCTTAACTTCCAGTTCAGTGGAACAAGTGTTGTGTCTGCTAATAGAAGTATTCCTTCCTTTGGAAATAAGACTACAAGATACAAGGAGCATAAGGACAGGAGGAAAAAAATTTCGAGTGGGTCACTAGGGGTAATAGTGAGTAGTGTCACTTCAATTTCCTCCCCTTGATTCTTGGAACCCTCAGTCCTGTCTATGGGAGAAATAGTACCACATATTTGATACTTGTTTAAAGCTTGTGTACAGTCTTCCAGAGAACATTGAAGAAACTCTGGTGGCATAGTGGTTAAGTTCTACTGCTGCTAACTGAAGGACTGGCAGTACAAATCCACCAGGCACTCCCTGGAAATTCTATGGGGCAGCTCTACTCTGTTTTCCACTGTTGCTTTGAGTCAACATTGACTCAATGGCATGGGCTTTTGGTTTTTTGGAGAACATTACTTAAACCCTGAAAAATGTTGCCACCTAGCTGATGCTGTAATTGTGTCTTTGGAAGGCTGTTCCATCTTTCTATCAAGCCAGCTGCTAGAGGGTGAGGGGAACATGGTAAGAACATTGAATTCCACAATCATGGATCCACTGTTGTACTTCATTTGCTGTGAGGTGAGTGCCATGATCCAAGGTGATACTGTGTGAGACACCATGATGGTGGATAAGATGTTCTGCAAGTCCATGGATGGTTGTTTTGGCACAACAGTGCATGCAGAGAAAGCAAATCCATATCCAGAATAAATATCTATCTCAGTAAGAATGGAAATCTGCCCTTTCCATGATGGAAGTGGTCCCATGTAATCAAATTGCAACCAGATGGCTAGGCAATTTACCTCAAGGAATAATGCTATATTGGGTACCCAGTGATAGTCTTCTGCTGCATCATTGGGCATTCATCAGTAACTGTAGCCAAGTCACTCTTGATGAGTAGAAGTCCATGTTGCTGAGCCCATATATGATCTCTTACTGCCATAGTCACTTTGTTCATGAGCCCACTGGGCAGTGACTGGAGTGGCTGGGGAAAAAGGATGACTGGTTTCTACATAATGTATCATTCTGTCTACTTGATTGTTAAAATTCTCCTCCACTGAGGTCACTCTTTGGTGAGCATTCACATGAGACACAAATATCTTCACTTCTTTGTCCTATTCAGACAAGTCTATTAACATATCTCTTCCCTATACCTCCTTGCTGCTGATTTTCTAATTATGTTCCTTCCAAATTCTCAACCCTTTAGTCAAATCTTTTGCTACAGCCCATGAATTGGTACACAATCACACATCTAGGCAATTCTCCTTCCAAGCAAAGTGAACAATTAGATGTGCTGCATATTGCACAGGATCATTGGTAAACCAGGCACAAGTTTTCTCTTCCTCAATCAAGTGATCATAAGGAACTCCCCATGAGATCAGAGGTGCAGACTGGAAGAGGACAGGTAATGTGACAGTAGTGTAGGCCATGGGCATTTGGGCCACTTCCTCATGCAACTTACTTGTGCCTTCATGTCCTTCTCAAGCCCTATCTCATATATACCACTTTCATGTATTGATGGAGTGCTGTTGTGCATGTACAACTTTACAGCTCTGTAGGTCAGACCATGCCCCATTCATAATGGGTATCCCAGGCCACATCACGACTTAGGGACCTATGGTTAAGTGTTCAGTCTCTGCTGAGGACTAGTGACAAGCCAGAAGATGTTTCTCAAAAGGAGAGTAGTTAGAAGCACAGAATGGCAGAGCTTAAACCTAAAGATTTGCTCTATAATTCACCAATATGGGCCTTCAAAAGACTCTGTCTGCCACTGACTCTTTAAAACCATTGGATCAGCCAAATTATGTGGCCCAAGTGACAGCGTCACTTACTTTGAAGCCTAAACCTGTTGAAGAGCCTTCTCTTGTTTTGCGACCTACTCAAAACTAGCATTTTGAGTTATTTGATAAATAGGCCAGAGTAGCATACCCAGATGAGGGGTATGCTGCCTCCAAAATTCAAAGAGAACCACCATATATTTTTACCTCCTTTTCATTCACGGGATGGATCAGTTGTTAACAACTTATTCTTTATTTTAGGAGGAATCTCTCAACAAGCCCCACATCTCTGGACTCCCAGAAATTTCACTGATGTTGAAGATGCTTGAATTTTTGTGGAATTAATGTCCCACCCTCTAGCATGCACATATCTTACTAATAAGCCCAGAATCCTTGACATTTCCTCTTTACTACATCCAATCAGCATATTATCAGCACAGGAATGTTGATTAGGCTGAGTTTATGGATGCGGGTCCACTAGGCACAGATTCTTCATTCAGAAAGTTAAGAAAGGATCTAATAATTTATTTTGTTCGTTCACTGAAATGTGAGATGCATGGTGGTCTACACTAAAGTAAGTGTACCTACTTCAGTGTACCAATCAAGTTGATGCACCAGACTTGCCTTTGTATACTATAAAACAAAATATCCAAAGGCTGAGGAGAATTGGCATGTTAAAGTAGATTTATTAAACTAGACCCATGGACACAAACATAAGATACTCAGAGGGCACACTTTTTTACAACAGGGAGTAACAAGTTTGTGAAGGCAACCCAAGCATCCTTAAAGATTGTGGTGACTGCCATTTTATGCAAGCCATATTTGTCAGTGGGAATTGCCCTACCTGAATTAAGACATCTAATTATAATGGGACTGATTGGACCTCGTGGTGGTAGGGACCAAGTGGCAGCATTCAATTGACAAAGACAAGGTCCGTGTGGTTACCATAAATGGACAGCAGAGTCAAAGTAACAATCAGAATAGTCTGACTTGTATGGATTTATGGCATTGGCTACTTAGTTGTGGAATCCCTAGGAATGAAAAAGATGGACGATTTACTAAATATTTACTTAATTTGTACCACCAGAAGAATTCTAGATCAAGTAAACTGCATTCTAACTCTATTTATCAGGATAGTGTCACAGCCCCTCAACCAATTCCTAGGTTTGAGAGGGCTTTAAAGATTCACAACACATTGAATGAAAGGGAGGCCAGGTTCTCTTAAAGAAGGACTCCACTACACTGTCAAAAATGTATACTGTTAATCTTTCTCCTAGCCTTTCCCAAGCAGATTTTATGGCCTCTTATGATAGTGACTGTTCTTTAGAGAAAAGGAAGTAATTAGACATTCCGGGGATTACTGGATACTGGCTCAGAACTGACACTAACTACAAGGGACCTAAAACATCAGTGCAACTCACCAGTCATAGTGGGAGCATATGGGAGTCAGGTTACTAATTGAATCTTAGCTCAGATTCATCTCCTAGTGAGTCCCTGAACCCATCCCATAGTGATTTCCTTGGTTCCATATGCATAATTGAAATATATACTCTAACATGTAAATTCTCCTAAGCTTTGGATATCTTATTTTATAGTATATGAAGGCAGTCTGGTACCTCAACTTGATTTAGTGTAGGCCACCATACATTCCATGTTTCAGTGAACCAACAAAATAAGCTATCAGATCCTTTCCTAACTTCTTGAATGAAGAATATATGCTTAGTGTGCCCATATCAATAAATTCAGCCCAATTCAATATTATGTTCCTTGTACCATTATCCCAAACCCTTAATAGCCATTCCCACACATATTGCCCAGGTTTTCATTTGTTCTTATTAGAAAAATCTATCAGTTCTTTTATTTTTTCTTAATTTTTTTGGTTGTTGTTGAATATACAGAGCAAAACACATACCGATTCAACAGTTTCTACATGCACAATTTAGTAACATTGATTACATTCTTTGAGTTCTACAACTATTCTCATCATCCCTTTCTGAGTTGGTCCTCCATCATTAACATAAACTTAAAGCCCCCACTAAGTTCCTACCTAATCTTTCAATTGCTGTTGTTTACTTGATCTCATAGAAACCAAAAAACCTAAACCTGTCACTGTTGAGTCAATTCAAACTCATAGCAACCCTATATAGATAGTTCTTAAAAGAGCATTATGTCCAAGGCAGACCTTTTTTTACTAGTTAAGCTAAACTACTGTTCAATTTTAAGATTGTTTTCAGGGATATTTTGATTTTAAAGTTTGTGGATTACCTAAGAGCAATAGTTTCAAGGGTTCGTCCAACCTCCATGGCTCCAGAAAGTCTATAGTCCATGAAAATTTGAAGTTCTTTTCTGCATTTTCCCCTTTTGGTCAGATTTCTCCTATGGAATCTTTGATTAAAGTGTTTAATAATTGTAGCTAGGCACTATTCAGTTCTCGCGGTCTCGTGGCAAAAGAGGCAGTGGTTCATGGAAGCAATTAGCTGCTCTTGTTCTTGACTTTCCTTCTTCCTCTGTTGCTTTAGGTGAATAATGATCAGTTCTTGTGCCTTACCTGTTCTTTGCAGTGTAGCATACCTCTTACTGGATGACACCTTTATACTTCACCTTTTGGCGTTCACTGGACTTCAGTCTAGTCACAAGTACAGAAGCAAGAATGGATGGCAGAAGTGGCCCTGGCAGCATTCAGCAACATTTCAGGCTATGCCCCAGGAAACTCCTTAGTTGCCATCTCAGGTGATGTCTCAGATAGACTTGTCAAGCACAGCTGGGTTAATCGCATCAGATAGGGATGGAAGGGCTAATGGTTTTACTGGGAGTGTGGCTTAGCAGATGGTGTTGTGACCTCTTCAGATAAAATGAGGAGGGTTTGGTTCTATTGGTAAGAGTGATTTAACATTAAGGGCTCAGTGTCCCCAGCTTCCTGATTATCTGCCCGTATGTCCCCATCCCGCATTTCAGGGCCCCATTTCTTCCCAATTAATGTCTTCACCTTAACTTCAGACACCATTTAAGGTTAGGAATTCAGTTGGTGTTGTAATTCAGTCACTTTTACAATAAAACTCTAGGTTTAGTTTCTGGCAGTATCGGCTTTGTTGTCACAATAAATAAGGCTTTCTTTCAAGGCACAAATGGCATTTTTCAGGTCTTAATACAGCACTCCCTGAACTCATCTTTCTTTCACATTTTGTCTAGAAAAAGCAGGCCCAACCAATCAGCCTCCCCATACTTCTCATTCTGACAAAACTGTAGAAAAGTATAAAACATGCTGTCATTCAGAGCCTTGCTTTTCACCAATATTTTATTTATTTCTGGTGATATTTTGTGTATTAACATTGCCACCTCACGCCATGGATTAGGAGCACCCCACTTAGTAATGGAGGCAGAATCATCAGTACCTTTAAGACTGGAGGCTTCTTCTGTCACATGTAGCTTCAAGGGCTGATGAACCCAAGATCAGCAGGTCAGATGGCAGGCCACTGGCTCACAGGCTGCAAAAGGTGGTTAATCCCCAAATCTGCAGGTAGGGCAGCATGTCACTGGCTCAGGTCACAAGAACCGAGCTCAGAAGATGAGCAGCTGAATACAGGATCCAGAGCAAGCAAGCAAGATTTGCTTGAGTGTCCATATTTATACAGGATGCAGGCCACACCCCCAAGAAAACTCCCCTCACAGTTGATTGGCTGCTTACATCAGATCACATCACAAAGGATGACTACATTATTACATAACTGCCTAGTTACATCATTGCATGACTACCAAACCACTGAAAATCATTTCCCAGCCAAGTTGCCACACAAACATCAAGATGAAAGTGATTCTTACCCAAGGAGGCTGCACATCTTCCCAGTCTGTACCAGGTGAGGAGTGTATCTCACTGTTTTGGTGATTTCTACTAGGCCCCTCCAGGTCAGGATACTTGTATCTGTCTACTTGCCCCTCTTCTTCTTTTCTTTCCTCTACAGTTCCACATCACCAACCCCAGAAGTCCTCCTTACTGCCTAGACAGACAAGAATGTTTTACATTCTAGACTGAGTTTTCTTCACTCATGGATTTTAGGAAAACTCTGTACTTTGCATTGAATACACTAGGAAGCTTTCAGTGTTTGAAAAACTTTTTCATTGTTGCTAAAGCCCCACTCTTAAGATAATTGTCTAACTGGGATTTCTAAGAGTTTTGTGATAAGGTTGCCTCCTTTATAAAATGTTGACACCTATGGGCATGCCCTCAGAGTATTGTTCTTAAATAGATAAAATAAAGACCATGGGATTTCAAAGGAAGCCAACTAGAGTGAAATATACTTATCAAAATACAAATTCGTGATAGAATAATATCGGTGCTTCTTTACTAAATCACTAGATTACAAGATCTAATGGCTGCCATAATTAGTAATGAGGGTAAGTGACATTTGGAGATAGCTACACTAATATTAATGTGATAGTAAAACGTCCGTGATTTCTGTTGATAGTAAAGTTACAGGTATAGCTAAAGCTATTGTAGTATGTTGCCTATAACCACAATGAAAGTGAAGGCTGGTTTCTGATGAGATTAATGAAAATGTACTTTATCATTTGTATACTTTGTTTAACTGTTGCTCCAATGTTTTTTGAAAAATAGCTATGTACTGACTGAAAAGCAAAACTTAATCTGACAGTGAAAGTCAAGAAATGGCTTGTTACAGCTGATATCTACTCTTTCCTGAGGAGTGGAAACCTGTAGATTGAGTGAACTCCAGTGTTTTAGTTATCTAGTGCAGCTATAACAGAAATACCACAAGAGCATAGTCTTAACAAAGAGCAGTTTATTCTCTCACAGTATAATAGGTTAGAAGCCTGAATTTAGGGAACCAGTTCCAGGGGAAATCTTTCTCTTTCTGTTAGCTCTAGAAGAAATTCCTTGTCATCAGTCTTCCCTTGATCTGGGAGCATCTCAGTGCAGGAATCTCAGGTCCAAAGGACACATTCTGCTCCCGTCACTGCTTTCTTAGTGGTATGAGGTCCCTGTGTCTTTCTACTTGCTTCCCTCTTTTGTATCTCAAAAGAGATTCACTTAAGACGCTAATCTTGTAGATGTCCTCAATATAACTGCCACTAATACATCTCAATACATCATAGTGATAGAATTTACAACAAGTAGGATGATCACATCAGATGACAAAATGGTAGACAATCGTACAGTACTGGAAATCATGACCTAGCCAAGGTGACAGATATTTTGGAGGCACAATTCAATTCATGACAGAGTAAGACTTGCAGGGAATAAAAGTCAGTTGAATGGTTTTAAAATGATTATGGTTATTACACTAGTCACTGACAATGATTTATTTTCCTATCTGTCTCTTCCACTAGGCTATAAGACTCTTAAGAGCAGAGATGTGTCTTAGTCATCCTTGTCTGTGTCTTAGTTATTCTTACCTCTTAGAAGCTACCCTGACACATGGAAAGTACTCAAGAATTGCTTCACGAATGAATGAGCAAATGAATTAGCCTTGCAGGCAAATATGTAGGACGTGGTAGCCTTTGTGCCATTCGCGGTTCAGCTCTTCTCACCTTCAAAGCCTTGACTATTCATCTCTGCTCCAACGTCCTCTAATCCTCAGCTTTTAGTTCCTCTTTCTTTCAACATGCATGCAGACACACACACATCGCAGTAGGATGAGTCACTTAACCAACAGCAACTGCCAAAAAACACTGGCACCCCCGTTCAGGCAATAAATGATTAAGAGGATCCTACGATGTACTCTGGGTGACACATAGGTCCTCTGGTTGGTGCAAAAGGTTTGTGCTTGACTGCTGAAGTCCAATGGAACTCACCCAGTGACACTACAGAAGAAAGGACTGGTGATTTGCTTCTATAAAGATTATAGCCAAGAAAACCCCATGGAGCAGTGCTACTCTGACAGCTCATGGCAAGGGAGACATTGACTCAACAGCAACATCTTTGCTTCTTGTTAATATTGAGTGCCAGGCGTTAAATTCAGAGCTGAGAATTCAGAGGTAAGTAACACAAACATGGCTGATGCTTCTCTGCCTTGGCATTTACATTCAGCAGCAGTGCCCTTTGAATTGTGTTTTGCATCCCCTTGGGTTCTTTTTTTTTTCTTTTCTTTTTTATTATGACTAAGTAAAAATGTACCTTCCCATATAAATTTACATACCCACCTATATGCAGCTTCCACTGCTCTCCCTGTCCGGTGACAGCACACTATTCCTCTCTGCTCCATACATGTCTCAGCCTCCCAACAGTCTCCTTTCCCCTCCTCTCCACCCACTCCGGTTCTTGGAAAGTCCTCAGAGGCTGATAGGGAAGAAAAATTGTCAGAGGTCTAGGTACTGTTCACTACTTTTTCCAGAATAACTATATCATTTGTCTATTTTATATACTGAGTTTCACTTTTAAAAAAGTTTCATGGCTAAGAAATGGTTGAAAACTACTGCCCTTGTAGAAGACCCTGTGATGGCAGTGGCTTTATGATCTCTCAGTACACTTTTGTGAAATGACAAAGGACAACCTTATATGTCCTGGTCCTTGTATTTAGCCCAAATGAAGAAAAGTTCCTGTCATTCTTCAAGTCTTCAGGGAAAGAGATTCTACAAGGCAAAGTCTCCGTCAACTTGGATATTTGGGAGTCGATATCTTTAGACCCTTAAAAGAGGGTAGGGGAAAGGAGCTAAAGAAAAGGAGCTGTGTAGGCTTTGTCCCTAGTGGTAGGCCCCAGCCACAAGGCCTACAGGCAAGAGGTGTGGATTTTTTAGAGAATGGAATTTCCCGAGTGGGCATGCCACAGACTCCAAGCTGATGCCTTCTGTCTGGCACCCTGCTTCCTTTCTTTGCCTTTATAAGTGAGATGACAGAGAGAATCAGGAATGCAACATTTCCAAGGCCAAAATGTGGTCAATTCCACTGATGGCTGAAAATCAAGATCCAAGTGTTTAACACAGACTGGTGCTCTTTTTAGACTGCCTTGTTTAGATGGGGAGTGAAATTGCATTAGAAAAAAAATACGGGGCTTGTGGAGACCATGTTTGCAAACATATGAGGCACATGGTGGGAAAACATTTTCCCCATGAATTTTGTTCTCCAGAATTCCACAACTTTGTTTGCTCTTAAAGGCAAATGTAGAAATAAAGAATAGATTTTCACTGGTTAAGACACCACCTTCCTTCCCTTGCCACCCCACCCGAAGCCTTGGAAAAGGTCAGACAGTGTTGGTGACCTATTCTGAATGGTTCACAGAGATTGAAAGCCCTCTGGAGCATAAATATACTGACACACATGGGGTCACGATGAGTCAGAGTTGACTTGATGGCAGCTGGTATTGGTAGTTTTATGCTCAACTGAGAGACTGAAGATTTATATTAAATAACTGATTTTCTCCAGTCACCTACTGCTTCAAAGCTTATACACGTTCCAGGAAAAGACACAGTATTAGGAAGTGAGACAGGAGAGGTCCAGAGATTGCCACGATGGTTACAGAACATATTCACAGCAATTTGCCTCCAGACTTCACCCTGTGAATTTAGTCAGACTGTGGCCAAGTAGTTATTACCCAAATTTGTTTCTGGTCCTCAAGTGGCATTCTGCACTGATGCTTTTCCAACTGTCAGTGGCCTGGTTCCTGGCTGACTTTGGTTCTCACAGGCATCTGGTCTATACAAAAACTCAGGTCTTGGCTTTACCCAGAAGCTGGAGTATTTGTAGCATTGTCTCAAGAATAGGAATCCTGCTTAAGGTCCACATATATCTTCTCCTTTAGCTAAAGTCTGTCCCAAGAGTCTCCTTGCTTCAGGGTCCCTTTTCCTCTTTCTCCTTCACTTTCTATTGTTTCTTTTAAAATATTTTATCGCCTTTAAGGTAAGAGCTTACACAACAAATCAGGTTCCCATTTAACAGTTTGTACACAGTTCATTCAGTGATATTGGTTACATTTTCACAATGTGTCATTATTCTCATTCATTCTACTCTGGTTGTACCATTTCCATACTATAGTTTCTCTGCCACCTTACATTCTCATCTTTGCTTTAGGGTAATTTTTGGTCAATTGGTCTCCTATAGTTTGTTCATTTATTTATTTTTTTAAAGAAGCTTATTATTCATGGGTGATTTCTTTATTTTGAGAAATAATCTGTAATTTAGTTGACAGGTGACTTCAAGGGATAATTTCTGTTGAAGGTTTGAAAGCTTATTTTAGGGTAATAGTCTCTGGGATTCTAGTTTTAACTTGTCCAGTAAGAAGGGACTTATTAAGAATTTGAGTTCTATTTCACATTTATCTCTCATAAGGGTCAATCTAGTGTAGCTCTGATCAGAATGGTCAGTCACTACTGACCTGGCACCATATAGTTCTTCTGGTCTCAAGGAAGATGAGGCCATGGTTCATGCTGACTATTAGTCCTGTAGTGTACTTTCTTCTTTATTTTCTGTCTTAGATGGCCTCTCCCAAACTTTTAAGACTACAGATACTATTCATCACATCGGAGTGTAGATCATATACTTTACACATTATATGCTATCAAATTAACTGCGTTGTCCCACAAACTATGGTCCTAAGTCTTCAGACTTTGAAAAGAAGGTGTTGTATGCTTACATCTAAGAAGTATCTATACTTGTGTCCCATATGTGGCTTGTTTACATATGTAGATATACATCCATATACACATATACCTGCGTGAACATATGCCTTTATAGATACTTCTGTCTCTGCATACATATGTATTCACACATTCATATTCACATACTCATATGCCTATATACATAAGTCCTAATATGTTTTCTGTTGTTGGTGTTGTTTCCAAATTATATTTGTTATATCCTTTACTAAAGACATCCTTTTTTTCTTGTGTACTACATAGTGACTTCATTTACTTTGGCCAGACTGTGTGCACTTCACCTATATTCAATGCTACCTTTACCCTCACCCAAACTGACAATCTCCACTGTCGTGAAAGTGCTTCTTCTCACCTGTCTCTGGTAACAACCAATGATAGCTGGCCTCTCTCTCTCTTTCTCTCTCTCTCCTGTCTTATAAAAGTGTGATCACACAATATTTGTCATTTTGTGGTTGATTTATTTTACTCAACATAATGTTCTCCAGATTCATCTATGTTACACAGTGTTTCAAGAACTCATCATTACTCTTTATGTCTATGTAGCATTTCATTGTATGTATTAGATTTTGTTTATCCATTCATTTGTTGATGAACACAGGTTGTTTCTACATTTTTACTACTGTGAATAATACTGCAGTGAACATAGATGTGCATATGTCTATTTGTATCGTTGCTATTAGATCTCTAGGATATATATCTAGAAGTGGGCTTACTGAATTATAAGGTATTTGTGTTTCTAGCCCTTTGAGGAAGCATCATACCGTTTTCTGTTAACAGAGGTTCCATTTTACTATCCCACCAGCAATGGGTAAGTATTCCAGTCTCCCCACAACCTTGCCAGAATTTTTTATAAATCAGTACCATTTTAGCTGGAGTGAGATGGTATCTCACTGAATTTTAATTTATGACTCTAATGGCTAATAATTACAAGCATCTTTTCATGTGTTTGTTGGTTACTTGAGTATGCTCTTTGGTGACATATCTTTCATGTCTCTTACCCATTTTTTTAATTGAATTGTTTGTATTTTCACTGCTGAGTTGCGAAGTCTTCTATGTGATTTAGAGATTATACCCTTATTGAATAAGTCATTCTCTGAAGACTTGTTCTCTGTCTGTAAAAGTTCTCGTTTCACTCCTCAGATAAAGTCTTTTGATGAGCATACATATTTAACTTTTAGAAGATCCAAGTTACCTAATTTGTCTTCTGTTGTTGGTGCATGTTTAGCTGTGTTCGATAATCTATTTCTACAAAATTTAAGTCCCATGATTTTTCCTTATTTTATCTTCCAGAAGCTTCATAGTTTTAGCTTTAATATTTAGGCTTTTGATCCTGCTTTTTTTGAGAGGAAGAAGAGTTTGTTTTACTTGTTGTTTGTAGAAAGTTTTGAATTCATGAAGTTGTCCATTAAATCAGTGTTGACCTATAAAAGTACCTTCCTAGTTGTTGAATTATATGTAAAATAGCTAGCATTTATTCAGCATTGTGACTCAGGGATATGAAAATAGGCAGTCTTCAGATTTAAAGTCAAGTTCTGTTTCTAAGTTTGTCTGTAAGTCCAATTTGTATGTGTGTTAAAATATTTAGGTACAGTTCTTATCTAGACAGTCAAAAGTTTGATTTAGTGTAAAGTGCATCTTTTTTTTTAATTTTTATTTTTATTTAACATAACTGAGTGAAAATGTACATTCACATATAAATTTACATGCCCCCCTATATGCAGCTTCCACTGCTCTCCCTGTCCGGTGACAGCACACTATTCCTCTCTGCTCCATACATGTCTCATCCTCCCAACAGTCTCCTTTCCTCTCCTCTCCGTCCACTCCCCTTCTTCCAGCCAGAGGTCAGCAAGATGATATCCCATAGATGTATAGAACCATAAAGTGCTTCCAATATATGTTTATTCTGCATTGCCAAGTCCAATCCATTCCTGTCCAAAGAGTGGACCTTTGTTATAATTTATGGGAAAGGGCAGCATCAGGGCAGGGGGCCTTGCTCTCAGAGGAACCCCAAAACCGCTGGACCATCAATTGAGGTCTTTTAGTGGAGATCTCAGGATGCACCGCTTTTTATTCTTGTGTTGCCAGTGAGGCTCCTCTCTGTGAGCTCCGTCGCGGCTATCACTGCTGGTGGCCGGGCACCATCTGGTTCTTCCGGTCCCAAGTCGATGTAGGCACCCACTCTTGTGGGTCTCTCTGTCTTCTCAGTTGTCTTTACCGCATGCCATTTTGGCCCTCAGTGAGCATCCGTTCCTGCTGTGTTGGGACCATTTACTGTGTCCTCGGATGGCAGCTTGCAGCTTTTAAGACCCCAGAAGCCACTCACCAATGTGGGGTGTAGAGAGCTCTCTTAGCAAAACGCTAGTTGTGCCAATTGGCATGGAATTCGCCTAACAGCATCGTCCCCCGCCCCCCGCCCCAGCTACTCTATCCTTGCAGTATTGAGTTAAGATGGAAGGAGTACTCAAGTTATGCTGAAGTCCACTTAATGTTGTTCTTGTTCCTAATGGGTGCTGTCACTGCTTTCTCCCAACTAGATTTCTAGTAACTATCTAAACTAAACCCTCCCCACCTCGCCCTCTGTCCCTCCTCTCCCTTGCAGCTGTCAAAGAGTCTTTTCTTCTATACACAAGTCTGTTTTTGAGATCTTATCATAGAGGTCTCATACAGTATTTGTCCCTTTGTCGCTGACTACTTTCATTCAACATAATTCTTCCAGTTGAAACCAGGTTAGGAGATGTTTCCTGGAATCATCGTTATTCTTTATCATTGCCTAGTGCTCCATTGAGTATATGTACCACAGTTTACCTACCCATTCTTCTATTGTTGGGCATCTGGGTTGATTCCATCTTTTTGCTATCATGGACTGTGCTGCGATAAACATTCTGGTGCATGTGTCCGTTGGTGTGAAAGGCCTTGAATCTGTAGGATATATTCCAAGTAGTGGAATTACTGGGTCAAATGGTATATAAATATCCATTTTTTTAAGGAAGCACCAGATTGCCTTCCAAAGAGGCTGGACCATTTTGCAACTCCACCAACAGTGTAGGAGGGTTCCACTTTCTCCACAGCCTCTTCAGCATTTGTTGTTTTGTGTTTTCTGGATCATGGCCAATCTTGTTGGGGTGAGATGGTATCTCATTGTTGTCTTGATTTGAATTTCTTTAATAACTAAAGATTGTGAACATGTCCGCATGTGTTTTTTGGCTGCCTGGATCTCCTCTTTAGTGAAGTGTCTGTCCATCTCCTTTGCCCATCGCTTAACTGGATGGTTTATCTTCTTCTTGTTGATATTTTGTAGTATCTTATAGATTATGGAGATCAGGCTTCAGTCTGACAT
This sequence comes from Heterohyrax brucei, assembly GCA_028571685.1. Lineage (NCBI taxonomy): Eukaryota > Metazoa > Chordata > Mammalia > Hyracoidea > Procaviidae > Heterohyrax > Heterohyrax brucei. Next base: position 148,944,121 of record CM053166.1, read on the forward strand.
AGAGTTGCCAAATATTTTTTCCCATTCTGTGGGTGTTCTTTTAATTCTGTTAATAAAGTCTTTCGATGAGCAAAAGTGTTTGATTCTTAATAGTTCCCATTTATCTATTTTCTCTTCTGTTGATTGAGGTTTCTTTGACAGATTTTGGAGTCTGTCCTCTTTGTGTATTAAAACTTCCATTGTTGTTCCTACCTTTTCTTGGATGAGCTTTATCGTTTTAGGTTTGATATTTAGGTCTTTTATCCAGTTGGAGTTGGTTTTTGTATAAGGTGCAAGATATGAATCTTGATTCAGTTTATTGCAGATGGATAACCAATTTTGCCAGCACCATTTGTTGAAGATACTGTTTTTACCCCAGTTTAATGTCTTAAGGCCTTTGTCGAATATCAACTGTTCATAGGCAGATGGTGTCATCTCTGGGGTCTCAATTCTGTTCCATTGATTGATCTGTCTGTTCTTGTACCAGTACCAGGCTGTTTTGACCACTGTGGTGGTGTAGTATGTTCTAAGGTCGGGTAATGAGAGGCCTCCCAGTGTGTTCTTCTTCTTTAGTAGTACCTTACTTATCTGGGGCTTCTTCCCTTTCCAAACAAAATTGGTGATTTGTTTCTCCATCTCATTAAAAAATGATGCTGGAACTTGTATTGGGATTGCATTATATAAATAAATTGCTTTGGGAAAAATAGACATTTTCAGAATGTTAAGTCTTCCTATCCATGAGCAGGGTAAGTTTTTTCATTTATCTAAGTCTCTCTTAGTTTCTTCTAGTAAGGGCTTGTAGTTCTCTTTGTAAAGGTCTGTTGTTTCTCTAGAGTGCATCTTTCTATGAATAAAAACACCAGAGAAACACTTTCAGATACACTAAAACATCTTTAACATAATACAGTAATAATAATAGTGTTGAATGTGTCATAAAGTAACACTCAGAGACTACCTGTACAATTTTGAATAATTTTAATTTTTCTTATTTTGCAGTTATTTTTCTTTTTTCTGCATTTTAAAAATTGTACTTTAGCAAACTAGCTTTTCATTAAGCAATTAATATGCACACCATTCTGTGGCACTGGTTGCCAATGCCAAGGCAGGTCAACTCTCTCCCCTTCTTGATCTTAGGCTACCCATTAACAACTTTCCTGTCCCCTCTTGCCTTCATCTCCTTGCTGCTAAACAAGTGTGCCCTGTTAGTCTCATTCTGTGTCATGAGTTTGTCTAATCTTTAGCTGAAGGGTGAACTTCAAACATGAACTAAAAAGTGTGTGGGGTCAGTATACTCAGGGTTTCTCCAATCTCTGTCAGACCAGCTAGTCTTTCTGTTTTTGTTTGTTTGTTTGTTTTTGAGCTATAATATGGTTCTACATTTTTCTGTAGCTTTGTCCAGGAACTTCTATTATGATCTCTGTCAGAACAGTCAGTGGTAGTTGATGCACATCATCTAGTTGTGCTGGACTCAGTCTGGTGGCGGCTGTGGTAGTTGTGGTCTATTTAGTCCTTTGGACTAATATTTCCCTTCTGTCTTTGGGTTTCTTCATTCTCTCTTGCTACTGATGGCGTGAGACCATTGGAGTATCTTATACAGCAGCTCAAAGGGTTTTAAGACCCCAGGCACTACTCAACAAAGTAGAATATGGATCATTTTCTTTATAAACTATGTCATGCCAGTTTGGCTAAATGTTCGCTGAGACTGCAGTTCCCAAAGCCCTCGTCCCAACAGCATGATCCTTCAGGGAGTTTGCATGACTACTATGGCTTGTCCTTGTTCAAGTTGTGCTGACTTCCAAAGTATTGTGTACTCTTACAGTTCACCAAAGTTACCATTCATCTGTTGCCTATTTAGTGTTTTCTTCCTTCTCACCCCTCCTTTCCTTCAAAAGTATCAAAGGTTTTACGAGTTTTTATAGTAGTGGTGTCATATAATCTTTGTTGTTTTGTGATTTAATTATTTTACTCATCATAATGACCTCCAGATTCACACGCATCGTGAGGTATTTATTGGATTCATCATTGTTCTCTATCATTGTGTAGGATTCCTTTGTGCATATGTACCATGGTTCCTTTATCCATTTATCTGTTGATGGGCATCTAAGTTGTTTCCACATTTTTGCTATTATGAACAACACTGCAAAGAACATGGGTGTCCATATGTCTGTTCATGTGATGTCTCCTACTTATCTAGTATATACTCTTAGGAGTGAAATTTCTTGATTACATGGTATTTCTATTTCTTACTTTTTAAGAAAATGCCATACCATTTTCCAAAAATGGTTGTACTATTTTGCATTCCCACTGGTGGTACATAAGTGCTGCAGTTTCCCAGCAGGCTCTCCAGCATTTATTTTCTGTTTTTTTTGATTCATGACAGTAATGCTAGGGATAAACCGTATTTCATTTTGGTTTTGGTGTGTGTCTTAGTCATCTAGTGCTGCTGTAACAGAAATACCATAAGTGAATGGCTTTAAAAAAAGAAATTTATTTTCTCACAGAAAAGTAGGCTAAATGTTCAAATTCAGGGCATTATCTCCAGGGGAAGGCTTTCTCTGTTGGCTTTGAAGGAAGGTCCTTGTCATCAATCTTTCCTTGAACTAGGTGCTTCTGAGGTGCAGGGGCCTTGGTTCCAGAGGACGCTGTCTGCTCCTGGCATTGCTTTTTTGATGGTATGATGTTCCCAGCTCTCTAAATTCATTTCTTTCTTTTATATCCCAAGATATAGCTTCAAGACACAATCTAAGCTTGTAGATTGAATCTGTCTCACCCAACTGCTGCCAGTGCTCCCTCATTAACATTACAAAGGCAGGATTTACAACATATGGGAAAAATCACACAATACTGGAATCATGGCCCAGCCAAATTGACACACAGTTCAATACATGATAGTGTATATTTCTCTAATGGCTAGTGATAGTGAACATTTCTTCATTTGCCTTCTTTGGTGAAGTGTCTGTCCATTTCCTCTGCACATTCTTAAATTGGATTATTTGTCTTTTTGCTGTACAGGTGATTTTACAGATTAAATTTTTTTTCAAATTTGCCATAGGCAAAAATATTTTCCTGGCCTGTAGTTTTCCTTTCCAGTCTTTTGGTAAAATCTTTTGATGAGTATAAATGGGTAATTTACCTAGCTTATCTTCTGGGGTTTGTGTGTTGTTAGTTATGGTTCGTATCCTACTAATGTCATGTATCAGGGCTTCTAGGATTGATACTAAATTTTCTCCCATGATCTTTATAGTTTTTGGTTTTATATTTCAGTATTTGATCTATTTTCAATTAGTGTTTATGTATAGTGTCAGGTATGAGTCCTGTTGCCTTTTTTTTTTTTCGCAGGTGGACATCCAGTTTTGCCAATACCATTTGTTTAAAATACTGTCCTTTCCCCATTTGATGGACTTTGAGCCCTTGTTGAAGCTCATTTGGATTCTCATTCTGTTCCATCAGTCAGTGTATCCATTGTTGTAACAGTGCCATGCTGTTTTGACTACCATAACAGTATAGTAGGTTCTAAGGTCAGGTAATGAGAGCCCTACTACTTTCTTCTTCTTCAATAGTGCTTTATATACTTGGCACCTCTTCCCTTTCTGTATGAAATTGTGGTATTTGCACTTGGATTGCATTATATTTGTAGATTACTTCAGGTAGAATTGGAATTTTTACACTGTTGAGTCTACCTATCCATGAACATGGTATGTTTCTCCATTTATGTAGATCTCTTTTGGTTTCTTTAATAGTGTTTTGCAGTTTTCTTTGTATAGATCTTTACATCCCTGGTTAGATTTATTTCTAAGTATTTTATTTACTTTAGGGGCTATTATAAATGTTATCTCACCCTTGTCTGTTAGTTTGTCACACTGCGGGGGCTTGCATGTTGCTGTGATGCTGGAAGCTATGCCACTAGTGTTTAGATACCAGAAGGTTCAGCCGTGGTGGGTAGGTTTCAGCTGAGCTTCCAGACTAAGACAGACTAAGAAGAAGGATCAGTCAGTCTACTTCTGAAAAGAATTAATTAATGAAAATCTTATGAATAGCAGCACAACATTGTCAGACAGGGTGATGGAAAATGAGTCCTTCAGGTTGGAATGCACTCAGAAGATGGCTGGGGAAGAACTGCCTCCTTAGAGTAGAGTCGACCTTAATAACGTGGATAGAGTAAAGCCATCAGGATCTTCATTTATTGATGTGGCACGACTCAAAATGAGAAGAAACAGCTGCAAACATCCATTAATAATCAGAATGAGGAATGCACGAAATATGAATCTAGGAAAATTGGAAATTGTAAAAAATGAAATGGAACAGATGAACATCGATATCCCAGGCATTAGTGAGCTGAAATGGACCATTTTGAATCAAGCAATCACATGGTCTACTATGCTGGGAATGAAAATTTGAAGAGGAATGGTGTTGCATTCATTGTCAAATAAAACATTTCAACATCTGTCCTGAAGTACAATGCTGTCAGTGATAGGATAATACCCATATGCCTACAAGGAAGGCCAGTTAATATGGCGATTATTCAGATTTATGAACCAACCACTAAGGCCAAATATGAAGAAACTGAAGATTTTTTACCAGCTTCTACAGTCTGAAATTGATTGAACATGCAATCAGGAAGCATTGATAATTAATGGTGAATAGAATGCAGAAGTTGCAAACAAAGAAGAAGGATAGATCTTTGGAAAACATGGCCTTGGTGACAGAAATGATCACAGAGTTCTGATGACAGAATTGTGCAAGACTAATGAATTCATTGCAAATACCTTTTAAACCAACACAAACAGCGACTATACACATGGACTTCACCAGATGGAAGACACAGGAATCAAATTGATTACATCTATGGAAAAAGATGATGGAAAAGTTCAACATCAGCAGTCAGTACAAGATTAGGTGCTGACTGCAGCACAGATCATCAATTGCTCATATGCAAATTAAAACTGAATTTGAAGGAAATTAGAACATGTTCATGAGAGCCAAAGTATGACCTTGAATATATCTCACCTGAGTTTAGAGATCAACTCAAGAACAGACTTGATGTGTTGAGCACTAATGACTGAAGATCAGACAAATTGTGGAAAGACATCATCCAGGAAGAGGGCAAAAGGTCATTTAAAAGACAGGAAGGAATGAAAAGACCAAATTGGATGTCAGAAGAAACTCAAACTTTCTCTCGATTTTTTTTTTTATTATGACTGAGTGAAAATATACATTCCCATATAAATTTGCATGCCTACTTATATGCAACTTCCACTGTTCTCCCTGCCCGGCAAAAGCACACTCCTCCTCTCTGCTCCATACACGTCTCATCCTCCCAACAGTCTCCTTTCCCCTCCTCTCCACCCACTCGCTTTCCTCCAGCCAGAGGAGAGTAGGATGATAGCCTATAGATGCATAGGACCATAAAGTGCACTCAATATACGATCACTGTGCATCACCAAGTCCAATCCATTGCTGTCTGAAGAGTGGACCTTCGTTATGATCCATGAGCAAGGGCAGGATCAGGGCCAGGGGCCATGCTCCCGGGGAACCTCAAAGTCACTGGATCATCAATTGCAGTCTTTTAGTGGAGATCTCAGGGTGCACCCCTTTTTATTCTTGTGTTGTTTTGTGAGCTCCATCGTGGCTATCAATGGTGGTGGCCGGGCACCATCTGGTTCTTCCAGTCCCAAGTTGATGTAAGCACCCACTCATGTGGGTCTCTCTGTCTTCTGGGTTGTCGTTTTGGTCCTCAGTGATCATCCACTCCTGCTGAGTTGGGACCATTTGCTGTGCCCTCGAATGGCAGCTTGGCAGCTTTTAAGACCCCAGATGCCACTCACCAATGTGGGATGCAGAGAGCCCTCTTAGCAAAATGCTAATTGTGCCAATTGGCCTTGATTTCAACCTAAGAGCATGGTCCCCTGCCACCTGTCCCAGCTGCTCTGTCCTTGCGTTATTGGTTTAAGATGGAGGGAGTACTCAAGTTATGTTGAAGTCCACTTAATATTGTTCTTGTTTTTAAAGTGTGCTATCACCAATTTTACCCAAACAAATTTCTACCAACTATCTAATCTAAACCTTTCCCCTCCCTCCCCTCTCTTGCAGCCATCAAAGAGTCTTTTCTTCCATGCATAAATCTGTTATTGAGTTCTTATCATAGGGGTCTCATACAATATTTGTCCTTTTGTCTCTGACTACTTTGACTCAACATAATGTCTTCCAGTTGAAACCAGGTTAGGAGATGTTTCCTGGAATCATCTTTATTCTTTATCATTGCATAGTGCTCCATTGAGTATATATACCATAGTTTACCTATACATTCCTCTGTTGATGGGCATCTGGGTTGATGCCATCTTTTTGCTGTCATGGACTGTGGTAAGATAAACATTATTGTGCATGTATTTGTTGGTGCGAAAGGCCTTGATTCTGTAGGATATATTCCAAGTAGTGGAATTACTGGGTCAAATGGTATATCAATATCCACTTTTTTAAGGAAGCACCAAATCGCTTTCCAAAGAGGCTGGACCATTTTGCAACCCCACCAACAGTGTAGGAGAGTTCCCTTTTCTCCACAGCCTCTCCAGCATTGGTTGTTTTGTGTTTCTTGGATCACAGCCAACCTTGTTGTGGTGAGATGGTATCTCATTGTAGTTTTGGTTTGAAATTCTTTAATAGCTAAAGATCGTGAACATGTCCGCATGTGTTTCTTGACTGCCTGGATCTCCTCTTTAGAGAAATGTCTGTCCATCTCCTCTGCCCATCACTTAATTGGATGATTTATCTTCTTCTTATTGATATTTTGTAGTACCTTCTAGATTATGGAGAGCAGGCATCAGTCTGACATAGAGTTGCCAAATATTTTTTCCCGTTCTGTAGGTGGCCTTTTAATTCTATTAATAAAGACTTTGGATGAGCAAAAGTGTTTGATTCTTAGTAGTTCCCACTTATCTATTTTCTCTTCTGCTGACTGTGGTTTGTTTGACAAATTTTGAAGTCTGTCTACATTGTGTATTAAAACTTCTACTGTTGTTCCTATGTTTTCTTGGATGAGCTTTATCGTTTTAGATTTGATATAGAGGTCTTTTATCCAGTTGGAGTTGGTTTTTGTATAAGGTGTAAGATATGGATCTTGTTTCAATTTATTGCAGACGGATATCCAATTTTGCCAGCACCATTTGTTGAAGAGATTGTTTTTACTCCAGTTTACTGTCTAAGGGCCTTTGTTGAGTATCGACTGTTCATAGGCAGATGATGTCATCTCTGGGGTCTCAATTCTGTTCCATTGCTCGATCTGTCTGTTCTCGTATCACTACCAGGCTGTTTTGACCACTGTAGCTGTGTTATAGGTTCTGAAGTCGGGTAATGAGAGGCCTCCAATTGTGTTCTTCTTCTTTAGTAGTACCTTACGTATCTGGGGCTTCTTCCCTTTCCAAACAAAATTGGTGATTTGTTTCTCCATCTCATTAAAAAAATGATGCTGGAACTTGTATTGGGATTGCGTTATATAAGTAGATTGCTTTGGGTGAAATAGACATTTTCACAATATTAAGTCTTCCTATCGATGAGCAGGGTAGGCTTCTCCATTTATGTAATTCTCTCTTAGTTTCTTGTAGTAAGGGCTTGCAGTTCTCTTTGTGAAGGTCTGTTATTACTCTGGTTAGATTAATTCCTAGGTACTTTATCTTCTTAGGGGCTATAGTAAATGGTATTGATCTGATGATTTCTTCATTAACAGTTTTGTTGTTGGTATAAAGGAATCCTACTGATTTACTTATGTTTATTCTGTATCCTGAGACTTTGCTGAACTCTTCTATCAGTTTGAGTAGTTTACTTATAGATTCTTTGCGATTCTCTGCGTAGGCATTCATATCATCTGCAAACAAGAAGATTTTGACTTGTTCTTTGTTGATGCCAGCCAAGTGACGTCAAATTCTTTCCTGATGCACATACCCTTTATTTTTTGGTCTTGTCTAATTGCTCTGGCTATAACTTCTGATACAATGTTCAATAGGAGAGGTTAGAGCGGCGGGCATCCCTGTCTAGTTCCTGTTCTCAAGGGGAACTCCTTCAGTCTCTCTCCATTCAGGATGACATAGGCAATTGGCTTTGTATAAATGGCCCGTACTGGTTTGAGGAATTGTCTGTCTATGCCTATTTTGCTAAGGGTTTTTAGCATGAATGGACGTTGGACTTCATCAAACACCTTTTCTGCATCAGTGAACAAAATCAGGTGATTCTTGTCTTTTGTGATATTTGTGTGGTTAATCACATTAATTGTTTTTCTGATGCTGAACCAGACTTGCATCTCTGGTATGAATCCAACTTGGTCATGATGGATTATTTTTTGGATATGGTGTTGTATTCTACTGGCAAGAATTTTGTTGAAGATTTTTGCATCTAGATTCATGAGTGATATCCGTCTGTAGTTCTCCTTTTTGGTTGGTTCTTGCCCTGCCTATGGTATCAGGGTTACGCTGGCTTCATAGAATGAGTTTGGGAGTACTCCATCCGTTTCTATACTGTGAAATAGACTCAGTTATATTGGAGATAACTCTTCTCTAAAAGCTTGGTAGAATTCGGCAGTGAAGACATCCGGGCCTGGGCTTTTTTTGGTTGGCCATGTTTTGATGACATTTTCAATCTCTTCTTTGTGATGGATTTCTTAAGTTGTTCTGCTTCACGTTGTGATAATTTGGGTACAGGCTATGAATCAAGGAATTTGTCCGTTTCCTCTAGGTTTTCAAACTGGTTATAACAGTCTTTCATAGTATTCTGTTAGGATATTTTTGATTTCCTTTGGATCTGTTGTGACAACTCCCCTCTCATTTCTAATTTGAGTTATTTGTTTCCTTTCCTGTTTTTCTTTAGCAAGTTTAGCCAGTAGTTTGTCAATTTTGTTGATCTTTTTTTAAAAAAAAAAAAACAGCTTTTGGTCTTTTCAATTGTTTTTCTATTCTCTAATTCACTTAGCTCTGCTCTCTTCTTTATGTTCTGCTTTCTTCTGTTGCCCGAGGGGTTCCTCTGTTGTTCTCTCTCTACTTGTTTAAGCTGTAGGGTTAGTTCCTTGATTTGGTTTCTTTCTTCCTTCCAGGTGTGTGCATTTATGGAGATAAACAGACCTCTGAGCACTGCTTTGGCTGTATCCCATAGGTTCTGGTAGGAAGTGTTTTCATTCTCATGGAAATCCATGAATTTCTTTATTTCCTCCTGATTTCCTGTATAACCTATGTCTTTTCGAGCAAGATGTTGTTCGGTTTCTAAGAGTTCCACTTTCTGTCTATGTTTTTTCTGCTATTGATTTCTACTTTTACAGCTTTATGATCTGAGAAGATGCTTTGCAGTAATTCAATGGTATGGATTTTGTTGAGAATTGCATTATGTCCTAACACATGGTCAGTTCTGGAGAATGTTCCATGTGCACTGGAGAAGAAGGTGTAGTTGTCCACTGATGGGTAGAAAGTTCTGTATATGTCGATGAGATTTAATTGGTTAATTGTGGCAATAAGGTCTTCTGTATCTTTACTGAGCTTCTTTCTAGATGATCTGTCCAGTATTGAGAGTGGAGTGTTGAAGTCTACCACTATTATTGTGGGGTGATCTAACTCTTTTTTCAGTGTAGTCAGTGTTTCTTCAACGTATTTACATGCTCTAATATTAGATGCATAAATATATTGTTAAGTCCTGCTGGTGCACTGAAGCTTTCAGCAATAAATACTGTCAGTCGATGGTGGATTTTACATTAAAATTGATTTTGTCTGAGATTAGAATTGCCACATCTGCTCTTCTTTGTCCATTGTTAGCTTGATATATATTCTTCCATCTTTTAATTTTCAGTTTGTTCCTATTTTTAGTTCTCAAGTGAGTTTCTTGTAGACAACATATGGATAGGTCATGTCTTTTGATCCAAGATGTCACTTTAGTGGAGCATTCAGTCCATTCACATTCAGTGTAATTATTGATAGGTATGTGTTCACTGCTGCCATTGTGATATGTTTATTTTTGTGTTGATGTTTTCTCTGTTGTTCTTGTTAGTCTGTTCTGGGACATCCTTTTTTGTGAGTTGATTTTTTAGCTTTTTCAGAGCTGGTTTTGCAATTGTTGAGACTTCTGTGTTACATTTCTTGAAATGGTATGATATGTCTTTGTTGTGCTTTACAGCTGCCCCTATGATCCCCCTTAATAAACTATATGTATACCCAATTTTAATTACTACCAATCTTGTCATCTTCCTCTCCATCTGGAAGGACTATAATGACTGTAGTACATCCCTTTTTAATATGAAGGCACCATAGTTTTCATGATGATCACTGGATTGCTCCTTTCTGTATTAAAGCTGTGATTGACCTCAGAGCTTTACCTAACTGAGTAGAGTTTTGAGTACTGTGTTGTTCTAAAATATAAAGTTAGTGGTTTTGTTCTTATAAGCCAAAGCTAAGAATGTCTTTCAGTATTTCTTGTAGTTTTGGTTTGGCTTTTACAAATTCTCTGAGTTTCTGTTTATCTGGGAATATCTTAATTTCATTTTTGTATTTGAAAGATAGTTTTGTAGGATATATAATTCTTGGTTGGAAGTTCTTCTCCTTCAAGGCTTTGAATGTGTCATGCCACTGTCTGTGTGCCAGTATGGTTTCTGCTGAGAAATCTGATAAAAGCCTACAGGGTTTCCCTCTGAATGTTATCTTTGCTTTGAATCTTGCTGCCTTTAAGAGTTGCTGCTAATGTTTCATTTTGTTAAGCTTGATTATAATATTTCTTGGAGACTTTCTTTTGAGATCTATATTGGGTGGCGTACGATATGCATCTTAAATATCTATATTCTCTTACTTCATGATTTCTGGGAAGTTTTCTGTCAGCAGCTCAGCAATGATACTCTCTGGGTTCTCAGCTGTCTCATCCTGTTCCGGGACTACAACTAATAGAAGGTTGTTCCTCTTAATAGAGTTCCACATCCTTCTTAATGCTTTGTCATTGTTCTTGTTTCTTTTTTCTGATTTCTGCTCATAAATGCTGGCGTCAGTAGCTCTGTCTTCCAAGTCAGAAATTCTTTTTTCCATTTGTTCCATTCTGTTTTCTTGGCTTTGAATGGAAGTTTCTATGTCTCCAATTTTGTTCTTGATGTGTTGAATTTCAAAGTACTGGTGTTCTATGAGATCGAACAGCTTGCTTAAATTTTCATTTTGTTCTGCTGCATTTTGTATAATGTGCAGAAGGTCTCTGTATATAATCATTTTGTATTCAACTTCTGATGCTTTCAGAAAAGTTTCTTCATCTGGAGAACTCCTTAGTTGTTTTGTTTGGGAGCCTTCTGAAGCCATGGCTGATTTCTTGTGTGCCACAAGTATCTGTTGCTTTTTGGGACCCATGTGAGTATGTAGAGGCTGGAAGAGGTACTGTGAGGATGGACTGCAGATGTTTCTCTAGGCTGTCTTAAAATGTAAAACAAAAGATATCTGACAACTTCCCAAGTCAGTCAGGTTTTCAGGTGTAGAGGTCCCTCTTCTCAACTGGCAAAGTAAGCACCTCTATATCCAACCCCAGATGATACAAACTCATTCAAAATACAGCAATGCTACTGCCCTGTTGGCCTCTGCTGACAGGGCCCAGCCTTAGGTGACACTGTGTAAACTACTGCTTTTCTGGTAGAAGAGCACTCTCCTGTGGGCAGACTCAGGCTCCCAAGCTAAGGAATAGGTCCAGCTGCTGCCACCATATCCAAGATGGTGCCCTCCACACGGTCAGCAGATAGAGGGGTTAAAGGTACTGAAAGGTCGTGATTCCTCCGCTGCTGTTGCCAGGCCCCCACCTTAGGCGACACTGTGTAAACTATTGCTTTTCTGTCAGATAAGCGCTGTCCTGTTTGCAGGCACTGGCTCCCAGGCTAAGAATTAGGTCCCGCTAAAATCTCCATATCCAACATGGCGTCCCACACACTGGCTATGCGGTTCTGTACAAACTACACTGTGGGAGTAATAAAAAGACAGGCCCAAAGTGGCTAGATTAATAGAGTCCTAAGCATGACCCTCAAAATACAGTAATTTAGCCTGCCTATCCCCCCAGCAGTGTGTCTCAGTCTAGCCACTAGGCAAGACCCAGCTCTGCCCACCAGCCAAGAGAGAGGGAAAAAAAGTCAAATGGTGCATTTACCTTCAGTCCATGAGAGCCAGGGCTATCCAGGAGTGGGACTCAGTAAAAGAGAGTAGATTTTTCATTCAGTGGTATGAAGTCCAAATTAACAGCCCTGTGCCATGTCCTGGGGGTTCACTAGGTGACCAGAAGGCTCCATTTGATTATCAGTTCAGGTCTTGGTTTCCAGAGGTATAAAAGGAGACGTGTGGTTAGTCCACCATCTTGACTATGCCCCCCATTAAGAGCACTTTTAAGTGTTCTGGAATTCCCATTCTCTGCAAGTTTAGACATAATGTGTTATGATCCATACAGCTGAATGCCTTTCATAGTCAATGAAACACAAGTAAGCATATTTCTGATATTTTCTGCTTTCAGCCAAGATCCATCTGACATCAGCAAGGATATCCCTGGTTCCATGTCCTCTTCTGAATCCAACTTGAATTTCGGGCAGCTCCTTGTCAGTGTACTGTTGCAATTGCTATTGAATAATCTTGAGCAAAACTTTATTTGTGTGTGATGTTAATGATATTGTTTGACAGTTTCTGCCTTTGTTTTAATCATCTTTCTTGGAAATAGGCATAAATATGGATCTCTTCCAATCAGTTAGCCAAGTAGCTGTCCTCCAAATTTCTTGACATAGACAGGTGATGACTTCCAGCACTGAATTCATTTGCTGAAATATCTCAACTGATATTTCATCAATTCCTGGAGCCTTGTTTTCTGCCAATGCCTTCAATGCAGCTTCAGCTTCTTCCTTCACAGTCCCATCAGTTCCTGATCACATACCACAACTTAAATGGTGGAACGTTGACCAGTTCTTTCTGTTACAATGATTCTGTGCATTCTTTCCATCTTCTTTTGATGTTCCCTGAGTCATTTAATATTATCCCTGTAGAATCCTTCACTGTTGTAACTTGAGGTTTGATTTTTTTCTTCAGTTCTTTCAGCTTGAAAAATGCAGAACGTCTTCTTCTCTTTTAGTTTTCTATTTCCAGCTCTTCATATGTGTCATTAAAATACCTTATTTTGTCTTCACTGAAATTTTCTGTTCAGATCTTTTACTTCATCATTCTTTCCTTTTGCCTTAGCTGCTTGATATTCAAGAGAAACTTTCAGAGGAGGCAGAGTCAAGACGGTGGACTAGGCACACGTCTGCTTATATCCCTCTGGAAACCAAGACCTGAACTGATAATCAAACGAAGCCTTCTGGTCACCTAGTGAGCCCCAGGACACAGCCTAGGGTTGTTAATTTGGACTTCACACCACTGAACAAAAAACCTCCTCTCTCTTGCTGACTTCTGCTCCTGGATAGCCCTAGCTCTCACGGACTGAAACATGGTTGGAACTGCAGTGCCTATGTGTGGGACACCATGTTGGCATAGACAGACAATTCCTCAATCCAACAAGGGTCATTTATACAAAGCCAACTGCCTACGTCATCCTGAATGGAGAGAGACTGAAAGACTTTCCCTTGAGAATAGGAACTAGACAAGGATGACTCTTACCTCTCCTATTCAACACTGTACTACAAGTTCTAGTCAGAGCAGTTAGACAAGACCAAGAAATAAAGGGCATCTGCACTGGCAAAGAAGAAGTCAAAATCTCCCTGTTTGCAGATGATACGATTGTATATGCAGAGAATTCCAAGGAATCTATAAGTAAATTAAAGTGATTGAAGAGTTCAGCAAAGTCTCAGTATACCAGATAAATCAGTAGGATTCCTTTATACCGACAACAAAACTGTTAATGAAGAAATCATCAGATCAATACCATTTACTATAGCCCCTAAGAAGATAAAGTACCCAGGAATTAATCTAACCAGAGAAATAGCAGACCTTCATAAAGAGAACTGCAAGCCCTTACTGCAAGAAACTAAGAGAAAGTTACAGAAATGCAGAAACCTACCCTGCTCATGGATAGGAAGACTTAACATTGTGAAAATGTCTATTTTACCCAAAGCAATCTACTTATATAATGGAATCCCAAAACAAGTTCCAGCGTCATTTTTTAATGAGATGGAGAAACAAATCACCAATTTTATTTGGAAAGGGAAGAAGCCTTGGATAAGTAAGGTACTACTAAAGAAGAAGAACACAATCGGGGGCCTCTCATTACCCGACCTTAGAACATACTACACTGCCACAGTGGTCAAAACAGCCTGGTAGTAGTACAAGAACAGACAGATCGATCAATGAAACAGAATGGAGACTCCAGAGATGACACCATTTGCCTATGAACAGTTGATATTCGACAAAGTCCCTAAAACATTAAACTGGAGTAAAAACAATCTCTTCAACAAATGGTGCTGGTGAAATTGGATATCTGTCTGCAATAAATTGAAACAAGATCCATATCTTACACCTTATACAAAAACTAACTCCAACTGGACAGCCAAGTGCCGTTGAGTCGGATCCAACTGGATAAGAGACCTAAATATCAAACCTAAAACGATAAATCTCATCCAAGGAAAGGTAGAAACAACAATGGAAGTTTTAATACACAATGTAGACAGACTTCAAAATCTGTAAAACCAACCACAATCAACAGAAGAGAAAATAGATAAATGGGAACTATTAAGAATCAAACACTTTTGCTCATCCAAAGACTTTACTAATAGAATTAAAAGGCCACCTACAGAACGGGAAAAAATATTTGACAACTCTATGTCAGACTGACGCCTGATCTCCATAATCTATAAGATACTACAAAATATCAATAAGAAGAAGACAAATCATCCAGTTACATGATGGACAAAGAAGATGGACAGACATATCTCTAAAGAGGAGATCCAGGCAGCCAAAAACACATGCAGACATGTTCAGGATCTTTATTTATTAAAGAAATTCAAATCAAAACTACAATGAGATACCTTTTCACCCCAACAAGGTTGGCTATGATCCAAAAAACACAGAGCAACAAATGCTGGAGAGGCTTTTGAGAAAATGGAACTCTCCTACACTATTGGTGGGGTTGCAAAGTGGTCCAGCCTCTTTGGAAAGCAATCTGGCGCTTCCTTAAAAAAATGGACATAGATATACCATTTGACCCAGTCATTCCACTACTTGGAATATATC
The DNA here is from genome assembly GCA_028571685.1 of Heterohyrax brucei. NCBI lineage: Eukaryota > Metazoa > Chordata > Mammalia > Hyracoidea > Procaviidae > Heterohyrax > Heterohyrax brucei. The sequence goes on from CM053166.1 coordinate 148,959,285, forward strand.
CTACAGAATCAAGTTCTTTCACACAAACGGACACATGTACAAGAATGTTTATCGCAGCACAGTCCACAATAGCAAAAAGATGGAATCAACCCAGATGCCCATCAACAGAGGAATGGATAGGTAAACTGTGGTATATATACTCAGTGGAGCACTTTGCAATGATAAAGAATAATGGTGATTCCAGGAAACATCTTATAAGCTGATTTCAACTTGAAGACATTATGTTGAGTGAAAGTAGTCAGCAACAAAAGGACAAATATTATATTAGACCCCTATGATAAGATCTCAAAACCAGACTTATGTATAGAAGAAAAGACTCTGATGGCTGCAAGAGAGGGGAGGGAGGGGGAAGGTTTAGATTAGATGGTAGAAATTTGGTTGGGTGAAATCGGTGATAGCACACATTAGAAACAAGAACAATATTAAGGGGACTTCAGCATAACTTGAATATTCCTTCCATCTTAACCCAATATTGCAACGACAGAGTAGCTGGGGCCGTGGGCCAGGGACCATGCTCTCAGGCAAAATCGAAGCCAACTGGCACAAGTAGCATTTTGCTGAGAGGGCTCTTTGCACCACACGTTGGTGAGTGGTGTCTGGGGTCTTAAAAGCTGCCAAGCTGCCATCCGAGGACACAGCAAATGGTCCCAACTCAGCAGGAACGGATGCTCACCGAGGACCAAAATGACTTGGGGTAGAGACAACCCAGAAGATAGAGAGATCCACATGAGTGGGTCCCTACATAGACTTGGGACCAGAAGAACCGGATGGTGCCCGGTCACGACCAGTGGTAGCTGCGATTGAGCTCACTAAGTTGAGTCTCACTGGCAACACAAGAATAAAAAGGGATGCACCCTGAGATCTCCACTAAAAGACTGCAATTGATGGTCCAGCAGCTTCGGGGTTCCCCTGGGAGCATGGCCCCTGGCCCTGATGCTGCCCTTGCCCATAAATCACAATGAAGTTCCACTCTTTGGGCATGAATGAATTGGACTTGGTGATGCAGAGTGATCACATATTGGATACACTTAATGATTCTATGCATCTATAGGATATCATCCTGCTGACCTCTGCCTGGAGGAAGGAGAGTGGGTGGAGAGGAGGGGAAAGGAGACTGTTGGGAGGATGAAACATGTATGGAGCAGAGAGGAATAGTGTGCTGTTACCGGGCAGGGAGAGTAGTGAAAATTGCGTATAGGAGGGCATGTAAATTTTTATGGAAATGTACATTTTCACTCAGTCATAATTTAAAAAAAAGAAGAAAAGAAAAAAAAAACAATTGCTGTCTGTTTAGTGTTAGTTCTGCATATTTAAGAGGAAGAAATACATTTGGAAAACACTCAATAAATCTACTCAGCAAAGGGTACAAAAGGTTAAAAAAAAGTGCTCTTAAGGAATCTATGCATGATCAAAAGGCAGTTGTGAGAACAGAACAAGGAGACACTGCATGGTTTAAAGTCAAGAAAGGTATGTGTCATGGTTGCATCCTTTCACCACACCTTTTCAATCTGTGTGCCAAGCAAACAGTCAGAGAAGCTGGATTATATAAAGAATGAGGCATCGGGATTGGAGGATGACTCATTAAAAACTTGTGTTATGCAGATGACACTAGCTGGAAGTGAAGAATGTTTGAAACACCCATCAAGATGAAAACCACAGCTGTCGGTATGGATTGAACCTCAACGTCAACAAAATGAAAACCCTCACAACTGGACCAGTAAGCAACATCGTGATAACTGGAGAAAGGATTGAGGTTGTCAAGGATTTCATTTCATGTGGTTCCATAATCAACACCCATGGAAGTAGTAGTCAAGAAATCAAAAGGGACATTGCATAGGGAAAATCTGCTGCATGGGATCTCTTAAAAGTGTTGAAAAGTAGGGATATCACCTTGAAGACTAAGGTGCACCTGATCCGAGCCATGATATTTTCAATCACATCTGTTGCATGAAGAAGCTGGAAAATGAATAAGGAAGACAATGCCTTTGAAATGTGGTGTTGGAGAAGAATATTGAATGTACCATGGACTGCCAAAAGAACAAACAGATCTGTTCTGGAAGAAGTACAACCACAGTGCTCCTTGGAAGCAAAGATGGTGAGAAGGACATCATGCTTGGTAGAGTGAAGGGTCAGTGAAAAAGAGAAAGACCCTCAATGAGGTGGATTGACATAGCAGCTCTAACAATGGACTTATGCATAAAAATGATTATGGACATGGCTCAAGACTGGGGAGTGTTTTGTTCTTCTGTGAGTAGGTTTGCTGTGAGTTGGAACCAACTCGATGGCACCTAACAAGAACAACAAGGATGGTATTGTCTTACTGATTTCCTTTTTGTGGTTCTCTTTATGGAACAAGGAATCCAACTCATTCTTGTATGCTTACCTTATATCTTGCAACTCTGCTTGATCTTTCTATTAGTTTTAGTAGTTTTCTTGTGTAACCTTTTGGGTTTTCCAGGTATAGGGTCACACCATCCACAAATAAGGACAATTTTTCTTCTTCCTTACTAATTTGGATGCCATTTATTTCTTCTTCTTGCCTTATTGCTTTTGCTGGGACTTCCAGTACAATGTTAAATAGGAGTAGTGATAGAGGGCATCCTTGTCTTGTTCCTGTTCTCAAGGGAAATGTTTTCTGTCTCTCTTTATTGAGAATAGTGTTGCCTGTTTGTTTAGTAGAGATGCTCTCTACTATGTTGAGTAAGTTCCCTTTTATACCTTTTTATTTTATTTTTTTTGAAAGTCTTTTTTTTTAATTTTTATTTTTTTTAACATAACTGAGTGAAAATGTACATTCACATGTAAATTTACATGCCTCCCTATATGCAGCTTCCACTGCTCTCCCTGTCTGGTGACTGCACACTATTCTTCTCTGCTCCATACATGTCTCATCCTCCCAACAGTCTCCTTTCCCCTCCTCTCCGTCCACTCCCCTTCCTCCAGCCGGAGGTCAGCAAGATGATATCCTATAAATGTATAGAACCATAAAGTGCTTCCAACACATGGAAGTCCATTCCATTCCTGTCCAAAGAGTGGACATTTGTTATAATTTATGGGAACGGGCAGCATCAGGGCCAGGGGCCATGCTCTCAGAGGAATCCCAAAACCGCTGGACCATCAATTGAGGTCTTTTAGTGGAGATCTCATGATGCACCTCTTTTTATTCTTGTGTTGCCAGTGAGACTCCTCTCTGTGAGCTCTGTCATGGCTATCACTGGTGGTGGCCGGGCACCATCCGGTTCTTCCGGTCCCAGGTCGATGTAGGCACCCACTCTTGTGGGTCTCTCTGTCTTCTCGGTTGTCTTTACCGCATGCCATTTTGGCCCTCGGTGAGTATCCGTTCCTGCTGAGTTGGGACCATTTGCTGTGTCCTCGGATGGCAGCTTGGCAACTTTTAAGACCCCAGGCGCCACTCACCAATGTGGGGTGCAGAGAGCTCTCTTAGCAAAACGTTAGTTGTGCCAATTGGCCTGGAATTTGCCTAACAAGATGGTCCCTCGCCCCCCGCCCCAGCTACTCTATCCTTGCAGTATTGAGTTAAGATGGAAGGAGTACTCAAGTTATGCTGAAGTCCACTTAATGTTGTTCTTGTTCCTAATGTGTGCTGTCACCGCTTTCTCCCAACTAGATTTCTAGTAACTACCTAAACTAAACCCTCCCCCCCTCGCCCTCCCTCCCTCCTTCCCCTCCCTTGCAGCTGTCAAAGAGTCTTTTCTTCTATACACAAGTGTGTTTTGAGATCTTATCGTAGAGGTCTCATACAGTATTTGTCTTTTTGTCGCTGACTACTCTCACTCAACATAATGTCTTCCAGTTGAAACTAGGTTAGGAGATGTTTCCTGGAATCATCGTTATTCTTTATCATTGCGTAGTGCTCCATTGAGTGTATGTACCACAGTTTACCTGCCCATTCTTCTATTGTTGGGCATCTGGGTTGATTCCACCTTTTTGCTATTGTGGACTGTGCCGCGATAAACATTCTGGTGCATGTGTCCATTGGTGTGAAAGGCCTTGAATCTGTAGGATATATTCCAAGTAGTGGAATTACTGGGTCAAATGGTATATAAATATCCATTTTTTTAAGGAAGCACCAGATTGCCTTCCAAAGAGGCTGGACCATTTTGCAACCCCACCAACAGTGTAGGAGGGTTCCACTTTCTCCACAGCCTCTCCAGCATTTGTTGTTTTGTGTTTTCTGGATCATGGCCAATCTTGTTGGGGTGAGATGGTATGTCATTGTTGTCTTGATTTGAATTTCCTTAATAGCTAAAGATCGTGAACATGTCTGCATGTGTTTTTTGGCTGCCTGGATCTCCTCTTTAGTGAAGTATCTGTCCATCTCCTTTGCCCATCGCTTAATTGGATGGTTTATCTTCTTCTTATTGATATTTTGTAGTATCTTATAGATTATGGAGATCAGGCGTAGATCTGACATAGAGTTGCCAAATATTTTTTCCCACTCTGTGGGTGTTCTTTTAATTCTATTAATAAAGTCTTTCGATGAGCAAAAGTGTTTGATTCTTAATAGTTCCCATTTATCTACTTTCTCTTCTATTGATTGAAGTTTCTTTGACAGATTTTGGAGTCTGTCTTCGTTGTGTATTAAAACTTCCATTGCTGTTCCTACCTTTTCTTGGATGAGCTTTATCGTTTTAGGTTTGATATTTAGGTCGTTTATCCAGTTGGAGTTGGTTTTTGTATAAGGTGTAAGATATGGATCTTGATTCAATTTATTGCAGATGGATAACCAATTTTGCCAGCACCATTTGTTGAAGATACTGTTTTTACCCCAGTTTAATATCTTAGGGCCTTTGTCGAATATCAACTGTTCATAGGCAGATGGTGTCATCTCTGGGGTCTCAATTCTGTTCCATTGATCAGTCTGTCTGTTCTTGTACCAGTACCAGGCTGTTTTGACCACTGTGGCAGTGTAGTATGTTCTAAGGTCGGGTAATGAGAGGCCTCCTAGTGTGTTCTTCTTCTTTAGTAGTACCTTACTTATCTGGGGCTTCTTCCCTTTCCAAACAAATTTGGTGATTTGTTTCTCCATCTCATTAAAAAATGATGCTGGAACTTGTATTGGGATTGCATTATATAAATAAATTGCTTTGGGTAAAATAGACATTTTCACAATGTTAAGTCTTCTATCCATGAGCAGGGTAGGTTTTTCCATTTATCTAAGTCTCTCTTAGTTTCTTGTAGTAAGGGCTTGTAGTTCTCTTTGTAAAGGTCTGTTGCTTCTCTGGTTAGATTAATTCCTAGGTACTTTATCTTCTTAGGGGCTATCACAAATGGTATAGATTTGATAATTTCCTCCTTAACAGTCTCGTTGTTGGTATAAAGGAATCCTACTGATTTGCTTATGTTTATCTTGTATCCTGAGACTTTGCTGAACTCTTCTATCAGTTTGAGTAACTTACTTATAGACTCCTTGGGGTTCTCTGCATATACAATCATATCATCTGCAAACAGGGAGATTTTAACTTCCTCTTTGCCGATGCAGATGCCCTTTATTTCTTCGTCTTGTCTAATTGCTCTGCCTAGAAGTTCTAGCACAATGTTGAATAGGAGAGGTGAGAGTGGGCATCCTTGTCTAGTTCCTGATCTCAGGGGAAAGTCTTTCAGTCTCTCTCCATTCAGGATGATGAGGGCAATTGGCTTTGTATAAATGGCCCTTATTATGTTGAGGAATTTGCCGTCTATGCCCATTTTGCTAAGAGTTTTTAGCATGAATGGGTGTTGGACTTTATAAATGCCTTTTCGGCATCAATGGACAAAATCAGGTGATCTTTGTCTTTTGTGTTATTTATGTGATTAATCACATTAATTGTTTTCCTGATGTTCAACCAGCCTTGCATCCCTGGTATGAACCCCACTTGGTCATGATGGATTATTTTCTTGATATGTTGTTGCATTCTGTTGGCAAGAATTTTGTTGAAGATTTTTGCATCTAAGTTCATGAGTGATTTCGGTCTGTAGTTCTCTGTCTTTGTTGGATCTTTCCCGGGCTTAGGTATCAGGGTTATGCTGGCTTCATAGAATGAGTTTGGGAGTACTTCATCCCTTTCTATACTGTGAAATAGTTTCAATAGTATTGGGGAAAACTCTTCTCTAAATGCTTGGTACAATTCTGCCGTGAAGCCATCTGGGCCCGGACTTTTTTCGGTTGGCAGTGTTTTGATGACCTTTTCAATCTCTTCCTTTGTGATGGGTTTATTAAGTTGTTCTGCTTCACGTTGTGATATTTTGGGTAGGTGGTATGAGTCAAGGAATTTGTCCATTTCCCCTAGGTTTTCAAATTTGTTAGAATACAGTCTTTCATAGTATTCTGTTATGATGTTTTTGATTTCTGTTGCATCTGTGGTGACAGCTCCCTTCTCATTTCTAATTTGGGTTATTTGTTTCCTTTCCTGCTTTTCTTTAGTAAGTTTAGCCAGTGGTTTATCAATTTTGTTGATCTTTTCAAAAAACCAGCTTTTGGTCTTTTCAATTTTTTCAATTGTTTTTCTATTCTCTAATTCATTTAGCTCTGCTCTAATCTTTATGATCTCCTTTCTGCCGGTGCCCAAGGGGTTCCTCTGTTGTTCTCTTTCTACTTGTTCAAGCTGTAGAGTTAGTTCCTTGATTTGGTTTCTTTCTTCCTTCCCGATGTGTGCATTTATGGAGATAAACAGACCTCTGAGCACTGCTTTGGCTGTATCCCATAGGTTCTGGTAGGAAGTGTTTTCGTTCTCATTGGAATCCATGAATTTCTTTAATTGATCCCTGATTTCCTCTATAACCCATTTTTTTTGAGCAAGATGTTGTTCAGTTTCCAAGAGTTCCACTTTCTATCTCTGTTTTTTCTGCTATTGATTTCAACTTTGATGGCTTTATGATCTGAGAAGATGCTTTGCAATAATTCAATGGTATGGATTTTGTTGAGCATTGCATTATGGCCTATCACGTGGTCAATTCTGGAGAATGTTCCATGTGCACTGGAGAAGAAGGTGTAGTTGTCTGCTGATGGGTGGAAAGTTCTCTATATATCAATGAAGTTTAGTTGGTTAATTGTGTCAATGAGGTCTTCTGTATCTTTACTGAGCTCTTTTCTAGATGATCTGTCTAGTAATGAGAGTGGAGTGTTAAAGTCTCCCACTATTATTGTGGAGTCATCTAACTCTCTTTTGAGCATAGTCAGTGTTTCTTCGACATATTTAGGTGCTCTGACATTAGGTGCATAAATGTTTAATATAGTTAAGTCTTGCTTGTGTACTGAACCTTTCAGCAATATATAGTGTCCATCTTTGTCCACAATGGTGGATTTGACATTAAAGTTGATTTTGTCTGAGATTAGAATTGCCACCCCTGCTCTTCTTTGTTCATTGTTAGCTTGATATATATTCTTCCATCCTTTAATTTTCAGTTTGTTCCTGTCTTTAGGTCTCAAGTGAGTTTCTTGTAGACAACATATGGATGGGTCGTGTCTTTTGATCCAAGATGACACTCGGTGTCTCTTTACTGGAGCATTCAGTCCATTCACATTCCATGTAATTATTGATAGGTATGTGTTCACTGCTGCCATTGTGATATGTTTATTTTTATGTTGATGTTTTCTCTGTTGTTCTTATTAGTCTGTTCTGAGACACTCTTTTTTGTGAGTTGATTTTTCACCTTTTTCAGAGCTCGTTGTATAGTTGTTGAGACTCGTGTGTTAGGTTTCTTGAAATGGTATGATACATCTTTGTTGTGCTTTACAGCTGCCCCTATGAACCCCCTTAATAAACTATTTATAAACCCAAATTTAATTACTACCAGTCTGGTCATCTTCCTCTCCATCTGGAAGGACTATAACGACTGTAGTACATGCCTCTTTTATTATGATGACACCATAGTTTCATGATGATCACTGGATTGCTTCTTTCTAAATCAAAGCTGTGATTTACTTTGGAGCCTTCCCTAAATGAGTATTGAGTAGTGTGTTGTTCTAAAATATAAAGTTAGTGGTTTCGTTCTTCTAAGCCAAAGCCAAGAACTTCTTTCAGTAGTTCTTGTAGTTTGGGTTTGGTTTTTACAAAGTCTCTGAGTTTCTGTTTATCTGGAAATGTCTTAATTTCATTTTCATGTTTGAAAGACAGTTTTGCAGGATATATAATTCTTGGTTGGAAGTTCTTCTCTTTCAAGACTTTGAATGTGTCGTGCCACTGTCTCTGTGCCAGCATGGTTTCTGCTGAGAAATCTGACGAGAGCCTACAGGGTTTCCCTCTGAATGTTAGCTTTGCCTTGAGTCTTGCTGCCTTTAAGAGTTGCTGCTTATGTTTCATTTTGTTAAGCTTGATTATAATATGTCTTGGAGTCTTTCTTTTGAGATCTATATTGGGTGGCATACGATGTGCATCTGAGATGTCTATATTCTCTTCCTTCATGATTTCTGGGAAGTTTTCTTTCAGCAGCTCAGCAACAATACTCTCTGTGTTCTCAGATGTCTCACCCTGTTCAGGGACTCCAATTAATCGAAGGTTGTTCCTCTTAATAGAGTCCCACATGCTTCTTAATGTTTCTTCATTTTTCTTGTTTATTTTTTCTGATTTCTGCTCATAGACACTGGCATCAGTAGCTCTGTCTTCCAAGTCAGAAATTCTTTTTCTCCATTTGTTCCATTCTGTTTTCTTGGCTTTGCATGGAAGTTTCTATGTCTTTGATTTTCTTCTTGATCTGTTGGATTTCAGAGTACTGGTGTTCCATCAGATCGAACAACTTGCTTAATTTTTCATTCTGTTCTGCTGCATTTTGTATAAGGTCTAGAAGGGCTCTGTATATAATCAATTTGTATTCACTTCCTGATGCTTTCATAAAAGTTTCTTCATCTGGAAAACTCCTTGGTTGCTTTGTTTGGGAGCCTTCTGAAGACATGAGTGATTGCTTGTATGCCACCATTGTCTGTTGCTTTTTGGGTCCCATGTGAGTATATAGAGGCTGGAAGAGGTACTGTGAGGCTGGATTGCAAATGTTTCTCTAGGCTGTCTTCAAATGTAAAGCAAAAGGTATCTGACCAGTTCACAAGTCAGTTAGGTTTTCAGGTGTAGAGGTCCCTCTTCCCATCTGATAAAGTAAGCGCCACTGTATCCAACCCCAGATGATAACAAACTAGTTCAGAATACAGCACTGCTAGTGCCCTGGTGGCCTCTGCTGACAGGGCCTAGCCTTATCCAACACTGTGTCGAGTACTGGTTTTGTGATAGAAAAGCGCTCTCTTGTGGGCAGGCTCTGGCTCCCAAGCTAAGAATTAGGTCCAGCTGCGGCCACTGTACCCAAGATGGCGTCCTCCACACAGGCAGCAGACAGGGGGGCTAAAGGTGCCCAGAGGCAGCGATTCCTCTGCTTCTGTTGCAGGGCCCCCAACGTAGGCAGCACTATGCAAAATCACTACTTTTCTGACGGAGAAGCACTGTCCCGTTTGCAGGCGCTGGCTCCCAGGCTAAGAACGAGGTCCCGCTCAAATCTCGGTACCAACATGGCGTCCCGCACCCTGACCAGGGAGTTCGGCACAAACTCCACTGAGGCAGCTACAAAACGAAAGGCTCAAAGTGTCTAGATTAACAGAGTCCCGAGCCTGGCTCTCAGAATATGGGAATTTCGCCTGCCTAACCCCCCAGCAGCTTGTCTGAGTCCAGCCGCCGGGCAAGGCCCAGCTCCGCCTGCCAGCCAAGACAGAGGAAAAAAAAGTGAAAATGGTGCCTTTACCTTCCGTCTGTGAGAGCCGGGGCTAGCCAGGAGCGGGAGTCAGCGAAAGAGAGGAGATTTTTCACTGAATGGTATAAAGTCCCAATTAACAGCTCTGTGCCGTGTCCTGAGGCTGATTAGGTGCTCAGAGGGCTCTGCTTGATTGTCAATTCAGGTCTTGGTTTCCAGAGGGATAGAAAGAGACGTGGGCTTAGTCCGCCATCATGACTCCGCCCCCCATACCTTTTTATTTTTGACAGTCTTGATCAGGAATGGGTTTTTGACTTCGTTGAATGCCTTTTCTATGGCGATTGATGTGATTGTGTGACTCTTGTCGTTTATTTACATGGTGGATTATAATAATTGATTTTCTAACACTGAACCACCCTTGCATGCCTGGTATAAATTCCACTCGGTTGTGCTGTTATTTTTTTGTGTGTGTGCTGTTATTTTTTATTTTTTTTCATATGGTGCTGAATTCTATTGGCTGGAATTTTGCTAAGAATTTTTTCATCTGTATGAGAGATAATTGGTCTGTAATTTTCTTTTTTTGTGGTGCCTTTGCCTGGTTTCAGTATTAGGATTATGCTAGATTCATAGAATACTTTCAGAACTATCACTTCCTTTTCTATGTTCTGAAATAGTTTGAGCAGTAGTGATGTAAGCTCTTCTCTGAATCTTTGATAGATTTCTCCAGTGAAGCCATCTGGGCCAGGGCTTTTTTTTGGTTGGGAGATTTTAAAATCTCAATCTCTTTTCTTGTTATAGGTCTCTTCAGATTTTCAACATCATTTTTTGTTACTATGGGTACATAGAGTGTTTCTAGAAATGTGTCCATTTCCTCTGTTGTTGTTAGGTGCTCTCGAGTCAGTTCTCATGCATAGTGACCCTATGTGCAACAGAACAAAACACTACTCAGTCTTGCACTATGTTCGCATTTGTTTTTATGCTTAAGTCTATTGTTGTAGCCACTATGTCAGTCCATCTCACTGAGGGTTTTCCTCTCTGCCAGGCATGATGTCCTTCTCCATGGGCTGATCCCTCCTGATAACACATCAAAAGTATGGAAGGTGCAGTCTTGCCATCTTTGCTTTCCAGGAGCACTCTGGTTGTACTTCTTCCAGAAGAGATCTGTTTGTTCTTTTGGCAGTCCATGGTACATTCAACATTCTTTCTCCAACACCATGATTCAAAGGCACCAATTCTTCTTCTGTCTTTGTTCACCATCCAGCTTTTGCAAGCGTATGATGTGATTGAAAATACTATGGCTTGGGTCAGGTGCACTTCAGTCTTCAAGGTGACATCTTTACTTCTCAGTACTTTAAAGAGATTCTTTGGAGTAGATTTTCCCAATGCAATGTGTCTTTTGATTCCTTGACTGCTGCTTCCACGGGTGTTGGTTGTAGACCCAAGTAAAATGAAACCCTTGACAGCCTCAATCCTTTCTCCAGTTATCGCGATGTTGTTTACTGGTCCAATCGTGAGGACTTTTGTTTTCTTGATGTTGAGGTGCAATCCATACTGACAGCTGCGGTCTTAATCTTCATGGATGTTTGAAATCTTCACTTCCAGCAGGTAAGGTGGTGTCATCTGCATAACGCAGGTTGCTAATGAGTCGTCCTCCAATCCTAATGCATCATTCTTCTTCACATAATCCAGCTTCTTGGATTATTTGCTCGGCATAAAGACTGAAAAGATATGGTGAAAGGATACAACCCTGACACATACCTTTGGTGACTTTAAACCATGCAGTATCTCTTTGTTCTGTTCTCACAACTGCCTCTTTATTATTTCCTTTCTTCTGGTGACATAGGCTTCTTTTGTTGTTCTGTTTCTATTTGCTTGAGATGTGTAGTTAATGTTTTGATTTCATTTCTTCATTTTTGATGTGTGCATCTATTATTACAAATTGACCTTTGAGCACTGCCTTTGCTGTGTCCCAATGGTTTTGATATAGGGTTTTCCTTCTCATTCGATTCTAAGAATCTTTTTATTCCATCTTTGATTTCTTCTATTACTCAGTGATTTTGAAGCAGGGTGTTATTAAGTTTGCACATATTTGATTTTCTTTCCTTTCTCTTCAGTGTTGCTAATTTCTTCTTTGATGGCACTGTGATCAAAGGAGTTACTTTGTATTACATCAGTGTTTTGGATTTTGTTCAGGGTTGCTTTCTGGCATAAGATGTGGCCTATACTGGAGAACACTCCATATGTATTGGAAAAGAATATATACTTTGCAGCTGTTAAATGGAGTGTTCTACAAGTATCTGAGGGGTCAAGTTGGTTGATCATGGCCTTTAGATCTTCTATATGTTTGCTGAGTTTCTTTTAGATATTCTGTCCTTTACTGGAGTGTGGTTTGTTGAAGTCTCCTGCTACCGTTGTGAAACTGTCAATTTCTCTTTTCAGTGATATTAGAATTTATTATATGTGTTAGGAAGAAGCCCCATTATTGGATGCATAGATGTTTATTATAGTCATGTCATCATGATGGATTGCCCCTTTAATCATTATATAATGTCTACCTTTGTCTTTTATGATGGATTTTGTTTTAAAAGTCTATTTTGTCTGAGATTCGTTTTGCTGCTACTGCTCTTTCTTGGTAGTTATTTGCTTGATTTTTTCCCATTGTTTCACTTTTATTATATTTGTATCTTTGTTTCTATGGTGTGTTTCTTGTAGATAGCATATTGATAAATCTTATTTTTTCTTTTTCTTTTCTTTTTTATTCATTCTGTAACTCTATGTCTCTTTATGGGTGCATTTAACCTATTTACACTCAGTGTAATTATTAATAGGCATAAGTTTATTGTCGTTATTTTGTAGTGGTTTTTTTTTGTGTGTGTGGTACTGACATCTTGTCCCTCATACTCTCCAGTGTGGAATTCTTTTTATTTGTGGACTTTTTTTTTCATTTCTGTTGTTTTTGTAGATTTTGTATTTACTGAAACTTTGTTTTTCTTTATTTTGATGAGTAGGCTAGTTAACATTCCTTGTATTTATCTTGAAATTTACCCTTATTTTCCTAAGTGTGAACCAGTCTAACATTTGTTGGTATTACCTTGACTTTCTCTCCCTTGAATATTCTATACATGCACCATTTACTTCTTGCATTCTTTCACATTGTTGTCATTTATAGATTAACCTCTCTGATACCCTGTTATAAATATTTTTGCATTAATTTATCCTTGTGAGTTCATTATCTAGGTTGATATCTGGCTGATGTGGTCTTGCTAATTAGATTCAGGTTATCATCTGATGTTGGTTCTCTAACCAGAGGACTCCCTTTAATACTTCTTAGAAGTTCGGCTTGATTTTTTATATATTCCTTTAATTTTTTTCTTTCTTTTATTGTACTACGGGTGAAGGGTTACAAAACAACCCAGTTTCTCGTTAAGCAATTAATACACTTATTGTTTCATGATGTTGTTTAACAGCCCCGCAACAGATCAACTCTATCCCTTCTCATTCTTAGGTTCTCTATTACTGACTTTCTTGTCCCTCCCTTCTAGTCCTTGCCCCTGGGCTCATATAGTTTTGTGGACCTGTTGAATCATTGAAGAGTTGAAGGATTAAAGGGTGAGACTCAAGAGGGATTTCATTACTGAGCTGCAAAGGTATCTGGTGGCCATATTCTCAGGATTTACCCAGTCTCTGTCAGGCCAGCAAGTCTAGTTTTTCTTTTTTATTCAGAATTCTGTTCTATATTTTTCTCCTGCTCTGTTCAAGATTCTCTGTTTTGACCCCTGTCAGAGCAGTCAGTGGTAGTAAATGGACAACTTCTAATTTTACTGGGCTCAGTCTGCTGTTGATCATTGTAGATGGGGTCTATCAGCCCTTTGGAATAATTTTTCCCTTGTTTCTTTAGTTTTCTTCCTTCTTCCTTCTTCCAAAGTGGTAAGAACAGTAGAGCATCCTAGGTGACCGCTCATAGGCGTTTAAGGTCCCAGACACTACTCACTAAAGCAAATTTAGAATGTAGAGCATTTACTTTATAAAGTATGCTATACCAGAAGAACTAGATATTCTCCGTGACCATGGTCCTCACAGGCCTCAGCCCAGAAATTCAGTCCCTAAGGGAGTTTGGATGTATATTTGGAGTTTCCATGACTTTGCCTTGTAAAAGTTGTGCTGGCTTCCCAAGTATTATGTACTGTCTTACCTTTCATCAAAGTTACTACTTATCTATTGTCTGTTTATTGTTTTTTCATTCCCACCCCTTCCCTTTCTGGTAACCGTCAAGGATAATGTCTTTATATGTGTGAACTTTTCAAGAGTTTTAATAGCAGTAATCTCACACAATGCCTGTCCTTCTGATTGGCCCATTTCTTTCAGCACAATACCCTCCTGTTTCTTCCAGGTTATGAGATTATATCCAGTTTTGCCAGTACTGCCTGCTAAAAAGACTGTGTTTTTCCTATTTGATGGGCTTTAGGTCTTTGTCAAAGATCAGGTGACCCTAGGTGGATGGATTTACATCTAGATTCTCAGTTCTTTTCCGTTAGTAAGTGTGTCTCTGATAATACTAGTACCAGGCATCTTTGTTTCTAATGTGTGACACTTGTAGACAGCATATTGATAGATCCTTTTTAAAAATCTGTTCTGTCACTCTGTATCTATTTATGGGTGCATTTAGGCCATTTATGTTCAGTGGAATGATTTATAAGTGTGAGTTTATTGCTTGTCACTTCGTAGCACTTGTGTGGGGGGGGAGCTGACATTTTCTTTGTTTCTCTTACTCTCCCGTGCTGAATTCCTTTGGTTTGTGGATTTCTTTTTCATTACTTGTGTCTGAAAAGAGACTTCGTTTTCCTTCTATGTTTTGATGAGTAACTCTATTAACTTTTTTTGTGGTTACCTTGAAATTTACCCATATCTTCCTAGGTTTGAACTAGTCTATTAAAAATGGTCTTCCAATAAAGATGCCCTGTCTTTGAACTTGAATAAAACAGGTTGTGTAAATGATGCTGTTTTAATTGCTTTATTATTTTGAAGTACATTTGATGGCGTTATGTGTGGAAAAGGATTTTGGGTAGGTGGCGACCTTGGCACCTACCAAATGGGCCCCAAAATAATCAGTTATAGCCCAATATCTTTCACCATAGGCAGTCACAGCCTCTGCTCAATCATTTTGAAAAAAATAAGGGCCAATGATTCTGCTGGACCCAAATACACACCAAATGGTAACATTTTGGGGTTGAGGTGGACATTCTTGATTCTCTATTGGATTTTTATTGCTCTAAATGTGGCAGTTTTGTTTGTTAACAAAACCATTCATCCCAAAATGGGCCTTGTTGCTCAACATACTTTTTCAGCCAAAAGCAGGGTCAACTTCTAATTGCTTCAGAGCCAGGTCAGCAAATGTATGGCACAATCTATGGTCTTTAGTCTTCAGTTCTTGAGTTAAAATAATTTTGTAAGTTTAAAGCTTGAAGTCCAGATGCAAAATCTGCCAAACTGTGGTCAAGGAAAGGCCTAGTCTCTGTACTCAGCAAGAAATTGACTGGGATGGATTCTCACATACACTCTAATGAACAGTGGCAATGTTTTCATTGGAATGTGTGGTTTATTGACACACAAGAGTTGTCTGATTGGTAATAAACCTGATTGTCTCAAATTTTTGGATTAAACATTGAATTGTTCTCTCAGTGAGATGATGACACACATCATAAATTTCATGTAAAGCATGGAATGTCTGGTGAATGGGACACCCATTTTGACAATAAACTTTAGTAATTTCTATGGGTTGTAGAATCGTAACTTTTCTTGGCTATTTGTCAAGACTAATAAAAAAAATGTGATAAATATGGCCACTATAGCTTTACAAATATGGTCTCTGTGAGCTGTTAAAAATAGGACATCCTTATTGGAAGACCCTTTATTACTTCCTGTTGCCTTACCTTACATTCCATTAGGAAGTTCTGCATCTACAATGTTTATTCTCTCTTTTATTGTTTTAATACTGTTGTCATTTGCAGATTACCTTCTCTGGCTGCCTGTTGTGATTCTTTTGGCTTTGGATAGTCCTTACGAGTGTGTTTCCTAGGCTAGTATCTGACTGGTACAATCTTTGGATCCTAGATTCAGTCTGTAGTCTATGTTGTCTGTTCTCAGAGCGAAGGTCTTCCTTTAATAATTCTTGTAAGTTTGGTTCAGTTTTTACATATTCCCTTAATTTCTGTTTATCTGGAAATATCCTATTTTTACCATTATATTTGAATGAGAGTTTTGCAGAATATATTATTCTTGACTGGCATTTTTTTTTTTCGTTCAAGGTTTTATATATATCATCCTGTTGCCTTTTGCTGCATAGTTTCTGCAAATAATCAGAACTCAGTCTTATTGTTTCTCCTCTGTATATGACTTTTTGTTTTTCTTAAGCTTCTCTCGGAATATTTTCTTTGACTTTTATTTTAGTGAGTGTCATTATGATATGGCTTGGTGATTTTCTTTTGGGGGATCTATCCTATATGGGGTTTGTTAAACTTCCTGGATGTTCAGCTTTTCACCTTCCATGATATTAGTGAAGTTTTCTGTCAGCAATTCTTCAACGAACCTCTTTGCGTTTTCCATTTTCTCCCCCTCTTCTGGAACTCCAGTCACTCACAAATTTTTCCGATGATTGCATCCCACATAATTCTCAAGGTTTCTTTGTTTTTCTTCATTCTTTTTCTGATTTTTTTCTCAGAGTTGTTTCCAAGTGTTTATCTTCAGTTTTGCTGATCTTGTCTGCCATTGTTTCAAGCCTGCTCTTCAGCCCTTCTGTGACACTGTTCATTTCTGAGATCTTGTTTATCTTTTGGATTTCTAATTGTTGTGTTTATATGATTTCTAGTTGTGAAGTTTTTGGAACGTTGTTCCTGTATTATTTTCCTAAATTCTTCCATGAATTTGTCTGCTTTCTCTACGAATTCGTCTATTTTTGTCATTTTTTTGTCTGCTTTTTGCTTCAGCTCTTAGATATCTCTGAATATTAGAAATTTGGATTCCCTGTCAGATAATTCTATTGCCTTTTATTCTGCTGCAAAGTCATCTACTATTTTATTTTGGGTACCTATTGGGAGGATCTTGTTGTTTTATTATTATGTTTTGATATCATGTGCTATCTTTGGGCCATTCAATAGTTATTTTCTTTGTTTACTGATTATAGATATATTTGTTTCACTGTGCTTTGTAGTTTTATTTTCTCATGTCTGAGGAGGTGGGGTGTGCATGCTTTGTTGTTTGCTCAACTGTGGTCATTATATTTTTCACCTGCTTGTCCAATGAGCAAAGGCAATTGCTTAGTTATGGTGCAAGAGGAGAGGTCTAGCTGAAGGGGAGGGACTGAGATGGGTTGTTTGTGGCATATACTAGGGTTGACATGATGGGCCAGGAATCAATTCTGAGCAAGTTCCAGTAGGCCATGCCTGTGCTGCTTGGAAATGTGATGTTTAGCACCCATGTAGGTAGGCAGGAACTTGCAAGTAGGTTGTGGTGTGTGGGACTAACATAGGTATGGGAAAGTGAAAAGTGAGAAGAGAGAAACAAGAGTCCCAAACAAACAAAACAAAAAGCATGCTAAGAGAGCTTGCCATTGAAATGGAGAGATGAGAAATGGATAAAAACAAAGAGGAAAATAAAAAATTAACCAGTTAATAATTTGGGGGGAACACCGAAAAAGAATAGCCTCCAGAGGTCCCACAAATACTTCTGCAAAGGCTAGTTAAGTGTCTCCCAGGTAGTGTGGTGCAGCCTGACTAGAAGAGGTATAGATGTCACACCGTGTCAGGCATTCTGGAGACAAAAATAAGGTAAGTATAGAGAGATGAGAAGTCAGAAGTTAAGAAATACAGCTAGCATAAAAGAGAAAAAAAGGTAGAAAAAAAAAGAAAAAAGGTAAAAAAAAAGAAAAAAAAGAAATACCCCTAGGCATCCTACTGATGCAGATGCTCAGACTGGGAATGTGGGCTCTACTGGAGCCCAGCTAGAAAGGATTCAAAGTTATGAAAAGAAAAAGAAAAAGGCAAAACAAAGTACAATGAAGCAAAACAGAGAAAATAGGTGAAATAAATAAATAAACTCCAAGGATTCCATCACCATAGTGTTATGAGCCAAAGGAGTAGTTACCCAGTTGAGCAACACTTCACAGCCTTTCAGGAAGAGACAAAGATGACACATAAAACCAGGTTTTCAAGAGAAAGAAGGGTGAGGTGGTGGGAAGCACAGAAGAAACCAAAAGAAATATGGGAAAAAAGCAACTTCAGTTACAAACAAATGACACTCAGGAAGCTGGCTAGTTGGCGGCGGTGGAGAGTGTGAATCCAAGTTTCTGGGGCTGAAGAGACTGCAACTAGTAGGAGGAGGCAGAAAAAATTGGAGGGAGAAAGGCGAGGTTAGAAAATCATGTATCATGGATTGAAAAGCCATCTGTGCTCTGCTGGGAGCTCCTTAAGTTGCTTTCACATACTCCCTGTCTGCTGATCTCCATTGTGGGTGTGGTGGGTCCTGGTTGCACAGACTCTGCACTTTCCTACTAGCTGAGCCACTATACGTAGCTGGGAGTTGTTGTAGATAGAGCAGCCAGGAGAATGGGATTGGGGGGTGAAGTTGAGAGTATGTCTTGCTGGTTACCAAGGGGTTTGTCTTCTCCTGAGATTTATGTGAATCTGCTTTCCTGTGCTCCCCATCTGCCAGTCCCCCATAGGAATCCAAGATGATTATCAATGCTGGGTTAGCTCATAGGGGACTTCCTCTTGTATCTCTTCTTGCTGTTTATTTTCTGTCACTTTCTTATTCCATTCAGTTTTGTGCTATGATCTTTATCTCTTGATTTGACACTTCGGGTTCCAGGATTGACATTTGACTCTATTAGTTTTTTGTGTCTTTGCTGTAGACAGACAGCATGTGCTTCTGTCTATGGCTCCTTGTTGGCTGGAAGTCTTCTTGAATTTATCTGGAAATGTGCTAATTTCACCATTATATTGGAGCTAAAGTTTTACAGAACATATTATTCTTGGTTGGCAATTTTTTTCTTTCAAGATTTTATA
The DNA here is from genome assembly GCA_028571685.1 of Heterohyrax brucei. Taxonomy (NCBI): domain Eukaryota; kingdom Metazoa; phylum Chordata; class Mammalia; order Hyracoidea; family Procaviidae; genus Heterohyrax; species Heterohyrax brucei. Next base: position 148,978,016 of record CM053166.1, read on the forward strand.
TCATCCTATTGCCTTCTTGTTGAATGATTTCTCCAAGTAATCAGAGGTTAGTCTTATTTTTTCCCCTCTATATGTGACTTTTTGTTTTTCTCAAACTGCTCTTTGGATCCTTTCTTTCTGTTTGTTTTTCAGAGAGTGTGATTATGATACATCTTAGTGATTTTCTTTTGAAGTCTGTTCTATATGGGGTTTGCTGAACATCTTGGGTGGTCAGCTTTTCATGTTTCTTGATATTAGGGAGCTTTTCTGTCAGAAGTTCTTCAATGATCCTCTCTCTGATTTTCATTTTCTCCCCCTGTTCTAGAATTCCGGTCACTTGCAAATTTTGCTTTTGATTATATCTCACATAATTCTCAGGGTTCTTCACTTTATTGCATTGTTTGATCTACCTCAAAGTGGTATCCAAGTATTTGTCTTCAATTTTGCTTCCATTGTTTTGAGCCCACTCCTTAGCCTTCCTGCGCATTGTCCATTTCTGAAATCTTGTTTGCGTTTTAAATTTCCAGTTGCTCTTTTTGTATGATTTCTAGTTGTGAATTTAGTTTGACATTTTATTCCTGCATTAGTTTCCTGAATTCCCCCATTGTTTTTTCTATCTTTTCCATAATTTTGTCTGTATTTTACATGATTTTGTTTATTTTTCCTCATTTTTTTCTGCTTTTCCCTTTGATTCTTGGATAGTCCTCAGTATTACAGATTTGAATTCCCTATCATGTAGTTCCAGTGCCTTTTCTTTTTCGGGAAGGTCATCTGGTGTTTTGTTTTGAATGTCTACTGAAACCATCCTGCTGTGCTTTTTTTTAAACATATGTTTTGATATTGTCTACTGCCTTCAGCATACTCAGTAAATACTTTCTTCTTTGATTTATTTTATCCAGATTTTTTTGTTTTATTTGGTTATGTCTGAGCAGGTGGATTAGGTGTTCTTCATTTTTAGATTGTCTGTGGACACAATACTTTCACCACCTTGTCTAATGGGTAGAGCCAGGTGAGATATGGTACAGCAGAACGGGCCCAGTGGAGGGAGATGGGTTGCTTATGTCACACACATTGGGACTGACTTGGAGGGGGCCAGGGATCAGTGTAGCACAGGTTCAGGTAGACTGTCCTGGTCCAGAGTGTGATGCTCAGTGTACGATGTAGATAGGCAGGACAGAAATGGGAGTTTGTGATGTGTGGAGCTAAGTGGATGTGGGAAATAAGAGAAGAGAGAGAAAGAAACAGGATCCAAAAATAGTGTTGTGGGATCCTGTCATTGGAGTGGTCCAGACCTGGAGAAGCCATGTTCTGGTGGCTTTCTAGCCAAGTAGTGAGGCAAAGCCCATCAAGAAGGGACAGGTGCAGCACAGTATTTTGAATTTGTTTGTTTGTTAAATTTGAAGATAACTGAAACTGTTATCTTTGTGGATTTCATACCTTAATATATTTAGAAGACCATAGCCTAGCCAAGTGCCGTTGAGTCGGATCCAACTCATGGTGACCCTAGGGGCCAGGGTAAAACTGACCACCAGAGTATTCAAGGAGCGCCTGGTGGATTTGAACTGCCGACCTTGTGGTTAGCAGTGGTAGCACTTAACCCACTACACCACCAGGGTTTCCCATGGAATTACTACAGTGAATGTGATTTCTCTGGAATCACAGCATTCAGTATAATTGCATAATCGCATAACCTATTTAAAGTACCCACTCTAGCTGAGAAACGAAAAGAAGTGTTTTGCATTTTTTGGATCATGGCCAATCTTGTTGGGGTGAGATGGTATCTCATTGTCATTTTGATTTGAATTTCTTTAGTAATTAATGATCATGAACATATCCACATGTGTTTTTTGGCTGCCTGGCTTTCCTCTTTAGAGAAGTGTCTGTCCATCTCCTTTGCCCATCGCTTAATTGGATGATTTGGTTTTTTCTTATTGATATTTTGTAGTACCTTATAGGTTATGGAGATCAGGCGTTGGTCTTACATAGAGTTGCCAAATATTTTTTTCCCATTCTGTAGGTGGTCTTTTAATTCTTTTGATGAAGTCTTTGGATGAGCAGGAGTGTTTTATTCTTATTAATTCCCATTTATCTATTTTCTCTTCTGATGAATGTGTTTTGTTTGTCAGATTTTGAAGTCTGTCTATATTGTGTATTAAAACTTCCATTGTTGACCTTTGACCTTATTTTATCTTGGATGAGCTTTATTGTTTTAGCTTTTATATTTAGGTCTTTTATCCCATTTGAGTTGATTTTTGATTTTTGTATAAGGCGTGAGATATGGGTCTTGTTTCAGTTTTTTGCAGATGGATATCCAATTACGCCAGCACCATTTGTTACAGAGACTGTTCTTACCCCAGTTTAAACTCTTAGGACCTTTGTCAAATATCAGCTGTTCATAGGAGGATGATGGCATCTCTGGGGTCTCTGCTTTGTTCCGTTGGTCTATAGGTCTCTTTTTTGTACCAGTACCAGGCTGTTTTGACTACTGTGGCAGCGTAATAGGTCTTAAAGTCAGGTAGTGTGAGGCCTCCCAGTGTGTTCTTCTTTTACAGTAGTGATTACTTATGCGGGGCTTCTTCCCTTTCCAAATAAAGCAACCTCTTTGGAAAGCAATTTGGCATTACCTTAAAATAATGGATATAGATATACCATTTGACCCAGTAATTCCTCTGCTTGGAATATATCCTACAGATTTAAGGCCATTCACACCAACTGATACATGCACACGAATGTTCATGGCAGCACAGTCCACAATAGCAAAAAGATGGAATCAACCCAGATGCCCAGCAACAGAAGAATGGTAGAGTAAACTTTGGTATATGTACTCAGTGGAGTACTACACATTGATAAAGAACAATGATGATAGCAGGAAACATCCCTCAATTTGATCTCAACTAGAGGACATCATGTTGAGTGAAACTGGTCAGCGACAGAAGGACAATTATTATATGAGACCCCTACGATTAAAACTTAAAAGCATACTCGTACATAACAGAAAAGACTCTTTGATAGCTACAAGGGGGGTGGGGGAGGGCAGGAGGGTGATGGGTGTGGGTTTAGATTAGATAGTTGTTAGAAATTTGGTTGGGTGAAATTGGTGACAACACACATTAGTAAGAAGAGCAATATTAACGGGACTTCAACACAACTTGTGCACTCCTCCCATCTTAATCCAATATTGTAAGCACAGAATATATACACTTCCATTTTTTATTTAATAAAAATAAAATTAAATTTAAAAAAGTCCTGAAAGGTGTGTGTCAGAGTTGTGTCCTTTCACTATACCTATTCAATCTGTATGCCAAGCAAATAATCTGAGGAGCTGGGCTATATGAAGAAGAATAGGACATTAGGGTTACAGGAAGACTCATTAACAAACTGCATTATGCAGATAACTAACTTTGCTTAGCTGAAAGCGAAGAAGACTTGAAACACTGATGAATATCAAAGACCACAGCTTTCAGTACGGATTATACCTCAACACAAAGGCAACAAATATTGTCACAACTGGGCCAATAACCAACATCATGGCAAATGGAGAAAAAATTGAGGTTGTCAAGAATTTCTTTTTAACTTAGATCCACAATCAACACCCATGGAAGCAGCAGTCAAGAATTCAAAAGATTATTGCACTGGGCAAATCTGCTGTAAAAGACCTCTTTAAAACATAGACAAGCTAAGATGTCACCTTGAAGATGAAGATGCGCCTGACTCAAGCCATGGTTATTTCAGTTGCATCATATGCATGCTCATGTTGGACAATGAATAAGAAAGACAGAAAGAAATGTTGGAGAAGAACATTTAATATACCATGGACTGCCAAAAGGACAAACAGATCTGTTTTGGAAGAAGTATACCCAGAGTGCTCCTTAGAAGCAAGGATGGGAAAACTATGCCTCACATACTTTGGACATGTTGTCAACAGGGATTAATCACTAGAGAAGGACATCATGCTTGGTAAAACAGAGTCAGTGAAAAAAGGAAGACCCTTGGCAAGATGGATTCATGCAAGGCTTGCAGTAATGGGCTTAAGCAGGAAAATTATTGTGGGCATTGTGCAGGACAGGGCAGTGTTTCGTTCTGTTGTACATAGGGTCGCTATGAGTGGGAAACAAATTGACTGCGCCTAACAGCATGATATTATTAATGAAGGAAAATGGGCAGCAGTTGTGTTGCTGAGGCAGGAATAAACAAATCAGTCTTGGAAGAAGTAAATCCCAGAATGCTCTTTAGAAGTGAGGATGCCAAGACTATGTATCATATACTTTGGAAATGTTATCATGAGGGATCAGTCCCTGAAGAAGGACATCATGCACGGTAATGTAGAGGGTTGGTGAGAAAAAGGAAGACCCTCAGTGAGGTGGATTGACACTGTGGCTACAGCAATGAGCTCAAGTATACCAACAATTATGGGCATGGTATGGCACAAGGCAGTGTTTTGTTTTTTTGTAGATAGGGTTGCTGTGAGTTGGGACTGACTCAACAGCACCTAACAACAACAACAATTCTATCTGAGACTGAAGAGCATCACACACCACTTTATTATGAACCTCAGTCTAAGCACTATAGCATAGCAGTTATGAGCACAAGTTCTGAAATAAGACACATTGGATTGTGAGTCCCAGCTAGATTAATACCTAGCTGTGTGACCCTCAGCAAGTGACTTAACCTCTCTGAGCCTCCACTTTTTTACTTTTTGTTGTTTATTATTAGCTGGTGCCAAATGATGGCAATGGCGTTCACAACAGAACAAAATGCTGCCTGGTGCTGTATCTTCCCTTCAATCAGTTGTGAATTGGACTGCTGTGATTCATAGAGTTTTCATTGGCTGGTTTTTGTAAGCAGATCTCCAGACCTTTCTTCCTAGTCCTTCTGAATCTGGAAGTGCCACTGAAACCTGGTCAGCACCATAATAACACACAAGCCTCCAGTGATAGACAGGTGAAAGCTGTGTGTGGGGTGCACTAAGCATCAAAACAGGGTCTCCCACATGGAAGGCAAGAATTCTATCACTGAACCACCAATGTTCCCTCGCCTTATAGGGTTGTTGTAAGTTGTAAAGGAAACAAACAGTTTGAAATGTTCAAAATGGTGTGTGGCACACAAAATGTGGTAGATGGTAGTAACATTTACCTGTATTCTGTGTCCTTTCTTGCCATGCTCCTCCCAGTGGAATGATTACACATTTCTGCACTTTTGAACACAAGCATGGCCAGATTTGTTTGGCCAATGAAATATGAACACAAATGACATGTTGCATTCACACAGAAGCTTTAAGAGACAGTGTGTGATTTGTTATACCACTCTTCTTCTCTGCTCTGTTGACTGCAACCTTCCACTTGGTTTCCTGGAGTGAAAATGATATAGAATAAAGCCTCCTTCAAGCCATAATGGACACAGAGGATGACCTAGAAATAAATCTTTTCGGTTTGCAACAGAGATTTTGGAGATAACTTCTTACCATGGTGTAACGTCATCTCCCAACTGGTAGAAATGCTCAGAGTTTTTTGTTTGTTTGTTTGTTTTATCAACAGAATTTGCCTCTTTTGATTCTACATAAGATCCAAATAAATTTTGATAGTGAAAAATTTAGTAATCCAGCTGACTGATGGATCTTTACCAATGGCTTTCAAACTTTTTGTTAATGAAGCTCTCTCTTCAAATAGAGTTTTACAGGACAATAATGTATAAAACAGCTAAGAGCAGCAGTTCATTACTATGCATATATTTCATAACTCAAATGGATCACATTTACTTATAAAGACAAATTAATAAATATAAGACTGTTAGAATACATGCAAGCATTTGAAATTAAGAATTGATAAAGTTGTATGAATGATAAAACAAAGTTGCATAATGACAATAATTTGTTTTTGTGATTTGGTTGTACAGTATTGAGAATATTTGACCCACATTTATAAGTATTTGCTAGTAATTTTTATTCTTTCATCTCACAGCATGCTGTGGTATTACAGGATATTCTTTCATTAAACTTGATGGCAAATGAAGTTTTGGTTCTATACAAAAAAATGAACCTATTGAGCAACTTAAATTGATGTGCTGTTGGTCTTCAATATGTTAAAAGCTTACGTATAACATATTTCAGTGTATGCATTGTTTTTTGTTTCATTTTCTTTAGTTACAAATTTTAAGTTGTTTCGAGATATTTTTCACATGGTATTCCAAACAGTTTTAGAACTCCAAATCCATTTTTGCTAAATCCTTGGAAGTAAGTGAAAACATTTACCTTCATCAGTGTTTACCATTTGCTGCTCAATAGGTTCGTTTTTTTGTATAGAACCGAAACTTCATTTGCCATCGAGTTTAATGAAAGAATATCCTGTAATACCACAGCATGCTGTTAGATGAAAGAATAAAAATTACTAGCAAATACTTATAAATGTGGGTCAAATATTCTCAGTACTGTACAACCAAATCATCTTCACTACTTTTGCTTTACCCACAAATCACCTGTCCTATTACTCATATATTATTTTTATCAAGGTGACTTTATTTTTTGAAAAAGTATCCTCATCATAAGCAGTAATATTTCTGAATCATGTTTTTTAACCAATTATTATATTTTTGTTGTTTCTGTTGTGAATATACAAAGCAGAATACATTCCAATTAAAAATGTTCTGTATGTACAATGCAGTGACACTGATTACATTCTTTAAGTTTTATGAACACTATCACCCTCTTTTACTGAAAATTTTTTTTGTTATGTTGTTAGGTGCAGCTAGTTGGTTATGACTCATAGCAACCCCACGCACTACAGAATAAAATCTGCTGACCAGCCTTGCATCATGTTGACAAATGTTTTAATGCTTTCACCCATCACTGCGGCCAATGTGTCAATCGATCTTGTTGAGGGTCTTCCTCTTTTTTCATGTGGCTACTATACCAAGCATGATGTCCTTCTCCAGGGACTGATCCTTTCTGACAACATGTCCAAAGTATGTAAGGCTCAGTCTAGCCATCTTTGCTTCCAAGGAGCACTCCAGTTGTACTTCTTCCAGAATAGATCTGTTCATTCTTTTGACAGTCCATGGTACATTCAATATTCTTCTCTAACACCATCATTCAAAGGCATCGTTTCTTCTTCTGTCTTCTATACTCATTGTCCAGATTTAACATGCATGTGATGTAATTGAAAATGCCATGGCTTGGGTCAGGCACACTTTTACCTTCAAGGTGACATCTTTACTTTTCAACACTTTTAGGAGGTCATTTGCAGCAGATTTTTCCCCATTCAGTGTGTCTTTTGATTTCTTGACTGCTGCTTCCATGGGTATTGATTTTAGAAACAAGTAAAGTGAAATCCTTGACAACATCAATCTTTTCTCCATTTATCACGATGTTGCTTACTGGTCCAGTTGTAGGATATTTGTTCTCTTGATGTTGAGGTACAATTAATACTGAATGCTGGGGGTTTTGATCTTCATCAGTCAGTGTTTCAACTTCTCTTCACTTCCAGCAAGCAAGGTTGTGTCTTCTGCATAATGCAGGTTGTTAATGAGTCATCCTTCAATCTTGATGCCTCATTCTTCTTCATATAATCCAGCTTCTCAGATTGTTTGGTCAGCATACAGATTGAAAAGATATGGTGAAAAGATACAACCCTAACACACACCTTTCCTGACTTTAAACCATGCAGTGTACCATTGTTCTGTTCACACGACTGTCTCTTGATCCGTGTACAGATTCTTTAGGACCACAACTAAGTGTTCTGGAATTCCCATTCTTCACAATGTTAGCCATAATTTGTCATGATCCACACAGTTGAAAGCCTTTGCATAGTCAATGAAACACAAGTAAATGTCTTCTGGTATTCTCTGCTTTCGCTAAGATCCATCTGACATCAGCAATGACATCCCTGGTTCCATGTCGTCTTCTGAATCCAGCTTGAATTTCTGGAAGTTCCTTGTCAATATACTGTTGCAGTCACTTTCAAAGGATCTTGAGCAAAATTTTACTTGTGTGTGATGTTAATGATATTGTTTGGTAGTTTCCACATTTGGTTGGAGCACCTTTCTTGGGAATAGGCATAAATATGGATCTCTTCCAGTCGGTTGGCCAGATAACTGTCCTCCAAATTTTTTGGCATAGACAAGCGAGCACTTCCAGCACTTCATCCATCTGTTGAAGAAACATCTCAGCTGATATTTTATCAATTCCTGGAGCCTTGTTTTTCACCAATGTCTTCAATGATTCTTCGACCTCTTTCTTCAGTACCATCAGTTCCTGATGAAATGCTACCTCTTGAAATGGTTGAACATAAATCAGTTCTTTCCGATATGATAACTCTTTAGTACTGTCTTGCAATTTTATTTGTGTAGGTATTTTACATCTCTGGCTAAATTTATTCCTAAGTATTTGATTTTCTTGTGGGCTGTTGTAAATAGTATTGATTCGGTGATTTCCTCTTCCATGTTCTCTTTGTTGGTGTAGAGGAATCCAACAGTTTTTTGCATGTTTATTCTGTATCCTGTACTATTAGTTCTGGTAGGTTTCTTTGGTGAATTCTTTAGGGTTTCTGTGCATAAGATCATGTCATCTGCAAATAGAGATATTTTTCCTTCTTCTTTATCAATTTGGATATACTTTCTTCCTTTTTGTAGACTGCTCTGGCTAGAACTTCCAGAACAATGTTGAATAGCAATGGTGAAAAGGGCATCCTCCTCTGGTTCCTGTTCTCAAGGGAGTGCTTTTCGACTCTCTTCATTTGAGATGATGTTGGCTGTTGGTTTTGTATAGATGCACTTTATTATGCTGAGAAATTGTCTTTCCATTCCTATTTTGCTGAGTTTTTTTTTTTTTTAAAAAACAAAAGCATGAATGCATGTTGGACTTTGTCAAATGCCTTTTCTGTATCAACTGATAAAATCCAATGGTTCTTGTCTTTTATTTATGTGGTTAACTACATGGACTGTTTTTATAATGTTGAATCATCTCTGCACCCCTGGTATGAATCCCAGGTTGTCAGGGTGAATGTTTATTATTATTTGTTTATATTGTTGAATCTATTGGCTAGAATTTTGCTGAAGATTTTTACAACTAAGTTCATGAGAGATACTGGTCTATAATATCCCTTTTCTGTGATGTCTTTCCCTGGTTTTGGTATCAGGATTATGGTGGTTTTATAGAATGGGATGGCAATATTCCATCATTTTCTATACTCTGAAACCATTAGTAATATTGGTGTCAGCTCTTCTCTGAAAGTTTGGTGGAATTCTCCAGTGAAGACATACAGGCCCTGGAAGTTGGAAGTTTTAAAATTTCCTTTTCAATCTTTTCTTTTTTTGTGGGTTTATTTAATTATCCTATGTCTTTCCGTGTTAGTTTGGGTAAGGAGTGTGTTTCTAGAAATCTGTTTATTTCCTCTAGGATTTCATGTTTGTCAGAGTATAATTTTGCACAGTATTCTGTTTTCTATTTCATTTGGTTCTGCTGTGGTATCATCCATCTCATTTCTTATTTGGGTTATTTTCTTCCCCTCCTGTTTTTCTTTTGTTGTTTTGGAGAATGGTATAGAGATTTTGTTGATCTTTTCAAAGAACCAACTTTTGGTCTCGTTAACTCTTTCGGCCATTTTTCTGTTGTCTAGTTCATTTAGCGCTGCTCTAATTTTTATTATTTACTTTCTTCTGGTGCCTGAGGGCTTCTTTTGCTGCTGCCTTCCTACTTGTTAGAGTTGTAGGGATAATGCTTTAATTCGGACCCTTTCTGCTTCTCAGATGTTTGCATTTATTAAGATAAATTTAACTCTGAGCACTGCTTTTGCTCTATCCCAAAGATTCTGGTAAGACATGCTTTCATTCTCATTTGTTTCTGTGAATGTCTTTAGTCAATCCTTGATTTCTTCTATTACCCATTAGTTTTTGAGAAAGTTATTTTTCAGTTTCCACATGCTGGATTTTTTTCCATTGCTTTTGCACTTATTTAGTTCTACTACTGTGGCTTTATGGTCTGAAAAGATGCCTTGCAACATTTCAATACTTTGGATTTTGTTAAGGCTTGCTTTACGGCCTAGTAAGAAGTCTATTCTGGAGAATGTTCCATGTGTGTTGGAAAAGAAAGTATACTTTGCTGCTGTTGAGTGAAGTGCTCTGTTTATGTCTATGAGGTCAGGTTGATTGATTGTGCCATATAGATCTTCTGTGTCTTTATTCTGCTTTTTTCTGGGTATTCTATCCTTCACTGAAAGTAGTGAGTTGAAGTCTCCTGCTATCATTGTGTAACTGTCGATTCTTTTTTCAATGCTGTTAGAGTTTCTTTTATGTGTTAGGAAACCTATCACTGGCTGTGTAAATATTTACTATAATTACACCCTCCTGATGTAGTGACCCCTTAATTACTACGTTGTGTCCTTCCTTGTCCATTGTGGTGGATTTTACTTTGAAGTCTATTTTATCAGAAATTAATATTGCCACTCCTACTCTTTTTTTTCTTGTTTTTTAATTGTAATTAGGTGAAAGTTTACAATCCAAGTCAATTTCCATAATAAAGCCCAAGTACCTGCCTCTCTGAATCTCTGTCTGCTGTCCTCACCCTGTAACAGAGCACTCTTCTTTTTCACTCTTTACTTCCAGTATCCACTCAACCAGCGCTTGTCTCTGCCTCTCTACCCTCTCCTCTGCCTCTGAAGAGAAACTGATAACATGGCCTCATATATATATTAAATGATAAAGTACACATATCACATGCATCACTTTGTGTCCGGAAGTCCAATCCATTCTTTGTCTGAAGTGTTGGCTTCAATACTGGTTTCGACTCCTGGATAGCAGCCAGTCTAAGGACCATGTTCTCAGGGACTCTCCAGGTTATCGGACCATCAATTCTGGACGTTTAACAGAGGTCTTGATCTGCACACCTCTTTTTCTAGTGCTACAATGGGGACTCTATATTGTGGTCCCTATCTGGGCTGGTTTTTGTGGTGGCTGGGCACCATCTAGTTCTTCTGGTCTGATGCCGAGGTAGTCTCCCAATCATATGGGTCCTTCTGTTTCTTGGATTCATTTTTTCCTGATGTCTCTGATGTTCTCAGTTGTTATCTGTTTCAGATGGGTTGGGACCCATTCATGTTCCTCAGATGGCAGCTTGCCGGCTTTTAAGACCCCAGATGCTGGTCACCAATATGGGGTGCAGAAGACTCTCTTAGAAAAAGACTAGTTACACCAGTTGACCTCATTGCCCCTGAAAACCTGGTCCCCAGACCCCTGTCCCTGCTACGCTATCCTTTGAAATGTTGAGTTGAATTTAGGAAACCTTTTAGCTTATGGTGTAGTCCAGTTATGGTCATCTGCCTTCTACTGTGTGCTGTCACTCCATTCACTTAACAGAATTCCTATTGACGATCTAAACTATGAATAACCCTCTCCCTCCCTCCCATCCTCAGAGCCATCAAAGAGTATTTTCTTCTGCGCCCAAGTCTCTTCTTAAGTCCTTACGATAGAGGTCTCATACAGTATTTATCCTTTCACAACAGACTGACGTCACTCAGCATGTCTTACACTTGATTCCAGGTTATGAGATGCTTCCTAAAATCATCACTGTTCTTTATCATTGCATAGTATTCTACTGCGTATCTATACCATAATTTGTTTATCCATTTGTTGATGAGGACCAAGGTTGATTCCATCTTATTGCTCTTGTGGATAGTGCTGCAACAAACATTCGTGTGCATGTATCTGTTCATGTGACAGCCCTTATTTCTCTAGGATATATTCCAAGCAGTGGGATTGCTGGATCATATGGTATTTCTATTTCTAGTTTTTTAAGAAAGCTCCAAATTGCTTTGCAAAGTGGTTGTACCATTTTATATTCCTACCAGCTGTGTAGAAGTATTCCAGTCTCTTCACATCCTCTACAACATTTGTTGTTTTGTGGTTTGGGGATTAGTGCTAATCTTGTTGGGTTGAGATGGTATCCCATTGTAGTTTTGATATAGATTTCTCTAAAGACTAATGATTGTGACCATTTCCTCACATATCTTTTAGCTGCCTGGATGTTTTCTTTGGGAAAGTGTCTATCCAAGTCATTTGTCCACTGTTTAATTGGGTTATTTATCTTTCTCTTGTTGATAATTTGCAGTACCTTGTAGATTACGGAAATCAGACATTGATCAGATACATGGTTGCCAAATACTTTTTCCCAGTCTGCAGACAATATTTTTACTCTCCTGATAGTCTTTGGATGAGTGTGTTTAATTTTTAGTAGTTCACATTTCTCTATTTTCTCTTCTGCTGCTTGTGCATTCTTAGTAAGATTTTGTAGTCTGTTTAAGCTGTGTATTACAACTTCCAGTGTTGTCCCTGTGCTTTCTTCCATAATCTTTATTGTTTTAGGTTTGTTATTTAAGTTCTTTGATCAATTCAGAGTTAAATTTTTGCATAAGGTATGAGATATAGGTCTTGTTTCAGTTTTTTGCCATCCAGTTTTGCCAATATTTGTTAAAGAGACTATTTTTTTCCCAAGCTCGTGGCCTTTGGGCTTTTGTCAGTTATTAGCTGTTCAAAGGTGGATAGTGTTATTTCCAGACTCTCTGTTCTGTTCTATTGGTCTACATATCTGTATTTGTACCAATACCAGGCTGTTTTGACTACTGGGGCAGTGTAACAGGTGTTAAAGTCAGGTAGTGTGAGGCTTTCTGCTGTGTTTGTCTTCTTCAGTAGTACTTTACTTATCGAGGGTTTCTTCCCTTTCCAAATGAAACTGGTGATTTGTTTCTCCATCTCATCAAAAAATGACGTTGGAATTTGTATTGGGATTGCATTGTATATATAGATCTTTTTTGGTAAAATAGAGATTTTCACAATGTTAAGTTTTCCTATCCAGCACAATGCTGAATAGAAGCAATGACAGTTGGCACCCTTGTCTGGTTCCTGTTCTTAGGGGGAATTCTTTCACTCTCTCTCCATTCAGGATGATGTTGGCTGTTGGCTTTGTGTGGATGCCCCCTTATTACATTGAGGAATTTCCCTTGTATTCCTATTTTGCTGAGAGTTTTTAACATAAACAGGTGCTAGATTTTGCCAAATGCTTTTTCTGCATCTATCAATGACATCACATAATTCTTATCTTTTGTTTCATTTATGTGGTTGATTACATTAATTATTTTTCTGATGTTGAACCATCCTTGCATCCTTAGTATAAATTCTATGTGGTCATGGTCAACTATTTTTTCAATATGTTGTTGAATTCTATTCGCTAGGATGTTGTTGACGATTTTTGTATCTAGGTTCATGAAAGATACTGGTCTGTAATTTTGTGGGGTTTTTTTGTGCTATCTTTGCTCAGCTTAGGTATCAGGGTTATGCTGGCTTCACAGAATGAATCTGAGAGTATTCCATCCTTTTCCATGCCATGAAACAGCTCCAGTAGTATGGAAATTAACTTCCTTTAAAAGTTTAGTAGACTTCTCCAGTGAAGACTTTTGGTCCAGGACTTCTTTTGGCTGGTAGTTTGATTACTTTTTCAATCCTTTCTTTTGTGATGGGTTTATTAAGATGCTTTACTTCACTTTGTAATAATTTTTTAGGTAATGTGAGTCTAGAAAATTTTCCATTTCTTTTAGATTTTCAAATCTGTTAGATTACAGTTTTTCGTAGTATTCTGTTACGATTCTTTTAACTTCAGTTGGGTCTGTTGTGACATCTCCTGTCCAATTTCTTAATCACGTTTTTTGTTTCCTCTCCTGTTTTCCTCTTGTGAGTTTGGCCAATGATTGATTGACTTTGTTGATCTTTTAAAAAACAAAACAAAACAGCTTTTGGTTTTGTCAATTCTTTCCATTGTTATTCTACTCTCTAATTTATTTAATTCTGCTCTAATTTTTGTTATCTGTTATCTTCTGGTGACTGAGGAAATCATTTGTTGTTCTCTTTATATATGTTCAAGTTGTAATGTTAATTCTTTGGTTTGAGCCTTTTCTTCATTTTGAATGTGTGCAATGATTGAGATAACTTGAACTCTGAGCACTGCTTTTGCTGTATCCCATGGGTTCTGGTAGAATGTGTTTTCATTATTATTTGATTCTATGAATTTCTTCATTACATTCTTGATTTCTTCTATAGATCATGAATTTTTTTTATTGTTATTGAGTGAAAGTGTACAATCCAATTTAAATTTGCGTGTCTACCTATCTGCAGTTCCTTCTGCTCTCCTTGGCCAGTGACAGCACACTCCTCCTTTTTGTTCTATACGTGTCATATCCTCTTAACAATCTCCTGCCCCTCCTCTCCACCCTCTCCACTCCCTTTTAGTAAGAGGCCAGTAGGATGACATCATATAGATGCATAGAACCATAAGGTGCACACACCATACGGTCACTCTCTGTCCCTGAGTCCAATCCATTGCTGTCCTAAGAGTTGACCTCAGTAATGATTTATGATCAGGGGCAGCATCAGGTCTAGAGGCCATACTCCCTGGGGAACTCCCAGGCCTTCCCATAATCAACTGTGGTCTTTAGGGGAGTTCTTAGTGTGTGCCCCTTTTTGTTTTTCTCGTGTTACCACTGGGACTCAAAAATGTGAGCCACATCAGGCTGTCATTGATGGTGGCCGGGTATCATCTGGTTCTTCTGGTCACATGCTGATATAGTCACCCATTCACATGTGTCTTTCTGTCTTCTGGGTTCTTTTTCTCTCATGTCATTGTTGTCCATTGTGGTCATCTGTTCTGGCTGAGTTGGGACCATTTAGTGTACCTCAAATGGCAGGTTGCTAGCTTTTAAGACCTCAAATGCCACTCACTAATATAGGGTGCAGAAGACTCTCCTAGTGTCTTTGTCACCGGGTACTGCTGTATCAGAAAATACCACGAGTGGAAAGGTTTCGTGAGGAGAAGCTTTTATTGTCAGTCTGGTAAGCCACAAATCCATTCCCAAGCTACAAGTCCATTCAATATGAAAAATCATCACAGTCCAGTAGGCTGACTCCACATCCAGTGAGAGCATCGCAGGACAGGAACATCAGGTCCAAATGACGTGCTCTGCTCTCGATGCTTCTCCCTTCTTGCTATGAGGTTCCTGAATTCCTCAGCTCACTTCTCTCCCTTATATTACACAAGCTTGAAGCCTGCCTCACTAACACAACTGCAAGCCATTCATCAGTATCACATTCATCAATATCACAGAGGCAGGATTCACAACACATGGAAGGAAGGGCACCATATTAGAAAGCCTAACCAAGTCAAATCAACACATACATTTTTGGGGGGACATAATCCAATCTGTGGCACCTAGCAATAGGCTAGTTGTGCCAATTGGCCTCAATGTGCCCTGAGAGCATGGTCCCTAGACCCTACTCCTGCTACTCTATCCTTGCAATATTGGGTTATGTTGAAATCCAGTTAAATCGATCTTCTTTCTAACATGTGCTAGCACTGATTTCTCACAACCAAATTTCTATCAACTAATCTATAACAAAACTTCCCCTCTCTTGTAGCCATCAAAAGGTCTTCCCTTCTGTACATGAGTCTGTTTTTAAGTCCTTATAGTAGGGGTCTCATCCAATATGTGTCTTTGTGCTGCTGACTGATTTCACTCAACATAATGTCTTCTAATTGAAAGCAGCTTAAGAGATGCTTCCTAAAATAATCACTGTTCTTTATCATTGCATAGTGTTCCGCTGAGCATATACATACAATAGTTCATTGATCCATTCATCTGTTGTTAGCCATCTGAGTTGACCTCATCTTTTTGCTATTGTGGACTGTGTTGCAATAAACATTCAGGTGCAGGTGTCTGTTCATGCGACTGCTTTTGATTCTGTAGGATATATTCCAAACGGTGGAATTACTGGGTCAAATAGTATATCTATTTCCAGCTTTTTGAGGAAGTGGTGGATTGCTTTCCAAGGATGTTGTACCGTTTTGCAATCCCACCAGCAGTGTAGGAGTGTTCCAAATTCTCCACAGCCTCTCCAGCTTGTGTTTTGTGTTTTTCGGACTATGGCCAACCCTGTTATGGGTCAGATATCTCATCCTAGTTTTGATATGGATTTCTTTAATAGCTGATGATTATGAGCATTTTCATATATGTCTTTTGGCTGCCTGAATGTCCTCTTTAGTGAAGTGTGTGTCCATCTCCTTTGCCCAATGCTAAATTGGGTTATTTATCCTTTTCTTGTTGATATTTTGCAGTACCTTGCAGATTATGGAGATTAGGCATTGGTCTGACATATTGTTGCCAAATGTTTTTTCCCATTCTGTAGGTGGCCTTTTAATTCTTTTGATTAAGTCTCTGGATGAGCAAAAGTGTTTGGTTCTCAGTAGTTCTCATTTGTCTATTTTCTTTTCTGTGGATCATGCTTTGTCAGATTTTGAAGTCTATGTTGTGTATTGAAACTTCCATTTTTGATCCTATTTTTTTCTTGGATGATCTTTACTGTTTTAGGCTTGATATTTAGGTTTTTTATCCAGCTTGAGTTGGTTTTTGTGTAAGGTGTGAGATATGGGTCTTGTTTCAATTTTTTGCTAATGGATAACCAATTTTGCCAACACCATTTGTTAAAGAGACTGTTTTAACCCCAGTTTACAATCTTGGGGCCTTCATTGAGTATCAGCTGTTCATAGGAGGATGGTGACCTCTCTGGGGTCTCAACTCTATTCCATTCGTCTATATGTCTCTTTTTGTACCAGTACCAGGCTGTTTTGACTACTGTGGCAGTTTAATAGTTTCTAATGTCAGGTAGTTAGAGGCCTCCTGGTGTGTTCTTCTTCATCAGCAGTGCTTTGCTTATCTGGGATTTCTTCCCTTTTGAAACGAAGTTCATGACTTGTTTGTCTATCTCATTAAACAATATCACTGGAATTAACCTATGAATTTTTGAGCAAGGTGTTATTTCTACCCATGTTTTTTCTGCTATTGATTTCAACTTTTATGGCTTTATTGTCTGAGAAGATGCTTTGCAATGTTACAGTGGTTTAGATTTTGTTGAGACTTGCTTTATTACCTAATACATGGTCTACTCCGGAGAATGTTCTATGTACATTGGAAAAGAAGGTGTACTTGTATGTTGTTGGGTAAAAAGTTTTGTATATGTACATGAGGTTGAGGTGGCTGATTATCCCAATAAAATCTTCTGTTTCTTTATTGAGCTTTTCTCTGGATGATCTTTACATTACTGATAGTGGAGTGTTGAAGTCTCCTACTGTTATTGTGGAGTGATCTATCTTACTTGTCAATGTTGTCAACATTTGTTAAATGTATTTAGATGCCCTTTATGTATTGAGCCTTCAAACAATAAATAGTGACCATCCTTGTTCTAATAATAGATTTTATTTTAAAGCCTATTTTTTTCTGAGATTAATATTGTCACACCTGCTCTTCTTTGTGTGTTGTTAGCTTTGTACATATTTTTCCATCCTTTGATTCTCAGTTCACATCTTTGAGTCTAAGGTGTGTTTCTTGTAAGCAATATGTCTTAGGCTGGGTTTTCTAGGGAAGCAAAACCAGTAACACGTGTAGGTATAAGGAAAGATTTATAATATATATATAGATAGATAGATACAAATATAGGAAACAGCTCACGTAATCACAGAAGCTGAATGTCCCAAGCTCTGGCACAAGCCTCACGTGTCCACGGAAGCTGAGGAACCCAAGGTCAGCAAGTCAGAGACCAGAGTTGTAGATCACCGGTTGTGTGGGTCAGTGGATCCCAAGCTGGCGGCGAGACGATGCAACAGAGGCTGGAGGTCGGTGGATCCCAAGCTGGTGGCGAGGCGAAGTGACAGAGGCTGGAGAACCCAGGATCGGCAGGTCAGGGAGCAGGACTGAGCAGAGGCTGGCGAGCGCAGGATTGGCAGGTCAGGGAGCAGGACTCTCACATGCCGACTGTAAGGACTGATGAGCCCAACAGCCGCTAGCTCAAGTCCCGGAACCAGACGCTGGAACAAGAGAGCAGGAGCTCCTGGCCACGTGAGCGATCAGCAGCTGTAGTCCAGGGTCACGAGATGAGAGCCGAGGGGCAGGGAGCCACCACAAACCCCGCCCTGCCACTTAATACAGCAGCCAAATAGGTAGTAGCCAAGTTGACATAATCCTGACCACCACACAATATATAGAAAGACTGTGTTTTTTTGATCCAACCTGTTACTCTCTCTCTGTGTTGGTGCATTCTATCCATTTATATTGAGTGTAATTATTGATAGATATGAATTTGGTACTGTCATTTTGGTGCCTTCATTTTTGTGTTGTTGCCATTTTCTTTGTTACACTTAATATTCTGTTCTGAGTCATTTTTTTATGAGTTTTCTTTTCATCTTTGTCAGTGTTGGTTTTGTATCTTTTGGGACTTCTGTACTGTGTTTCCTGTTTTGGTGTGTAGTATTGTTAATTTTCTTTGCAGCTATCCCACTATTTCCTCTAATTTCTAAGTTTAAACTAAGCATTAACTTTTTTGTATCTCCTTGACTTCCTCTCCACTTGAAATATCTGTGAATGCATTAATATGTCCCTCTTTATAGTGTAATGTTTTCATAATTTATATACTGACATCTCAGTTTCCCCAATTTTAATATTTTAACTTTGTTTGAGCTTTGGAACTTTGCTAACCAAGTAGAACTCTGGATGGTGTGTCCTGAATTGCATCCTTTAGTATATGTCCTGTGTTAACTGATTTTCTAATGAAAGAACTTCCTTCAGTATTTCTTCTAATTTTTGTTTGTTTTTTTTGCAAAATCTCTAAATTTCTGTTTGTCTGGGAATGTCCTAATGTCACCACCATATTTAACAGACAATTTTACAGGATATATAATTATTGGTTTTTAAAGTTTTTTTTTTTCCTTCAAGGCTTTGTATGTGTCATCCCACTGCCTTCTTGCCAACATGGTTTTCTCTGAATAAATGGAGTTTAATCTAATGGGCTCTCCTTTGTAAAAGCTAGTTTTCGTTTAAGTCTAGCTGCCTTTAAGAGCCTGTCCTTATGCTTCATTTTGTTAAGCTTCATTATAGTAAGTGTTGTTGTCTTTCTTTTGGGATCTACTTTTTGTGCAGTTTCATGAGCATCTTGGACAGAAATCTTCTCATCTTTCATTATGTCAGGGAAGTTTTCTGACAGTATCTCTTCAACAACTGTCTCTGTATTTTCTGCTATCCTTCCCTGTTCTGGTATCCCAATTCTATGTAAATTGTTCCTCTTGATAGAGTCTCACATAACTCTTAATGATTTTTCATTTTTCTTGTTTCTTTTATCTGATTTCTCCTCATAAATACTGGTGTCATTTATTTTATCTCCAGTCTCACTAATTCTGTATTCCATGTCCTCGATCTTCTTCCTTTGGCTTTCAATTGAATTTTGTAACTTGGTGATTTTATTATTGACCTGGTGAATTTCAGGCCCATGTAGTGCTCCAGAGTTTAGATCTGATATAGAGCAGAGAAGGGAGGGGGAAAGGGTTGGGTATAGGAAGCAAAGTAATGTATAAGAAGGGTTTGAGTCATGAAAGTTGATATCTGCTTAACTTGCAATTCTCCAGTAAGTGTAGCAATCTGTAGCTCTGAGGAGCTGGTGTAACTTGTCACCCCCTTTCCCTCTGTTTATTTCTCTGAGTCTGGGAGTAGAGCACAGGGCAGACAAGCAATATGCCCCACTTTCACCCAGGTAGTGCACCAGAATTTAGCCTGAGGTATAAAGCAGAGGAAGTAGGTGGAAAAGGCTGAAGATAGGGAGGAAGTCAGCCTGTAGGAAAGGATTGAACCATGAGGTATCCTGAGCACTTACCTTGAAATGTGTGTAAGTCACCTGGTGTTTTGTAGATACAGTGACTGCCTGGATCACGGGAAGTTTACTACCACTCATCCCTTTGTTTTTGTCCTGAGTCCAGGGGAAAAGCTCAAGGCACACACTTACAATCCTAATTCTGATCCATGTAGTGCACCAGAATGGTATAGCTCAGAGAAGGGAGGTGGGAAGGGCACTGCTATACTCAGCTGCTAGCTGCTGCTGTGTTCTCTCGGTATGGCTGTCTTAAGCACAGCCACTCTATTGAGAGAGAGGCTGTGCTGTCAGGTGCTGCTACTCAGCATGGAAGATGGCCCCAGCCAGACTCTCAGGCATAGCAGTCCAAGCCCTAGCCTCCTAGCCAGCCAACAAAGTGGGCATCTGTACCTGTACAGCCTTTCCATTGCCACACCAGCAGAACCAGGACCCTTTGTGCTGCCACCTCACTCCTGACAATAGTAGTTGTTTTACTTCTTGTTGCCCCACCCGCTATCACAACTTTGTGTCTGATACTGGGGCTCCTAAAATGTCAATATTGTTCCATTCAGTTGTTTTTCTAGACCTTAGTTCATAGAGAGAATCAAGGAGATGTGTAATTAGTCTGCCATCATGCCCCAAGTCCCTGCTCTTTTTTTAATGTTTGCTTGGCATATATATTTTTCCCATTCTTTCAATTTTAGTTTGTTTGTGTCTTTAAGTCTAAAGTGTATCTCTTGTAGGCAGAATATAGACAGATCATGCTTTTTTAAAATCATTCTGCCTATTTCTCTTTATCTGGGCATTTAATCCGTTTATATTCAGTGTAATCACTGCTAGGTATGAATTTAGTACTGTCATTTTCACGCCTTCTTTGTGCATTGAGAGATTCTTTCTTCCTCTTAAATTTCTGTGATGAGTTGTTGTTCATCATGTGTTTTCATCTTTTTCATTGTTGTCGATTTTGTATTTGCTGAGACTTCATACTTTTCCTGTTTTTTTATTTTCATGTGTACAACTGCTAATGTCTTTAATATTTATCTATTTTTCTAAAGTTGCACCATTCTTTAATTTCTTTGTATCATCTTGTCTTCTCCTTCTTATGAAAGATGTATTACTACACGATTTTGGGGGTGTCCCTCTTTTTTTGTTACCTTTTACATATTGATATCTGTTTCTCTATTTTCAAAGTTTTAGCTTTAATTTATTCTGCTAATTTCCCTGTCAGCATTGTTATCTGTTTGCTCTGTCCTGCATTCTTATCTTGAATTATCATTATCTGATGTTAGTGATACTCTAACTGAAGGGACTCCCTTTATTATTCCTTGTAACTTTGATTTGGGTATGCAAGTTCCCTAAGTTTCTGTTTATCTAGAAATGTCGTTATTTCACCACTGTATTTGAAAGACAGTTTTGCTGGATATACAATTCTTGGCTGTCAATTCTGCCCCTTGCCTTCCTGTCTGTATGGTTTCTGTTGACTAGTCTGAGCTTAGTCTTATCGACTTTCCTTTCTAGATTATTTTTCATTCATCCCTAGCCACTTTAAAAACTCTCGCCTTATCTTTAGTTTTGGCAAGTTTGATCATAATATGTCTTGGTGAATTTTTTTGAGATCTACGTTGTGTGGAGTTCAGTGAGCATCTTGGATTGATATCTTTTCATCTTTCATGATATCATGAAGTTTTCTGTCAATAAGTCTGCAACATTTCCCTCTGTACTTTGTTATCCCCCTGTTATAATACTTTCATCACTTATGAATTATTCTTCTTGATATAGTCCCACATAACTCTTATTCTTCATTTTTTTTAAATTCCTTTCTCTCATATTTTCTTACATATATTGGTGTCAATTGCTTTATCTTCAGTCTCACTAATTCTGCATTCCATTGCTTCGGCTCGGCTCCTTTTATTTCTATTGAGTTGTCTAATTCCGTAATTTTATTTTTAATCTGCTGAATTTCTGATTGCTGTTGCTCAAGGATTTCTTGTAGCATGTTCAGTTTGTCACTATACTTTAATGTGTTTTGCCTCATCTCCTTTCTGATCTCTTGTAGAGTTCTAAATATTGAACTTTTTGTCTTCATCTGGAGAACTTCCTGATTCATTGTTTTGGAAGCTTTCTAAAGCCATCGTGATCTGCCTCTTTAAGTGATTTGATATTAGTAAGCTGTTGTAATTATTTATGTGTACCTACTGTGTTCCAGCTCAGGTTCAGTTTGGTCCACTTCCTCAATCTACCACCAGTCAGCTAGTTGCTGTCACAGTGCGCCTGAGTTTCAGGGCCAAGGGGATTCTACACAGAATCTGAAGATTGTAGCCAGTGCCTAGAGTCTGACAGGGAGGCTGTTATGTAAATTGTCCCAGTGAATGGAAGATTATTTTCAAAGCCTTGAGGCCTAATGTAATGTGTTTTGTTGACTTGGTTATTGCCTGTCATCCCTTCTTTTCCTCCAGTTCCTCCGATTTGTACTGGATATGTCTGCCTTGTGACTGCTTTACCATCGTACTTTGGAACTAGATAACTTGTGTTCTGGATTTCACAGATAAAGAGGAATTTTTGGATTTCAGACTTGGAGTTAAGACTTATGCTATGATATGAAGAGGTGAATATGTTTTGCATGTTGCAAAGATGTGAGTTTTGGAAGGCTAAATAGCAGGATGCCATGGATTGAACTATATCCCCTCAAAAATGTGTGTATCAGTTTGACCAGCCATGGGTACCAGTGTTGTGTGATTATCCCCCATTTGATGACATTTTCCTATGTGTTGTAAATTCTATCACTATGATTTAATAAGATAGGTTAGCAGTGGTTATACTGATGAGGTCTATGTATTGGACAGGGTCTTAAGCCAACCTCTTTTGAGATGTAAAACAGAGAGGCAAACAGAGAAACACAGGGACCTCATACCACCAAGAAGCAGTGCAGGGAGCAGAGTGCATCCTTTGGACCTGAGATACTCCCAGACCAAGGAAAGGCTGATGCAACAGAAAGACCTTCCTTCAGAGCCAATAGACAGAGAAAGCCTTCTCATGGAGTTGATGCTTTGAATTTGGAATTACGGACCACTGAACTGTGGAAGAGTGAATTTCTCTTTGTTAAAGCCACTCTTTCATGGTATTTCCATTATGACAGCACTAGAAGTCTAAGACAGCTCTCTCTGAAGCTATGCCAAGGTTGTTCCAATCCATTTTCCTCCACGATCCATTGGATACAGCTGCCAGCTGCCACCTTTCTTCTAGCATCTCCAGACCTGGTCAAACCCAAATCCATGAGTTATGAAACTTTTAATGTCTTTCTACCTCTGAAATGTGCCCATCTACTTATCTTTGCCAACTCACTTGCTTACAATCTGATCTTCACAATTGCTTAGGCTAAAAGCCTAAGCTGCTTCTAACTTCTTTCTTTTTTTATGTCACTCACACATAACCCATCAGCAAGCTCAGTCAACTCTACTTTCCAGCACATCAGAGTTTGACTACTTCTCATCTATCCACCGCTGTCTCACTCATCCAAATCACTATAGTCTCTTGTCTAGATTATTAAAACTTCCTCCTAATGGTGTTCCAACTTCTACCCTTACTTCCCAACAGCAAATACTCCAAGTAACAGCCAAAATAATTCTTTTAAAACATAAATAAGATTGTTACTCCGTTACTGAAACCTCTGCAATGACTTTGCATCTCACTCATAATAAAATTCAAATCTTCAGTTTATAAGTCATTACATCACCTGGCCTCTTGTTACCTTTTCAGTCTCATCTCTTACCACCTACCTTGTAGCATTCCAGCCACACTGGCCACTTTGTTGTTCTGTAGTCATGCTGGGTCTCAACACATGATGGCCACTCTGACTGGAATAATCTTCCTGAATATTCATATGTATACACGACTTCTTCCCTTTCTTCAGATCTGTGCTCAGTGCCACCCTCTTCATGAGACTTTTGCTGCTCTGCCTAAAATCATGATGTTCTCCCCAAAATAAGTCTAGGATTTTCCATTCCTCTAAACTCTGTGTTACTTTTATTTGCAACATTGATCACCATTTAACACACAGTTTGCTCAGTAAATTATTTTGTTTGTGGTCTGCCACCACCTATTAGGATGCAAGTTCTATGAAGACAGAGAAGTTTGTTTTGTTCACTGTTATAATCAATTGGCCTATATCGTGGTATAGTAGGCATTCAACAAACGTTTGTTTAATGAGATATTGGGAACCAGCTTTTAGTGCAGTTCTATGGGCCTTCAAAATCTCTAAGAAAACTCACTAACATAATTACTATGTCTTTTTCCAGGTTAGCTGCTTGTCTCACACATACAGGAGGAAAGGCCAAAGAATTCTAGCCATGATTAGCTTCTGACACTAGACACCTCAGCCATCAGATACCTCTGGTGTTAGGTACTTTAAATACTTTGGTTTGCTTCTGGAAAAGCCAGTTGATTGCTGGAGGGGCCCCATCCTCCCTCTGCATTCTGCTTCCCTTCAAGCAGGGAGGTTAAGACCCCGTCTTCCTAATTTGGATCTATTTGCCTTATTCAGCGTGAGCAGAGGAGTTACTTTCTTTTTTGACTCTATTTGAGCAAACCCCATCCTGAATTGCCTGAAAACAGAAAGAGTATTAAGCAGCTGTGTTGGCAATGATGGTGTTTTAGTCAGTTAGTGCTGCTCTAACAGAAATACCACAGAATGGATGGCTTTAACAAAGGAAAGTTTATTCTTACACAGTCCAGTAGGGTGAAAGTCCAAATTTAGGATGTCCTCTCCAGGGGAAGGCTTTCCCCATTGTCGGCTCTGGAGGAAAGTCCAGTATTGCATCAGTCTTTGTCCAGGGAGCATCTTGGCGCAGGAACCTCAGGTCTGAAGGACGTGCTCTTCTCCCGGTGCTGCTTTCTTGATGGTGTGAGGTTCCCAATTCTCAGTCGGCTTCTCTTTCCTTTTGTCTCTTCCAGGATGAAAGGATTAAGGGTGGGGCAAGCCATACTCCAGGGAAACTCCCTTTACAATGGAGCATGAAGGTGATCCTATGAAAGGATTTACAGTTCCACTCTAATCCTTTAACATACAAAGCAGGAAAATCACGAAATGGAGGACAATCACAAAATATTGGGAATCATGGCCCAGCCACATGGCTACACATATTTTGGGAGGAACACAGTTCAACCCATGACAGATGGTGACAGCAGCACCAGTAAGCAGTTTATGAAGTCTAACAATCCTTTTCCCTTGTAACTCCATCTTTTCAGCCCCAGGACCCCCTTCCTCCAAAGAAATGGCATCTATATTATTTAGCCCCAGCCACAGTTCATGTGGATAAAAGAATCAGTACCAGCTTGATGTTGAGGCCAGCATAAAGAGATGGAATAGGCTTAACAAAGCTGTGTGAGGCCATCAACTCTTAATGATACAATCTTTCAGCAGTTCTGGGATGCTGGAGAACATCCAACTTGAAGCCCCCACTCTTTGGTTGTCAACACCACCAACAGTGGTCTCTTTGTTCCCTTTATCAGCCCAAATAATTACACTGTAGAAAGTGAGTCTTTTCACTATCTCTGTCCTTAGAAAGACTAAGTCGGATTGCCAAAAATGGTCCACCCCCACTTTTCCATCTCAGTGCTGACTTTCTCTTTCAGAAATGATTGATTTCAAATGTTAGAGGCTCTGCTTAGAAGATGTTCCATGAAGCACTGTGTCTTGCTCTAGCTGACGCTTTCTAGCTCCAAGATCATCACTGCCACTTATGGAGGAGATTGGTTTGGGAGCCCTATATCTTCGATACTTGGGAACTGGAAAGGATATTGAGATTCCATGCTGACCAGTCCTCTGTCCCCAGGCTAGGGCCAGCTTAGACTGGTAAGAACTTCAAGAATTTAGGAAATTTTTTTTAAAACATGAGTTCACCAAAAAAAGACCGGGCCGAGATGTCTTCACTGCAGAATTCTACCAAGCATTTAGAGAAGAGTTATCTCCAATACTACAAAGAATATTTCACAGTATAGAAAGGGACGGAGTACTCCCAAACTCATTCTATGAAGCCAGCATAAACCTGATACCTAAACCAGGGAAAGACCCAACAAAGAAAGAGAACTACAGACCGATATCACCCATGAATCTTGATGCAAAAATCTTCAACAAAATTCTTGCCAATAGAATACAACGACATATCAAGAAAATAATCCATCATGACCAAGTGGGATTCATACCAGGGATGCAAGGCTGGTTCAACATCAGAAAAACAATCAATGTGATTAACCACATAAATAACACAAAAGACAAGGATCACCTGATTTTGTCCATTGATGCAGAAAACACATTTGATAAAGTCCAACACCCATTCATGCTAAAAAACTCTTAGCAAAATGGGCATAGATGGCAAATTCTTTGACACAATAAGGGCCATTTATACAAAGCCAATTGCCGACATCATCCTGAATGGAGAGAGACTGAAAGACTTACCCTTGAGATCAGGAACTAGACAAGGAAGCCCACTCTCACCTCTTCTATTCAACATTGTGTTAGAATTTCTAGCCAGAGCAATTAGACAAGACCAAGAAATAAAGGACATCTACATCGGCAAAGAGGAAGTTAAAATCTCCCTGTTTGCAGATGATATGATTGTATATGCAGAGAACCCCAAGGAATCTATAAGTAAGCTACTCAAACTCATAGAAGACTTCAGCAAAGTCTCAGGATACAAGATAAACATAAGCAAATCAGTAGGATTCCTTTATACCAACAACGAGACTGTTAAGGAAGAAATTATCAAATCAATACCATTTACGATAGCCCCTAAGAAGATAAGGTACCTAGGAATTAATCTAACCAGAGAAATAACAGACCTTCACAAAGAGAACTACAAGCCCTTACTACAAGAAACTAAGAGAGACTTAGATAAATGGAAAAACCTACCCTGCTCATGGATAGAAAGACTTAACATTGTGAAAATGTCTATTTTACCCAAAGCAATTTATTTATATAATGCAATCCCAATACAAGTTCCAGCATCATTTTTTAATGAGATGGAAAAACAAATCACCAATTTTGTTTGGAAAGGGAAGAAGCCCCGGATAAGTAAGGTACTACTAAAGAAGAAGAACACAGTGGGAGGCCTCTCATTACCTGACTTTAGAATATACTACACTGCCACAGTGGTCAAAACAGCCTGGTACTGGTACAAGAACAGACAGATGGATCAATGGAACAGAATTGAGACCCCAGAGATGACACCATCTGCCTATGAACAGTTGATATTCAACAAAGGCCCTAAGATATTAAACTGCGGTAAAAACAGTATTTTCAACAAATGGTGCTGGCAAAATTGGTTATCCATCTGCAATAAACTGAATCAAGATCCATATCTTACACCTTACACAAAAACCAACTCCAACTGGATAAAAGACCTAAATATCAAACCTAAAACGATAAAGCTCATACAAGAAAAGGTAAGAACAACAGTGGAAGTTTTAAT
Source organism: Heterohyrax brucei (assembly GCA_028571685.1). NCBI lineage: Eukaryota > Metazoa > Chordata > Mammalia > Hyracoidea > Procaviidae > Heterohyrax > Heterohyrax brucei. The sequence continues at coordinate 149,005,162 of CM053166.1, forward strand.
ACACAATGAGGACAGACTCCAAAATCTGTCAAAGAAACTACAATCAACAGAAGAGAAAATAGATAAATGGGAACCATTAAGAATCAAACACTTTTGCTCATCCAAAGACTTTATTAATAGAATTAAAAGAACACCCACAGAATGGGAAAAAATATTTGGCAACTCTATGTCAGACCAACGCCTGATCTTCATAATCTATAAGATACTACAAAATACCAATAAGAAGAAGATAAACCATCCATTTAAGCGATGGGCAAAGGAGATGGACAGACATTTCACTAAAGAGGACATCCAAGCAGCCAAAAAACCCATGCGGACATGTTCACAATCTTTAGTTATTAAAGAAATTCAAATCAAGATGACAATGAGATACCATCTCATTGCAACAAGGTTGGCCATGATCCAGAAAACACAAAACAACAAATGCTGGAGAGGCTGTGGAGAAAGTGGAACTTTCCTACACTGTTGGTGGGGTTGCAAAATGGTCCAGCCTCTTTGGAAAGCAATCTGGTGCTTCCTGAAAAAAATGGATATTGATATACTATTTGACCCAGTAATTCCACTACTTGGAATATATCCTACAGAATCAAGGCCTTTCACATCAACGGACACATGCACCAGAACGTTTATCGCAGCACAGTCCACGATAGCAAGAAGATGGAATCAACCCAGATGCCCAACAACAGAAGAATGGATAGGTAAACTATGGTACATATACTCAATGGAGCACTATGCAATGATAAAGAATAAAGATGATTCCAGGAAACATCTCCTAACCTGGTTTCAACTGGAAGACATTATGTTGAGTGAAAGTAGTCAGCGACAAAAGGACAAATACTGTATGAGACCTCTACGATAAGATCTCAAAAACAGACTTGTGTATAGAAGAAAAGACTCTTTGACAGCTTCAAAGGAGGGGAGGGAGGAAGGGTAAGGTGGGAAGGGTTTAGTTTAGATAGTTGCTAGAAATCTGATTGGGAGAAAGCGGGATAGCACACATTAGAAACAAGAACAACATTAAGTGGACTTCAGCATAACTTGAGTACTCCTTCCATCTTAACCCAATATTGCAAGGATTGAGTAGCTGGGGCAGGGGGCCAATTGGCACAACTAGCATTTGCTAAGAGAGCTCTCTGCACCCCACATTGGTGAGTGGCGTCTGGGATCTTAAAAGCTGCCAAGCTGCCATCCGAGGACAAAGCAAATGGTCCCAACTCAGCAGGAACAGGTGCTCACCGAGGACTGAAATGACATGCGGTAAAGACAACTTAAAAGACAGAGACCCACAAGAGTGGGTGCCTTCATCGACTTGGGACCAGAAGTACCGGATGGTTTCTGGCCACCACCACTGATAGACACGATGGAGCTCACTAGATTGAGTCTCACGGGCAACACAAGAATAAAAAGGGGTGCATCCTGAGATCTCCACTAAAAGACCTCAATTGATGGTCCAGCAGTTTCAGGGTTCCCCTGTGAGCATGCCCCCCGGCCCTGATGCTGCCCTTACCCATAAATTATAATGAAGGTCCACTCTTTGGACATGAATGGACTGGACTTGGCAGTGCAGAGTGGCCATATCTTGGTTGCACTTTATGGTTCTATACATCTATAGGATATCATCCTGCTGACCTCTGGCTGGAGGAAGGACAGTGGGTGGAGAGGAGCGGAAAGGAGGCTGTTGGGAGGATGAGACATGTATGGAGCAGAGAGAAATAGTGTGCTGTCACCGGACAGGGAGAGCAGTGGAAGCTGCATATAGGTGTTTATGTAAATTTGTACGGGAATGTACATTTTCACTCAGTCATGTTAAATAAAAAAGAAAAAAAAAATCAGTTCAGTAACATGCTGTTCCCTTTGAAGAACAAAAATTTCATGCCCATTAGAGAAGAATGGAAGTTTCATTGTTCTTCTCAAAGTCTAGTTCAAAATCACCTCTGAGCTTGTGAGCATCTCAACTAAAGGCCTGAACTCTGAATACAAATGGGATGCTAGATGGTAATAAATCACAAAATCAGAGTGACATAGGCATGCCCTTGTGCATATTTATACTTTGGAAGAGATTTAGAGCCTGTGTTCATGCACATAGAAGACAGTATTTTATTTACTTGTTCATAGTAAATAAACACTGTTTCACTCAACAAATCTTGCCAGGCACTTCGAGGAAAAAGTTACCGTTTCTGTCCTTATGTAGCTGATTGAGGCAAACAGGTGTTAATTCATTATATTCAAATTATAGACTTGCCACCATGATAAACAAAAGAGAGATACATGATAGTATGAGAACATTAGGAAATAATTTATGAACTGAGTCCTGAAAGGTGAGGAGGCATTAAGAGAACAATAGGTAAAGAAAATAGGAGAGTATCTAGGCAGATGAAGTAACCTGTACAGAAGACCTGTGGTGGGAGGAAGCCTCTCAAATACAGTAACTGAAAGAGGCTCTTGAGGTGGGAGTTCACAGAGCCAAGGGAGTACTGCATTATTATGCAAACAATACATACAATCTACATTTGTTTTCCAACCACACCCATCCTCTTTGAGGTAGTTTCATAGCATGTTATGTTAATTTTTTTCTACAGCAATGTGTAAAAAATAATTACCATAATAATACTCACCAAAATACCTTCCAAGGGAAGACATGGATGCCAAAAAAAAAAAAGGTAGATGGTGTGCATTATTTGCATAAAAATATAGTGATGTAGTCCTATATGAGGCTCCAGAAATGCGAGGTGGAGTGAAGAACTGTGGGAGCCTGCCTTTGAGGTGGCCTCCAATGATCTCTACCTCTTCAAATGCTTGTGTGATCCACTGCTTTTGACTGCGGGATAGTTAAGTGGCTCACTTCTGACAAACATAATATGGCATGAGCGGATGTCATCTCATAACAGGGAGGAAACTGGAGGGCCTTACGCCGAATGAAATGAGTCAGTCAGAGGGATATACAATAGTAAATACAATTTTTTAAAAAAGAAAGGATTTATGTCCCTTCTGCAATTAACTTATAAAAAGACTATGACTTCCACGTTGATTGTTCACTGTTACTTTCTCTTGGATTACTGTCTCTCAGTAAGCCAGCTGCCATGTTGTGAGGCAAAGTCTTAGAAAGGTTTATGTGCCTGAGCTTGGAAGTAGATCTACTAAAGCCTGCAAACAGCCATTGAGTCGCTTTGGAAGTGGATACACCGTAAGCTGAGCCTTGAGTTGGCAGTAGTCGCCGGTGCAACCTTAATTACAGCTATGCAAGAGACCTGAACTAGAACCAGAGTTAAGCTGCTCTCAGATTCCTGACCTACTGAAATTGTGAGATAAGAAAATAAAAGCTTATTGGTTGCAGCCAGTAAGTTTTGGAAACGTTAGTTATACAGTGGTAGCTAACTAACGTGGGGTTGAAGAACCATGGCCTTATGTTGCTGTTGTTGATAGGTGCCATCAAATTGGTTCTGACTCATAGTGAGCTTATGCAGGACAGAATGAAACACTGCTGGGTCTTGCACCACGTCTGAAATCATTTTTATGCTTAAATTCACTGTTACAGCCACACTGTCACTCCATCTCATTGAGAGTCTTCCCCTTTACACTGATCCTCCACTCTACGAAGTATGATGTCCTTTTCCAGGGAATGAGCCCTCCTGACAATGTGTCCAAAGTATGTAAGAGCAATCTCTCCATCTTTGCTTCCAAGGAACACTCCAGTTGTACTTCTTCCAGAACAGATCTGTTTGCTCTTTTGGCAGTCCATGGTACATTCCATATTCTTCTCCAACACCACATTTCAAAGGCATCAATTCTTCTGCCTTCCTTATTCATTGTCCAGTTTCTCATGCATATGGTGTGATTGAAAATACCATGGCTTGGGTAAGGCATACCTTGGTCTTCAAGGTGAAGTCTTTGCTTTTCAATATTTTGAAGACGTCCTTTGCAGCAGATTTTCTCAATGCAACACATCTTTTGATTTCTTGCCTGCGGCTTCCCTGGGCATTGATTATGGGACCACATAAAATGAAATCCTGGTCGCCATGAGTTGGATCCGACTTTACGGCACTTGGCTGGCTTGGCTGACAACCTCAATCCTTTCTCCATTTATCACTATGTTGCTTACTGGTCTAGCTGTGAGGATTTTTGTTTCCTTGATGTTGAGGTGCAATCCACACTCAAGGCTGTCCCCTTTGATCTTCATCTATAAGTATTCCAAATCCGTTTCACTTCCAGCAAACAGGATTGTGTCATCTGCATAATGCAGGTTGTTAATGAGTCTTCCTCCAATCCCGATGTTTCATTATTCTTCATATAGTCCAGCTTTTCACGTAGTCTGGTCATATAAAAGAAAAATTCCCTAGAGTATGCTTTTAGGTACTGCTCTTTGTCCCAAAGTAGGGGACGGCCAGAATTGGCTGACAGTAGGATGGGGATATTACTTGCCTGCTGGATCACTTGGCTTTAGGATGGTGTTTTAAATGTTCATAGTGTTAGTAGGCAGTGATACGATCAGGCAATATTAGCTTACCCAGGCACAGTCAATTTGAATGAATCAACTACAGTCAGGGCACAGTCCATTGTTTCACAGTTCTTAGTCTTTTGAACTATTCTGTATGCATAGTACTAAAGACTTGTAGGTAGTTCTAGATACCTAGCACTACATAAAGCGACGACATTCATTATATCAATAAACAGTCATTTTATTTCCCTTTATTGCAACTAGAATGATTGATTAAACAAAGATTAAACTCATTACTGTCAATTTCAACTCATGGCAATGCTAGAACATCTCCATAGAGTTTTCCTGGCTATAATCTATGAAAACACATTGCCAGTGCTTGTTTCCACAGTGCAGCTCGGTGAATTCAAACCACTAGTCTTAGTAGTCAAGCGAAAATCGTTTATGCCAAAGCTTTCCTATGAAATCTGTCTGTATAGCTCTATAGTTTTACATCTGATATCAAAATTCCTGATGGTTTTTAGGCCATTTTGAGGCATCTCAAAGCCCCTTTGAGCCACAGAACAGATGGAAACCAAGGCAAAGGACATGCGAGTGATTTGCAAAAGGACATAGACTGTGTCCATAACCCAGCTGTAGAGTCTAAGATCTTTGACACCCCATTCAGAACATTGCCACCAGGACTTTCGCCTATCTCTACCTCTTCTAAATTCTTTACTCATAAGTGTGTTTTACAAACAACAAATAAGACACAAACTCTTATACAAAGTCACCTTTGAATATCATTTAAAACATGCTTTCTGTCTTCAGCAATATACCTCAGCCCACCCCATTTGCACTGGTCTCATCCTAAGTCCCACTGACCAGAATTAAGCAGCCTCTCTTCAGTCCCTCACCCATTGACTCCAGTCATGTAAATCATCATGATGCCAAACCACCAGGAAAAATTTCTTTGTGGGAATGTTTCCCAGAGACGGGAAAGTTCCTGGAGTTGTCACTATGAGCTGGACAGAGCTCTGCAGGCTCTAAGCAGGCCAACAACTTCCTGAATATATCCTAAAAAATTTCTTTCCTTTCCATATTCAGTTTGTTGCTTGTGGAAATATTATTAGTATGGTATTTTAGAATTTACATAGCACGTCTCACATAAACTCTGGAATTTGATCCAACCAACAGCCATGCATTAATGTTTTGTTATCCTCATTTTAAGCATGAAGAAATTGAGGCTCAGAGAGGGTATCTTGCCCAAGTTCTCATAGCTACTAAGTGGCAGAACTGGGATGTCTTCTTATTCTTTTTCTTTTTTTTAAGTTGTGCTTTATGTAAAAGTTTACAATTGACGTCAGTTTGTCATTCAAAAACTCACACACACATTGTTATGTGACCCTACTTGCTCTTACAACAATGTGACAGAATGCTCCTCCTCTCCACACTGTATTTCTCGTGTCCATTCAACAAGCTTCTGCCCCTTCTGCATTCTCATCTCGCTTCTAGGCAGGAAGTACTAATTTATTTAGTCTCATGGATCTACTTGAGCCAAGAAGTACACGCTTTCCAATATCATTTTATGCCTTATAGTTCCATTTAATCTTTGTCTGAAGATATGACTTGAAGAAAGGTTTTTGTTCTGGGCTAACAGAGAGTCCAGAGGCCATGTCTACCCTCCAGTCTGTCAGATCATGATGTCTGGTCTTTTTACATAAATTTAAGTTCTGCACCCCACTTTTATCCCACTCCATCAGGGACTCTTTGCTGTGTTCCTTGCCAGGGCAATCAATCGTGTTAGCCAGGCACCATCTAGTTCTTTTGGGCTCAGGCTGATGGAATCTCTGTATTATGTGGCCCTTTCTGTCTCTTGGGCTCATATTATCCTTGTATCTTTGATATTCCCCATTTTCCTTTGTTCCAGGTGGATTGGGGCCAATGGATGCTTCTTAGATGGCTACGTGCTGACTTTTAAGACCCCACATGACACTCACCAAAGTGAGATGCAGAAGACTGACTTAAGAAACTTTGTTATGCCAAGTTGATCTAGATGTCCCCCAAAACCATTGTCCTCAGACCTCCACCACTGCTACTGTGTACCTTGAAGTGTTTAGTTGTATTCAGGAAACTCTTAGCTTATGGTTTAGCCCAGCTGTGCTGTCTTCTCCTGTATTGTGTGTTGTCTTTCCCTTCACCTAAAATAGCCAGCCAAGTGCCGTCGAGTCGGATCTGACTCATAGCGACCCTAGAGGCCAGGGTAGAACTGACCTCCAGAGTATTCAAGAAGCGCCTATCTAGTTAGTGACTACCCCTCCCTCCCTTGACATCTTTGTAATCATCAGAGAATATTTTCTTCTGTGTTCAATTTTTTTCTTGAGTTCTTATAATAGCGTTCTCATACAATATTTGTCCCTTTGTGACTAATTTCACTCAGTGTAATGCCTTCCACATTCCTCCGTGTTACGAGATGTTTCACTGATACATGATTGTTCTTTTTCATTGCATAGTATTCCACTGTATGCATATGCCAGTTCTAGTCATTTAGTGCTGCTGTAACAGAAATACCAAAAGGGGATGGTTTTGAAAAGAGAAATTTTATTCTGTCACAGTCTACTATGCTACAAGTCCAAATTCAGGGCACCAGCACCAGTGGAAGTCTTCTGCTGGCTATGGAGGAAGGTTCTTGTCATCAGTCTTCCTCTGGACTGGCAAATTCTGAGGCACAGGGACCCCAGACCCGTTTCAAAAGAACATACTCTGCTCCTGGCACTGTTTCCTTGATGGTGTAAGTTCCCCAACTCTCTGCTTGATTCCCTTTTCTTTACATCTAAGGAGATTGCCTTGAGGCACAATACAAAGGTACACATTGAGTCCTGTGCCACCAACACAACTGCTGCCAGTCCTCCTTCATTAACATCATACAGCCAAGCGCCAGCCAAGTGCCGTCAAGTTGGAGCAAGATTTATAGCATATAGGAACATCACACAACACCAGGAATTACGGCTTAGCCAAATTGCTACATACATTTTTGGAGGGGTACATAATACAATACATGACATTCCATACTTTGCCCCCACAAAATCACATCCTTACAACACACAAAACATATTCATCCCATCATAGCAAAAGTCTTACGTATGAGTCCAAAATCCAAAAATTCCTCTTCAGCTGTGAAATCTAGAACACAAGTTATCTGCTTCCAAAATACAATGGCAGAACTGGCACAAGCTAGACATTTCCATTACAAATGAGAGAAATTGCAGACAAAGAAGACATAACAGGCACCAAGTAAATTAGCAGAACACGTTATGTTAGCCCTCAAGGCTTGAAAATAATCTTCCATTCTCTGAGGCATTTTACACAATAGCCCTGCCCTCCAGACTCTAGGTATTTACCACACTCTCCAGATTCTGAATGGAGGCCCCACAGCCCCAGGCTACAACTCCACCTTCCAAGCCCACTGGGACAGCAACTCTGCCCCTTTGAGTTTGGTGCATCATCTTCTTAGTCTACCTGAGCGACAACTCCACCCTTAAAAATACCAGAACAGGGCTTCACCCTGTGAAACTGCTGAGGTCATGTCCATACCTTTTGAGACTGAGGCTGCTCAGTTCCTTGTGCTCCTTGGCTCTTCAGTGTCTGTTTCCTGAGGTCTCTTGGCTTGGGCCTCAGGCTCACATCTGCCCTGCTGGAGCAAGTGTTCAACATCTCTGTAGCTCCACCGAGAAGTGCTTGGGAGACATTCCACTTAGCCGAAAATCTTCCTGCACACAGGCATTCAGCACTCTTGCTCTGTGGGTTGGCTTCAGCACTGTCTGACACTTGTCTCCTCTTTCTATCACCAGTTCTCTGCTGTTTTCACCATTTACACCTTCCTTGGTGTTAACAGTTCTCCTTAGTTACTTCTCAGTCTTCTATCCACTTTCAGTTTCAAAACTGTTTACACATTTTAGCTACCTATTAGAATAGCACCCTGCTATCTCAGTACCAAATTCTGTCTTAGTCATCTAGTACTGCTATAAACAGAAACACCACAAGTTTATGGCTTTAAAAAAGGGAAATTTAATTCCGTCAATCTATATGCTACTAATCCGAATTCAGAAGACCAGCTTCAGGGCCAGGCTTCCTCTGCTGGCTCTGGAGGAAGGTCCTTTTCATCAATCTTACCCTGGACTGGAAGCTTCCATGGTACAGAGATCCCAGGTTCTTTTCAAAGGATACTCTCTGCTTCCAAAACTGCTTTCTTGGTGGTATGAGGTCTCCAGATCTCTGCTTGATTCTTTCCTTTATATCGCAACAGACTGCTTCAAGACACAATACAATCATACACACTGAGTTCTGCCCCACCAACACAACTGCCACCCATCATCCCTCCTTAACCTCATAGAGGCAGGGTTTACAAGGATGGTGAGACTGCATCTCACATACTTTAAACATGTTGTCAGGAGGGATCATTCCTTGGAAAAGGACATCATGCTTGGTAAAGTAGAGGGTCTGTGAAAAAGAGGAAGACACTCAAGGAGATGGATTGACACAGTGGCCACAACAACACGCTTAAGCATAAAAACAATTGTGCACATGACACCAGGCCAGGCAGTGTTTTGTTCTGTTGTTCATAGTGTTGCTATGGGTTGGAACTTACTCAAAGATGCCTATCAACAACAAATTTCATTTGTGCTAATTTGGTAGGTGATGTATTTCTAGAAATTTATCAGTTCCCTTTAGCTTTCTGAACTTATTATAGTATACTTTTTTCATAGTATTCTATTATGATTTTTTAAAATTCCAGTTGTGTTGTCATAGCACCCATCTCATTTCTAATTCAAATCACTTGCTTCCTCTCTTGCTTTTCTTTTGTCCTTCTGGACAATGGTTTGTAAATTTTGTTGATCTTTTGAAATAACCAGCCTTTTGGTTTTGTGAACTCTTTCAACTGTTTTTCTGTTCTCCATTTCATTTAGTTCTGCTGTGGTTTTTATTATTGCCTTTCTTCTGGTGTCCAAGTGTTTCATTTCTTGCTCTCTTTCTATTTGTTTGAGTTACAGGATAAATGTTTTAATTTAGGCCCTTTATTCTTTTTGGATGTGTGCCTTTATAGGTGGACATAGACCTCTGAGCACTGCTTTTGCTGTGTCCCATAGATTCTGGTAGGGTGTGTTTACATTTTCATTTGATTCCATGAATTTCTTTATTCCATGAATGATTTCTTCTGTAACCAAGTAGTTTCTGAGCAAAGTGTTGTTCAGTTTCCATGTGTGTGGTACTTTTTCCTTGCTTTTTCTGTTATTCATTTCTATTTTTATGGCTTTGCGATCACAAAGGATACTTTATGATATTTCCTTGCCTTGGATTCTGTTAAGCTTTGTATTATGGCCTACTATGTAATCTTTCCTGGAGAATGTTCTATGTGCCTTGGAAAAGAAAGTATAATTCACTGCCATTTTATGAAATGTTCTGTATATGTCAATCAGGCCAAGTTGGTTGATTGTGGCATTTAGATCTTCCATGCCCTTACTGAGCTTCTTTCTGGATATTCTGTCCTTCAGTGGAAGTGGTCACCCACTATTATTGTAGAGCTATTTCCTTTTTTTTCCTTCAATTTCTGTATTGTGATTAAGTGAAAATTTACAGTCCAAATCAATTCTCCATATAAAACTCTGAGGACCTGCCTCTCTGCAATTCTATCTGCTCTCCTCACCCTGTGACTTCCAGTATCCATTCAACCAACATTTGTCCCATCTTCTCCACCACTTCCTTTCCCCTCTAAAAAGAAACCAGTAGGATAGCCTCACATATATATTAAACCTTAAGGCACACACACTACCTGCACCACTCTGTGTCCCCAAGTCCAGTCCATTCTTTGTCTGAAGTGTTGGAGCTATCTTGCCTGTTTTCAAAGCAGTTAGAGTTTGTTTTATGTATTTAGGTATTCTGTCATTGGTGTGTAAATAGTTAATATGGTTATGTCCTCCTGGTGTGTTCTTTTAATCGTTATATAGTGTCCTTCCTTATCCAGTATGGTAGATTTTATTTTAAAGTCTATTCTGTGAGAAGTTAATATTGTCATACCTGATCTTTTTGAATGTTGTTTCCTTGATATATGAGGATTTCCAATTAAGTTTGTGAACTCATCCTAGAAAAAAATGCTACATACTTCGTTGCTGATATGACTATGGTCACCTTTGAAGCACTCCCCATGAAAACTGTGCACCAATGCCAGCACCAGTCCAATTTTAGAACTCTTTTCTGGAATGGCCATCAGAGCTGTCATCATATTACTCTTGATGTTCTGAATATCATCAAAATGTCTTCCTTTCAATATTTCCTGTATCTCTGGGTAAAGTAAAAAGTCACTGGGGGCCATATTAGGAGAGTAGGAGGGTTTTCCAATACAGTTATTTGTTTACTGGCTAAAAACTCCCTCACAGGCAACTATACAACTAAGTTTGTGAACTTGCAGCCATGCCATTGTGTGCAATGACTATTCCAGAAAGAGTTTCAAAATTGCTTTGAAGGGTGGACTATATGCTGGCATCAGTGCATAGCTTCCCAAGAGGAGTACTTTGAAGGTGAGCATAGTGATATTCAGCAATGAGGTATGTAACACTCAAAACTATTAAGTTTGTGGACTTAATTGTCAGACCTCATATATTTTTTTGCATCCTTTCAGTTTTTGTTTGTGTCTTTAAGTCTAAGATGTGTTTTTTCTAGATAGTATACAGATTTTTTTTTTATCCATTCTGCCATTCTCTGTGTCTTCACTGCTGCATTTAATCCTTCTATGTTCAGCATGATTATCGATCCCATTCCCTTTTTGCCTGAATGGTTTCTGCTAAGTATTATGAGCTTACGCTTTTTTTCTTAAAAAAAAAAATTATAGTGATTTAAGTGAAAGTTTACAATCCAAGTCAATATGTCATACAAAAACTTACACACACATTGCCGTGTAGCTCTAGCTGCTCTCCCTGCCTGTGCACACTCCTCCTTTCTACCCTGTATTCCCCATGTCTATTCAACCAGCTTTTGTCCCCCTCTGCCCTCTCATCTTACCACTGGACAGGAGCTGACCAGTTAGCTTCATTTATCTTCTTCAGCCAAGAAACACACTCTTTGCCAGTATCATTTTACGTCTTATCTCCAGTCCAGTCTTTGAAGAGCTGGCTTTGAGAATGGCCTCAGTTCTAAGTTAACAGAGTCCGGGGCCATGTCTTCCAGGGACACTTCAGTCTGTCTAACCATTAAATCTGGTCTTCTGAATAGACTTTGAGTTTTGCACACATATTTTTCTTCTGCTACATCAGGGACTCTATGTTTTATTCCCTGTCAGAGAAGTCACTGGTGGTGGCCAGGCGCCATCTAGTTCTTCTGGTCTCATGCTGATGTGGTCTCTGGATTATGTGGCCCTTATTGTCTCTTGAGTTCATATTTTCCTTATGCCTTTGATGTCCTTCATTCTCCTCCCATCCAAGTGGTTTGGAACCACTTGATGCTACTTAGATGAATACTTACAAACTTTTAAGACCCAAAATGCCAGTCACCAAAGTGGGATGCAAAATATTTTGTTGAAAAACTTTGCTATGCCAAATGAACTTGATGTCTGCTGAAACCATGGTCCCCAACACATGCTCCTGCTACTCTGTCCTTTGAACTGTTGGCTTATATTCAGGAAACATCCTAGTTCTGGCTCTAGTCCAGTTGTGCTGACTTCTGTATTGTACGTGATCTTTCCCTTCACCTAACTTAATCCTTATCTATCCTAACTATCTAATTAATGAATACCCCTCTGCCTTCTTCTCCACCTTTGTGACCATCAAATACTGACTTCTGTGTTTAAACTTTTGAGTCCTTATAATAGTGAGTTCATAAAATATTTGTCCTTTTGCAACTAAGTTCAGTCAAAATAATGCCTTCCTGATTCTTACATGTTATGAGGTGTTTCCTAAGTTCACCATTGTTCTTTATCATTGCATAGTATTCTATTGTGTGAATATACCATAGTTTATTTATATATTCATCCCTTTATGGGTACATAAGTTGATTCCATGTTTTTGCTATTGTGGACAGTGCTGCAGTAAACATTGGTGTATGTATATCTGTTCATGTGACAGCCCTTATTACTCTAGGATATATTCCAAGAAGATGGATTGCTAGATCATATGTGTTTGGAGCTTTTGAAGAAAGTGTTAAATTGATTTCCAGTGTGGTTGCACCATTTTGCATCCCCACCAGCAATGTGTAAGTGTTTTAGTCTCCCCATGGCCTCTCTAGCATTTATTATTTTGTGTTTTCTGGATTAATGCCAGTCTTGCTGGGACAAGATGGCAACTCATCGTAGTTTTGATTTCAATTTCTCTAGTTGCTAACAATTGCAAGCGTTTCCTCATTTGTCTGTGAGCTGCATAGTGTCTTCTTTGGTGAAATATCCTGTCATATTCTTTGCCTATTTTTTAATTATATTATTTTTCTTTTTGTTGTTGACTTTTTGAAGTATCCTGTCGATTATGAACATTCAATGCTGATCAGATTTGCCATAGCCAATATTTTTCCCCCATAATCTGTAGGTTGTCTTTTTATTCTTTTGGTGAAGTCTTCAGATGAGCCTAAGTGTTCCATTGTTACGAGTTCCCAGTTACCCATTTTCTCTTCTGGTGTTTGTGATAGTAATGTTTTGTATTCTCTTTATGCCATGTATCAGCACTCCTAGCATTGTCGCTATTTTTTCTTCCATTATCTTTATTGTTTTAGATTTTATATTTTGGTCTTTGATTCATTTAGAGTTAGTTTTTGTGCATAGTAAGAGATATGAATCTTGTTTCATTATTTTTGTAGATGCCAGTATTATTTGTTAAAAGACTGTCTTTTTCCCTGTTTAACGACTTTGGGCACTTATCAAATATCAGCTATTCGTTAAGTAGATAATTTTATGTCTGTAGTCTCAGTTCTCTTCCATTGGTCTAAGTATCTGTGTTTGCAGCAGCATCAGGCTGTTTCGACTACCACAGCATCCAAAGTCAGGTAGTTTAAGGCCTCCCACCTTATTCTTCATCAGTAATGCTTTACTTATCCAGGACTTCTTCACTTTCCATATGAATTTGGTGATATGTTTCTCCATTTCATTAAAAATTGCCATTGGGATTTGTACTGGAATTACATTGTACCTATAGATCATTTTGGGTAGAACAGATATTTTCACAATGTTGAGACTTCCTATTCATGAGTAAGGTAGTTTTTTCCACTTATGTAGATCTCTTTTGGTTTCTTGCAGTAATGTCCTGTCATTTTTTTGTATACATCTTTTATATCTCTGGTTAGATTTATTTGACCTTCTTGCGGCCTATCATAAATGGTAATGATTTAATGATTTCCTCTTTTATGTTCTCTTTGTTGGTGTAAAGGAATCCAACTGATTTTGTTTATCTTGTATCCTGATACTTTGCTAAACTCTTCTTTTTGTTCCAGTAGTTTTCATGCAGATTCTACACAATTTTCTGTAGATAAGATTATGTCATTTGAGATCCTTTTACTTCTTCCATACAGTTTGGATACCCGTTATTCGTTTACATTGCCTGATTGCTCTGGCTAGAACCTCCAGCACAATGTTGCGTAAAAGTGGTAACAAAGGGTATCCTTGTGTGATTTCCACTCTCAAGGGGAATGCTTTCAGACTCTCTCAATTTGGAATGATGTTGGTTGTTGGCTTTGTATAAATTGCCCTTTATTATGTTGAGGAATATCCCTTCTATTCCTATTTTGCTGAGAATTTTTAACATAACAGGTGTTGGACTTCTTTAAATGCCTTTTCTGTATCAGTTGATAAAACCAAGTGGTTCTTGTCTTTTGTTTTATGTTGTTTATTACATTGTTTGTTTTTCTTATGTTTAAACATCCCTGCATCACTGGTATGAATCCTACTTGGTCATGGTGAATTGTTTTTTGATACGTTATTGAATTTTATTGCCTAAAAGTTTGTTGGGTATTTTGGTATCTAAGTTCATGAGACATACTGGCCTGTAATTTTCCTTTTTGTGATGTCTTTACCTGCTTTTGGTAACAGGGTTATGCAGGCTTCACTAAATATGTTTGGCAGTATTCCATCATTGTCTGTGCTCTGAAATATCTTCAGTACCAGTGGTGCTAACTGTTCTCTAAGTTTGGTAGAATTTTCCAGTGAAGCCATCAGTGCCAGAGTTTTTTTTATTGTTGTTGTCACTGAGAGTATTTAAATTGCCTTGTCCATCTTTTCTTTTGTCATGGATTTATTAAGTTGTTATACTTCTGTTTATGTTAGTTTAGGCAGGCAGTATGTTTCTAGAAATTTATCCATTTCCTCTAGGTTTTCAGATTTGTTAGAGTACAATTTTTCTTAGTGTTCTACTAAGATTTTTTAAAATTTCAACTGGGTGTGGTGTGATATTACCCATCTTATTTTTTATTCTTGTTATCTGCTTCTGCTCCTATTTTTCTTTTTTCAATTTGGGCAATGGTTTAAGGGTGTTTTTTTTTTTTTTTATCTTTTCAAGTTACCAGCTTTTTTTTGTTATCTCTTTCAGTTGTTGTTCTGTTCTTTGATTCATTGAGTTCTGTTTTTCTTTTTCCCTTTTTTTTTGCAATTTTCTGGTGCCTGAGGGCTTCTTTTTGGTTGCTTTAATCAGCTAGTGCTGCTCTAGCAGAAATACCACAGAGTAAATGGCTTTAACAAACGAAAGTTTATTCTTACATAGTCCTGTAGGCTACATGTCAAATTCAGGATGTCTGCTCCAGGGGAAGGCTTTCCCCTTGTTGGCTCTGGAGGAAAGTCTGATATTGCATTAGTCTTTGTCTAGGAAGCATCTTGGAGCAGGAACCTCAGGTCTGAAGGATGTGCTTTTCTCCCAGTGCTGCTTGCTTGATGGTGCGAGGTTCCCAGTTCTCTGCTTGCTTCTCTTTCCTTTTATCTTTTGTAGGATGAAAGGATTAAGGGTGGTGCAAGCCACACTCCAGGAAAACTCCCTTTACAGTGGATCAGGGAAGTGACTTTATAAAGGGATTTATAGTCCCACCCTGATCCTTTATCATAGAGCATAGGAAAATCAGAAAATGGAGGACAATCATAAAATATTGGGAATCATGGCCCAGCCACATGACTATACACATGTTTTGGGGGGAGGCAATTGAATCAATTACATTGGTTGTGTGCATTTATTGATATAATTTGACCTCTGAGCACTAGTTTTGCTATGTCCCAAAGGTTCTGATAGGATGCATTCTCATTTGATTCTGCAAGTATCTTTAACTTATCTGATTTCTTCTATAACCTGGTAGTTTTTGAACAAGAAGACATTGTTCAGTTTCCATGTTCTACATTTTTCTACACCTCTGTCTGGAATCCTGTGTTGTGATTTTTGAGCAGTTAGTAATGGTAATCGGGCACCACCTAGTTGTATTGGATTCAGTTTGGTAGAGACCATTGTAGATGTGGTCTATTAGCTCTTTGGACTAATCTTTCCTTGCTTCTTTAGTTTTCTTTATTCTTCTTTACTTCTGAAGGGATAAGACCAGTGGAGTATCCTGGATGGCTGCTCACAGGCTATTAATACATCAGATGCTACTCAGCAAAGTAGACTGTAGAACATTTTCCTTATAAACTAAACTATGCCAATTGAGCTAAATGTTCCCCGAAATCACGGTCCCCATAAACTCTCAGCCCAGTAATTTGGTCCCTCAGAGAGTTTGGATGTATTTATGGAGCTTCAATGACCTTGCTTTCTACAAGCTGTGTTGCTTTTCCCAGTGTTGTGTACTGTCTTACCCTTCACCAAAGTTACCGTTCATCTATTGACTGTTTAGTGTCTTCTATCCCCACCTCCCACCTGGTAAATAATCAAAGATTGTTTCTTTTTTGTGTAAACCTTTTTATGAGTTTGTACAGTAGTGATTTCATACAATATTTGCCCTTTTGTGATTGATTTCTTTCACTCAGCATAACACCCTTCCAGATTCAGCCATGTAATGGACTGCTTCACAGATTCATTACTTTTCTTTATTGCTGTGTAATACTGTATTGTGTGTATTTATCACAGTTATTTTATCCATTTATCTGCTGATGGACATCTAGGTTGTTTCTGACTTTTTGCTATTGTGAATAATGCTGCAGACAGCATAGGAGTGCATATGTGTGTTCATGTGATGATTCTTTTTCCTTTAGGTTATATTCCCAGGAGTGGGATTGCTGGATCATATAATATTTCTATTTCTTGCTTTCTAAGGAAGAGCTATAATTCCATTTTCCAAAATGATAGTATCATTTTAAATGCCCACCAGCGCTGCATAAGAGTTCTGATCTCTCTACAGCCTCTCTAACATTTGTTATTTCCTGTTTTGTTAATTTGTGCCAATAATGCTGGAGTGAGATGGAGTCTCATTATGGTTTTGATTTGCATTTCTCTAATGGTTAGTGCTCTCAAGCATTTTCTTTATGTACCTTTTGCCCACTCAAATGCCTTCCTTGGTGAAGTGTCTTCTCATTCACTTTGACCATTGTTTTAGTGAGCTAGTGCTGCTCTAACAGAAATACCACAAGTGGATGGCTTCAAAAAGTACCCTTGCCCATAAATCAAGATGAAGGTCCACTCTTCTGACACAAATTGATTGGACTTGGCAATGCAGATTGACCATATATTGGATACACTTTATGGTTCTATGCATCTATAGGGTATCATCCTGCTGACCTCTGGCTGGAGGAAGAAGAGTGGGTGGAGAGGAGGGGAAAGGAGACTATTGGGAGGATGAGACATGTATGGAGCAGAGAGGAATAGTGTGCTGTCATTGGGTAGGGAGAGCAGTGGAAGCTGCATATAGGTGGGCATGAAAATTTATACGGGAATGTACATTTTCACTCAGTCATAATAAAAAAAAAGTGAAATCTTATCTTGCCACAATCTGGTAGGTTAAAAGTCCAAACATTCAGGGTGCCATTTCCAGGGGAAAGCTTTCTCTGCTAGGCTGGAGATAGGTCCTTGCCATCAATCTTCCCCTGGATTGGAAGCTTCTGAGGCACAGGGATGTGCTCAGCTCGCAGCACTGCTGTTTAGTAGTATGAGGTCCCCAAATGTCTCTGATAGCTTCTCTCTTTTATATCTCAGGAGACTGACTCAAGGCACAAAACCAACTTATACATTGATTCTTGCTCTATCAACACAACTGCTGCCCATCCACCGTCATTAGCATCATAGAGGCAGGAATATCAACATGGCAGAACATCACACAACACCAGGAACTGTGGTCCAGCCAAATTGTTACAGATTTTTGAGGAAACACAATTCAATCCATGCCACCCATTTTTGAATTGGATTGTTTCGTCTTTTTGTCTTAGAGGTGTTGGATTTTCCTGTAGATTTTAAAGATTAGGCCTTTGTCTGATTTATAAGTGGTAATTTTTTTCCCCTGTCTGCAAGTTCTATTTTTACTTTTTTGGTGAAGACTTCTGATGCCCACAGTGTTTAATTTTTAGAAGATCATAATTGTCTAGCTTATCTTCTGGAGTTTTTGTGTAGTTGGGTATGATTTGTATCCTGTTAATGCCATGTATTAAGCCTTCTAGCATTGATCCTACCTTTTATTCCACGAACCTTATATATTTTGGCTTTATATTTAGGTTTTTGATCCATTTTGAATTAATTTTTGCATATGGTATAAGATATGGGTCCTCTTTCATTTTTTTGCAGATGGATATCCAGTTTTGCCAGCACCATTTGTTAAAAAGACTCTCATTTCTTGATTTGATGGACTTTTGGCCATTGTTGGGTCTCATTTCTATTCCATTGGTCAATGTATCTGCCATTGTACCAGTACCTGGCTGTTATGACCACCATAGGTGTAAGTAGGTTCTGAGGTCAGGTAGTGCGAGGCCTACTACTTTCTCTTCTTTTTCAATAGTGCTTTATCTGAGGCTTCTTCCTTTTCCTTATTTGGATCATGATTGTATTGTATTTGTAAATTGCTTTGGGTAGAATTGTCTTTTTCACAATGTTGACATTACCTATCCATAAGCGTGGTATGTTTCTCCATTTATACAGATCACTATTGGTTTCTCATCATAGTGTTTTGTAGTTTTCTTGCATAGGTCTTTTACATTCCTTGTCAGATTTTTTTCTTATCTTGGTTTTTTTATGGACTCTTATAAATGGAATTGTTTCCCTGAATTTCTTTTGTATATTCTTTCTATTGGTGTATACGAATCCAAATGATTTTTGTATCCTACTTGTATCCTACTTTTATCTCATATCCTACTACTCTGCTGAATATTTCTACTAGGTTGCCAGTAGTTTTCTAATGGAGTCTTCTGGGTTTTCTATGTATACTGTCATATCATCTGAAAACAGTGGCAGTTTGACTTCTTCATTACCAACTTGGATTTCCTTTATTTCTTTTTCTTGCACTATTTCTGTAGCTAGAGCTTCCAGGACAATGTTAAATATGGTTGGTGATAAATAGCATACTATCCCAATGGATATTTTTGATCCATGAAGTCACTTAGACACAACTGACTTATCTTCTGCTGATTGAGTACGCTTTTCACTGATTCTAGAGGCATGAAAGAATTGTCTGCCACACGGCCTCTTCCAATGTGGAAAATGCACACTGAACACCTCTACTCATCTCACCATACTCATGATAGCAGATTCACCTATGGGGCACTGATTCCTGCTGGGTCAGTTCTGTCCACTTTTTGCTGTTTCTGAAGCATCTTTCCCTCCCACTGCTGCTCAGTTAGATTCGTCAACTTTGCCATTGATGTTCAAGGCTCCTGGATTGTCATATATAAAGGATTCATTTGTTTGTTTCAAGTATTTGCTGTAAGAGGGACCACAGGAAGCCTCTGACTGCTCCACCATCTTGGCCTTGTCTTTAGAACTGAAACTTTTTGAACCCTGACCTCTCTCCTGAGATCCCTCTCTACTTGGATGCCTCACAGGCACCAGAAAATCAGTATGTTCAAAACTGAACTCACCAACTCCCAAGCTGCTTTTCTTCCTATGCTCCACATTTTAGTGAATGGCCCTACCTTGTGTCCAAGACAGAAAACTCAGATGCATCATTAATACCTTCCTTTCCCTCAGTCCGCACAGTCAAACTTCCACCAAGTCCTTGGATTCTGTTTTCTAAATAAAACCCATTGCTGTTGAGTCGATGCCAACTCACAGCAACCCTATAGGACAGAGTAAAACTGCCCATAGATGTTTCCAAGGAGTGCCTGGTGGATTTGAACTACCAACCTTTTGGTTATCAGCCATAACACTTATCCGCTACATCACCAGGGTTTCCTTTTCTAAATAGCTTTTAGAATTTATTAACTTCTCTCACCTTACCTTCTACTGACCCTTCCTAGTCCAACCCATCACATTCTCTCATCTGGACTCTTTAGTAGTTTCATAAATGATTACCTTATCACCAGTCCTGCCTCTCTGTGGTCTGTTCTCCTGAATGTCTAGACAGATATTTCTAAAATTATATCATCCCACTGTTTTGTTTTATGTATAGCTGGTGGTGATTTATTATTGTTAGCAGGTGCTGTCAAGTGAGTTATAACTCATAGCAACCCTATGTGACAGAGTAGACCTGTCCCATAGGTTTTGAAGGCTAAAATTTTTGTGGAAGCAGATCGCCAGGTATTTCTTCCATGGAGCTTCTGGGTAGCTTCAAACAGTGAATCTTTTGGTTGGCAGCTGAGTGCTTAACTCTTGCACCCAATATAAACATTTATGTATACAAAACTGATAAAAGCAGAGGTACTGTCCCTGAAGTGAAGGGCAGAGGCCCAGATCACTGAATATTTTGTCTCCCGCTTCCCTGAGGCACTGAAGATTCTGCAGAGAAGTTAAAAGACACTAATCCTACAAGATGAAGCTACTTCGCATAGCCTAAGAAGTTCTTCATGATTTGGCCTTCACAGTAGGCCCCTCTTATCCTCAGGAAATACGTTCCAAGACCACCAGTGGATGCCTAAAACAGGAGTTAGTATTGAACCCTGTACATATGCATATATATATGTGTGTGTGCACTATGTTTTTTTCTATACGTACATTGCTATGATAAACTTTAATTTATAAATTAGGCACCCAGCCAAGCCAAGTGCCGTCGAGTCAGATCCGATTCATGGCGACCCTAGGGGCCAGGGCACAGTAAGAAATTAATGATAACTAGTAAAAAAAATCACCCACACATCTGTCAGACTGCTGTACTGCGAGGGCTTGCCTATTGCTGTGATGCTGGAAGCTATGCCACCAGCATCAAATACTACCAGGGTCACCCACAGAGTACAGGTTTAAGCTGATCTTCTAGACTAAGACAGACTAGGAAGGTAGACCCAGCAGTCTACATCTGAAAAGAGTCAGCCAGTGTGAACCTTATGGATAGCATCGGGACATTGTCTGATGGAGTGTCAGAAGATTAGTCCCTCAGGTTGGAAGGCTCTCAAAAGATGACTGGTGTAGAGCTGCCTCTTCAAAGTTAGAGTTGCCCCTGAAGACATAAATGAGTTCCAGCTTTAGGGACCTTCATTTGCTAATGTGGCACAACTCTAAATGAGAAGCAACTACTGCAAATATCCATTAATAACCTAAATATGTAACAAATAAAGTACCGATCTAAGAAAATTGGAAATTAGCAAAGGTGAAATGGAACACATAAACATCAATATTCTAGGCATTAGTAAGCTGAAATCAACCGGTATTGGCCATTTTGAATCAGACAGTCATGTGTTCTACTATGCCAGAAATGCCAAACTGAAAAGGATTGGCATTGCATTCATCATCAAAAAGAACATTTCAGGATCTGTCCTGAAGTACAGAAACCCTGGTGGTGTAGTGGTTAAGTGCTATGTCTGCTAACCAAAAAGGTCAGCAGTTCAAATCCACCAGACATTCCTTGGAAGCTCTATGGGGGAGTTTTACTCTGTCTATAGGATCTCTCAACTCGATGGCACTGGGCTTTTGTCCTGAAGTACTATTCTGTCGGTGATAGGACAGTATCCATATGCCTGCAGGGAAGACCACTTAATATAACTATTATTCAAATTTACCTGCCAACAGCTAAGGCCACAGATGAAGATACTGAGTAACTTTTATCAACATCTGCAGTCTGAAATTGATTGAACATGAAATCAGGATGCACTGATAATTACTGGTGAATGGAATGAGAAAGTAGGAAACAAAGAATGATTGGTAGTTGGAAAATATGGCCTTGGTAATAAAAATGATGCTGTATATCACATGATAAAATTTGATAAAATCAGCAACATTTTCACTGAAAATACCTTTTTTAAACAACATAAACGGCAGCTATACACATGGAAATGTCCAGATGGAATATACAGAAATCAAATTGACAACATCTGTGGAAAGAGATGATGGTAGAGCTCAATATCACAAGTTGGAATAAGGCCAGGGGCCAACTGGAGAACAGATTATTATTGCTCATAAGCAAATTCAAGTTGAAACTGAAGAAAATTAAAGCAAGTCAATTAGAACCAAAGCATAGCCTTAAGTAGATCCCACCTGAATTTAGAGACCATCTCAAGAATAAATTTGACATGTTGAACTCTAATGTCCAAAGACCAGACAAATTGTGGAATGACACCTAGAACATCACACATGAAGAAAGCAAGAAGACATTAAAGAAGACCAGAAACAAAGAAAATACCAAAACGAATGTCAGAACAGACTCTGGAACTTGCTCTTGAACATCATGTAGCTAGTAATAGGAAGAAATGATGAAGTAAAAGAGCTGAACAAAAGATTTCAAAGGACAGCTTGAGAAGACAAGGTAAAATATTATAACAACATGTGCAAAGACTTGAAGATAGGAAACCAATAGAGAAGAATACATTTGCAATTCTCAAGCTGAAAGAACTGAAGAAAAAACTCAAGCCACGAGTTGCCATATTGAAGGATTCTATGGAGAAAATGTTAAACAATGCAATGTTAAACAATCAAAATAAGACAGAAGGAATACACAGAGGCACTATAACAAAAACAGTTGATCAACATTCAACCATTTCAGGAAGTAGCATATGATCAGGAACTGATGGTACTGAAGGAAGAGGTCCAAGTTGCACTGAACGCATTAGTGAAAAACAGGGCTCCAGAAACTGATGAATACCAATAAAGATGTTTCAACAAACAGATGCTGTGGTGGAAGTGCTTACTCATCTGTGCCAAGAAATTTGAAAGACAAATTTGCCTGGCCAACTGACTGGAAGAGATTCATATTTATGACTATTCCTAAGAAAGTTGATCCAACTGAATCTAGAAATTATCCAACAATATCATTAATATCACACATAAGTAAAATTTTGCTGAGGATCATTCAAGGGCACCTGCAGCAGTATGTATATAAATAGGAAAAGAGCAGACCTTCAAGCCATATTAAGAAAATGTGGAACCATGGATATCATAGTTGATGTCAGATGGATCCTGGCCAATAGTAAAACATATGTGAAAGATGTTTATGTGTATTTTATTGACTGTGAAAAGGCACTTGACTGTGTGGATCATCGCAAATTATGGAAAACATTGTGAAAGATGATAATTTCAGAACACTTGACTGTGCTTACCAGGAACCCACACATAGATCAAGAGACAGTTGTTTGAACAGGATAAGGAGATATTGCATGTTGTAAAATCAGGAAGAATGTACTTTAGGATTCTATCTTTTAGCCATACTTAATCTGTATACTAGGCCAATAATCTAAGATGTTAGACTAGATGAAGAAGAATGCACCACCAGGTTTGAAGGAAGACTCCTTAACAACCTCCATTATGCAGGTGACACAAACTTGCTTGCTGAAAGTGAAGAGAACATGAAGCACTTACTGATGAAGATCAAAGCCTTCAGTACAGATTACAACTCACCATCAAGAAAACAAAAATCCTCACAACTGGACCAATAAGCAACGTCATGATAAATGGAGAAAAGACTGAAGTTTTCAAGGATTTCATTTTACTTCCATCCACAATCAATGACCCTGGAAGCAGCAGTTATGAAATCAACAGGTACATTGCATGGGGCAAATACAGTGCGAAGGATCTATTTAAAGTGTTAAAAATCAAAGATGTCACCTTGAAGACTGTGGTGTGCCTGACCCAAGGCATGGTATTTTTCACTCTCCTCATATGCATGTGAAAGCTGAACAATGAATAAAAAAGACTGAAGAAGAATTGATGTCTTTGAATTTGTGGTGTTGGAGAAGAATATTATATATATTATGGATTGCGAAAAGAACGAACAAAACTGTTTTGTAAAGAGTACAACCAAAATTCTCCTTAGAAGCAAGGAGACAAGACTACATCTTGCATACTTTGGATGTGTTATCAGGTGGGATCATTCCCTGGAGGATGACTTCATACTTGATAATACAGAGGGTCAGCATAAAAGAGAAAGGCTCTCATCAAGATGGGTTGAAACAGTGACTGCAACATTTGGCTCAAATTGTGAGAATGATGCAGGAGTGGGCAGTACTTCTTTCTGTTGTACCTAGTGTTGCTCTGAGTTGGAACTGACTCAATGGCACCAAACAGCAGCAACATTAATAACACAGAACAATTATAATAATATATGGTAGTAAAAGTTACGTGAATGTGGTCTCTTTGGCATATCTCAATTGTGGATGTGAGTACTCTTGTGCTTTGGGGCCATTATTAAGTAAAATAAAGGTTACTTGAATGCAAGCACTTCAATACAATAGGCAATCTGGTAACTCAGATGGCTACTAAGTGACTAGCAGGCAGGTAGTCAATACAGCATGGATATGGGGGACAACAAACTGATTTATGTCCCAGGAGGGATGGAGTGGGAGAGTGGGAGATTTTATCATGCAACTTAGAATGGGCACAATTCAAAACTCATGAATTGTTCATTTCTGGTATTTCTCATTTAATATTTTTGGACTGTGATTGACTGCAGGTAACTGAAACTGGGAAGCAGAGCCACAGATAAAGAGGCACCACTATATATAAATATTTTTTAATATTTTTTTGTGACTGAGTGAAAGTATACAATCAAAAATAAATTTGCGTCCTCACCTGTCTGCAGCTTCTTCTACTGTCCTTGCCTGGTGACAGCACAGTCCTCCTTTTCATTCCATATATGTCATATCCTCTTGACAATCTCCAGTCCCGACCTCTTGACCCTCTCCTCTCCATTCTAGTAAGAGGCCAGTAGGATGGCATCCTATAGATGCATAGAACCACAGAGTAGATGTACTGTATGGTCACATTGCCTCCGTTCGTCCAGTCCCTTCTTGTGTGAAGAGTTGACCTCAATAATTTTTTTGGTCAGGGGAGCAGCAATCTAGGGGCCATGCTCCCAGGGGAACCCCCAGGTCACTGGACCATCAACTGTGGTCTATTAGTGGAATTCTTGAGGTATACCCCTCTTTTTCCTGTGTTGCCACTGGAACTCAACATTGTGTGCCCCATCATGGCTGTCTTTCTTGGTGGCCAGGCACCATCTGGTTCTTCTAGTCACATGCTGATACAGTTACCTATTCACATGGGTCTTTCTGTCTCCTGGGCTCTTTTTACCTTGTACCTTTGTTGTTCATGGTGAACATCTGTTCCAGATGAGTTGGGAACATTTGGTGTACCTCAGATGGCAGCTTGCTGGCTTTTAAGACCCCAGATGCCACTCACCAATATGGGATGCAGAAGATTCTCAGTGATAGGCTAGTTATGCCAATTGGCCTCAATGTCCCCCAACAGCGTGGTTTCCAGGCGCCTATCCCTGCTTCTCTATCCTTGCAATATCAGGTTAGGCTTAGGAGAGTTTTCAGTTTATGTTGAAGTCCAGTTAAGTTGATCTTAAGTGGTAGCTGTGTGCTGCCACTGCTTCCACCCAAATTTCTATCAACTATCTAATCTATGCCCAGCCCTCTTCCTCCCCTCCTTGCAGCTGTCAAAGAGTCTTTTCTTCTGTACATGAGTCTATTTTTAAGTCCTTATAGTAGGGGTCTCAAACAACATTTGTCCTTTTGCCACTGACTAATTTCACACAGCATAATATCTTCCAATTGAAACCAGGTTATGAGATGCTTCCTAAAATCATTATTGTTCTTTAACATTGCAGAGTCTTCCATAGAGTGTATGTTCCATAGCTTGTTTACCCATTCATCTGTTGTTGGGCATCTGGGTTGATACCATCTTTTTGCCATGTGGACTGTGCTGTAATAAACATTCGTGCACACATATCTGTTCATGTGACTGCCCTTGAGTCTGTAAGATATATTCTGAGCAGTGGGATTACTGGATCAAATGGTATATCTATTTCCAGTTTTTTAATGAATTGCCAAATTGCTTTCCCTAGAGGTTGTACCATTTTGCAATCCCACCAGCAGCATAGGAGAGTTCCCATCTCTCCACAGCCTCTCCAGCATTTGTTGTTTTGTGTATTTTGGATCATGGCCAACTTTGTTGAGGTGAGATGGTATCTCAATGAAGTTTTCATTTTAATTTCTCTGATAGCTAGTGATCTCGAGCATTTCCTCATGTGTCTTTTGGCTGCCTGGATGTTCTCTTTGGTGAAGTGTCTGTCCATCTCCTTTGCTCATCACTTAATTGGGTTATTTACCTTTCTCATGTTGATATTTTGTAGTACATTGTAGATTATGGAGATCAGATATCAGTCCTACATGTAGTTGCCAAATATTTTTTTGCATTCTGTAAGTGGTCTTTTAATTCTTTTGATAAAGGCTTTGGATGAGCGAAAGTGTTTGATTCTTAGTAGTTCCCATTTATCTATTTTCTCTTCTGTGGATCATGCTTTTTTGTCAGATTTTGAAGTCTATTTAACCTGTGTATTAAAACTTCCATTTTGATCCTATTTTTTCTTGCATGATCTTTATCTTTTTAGGTTTGATATTTAGGTCCTTTATACAATTTGAGTTAGTTTCTGTGTAACGTGTGAGATGTGGGTCTTTGTTTCAATTTTTTGCAGATGGATATCCAATTTTACCAACACCATTTGTTAAGGAGAGTGTTTTTAACTATTTACAGCTGTTTACAACTGTTTACAAGCTTAGACCCTTTGTGGAATTTCAACTGTTCATATGTGTATGGTGGCATCTCTGGGTTCTAACTCTGTTCCATTGGTCTGTATGTCTCTTTTTGTACCAGTACCAAGTTGTTTTGACTACTGTGGCAATATTATAAGTTCTAAGGTTGGGTAGTATGAGGCCTCCCACTATATTCCTCCTCTTTGGTAGTGCTTTACTTATCCAGGCTTTCTTCCCTTTCTGAACAAAGGTGGTGATTTGTTTCTCCATGTCATTAAAAAATGTAACTGGAATTTGTGTTGGGATTCCATTGCATATGTAGATCACTTTGGGTGAAAAAGACATTTTCACAATTTTGAGTATTCCTATCCATGAGCAGTGTAAGTTTCTCCATTTATGTCTCTCTTGGTTTCTTGCAGTAAGATCTTGCAGTTTTCTTTGTATAGGTCTCTTGTTTCTCTAGTTAGGTTTATTCCTAGGAATTTTATCTTCCCTTAGGGGCTATAGTAAATGGTATTGATTTGGTGATTTCTTCTTTGATGATCTCTTTGTTGGTCTAAAGGAATCTACTGATGTACTTATGTTCGTCTTCTATCCTGATGCTTTGCTGAACTCTTCTATTAGAGTAGTTTACTAATGGATTCTTTCAGATTCTCTACGTATACAATCATATCATCTGCAAATAAGGAGATTTTTAATTCCTTGCAGATGTGGATGCCCTTTATTTCTTTGTCTTGTCTAATTGCTCTGGTCAGTACACTGTTGAATAGAGGTGGTCAGAGTGGGCATTCTTGTCCAGTTGCCATTCTCAAGGGGAACTCTTTCAGTATCTCTCCATTCAAGACTTCTTAGGCAGTCAGCTTTGCATAGATTCCCCTTACTGTGTTGAGGAATTTCCCTTCTATGCCTATTTTGCTGAGAGTTTTTAGCATGAATAGGTGTTGGACTTTGTCAGATTCCTTTTCTGCACCAATTGACAAAATCAGGTGATTCTTATCTTTTGTGTTATTTATGTGGTTGATCACATTAATTGTTTTTTGGACGTTGAACCAGCCTTGCATCCCTGGTGTGAATCCAACTTGGTCATGATGAATTATTTTTTTGATGTGTTGTTGAATTCTACTGGTGTGGATTTTATTGAAAATTTTTGCATCTAGGTTCATGAGTGAATTGGTCTGTATTTTTCTTTTTTAGTGAGATCTTTCTCTGGCTTTGGTATCAGGACTAGGCTGGCTTCATCGAATGAACTTGGTAGTATCCCATCCTTTTTTATGCTGTGAAATAGTCTCGGGAGTATTGGAGTTAACACTTTTCTAAAAGTTTGGTAGAATTCTCAGGTGAAACCATCTGGGCCAGGACTTTTCTTGGTTGGTAGTTTTTTTAATGACTTTTTCAATCTCTTCCTTTGTGATAGATTTACTAAGTTGTTTTACTTCTCCTAGTGATACTTGGTGTTTGGCTTTGGCAGTGATAATATTGGTAGGTGATATGAATGTAGGAGTTTGTCCATTTCCCCTAGGTTTTCAAATCTGTTAGAGTAGTCTTTTGTAGTATTCTGTTATGATACTTTTGATTTCAGCTTGATCTGTTGCGATATCTCCCATCTCATTTCTTATCTGGGTTATTTTTTTCCTCTCCTGTTTTTCTTTTGTAAGTCTAGCCAGTGGTTTATCAACTTTGCTGACCTTTAAAAAAACAGCTTTTGGTTTTGTTAATTTTTTTCAGTTGTTCTTCTATTCTCTAATTCATTTAGTTCTGCTGTAATTTTTATTCTGATGCTGGGGGGGTGCCTCAGTTGCTTTATTTCTAATTTTTCAAGCTGTAGGGTTAATTCTTTGATTTGGGTCCTTTCATCCTTCCAGATGTGTGTGCTTGTAGAGATTAATTGACCTCTGAGCATTGCTTTGGCTGCATCCTCTTGGTTCTGGTAGGATGTGTTTTCACTCTCATTTGATTCGATAAATTTCATTATTTCATCCTTGATTTCTTCTATAACCCATTACTTTTTGAGAAAAGTGTTGTTCAGTTTCCATGAATTCAAATTTCTATCTATGATTTTTATGCTATTGATTTCAACTTTTATGGTGTTATGGACCAAGAAGATGTTCTGCAGTAATTCCATGGTTTGGTTTTTGTTGAGACTCTGTATGTCCTAACACCTGCTCTATTATGGAAAATGTTCCATGTGCACTGGAGAAGAAGGCATACTTATCTGTTGATAGATAAAAGTCTCTGCATATGTCAATGAGGTCTATATGGTTAACGGTTGCTATAAGATCTTCTGTGTCTTTACTGTGCTTTTTTCTAGATGATCTGTCTATTACTGAAAATGAAGTGTTGAAGTCTCCAACTATTATTGTGAAGTGATCTATCTAGTTTTTCAATGCAGTCAGTGTTTGTTCGATGTATTTAGATGCTCTGATATTGGCTGCATAAATATTTAATATTGTTAAGTCCTGCTCGTGTATTGAACAGTTCAACAATAAATAGTGACCATCTTTGTCCACGATGGTGGATTTTACATTAAAATCTATTTTATTTTAGGTTAGTATTGCCACACCTGCTCTTCTCTGTGTGTTGTTAGTTTGGTAAATATTATTCCATCCTTTAATTTTCAGCTTGTTCATATCTTTGAGTCTAAGATGTGTTTCTTGTAAGCAACATATAGACAGGTAATGTCTTTTGATCCAGGATGTCACTCATTGTCTCTTATTGAAGAGTTTGGTCTGTTTATATTCAGGATAATTATTGATAGGTATGTGTTTAGTGCTGTCATTTTGATGTATTTATTTTTGTTTTGGTGTTTTCTATGTTGATCTTAATATTCTGTTCTGGGTCATACTTTATCAGTTGACTTTTCATCTTTTTCAGTGTAGGTTTTGTGTTTGTTGGGACTCCTGTATTACATTTCTTGTTTTGAAATCTTGCATTGTTATTATGCTTTGAAACTACTCCTATGCTCTCCCTTAGTATTCTAAGTTTAAATCCAGTTTTAACTGCTGCATGTGTTTTTAACTTCCTCTCCATCTGAAAGGACTATAACTACCGTAGTATGTCTCTCTTTGCAGTGTGATGGTGTCACATATTTCATGATATGATCATTGGTTGCCTTCTTTTAACAGTGTAGCTTTGAGTGAGTTTTGTGCCTTCCCTAACCGAGTAGGATTCTGGATGCTGTGTGCTGCACTGTCTCCTTAAATATACATTAATGATTTTGTTTTTCAAAGCAAAGAGCTTCTTTCAGCATTTCTTACTGTTTTGGTTTGGTTTTACAAAGTCTCTAAGCTTTTGTTTATCTTCAAATATGTTAATTTCATGTCATTGAGAGACAATTTTGCAGGATACATAATTCTTGGTTGAAAGCTTTTCTTCTTCAAGGCTTTGAATGTGTCATCTCACTGCCTTCTTACTAACATTGTTTCTGCCAAGAAGTCAGAAGAAACCCTACAGAGCTTCCCTCTGAATATTAGCTTTGCTTTGAGCCTCGCTGTCTTTAAGAGGATATGTTTATGTTTCATTTTATTAAGCCTGATTATAATATGTCATGATGTCTTTCTTTTGGGATCTAGTGTTTGTGGAGTTTGATACATTTCTTGGATATCTATTTTCTCTTCTTTCATAATTTCAGGGAAGTTTTCTGTCCAGCAGTCAACAATACTCTCTGTGTTTTCAGCTATCCCTCCCTATTCGGGAACCCCAGTTAGCTGTAGATTATTCCTCTTCATAGAGTCCCACGTGTTTCTTAATACTTCTTCATTTTTCTTATTTCTTTTCTCTGATTTCTCCTCATAAATGCTGGTGTCAGTTGCTCTGTCCTCAAGGTCACTATCTGAGTTTCACCTCCTCAATTCTACTCTTTTGGTTTTGTATTGAATTGTCTAATTCCATAATTTTGTTATTGATCTGTTGGATTTCAGATCATTTTTGTTCCATCAGTTCAAATAGCTTGCTTAATTTTTCATTTTGCTCTGGTTCATTTTGTTTGATCTCTAGGAAGGTTCCATATATAATTCTTTTGTACTAGACCTCCAACAGTTTCAGAAAACCTTCATCTGAGAAATTTTTTTATTATTTTGGGAATTTTTCAGAGCCATAGTGAACTGTTTCTTTAAATGCTTAGGAATTTTTTATTGCCTTCTGGGCATCTAGAGGCTCTGGTGTTACCTCAACAGAAGCTGAGGTGTAGTTCTGAGAAGAAAGTTGGTCATCAGCCATCTCTGAGTACTCCAGTGACTGGCCCAAGTGGACTCCCTGGGGTGGCGTTCTCCACCTCCTGGTTGGCAAACATGGCTCCCTACTCGTGAATTCACTGGGGAGCTGTCAACCGACCCTATGATGTGGGTCAGTATAGGCTGGAAGAGATGCTGCTGGCTTGCTCAGCAGTTATTTCTCCAGATAGTCTTATTTTAAGAAGCTTGGAGCTGACCAAATGCTGCTGAAATCAGGCCATCATGTGTGGCAGGCTCAACCTTCGGTTGACAATGGAATTTGGTCAGTCCCAGATGATATGACATAGTTCAATTAGGGAGGGGTTACAGCCTTGCTGCCATCCTCAGCCAGGCCACTCCCATAAGGTAACACTGTCCTAAAGAGCCTTTCTGCTAGGAAAGCACTTCCCAGACTGGCGCTGTTTCTAAGCATGGAAATTAATTCCTCCTGAGGCCTCCACATGGGTGATGCTGCCTTGCAGCTAACCAAGATGGCATCCCAGCCGAGCTGCCCTTCCCACTGCGAAACTGCAGAATCTGTGGTGCAGCTCAGATAAGAGAGGGTGGAGGGGCAGTGGTGCCTTCAGTCGGCAGCCAGGCTCTCAAAATGTGGCTGTCTCACATATTGTCTCTCTGTTACACTATAGACTGTTTCTCACTGCATTTCAATGTATTTGGCAGCCCATGCCCATCCCCACCTCCTGGATAACAAAGATGGTGTCAGTATTCACAGTCCGCCCAAGTAGTAAGTCAGCAGGAGTGGGGATCAGAGCACGCTGCCTCGTCCGAAAGAGGTAGTTTCCTGTTTGGTGACATGTAACCCAATCTGACAACCCTATGCTGTATCCTAGGGCTTCCTGAGTGTCCAGAATGTTCCATTCAATTATTAATTCAGGCCTTAGTTCTCAGAGGGAACTGAGGAGACATGTGTATGGTCCGTCATCTTGGACCCTTCTATATTTACCTTTGTGTCCTCATTCCTCAATTCTGCTACTCTTCTCCTTATATTAATTAAGACAGGCTAAGTTTTGGTGTCATAACAAACTCCAAATTTCAGTGGTCTAAAAGAAGAAATGTTCATTTCTTGAACATTACTTGTCTATTGCAGGTTATCAAGTGACTCTGGTCCATCTCATCTTCATTTTAGGACAAATGCTATGGAGATCCCATTATTTTAAACACTGTCATCACGGCAGAAGAAAGACAGTCTGTTTGCTCTTACTCTCCACTTAAATACTTTGTCTCAAAATGACACATATAATTTCTGGTCACAATTTGTTGGCCATCTGTGATGGTTAATACTGTGTGTCAACTTGGCTAAGCAGTGATTTGGCATGTATTATGCAATATTTTTCATTTTGTGATCTGATGTGAACAGCCAATCAGTAGTAAGAAGAGTTTATTTGGGGGTGTGACCTGCATCATATATATGTAGATGTTCTCGCAAAACACACACTCCATCTTTGATCTTCTACTCAACTCATGGTCTCACTTTCAGTTCTTCAAGAAACCTTCAGCCAGCCACCTGACCTGCAGATTTTGGGTTCATCAGCCCCTACAACTATATCAATCAGAAAAAAACATTCAGCCTGCTGCCTGACCCACAGATTTAGAAATTGTCAGCCCCTACAACTGTGTGAGCCATTTCCTTGAAGCAATTCTGTGTATTTGTCTATATATGTGTGCGTGTGTATACACACACACACACACACACACACACACACACACGCTTCAGCAGTTTTGCTCCTCTAGAGAACCTAGCCAAAAACACCATTTCTGAACATAAGAGGGCCAGGAAATGCAGTCTTACCGCATATTCAGAACAATTTTTTTTGGTGGATAGTTCACTAGAGGACACAATTCGATCCATGACACACACACATACTGTTCTTTCTATGCCTCCTTCCCCAGTCCTTTTGGTAAGCTTCTGCTTGGTCTACTAGTTTCAGTTAAGAAAATAGGCCTCTGAGTAGCCTTTTTTCTGTCTCATCTACTCCTGTTTCTTCCTGCCCGGACCAGGTCAGGTACATCTCAGTCATGTTACCCTATTACCCTGTGCTTCCCTCCAGCATAAAACTTAACACAGTCTCTGAAGGTTATTGCTTATTTAGTATCTCTTCTCCTGTAAGACTGTGAATTACCTAATGTCAATGCCAGCATGCTTCTTAGCACATCCTAAGTTCTCAATGAAGGTAGAATGCATGAATGTGGACAACCTAATCTCTTTGGTCCTAATTATTTGACCATTTGTCACACCAAATTGCCTGGACTGGAAGAGGAGATGAAGCTGAAACCTACTCCACACTGTGGGCTGACATGATCTGGAACAAGCTTAGAAAGGGAGGAGATGGCATTTGAAACTTGAGCTGTATTTATGAGCTAACTCTGGGACACATACTTCCTGGGTGTGTTAACTAGTGCTAATGAGGAAAAAATGGCTATGCAGACAGTGTTATGTTTACTAAATGAAAAATGCTGTGAAATTTAGAGTTTCTCTTCAACAGGCTCTGTTAAGGACTCTCTAGCAGCCAAAAGATACATGATTTGGGTGGTGAAGTTGAAACTCATAATCTGAACTCTTGTTGTCTAGGGTTTCAGAATTTTTCTTTTAAATTGGACATTAGACATACTGATTCTGTACTTGCTTTTAGCTGAACATCTGTTTGGAATCCTCTACTAGTATTTGGTTTTCCCATTTTATAAGAGCTCACCATCAACAATAACACTTAGATGAAATTTGTAGACATGTTCAAACTTATTAGTAATTAAAGAAATGCAAGTTTAAGTAAACAGCTCTCAGACTGACAAAAATTAAAAAGCTGTTAACATCAAGTGTTGGTAAGGATGTGAGGAATATAAGAACTTTTCTGTTCTGCATAACGTAGATTGATTCAGCTGTTCTGGAGAACAATTTGGCACTACTTCATTCATTCAATCAATGAATATTTATCGAGCACCATCCTTGTGCCAAACACTGTTTTAGGTGCTTGGGATATAAGCAATGAACAAAACTTATCCCTGCTATAATAAAGCTTACATTGTACTAGGGGAGATAACAATAAATAATAAGATAATGCTAAATGATCGATAAATATATATATGTGATAGGTGGAGAAATTAAAGCAGAAAAGGGAGATTGGAAATGTAGGTGAGGGTTGAAGTTGAAGAAAATCTGGTCAAAGAAAGCATCACTGGTTTGACGGTTATATAACTAACAGCCATATTAAATGTACAGATATTCTATGATCCAATAATTGTATTGTTGAGTATGTATATCTAGGAAAATCTCTATGCAAGTCCTCAGAGCTTGCACAAAGACGTTCATGGAAATGTTATTTGTGGTGGCAGAAGGTGCAATGGTTAATTATATGTGTCAATAAGCTAGGTTACTTTGGTGAAAGGTAACACAGTACACAATACTGGGGAAAGCAGCACAACTTATTACAAAGCAAGGTGATGGAAGCTCCACAGACACCTCCAAACTCCCTGAGGGACCAAATTGCTGGACTGAGGGCTGTAGGGACCATGGTCTCAGGAAACATCTAGTTCAGCTGGCACAACATAGTTTATAAAGAAAATAGTCTACATTCAAATTCAGTGAGTATTGTCTGTAGTCAAAAAGCCTGTGGATGGCCATTTAAGATACTCCACTGGTCTCACTCCTTTGGGAGCAAGAGAGATTGAGGACAACTAAAGACGCAAGGGAAAGATTAGCCCAAAAACCTAAAGCACCACAACTACCATGGCCTTAACAAGACTGAGTCCAACACAAGTAGACAGTGTCCAGCTACCACCACTGACTTCTCTAACAGGGATTACAATAGAGGGTCTCAGCAAAGCTGGAAAAAATGTAGAACAAAACTCTAACTCACAAAAAATGCCAGACTTACCGGCGTGACAGAGATTGGAGAAACCCTGGGAACATGGCCCCTTGGTATGAAGTCACATTCAATCCTTGTCCACAGTGGTGGAGTTTACATTAAAACTGATTTTACCTGAGATTAGAATTGCCACACCTGCTCTTCGTTGTTCATTGTTAGCTTGATATATATTCTTCCATCCTTTAATTTTCAGTTTGTTCCTATCTTTAAGTCTAAGATGAGTTTCCTGTAGGCAACACATGGATGGGTCATGTCTTTTGAGCCAAGATGTCACTCGATGTCTCTTTACTGGAGCATTCCGTCCATTCACATTCAATGTAATTATTGATAGGTATATATGTTTAGTGCTACCATTGTGATATGTTTGTTTTTGTGTTGATATTTTCTCTGTTGTTCTTATTAATCTGTTTGGGGACATTCTTTTTTCTGAGTTGATTTTTCACCTTTTTCAGAGCTGGTTTTGTGGTTGTTGAGACTCCTATTTTACATTTCTTGATACGGTGTGTTGCATCTTTGTTGTGCTTTACAGCTGCCCCTATGATCCCCCTTAATAAACTATGTATAAACCCAATTTTAATTATTAACAGTCTTGTTGACTTCCTCGCCATCTGGAAGGACTATAACGACTGTAGTACATCCCTCTTTTTAATATGATGGCACCATAGTTTTCGTGATAATCACTGGATAATTTCTTTCAGTATTAAAGCTTTGATTGAGTTTGGAGCCTTCCCTAACTGAGTAGGATTCTGGAGGATGTGTCCTTCTAAAATACAAAAGTAGTGGTTTTGTTCTTCTAAGCCAAAGCCTAGAGATTCTTTCAGTATTTCTTGTAACTTTGATTTGGATTTTACAAAGTCTCTGAGTTTCTGTTTATCTGTGAATGTCTTAATTTCATTTTCACATTTGAAAAATGGTTTTGCAGGGCATATAATTCTCAGTTGGAAGTTCTTCTGCTTCAAAGCTTTGAATGTGTCATGCCATTGTCTCTGTGCCAGCATGGTTTCTGCTGAGAAACCTGATGAAAGCCTGCAGGTTTTTCCTCTGAATGTTAGCTTTGCTTTGAGTCTTGCTGCCTGTTTTAGTCAGATAGGGCTGCTGTAACATGAATACCACAGAGTGGATGGCTTTCACAAAGCCTACACAGTCTGGTAGGCTACAAGTCCAAAATTCAGGATGTCTGCTCCAGGGGAAGGCTTTCCCCCTTTTCGGCTCTGCAGGAAAGTCCAGTATTGCATCAGTCTTTGTCCAGAGAGCATCTTAGCTCATGGACCTCAGGTCTGAATGACACGCTCTTCTCCCGGTGCTGCTTGCTTGATGGTACAAGGTTCCCAATTCTCAGCCTGCTCCCATTTCCTTTTATCTCTTGTAGGATGAAAGGATTAATGGTGGGGCAAGCCATACTCCAGGGAAGCTCCCTTTGCAGTGGATCAGGGAGGTGATCCTATGAAGGGATTTACAGCCCCACCCTAACCCTTTAACATACAGCATAGGAAAGACACAAAATGGAAAACAGTCACAAGATACTGGGAATCATGGTCCAGCCACATGGCTACACCTATTTTTAGGGGGACACAATTCAAGCCATGACACTGCCTTTAAGAGGTTCTGCTTAGGTTTCATTTTGTTAAGCTTGATTATTATATGTCTTGGAGTCTTTCTTTTGAGATCTATATTGAGTGATGTTCGATATACATCTTGGATATCTGTATTGTCTTCCTTCATGATTTCTGGGAAATTTTCTGTTAGCAGCTCAGCAACAATACTCTCTGTGTTCTCGGGTGTCTAGTCCTGTTCAGGAACACCAGTTAATCATAGGTTGTTCCTCTTAATAGAGTCCCACATGCTTCTTAATGCTTCTTCATTTTTCTTGTTTCTTTTTGTGATTTCTCCTGATAGATGCTGGAGTCAGTAGCTCTGTCTTCCAAGTCAGAAATTCTCTTTTCCATTTGTTCCATTCTGTTTTCTTGGCTTTGAATTGAAGTTTCTATGTCTTAGATTTTGTTCTTGATCTGTTGAGTTTCAGAGTACTGGTGTTTCATCAGATTGAACAGCTTGCTTAATTTTTCATTTTGCTCTACTGCATTTTGTATAAGATCTAGAAAGGCTCTGTATATAATCCTTTTGTATTCACCTTCTGATAATTTCAGTAGTTTCTTTGTCAGAAAAGCTCCTCAGTTGTTTCAATTTGAGGCCTTCTGAGGCCATGGGTGATTTCTTGTTTACCATTTTCTCAAGGGTCTGTTGCTTTTGGGGCTTCATGTAAGTCAATAAAGGCTGGGAGAGACACTGTGAGGATGGACTGCAGATGTTTCTTTAGGCTGTCTTCAGTCCATAAGAGCCAGGACTAGCCAGAAGCGAGAGTGAGCAAAAGAGAGGAGGTTTCTCATTCAGTGGTATGAAGTCCAAATTAACAGCCCTGCGCCGTGTCCTGGGGCTCACTAGGTGACCAGAAGACTCCATTTGATTATCAATTCAGGTCTTGGTTTCCAGAGGGATTTAGAAAGACGTGTGCTTAGTCTGCCATCTTGACTCCACCCCACGACAATCATGAAGTCACTTTCAAGGTTCAGCTTTCATACACAGAATAGACAGAGTCATAAAACAAAAGGAGACTACAGCAGCACACCAACCCAGGCACTAGGACTAAAAGGCAGGAGAGGACTGGAGAAATGGTAATAGGAAACCCAAGGTCAAGAAAGGAGAGTCCTAACCAATATCATAAAACTGTGTGTGCACTGTTTAATTAGAAACTAATCAATTCTACCCTGGCCCCCAGGGTCTCCATGCTTCAGATCCGACTTGATGGCGCTTGGCTGGCAATTTGTTCTGTAATTCTTCACCTAAAGTACAATAAATAAATAAACAATCTAGGTTGTGCTTCCCAGTGGTTTTACCAAACATTCCGCTGGTTGCTGTTCCGTAATGTTATCTGATGCAATGTAATTTAATCACTTTTCATAATGTAATGTAATGTAAAGTTACGTAATGTACTGATCAATCAGTTAATAGGGAAGTTCCTTAGGGAACTTCATTCAAAATGCTCTCTCTCTCAACTCTGCACTTTTCCTATCACACAATCTATGGATTTTGGGATGCAAGAATGTAGTAGTCTCCATCCTGCTTTCTGATCTACATGTGTATTTTGGATTTCCCAGCCCCCCCCAATCCCATGAGCCAATGGGAATCTTCAGCCTTCCACCTGACCTGAAGATTTAAGACTCACTAGCCTCCAATTCTGACTCATAGTGACCTTAAAGAACTGCCCCATAGAGTTTCCAAGGAGCATCTGGTGGATTCAAACTGCCAACCTTTTTGTTAGCAGTTGTAATATTTAATCACCACACCACCAGGGCTTCCACGTATATATGTATATACACAGTGATATATGTGCATATCACTGTTTCTGTTTCTCTAAAGAACTCTAAGAAGGTTAACAGGATCTTGGTGGGAATCTTTCATTGAGGACTGAAGGAGCAGATAGGTAAAATATGGTGGATGTGTAACATGGAGTATTATGAAACAGCTCTAAGTAACATTAAATAAGCAGACAATAACATGGATAGATCTAAAAACATGCTGCTGAATGAAAAATATAAGACACAGAGTGAGATCTATGTGAGGGCTGCCAATTAAGCTCATGAACTCATCCTAGAAAAAGTGCTACACACTTCATTGCTAAATAGCACTATGATCACCTTCGAAGTACTCTCCTTGGGAAGATATGCACTGACACCAGTGCCTAGTCCACTCTTCAAAGAAATTTTGGAGCTCTTGTTCTGGAATGGCTATCAGAGCTGTCATCATATTGCCCTTGAAGTCCTGAATGTCATCAAAATATCTCCCTTTCAATATTTTCTTTACCTTCGGGTAAAGAAAAAAGTCACTGGGAGCCAGATCAGGTGAGTAGGTAGAGTGTTCCAATATAGTTATTTGTCTACTGGCTAAAAACTCTCTCACAGACAACTGTACAATTAAATTCACAAACTTGCCACCGTGCCACTGTGTGTAATGACTACTCCAGAAAGAGTTTCAAAATTTCTTTGAAGGGTGGGCTAGGCATTGGTGTCAGTGCATAGCTTCCCAAGGGGAGTACTTCAAGGGTGACCTTAGTGATACTCAGCAACGAGGTAGAACAAATTAAGTTTGTGGACTTAATTGTTGTACCTAGTATCACAGTACCATTTACATACCTACAACCAAAACAACAGTCCACAGTTTGAAAGGACACATTAAAATTAAAAAAGATAAATGTTATGATGTTTGTGTGATGAGAAGGAGGAGAATGGGAGTGGATTACGGTGCTAAAAATAAGATAAAACGAATTTAGCCCAATATATGGGCTTGGTCTTTAGAAAATCCAGACTTTGGTGGAGCCTGAAAGTGAAGTGTTTCTGACACTACCCAGCTGTTAAGACTTAACCATTCATTTGGCTCATCTGGGCTGCTGCTTCTTCACCTTGCAAACAGGGCCCTATTCTGACTTCTGCATTGTGGTTGTTTATTTTTATCTAGTTTCTTGCAAATGAACTAACATGAAATCTCTGAAAATACAAAAAGCATCATGCAAATAGGCAAGTTGGGTTGGTACATGTTTCTACACAGAATTGGAATGTTCACCAGAAAGTGTCCTGAATTAAACTGTTTAGTTTTCAGCAGTTACATACTGCAAATGATGTCAGCTATTCCTGTTTTAAATGAGGAAAAAAGATACTTGCTTTCATACGTTTGATTCTTGATCTGTAGTTGACAAGAGAAAAGATTCTACAAATAAGTTTTGCAGGTGCTTGACGATACTGTACTCCAGCCACATGTTGTGAAATGGAGACCTTGGTTTGTCAGCAATACCCCTTCAGAGGGTCGTGGGCTTCGCAATAGGATGCCTTGAGAAAACATGAGGTGCCTCATTCCACAGTGCCCTCTTCTCAGCACAGCGCCTTTGATTCCTGAGGTTGAGTCTGTAGAGTAAACACTTTGGAAACTTTACAACAGCCAAAATGCTCACAGAAAGAGCTCCATTCATCATTCAAATTGCTGCTTCCCTTCAGCAGCTTTGTCTTCTAACAGACTGCC
Organism: Heterohyrax brucei; assembly: GCA_028571685.1. Lineage (NCBI taxonomy): Eukaryota > Metazoa > Chordata > Mammalia > Hyracoidea > Procaviidae > Heterohyrax > Heterohyrax brucei. The sequence goes on from CM053166.1 coordinate 149,044,768, forward strand.
TTAATACGCCTAAGCATTCTTTATACAGTTGTTTTATGAGATCTTTCCCAGATTTGGAAGAGCAAGGCAGGAGGAGGGGAAAAAAAGCCTCCAGAATGGAAGTTCTTCCTCATCACAAGCATCATCAGACTTGCCTGGGACACCTATCATAGGCATCCCTATGCTTACCAAGCCTGATAGAGAATACAGAATTTTTAGAGTTGGACCCTGCCCTCATTAATAGAATACTTAGTTAGCAAGAAAGGAAATGCAGTGTTAGTCATCAAGCTGCTGCCCAAAACATGTTTTTCTTTTTTTTCCCCTAAAGTACTCTTATTTATCCTCAGTTAAAATATCACTTATTTAGAGATGTCTTCTCCAAACAAATCTCTGTAGCAGAAATGTTCAGAGCTCCATCTAACACTTCTTTACACCACTTAACACATTCATGTTTTACATTTACTTGTGTGTGTGTTTTTTTATACTAAAGTGCATCTCTCCTACTAGACAAAGTTCCATGGAGGCAGACATGGTGTAGTATTCATTATTTAAGAAACATAAATTTTACTATGTGTCAGGAACTTTTCCTTGCAGTTTATAAGTAAAATTCTCATTATTATCATAACATATATGGAGGAAACTGACATCCAGAGATGCAGAAGAACTTGCCCAAGCTCACACAACTAAAAGACACAGAGTTAGGACTGAAATCCAGAAAGCCTGCATCTGCAGGCCATGTTCTCAAGTATTAAGCTATGCTATCTGCCCACTGTTGGATTACCTGTACCTAACAAAATGCCTGACACACAATACGCGCTCAATAAACACTTGGTGAATGAATTAATGGCTATTTTTCTTTTAAACTCTAAGTCAAGCAGTCTTAAAAAAATCTGAAAATCATACATTAACTTATAAATCATTGTCACCAATTTTATAATCATATAAGATGGTTATAGTGTCCTTTCTGATTTTGTTGTTGTTGTTAATTTTTTAGGTGTCTTTTATTTTATGGAAACCCTAGTGATGTAGTGGCTAAGTGCTGTGTCTGCTAACCAGAAGCTCAACAGTTCAAATCCACCCGGTGCTCCTTGGAAACTCTATGGGGCAGTTCTACTCCGACCTGTAGGGTCACTATGAGTCAGAATCAACTCGAAGGCAATGGATTGGTTGGACTGTTTATTTCCTGTACTTTAAAGTATTTCAAATTAGTTATTCAATCAATGTGGACATGTTAAAAAATTAACTAGTTGAAACACCAAATACTATAGAGAGAGGCTTCAGCTTCTAGTAAAGTTGAATAAATTGCTGTTGGGCCCTGTCATGGATCTTATTGTGTCCCCACAAAAATATGTTCAGCCGTGTGGCTGGGTCATGATTTCCTGTATTCTATGACTATCCTTCATTTTGTGATTGTCCTGTGCTGTATGTTCAAGTATTAGGGTGGGACTGTAAATCCCTTCATAAGATCACCTCCCTGCTCCACTGCAAAGGGAGTTCCCCGGGGGTATGGCTTGCCCCATCCTTAATCCTTTCATCCTACAAGAGATAAAAGGAAAGGGAAACCAGCAGATAATTGGGAACCTCATACCATCAAGCAAGCAGCACTGACCCGGAGAAGAGCATGCCCTTCAGACCTGAGGTTCCTGTGCCAGGATGCTCCCTGGACGAATACTGATGCAAATACTGGACTTTCCTCCATAGCCGACGAGGGGGAAAGCCTTCCCCTGGAGCGAACATCCTGAATTTTGGACTTGTAGCCCACCGGACCGTGTAAGAATAAACCTTCCTTTGTTAAAGCCATCCACTCTGTAGTATTTCTTTTAGAGCAGCACTAGATGACTAAAACAGGCCTGATCCTCTTGCAAATAACACACTAAAATAATTTTTTTAAAAAATCCACTGCAGTTTAAATTCCAACTCACAGCAACCCTATAGGACACAAGGGAACTGCCCCACAGAGTTCCAAGTAGCGCCTGGTGGATTTGAACTGCCCACCTTTTGGTTAGCATCTACAGCATTTAACCACTATGCCACCAAGGTTAACAGACCAAGGATTGGCAAATCTGGCCTGGTTTAGTTATCTCGTGCTGGTATAAACAGAATTACCACAGATGGATGGTTTTAACAAAAGAAATTTGTTTTCTCACAGTTTAGGAGGATAGAAGATGAAATTCCCAGCTCTGGCTCTAGGGGAAGGCTTTCTTTCCCTCTGCTGGCTCTGGGGAAAGTCTTTTTTTCTTTGAACTTCTGCTCTGGAGCAATCTTCACGTGGCCTGACACCTCTCTTCCCCATCTCTGCTCTGCTAATTTGCTTAATTTCTTTTATATCTCCAAAGGGACTGACTCAAAATGTATCCTACACTAACCCTGCCTCGTTAACATAAAAAAGACAACCCATTTCCAAATGAGATTATAACTACAGGCACAGAAGTTAGGGTTTGCAATTCACCAACTCACTCATTTATAGATTTTCTGTTTCTGCTTTCGTGCCACAATGGCAGAGTGGAGCTGTTACGATAGACTGCAATAATTTGAAATCATAAAATATTTACTGTCTGACTCTTGACAGAAAATGTTTGCTGACACTTGCTCTACACAAAAAAGACACTGGTGAGTGAGCAAAGGTAGGAATATTCTACATACCAGCAGCTGTTGGGTCAATTCTTCATTTTTTGGAAAGTGAAGATGTGTTTTTTATGGTTTACAGTGTTTTAAGTGGAAGGTTGAAATTCAAGTCAGTTTCCTCAGACAAAAACTTACACACACGCACAGTGTTACATGACCCTAGCTGCTCCCCACACTATGACAGCACACTCCTCCTTTCTACTGTATATTTCCCGTGTCCACTCAACCAGCTCCATTCTCCTCTGCCCTCTCATCTCACCTCTCAACAGGAGCTGCTCATTTAGCCTCATGGATCTACTTTAAGCCAAGAGGTACCCTCTTGGTCAGCATCATTTTATGTCTTACATACCAATTCAATCTCTGTCTGAGGAGTTGCCTTCAGGAATGCTTTCAGTTCTGGGCTAACAGAGATTCTGGGACCATGTCTTCTGGGAGCCCTCTAGTCCGTCAGACCATCCAGTCTGGTCTTTCTTACTGGAGTTTGAGTTCTGCGCCTCACTCTTCTCTTGCTACATCAGGGACATTTGTTCCCTGTCAGGGCAGTCATTGGTGGTAGCCTGGCACCATCTAGTTCTTCCAGTGCCACGTTGATGGTGTCTCTGGATTAATGTGGCCCTTTCTGTCTCTTGGGCTCATATTTTCCTTATGCCTTTGTCCTTTGCTCCACGTGGGTTGGGACCAATTGGCACTTCTTAGATGCCCGCTTGCTAGCGTTTAACATTCCAGACACCACTCACCAAAGTGGGATGCAGAACATTTTTGTAATAAGCATTGCTATGCCAGTTGACCCAGATGTCTCTTGAAACCATGGTCCCCAGACTCCCAGCCCTGCTACTCTTTCCCTTTAAGTGTATGGTTGTATTCAGGAAATTTCTTAGCTTTTGATTTAGTCCACTTGTGCTGTCTTTTCCTGTATTGTTTGTTGTCCTTTCCTTCCTCTAAAATAATACTTGTCCAGTATCTAGTTAGTGAGTACACCTCTCCCTCCCTCCCTCACCACCCTCATAACTAACAAAGGATATTTTCATTGGTGTTTAAAGCTTTTCTTGAGTTATTATAAAAGTGGTCTCATATATGTCTTTTGGGGAATAATTTCATTCAGCATAATGTCTTCCAGATTCCTTCTTGTTATCAAACGCTTCACAGATCCATCATTGTTCTTTAATGTTGCATAGTACTCCACTGTGTGAACACAACATCTGACAATTAAGACTTTGAACTTAATTATCCCAAGTGCTACATACCTCATAGGTGAATATTAATACAGTCACCTTCAAAGTACTCCTCTAGGGAGGCTATGAACCAATGCCAGTGTCTAGTCCCTGGTGTCAAAGCAATTTTGGAATGCTTTCTGGAATGGCCATTGCACGCGGTGCCACAGTGACAAGTTCACAAACTTAACTGTATAGTTGTCTGTGAGGGAGTTTTTAGCCAGTAAACAAATAACTGTATTGGAACACCTTCCCTACTCACCTGATCTGGTCCTCAATGACTTTTTTCTATACCCAAAGACAAAGGAAACGTTGAAAGGATGGCATTAAGAACATTAAGGGTAATACGATGACAACTCTGATGGCCACTCCTGAAAAACAGTTTCAAAATTGCTTTGAATGGTGGACTAGGCATTGTCAGTGCATAGCTTCCCAAGAGGAGTACTTTGAAGGTAACCGTAGTGATATTCAGCCATAGGGTATGTAGCACTTTTCTAGGATGTGTTTGTGAACTTAATTGTCAGGCCTCATATACTATAGTTTGTTTATCCAATTCATCCAATGATGGGCAACTAGGTAGATTCCCTTTTTTTGTTATTGTGGACACTGCTGCAATGAACATGGGTATGCATGTATCTATTTGTTTGAAAGCTCTTATTTCTCTAGGAAATACTCCAAGGACTGAGATTCTTGGATTATATAGTACCTCTATTGCTAGCTTTTAAAGAACGTGCTAAATTCGTTTCCAAAGTGGTTGTACCATTTTACATTTTCACCAGAAGTGTATAAGTGTTCCAGCCTCTTCACAGCCTCTCCAATAATTATGACTTTGTGTTTTTGGATTAATGCTAGTCTTGCTGGAGTAATAGGGTCTCTCACTGTAGTTTGGGTTTACATTTCTGTAATGGCTAATAATGGTGAACATTAGCTGCCTGAATGTCTTTGGTAAAGTGTCTGTTCATATCCTTCACCCACTTTTTAATTGGGTAACTTGTCTTCATATTGTTGATGTTTTGCAGTATCTTATAGATTTTAGAGATTAGACACCAACTGGATTTGTTGTAGCACCTTTTTTTAATTATTATTATTGGTTGTGTTTGATTTTTAGGAGTACCCAGTTATCTATTTTCTTTTCTAGATTGTGTGCACTGTTAGTAATGTTTTATATTCTGTTTATGCCATATATTAGGGCTCCTAATGTTGTTTCTATTTTCTCTTCTGTGATCTTTATCATTTTTGATTTTATATTTAGGTCTTTGATCCATTTCGAGTTAGTTTTTGTACATGACACAAGACATTTCATTTTTTTGCATATGGAGATCCAGTTACGCCAATATAATTTGTTGAAGAGACTGTCTTTTCCCCAAATAATGGACTTTGAGCCTTGGTCAAATACAGCTACTCATAGGTGGATTATTTTACTTCTCGATTCTCAACTCTGTTTCATTAGCATACATTTCTGCTGTTGTTGTACCAGTACCAGGTTGTTTTGACTACTGTGGTGATATAATGGGTTCTAAAGTCAAGTAGGAAACCCTGGTGACATAATAATTAAGTGCTATGTTTGGGAAACCCTGGTGGTGTAGTGGATTAAGTGATACCACTGCCAACCACAAAGTTGGTAGTTCAAATCCACCAGGTGCTCCTTGAATACTCTAGAGGGCAGTTCTACTCTGGCCTTTAGGGTCACTATGAGTCGGATTTGACTCGACAGCACTTGGCTGGTTGGCATGTCTGCTAACCAAAAGATCAGCTGGGTGCTCCTTAAAACTCTATGGAGCAGTTCTACTCTGTCCTGTAGGGTCACTATGAGCCAGAATCAACTCAGTGGCAATGGGTTTGAAGTCAAGCAGTATAAGGTCTCCCTCTTTATTCTTCTTCAGTAATGCCTTCCTTATCCAGGGCTGCTTCTCTTTCCATGTGAAGTTTGTGATTTGTGTCTCCATGTCATTAAAAATTGCCATGGGAATTTGCATCACCATGGCATTGTATCTACAGAGCACTTTGGGGAGAACAGATGTTTTGACAGTGTTGAGTCTCCTATCCTTGAGAAGGTAGATTTCTCCACTTATGTAGCTCTCTTTTAATTTCTTGCAGTAGTGTCTTGTGGTTTTCTCTGTATAGGTCTTTTAGTTCTCCAGTTAGACTTATTCTTAAGTGTTTTGTCATCTTGGGGGCTATTGTAAATGGTGTCGATTCAGTGATTTCTTCTTTGACATTCTCTTTGTTGTTGTAGAGGAATCCAAATGATTTTTGTGTGCTTATTTTGTATTGTGATACTTTACTGAACTCTTCTATTCCAGGAGGGTTTTTTGTTGTTGCTGTTGGATTTTTTACAGTTCTTTGTGTATAAGCTCATATCATCTGCAAATAGCAATACATTTATTTCTTCCTGAAAAAACTGGATGTTCCTTATTATTATTATTATTATTTTAGCCTAATTATTCTGGCTAGAATCTCCAGCTTGATGTCGAATATAAGTGGTGATAAAGGGCATCCTTGTCTGTTCCCATTCTCATGGGGAACGTTTTCACGCTCTCTGCATTCAGGATGATGTTGGCTGTTGGCTTTGTATGAATGCCCTTTATTATGTTGAGCAATTTCTCTTCTACTTCTATTTTGCTGAGAGTTTTTAACAAGAATGAGTATTGGACTTTGTCAAATGCCTTTTTGGCAGCACTTGATAAAATCAAGTTTCTCAATCTTTTTAATTTACGCAAATGATTTCATTGACCGTTTTTCTAATGTTGAATCATTCTGGTTGGATTCTGGTATGAGTCTAACTTCGTCATGGTGAGTTTTTTTGTTTTGTTTTTTGATGTTGTTGAATTCTATTGGCTAGAATTTTGTTGAGGATTTTTGCATACAGGTTCATGAGAGATACAGGTCTGTCATTTTCTTTTTCAATGATACCTCTTCCCAGTTTAGGTATTCGGGTTATGCTGGCTTCATAGACAAGTTTGAGAGTGTTCCATCCTTTTCTATGCTCTGAAATACCTTTAGTAACGCCAGTGTTAACTCTTCTCTGAAAGGTTGGTAGAATTCTCCAGTGAAGCCGTCAGGTCCAGGACTTTTATTCATTGGGAGTTTTTAAATTAACTTTTCAATTTCTTGTTATAGGTTTACTTAGTTTTACCTTTGTTTGTGTTAGTTAAGTAGTGTGTTTCTAGAAATTTGTCCATTGTCCATGCACTGTAGGTGTTGCAGTTTGTTGATAAGACTACAACTTTTCACAGTATTCTGTTATAATTTTTTTAAATTTCTATTTGGCTTGTTGTGATATCACCCATCTCATCTGTTATTCATGGTACTTGCTTCCTCTCCTGTTTTTCTTTTGTCAGTTTCTCCAATGATTTGTTGATCTTTTCAGATTATCAGCATTCAGTCTTGTTAATTCTTTCAATTGTTTTTCTATTCTCTCTTTCATTTATTTCTGCTCTAATTTTTATGATACGCTTTCTTCTGGTGCCCAAGGACTTCTATTACTGCTCTCTTTATATTTGCTCCAGATGTGGGGCTAATGCTTTGAATTGGCCCCTTTCTTCTTATTGGATATGTGCATTTATTAATACATATTGACTTCTGAGCACTGCTTTTGCTGTGTCTAAAAGGTTCTGACTTGATTCTGTGAATTCCTTTATTCTGTTCTTGATTTCTTCTATAACCCAGTAGTTTTTGAGGAGGTGTTGTTCAGTTTTCATGTGTTTGACATTTTTTCATCACTTTTCCTCTTATTCATTTCTACTTTTATGGATTTATGATCAGAAAAGTTGCTTTGCAATACTTCAATGCTTTGGATTCTATTAAGGCTTGCTTTATGCCTAATATGTGGTATATTCTGGAGAATGTTCCATTTGTGTTGGAAAAGAAAATACATGTCTCTGCTGTGAGGAGGAGTGTCCTGAATATGTGTCTATGAGGTTGAGCTGGTTGCTTTTGCATTGAGTTCTTCTGTGTCTATTTTCTTTTATTAAATATTTTATTGTGTTTTAAGTGAAAGTTTACAATCCAAATCAGTTCATCAAACAAAATGCTGCACACACAATCACTATGCAACTCTAACTGCTCTGCATGCCCCCATGACAGCACACTCCTACTTTTCACCCTGTACTTCCCATAGCCATTCTGCTAACTCTTGGTCCTCCACTTTCTCATCTCACCTCTGGATGAGAGCTGCTCAGATAGCTTCATGTATATATTTAATGCAAGAAGCATATTCTTGGCCAGCATCACTCTATGTTCAGTCTTTGGAGAATTGGCTATGGTACTGATTTCATGCTTGGATAACAGAGAGTCCAGTAACCATGTTCTCAGGGGACCCTCCAGCCTGATGGACCATTAAGTGTGGTATTTTAATAGAGTTCTAAGTCTGTACACCCATTTTTCTCCTGCTATATCAGGGACTTTACAGTGTGTTCCCTATCAGGGTACTCATTGATGGTGGCTAGGTACCATCTAGTCCTTAGGGTCTCAGGCAGATGTAATCTCTGGATCACATGGCACCTTCTTTCTGATGGCTCATATTTTCCTCACGTATTTAATGTCCTTTATTCTCCTCTGCTCTAGGTAGATTGGGACTAATTGATGCTACCTAGATGGAAGCTTCCTAGATTTTAAGACCACAGACACCACTTGGCTTGGCTTTGTCTTGGCAGACACCACTTACCAAAGTGGTATGTATAACATTTTCTTAAAAAAAAAAAAACTTAGTTATAGAGTTACAAGGAAGTTAAAGATTGGTTTAAACTTAGAACATAAAGAATCCATAAGTGAACTACTCAAACTGATAGACGAGCTCAGCAAAGCATTAGGATACAAGATAAACATAAATAAATCAGTAGGATTCCTTTATACCAACAAAAATTATTAAAGAAGAAATCACCAAATCAATACCATTTACGAAAGCCCCCAAGAAGATAAAATACCTAGGAATAAATCTAACTCGAGAAGTTAAGAGACCTTTACAAAGAGAAATGCAAGATCTTACTACAGAAACTAAGAGAAACTTACATAAATGGAGAAACCTACCTGATTCATGGATAGGAATACTCAACATTGTCAAAATGTCTATTTTATCAAAAGCAATCTACGTATACAATACAATTCAAATACAAATTCCAGTGACATTTTTTTAATGAGATGGATAAACAAATCAGCAACTTTGTTTGGAAATGGAAGAAACCCTGGCTAAGTTCAACACTGCTGAAGAAGAGAAACACAGCGGGAGGCCTCTCACTACCCAACTTTAGAACCTATTACACTGCCATAGCTGTCAAAACAGCCTGGTACTGGTACAAAAACAGACATGTAGACCAATAGAACAGGGTTGAGACCTCAGAGATGCCACCATCCTCCTATGAACAGCTGATATTCGACAAAGGCCTTAAGATTTTAAACTGGGGTAGAAACAGTCTCTCTAATAAATGGTGTTGGCGAAATTGGGTATCTATTTGCAAAAAATTGAAACAAGACCCGTATCTCACAACTTAAACAAAATCACCACAAATTGGATAAAAGACCTAAATGTCAAATCTAAAATGATAAAGGTCATCCAAGAAAAGATAGGGTCAACAAAGGAAGTTTTAATACACAATGTAGACAGACTTCAAAATCTGACAAACAAAGCATGATCAACAGAAGAGAAAATAGACCCATGGGAACTACTAAGAATCAAAGACTTCTGCTCATCCAGACTTTATCAAAAGAATTAAAAGACCACCTACAGAAAGGGAAAAAATATTTGGCAGCTATATGTCAGACTGACATCTGATCTCCATAATCTACAAGGTACTACAAAATATCAACAAGAAAAGGGTAAATAATACAATTAAGTCATGGGTGAAGGAGATGGACAGACCCTTCTCTAAAGAGGATATCCAGGCAGCCAAAAGACCCATGCAGAAATTCTCATGATCACTAGCTATCAAAGAAATTCAAATCAAAACTACAGTAATGTCATCTCATTCCAACAAGATTGGCCATGACCCAAAAAACACAAAACAACAAATGCTGGAGAGACTGTGGAGAAATTGGAATTCTCCTACACTGCTGGTGGGATTGCAAAATGGTACAACCTCTTTGTAAAATGACCTGGCACTTCCTTAAAAAGCTGGAAACAGATATCCCATTTGACACAGTAATCCCACTGCTTGGAATATATCCTAGAGAAGCAAGGGCCGTCACATGAACAGATACACACACACGAATGTACACTGCAGCACAGTCTACAACAGCAAAAAGTGGAATCAACCCAGATGCCCAACAACAGATGAATGGATAAATAAACTGTAGTATATGTACTCAGTGGAACACTATGCAATGATAAAGAACAATGATGATTTTAGGAAGCATCTCATAACTTGGTTTCAATTGGAAGACATTAAGTTGAGTGAAATCAGTTGGTGGCACAAGGACAAATATTGTATGAGGCCACTACTATAAGGACTTAAAAACAGATTCGTGTGCAGAACAAAAGACTCTTTGATGGCTACAAGGGAGGGGAGGAAGGGAGGGAGAGGACTGGTTATAGATTAGTTGACATAAATTTGGTTGGGTGAAATCAGTAACAGCACACATTAGAAAGATCAGTTTAACTGGACTTCAACATAACCTGAACACTCTTCCAATCTTAACCCAATATTGCAAGCACAGAGTAGAGGGGCCAGGGGTCCGGGAACCATGCTCTCAGGGGACATCAAGGCCAATTGGCATAACTAGCCTATTGCTAAGAGAGTCTTCTGCCCACCATGTTGGTGAGTGGCATCTGGGGATCTTAAAAGCTAGCAAGCTGCCATCTGAGGTACACCAAATGGTCCCAACTCAGCAGGAACAGATGGTCACCAAGGACAAAAATGACATGGGGGAAAGAGATCCCAGAAGACAGAAGTACTCACTTGAGTGGGTGACTACTACATCAACATGTGACCAGAAGAACCAGATGGTGCCCAGACACCACCAGTGAAAGCCATGATGGGGCTCGCAAAGCTCAATCCCAGTGGCAACACAAGAATAAAAAGGGCTGCACCCTGAGAACTACAGTAAAAGACTGCAATTGATGGTCTGAAGGCCTCAGGGTTCCCCTGGGAGCATTGACCCTAGACCTGATGCCACTCTTGTTCGTAAGTCATTACTGAGGTCAACTCCTCGGACAGGAACGGATTGGACTTGGCAACACAGAGTGACCATATTGTGTGTGCGGTTTACAGTTCTGTGCATCTATAGGATGTCGTCCTACTGGCCTGTTACTAGAGGGGAGTAGAGAGGGTGGAAAAGAGGTGACAGAAGATTGTTAAGTGGATATGACATGTATAGAACAGAAAGGAGGATTGTGCTGTCACCGAGCAAGGAGAGCAGTAGGAGCTACACATAGGCGGGCATGCGAATTTAAACTGGATTGTACACTTTCACTCAATGGCAATTAAAAGAATTTGACCTCGGGGTTGGGGGAGAACATTAAGAGGCACTAGTGGGGTAGCTGAAAAAAAAGAAAAAACAACAACAACATTACACATCACAACAAGAAACACAATATAGAAGTCTCAACAGACACAAAACCAACATCGAAAAAGGTAAAAAGAAAACCTATAAAGAAAAATGACTCATAACAGAACATAAAATGGAACAACCAAACTGTCAACAACACACAAAGACACCAAAATGACAACAATAAATTCATATCTATCAATCATTACTCTGAATATAAATGGATTGAATGCATCGATAAAGAGACAAAGAGTAACAGGTTGGATTAAAAAAACATGATCTGTTTATATGTCGCTTACAAGAAACATGACTCAAACTTATAAACAAGGTGAAACTCAAAAAATGAGATATATGCCAAACTAACAATATTTGAAGAAGAGCAAGAGTGGCAATATTAATTTCAGATAAAATAGACTTCAAAGTAAAATCCACCATCATGGACAAGCATGGTCACTGTTTATTGCTTAAAAGTTCACTACATAAGGAGGACATAACAACATTAAATGTTTATGCACCTAACACGAGAGCTTCTAAATACATCAAACAAATACTGATGACATTGAAAAGTGAGTAAGATTGCTCTACAATAATAGTAGGTGACTTCAACACTTCACTTTCTATGAAAGACAGATCATCCAGAAAAAAAACTCAAGAAAAAGATGGAACATCTTATTGCAACAATAAACCAACTCATCCTCAAAGATATGTACAGAACTCTCCAGACAAGATCAGACAAGTACATCTTATTTTCCAATGCACATGGAACACTCTTCAGAACAGACAATCTATTAGGCCATAAAACAAGTCTCACAAAATGCAAGCCATTGAATTATTGCAAAGCATCTTATCAGACCATAAAGCCATAAAGGTTGAAATCAGTAGCAGAAAAAACATGGGTAGAAACTAGAAGTCCTGGAAACTGAACAACACGTTGCTCAAAAATGCATGGGTTATAGAAGAAATCAACAGTACAATAAAGAAATTCATGGAATCAAGTGAGAATGAAAACACATCCTACAAGACCCTATAGGATACAGCAAAAGCAGTGCTCAGAGGTCAGTTTATCTCAATAAATGCACATATCAAAAATGAAGAAAGGCCTAAAACCAAGGAATTATCCCTACAACTCAAACAAGAAGAAAGAGAACAGCAAAAAAAAAAAAAAAAAAAAAACCCTTGGGTACAAGAAGAAAACCAATAATAAAAATTAGAGCAGAACTAAATGAATTAGAGAATAGAAAAACAGTTGAAAAGAATTAACAAAACCAAAAGCTGGTTTTTCAAAAAGATCAACAACATTGATAAACTACTGGCCAAACTCACCAAAGAAAAACAGGAGAGGAAACAAAAAATATCACAACAGACTCAACCGAAATAAAAAATATCATAACAGAATACTATGAAAAACTGTACTCTAATAGGTTTGAAAACCTAGAGGAAATGGACAAATTTCTAGAATCACATTATGTACCAAAATTATCAAAAAGAGAAGCAGAACAACTTAATAGACCAATCACAAAAGAAGAGATGGAAAAAGCAATTAAAAAAAAAAAATAGCGACCATAAAAAGTCCTGACCCAAATGGCTTCACTGGAGAATTCTACCAAACTTTCAGGGAGGAGTTAATATCAATATTCCTGAAGCTATTTTACAGCACCAAAAATAAAGGAAAACTCCCAAATTCGTTCTATGAAGCCAGCATAATCCTGATACCAAAGCCATGTAAAAATAGCACAGAAAAGGAAAATTACAGACCAATATCTCTTATGAACCTATATACAAAAATCCTCAACAAAATCCTACTCAAGAGAATTCAACAGCATACCAGAAAAATAATTCACCATGGCCAAGTAGGAGTCATACCAGAGATGCATAGTTGGTTCAACACCAGAAAAACAATTAATATAGACAACATAAATAAAACAAAAGATAAAAATCACTTGACTTTATAGATTGATGCAGAAAAGGCATTTGACAAAATCCAACACTCATTTATGTTAAAAACTCTCAGCAAAATAGGAATAGAAGGGAGATTCCTCAATGTAATAAGGGGCATCTATGCAAAGCCAACAGCCAACATCATCATGTATGGAGAGAGACTGAAAGAATTCCCCCTGAGAACGGAAGCCAGACAAGGGTGCCCACTGTCACCACTTTCATTCAACATTGTGCTGGAGGTTCTAGCCAGCACAATCAGAAAAGATAAAGAAATAAAGGGCATCCTGATCAGTAAAGAAGCAGTAAAATTATCTCTAGTTGCAGACAATATGATCTTATACACAGAAAATCCTAAAGAATATGTAAATAAACTATTGGAGCTAATAGAAAAGTTCAGCAAAGCATCAGGATGTAAGATAAACATAAATAAATCAGTAGGATTCTTTTACACCAACAAAGAGACCATCAAAGAGGAAATCACCAAATCAATACCATTTACAATAGCCCCCCAAAAGATAAAATACCTAGGAATAAATCTAATCGGAGATGTAAGAGAACTATACAAAAGAAATTACAAGACCTTACTGCAAGAAACTGAAAGCAACTTACACAAATGAAGTGACCTCCCTTGCTGATAGATAGGATGCCTTAACATTCTGAAAATGTCTGTTCTACCCAAAGCAAGATCTACATATATAAAGCAATTTCAACACAAATTCCAAAGTCGTTTTTTAACGAGATGCAGAAACAAATCACCAACTTCGTTTGGAAAGGGAAGAAACCCCGGATAAGTAAAGCACTACTACAGAAGAGGATCACAGTGGGAGCCCTCACACCACCCCCAATGTTAGAACTTAATACACTGCCACGGTAGTCAAAACAGACTGGTACTTGTACAGAAACAGATACATAGACCAATGGAACAGAATAGAGAACCCACGTACGAACAGCTGATATCTGACTGCTTTAGTTACCTGGTACTGCTCTAATATAACATATCGTGAGTGGAAGGCTTTATGAAGAGAAATTTTATTTGACACAAACTGGTAAGTCACAAATCCATTTACAGATTATAAGTCCATTCAGCAAGAGAATTTATCACAGTCCAGTAGAAGAGCATCTCAGCACAGGAACCTCAGGTCCAAAGGACGTGCTCTGCCCTTGCTGCTGCTTCGTGGTGATGTGAAGCTCCCAGCTTACTCTGCTCACTTGTCTCCCTTATGTTCCACAGCTGGTAACTTGAGTCCTGCCTCACCAGTACAACTGCTGCCCATTCTCCGTCATCAATATCACAGAGGCAGAATTCACAATACATGGGAGGAACCGCACCATACTAGGACTCATAGCCAAGTCAAATCAATACATACGTTGCTGGGGGGGCACAATGCAATCCCTGACATTGACGAAGGCCCAAAGGTGGTGAACTGGGGAATAAAAGTCTCTTTAACAAATGGCAATGGCAAAATAGGATATCAATCTGCAAAAACTGAACAAGACCCATAAGTCATACCTTACACAAAAACTAACTCAAAATGGATCAAAGACCTAAATATTAAATATAAAACGATAAAGATATGGAAGGAAAAATGGGTACAATACTAGAAGCCCTAATACACAGCCTAACCAGACAACAAAATATTACTAACAATGCACAAACAACAGAAGAAAAAATAGATAAATGCAAACTACTAAAAATCAAACAGTGTACATCCCAAGATTTCATCAAGAGAGTAAAAAGACTGCCTACAAACTGGGAAAAAGTATTTGGCAACCACATACCTGATTAATGTCGACTTTCTTTAATCTACAAGGTACAGTAAAACACCAACAAAATAAAGACAACTCAAACTATGGGCAAAGGATATGGACAGACACTTCTCCAAAGAAGACATCCAGGCAGCCAAAAGACACATGAGGAAATACTCAGGATCGTTAGCCAATAGAGAAATTCAAATCAAAACTATAATGAGATACCATCTCACCCCAGCAATGTTGGTAATAATCCAAAAAACACGAAGCAACAAATGGTGGAGAGGTTGTGGAGAGAGTGAAGCACTTCTACACTGCTGGTGGGAATGTAAAATGGCACAACCTCTTTGGAAAGCAATTTGGTGCTTTCTTAAAAAGCTAGAAATAGAAAGACCATATGATCCAGCAATCCCACTGCTTCGTATATATCCTAGAGAAATAAGAGCAGTCATATGAACAGATACATGCACATAAATGTTTATTGCAGCACTGCCCACAATAACAAAAAGTATCAACCTAGGTGCCCATCAACAGATGAATGGATAAACAAACTATGGTATATGTACACAACAGAACACTATGCAATGATAAAGAACAATGATGATTTTAGGAAACATCTCAAAGCCTGGAATCAACTGGAAGACATTATGCTGAGTGAAATCAGTCAGCTGCAAAAGGACAAATATTGTATGAGACCACTATTATAAGGACTTAAGAAAAAACTTATGAACAGAAGAAAACACAACTCTTTAAATGGCTACAAAGGTGAGGAGGGGGAAAGGGCTGTTGATAGACTAGACAGCAGATAGGAATTGGGTTAAGTGAAGGCAGTGGCAGCACGAAGTACAAGGTAAGTCAGCATAACTGACTATACCATAAGCTAAAAGTTTTTCTAAATTCAATGCAACATTTCAAAGGACAGAGTAACAGGGACAGAGGTCTGGGGACCATGTCTTCAAGAGACATTGAGATCAACTGGCATAACTAATCTTTTTCTAAGAGAGTGTTCTGCACCCCTCATTGGTGAGTGGTTTCTGGGGCCTTAAAAGCCAGCAAGCTGCCATCTAAGGAATATCAATTGGTCCCAGCTCACCCAGAACAGATGAAAGCTGAGAACATCAAAGACACAAGGAAAATACGAGCTCAGGAAAAAGAAGGACCCATATGATTGGGAGACTACATCAGCAGAACAGAAGAATTAGACAGTGCCCGGTCACCACCAAAGATAGCCCTGATAGGAAACACAATATAGAGTCCCTGAGGTAGTACTAGAGAAAGGGGTGTGCAGATCAAGGACTCTATTAAAAGTCCAGACTTGATGGTCTGACAACCTGGAGGATCCCTGGGAACATGGCCCCTAGATTTGCTCCTAGCCCATAGCTGAAACCAGTACTGAAGAATTGACTGGATGTGGGGACATGGAGTGATGCAGGTGGTGTGTATACTCTATGGTCTAACATAGACATGAGGCTGTCCTACTGGTTTCTTTTTAGAAGGGAGAAGAGAAGGTGGAGAGGAAAGGACAAGTGTTGGTTGAATGGGTACTGGAAGTAGAGAGTGGAAGAGTGTGCTGTCAGAGGGTGAGGAGAGCAGAAAGAGTTGCAGAGAGGTGGGTGCTTGGGGGTTTATATGGAAAATTGACTTGGATTGTAAACTTTCCCTTAATCATAATAAAAAAATAAAAAAAAAAAACTTATGCCAATTAGCCTAGCTATCCCCTGAAACCGTGGTCCCCAGACTCCCGTCCATGCTACTGTGTCTTTCAAATATTGAGTTGTATTTAGAAAATCTTTTAGCTTTGTGTGTAGTCCGGCTGTACTAACCTCCCATCTACTGCCTGCTGTCACTCCCTTCACCTAACCCAGTTACTATCTACTATCCAATCTATGAATACCTTTCTCCCTCCCTTATAAACATCAAAGATTATTTTCTTCTGCACTTAAACCTTTCCTTAAGTCCTTATAATAGTGGTCCTATATATTATTTTTAGTTTTGCAACTAATTTCAACAAGCATAATAGCTTCCAGATGACTCCATATTATCATGTTTCCCAAGATCATCATTGCTCATTTTTTTAAAACACATTTTATTGTGATTTAAGTACAAGTTCACAATCCATATCAACTTGCCCTAAAACACCTGGAACTTACACCTCTATTCTACTCTAATGGCTCTCCCCCTTCCTTCCCTGCCCCCCTGTGACAGTACGCTACCCTTTTTCATCTAGAACTTCCCATGCCCATCTGACCAAGACCTGTCGCCCCTCACCCTGTCATCCTGCCTCCAGCGATGAGTTTTCTTAGGCAGCTCAGTGTATGTATTTAAGTCCAAAAGTTTGTCACCGGCATCAGTCCATATCTTATATAGTCAAGTTCAGTCTTTTTCTGGAGAGCTGTCTTTGGTGCTGGATGCATTTGGGGGTTAGAGTGTCTGTGGCCATGTTCTCAGGGGATCTTCCAGACTGACAGAACATCAAGTGTGCTCATGTGATAGAGTTCTAGTTCTGCACAGTTATGTTTTTCTTGCTATATCGGGTACTCTATACTTTGCACCCCGTCTGGGCAGTCATTGGTGGTGGCCGGGCACCTTCTTCTACTTCTAGTCCCATGATGAATAGTCTCTGGAACATACGGCACCTTCCATATGGCAGGATCATATTTTCCTCCTGTCCCTTGATGTTCTCCATTTATCTCTGCTCCAAGTGAATTGGGACCAACTGATGCTACTTAGATAGCAGCTTGGTAGCTTTTAAGACCCCAGACGCCACTCACCCAAGTGGTATGAAAAACATTTTCTTTAGAGGAAAAGAAAAAAAAAAAAACCTGTGTATACCAATTAGTTTGGATGTCTCCTAAAAGTTTAGTACCCCGACTCTTGTCCCTGTTACTCTGTCCTCTCAAAGAGTTAAGCTGTATTTAGCAAATGATTTAGTTTTGATGTAATTCCACTGTGGGTACCTTTTTCCTAGTGCGTGCTGTCACACTCTACACCTAGCCTGAATCCTAACTACTACGTAATTTATAGAAATCTCTCTCCCTCCCTCCCCACCCTTGTATCCATCAAAGATTATTTTCTTCTGTGCTTAAATATATTGCTGAGTCCTTACAATACTAGTCTCACACAATATTTGTCCTTTTGCATCTGGCTAATTTCACCCAGCTTAATTGGCTTGGCAATGTCCTCTAGATGGTTCCATGTTATCAGGTATTTCCCTAAATCATCATTGTTTTTATCACTGCACAGTATTCCATTGTGTGAGTATACCATAGTTTGTTCAACCATTCATCTGTTAATGGGCATCTAAGTTGATTCCATCTTTTTGCTATTGTGGAAAGAGCTGCAATAAACATTGGGGTGCATGTATCTGTTTGTGTGGTGGCCCTTATTTCTCTGGGTTGTATTCCAAGGAGTGGGACTGCTGGATCATATGATGTTTCTATTTCTAGTTTTTTAAGAAAGCACCAAATTGATTTTCATAGTGGTTGTACCATTTTACAATCCTACCGACAATGTACAAGGCTTCCAATCTGTCCACGTCCTCTCCAGCATTTACTATTTTGTGTTTTTTGGATTATTGCCAGCTTTGCTGGGGTGAGATGATAACTCATTGTAGTTTTTATTTGAATTTCTCTAATGGCTAGTGATCATGTGCATTTCTTCATGTATCTGTTGTCATCTTGTATGTCTTCTTTGGTGAAGTGTCTGTTCATGGCCTTTGACCATTTTATAATTGGGTTATTTGTCTTTTTCTTGTTAAGCTTTTGCAGTATCTTGTAGATTAGAGAGATTAGACATCGATCAGAATCATGGTAGCTGGAAATTCTTTCCCACTGTGTAGGTCGTCTTTTCACACTTTTGATGAAGGCTTTGGGTGAACATAAGTGCTTGATTTGTAACAATTCCCAGTTGTCTCTCTTCATTTCTGTTGTCTGAGGGGTGCTGGTGATTTCTTGTAGATTGTTAACGCCATGGATTAGGGCTTCCAGTGTTGTCCTAATTTTTTCTTCCATGATCTTTAGTGTTTTAGTGTTTATATTTAGGTCTCTGATTCATTTTGAGTTAGTTTTTGTGCATGGTGTAAGATAAGCATCTTGTTTCACTTTTTTTGCAGATGGATATCCAGTTATGCCAGCACAATTTGTTAACGAGTCTGTCTTTTCCCCAGTACACAGCCTTTGGGACTTTTTCAAATATCAGTTGCGCATAAGTTGATGATGTTATATCTAGATTCTCAATTCAGTTCCATTGGTCTGTCCGTTTCTGTGCCAGTACCAGGCTGTTTTGGCTACCGTGGTGGTGTAATAGGTTCTAAAGTCAGGTAATGTGAAGCCTCGTACTTTGTTCTTTTTCAGTAATGCTTTACTCATCCAGGGCTTCTTCCCTTTCTGTATGATGTTGGTGATTTTTTCCCTCCATCTCATTAGAAAAAGCCATTAGAGGTTAGGTTGGGATTGCATTGTACCTATGGATCACTCTGGGCACAACAGACATTTTCACTGTGTTAAGTCTTCCTCTCCGTGAGTGAGGTATGTTTCCCCACTTATGTAAGCCTCCCTTGGTTTCTTGTTGTAGAGTCTTGTAAATTTCTTTGTATAGGTCTTTTACATCTCTGGTTTGATTTATTCCTAAATATTTTATCTTCATGGGAACTATTTTAAACAGTAGTCATTTGATGATTTCCTATTTGATCATCTCTGTTGGTGTAAAGGAATCCAACTGATTTACTATGTTTAGCTGATACCCTCATACTTTACTGAACTCTTAGTTCCAAGACTTTTTGGTTGGAAATTCTTAAACTATCTTTTCAATCTTTTCTTTTGTGATGGGTTTATTAAGTTGTTCTACTTCTGTTTGTGTTAGTTTAGGTAGGTGGTGTGTTTCTGGAAATTTGTCCATTTCCTCTAGGTTCTCAAATTTATTAGGGTACAATTTTCCATAGCATTTCCTTACGCTTCTTTTTCTTTTGTAATAAAATTGTGCTTTAGGTGAAAGTTTACTGCTCAAGTTAGTTTCTCAAACAAATATATATATATATATATTGCTATGTGATCCTAATTGCTATCCCTACAACAAGGCCACGCATTCCTCCTTTGCACTCCATATTTCCTGTGTCCATTGAACTAGCTCCTTTCCTTTCTGCTTTATCATCTCGCCCCCAGAGAGGAGCTGTTCATTTAGTCTCATGTATGTAGTTGAACTAAGAAACACACTCTTCACTAGCATCATTTTATGTCCTATACTGCTCACCAAAAAAACCCAAATCCACGGACATGGAGTCAGTTCTGACTCATAGTGACCTGATAGCCAGTCTATACTT
Source organism: Heterohyrax brucei (assembly GCA_028571685.1). Lineage (NCBI taxonomy): Eukaryota > Metazoa > Chordata > Mammalia > Hyracoidea > Procaviidae > Heterohyrax > Heterohyrax brucei. The sequence continues at coordinate 149,065,069 of CM053166.1, forward strand.
TGTCTAAAGGGTTGAGTGCAGGAATAGCTTTAATTCCGGGATAACCGAGAGCCTGAGGCCAAGGCTTCTGGAGTTCCTCCCATTCAATCTTTCTACTAGAATTTGGGTTCCACAGCTCACTTTACTCCTGCTGACCAGGCTCCGTCTAGTTCTGGTCTCAGGCTGATGCAGTCTCTGGTTTATGTGGCCCCTTTTGTCTCTTGGCCTAATATTTTCCTTATGTCTTTGGTGTTCTTCATTCTCCTTTGCTGCGGGTGCATTGGGATAAATTTTAAGTAAAAGTTTACAGTCCAAATCAATTTTCCATTAAAAAAAAACCTGAACACGTACCACTAACTGTGGTATGCAGCTCTAACTGCTCTCTCCCTCCCCATGACAGCACACTCCGTCTTTCCATCCTGTACTTCCTGTATCCATTCAGCCAATTCCCATTCCATTCCATGCTCTCATCTTACCTTTAGAGAGGAGCTGCTCAGGCAGCCTCATACATATATTTAAGTCAAGGAGCATATTTGTTGCCAACATCACTCTATGTCTTATAGTCCAATCCAGACTTTATCTGAGGAGTTGGCTTCAGTACTCCTTTTAGCTCTGGGATAACGGAGACTCCAGGGTCCATGTCCTCAGGGGATGCTGCAGTCTGATGGACCATCAAGTATGGTCTTTTAATCGAGTTCTAGTTCTGTACACCCATTTTATTCCTGCTATCATGGACTTTATGTTGTGGGGGTGGCCAAGCACTGTCTAGTTCTTCTGGTCTCATGCTCATGTAGTCTCTGGATCATGTGGCACCTTCTGTCTATTGAGTTTTCATTTCCCTCATGTCTTTGCTGTCCTCCATTCTCCTCTGCTCTGGGTGGATTGGGACCAAGTGATGCTACTTAGATGACTTCATGCTAGCTTTTAAGATCCCAGACACCATTCACCAAAGTGGTATACAGAATATTTTCTTAAAAAAAAAATTAGGCTAATAAAGGCTTGATTTCCCGTGAAACTATGGTCCCAAGACCCCCTCCCTGCTACTCTGTCCTTTGAAATGTTGGGTTGTATGTAGAAAATCTTTTAGCTTTTGGTGTAGTTCAGTCGTGTCAACATCCTTTCTACTGCATGCCATTACTCCCTTCACCTAACCCAATTCCTATCTACCATCTAATCTGTGAATACCCATTTCCCTCCCTCCCTACCCATGCAACCATCAAGGATTATTTTCTTATGTGCTTAAACCTTTTCTTAAGTACATATAATAATGGTTTCATACAATATTTGTCGTTATGCGTCTGGTTAATGTCACCCAGCATAGTATCTTCCAGATGACTCCATGACATTAGATATTTCCTATAATCATCATTGTTCTTTATCATTGAATACTATTTAATTCTGTGAATATATCATAGTTTATCCATTCATCTGTTGATGGCCACCTAGGTTGATTCCATCTTTTTGTTATTGGGGATAATGCTTCAATAAACATTGACCTGCTCATGTGACAGCCCTTATTTCTCTAGGATATATTCCAGGAAGTGGGATTGCTGTATCATTGATACTCATATTTCTAGATTTTTAAGAAAGCACTAGATTGATTTCCAAAGTGGTTGTACCATTTTACATTCCCACCAGCAGCGTAGAATAGTTCTGATCTCTCTACAACCTCTCCAACATTTATTGTTTTGTGTTTTTTGGATTAATACCATCCTTGTTGGTGTAAGCTGGTAGCTCATTGTAGTTTTGATTTGGATTTCTCTGATGGCAAATGATCATGAACATTTCCTCATGCATCTTTAGTGTCCTGGGTGTCTTCGTCAGTGAAGTGCCTGCTTATATCCTTTGCCTATTTCTTAGTTGGGCTATTTGTGTTTTTCTTGCTGAGGTTTTGCTGTACCTTGTAGATTATGGAGATTAAATGCCGCTCAGATTCCTGGTAGCCAAAAATGCTTTCCCACTCTTAGGTTTTACTGTTTTGGTGAAGTATTTGAATGAGCATAAATGTTTGGTTTTCAGGAGTTCCCAGGTATTTCTTTTACCCTCTGGTGTTTGTGCATTGTTCATAATATTCTGAAGTCTGTTTATGCCATGTATTAGGGCTCCCAGCATTGTCCCTATGTTTTATTCCATGAGGCTTATTCTTTTAGATTTTATATTTAGATTCTTATGATTAAGTTTAAAATTTCAGTTGAGTTTGTTTTGATAGTGCTTGTCTCATTTCTTATTTGAGTTATTTGCTTCTTTTTCAGTTTTTCTTTTGTCAGTCTGTCCAATGGTTTATCAGTTTTGTTGATATTTTGAAAAAATTAGCTTTTGATCTTGTTAACTCTTGCAATAATTTTTCTGTTCTCTAATTCACATAGTGCTGCTCTAAACATTACTCTTTTGTATTCTACCTCTAATAATTGCAGTGTAGCTTCTTCATCTGGAAAATGTTTTCGAATCTTTGGGAGTTTTCTGAAGCCATGGTGTTCTGCTTCTTTAAATGATAAAAAATTGTTGTCTGTATGTCATTTTAAAGTCATTATAATTTATTTATACTTGGTTATTTTGTTCACATATATATATCCACTCATATATATATGTATATATATATATATACATGTAATTTAGTTGTGGGGTGTCCAAATAGTCCGTTTGAGCTAGCTTCATTATTGGAGCCTTAAATATTCCAATGCATTGTCAATAGTAGGTTGAAGGAACAGAAATCAAGCAATAGAATGCAGAATTAGTGAAATTGACAATAAAGCAACTGACACCAGCAAATAAGAGGAAAAATCAGATAAAAGAATTTTTTAGCAAGTGAAAAAACACTGAGAATTATGTGACACTCTATCAAGAGGAATAATTTACAAGTGATTGGAGTACCAAAATGGTGGGCAGGCATCAGAAAATAGAGAGAATTGTTGAAGAAATGTTGACAGAAAACTTCCCTGATATTATGAAAGATGAGAAGACATATACCTAAAATGCTCATTGAATTCCAAACCCAGGAGATACCAAAAGAAAGATGCCAAGACATATTATAGTCAAACTTACCATTACTAAACATAAGGAGAGGCTTTTAAAAGCAGTTAGGGTTAAATGAAAAGTTACCTATAAAAAGAGTCAATAAGACTAAACTTGGGCTACTCAGAAGAAACCATGTTGTCAGGAAAAAACTGCCAACCAGGAATTATATATCCTGAAAAACTGTCTCTCAGATATGATGGTGAAATTAGAACATTCCCAGATAAACAGAAGTTTAGAGAATTTGCAAAAACCAAACTAAAATTATAAGAATCATGGAAGGAAGTCCTTAGATTAGAAAATTAATAACATCACATATATACTCAAGGATACAATGCAGGACAAAATATCCAGAGACCAATTCACATAGCCCAGCCAAGCCAAGTGCATGAATGTACGTAGGAAAGCCATAAAAAGAAATCAAAACTAAAACACTAAAAATAGAAAACAAAGATTTCAGTATGTAAATGAAGACAACCTTGCATCAAAAAGAGGAACTAAATAACATATTCATAGATCTTTCATATAGACAGGAAGTTAAGGCAATACAAAGAAATTAAAGACAGGTATAAACTTAGAATTTTAGAGGACATATCAAGGTAATGGCAAAAGAAATTAACAATCCTATGCATCAAAATAAGAAGCAAAATCAAGATGTCTCAGCAAATATAAAACCAACAATGAAAAGGATGAAAATGAAATCCATAAAGGACAATGACTCAGTACAGAAAAGTAAGTGGAACAAAGAAACTGTCAACAATGCACATAAAATGCCACCAAAATGGCATCACTAAATTCATACATCTCAATAATTACATTGAATGTGAATGGGTTAAAAGAAACCAATAAAGAGATAAAGAGTAGCAGAATGATACACTTTAGTCTTAAAGATGCAAACTGAAACACAAAGGATAGAAAAATATATACCAAGAAAACAACAGTCCATGAAAGAGCAGGAGTCCAATATTAATTTCAGATAAAATAGATTTTAAAGTAAAATCCACCACAGTGGACCAGGAAGGTCACTATGTACTAAATAAAGGGTCAATACATCAGGAGGACATAACCATATTAAATATTTACACACCCAATGATAGCACTTCTAAGTACATCAAGCAAACTCTAACAGGATCAAAAAGAGAAATAGGCAACTCTACAATAATAGTAGCAGACGTCAACAGACCACTTTCTGTGAAGGCCAGAAAGAAGCTCAATAAAGACACAGAATATCTAAATGCTACAATCAACCAACTTAACTTCATAGACACATACAAAACACTCCACCCAACAACAGAGAAGTATACCTTCTTTTCAAATGCACATGCATTGTTCTACCAAATAGACCACATATTAGGCCTTTAAGGAAGCCTTAAAAATTTGAAAGCATTGACATAACGCAAAGAATTTTCAAAGACCCTAAAGTCCTAAAATCCAAAGAAAAAGCCACTGCCACTGAGTTGATTACATCTAAAAAATTAGAAATCAATAGCAGATAAAGCAAGGGAAAAAACAAATGCACAGAAACTGAACACCTTGTGCAAAAACAGGTGAGTTATAGAAGAAACCAAGGGTGGAACAAAGAAATTCATAAGGTCAAATGAGAATGAAAATGTGTCCTACCATCCTACCAGAATGTATGGTACACAGTGAAAGCAGTGCCCAGAGGTCAATTTATCTTAATAAATGCACGCATCCAAAGAGAAGAAAGGGCTCAAATCAAAGAACTAACCCTACAACTTGAACATGTAGAAAGAGCATAGCCCTCAGGCACCAGGAAAAAGGAAATAATAAAAATGAGAGGAGAACTAAGTGAAATGGAGAATGGGAAAATGATTGAAAAAGTTAACAAGACCAAAACCTGGGTTTTTGAAAAGGTCAACTAAATCAATAAACCACTGGCCAAACTGACAAAAGAAAAGCAAGAGAGGACGCAAATAACTTGAGTAAGAAACGCAATGGGTAATATCACAATAGAAAGACCCAACTGAAATTAAAAGAATCATAATATAATGCCACAAAAAATTGTATTTTAATGAATTTGAAAATCTAAAGGACATAGGAAAATTTCTAGAAACACACTGCCCACCAAAACTAACACAAACAGAAGAACTTAATAAGCCCATCACAAAAGAAGAGTTTGAAAAGGTAATTTAAAAACTCCCACTCAAAAACATTCCTGGCCCAGAAGGCTTCTCTGGAGAATTCTACCAAACTTTTAGAGACGAGTTAACATCATTATTACTAAAGATACTTCAGAGCATAGAAAAGGATGCAATTCTCCCAAATTCAGTCCATGAAGTCAGCATAACTCTGATACCAAAAACGGGCAAAGATAGCACAAAAAAGGAAAATTACAGACCAATATCTCCGACTCGAAGGCACTTGGCTTGGCTGGCATTTCTCATGAACTTAGATGCAAAAATCCTCAACAAAATTCCAGTCAGTAGGATTCAACAGCATAACAAAAAAAATAATTTGCCATGACCAAGTAAGGTTCATACCAGGGGTGCAGGGATGGTTCAACATTAGAAATACAATTAATGTAGTCAACCACAGTAATACAACGAAGGAGAAGAACTACTTGATTTTATCAATTGATGCAGAAAAGACATTTGACAAAATCTAATACCCATTCATGCTAAAAATACTCTCAGCAAAACAGGAATAGAAGAGAAATTCCTCAACATAATCAGAGGCATCAATGCGAAGCCAACAGCCAACATCATCCTAAGTGGAGACAATCTGAAAACATTCTCCTTGAGAATGGGAATGAAGCAAGGATGCCCATTGTCACCCCTTTTATTCAGCGCTGTGCTGGAGGTTCTAGCTAGAGCAATCAGGCAAGAACAAGAAATAAAGGGCATTCCAATTGGTAAGGAAGATGCAAAAGTATCACTGTTTATAGATGACACTGTCTTATACACAGAAAACCCTAAAGAACCCTCACACACGCAAAAAAACTACTGGACCTAATAAAAGAGTTCAGCAATGTATCAGCATAAAATATAAATCATACATAAAACAGTTGGATTCCTTTATACCAACAAAGAGACCATCAAAGAGGAAATCACCAAATTAATATCATTCACAATAACCCCTAAGAAGATAAAACACTTAGGAATAAATCTAATCAGAGATGTAAAAGATCTATACAAAGAAAATTACAAGACTACTGCAAGAAACCAAAACAGACCTACATAAATGGAGAAACCTATCTTGCTCTTGGATAGGAAGACAACATCATGAAACTGTCTGTTCTACCCAAAGTAATCTATAGATATGATGCAATTCCAATACACAGTCCAATGACATTCTTTAATGAGATGGAGAAAAATAAAAGTCAGCAGTTTCATATGGAAATGGAAGAAGCCCCAGACAAGTAAAGTATTACTGAAGAAGAAAATGGATATCATATGTTCATCCAAAGACTTCACCAAAAGAGTAAAAAGACAACCTACAGCCTGGGAAAAATAATCTAGCAAGCACAAATCTGATCAGCATCTAATCTCCATAATCTACAAAGTACTGCAAACCTCAACAAGAAAAAGAGAGAGGACTTGCACTACCTGACTTTAGAACTTATTGCACTGTCATGGTAGTCAAAACAGCCTGGTATTGGTACAAAACCAGATACACAAACCAATGGAGCAGAACTGAGAATACAGATATAACATCATTCACCTATGAGAAGCTGATATTTGACATAGGTTCAAAGTGTATAAACTGGGAAAAAGACAGTCTCTTTTGCAAATAGTGTTGATGTAACTGGATATCCATCTGTAAAATAATGAAACAAGACCCACATCTAACACTATACACAAAAACTATCTCTAAATGGATCAAAGACATAAATATATAAACCAAAACAGTGAAGATCATGGAGGAATGTATGGGGCAATGCTAGTAGCTCTAATGTACAGCATAAATGAACTACAAAAACATTACTAACAATATACAAATACCAGAAGAGGAAACAGATAACTGGAAACTCCTCAAAATCAAACACCTATGCTCATCCAAAGACTTCACCAAAAAAGTAAAAAGACTACCTACAGACTTGGAAAACATTTTGGCAAACATGAATCTGATTGGCATCTAATCTCCATAATCTATAAGCTACTGCAAAACCTCAACAAGGGAAAGACAAATAAGCCAATTAAAAAATGGGCCAAGGATGTGAATAGGCACTTTAGCAAAGAAGACATCCAGTAGCCTAACAGATACGTGAGGAAATGCTCACAATGATAACCCATTAGCAATTAGAGAAATCCAAATCAAAACTACAATGAGATACCATCTCACCCCAACAAAGGTGGCATTAATCCAAAAAATACAAAATAATAAATGTTGGAGAGTTTATGTTGAGACTGGAACTCTTCTACACACCTGGTGGGAATGTTAAATGGTATATCCCCTTTGGAAGTCAATTTGGCACTTTATTAAAAATCTAGTAATAGAAATACCATGATACAGCAATCCTACTTCCTGGAATATATTCTAGAGAAATAAGGGCTATCAGATGAATAGATATATGCACTTGAATATTTATTGTAGCACTGTCCACAACAGCAAAATGATGGTATCAACCTAAGTATCCATCAACAGACAAATGGGCAACAAACTGTGGCATATGCACACAATGGAATACTATGCAGTGGTAAAGAACATCAATGATCCTGGGAAACATCTGATAACGTGGAGTCATCTGAAGGCACCATGGTGAGCAAAATTAGTTGCAAAAGGATAAATACTGTATGACACCACTATTATAAGTACTCAGGAAAAAAGTTAAGCACAGAAGAAAATAATCTTTCATGACTAAAACGGTGAAGATGGAGGGAGATTTGATAGTAGACAGGAATTGCGTTAGGTAAGGGGAGTGATAGCACGCAGTAGAAGGGAGATTAACACTGCTGAACTACACCAAAAGCTAAGAGATTTCCTAAAGGCAACCCTGCATTTCAAAGAACAGAGCAGCAGCAGCAGCAGGAGTCTGAAGATGATGGTTTCAGGGGACATCTAGGTCAATTGTCATAACTAAGTTTTCTTTTCAAGAAAATGTTCTGTATCCCACTTTGGTGTTTGGTGTCTGGACTCTTAGAGGCTAACAAGCTGCCATCTAAGTACCACCAACTGGTCTCAATCCACCTAGATCAGGGGAGAATGAAGGACATCAAGGACATGAAGAAAATATGAGCCCAGGAGACAGAAAGTGGCCATATAATCCAGAGACCACCTCAGTATGAGAACAGAAGAACTAGGTGGTACCTAGCCACCACCAATAACTGCCCTAACAGGGAACACAACATGGAGTCTCTGACATAGTGGGAGAAAAATGAGTGTGCAGAACTAGACCTTTGTTATAAGACTACATTCGATAGGCCAACAGACTTCAGGGTCCCCTGAGGACTCAGTTCCCCAGAATCTCTGTTATCCTAGAGCTGAAACCAGAGACAAAGACAACTCTTCATACAAAGATTGCACTGGACTATAAGACATAGACTGACAATGATGAAGATTGTGCTTCTTGGCTTAAATATATACATGAGGCTGTCTGAGAAGCTCCTGTCCAGAGCAGAGATGAGAGGTTGGAGGCAGGAAGATAGGTTTTGGCAGAATGGATATGGGAACTATAGGGTGGAAAGAAAGGGTGTGCTGTCCCATGGTGGTGAGAGCAGCTGGAGTTGTATAGCACTAAGTGTGTGGGGTTTTATATGGCAAATTAACTGAGATTGTTAACTTTCACTTAAAGCACAATAAAATATTAGTAAATAAACAAATAAATAAGAAGTGGGCAAAGACAATGGTCAGAAACTTCACCAGTGAAGACGTTCAGGAAACCAACAGACTCATGAAATGTTTGTGATCGCTAGCCATTAGAGAAATGCAAATCAAAACTGCAATGAGACGCTGTCTTATCACAATGTTACTGGCAAGAACCAAATAACAAAAAAACAAAAAGTAGGAAATAACAAACATTGGAGAGGCTGATGGGAAATTGGAATTCTTATGCCTTACAAGTAGGAATGTAAAATATACAATCATTTTGGAAAATGGCATGGCATTTCCTAAAAATGCTAGACATAGAAACACTGTATGACCCAGCAATCTCACTTCTAACACTAGGTCCTAAAGAAATAAGAGTTCCCACACAATAGTACAAAGATGGAAACAACTTAGATGCCTTCAACAGATGAATGGGTAACGAACTGTAGCAGATACACACAATGGGGTAGTAGACAATGACAGTGAACAGTGATGCATCTGTGAAGCATCTCATAGCATCCGTACATCTGGAATGCATAAACTTGACTGAAATAAATCAATCACAAAAGGACAAACATCGTATGAGACCACTACTGTAAAAACTCATGAAAAGATTTACCCATACCTCCCCAAAAACTTTGATGGTTAATAGGAAGGGGAGGAGTGGTAATGGGGGAAAAAAAAAAACCATTAAATAGGCAATAGATAAATGGTAACTTTGGTGAGGGGTAGGTCAGGACACAATACTGGGGAAGCCAGTACAACTTTTCCAAGGCCAGGCTATGGAAGATCCATAGACATATCCAAATTCTCTGAAGGACCAAATTGTTTGACTGAGGGCTGTGGAGAACATGGTGTCAGGAGCATCTAGCTCAATTGGCATAATATAGTTTACAAGAAAATGTTCTACATTTTACCATGGTGAATAGCATCTGGGGTCTTAAAAGTCTGTGAGTGGGCATCTAAGATATGCCACTGGTCTCACTCTATCTGGAGCAAGGGAGAATGAAAAAAATAAAGATACAAGGGAAAGATTATTCAGCTGAGTAATGAAGTCACTCCTGAGGTTCACCCTTTAGCCAGAATTTGGACAAGCCCATAAAACAAAACAAGACTAACAGCTCACACCAACCCTGGAGCAAGGATTAGAAGGTCAGAGAGCACAAAACAACTGGTATTAGGGAGCCCAGGGCTGAGAAGGGAGAATGTTGACATGTAGTAGGTTGTTAACCAATGTCATAAAACAGCATGCATGCTAACTGTTTAATGAAAAACTGGCTTGTTCTGTAAACCTTCATCTAAAGTACAGCAACAAAAAAACAAAAATTCAGCAAAGCAGCAGAATATAAGATAAACACAAAAACCAGTTGGATTCCTGTATACCAATCAACATAACAATGAAGAGGAAATAAGCAAAACAATACCATTTCTAATAGCTCCTTAAAAAAAAGGCAAAACAATTAGGAATAAATTTAACCAGGATATAAAAGATCTATACAATGAAAACTACAAAACACTACTGCAAGGAAAAACAAAAAATCTACATAGATGGAAATACATATAATGCTTATGGATAAGTAGAATCGACATTATGAAAATGAGCAATTTCACTCAAAGTGATACTCAAATACAATGCAATCTCAGTCCAAATACAAACAACATTCTTAAAAGAGATGGAAAAACTAATCATTAACTTTATATAGAAAAAGAAACCCCAGAGAAGTAAAGCACTATTGAAGAATAAGGCAGAAGGACTCCCACTATCTGACCTTAGAACATACTATACAGTTATAGGAGTCAAAATAGCTTTGTACTGGTACATGACAGATGCACTGACCAATACAACAGAATTCACAATCCAGAGGTAAATCCATCCACGTATGGTCCCCTGATCTTCAACAGTGTCCCGAAGTCCATTAAGTGGAGAAAAAGACAGTCTTTTTAACAAATGGTGTTGGCAAAACTGGATGTCCATCTGCAAAAAAACTTAAACAATACCTATACTTTACACCATACACAAAACTAATTCAAACTGGATCAAAGACCTACATATAAAGCCAAAATAAGAAGTTCATAGAAGAAAACATAAGATCAACACTAGAGATCCTAATATACCACATTAGACTATAAACCATAACTAACAGCACACAAACTTTAGAAGATAGACTAGCTAGATCTCCTAAAAGTTAAACACGCGTGCTCATCACAGGACTTTACCAAAAGAGTAAGAGAACCTACGGACTGGGAAAAAAATTGGCTACTACAAATCAGAAAAAGATCTAATCTCTGAAATCTTCAGGAAAATGTAGCACCTCTATAACAAAAACACAAACAATCCAATAAAAAAATGGGCAAGGGAAATGAACAGACATTTCACCAAAGAAGATATTCAAGCAGCCAACAGACACATGAGGAAATGCTCACTATCACTAGCCATTAGGGAAATACATATCAAAACCACAACGAGACACCACCTCACCCCAGCATTACTGACAAGAATCAAGAAAACAGAAAATAACAAATGTTGGAGAGGCTGTGTGGAGACTGGAACTCCTATGCAGTGCTGCTGGGAATGCAAAATGATGCAACCATTCTGAAAAATGGTATAGCATGTCTTTAGAAAGCTAGAAATAGTAATACCACATGATCCAGCGGTTCCACAGCTAGGAATATATCTTAGAGAAATGAGTCACCTCTTGACTATACATATGTGCACCATGTTCATAGCCACATTGTTCACATAAGCAGAACGATGGAAACAAGCTAGAAGCCCATCAACAGATGAATGGATAAACTCTAGTACACACACACAATGGAGTATTATGTAACATGAAGAACAAAGATGAACCTGCAAAGCATCTCGTAACAGAGGAACAGAGGAAATTGGAGGGCATTTATGCTGAGTGAAATAAGCCAATCACAGAATGACAAATATTGTATGAGACCATTGCTGCAAAACTCATGAAAAGGTTTACACACGTAAAGAAACCATCTTTGATGGTAACCACGGAGTGAAGGATTGGAGATAGAAAACACTAAATAAACAATATATAAGCGGTAACCTCGGTGAAGCACAGACAGCACACAATTCTGGGAAAGCCAGCACAACTAGTACAAGGCAAGGCTGTGGATGCTCTGTAGACAAATCCAAACTCCCTGAGGGACAGAATTGATGGGCTATGGGACCATGGTCTCTAAGAACATTTAGCTCAACTGCCATAACATAATTTATATTAAAAAAAAAATGCTCTCCCTTCTACTTTGGCTAGTAGAATCTGGGGTCTTAAAAGCCTACAAGTGTCCATCTAAGATACTTCACTGGTCTTGCCTCCTCAGGAGTAAAGTTGAATGAAAAAAACTAATGAAGCAAGGGAAAGATTATTCCAAAGGACTAATGGACCACATGTACAATCACCTCAAACAGAATAAATCCAGTTCAACTAGATGGTGGGTGGCTACCAACCACTGAATGCTCTGACAGGGATCACAACAGAGGATCTCAGGCAGAGTTGGAGAAAAACGTAGAATAAAACTCTAATTCACACTAACTCCCCCTCCCCCAACATAAGGCCAAACTTACTAGCCTGACAGAGACTGGAGAAACCCCGAGATTCTGGACCCCAGATACCCTTTCAGCTCAGTAATGAAGTCACTCCTGAGGTTCGCACTTCAGTCAAATATTAGATAGACTCATAAAACAAAATGAGATTAAAGGGGCTGACCAACCCAGTGGCTAAGACTAGACGACAGGAGGGGACAGGAAAGCTCATAATAGGGAAGCCAAGGTTGAGAAGCGAGTGTTGTCATATCCTACCATTTTTAACCAGTGTCCTAAAATAACACGTGTACTAACTATTTAATGAGAAGGTAGATTGTTGTGTAAACCTGCATCTAAAGTATAATAAAAAAATAAGTGAAAGTTTAAAATTGAGAAGTTAAAAAGAAAATTCCAACTCGGTTACAAGAATAAGAGCAAGTGTCAACTTAGGACAGAGAATGCAAAAAAGAAGAGCTAAAAATTATAGTGAAGTTGTCTTATTATGTTAATTTACATAGGTCTTAACCCACAAAAACCTTTCTGTAAGGGATCGGAGCCTTGCTCTTCCAGTTTGTGCTTCATGAAAGAGCTGTTTGTGATTTGAGGACAACGATCACTATGAGTAGAAACCGTGGTTGCGTAGTGGTTAAGAGCTAAGTCTGCTAACCAAAAGATCAGCAGTTGAAATCCATCAGGCACTCCTTGGAAACTATGAGGCAATTCTACTCCGCTGTATAGGATCAGTATGATGGCAAACCATTACCTACACTAACAAAAAAAAGATACAAATAACTAAAATCAGAAATGAAAGTAGGGCATTACTATTGATCTTGTAGAAAGAAAAGGAATTATAAAAGAATACTATCAACAATTGTATGCTCATAAGTCAGATAACCTATGTGAAGTAGGCAAATTCTTAGAAGCACATAGCAACCTAAACTGACTAAAGAAAAACAGAATGCCTCAGCAGACCCATGACAAGTGAACCAGTTGAATCAGTAATCAAAAACTTTTCAGCAAGAAAAAGTCCCAGACCAGCTGGCTTCACTGGGGAACTATATCAAAATTTTGAAGAAAAAATTATTCCAATCCTATTTAAACTTAAAGAAAAAAAAAATACAAGGGGAGGTGATAATTTCCAGCATTATCTTGATACCAAATTCAGACAAAGACCAAAAAGAAAGAAAAATGCAGATGAATATCTCTTATGAATAAAAATGGAAAAATATTCATGGAAACACTAGCAAACCCAATTCAAAAATATGTTAAAAGGATTACATACCACGGCCAAGTTGGACTTATCTTAGAAACACAAGGTAGTTCAACATTAGAAAACCAATCAATGTAAAGCACTATATTAATAGAATGAAAGAAAATAAATACATGATCATCTCAATCAATGCAGGAAAGACATTTGATAAAATTCAATACCATTTCATGATAAAAACACTAAAAGATCTAGAGATGCAAGGGAGATTTCCCAATATGATAAAGGGTATTATTATGAATTGTATCCTCAAAAAATTTGTGTGAACTTGGTTATGCTATGATTCCCAGCACTGTGTGGTTGCCCACCATTTTGTGATCTGATGTGATTATCTTGTGTGTTATAAATCCTAGCCTCTGTGATGCTGATGAGAGCCCAGGTGGTGCAGAAATTAAGAGGTTGGCTGCTAACCAAAAGGTCAGCAGTTCGAATCTACCAGCCACTTCTTGGAAACCCTATGAGGCTATTCTATGCTGTCTGATAGGGTCACTATGAATCAGAATCAACTTCATAGCAATGCGTATATTAATGAGACAGGAGTAAAGGCAGTTATATTAATGAGGCAGGACTTCATCTACAGGATTTGATTGTATCTGGAGTCAATCTCTTTTGAGATATAAAAGAGAGAAGTGAGTAGAGAAGAGAGGGACCTCATAATCACCAAGAAGGAAGAGCCAGGAGCAGAGCACACCCTTTGGACCTAGGGTCCTTGTGCTGAGAAATTCCTAGACCAGGGAACACTGATGACAAATACCTTCTCCCAGAGCCACAAGAGAAAGCCTTGCCCTAGAACTGTCACCCTGTATGCAGAGCTCTAGCCTCATAGACTATGACAGAAAAATTTCTGTTTGTTAAAGCCATCCATTTGTGATATTTCTGTTACAGCAACACTAGATAACTAGGACAGGCATTCATGGAAAAAACCACAGCATTCTAGACCTTTACACACCTTGTCAGTTTGTCACACTGTGGGCACTTGTATGTTGTTGTGATACTGGAAGCTATGCCACTGGTATCCAAATACCACCATGGCAGATGGGTTTCAGATGAGTTTGCAGACTAAGACAGACCAGGAAGAAGGACAGAAAAGTCTACTCTGAAAGAATTAGCCAGTGAAAATCTTAAGTATAACAGTGAAACCTTGTCTGATGTAGTGTGGGAAGATGAGCTCCCCAGGTTGAAAGGCACTTAAAAGATGACTGTGGAAGAGCAGCCTCCTCAGATTAGAGTTGACCTTAATGAAATAGATGGAGTCAAGCTTTAGGGACCTTCATTTGCTGGTGCAGCATGATTCAAAAAGGAGAAGAAACAACTGCAAAATCCATTAATAACTGGAAAGTGAAATGCACAAGCATGACTCTAAGAAAATTGGAAATTGTCAAAAATGATATGAAATTCATAAACATCAATATTCTAGGCATTAGTGAGTGGAAATGGACTGACATTGGCCATTTTTAATCCAAGAACCACGTGATCTCCTATTTCAGGAATGAAAACATGAAGAGAAATGAGGCTGCATTCATAGTCAGAAAGAACGTTTCAGGATCTATCCTCAAATACAGTACTGTCAGTGATAGGATAATATTCATAGGTCTGCAAAGAAGTTCAGTTAATATAACTGTTATTCAAACTTACGTGTCAACCACCAAGGCCAAAGATGAAGAAACTGAGAATTTTTATCAACTGCTGCAGTCTGAAATTGATGAAACATGCAATCAGAATGCACTGACATTTACTGGTGATTGGGGTGCTTTATTGATTACTATCTTTTTTTGACTATACAAAGACATTTGACTGTGTGGATCATAACAAATTATGGATACAGTTGCAAAGAAATTGAATTCCAGAACACTTAATTGTGCTCATGAGGAACCATATAGACCAAGAGGCTGTTATTTGCAAAGGGATACTGCTTAAAGTCAGTGAATGTGTGAGTTAGAATAGTATTCTTTCATCATACATATTCAATCTTTATGCTGAGCAAATAATTCAGGAAGCTAGACTATATGAAGAACAGGGCACGGGGATTGGAAGAAGACTCATTAACAATCTGTGTTATGCAGATAACACAACCTAGCTTGATAAAAGTAAAGAAGACTTGGAAGTACTTACCGATGAAGATCAAAGGCCACAGCCTTTAATATGAATTAAACTTTGTCTTAGTCATCTGTATTGCTCTAACAGAAATACCACAAGTGGATGGCTTTAACAAAGAAAAGTTTATTTTCTAACAGTCCAGTAACCCAAAAGTCCAGATTCAGGCTGCCAGATCCAGGAGAATGCACTCTCTCTGTTGGCTCTGGAGGAAATCCTTGAATTATATTAATCTTTCTTTGGTCTGGGAGCATCCTGAGGCAGGAAACTCAGGTCCAAAGGGCACACTTTAATCTCTGCACTGCCTTTTTGATGGTATGAAGTTCCCAACTTTGCTGTAGGACAAAAATGATGCAAGCTACACTCCAGGGAAGCTCCCTTAGTAAGTGTGTTACAGTCCCACCCTAATCCTCTTTAACATAATCCAGCTTATTAACTACAGGCAGAGATAGGATTTACAGCACAGTAAAATCACAAAATGCAGCACAGTAAAATTACACAATACTGGGAATCACTACCCAGCCAAATTGCTACACACATTTTGGGGGGGACACATTCAATCCATGACACGCTTCAACATAAAACAAAAAAAACTCACTGCCATTGAGTCAATTCTGACTCACAGGGACCCGACAGGAGAGAGTATAACTGCCCCATAGAGTTTGGAAGAAGTGTTGGCTTTTTGGTTAGCCTCCATAGCTCTTTACCACTGCACCACCAGCTTTTCCAACTTCATCATAAAGAAATAGAAAATCTTCATAACTGGACCAATAAGCAACATGGAAGCACCAGTTAAGAAATCGAACAACACATTGCATTGGGCAAATCTGCTGCCCAATAAAAATAAAAGCCTCTTTAAAATGTTAAAAAGCAAAGATTTCACTTTAAGGATGAAGGTTTGCCTGACTCAAGCCACGGTGTTTTGGATCACCTCCTATACATGCAAAAGCTGGGCAATGAGTAGGGAAGACTGAAGAAGAATTGACATCTTTGAACTACAGTGCTAGCAAAGAATACTGAATGTACCATCAACTGTCAAAGGAGGAATAAATCTGTCTTGGAAGAAGTTACAGCCAGAATAATCTTTAAAAACAAGTATCAAGAGACTCCATCACACATACTTTGGACATGTTATCAGGACAGATCAGTTCTTCCAGAAGGACATCATGCCTGGTAAAGTAGAGAGCCAGCAGAAATGAAGAATGCCCTCAAAGCAATGGATTGACACTGTGGCTGCAAAAACAGCCTCTAACATAACAATGATCGTGAGGATGGCGCAAGACTGGGCAGTTTTTTGTTCTGCCGTACATAGTGTCGCTATGAGTCAGAAATGACTCAATGGCACATAACAACAACACCAATCTTTGACTGAAGTGTGAGCCTCAAGAGTGGCTTCAGTACTGAATTAGAAGGGTGTCTAGGGTTATACTCTTGGGGTTTTCTCCAGTCTTTGTCAGAACAGTAAGTCTGATCTTGTTTGTGAGTTTGAATTTTGTGCTACGTTTTTCTCCAGCTCTGTCTCAGACCCTCTACTGTGTTCCCTGTCCAAGCAGTTGATGGTGTAGCCAGGATCTATCTAGGTGTACTAGACTTGTCTGGTGGAGACTAAAATAGTTGTGGCCCATTAGTCCTTTAGACTAATCTTACCTTGTATCT
This sequence comes from Heterohyrax brucei, assembly GCA_028571685.1. Lineage (NCBI taxonomy): Eukaryota > Metazoa > Chordata > Mammalia > Hyracoidea > Procaviidae > Heterohyrax > Heterohyrax brucei. The sequence goes on from CM053166.1 coordinate 149,082,381, forward strand.
TTAATTTTCTTCATTCTCCCTTGCTCCAAATGGGTTGGAACCAATAGAATATCTTAGATGGCTGCTCACAAGGTTTTAAGACCTCAGGTACTACACACCAAAGAATGATGGGGAACATTTCTTTATAAACTATATTATGCCAGTTGAACTAGATGTCCACTGAGAATCTGGTCTTAGCCCCCTGTCCAGTAATTCAATCCCTCATGGAGTTTGAATGTATAGATGAAGCTTCCATGACCTTGCCTTGGTCAAGTTGTGCTGATTTCTCAGTATTGTGTATTGTCTTATCCTTCACCATAATTACCACTTACCTGTTGTAACTATTCAACAGGTAGTTACATAATTCAATTCATAACAGGTCATGTATCATAAATTTCACCCTTTTAAAGAGTACAATGCAGTGGATTTTAGTATATTCATAGAGCTGAACTGCTTGTCTCTAGAAGCCCTATTTGGGAAAATATGATTTTTGTATTTGTAACATTAATCAACTTTTCATTAATAGCTTATTGTTTGGCCATCCCATTTCCAATAGTCAATCCCTGAATGTTCTACCAGCTCCTTCCAGGGTTGGTCTTTTGTAATTAATTCAAGTGAGCATTAAGGGTGGCTCCTCGAAACATAAGAATTCCTTTTTATTTTGTCAGATATTAACTAGTCTTGCCCAGATCGCCTACATTAAATATATTTGTAAGGTACATGAAAGAGGCTCCACTCATCCCCACCAGCACAAAAACGTCTCCAGTACCAGACTTCCAAAAGATTAAACTTCCTGTTTCTTTCTTTCCTTTTCTGGTTAAGAAAGTGGTTCTTAATCTGGGACAACAACTCTCTAGGAAGCCAGGGAGTTACTGTAAGAGGCCCGCAAATCTGCCTGTGAAGAAGGTGTTGTCTTTCTTATGAAGAAATATGTCTTGCTCATATATTTGCTACTATTTCTCAAATGTGTGGGGGTGCTATTTTGATTAATAAAGCACAAAGCCTCTTGAGTATCTAACTCTGAGTATCTGGCTGAATCCCTAATTCTGTTTTTTCAGTCACCAGATACTAAAAGTACAACTATGTACTATGATGTGATGGCAATCAGAGAAAGTTTTGGTTGACCAAAGAAGTCATGCAAAAAGTGTAGGACCCACTGAGTTAAATAAGGATCTTTCCTCACACTGTACAGATTTATCACTTGATAAAGCATAAATTCATTAGCAGTCCTCATCACCTGAAATAACTTGATTGCTTCGGGGTAGACCATTGAACATTTCTATCCTCAAAACAGAGTGAGTCTCAGAAATGGCTCCAAACAGTTGTAGGTCCCGGCTAAAGAGGTCAGCCTTGGAGATACCATTGGGTCTTGGGGATGTTTATTTATTTATATTATGGCAGTAGTCAAACACTGATTATGTTTGACATCACTCCAAAGAGCCAAACCCTGAACATCCCCCAGCTTTTACCAGGGTTAGAAGACAATCAAATGATGGTCAAGGCTCTGACCACCCGGAGTGGTGGCGAAAGGCTGGAGGTGGCTACCAAATATGTGAACAAAGCCTAATTTGCCCATTTGTTAGTCTGTAAGAGGTCAAGGAGATAATAATGTCAACTCAAAACTTTCTCAGAATGGAGTCTTGAGAAGACTTTAGACTTCTTTTACTTTCATGGTTCTCAGTTCCATTTGTTTTTCCCCCAAACCTCGCCCCTCACACTTGCTTGCAAACCTTCCTCATCCCATTCAACAAGTCCCACTTTCTATTCAAAGCCATTTAATCAGCTTGAATCGTCTGTGTTTTTCTGGAGGGGTTCCCTCTCCAAAGTTGCCAGAATGTCTCAATATTCTTGGAGCTTGTCCTCAGTTTCCGAAACTTCAGGGCGTCCCATAGGCCACAGCTCTGACTTCAAATACACACTGACCTTTTCCTTTCAACCAAACCCCCTCCTCCTTCCCCACTGCATTGCATCAGAGCCTTCTCAAGCCTGTTGTCTTGCTCCAGGCATCCCCCTGCCTGTGGCTTGGGGTTAATCTCTGGTCCTTTCCAATCCCACCCCATGTGATTATGTCTTTGTTTCAGATCCAGGAGAGTAATCATACTCAGACTGGGTCTCCATTAGCCAAAGCAAAAGAGACATTTGAGGAAACAATCAGCCAATCCCTGCAGTAGGAGGTTTTCCGTTGCCTAACAACCAGCTGATTGCCTCAGTTCTCCTCTCTGCCTGACATAACCTCATGACAATAACTGGCTGCTTTCCCCGGCACTAAAAAGGCAAGTGCACAATGGCTTCGGCTGCTTCAGAAGAGGCCCTATCCAAAGAGGTGCTTCAGACTGCTGATTTTCTCAGCTTTGCAGAGCAAAAGCTCTTGAGAATTGTAGCTAACAATTTTGGCTCTCTCCAGCCTCTGCCTGACTGCCACCTAGTGGTAGTGGGAGTAGCCCATCAGGGTGCAGTCAGTAAGTGGGTGCATTATCTTCAGAGAATTTAAAAACGATAATAAAACGAACTAAAATTTTGTCGGACTTTTATTATTATCTTGCATGGATAATTCTAAACAAGGTCAGTGATAACATACCAATTCCCTTGGTACGCTATTGCCCACATCTCAACGTCCAAATGGTTCCTTCATCCTTTCTGAAGAGCCATACTCAAGCTTAACTAATACCCCAGGTTCATACCCCTTTTCTCCATCAAAAGTTTCCCTGTCCTGTGTTCCATCCCCCTAATACTCTGCTATTTTCCATGGTAGAATTTCTTTATAGGGGAGTGGCTTAGGATGAGGCAGTCCCTAGATGATACAAAAGGTTCATGCCCTTAGCTGCTAACTGAAAGGCTACCGGTTTGAGTCCATCCAGAGGCAGCTTAGAAGACAGACCTAGTGATCTACTTCCAAAAAAATCAACCAACTTGTTGGCTGGTTGGTTGGTTGGCTGAGAGTGAGTACCCAGCTCTCCCTACCAGGGGCACCTACATTGTAACAGGGGTCATCTGAGGAATCAGTGCCTTCATCTCAAGGTTTTTCAAACTCTTTTAAAGAAGTGAAGTCTTGTTTTCAAACAAAATAATGTGTATTTTTTCCTTAAGCCTCCTCTTCACTGGAAAATTTAAGCTACTGAAAATGGTGAAAACTCTTTTCCCCTAATTACCTCCTGATGAAGATGTCTCCTTGCGTAAATATGCTTCCCTACTGTCTCCACATGTTCTGATTGTCCCCGTAAATGTAGTTTTCACAGGATAATGCTTCCTGCCCCTCCACAATCTGGGCGAGTCCCCGTGACCAACGCTCTCACAGAACTCTGGACTTGCCCTTTCACATCATGTGTCACATGTGAGATTATTTGCTTAGTCTCGATATCCCCTGGTTGACTGTAACCTCCAGGAGGGCAGATACCATGTTTATCTTGCTCATTGTCAGAACCCCAGAGGAAAATATAACGCCTGACCACTGCAGGTATTCCATAAATAGCTGGTGAATGAACGGAAGCATTCTTGTTACTATAGTTAAAAGTAAATGGACATTGTAAATATCTATGTCACTCATCACATTTTATTGAAATTATCATCACAATAATAGCCATATCATTTTTTTTTTCAAAAAGAAATAAAAGGTTAACCAGGTTTCCCTATTTTGTAGTCATGCAATTAAATTTTTAAAACTAAACGTAGCAGCCACAACTCTGAGTTTCTAGTCGGGCAGTTTTTTTCACCTTCTCCTTAGCACTAAATTCAGGTAGTTGCTCTTACTAAGGCGTAGCTAAAATTTTCTGGGGTCAGTTCTGATCTCCCTTTCTATACCAGGATGCTTACATGGTTTCTCATTTTGGGTTATCACGTGATGGCACTTTTTCAGAGCCGTGCTCAAGTTCTACTTTTTATGTGAAGCTAATTCAAGCTTTTAATGGTCTTTGAAGTACCAGAATTCAGGAACAAACAGTTCACCTAATACAAAAAAATGGGTGTTTACTGTGTACTTGCTATGTTCCTGGCACTATCACAAGCAGTTCGCATTTTCTCATTTGAGCCTCACAGCAATCCATTGAGGTAGAGATTATTCTTCTTTTTATTATTATCATAATTGAATGAAAATGTACATTCCCATATAAATTGCATGCTCACCTGTATGCAGCTCCAACTGCTCTCCCTGTCCGGTGACAGCACACTCTTCTTCTCTGCTCCATACATGTCCTATCCTCTCAACAGTCTCCTATCCCCTCCTCTCCACCCACTCCCCTTCTTCCAGTAAGAGGTAGAGATTATTCTTATCCCCAGTTTGTAAGTAAAATAACTGAGACTAGGAGGTGTAAGAAACAGAGAAAGGGAAAGAGATATAAATTGTTTGCGTTTTTAGTTTCCTACCTATTCTTGGTTTCCTGATCAAAGTGGACTCCTTGCTAGGTTTTACCCCAGACTTCTTTTATTTTATTATTCATTTTTGTTATTCCTTGAACAAAGGTGAACACCTTCAATGCGGGTCTGAAAATGGTTGAAATCTTTCCACAGTATTTCTTTTGCCCCTGATCACCTCCTAAAGAAGATGTGTACTTACATAGATATGCTCAAACGTTTCAAAATTTCCTTCCAAGTTCTCCCTACTATAGCTACTACAGGGCCATATCAGATGAGTGCCAATGGACAACTGGACAGGCAGTTCTTAACAATGCATTTAGACAGGCCACCCTTCCCTCTCCACCTCACTGCACTCACTGCTGCCATGGAAGCTACTGCTTCCCACAATAAACAAACATCAAACTTGGGAATTCTAGAGAGATAGCACGTTCAGAGGAGCTCTGATGGTGCAGTGGTTAAGAGCTCAGCTGGTAACCCAAAGGTCAGCAGTTTGAATCCACCAGCTGCCCCTTGAAAGTCCTATAGGGTTCCTGTGAGACAGAATCAACCCAAGAGCCATGTTTTTTGTTGTTGTTTGGTTTGGTTTCAGCAGGTTCAGAAGTGAAGGAAGGAGAAATCCAGAAAAGGGGTGAATGTGGGCAAGAGCAGACCTTTAGGCAAGGATTGTAGGTGTGGCACTTCTTCAAAGCCTTGCTCAAGTTCTACTTTTTACGTGAAGCTACTTCAAGCTTTTAATAATCTTTGAAGTACTAGAATTCAGGAACAAGCAGTTCACCTAATACAAAAAAAAATGGCTATTTACTGTGTACTTGCTATGTTCCTGTCACTATCATAAGCAGTTTGCATTTTCTCATTTAAGCCTCACAGCAATCCATTGAGGTAAAGATTATTCTTATCCCCATTTTGTAAGTAAAATAACAGAGACTAGGAGATGTAGGAAACAGGGTTCAAGAGGCTTGTGTGGACTGGCCTGAGAATCCAAGTATCATGTAGAACGTTGTTTCTATCAGGAAATGCATGCTGAATTCTAAACTTTTGTCCAATATTTTATGCCTAGATACAGCCCTGGTGGATAAGGGCTGTTAACTAAAAGGTCAGTAGTTGAAACCCAACAGGTGATCCTTGGAAACCCTATGTGGCAGTTCTACTCTGTCTTCTATGGGGCTCTGTCGAATAGGTTGCTATAAGTAAGAATTGAGTCAACAGAAACAGGGTTTTTTTTTTGCTTGTTCCTGGGTAGTAAGTTACTTATACTTGGAGACAACTCACACCTCTCCTTGTCCACATTAAGTTGAGGCCAGTCTTTGGCTCTCATATATGGTTCTTTTTTTACTTACTTTAAAAATATTTTATTGTACTTTAAGTGAAAGTTTACAATTCAAGTCAGTTTGCTATACCTAAATTTATACACACATTGTTACATAATTCTAGCTGTTCTCCCTGCACTGTGACAGCACCTTCCTTCTTTCTGCCCTGTTTCCAGTGACCATTCAACCAGCTCCTGTTTCTCTCTGCCTTCTCATTTTGCCTCCAGACTGGTGCTGCCCAGTCAGCCTCATTTATCTACTTAAGCCAAAAAACACACTCTTCACCAGTACCATTTTATGTCTTATAGTCCAGTCCAATCTTTGTCTGCAGAGTTGGCTTTGGGAATGGCTGCAGTTCTACATTAACAGAGTCCAAGGGCCGTGTCTTCTGGGGACTCCCGTGTCTGTTAGACCATCAAGTCTGGTCTTTTTACTAAAATTTGAGTTCTATACTCATTTTTATATTGATATGTCAGGGACTCTCTGTTGCGTTCCCTGTCAGGGCAGCCATTGGTCATGGCTGCGTACCATCTAGTTCTTTAGTTTCGTGCTTATGTAGTCTCTGGATTACGTACACTTTTTGTCTCTTTGGCTCATAGTTTCCTTGTATCTTTGATGTTCTTCATTCTTCTTGCTCCAGGTAGATTTGGACCATTTGATGCTTCTTAGATGGCCACTTGCTAGCTTTTAAGATCCCAGATGCCAGTAATCGAAGTGGGATGCAGAACATTTTCTTAATAAACTTTGTTATGCCAATTGACCTAAATGTCCCCTGGAACCACAGTCATCTGCTCCTGCTACTCTATCCTTCAAAGTGTTTGATCATATCTAGCAAACTTCTTAGCTTTTGGTTTACCCAGTTGTGCTGACTTCTCCTCTACTGTGCGTTGTCCCTCCCTTCACCTAAAATAACTTATGTCTACTATCTAGTTAGCAAATAACCCTCTCCCTCCATCCCCATCATTGTAGCCATCAAAGACTGTTTTCTTCTCTGTTTAAACCCTGAGTGCTTATAATATAGGTCTCAAACAATATTTGTCCTTTTGCAACTGATTAATTTTACTCAACATAATGCCTTCCCAATTATTCTGTGTAATGAGATATTTCCCAAACTCATCATGGTTCTTTGTCATTGCATAGTATTCCACTGTACGGATATAACACAGCTTGTTTATCCATTCATCTATTGATGGGCACTTACACTGATTCTACCTTTTTACTATTGTGGATAGTTCTGTGCTAAACATTGTACACATCTCTATTTGTGTGGCAGCTCTTATTTCTCTAGGATATATTCCAGAAAGTGAGATTGCTACATCGTACAGTATTTCTGTTTCTACCCTTTGGAGAAAATGCCAAATTGATTTCCAAAGTGGTCGTGCCATCTCACATTCCCACAAGCTATGTATAAGTGTTCCAGTCTCTCCACAGCCTTTCTCCTACATTTATTATTTTGTGTTTTTTGGATTAATGCCAGCCTTGATGGGGTAAGATGCTATCTCATTGTAGATTTAATTTGCATTTCTCTAATAGCTAATGATAGTGAATGTATCTTCATGTATTTGCTAGCTGCTTGAATGTCTTCATTGGTGAACTGCCCATTCATATCTTTTGCCCAATTTTTAATTGGGTTTTCTTTTAGTTGTTGAGGTTTTGCAGTATCTTATAGATTTTATGTCTTTTTTTCTTCTTTTTTTATTATGATTGAATGAAAATGTACATTCCCATATAAATTTCCATGCTGACTGACATGCAGCTTCCACTGCTCTCCCTCTGTGGTGACAGCACACACTTCCTCTCTGCTCCATACATGACTTATCTTCCTAACAGTCTCCTATCTTCTTCTCTCCACCCATTCCCCCTCCTCCGGTGTGAGGTCAACAGGGCGACCTCCTATAGATGCCTAGAACCACAAAGTGCCCACACAGTATGGTCACTCTGTCACCAAGTCCAATCCATTGCTGTCTGAAAAGTTGACCTTCATCATGACTTATGGACAGGGGCCACATCAGGGCCAGGGGCCCTGCTCTGAGGAGAAATCCGAGGCCCCTGAACCATCAATTGTGGTCTTTTAGTGGAGACCTCATGGTGCATCCCTATTTATACTTGTGTTGCCAATGAGACTCAACTTTGTGAGTTCCATCGTGGTTATCACTGGTGGTGGCCGGGCACCATCTGGTTTTTCCAGTCACAAGTCAATGTACACATCTACCCTTGTGGGTCTCTCTGTCTTCTGGATTCTCTTTCCGCTATGTCATTATGGACCTTGGTGATCATCCATTCCTGCTGAGTTGCAACCATCTGCTGTACCCTCAGACGGCAGCTTGGCTGCTTTGAAGACGCCAGACGCCACTCACCAATGTGGGATGCGGAGAGACCTCATTAGCAAAATGATAGTTGTGCCAATTGGCCTCAATTTCCCCTGAGAGCATGGTCCCCGACCGCCACCCCAGCTACTCTGTCCTTGCAGTATTGGGTTAAGATGGGAGGAGTACACAAGTTGTGTTGAAGTCCCGTTAATATTGATCTTCTTACTAATGTGTGCTGCCACCAGTTTCACTCAACCAAATTTCTAATAACCATCTAATCTAAACCCTCCCTCCATCATCCTCCCACCCTCCCCACCCTTGCAGCTGTCAAAGAGTCTTCTGTTATGCATGAGTCTGCTTTTAAGTTCTTATTGTAGGGGTCTCATACAATATTTGTCCTTCTGTCGCTGACTACTTTCACTCAGCATAATGTCCTCCAGTTGAAACCAGGTTAAGAGATGTTTCCTACGGTCATCATTGTTCTTTATCATTGCATAGTGTTCCATTGAGTGTATATACCATAGTTTACCTATCCATTCTTCTGTTGCTGGGTACCTGGGTTGATTTCAACTTTCTGCTGTCATGGACTGTGCTGTGATGAACATTCATGTGCATGTATCCATTCGCGTGAATGGCCTTGATTCTGTAGGATATATTCCAAGCAGTGGAATTACTGGGTCAAACAGTATATCTATATCCATTATTTTAAGGTAGTGCCAGATTGCTTTCCAAAGAGGTTACAGCATTTTGCAATCCCACCAACAGTGTAGGACAGTTCCAGTCTCTCCACAGCCTCTCCAGCATTTAGTGTTTTGTGTTTTTTGGATTATGGCCAACCTTGTTGGGGTGAGATGGCATCTCACTGTCATTTTGATTTAAATTTCTTTAATAGCTAATGATCGTGAGCATGTCCACATGTATTTTTTGGCTGCCTGGGTGTCCTCTTTAAAGAAGTGTCTGTCCATCTCCTTTGCCCACTGCTTAATTGGATAATTTATTTTTTCCTTATTGATATTTTGTAGTACCTTACAGATTATGGAGATCAGGCGTTGGTCTGACATAGAGTTGCCAAATATTTTTTCCCATTCTGTAGGTGGCCTTTTAATTCTTTTGATCAAGTCTTTGGAGGAGCAAAAGTGTTTAATTCTTAGTAGTTCCAATTTATCTATTTTCTCTTCTGTTGTTTGTGGTTTGTTTGACAGATTTTGAAGTATGTCTATGTTGTGTATTACACCTCCCATTATTGTTTTTCTTGGATGAGCTTTATTGTTTTAGATTTGATATTTAGGTCTTTTATCCAGTCTGAGCTGGTTTTTGTATAAAGTGTAAGATATGGGTCTTGTTTGAGTTTAGCACAGATGGACATCCAATTTTGCCAGCACCGTTTGTTGAAGAGATTATTTTTACCCAGTTTAATGTCTTAGGGCCTTTGTTGAATATCAACTGTTCATAGGCAGATGATGTCATCTCTGGGGTCTTGATTTTGTTCCACTGATCTATCTATGTGTTTTTGTACCAGTACCAGGCTGTTTTGACTATCGTGGCAGTATAATAGGCTCTAAGTCAGGGCATGAGAGGCTTCCCAGTGTGTTCTTCTTCTTTAGTAATACTTTGCTTATCCAAGGCTTCTTCCCTTTCCAGACAAAGTTGGCAATTTGTTCCTCCATCTCGTTAAAAAATGTCACTGGAATTTGTATTGGGATTGCATTGTATAAACAGATTGTTTTCGGTAAAATAGACATTTTCACAATGTTATGTCTTCCTATCCATGAGCAGGGTAGGTTTCTCCATTTATGTAACTCTCTCTTAGTTTCTTGTAGTAAGGGTTTGTAGTTCTCTTTGTAAAGGTCTGTTATTTCTCTGGTTAGATTGCTTCCTAGGTACTTTATCTTCTTAGGGCTATAGTAAACGGTATCAACTTGGTGATTTCTTCCTTAATAATGTCGTTGTTGGTATAAAAGAATCCTACTGATTTGTTTATGTTTATGCTGTATCCTGAGACTTTGCCAAACTTCTCTATCAGCTTCAGTAGTTTCCTTATGGATTCCTTGGGATTCTCTGCATATACAATCAAATCATCTGCAAACAGGGAGATTTTTAGTTCTTCTTTGCCAATGCAGATGCCCTTTATTCCTTGGTCTTGTGTAATTGCTCTGGCTAGAACTCCTAGTACAATGTTCAATAGGAGAGGTGAGAGTGGGCATCCTTGTCTAGTTCCTGTTCTCGAGAGAAACTGTTTCAGTCTCTCTCCATTCAGGATGACGTAGGCAGTTGTCTTTGTGTAAATGGCTCTTATTACGCTGAGGAATTGGCCATCTATTCCTATTTTGCTGAGAGTTTTTAGCATGAATGGGTGCTGGACTTTGTCAAATGCCTTTTGTTCGTCAATAGACAAGATCAGTGATTCTTGTCTTTTGTGGTGTTTATGTGGTTGATCACATTAATTGTTTTACTGATGTTGAACCAGCCTTTCATCCCTGGTATGAATTCAATTTGGTCATGATGGATTATTTTTTGGCTATGTTGTTGTATTCTATTGGCAAGAATTTTTTTGAAGATTTTTACATCTAGATTCATGAGTGATATTTGCCTATAGTTCTCCTTTTTTGTTGGATCTTTTCCTGGTTTTGCTATCAGGGTTATGCTGGCTTCATAGAATGAATTTGGGAGTATTCCATCCCTTTCTATACTGTGAAATAGTCTCAGTAGTACTGGAGATAACTCTTCTCTGAAAGCTTGGTAGAATTCTGCAGTAAAGCCATCTGGGCCCAAGCTTTTTTGGTTGGCAGTTTGGGGATGACATTTTCAATCTCTTCCTTTGTGATGGGTTTATTAAGTTGTTCTGCATCACGCTGTGATAATTTTGGTAGGTGATATGAATCAAGAATTTGTCCATTTTCTCTAGGTTTTCAAATTCGTTAGAATACAGTCTTTCATAGTATTCAGTTACGATATTTTTTATTTCTGCTGGATCTATTGTGACAAGTTCCCTCTCATTTCTTATTTGGATTATTTGTTTCCTTTCCTGTTTTTCTTTAGTAAGTTTAGCCAGTGGTTTGTCAATTTTGTTGATCTTTTCTAAAAACCAGCTTTTGGTCTCTCAATTTTTTCAATTGTTCTTCTATTCTCTAATTCACTTAGTTCTGCTCTCATCTTTATGATCTGTTTTATTCAGACGCCTGAGGAGTTCCTCTGTTGTTCTCTCTCTACTTGTTCAAGCTGTAGGGTCAGTTCTTTGATTTGGTTTCTTTCTCCCTTCCAGATATATACATTTATGGAGATAAACTGACCTCTGAGCACTGCTGTGGCTGTGTCCCATAGGTTCTGGTAGGAAGTCCTTTCCTTTTCATTGGAACTCATGAATTTATTTCATCCTTGATTTCTCTACAACCCATGGTTTTTGAGCAAGGTGTTGTTTGTTCAGTTTCCATGAGTTCTGCTTTCTATCTATGTTTTTCCTGCTATTGATTTCGTCTTTTATGGCTTTATGATTTGAGAAGATGCTTTGCATTAATTCAATGGTATGGATTTTGTTGGGAATTGCTTTATATCCTAACACATGATCTATTCTGGAGAATGTTCCATGTGCACTGGAGAAGAAGGTGTAGCTGTTTGCTGATCGATAGAAAGTTCTGTATATGTCGATAAGGTCTAGATAGTTAATTGTGGCAATAAGGTCTTCTGTATCTTTATTGAGCTTTTTTCTAGATGATCTGTCCAATATTGAGAGTGGAGTGTTGAAGTCTCCTACTATTATTGTGGAGTGATATATCTCCTTTTTGAGTGTAGTCAGTGTTTCTTTGACGTATTTAGGTGCTCTAAGATTAGGTGCACAAATATTTAATATTGTTAAGTCCTGCTTGTGTATTAAACCTTTCAGTGATAAATAGTGTCCATCCTTGTCCACAATGATGGATTTTACATTGAAATCGACTTTATCTGAGATTAGAATTGTCACATCTGCTCTTCTTTGTTCATTGTTAGCTTGATATATATTCTTCCATCCTTTGATTTTCAGTCTGTTCATATCTTTAGGTTTAAGGTGACGTTCTTGTAGGCAACATATAGATGGGTCATGTTTTTTGATCCAAGATGTCACTCGATATCTCTTTACTGGAGCATTCAATCCATTCACATGCAAAGTAATTATTGATAGATATGTGCTTGGTGCTGCCATTGTCATATGTTTAGTTTTGAGTTGATGTTTTCTCTGTTGTTCTTATTAATCTGTTCTGTGACCTTCTTCTTTCCTAGTTGATTTTTCACCTTTTCCAGGGGTGGTTTTGTAGTTGTTGAGACTCCTGTATTACATTTCTAGATATGGTATGTTGCTTCTTTATTGTGTTTTATGGCTGGCCCTTTGATCTCTCTTAATAAACTATATATAACCCCAATTTTGATTGCTACCATTATTGTCAACTTCCTCTCCATCTGGAAGGACTATAACGACTGTAGTACACCCCTCTTTTTAATATGATGATATTATAGTTTACATGATATGATCTCTAGATCATTTCTTTCACTATTATAGCTTTGATTGTGTTTTGAGCCTTCCCTAACTCTGTAGGATTTCATATAATGTGTCCTTCTAAAATTCAAAGTTAGTGGTTTTGTTCTTCCAAGCCAAGAGATTCTTTCAGTATTTCTTGTAGCTTTGGTTTGGTTTTTACAAAATCTCTGCGTTTCTGTTTATCTGCAAATGTCTTAATTTCATTTTCATATTTAAAAGATAGTTTTGAAGGATATATAATTCTTAGTTGGAAGGTCTTCTCCTTCAAGGCTTTGAATGTGTGATGCCACTGTCTCCGTGCCAGCATCGTTTCTGCAGAGAAATCTGACGAAAGCCTACGGGGTTTCCCTCTGAATGTTAGCTTTGCTTTGAATCTTGCTGCCTTTAGGAGTTTCTGCTTATGTTTCATTTTGTTGAGCTTAATTATAATACGTCTTGGAGTCTTTCTATTGAGATCTATATTGTGTGGTGTTCAATACATATCTTGGATATCTATATTCTCTTCTTTCATAATTTCTGGGAAGCTTTCTGTCAGCAGCTCAGCCACAATGCTCTCTGTGTTCTCAGGTGTCTGGCCCTGTTCAGGAACTCCAATTAATTGTAGATTGTTCTTCTTAATAGAGTCCCACATGTTTCTTAATGCTTCTTCATTTTTCTTTTTATGTTTTCTGATTTCTCCTCATAAATGCTGGAGTCAGTGACTCTGTCTTCCAAATCAGAAATTCTCTTTTCCATTTGTTCCATTCTGTTTTCTTGGTTTTGAATTAAAGTTTCTATGTCTCTGATTTTGTTCTTGATCTGTTGGATTTCCAAGTACTGATGTTCCATCAGGTTGAACAGCTTGCTTAGTTTTTCGTTTTGCTGTGCTCCATTTTGTATAAGGTCTAGGAGGGCTCTCTATATAATCCTTTTGTATTCACCTTCTGGGAAGTTTTGAGGTGGTTTCTTTTGAAGGCCTTCTGATGCCATTGGTGACTTCCGGGTTACCGTCCTCTCCAACATCTGCTGCTTTGGGGGCATCATGTGGGTCAATAGAGGCTGGAGAGATGCTGTGAAGATGTATCACTGTTGTTTCTCTACACCATCTTAAGATGAGAAGTAAAAAGTATTGGGCACCTTCCAAAGTCCGTCAGGTTTTCAGGTATATACGTCACTCTTTCCAGCTGGCAAAGTAGGCACCTGTATATTGAACACCCGATGTTATAAACTAGCTCAAAATACAGAAAGGCCACTGGCCTGCTGGCCTCTGCTGTTGGGCCCCAGCTGTAGGCAATATTGTGTAGAACTCTGCTTTTCTGTTGGAAAAACAGTCTCTTCTGGGTAGGAACTGCCTCTCAGCCCAGGAATTAGGTCCACCTGATGCTTCCATATGGCTGACCCTGCTTCCCAGCCAAAAAAGATGGCACCCCATGTAAGCTCGCCAGATGACTGGGACCAGGCTCCTGGGGGATAGAGAGGCCAAGAGTGCCGAAATGCCCAGAGTCCACAGCCTCCGCTGCTGGGCCCCAGTCCCAGGTGACGCTATGTAAAACACTGCCTCCCTGCTGGAAAAGTGCTCTCCCCCCAGCAGGAGCCACCCCGCAGCTTAAGAACCATGTCCGGCCAGAGCCTCTGCCTGGGCTTCTCTGTTTCCTGATGGGCCAGAGGATCCAAGAGGTATAGAGTCTAAAGCCAGGCTCTCATAACCTAGCAATTACGCTTGCCGGTCCCACCAGCAGTGCATGCAAGACCAGCAGCTAGTCAAGTCCCAGTTCTAACTGCCGGCCAAGACAGAGGAAAAAAAAATCAAAACGGTGAGTTACCTTCAGTCTGTGCAAGCCTGTGCTCGCTGACAGTGGGGTCAGTGAAAAAGGAGGTTTTGCATTCAGTGGTATGAAGTCCAAATTAACAGCCCTATGCCACATTCCCAAGGCTCAGTAGGTGTCCAGAAAGCTCCATTTAACTATCGTATCATGTCTTGGTTTCCAGAGGGATTTAGGGAGACGTGCGTTTAGTCCACCATCTTGACTCTGCCCCCTCTTGTAGATTTTAGAGCTTAGACACTGACTGGATTTACTGTAGTCAATTTTTTTTCCCCCAGGCTGTTGTCTTTTTGCTCTTTCGGTGAAGTTTTTGGATGAGGATGGGTATTCGATTTTTTGGATTTCCCAGTTATCTATTTTCTTGTCTGGTGTGTGTAAATTGTTAGTAACATTTTGAATTCTGTTCAGGGTGTGTACTTGAGCTCCCAGCATTGTTCCTACTTTTTATTCCATGATCTCTATTGTTATAGATTTTGCATGTAGGTCTTTGATCCTTTTTGAGTTCGTTTTGTGCCTAGTGTGAGATATGAGTCTTGTTTCATTTTTGCAGGTGGATACCCAGTTATGCCAACAATGTTTGCTAAAGAGACTATATTTTCCCAGTTTATGGATTTTGGGGCTTTGTCAAATTATCAGCTACTCACTGGTGGATGATTTTATGTCTGGATTCTCAATTCTGTTCCATTGCATTATGTATCTGTTGTTGTAGCAGTACCAGGCTCTTTTGACTACCATGGTGGTGTAATGGGTTCTAAAGTCAGGTAGTATGAAGCCTTTCACTTGGTTATTCTTTTTCAGTAATGCTTTACTTACCTGAGACTTCTTCCTTTTCCATATGAAGTTGATGATTTGTGTCTCCATTTCATTAAAAAATGCCATTGGAATTTGAATTGGCATTGCATTTTATCTATAAATCACTTTGGGGTAGCACACTTGTTTTTGCAACATTGAGTCTTCTTATGAATGAGTGAGGCAAGTTTCTCCACATATGTAGTTCCCTTTGGTTTTGTGCAGTACTGTTTTGTAGTTTTCTTTGTATAGGTCTTTTACACCTATGGTTAGACTTATTCCTAAATATTTTATGGTCTTGGGGACTACTGTAAATCTTACTGATTTGGTGATTTCCTCTTTGATGTTCTCTTTGTTGGTGTATGTTTAACTTTTTTTGTTTTTTGGTATGTTTAGCTTATATCTTGATACTTTGCTGAGTTCTTGTCTTAATCCCAGTAGTTTTCTGTGGATTCTCTAGATGGTATCGTCTGCAAATAGAGATTCTTCTACTTCTTCCTTACCAATTTGAATCTCCTCCCCCACCTTTTTTTCCCTTGCCTGATAGCTCTGGATATAACCTCCAGCACAAGGTTGAATAAAGTGCTGACAAAGGACATGCTTATGTGGTTCCCATTCTCAAGGGGCATACTTTCAGACTGTCTCCATTTAGGATCTTGTTAGCTCTTGGCTTTGTATGAATGCCCTTTGTTATGTTGAAGAATTTTCCTTCTATTCCTATTTTGAAAGTTTTTCAGATGGAGGTTGTTGAACTTTGTTGAATGCGTTTTTTGCATCAATTAATAAAATCATGTGGTCCTTGTCTTTTTAAAATTGTTTTAAATGATGATTAAGTGAAAGTACACAAGTCAGTTTTGCATGCCTGCCTCTCTGCAACTCTATCTGCTCTCCTTACCCTGTGACAGCACACTCCTCCTTTTCACTCTTTACTTCTAGTATCCTCTTAATAACACCTGCCCCTTCCTCACCATCCTCTCCTCTCCCTTCTAAAAAGACTTTTATTTATGGAGTTCTATTTATATAATAGTGGTGATGACACTTCAGTAATAGTGGTGTTACCGCTTCTCTGAAAGTTTGGTGGAACTCTCCAGTGAAGCTGTCAGAGCCACGGAATTTTTTAGTGGGGAGTTTTTAAATTATCTTTTCAATCTTTTCTGTTGTTACAGGTTTATTTAGTTGTTCTATCTCTGGGTTAGTTTAGGTGGGTGGGTAGAGTGTTTTTTTAGAAATTTGTTCATTTCCTCCAGGTTTTAAAATTTGCTAGAGTACAATTTTTCATAGTATTCTGTTGTGATTCTTTAAAATTTCAGTTGATTTGTTGTGGTATCACCCATCTCACTTCTTATTCATGTTATTTGCTCCTCTCCTGTTTTTCTTTTGTCAGTTTGTCCAGTGATTTGTTGATTTTGTTGTCTTTTCAGTGAACTAGTTTTAGTCTTGTTAACGCTTTCAATCATTTTCCTACTCTCTAATTCATTCCGTTCTACTTACATTATTTTCTTTCTTCTGGTGCCTGAGGGCTTCTTTTGCTGCTCTCTTTCTACTTGTTGTAGAAAGTTGTAGAGCTAATGCTTTGATTGCAGCCCTTTATTCTTTTTTAATGTGATTAAGTAAAAATATACAATTCAAGTTAATTTTACATGCCCGCCTATCTGCAGTTCCTTCTGCTCTCCTTGCCCAGTGACAGCACACTCCTCCTTTTCATTCTATACTTGTGGTATCCTCTTAACAAGTTCCTGTCCCCTCCCTCAACCCTCTTCTCTCCTATCTAGAAAGAGACCAGTAGGACAGCATCTTATAAATGCATAGAACCATAAAGCACACACACTATATGGTCACACTGTCCCCGAGTCCAGACCATTTTTGTCTGAAGAGTTGACCTCAGTAGCATTTTCTGGACAGGGGCAGCAGCAGGTCTAGGGGCCATGCTCCCAGGGGATCTCCCAGGCCATCAGACCATCAACTGTGGTCTTTTAGTAGAGTTCTTCAGCTGCACCCCTCTTTTTCTCATGTTGCCACAAAGGCTCAACATTTGATCTGGGCCCTTTTTTCTTTTTGGATGTGTACCTTTATTGAAATAAGTTGACCTCTGTGTCCCGAAAGTTCTGGTAGGATATATTTTCATTCTCACTTGATTCTGTTAATTTATTTATTCTGTTCTTCATATCTTCTATAACCCAGTTGTTTTTTTTAGCAAGCTGTTGTTCAGTTTACATGTGTTTGATTTTTTCCCTTCCTTTTTCTTTCTACTTTCATGGCTTTGTAGTGTGAAGATGCTTTGTAATATTTCAACACTCTAGATTTTGTTAATGCTTGCTTTATGGCCTAATGTATGGTCTGTCGTGGAGAATATTCCATGTGCATTGGAAAATAAAGTATACTTGGCTGCTGTTGGATGGAGTATTCTGTATGCTTATGAGATCAAGTTGCATTTAGATCTTCCCTGTCTTTATTGAGCTTCTTTCTGGATGTTCTGTTCTTCACCAACAGTGGTATGTTAAAGTCTCTTACTATTATTGTGGAGCTGTCTATTTGTATTTCCAGTGCAATTAAGAGTTTGTTTTACATATTTAGGAGTATTATCATTGGGTGCATAAATATTTAATATGGTTATGTCCTCCTTGAGTATTGACCCTTTAATCATTATGTAATGTTCTTCCTTATACAATGTGGTGTATGTTACTTTAAAGTGAATTTGTCAGAAATTAATGTTGCTACTCCTACTCTTTTATAATGTTGTTTGCTTGATACATATTTCCATCCTTTGAGTTTTAGTTTGTCCCTTTAAGTCTAAAGTGTGTCTATTGTAGGTAGGATATAGACGGATCATGTTTTTAATGCATTCTGCCACTTACTGTCTCTTTATTGGTGCATATAAACCATTTACATTCAACGTAATTATTGATAGGTATGAATTTTTTGCTGTCATTTTGATGCCTTTTTTGTGCATTTTTGACAGCTCTCTTTTAACTTTCCATGCTGTCTTATTTTTCTTTATGTGTTTTAATTTTTCATTGTTTTTGCTTTTGCATTTGGTGAAAACTTTTTAAAAAAAAATTTAGATGTGTAGAATTGTTCATTTCCTTTGTGGTTACCTTCATATTTACCTCTATTTTTCTAAATTTAAGCCAGTCTTTTATTTCTTTGTGTCACCTTGACTTGCCCTCTGTATGAAAGATCTATCACTGCATTAAGTCCCTCTTTTTTGTTATAATATTGTCACCATTTACATAATGATATGTCTCCCTATTTTAAATGTTTTAGTTTTATTTTTGTGATTTGCCTTTCTCAGCTTGGATATCTGGCTGGTCTGTCCTATGTTCTGGTCTTGTGTTATTTGATTATTATTGATTTTCTAATTGAAGTACTGTCTTTAGTATCTCTTGCAGTTTTGGTTTGGTTTTTGCAAATTCTCTAAACTTCTCTTTATCTGGGAATGTCCTAATTTCACTATCACATCTGAGAAACAGTTTTGCTGTATATACAATTCTTGGATAGCAATTTTTTTTCCTTCAAGATTTTGTATGTCATCATTTTGTCTTCTTGCTTGCATAGTTTCTGCTGAGTAGTTTGAGCTTAGTCTCACTGACTCTCCTTTGTAGATTACTTTTTGTTTAGCCCTTGTTACTTTTAAATTTCTCCCCTTATCTGTAGCTTTGAAAAGTTTAATTTTAATAAGTTTTGGTGTCTTTCTTTTGGGATCTACCTTGTGTAGAGTTTGATACACATTTTGGATAGATATCTTCTTATCTTTCCTATCAGAGAAATTCTGTGTCAACAAGTCTTCAACAATTCTCTCTGTATTTTCTGTTATTCCCCTTTGTTCTGGTGTTCCAATCACTTGTAGATTATTCCTCTTAACAGAATCTCACATAATTCTTAGTGTTTCTTCATTTTTTAAAATTCTTTTATCTGATTTTTCCTCAAATATGTTGGCATTGAGTGCTTTGTCCTCCGTCTCACTATTTCAGGTTTCCATTGACTCTATTTTGCTCCTCTAACTTCCTATTGAGTTGTAGAATTCTGTAAATTCATTACTAATCTTCTGAATTTCTGCTTGCTTTCTTCAATCTATTCAATTTTGTCAGTATCCTCTGCTGCATTTTGCATGATCTTCTTAATCTCTTGAAGAGTTCTAAACATTCATGCTATGTATTCTACATCTGATAATTCCAGTAAGCTATTGTCATTTAAAAAATACCTTGTTTTGGGAGCTCTCTTAAGGCATTGTGGTTGCTTCTTTATATGATTTATTATTGACTGTTGTTTTTGAGTAATCAATTGAGTTGTATTTACTTATTTTATGTTTGCGTACTATACTCTAACTTCTTGTTGTATTCTGCTTTTAAATGTCCAAATAGGCTGGTTGTGTGAGCTAGTTTGATTATTAACATGCTTGAAACTCTAGTTTCCTATTACCAGGTGGTTAAAGCTGTTAATAGAGACATAAGTCCAGGAGTCTATATTTTTCTTGTATGTAGTCAGCTCAGCTGTCCGGGTAGTTAGTCACTAAGTATGTGGTACAGGTGCTTTCTTACAGTCCTAGATGAGCAGGGGTGATTGCTGTAGTCCCAAGTATCTGGTTGCAGGCACTGAAAAAGGCAGGGGGCTGCCAGCCACTGTGGATGTCTGTGAGGAAGGCATGTCAATCTTCCTTAAGAAGCATGGGGGGATAAATTTTGCGCTGGACCATGAGTGCTGGATGCTGAATGCAGAAGTGAGAGGCATTCAAGGTCCGTGGACCCTTTATGCCTGCATCTAGGCAAAAGAAGAAAATCCTGGTAGTGTGATGGTTAAGTTCTACATCTTCTAACCAAACGGTTGGCAGTTCACATCTACCAGGTGCTCCTTGGAAGCTCTGTGGGGCAGTTCAACTCTGTCCTGTAGGGTTTCTGTGAGTCAGAATCAACTCAGTGGCAGCGGGTTAGGCAAAGGAACTGTTTCTGTTCTGAATTCCTGGCTCAGGGGAGTTAGCAGATTTTTTCCCTGTTTGTTAAATTGTTCCTTCTATGCTGGGAGAATGTCTCAGGCAGCATTTAAGGGTCTGACTTCTTGGTCAGGGGTTGCATGAGTCTGTGGAGCCAGCTAAGCATCATGCAGAGAAGGCAGGGGGCAGCACTGTGCAAAGGAAGAAAGATTTATCCAGAAGGAAAGATTTAGATATGCTCACAGTAGGTTAGACACAAGCTACTTAGCTTTTGACAGTGAAATGTTATTTTTCGCTGATTCTGGAGGTGTGAGTGTGCTGTCACTAGATCTTCCTCAATAAAAAAGTCACTTTCGGAAAGCCACTGCTCTGCTCACCAACCTAGTGGAGCTGATCCACCTGCAGGGTGCTGATTCCTACCAAGTTAAGTCTGGCCAGACCCAGGTGCTTCTGGACCTACTCTCCCTTCTCTGTCACTCAGTCTAATTTCTCAACTTTCCCTTTGATGTTCAGGGCTCCTAGAATCTCATATATAGTTGATTAATTTGTTCTTTTTATATTTCTTTGTTGTTTGAGGGATCACTGAAAGCCTTTGACTACTCTGCCATATTGGCCTTGCCTTCTCTTATTGGGTCCATTTTATGACAGTTCCATATACACCATGTTGGAACCTAATTATTCTCTCTCTCTCTCTCTCACATATCCACACAGATACAGACACAGATACACAAAAGTAAGTACAGATAAATGTACTATATGTTATAGATATTCTAAATATTACATTGTAATACAGATAGTGTATATAGATATGCAGATATTACTTATCATCCATGGAAACCATGGTTGCATAGTGGGTAAGAGCTATGCCTGCAAGTCACAAAGGTCAGCAGTTAAAATCTACCAGGCAGTCCTTGGAAACCCCATGCAGCAGTTCTTTTCTGTTCCATAGGGTCACCATGAGTTGGAGCTGACTTGATGGCAGTGTTTTTTTTTTTTATTATTTTATTTTGTTTTGTTTTGTTCTGCTTATTCCTGGGTAGAGGGCTGCTTATACTTAGAGACAACTCATAACTCTTCTTGTGTACATTAACACAAAGCCAAGCATTGGGGCTCTTGCATGGCCCATTTTATGAAGGCTCCATACATAACATGTTGGATAGATGCAGCTAGATGTAAGTACTGTAATATATGTCATAGTTATTCTAGATATTACATTATAATACAGATAGCATATGTATATATATAGACATTACTTGTCGTCTATGGGAACGCTGGTGGTGTAGTGGTTAAGAGCTACACCCGTTAACCATAGACACTGGCAGTTTGAACACATTAGATGCTCCTTGGAAACCCTATATGGCAATTCTATTCTGTCTTATACCCAGTGCTGTTGAGTTGATTCCAACTCATAGAGACCCTACAGGACAAGAGTAGAACTGCTTCATAGAGTTTCTGAAGAGCACCTGGAAGATTCAAACTACTGACTTTTTGGTTAGCAGATGTAATATTTAACCACTACATCACCTGAGTTTCCACTCTGTCCTATAGGGTCCATATAAGTTGAAATTGACTCAACAGCAATGGGTTTTGTTTTGGCTTTTTGGTTATCACCCATATTATCAAAGTTTTAGCAAGACTTTCACAACTGTGACATGAATGCAAGGGCATCTTGCTTTAAGCCAAGTGCCAAGTGCCGTCGAGTCAGATCCGACTCATGGCGAAGCACTACAAAAAGAAATCTGTGAGTAATACAATACTTACCAGCTTTTAAAAGGCATTATATGGCAAATACTTTTGCAAAACAAACAAGTACTTTTTCATTTGTATCTGTATACTGAGAATTTGTTTTCCATAGAGTACAGAGAGAATGTCCTGAAGGATTACCTAGACTCTGAATATTTAAGTGTTCTCTGAATTGTTTCTTTCTCAACTGTCCAAAGCATCGTATCAGATTGGATCTTCACTTGGAAAATATCGATTGAATGTCTGGTCATGCTGGACACTGGGTCTCTGCTTTCTCAGAGCACCCTAATCTAATCAAGGGAACCAGGCTGAGCAAATAATTCCCATCTTTACATTATACTTAGTTAGCTAAGTACCATCAAGATGATTTTGACTCAGAGCAGCTCTATGTACAACAGAACAAAACACTGCCTAGTCCTACATCATCTTCACAATTTTTTTTTTTTGCTATGTTTTAGCCCATTGTTGCAGCCACTTTTTGTCATCCATATCACTAAGGGCTTTGCATATACCAAACCAAAACCAAATATGTTGCTGTTGATTCGATTACAGCTGATAGTGACACTACAGGACAGAGTAGAACTGTCCCATAAGGTTTCCAAGTATGGTTGATGGATTCAAACTGCCAGTCTTTCAGTTAGTAGCTGTAACTCTTAACCACTGTACAACCAGGGTTCCTTTTTCCCTATAATGGTATATAAAAGGTGAATGTCTACAATGTGCTAATTTCTAACAAAGATCAATAATGGTACCTACTGCATAGGGATGTGTTGAGAATTAAATGAGGAAATATGCGTGTGTCATGGATTGAATTGTGTCTCCCTGAAAATATGTGTAGCCATGTGGCTGGGCTATGATTCCCATCTTGTGATTGTCCTCCATTTTGTGGTCTTCCTATGCTGTATGTTAAAGGATTAGGGTGGGGCTGTAAATCCCTTCCTAGGGTTGCCTCCCTGCTCGCCTGTAAAGGGAGTTTCCCTGGAGTATGGCTTGCCCCACTCTTAATCCTTTCATCCTGCAAGAGATAAAAGGAAGGAGAAGCAGGCTGAGAATTGGGAACCTTACACCGTCAAGCAAGCAGCACCGGGAGAAGAGCACATCCTTCGATCTGAGATTCCTGTGCCAAGATGCTTCCTGGACAAATACTGATACAGTACTTGACTTTCCTCCAGAGCTGACAAGGGGAAAAAGCTTCCCCTGCAGTGGACATCCTGAATTTGAACTTGTCAGATCCAACTTGACGGCACTTGGCTTTGGCAGCCTACTGGACTGTGTAAGAATAAACCTTCCTTTGTTAAAGCCATCCACTTTGTGGTAGTTCTGTGAGAGCACCCTAGCTGACTAAGACAGCATGTAAATAGTTTACTACGGTGGCTGGCTCAGAGCAAGTGCTCAATAATGTTCATATTGGTTGCTATTTCCTCTGAGGATAGGGTAATGAATGACTAACTGTGCTTGAAGGAGGTGGACCAGGTGTCACAGATGACCAATGTAAGTTTTAAAAGATGAATAGGTGTTCATCAAGCAGAGACATCAGCGGGTGACCACTACAGGCAAACGGAGCTGTGTACAAAGACACAGAAGTGCTAAGAACATAGCATGTTCCAGGAATTTTAGTTGCTTTGTATGGCTGAGGACACAGTACATAGGGAGAAAGGGGAGACGTTGGCAAATGTGGAGGGGAGCAGAGACGCTGCACAGAGGTGACATTTGAACTGGGTCTTGCTGCACAGGTATGAGTTTTCTGGACATATACAAAACAAAAAAAGCATATACAGAGGCATAAAGATGTAAATGCGTATGAAATATCTGGAAAGCTGCTCTGGCTGGAGGTCTACATTTAAGGAGACACATCTCCAACTTGGAGGTTTCAGATTTATCTGGGCATGCTTGGTAGACTGGTGGGGTAGTGTTTTAGTCAGCTAGGGCTGCTCTTAACAGAAATACCACAGAGTGGATGGCTTTAACAAAGGAAGGTTTATTCTTACATAGGCTGGTAGGCTGCAAGTCCATATTCACGGTGTCCACTCCAGGGGAAGGCTTTCCCCTTGATGGCTCCAGAGGAAAGTCCGGTATTGCATCAGTCTTTGTCCAGGGAGCAACTTGGCGCAGGAACCTCAGGTCTGAAAGACGTGCTCTTCTCCTGGTGCTGCTTTCTTGATGGTGTGAGGTTCCCAATTCTCTGCCTGTTTCTCTGTCCTTTTATCTCTCATGGGATGAAAGGATTAAGGGTAGGGCAAGCCATACTCCAGGGAAACTCCCTTTACAGTGGAGCAGGGAGGTGATCCCATGAAGGGATGTACAGTCCCACCCTAATCCTTTAACATACAGCATAGGAAAACCACAAAATGGAGGACAGTCACAAGATACTGGGAATCATAGCCCAGCCACATGGCTACACATATTTTGGGGGGGACACAAGTCAATTTATGACAGGTAGGCACCCTGAAGTGAATTTGCATGAGACTTTTGATAGGGTAATGGAGCAGTTCATGTGGACCAAGGGGGAAACTGGTTGGGAGGACAGTCTTGTGTTTATCTGGGAGGCTTGTACTCAGGATATCCTCTGCACACTGGCTACTGAGCTCTAAAGCAAAAGGCTGGAAGTAGAATCTGAAAGAGTTAATTCCATGAAAAAACTCTATGAGACCCTGGAGCACAGGAGGACCTTGCTTTGGTGCACGTAATTCACACTAAAGAACTATTAGTTACTAGATTAATATAAGCTGACAAAACATAACATCACTAGTAGAGAGAGAGGAGGGCATTTTCTTCACCTGTGCATAGGACATGCTGCCACTGGGGAATGTTGACAACTACACAGCACCATCATCATGGCATATCTGTAGGCCAGCAGAAGGGAGCACCCAACAACAATATCACAGCTGGCAATGGTGGAGACTTTAGGAGATGCACGGTGATGGACACAGTGGATGGGTATTTTTTCTAGCAGTGACTATCATGGGGAGAGTCAAAGACAGGAAGGAATAGAATGATGGATAACATATGGTAGCGGGCAGATTTTGTTCTTCAGCCCTTGTGAGATGATCTTTGGGGCTTCTTGGAAACCACTGGGGGGGGGTGTTTGAAGACTATAAGGAGGAAAAGTTTGTGCCATAGGATATGATACAAAAACCTATAAACATGAGCTATATTTCAGAGACCAAACTGATGGACTTGGTGAAATCTGGAGGTAGGTAATAAAGGAAACAGTGCTGCAAGATATAGCCTAAGTGTCTGATTTTGAGTTATATGCAGTTCCCCAATGAGATTGCAAAAATATTGGGATTTAGAGCCTACTACTCCAGAAAAGGAAGCCCTGGTGGCGTAGTGGTGAAATGCTACAGCTGCTAACCAAAAGGTTGGCTGATCGAGTCCACCAGGCACATCTTGGAAACTCTATGGAGTAGTTCTACTCTGTCCTACAGGGTCACTATGAGTCAGAATCAACTCAATGGCAGTGGGTTTGGTTTGAGGGGTTTATTCCAGAAGAGAGCAGGTTGGGTGTAAAAGAGGACCAAGCTAGAAAAGACGAGGGGAATTAGATCACGGTAAGGTGTTGACTCTCAAGGATCAAGATTCTACTGAGGTTGTGGGCCAGGAATTGCTGTGTTTTAAAGGAAGCAGCATGCACCTTATACAATAGGTTACCTTTCCTTTCCCCATTATCTGAAGTCTCTTCTATAGTATTCTTCCCCTCAGTATTCAGGCATGGCCACGTATCTCCCATATTTGAGACAATAACTCTCCTTCTCCAGCTATTTTGTTCATCTTACCTCTTCACTCCCTACAGTAGAGCTTCTCCAGAGTTGTATCTAGCTGCTGTCTTCAATTCCTCATCTCCCCATTCACGTCTTATAATCCACTCCAATGTGGCTTCTGCTCCTATCAGTCTACCAACATTTCTCTTGCTAAGATCTTCAATGACTATTATGTTGCTTACACCAATGCTTACTTTTCTGCCCTTATATTATCTGACAACAGCACTTGACACATTTGACTGCTCTCTTTTTTGAAGCACTTTTATTTGTAATATCACATACTTAATTGATGTTGGCATCTGTGAGATTCTACTTTGGATTAGCAAGTATGACAAAACTCTTACCCTGTTATCTATACAAAATGACCACTGTGAAAACTGAAGATCCTCTTAAAACCCAAGTCAATGTCTTCTGTTCCCAATCTCTTAAAAGCCTTAGCTTAAAGGGAGACCAGAAACCAATGGCCAGTTACAGTACCATTCCATCCTTGAACATCCATGGTTTTAAATGAGTGATTACTATGATCAAGACACTATTTTAATCACTTTGTATGCATCAACTAATTCAAATCTCACAAGATTGCAGGCAAAGGGGGCAAACACAGCTGGTAAACTCAGAGCTGGGATTAATAAACCCAGGTAGTCCAACTCCAAAGTTCACATTCTTAACCAAAAAACCAAAAACCAAACCTACTGCCATGGAGTTGATTCTGACTCATAGTGACCCCATAGGACAGAGTAGAAATGTTCCATAGAGTTTCCAAGGAGTGCCTGGCCGATTTGAACTCCTGACCTTTTGGTTAGCAGCTGTAGCACTTAACCACAATGCCACCAGGGTTTCCTCATACTCTTAACGTCTATGCTATAATGAGAGGGATCTTAAGCTGAGTGTGAAAGATCCCGGTCTACCTACCAGCTGTTACCCAGTGCAAGGACAGTATTGAACAGAGCCAACCACTCACACGACATTACTGCAGATGATTTTTCAAAATTCAATTTAGGTTTATTAACTTAAAAATCCAGTAATACAGTGACTACATAAATAAGTACCATATGTAGGTACATGTCCTGTTAGAACAGTGAAAAGGTAATACTGTTATGTTACTCTGACTTGCTTACATGAGTTAACTACAAAATGGTTACAACTGCTAAATGGTGCTTATGATCTCTGTTGTTCCAAGTGCTTATGTTACAAATAAATACACAAGAAGAACCACATCCATTGTTTTCTACAAACTACAGGTGGCTTAAACTCTTTTCCCTATGTCCTACTCCCTACACAATACAAAACACTGGGTTGGGGGTTAGGTCCGCATTGACTTAACACAGCTTTCTAGTTCCTTCTTCATGAAGTGCTTTATAAAGGCATGTCCCAGGACTTGAAGGCAGCAGTCTACCTAGGGAAGCACTCTGGGTGTTCCCTCAAGCTTGCACTTTTACAGAACCACCTGGATGGGAAGGCTTTTGGGTGAGTCATCTTGAAGGGGAATCACCACTTTGTTGCAGTATCTGGTTACTAATCTTCACACCATGGAAAGACTGCCACCTCTGAGCAGGGAGACAGCAGCTGCTTCAACAGCCTACCCCCCTCAAATAATGTTCTGTGACCTTTCATCATAGGATGGTCTACCTTTTTGTTCTCAGGAGAATGTGTGTGATGGACTGAGGAAAGGCTTGTCTCATGAAGTCCTGGCCACAAGGCCCTTGTGTTTCTTTGTAAGAACAGGCCCCTTTTCCTTATTGATGTAAAACAGTCTAAGAAAAAGTTCTTCTCACCTACAGCCACAGGGCAGGGAATATAGGATTTCAAGGTCCTTAATATATCTAAGTATTTATGAGAGTTCATTCATGTTCTTCAGAGGAAACGAGTCTAGAAGGCAGCCTTGAAATCCAAGCTGTGGAGAATTTGTAGTTGTTCTTCACAAAGATAATTTCTAAAGCCAAACTTGAAAGTAGATAGTTTATACTCTGGTGTTAGACTGTAAGTAGACATTTTAGGAGCCACCTTCTTTAGGGCCCTTGATTCAAACTTATGCTTGGTCATTTAGGGAGCGACAATAGAAAGGCTTGGGATAAAGATCTTTATCAGAATTCTCAGCTCCTCAAATGAACAATAACTCTCCTAACTGGCGATCTAATATTCAGAGCTCATGGGAGCCAAGCCACTTTGCAAAGTGATAATCAATCTCTGTACTTGCAGAAACTACTCCTTTAAAGGAACTTCTAGAATTTATCAATTCAACCTAAATTTTCTAGCCACAAAATGACGGTGTAAGGAAAAATTAGTCACTGATGAGTTAAAAATAACATAATGATGGCCTTGTTGACTTGATTCACTCCTTTGGCTGGCTTACTAAATAATTATTTAGTTTTATATGAATTCATTTTTTGAAAATCGTCACCCAAGCCTAACTAAGACTAACTTCTTTGTGGAGTCCCCATAGGTTTAGGATGAAAAGAGAAGTGATATCATTAGGACAACAGCACTTGGCTTGGCATCATTAGGACAAAGTTATTTGCCACTTCAACATGAAGATGGCTCTGAAATAGTGTTTGTCACTGTACCATCACAGTGAGGGTTTCAACAACCACACCAAAGACCCAAAGGCAGAGCCATTTGCTCACAATTCTTCATTCATTTTCTTGAGTGTCAACAACATTGAAACTACTTGGGAGCCAGGCAAGAGAAAGAAGGGTACAGTCTAGGCTGGCCTTGCCTCAGACTGATGTAGTTTAACGTATGCACATGTTAGGATGAGGGGGAGAGGTTAATTTTTTTAGAAAACAAAAAACAACATAAGGCATTCAAGAAGTATAATGTCATACAAATAATTACTCTGTACTGCAGCTTCTACTAAGCAATTTCCTTCTCTATTCTTCATTTGAATAACTTTCCAGACTGAAACCCTGGGGTTTTGTTTGATCTTTAACCCGTAAAGAAAAGTGATTTTCCAAGCAACTAGAGCAGTGCTGTGGTGTTCTAACCCTCTTCCTCCTACAAAGAATTCAAGACTCTTCTAGTCTTTTAGGAAGAGATGTTTAAGGGCTGACATACCATTCCACATAAAGGAGCAAGTTATGCTGTGCATGGTGTGAATAATTGACTGCCTTTGAGATTGGGATTTTAGGGCACTGTTGACTTAAGCAAAGTAAGCCTGCAGTCCAGCTGCAGCTTGAGTTTTCCTTCTTTACCCTATTCAACACTGTCCCTCTAGTCTAACAGTGGCCCTTTTCAGACCTCTCCAGGTACAAAACCTTGACCAAATCTTCAAGTTCTGTTCTGCACACACGACTTGAACACATCTGGCTGATCTGAGCTTCACCTTCAGTGAATATCTTCCACTGGCCTGAAAGACAAACATAAAGTGACCAGAAAAGTGTAGAAAAAGAGCAGAGCTAATCAAGGCAAAACCAGTAAACCCCATCCTTACTCATACAGTCATGGACCCACCAGGGAATTTGGAACACAGATGTCAGGCAGTTTCAGGAAAAAAAAAAAAAAAACACCTTTTCTGGAGCAGATAAGGAAAGTGGGCCCAGGAGTTTTCATTTCCACACACAGCATTGGTAAGAATCCAAAGAATAATATGTAACTGCTCTCTGAAGAGAAAGATCTAAGCGTTATGCCTAGAATATTTACGGTATATTTAGCATTCTTTGCCATCAGTTTATTAGTTACTTAGACAGCTCATTTGGCAGCAGGTCTAATAAGGCACTTTGGGAAACAGTACCATGTGTATTACTGGGGCTTTTCTAACTTTTAGGACCCCCAAATATTGATTTGGATTACTTGATTTTGTATGCTCTTTTCTCAATTCCTGCCACCCTTCATTAAAAAACAATGTCACCTCTGCTTTCTCATCTATTCACATGCTGTTCTTTAGTACCCCTAGGTTCCCACCCATGACTCTGCATAATGCCTCATTCTCCTATCTCTTACATGATCTGTTTCTATGCTGAGTAAACCCAGCTGTATCCCTTCTATTCCCTATTAGTTCTGTTTTCTCCACTCTCCATGGAACTGTCCAACTACCAAAGTTTCTTTACCAGCTTCTCTACTTCATGTTAATTGAGCAAACATTTTTTAGTGCCCATTGTATGCTGGATAAGAGAACTCCTCTGTGTCTGTCTCCACCATCCTTTTTCTCACTTTCCTCATCTTTGATGGGGCATGGTCTCCCTTCTCCCGGTATCATTTTGTTCTGTTAAATAACCTTCCTAATGACTTCCCACCCCAAATATCTTCTTCAGTCTTCTCTTTATTGCTGCAGTGCTGATGTTGCAACCTGAAGAACACCTTGTCCAAGGTAAGCAAACTCCTCCTAATCCACAATCTATTTTGAATCTCTATTATGACCTTCTTCCCTATGGACTCCATTTCTCTGTTCCTGTCTCCCTTGAATTCTTCTCTTTCCCCTATTCTCCCTGATCCAGTTAGAAGGGAGAAATAAAAAGGAGAAAAGGGTTGAATAAGGAACCAACAGCTTTTACAGAATACCTACTATGTGTCAAACTCATAAAGGCCCATTATATAAAGGAATGGAGCATGTACTTCTTCGTACCTAGATGAACCTGTTGAGTTACCTCATTACTCACCTCCTTCAGCTGTATAGTCCGAGGTGCACCCCAAATCTGGACTGCTATGGGCAAGGAATATGTCTAAATCTTTCCACCATGATCCCTAGTACAGGGCCTTGCTCACAATATAAAAAATGTTCTTTGAAATTCATTGGTGATGTCAAAAACCATGTCATTGATCCTAGGACCCTAGACTCTGCCTCATTTACTCCTTCCTCACTTGTAAGGACTCTCAACTACTCCATTTAATTCTCATACCATACAGTTTATTCACTATCAATCTCCCGTGGAAGAGAAATGAGCAACTTCGTCAGCCTTATTTCTAGCTGCCAATTGGGTATCTCTGCTCAGATGACCCTTAATGATCTTAATATAAACATGTCCCAAGTGGAAGTCATTACTTTTTTCACCAATATCTGCTTATCCTTCAGGCTTTCTGCTGGTGAATGGTATCACTATTCACTCAGTCTATTCTCTTTGGTCCCTGATCTTTCAGCTTTAACCTCAGAGATGTCTCTCACAGAGATCTCTCCTCCTATGTCTCACTGACTTAATATAATGCAATAGCTTCTTAATTCAAACTTTCACCAGCTTTCTCACTAATAATCCACCTTTCTGTCTACACAGCCAGAGGTACCTCTTCCTACAAAACAAACCTGAATGCATCATTCACTTGCTTAAAAACCTCCGTTCGGGTTCTCTGGTCTAGAGGACCAAGTTCAACTTCTCAGCATATTGGATCCTTCATAATCTGCCTTCATTAACATAGGTGCTTAATAAATCCATCTGACAGCCAGAAAATGTTTTTCCAAAGCACCACTTTAAAATCACTATGTTGTTTATAAGTTTGCAGCAACTACCAATGCTCCTTGCCTTATATTTGAACTTCTTGCTGGGTTCTTCCAGACCCTTTAACTACTCCCCACTTATAACTCTCTTCTCAGCTTTCAGTGCACCCTATGTGGCCTTTGTAATTGTTCCTCACCCCCACCCACCCATACCCACATTTCTTGTTTGCTCCTGTCTGAGTCTTCTCTTAGGCTGGACTGATTCCTTGACCTGTTGCCCCACCACACCCTTCTCTTTCAAAGCGTACTAAAACCTCACCTCCTCCCTGAAGTCTTCCCTGACTAAGTGCACCTCGCTCTTCTTTCATTGTTCTTTGCAGACGACCCCTGAGCACTTACGTATTTTACTCTTCAGAATGATATTAAGCATACTCATTCACACTGAAGTTATTTTCATGTTACGTCTTGCCTGTTAGAATTCCCTGTGAATAGAGACTATGCCTTTTATTCCTTTAGAAGTACTCCCCTTGCCCCCAAGTGTTTGGTGATATCTAGTCCCTAATCTCCATCCAGCCTGTAAAGTGGGAGAGCAGCAAGTATGCTTGATTGTCTGAATGCTTTTAAAACAATACGGCCATCCAGGTGCAGCACCAAAAGAGCCAAGCAGAGCTTTTATAAAATGAATCAACAGGCATTCATTCCCTCTCTGTCTCTAATCTATATCACCACAGGACACACCTTGCCAGACGCAAAGTCTGCACAGCACCTGAAATCTTGGGAGCTATCTCCAACTCTCCTGAAGCTCTAGGTTTAGCAGTTTCATTAAGGATATCCAGGAAACCTTGGCTTGAGCAGTTTGTACTCAGACTACGTCCGAGTTTGTATATCACCCAGCTATCCAGAGCAGAGACAGCATATCAGCTAATGTTGACACTAAACATTGCTAATGTTCACTGAGAACACAGAGGGACTTTATCTGGGTCTGTGCTACCTTCCAAACTGGATAGAATTTCCAGGGTAGACAGAATAGAGAAAGGGAAGCACCACTTACTCAAGGTTGTCCTGGTCACCAGCTTGAAGTGATGGAGCTCCTCAAACATCCTCTTAGAGATCTTCTCAATATGGAAGTGCTGGAGGATGCCTGGATCCAAGCAAAAAGTGGTGCAGGTTGTCAGAGTTCTCTATCTGGAAACACCAACTCCTTTTTCTGCTTGGGCTGAGCATATCATCTCATTACTGGGGCTTAGGAGTATTGAGCTGGGCTGTGTAATGTGCTTAACCAGGAACTTGGATGGATCAGTGGTTATAATTGACTCCATTTGTTTCTTTGGCTCCATGGCTTTTCCAGAGAATGGAGATAAGGGAGATATTGCTGCTGACCATGGGACCCCCTCCTAGGGAAAGCCACATGGAGTCAAGTATGGATACTGGTTGGAGCTTCTACAGCCTAAGGCAGTATTAGAAATTCTGCTTTGCCCCAAGTCTGGGCAGACTATGTCCCTGCCAAACCACTGGACTGCCCTCCTGGCTACGCAGTAAGAGCCAGCAATAGGATTGCAGACAGGTTGTTTGTGTAAATGGAGAAGCCTTTCCCAGTTCCTAAACTCAGTGAAAAGCCTATTTTCCCTTGGAAAAAAGGTAGTAACTCCTTTAGCTTTGTAAAAAAAAAAAAAAGTGAAGAAAATTAAAATAAAGTGACTTCCAGCATCTCAAACTTGCCTGAGTAGTTTTTATCAGAGTAACAGGTAAACAACTAAAAACTGCCTTGTAGTTGAACAGCAACATGTTACCCGCCCACTCAAATAACCCTCAAGAGGCCTATCGGGGGTAAAGTAAATGAAGCTTGTGTTTTTCCCTGCCCAGCAAGCACAGATGTTGGTTTCCCAACAGCACTGTAAATAAGAGGCTATTTGATGCTGCAGTAGAAAGTTGAGAAACACAGACACATCTCTGTGGGGTGAGATGTGTGGGGAATTGAAGAATGAGCTCCACTGCAAGAGAAGCCAAAATGATAGCACTTTGTCCTAGGTGACTCATTTGGATGAGCTAGGGAGGTAGAGATAGAAAACCAACGTTCCTAGATATAGAGCAAAAATATACATAGATGAGAAATATATATGTGTGTTCTAGCATATTTCAAGGGATGGGGTATAGGAACACAGCCTTTAGTGAAAGAAAGCCAAACCAAGCCAAATGAAACCAAACAAACCGACTGCCGTTCAGCCAGTCTTGATTCACAGTGACCCTACAGGACAGAGTAGAACTTCCCCACACAGTTACCAAGGAACACTTGGTAGGTTTGAACTGCCAGCCTTCTGGTTAGCAGCCATAGCACTTAACCACTATGCCACCTGGGTTTCCAGAACAAGAAAGGTGGTGGTAAAAGGAGGTAGAAAAATCTCACAATTACAATAGCACTTCTTCAAAGATGGTCCAAGTGCCACCTGTGTTAGAATTACCTGGTTACGGGTTAAAAATGCAAATACTTAGACCTTACCCAAAAGCCAAAAAAATAAAAAAAGCCATTGCCATTGAGTCAATTCTGACTCACAGCAACTTTATAGGTCAGAGAAGAACTGCTCCATAGAGTTTCCAAGGAGTACCTGGCAGATTTGAACTGTTGACCTTTTGGTTAGCAGATGTAGCACTTCACCACTATGTCATCAAGGTTTCCAAAGCCTATTGAACTCATAGCTCTTGAATGATCCCAGGAATCTGAATTTTAAAGCACCTCCTTGCTTGTGATTCTGATGCACACCGAAGTTTGAGCATCCCAGAACTTCATATGGGAGCCAGTAGGGAAGGGATGCGTTTTATTTCCAATTAGACTCTCACCTATCTCACCTTTCGGATTCCTAGAAAACACTACCAAACTAGCCAAACCAACACTAGTCTTGTATCATGGAATGTTTTAAATAACTACAAGATCACAGTGAATAGGATGTCACTTGCTATGGCTGTCAGCGTGAGTACTCAGAAAAGGAATTGAACATCATGACTGGGGTTATTTCTCTAGTGAGACTATAACCTTCCCGAGGGCAAGAATTATGTCTCAAGATTGTTTTACTCCAGAGTACACAGTGTCATTCCAAGGATTTAGTTTCATACCAGGTGAATGAATTTTCATGCCTGTTGAGCTTCATTTCGGAAAGGATGACAGACTGCATTCAGCAAATTCTTAACCCTGACTGCACATTAAAATCACCCACAGAGCTTTAAGGAAAAACAAAACAAAATAAGTCAACACCCATTCCTAGGCTCTACCACAGACCAATTATTCAGGATCTCTGGGGGTAGGGCCCAGCCATGGGTGTTAGATTAAAAAGAAAGTCTCTCAGATGACTAATGTGCAGCCCAGGTGAAGAAGCACTGTTCCAGTGTTTGGTGGTGAGAAAAAGACAACAGACTACAAGCGTCAATACTTACAATTTAGCCAAGTCTATTGTTAAATCTAAAGGCCACAGTAATAACTGTGTTAGAAATATGTTAGTTTCTAAGCAATCAGGAAAATTTTGACCCAAACTGAGATGGAAACTAAAGTAAAATTAAGGTGAGTCTTCCCCTGCTTCCTAGTGCCTCCTTAATTGCTCACCTTTTCGAATCGTCCAAACATGGACCTCAACCTGAGGTGGTCTCTCAGTCTCCAGTGCTATTTTTCTGGTGGTCTCTCCATCCTCCATGAACACAGACTCATACACGGGCATTGTTTCTTCTCCACAAAAGTAGCCTTTACTGTCAAAGCCTTGGCCTGGAAGTTCTTCTGGAATCAGGAGGCAGGTAGAAATTTATCACGGTTTTCCCAAAAAACAGGAGTGAATTTATGCATTTATGTATCTTACTGTTCACAACAGCATACATTTATCAAAAGTGGAAAATTAACAAGAACATTCTTACAGGGAAATCCCACCCATACTTCATTTGCTTAGTTAGACAGCCCCTGCAACAGTCACCAAATCACAAAGGAGCATAGAATCTTTAATTAGAGTCTATGTGATGTCAGAATCCACAATTCTGCAGAACAATGGCCCACAGAATGAACTGGATCCACCTACCACCATCACTAAGAACTGGAATTCCATGAAGAGGAGAAAGAATGTGCCTAGGTACAAATCCCTTAGGCATTTAAAGCAATGTAAGAATTTTCCATCCTGGGTCAGGATCATGGCCTGTCCAGCCCAGGGTTGCCAACAGAAGCTCAGGGAATGGGCTGAAAGAGGGCCTTGGTTAACTTCCCCGACATCATTTAGGTATACTTAGAAACCATTTAGGACACTAGTTTATGTGCACATACTTGCCCAAAGGATCTATCCTAATTGGCTTGACATTTCTGAATGCTCTTTGATTTGTTTGTAAGGGGAACAGTAATACCAGATCAACACCAGTGCCAAAACCTAGATGTCAGATTAGTCATATGTATGCTATGCCAAATGAACGGTTCAGAAACACAAAAAATTAGTCAAATCCCTCAACTATGGATCATTTAATATATAAACTAAACTGTTGGATTTCAGCTCCCAGGCATAAAGATACCAACCCCGTGATGCTCCCCCTTCCCTTTACCCTCGTCTCTCTT
The DNA here is from genome assembly GCA_028571685.1 of Heterohyrax brucei. Classification (NCBI taxonomy): domain Eukaryota; kingdom Metazoa; phylum Chordata; class Mammalia; order Hyracoidea; family Procaviidae; genus Heterohyrax; species Heterohyrax brucei. Next base: position 149,117,796 of record CM053166.1, read on the forward strand.
CAGCCTCCTACCAAAACAAAAATGTCTCCTGCTCGGTTATTAGTGAGTTAGAGGCTTTGCTAGCCTTATAATCAGCACCCTTTTCAGCTGTCTATATAAAGTGTATGCTCAAACCTGGAACAACAAAGGGAAGTCATGGATACTCTGGAAGTCTGAACACATGCAGAAGCTCTCTGTAAGAAGAGCTGAATTGTGGAGGGTGAAACCATTGAGTGTTGAGTGCTTTGGATCCGTGGCTTTCATTAGGGATGCTCTGCTGTAAGCCAATCAGACACATTTGGACTAAACACTGTAATGAAATCGTTAGTGCACGTCTCTTGCTGATCTGATTAGCTTTCCCACCCCATCACCATTTTGGCATTATATGGACAAAACCAGTACTCTCAGGTCAGATTACTTAATTTGTGGATTCTCCAAAAATCAAAACTTTCTTTTTGTTTTTGTCTTTCTTTTCAGCAATGTAGTGACTCAGTGGGTCAGTCTTCTTTGTGATATGTTAGGTGATGGAGGGATGTGTGCCAGTACTTTTTGACTGGGGCAGAGGGCACTGACTGTATGCAAACAACTGTACATTCAATTATCACTTCTAATTGGATTTGTTAAACTTTGCTGACTAGCTTCATGTTGGCCACAACTATAACCAGTATATGAAATCTGTGATGGCACTGGAAGTACTTGTAATATACTAAAAGTTCTCCCAGTGCCCTAAAAAGTCATCTTGCCCCACAGTGCCCTCCCACTCTAAGAGTTTAATTTACTAGCCTGAAGGGATCTACAAATAACAAAATCCAGTAGTGATTTGAGCCCAGGCTGGCACTTAAAAATATTAAGAGGAAGCAAAGTGTGTCTTTGGAACTACCTATTCAGCAACATCTTCCTCATTCCACACCCTGCACCTCAAGCTACTTTCTGATCATTCCACATTCACCTAATTTTGTTTCCTTCCAGAGAAGCATGCCATGCAGCATACTTGAAGTCATTCCTGGACATTTCTGTCTGCCATGAGAATGCTTCTGTCTTGAGCACCACTTGTTCTCTCCAGAACTAAGAAGCTGAGAAACCATTCCTCACACAGATGTCAGCTGACAAAGGAGATGTATTAGCCCAGCCTGGGATTCTTTTGTCACAGCAGCTTTTAAGACCATAAACCAAAAAGCCCAAATCAAACTCAGCCTGATGCTGTTGAGTTGATTCTAACTCATAGTGACTCTATAGGACAGGGTAGAACTGCCTCACAGGGTTTCCAAGGAGTGCCTAGCAGATTTGAACTGCAGCCATAGCACTTAACTCCTACTCTACCAGGGTTCCCTATAAACCAAAAGAAGTGTGTAATCGTGGGGATACCAGGCATGGGGTGGTATGGTGGTGGTGAGGGGTGAGTTCCACTTTACAGGAGAATCCTACACAGCCCTGTAAGTGGTCACTGATATGCAAGGCAAGCCAGTCTCTACCAGGGAAAAGGGAAGAGAGAGGTGAAATTCACATGCTTTCTTTTGGCCCCAGTTTGTTTTCAGAGTAGCCTGCATTCATTTGCTGCAGTGAAACTTCTGGCTAGATCATCAGTGAATTTTATTCATTGCTTCCCCCTTATCAACATGAATAGCTGAATTTACTTTCCTGATTTTATCTTCTTTTCCTCTTGTTCATTTACCTCTGTGTCATGTGTTATTTTCTAAGATATTCTCATTCATGATGCTCTCATTTCTCATCCCTTCATATATCACTTTAGGAGCCTTGGTGGTACAGTGGTTAAGGCACTCGACTGCTAACCAAAAGTTCAGCTTTTGAAAACACCAGCTGTTCTACTCTGCCCTATAGGGTCACTTTAAGTCAGAACCAACTTGATGGCAGTGGGTTTGGGATTTGGTCACATCTCTCAGGACTCTAGGCCAGTATCACTTCTTTAGATAAGTCTTCCCTGACCACTCTTTCAAAAGTGCTCCCCATCCTATTCTCTATCTCTTGATCCTGCTTTATTTTTCTTTACAGTGCACACCACAGCCTAAAACTACTTCACTGGTTTGTGTTCTCTCTCTTTTCTTACTAGAATATGAGGACCATAATGACAAATAGCATTTTTCTGTCTTGTTCATCTCTATCCTCAGTACCTGTAACAGTGTCTGGCACACATTTGGCACTTAATATGTATTTCCAGACTGAATGCATGACTAAGTGTATGCCCTGTGATGCTCTGTGGTTGATGAGTGCCTGGAGCAGGTGCCCTGGGCTATGTGGACAGTGACAACTGTTAGATGATCAGGACTATCAAGAATAATATAATATGCAAACACTGAGAGACAGGGAGATAGAATGGGACAGAAACTCTCTCCTTGCATGTTCCCCAAAGAAACCTTTATCTCCACTCGTTTGAGCAGATTGGAAAAGCAGCCCTTGCAGAAAAACAAGTTTAGCTAATCAGGATCTTCAATTTACTGCCAAATGGAATTCAGGGATGTGGAGTTAAAATAATAACTTTTATTATTATTCATAATTATAAAAGTAATACATGTTTCTTGTTGAAAAAATTATTAAATGGAGATACAAAGAATATAAGAATGACTGATAATTCAGTCATACAAAGATGGCCACTATTAACATTCTGCCATATACCCTTCAAGTCCTTTTTTTGTTTTGACTGAGCATATATAAACACTTGTTCTTTTAAAACACAACTAGTGCATTCATAGTGTAATATTGTTTTGTGGTTGTTTTATTCTACTTAATATACTGCAAACATCTTTCCATGCTATTAAATCTTGGTCTACAATGAACTCAGTAATTCCAGTGCTGGGAATATACCCTGCAGAATCAAGGCCATTCACACCAACTGATGCATGCATGTAAATGTTTATTGTAGCATAGCCCACAACAGCAAAAAGATGGAACCAACCCAGATGCCCAACAACAGAGGAAAGGATAGGTAAACTATGGTATATATTCTCAATGGAACACTATGCAATGATAAAGAACAATGATGACTTTAGGAAACATAACCCGGTTTGAATTGGAGGACACTATGTTGAGTGAAAGTAATCAGTGACAAAAGGACAAATATTGTATGAGACCCCTACTATAAGAACTTAAAAACAGACTCATGCATAGAAGAAAAGACTCTTTGACAGCTGCAAGGGTGGGGAGGGAGGGAAGGAGAGGTTAGGGTATAGATTAGATAGTTGATAGAAATTTGGTTGGGTGAAATCATTGACAGCACACATTAGAAAGACCAGTTTTAACTGGACTTCAACATAACATGATTACTCCTCCCATTTTAACCCAATACTGCAAGGAAGTGGAGTAGCTGGGATGGGGGGCTGGGGACCAGGCTCTCAGGGGAAATCAAGGCCAACTGGCAAAACTAGCATTTCGCTAAGAGTCTTCTGTACCCCAAATTGGTGAGTGGCATTTGGGGTCTTAAAAGCTGCTAAGCTGCCATCTGAGGTACATCAAATGGTCCCAACTCAGCAGGAATGGATGATCTCCAAGGACCAAACGACATGGGGCAAAGAGAACCCAGAAGACAGAGAGACCCATGTGAGCAGGTGACTACATCGACATGTGACTGGAAGAACCAGATGGTGCCCGGCTACCACCAGTGATAGCCATAACGGGGCTCACAAAGTTGAGTCTCACAGGCAACACGAAAATAAAAAGGGGTGCACCCTGAGATCACCACTAAAAGACTGCAATTGATGGTCTCGGGCCTCAGGGTTCCCCTGGGAGCATGGCCCTGGCCCTGACGCTGCCCCTGTCCATAAATCATACTGAAGGTCAACTCTTTGGACAGAAGTGTATTCGACTTGATGACACACAGCAACCATATCATATGTGCACTTTGTGGTTCTATGCATCTATAGGATGTCATCCAGCTGACCTCTTACTGGATGTAGGGGAGAGGGTGGAGAGGAGGGCATAGGAGATTGTTAGAGGATATGACATGTACAGAATGTAGAAGAGGAGTGTGCTGTCACTGGGCAAGAAGAGCAGTGTGAGCCACTCATTGGCAGGTATACAAATTTATATGGGATTGTGTATCCTCACTCAATCACTATATATATATATATATATATATATATATATATATATATATAAAATCTTGGTCTACAATGATTTTTAATGGCAATATAACATTCTATGAGTCGGATCCGACCCGATGGCACTTGTCTGGATAACACTCCACAGTATAAAGATATAATTTAATCATTGGAACCAATTTTTCACTATTGTAAACAGTACTACAACAAACATCCTTGTTTTTTATATATTAGTGTATGTTTCTGTATGTCTCTGATTCCTTTCTCAGTATTCCTTGCAGTGGAAATGCTGAGTCAAAGAGTATACACATCCAAGTTTCAACAAATATTAACAACTTGAATGGACAATTATTTAAAAGACAATGCCCATTATGTGTCTGTTTCCATACTGTTTTTTAGACTTTCTCTAATTTGAATCAGCTGGATCAATAAAATTCTAAGCATACTGAATAAGAATATTTGGTCTGAAGGTCTAAGATTCAAATTGGAATATTGTATAGTGGAAGGGTTTGAAACCCTGGTGGTGTGGTAATTAAGAACTATCGCTGCTAACCGCCCACCCAAAAAGAAGATTGGCAGTTCAAATCCACCAGGCATTCCTTAGAAACCCCGTGGGGCAGTTCTGCTCTGTCCAGCAGGGTCACTATGAGTCAGTTTCAATGCCACAGCAGTGGGCAGTCTGCAGGGTGGAGGGGCGGGGAATGATTTGGGTAACTATTAGTTTTGTCTGAAATTATTTTGCTGAACCACTTATATAACCATAGGTGATAGATCCCTGACAGAAAGAAAACTGTTTTGGTGGACCTACTGCTAAATGACACTAAAAGGTTTGAGGATCTAGTAAGATCACAGACTCGGAAACTACAATAGGTCACCATGGGTGGCCCCAATGTCCCTATGATCCTCAGAATGTGCTTACTTCCTATCTCTAACCCGCACATTTCCTCAGCAGTACCAATGCCCTATATCTCTACTCATATCTGACGGCCCCTGTCCTTCCTCACATTCCACTCCTTGTTTACTCTGGAAGGTGGGTGGAGCAGCATCATAGTAACGGTAAGTTTTTGTATTTGTTCTATTGACCAGAGCATCTCAAACTTTAATGGGCATTTGACTGACCTAGGGATCTTGTTAAAATGTAGATTCTAATGCAGTAGGTCTGGGTGAGGGCCCCAAAATCTGCATTTCTAATAAACTCTCAGGTGATACCCATGCCACAGATCCACAAACTACACTTTGACTAGCAACCCCATGAGCCCCCCTGGGCTTATATCAGTGTTTCTCAAACCTACTTGCTCATTACTATCACCTAGGAAACTTTTGAAATTCCAAAGCCCAGACCACACCCCAAACAATTAAATCCTAGTTTCTGTGGCTAGGACACAGTTATTTTTAGATTCACTTCAGATGATTCCCTTGTGCAGACAATTTGAGAACCGCTGCTCATAGCATTGAAGGTGCTAATAAACATACATTAAAGGAGTGTATGTCTGCCCATTAGTCATGAAGAATTGCCTAATATTAAGGAATAAATCATTTAACTCTCTGCCTACATGTAAAAAAAATATGGTTTTTCATCTGTGTTTACAAAAATGCTTTACAGGCAGACAAAAGAAATGATAAATTCATGTTCCTGGAAGTGACTGGATTACTAATTCCTACAATGTGGGAATTAGATGGTTCCCGATCATCTACTCTAACCCCCTTATTTTACAGAGAAGAAAACTGAGACTAGGAGAATTAAAATGACTTCTTCACAAATAAAAGCTGGTAGATCTGGGGCTAGAATGCTTGATTACCAATCCCATACTACATCATCTCTAATACCAGACTATATTTTTATCCAGCTCATGTTTTAAAATCATTAATTCACTTTTTTTTTTAATACATTAACATTTTATACTGGCCTAGAAAAGATGAGAGAAGTGGCCTGGGTCCTAGGCCTTGGTTTTAGCCTCAATTAGTTGTGTGACAATGGGCAAGTCATTTCACTTTCTATACCTCAATTTTCTTACCTATAAAAGAGAAATAATAATGAAATGATAGACTTTTAATGTTGGAAGGAAACTTAGAGATCAATTATTCCAAACATCTCATTGTGTAGATGAGGCTCAAAGTAGATGTGGCATATTTCCAAGGTCACACAGCAAGTTCAAAAATTGAACCAGAACCCAGTCTCCTTCCATTATACCTCACCTGTACCACATCTTGTCTCAGGAGGACAACATGCTTGATGAGTTAAACAGTGATATAAATAGTGTAAACAGTGATGATTTAAAAGTGCAACTGTTCTAACAATCACAAGGGCCTCATTTCTTTACTATCTAGAAAAGAAAGCATGTCTTTGGTACTTGGGACCACAAAGGTGAATGGTATGGTGGTGGTGTTACATAGGCATGTTGTTGTTAGGTTGGCACGGTACACACAAGCAAATCTTCAAAATATTTCTAACTATTAAGTTTCTTCCAAGCAGCTATCTTATCAGTCCTTCAAGAGAAAAGGGAATTAAGTTCATTGTTATTAAAACTATAATCATTAAAATTATATGAAAGGTTGACTAGACTTCTGATGCTCAAAGAATGTTGAAAATGAATATGTGAGGATCTCAGTCAATCAAAGGCAGGACCTCCAATCAACGCACCTTTTGACTTTTTACCTGGACACACCTTGCAGCATTTTCCTTCTATTTTCTGAGGATACTTGCAGGGGTATCGATTGGGACAGTGGATTTTCTTACACTCCTGCTTGGTGACATTACAAGTACACAGCACACACTCGACAACACCAAATGCCCGGAGGTTTGGGTGCCAGGATTCACCGTGAGAATAGGTCTTTCCGTTGGAGACACACACTGGAAGAGAACACAGGACTGGAAATTAAAGGCTAGTGAGCTGAAATGGGCCCTAGTGCTCAGAACCCAAGCCCTGAACTCAAGACAGCAAGCATCCTTTGCTCTTGTCATGGCTATGGAGATACACTGACAGAAGTGTCTGCAACCATGAAATGCTTGGGACATGTTCTACTGTCTGCAGCTATCTGACTGTACAGTGATGGCTTCTAGATGCTCACAAATGCCTGGCATACAGTAGATGGTCAATAAATGTTTTGTTTTTAAAATGGAGGCATAAATGAATACGTGAAAGAGGATTTCTATCTGTTTTGGATCTCTGACAAGAAACTTCTACAGAATGTAATGTTAACACATGCAATTTCACAAAGGATTTGTATGGCCAAAGTAGACATGCTTCCAGACAAGAAAATTTATCAGAGACATTTGCTGCCTAGTAAAGCTAGGTGCAGAAATGGCTGCTCTTTCCATAGGACTAGTTTTTCCAGATTCTGAAGCAAATCCATTCAGAAAGTCATTCTGTCAGCACCTGATATACCAACACAGTTAGGTATGGAGTTTAATGGCACTGACCTACTCTCTGGAGTGGGAAGGAAGGTACTAAGACAAGATTGAGAGGAAAAGGACCCACTTCTGGATAGCCTGTGAAAGGGCAGACTTTTAAGTCTAAAATCTTTAGGTAATTTAATTTCCTGTTTCCCATCTCATAGTGGCTGTAGAGATCCAGCTACAGAGAATCCCTGCCTGCTCCACAGACATCCTTTGGCAGTCTCACATTTGTTCAGTGGGAAGTGAAGTCATCGGCTCTATGTCTTCTGTTGGGCCTTGAAAAAAGCAAGCATCTGGGCTGCAGGCTGAGGGGCCTATGAAGGGAAGGGACCACAGGAACATCCTTCAAACAAATCAACCAAAATATATCTGGCTCCTACTGTAAAACATGAAGCTAGGCTCCGGGACGAGAATGGCACAGACTTGTGAATGAAGAAGTATAACAATGAGTTCTCACCCTTTTTGAAAGCACTGAGATGATCCGGAGATTTCAATCCATGACTGCAACTGGGTGTGTTTCTCATTATTCCCATCACCTCATCACACCCGGGGAGACCTGTCGGCATCCCAATCAACAACATCCCTGGGTGGGTTGTATCACTTAAGGCGGGTTAGAGTGGGAGAAATCACCCCACTTGGGGCGTTTCTAGGAACTGACTGATTTGGCTGCAAGACAACTGCCTCAGAAGGATGAATCACTGGGCTATTTCTTTCACATCAAATCCACTGGGTCACATTAGGAAATATGAATGGTGCTGGCTGCGTTTTCCTGTCCTTTGCAAGAGCTGCTACAGTACTGGGTACTCTAACAGGTCAATCCATGCAAAGGACTCCAAGAACCTAAATTGGTGGGGAGGTTCTCACCTTTACAAATAAGACAGACTAAAGACTTAATAACTGAACTGTGAGGCTCAGAGCTGTGGAAGGATCAAGAGACAGCAGACGACCAGAACCCACAGATCAGATGTGTTACTCCCTGTCCTGCCCTTACCTCTTTTCTCTCACTCCCTTCTAGACAATGTGAACAAATGGACACATAATCTGCTTCAAGCAAACTTAGGCTGGACTGAAATTAAAATGGTGAAGTCCTATCTCTTTTCCCCTTTAACTCTAATAAGAAACAAAGTTGGTGTATCTCAGAGGACCACATCATCAGCAAGACAGCTATGGAGAAGGATGAGACATGCTAAAGGCAGGAAAGGACTTCCAGTGTTCCAGAGCTAGGTTCCCTCTCCCCTAACAGACTGGGTGAGAGCCCACACTCTGAAGTGGAATGGGGTGAGGTCAATCCTCTGGGATGAAATACACTTTTCTCCCCATCAACCATATCTCAAGATGATTTTGAATCATCCAGCTAGGGAGTTGGGGTAAGGGCAAATGATTCCCCAGAGAATTATAATAGAAAGGTCAGAAGATAACTGCTGCATCCAAATCAATGGGGTCAAGTGAATAAACATAAACCAGCTGGGGCTTGGCTGGGGGCTTTTGCTGGAGAGAAAATCAAGGGATGAGCCTCTGCCCTGGAAATGAAGAGGCCTTGTGGAAATTATGGGATTTAGGATTTTCAAAGTCCATTTCCCCACACTTTTCTTTCTCTCTTTCTTTTTTTAAGGCTTTGTAATACTTTTGGAGCAAATGGAATCTATTGGAGGCAATTTAAGATTGGAAATCAAACTGCATCTTTACCTAACTTCTCCTCATTCCACAAATTCATATCACAATGGAACTTAAAAACAATACATTTCAAATCAAACCCAGATCAATGGTAAATATGTCCAATAGTTCCAATAACCGCTATGTTTTATTAAGAGTTTTATTTTTGAGTGTTCTTTTAAGCCTGTCAGTTTCAAAAGCAATTTTTTTTTTTATCTGTAATCTGAAATTTACATCTAACTAGTAACAGATGTGATCAACTAGTTTTGGCTTGATTAGCTTTTTTGAGATTTATAGTGGGAGCTCTTTGTAACGGATTGTTTTTCACCCATGTTATTCAATCATTTGGTTTAATAATTTATCACTTTAACCCATTCAGAGAACTGCCTCTGATTTTGTTTTTCCTTTAAAGGAAACAAAACATGTTTGTGGTTTCATAAAAAGGAACCAGCTGAGCTCTTGCTCCAAAGAGCTGGTTGACACAATGCCTAAAAAAGTAAGAAGCAGTCAATTGTTTGATTGAATTTCTCCACAACCCACCCCCACTACTAGGGAGTGGGTAGAAGCCAGGGAAGCCTGTATAAGAAGAAATGGGCCCATGGATGTATGCATGCTACAGCCAGCCAGTGGTCAGCTGACAGGCTGCACCTGAACAGTCCTCCTGGTGCTGAGCCAGGAGGTCTCTGGAGTTCTCACTGGATTACTCACTTCTAAAGACATTCTCCTCATATGTTACACATCGTCAAGGTTGTGTTTCTGTGTTGTTTCCTCACAGAAAATTGGGCCTATGTTTATTTTGAGGGGGAGTCTTGGTGGCATGGTGGTTAATCAGTTGGCTGCAAACCCAAAAGTTGGTGGTCTAACTCACCAGCTGCTCAGTAGGTGACAGTTGTGAAAGTCTGCTTCTGTAAAGATTTACAGCCTTGGAAACACTATGGCACTGTTCTATTATGTCCTATAGAGTTGCTATGAGTTGTAGTCAAATCAAATTTGAGTGTTTTCATGTATGCATTTCACCTACAGGCTCTCCAAGATTCTGAGTCTTCTCTAAGCTTCTGTGTAATGGGTTTTTTGTGTGTGGAGTTTCAGGTGGATAATAAAAATTGAACGGGCTTGTCATTCCTTTTGTGAGTGAATGCCACAATGCCTTAATGGAGTGGTCCACATACCAAAAAGCAAGGACCGTACAGGGCCAGGTCAGAAAGCCCCTTGGCCAGGATGGTAGCACACAGCCAAATTATCCAAGTTAGCTGGTTGTAAGAGGTATAATCTCCACGCGTCTATCAGTTTGTCATACTCTGGAGGCTCATGTGTTGCTATGATTCTGAAACCTATACCACTGGTATTCAAATATCAGCAGTGTCACCCATGATAGACAGGTTCTAACTGAGCTTCCAGATTAAGAAAGACTAGGAAGAAGGACCTGATGGTCTACTGAAAAGAAACAGCCCCTGAAAATCTTAGGAATGGCAGCAGAAGATTGCCTCATATAGTGTTGAAACACGAGCCCCTCAGGTTGGAAGGCACTCAAAATATGACTGGGGAAAAGCTGCATCCTCAGAACAGAGTCAACCTTAATGATGTGGATGGACTTAAGCTTTGGGGACCCTCATTTGCTGATGTGGCATGACACCGAGTGAGAAGAAACAGCTACAAACATCCATTAACATGGAATGTACACAGTATGATTCTAAGGAAAATTGAAAATTGTCAAAAGTGAAATGAAATGCACAAACATTAGTATCCGTGGCTTTACTGAGCTGAAATGGACTGGTGCTGGCCACTAGGAATCAGACAATCATATTGCCTACTATGCTGGAAAACACAACTTGAATAGGAATGGCATTACATTCATCACTAAAAAGAACATTTCAAGAGGAGAGATCAGTTCATGATAAAGGACATAATGCTTGGTAAAATAGAGGGTCAACGGAAAAAGACCCTCAATAAGAAGGATTGACACAGTGGCTGCAATAATGGGATCAAACATAGCAAAGATTGTGGGCATGACATCGCACCAGACAGTGTTTCCTTCTGTTGTACATAGGGTTACTACGAGTCAGAACCAATTCAACAGCACCCAACAACAAACAAGAAGAGGTATACTGTGGTAGTATCAGTTGTATACAGGTCAAGTTAAAGAAAAATGCACTTCTTCATTTTGAGATAAACCACTGTGGTGGTCAAGATTGTGTCAACCTGACAACTCCATGTTTGGCTGCTGTATCAAGTGGCAGGGGTGAGGCCTGTGGTGGCTCCCCTCCCCTCAGCTCTCAGCTCTTTGCCTTCCACCACCTACTTCCCATCTGCTCACACCACAGCAGCTCCTGCTCTCTTCTGCGTCAGGTTCCTGGACCTGAACTAGCAGCTGTTGGATTCACCAACCCTTACAGCCAGCGAGTGAGAGTCCTGTTCCCCGACCTGTCCATGCTGGGTTCACCAGCTTCTGCAGCTCCGTGAGTCAGCAGAGACCTCGGTCTGGCTGTCAGCTTGGAATCCACCTAACTACACAGCTGGTGAACTAGAATCTAGTCTCTGACCTGCTGACCTTAGGTTCACTAGCTCCTGTGGCCTCATGAGACTTGTGCCCGGACTTAGGACACTCAGCTTCTACAACTGTGTGAGCTATTTCCTTTGTATATAAATCTCTCCTTGTACCTATACATGTTACTGGTTTTGCTTCCCCAGAAAAGCCAGCCTGAGACAACCACTGCCACTGAGTCGATTCTGACTCATAGCAACCCTATCACTTGGAGACAGGTGAGCCCTAATGCATCTTCAAGGAAATTAATGCAATGTGCCTGTGTGGGCTTTAAAAGGCAAAACACTCAACTGTCATTTTGAAACTTCGGTGGCGGCTCTTTCCCTTCTCAGTCAGGTGGCCCAAGACCCTCTCCAGGTGAGTGTCTATGCTTAAAAGCCCTAATTGTGGTCTCAAAGCACTTAGAAAGTGCGTTCATGGAGAAACTGAAGAGATTATGTTGGCTAACTAGGTCTCTAAAGCAAACTGTCAGGATGCTCTACCCCTGTGCAGATGAAGAGTATGTTTCTGAGCTGGATTCTGAACCCAGAGGATAGGGGACTAGACAAGCAATTTATTTCACCACTAGCTCTTTCCAGTGGGGGTAGGACTATTTCTTGACACAAAGCATGCTTTGTAGCACACAGTTACTAAAAATATCTGAAAGAAAACTGAAGCTGGAGTCTTAATTAATTAAATCTAGTCACTAGCTGGAGCAGCTGAAGTTGCCTTTGTATCAAGGTAACTTGGGGAAAAGGAGCTCTGCTGATGCAGTGGCTAAGAGCTCAGCTGCTGACCCAAAAGGTCCAGGGTTCAAACCTCGGTGGGAGAAAGATGTGGCAGTCTGTTTCTGTAAAGATAGCAGCCTGGGAAATGCTATGAGGCAGTTCTCTGCTGTCCTACGGAGTGGCTATGAATCAGAATTGACTCCATAGAAGGGCAAATGATACCAAATGGAAAGGGGGAACAGGGATAAAGCTAGTGGAATAGGAATAAAACCCTAAGCAGTGTCCCCATTGCAGGGAAAAGGCTAGCCCTAGGTTTGGGCCATGGAGTCAGTCAGTATGGGACTTCTTTTCAGATGTGGGCCTCAGTAGGTGGCAAATCCCTTACCCCAACCCTAAGTTTGATATGAGAAGCAGAGAGGAGTATGAATTGGAAGACAACTTGCAGATACATTTATGATTATAATTCTGCTTCTTCCTAAGACAATGTTACTCAAAGTGTTTAGTGCACCACTTGCATCAAAAACACCTGGAGCACTTGTTGAAATGAAGACTACTGGATTCCAGTCCTACTGAATCAGACTCTTTGAGAGTATGGCCAGGAATGTATATCTTCACAATGTGACTCATGAGTATCTGGAATACACAGAGGTATAAGAACTCCTATTCCTAAGATGGACACCCTGAGTAATACTGTTAATATACTTGACTACTAACTAAAAGGTTGGAGGCTCCAGTCCACCTAGGGCTGTCTCAGAAGAAAGGCCTGGAGACCTACTTCTGAAAAATCAACCGTTGAAAACTCTTCAGAGTTCCCAAAGCCAACTCTTCAGACAAAGGTTGAAATGGACTGTAAGACACAAAATGATACTGGTGAAGAGTATATTTCTTGGCTTAAGTAGAGACGTAAGACTAAATGGGCAGCTCCTGTCTGGAGGTGAAACGAGAAGGCCAAGGGGACAGGAGCTGGTTAAATGGACACAGGAAATACAGGGTGAAGAGGAGAAGTATGTTGTCACAGTGTGGGGAGAGCAGTTACAGTCACATAATAAACTGTGTAAATTTTTGTATGAGAAATTGAATTGCAAGCTTTAACATAAAGTACAATAAAAAAAAAAGAAAACCATAAGAAAGTGAACAAGATTTGAAAACACTGATGAAGATCAAGGACCACAGCCTTCAGTATGGATTGCACCTCAACACCAAGAAAAGTCCTCACAACTGGACCAGTAAGCAACACCATCATAAATGGAGAGAGGACTGAGGTTGTCAAGGATTTTATTTGGGTCCACAATCAACACCCATGGAAGCAGCAGTCAAGAAATCAAAAGATGCATGGCACTGGGAAAAGTCTGCTGCACAGGACCTCTTTCAAATACTGAAAAGTAAAGATGGCACCTTGAAGACCAACGTGCGCCTGACCCAAGCCATGATATTTTCAGTCACATAACATGCATGCAAAAGCTGGACAATGAACAAAGAAGACAAAAAAAGAATTGATGCCTTTGAATTGTGGTGTTGGAGAAGAATGTTGAACGTACCATGGACTGCCAAAAGAACAAACATCTATTCGGGAAGAAGTACAACCAGAGTGCTCCTTGGAAGCAAAGATGGCAAGACTGAATCTTACATACTTTGGACACTTTGTCAGGAAGGATCAGCCCCTGGATAAGGACATCATGCTTGGTAGAGTGGAGGGTGAGCGAAAAAGAGGAAGACCTTGACACGATGTATTGACACAGTGGCTGCAACAAAGGGCTTAAGCATAAAAACGATTGTAGATATGGTACAAGACCAGGCAGTGTTTCGTTCTGCTGTTCGTAGGGTCGCTATGAATCAGAATTGACTCAATGGCACCTAACAACAACAACAAGAAGCACACTTGTATTCTGAAGTACATGGGGTTGCCGTGAGTTGGAATCAACTCATAACTTGTTGTTTTTTCGATTCCTAAGTCATGGATAAGAGCTTCAGAAGTGTTTGACAGTATGTACCTTTGAAAGTTAGATGCACTACTGGAAAGGAGACAAGTTCTCATTCTGTTAAGGACCCAAAAAACTTTCCCAACTCCCAGGGGAGACAGTGAAAATGCTGGAAGTTATTTCATAAGAATGAATGGGCTGCCAGTGTACCACACAAAATAGACATTATGTTAGATGCTGTCCTGCTTTTTGTCCTGAATAAAGACCACATATACCTGATATGTAAACAATGATGTATTTGGGAGTGCCTTAGGAGGAAATCCTGGTGGCATAATGGTTAAATGCTACGTTTGCCAACCAAAAGGCTGGAAGTTCAAATCCACCAGGCACTCCTTGGAAATTCTATGGGGAAGTTCTACTCTGACCTATAGGGTTGCTATGAGTCAGAACAGACTTGATGGCAGTGTTTTTTTTGGTAGAAGTTGCTATGAGTCAGAATCAGCTCGCAGACAATGGGTTTGATCTTTGTTTAATAGGCACTTGCATCCTTCAAGGAAACCCTGGTGGCATAGTGGTTAAGTGCTACATCTGCTAACCAAAAGGTCAGCAGTTCAAATCCACCAGGCACACCTTGGAAACTCTATGGGGCAGTTCTACTCTGACCTCTAGGGTCGCTATAAGTCGGACCCGACTCAATGGTAGTAGGTTTGTATACCTGAATGGTGCGGGCTCAACATGCAAATATGTGACACACATGGGAAAAAAGGTCCTTTCCCAGCTTCAGCCTCTCAGGCTGCTGAAATACCAACATGGGTGCCTCTTACCTTGTCCATGCTTATGTTTGTTATTGATAACAATTTGCACGATGGTCCCTGATGCTTGCTGAGAATCCGTAAGTGCTCCCCTGTGACTTCTGGACCCAGGAAAGCGGGGAAGACTTCCTGCCGGTCTGCTTGGTGGAGGATCATAGTGAGAGCGGTGGTAAGAGTGTCTCTGTAAAATGACAAGGACAGATTCAGTATAAAAAATCTAACAATGAGAAGGCAGAGATGGAGTTACATACATTAGAAGCCATTCAATTATTTTTATTAGTTTTTAGGGACGAGTTCTGATCACAACTGCCCGTTCACCAGTGCCAGTAGAAACAGGAATGTGATAATGTCGAAAGGAGCTCTAGCCACATGCTGAGACTGTTCTCTCTTCTTGTAAAAGACTGGACAAGGTTCACAGACAAATTCCTGAGGGGGAAAACAACCAAACAGGGTAAAGTGTCATTCCTGCACCAAAGAACCTCACTTTTGAGTTTAGGAGGTAACACAGCAGCCTGCAACACAAGGCAGAATGTGACCAAGGTCACAGGAGTAGAAAGGGCTCAGCAAATTCAAAGGAGAAAAAGAGGTTATAGTCAGGGAGGGTCTATGACTTGGACCACTGAGGGTGGGTAGAATTTTTACAGCCAGAGTTAGTGGGGAATAGTCCAGGCAAATGTTTTCCAAGGTGAAAAAGTATAGCAGAGAATACAAAGCCCATAAAAGGGAGCAACTGAAGTATAACATTCCAAAAGTAGATTGGAACTAGATTATGGAAGACTCTAAATGACATGCTAAGTGCTGAAATCTATTTGGTAGGCAGTAGAGGTGGGGACATGGAATCCTTTTACAGTATTTTCTTTTTTTTTTTTTAAGTAGGGACATGACTTAATCAGAACTGTGTTTTAAAGCACTGAATCTCCAATGATGTGTAGGGTGAACTGGATTGTAGGAGAAGAACAGAATCAAGTACAGTTTAGATAAGATGTACTGAGACTCTAAATGCAGGCAATAGTGTGAGATTGTACAGCAGGGCACAGATGCTCTAGACAATTTAAAAAGAATTGAAGTATAGGACTATACGAGAAGGTAAGCTCAACAGAGTTAAGTACTTTGTTTTGTCTAAAGTGAAACCCACAAAGTCTAGTGTACAGGAATTGCTTGTTCAAATTTGCTGAAGGAATAGGTGAACGAAAGCCATGGTCCTGAACAAAAATATAGAGCCTTGTAGTACATACAGTCATGACTCTTTTAGCAAGGATTCAAGGCCCATGATGAGTCCACTATTTTGCTACCCACCCCTCTCCCAGGAGCAGAAGTAGGTTTGGAGTAGAGGAGGATTCATGAATGAAGAATGAAACTTCAAGGCTTAAAGCCAAGTAGCATCAGTTGTGTTCCAGAGGCAATGGTTTGGAGTGAAGGAGGAGGGGTTCATAAAAAGTTTTCCCAGATAATTAAAAAGTAAGACCCTTATATTCTGATAAAAATAGCAGAGAACCTTGAGATGGTAGTTATGGGGTCTACTCACCCCATCATCCCATAAAACATTTATTAAAGTTATTTGCTATAGACACATATGTTGCAAATTTAGCTTTGGGAGTGGTTACTGCCCTTCTTAGTGTATGGGCATTGGTGGAAGAAGGGGAAAGAGAACAGGAGCTGAGGTAAGAGAATCTTTTGTAGTCTTTTGAAAAATAACAATTTTCCCTACATCTAGGAAGAGTCTAGCTATAACAATTTAAACAAATAAGAACTTGTATCAATTTATTATGCACACAAACCAGATTCTCAATACAAATCTTTTTCATTCCCACAATGGCTTATATATCATTTTCTGTCCTAATCACTCACATTCCAGAAAGGCCATTATAAATTGTTCTGTTCTTTCAGGAGTTTGTACAGGGTTTTGCTAAAGGAACATTGGCACACAGAGAGGACAGTTTGGTTGGTGGGTATTCTACTGATGCTAAAAGGAAGGAGTTCTACAGGGACAAAATTAGAGAGGAAATGCTGACCCAGGGTAAGCCACAATACAAAAAGTTTTCTGGTTCATGATAGTGAGCACAAAATAAAAAACTAACTGTTGGTACCAGGGACTCAGATCCTGGACACAGGATAAAACAGAAATCAAACCCACTGCTATTAAGTAGATTCTAACTTATGGGGACCATATAGGTCAGAGTATAACTGCCCCATAGAGTTTCCAAGGCTGCCAAGTTTTTATGCAGGCAGATTGTCACACTTTTCTCTCCTACAGAGCAGTAGGTGTTTTTGAACAGCTAACCTTCTGGTTAGCAGCTGAGTGCTTTAACCAGTGCGCCACCAGGGCTCCACAGATATATGTATGCCATGGATAGCAAAATTATTTAAGAAAAAAAATCATATGAATTTTGATCAGAGGTCCTCTAATGGGCCAGTCAATCCTCCAGAACTTTGTATTAAGTTTTTGTTTTACAGATAGAGAAACTGAAGCCAGAGAGAGGAAGGGATTTATCCAGGATCACAAAGAAGGTTGAGTTTTTAGAACTGGCAGGTAGGAGTGAGGGAAAGGGGAGAAGAGGAGGTTTTGGTGAGAAGAGAAAATGGAAGAATTAATATTTGGTAAAACTCAGTGGTCCACAAACATTTTGGCTAAGGGCTCATCAAAGAGAAGTTCTTTCAGATATAGTTGGTCACAGTGTTCACAGTGGTTTTCAACTTCGACCACACATTGGAATTACCTGAGGAGAGTTACTGACGCTTAAGTTCCACCTCTAGGGATTCCGATGTAATTGGTCTGGAGTGAGGCTTGGACATCAGAGTTTTTATATATTCCCTGTCATGGACTAAACTGTATCCCCCCCGAAATTTATGTAGCCATGTCACTACATAATTCCCATGATTCCCAATATTTTATGATTTTCCTCCATTTTGTGATTTTCTGTTTTAGTCAGCTACGGCTGCTCTAACAGAAATACCACAGAGTGGATGGCTTTAACAAAGGAAGGGTTATTCTTACCCAGTCCGGTAGGCTACAAGTCCAGATTCAGGATGCCCGCTCCAGGGGAGGGTTTTCGCCCTTGTTGGCTCCGGAGAAAAGTCTGGTATTGCATCAGTCTTTGTCCAGGGAGCATCTTGGCGCAGGACCTTCAGGTCTGAAGGATGCACTCTTCTCCCGGTGCTGCTTTCTTGATGGTACGAGGTTCCCAATTCTCTGCTTGCTTCTCTTTCCTTTTATCTCTTGCAGGATGAAAGGATTAAGGGTGGGGCAAGCCATACTCCAGGGAAACTCCCTTTACAGTGGAGCAGGGAGGTGATCTTATAAAGGATTTACAGTCCCACCCTAATCCTTTAACATACAGCATAGGAAAACCACAAAATGCAGGACAGTCACAAGATACCGGGAATCATGGCCCAGCCACGTGGCTACACACATTTTTGGGGGATACAATTCAATCCATGACATTTTCCTATGCTCTTTGTTACAGGATTAGAGTGGGACTGCCAATCCCTTCATAAGACTGTTGGGAGGATGAGACATGTATGGAGCAGAGAGGAATAGTGTGCTGTCACTGGACAGGGAGAGCAGTGGGAGCTGCATAGAGGTGGGCATGTAAATTTATATGGGAATGTACATTTTCACTCAGTCATAATAAAAAAAAGAAAAAAGATTACCTCCTTGCTCCACTGGAAATGGAGTTTCCCTGGAGCATGGCTTGCATCACCCTTTATCCTTCTATCTTACCAGTGATAAAAGAAAAGAGAAGCAAGCAGAGAGTTGGGAGCCTCACACCGTCAAGAAAGCAATACCGGGAGAAAAGCATGTCCTACAGACCTGAGATTCCTGCATCAAGATGCTCCCTGAACAAAGACTGCTGCAACACAAGGACTTTCCTCCAGAGTTGACATGGGGGTAAGCCTTCCCCTGGAGCAGACATCCTGAATTCAGACTTGTAGCCTACCGGACTGTGTAAGAATAAACTTTTCCTTTGTTAAAGCTATCCACTTTGTGGTATTTCTCTTAGAGCAGCACTCGATGACTAAAACACTCCCCAGCCCAAACACCCATGACTATCATTGATTACAACTCATGATGACCCCATAAGATTTCCCAGGCTGTAAATCTCTATGGAAGCAGGCGTCAAATCTTTTTCCCATGGAGCTGTTGGTGATTCAAACTGCCAACCTTTTGGTTAGCAGTCAGTCACTTTAACCACTGATCTACCAGGATGCCCTATATAATCCCCAGATGATTCTGATTTGCAGCCAACGCTCAGAATCACTGACACAAAGGAGCTTCTGTTGGCAGGGGCCAGGGCTGTGGTGGTGCATGATTTTTCTTTAAGATGAATGGCTCTTTCAGACCGACAGTTCTATACACCTGAAAGAGGCTGACCAGAGGCCATTCTGATTTTGTAACTTACAGCAAAGTAGAAAAAGGCCTCAAGACCTTGGAACTATAAGCAGAATTAGAACCTATTTTAAAATACAGCAATAAATAGGCTGCTTGACAGAGCAGGTCAAAATTAGGTAGAACTGACCATATAACTGTGCTTTATTTTGCTCAGTGTTTTGGTGTTATTTGATTTAGTTCCTTGAAGAACTGAAAAATATTTCAAGCTTTTGAGGTGGCTCTTTAATAGCTCTTTTCTGCAGTTGAAAAATCCTCACATTTAGAGATTTCCCAGAAATTTTTATCTTGTTTGTTCTAAGGCCTAAAATACAGTGCTTTACTGGTGGAGACAACAGAACATCAAAGTCCAGAAAGGGCCTTGGAGGATGTTGCTAGTGAGGTAAATTGATTGAAGGGCATTCAAGATTGCTCTGCATTATTTCTTACAAATGCAAGTGGATCTACAATTTTCTCAATTACAACTATCTACATTTAATTAAAAACGTCACTTACAAAATACCAAACATTCCAAGTCATTATTAAGCTGGAACTATTCCTGTCTAAAGACACCACACCAGTTTCCTGCCCCAACCCCTGCTCTGACACTGTGAAGGAAATAAGTATTTTTATACGTTTCATGCATTTTCTATCCCAAACTCTTTCACTTTTCTACTGGGAATTCTCTGTGGAATCTATTGAGGGCCAAATTAGAGTCTGGGTATTATCCTTAATGAGATTATGCTTGCTTTCATGTTTTGACTTTCCCCCATGCCTATCTATTCTCCTTCCCCTCCCCCCACAAACACCTTCATATATACAGAGACACACACACACATCCCTCCAATGGCAATAGGACCAGATCATATGAAACTGTGATCTGGCAATCAAACCAAACCTGTTTCAGATGTTCACAAAGGAGTCATATTTGAATCACGAGTCCTCTTTCCTATGCAGTTTGTAAAACTCAGTAAGCTGATGGTTTTCAGCCTACTTGGTGGAATAAACCAGTCAGCTGTGTTTCTGTTGAACTGAGGTTTTTTGATACTTAAGGTAAATGCAAACAGTATACTGAGGCTATAGGAAAATGTGGTGTTAGGACTGGCTTTTTTCTTCCATGCAGGAAGTTGGGCCTGCAAAAGATATTCAAAGCGATTCCCCTGCCTTCTAGTTTCAGGCTGGTCAAGCGCAAACACCAAGTCTGAAAAATTTCTCTCTGATTTGGGACAGATTCTTTGTGCATTAAAATTAATAGGCCCTCCCACCACCTGCAACATACACACCACTTTTCACTCAATCTTCCACACCCATCCATCTAACACATATTTATTGGGTGCCTACTATGTGCTAGGTACATATTTTTCCATACTACAGATGCTATTTATTATTCAAATCATATCTCATAATATCTAACCCTTTTAGAACAAAGGAAAATATTTATTTATAACAAAGTGGAACCATCTGGCCATTCTGGTCTACCAGGACCAAAAGCTGGTTTCTAAAGATAGGTCCTGAATGCCTTTGAAAATCAATAACTATTTCAAGGCACTGGATTCTGTTCCTGACCTATTTTGCTAAGGGAAATACTGGATTAAGTCTAGCCCTATCACAAGCAGTTTAAGAACAACAATGAGGCTGCAAGACAAGGACTCAAAATGGGGGGCAGCATAATGCAAAGTCAAGGAGAAAGGCTAATTAATAATGCTGCCAGAAAGACCTGTGAGAGGGCCACAGTGCTCAGTGTTGGGGTCTGTTGGCAAGCACAGAAGACAGCTTACGATGACTGAGCCCTAAAATTTGATTCAGAACAATATCTGGTTGACAGCCACTAATGTAAACACTCAACTTTTACCACAATTTTAAAAAAGCAGGGCTGAGAAAAAGAGGAAACTCACAACACAAAAAATTCAGACTGACATTATCTCCTGGCAGGATCTGGAAGGACTATCACTTTACTATAAAGCAGCTGGAAACCCTGTTGGCGTGGTAGGTTAACTGCTATATCTACTAACCAAAAGTTTGGCAGTGTGAATCTGCCAGGTGCTCCCTGTAAACTCTATGGAGCAGTTCTATACTGACCTCTAGGGTTACTATGAGTTGGACCTGACTAGATGGCAGTGGGTTTAGTTTTGGTTTGAGGTATAAAGCAGCTAGAGCTAGAAGGAGAAAATCTTTCCTCAGAGTGTCTATATGGGGCGGAAAGCTGGGAGGCCCAGCCTCTCTTGCAAGGTTGCTGCTTTTTTGAGATGTCCAGAATACTGTTCTCTACTGTCCCCACAGTCATTTCAGAAACAACCATGGCCAGAAAGCAATACTGTTAGCAAATAAAACAAATATAAATCATTCCATCTCACTGCTGAGGCTTTAGGTTGGGTGATGGCAAGCTACAGACCTGCAAGCCAGAAGTGGCACATGTTCTGACCTGAAGCATAGCCTAATCAACACCATGATGTTTG
The DNA here is from genome assembly GCA_028571685.1 of Heterohyrax brucei. Taxonomy (NCBI): domain Eukaryota; kingdom Metazoa; phylum Chordata; class Mammalia; order Hyracoidea; family Procaviidae; genus Heterohyrax; species Heterohyrax brucei. The sequence goes on from CM053166.1 coordinate 149,139,679, forward strand.
GATTGGTCACTCTATTACATCCCTTTCATCACCTTCTTCACACTCTCATTACTCTTGAGCCTGCCCTGAAATTCCCTAAACTTCTGACTTACAGCCTATGCTTGTTGTGAACTAGTTCCTAAGGTTTTAGAAAACTATTTAAATGGTACTTATTAAAAATGCAATTAATGCTTATTGAAAAAATATCATATAATACAGAAGCAGAATAGTACAAGACTATCTTACTACCATCCAATTCTAATCCTCAGCTTTCCACTGCTATAATTTTGGTATGTGACCTTTCAGAACATTTTATATGCATTCATACACACACACACACACACACACACACGCAGTTTTTACATGAGGAAATGATAGTATAAATTTTATGTTTCACCTTGTTTTGCTTACATGATACATATTGATGACCAATCCATTTTACAACATTTAGATGTACAACTTTTTTTTCTTGGAAATCCTGGTGGTGTAGTGCTTAAATGCTATGATTGTTAATCAAAAGGTTGGCAATACAAATCCATGCATTCCTTGAAAACTCTACAGGGCAGTTCTACTCTGTCCTATTGCATCGCTATGAGTCAGTATCAACTCCACTGCAGTGGGTATGCTTTGGTTTGGGTATTATTTTTTATTATTGTGATTAAGTGAAAGTATACAATCCAAATTAATTTTGCACATCCACCTATCTGCAGTTCCTTCTGCTCTCCTTGCTCAGTGACAGCACACTCCTCCTTTTTATTCTATATTTGCCATACTCTCTTAGCAAGCTCCTGTCCTCTCTTCTCCACCCTCTTCTCTCCCATCTAGAAAGAAACCAGTAGGACAGCATCCTATAAAATGCATAGAACCATAAAGTACACATACCATATGGTCATATTGTGTCCCCAAGTCCTGTCCATTTTTGTCCAAAGAGTTGACTTCAGTAGTCTTTTCTGGTCAGGGGCAGCAGAAGGTCCAGGGGCCATGCTCCCAGGGGATACCCAAGGCCATCAGACCATCAATTATCCATCAATTGTTGGTCTTGTAGTAGAGTTCTTGAGCTTTACTTCTCTTATTCTTGTGTTGCCACAGGGACTCAACATTGTGTGCCTGGTTTGGGTATTATTTTTAACAACTGCAAAGTATTGCATAGATTCAGTTTATTTAATCAAATCCATACTGACAGACATTTAGGTTGTTTCTGTTTGTTCTGCTCTTATGAACAATGCTCTCATGGGCTCTTCCATATAATTTTATGTAAAAGCAGGTAATGAAAACCCTTTTAGTTGCAACACACACTTCTGTATAGTTTGTACACTTTTATGAGTCCTTCATATGTGGTAAACACTTTGAACTTGAACATCTCCTTTTTATATTTTAAGAAGTATGAAATGTTAAAACTCTGTTAAAAGATATTTTTTTCTATACCTTTATAGGGAAACTCTGGTGGCATACTGGTTAAGTGCCACAGCTGCTAACCAAAAGGCTGGCAGTTTGAATCCACCAAGTGCTCACTGGAAAACGTATATTGCATTTCTACTCTGTCCTAGGGTCGTTCTGAGTTGGATTGACTCAATAGCAGTGGGTTATAATTTTATGGGAGGACCCCATTTTGTTAATCACTTCAAAATACAAAGGAATGAAAAACACTATTTTTATATGTCTTAGTTATCTAGTACTGCTAAAATGGAAATACCACAAGTCAATTACTTTATCAAAGTGAAATTTATTTTCTCACAGAAAAGTAGGCTGAAAGCCTAAATTTAAGGTGTCAGAGGTGGAGCCAAGATGACGGTGTATCCAGGCACTTTCTGTGACCCCTTTAACAACAAAGACCCAAAGAACAAATGAACTGATTGCATATGACATCCTAGGAACCCTGAGCATCAAAGGAAAATTGAGAAATCAGATTGAGTGATAGGGAAGGGAGTGTAGGTCCAGAAGTACCTAGAACTAGCCAGACCTGACCCACCAGGAATCAATTGCAGCCAGCGTGGGGAGTAGAGTGCTGGAGATTGGAGGGCATTGTATTCAGTGGCGAAAAAGCAACACAGAGTGTAGCTGAGCTTCCAAAACTAGTGGAAAGTGGCACATGACCCTCAACATCTACCTACCAAGCAAGGGTCTAAATCTCTCCATTGGAATAAACCCCTCTTCTTTTGCCCAGTGCATCCCACCCCCTCTGTACTGCCTCTAGCTCCAGAATCTGAGGCCATTAGTAAGACACAAGTAAGACTCTTTAAGGCTGCACTGAGCCATTCTCCTAGACTTGTAAAGGAAAGAAAACAATTTAACAAGCTGGGGAAAGGGGTAAGAAAGATCAGTCAACTCCCTGAGCTATAAATTCAGGGTGGAAACATTCCTTTGCCTAGAATCAGACGCAAGGGGACACACCATCCTCACAGACACTCAGGGATGGCTTCTAGCTCTCTGCATTTCTCAGAGCTTGCAGCCAGATACCTGTGCCTACACAAATCACCCCTGCCCATCTAGGACAGCAGGAAAGAGCCTGCACCACACACTTGGTGACTGACTACCTGGAGACTTGAGCTGAATTCATACAAGAAAAGTAAACCAAATCCTGGGCTCACATGGCTAATAACAGCTCTAGCCACCTTGTGACAAGATGTTACAGTTTCAAAGTCACCAATAACCAAACTAGCATGCATGACCAGCCTATTTGGACATTTCAAAACAAAGTGAAATGAAGAAGCTAGAACACAGTAAGCAAACGTAAAACAAATAAATTCAGCAAATTACTGATGGCTCAGAGACAACAGTCCATATCAAATCTTTTCAAGAGGCAGACCGTGATGGCTTCACAAAGCTCCCAAAATAAAAAAAATCAATAAATTTTCCAGAGGAAAAGAACTTCCTGGAATTATCAGAGGTAGAATACAAAAGATTAATATTTAGAACTCTTCAATAGATGAGGAAGGAGATGATGCAAAATACAGCAGAGCATAATGACAAATTAAACAGGCTGTAAGAAAGCATACAGAGGCAGGAATTAGAAACTCAGAAAATTAATAAAATTACAGAATTAGACAACTCAATAGAAAGCCAAGGGAGCAAAACCTGAAGCAATGGAAGGCCAATTTAGTGAGACTGAAGATAAAGCAGGTGACACTAACATATTTAAGAAGAAAATCAGGTAAAAGAAAGAAAAAGAATTTTAAAAAATTAAGAATTTTGTGTTGCAATATCAAGAGAAACAATCTACAAGTGACTGGAGTACCAGAAGAAGGAAAAATAACACAAAATACAGAGAACACTGTTAAAGATTTATTGACAGAAAACTTCCTTGATATCATGAAAACTGAGAATATATCTATTCGGGATTCTCATTGAACTCCACACAAGGTAGATTCCAAAAGAAGGAAACCAAGGCACATTATAATCAAACTTACCAAAACTAAAGGTAAAAAAAAAAGACACCTAGTGATAAATGGCACTTGGCTTTGGCTAGTGATAAATGAAGAATAATCTATAAAGATGAATCAATAAGATAAAGTTCAGACTACTCAGCAAAAACTATGTAGGAAAGAAGGCAACAGGATGACATATATAAAGCATTGAAGGAAAATAATTGCCAGCTAAGATTTATATATATAACAAAACTGTACCTCAAATATGATGGTAAAATAAGGACATTTCCAGATAAACAAACTTTAGGGAATTTGTAAAAACCAAACAAAATTACAAGAAATACTAAAGAGAGACCTTTGGTTGCAAAATCAACAGCATCAGGTAACAACTCAAGAGTAGAACACAGAACAGAGGAAAACAGGGGTAAATATTAAGGTAACCACAAAGGAAATTATCATTATGCATCAAAATAAAAACCAAGAACAGCATGAAGTGTCAGCCAATACTGAACTACCAACACTGAAAAAGATAAAAAGAAAACACATAAAGATAAAAGGCTTAGCAAAGAAACTTAAGTTGGACAAGGGACTTGTCTACAATGCACAGAAAAGACAGCAAAATAACATCACTAAACTCACACCTATCAATAATCACACTGAATATAAATGGATTCAATGCACCAATAAAGAGGCAGAAAGTAGCAGACTGGATTAAAAAACATTACACATCTATATGCTGCCTACAGTAGACATATTCTAGACTTAAAGATACAAAAAACCTAAAACTCAAAGGATGAAAAATATACATATCAAGTTAACAATATTCAAAAAAGAGCAGGAGCAGCAATATTAATCTGTGATAAAATAGACTTTAAACTAGAATCCAAACCTGTTGGCATAGTGGTTAAGTGCTATGGCTGCTAACCAGAAGGTCAGCAGTTAAAATCCACCAGGTGTTCCTTGGAAACTCTATGGGGCAGTTCTACTTTGTCTACAGCATTGCTATGAATCTGAATCAACTTGGTGGGAGTGGGTTTAGCGGGAAAGTAAAATCTACCACATTGGATAAGCAACTACACTATATTATGATTAAAGGTCAATAGCCCAGGAGGATATAACCACCACAGTAAACATCTATGTACCCAAAGACAGGGCTCCAGAATACATAAAACAAACTCTAACTGCACTGAAAACACAGACAGCTCCACAATAATAGTAGGAGACTTCAACACATCACTTTCAGTGAGGGACAGCACATTCAGAGAAAAGCTCAATAAAGACACTGAATATCTAAACGTCACAATCAACCAATTTGACCTTACATACATATACAGAACATTCTGCCCAACAGCAGCAAAGTATACTTTCTTTTCCAATGCACATGGAACATTCTCCAGAACTGACCATGTATTAGGTCATAAAGCAATTCTTAACAAAACTGAAAGCATCAAAATATTACAAACTATGTTTTCAGACCATAAGAACATAAAGCCATAAAAGTAGAAACTAATAACAGAAAAAGGAAGGAAAAAAATCAAACACATGGAAACTGAAAAACGCCTTGCTCAAAAGTGACTGAGATAGAGAAGAAATCAAGGAAGAAATAAAGAAATTCACACAATCAAAATACATCCTACCAGATTCTCTGGGGCACAGCAAAACCAGTGCTCAAAGGTCAATTTATCTCTATAAATACACACATCCAAAAAAGAATAAACAGGGAGTGGAGTCAATATGGTGGACTAGACATACATCTCCTTAATTCCCTCTGAAAACTAAGGACTGGATTGATAATTAAACAGAGCTTTCTGGACACCCAGTGAGCCCTAGGACACAGCATAGGGTAGTCAGTCTGGACTACAGGCCACTGAATGGGAAAATTCACTCTGGTTGAATTGGCCAGCTCCTGCATACTGAAGGTAACTGGTGTTTTTAATTTTTATTTTTTCTTTTCGTTGGCTGGCAGGTGGGGGATGGGCTCAACAAGCAGCTGTGCAGACCCACATGCTAAAGTGATCAGTCAGTGGAATAGCCACATTTGAGAGCCCAGCTCTGGACTCAGAGCACCACAGCCCCTCCACCCTCTCTTTTCAGACCTCTGCCATAGATTCTTTTGTTTTGTGGGGGCAGGACAACTTGACCAAGATGCCATCTTGTTCGAGTGGGACGTGGAGTTAGTCAACCGGAGGCCTCAGCAGGGGCTAATTCCCAGGCTGGGAGGCAGTCCCCCAAGGAGCACTTTTCCAGCAGAAAAGCTGTGTTTAGCACAGTGTAGCCTTAGAAGTGGAGCCCAACAAGGGAGATCAGCAGGACAGTAGCCTGTCCCTTGAACTACATCACAGCATCTGGGGACAGCTGAAGAGGTGCCTCCATCGTCAGCCAGAAGGAGGGGCTTGCCACATCTGCCAGCCTGACTGATATAGGAAGGAGTCAGATAGCTTTTACCTTTTAAAATAAGACTACCTAGAGAAATAACTGCAGTGCAGCCCAACGGCATCTCTTCCAGCCTTTACTGACCCACATCATAGGGTCAGCTGACAGCCCTCCAGTGACTCCATAAGTAGGTCCATGTCTTTGCCAGCCAGGAGGTGGAGCCTGATACCCCAGAGATTCCACTGGGCCCAGTCACTGGAGTACACAGAGGTGGCTGGTGATCAACTTCCTTCTGAGAACTATGCCTCAGCTCCTGTTAAGGCAACAAGATCAGAGAAACTAAGCAGCCTCTAGATGTCCCATAAGCAACAAACCCTAATGAAGCATCTAAAAAAACATTCAACCATGGCTCCAGAAAATTCCCAAAATAATGAATCAAAGGACCTCCCAGACAAAGAAGCATTTCTGAAACTGTCAGAGGTCAAGTACAAAAGAATTATATATATAATCCTCCTAGACATTATAGAAAAAAGAATAAACAATCCAATGCAAGAATTAACCCTACAACTCAAAGAAGCAGAGAGAGAATCAAAAGAACACCTTGGGCACCACAAGAATGAAACTAACAAAAATTAAAACAGAACTAAATGAATTAGAAGAATAGAAAAATGACTGAAAGAGTTAACAAGACCAAAAGCTGGTTCTCTGAAAATATCAACAAAATTGATAAACCATTGGCCAAACTGACAAAAGAAAAACAGGAGCGGAAGCAAATAACATAAATAAGAAATGAGATAGGTGACATCACAACTGACCCAACAGAAAATTTAAAAAAATCATAACAGAAATTATGAAAAATTATACTGTAATACATTTGAAAGCCTAGACGCAAAGGTCAAATTTCTAGAAACACATTATGTTCCTAAAACAACACAAACAGAGGTAGAACAACTAAATAAACCTATCATGAAACAAGAGATTGATAAGGTAATTTAAAAACTCCCAACTCAAAAAAGCCCCAGCCCTGACAGCTTCACCGGAGAATTCTATCAAACTTTTAGAGAGCAGTTAATACCACTATTACTAAAGGTGTTTCAGAGTATAGAAAAGAATGGAATATTTCCAAATTCATTCTATGAAGCCAGCATAACTCTGATACCAAAACCAGGTAAAGACACAACTAAAAAGGAAAACTACAGACTAATATCTTTCATTAGTTTTAGATGCAAAAATCCTCAACACAGTTTGAGCCAATAGAATTCAACAATATACAAAAAAAAATAATTCACCATAAGAATTTGAGATTAATACCAGGGATGGTTCAATATTAGAAAAACAAGCAAGCAAGCACATAAATAAAACAAAAGAACCACACGATTTTATCAATTGGTGCAGAAAAGGCATTTGACAACGTCAAACATCTATCCATGTGAAAAACTTTCAGCACATAGGAATAGAAGGAAAATTCCTCAACATAATAAAGGACATTTATATGAAGTCAACAGACAACATCATCCTAAATGGAGTCTGAAAGCATTCCTTCTGAGAAGAGAAACCAGACAAGGATGCTCTTTGTTACCACTTTTATTCAACATTGTTCTGGAGGTCCTAGCCTGAGCAATCAGGCAAGAAAAAAGAAATAAAATGGCATCACAGGTGGTATGGAAGATGTAAAAATATTTCTATTTGCATATGATATGATATAATTATACACAGAAAACCCTAAAGAATCCACAAAAAAAAAATTACTGGAACTAACACAATAGCTCAATGGAGTATCAGGATACAAGATAAACATACAAAAATCAGTTAGATTCCTTTACACCATCAAAGAGAACATCAGAGAGGAAATCACCTAATCAATACCATTTAAACAGCCCCCAAGAAGATAAAATTCTTAAGGACTAAATATAACCAGGGATGTAAAAGACCTATACAAAGAAATTTATAGGACACTACTGTAAGAAAATAAGAGAGACCTATATAAGTGGAAAAACCTATTTTGCTCATGGATGCGAAGACTCAGTATCATGAAAATGTCTATTATACCCAAAGCTATCTATAGATACAATGCAATCCCTATACAAATTCCAGTGGCATTTTTTTTTTTTTTAATGAGATGGAGAAACAGATCACCAACTTCAAATGGAAAGGGAAAAACCTCTGGATAAGTAAAGCATTACTGAAGAAGAACAAACTAGGAGGCCTCACACTACCTAGCTTTAGAACCTATTACATTGCCATGGTAGTTAAAACATCCTGGTACAGGTAAAAAAACAGATACACAGAACAATGGAACAGAATTGAGAAACCAGATATAACATTATCCACCTATGAGCAGCTAATATATGACAAAGTTCCAAGTCCGTAAATTGGGAAAAAGACAGTCTCTTTAATAAACGGTATCGATAAAACTGGATATCCATCTGCAAAAAAGTGAAACAAGACCCATATCTCATACTATGCACAAAAACTAACTCACAATGGATTGAAGACCTTAATATCAAATCTGAAACAATAAAGATCATGGAAGAAAAATAGGGACAGTGCTGGGAGCCCTAATACACAGGCTAAGCAGAATACAAAGCATTACTAGCAATGCACAAACACCAGAAGAGAAAACAGGTAACTGGGAATGCCTCAAAGATCAAACATTTATGCCCATCCAATGACTTCACCAAAAAAGTAAAAAGACAGTCTACAGACTGGGAAAAAAAAATTGACTATGACAAATCTGATCAGTGTCTAACCACCATAATTTATGAGATAATACAAAACCTCCACACACACACACACACACACAAAGACAAATAACCAAATTAAAAATGAGCGAAGGATATAAACAGGCACTTAACCAAAGAAGACCCTCAGGTGGCTAACAGATACATGAGGAAATGCTCATGATCATTAGCCATTAGTGAAATCCAAATCCCTATTGCAACGAGATACCATCTCACTCCAACAAGACTGGCAATGATCCAAAAAATACAAAATAATCAATGTTGGAGATGCTATGGAGAGACTGGAACACTTCCACAATATTGATGAGAAATGTTACAACCACTTTGGATATTGATTTGGCACTTTCTTAAAAAGCTAGGAATAGAAACACCACGTGATCCAGCAGTCCCACTTCTCAGAATATACCCTACAGAAATAAGTGCTGTCACATGAATAGATACATGAACGCCAATGTTTACTGCAGCACTGTCTATAATAGCAGAAAGATGGAATTAACCTGGGTGCCCATCAACAAATAAATGGATAAACTTTGGCATATTCACACAGTGGAATACTACGCAATGACAAAGAACACTGATGATCATGGGAAACATAACATGGAGGAATCTGGAAGACATTATGCTCAGTGAAATTAGTTGGTTGCAAAAGGACAAATATTGTATGAGACCACTATTTTAAGGACTCAAGAAAAGGTTTAAACATAGAAGAAAACAGTCTTTGATGGTTACAAGGATGGAGAGGGAAGGATACTGGTATTTATCTGTTAGCTAGCAAGCTGCCATCTAAGTAGCATGAGTTGGTCCCAACTCACCTACAGGAGAAGAGAATGAAAGGCATCAAAAATGTAAGGAAAATAGGAGCCCAAGAGACATAGAGGGCTACAAAATCCAGAGACTATATCAACATGAGACCAAAAAACTAGATGGTGCCCAGCCAACACCAATGACTCTCCTGACAGTGAATAGTGCATATAGTCTAGGACATAGTGAAGAAAAACTGGTGTGCAGAACTATAACCCTATTAAAAGACCAGACTTGATAGTCTGACAAACTGGACGGTTCCTGGAAGGTATGGCCTGTGGACTGTCTGTTAGCCTAGAGCTGAAACCATTCCTGAAGCCAACTCTTCAGATAAAGATTGGACTAGACTATGACTACTAGACGGCACTTGGCACTTTGCTCGCAGAAGATGTAAAATGATACTGGTGAAGAGTTTGTTTCTTGGCTTAAGTATATACATGAGCCTAACTGAGCAGCTTACATCCTGAGGCTAGATGAGATGATGGAACAGGAGCTGGCTGAATGACAGGGGAAATATAAGAGGAAAGGAATGTGCTGTCACGGGGTGGAGAGGGCAGCTAGAGTTACGTACCAGTGTGTGTGCAAGTTTTTGTATGATAACCTGACTTGGATTGTAAAGTTTCACGTAAAGCAAATAAAATATATTTTTTTAAAAAAACCCTCAGGGTATCAGCCCCAGGGCAAGGCTTTCTCTGTTGGCTCTGGAGGAAGGGCCTTGTCATCAATCTTCTCCTGTATTGCAAGCTTCTGAAGTGCAAGTATCCCGAGGCCAAAGGGTGCACTCTGCTTCAAGTGCTTCTTTCCTGGTAGTATGAGGTCCTGAATTCTTTCTCTCTATCTGCTTGCTTCTTTTATATCCCAAGAGATTGCTTCAAGACACCATCCAAACTTAGAGGTTGAAACTTGCCTCACACAACTGCCTCCCATCCTCCATCAGTAACATCAGAGGCAGGATTTACAACACATGGGAAAAGTCACACGGTACTGGATATCATGGCCCAGTCAAATTGATACACCTTTTTGGGGGGATACAATTCTATCCATGACACTGTACATACACAGAGAGATGCCTATGTAAGTCTTATGAGATTAGTACCTAGAATGGAAAGCAGGAGAGGATATTGCAGGATGAAGGAAGGAGAATCAGGCCTGCTATTTTCTTTTTCTCCAACTGCATGACAGAGCCTAAGGCTTAGGAGGGGGTTTATGTGTACATGCCCAAAGTACCTCTGCCAAAACGATGGGTTGGGCTACCTTAAAATACCACCAAGGGGCCTCAGGATTGAAGACATAGGTAGTGACCTACGTTCCTTACAGAGGACGTGAAAATTTGGCAAGTTACCCTGAAAGCATACTAACTTCTGATCTAGATTAAGGATTCCTTAGGGCTGGGGTTATGATTTCTTTGTGTTTTGTGTACTCCCTGGTTACCAATTATGCAGTGTTCTTAAACAGTTATAGGTTGGTGATGATGCCATTCAAATTGCTGATGAAAGGGAAGAAAAATGATGTTAGAAATGAGCCCTTATGTGGCTTTGCTGGGATAGTAGCCATGGAGAGAGGAAAGTTTGGCTGGACACTGTGGAGTGCTGAATTATTCGAGCTATTCACACTTACTGCTTCTCTGTTGGCAGGCTGCCGGAAGATATCCCCGTCAGTATGTTCCCATGACAATTCTCCATCCCCTGGTTATTAAAAAGAAATAAAGGATCATACGTACATAGGAAGGAAAATTATCAACCTTAAGATTCAGCAACATTTTCTATGATCCAAGGTTCTCAAGACATTTTAGCTCTTGTGGCTGTCCTTCAAAATACAGCACTCAGCTATTTCTCAGTGTGTGCCTCATTTTTCAAAACAATGCTGAAAAAAGTTGCCACTTTCTAAAATAGACCATCTAGCAACATTATCCAAAAGTTGTAAAATAAAAAGGGAAATAATCACCTTCCACTGTAACAAAGGCATCATCATCACTTTTGATTATTTCATTCCAGTGACAGTTAAGTACTTTGCAGATCATATTTAACATGTATTTAAACTACCCTCAAAAAGTGAGTTTGAAGGATTTGGTCTGTCATGATTTGTGATGTTCAGTCTTATGTCTCTGAGAAGTTGTGACCTGATCTGGAAAGTTAAGATAAAACTTCCCATGGTTATGGTGTCACATAACAAATATGCAAATCATTCTCCTCTGTTTTTGCCTGAGACACCTTTCTCTAGGTTTATATGAGCCACTCTTTAGACAGCAAACACCTATCATTACTGTCTTCAAAAGTTGCTGCTTCTAGGGAATAGATTCTACTCTTAGTTTTGAGAGCAAAAAACACATAGGGATATACTTCAGAAGATTAAAGATAAAAAGCAAGAAAGGATAATCTTGATCAAAAGAGAGAAAATGCAGAACACAGTTTCAAACTCCCATGGAATCCAGACTTTCTAAAGCCATGGAGTCTGGATGAATTTCCAAAACTATTGTTGTGAGATAATCTTGAAACCTTAATCCAAAAGTAACCCCTAAAGTCTTGTTAGACCAAACAACAGTTGAGCTTAACCAGTAAAGACTGTCTGACTTGAGCATTGTGCTCTTGCAAAATATATCCATACAGGATCAAACTCACAACAACAATAAGGCAGACAGCATACTTAGGAGGCAGTTAGTTTATGTTACCTGGGGAAAAACAATTTGGAAAAGAAGGATCAGAATGGTTTCTCAACTTAAAAATGTAATCAGTGACACCAAATTATATACATAGAAATCATTGAACTGGTGTATGTTGTGCTATGTATATCCTCAACAAAACAAAAATAAAATTAATTATTTAAAAAAGAGAATAATTTCCAAAAATTTTTATCATGTGTTACCTATGAGCAAAGAAGCAGAATGAGAAGACTGAGGAGAGCTTGGTCTTAGAGATGCATGTACAACTTTGAGTATTAGTTCAATGTTTTATATATATAGGAGCCCCTGGGTTGTACAGATAGTTAACCACTGGACTAACAACCAAAAAGTTGATAGTTCAAACCCACCCACTGGTACCTAAGAAGAAAATTCTGGTGTTATTGCTTCTGAAAGATCACAACCTTGAAAACCCTAAGGGGCAGTTCTACTCCACACACACAGGGACACCACGACAATATCCACTCAACCACACGATTTCATGAGGTAACAAGAATAGGAAAAAGTATGAACATTAAGAAGGTTCTACCCTGATTCATTTTCCAAGCTTTCAAAAATGTGAAGCTAAAAGAGTAATGTGTTTCTAATGGACTACAAGTACCACAGCCTCCACCAGACTGAATACAGTATAACTAAATGGTGCCCGGCTACCACCATCAACTTCTCTGACAAGGATCTCAATAGAGGGTCCTGGTTGGAGTGGGCCGAAAATGTAGAACAAAATTCTAAGTCATCAAACAAAGAAAGAACACCAGACATATTGGTCTGACAGAGACTGGAGAAACCTTGAGTGTCTGGTTTGCAATGAATTCATTCTTGAGGTTCACCCTTCAGCCAAATAGACAGGCCCATAAAATAAAATGAGACCCGATGGGAACACCAATCCAGGGGCAAAGACAAGAAGGCAGGAGAAGACAGGAAAGCTGGTAACGGAAAACCCAAGGATGAGAAAGGGAGAATGTTGACATGATGTTGGGTTGGCAACCAGTCACAACACAATATGTGTCTTGTTTATGAAGAAACTGGTTTGTTCTGTAAACCCTCATCTAAAGTAAAATAATTTAAAAATAAAATAATGCAGTAACAATTACTGGTTCAAGCATGTCACAGTTACTCTTAGGAAAATTATGTAATGTCACTGGCTTTTAGGGCATTAAAAAAAAAACAACTATGGCCATTCAAGTCAATTCTGACTTATACAGACGCTACAGAACAAAGGAGAACTGCCCCCATAGGGTTTCAAAGGAGTGCCTGGTGGATTCGAACTGCCAACCTTTGGATTAGCAGCTGAGCTCTTAACCATTGAACCACCATGGCTCAAGGGCTTGAAGAGGACCCTAGAATTAGTTGCTAGTAATATCAGACAGTGACATAACAAAGTTTGGCTTTAACCACTCCTAATTCAAAAATAATTCAGGAACAGATAATGGAGATGTTTGAACAACATGATGAACACGGTGTCACTGAACTGTACATGCGAAGATTGCTAAAGTGTCAAATGTTATGTTACATATATATTTATCACAATAAAAATAATCTCATAAAAAATTATGAGTTTTGAAGATTTGTCTGATTGGTAGGTTAATCATCCTAAAACACCACTTTCATTGTATATCATTCCCTAGTAAAAACTTTCAGTGGTTCTCCATTGAAGACTCACTAGAATCAACTCCCACCTCATTTTTATTGAGCACCTACTCCCTACTCCATGGTGACTGGTCATTCAGTGATAGAAGTCAACCTTCCATATGGAAGAGCTGGATTCAACTCTAGGCTAATGCACCCCATGTGCAACCACTACCTATCTGTCGGTGGATGCTTGCATGTTGCTATGTTGTTGAACAGGTTTCAGTGAAGCTTCCGAACTATGAGGGACTAGGCAAAAAGTCCTGGCAATCTACCTCCAAAAATCAGCCAATGGAAAACCCTATAAATTATTACAGTCAGATCTGCAGCCATTCAAGTGGAAGGCCCAGGACTGGGTAGTGTTTGGTTTCTTTGACCATGGGGGCTGACTTGATGACAGCTAAACAAGAACAACCACTTCCTACCCAACTATATTAGCAATCCTACAATGTAAATCCTTTTTCTCTCCTTGCTGTTCATGGAACGCGTGTCTGCAATGCTTGCTTCTCTGCTTTAGCTCATGTTATTTTTATTTAATTATTATGATTGAATGACAATGTACATTCCCATATAAATTAGCATGCTCACCTATATGCAGCTCCCACTGCTCTCCCTGCCCGGTGACAGCACACCCCTCTTCCCTGCTCCATACATGTCCTACCCTCCCAACAGTCTTCTATCTCCTCCTCTCCACCCACTCCCCTTCCTCCAGAAAGAGGTCAGCAGGATGACATCCTATAGATGCATAGAACCATAAAATTCCCACAAGATATGGTCACTCTGCATTGCCAAGACTAATCCATTGCTGTCCGAGACACTGACCTTCATTATGATTTATGGACAGGGGCAGCATCAGGGCCAGGGGTCATGCTCCCAGGGGAACCCTGAAGTCCCTGGAACATCACTTGTGGTCTTTTATTGGAGATCTCAGGGTGCACCCCTATTTATTCTCTTGTTGCCAGTAAGACTCAACTTTGTGAGCTCCACTGTGGCTATCACTAGTGGTGGCCAAGCACCATGTGCTTCTTCTGGTCACGAGTCGATGTACAGACCCACTCATGTGAGTCTCTCTGTCTTCTGGGTTCTCTTTTCCCCATGTCGTTCTTGTCCTCAGTGATCATCCATTCCTGTTGAGTTGGGACCATTTGCTGTACGCTCAGATGGCAGCTTTTAATACCTCAGATGCCACTCACTGAGCCACATACCTATTGAATCAGAAACTCTGGGTACTGGTCTCAGCAATCTGTGAAAAGCTCTCCATGAGATTCTGATCCCCTCAGGAGTTTGGGAATCATTTATAGAGAGCATTTAGCATATTTCTTGGTGCACAGCAGAAGCTCAAGAAATGTATATATAAAATGTATACATAAAAACTACTCTATCAAGTGCTCGTGCAATAGTATACTCACCTCTTTTTGGTTACTGATGTCTGAGAAAAGACAGTAGACAAAGACATCATGGAGACCTACATGTAAACCCTGGCTAACACCGTAATTGTGAGAATGATTTCATCTTGTTTTAAGACTAGAAAGCTATGGCCAATAGACAGCTAACACACACCGAGCACCTCTCATTTGGAGAGCTTGATACTAGCTCAGACTGCCAGAAAAGTCAAGCTTGGACTTTGCCTTGAGAACTCTTAGAACATGGCTAGACATAACAGAGAATCAATACAGGAACCAGTTTAAAAACACACACACACAAAGCAACAATTGAAAATAGGATGGCATATACTTGCGTTTACCTAGATACTGAAAGGAGGAATGAAGAGTCAGATGTAATCATGCAAAGCTTCCTGAGAGAATGGTTAAGTCATCTTTTTAGAAGATGCTTCAGGGCATAAACGAACAGTGATATGGGCAAAGGGTATATCAACTAAAGGGCATGGCATTTGCCAAGGAACTGATCATTTAAAACATCAAATCACACACTGGAAACAGCAAGCAGGATTTGGCTTGCGAAAAAACTTCAGATATGAAAATAAGAGAAATGGGTCTGGCTATTATTTGTGGGGAGATAGGTAGAAGAAAAGAGATGGGGTAGAGAGATGATAGGTGGGGGCAGATTGTTGACGTAAACAGGAGTAGTAAATAATTGCCTTGTGGACTTCAAAAGGAGGCTGAAGAATTCACATTGGATGCTGTTACCAATTTTGAAATAGGGAGTCCCATAGCAAAAGCACTATCTGTGGAAGCTTATCTTAGTAATGCTGACCTGACAGTGTAGTGGTTAAGAGTTTGCCTGCTAACCAAAAGATCAGCAGTTTGAATCCACCAGGCTCTCCTTGGAAACCCCATGGGGCAGTTCTACTCTGTCCTATAAGGTTGCTGTGATTCATAATCAACTCAGTAGAAATCAGTAGAAATGATTTTTTTTTAGAGTGGGTGGTTTATCTTGGTTAAGGACCCCTGGTGTCACAGTGGTTCAGTGCTAAGCTGCTAACCAAAAGGTCAGCAATTTGAATCTAACAGTTCCTTCTTGGAAACTCTTTAGGGCAGTTCTAGTCTTTCCTACAGGGTCACTATGAGTCAGAATTGACTCAATGGCAATGGGTTTGTTCTTTTGGTTTGACTTCGTAATGGAACATAGACTAGTTGGGGAGCAACTGGAATCTGGGAAGCCATCCAGGAGGCTGTTGTAGTAATACACATATATGGAAACCCTGGTGTCACAGTGGTTAAGTGCTATAGCTGCTAACCAAAAGGTTGGCAGTTTGAATCTACCAAGCACTCCTTGGAAACTCTACTGGGAAGTTCTATTCTGTCCTACGGAGTCACTGTAAGTCAGAGTTGACTGGATGGCAGTAGGTATGTACACACACACACACGTAGACACACACACACACACACAAACTAAATTCCTCCCAGTTTCCAATATCCCTCCAAGTAATCTACACTCTATTACCAAGATAAACCAAAAAATCAAACTCATAGCTATCGAGTTGATTCCAAATTATAGTGACCCTATAGGACACAGCAGAACAGCCCCACAGAGTTTCCAGGGAGCAGCTGGTGGATTTGAATTGCCAACCATTTGGTTAGCGGCTGAACACTCAACCACTGCCCCATATAGTGATTATATATATATATGTAATACATACATACATGTATATTTGCATACATATATATATATATATATATATATACACACACTTATCTTCTCAAGAAGGAGCTGGTACTATGTCTGTTGCCTTTGATCTTTCAAAGTCATCACAGTGACATGCTCTAATCTTGAATGTTTCAGAAGTAGTGGCTAAAGGTTTCAATATTTCAACTATTCTATTCCACTTAGTTAAAGTGGAACTGTTGTCTAGGTGTTAATATTTTGTGCAGTTATAAGTGGTTCTCTAGACCTGGGAAGGGTTTGTCTGGACAACTAAAAATAAGTATGTCTATTTACAATTATTAATTTTATCTAAGAGACAACTTTTTTTTAAGCAAACCTGTTGCCTTGGCATCAGTTGTCACTCATAGCGATCCTATAGACAAAATATTGGAAGGAAAAACTAGGCATCAGAAGCCTAAAAAACATCTCTTTTCTTTCTGATTCACTGGACAGATTATCTTCAGTGAGAAGGAACATTTTTTTCAGCCAAGGATTTTTTTTTTTGAAGAAACAGTAATTCTAATGGAGACAGAAGGATTCTCATTAACTCTGAGAACTAACAAGATATAATTTTAACCAATTTTTGAAAGTCAAAGAAAAACAACTCTAGTCTACTGTATGTCAAACAATATTCATTTAACCTTAAAAGCCCCATGTGTTGTTTATTCAAGCCTCAGTTATACTCCGAGTACTACTCTATGGAGTTGGAATGACTTGGCTTTCTGGTAATGGGAGAAATGGAGAACAGTTTTGAAAAATGGTCAAGAACTAGGCTGAAATTCAGACTGTTTATAACTCCCATTGCTTTCATTAATCTGACTGGCTTGAGCAAGTCACACAAGTAAACCTATCCTCATCGAAAGAACTAAATTTGAGATGATATTATGAGACACCCACGAAGATAAGCCTCAGACAGCAAAACTACATCAGCATGTGCCCACTTTTGAACCAAGTAAGACATCAGAGATACAGTAGCCATAGGTCCTGATTTCCCCTACTCACTTTCAAAAGTGTCTTAGTTTGGATGATAAATTACATGTTGTTATTGTTGTTAGGTGTTGTCAAGTCAATTCCGACTTATAGCAACCCTGTGAACCACAGAATGAAACACTGCCCTGTCTTGCACCATGTCCACAATTGTTTTTATACTTAAGTCCATTATTGCAGCCATGGTGTAAATCTATCTCGTCAAGGGTCTTCCTCTTTTTTGCTGATCCTCTACTCTACTAAGCATGATGTCCTTCTCCAGGGACTCATATTCCTGACAACATGTCAAAAGTATGTAAGACACAGTCTTGCCATCTTGCTTCCAAGGAGCACTCTGGTTGTATTTCTTCCAGAACAAATCTGTTTGTTCTTTTGGAAGTCCATGGTACATTCAACATTCTTCTCCAACACCACAATTCAAAGGTATCAATTCGTCTTCTGTCTTCTTTGTTCGCTATCCAGCTTTTGTATGCATATGATGCAACTGAGAATACAATGGCTTGGGTCAGGTGTACTTTAGTCTTCAAAGTAACATCTTTACTTTTCAATACTATGCAGTCACTCTAATCATAAGGGCAAATACAAGTTAAATGGGTCACCAATGCAGGGGAAAATGATCTCTGGGACAAAAGTAAGTGCTACCTGTATTTTCAGAGGAACAAGTTGAAGCCATCAGAATCCGGGCAAACAGTTAAGAGGAAGTGGAAGAGGACAGGTTGTAAGAAAACCATTACAAACTCTCCACCTATGATATGCCAGGTTCTATGGTGGGGCACTTTTCAGCCAGTACTCTGTACCTGAGCTGGAGAGGAAGAAGAGGTTGAAATGTTGATGGTTGTTGGAGGCCTCTGCCAACCATCTAATTTTCTATGTTCTGCTGGGAAGGAACGGACATGCTGATATTTGAAGGATGCTTTGAAGAACCCTAGAGCACCTTGGTGGCAAAGTGGTTATATGCTCAGCTGCTAACTGAAAGGTCAGTGGTTTGAACCTACCAGCCACTCCACAAGAGAAAGATGTGGCTGTGTTTGTGAAGATTATAGCCTTGAAAAACCTATAGGGCTATTTTAATCCGTCTTACATGTTCAGTATGAGTCAGAATTGACTTGACAGCAATGGCTCAACCAGCTTTGAAGAACAATGGTATAAAGATTCTGGTACTCAGACATATGAGCTCTCAATACTAGCGTATAGTACTTCAAGAAGTCTGCCAGTATCTTGTAATGTGGACAGTGATTTTTCTTTTCTAGAAAATACTTTATTGTGAAATAAAGTACTTTATTGCTTGCATTGTCAACACAGGCTCTTCGCATTTTTAAAAGAAATTATCCTTGAGAAATACTAAGAGCCAGACCAGTGGAACTTCTTGCCAATAGTACCAAACCAAAACTGAAGAGGTATACAAAATCACTTATTGATAAAAATCAGAAATATTCATTTTTTAAAAAGTGTGTAGTGTGTGTGTGTATGAGTGCAGGGAAGAAGAGAGAGAAAATAAAGAAATCAGTAGCTGGACGGTGCCCGGCACTTGAGAAAACTCAGAAATATTCATGTTTTAAGAAGCATGTAGAGTGAGGGTATGTGTGTGTGTGAATGCAGGGAAGAATTAAGACAGAGAAAACAAAGAAATCATTAGCTGAATGGAGCCCATGATTCACACTCCACTCTTTCAGTGGAGACCTGGCTAAAGAGATCTAAATCTCTCAGAGTAGTCCCAATTCATCTGTGGGAGGTGTTAAACCATGTCTGACATGGGAGCAGAAGCATCATGAAATTTGTTCTTCCCACTAGCCTCAGAGTTAAAAGAATTCCTAACAGCGCCTCATTTCTCCAACGTGAGGCAGACAGTGTAGTGTAACAGCTAAAAGAACAGACAGGAGCCCAACTACATGGATCCAAATCCTGGCTGTACCTCCTTACCTATGTCACTTTGAGCAAGTGACCTAACTTCTCTGTGCCTCACTAAGAAGGAGGTAATGATACTTATCTCAAAGAATTGTGAGGATTTAACAAATCAAAATATGCAACGTGCTTAGCACCTTGTCTGGTCCACAGTGTCATGTGTTAGTTATTATTCTTTTTCCCCTTTTTCCCCCTCCACTTCCTCTTTCTCCTCAAGGGTAGCCTATACATGGGGAAAATCCACCTTAAGGGACTCCCAAAGGTGTGCTAGGTATTTAACAGAGGAAAGGATCTGGGTTAAACAAAAACAAAAAGCCTAGCAGGAAGATACATTCCTGCACACAAGAAAGAAGTAATTTCATTTCTAAAATCAGAAGCCTGGGTCCTAGAGATAGTAAAAAAGAAAAACGGCTGTAGAGCTTTCTTCAGCTCATACACTCAAAACTGGCTTAGTTTCTCTCCCAGTTATGCTAGTCCCCTCTTTATTTGCATCCTTTTAGAAAAAAATTTTATTAGTTAAAAATGTTTTCTTTTTTCTTGACTTAAAATGAGGCTTATGAAGGCATTTCTGCTTCATGGGGAGGCAATACAATTTTCATAGTTATAAAGTGGAACATTAAAAATCCAAGTATAGTACCCAAATAAAGTCCTGTGTTGCCACATCCATAAACTAAAAATAACAAGCAGGACAGAGAAGGGAAATTCAATGATGTAGCAATGTTTCTGCTTAGTCAACCCGGTAATGAAAATCAGTCAGTTGTAAGGCCTTTCTTCCAGTCATGAGTACCACTTTGCCTTCCTGATGCTATAAAAAAGGATTGAACTACGTGGTGCGTGTGAGGGACGTAGGTCTGGTTTTAATAGCCAAAGCCAAGTGGAAAGTGGACGTAGTAATACCAGTTCTTTGCCTGCATCAACAGAGAATTACATTCACTGTCCACTTTGCCTGGGATATGGAGACCCAGACTTTGTAAATTCTTACACTTACAGTCTGGTTATTATGCAAGTATGATTCCTCTGCTTGAAATAGCTCCTCTTTCTTATCTTTTTCCTTTGTTTATACTGCCAGTCAGCTAATCAAATTAATTTCTCTAAATGCTGGAGTCTAAACTTATGAAGACTATTCCAAGGTGAGTAATGGGCACATCCAGTGGTGTGTTTCTAGGCAGACATGGCGCTGCTTGAAGTAGTCAGAAGGGCAGGCTGAAGGAAGAGTAGCTCCAACCATCCATGAAGAAATAATTGCTCTGATATGCTTCATTGCAAATTCCTTATTTTCCTTGTACAACCAGACTCATACACACACAGAGATCTCCACTCCACTCCCACAAACAGGATGGGGCATTATTGATCCTGACAGGATATCTCAGATGGTCAATTAGAAATTATCACTATTAATTTGTTAAGCTCAGAATGAAAGTCACTGTTGCCCAACCACTTCCTGAAGGACTTTTGTTTAGGAAGAAACATTCTAGACACAAGAGACATGCCAAACAGGAATATGATGACCTCAGAGGGGTGTGGGTACTAGGACAGTCAGCAAGTGCGTGGAGGTGAATTGAGAGCTCCAAGAATGGAAGGAGAGCAAAAATAACCTGGAAACTTTCCATGGAAGGAGAACACTCCCAACTGGGATTTAGAAGAGAAGTAGGAAAGAATGGAAAATCTTTAAGGTGGCCCTAGATTCATAAACATGGATGATTCATGCCTGAAAAATGCACAGTCATGTGGTCAGACTCATAACTATGAAAAGATCAGAGTGTTTAGCCACATTTTGAAGTTTAGGTGAGAGCATACCAGCTCAAAAATTACTGAGTTAATTTACTTTTATTATTTTTACATTTTAGCATGCTACTTGTATTGAAGAAAAAAAATGCATGCTAAACAACGATGATTTTACATGTGCATAAAAGTTGTTAGATGAAAAGATCCATTTTTTTCTTTACAGTCAATGTCTATAAATCTAAGCCTATTTCTATACATAGATTTATGCAGTTGGATTAAAATCTCACACTTGTACTTTAAATCCTATCCATTTGTGAGGATTAACCTGTCCAACTCATTCAGTGAGGTAGAACTACAGCAAGTTTGCTAGTCCTTTACTCAAGACCATATCCTCAAAGAAATCTCATGGCATCTCATCAGCTTGTTAACAACAGTAATCAGCCCATTTTATCCAGATCATTCTCCAAGCAGATGATGGCTTCCCTAAGACTATGGAAGTGCCTCTATGTCATGTAGAGTAAGGAGTCCTTTTTTCTTTCTTTTAGTCAACCCCCTCGAGCAAAGTGTTATAGTTTTGGCCAAGGGATCAGGCAGGAAGTAGGTAGTGGAGAGCAGAAAAATGAAGGCTTCTGGCTGGTTCTGTATCTGCAGGAGGTTTCTGTTCATCTGATCTCTGGTTCTCATGCCTTGAGCTAGCAGATTAGCTGCCACTCTTGGGATTCATTGATCCTCACAGCCTGTAATCAAGAGTCCCACTCTCCAATCTACCAGCTTTGGGTTTACCAGCCCCTACTGCTGCACAAATCAGGAGTGGAATCTCTCCTGATCCATGGACTGGGGATGTTCCAGCCTCTGCAATCATGTGAGCTATTTCCTTGATATAAATATCTCTCCCTCCCTCCGTCTCTTCCCTCCCCCTCTCTTTCCCCCTGGGAAACCCTGGTGGCATAGTGGGTTAATAAGTGATATGTCTGCTAACCAAAAAGTCAGCAGTTCAAATCCACCAGATGCTTCTTGGAAACTCTATGGGGCAGTTCTACTCTGACCTCTAGGGTCACTATGAGTTGGACCCGACTCGATGACAGGTGCATAAGCTTCCTTGGTTTTTCTTCTCTCGGGAACCCAGCCTAAGGCAACAACTCTAAACCAATTTGTGAGGAATTACATTAAGAGTTGATTTACTTTCTACAGTTTGATTTTACAAACTGAAAATTTTGGTACATTTTTATGATGTTAAAAAAAATGAAGTATCTCACACACACTTTTCCCCAAATATCCCTGGATTCTAGTCAAGATGGCATGTGAATTTTACTGCTTTTTGGAAAGAGAAATCAAGAGACTTAAAGCAAAGTGGCAGTTATCTTGAACACTGACAGACTGCTTTTAAACATTGGCTTTGTAGTTCCAGTTATCATGAAGGAATTAGCAGAGATATCTCAATTTCACAAAACGAACCTTCAATTTTCTTTTTGGGTTCTTTTGAGATGTGTTGAGTAAATGCAAACGGGTAGAGCAAGTTGTAGGTTCAATGTTTCTCCCACCTTCCTAGCCAGGTTTGTGCTTGAAGCATTGTCCAGAGCTTTTCATGACTATGGCTTTCTTTGTTTTGAATCAACCCATCAGCAAGACACGTGCTTAATACTGTGTGAAGGGTTTAAAGTCAGGAAAGACGTATATCAGGGTTGTATCGTTTTACTATTCTTATTCAATCTGTATGCTGAGCAAATAATGCAAGAAACTAAATCATGTAGAGGAAGACTCATCAACAACCTGCATTACATAGATGACATAACTTGCTTGATGAAAATAGAGACCTAAAGCATTTATCGATGAAGATCAAGGATTACAGCCTTCAGTATGGATTACATCTCAACATCAATAAAACAAAGATCCTCACAATTTGATGAATAGCCAGCACCATGATAAAGAGAGAAAAGATTGTAGTTGTCAAGGATCTCATTTTACCTGAATCCACAATGAAGGTCTATGGAAGCAGCAGTCAAGAAATGAAACAACAGACTGCATTAAGAAAATCTACTGCAAAATACTTCCTCAAGGTGTTAGAAAGCAAAAATATCATTTCAAGGATGAAGATGTGCCTGACCCAAGCCATGATGTTTTCAATTGCCTCATATGCATGTGAAAGCTGGACAGTGAATAAGCAAGACTCAAGTAGAATTGAAGCTTTAGAATTGTGATGCTGGTGGAGAATACGAAATATACCATGTACTGCCACGTAATCCTGGTGGTGTAGTGGTTAAGTGCTATGGCTACTAACCAAGAGGTTAGCAGCTCAAATCCACCAGGCACTCCTTGGAAACTCTATGGGGCAGTTCTACTGTGTCCTATAGGTTTGCCATGGATTGGAATTGACACAGTGATGATGGGTTTTGTTCAGTTTGAGCCAGAAGGATAAATAAATCTAACCCGGGAGAAGTACAACAGAATGCTCCTGAGAGGCAAGGATGATGAGACTTCTTCACACATACTCTGGACGTGTTATCAGGAGTGACCAGCGCCTACAGAAGGGCACCATGCTTGGTAAAGTAGAGCATCAGCACAAGAGAGGAAGACCCGCAATAAGATGGACTGATACAGAGGCTGCAACAATGGGCTCAAACACAACAAGGATTGCGAGGAAGGTGTGGGGCTAGACAGTGTTTCGTTGTGTTGTGCAGAGAGTTGCTATGAGTTGGAAATGATTTGATGGCACCTAACAATGACATGCTGGGGAAGAGAGAAGAAGAAGAAAATAGGATCCTGTTCTTAACGTTTCTCAGTTCAGAAACCAAGACACACAAAACAAAAAACAGAATAAGAAAATATTTGTAAGTGCTGAATTCTATGAGCCAAAGAAACTCCAGAAGGTAGTCAAAAAAGAAGAGATCAACAAGGATTAGAGTGATCAAGAAAGGCAATTTAATGATCAGGAAAGACAACCGGGCTCTTGATAAATATGTAGGACTTAATAGACCAGAGATGGGAAACTATCTCCAGCTTGTATGAAGTAAGAGTTAAGAAAAGTATGTAACAGGGGTGAAGCTGAAAAGAATCACAGCATATTATAGGACAAAGACATGAGCCAGCCTAGAGGAGAAAGTAGTTTTTACTAGAAGCAGAGAAATGAGGATGGGTAGGTAGGTTAAGGTAGGGTCATAGAGCATTGTAGAAGGCCTTTAAAAACAAGCTGAAGAATTTAGATTGGATAACATGGTAAGAAATAGCAATCACTGACCAATATGATTAAGTAACACCTTACAAAGAGAAGCTTAAAGCATTATGCAGTACTTACGGTGTAAGAAAACCCCTGGTGGTATAGTGGTTAAGTGCTACGTCTGCTAACCAAAAAGGTTGGCCGTTCAAATCCATCAGCTGCTTCTTGGAAACCCTATAAACCCACCCACTGCCATCGAGTCACGTTTGACTCATGGACACCCTATAGGTCAGAGTAGAACTGCCCCACAGAGTTTCCAAGTAGTGCCTGGTGGATATGAACTGCTGACCTTTTGGTTAGCAGACAGCACTAAGCATTGTGGGGCAGCTCTATTCTGTCCTATATGGCCGCTCTGAGTCAGAATCAACTCAATGGCAGTGAGTTTGGGTTTTTTTTTACAGTGTAAAATGAACAGTAGAGATACTTCCACAGCATGAAGAGCCTGGTTTCATGGGATGATCAGAAGCTGAGGGTACTGGGAGTACAGACTTCCTATAATCACTAACTTTTACAAGTCAGTCCTCTCTTAACCTTTCTGGAGTGAAGACTGCAAGTACTGCGGTGTGAGTTGAGTCTGGAGAGATAGTTTTAGGAGTATTCTTTCACCTTCCAGACAACCCCCTCTCCTAAATTTTTGGCTCTTACTGAAGGAAGTACCTTTCTACTGTAGCATGTAGCACAGTTAAAATTTCATATATGCTCATATTTGTATCAGTATTTGATACACGTGTTTCTTCCCCACTAAACTCCATTAGGGCGAGTTGCATGTCCATTTTTACCACAGTATCTCCAGCACCAGCACAGTACCAAGTACACAGTGGCTGCTCAACAGAAGAGTGTTGAATGAACAAGGTGCATACGTATTCTTGGTCCTCTTAAGTCTAGAGAAAGGGAAGGGTGGGATAAAGTTTGCCCCCTCTGGTTGGGAGTGGGTAGCTTGACACCTTGGTGAGGAAAGATGGGTAATATGGTTACTCCCCAAAGGATTATGTGCCTATGCCAATTTCACATGCATATATTCTCTCTGCCTCTACTTCTCTGCACTCGGGCAGGCCTTTGTCATGCTTCTATGAGTGAATCCCAACAGGTAGTGCAGGGGTTAAAAACTTGGACTATGGAGTCCAACTGCCTAGGTTCAAATTCTTGCCCTGCCAGTTACTACCAGGTATCCTTCGGGAAATCACCCAACTTCTCTGTTGTTGTTTCCTTATCTATAGTATAGGGATAATAATAGTCTCTACTACTATGGTAAGGACCAAATGAGCTATTTATTAGACATAAGTGCTCAGAATACTTCCTGGAGCTTGGTACACTTTCTGCCAAATGCCAACCTAGCTCTCTATACCATCAATAAATCAAAAACACATTGTAACTAAGCTGATTCTGACTCATAGTGATGCTATAAGGACAGAATAGAACTGTCCCATAGGGTTTCTGGGGAGTTACTGGTAGATTTGTACTGCCAACCTTTTGGTTATAGCTCTAACCACTATACATGGCTCCATACAGTCAATAGTCTATCCAAAATACTTTTTTCTAGAATCCACTTACATAGCCTTCCCATTTGCTTTGGGAATATAGGCAGGAGGACAGGAGGCAGAAACAAATGGTAGAGGGAGGCTGGGTGTGGGTTTAGGTATGAGGCCTGCCTGCCCAGAATGTGGCAGTAGTACAATCTCTGAAGAGATTTTTTATTCTGATAAAAGTTTCCCTTAAGGTTTCAGTGGCTGTTTGCACTAAGCTTCTACTCCAGATGAGGTTTGCTGAATTGCCAGCAATGACACACACTCTGCCAACACTCTCCTGACTGTCCTAACCTCAAAAACACATCTAAACAACTAAGGCTGGAGCTGAGATTCAATCCATTTCTAAGATTGCTGTCTGACCCCTGAAGAAAGGCAAAATTAGTGTTTGGTGGCAGTGAAGAGAGGCTCTTTCAACGGGGTTCTTGATAATAAGGTTCGCAAGTTCAGTACTCAAAAGGTCATGTCTTCCTCAGTATTTGCCTGCAATTAGGGTGCCAACAGAAGAGAGAAATGCATTTGAGTTCCCTGTTATAAGGGCAATATGCTTATACAATATATACCTTTGAAAAACATCACTTCAAGAGAAAAAAACGTATTTCAAAAATTAGAACTTCAAAGGAATTTAAATCACTTTAGATACAATGGAAAATGTAAAGAAATTGGAGGCACAGAAAACAACACTTTTTTATAAAAGTGTAAGATTTAGTCTTTATAAGCAAAGATGAAAGAAAATGGCTTATTTAGGCTGGAGAAGAGATGCTGAAGAGAGAACTTAATGAATCCTCAAGAGTGCGAAGGGACAGTACGTGATCAGTAATAACCAGCTTTTATCTGATTCTTCTGAGGACATGATAAAAGAAAAGAATCAAATTGTTCCAAGAAAATTGTACAGAAAGTAGTCAGTCCCAGATTCTGTTACCACAAGGACTAGAAAAAAAAACAAACCTTTGTATATGGAGATTAAATAAAAAGACAAGACTACCTGAGATGGAGGAGAAGGTACAATCCTACTTAATGTTACAATAATAAATGTAATAATTATTATATAAAATAGCACTTTTAAACAACAACCTTGTTCTAGACTCCCTCCTCACACTGTCATCTCAGTTTATTCTTCAGACCACTCTGTGGGTAAGAAAACCAAAACTAGAAGGCCAAGGTTGTGAATGTTAAGGATCTTGCCCAAAGTGATTTCCTCAGCAGGTGGTGGCTCTGGAATATCAAATGTATGTCCTTCTGGCTTCAAACCCTATGTCCCTTGCACCGAACCATGTTGTTTCTCAGACACATTATACGGTTTTTTTTTTTTTTTGGTAGTTTCCTTCCTTTTCTTTTATTAATTGTTCTTCAGTTGCTATTTCAAGTATCATTTTTCCAAACAAAATAATCCCACTCTGATAGCTAGATTATAGTGACCAGCTGGTTATGTTAGCAACCATGTGCACATCTTTGCTCACTATGGACTTTCTTCCTTTTGGGACAAACTCAAACTAATTTGGGACAAAGATGAGAAAGGAGGTGAGAGTATACAGAGGCGGAGAATAAGAAATCTATCTTTCCTGCCAGGAGTTTAATAGCTGTACTGTGGTACAGGTACTCACACACTGTGAAAAGATTGGGGGCCACACTGAAGCATAAATCAAATTGTCGCTGTTAGCAGCAGTCAAGCCAGTCCCTGACTCACGGCGACACCATGTCAAATTTGGCTGTAACTAAATCCACATTTACTTCAAGGACTGGTATAAAAGCATATTAAAAGGAATGAGCATATACTGAGAGTCATAACAAGGTCAGTTATTTAAAAAAAATGTTAATTATAGTGTCTTGGAGTGGGATTAGCAGAGAAAAACAATCTGGGGGTCAGGAATGACACCCAATAATTTCTTTTTGACCATGAAGCAATGTATGGTCAGAATTGTCTACCACAGTCAGTCAGTAATTCAGGGATTTTTTTTTTAAAAAAAGGCAAACACAGTAATATCCTATTTTAGTAACATCTAATTCAGACCATGACTGACTTTCTAGTATTATTTCAAAAGTAGCAAGCATTCATTTAAAGAGTACTTTGTGCCCAGCACAGTAGGGGAAATAAAAATGAACCAGAAATAGTTTGTGCTTGAGGGAGTATTATACATTAGTAAACCAAGAAAAAAAAAAAAAAAAACCCAACTTTTTGCCATGTAGTCAAGTCTGACTCCTCATGACCTTATAGGACAGAATAGAACTGCCCCACCCTGGTGGTATAGTGGTAAAGTTCTACAGCTGCTAACCAAAAGGTCAGCAGTTTAAATCCATCAGGCATTCCTTGGAAACTCTATGGGGCAGTTCTATTCTGACCTTTAGGGTCACTATGAGTCAGAAGTAACTTGACAGCACCTAAGAACAACATACTTTCCAAGGAGATCCTGGTGGATTCGAACAGCTGACTTATTGGTTAGCAGCCATAGCTCTTAACCACTACTCCATCAAGGTTTCCATATATACTGGTAGGGCTGATGAAACATGAGGTGAGATAAGATAGGAATTTAGATAGGACACAAATAATTGAAAGAGAAAAGGTGACAGGTGATAGATAAATGATACCTGAGAAGTACAGGGGCAGCACTGGGGGGGTTCCATCTTGACTTCGCCCCCTGAGGGGATCCAGAAAGGAAAGAGAGTTATACTTAGTTTGCAGGATTAAAAAACACCTCATAGAAGTGGTGCAATTTGGGCTGGCCTTTGAAGAATAAGCAGAATTTAAGGGTGGAGTAATTAGGAATGGAGGTGGAAGGCAGAGAAGAGAAAGTCTTTTCAGGTAGTATTTGTACATGCACAGTGGTTAACTAGGCAGCCATTTTGTCTCCCTTTCCTCAAAACTGTCATCATATGGTTGGAATTAGATGTTCTGACCAATCAGAGGCCAAAATTGCTTAGTTTCCATTGGTTTACTCAGGTTTCAGCTCTTTAGTGGGCTCAACTTAAATGCACAAAACACAGATATGAAACCATATTTCCAGTCATCTGCTTGGCCTTAAGCATGGTTTCTCAAAGTTCTGGTCAATGGATCACCTACATCAGAATGAACTCTGGGGCCCAATTAAATGCAGATTACTGGGGCCCAGTACCCAGGTCACCAAATCAGAAACCCCTGAGGTGCATTCCAAGAATGTGAATTTCAAGAAATTCTCCAGGGCATTGAGACGCAAATTAAAGTTTGCAGAACACTGAGATAGAGGTTACAGGAGACAGCTGAGGTGCAAAAATAAAAGCACAGAAACAATGTGACAGGCACCCGAGGTGCACAAATAGAAGAATATAGTCCTATAATGCTAAACTGAGGCTAGACCATGGAATGTCTTCACTGTCACTGTCAGAGGAGTTGGTATGTATTCTATTCGCAACAGGGAGCCATCTTTTTGAGTAGCAGACTGCAGAGTCTGTAACCAGACTACTTGGATTTAAAATAGCTCCTCTACTCACAAGCTACATGATCGCAAACAAGGTTTTCAACCTCTCTCTGCCTCAGTTTCCTCATCCATAAAATGAGGATAATAGTACTTATCACATAGGATTGTCATGTGATTGAGTTTGTATTTGTAAAGTGTTTAGAATTGTGACTGGAATATAGTAAGTAAAATGTATGTTAGCATAAAAACTTTTGAGCAAGGTTTTAGTGTAGTTAAGGCTATGTATTTTGGAAGGTTATGCTGGAATAACGTCTAGGAAACACTTTTCCCCTACCCCCAGTAAATCCCATAATTCTTTCCTCTAACTCAGTGATTCTCAAACTTGGCTGCACATTGGAATCATCTCCCACTCCTGATCTGGCTTCTCTCTCTCTCTTTCTCCAACTCCAGATCTGGGTACACATCTGTGAAGGTGATTCCATATGCACTCATGGTTGCAAACCAATGCTGTGAATATATTTCAAATTTGTCCACTTGTCTTTATTGAGTCTCACTATGCAAGACACTGTGCTAAATCCTCTCCCTGTGTGATCTCATTTAAACCTCACAACTTTCTTTGAAGTAGGTGCTGACATTATCCTCACTTAACAGATTTACTTGAAAGGTCAGGTAAGTTGCTCATGGTCACCCAGCGAGAAAGTAGCAGGGCTGGAACTGGAACTGAGATAGCCTGGTTCTTGAGGCTTCACTCTTGACCACTAAGTTCTCAAACCAAACAGGCATCCTCTTTCACTTCCCAGGTTACTACATTAACTTTCTTCCTCGTCTCTATGAGTCAGACTAAACTCAACGGCAGTGGATTTGGTTTTTTCTTTGGTTGGTCTCTCCACTTACATCATTGCCTCCTTCTAAGATAGTTTGGACACAATAGTCAGTGAGGTTTTTTTGTTTGTTTGTTTTTTAATGTGGATGTTGGATGCTTTCAATACAGTTTCTAGGTATAAATCCAGTTGAGCAAAATTAGAAAATTGACAAAATTTACATTTGGGATCTACTCATCCATTGTAATGTGGAAGCCAACTTAGAAACGGTGGGATGTAAGAACAGAGTATGGGTGCTGGGACCAAATATCACTGCGTTTGAATCCTGGGTCTGCTACTCATTACCTAAGTCATCTGGGCCATGCTATGTAACGTCTCTCAGCCAAAATCTTCTCAATCTACACAAACAGGAATAGTACTATTATATGTAATATCGTTCATACCTACAATTCAAACTGGCCACATTTCAATATCCACATATGGCCCCCTTATTGGATGGGGCACATTTAGAGCAAATGAGAATAACTGTTTTTATGGGAACACTGAGACAATTTTGTACAGTGCATGGCATCTAGCGGGTACTTAACACATGTCATTTCTCTTTCCCTTGTCTTTCTTTCCTCTGGCAAGAGCAAGAATTTGCTCTAGTGGCCAGATAAAGGTGGAGTAGAACAAAACTGCACTCTTCTGTGTCCTCCCTCCCAACCCTAAAGCACGGTCTCATACTTGATTCTGAGGTCTCTTGTCCACAACTGTGACTATGGTTGTCATTCTCCATCCTTGTTGACATCTACTGCTCAGCAGTCAAACTTGGTCTGCCTCTGGCCCAACCCTGGCCTTGTGGGCAGCTCTGACTTCAACCACTGATGCTTACTAATCCAGCTTGGTTTTACCCATTGTCTCCTTGGATGGGATATGAAACAGACTAGAGGCCAACTCTGATTTTGTTTCTTCTAAACTCACCTGAACCTGATAAGTAAAACTACCCATAATAACATTAATTATTAAAACAGCATGAACAAAATCTGAATTCCAAATCCACTGCCATCAAGTTGATTCTGACTCATGGTGACCCCATGTGTTACAGAGCAGAACTGAGCTCAGTAGGATTTTCTTGGCTGTAATCTTCATGGAAGCACATCACCAGGACCTTATTCCATGTTGCTTCTGGGTAGGTTCGAACTGTCTACCTTCAGGTTAGCAGCCAATCTCTGCTTGCACCACTCAGGCACAGAAAACAGTATACATGTCAGTTTGACATTTAAATTTTTTTCTCATTTTCTAAATTATTGTTGTACTTTAGATTAAGGTTTACAGAACAAACTAGTTCTTACTAAACAATTAGTACACATACTGTTTTGTGACATTGACTACCATACTTACAACAGATCAACACTCTCCCTTCTCAACCTTGAGTTCTGTATTACCAACCTTTCAGTCCACTCCTGTCTTCTAGTCCTTGTCCCTGTGCTGGTGTGCCCCTTTGGTCTCCCTTTGTTTTATAGACCTGCCCAATCTTTGGCTGTGACTTCAGTGCAGAGATAAAAGGGTGTCTGCAGGCATACTCTCAGGATTTCTCTAGTTTCTGGCAGGTTAGTAAGTCTGGCTTCTCTCTCTCTCTCTCTCTCTCTCTTTGTGTGTGTGTGTGTGTATGAGAGAGCTAGGGTTTTGCTCTACATTTTTCTCCAGCCCTGTATGGGACCCTCTTTTGGGATTCCTGTCAGAGCAGCGAGTGAGATCTTTTGAGACACAAAAGGAATTGTACCGTTCTCACAATCTTCCAGTGGCTTCCCATTGCATTTAACAGCTGATGCCCAAACTCCTTCCAATGGCCTCCAAGGCCTTGCATGATATGACTTTCAGTCACCTCTCTGGCCTCAGCTCCTGCCAGTTTTGACCATGATCACTACATTCCAGTCATACTGGTTATTTGGCTCCTTGATCACTCTGAGCACTTCCCTGCTTAGGGCTTCTGAACTTTCTTTTCTCTGCCTGTAACGCTTCTTCTCCAAGCTCTTTGCATCAGGGGTTCCCTCTCATCTTTTCAGGTCTGAGGATAAACATCACCTCTTCAAAGAAGCCTTCCCTCACAATTCAACCTGAATGCCTTCACTTCTAATTCTCTATTTTAGTCCTCTGTTTGTTCCCTTCATTGCACTTATATTGCTTATATTGAAATATCTGTTTATATATTTATGATTTTTCTCTTTGGTAGCATGTGAGTTTCATAAGAGCCAAGAGCGTATTTTTGCTATATGGTCATGCAGCTTATGCATGTTGCACAAGGGTTTCACAGCTAAGGAGGTACCATTTGCAATAATTTTTGTGGAAGACGGCAGTAAAGTATCATAAACATTTTAAGTTTATTAAGTAAGAGGGGCTTCTAAGTCACCATATGGTGTATGGTATTTTATTTGTATGTCTTATTATATTTACCAATATGTATTTAGCTTCAGAACAGTACCAAGCATTTGTAGATGCTCAATACATACATTGTTTTAATGGAAATATAAAAGAAAAGCAAAACTAGGATAGTGTCATTTGGAAAGCATGAGGAAAGAGGGGTAACACAGACTGTTGATAGATTTGTTAACTTGAGATGATGCAATAAAGGAGGAATTAACAGTGATTATATTTGATCCTAGGAGCCTGGAGAAAAAATGGTCTGATTATTAAAAAAACAAAAAGAAGCCAAGTAGAAAAACTTGATGATGACTCAGTTTCTATCTAACCTGGGGAGATGATGTCTTCCATTTTATTTTTATTATCTCCATTTTACTGTGAATTTTAAAAACATACTTAAGTTTGCCCTGCATGGTCTTCAAAAAGAGCTCTTCAATGCTTTGCAAGGCCCACTCTTCCTTTGTGTTTTACAATACAGTAACTGTGGGGTCAACTTAGAAGGGATTAAGAAAGGAGTGTAAAAGATACTCATTTTCATCTCACATGACTCTTACCCCACCACTGCCAGCCCCCTACTGGCACTCCAGGCCAATTTCTTTCAGGTTTTGGCTCTTAAAACTAGTGTCACTCTGCTTGTGAGTGAAAGTACCTCTAAAATCTAAGGCTACCATTTTACAAAAATTCCTTTCTGCAGGACACTGGGCAGGCAATTTCCTCTCCTAATGCCTGCTACTCAAGATGGTATCACCCCAGGTCTTTGGGATGTGGGACACCTACCTCTGCACATCCTGCAGCAAGAATCCGGAACAGAGACTGGGGATGCACAGGTTAATTTAGGGCAGGTCTTGAGACCACAGTACACATTTCCCTCCTGCCAAGAAGAAATAGAATTAAGATCAGAAGAATCTGGGAAACCTTACTCAGTACCTGGGATACAGCAGAGGGTTAAACTATGACACACGCTTCCTCACTGCTCTCCCATAGTCAGTCCTAGGTATTTCCTAAATTCCATTATGCATTACTTTTTTGTATTTACTCTATCTCCATGCCAGACACTAGGTCACAGAAAGTTGGCAATAATACTATCCTATCTGGACCTTCTGGCTTAAGGTAGTAGAAACCATTCAGTGTGAGGGCATCCATGGACCCTCCAAACCACCAAATGTATTCTGACTGCTCTCCTCTCAGATCACTGTACCACTTGGTGTCCAGTGTGTTCCAGCTAAAATGCTGGCAATTTAGGAGAATGAGGATTTGTGTGGCAGCTGCTTTTTATAACATTCACTAATATCCTTTCCAAACCAAAGAGACAAGCTCTTTGGAGCAATACAAGACTATACGAGACTATCTGAATTCCACAGTTCAGTCCAGCACAAGGCAAGGGAAAGGATCAAATTTACTTGTTGGTTATATCTGTATTTGCATTATCTCTATTCCCTGAAATTCTATGCTCCAAACACTGTTCCTTAAAATTTGTTCTTTGTTCTTAGAAGCACATTCTTCTGGGGCCAGACTGGTTCCTAAAAGGTCATTAGGAAGGCATCGTCACAATCAAATTCTCCCAGATTACTGAGATACTAGTCTTTTACTTTAAAACTTGCAAGGGAAGAAATTACACAACTTACTTTGGCAATCCAGTGTTTAACGTCCTTTAGTTGTTGTTACTGCTGTTGCTAGTTACTGTTGAGTCGATTCTGACTCATGGTATCCCCTTTTGTACAGAGTAGAATGCTCCACAGGGTTTTCAAGGCTGTGACATTTTGGAAGCAGACTGCCAGGCCTTACTTCCGAGGTACCACTGGGTAGCTTTGAATTGCCGACCTTTACATAGTCCAGTGCTTAACCACTTTTGCCACCCAGGGACTCCTTAAAGTCACTCGCAGATAAGAATGTTGTTTTTCACATCTATCTTCATTCTTCCGTGCTTCAATTTAAAGACCCATTTTCCCTCATTTTCTAGTTTTATCTATTATGTTCTCTGGATTACACAGTTAGATAAAGATATAGTTGGTATACTTTATTCAGGAAATACTTTTAGTTCTTTTGATAAACAATGTTGTAAGAATCATTATGAGATGATTTACCAAGTTTTCTCACTGAAGGACATCATGAGTAAACTGGTTAAGAAAAGACTTCAGATAGAAGAATCAATAGACTCCTTCTTTCCTTGTGAATGGAACTGAGTGGCCCTAGATGGTAAGAGTGGGATTTTCCACCTATAGCATTCCCAAGGCTTCAAGTAATCTAGTCCTTTAGATGAAGGTTTTGGTGGTGTAACTCTTGTGAACACTAGCTCATCTTGACCCATTCAAGCAGTCCTAAAGCTTTAAGACTGGGATATGTTGTGATCCCTTCACATAATTGTTCAGGGTGGATGAAGATTAAGGAGTGTGGATTGGTGGGGCAAATTACAGTTCAGCTTCCAATCACACTACAACAAACAAAACCACACCCACTTCAGTCAAGTCGATTCCAGCTCATAGCAACCCTATAGGACAGAGTAGAACTGCTCCATAGAGTTTTCAAGGAGCATCTGCAGATTCGAACCACTAGGCTTTTTGGTTAGCAGACATAGCACTTAGCCACTACACCATCAGGGTTTCCAATCATACTACAATGTAGGCTCAAACTAAAAGCACAAGGACAGAGGAAGCTCTGTTATTTGGGTAGGGGCTATCAGAATTATTAAGATGCAGGGTCTTACCGAACAGCTGCACTGGGTACATTGATTGGGTTGCCGGTTCTGAAAGAGGCCTTCAGCCATGAACAGCTCACCATGTTGGTAAGTGGTCCCATTGTACTCACATGACTTGCTGGTCACTTTATTGTTTGCCAGAGGTAAGGAGTCTTCTGGGACAGGGTGCAGAAAAACCACATGGAGTATTGGCATTGTTGTAAAGAATTTCACAAATTTCAGCAGTAGATAGCTCTGTACTATATACCATAAACCAAACCAAACCCATTGCCGCCGAGTACATTCTCACTCATAGTGACCCTACAGGACAGGCTAGAACTGCCCCTTATGGTTTCGAAAGAGCAGCTGGTGGAGTCAAACTGCCAACCTTTTGGTTGGCAGCTGAGTTCTTAATCACTGCACCACCAAGGTTCCAACATAAATCAAAGGAAAAAAAATACCCTTTGCTATCAATTCCTACTCATAGCAACTCTATAGCCCAGAGCAGAACTGCCCCATAGTTTCCAAGCAGTGCCTAGTAGATTTCAAACTACTAACGTTTTTGTTAGCAGCCAGAGCACTTAATCACTACATCACCATGGTTTCCTGCTCCAGCACAGAGGGAGTTAAAAAACAATCACTGCCCCGCTGGTTAACGATTTTAGATAATATTAAAGCACACAAGCAAGAACAGCTGACAACGTAATCACTCATCCATTCCTTCATTTATTATGCAACTACTATGTGAAAGGCACTGTCATAAGCCAATGAGACAGACTGAGAACAGCAAACAAGGGCAAGGTCTTCATGGAGCTAAGAGTCCTAGATGAACAAGATATTAACTTACCTGAAAGGAGGGAGCTCAATGTATCTCTACTCTTTTCCCTATTCTCTCAGAAGAGGAACCGTCTATTACAACCATGCTAGTGAATTTATTCCCTGCTTGCCATTAGCTTTGTGTGTGCTTGTATACTTGTTTCAGCCTCTGCAGTCATTGTTTATTTTTTCTCCCTTCATACGTGTGTATCCTGGCCCTCCACTGCTCTTTTACACCGATTGAAATCCTGTCTGATTTTGAAAAATCTGTTCAAGTCTCATTTCCTCCAGGAAGCATTCTCTGCTAGCTCTGGCCCACAATGTGGACCTTTCAGGGCATTTGAGGTATGCAGCTCACAGTTTGGCACATGGATATTCTTATAACTCATATTTGTGAATTACTGTAACCTAGCAAACAATTTACATGTCTTGTCACAATGAAGCCTCATAGCAACCCGGTGAATTAAGTAGGACAGATTCTGAGCCTCATTTTTCAATAGAGGGGAAAAAAGTCTCTGAAGTCCAGTGACTTATCTGAGTTCACAAGGCTAGTGAGTGGTGCAAGAGAATTTAAACCTTAACTCCTGGCCCTAAATCCAATCTTCTCTCTACCAAACTATGTTGCTTCTTGAGGATTTGGGCCTCTGTCTTTATACAGCTTTTCTCCATGGAGTCAAGCTCAGGGTTGCCATGCTGTAAAAAAATTAACATACTTGTTAAGTTGACTGTAACTGAATGGTCTCTAGAAGTCTTTCCACTGGACTTCTTTAAAGTACATGTACATGCGTGGATGTGCGCGCACACACACACACACACACACACAGAACAAAAATGAACAAATCCCAGATTACACTAGCCACTGATGTGTGACTTAACAGATACAAGCAGAGCTGGGGAAAAATACCTGCTGTAGGATAGTGGATGAAGAGAAATCAGGAGATTGGTGTGTTTTAAAATATGACTTGAGGAATAGGATCATCCCTTCTTTCCCATCAGTCATACCATAATGAAAATGAGTCACTTTTATGGCAGGTAAATTATACCTCAATAAAACTATTTTTTAAAAAATCAAAATGAGAGGGAGGCAGAGTCAAGATGGCAGACCAAACACACATCTCCCTAAATCCCTCTGGAAACCAAGACCTGGATTGATAATTAAACAGAGTCTTCTGGACACCTAGTGAGCCCTGGGACACAGCATAGGGCTGTTAAATTGGACTTCATACCACTGAACGGAAAAACTGCTCTCCATTGCTGTATCTTGCTCTTGGTGAATGCTGGCTTTCACAGATTGAAGGTAACTCGCCATTTTAACTTTTTTTTCTCTGTCTTAGCTGGTGGACAGAACTGGAACTTGACTAGCAGCTAATCTGAGATGCACAGATGATGGGATAGTGGGCAAAATTGCCATATTTTGAAAGCCCAGCTTTGGACTCTGTGCATCTCGGCACCTTTGGCCTCTCTTTCCCATTGAGTAGCCTGTAAAGACGCAGGCAGGGAGCTTGTGTGGGACACCATCTTGCCCCACTGGGAGGCAGATATAGCCATATGGAGGCCTCAGCTGTACCTAATTCCTAGGCTGGGAGGCAGCACCTGTCCAGAGGAGAACACTTTTCTGGCAGAAAAGCAATATTTTACACAGTATCACCTATGGCTGGAGCCTGGCAGCAGAGGCCAGCAGGGCAGTAACCTTTCTGTATTTTGAACTAGTTTATAACATCTGGGGTTGGATATAGAGGTGCTTACTTTGCCAGCTGGGAAGAGGGCCTGTATACCTGAAAACCTGACTTTGGAAGTTGTCAGATACCTTTTACCTTTCATTTTAAGATGGCCTAAAGGAACAACTTTAGACCATCCTCACAGAATCTCTCCCAGCCTTTATTGACTCACATCATGCCCCCAAAGCAACAAACTCTGCAGAAAATCATAATGAAAAAATCACACATGGCTTCAGAAGGCCCCCAAAAGAAACAAACAAAGAACTTTCCAGACGAAGAAATCTTTCAGAAACTATGAGAAGGTGAATCTAAAAAGATTACACATAGAGCCCTCCTAGACTTTATACAAAATGCAGCAGAGGAAAATGAAAAACTAAGTAAGCTGTTCGATCTCATGCAACACCCATACTCTCAAATCCAACAAGACAAGAACAAAATCAAAGACACAGAAACTTCAATTGAAAGCCAAGAAAACAGAATTAAACTAATGGAAAATAGACTTTCTGACTTGGAAGACAGAGCTATTGACTCCAGCACCTATGAGGAGAAATCAGAAAAAAGAAACAAGACAAATGAAGACACATTAAGAAGCATGTTGGACTCTATTAAGAAGAACAATCTATGATTAACTGGAGTTCTAGAACAAGGCAGGATGCCTGAGAACACAGAGGGTATTGTTGCTGAGCTGCTGACAGAAAACTTCCCAGAAATTATGAAAGAAGAGAATATAGATATCCAAGATACATATCAAACACCACTCAATATAGATCTCAAAAGAAAGACTCTAAGACATTTTATAATCAAGCTTAACAAAATGAAATATAAGCAGAAACACTTAAAGGCTGCAAGACTAAACACAAAGCTGACATTCAGAGGGAAACCCTTTGGGTTTTCATTGGATTTCTCAGCAGAAACAATATTGGCATGGAGACAGTGGAATGACACAGTCAAAGCCTTGAAGGAGAAGAACTTCCAACCAAGAATTATATGTCTTGCAAAACTATCTTTCAAGTATGAAAATGAAATAAAGACATTCACAGATAAACAGACACCCAGAACTTTGTAAAAACCAAATCAAAGATACAAGAAACACTGAAAGAATCTCTTGGCTTAGAAGAACAAAACCACCAACTTTATATTTTAGAAGCAAACACGGGACACATGAACCAGAAACCTACTAAGTTAGGGAAGGTTCCTAACTCAATCAAAGCTATAATAGTGAAAGAAATGATCCATCATGAAAACTATGATGTCATCATATTAAAAAGAGTGATGTACTACAGTAATTATAGTCCTTGCAGATGGAGAGGAAGTTAATAAAAATGGTAGTAATTAAAACTGGGTTTATACATAGCTTGTTAAGTGGGATCATAGGGACATCCATAAAGCACAATAAAGATGCAACATATCAGATCAAGAAACATAATACAGGAGTCTCAACAACCACAAAACCAACTATGAAAAAGGTGAAAAATCAACTCACATAGAAGAATGTCCCAGAACAGATTAATAAGAACAACAGAGAAAACATGAACACAAAAATAGACATATCACAAGGACAGCACTAAACACATACCTATCAATAATTACATTGAATGTAAATGGACTGAATGCTCTAGTAAAGAGACACCTAGTGACATCTTGGATCAAAAGACACAGCTCATCCATATGTTGCCTATAAGAAACTCACCTTAGAATTAAAGATATGAACAAACTGAAAATTAAAGGATGGAAGAATATATATCAAGCTAACAATCCACAAAGAAGAGCAGGTGTAGCAATTCTAATCTCAGATAAAATACATTTTAAGGTAAAATCCACCATTGTGGACAAGGATGGACACTATTGCTGAAAGGCTCAAAATACAAGCAGGACTTAACAATATTAAATATTTATACACCTAATATTAGAGCACCTAAATACATTGAAGAAACACTGACTACACTGAAAAATGAGATAGATCACTCCACAGTAATAGTAGGAGACTTCAACATTCCACTCTAAACACTGGACAGATCATCTAGAAAAAAGCTCAATAAAGACACAGAAGACCTTACTGCCACAATTAATCAACTAGACCTCATCGACATATACAAAACTTTCTATCCATTAGCGGACATCTACACCTTCTCTAGTGCACATGGAACATTTTCCAGAATAGACCCTGTGTTGATACATAAAGCAATTCTCAACAAAGTCCATACCACTGAATTAATGCAAAGAATCTTCTCAGATCATAAAGCCATAAAAGTCGAAATCAATACCAGAAAAAACATAGATAGAAAGTGGAACTCATGGAAACTGAACAACATCTTGATCAAAAAACCATGGGTTATAGAAGAAATCAAGGATGAAATAAAGAAACTTATGGATTCCAATGAGAAGGAAAACACTTCCTGCCAGAACCTATGGGACT
This sequence comes from Heterohyrax brucei, assembly GCA_028571685.1. Classification (NCBI taxonomy): domain Eukaryota; kingdom Metazoa; phylum Chordata; class Mammalia; order Hyracoidea; family Procaviidae; genus Heterohyrax; species Heterohyrax brucei. The sequence goes on from CM053166.1 coordinate 149,179,937, forward strand.
CAGCCAAAGCAGTGCTCAGAGGTCAGGTTATTTACATAAAGGCACACATTCGGAAGGAAGAAAGAAACCAAACCAAAGAACTAACCCTACAGTTTGAACAAGTAGAGAGAGGACAACAGCAGAACCCCTCAGGCACCAAAAGAAAACAGATCATGAAGATTAGAGCAGAACTAAATGAATTAGAGAATAGAAGAACAATAGGAAAAACTGAAAAGACCAAAAGCTGTGTTTTTGAAAAGATCAACAAAATTGACAAACCATTGGCTGAACTTACTAAAGAAAAACAGGAAAGGAAACAAATAGCCCAAATAAGAAATGAGATGGGAATTGTCACCACACATCCAACAGAAATCAAAAATATCATAACAGAATACTATGAAAGTCCGTACTCTCACATATTCAAAAACCTAGAGGAAATGGACAAATTCCTCCATTCATATCATCTACTAAAATTATCACAAAGTGAAGTAGAACAACTTAATGAACCCATCACAAAGGAAGAGATTGAAAGAGTGATCAAAAAAACTACCAACCAAACAAAGCTCAGGCCCAGATGGCTTCACGATAGAATTATACCAAGCTTTAAGAGAAGAGTTATCTCCAATACTACTGAGACTATTTCACAGCATAGAAAGGGATGGAATACCCCCAAATTCATTCTATGAAGCCAGCATAACCCTGGTACCAAAGCCAAAGAAAGATCCAAACCAAAAGCAGAACTACAGACCAATATCACCAATGAATCTAAATGCAAAAATCTTCAACAAAATTCTTGCCAACAGAATACAACAACATACCAATAATAATAATAATAATAATAATAATCCATCATGACCAAGTTGGATTCATACCAGGGATGCAATGCTGCTTCAGCATAAGAAAAATAATTAATGTGATCAATCACATAAATAACACAAAAGACAAGAATCACCTGATTTTGTCTACTGATGCAAAAAAGACATTTGATAAAGTCCAACACCCATTCATGCTAAGAACTCACAGCACAATAGGAATAGACAGCCAATTCTTAAATGCAATAAGGGCCATTTATACAAAGCCAACTGCCTATGTCATCCTGAATGGAGAGAGAATGAAACAGTTTCCCTTGAGAACAGGAACTAGACAAGGATGCCCTTGCTCACCTTTCCTATGCAACATTGTACTAGAAGTTCTAGTCAGAGCAATTACACAAGATCAAGAAATAAAGGGCATCTGCATCTGCAAAGAAGAAGCAAAAATCTCCCTATCTGTAGATGATATGATTGTATACACAGAGAATCCAAAAGAATCCATAAGTAAACTACTCAAACTAATAGAAGAGTTCAGTAAAGTCTCAGGATACAAGATAAACATAAGTAAATCAGTAGGATTCCTTTATACCAACAATAAGATTGTTAATGAAGAAATCACCAAATCAATACAATTTACTACAGCCCCTAACAAGATAAAGTACCTAGGAATAAATCTAACCAGAGAAATAACACACATTTAGAAAGAGAACTACAAGACCGTAGTACAAAAAGCTAAGAGAGATTGACATAAATGGAGAAACCTATCCTACTTATGGATAGGAAGACTTAACACTGTGAAAAAGTCTATTTTAGCCAAAGCAATCAACTTATGTAATGCAATCCTAATACATATTCCAGCGACATTTTTTAATGAGATGGAGAAACAAATCACCAACTTTGGAAAGAGAAGAAGCCCTGGATAAGTAAAGCACTACTAAAGAAGAAGAACACACTGAGAGGCCTCTCATTACCCAGCATTAGAACCTATTACACTGCCACAATAGTCAAAACAGCCTGGTACTGGTACAAAAAGAGACAGATAGATCAATGGAACAGAATTGAGACCCCAAAGATGACACTATCTTCCTATGAACAGTTGATCTTTGACAAAGGCCCTAAGACATTAAGCTGCAGTAAAAACAACCTTTTCAGCAAATCATGCTGGCCAAATTGGATATTCATCTGCAATAAACTGAAACAAGACCCATATCTTACACCTTATACAAAAACCAACTCAAACTGGATAAAATACCTAAATATCAAATCTAAAACGATAAAGTTCATCCAAGAAAAAATAGGAAAAATGGAAGTTTTAATACACAACATAGACTTCAAAATCTGTCAAACCACAATCAACAGAAGAGAAAATAGATAAATGAAGAACTACTAAGAATCAAACACTTTTGTTCATCCAAATACTTTATTAATAGAATTAAAAGGCCACCTACAGATTCCCAGATTTTGAGAACCAGGCTTAGGACTCTGTTAATCTAGCCACTTTGAGCCTTTCATTTTATATCTGCGTCAGCGGGGTTTGTACGGAATTCTGCAGTCAGTGTGGGGGATGCCATGTTGGTACTGAGATTTCAACGGGATCTAATTCTTAGCCTGGGAGCCAGTGCCTGCAAACAGGATAGCGCTTCTCCAACAGAAAAGCAGTAATTTTCCCAGTGCCACCTACATTGCAGGCCCTGCAACAGAAGCAGAGAAATCACTAACTCTCAGCACCTTTAGCCCCTCTGTCTGCTGCCTGTGTGGAGGACGCCATCTTAGATACGGTGGCCACAGCTGGACCAAACTCTTAGCTTGTGAACCAGAGCCTGCCCACAAGAGAGCGCTTTTCTATCACAAAAGCAGTACTCGACGCAGTGTCGCCTAAGGCTAGGCCCTGTCAGCAGAAGCCAACAGGGCAGTAGCATTGCAGTATTCTGAACTTGTTTGTTATCATCTGGGGTTGGATACAGTGGCGCTTTCTTTGTCAGTTGAGAAGAGGGACCTCTACACCTGAAAACCTAACTGACTTGTGAACTGGTCAGATACCTTTTGTTTAAATTTTAAGACAGCCTAAAGAAACATTTGCAATCCATCCTCACAGTACCTCTTCCAGCCTCTACATACTCACATGGGACCCAAAAAGCAACAGACACTTGTGGCATACAAGAAATCACCCATGGCTTCAGAAGGATCCCAAACAAAGCAACCAAGGAGTTTTCCAGATGAAGAAACATTTATGAAAGCATCAGGAAGTGAATACAAAATGATTATATACAGAGCCCTTCTAGACCTTATACAAAATGCAGCAGAACAAAATGAAAAATTAAGCAAGCTGTTCGATCTGATGGAACACTGGTACTCTGAAATCCAACAGATCAAAAACAAAATCAAAGACATAGAAACTTCCATGCAAAGCCAGGAAAACAGAATGGAACAAATGGAAAAAAGAATTTCTGACTTGGAAGACAGAGCTACTGAAGCCAGCATCTATGAGCACAAATCAGAAAGAAGAAATCAGAAAAATGAAGAAGCATTAAGAAGCATGTGGGACTCTATTAAGAGGAACAACCTTGGATTAATTGGAGTCCCTGAACAGGATGAGACATCTGAGAACACAGAGAGTACTGTTGCTGAGCTGCTGAAAGAAAATTTCCCAGAAATCATGAAGAGAATATAGACATCTCAGATGCATATCGTACACCACCCAATATAGAACTCAAAAGAAAGACTCCAAGACATATTATAATCAAGCTTAATAAAATGAAACATAAGCAGCAACTCTTAAAGGCAGCAAGACTCAAAGCAAAGCTAACATTCAGAGGGAAACCCTGTAGGCTCTCGTCATATTTCTCAGCAGAAATCATGCTGGCATGGAGACAGTGGCATGACACATTCAAAGCCTTGAAGGAGAAGAACTTCCAACCAAGAATTATATATCCTGCAAAACTGTCTTTCAAAAAGGGAAATGAAATTAAGACATTCCCAGATAAACAGAAGCTCAGAGGCTTTGTAAAAACCAAACCCAAACTACAAGAAATACTGAAAGAAGTTCTTGGCTCTGGCTTAGAAGAATGAAACCACTAATTTTATATTTTAGAACGACACACTACTTAATACTCTACTCATTTAGGGAAGGCTCCAAAGTCAATCACAGCTTTGATATGGAAAGAAGCAATCCAATGATCATCATGAAAACTATGGTGTAATCATAATAAAAAGAGGGATGTACTACAGTTGTTACAGTCCTTCCAGATGGAGAGGAAGAGGACAAGACTGGTAGTAATTAAAACTGGGTTTATATATAGTTTATTAAGGGGGATCATAGGGGCAGCTGTAAAGCACAACAAAGATGTATCATACCATTTCAAGAAATGTAACACACGAGTCTCAACAACTACAAAAGCAGCTCTGAAAAAGGTGAAAAATCAACTCACAAAAAAGAATGTCCCAGAACAGACTAATAAGAACAACAGAGAAAACATCAACATAAAAATAAACATATCACAATGGCAGCAGTGAACACATACCTATCAATAATTACATTGAATGTGAATGGACTGAATGCTCCAGTAAAGAGACACCGAGTGTCATCTTGGATCAAAAGACATGACCCATCCATATATTGTCTACAAGAAACTCACTTGAGACTTAAAGATAGGAACAAACTGAAAATTAAAGGATGGAAGAATATATATTAAGCTAACAAAGAACAAAGAAGAGCAGGGGTGGCAATTCTAATCTCAGACAAAATCAATTTTAATGTCAAATCCACCATCGTGGACAAAGATGGACACTATTTATTGCTGAAAGGTTCAGTACACAAGCAAGACTTAACTATATTAAATATTTATGCACCTAATATCAGAGTACCTAAATACGTTGAAAAAACACTGACTATGCTCAAAAGAGAGTTAGATGACTCCACAATAATAGTGGGAGACTTCAACACTCCACTCTCAATACTGGACAGATCATCTAGAAAAAAGCTCGGTAAAGATACAGAAGACCTCATTGACACAATTAACCAACTAAACGTCATTGATATATACAGAACTTTCCACCCATCAGCAGACAACTACGCCTTCTTCTCCAGTGCACATGGAACATTCTCCAGAATTGACCATGTGATAGGCCATAATGCAATGCTCAACAAAATCCGTACCACTGAATTACTGCAAAGCATCTTCTCAGATCATAAAGCCATAAAAGTTGAAATCAACAGCAGAAAAAACATAGAAAGTGGAACTCTTGGAAACTGAACAACATCTTGCTCAAAAAAACATGGGTTATAGAGGAAATCAAGGATGAAATAAAGAAATTCATGGCTTCCAATGAGAACGAAAGCACGTCCTACCAGAACCTATGGGATACAGCCAAAGCAGTGCTCAGAGGTCCGTTTATCTCCATAAGTGCACACATCTGGAAGGAAGAAAGAAACCAAATCCAGGAACTAACTCTACAGCTTGAACAAGTAGAAAGAGAACAACAGAGGAACCCCTTGGGCACCAGAAGAAACGAGATCATAAAGATTAGAGCAGAGCTAAATGAATTAGAGAATAGAAAAACAATAGAAAAAACTGAAAAGATCAAAAGCTGGTTTTTTGAAAAGCTAAACAAAATTGACAAACCACTGGCTAAACTTACTAAAGAAAAGCAAGAAAGGAAACAAATCACCCAAATTAGAAATGAGAGGGGTGTTGTCACCACAGATGCAGCAGAAATCAAAAATATCATAACAGAATACTATGAAAAACTGTACTGTAACAAATTTGAAAACCTAGGGGAAATGGACAAATTCTTTGACGCATATCACCTACCCAAATTATCACAACGTGAAGCAGAACAACTTACTAAACCCATCACAAAGGAAGAGAGTGAAAAGGTCATCAAAACACTGCCAACCAAAGTCTGAGCGCAGATGGCTCCACTGTAGAATTCTACCAAGCATTTAGGGAAGAGTTATTTCCAATACTACTGAGACTATTTTACAGTACAGAAAGGGATGGAGTACTCCCAAACTCATTCTATGAAGCCAGCATAACCCTGATACCTAAGCCAGGGAAAGACCCGACAAAGAAAGAGAACTACAGACCGATATCACTCATGAATCTACATGCAAAAATCTTCAACAAAATTCTTGCCAATAGAATACAACAACATATCAAGAAAATAATCCATCATGACCAAGTGGGATTCATACCAGGGATGAAAGGCTGGTTCAACATCAGAAAAACAATCAATGTCATTAACCACATAAATAACACAAAAGACAAGGATCACCTAATTTTGTCCATTGATGCTGAAAAGGCATTTGATAAAGTCCAACACCCATTCATGCTAAAAACTCTTAGCAAAATGGGCATAGACGGCAAATTCCTCAACATACAAATTCATCAAGACCAATCCCTCTGATATCAAAAAAGGTTACCAACAGTTTTGTGATGCTTGATTTGCACTGACAGAAATTTTTGGTCGTGGGGAACTGGCAGACTTCCATTGCACACTTTGTTGCTTTATTTCAGGGTCATATTGGTACACCCATGTTTCATCACCAGTGATAACACAGCCCCAAACATCATCTCACCTCTCCAAGAGGCCTTGGCAAACTAACTCTCCTTTGCTTTTGTTCATCACTGAGCTCCTTCAGGAGCACCCATCCTTTCCAGGCCAAGATTTTCTGTTAAGGTTTTCCAAACTGTTTCTCTATCAATGTTTACTTGTTCTGTTTCTCTACCAATGTGTACCTGATCTGCTATTAGCTGACAATTTTGATGCACAACTTGACCAATTTTTGCAATGTTTTTGTTGGTTCTGCTTGTTACTGGTTGCCCTGACCTCTCTTCGCTAGTGTCACTTTATTTCCCCTCAGAAAAAATTTAATGCTTGTTCGTTGCTCTAATTCAAGCTCTGACATTCTCGCGATGGCACACAAAAACATGCAACAATAACAAATGGCACTCAATAAGACACAGTTCCAGGTTTACACAAACACCACTGTGATACACTGATACACCAAGGTTATGAAACCTTACCGAGTTGATTGTACAGTGCTGCCAATGTAAGTGCACGATGGCAAGTTCGTTAACTTAATTGTCAGACCTTGTATAAGTTGATGTAGTCTAGAATTCTGATTAACTCATTCCACAGGCATTAACGATTTACTAATGAACTTGGCTAATGAACTTTTAACAAGGTACAAAAGAAGTTTCTTATCTTTTCTCTTTAAAAGAAGTGTTAGCTCCTAGAAAGAGCTTACCTCGTACTAACTGACCCTCTGGTCTTGACTCTGAGTCTCTGCCCTTGCCTCTGAGTACACACAAGACAACTATAGTTGGCAGACATGAGTGAAACTCATCAGAGAAATGAATGACAGGCGCAGAGTCATGTGCCCCATGGGCTCTAACTGTTTTAAATCTCAGATTTTGTGGTGAAGGAAAACTCACATGAACTACAAAATAATATTTGCTATGGCTCTCAGAGGAGCTGGCAGATCTTTGGAATACCAAAAGAAAAAAGATTGGAATTATTTCACCTCAGAGGAATGTGGATTGATTTTTCAACTGGACCTTCCACTAAAGAATCGACAGCAAGGCAAATGCAAGATGAATTTTCCAATGGAAGCATGACCTTTAGAGTCTTCCTTGAAATAGTCTTCTGAGTAACCTGCCACTGGAGTCTATTAATCTACTCAACGGGAGATGGGGAGAAAAGAAAAACCAGAATCAGAGAAAGAGAAACTAGTTATGATTGTGCTTAATACTAATTTTAAACAGTAATGTTTTCCTAACATCTTCTCATTTATTCTTATTTCATTCATCTAACATCCCTAATGATGTAGAGGAAAGAATTATAAAAATAAGGCTACTGATCCCCTAGAAAAAATTAATCTATGTCATACAACTATTTAAAGGAGAACCAACTCTGAAATATAGTTGTCCTGCCTCCAAGTGTGTGTTCCTGTCATGGAGTATTAAAACTGGTGGATAGGATCACTAAGTCATAATTTTAGTTTGCATACCAACTCCCCATAACCTTGGACAAGCCACTTTACCTACTTGGGTCTCAATTTTTCTATCTCAGCATGAGCTATGGGACTCAAATCTCTCCTTACATCTTTAGAGAACTAACAAAGCATGCTTCCCAACCACAGAAGCAAGGAAAGCCACCTCTTACTCTACTCTCTCCATTCCCAGAGTTTCCAAGGTGGCTGGGCTTGTAACCAACTATCTTTGGAACACATTCAGTGTTCTTGGCTGAAAACTGGAAAAAAAAAAAAAAAAATCAGTCCAAAGCAAAGCTGGCTCCATGGCTCCTCAGGGGAATGCTACAGCAGAAATAATCAGGCCGTATGGAAGCAGGCGCCCCTGCTTCCAGTCAAATTCCCAGACAGCACAGAAGAAGAAAGTGGAGGAAGGACACTACAGGGTAAGCAGGTAAGCACTAAAGCCAACCACTGTGACAGAAATGTTGGGAAAATAAATTGTTCCTTCTCCCCAGATGAGAGAGACGGTCTTAAATGTAAGCAGGACTGTGATTTCTGGGGCACTCAGAAAATAACTCCGTGTCTTAAATCTCTCTGACCACATTTTCCCTCACTGATGACTGAAGTGCCACCATCAGAAGTCTACTTCTCTACATTAATGGTTGTCTTCTTGCAATCAGATTTTACAATCTCAAATTTTACGTGAGAGGCTACATTTTGTCACTAACTCACATCTTAGAACAACTTTGCCTGGTTTTTTTCCACCCATCATAACTACTAGCAAATTTTAACAAGAACGCAAGCAGTCTGTAGTCCTACCTACGTCCTTTGGTACACTGTTCTTGCCCATCTTAGCATACTATTCTTTCCACACTCTGGAACCTAAAGTTCTCATGTTGATTTCTCTGTTTCCCAATTTTCTCATCCTCAAACCTCTGTTTTCTTAATGAGGTGAGTCTTGGCTAGTCAGGAAAGCGGCTTGTATGTCAGGAAACAAGCTTTAAATGTCTATGATATAAATGCAAATCTTTCTAGAGTTCTCAGGGGTTGGTCATTAATCTCTTCAAGCTTCCCATTCTTTTGCCCCTGCTTCTGTTACTCTAAGGCACCCAGGTGATGCAGTGATTAAGTGCTAGGCTGCTAACCTATCTTTTGGTTAAAGATAGGTCAAATCCACCAGCTACTCTACAGGAGAAAGAAGTGGTAGTCTGCTTTCATAAAGATCGCAGGCTTGGAAACCCTAAGACAGTTATTTGTCTTATAGAGTTATTACAAGTCCAAATCAACTCAACAGCAATGGGACTGGTTTGGGTTTGGGCTGTTACTCTGGTTTCTACATTACTTTTCATGGCTGAGCCTGAGACTAAGGTTGCTATTCTGTTTCTCTGTAATTTCACTGTAGTCCCAGTATATTTGTAAGCCATTTTGGGGGTGGCAGTGCATGGGGCAGAGATGAAGACAAAAGGCTTAGAAGAAGCTATCCTCACTTTAATTACTCATGAGACACACACACACATCCAACAAAAATAAAACTGTATAGTTCTAAGGAGTCCCTGGGTGGTACATATGTTTAATGCTCTCAACTGTTAGCCAAAATGTTAGAAGTTTGATTCCACCAGAGGCACCTTAAAAAGAAGGTCCGACGATCTACTTCCAAAAACAATCAATCACTGAAAATCCTAAGAAGCGCAATTCTACTCTGACATAGTCACAGAGTCACACATACAAATCAGAGTCAACTCCACAGAAACTGGTAGTATAGTCCAAAAGGTGTGTCTCCAGGTCTCAGAAACACAAGGAAGGAAATAATTGCAGAAGGATTAAAAGGGAACCCCTGGGATAGGGTACTCTTGATACACAATGTTTCTCTGCTCTGTATATCACAGTTATGCAAGGCAAGAGAATTGAGCCTGGCTTTGGGGGTCTACAGAGACTAGGTTCATATCTCACCTCTGACACATCTTTAATCTGTGATCTTAGGAAAGTTACTTAATCTCTTTGCACCTCAGTTTCCACATATTCAAAATAAATATGGCATATACCTTATATGGCTGTGAGGTTTAGCGATAATTTATTTTTAAAATCTCAAAGGTATCAAATACATAATAAAGCTTGCATGAAGTGGTAGATAATGTTGGTCTAGAAAAAAGAAGACACAAAGGAGAGAGATACAAATCTGAAGAACATGAAGAGATACCCTTGTTTCCATGGATGAAAATATAATTAATCAAAAGATGTTACATTGTACTTACATGTATGGTAGCTGCTATGGGGGTGAAGAAAGTTAAAACACTGTTTCCATCTTCATTGAACAAGCACTCATGGAGATCCTTGATTGTCTGGCACTAAGCTAGGTTAGAGCTACAAAGCTAAATAAGGCACATCCCTGACTTCAAGAGGAATTCTGTTCTTATTGGATGAGCATGCAAAAGTAAGGCATTAAATGATAATGTATTAAAAGAACACATGAAATGATAATGTGTTTAAAAAATATAAAGGTTAATAATGGAAGAGAGGACAAATGATCACAAATTGCCAAATTTGTCAAGAGGAAAGGAGTATCAACTGCATCAGTGTGGATTCAACTTAGACACTAGGAAGTATTCCTGGCAGAAAGGATTAGAAGAAACTAAAACCACAGACCAATCAGCAGTGTTGGGCAGTCATTTTCAAATGGTGTTTTTGGCTGCTTTGGGAGTCTTCAGAGGTGTCTGAGAGGCATCAGCAAGGAAATTTCTCCCCTACTTCCACTTCAAAATCCACTTCAACAGAACAGCTTCAAATTTATTGGTTTGTATGTCTGAATTTTTTATGATTCTATTTGAAAGAGCGGTTTTGCTGCTAAAAAACATTGTAAAACCACTGGCTTAGAACCTCTTCAAAAATGTGCCATTTTTGGATTAAAATCCTATTTGCTTGTAAGATACATGCATGTGTATACCTATTTACATTCCTAGAATTAATAAGAAAAAATCTATTAACCTAACAGAAAAAAAAGGCAGAGAATATAAACAGACAGTTGGCAGAAATGGAAGTACAAATAGCTCTTAGAAATAAACTTCATTCATAAGAGGAATTTACATTAAAACTGAACCGAAGTACCATTTGAAAAAGTCTCAGAGTTTGAGTAACACAACTTTCTTGGTGAGGCTGTGAGAAATTGGTACAAGTTCTATGGAGGACAATTTAGCAATATCTATCCGTTTAAAAATACATATATTTTTGAACCTGCAACTCCTTCTTTTAAGAATTCATTTTGGGGAGGTAGAGCCAACATAGTGCTACAGACAGAAACAGCATGCCATCCCTCTGCAGCAAAGACCTGAAAAACTAAGTAAAACAGATGCAAATATCAATCCTGGAACCCTGAGTGCCAAATAAAAGAATAAAGAACTCAATAAACCACCAAATGGAATAAGGAACTGATGGAGAATGGAGAATGAAGAGAGCTGCACAGCGGAGGTTCCATACCAGGTAATGTGGCTGGATTCACCATTTTAGGCTACAGTCACCAAAGAACTCAGACAGGGAGTACAGGAAGGCAACTTCACAGAGCTCCAAACAGGAGACAGAGTACCCAGTAACCAGAGATACATATTTCCCCACCTCACACCATCCTTCCCTGTATGACGCCTCAGTAGCTTGCCAATTGGCCATGGTCACTCAGTTGGAGAGATACCAACTCACTGCCCACTGGATTCACCAACTTGGACCTCAGCCACCAAGGACTGCAGACAGGCAGTACAGGAAGGCAACTCCATGGAATTCCCAGAAGAAGACAGAACACTCAGTAACAGAGGATAAATGCTTTCCCACCCCTCAACCTTCTTCTCTCTACACAGTTTCTGCTGCTTGCCAACAGGGCTATGGTTGCTTAGTCAAAGAAACACTAGCTGACTGCCATCAGTTTGAATGATTATTCATCTGTTTGGGGATATATTTGAAGGACAGCTTTTTCCCTATAATTATTACTTTTCTCTATCCTTTCCTTCTTTTCCTTTCTCCTACCTAGTTAGCCCCATGTACCATCCCCTCTTCCTCTTGACAGTCCATGATTTTTAGTTTGTTTTATTCTTCTGTTGTTGTTGTTATTTATTTTATTGTTTTCTGGGCTTTTGTGTTGCTTTTCTCTCTCTCTCTCTCTCTCCCTCTCAACCTGCCTTCCTTCTTTTCCTTTCTCCCACCTAGTTAGCCCTAGGTACCATCCCCTCCCCTTTTGACAGTCCATGATATTTGGTTTGTTTTATTCTTTTGTTGCTGTTATTTATTTTATTGTTTTCTGGGCCTTTTTGTTGCTTTCTCTCTCTCTCTCTCTCTCCTTTCCTTTCTCTTACCCACCTAGGCCCATGTAACATCCCTTCCTCTTCTTGAAAAGCTGTGATTCTTTTTTTGTTTATTTTCTTTGTTCTCTTTTCTTCTTCTTCTTCTTTTGTCTCTCTCTTTTTCTTCCTTGACTTTCTCCCTCCTGCTCAGCCCTATGCACCAACCCTATCCCTTCTGGAGAGGTATGCTGCACAACTTGGTTGGACAGTCACCATTTTCAGCCTCTCAGGGTCTGCACCACTATCACCAACCAGCTCCCTCAGCAACATTTTGCATACTTATTGCTTGTTTTTCTTGTTTTTTTTAGTTTGTTACTGTTTCTTCTCTCATTCTTCCTTCCTACCTGATGGGTGTAAAGAAAGTTAAAACATTGTTTCCTACCTGATGGGTGTAAAGAAAGTTAAAACATTGTTTCCTACCTGATGGGTGTAAATAAAGTTAAAATACTGTTTCCTACCTGATAGAGGATTTAGTATTCACAGTTCTCTAACAGACAAAGGAAAATTCAGGCAAAAAAAATGGATAAATAGATAAAATCATGGAAATACAGACAAAATATTGGAAAAGAGAGGCTAAACAATTGAAGACATCAGGAAAATAATACAGGAATCGAATATCAAAATAAATAAACAGACACAAATCATACCAAAAAAGCAATTACAAATCCAAAACAAAAACATGATTTCATAAATGGATAGGGCAATGGAAGGTTTTAGGAGAAAAGGAAGATTGGATCAGTGGAACTGAAGATAAATCACTGAATATCACTTTGAGGAAAAATCAGAAAAGACAGAATAAAAATGAAGAAACAATGAGAGCAATGTGGGATGCAACCAAAAGCAAAATTTTGTGTGTCATCAGAGTTCCAGAATAAAGGGAGAAAATGAAAAACATGGGCAGAATCATTAAAGATTTATTAACAGAAAATTTCCCTAATATCATGAAAGATGAAATGGTGACTATCCAGGAATCACAACAAACCCCATACAGGATAGATTCCAAAAGAAAAACAAGCATGAAGACACATAACAATCACAAATACTGAAACCAAAGACAAAGAAAGAATTTTGAGAGCAACTTGAGAAAAAATGAAAAGTTGCATAAAAGAAGAGAACCAATAAGATTAAGACAATGTTTCATCAGAAACCATACAGGCAAGAAGCCAACAGGATAACATATATAAAAATCTTGAAGAAAAAAATAAAAACTATAAACTAAGAATAATATACCCTGCAAAACCCTCACTCAAATATGATGGTGAAATTAGGACATGTTCAGATCAATGGAAATTAAGGGACTATGTAAAAACCAAACCAAACTTACAAACATTACTGAAGAGAGTCCTTCAGTTAGAGAAAAAGCAACATCAGACAACAACTTAAATCTAGCAATAAGACAGCATCAGTAGATACCAAGCTAGATAATAAACTCTCAAGAATGGGGGGAAAAATCCTAAAAAATTTACAATAGGGAACCATAAATGAAAACAATATCAGAACAACAGAAGAGGAAATAAACAACATAGGTATAGAACTTTCAAATAGAGAGGAAGTCATGGCATTATCAAATAATAAGACTAGCTTAAACTTAGGAAGACAGGGGTAAATTTCAAGGTAACCATAAAGAAAGTTAAAAACCTACTCATCAAAATAAAAAAAAGCATAAAATCTCAGTAAATACAAAATTTACAAAAATCAAAGAAACACACACAAAAACAAAAGGAATTCAGCACAGAAGAGTAAGAGGAAGAAAGAAAACATCAGCAACACATACACACACACAAAAAGCACTACAAAATAACAGCAATAGCTCATTCTGATCAATAATCACACTGGATGTAAACGGCTTCAGTGTAACCATAAAGAGACAGAGTGACAGAATGGATTAGAATTTTTAAAAGGATACATCAATATGCTGTCTACAAGAGACACACCTTAGAAACAAAGACATGAATTTATGAAAAATGAAAAGGTAGGAAAAAAAATATCAAGCAAACTACTGCCAAAAAAGAGGAATGGCAATAATAATCTCAGATAAAGTAGACTTTAAAACAAAATTCACCAAGAAAGACAAAAATAGTATTATGTATTGATTAAAGGGACAATCTATAATGAACACCCACCCATAATATCTATGCACCCAAAATACATAAAATAAAAAAAAATTCTAACAACACTATAAAGAGAAATTGACAGTTACACCATAATAGTAGCAGACTTCAACACACCACTCTCCATAAGGGACAGAATATCTAAAAAAAAACTCAACAGAGATACAGAAGATCTAAAGACCACAATCAACCAACTTAAACTCATAGACATATATAGAACACTCCTCCCAACCACTGCAAAGTCCACATTCTTTTCCAATGCTCATGGAAAGTTCTCCAGAATACATCCTGCATTAGACAACAAAGCAACCATCAAAAAAATCCAAAACATTCAGATAATACAAAGTATCTTCTCTGATCACAACACCATCAAAGTAAAAATTAATAAAAGGAAGAACAAGGAAAACAATCGAATACATCGAAACTGAATAACACCCTGCTGAAAACCCACTGGATAATATAAGAAATCAAAAATTCCTAGAATCAAATGAGAAAGAAAACATATCACAACAAAACCTTTGGGACATAGCAAAGGCAGTGCTCAGAGGTCAATTTGCAGCAATAGATGCACACATCAAAAAAGACAAAATGGACAAAATCAAAACATTATACAACTCAAGCAAATAGCAAAAGAACAGCAAAAGAAACTTGGAGCATCAAGTAGAAAGGAAATTAAAAAGAAAGAAAAGACTGGCAATAAATACAGGATAGAAAAACAACTGAAAGAATCAACAAAACCAAAGTTGGTTCTTTGAAAGTGTTGACAAGATTGACAAAGCACTGGCCAAACTGACAGGAGAAAAAAAAAAAAAAGGACAGCATACAAACAACTGAAATAAGAAATAACATGGGGAACATTATAACTGACCCAACCGAAATAAAAAGGATCATAACAGAATACTATGAAAAACTATACTTCAACAACTATGAAAACCTAGAGGAAAAAGATTAACTTCTGGAAATACGCAATCTAACCAAACTAACACAAATGAAAGCTGAAAATCTGAACAGACCTATAACCAGATATTGAAAAGGTAATTTAAAAAACACGAAAACTCCCAATAAAACAAAACCCTGACCCAGATGGCTTCACTGAAGATTTCTACCCAACATTCAAAGAACGCTTACATCAGTACTACTCAAACTACTTTAGGACATAGAAAAGGAAGGAATTTTTCTGAATTCATTCTGTGACACCAGCATAATCCTGATACCAAAAGTCATGCAAAGATATCACAGAAAGAAAATTACAGACTAATATCTCTCAGGAATATATGAGGCAAAAATTCTCAACAAAATTCTAGTCAATAGCAGCACCATATTAAAAAAAATAACACATCATGACCATGTAGGGATTCATACCAGTTATGCAAGGATGGTTCAACATTAGGAAGTCAATGTAATCCATCACATATATAAAAGTCACATGATGATCTCAATCAACGTAGAAAAGGCATTCAACAAAGTCCAGCGCCCACTTCTGATAAAAACTCTAAATACAATAGCTATAGAAGGGAAATTCCTCAACATAAAAATAAGGATTGTCTTAGTCATCTGGCGCTGCCACAACAGAAATATCACAAGTGGATGGCTTTAATGAGGAGAAATTTATTTCTTCACAGTCCAGTAGGTTACAAGTCCAAATTCAGGGCATCAGCTCCAGGGGAAGGCTTTCTCTCTCTGTTGGATTTGGAGGAAGATCCTTGTGATACATCAGTCTTCCCTTGGTCTGGGAGCATCTCAGTGCAGGAAACTTAGGTTTTGCGATCCTTGGTGGTATGAAGTTCCCAAATCTCTAGTTGTTTCCCTTTCTTTTTCTCTCTTGTGGGATTTAAAGGATAAAAAGCAGTGCAAGCCATACCCCAGGGAAACTCTCCTCACATCAGATCAGGGAGGTGACCTGGGTAAGGGTGTCACAATCCCACTCTAATCCTCTTTAACATAACCCTTTCTTGCCCTATTAAGCACAGGTAGAAATTAGGATTTACAACACAGGAAATTCAGAAAATGGAGGATGACCACACAATTCTGGGAATTGCGGCCCAGCCAAATTGCTACACATAATTTTAGGTGCATATAATTCAATCAATGACATTCCACTCTTTGACTTCCCCAAACTCACATCCTTATAACATGCAAAACATATTCACCCCATCATAGCAAAACTCTTAACTCCAAGTCTCAAATCGAAAACTTCCTCTACATCTGTGAAATCTAGAATACAAGTTATCTGCTTCCAAAGGTACAATGGCAGAACAGGCACAAGCTAGACATTTCTTTTACAAATGGAAGAAATTGGAGGAAAAGAAAGTATAACAGACCAAGCCACTTAGCAGAGCACATTACATTAAGCCTCAGGGCTTTCAAAATAATCCTCTGTTCCCTCAGACAATTTATACAATGGCTCTGCCCTCTAGACTCCAGGTATTGGCTGCACTCTCCAGTCTCTGAGTGGAGGCCCTCCAGACTCTAGGTATTGGCTACACTCTCCAGTCTCTGGGTGGAGGTCCATCAGCTCTGGGTTTCAGCTCTGCCTTCCAGGCCCACTGGGATAGCAACTCTTCTCACTCAGCTTTAGAGACACCATTTTCCTAGTCCAAATGAGATGCAATGTCACCCTTAGAAACACCAGAGGCGATGGCAGCACCCTTTGAGAACTTAGAGGTCCTGTCCATACCTTTTGAGACAGAAGCTGCTCCACTTCTTGTGTTCCCAGTCTCTTCAGCTTCTGTTTCTTGTGGTGTCTCAGTCCAGGTCTCACTGCTGCACCTGCCCTGCTGGAGTAAAGTGTTCCAAAGCTCAGTAGCTCCATCAGTAAGTGCCTGGAAGTACCCCCACTCTGCCTGGAAGCCTCCTGCACACAGACATTCAACTCTCTTGCTCTGTGGGTCAGCTCCAGTGCAGTCTTGCACAGCTCTCCTGGTTCTGATGCTGATCTCTGCTGCTGCCAGTCCACTGCTGCTTTGGGTCTGCTATTGCCGCTTCTCACCATCTGTGCCTTCTCTGGTGTTTACAGTTCTACTCAGTTCCTTCTGAGTCTTCTATCAATTTACAGTTTCAAAACCCCTTCCATATTTTAGATACCTGTTAGAGCAACATTCCACTCCTGGTACCAAATTCTGTCTTGGTCATCTAGTGCTGCTGTAACCGATACACACCAAGTAGATGGCTTAAACAAAGAGAAGTTTATTCTCTCACAGTTCAGTAGGTTAGAAGTACAAATTCAGGGCATTGGTTCCAGTGGAAGGCAATCTCTTTCTGTCAGCTCAGCAAGCAAGTCCTCATGATGTATCATCTTCTTGGTCTGGGAAAACCTCAGTGCAGGAACTTCAGGTCCAATGGACGCATTCTGCTCCTGGCACTGCTTTCTTGGTGGTATTAAGTCCCCAGTTCTCTTCCTGCTTCCCTTTCCTTCTATCATCGTAGGATAAAAGGGGGTTCATGACACACCCCAAGAAAATTCCCTTTACATTGGATCAGGGAAGTGACTTAGGTAAAAGTGTTACAATCCCACCCTAATCCTCTTTAACATAATTCAATCTTGCCCGATTAACCACAGACAGAGATTAGGATTTACAACATAGGAAAACCACAAAATGGAAGACAATTACTCAATAATGGGAATCATAGCCCAGCCAAACTGCTACATATATTTTGGGGGAAACATAATGGAAGGAATACACAGAATCATTATAATAAAAAGAATTGGTTGATGTTCAACCATTTCAAAGATACCATATGATCCAGAACTGGTGGTAGAGAAGGAAGAAGTCAAAGCTGCATTGAAAGCATTGATGAAATACAAGGCTCCAGGAACTGATGGAATATCAATTGAGATGTTTCAACAAATGGATTCTGTGCTGGAAGTGCTCACTCATCTATACCAAGAAATTTGGAAGATACCTACCTGGCCAACCAACTGGAAAAGATCAGTATTTATGCCTATTCCCAGAAAGGTGATCGAAATAAATGCAGGAATCATTGAACAATATCATTAATATCAGACGCAAGTAAAATTTTGCAAAAGATCATTTAAAAGCGGCTTCAGTAATATATTGACAGAGAGCTATCAGAAACTCATGTTGAATTCAGGAGAGAATGTAGACCCAGTGATATCATTGCTGATGTAGGATGGATATTGGCTGAAAACAGAGAATACCAGGAAGACGTTTTTTAAAAAAAGACATTCAACTGTGTGGATCATAACAAATTATGGGTAACATTGTAAAGAATGGGAAATCCAGAATACTTAATCGTGCTCATGAGGAATCTGTACAGAGATCAAGATGCAGTTGTGAGAACAGAACAAGGGGATACAGTACAGTCTAAAGTCAGGAAAGGTGTGCATCAGGGTTGTATCCTTTCAACACGCCTTCTCTATCTGTATGCCAAGCAAATAATCTGAGAAACTGGACTATGTGAAGAAAAATGAGGCATCAGAATTAGAGGAAGATTCATTAGCAACGCACATAATACAAATGATACAACCTTGCCTGCTGAAAGTGAAGAAGACTTGAGACACTTACTGACGAAGATCAAACACCAAAACGTTTATTATGGATTATACCTTAACATCAAGAAACAAAAATTCTCACAGCTGGATCAAAAATCAACATCATGATAAATGGAGAAAAGACTAAATACTCGAGGACTTCATTTTACTTGAATCCACAGTCAACACCCTTGGAAGTAGGAGTCAAGAAATCAAAACATGTATTGCACTGGGAAAATCTGCTTCAAAACATCTTTTTAAAGCATTGAAAAGCAAAGATATCATGTTGAAGGCTAAGGTGTACCTGACCCAAGCTATTATATTTTCAATCACATCATATGCATGCAAAAGCTGGACAATGAACAAGGAACAGAGAAGAAAAAGTGACACCTTTGAACTGTGATGCTGGAGAAGAATATTTAATATAGCATAGACTGCCAAAACAACAAACAGATGTGTCTTGGAATAAGTGCAACCAGTGCACCCCTTAGAAGCAAGGATGGTAAGACTACATCTTACATGCTTTGTACATGTTGTCAAGAGGGGTCAGTCCCTGAAAAAGGACATCATGATTGGCAAAGTAGAGTGTCAATGAAAAATGGAAGAGTGTCAACAAGATGGACTGACACTGGCTGCCACAATGGGCTCAACGCTTGTGGGCATGGTGCAAGATTGGAACTGTGTTTTGTTCTGTTGTACACAGGATTGCTATGAGTTAGAACTGACTTGACAGCACCAAACAACAACAACAATTTAATCCATGGTAGGCTTCTATGTAAAACCAGCAGCAAATCTCACTCTTAATGGAGACAGGCTGAAAGCATTCTTGTTGAGAACAGAAAGAAGATAAGGATGTTCCTTGTCACCATTCCTATTTAACATTGTATTGGAAGTCTTCACTAGAGCAATAATGCAAGAAAAATGAAGAGAATCCAAACAGGCAAAGAAGAAGAAAAACTGTCCTAATTTGTGGTAGAAAACCCAAAAGTCTCCATAAAAAAACTACTGGAAGTAACAGAAATATTCAGCAGAGTAGCAAGATACAAGCTAAACACACAAAATCAGCTGAATTCCAACCTACTAATAAAGGGAATGACAAAAAGGAGATCAGGAAAATAATACCATTTATAATAGCCCCTAAAAAAATAAAACAGAAATAAATCTAACCAGAGATGTAAAAGTGTTATACAAAACATGTACATGGGATTGCCTCAGGGACATTTTGCTGGAGCCAAGCTGATTGGCTGCAGAAGGCCAGACTTTGGTCAAAAGGTCACAGGAAGTTCCAAACAACATGGGAAGCATGCTTTCACAGGCAGGGGTGGGGGGCACAGCTAGGATAGAATAGAGGTGAAAGTTCTGGGTGTTGTATGGCAACATGATATAAACTGTAACATTGTACTTAATTCACAACAAAAAAAAGGCTTATGCAAAGAAAACTACAAAAGATTACTATAAGAAACCAAAAGACATCTACAATAAATGTAAAAGCATACCACGTTCATGGATAGGTAGATTTAACATTGTGAATGTCAATTCTACATAGAGTAATATACAAATGTAGTGCAATCTCAATTCAAATACCAATAGCATTCTTTAAGAGATAGAAAAACTAATCATTAATTTTATTTGTAAAAGTAAGAGGCCACTATTGTAAAGCATTAGTGAAGAAGGAGAATAAAGCAGGAAAACTCGCACTACCTGACTTCAGAACCTCAGACACAGCTTCAGTAGTCAAAACAGCTTAGTACTGGTACAGCAACAGATACATTGATGAATGGAACAGAACTGAGAACTCAGATGTAAATGCATTCACCTATGGTCACCTGATCTTCAACAAAGGCCCAAAGTCCATCAAACGGATAAAAGACAGTCTTTTTAATTAACAGTGTCAGCAAAACCAGATGTCCATCTGCAAAAACAAAGTGAAACAGGATTCATATCTCACACCACACACAAAAACTAATTCAAAATGGATCAAAGACCTAAATATAAAGTCAAAAGTATAAAGATCATAGAAGAAAAAATAGGGTTAACTCTAGAGGCCCAGCATTAATAGGATGGAAATAATAATGAATGATACACAAATGCCAGGAGATAAGCTAAATAACTGGGATCTTCTAAAAATTAAACACTTAGGCTCATCAAAAACTTCACCAAAGAGTAAAAATGGGAATCCACATACTGGAGAAAAAAACAAAACAAATGACTATGACAAACCTGACAAAGATCTAATCTCTAAAATCTATAAGAAAATTCAACACTTCTACAACAAAAAGAAAAATAATTCAACTAAAAATATGGCAAAGGATGCAAACAGACACTTCACCAGAGACTATATTCATGTGGCTAACTGATACATGAAAATGCTCTTGATCACCAGCCATTAGAGAAATAGAGATTAAAACCACGATGAGATACCATTCTACCCTGGCATTACTGACATAAAGAAAAAAAAAAAAACAGAAAATAACAAACGTTAGACAGACTGCAGGGAGTTTGGAATGCATGCGTTGCTGGTGGGAATATAAAATGGTACAATCATTGTGGGACAAAAATATGGTGCTTCATTAAAAAGCTAGAAATAGAAATACCACATGATTCAGCAATCTCACTCCTAGATATATATCCTAGAGAAATAAGAGCCATCCCTTGAACAGATATATGCACACCTGTGTTCACTGAAGCACTGTTCATAACAGCAAAATAATGGAAACAACCTAGGTATCCATCAACAAGTGAATGGATAAACAAACTACGGCACATACACACAATGGAGTACTACTGAACTATAAGAACAATGACGCATCTGGAAGGCATTATGCTGAGTGAAATAAGCTAATCACAAAAGGACAAATAGTGCATAAGACCATTACTACAAAACCTCATGAACAGATTAATATACAAAAAGAAACAATCTTTGACAGTTACCAGGGAAGGGAAAGATGGGATGGAAAAATAATAAATAAACAATAGATAAGTGGTAACTTTGGTGAAGGATAAGACAGTACACAATACTGTGGAAACCAGCACAACTTGTCCAAGGCAAGGTCATAGAAGCTCCACAGATTCATTCAAACTCCCTGAGGGACTGAATTACTGGGCTGAGGGCTGTGGGGACCATGGTTTTGGGGAACATCTAGCTCAACTGTCAACACACAGTTTATAAAGAAAATGCTGTACATTCTACTTTGGTAAGTAGTGTCTGGAGTCTTAAAAGCTTGTGAGCAGTCACCTAAGATACTCTACTGATCTCACTCCTGTCTGCAGCAAAGAAGAATGAAGACAAAGACACAAAAGAAAAATTAGTCCATAGGACTAAAGGACTACAGCCTCCGTCATACTGTGTCGGGCATAGATGGTGCCCAGCTACCACCACTGACTGACAGGCATGAAAACAGAGAGTCGTGGACAGAGCTGGAAGAAAAACGTAGAAGAAAATACTAACTCAAAGAGAAGATCACACTTAGTGGTCTCACAGAGACTAGCAAAACCCTGAAAATATAGTTCCAGAAACCTTTATACTTCAGTACTTCTCATGGATTGAATTGTGTTTCCCCAAAAAATGTGTGTAGCAGTTTGGCTGGGCCATGATTCCTGGTATTGTGTGATGTCCCTCCATGTTGTAAATCCTGTCTCTGTGATGTTAATGAGGGTGGATGAGTGGCAGTTGTTTTAGTGTGGCAGGACTCAATGTGTAAGATTGTTTTGTGCCTTGAGGCATTCTCTTGAGGTATAAAGTAAAGAAGCTAGCAGAGAGATTTTGGGACCTCCTACCACCAAGAAAGAAAGCAGTGCTGGGAACTCAGCACATCCTTTGGAAAGAACCAGTGTCTCTGTGCCTCAGAAGCTTCCAGTCCAGGGAAAAATTGACAACAAAGACCTTCTTCCAGAGCCAGCAGAGAAAGCTTCTCCCTGGAGCTGATACACTGAATTTGGACTTTTAACCTACAGGACTGTGACAAAATAAATTTCTCTTTTTAAAGCCATTCACTTGTGGTATTTCTATTAAAGAAGCCCTAGATGACTAAGACAGTATTGAAGTCACTTCTGAGGCTTCCTCTTCAGCCAAAGTTTAGACATGCCATAGAACAAACCAAAACTAAATGGATACTCCAGTCCAGGTCCAAAGATGAGAAGGCAGAAAAAGACAGGAAAGTTGATAATGGAGAACCCAAAGTT
Source organism: Heterohyrax brucei (assembly GCA_028571685.1). Lineage (NCBI taxonomy): Eukaryota > Metazoa > Chordata > Mammalia > Hyracoidea > Procaviidae > Heterohyrax > Heterohyrax brucei. Next base: position 149,202,811 of record CM053166.1, read on the forward strand.
GAGAAAGGGAAAGTGTTGACATGCCATGGGGTTGGCAGCCAATGCAATGAAACAATATGTGCACTGTCTAATGAGAAGCTAGTTTGTTCTGTAACCATTTGTCTAAAAAATCCCAAACCAAATCCACAGCCACCGAATCAATTCTGAGTCATAGCAACCCTATAGACAGAGTAGAAGTGTCTCATGGAGTTCCTAAGGAGTGCCTGGTGGATATGGACTGCTGACCTTTTGGTTAGCAGCTGGAGCACTTAACCACTATGCCTCCAGGATTTCCTTTCATGTTAAAGTACAATAAAAAAAAATTTTTTTTAAAGACTACATTCTGCAAATACATTTGCATATGTACAAGACAGATACAAAAGTTATTTGTTCCAACATTGCTTATAATGGCAAAAGACTGGAAACCCCAATAAACGTCTGGTTAGATATGTGATAGCTCATTAATACAATGAAGTATTATTCACATATATAAAAGAATGGAGTCCTTGTATGGTACAAACAGTTACTATGCTCTGCTGCTAATCAAAAGGTTGGAGGTTTGAGTCCATCATGAGTCGACTTCTGGAGAACCAATCATTGAAAGCCCTACAGAGCACAGTTCTACTCTGATACATATGGGGTCACCATGAGCTGGAGTGAACTCCATGGCAACTGGGCAACAGGTTTGTTCGTTTGATCTGTAGTAAGCTTGCTACATACGTTTTACAGAAAGGTATATTATTAAATGGAAAAAAAAGCAAGATGCAAAATTATGTGCATAGTATTCTACCTTTTATGTAAAAAAGTGTATTTTTTAAAGTACATATTCATATTTACATTTTCATGCAGAAAATCTGGAAGGATATATACAAGAAACTACTAAAAGGAGGAAGATATACATGTTGCAAGGGAGTGATAAGTTTTGGGTGGATGTGGTACAGGGTGGATTAGATATTTTACTACATATATATAGTTATTAACTCTGCAGCTAACCAAAAGGTTGGCATCAGCCATTCCTTGGAAATTCTATGGGGGCAGTTCCACTCTGTCCCATAGAGTTTCTATGAGAGGAATTGACTACATGGCAACAGGTTTGATTTTTTGGTTTTATATATATATATGTAAAAGAATAATCAATATATATCATTCTTTTTATATATATAAGCTATATAATGTATATGTAAGAATTATGAAATCTGCCTCAGAAGAAATGCAACCAGTAAGCTGCTGAAAAATGATGGTGAGACTTCGGCTGACTTACTTTGGACATGCCATCACAAAAGACCAATCACTAGCAAAGGATATGTACAGTGAAAATGAGGACAACTGTCAAAGAGATGGATTGATAGCATAGTTGCAAAATTAACTCAAGCTTACCAAAGGTCATGAAGATGGTACAGGACTGGACAACACTTCATTCTGTTATAAATAAGGTTACCTTGAATTGGTGCCGACAGTAACAATATATATATACATTTGTGTATACACACAAAAGCTTATGAAAGCCAGAATCTGTGTAAGGTGGAAACGTTTCAGACAAGGAAAACTCAAATATTTTCCACTAAAACAAGTGATATATAAATGATGAGACTGCGCCCTGCCAAAGGTGGAAAACTTGCAAGACCTGGAAAAACAAGGTGGTTTTGTCAACAGAACATGGATCCTACAAAGCCTGTCATCAGACCCACAACACCCACTGCTGTTGAGTTGATTCCGACTAACAACGAACCTATGAGACAGAGCAGAACTGCCTCATAGAGTTTCCAAGGAGGGTCTGACAGATTTCAACCTCCAACCTTCTGGTTAGCAGCTATAGCACTTAACCACTGTGCCACCAAGGTTTCTCTGGTCTTCAGAAGCCCAGTTGTATTTCTACTAATGAGAAGACCGTGTCTTTCCAGGTTGACTGCAACAGTATTCAGCAGCTTTGTCTGGGGAAAGTGGGTGCTGTTACTTTGCTTTCTTAAACAAATTGTTTTAAAGAAACTAAACTTGGACTGGTTCTCAGGCCTTGACCAGACAGAACAAAGCACACAAATAAAGAGTGCTAGTGGGAAACTACATGCGATCCCCACAGAGTGCTTCAGTAGCACAGGAAGGGAAGCAGGGCACTGTAACTGTGCCAGGCTAAGTCAGAGCACACAGCAAGGATGTAAAACATCTCGCAGAATGAATACATCCAAAACAGTGGGTGTCTGTAGTTCCCCTCCCAAAAGGGTAATATTGGTTGCAGATGAGTTTTTCTTTGGAATATTTATTGAGATAAGAGGTGCTGCTTCAAATGGGTCCATCCCTCGGCAGCCAGAGTGGATTTCTGCCTTTTGGTGCTCCAATCGCTGTAACTTCTTTTTGTCCTGAACCTCTGAAAGTGATGACTTACCTGGATCTGCTTTCCTCAGGAAGCACCTTATAATTTCCAAATATTCCCAGAACTCCCCTCTTCCATAAAAACTTAACTCTTCTGTAGCTCCTCTCATTGAGGTCCAGCCAGGGTGTCTTGGCACTAATTGTATTAACCAATTCATACCAAGATGTTAAGGGAAACACTTAAGATAGATACTACTCGTGCAGAACTAAATTCTAACATTTGTATTTAGGCTTCACAATGAGGCTATAAAGGAGTCTGAAATTTTCCGAACTTAATTCTCATGTAGGAGAGTTTCCTGAAAATACAGATCCTAAGACCTGTCTTGGTGACCTGTCTTAGCTGAGCCAATCACTGAGCATCTCTGAGCCTCAGCTCACACATCTGTATAATAATGACAATAAAACTTTCCTCAATGGGCTTGTATGAGGGTCAAATGAGATAAGACACATACTGTATTTTTCTGCAAATAATGTGTACTTTCTGCATTTGTTTGCCAGCTGTACCCTCCCCCCACAAGATATTTTTGTAAGTGTGCTCTTGCAATTTTTGTTTTACAGCAACACGGGGAAGAAGATTATCTCAACAGCATTTGCTACCGTGTACCTGGTGGCACAGAAGGTATGGCCAGCAAACAAATGAGAATTACGTGCCGTGAGCTGAATTACGTCCTCCCAAAAATGTGTGCATCAATTTGGCTGGGTCATGATTCCCAGTGTTGTACCACTGTCTACCATTTTATCATTTGATGAGATTTTCTTATGCATTGTAAATTCTGTGGCAACAATGTTGATGAAGTCTACAAGATTGGACTGTGTCTTAAGCCAATTTCTTTTGAGATATAAAAGAGAGAAGCAAGCAGAGAGAAAGAGAGACCTCATACCAACAGAAAAGCAGTGCTGTAAGCAGAGTCTGTCCACTGGACCTGAATTTCCTGCACTGAAATGCTCCCAGACCAAAGAAAGACTGACACATGACTAGGACCTTCCTCCGGAGCCGAAAGAGAGACAAAGCCTTCCCCTGGAACTGGCACCCAGAATTCAAACTTGTAGCCTACTGGACTATGACAGAGTAAACTTCTCTGCATTAAAGCTGGAAACGTTGGTAGCACAGTGGTTAAGTGTTACAGCTGCTAACCAAAAGGTCGGCAGTTCAAATCTGACAGGTGCTCCTTAGAAACCATGGAGGCAGTTCTACTGTGTCCTATAGGGTCACTATGAGTCAGCATCAACTTGATGGCAGTGGGTTTGTTAAAGCCAGCAGTACGTCACTGAGATAACATGTGTTATTAATGTAAAAATATAGTAATACACTCAGCATACTACCAAGGTCATATTATGCAAGACCCAATTATTTTCTGCTTTGAATTTTTTACTGATACCATGTGTTTTTCATTAATGGAAGCATACTGAATCATCAAGTGTGTCTCAATTTTTGGTAGGTATTATGAATCTTTGTCTCACTTTATCCCACCAATCCTACCCTCACAGTCCAGTGGGACATATATGTCCCAAATAATTTTTATCAAAATCCTTGTTTTACCTACCAAGAATATTGATTTGTTACTATGTTATACAACCAAAAAACGAAACCTACTGCCATCAAGTTGATTCTGACTCATAGCAACCCTATAGGAGAGAACAGTATTGCCTTGTAGCATTTCCAAGGATCAGCTGGCAGACTCAAACAGCTGTACTTTTGGTTAGGAGCAGCATCTCTCAACTACTGCACCACCAGGCCTCCTTCATACAATACCGTAAAAAAAGGTAATTTGCACCACACACACATTTCTTCCATTTCAAACAGTTATACAGGTCTTTACCTTGCAGCAACATCCATTATATGTGGGAAAGAAGTTTTCCAAGAACCTCAGAGGTAGAAACTGTAGGTGGGCAAAGTATGTCTGACAATCCACGAAAGGGTGAATGCTCAGTGTTGTTGTTGGTTACCACTGAGTCACTTCCTGCTCGTGGCAACCCTGGGAGTAGAACTGCTCCATAGCGCTTTCAAGGTTGTGACCTTTTGAAAGCAGATAGCCAGACCTGTCTTTTCAGATGTCTCTGAGTGGGTTTGAACTGCCAACTGTCCAGCTAGTAGTTGAGTGGTTAACCATTTGTGCCACCTAGGGAGCCTAATGTTCAGTAAATGTTGTTAGTGTTATCTTACTATCAGTAATAAAGGATAGGGATTCTGGAAGGCAGAAAATAGGCTAGTAAGCAAAGAGATTTGGGACCACTTGGTGCTGGCAGTGCCTACCCTCTTACCACACTGGCAGATCCTGCTTCTATATAAGGCCTGTGCTGAACTCCAAGACAGCAATGAAACTTACTTCCAGTCAGTATTGTGTGCTATATAAAGTTATACATTTTGAATGTCTGCAATGCAATGACAAGTTTGTCTGTGTGTTTGATTGTCACACAGTGGAACTACTGTCTTTCAGTACCCTGAAAAACTTCTAAAACATTGCCAGATTCTGAATGGTGACTGTAGAATCACTCCTGAACCATCACATTCACTAAGAATCATTTTATGCCTTAGCTGTGGGATGATATCATCCGTCCCTAGTGAGGAGCCAACCAGGTGTAGTTTCTCTAGCCAGGCAGCTGAGTACATCCAGAGTCATTTACTAAACTCATAGTCTTTGCTCTGGATTTACTAAGGGACCCAGGTAGCTGGACTGATGGTCAGAATGATCACAATTGTACTTGTGACTATAATTGGCCCTAAAGTACAAGGAAGAGACAGAAAAAAACTGAACTCTCAGACAACTCCCCCACTGCATCTTGATTGTCATTTTCAGTGTCCTTTCCTGCTACACATTTTCCAGAGCTGCTAAACAAAAAATAATCATTGATTGGCTTGAGTTTCATCCTTGTTTTTGTTCAGTATTTGAACTGTTCTTCAGAAAGCTTTTCATATTTTTCAGTTTAGAATGTCTCTCAACTTCCCCCCTCACCCAACTTCTTTCCAGCCACCCGTTATGGCCCAGTTCAAGTCTCACTCTTCAAGGAAGACTTGCCTGACTACTTCAGCACTTGATGATATTTCTGTGGGGACAAGAAAAAGACTAGTAGAGCAGACCACTTCTGAATGATAAAGCTTCCAAAGGAGATAAATTTAACCCATCCCACATTAAGTGGACTTCAGCATAACTTGAGTACTCCTTCCATCTTAACTCAATACTGCAAGGATAGAGTAGCTGGGGCGGGGAACGGGGGACCATGCTCTTAAGCGAATTCCAGGCCAACTGGCACAACTAGCATTTTGTTAAGAGAGCTCTCTGCACCCCACATTGGTGAGTGGCGTCTGGGGTCTTAAAAGCTGCCAAGCTGCCATCCGAGGACACAGCAAATGGTCCCAACTCAGCAGGAACAGATGCTCACCGAGGGCCAAAATGGCATGCGGTAAAGACAACCTAGAAGACAGAGAGACCCACAAGAGTGGGTGCCTACATCGACTTGGGACCGGAAGAACCGGATGGTGCCTGGCCACCACCAGTGATAGCCATGACGGAGCTCACAGAGAGGAGCCTCACTGGCAACACAAGAATAAAAAGAGGTGCATCATGAGATCTCCACTAAAAGACCTTAATTGATGGTCCAGCGGTTTGGGGGTTCCTCTGAGAGCATGGCCCCCGGCCCTGATGCTGCCCGTTCCCATAAATTATAACAAAGGTCCACTCTTTGGACAGGAATGGATTGGACTTGGCAATGCAGAGTAACCATATATTGGAAGCACTTTATGGTTCTATACATCTACAGGATATCATCTTGCTGACCTCTGGCTGGAGGAAGGGGAGTGGATGGAGAGGAGGGGAAAGGAGACTGTTGGGAAGATGAGACATGTATGGAGCAGAGAGGAATAGTGTGCAGTCACCGGACAGGGAGAGCAGTGGAAGCTGCATATAGGGGGGCATGTAAATTTACATGTGAATGTACATTTTCACTCAGTTATGTTAAATAAAAATAAAAATTTAACCCATCCCTAAACTCTGTTCTTTGCTTTACCAGAGTGCCTGACATGCCCCCAGTTTGAGTTAAAGAAGGCACCTATCTTCCCTAATGTTTAAGAAATTTACAATAATTAGTACAGAAGGAAGAAACAGTTCCCTGGTAAACAGAAAATCCTTGTTTGGAACAAAAAAAAAAAATTAATAGTCAAAAATCACAGTGAAACACTGTTTCACATCCAGCAGGCTTGGTTAGAATAAAAAAAACAGATACTAAGAAGTGTGGGCAAGAATGTGGAGAACATGGAATCCTCATAGACTGCTGATAGAACATAAAATGGTGTAGCCACTGTGAAAACAGTCTGGTGGTTCCTAATAATGCTAAACATAGAGTTACCATATGATACAGCAATTCCAAGTCTAGGTATAAACCCAAGAGAAATTAAAAATTATGTCCACACGAACACTTGTCCACAAATATTCATAAGAACATTATTTATTATAGTTGAAAGGTTAAAACAACAACTGTCCATCAACTGATAAATGGATATACAAAATGTCATACATCGTATGGTGGAATATTGTTTGGCAATGAAAACGAATGAAGTGTGATATGTGCTACAACACAGATGAAACTTGAAAATGTATGCTAAGTGAAAGAAGCTAGATTTAGCATCCAACATAATGTATGATTCCATTTATATGAAATGTCCAGAATAGGCAAATCTATACAGATAGAAAGCAGCTTGTTGGCTGTCAGGGGCTGGATGGAAGAAGAGAATGAGGAGTGACTACAAACAATTTGAGGTTTCTTTCTGGGGTGATGAAAATGTTCTAGAATTAGACAGTGGTGATGGCTTAACCACCTTGTGAACATACTAAAAACCACCAACTGCACACTTCAGTTTAAATCAACCAGGTGCTCCTTGGAAACTCTATGAGGCAGTTCTATCTGACCTATAGGGTTGCTATGAGTTGGAATTGACTCAACAACAGTGTCTTTGACTTCTTTTGGTACACTTTAAATGGATTAAGTTTATGGCATGTGAATTATACCTCAATAAAGCTGTTACCATAAAAACTAAACTGCTATACCTACTATAATTCTGACGCAAAGGCTGGCCATCAGAGTGGAAGGCGCCTGGACAAAAGGAGGGTGGCATGTACCCTAGTGATGGGAAAGCAGTGCAGAAGGCAACAGTAAATGAAAAAAGAGAGGCAGAGTCACAGAATGGCAGGAGTGGCCAATCCTAAATCATAATTTTGATCAGTACTTCCTGGACATGGGTGCCTAGCTGGAGAGAAGAGGTGGATATACCAGGTACCTTAGCTAAAGGAGGAGGTGATGGAGAAGAGAAACTTTCATGCTTGGAACCTTCAAGAAATTCTGTGTGAGCCCACACCTTCAGCAAGATAAGAAATCTCCCTACTTCCACCCAGCCCAACCCCCAGCGGGGCCCCAAGCCAGGAAATGCCTGCAGCAGATTCAGGAGATCACTCTGCAGCTAAGAAGACAGACATAACACTGACCTAACCAAGAAGGTGCCGAGTGAGAGGAAACAGTCACCTGCCAGTCCAGCTGGAGAGAAGACAGTGGAAGAGGGCGCTGAAAGCTCACACCCTGGTCTAATCCAAGTTCTTCCCCTTCTCACCCGGAACCCATTTACATGCTGTTTTTCATCTAACTTCCGTTAACGTTTCAGCTCCCGTCACTCAGTAGCTGAACCTGCCTGAATATGCAGTCTTGACAGTCTGATGGGTGGGAAGGATGGCTTGAGGAGAGGGTCTATGCAAGAAGAGGCCATGTTTCTGTGAAGCAAAAAGAACTTGCAGAATGGGCTCTTTTCTTTCTTTCTTTGTTTTACCTTTTGAGGGAGGGATGTTACACATGTGTTTTTCTAAGTTACACTGTTTACTTACTGTGTAATGGACTGCTATCATTTTACATCTCCAGGCCCCGGTTTTTAACGAAGTTTCTGTGTGCATATGCATATGTTTTTTAGTGAGTAAGCCAGTCACCTATTTCTGCTTCACAAGGACATGGTAAAGAACAAATACAATTTTTTAAAAAATGTGTGCAGAAAGATACCCATAGGACAGTCTTCTATAAATATATAAAACCATAAAGTACACATCACATGCTCACTGTGTCCTGAAGGCTGTCCTACAAGTTTCTTAACAGAGTGGAGAGGAAAGGTGGAGAGCAGGGGACAGGTGCCCACTGGGAGGATACCAGAAGTAAAGAGTGAAAAGGAGGAGTGAGCTGTCACAGGATGGGGAGAGCAGATAGAGTTGTAGAGAGGCAGGTGTACAAAACTGACTTGGATTTTATACTTTCACTTAATCATAATAAAAAAAATTTTTTTTTTAAACATAAGCAGAAGGGACATAGCTCCCTTCTGGGTGGAAGCCTTTAACAGCAAGTCACTATTCACCTTGTTCCTTTCTCCCTGCTGAGGTGATAAAGGAAGTTCCAGAGAGGAGGATCTCAGTCAGCGAGGTCTCTAAGAGAAAAGAGTGTGGAGCCACTCTGCCAATCCAAGGTAAACGCAGCGTGAGCATGGAATAAATCTTTGTTATTTAAAGCAAAATAGTAAGCACAAAGACAAAACATAAAATCATGCTTAGAAAAGGCTCAAGGAGGAAAGAAGTTATATTCAACAAAGTCAACGGACTGTGACTATCTCCAGCTTACCAAGCGCATTCCATGTTAAGGCAAAAAGTGATTCATAATTGTGTGTGCTCTAACAGTCCAGTGTCCAGAACTTGCTACATCCCACAAAGGTTCCACCAACGTAGGAAAGGCTCATTAGCTTGTGATTCCCTCTTTTTCAAGCAGTACTTAGAGCCTTGCAGTGTGAGTCACTTGCCCCTGGGCAAGCACTCAGGCCTAAAGTTCCATGCAGGGACAAGCATCACAGCATGCCTCAGCCCGGGTAATGCAACACATCTCACAGATCCATTTCAGAGAACCTACTGTATGGCTAAAGAACCCTCTACTTCAGCCCAGCAGGTCCCTGCCCCCAGCTGTGTTCCTTGGCAACTCTGGCCTGACTGACTCACGCTAACCCAACAGCCTTGACAGCTCACTCTTTGCTTACTCACATCCTATCTACCCTCCAAAGTTTGTTAAACACACTCTGATTTCTTACAGCAACTCTGGTGGTCTGTCACCTACAGTCTATCACCCAGTAACAGATAGTCTTTCACTGCACTCTAAGTGATCAGTAAGTGCAAAGGAAGCATGGTCTGTGTCTTGTATGTCTCTATCTCTTGCTGGCTCTAGCACTGCAATGGAGCATGACATAAAGAACAAACAGCCACATAGTGACATGTGTCTGAATGTTGCAAGTCAAGGTGATTCATCATTGAAGGCTCAGATAGCTGGAGAGAAATAAATATGACTCTAAAGTGAATTATAGAATTTTCAGTGTGTGGGAGTATGTGCATTCTTGTGGGAAGAGGGTCTGTGGGTTCTATCCAATTCTCAGTGTTCCCCAAAAGAAGGGCTTTCACTATGGCAATACAAAGTGAAAGGCCTGTGTGCTTCACTTCAGTAGCATCTTATCCATGAAGACAAGTCAGTCCAATTTCTAGGACTCTAGTGTTACGTATACTCTTTTTGAGCTTTCTGTATACTGATAACACTAACTGGAAAAAGCATCTCATAATCTAACCTTCAGTGGGAACTTCTGTCATATTTTCTTATTCCACTTTATTGAACAGCTTTATCATCAACTCCATTGTTCAGTTCATGGGCCATTCCAATCTCATTACATAAGCCTTCTAGAATTTTCCATCTGTATCTGCAAGAGGAAACTGACAAGGGCCCTCTCTTTTGACAGATGGAAATGAAGCCCATAGCTGCCAAGGGAACACTATTATTTAGTGCCAAACCAAGGATTCAAATTTGGGTATCTTAATGTTACTAAGAGCCACAAAACATGACAGCTAGAGAAGCCCACTAAAATCTAGCCCAATAAATTAAAAATACAAATCCTTGGGATTGCAAAGTGGTGCAACCTCTTTGGAAAGCAATCTGGTGCTTCCTTAAAAAGCTGGATGTAGATATACCATTTGACCCAGTAATTCCACTGCTTGGAATACATCTTACAGAAGCAGTGTCATCCACACCAACTGATACAAACACACAAATGTTTATCACAGCACAGTCCACAATAGCAAAAAGATGGAGTCAACCCAGATGCCCAGCAACAGAGGAATGGATGGATAAACTATGGTATATATACTCAATGGAACACTATATAATGATAAAGAACAACAATGATTTTAGGAAACATCTCCTAACCTGATTTCAGTTGGAGGACATTATGTTGAGTGAAAGTAGTCAGCAACAAAAGGACAAATACTGTATGAGACCCCTACGATAAGAACTGAAAAACAGACTCATTTGTAGAAGAAAAGACTTTTTGACGGCTGCAAGGGTAGGAAGGGAGGAGGGGAGGGGGGAGGGCTTAGATTAGATAGCTGATAGAAACTTGGTTGGGTGAAATCAGTGACAGCACACATTAGAAAGAAGATCTGTATTAACTGGACTTCAACATAACATGATTATTCTCCCATCTTAATCCAATATTAACTGGGGCTGGGGGCCAGGGACTATGTTCTAAGGGGAAACTGAAGCCAACTGGCAAAACTAGCATTTTGCTAAGAGAGCCCTCTGCATCCCACATTGGTGAGTGGTGCCTGGGGTCTTAAAAGCTGCCAAGCTGCCATCTGAGGGTACAACAAATGGTCCCAACTTAGCACAAACGGATGATCACCAAGGACCAAGACGACATCGGGGAAAGAGAACCCAGAAGACAGACCCACGTGAGAGAGTGACTACATCGACTTGTGACCAGAAGAATCAGATGGTGACCAGTCACCACCAGTGATAGCCATGATGGAGCTCACAAAGTTGAGTCTCACTGGCAACACAAGAATAAAAAGGGGTGCACTCTGAGAGTTCCATCAAAAGACTGCAATTGATGGTCCATGGACCTCAGGGTTCTCCCGGGAGCATGGCTTCTGGCCCTGATGCTGCCCCATCCATAAATCTTAATGGAGGTTGTCATGGATTGAATTGTGTCCCCCAAAAAATAGGTATAGCCACGTGGCTGGGCCATGATGCCCAGTGTCTTGTGACTGTCCTCCATTTTGTGGTTTTCCTATGCTGTATGTTAAAGGAATAGGGTGGGACCTGTAAATCCCTTCATAAGATCACCTCCCTGCTCCACTGTAAAGGGAGTTTCCCTGGAGTATGGCTTGCCCCACCCTTAATCCTTTCATCCTGCGAGAGATAAAAGTGAAGCTGGCAGAGAATAGGGAACCTCATAACATTAAGGAAGTAGCACCGGGAGAAGAGCGCGTCCTTCAGACCTGAGGTTCCTGCACCAAGAAGCTCCCTGGACAAAACCTGATGCAATACCAGACTTTCCTCCAGAGCCGACATAGGGGAAAGCCTTCCCCTGGAGTGGACACCCTGAATATCGACTTGTAGCCTACCGGACTGTGTAAGAATAAACCTTCCTTTGTTAAAGCCATCCACTGTGTGGTATTTCTAGTAGAGCAGCCCTAGCTGACTAAAACAGAGGTCAACTCTCAGACAGGAATGGATTGGACTTGGCAACACAGAGTGACCATATCATGTGTGCACTTTATTGTTCTATACATCTATAGGATGTTGTCCTGCTGACCTCTTACTGGAGGAAAGGGTGTTGGTGGAGAGGAGGAGATAGGAGAGTGGTGGGAGGATACGACATGTATGGAGTAGAGAGGAAGAGTGTACTGTCAGCGGGCAGGGAGAGCAGTGGGAGCTGCATATAGGTGGGCGTGCAATTTATATGGGAATGTACATTTTCATTCAATCATAATAATAATAAAAAATACAAATATTTGTTTGCAGGGACCGATTCCTGAGTTTCATATGTTTCATCTGAACTTATTGCACTACGTAGCACAATAAAAAGAACTGTTTCCAAAATGGATTTCATAGGTTTGCATTAATCCTTTGCTACTACAATTCAGGTTTTCTCTAACCATCCTAATGTGTAATAAATGAACTTGTATTTTAAGTGGAAATGTTAAGTCAACTATTAAGTATGATGTGTAATTCGTAGACATTGTTGGTGACAAGTTTCATTGTAAATTGTGTGATGAAGTACTGAACTGTCAACTGAAAGATTGGTGGTTAGAGCCTACCAGTTTCTCTGTGGAAGAAAGATGTGGCAGCCTGCTTCCATAAAGTGATACAAGGGAAAGATTAGTCCAGAGGACTAATGGGCCACAAGTACCTCAGCCTCCACCAGATTAAGTCCAGCACTACTAGATGGTACCTGCCTACCAAAACTCACAGCTCTGACAGGAATTACAACAGAGGACCCCAGAAAGAGTTGGAGAAAAATGCACAACATAATCTTAACTCACAAAAAAACAAAAAAAAGACCAGACTTACTGGTCTGACAGAGACTGAATAAACCCTGAGAGCTTGCTCCCAGGCCATCCTTTATAATTCAGTATTAAAGTCACTCCTGAAGTTCACTCTTTCGTCAAAGATTAGATAGGCCCATAAAACAAAACAGGACTAAATGGGCACACCATGTCAGGGGAAAAAGCAAGAAGGCAGATTATTCTGGATTATCCAGGTGACCTCATTTAATCCTTAAATATGGAAATGGGAGGTAGAACAGTCCGTAGAGGTGAGACAGGAGAGATCTGGAGCATGAGAGGGTCTGCAACTCCCCATTGCTAGCTCTGAAGATGGAGAAAGCAGACCACAAACCAAGGCATGCAGATGGCTTCAAGAAACTGGGAACACCCCTAAACTGAAAGCCAGCAAGTATACGAGGAATTCAGTCCTACAGTAGCAACAACTTGAATGTGCAAAGAAATGATTCCCCCTTAGAGCCTCTAGAAAAGTAAGCAGCTGCTGGCACTTTGATTTTGGGCTGATGAGAAACATAACGAGCTTCAGAGTTACGAAACTGCAAGATAATAAATTTGAGTTGCCTGGGTCAAAAAAAGAGAGATTTACAGCCTTGGAAACCCTTTGGGGCTGTTCTATTCTGTTCCCCTGTGGGGTCGCTATGAGTCAGTATTGACATCAATGGGTACCAGTGTCACTCACTGCTTTTCTCTTCTCCTTAAGTAAATTACTTGATTAGTTCTCTTTGGGAACTAGGCTTTTCTTTTAAAGGTCACTGACACTTTGAAATGGACAAATTAGTCACCACCCTCTAGCAGCATTTACAGAAACAATGCAAGGCATCTGGATGAGAGAGTGGGGAGTTCAGTCAAGCACTCCTCTGCACTGTCTACACCAGCATTTCCCAAGTCTATACTGCAGAGCACTACTGGTCTTCAATATGGTTGATGCAAACAAAACTCTATGGTTCAAATGGAGTTGGTAAAAGACCCGTATTCTACACTCACAATGTCCTTTTAGCATGTTAAAGAATCTCAGAAGTCTCATAGTAAATAAATATGTTTAACTACAACCTGATATTTTTCTATGACTGATTTTACTGAACCACTGAACTCTTTTTATTTTTTTCACCTATGTAACCTGTAACCTGGTGATGCCATGGTTAAGAGCTATGGTGACCTATGGCTCCCCATCAAAATGTTGGCAGTTCAAATCCTCCTTGGAAACTCTATGGGGCAGTTCTACTCTGTTCTATAGGATTGATAGGAGTCGGAACTGACTTGATGGCAAGGGGGTTGGGTTTTTTTTTCATTTGGTATGTGACGACTCATGAATACCCTTTGGAAGTGCTGCCCTTCATCATATCTAATATCTAGAGATTTTGAAGATCTGGACATCTGCCATCTCATGAACATTATAAACTACTGAGTTCAGGATCCTGATCCCACCCTCTACCACTCATCCTTCAGGAAAGACCTATTATGTTTCTCCTACATGGCTTTATAGTACCCCCTTTATCTTTTCTCTTTTTTTTTCATTAACAAGCTCTGTAAATCAAGTAAAACATGCCCCTATGCAAGCCTGTATAGTACCAATAACTTCAACTTCATAATTAGGTGCTTACAACAACAGTCCAGTTACATCAGGCACTGGGGATACAGAGAAGTCAAATCCAGGAGTTTGGATTGTATCCACATATAATTAAAGCCTCTGAGGGGATTTAAGCAGTGAAATTATTTTTGATGAGATTTACATTTTTGAAAGATTGTCCTGGGATGACTGGCAGAGAGGATGGTTAAGTTGGAGGCAGGAACTGTTAGGAGGCTATTGAAAGAGGCTGTTGCTATCATGTTACATACGAAAGGAAGAAAAGAGGCATTCAGTACTTGAGGATTAATTAAGAAAACTTTATCCCAAAACACACATTTTGTTGTGTTTGGAAAACTATTAGCAGCAGGCTTCAGAAAGTGATCCCTGGAGGTCACTGGCAGAGGCTGCAGGGAAGGCGGTGGCAGGGGAAGGCTCCAGGCTGCTGGACCAGCTGGGAAGCTATGAGGAAAACGCAGTCCACCTCTTCCTGGAGACCAAAGGAGGCAGCTCATCTGCCGTATTACGGAATGGCTAGGGGAAAAGAGAATGTATTATGTTTCTCCCCCTAGGAAACCCTTTAAGAACTGAAGCCAAAGTCCCAGCAGGAAGAAGAGTAACTTAGGTAAGAGTATATCATACAGAGAAAGGAAAGGAAATGTGTGATGGAATCTAGATTCAAGAGAACTCCACTGATTCCTGGGATGATTGCCATGGGATAGTGACTATTCTTCAGGAAATAGAGGTATGAATTATACAGAGCTGTCAAAAATTCATGCACACTTACAGTTTGAAATTGGGATTCCTTTTTGGGAAGCCATATAATGGCTCATCTCTTCATTTAATAATGAAGTTATTATGAAGAAAAGTGGTTGTAGGAGGTTAGAATTTAAGCAAGTAGGCATTTGTTACCATCTTTAGATTTACCAAGGCTAGAGAGGCAATACAAGGTTCAATCATTGCTTTAGACCAGTAATGCTTAAAGGAGAGCAGGCATGCCACAGTGCTGGTGCGAGTGGTTTCAAACTACAAACATATGCCCCATCTCTGATTAAGAATCACTGCATAGTAGGAGAGATGTCATTGATGACAGTTTGTGGCTAAGTAAACAACTTAGAGGCAGAAAAGAGGATGAAGATCACAGTTCTGCAAGAACCAAACTTACTGCCATCAGGTCAGTTTTCACTCGTAGTGATCTCATGTGTTTCAGTGCAGAACTGCCCTCCATACAGTTTTCAGTGGCTATGACCACTTGGAAACAGATAGCCAGGCTTTTCTTCCAAGGTGCTTCTAGGTGGATTTGAACTACCAATCTTTTGGTTACTAGCTGAGCACTTAACTGTTTACACCACATTACCAACTAATATTTACTGGCTCATGATTACACTGAGCAAGCTATGGCTTAGCACTCAATGTTCACAGCTCTTTTCACCCCACAAGCAATGTATTTGGTAAATATTGTTATTACCTCCCTTTACAGTGGAGGAAATTGTGGATAAGAAGTGGCCAGATCATAACTGGTCAAGCCCTCTGTCATGGACTGAACTGTGTCCATTGTGTCCCCCAAAATATGTGTAGTAATTTGGCTGGGCCAGGATTCCCTGTATTCTGTGATTGCCCTCCATTTGGGGATTTTCTGACACTATAAATTGTAATCTCTGCCTGCTAGATGATAGATAGGATGATTATGTTAAAAGAGGATTAGGGCCGGACTGCCACACTCTTGCAAAGATTGTTTTCCCGGAGTGTGGCTTGCACCACCCTTTATCCTTTCATCCTATGGGAGATAAAAAGAGAGAAAGGCAAGCAGAGAATTGGGAATTTCATACCATCAAGCAAGGAACACCGGGAGAAGAGTGCATCCTTAAGACCTAAGGGTTCTGCACCAAGATGCTTCCTGACCAAAGACTGATGCAACACAACAGCTTTCCTCTAGAGCTGACAGCGGGACAGCCTTGCCCTGGAGTGGACATCCTGAATTCAGGCTTATGGCCTACCAGATCTTTGTTAAAGCCATCCACCTTGTGGTACTGCTGTTAGCGTAGCACTCACTGACTAAAACAGCCTCTGACCCCAGAAGTGAAACCACACTACACAGCCTTAGAGAACTAGGTTGCATTACCTGAAACTACTGCTGGGATCAAATAGCTACCTGCGGAAAATATTTTCAGTCAGTCTAATTGCTTTTCCTAAATTTTTCTCACTGTTTTCAGAAATGGAAACCTGTCTCTGTCTTTCTCTCTGGCATGCAGAAGTTCCAAAAAGCATGAAGTAGATAAAAGGAAGTGCTTGATTGACTTGGTTCATGCTAACCTCAAATGGTTGGGGAAAATTGAAGTAGAAAAGGTGAGAGAGGCTGTTATAATGTTGAATTTTCCTTCTTGAGAGTAGTAGTGGGAGGGACTATTTAAAAACTGCCAGTTACCTTACTTGTGACTGGGCCAGTGTAATGATCTGGTGTCCATAGACCACTAACCCCCTTTCTAAAAGTGGTTCAGGAACAAACAGCACTAGGGTCACCTAAGAGTTATTTAAGGAGTCCCTGGGTTGGCCGCTAACTGAAAGGCTGGAGTTTCAGTCCACCCAGAGGCATTTCAGAAGAAAGGTCTGGTGATCTAGCTTTGAAAAATCAACCACTAAAAATTCTATGGAGCTCAGTTCTACTCTGATATACATGGAGTCATCTTGAGCCAGAGTCAATGCCAGTGCAACTGGTTAACTGGTTAGTTAGAAATACAGAATCTCACAACTCTACCCTGAACTTAATAAATTCGCATTTGTACTTCAACAAAATCCCCAGTGATTAGTGTGCACATTAAAATTGGATAAATACTCATTCAGGACTGCTGGTTTTAAAGCTCATCTTACACAGAACCTTCAATAATGCCCTAGAAAAGAGTCAGCTTCTCAAAGGTTAAGGAGTACTGAGTAGCCTTTTTACTTCCAGTACTGGACACACACGCATAGCATTTGTTCCACAGAGCCTCAGTCTATATCCCAATGGAGTACAAATACAGGAAATCTTATATGTGAGCTCCCATACCTTTCACAGCCTTCTCTGTTCAGCCTTTGTCTTATCTCTACAAGAAATGGCAAAATACATTTAATTACAGACCAAGATTCTGGGGAAGCCAGGATATCTACTCAAAGTCATAAATATTTTATGACAACAGCAGTTGTTTTCCAATGAGAATGATTTTGCCTCCCCCCCCCCAGGAATATTTGACCATATCTGGAGACATATTTGGTTATTAAAACTGGGGGAGAGATGCTACTGGCATCTGATAAGTAGAAGCCAGTGACGCTGCTAGACATACTACAATGCACAGGACAGCCACTCACCCACAACAAAGAATTGTTGTTGTTAGGTGCCATCGAGTTTGTTCCAACTCATAGCAATCTTATGTACAACAGAACATAACACGCCCTGTCCTGCGCCATGCTCACAATCATTTTTATTCTTCAGCCCACTGTTGTAGCCACTGTGTCAATCCATCTCCTAGAGGGTCTTTCTCTTTTTTGTTGACCCTCTACTTTACCAAGTATGATGTCTGAAGGACAACAAAGAATGATCTGGCCCCAAATATCAGCAGTGCCAAGGCTGAGAAATTCTAGACTAGAGGAAATAATAAGTAATAATAAACACAAAGGACATGACCCCTAAATATTCAAAACACAACTAGGAAGAAAGGGATGCTGTAAGGGTTTCTTTATTCTTACCAATGGCCATAGGTAGAGCACTACCAGAGCCCTACTTCTCTTGAAGGGATGATGAACTTTTTTGGTTTAAGGTGTTGAACTTTTCATACATCTGAAGTTCATCTCCAAAACCATACCATGTACAACCAACTGCTTGGAAAGTCAAAATACACACATAATATCTTTTTCCAAAATACCAATTTTCAGACCTAACATTCAATGAAACGAAAAGAAACATTACCTTTATTTTTTTACCTTTACACAATAAAAGGAATATACAGTAAAATAATTAAAAATGAAAATTTAAAAAAGCCTCAACCGAGAAGTAGTTACAGCAATACCAACCAAGAGAGTTCACATAATTGTTGCATATGAGTGTTAACGACTCAGAATGCCCCGGTGAAAAAGCAAACAAAAACTCAAACCCATTTGCTGTCAATTACAACTCATAACAACCCTATAGGGCTCTGCAGAACTGCCTCAAAGGGTTTTCAAGGCTATAAATGTTTATAGAAGCAGACTGCCACATCTTTCTCCTATGGTGGGTTCAAACCACTGACCTTTCAGTTTGCAACCTAGTGCTTAACCACTGAACCACCCCAAGGGAAAAGAAGGACGAACAAGGTTTATTACATAGTTCCCATTTTAATGATACCTAGTTCCCTTTTATGGAGCTTAGGTGGCACACCGGTTAAGAACTCAGGCTGCTAACCAAAAGTTTGGCAGTTTGAAGCCATTAGTCATTCCTTGGAAATCCTGTGAGACAGTTCTACTCTGTCATATAGGTCACAATGAGTCAGAATCAACTCAACAGCAACAGGTTTAGGTTTTTTGCTTGCTTGTTTAGTTCCCTTTTTGCTTTCAAAAAGTGATTTATGTACAGTTTGGGATTCAGAATGATTTGCCCAGGGCCACCACTCATCATCTCACAGAAAGTCATTTCTTTCACTTTCCTGCCCCTAGGACACACTTTCCAAGCTTCTGAACTGGCAAAGCTGTAACTATCCCTTAACTATAGGTCCAGAGGCCACGGGAAATAACAGAAAAAAAAAAAAGCTAAGATTCAGGAAGTTGCACTTATTTTATTAATCTATCTCATCTCTATTTATAACGCAAGTCTCTTACTTCACCAAGACCTACAATGCTTTGAGTAGTAAGCACTTCAATATTGAGAGGATACTGATGAACATTTCAGTCTAAGAGTCAGATAACATGATACCTTCCCACAAATAATCATGCTTGAGATAAGTATACAATGGTACACACAATGCAGAATACTCACCAAATCCTCCCACCTCTCTACCCCAAACCACTGAGTTAGACTAGCCTTACCTATACTTAGGTGGGGACATGTCAATGAAATATGATCAGAAATGACTTACACCACTTCAAGGCATAGCCTGAAAAATTTCCCACACAATCACCAGCCTCCCTTTCTTCTTTCTCTTCCTTAGACTGAAGGCCTTAGCATCCTGTGCAGGACTTTGATGC
This sequence comes from Heterohyrax brucei, assembly GCA_028571685.1. NCBI lineage: Eukaryota > Metazoa > Chordata > Mammalia > Hyracoidea > Procaviidae > Heterohyrax > Heterohyrax brucei. Next base: position 149,222,308 of record CM053166.1, read on the forward strand.
CCTAGAGGATGGTTGGAAGGCACTAAAGTGAAGGAGTCTGTGGGTTCCCGAATGACTGCATGGAGCAGAGCCTACCCTCCTCTCAACAACATCCTCACACTGGACACTGAAATAGAGCAATTGGCTTATCTCGAGTAATTTATATATCTTTACAAAATTATTCCATACTCCAAAACCATGGGTCATAAGTTTTGCTTTAGCCCATAGTACTATATTGATAGTACTTACATTTTCACTTTCTGCTTCCCTCTTCCATACTGACAACTGTTCTCCACAGCACTAGGGGCAGTAATTGCCTAGAGCCAAAGTGGCTAGAACTCCCTCTCTGATGCAGAATCACATTCAAAATAAACAAAAGTGAAATTAAAACCAGAGGCAGGGGAGATCCAATTGTTCTTAGGCCCGCTGCCCAATGGCAATCAATCCTTGGATCCAACGGCACCTGGCTCAGGGGCCTGACTTTATTTTCATGGCTGGTCCACACAGCATTTTAAGGAATGGTTACTGTCCTAAAGCTTTAGCTCCTAAGCTATTCCCCCACGTGTCAATGTCAAAGACTACCAGGGCTGAGGCAAGCCAGACAAAGTTGGGAATGAAAGACAATTAGGCCAGACAATGTAAGCACTAGGCAGGAAAAGACGTGAAGAAAAATCCTGGAAAGGAGTTCTTGGAGTGTGTGGTAGTCATTATGGTTATTCCTCAATATCCCAGTTCTTCTCCTTCTAGGGACATGTTAGGATTGTACTTCTCTGACTCTTGGAAATCAAGGTATTATCATATGACTTACTCTGATCAGTGACATATGAGCAGAAGGAATCTGTACCATTTCTGAACAGATGTGTTTAAGACACAGAGCACAATTTGTTATGTTCCCTTCACTCACCACTGGAACTAAAGTCCATATGGTGAAATCTCTGTCAGTCTGGGTCCCCCAGGTGACAATGACATGTGCTTACCTGAGAGAGACATGTAAAATGAGTGAGAAATAAACCTTTGTTATTTTAAACCATTGACATTTGGAGGTTGTTACTGTATTATAACTTAGCCAATTCTTATTGTTTACAGGTATTCGACATTTGGAAGAAAACAGACTTTCATATCCCAAATGGGAAAGGCAAAAAATACTCATACAGTTTCTATACCTTTTTCTAAAAAGTTAAAATTGAAGATAAATGTGATTCTCCTCCAAAGTGACACTCATGAGCACACTAGCAGCTGAAGCCAACTTTCACCTACTAGCTTAACAAAACAGGGGTCACGGGCCAAAGCTGGTCCACCACATGTTTTGGTAAATAAAGTTTAACTGGATCACTGCCATGTCCATTCAGCTATGTATTGTCTATGACTCTTTTGGTGCCACAATGGCAGAATTGTTGTGAAAGAAACTGTGTGGCCTGCAAAGCCTAAAAATATTTACTATCTGGTTCTTTACAGAAAAAAATGTGCTGCCCCGTGGTCTAGAAAAAGCAGAAAGAAAACAGATCCAGGGAGTGTCTGGAAAAGAAATTCAACATGCACTGCCAATCAGAGTAAAGGGTGCACACTCTTAGAAGCTATGTACACAAAAGTATACACAGATCAAGAGTTGGTACTGGCAGGATTTTTCTTAGTGCTTCAGGCCTTTTGGAGACAAGAAGGCAAAGGAAGCCCTAATACAAATATTTCCAACACGTATATCTTTGAAGGTCTTTTCTTTACCACCCCCTCCCCCAGTATCAGGAATGGGACAAGATTTGAACAAAGGAGATACACAGTATATGTCAGGATTAGTGAACGCGACAGTCCTCAGGATGACTCAGTGGAAAGTTGCTTAAGTGCTTGTTCAACATGATTCACTGCTTGGAGATTACATGGCAAGTGAGATTCTTGGGTTAAACAGAGCAGACCAGTGTGTCCATCTCTCTGAACTCAGCACAGAGAAAGCAGGAAGGCCCTAAGAAAGGGAGCAGGCTCTTAGAGGGTCTGATGACGGTCTCATTCTGCTAGACTTGACCTCTGTTGTGGCCACTGGCTGCCCTCTGGGGGTGGGGGTGTAGATGGTGTGGATGGAATGCTAGGAATCCTGCGCTGGCTTAGCAGGCACTCCGATTGGCTTGGTGTTCTACATGCTCCAAAGGCTTCCTCCAGTGTCCTTGGCATCCAGTCAGTATACTTGGGCTTAAAATTTTTAGGGCTGGGTAGGTCCCTGAAAGCCCTCTATCTCAATACCAGATCTGCTCCTTCATTAGGTGGTACCAGCAGACAAACTGGCCATTCCATTGCACGGGCCATTTGCTCCCTTGCCTCTCTGCCTGGCTGTTGGCAGGGGTGACTGCAGGATCCAGCAGCTTGGGTGAAACTCAGACTTTGGTGGCTTTTAACAGGTTTTGCTTTAATTCAACTACTACTGAATTTCTGTTGGTTAGCAATGGTTTTGGGGAAAGGGACTGGTGTGGGAAAGAGAAAAGGGAATAGTATAAAGCAGGATACTTTACTGGGACCTATGAGCTGAATGTTTTTCCTTCAGTCAGTTGTTCCTTTAGAGTGGGTGTTTTCTCTCACTTTCTAAAATGATCCATAAGATATGGCCCCAAAGTCCAACCTGTGGTACCACTAGTTCTGGGTGTTTGGGCTTTGCCACAGGGGAGGTGAAGAAGGGAGGAGGCTATGCCTGCCGTCCCTGGCTACCATTAAGTCTAGACAGTTCAGAATACAGATGGTAACTGGCGCCCAAGGTGCTAGAGCATTTTTATCAGCTTGCCAGTTTCCCCAGGTCCCCTAGTCAACATCGTCCACCTGAACCCCTGCACGGGCTTGGGTCACAGCCACAGAGGCCCTGTCTCCACGGACTGACACAGCATGAGCAATAGCCTACTCAAACCTATTCAAGTGAGACAAAAACAGGTTTCTTTGAAAAAAATTCAGCACAAAAGACACTAGACATTGGGAAGGGTATAGAAAAATAATTCATCCCACAAACATCTGTTCAGAGCCTACTTCGTGTCTCGGTACACGAAGGGTAAAGCAGAGTTAAGATCCAAATTATTTCCAAATGTCAGGGCAGTATCTAAGCTATGGAGCCCTGGTGGTACTGTGAGCTGCTAACCAAAACAGCAGCAGTTCAAACCAACCAGCCACTCCTTGGGAAGCCTATGGGGCAATTATACTCTGCGCTATAGGGTCAGTATGAGAGTCAACTCGACGGCAATGGGTTTATCTAAGTTATAAGCATTGAAGAGAGCGGATAGGGAGAGAGGTAAATTGCTCTTTTCAAACTTATCTACAAGAGAGGTGTGGTAGGCTCATAATGAAAGAGGCAAACAGAACAGGGCTCCAGGCTAGATTACTAATAAGCAGTGTGGCTGTGGGTCACCATGTCTATTATGATTTCACTTAATACTAAATAAAATTTAAAATGCGGTTTCTTAGTCACATCAGCCACATTTCAAGTGCCCAGTAGTCATGTGTGCTGGTGGTCACCATATGGAATAGCACAGATACAGAACACTTGCATCATTGCAAAAGGTTGTGTAAGACAGCACTGGTATAGACAACCTGTACCCAAGTCATCCAGAGAACACAGGAATTCATCTCCGTTCCTCCTAGGCCTGGACTCACTGTGACTGTCCAGCTGTGACCAATGCTGACCTTCCCAAACCACTGGGGCTTTGTGTCTGGCCACAACTATTGCTTTGCTCAGGGAGCTCAGCTGCTCTGGCTACTGACACTTTCCCTATTGTCTGTGCCTCTTTGATCATTCCCTAGGGCTTCTGAGAATGCCAAAGCCATCGAGTCCTCCCATGAAAAATTCTCTTTTAAACAGACCTACGAATAATCTAGATAATCCAGCAATTCATGCATCTTTTAGAGCCCCCTGGGCTCTTTGCCCAAGAGATAAGGCATGCAAAGTCCGGCAAAGACCTGTTCAATTGATCAGTGAAAGGCAGCATTGTATTTATTAGTTTCAAGAAGAGAACATGGCCAGGACTGAGGAGAAAGTCCTTACATGCTCCCTCCACAGCACTATTAATAACATGAAAAAATGTATCCAATTCAATCCCAAAGACTGATTTCAAACCAAAACAAAGCAAATGAAGGAAAGCAAAACAAAAGAACGAGAAGACAAGGACAGGGGCTCCCTAGGGTTCTTCTAGCTTACTTATGAAATGGGTGTGTGTACGAGTGTGTGAGAGTATCTATGAGAGTTCTCCAGTGTTGGAGAGTCTACGTGAGAAGCACGTGTGTCCAGGGATGAGGAGCTGTGGTTAGGGACTAGGAAGCTTGGAGGTTAGTGCTCAGCAAATATGCCTCTGACTCACAGAAGGAGTCTCAGTTTATTTTGGTGGGAAGAGGAAAATTCAGCTTTTGTCAAATCTGATAGCCAATTCCTCTAACGGGGACAGTGTCGTAAGGCAGGTAGTGTCAACGGCTGCTATTTTAACAATCTAAACTCACTGCCCCAAGGTGCCAGCAGAAACCAAACTGTTTTACTGCAAAGGGTGCAATTTTATAAAACAAATAAATAGCTGAAGGCGCCCTCACACTGAACTTATGCCCAATGCAGTGTCAATCAATATTTCCATTGAATGCTGGACAAGCCAACCCCTTTTCCAAAGAGAACACAGAAAATATTGTTAAGTTCAGTTTGGGGGCAGTTGGATGATCTTATGTATCCTGTTCTTCCCAGTTTTTGTTTTGTTTTGTTTTGTTTCTTTCCTTTTTCTCCTTCCTTCTCAGCCTAGGACTTTCATTCCCTAATCCAACGCTTCCCAAGTTAAACTCTTTGTAACACTTCTCCATGGCTCTTGCCTGAAGTGTTCCGGTTCTTGCATTTTGTGTCCCTACACAGGAGGACAGACCTGCTGGCCTGGGCCTCAAGGCAGTTTTGCAGCATTTATGAAACACCACCTTTTCATCTGCCATGTGTTCCCAGTGGAAACCAAGAAAGAAAACTCAAATCTATACAAAATAAGGAGCTCTGCTGGCAAAGTCATTAAGAGTTTGATTGCTAACTGAAAGGCTGGCAGATCAAATCCACCAGGCGCTCCATGGAAACCTCATGGAGCAATTCCACTCTGTTCTATAGAGTCACTATGAGTTGGAATCAACTTGACAGCAACAGGCTATACAAAATAATAGTGTGGCTCCATCTGAGAAAGTTTACACTTTGATGAACCACATGCTGAAATATTATATTGCCCCAGTGTTAGGATGTGGCCTAACATACATTTGAATCTGCCCAAACACAGTTAATAAGTCACAGTAAAAAATCCTCCACCTCATCTCTACTTTGGTCAGAATGTTCTCACTTTTCCAGACTAGACAGACTCTTACTTGCATTCTAAAATACTAACAATAGCTTGCCTTTCTGGAGGGCATACTACGAGCTGGGTGCTATAACAATGAACCTTACATTCATCAATTTATTTAATCATCACATCAATCCCTTAAGGTATGCACTACTATGATCCCATCACAAACACACAATTTCACACGCATGCACGTGTGTGTGTGTGTGTGTTTATTGAATAAAGTCCCTCCTCAAAAGGAGGTCACCTATGCAAAGTCTCTCCCATTGACATATGGAGTTCTAGCCTTAGTGAATTCTTTTAGTTGAGTACTGACCTTTCTGCTATTAAAGAGAAAATCTCCCCATAAGGGATAACCTAGCCTCATTCTGATTAGGTGTTAGCAGGGGCAGATTATCCAACAGGCAAGGTAAGCATGGTGCTTACTAGATCATCTGTAGTGAACATTTTCACATTTTTTAACTACCTCTAAGACTCTAAGTACGGCTGGCATCTGTCTCTCTCCCAATCCCATATCACCTTCCTATAGAATCAAAGCCTCTTCAAATTTACAGTCCCTGACAGGGGTAGATGAGCCAGTAAGCAAGGCAGGCACAGGCTTATTTCAGTTTACTTACTAATCTGTACTGAAATTGTTCACTACAGATGATCTAGTAAACATGCATCATGCCTACCCTGCCTGTTGCATAAGCTGCCCTTGGGAGTTAGTAACTATATGAGAGTACAGTGTTTGCAAGCGAGGTGAAGATTTGAGAGACTGAGAGGAAGAGATGCAAAAAGATATCTGAGAACACTAAAGACAAACCTGACCTACTTCCACCTTTTACAGTGAGCTGGCTCTACAAGGTCCTTTGAGACTGGGCAGCCATTGACCTGACCTTTCAAGTCTCTTCCCTCCTGCACAGACCAAACTCACGATAGCCTTCTTCATGTGCTCTGGCAACTTTCTCCCTCTCCAGCTGGCAAAGCATCATCTGTCTGTCAGAATCCAGATCCTTTCTGAGGCTTTGCCTAACTCCCGGCTCTTGTAGAATGTGTCTCTTTTCCCCTCTCTGCTTGCACAGACTCATGCCCACACTTCTAACAGAGGACTCATCACATTACACTTTAATGGTCTTGTTATGCCTGTTTCCTCCTCTAGGCTGTGGTGAGCTACTTGAGACAGAGACTGAATTTTATTCATCTCTGACTCCTCAGCACCATACTTAGGACCTGTCCCAAAGTTGGCATTTAGTAACCACTTGTAAAATGAATGAATGGATGGATGGATGGACTCACAACATCACTGTCTGGCACCACCTTCTGTTTGGGAGAAGACTTCCTTCCCTGGGTTTCCCTGGATTGGCTGCTCTCAGGTGTTTCTCAAAGAGGCACCAATGAAATCTTGAAAGGGACACTTTTTCACTGCATTGTGTTCCCAAGCACTGTGTAACATCTACCATCCCTGGTTCCTGCCCATTAAATGCCATGACATCCTCCATCACTGTGATAACAAAAAACAGTTCTTTGACATATCCAAAGCCCCATGGGAGTGAAGGGGTTTGTTCTTCCCTGGTTGGGAGGCAGGACTATAACAATGATGTATAATCCCAATGGTTTGAAAGGTCCCCTACAGTAGAGCCATGCTGGGCTTCTGCCTGAGGTTCTGGATTCCAGAACATGAATTAGTAAGAAAGTAGGGACCCAAGCAGTCCTGGCTTGCCAATGAAAACTATGGCAACCTAATCAGCACGTGGAAAAGCCTAGTGGTATAGTGGTTAAGTGCTATGTCTGCTAACCAAAAGGTCGGCAACTCAAATTGGCCAGATGCTCCTTGGAAACTCTATGGGGCAGTCCTACTCTGACCTATAGGGTTGCTATGAATCAGAATTGACTTCATGGCACTAGGTTTGTTGTTGTTGTTGTTGTTGTTTTTTAATCAGCGCAAGAAAGTACAGAGCAGAGAATCTTGCTCACCACTTTTTATGATTTTTGGAATGAAGAGATCAGGCCTAAGCAAAAAAAAAAAAAAATGTCTTCAAGCTTTCAAACCAGCATTCTCAGCACTACCCCATATTCTGCATAGGGTTCACTTGACTTTGAGCATGTCAGTATTACTATACAATACACTCTACTTGGGGCACCTCTGAAAATCTAATCAGGAGGAAACAGAAAGGAAAGACAAAGCCACGCCAAGCTAAAGCCAAGTGCCATCGAGTCGGACCATTTATTTTATGCCTTCCTCCCAACACTCATTAAACCTGTCACTTGTTTCCTTTGGATCCCCTACAACTCTTCATGAAGGGAGAAGACATCGGGACAGTGCCCAGTTGTGGTCCTGCTGTCATTGTTATCTACTGAAACAAGTACTGTAATTGTTTCAGGATTTCTAGCACTGCCCCCATTCTTACCTAATATAATTTGGAGAGTCAGGATTTAAATTCCTTTCTTCAACTGCTGAATATTACCTGGCTTTTTAGTTCTCTTTATACTTTTCCAAGCAACATAAACTTTTTCTTTTCACTTGCAATGAGAACCTGAGAAGGTAAGAATTACCACTTTAATTTTACAAGTGGAGAAAACAGGGACAAAGAGGCTATCCAGATCTGGGAAAGGCCCACGGTGAGATGAGGAGAGAAAAGGGCTGGATCACATCACTTTTCTGGCCTTGTGTCTTTATTCTCTCCAATACAATCTATGATAGACCCTCCTAGGGGAGACGTCATGCATTGCTCCATAGGACCAATGTTCCCCCTTCTTCCCAAATGTGGTCATGATCAGTATGACTTTCTAGAAACCAGAAGGGCCTTATGGTCATTGATATAAGCCTGGAATCATATGGTTTGATCTAGATGCTAACACACTGTGCAGTCTGCAGCCTGGAAATCAAAGCCCCATGTGCTCCAAATGGCTTCTTACTAATTCCAGGAGCCCACCAGGCTGCAGGAAAAAAAAAGGCACAAAAAGACAAACCAAAGCACGACAGTACCAAGAAAACCAAAACAATGCCAGCAATCAACTAAACAAAAATAACAATCTCCCAAACAGCCATATGCACATACATAATCCTATGCCTATTAACTTTTCATGATATTATGGTCACCGTTTACCTCCAACTATAGTCATTCAAAATAAATGAAACTACAACATCATTAAAATATATTATAAAGTTGAACTGATGATTACAAAACAAGCATCCCTGTAGCCACCATTCAGATAAAGAAATAGAACATTACCATCACCCAAAGCCCCCTGTATGTCTCCTCCCTTCCCACTGGAGGTAGCACCATCCTCATTGTTGTAATAATCATTCCCTTGCTTTTCTTTACAGTTTTTATTACATTTATAAGCATCCCTAAACAGTATAGTTTAGTTTTATCTATTCTGGAATTTTTCTTAATTGAACCATATTGGATACATTTGTATGTGAGTGCCTTGCTGCTTATATTCAACATTATGCTGGAACTTGAGCATGTTGACTTTTCAATTACTTCCTCTCTCCTTATTCATGCTTAGAAATGTTACCGTGTCCCTAGCCAAAGCCAAACCGTGTCCCTAACTTTCTTAAATTGAAGCATACTTCCTCCCATTCTCTTTCTCCTCACTCATTCTCCCCTGTTAGAGATGGAAGGGACAAGTTTATCAGAATCCTCTAAAACCCATTCACCTTTTTGAAGCTTATAGAAGTCCTCTCAGTCTTTCTTTCACCATGCTCAGTAATTACAGTTTTCCTCCAATATTGCCTCATAGGCTTTATACACTAATCCTTTAATAAGCTTTCTAATAAAACCATATTGAATGCTCCAGACATGATTTCCCTCAGAAATCAATCTTAGAGGAGGCCCTTCTAGAAACATACTTCTCCAGATAAAGGGAAATGAGGACATAGGTCTATACCTATGGATTTCTCCAAACGCAGATGACAAAACTTGCCAGTAATCAACTCCTAATAGAGGATGCTCTCTGAAGTTACCTGGAAAACATTAAGGAATACATCTGTCTTTCAAAATCCAGCATTTCACACAGTCATTACTGATAGTTGCTGCCTGTCACTGTTAAAGACAGCTGCAATTTCTAGAGTCTTCCTTATCTTATGAAAAATGTGTTCTGAAAACTCACTTTTGTTAGATTCCTCTAAGACCCCTTACTTGTCTCCTGACTTCATTACCTAATTTCTTCCATCAGCCTCTTCTCAAGTTTATTCTCCTCTTTTATTGCCATTAAAAAAAGGAAGAGGGAGAGGAGGCAGAGGGAGGAAGAGAGAAAGAGAGAGAGAGAAAGAGAGGGAGGGTGGAGGTTGAGAGAGGAAAGAAAAAAGGGGCGAGGGAGGGAGGGAGGAAACCACATATAAGGAAGGAGGGAAACCACATTTCCCTGACCATCCTCAACCCAATTTAACAATAAATGAATACACCATATAAAGTGTATGAAGGTGAATGCATATCCTGATTTGGTCTTAGATCCCTGAGGGTCACAATCTTGTTTAAATCTTCATGTTTGAAAAATAACCTCTATTTCCAGGTTAGATGCCTTTCTTTTTCTTCCCGACTTACCAAAAAAAAAAAAAAAAAGTCAACCAACTCTCTTTCTTTCCCTCCTACAGACAACTTATTTTAAAAAATATTGTACATATACTTCACAGGCTCTCTCTACTTCTCTTGCTACATTCCTTTAAAAAAATTAATTTGTAAGCAGTCACACATATATTGCTGAACAACTTCCCACTCTCTGGGTCTTTAGCCTATACGTGGCAAAGGCAAGAGACAACACATAAGACATTTATAAAATAGACTACATTGATGGCCATAACTGGAGTCCTGTCAGAAGGTGGATTTTGGAACAGATTTCAATAACTGACACCCTAAGTCTGCCAGCTTCTAAAATCACTTTTAGGGAATAGCTGATGGTGTAAAAATCTACATACAAAACTCAGACAGCAAAGATCATTCTAATAAAGGCTGTTATTTATCTTAGTGGTTGCAAATAATCTGGCAAATCTTCTGGGCTACAGTTATTTTGTATCCAGAACCCTAAAGTGAAACCCTTTGGCTGTAGGCAACAGATAGAAAGGATACTTGGTTACTTCTGGAAGATACTGGTTTTAAATTAGCAACCCCAAAGTGAAAAACTGGAGAGCTGGAAACTGATCTTAGAAACAACTGTGTCCTCTGCCACGAATAAAGAACACATCCTTAACATTAAAGAGGCCTGGACTGTGGAGATGGTCAAGCCTGACTTCCTAATCTGCTCTTTCTGCCCCCTCCATAACTATTCCAGGCACCCAGCAATCTCATGATGTTCCCACCCCACCCTCTCCTAGCTCTACAATCAAAATCTGCTATGTAGATCTTGTATTCAGATTAAATTTGAAACCATGAGTTAAGTTCTAACTTTCAAAGATAAATGAATCTACCAAGATTCAAAGCCTAAGTTAAAAGGGTAAAGCTGTCGTAATGGCAGAATTTAGGGTATTGGGCAACTTGGCAGAGAAGCGGGGGGCAGGGGGTGGGGAAGGTTGATCTGCTGGCTGGAAAGGTCTTGGAAACACAGGTCACAGGAAATCAAGGTAATAATCACCAGCTCTGCTTACTCAGAAAGAAGGAATGGCTTGGAGGTCAGCCCTGCAACTAGAAAGACCACTAAAGGACATTTTACCACTTTTTTCCTTTAAGTACCCTAGATATGATTTTTATTTCAAACTAAGTTGAAAACAGACTAAGCTGAAACACTGATTTTATTTCAAACTATGTTGATTGCTTTTTCCTTTGAGAGTTTCATTTGTTTATCAGCAGAAATTCTTGAGCTAATTCCGAGAAATGCCATTCATTTCTTGCCAACAACAAGTCATGGACAATGGGCGGAGTAGAAGGGGGAACTCCCCATGGAGAGGCTTTTCTGGACATGACAGCCAGGGATTCTGACTGTGGCAGAAGACAAAGGTTTGGGTGGAAGTGCTGGGAAAGCAGAGGAGGTAGGCCAGATGGAACACTGTGCACAGGGTCCTGCAAGACTGGTCACAGGGAAGTGGCACATAGACTGTTTGGGAGGTGCCTATGCTCCCAGTTCTCAGAGAAACAATGCTGTCTCATTGCCCATGCCCTCCTGCATATGTACAATCCCCTCCATGCTAAGATCTCACCCAGGATTGCTCTCTCTTGAGCCCCCTTCTCAAAAACTCCCCTGGGCCCTATTACTGTAGTGCATTCCCCAGTCCAACTGCACCAGAATTAACTAGAATGCTTGTTTAAAATGCATAATCCCCACTGCAGCCCAACTGAATCAGAAATTTAAATGGAGGGTCTGGGAGTCTGCATTATATAATCCACTAAAACCAAAAATACCCAGTTCCATCAAGTCAATTCTGACACATAGCGACTCTATAGGACAGAATAGAACTGGTCCATAGAGTTTCCAAGAAGCACCCGGCAGATTCGAGTTTCTGACCTTTTGGTTAGCAGACATAGCGCATAACTACTACACCACCAGGGTTTCCAAAATCCATCCTCCAAAGTGATACTGAAATATACTAAAGTTTTAGGAACACTAGTTTGAAGTCTTTTTCTAAAATGGCCTACTACCTTAATGAACTTCTCAAACTAAGACACTGTATATACCAGTAGTTTATTGCTATAACATAAATAACTTCTGGAAATTGAATGGTGTAACCCAACGTTTCCTAAAGCTTATACTAAGGAATCTTGCAAAGTACTCTATGAAAAACAGGTCCTATGGCTGAATAAGTGTGAAAAACAGTGCATTCCATACCGCTTTCCCGTAGATTTATAATATGCATTAATGTGTTAAAGGCTCTGAGAAGTCCTGCATTAAAATAACCCTGTTTAACTTCCTCTAACCTAATATCTCTAAGATTTATTTGCCCATATAAATGTTTTCCTTGGTAAACTCTATTAGCATTACATAAAATCATGTTCCTTGGAATAAACTTTGGGAAATATTGCCTTAACACGGTAGGGTGATTATAATAGTAGAAGTTTCTTTAATGTGGAAAACGATCAGGGGATTTATTTGGGATATATAGAGCTTCTCAGTGTCTTTCAATGAAGCACTGCCTTCTTCATCTTTGTGTGAGACCAGCTCTAGTTAGAACCCGTTAACATAATGGAAGGCCATATTTTTCCTACTGCAGCGGTACAACAACATATGACGTAAGAGCTAACAACATATTAATGGAAAATCACATTCTTTCTTTTTTAAAAAGGCAGCTTAAATCCCCAGGATTTACTGGAAACAAAGATCATCTCACCTGGCAGGAGGTAAGCTGGGTGCCATTTGTTTTAACCCTTCATTCTCTGCAAAGTGCTCAAGGACCAAGTTTAGGAGGAAAATAATGGATATAAAGCACAGAAAACAGTGAAAAAGTTCCAATAGGTAAGACAGCAGTCAGTATATATATATGGAGGGTCTAGAGATCAACAGTAATCTCTGGGTGGTGGAAAAGGTTAACGCACTGGGCTGTTAACCAAAAGGTTTGTGATTCAAGTCCACTCAGAGGCACCTCAGAAGAAAGTTCTGGCAATCTACTTCTGAAAATTCAACCACTGAAAATCCTGTGGAGCCCAGTCCTCTTTGGCCATGCATGAGGTCTCCATGAATTGGAGCTGATGGCAAACAGTTTAGGAATCCATTGTAAACACTTTCTGTGGCAACCCCTCAACAATCAGTATAAGAACAAAAAAATGGTAATAATAATAAGATCTCTGCTATACTGAAACCACTATTTCCTAATCCTCAAACTTTCGGATAGCTCTGGACCCAGAAATAGCTTCTTTAAAAAAAAAATACATCAATCTTTTGCAAAGAAATGGCTCTGATTGACCATCTTTTATTACAGTTACTGTAGTCATCATACTGAGGGAAAAGAATATGCTAATCGACTGTTACCATTTAAAAGGAATTGACTTATTTTCTTTAAATAGTATTGTATTGTGTTTTAAGTGAAAGTATACACAGAAAATGAGTTTCCCTTTTAAAAACTTTTGTACTTCGTTTCCATGCCATTGGTTAAAATTTTTACAATGTGTCAGCCTTCTCATTATTTCCATTCTCCTGTGTCTCTACTGATCTAGCTGTCTTTCCCCTCCTGCCTTCTTTGGCTTTGCTTTTAAGTAAATATTGACTGTTTGATCTCATATAGTTCATTGCTTATGGGAGCACATTACTCATGGGTGATACTGTTTATTTTATAGGCCAATCTATTACTTAGCTGAAAAGTGACCTTCAGGAATAGCTACAACTCCTAGTTCAAAGGTAATCTTAGGGAGATAGTCTTGGAGGTTCCTGTAGTCTCTATTGGTCCAGTCAGTGTGGACTTTCTTGAGAATTTGAGTTTTGTTCTACATTTTTCTTCCACATTATCCAGAACCTTCTATCCCTGATCAGAATGGTACGTAGTTGTAACTGGACACCACCTAGTTCTTCTAGTCTCAGGTTAGAAGAGGCTGTGATTCATGTGCAATCCTGTGTAATAGTTTCTACTTTGAGACACTGAGTGCCTTCACTCTTTTGCTCCATGAGAGTAGAGACCAATAGTTGGATTTTAGCTGGCCACTTGAAAGCTTTAATGACCTCAGGCACTACTCATCAAACTAGGATGTAGACCATTATCTTTATGATTTGTTATACCAGTTGACTAAGCTGTCCCTCAAGACTATGGTTTCAAGCTTTATAACCCAGTAAATCTATCCTGCAAGTTATTTGATATGTCTATGAAGCCTCTGTAACTATGTTACATATGTGGTTACATATATGTATGTGTGTGTGTATATATAGGGATATATGAGATCTGACAATTAAGTTCATGAACTTGCCATCATGGGCTTACACTGGCAGTACTGTACAAAACACTGGGTAAAGTTTCATAATCCTGGTATCTCAGTGTCTATCAGCTGTGTTCATGTACGCACGTGACAGTGTCTTGCTGAGTGACATTCATTGTTGTTGCATGTTTTTGTGTGCTGGCATGAGAATGTCAGAGCTTGTTAAACTTTGTAAGACTGGAAGCACAATGTGGGACATGTTAGTCCAAGTTTATGGGGATAATGTCATGAAGAAAACAGCAGCATGCAAACGGGCTAAACATTTTTATGAGGGGAAAGAAAGTATCACTGGTGAAGAGAGGTCAAAGTGGTCAGAATTGATGAAAACATTGCAAAAATTCATCCAGTTGGGCATCAAAATCATCAGCTGACTGTGAGAATCATAGTAGACCAAGTAAATACTGATAGAGAAACAGTTAGGAAAATCTAACGGAAAATTTTGGCATGAGAAAGATGGTTGCAAAAATGGTCTCAAAGGAGCTCATGAAGGAACAAAAGCAGAGGAGTGCTGAAGTGTGTCAAGACTTTTGAAGAGGCAAGACCATGTGTTAGGCTGCGTTATAACTGGTGATGAAACATGAGTGTACCACTACGACCCTGAAACAAAGTGTCAAAGTGCACAATGGAAGTCAGTCAGTTCACCACAACCAAAAATGTTCTGTCAGTTCAAATCAAGAATCACAAAGATGTTGCTAACCTTTTTTGATACCAGAGGCATTGTTCATGATGAGTTTGTACCAACTGGACAGTTAACAAAGTTAACTCTTTAGAAGTGCTGAAAAGGCTGTGTGAAAAAGTTAGACATAACAACCTGAACTTTTCGCCAACAACTCACAGCTCTTGCATTATGACAATGCACCGGCTCACACAGCACTGTCTGTGATGCAGTTTTTATCCAGTAAACAAATAACTGTATAGGAACACCCTCCCTACTCACCTGATCTGACCCTGAATGATTTTTTTCCTTACCTGAAGATAAAGGAAATATTGACAGGAAGACATTTGGATGACCCTCAGGACATCAAGGGTAGTACAACAACAGCTCTGATGGCCATTCCAGCAAAAAGTTTCAAAATTTCTTTGAAGGGTGGACTAGGAGCTGGTGTTGGTGCATAGCTTCCCAAGGGGAGCATGGAGTTCTCCAAAGTTGACAGTGGTATTCAGCAATGAGGTATGTAGCACTTTTTTTAGGATGAGTTCGTGAATTTAGGCAGACCTCGTATATGCAGCACACGTATATGTAGCTACACGTATATGTAGCACGTATGTAGCACATATGAAAGTATATATACATACGCTTCCAGATGCACTTATACAAGCACTTACATTTACTCAAATATGCCTCTCTGTACATATATGTGCATTCATATCTATCTATGTAACCAAACATGTTGGCTGTTTTTATTGTTGTTGCAAAATTGTACATTTTAGCATTTATGGGGCCCTGGTGGTGTAGATGAAACCCTGGTTGCATAAAGGTTAAGTGCTAAGGCTGTTAAACCAAAGGTTGGCAGTTCAAATCCACCAGGCATTCCTTGGAAACTCTATGGGGCAGTTCTACTCTGTGTGTAGGATCACTATAAGCCAGAATCAACTTGATGCCAGTGGGTTGGGTTTGGTTTGGGGGCTTTTTTGGTGGTGCAGTGGTTGAAACCAACAGCTACTAATCAAAAGGTTAGTGATTTGAATCCAGCAGCCACTCCTTGGAAACCTTATAGTCCAGTTCTACTCTATCCCACAGGGTTGTTATGAGTCAGAATAGACTCAACAGCAACCAGTTCAGTATTCAGTGCTGCATTTACAGAAACTTTTCTAGTGTACTCTTTTGTGTCTTTATTTACCTTGGTCAAATTGTACTGACTTCACTCCTTTGGTCCTGCCCTTCCTATCACTAAAAGTAATAAGTTTCTAACTGTAGAAAGTGAATCTCCCTTCTATCCCCTCTATCCCTGTTAACCATCAAAAATTTTTTCTTTCCGCATGTATATTTATACTTGTTTTGTTTTATAATAGTGGGACCATATAATATTGGGTTTTTTTGTGATTGACTTTTTTCACTTGGCATAATGTCCTTCAGATTCATCCATGTTATGTTTAACAGACTCCTTGTTTTTTTATATAGTTGCATAGCATTCCTTTTTATGCATGTATTACAATCCGATTTTCCATTCAACTGCTGATGGGCACTTAGGTAGTTTCCAACTTTTGCTATTGTGAATAAAACTGTAATGAACATGGTGTGCATATGTCTATTTGCATCACTGCTCTTACATCTCTAGTACAGGAATTGACATTTTCAATTTAAAAAGGCAAGTAAAATAAAACAGAATTAAAAAAAGAACAAAGTAAGAGGGGGGAGAGCAATGAAGATGAGACATGGATATTGGCAATAGGAGCAAAGAGAAGCATCCATGAGGGACAGCAGGCAGCAGATGTTCAAAGAGATGAACTTAAAGAAAATGGGATGACTTTACAATTTGCGGGATCTTCCACAGTAAGTTAAACATCGAATTACCATACAACCCAGAAATGCCACTCCTAAGTATGAGAGCTGCCAATTAAGCTCATGAACTCATCTTAGTAAAAATGCTACATACTTCATTGCTGACTGTCAGCATAGTCACCTTCGAAGTACTCCCCTTGGGAAGCTGTGCACCAATGTCAGCATCTAGTCTACCCTTCAAAGCAATTTTGGAAGCATTTTCCTTGAATGGCTGTCAGAGCTGTCATCAGATTATCCTTGATGTCTTGAATGTCATCAAAATGTCTTACTTTCAATATTTCCTTTATCTTTGGGAAAAGAGAAAAGTCACCGGGTTCAGACCAGGTGAGCTGGGAGGGTATTCCAATACAGTTATTTGTTTACTGGCTAAAAACTTCCTCACAGACAACTATACAATTAAGTTCACAAACTCGCCGCCATGCCATCATGTGCAATGGCCATTACAAGAAGAGTTGCAAAATGGCTTTGAGGGGTAGACTAGGCACTGGCATCAGTACATAGCTTCCCAAGGGGAGTACTCCAAAGGTGGCTATATTGATATTCAGCAATGAGTTATGTAGCACTTAGAACAATTCAGTCCACGGACTTAACTGTGAGACCTTGTACATACAATGCAATACTACTCAGCCATAAAGAGAAGGGAAGTTCTGATATATGCTACCACATGGATGAACCTTGAAAACAATATGCTGAGTGAAAGGAATCGAACAATAAATGTCACATGTTATATGATTCCATTAATACGAATTGCCCAGAGTAGACAAATTCATGGAGACAGAAAATAGATTAAGGGTTGCCAGGGGCTAGAGAGAGGTGGGCATGCGAAGTGACCACTTACTAGGCACTGGGCTTCCATTTGTAGTGATAAAAAAGTTCTGGAACTAGGCAGATGGTTGCACAACACTATGGATACACTTGTTGTGGCTGTTAGTTGTCAAGTCAGTTCTGACTCACAGTTACCCCAAGTATGGAGAGCAGAACAGCTCCGTAAGATATTTCTCCCATTATTTTTAAATTTATTTATTTTAACATTTTATTGTGCTTTAGATGAAAATTTACAGGGCAAATTAGTTTCTAATTCAAAAATTTATACACAAATTGTTTTTTTGACATTGACTGCAATCCCCTCAGTGCACCAGGATTCCTTGCCTTTCCATACTGGCCTCACCATTTCCATTTGTCCAGTTTTCCTGCCCCTTTCTGTCTTCTCATCTTTGCTTTGGGACAAGTAGTGCCCTTTTAGTGTCATATACTTGACTGATCTAAGAAGTACATTCCTCACGGCTGTTCTTGTTTATTTAACAGACCTGTCTAATCCTTGGTTGAAAGGTCAACTTTAAGAATGGCTCTCTAAACTATCTGGGAGCTGTAGTCTCAGGAATACCTCCAATCTCTATCAGACTAGTAAGTATGGTCTTTTTTGTGAAGTTGAATTTTGTTCTACATTTTTATCCCTCAGTATCCTGGACCCTCTATTGCGATTTCAGTCAGAGAGGTTGTTGGTGGTAGTTGAGCACTATCTAGTTCTTCAAGGCTCAGGCTGATGGAGGCTGTGGTTCATGTGGTCCATCAGTCCTTTGGACTAATCGTTTTCTTGTGTCTTTGGTTTTCTTCATTCTCCTCTGCTCCAGATGGAATGAGACCAATAGATGTATTAGATGGTCACTTGCAAGCTTTTAAGACTCCAAATACTACTCACCAAAGTATGTCTTGCCAATTGAGCTGGATGTCACCAAGACCATGGTCGTCAGCTCTTGACGTAGTAACACAGTCCTTCAAGTATTTGGTTATATCTAAGAGCTTCTATGACTATGCACCCTTGGTGCTTTATTATATATATGAACATACACACTGCACCCACAAATAAGTGTGCAAAACTATCCACAGCCTAACGTATGTATGTAGGTAGGTATACACTTATATGCCCTCCCTCCCCTATTGAGCATAGGTATCTACTTATATGGGAACCCTGGTGGCACAGTAGTTAAATGCTTCAGCTAATAACTAAAAGGTTGGCAGTTAAAATCCACTAGGTGCTTCTTGAAAATTCTTTGGAGAAGTTCTACTTTGTCCTATGGTATCACTGAGTCAGAAACAACTCAACAGCACTATCTACCTGTATGTCTGTCTACTTGTAAATTATTGTTTGTTTATACAATTTTCGAAGGGTTGCATACCTTAGGTCATTTACTGTGGGTGCCTTCTCTTCCCCTTTTCAGTGTCTTTCTTTCCCTTGGTCCAGCTATGCTGACTTTCCCTATATTGTGTATTGCCTTTCCCTGAACCAAAGTTAGCACGTGTCTGCTATCAACTAGTGATTTCCGCTCCCTACACCCCTGGTTAACCATCCAAGATTGTTTTCTTCCTGTGTGGAAACCTCTTCTTGACTTTTTACAACAGTGATCTCATACAACATCTGTCCTTTTGTGACTGACTCATTTTACTCACCATAATGCCCTTCAGATTCATTCAAGTTGCAGGATGCTTCACAGATTCATCATTGTTCTTTATCACTGTGTAGTATTCTATCATGTGTATGTACCATAATTTCTTTATCCATTGATCTCTTTTTTTGTTCTTTTCGATAATGAGTTCCATTGATTCTCCAAGGTTCTTGGAGAGTGTACTAAGTAAATGACACAATGGCTCTATGTCTTAGTTTCTCTGTGTTGTTATAACAGAAATACCACAAGTGGGTGGCTTTAACAAAGTTATTTTTTCACAGTTTAGGAGGCTGTAAGTCTGACTATAGGGGAAAGTTTTCTCTCTCTTTAGGTTCTGTGGGATAGTTCTTTTTTTATTATTATTTCTTTTCCTTGTGCTTTTGGTGAAAGTTTGCCAGGCCAGCCAAGTGCCATCGAGTCAGGGTGAAAGTTTACAGCTCAAATTAATGTTTCATTCAAAAATTTATACAGATATTATTTTGTGACATTGGCTACAGTTCCCATGATGTGACAGCACACTCTCTCTTTCCACCCCAGGTTCCTTGTGCCCATCCATCTAGTTCTTGTCCCTTGTTGCCTTCTTATCCTGCTTTTGGACAGAAGCTGTCCAATTGGTCTCATATATTTGATTGAACTAAGAATCACGTTCCTCACGTGTGTTATTTTTTATCTGATAAGTCTACCTATTCTTTGTCTAAAAAGTGGGTTTCAGGAATAGTTTCAGCTTGAGATTGGTAGAGGGTCCAGGGGCCTTACTTTCAAGGGTTCCTCCAGTCTCTGTGAGTCAAATTCACCTTCTTACACAAATTTGAGTTCTGTTCTACAGTTTTCTTATCTTCTGTCCAGGACTCTGTGTTGTGATGCTTGTCATGGTTGATTGTTGGTTGGTAGATGGGCATAACCCACTTGTTCTGGTCTCAGGCTGATGGAGTCATGTGGTTGTTTAGTCCTTTGGCTGGTTTTCTCCTTGTGTCTTTGATTTTCTTCATTCTCTTTTGCTCCAAGTGGGATGGGATCAACAGCTGTATTTTCCTTATAAACTCTGTTATGCCAATTGCACTAGATATCCTCTGGGACTATGGTCCCCAGGCCCCAGCCCCAACTACTCCACCCTTTAAAGTGTTTGGAAGTCTCTAGGAAACTTATACGCTTTTTAATTGGTCCAGTTTGCTAAATTCCCCTATATTGTGTACTATCTTTTCCTTCACTGAAGTAGATGTTCTTCTACTATCTAGTTAGTTATTTCTCCTCTCTCTGACTCCCACCCTTGTAACCATCAAAGAATGCTTTTTTCTGTGTGGAAACCTTTTCTTGAAGTTTTAAAGTAGTGGCCTCATCCAGTATTTGTCCTTTTGTAATTGGCTTACTTCACTCAGTATAATGCCTTCCAGGTTTATCCATGTTATGAGATGTTTCCCGGATTCATCGTTGTTCTTCATCAATACACAGTATTCTATTGTATGTATGTACCATAATTTGTTTATACATCAATCTGTTGATGGGAATTTACGTTGTTTCCATGAGTATATTCCTAGGTGTTGAATAGCTGCAATGTATGGCATTCCTGTCTCTAGCTTTTTAAGGAAGCACCATATGGTTTCCCAAAGTGGTTTTACTCTCCTACATTCCATCCAAGAGTGTATGAGAATTCTAATTTCCCCACAACCTCTCCAATATTTGTTACTTTGTGTTTTTTACATTAGTGCCAGCACAGTTGGGTGAGATCATGTCTCAGTATAGATTTGATTTGCATTTTTCTAGTGGCTAAATGTTGTGAGCATTTCTTCATGTGTCTGTTAGTCATCTGAATATCTGCTTTGGGAAAATATCTGGGCATATTCTTTGCTCATTTTTTAATTTTACTGTCTTTTTGTTGTTGAAGTGTTGCACTAGCTTGTAGATTTTAGAGACCAGATCCTTACTGGGTTATGTCATAACAAAAAACTCCCAGTCTTCAGGTTCTCCTTTTACTCGCTTGATGAAGCCTTTGGATGAGCAGACGTGTTTGATTCTTTGGAGCTCCTAGTTATCTAGCTTCTCTTCTGGTGTTTGTAAATGTTAGTTATGGTTTCTATTCTGTGTATGCCATGCATTAGGGCTCCTGGCATTGTCCCTATTTTTTTTCCATGATCTTTAAAATTTTAGATTTTATATTAGGTTTCTGACCCATTTTGAGTTCGTTTTTGTGTGTGGTATGGGGTATGGGTCTTGTTTCATTTTTTAACAAATGGACATACAGTTATGCCAGCATTATTTGTTAAAGAGACTATTGTTTGCCCCATTTGATGGGATTTGGCCATTTGTAAAATATCAACTGCTCATAGATGAGTGGATTCACTCCTGGGTTCCCAATTCGGCTCCTCTAGTCTATGTGTCAGTTGTTGTACCAGTACGAGGACATTTGATTATTGTGCCTATAAAACAGGTTCTAAAATTAGGTAGTGTGAGGCCTTCCACTTTGGCCTTCTTCAGTAATACTTTATTTATAAGGGCTCTCTTTTAATTCCATAAAAAGTTGTTGATTTCTTTCTCCTTCTTAAAAAATGCTCTTCAGAGTGGTGTGTGCGGTATGTGTACTATGTGGTTTAACATGCTGTCTTACTGGTTTCTTTTTAGAGGGGATAGGAGAGTGTAGAGAGGAAGGGACAAGTATCGGTTAAGTGGATACTGTCACAGAGTGAGGAAAGCAGATAGAATTGAAGAGAGGTGGTGCTCAGAGTTGTATATGGAAAATTGACTGGGATTGTAAACTTTCACTTAATTGCAATTTTAAAAAACTGATAAAAAGGCTGCTGGAATTTAGATTGGGACTGCATTGTATCTGTAGATCACTTGGGTAGAACTGACATTTTCACAGTGTTGAGTCTTCCTATCCATGAGCATGTTATGTTTTTCTCCTTACGTAGGTATCTTTCTGTTTCTTACAATAATGTTTTATAGTTTTCTTTGTATAGGTCTTTTATGTCTCTGGTTAGATTTATTCCTAAGTATGTTGTCATCCGGGAGCTACTATGAACGGTACTTATTTACTGATTTGCTTTTTGATATTCTCTCTATTGGTGTAGGAGAATCCAACTGATTTTTTTTTTTTTTTATGTTTATCATCTATCTTCCCACTTTGCTGAAATCTACTAGTTCCAGTGGATTTCTTGTGGATTCTTTGTGGCTTTGTATGTATTAAGGCCATGTCATCTTCAAACAGGGATGCTTTTACTTCTTCATTACTTATTTGGATTTCCTTTATTTATTTTTCTTGATAAGGCCACCAGTATAATATTGAATATGAATAATGATGAAGGGCACCCTTGTCTTGTTTCCATTCTCAAGGAGAATGCTTTCAGACTGTCTCCATTTAGGATGATGTTGGCTGTTGGTTTCTCACAGATGCTCCTTATTATGTTGAGGGATTTCTCTTCCATTCCTATTCTGGTGAGAGTTTTTGAGTTTGTCAAATGTTTTTTCTGCATTAATTGATACTATCATGTGGCTATTTTATTTATGTGGTGCATTTCATTGGTTGCTTGTTCGAATGTTGAACTATTCCTGAACATCTGGTATGAATTCCACTTGGCCATGTTTTTCTTTTTCTTTTATTTTCTTTCTTTCTTTTCCTCTTCTTTTCTTTCATTCGTTCATATAAGCTGTTGCATTCTATTGGCTAGAGCTTTGCAGGTATTTTGGCATCTGCATTCATGGGGGATATTGGTCGATATTGGTCTATAGTTTTCTTTTTAGGGTGGTGACTATTTTATTGGAGACTAATATTTCCATTCTTTATTGGAGATTAATACTTCCATTCTTGCTCTTTATTGCTTGCTGTTTGCTTGATATATGTTTCCATCCTTTCAGTTTTAGTTTGTTTATGTCTTCGTGTCTAAAGTGTGTCTCTTATTGACAGTATATATACAGAAAGTGTTCTTTCTCATTTTTGTAACTCAGTATCCCCAGACCTCCCTTATATGCCTTTCCTTTTAAGCAATAGCTTTTCAGTTAGTAGTCTAGCACTTAACCATTTGCATCACCCAGGTGCTCCTATAGATGTACTTTGTGCTATTAATTTACACACTTCAAAATGGTAAATTTCACATTCTATGTACTTCACCACAAACATACATACAAAAAAATTTTTTTTTGAAGTTTTACTCTAAAAGAAAAAAAAAAACTAGAGGAGCAGAAAAAGAACTTCTTCTTGATTACTATAACACTGGTAGTCAAAGACACAGAAATAGTCACCGACACAGAACTACTTTTTATATAAATGTATGAGATGTAAGGAAAGGTGGATACAGCTGTGAAGACAGGTCAGTATTTACAGACCAAAAAACAGATTCACTTTGGTTGAGTGACTTGCAATCCTCATTCTAAAGTTCAAATGCCACATATTCATCTCATCTTATACGGTCTGCTTCTGCTACAGTGTGAATGGCATAATGCAAATTTCTTTCACATACATGTGGTAAATAAAGGAATGATGTTGGTATAAAACAGAAATTTCATTGGTTCATACCTTGTATATGATTTTTACTAGCAAATCAGTATTTTGTACCACCAAGTAACAGCAGCCAATGGAAAGCACAGTAACACAACGGATAATCAGCAAGCCATGGAGGGACACTACTGTATACAATTCTCATTCACTCCATTCTTGTTCTTGGTTCTATCTGCCCACATGATCTGTCCTTTACGTGCTTATTACATGATTCTCCCTGATGTGTCTGTATTTTTCTCATCTCTATAGCTCAGCAGCCTCAATCCTTCCTTATATCCCCTTCCTTCAAGTTGACGTCACTATTTTAAAAGGTAGAGTCTGTATGTATTGTAATATTTTTTTATTTATTAAAATATAAGCTAACTTTTAAAACTATGTTAGTATGTTATTAATATAGTTGAATTTTTAGTACTCTGTTTACAAAGGTGCATGGGTTTGAGTGGTCTTCCTTAATCTTATTTTTTTAAGTCCTGTTATTTTTCACTGTACAATTGTGCAGAATGTGAAGGTTTTCAGGAATGTGCATATTGTCGACAACAGAAATGCCTGTATTCACTAGCTAGCTCACAACCCAAGCACTGCTGAGAGGGAAACTGACACAGGGCTTCTCCTTACAGAAGCATGGGACTATACA
This sequence comes from Heterohyrax brucei, assembly GCA_028571685.1. Lineage (NCBI taxonomy): Eukaryota > Metazoa > Chordata > Mammalia > Hyracoidea > Procaviidae > Heterohyrax > Heterohyrax brucei. The sequence goes on from CM053166.1 coordinate 149,246,482, forward strand.
GTGCATCACTGAAAAGGTAACTTACTTAACCTACATTGAATTTAAGACAGTAGGGTAAGGCATGACTCTCTTGGCAAAACCACAATGTCACTGTCCCCATTAAAACCACACCAAAGAATTAAACTTCTTCACACATGGCAGAAAGGGAACACTGTGGTCTTCAGGAACCAGATAAAATTAGACATTTGGAAATTTTGTTACAGTTTTGGATGACCCAGTAATGCTGGAATATCTCCAGAGGAATCCAAATTTATTAACTCTTTAAAGGAATTCTTAGCAGAATTGTCATCAAGAAACCTCTTAAATAATACCATGATTTCGGCTCTTAATCACTATAAAAATCTTATTTTGTTGATGAAAGCATATATAAAGAACAAAAGGAAATAAATCATATTCCTTACCACTACTTTACCATTCTACTTGCACAAAAGAGACGACAGAGAATTTCATTCCTACAAATATATAACAGTCAGAACAATATAGGATCCTATTTAAAGGATGGGATGGATTTAATGACTGTAATAGCTCCTGTGCAGTCCTGACTTTTCCATCAACAATGTTCCAGCCTCCATGTAGCACCAGTCTCCTTGGGCTCAGCAGATCTTTGCAGTATGTGACCGAAACTTTACCACGTCCATGGAAACTTAAAGAAGTGCTGATAAAAAAATTTTCATTTTTTCCTTCATGGCAGTAAGTACAGATTTCTGTCTAGTAATTCTGGAAAAACATACTCTGATTTTCCATAGTTTAGCAAGAGTTGTAGGAGATAGCCTCAAGTGCAGGTGGGCATCTTAGAAATTTCAGAAGTAGAGGTTTAAAAGGCAAGAACCATGGGAAAAATAGAAACAATTAGGGAGAGATGGTATCTCCTCTAATGGAAGATGGGCTCTAAGCATGGCAAATACAATTTTACTGCTGAGTCTGTCACGACGTAGATGAACTCTAATGTAAGTCAGTACTGCTATAAGGAGAATTTAAGACCAGTAACTTGGGTTGCTTTTGAGTTTTCTCTTTTTACCATAGTGTTTATTCAGAATCTTTGTTTTAAACATTCTATTTTTCAGTGAGGACATTCTCATCACAGTGCCTTCTTTGGCTTGTTGGTGAAATCATATATAAAGAACAAAGGGAAGTAAATCATACTCCTTACCCCTGCTTCACCACTCTACTCCCACAAAAGAGAAGACAGAGGATTTCATTGCTACAAAATATTCCTACAGAATATCAGATACCCTTCTTTTGAGCAAACAGTTTTGTGGCCCTGAAGGCATTAGTTTCCTCATGCCTAATAATCACTGGGGTGGAAGGAATACAGAGGAGTCATCATATCCATTGCCCTGTTCCAAAGAAAGACTGTGGCAACCCTCTCTCACACCGGTGGTTACCTTTTTATTTCCAGAAACATGAAGTAAAGAGAATACAATTTTCTTTAGTCATTTATTTTACGATATAACAACCACTATGTTCCAAAGTTCTTCACTTTTTAAACTCCATTCTTCTCTTGTTTTATCTTTGATAGAAAGAAAGAATATGTGATTATATTTGGGCTCAATATGGCAAAGAGAACACATGGGAAATCTCCCTGGACAAGAACAGAAGAGTGATAGATAAAACGTGAAAACTAAAAAAAAAAAAAAGTTAACACCTTAAAAACTGCAAAATCATGCTCAGAAACAAAAGGAATCCTTTGTGGAATAAAACACAGAGGGGAAGTACAACTGTGAATGTGGGATACAGGCATACTTTCCTTTAGCAGCTGGGGCTGTAAGCAAAGAGATGGGACCAGACAGATAAACAGGAGCTAGCTACATCCTGCAAGTGACTTCCTGTGTGATACTGGTGATTAGAGTCACACTGTTCACCTATAAACAGGAGAGGACATAGCTCAGTCCACCTATAGTTGTTATCTAAAACTCACTATTTGACCAACCCAAATAGCTGAAGCTGAGGTCCTGGACCAAGATCAGTATATGGGACATGTACTACACAAGAAAACAGAGGTATAAACTGGCCACTCAGGCATGAGAGAGGCCAAGCAGAGACACTAATATGTGACCTGTTTTAGAGCAGGTAGACTATAAAGTCCGAAACAACACCACACAAGAATGGTCTCATGTAACAGAAAACCCTGTGGATGATGAGTTCTCACATAAACATTTCAGAAAGCAAAAGGAAATTCAGAACTAAGAAAAACTGTCAAAAAACCCAACAAAAGAGAAAATTCACTCTTGAAAAAATATTTAAATATTTGAACAATATGAAAAGGACTTTTAATAAACATCTAAGTACTTTAAAGAAATAAAGAGAACAGGGTACCAAGAAAGGAAAGCAGAGTTTATGAAACAGTAACATATAGATATAAAAATAATGTATTAGAAAACTTAAAAAGCCAAAAGAAATTCATTAAAACATACAAATACAACAAATGAACTACAAAGCCAAATGGCATAAAAAAGCCGGAGAAAGAATTCATGAATTAGACAGAATTGAAGTGATATACCATTATGGATACTACACCAAGTGAAAAAAATAAAGTAGACATCAAGAGACACTGCAGTAACATAAGTCAGATACAACTTGGAGAATGAGAAGGTAGAATGAAAGACATATTCTTCACAAAATAATGATTGCAAATTGAAGTGAGATATGAGTCCTAGTAGAAAACATCAGATATTGAACAGGCTAAATAAAAATTAATTGTACCAAAAAGTAGAACACAGAATTGCTATATGACCCAACAATCTCAATTCTAGATACATAGCCAGAAATGAAGGCAGGAACACAAACAGAAACATGTACACAAACGTTCACTGTGGCACTTCTTACAATAGCCAAAAGGTGAAAACAACTGAATGTCCATCAAAAGATAGATAAGCATAATGTAGTATATATACACAATGGAATATTATGCTGCTGTAAAGAGACATGGATTTATGGCATGTGCCACAACACAGAAGAATCCTGAAAACATTATGCTGAGTGAAATAAGTCAGCTTCAAAAAGATAAACAGTGTATGACCTACCTGGATGAAATAAAAAAGTATGTAGTAAACAACAATTATTAATGGATGTCACGGGCTTGTGGGGGATGGGAGAGTCTTTGAGAGCACGGGGCTCACGTCAGTGGTGGTAGAATGTTTGGGATGAGGTCAGTGATAACGGTGGCACAACATGAAAAATGTAACCAATGTTGCTGAGTTGTAAATGTGCAAATCATGTTGACAGGTGTTTTGGAGTGGATATTTTTGTCATATTAAGGAAAAGAAAAATATAAATTATATATCTACGCACTTCATTATGAAACTACAGTACATCAAAGTAAAAAAGAAAAATCTTTAAAACTAGAAAACATATTACATACAAAAGGACTACAATCAAACAGCAGACTTTCTATCAACAAACAAAAGAAGTCAATAAACTATGAAGTAATATCTTCCAAGTGCTGGGGGAAAATAAACATAGACCCAAAAGTTTATACCTAGCCAAACTATCATTAAAGAATAAGGGCAAAGTAAACATTTTTGAACATAAGGAAACTTTAGTATTACCACCCACAGAAAGATGTGTCAAAGCTTATAGTTAAGAAGAAAAACGAACTCACAAAGAAGTGAGTTGCAGGAACAAAAAGAAAAAGAAAACAAATAGCTGATCCCTACACTCCATGCCATAAGTTTTTCAAGTCTTAAAGACACTAGTGTTTATTTCTTTCACTCATCTCTTTCCTGGGGTTTAGGATTTCAATTCTTTCAGCACTTTTTTTTCCTCTCTAAATAACTTCTAGCTTATTCTTTCCCTTTTCCCCAATACTTCCTGCCCGTAGGCAGCCAGGTTAAATGATAGCCATGCTTCATTTGACGCTCTTTCACTCTGTGTTCTTTCTGGATCATCCCTTAACCGCCTTCCCAGGGAAGAACAATCTGTATCTTTTAGTTTATACAAGTTCCTATGACATTAAGTCACTTTTAGGGAATTTTGGAAAAGAAAGCTTTTATACAGCTTTTTGACAAGGTACCAGGCAGGTTTAAAAATAAAGAAACAAAGTTCTCCAGAATATCCTCTTTATCAGAAACTTTACTTTTATTTACCAGGCCCATTCCCAAAACACTCTTGTAATCTACTTTAAGTAGAAGAAGGAAATAAACACATGCAAGAATTGTAAGACTCACTTAAAGATTCATTCCAAAAAAGTAACTTTTAGGTTGGCCATATGCCCAGTCAATCTCGTTAAGTATATATTATCATTACCAATACTCAGAATGATAAGCTTGTGATATGATATGATCTTCTACCATCTGAGAAATAAACCTCTATGTTCATTACAGGAAAATCTATTAAACCATTATAAAGATGGTGACAAAGAGGTTTTGGAGTTTTCTTCATTAAACAAAAAACTCATTCCTGAAACATTTTGGTTAACTGAGTTTTGACTGAACTTAATGCCTAGCCTCATTCCTATCATTTTTCCCTAGCACTTTTAATTCCTGTCTTCGAAGTCCTAGAGATTGCTCATTACTTCAAAAAGCACCAATTGTGTCCCAGACTTGTGTTTCTTTACCTTGTTGGCATTACGTACTCCCCTTTAAAAATACCAATAAAGCTATGGATCCTCTACAGAAATTTGGATGTATAGTATTTACACCAAAAACTGCAAAGAATTTTAAAGGGCTCAGTGACCCCCCTAAAGCCAACCAATGCACCCCAAGCCAAGAAGCCCCCATCCTAAGGGGAAACAAAACTCACTTGCTAGACTTCAAGGCTTCTACTTTCTAGAGCCTAAGACTATTACTTAGCTTTTCCTATGACTGTTGTTGGGCCCACAGGCATCCCTCGAGTTATTCCATACTGGCTGACCTTTGGTGTTTGAGCCAGGCCCCAGCCATGTGTGAACAAAGTGTCACTGAGGGCACCCCTGCTTCAGACAAACATCCTACCCACAAACCTCGAAAGTAGACATGGTAACAGCCTCGTGAAAAAGTCTCTGCTTAGCTCCCTCTTAGAGTTGTTCTTAACAATGTATACATAATAACTGTACAGTCTACAAGAGGTGGCTATACAGCAGGCAGGCAGCTTTATATTGTCATAAACCTTATTGGTTCAGTTCCTTTGAATTATGAATGCCACTCATCATTTAGAAGCTATGGTGAAATGCAACTGACGCATTAATTGGATAGGGCACGTGCTGCAATGCTATAGCTTCCCTGGTGCTCACTGCCCATGGTAGAAAGAGGCTGTTTATGGAGAAAATCTCTGCACCACAATTCCCCTCCCCCAGTTGACATTCTCCTTTGAATGATTAAAAGCCCAATGAAAATATGTTACTGGGTGCCCAATAACTTACCAGAGCCTAGAATGGGTCCTGCCTGGGCTATAAACAGTATTTAGGGGCCAATTTGAGCTGCCTAAAAGTGTCCTATAGTTATTTCTGTCTGGAAGTTTCCCTTCTGGGGAATTAGGGAGATGTAGTGGGTGAAGAGGGAGGAAGGAGAACCACAGCTAGGAAAGCAGGAGGCAAGTTGATTTACCTGTGCAGCGAGGGCAGCACAGATGAGGAATGTGCACAGGAGAAAGGCAATGAAGGCTTGGACATCTGATTCGGCTGCAAATCACATTCCCATTCTGAAAGAAAGGCAAAAAGAAAGAAGAAATGTCTTCAAAGGCCACTCCAAATATGGAAGTTTGGATAACAGTCGTTCAGGACCTCACCTGGAATGAATAAGTCATTCTCAAGAAGCTGAATGAAAACAGTATTTTATTTCTGATACTGATTTTATTTCTGTCACTAGCACTTCTGCTGGGTTGGATGGCAGCTTACTGGCATATTCTACTAAGGTTAGGAATCACTACTGCTCCAATTTTCAAAGCCTCTCACTAATTGTGGGAAGTGCATACTGGCCTGGCTCTGAGACATTTTTACCACACCCCACTATTAGCTGCAAGTCTTTTCCAAGAACCTGGTCTGATTTCATAATCACTTTCCCAAGAGATAATGAGTGCTGTATCATGAGCTGCTACTCAACCTTGAGCAAGGAGGCATTCCCTAGCACACCGATACTGTGTTCTATATTCTATATAATTGTGCATTGGCCCAGTAGGCTGAGCAACTCTTCCTCATTTCTCTTTCAGTCAGTTTTTCTGAGAACAAGCTAGAGTCTGGAATTGGACTGGTTAACTAGTATGCCTGGGTAGAGTGACTGCGTCCTAGAGTGATTTGCAATTTAAAGATGCCTAGTTTTAACAGCTCACAGCCATTGTTAGAACAAAAGAAGACTTTGGGTATCAATTTTTCATTTACATTTTCCATCCATAATTCATTTGAAGTAAGGGCTACTTGTATTTGTCAGGCTGTTGTGGCAGAAGAAGTTAGGGAAGAGGGTAGAGAAAGCAAAGACACCCAGTGCTTGAATGGCTGCCATTGGGATCATATTATCATTTTCACTGTCCTGCAGACATCAAAGCCTCACCCTCCAAGGGTAAGCTGTCCATCTTCAATGTGTTGGGACAAGAATCTACAACAATCATGCCCTATCAGGCAGCTAATCAATCCTCAGATGCTCCATTTAATACATGCCCTAGCCATTTAAAGAGATAGGCTTTGTTTATCCAAATCTGAATCACTTTACTGCAAATTTTTTACTTTCTCATGTACTTTGTAGATTTTTGCAGTGATATGTTTGGAAACACCACAGAGCCTTTTTATGTATCACAATCCTCACAAGCAGGTGGCATCATCTTAATCTGAGATCACTGAGGCACATCAGGAATCATACCCTTCCTGATAAAGTCCAAGTTAAACCTTCGTTAATGCTTTACATTGAATTCTTCTCTAGAGTAATAGATTAGTAATTATTATATTGATGATAACAGCAAAAGTTAACATTTATTGAATGTTTACCATGAGCCAACACTATTTCATATGACTAAATGTTTCAGTAAACTTAATCCTTACCAGAATTCTATGAAATAGCTAATAATGTTATCCAATTTTCAGAAACAGGAATCTGGAGGAGTTGAGTGGTTGCAAACTTATCCATCACAGCATGGCTCTTATGTGGTAGAACCAGGATTGAAAATTTGGCCTGCCTTAACATTAGATCCCCATAGCCTCTTAACATCATCTTATGCTGCCTGAAAGGTTAGGTTTCCATGTGCTCAAAATTCTGGCAGCCCACTTCTCTGTGCAGATAGCACAAGGATCAGGCTAGCAAGTGATTGCTCCTGTTCTACCTGTGTAGTAGGGAAGAGTTGCAGTTCTTCTACAGGGTCTTAAGTGAAATGTTGGTGTTGGAAACACTCTTTCTATATTCAGTATTTTCAGCTCTCAAGGCCTAGCACAAGGCCTTTGTTTTAGTTACATAGTGCTGGCATAACAGAAATACCGCAACTGGGTAGCTTTAATGAAGTGAAATTTATTTTCTCACAGTTTGGGAGGCTACCAGTCCAAATTTAGAATGCTGGCTCTATGAGAGGTCTTTCTGACTCTGCTGGGTCCAGCAGAAGGTTCTTGTCTATTCAGCTTCTACTCTGTGGTTCCCTGTCAGTCTTCGTGTGGTGTGGCAGCTTTCTTTCTCCATCTGTGCTTGCTAGCTTCTCCACCTAATCTGCTCTTTCTGTATCTCAAAAATGATTGCTTAAAACACATATTACACTGATATGGGCTCATTAATATAACAAGAACACTTACTCTCACATGGGCTTACATCCACAGGTATAAATCCACTCATTGCCATCCAATCGATTCTGACTCTTAGTGACTCCACAGGACAGAGTAGAACAACTGCCCCAGGGCTTCCAAGGCTGTGATCCTCATGGGTGCAGACTGTCACATCTTTCTCTTGTGGAGGGGCTGATGGGTTCAGACTGCCAAACTTTTAGTTGGCAGCTGAGTGTTCTAACCACTGAGCAATCAAGGCTCCTTGTCTACATGTGTAATGGTTAGTATTTACAATAATATTTTGTTGTGGTGGTGGTTAGGTGTTACTGAGTTGGTTCTGACTCACAGTTACCCTATTGGACAAAAAAGAACTGCCCTATAGGTTTCCATGGAGCATCTGGTGGATTTGAACTGCTGACCTTTTGGTTTGCAGCTGAGCTCTTAACCACTACACCACTAGAGCTCCAATAATATTTGAGGGAGTCACAGTTCAGCCCATAACAGCTTCTCTTCCCAAGTGGCCTACCTCAGTGTTTCTCAACCAGAGACGATTTTGCTTCCCAGGTAACTTTGGCCATGTCTGGAGTCATTTTTGTTGTTACAAACTGAGGAGAGGAAGTGATGCTGTTGTCTAGTGGACAGAGACCATGAATCCTACAAAACATCTTACAATGCACAGAACAGCTCCCTACAACGAGGAATTATCCAGCCTAAAATGTCAGCAGTATAGACATTTTGCCTAGTGCAAGATGGCTGAGGCTTGTTCAGAATGATGAACCACAGCTGTGGTCCTGGGTCAAGACTATGCAAAATAACATAGAACTATCTAAGTTATTAGCTGGAAGCCCTCTCTGAATGACTGGACAGGAACCACAGCCAATGGTTATTGGCTGAGACAACATAAAATATATGCCAGTATCTTCTCTAGATACCATCCTTGAAAATGGTTTCAAAGACTATTTTGCTGTACAACTGAGGAATTAATACTGAGCTTATTCCCAGTCCCATTATCACAATACTCTACCTTACCCCACCATATCCTATGCCATTAGTCGCAATGAGTCAGAATCAACTCAACAACAATGGGATTTCATTTTTAAGGAAATCAAAGTATCTGTCCATAGTAAATACTCAGAGATCTTGTGGAAATCAAGCCAAAAAGCAACTGAGGAAAAACGCAGGAGATATTTATTTTTCCGTGCAATCTGTGGCCTAATTTCTTTTAGGAATTTATCACTTGAACTCCCTGGCCATCTAGGTACTTAAAGCCCCTCTGCATGCTAAGAATCAAATTGGGAAATCATACACCATGAGGGATTATACCTCTGAGCAGATGCAGTTTACACAGTAAACCAACCCATAAGGTTCCAGGTAAGGATGCCATCTCTCACCCACTCTGTATTTCTTGTCTTGAAACACACAGTATGTCTCTGAATCTGTGAGGAAGGAGATGGAAAACATGCTTGTTAGAAAACAGACCAAGTCACAAAATTCAAAGGCAATCACAGGTTACATTTATTTTAGTATATATCAAAGAAAGAGACATATGGAACATCTACAGAACATCTATGAGCTCAGTGTTTTATCTGCTGTGCTCATTGGATCCTCATAATGACTCAGTAAGGAAAGTGTTAGTTTTATTCCCCTTTAATAGATGAGGAAAATCAAGGGTCACATAACCAGTTAGTAGCTGAGGTGGGGACTCACAACTAGGTTTGTCTCACAGTGAAGTCCAAACTCTCAACTATTGCTCTGCTATAATGGTAAGGCAAAGGAGAATATCATATGTCTTCTTGAAAGACTTTGTTTTCCCTTTCTTTGAGAGATGAAAGATAATGTCTGAAATACTGATATATGAGAACACTCTCACAGCTGCTTTGCAGTAGTGTAAGGAGGATGGACTAAATATATTGTGGTAGATATGTATAAACAGCTTTTTCCACACATGTTAACATGAGTGAATTATGAATAAATATATGAGAATCCACTCTTTGTTAGGCACTATGTTAAGTGATAGGAATAAAATGATGAGCAAAATTACACACAATCCCTGATTCTATTCAACTTATAGACATCCTTTTATATAGCTAAGCCAAGTGCCATTGACGGCACTTGGCTGGCTTATATAGGTAATTCTCAATTATCTCAAAAGTTATGATTCCTTCCCCTTTACTGCAATAGAAATTTTGGTAGCCACAGCTTCTCTTGTCATGAGCACATATCATGTTACTTGTCTTATATCACTGGTCTTTTTTCTCCATCAAGTTACAAAGTCATCAGTAACGGACAACATTTACTCTTTATTCTCTACCCATCACATGGCCTACAGAGCACACTGTGGCCAATAAATGTCAGCAACTGGCAAATGACTGGCAAACTGAATTTCCAAATCAGGTGTTGTTTTTTTTCCTAATCCTATTCTTTTCGTTCCTGCTTCCTATCATTAAAAAAAAAAAAAAAAAACCACTGCTGTCAAGTTGATTCTGACTGATAGCAATCCTATAGGACACAGTAGAACTGCTCCATGGAGTTTCCAAGGAGTGCCTGGTGGCTTGGAACTGCTGAATTTTTGGTTAGCAGCAGTAGCATTTAACCGCCATGCCATCAGGGTTTCTGCTTCCTAGCCTACAAAGTCAAAATGACCAAGATTCTTCAGGTAACAAGTACATTAATTTTCCCTATTCTCCAGTACAAATTTTGTTGAGGATCAAAATAAAGAATAAAGAAAAGACAGATGAGCAGGAAATGGGGAGATGATATTTCTAGCTAATAATAAACATAGCATTAATATCTGGAACATTTTTAAATACTAAAAACTATAACTAAAGAACCAAGGAATTTAACTCAGAAACAATCTAAATACAAGAATACACAATTCAGGGAAAAAGTGGAAACAGGCAGTAAACACATGAAAAATATTCAACCTCAATAGTAATCAGAAATTCAAATTAAAACTACACTAAGATAAATACTTTACGCCACTCACTAGTTAAAAGACCTTCTACGACTTTTTTCCCACTGCCCACAGTTAAACTGCAGTTTAACATTCAAATCTGTATTTCCAATTTGTTCAGAAGAGTAAACTGAGAGACAGAAAACAAAAAGTGAGAAGATGCAAATTATCAATATCAGTGACAAAAAGGAGACTCCTATAGATATTCAAAGGATAAGGAAGGAATACTGTGAACTTATGCCAAAAAATTCAACAACTTAAATGAAATGGATGGATTTTTTGAAAAAATACAAATTGCCAAAGTTCACTCACGTAAAAATAGACACGCTGAACTTCCAATGTTTTTAAAGAAAGTGAATTTGTATTTAAAAACTTTTTCAGAAAGAAAACTCAAGGGTCAAGAAACAAATTACCAACTTCATATGGAAAGGGAAGAATCCCCAGATAAGTAAGCATTACTGAAGAAAAAGAACAAAATAAGAGCCCTCTTATTACCTGATTTCAGAAACTACTACACTGCCACAGTAGTCAAAACAATCCTGGTACTGGTGCAAAAACATACATAGACCAACAGAACAGAATTGAGAATCGAGACATAATATCATCCAGCTATGAGCAGCTGATATTTGACAAAGGCCCAAAGACCATAAACTGAAGAAAAGACAAGTCTCTTTAACAAATGGTATTGGCATAACTGGATATCCATCCACCAAAAAATGAAACGAAATCTGTATCTCATGCCATGCCCAAAAACTAATTCAACATGGATCAAAGATCTAAATCTCAAATCTAGAATGATAAAGATCATGGAAGAAAAAGTAGGGACAATGCTGGGAGCCCTAACACATGGCATAAACAGAATACAAAACATTATTTCAAATGCACAAACACCAGAAGAGAAAAAAGATAACTGGGAACTCCTCAAAACTGAGCACTTACACTCATTCAAAGACTTCACTAAGAGAATAAAGACTACCTACAGACTGGGAAAAAAAAAAATTGGCTATGACAGATCTGATCAGTGTCTAATCACCATAATTTACAAGATACAGCGAAACCTGAACAACAAAAAGAGAAATGGCCTAGTTAAAAAATGGGCAAAGGTTATGAACACACACTTCACCAAAGAAGACATTCAGGATGCTGACAGATAACATGAGGAAATGTTCACGATCATTATCCATAAGAGAAGTCAAAATCAAAACTGTAATGAAATACTGTCTCACTCAAACAAGGCTGATATTAATCCAAAATAACATTAAATCTTAAATGTTGGAGAGGCTGTGGGGAGACGAGAACACTTATACACTGCTGGTGGGAATGTAAAATGGTCCAATCACTTTTGAAATCAGTCTGGCACTTTCTTAAACAGCTAAAAACAGAAACATCACACAATCCAGCAATCTCACTTGGAATATATCCTAGAGAAATGAAGGTTGTCACATGAATAGATATATGCATACCAATGTTTATTGCAGCACTGTCCACAACAGCAAAAAGATGGAATCAACCTAGATGCCCATCAACAGATGAAAAGATAAACTGTAGTATATTCACACAATGGAATATTATGCAATGATAAAGAACAACCAATGATCTTAGGAAATATCTCCTAACATGGAGTCATCTAGAAGACCTTAGGGTTACAGGAATGGGGAGGCAGAGAAGGGTATTCATTGATTAGACAGTAGATAGGAATTGGGTTAGGTGAAGAGAGTGACGGTGCACAGTAAAAGGGAGGTCAGGACAGTGGGACTAAACCAAAAAAGCTAAGCCACGCCAAGCAAAGTGCCATCGAGTCGGATCTGACGGCTTGTTAAATATAATCCAACACTTTGAAACACAAAGCAGTAGGGGCAGGGGTCTGAGGACTCTAGTTTCAGAGCACATCTAGGTCAACTGGCACAACAAAAATTTTTTAAGAAAATGTTCTGCATCTCACTTTGGTGAGTGGTGTCTGGGGTCCTAAAAGCTTGCTAGTGGCCATCTTAGTAGCACCAATTGGTCCCAACACACCTGGACCAGAGGAGAATCAAAGACATAAGGAAAACATAAGCCCAAGAGACAGAAAGGGCCATATAATCCAGAGACTACATCAGCATGAGACCAGAAGAACTCGGTGGTACCTAGCCACCACCAATGACTGCCGTGACAGGAAATAAAACATAGTATCCCTGACATAGCAGAAGAAAAACAGCTGTGCAGAACTAGAACTCTATTTTTTTTTTTTAAAAAAAAAAAGCAGACTTGATGGTCTGGCAGACTGGGGATTCCCCAGAAGACATAGCTCCCGGACTCAGTTAACCCAGAACTGAAGGCATTCCTGAAGCCAGCTGTTTAGAAAAAGAGTGGACTGGACTATAAGACATAAAATGATACTCGAGAAGAGTGTGCTTCTTGGCTTAAGTAGACACATGAGGCTAACCAGGCAGCTCCCATTCAGAAGCAAGATGAGAGGGCAAAGGGGGACAGGAGGTGGTTGAATGAACATATGAAACACAGGGTGGAAAGGAGGAATGTGCTGTCACAATGTGAGAACAACCAGGTTAGAGAGCAGCGTACATGCAAGTTTTTGTATAACAAATTGACTTGTAAACTTTCACTTAATAAAATATTTTTTAAAAGAAAAATTCAGGATCAGATAGCTTTACAGTAAATTCTATCAAAGCCTTCCAGAAAACTGAAGAAGAATGTTCCCCAAATAAATCTTTGAGGCAAACATTAAATATTAGAACCAGATAAAAATATTACATGAAAGTTGATGCCAAAATTACCAACAAGATTTTTGTAAAAAAAATGTAACAACATTTACAAGGTAATATGTCATGAGTAAGTGAAGTTTATCCTGGAAAATCAATAGTTAGTTAACAGCTGTTCAATAGTTGAAAATTCATCAATGTAATTCATCACATCAACAGACTAGAGAAGAAAAAATATGTCATTTCAGTAGATGCAGAAAAGCAAAGTAGGAAGGGAAGTTACTCAACCTGGTAAAAACATCTATAAAAACCCTTACAGCTAATATTATACTTAAGGCCTAAAGATTTAATGCTTTCCCAGTAACACTGGGATTTAGACATGGATATCTGTTCCACCATTTCTTATTAAACTTTGTATTGGACATCTTAACCAGTGAGTTTGGGCAGGAAAAAGAAATAAAAAATCTACATATTAGAAAGCAGGAAGTAAAACTGCTTCTATATACGGATGATGTGACTGTCTATACAGAAGATGCCAAAGAATCTATTTAAAAAGTTATTATAAATAGTAACAGAATTTAGCAAGATTGCTGGCCATGAGGTCAATATACAAAAGACAATTACACTTTTGTATTCTATAATAAACCAACAGAAACTGAAATTTCTTGAAAGTACCATTTGCAATGGCTCCAAAAAAAAAGCAAATTCTTAGGTATAAATCTAACAAAGTACGTGCAGAATCTCCACTCTGAAAATTATAATACAGTGATGAAGGAACTCAAAGAAGGGCTAAAAAGTAGAGAGGTACATCTTGTTCATGGACTGGAAGACACAACATAAAGATGTCAACTGTATCCAGATTTATCTATAGATTTAACACAGTTTCAATCCCAACAACTAGTAATATATTTTATAAAAATTTTTGGAAATTATTTGGAAAAGCAAATGAAATGCAACAGCCAAACCAATATTGAAAAAGAAAAAAAAATTAAGACACACACTCCATGATTTCAACACTTAATATGCAACTACAGTATTTGAAACTGTGGTGCTAGCAAATACTTAGACAAATAGATCAGTGAAACAAAACAGAGTCTAGAAAGGCTTGCATATATGTGGTCAGTTTCAACAAAAGGCAAACAAATATAATCCAACAAACAAAGGATCGTTTCAGCAAATGATGCTGGAAAAATTGTACAGTCATGCAACAAATAAAATAACATAAATGAACCTTGATTTATATTTCATCACATACAAAAATTAACTCCAAATTCATTATAAAACTTAAAAACTTCTAGAAGAAAATAGAATATCTTTGTAATCTTAGGTTAGACACGACAATAAAAGCATAATCAATAAAAAATACTGACAAATAGAACCTCATCAAACTTAAAAATTTCTGATCTTTGACCATATTAAGAAAATGAAAAGCCACAAACTAGGAGAAAATGTCTGCAAATTACATTTTTGATAAATGACTTCTCTTCCTTTTTTTAATTGTTGTAAAAATATAGATAAAACAACACTTACTAATCAACAATTTTCACATGCACAATTCAGTGATATCCATTATATCAGGTAGCACGACTATCACCAATAGCTGTTGTCAAATTTTCCCCACCACAAACAGCAGTTCAACGCTTTGTATACAATGGTTGCCATTTCCTACCTCTCTCCCACCCCTGGTAACTGCTATCAGTTTCTGATCTCTGTATGTCTGGCTATTCTAGGTATCCCTTTCAAGGCCTGTGGGATGTATGATAGACCACCCAGTTTTTATGCCTCTAGAGTTCTTTAGAAAGGGAGTGGCCTGATTTTAACATATTTACCTCAAGGTGCATGCCTTTTGAAATGCAAGAAATTCAAAACACCTACGTGGGAGCCTCATTTTTGAGCAGATTTGGAGTTATCTTAGGTGTTTCCTCCTGGATGTGTCAATTTTCTAAACTTTTGACAAGTTTGTCTTTATTTCTATAAGTTCCTCACTATGTTTCTCAGTTATATTCTACATTTTGTTTATCCATTTGTGTATTTGACAGACAATCAGGTTGTTTCTACCTTTTGGTTATTGTAACTAGTGCTACAATAAACACTGTTGTATATTTACCTGTTTGCGTCACTGCTTTTAAATCTCTTGGGCATATATCTAAGAGTAGGACTGCTGTATCATATAGCAGATTTAACTTTCTGAGGAATCACCAAACTATTTTCCACAGTGACTATACCATTTTATTTTCACCACCAAAGTATGAGAGTTCCAGCTACTTCACATAAAGGACTTCTATCCAGAATATATAAAGAAATCTCAAAACTAAAGTATACGATTGATGAATAGCATCTAGGTTCTTAAAAGCCTGAGAGCAGACGTCTAGGATACCCCACTGGCCTCACCCCTTCGGGAGTAAGAACAAATGAAGAAAACTAAAGACACAAGGGAAATACTAGTCCAAAAGTCTAGTGGGCCACATCTACAACAGCATCCACCAGACTCAATCCAGTACAACTAGATGGTACCTAACTACCACCACTGATTGCTGTGACAGAGATTATAACAGGGGATCCCAGACAGAGACAGAGGAAAATATAGAACAAAATTCTAACTCAAAAAGGAAAAGCAGGCTTGCTGGCCTGACAGAGACTGGAGAAACCGTGAGAGTACGGCCCCTGGACGCCCTTTCAGCTCAGTAATGAAGATGATCCTGAGCTTCAACCTTTAGCCAAAGACTGGACAGACCCATGAAACAAAAAGAGACTAAAGGGGCACATCAGTCCATGGGCAAGGACTAGAAAGTAAGAGGGAACAGAAAAGTTAATAACAGCGAACCCGGGTTGAGAAGGGAGACTGTTGTCCTATTGCAGAGTTGTTAATCAATGTCCTAAAACAGTGTATGCACTAACTGTTTAGTGAAAAACTAGCTTGTTTTATAAATCTTCTTCTAAAGGACAATGCAAAACAACCAAAGTACAAGAAAACATTCCAATCAAAGAATGGGAAAACAGTTTGAACAGACATTTCACCAAAGAAGACATACAGGTATCAAGCATATTATTAGTCATCAAGGAAACACAAATTACAACCTACCTACCTATTGAAATAGCTAAACTCAAAAAACCTGACAATATCAAGTGGGGACAAACATGTGAAGCATCAGAAACTCTCATACTTTGCTGGTGGGGAAATACAAAATGGTATAAGCCACTATGGAAAACGGTTTGGTAGTTCTTTATAAATTTAAACATGCATTTACTATATGACCCAGCAATTCTATTCCTAGACATTTATGTGAGTGAAATGAAAACTATATTCACATAAAAGCCTGTACATAAATATTTAAAAATGGCACTATTTGTAGTGGTCAACTACTTGAAGCAACAAAACATCTTCAACTTATGAATGTATAAACATCTTACAATGGAATACTACTTAACAATCAAAAGGAATGAACAACGAATACACAAACATAGGTAAGTCTCAGCAGCATTATGTTAAATGAAAAAGCCAAATTCAAAATCTACATATTGTATGATTCCAATTAGTTGAATTCTGGAAAAAGCAAAACTATAGGAACAGAAAATAGTTCAGTAGTTGTCTAGGCCAGTGGCTAGTGGAAGGATTTGACTACAAAGAGTTACAAGGTAAGTTTTATGAGTGATGGAGCTGTTTTATATCTTGGTCATGGTAGTGTTTATATGACTGAATGCATTTGTGAAATCTCACAGAACTCTAAAACAGGTGAATTTTGCTATATGTAAAGTATACCTTAGCAAAATAATATACAGAAGATAATCACTTGTCCCATAAGTGGATGAATTAATAAACAAAATGTAATATATACATGCCATGAAAATCTACACAGCCATAAAGAATAATAGTAAGCTGTCAAAATATTATAATGTGCATAAATCTGGAGGACATTATGCTAAGCAAAATAAGTCAATTACAAAGGAGCAAATGATCTCATTTTTATAAGACAAGAGTGTGTATACCAACAGGCACCTTTATTAACAGTTAGCAGGAATGAGTGGCATGACCAACAGAGTGAACACTCTAGATAGTAGACACCTGATACACTTTTATATATATGTATACATATATATATAGCCAGCCAGCCAATTATATATATACATATATACACCAGTCTCTCCTCGTCTGAAGCAAAAGAGAAAGAAGATAATCAAAGATTCAGAGAAGAGATGGTGCTTGACCACCATCAAAGACAGCCATGATGGGGCACACAATATTGAATCCCTGTGGCATCATGAGAAAAAGAGGGGTACAGCTCACGAACTCTAGTAGAAGACCACAATTGATGGTCCGATGGTCCTATGGTTCAGGGGACCCCCTGAAAGCATAGCCCCCAGACCTGCTGCAGCCCCTATCTAGAAAACACTACTGAGGCCAACTTTTCAAACAAAAACACACTAGACCTGGGGACAAAATGTGACCACATGGTGGGTGTACTTTATGGTTCTATGCATCTATAGGAGGCTGTCCTACTGGTCTCTTTCTAGATGGAGGAGAGGAGGGTGGAGAGGAGGGGGCAGAAGCTTGTGAAGAGGATATGGGAAGTATAAAATGAAAAGGAGGAGTGTGCTGTCATGGGACAAGGAGAGCAGAGGAGCCGTAGATAGGCAGGCATGGAAAACCGATTTGGAGTGTATACTTTCACTTAATCACAATTTTTAAAAAAGGAAAAAAATAATAACAAAAGATTCAGAAAAGAAACTAATTTAAAGGACTAACAGTCTACAGGACCCACAGCCCTCTCTTGCGAGACCAGAAGAACTAAATGGCACCCAGCTTCCGGTAACAACCACTCTAATCAGGACAACAAAAGATGGATCCTGATAGAATAGGAGAAAAATGTGGTGCAGAACCAGAATTCTTAAAATGTCCACACTTACTGGACCAGTTAAGACTAGACAACTTAAAACTATGGCTCTGAGATAACACTTTGAAACTTCAGCTGAGACTATCCTCTCAGGTTACCTTTCAACTGAATAACTGATTGTCTCATCAAATAAAGACTACCAACTTTCAGTAATGTGCACTTTTGAAAAATCGTCTATATTAGACCAATCACTCTAAATCAAAACTGTAGGGCAAAGGAGACAGGGAAACTAGATTACCAGAAACTGAACATTAAAAATAGAATTAATGAGAATATTGACACAGTGGAAAATGTAATCAATGTCACTAAGCAGTATCTGTGCACAAACCCATTGCCACTGAGTCGATTCTGACTCATAGCAACTCTACAAGTAAAGTAGAACTACCTACCCCATAAGATTTCCAAGGAGTAGCTAGTGGATTTGAACAGCCAACTTTCTGGTTAGTAGCTGAGCTTTTAAGCAGAGCCAATAGGGCTCCAAACAATATGTATAGTAATTATTAAGTGGGAACCTAATTTGTTGTGTAAACTTTCACCAAAGCACAATAAAACATGATTTTTTAAAAATAAGATAAACAGTTGTGTCATTAATGTCCTTTTTATCTTTTTCATGCATTATATGTATGAAGGTTTTATTACAAAGTTAACAGCATATACATGTATACATTTTGTATTCTCCTTTCTAAAACTAACATAACATGAACATTTACCGCCATTAAATACTTCCCCAAACCTGACGCCTAGCTACTTGATTCTACATGAATATGCATTTATACCATAATTTATTAATCAATTCCCTATTCTGAAGTACTACAATGCTTCTTTTTCTTTCCATTAAAAAAATTCAGTGATAAACATCTTTGTATGTAAATTTCCATGTGCAACATAATTTTTGTAATACAAATTCTTAGACGTAGATTTTTAAGGTCAAAAGTTTTGAATGCTTTCAAACACTTGCTCTATATTGACAAACTGTCTTCCAGAAAAGCTACACTAATTTACTTTCCATTAAGAAGAGGCTGAGAGTGCTAACATGAGATATTTTAATTGTTTACAACTTCACCAATTTGATGGGATGGTGGGAGAAAACGAAACTGATACTTATTTCTTTATTTCTCATCAATGTTCAATATATTTTCACTTTTAGTGATCATCTTATTTCTCCTTTTATGATATGTCCATTTGAGTTAATATACTATTATATTAATCTACAATGCTGTTCCATGTGTAGATGATGAAAATGTTTATTAACTTAAAGAATTTAGAGAATCTAAATTATTTCTTAAACAGGACTGGGGTGTTTTTCAGCAAAGTGTTAGCAACATTATAATTTTCGTACTATAGGCAAAAATTAAACTACTGACCCACAACATTCTACAATAGACTAAGGACTTCTGATCAGTATGACAGAAGCACCATATCATCCCTCCTGAGCAGAGACATGAAAAACTAAGTAAAACAGAGACAAGTATCAATCCTAGAAGCCAAAGTGTCAATGAAGGGACAAAGCTGTCTTTATCGAAACATGACATGGAATAATAAAGTGACAGAGAAAGCAAAAAGAGATGCAAACACAAGTCCCCTATCCATACCATTGAATTAATACAAAGCATCTTCTCAGACCATAAAGCCATAAAAGTCAAAATCAATAGCAAAAAAAACATACCTTGAAAGTGGAATTCTTAGAAACTGAACAGCATCTTGCTCAAAAAACCATAGGTTACAAAAGAAATCAAAGATGAAATAAAGAAACTTATAGATTCCAGTGAGAATGAAAACACTTCCTACCAGAATCTATGGGATACAGCCAAAGCAGTGCTTAGAGGTCTGTTTATCTGCATAAATGCACACATCTATAAGGAAGAAAGAAACCAAATCAAGGAACTAACCATGCAGCTTGAACAAGTAGAGGGAGAAGAGCAGAGGGACCCATCAGGCACCAGAAGAAACCAAATCATAAACATTTGAGCAGAGCTAAATGAATTAGAGAACAGAAAAACAATTGAACAAATTGAAGAGACCAAAAATTGGGTTTTTGAAAAGATCAACAAAACTGGCAAACAACTGGCTAAACTTACTAAAGAAAAGCAGGAAATAAATAACCCAAATTACAAATGTGAGGGAAATCAGAAACTAGACAAGGATGCCCACTCTCCCCTCTTCTATTCAACATTGTGATAGAAGTTTCAGCCAGAGCAATTAGACAAGACCAAGAAATAAAGGGCATCTGCATTGGCAAAGAGGAAGTTACAATCTCCCTGTTTGCAGATGACATGATTGTATATGCACAGAATCCCAAGGAATCTATAAGTAAACTACTCAAACTGATACAAGAGTTCAGCAAAGTCTCAGGATACAAGATAAACATAAGTAAATCAGTAGGATTCCTTTATACCAACAACGAGACTGTTAAGGAAGAAATTATTAAATCAATACCATTTACGATAGCTGCTAAGAAGATAAAGTACCTAGGAATTAATCTAACCAGAGAAATAACAGACCTTTACAAAGAGAACTACAAGCCCTTACTACAAGAAACTACGAGAGACTTAGATAAATGGAAAAACCTACCCTGCTCATGGATAGGAAGACTTAACATTGTGAAAATGTCTATTTTACGCAAAGCAATCTATTTATATAATGCAATCCCAATACAAGTTCCAGCATCATTTTTTAATGAGATGGAGAAACAAATCACCAATTTTGTTTGGAAAGGGAAGAAGCCCCAGTTAAGCAAGGTACTACTAAAGAAGAAGAACACACTGGGAGGCCTCTCATTAACTGACTTTAGAACATATTACAGTGCCACAGTGGTCAAAACAGCCTGGTACTGGTATAAGAACAGACAGATCGATCAGTGAAACAGAACTGAGACCCCAGAGATGACACCATTTGCCTATGAACAACTGACATTCAACAAAGGCCCTAAGACATTAAACTGGGGTAAAAACAGTATCTTCAACAAATGGTGCTGGCAAAATTGAATATCCATCAGCAAGAAACTGAAACAAAATCCATATCTTACACCTTATACAAAAACTAACTCCAACTGGATAAAAGACCTGAATACCAAATCTAAAATGATAAAGCTCATCCAAGAAAAGGTAGGAACAACAATGGAAGTATTAATAAACAATAAGGACAGACTCCAAAATCTGTCAAACAAACCACAATCATCAGAAGAGAAAACAGATAAATGGGATCTATTAAGAATTAAACACTTTTGCTCATCTGAGGACTTTATTAATAGAATTAAAAGAACACCTACAGAATGGGAAAAAGTATTTGGCAACTGTATGTCAGACCGACGTCTGATTTCCATAATCTATAAGATACTACAAAATATCAACAAGAAGAAGATAAATCATCCAATTACGTGATGGGCAAAGGAGATGGACAGACATTTCACTAAAGAAGAGATCCAGGCAGCCAAAAAACACATGCGGACATGTTCACGATCTTTAGTTATTAAAGAAATTCAAATCAAGACGACAATGAGATACCATCTCACCCCAACAAGGTTGGCCATGATGCAGAAAACACAAAACAACACATGCTGGAGAGGCTGTGGAGAAAGTGGAACCCTTCTACACTGTTGGTGGGGTTGCAAAATGGTCCAGCCTCTTTTAAAGGCAATCTGGCGCTTCCTTAAAAAAATGGATATCGATATACCATTTGACCCAGTAATTCCACTACGTGGAATATATCCTACAGATTCAAGGCCTTTCACACCAATGGACACATGCACCAGAATGTTTATCGCGGCACAGTCCACAATAGCAAAAAGGTGGAATCAACCCAGATGCCCAACAATAGAAGAATGGGTAGGTAAACTATGGTACATGTACTCAATAGAGCACTACGCAGTGTTAAAGAATAACGATGATTCCAGGAAACATCTCCTAACCTGGTTTCAACTGGAAGACATTATGTTGAGTGAAAGTAGTCAGTGACAAAGGGACAAATACTGTATGAGACCTCTACGATAAGATCTGAAAAACAGACTTGTGTATAGAATAAAAGACTCTTTGACAGCTGCAAGGGAGGGGAGGGAGGAAGGGTGAGGGGGGAGGGTTTAGTTTAGATGGTTACTACAAATCTAGTTGGGAGAAAGCGGTGATACTACACATTAGAAACAAGAACAACATTAAGTGGACTACAGCATAACTTGAGTACTCCTTCCATCTTAACTCAATACTGCAAGGATAGAGTAGCTGGGGAAGGGGGCGGAGGACCATGCTCTTAGGCGAATTCCAGGCCAACTGGCACAACTAGCATTTTGCTAAGAGAGCTCTCTGCACCCCACATTGGTGAGTGGCGTCTGGGGTCTTAAAAGCTGCCAAGCTGCCATCCGAGGACACAGCAAATGGTCCCAACTCAGCAGGAACGGATGCTCACCGAGGACCAAAATGACATGAGGTAAAGACAACCGAGAAGACAGAGAGACCCACAAGAGTGGGTGCCTACATCAACTTGGGACCGGAAGAACCGGATGGTGCCCGGCCACCATGAGTGATAGCCACGATGGAGCTCACAGAGAGGAGTCTCACTGGCAACACAAGAATAAAAAGAGGTGCATCATGAGATCTCCACTAAAAGACCTCAATTGATGGTCCAGCGGTTTGGGGCTTTCTCTGAGAGCATGGCCCCCGGCCCTGATGCTGCCCTTTCCCATAAATTATAACAAAGGTCCATTCTTTGTACAAGAATGTATTGGACTTGGCAATGTAGAGTGACCATATATTGGAAGCACTTTATGGTTCTATACATCTATAGGATATCATCTTGCTGACCTCTGGCTGGAGGAAGGGGAGTGGACGGAGAGGAGGGGAAAGGAGGCTGTTGGGAGGATCAGACATGTATGGAGCATAGAGGAATAGTGTGCAGTCACCGGACAGGGAGAGCAGTGGAAGCTGCATATAGGTGGGCATGTAAATTTATACGTGAATGTACATTTTCACTCAGTTATGTTAAATAAAAAGAAAATTAAATTTAAAAAAAAGGAAATGAGAGGGGAGTTGTTGCAACAGAGCCAACAGAAATCCAAAATAGCACAACAGAATACTATGGAAGACTGTACTCTAACAAATTTGAAAACCTGGAGGAAATGGACAAATTCCTTGATTCATATCACCTACCCAAATTATCACAACATGAAACAGAACAAGTTAAAAATCCAACACAAAGGAAGAGACTGAAAATGTCATCAAAAAACTGCCAACCATAAAAAGCCCTGGCCAGATTGCTTCACCGCAAACTTCTACCAAGCTTTTAGAGAAGAGTTGTCTCCAATACTACTGAGATTATTTGACAGTCTAGAAACGGATGGAGTACTCCCAAACTCATTCTATGAAGCCAGTATAACCCTGATACCAAAGCCAGGGAAAGACTCAACGAAGTAGGAGAACTACAGACCGATATCACTCATGAATCTAGATGGAAAAATCTTCAACAAAATTCTTGCCAATGGAATACACCAACATATCAAAAAAATAATCCATCATGACCAAGTTGGATTCATACCAGGGATGCAAGGCTGGTTCAACATCAGAAAAACAATTAATGTGATTAACCACTTAAATATCACAAAAGACAAGAATCACCTGATTTTGTCCATTGATGCAGAAAAGGCATTTGATAAAGTTCAACACCCATTCATGGTAAAAACTCTTCGGAAAACAGGCATAGATGGAAAATTCCTCAGTGCAATAAGGGCAATTTATACAAAGCCAACTGCCTACGTCATCCTGAATGGAGAGAGACTGAAATAGTTTCCCTTGAGAATAGGAACTAGACAAGAATGCCCACCCTCACCTCTCCTATTCAACATTGTACTAGAAGTTCTAGCCAGAGCAATTAGATAAGGCCAAGAAATAAAGGGCATCTGCATCAGCAAAGAAGAAGTCAAAATCTCCCAGTTTGCAGGTAATATGATTGTATATGCAGAGAATCCCAAAGAATCTATAAGCAAACTACTGAAACTGATAGAAGAGTTCAGCAAAGTCTCAAGATACAGAATAAACATAAGTAAATCAGTAGGATTCCTTTCTACAAACAACGAGACTGTTAATGAAGAAATCATCAAATCAATACCATTTACTATAGCCCCTAAGAAGATAAAGTACCTAGGAATTAATCTAACCAGAGAAATAACAGACCTTTACAAAGAGAACTACAAGCCCTTACTACAAGAAACTACGAGAGGCATAGACAAATGGAGAAACCTACCCTGCTCAAGGATAGGAAGACTTAACATTGTGAAAATGTCTATTTTACTCAAAGCAATCTACTTACACAATACTATCCCAATAGAAACTCCAGTGTCATTTTTTAATGAGATGGAGAAACAAATCACCAATTTTGTTTGGAAATGGAAGAAGCCCCAGATAAATAAGGTACTACTAAAGAAGAACAACAAACTGGAAGACCTCTCATTACCCAACCTTAGAACCTATTACACTGTCACAGTGGTCAAAACTGCCTGGTACTGGTACAGGAACAGACAGATCAATCAATGGAACAGAACTGAGACCCAGAGATGACACTATCTGCCTAAGAACAGTTGATATTCAACAAAGGCCCTAAGACATTAAACTGGGGTAAAAAAGTATCTTCAACAAATTGTGCTGGCAAAATTGGATATCCATCTGCAATAAATTGAAACAAGACCCATATCTTACACCTTATACAAAAACCAACTCCAACTGGATAAAAGACCTAAATATCAAATCTAAAACAATAAAGCTCATCCAAGAAAAGGTAGGAACAACAATGGAAGTTTTAATACACAACATAGACAGACTTCAAAATCTGTCAAACAAACCACAATCAACAGAAAATAGATAAATGGAAACTTTTAAGAATCAAACACGTTTGCTCATCCAAAGACTTTATTAATAGAATTAAAAGGCCACATACAGTATGAGAAAAAATATTTGGCAACTCTGTCAGACCGACGTCTGATCTTCCTAATCTATAAGGTACTACAAAATATCAATAAGAAGAAGACAAATCATCCAGTTAAGCTATGGGAAATGGAGATGGACAGACATTTCTCTAAAGAGGAGATCCAGGCAGCCAAAAAACACATGCGGACATGTTCACGATTTTTAGTTATTAAAGAAATTAAAACTGAAACTACAGTGAGATATCATCTCACCCCAAGAAGGTGGCTATGATCCAAAAAACACAAAACAACAAATGCTGGAGAGGCTTTTGAGAAAGTGGAACTCTCCTACATTGTTGGTGGGGTTGCAAAATGGTCCAGCGTCTTTGGAAAGCAATCTGCTTCCTTAAAAAACTGGATATAGATATACCATTTGACCCAGTCATTCCACTACTTGGAATATATCCTACAGAATCAAGGCCATTCACACCAACGGACACATGCACGTGAAAGTTCATCGCAGCACAGTCCACGATAGCAAAAAGATGGAATCAACCCAGATGCCCAACAACAGAAGAATGGATAGGTAAACTATGGTATATATACTCAATGGAGCACTATGCAATGATAAAGAATAATGATGATTCCAAGAAACATCTCACAACCTGGTTTCAACTGGAAGACATTATGTTGAGTGAAAGTACTCAGCAACAAAAGGACAAATATTGTATG
This sequence comes from Heterohyrax brucei, assembly GCA_028571685.1. Classification (NCBI taxonomy): domain Eukaryota; kingdom Metazoa; phylum Chordata; class Mammalia; order Hyracoidea; family Procaviidae; genus Heterohyrax; species Heterohyrax brucei. The sequence continues at coordinate 149,272,295 of CM053166.1, forward strand.
AGACCCCTACAAATAAGAACTCAAAAACAGACTTATGTATAGAAGAAAAGACTCTGATGGCTGCAAGGGAGCTCCGGGAGGGAGGGAGGGAGGGATATTGGGGGAGGGTTTAGATTAGATAGTTGGTATAAATTTGGTTGGGTGAAATTGGTGATAGCACACATTAGAAACAAGAACAATATTAAGTGGACTTCAACATAACTTGAATACTCCTTCCATCTTAACCCAATATTGCAAGGACAGAGTAGCTGGGGTAGGGGGCAGAGGACCATGCTCTTAGGTGAAATCGAGGCCAATTGGCACAACTAGCTTTTTGCTCTCTGCACCTCACATTGGTGAGTGGTGTCTGGGGTCTTAAAAGCTGCCAAGCTGCCATCCAAGGGCACAGCAAATGGTCCCAACTCAGCAGGAATGGATGCTCACCAAGGACCAAAATGACATGGGGTAAAGACAACCCAATAGATAGAGAGACCCACATGAGTGGGTGCCTACATAGACTTGGGATCAGAAGAACCAGATGGTGTGTGGCCACCACCAGTGATAGCCGTGATCGAGCTCACAAAGTTGAGTCTCACTGGCAACACAAGACTAAAAATGGTTCACCCTGAGATCTCCACTAAAAGACTGCAAGTGATGGTCCAGTGGCTTCGGGGTTCCCCTGGTAACATGGCCCCTGGCCCTGATGCTGCCCTTGCCCATAAATCATAACGAAGGTCTATGCTTCAGACACGAATGGATTGGACTTGGTGACGCAGAGTGACCATATACTGGATGCACTTTATGGTTCTATGCATCTATAGGTTATCATCCTGCTGACCTCTGGCTGGAGTAAGCAGAGTGTGTGGAGAGGAGGGGAAAGGAGACTGTTGGGAGGATAAGACATGTATGGAATAGAGAGAAATGTTATGCTGTCACTGGGCAGGGAGAGCAGTGGAAGCTGCATATAGGTGGGTATGTAAATTTATACAGGAATGTACATTTTCACTCAGTCATAATAAAAAAATCATACAAAAGCAATAAATATGAATCAAAAATTATGAACAGGATTCATAAATGGACAGTGTCATAAAAGGACTGAGGAACAAGTTTGAAATGACAGTAGACAGGTTCAGCAAATTGAAAACAAATACTTGGATACAACTGTTTGAAGAAAAATCAGAAAAAAAGAAGAAAAATGAAGAAACCCTGAGAACCGTGTGGGATACAATCAAAAGCAAAAATCTGCTAGTGGTCAGATTTCCAGAACCAGTTGTGGGGGGAGGGTAATGGAAAACACAAAGAGAACAACTGAAGAACTGCTGACAGAAAACTTCCCTAATATCATGAAGGATGAAAAGCTGACCATTCAAGAAGCTCAACAAACACCGTATAGGATAGAATCTAAAGAAAACCACCAAGGCATATCATAATCACACTCACTGAAATGAAAGACAAATAAAAAAATCAGAGAGTAGCTCAAGAAAAATATGAGCATGGTATGTTTTTACATTTATGTAGAGCTCTTGTGGTTTCTTGCAGCAGTATTTTGTGATTTTATTTGTATAGGCATTTTGTATCCGTTATTAAATTTATCTTATTTTTTTAGGGGCTATTATAAATGGTATTGTTTTCCTGATTTCTGTTTCATCATTGTCTTTATTGGTATATAGGAACCCAACGGATTTTTGTATGTTTATCTTATATCATGCTACTAGCTGAATCTTTCTATTAGCTCCAATAGTTTTCTGGTAAAGTCTTTGAAGTTTTCTATGTATAGTATCATATTACCCACAACAAAAGTACAAATAGTCTAATTAAAAATGGGCAAAGAAAATCAACAGACATTTCACCGAAGAAGACATTCAATTGGTCAACAGATGAATGATGAAACGATCAAGATCACTAGCTGTTAGACAAAAGTAAATGGAAACTGCAAAGAGATATCATCTCATGTCAGCATTATCAGGATGAGCCATAAAACCATGAAATAACAAATGTTGGAAAGGTTGCACAGGAGATCAGAAATCTTATGCACTGCTGGTGGGAATGCAAAACAATGTAGCTCTTCCTTAGAAGGCTAGAAATCTACGTACCATATGATCCAGCAATCCTAATCCTAGGAATATATCCTAAAGAAATAGAGTTGTCACATAAACAGACATACGCACACTCACATTCACTGTCACACTATTCACAATAGCAAAAATCTGGAAACAACCTAACTGCTCATCAGTAGTTGAATGGATAAACAAATCGTGGTATATACACACAATGGAGTATTATGCAAAGAACAACAATGAATCTGTGAAACCTCTCATTTTGCTGTTTTTGTTAAGTGCCATCAAGGTGGTTGTGACACATAGTGACCCTATGCCCAACAGAATGAAACACTGCTTGGTCTTGTATCACATCCACAACAATTTTTATCCTTAAGCCCATCAATGCAGCCACTATCTCAATCTGTTTTGTCGAGGGTCTTCTCTTTTTTGCAGACCATCTACTCTACCAAGCATGATCTTCTTCTCCAGAGACTGATCTTTCCTGACAACGTGTACAAAGTATGGCAGATGCAGTCTCACCATCTTTGCTTCCAAGGAGCACTCCGGCTGTACTTCTTCCAGGACAGATTTGTTTGATCTTTTGGCTATCCATGGTACATTTCATATTCTTGTCCAACACCACAACTCTAAGACATCACGTCCTCTTCTGTCTTCCTTGTTCATTGTCCAGCTTTTGTATCCATGTGATATGACTGAAAATACCATGGCTTGGGTCAGATGCACCTTAGTCTTCCAGGTGACATCTTTACTTTTCAGTACTTTAAAGAGGTCCTTTGCAGCAGATTTTCCCAGTGCAATGCATCTTATGATTTCTTGACTGCTGCTTCCATGGGCATTGATTGTGGAGCCAAGTCAAATGAAATCCTTGACCACCTCAATCCTTTCTCCATTTATCATGATGTTGCTTACTGACCCAGTTATGAGGATTTTTGTTTTCTTGATATTGAGGAGCAATCCATACTGAAGGCTGTGGTCTTTAATCTTCATCAGTAGGTGTTCCCAATGGTCTTCACTTCCAGCAACTAAGGTGGTGTCATCTGTACAATGCAGGCTGTTAATGAGTCATCCTTCAATCCTGATGCCTTGTTCTTTATATAGTCCAGCTTCTAGGATTATTTGCTCATCACACAGATTAAAAAGGTATGGTGATAGGATACAACACTGACACACACCTTTCCTGACTTTAAACCATGCAGTGTCCCCTTGTTCTGTTCACACGATTGTGTCTTGATCCATGTACAGATTCCTTAAGAGCACAATTAGGTGCTCTGGAATTCCCATTCTCCACAATGTTAGCCATAATTTATTATGATCCATATAGTCAAATCCCTTTGCATTGTCAATGAAATACCATAAACATCTTTCTGGTATTCTTTGCTTTCAGCCAAGATCCATCTGACATCGGCAATGATATCCCTGTTTCCACGTCCTCTTCTAAATCTGGCTTGAATTTCTGGGAGTTCCTTGTCAATATACTGTTGCAGTTGCTTGTGGATGATCTTGAGCAAAATTTTACTTGCATGTGATATTAAGGATATTATTTGATAATTTCCACATTTGAGTGCATCGCCTTTCTTTGGAATGGGCATAATATGGACCTCTTCCAGTCAGCTGGCAAGGTAGCCATCCTCCAAATGTCTTGGCATAGGTAAGTGAGCACTTTCAGCACTACATCTGTTTGTCGAAATATCTCAACTGATATTCTAGCAATTCCTGGAGCCTTGTTTTTGCCAGTGCCTTCAATGCAGCTTCAACTTCTTCCTTCGGTACCATCAGCTCCCGATCATATGCTACCTCTTCAAATGGTTGAACATCAACCGGTTCTTTCTGGTATAATGACTTTGTATATTCCTTCCATCTTCTTTTGATGTTCACTGAGTAATATTTTCCCTGCAGAGTCCTTGACACTTGAATTTTTTTCATCAGTTCTTTCAGCTTGACAAATACAGAATGTGTTCTTCTCTTTTGATTTTCTATCTCCAGCTCTGTGCATGTCCTTGTAATTTACTTTGTCTTCTCGAGCCAACCTCTGAAATCTTCTGTTCATTTCTTTTACTTTGTCATTCCCTCCTTTTGTTTTAGCAGCTTGACATTCAGCAGCATGTTTCAGAGTCTCTTCTGACATCCTATTTGGTCTTTTCTTTCTTTCCTGTCTTTTTAATGACCTCTTGCTTTCTTCATGGATGATGTCTTTGATGTCATTCCACAATTTGTCTGGTCTTCTGTCATTAGTGTTCAACGTACTTTAATCTGTTCTTGAGATGGTCTGTAAGCTCAGGTGACATATACCCATGGTCATACTTCAGCTCTTGTGGACTTGTTCTAATTTTCTTCAGTTTTAATTTGAATTTGCATATGAACAGTTGATGGTCTCTCCTGCAGTCAGCACCTGGTCTTATTCTAACTGCTGTTATGGAGCTTTTCCATTGCATTTTCCCACAGATGGAGTTGATCTGATTCCTGTGAATTCCATCTGGTGAGGTCCATGTGTACAGTCACCATTTGTGTTGTTTAAAAAAGGTATTTGCAATGAAGAAGTCATTAGTCTTGCAAAATTCTATCACGCAATCTCTAGCATCATTTCCATCACCAAGGCCATATTTTCCAACTACTGATCCTTCTTCTTTGTTTTGAACTTTTGCATAGTAGGTTATATGACTGTCTGATTCAAAATGACCAATGTAGTACATTTCAGATTACCAATGCCAAAGATATCGATGTTCATGCATTCTATTTCATTTTTGATGGTTTCCTCTCATAACATGGAGGAAGCTAGAGGTCCTTATGCTGAAATATATGGTATGAGACCACTACTGTAAAAACTCATGGAAAGGTTTACATATGAAAAGCAACAATCTTTAATATTTACCAGGGAGGGGAATGGTGGGAATGGAAAAACACCATATAGATAATAGGTAAACTGTAATTTTGTTGAAGGGCAAGAGAGTACATAATACAGGGGAAGCCAGTACAACTTGTACAAGGAAAGTTCATAGAAGCTCCACAGACACACCCAATCTCCCTGAGGAACCTAATTGCTAGTCTGAGGGTTGTAAGGACAATGATATCAAGGAACATCTAGCTCAACTGGCATAGCATTGTTTATAAAGAAAATGTTTCCTTCTACTTTAGTGAGTAGTGTTTGGGGTCTCAATAGCCACGAGCAGACATCTAGGAAACTCTACTGGTCTTATTCCTTCAAAAACAAGAAAGAATGAGGACAACTTAGGATGCAAGGGAAAGATTAATCCAAAGGACTAATGGGCCACACCTACAACTTCATGTAGCAGACTGAATCCAGTGCAATTGGATGATGTCCAGCTACCACCACTGACTGCTTTGACAGAAATGACAGCAGAGGGTCCTGGACAGAGCCACAGAGAAATGTAAAACAAAATTCTAGCTCAAAAAGAAGGAGCAGACTTTCTAGCCTGACACAGACTAGAGAAACCCTGAATATGACCCTGGACATCCTTCCAGCTCAGTAACGAAGTCACTGCTGAGTTTCACCCTTCAGCCAAAGACTGGACAGGCCCATAACACAAAACAAGACTAAAGGTTCACGCCAGCCCAGTGACAAGGAATAGAAGGCAGGAGGGGACAGGAAAGCTGGTAATACTGTACCCAACATTGAGAAGGGATAATGTTGACCTGTTGTGGGATTGTTAACCAATATCATAAAACAGTATGTGTACTAACTGCTTAATGAGAAACTAGTTTGTTCTGTAAACCATTATCTAATGTATAATTTTAAAAAAGAATGAAGTAAAAATTTAATTATATTAGCAATTCCAGTATCTTCAGCTGAGAGATGATTACAAATTTCTTGTAACTAACATCTAAATGAGGCAACTTTCTCCACTTTCCACATGTTTGTGGAGAATGGAGTGACTGTTTCTCTTCACTAAATTTACAGTCTCACTGACATACACCTAAGTGATTTGTGTGTCATATATACAACTTAACTGGGTATTTCTCAAAGAATCAAGTATACATTTGGAAGCAATCCATGAAGGCATCTAGTTCAAGTCCTACTAGCTCACTGTTGTTGTTGGGTAACATCAAGTTGATACCAACTCATAGCAAACTCCATGTGACACAGTAGCACTGCTCCACAGGATTCACCAGGCGGTAATCTTTATGGAAGCAAATTGCCAGGTCCTGTAGGGCCACTGAGTGGGTTCAAATCACCAATCTTTCAGTTAGCAGAAGTGCGCTTAATTGTTGTACCACAAGAGCTCCTTGTTACCTCATTAGACTATCATAAACAGTCATAGTTGTATGAGTCTAGGACCATTAATACTGAATGGATATAAACTGGAAGTAACTTCACAGACCCAAATCTGTACTGCAAAGTAAGATGGAACCTTGTGTAGCACACAATTGATTCTGGATTGTTTAGCTTGCATGGATTAGCTCATTCAGAGGTTGACATCTACCTACTTAAATTACAGTTCTAGATAAGCTTTCACTAACAACTACATGACCTGGGTTGTTGGATGACTTATTCTTTCTTACCTTGATGGAGAAGAATAAGATAATAAAAGCCAAAGACTTCAGAGACACTAAACATTCAAATAGATAAGCTATCAAAATATGGGTTTCAAGTGTATTTGTATACAGATATTCAGAAATCTCACTCAAATTGCAAAAGGTTCTAACTTGCTTCAGAGTAGCAGAGAAGTCTGTTTTCAAAGGTACAGTATAGTCTGATACCACAAGGAAGGTATTCTTTATATATGGCTATCTTTTCTCTGAAATATCTTTAAGACGTATTATTTCACTGATACTATTAAATGGGTCCTTCACATATATTTAAGATCACCATCATCCGTAGAAAGCCACAGAAAATCCAAATACCTTATTTCAGCCAATGAACTGCACTTCCCACCAAATTCAGATCCCAAGGCAAAGTGTGAAAACTGAGTGATCTGAATTTTTCTGCTCCAAATGTGTTCCAAATGTTAGAAGGTGAATGGTAAATGTTAATAGGAGCCAGGAATCCAGGTCTTGGAAACGTGGACTTGGTTGAGGATGACGATAACAATAATCACACCACTGACCAGTCGTTTAGCACTTCCTATGAGCTAGGCCCTATTCCAAGGGTTTTTTATCTGTGGATTCACTAAATCCGCACAACAACCTTTTGAGGTAGGCTCCAATATCATCCTCACTTTGTGCATGAAGAAACTGAGGCACAGAGAAGTTTGGCAATTTGCCCAACATCACATGACCTTATGGAGCTGAGATTGAAACCTAGTTGGCTTTAGAACTGAGCAACATAGCCACTCCAGAATTCTGCCTCTTCTGCTATGTAGTTGATAAGTTACAGGTCATCCACTTTTAGAACTTAGACAGTGAAGGGCTTTTATACATTTTTACCTAAAAGGATCCGACTTGACGGCACTTGGCCTTGGCTTCTCAAATTAACCTTTGAGACTCAGTTTTGATCATCTTTTAAGAGTCAAGTGTTGTTTGTAATGAACTCAAGTCATACTCAAGATAGACTATGTAAAATGGTACAGGTGGCAAAGACTTTACCTTGCTTTCTTTATACCTATCTCAGTGACAAAGCATAAAGTATAAAATAATGCTCATACTTTCAAAGGCTTAAAAACCTAGTTGAGGAGACATTATCCTAGTTAAAAAAGTTCTTCACTGTCTTTAAATCTACCTGCAGTGATCTCATAATACTCACATGGCATTTCTTTCATATTATGGTACCAGCATCTTCCAAATTATGCTTCTTACAGTAATATATTCTTATTCAAATACTGACTTCTGATAGAAACCTGCCTCTAAATGCAAACAGCATTCTGTCATCAAGTACACTGTTCCTATCACCTAAGCAGTATGAGATCTGGCCAATTATACTACAGACATAAATTCGTAAATCCTAGAAGCAAATTCAGGAGCTGGAAGAAAATTAAGAGCTGAACAGTAGTGCTATCAGCACTGCTAAACAGTTTTTTTCCAGTTACTGAAACTGTTTGTTTGTTTGTTTTTTCCCAAGTACGTAGCAAAATAAGCACTATTAATCTTTAAGACTTGTTTTACGGCTGACCAAGATTGAGTGGTCAAGACAATTATAGCTATTTCTCTATAAATACATTCAACAACTATCAATTTTTATAAACTATGATAAAGCCAATTTCAACACAGTCTTAAAAGTTGGAACTTTTAAAAAGTTTTTGGCATTACCCAGAAGAGAATTTGTGAGTTACGCAGCATAATCAACCACAGCTAATATCTCAATGTATTCATCTTGGGCAAGAAGCACAAGTGAGCTGCCTTTATTGAAACAATTATGCCTCACCAATTTCTAGAAGATAAAGAACAGGAAAGTAAGGTGATCCCTTGCTAATAACTGAGACACACCAGCTGAAGCATGAATGGCTTACCACTAACTAATGGTATCTGAAAACAGAACTTGGTCCCAAAGGAACAGCAATTAACATTTGAAATGAAGTTTCAACCTGCACCATTTTCCTTATCTTTCAAATGGTTCAGCTGGCCCTAATTAGAAGTGAAGATCTCCACTAATTTAAGGGCCTTGTCAACAGAAACAATAACGGGAAAAAGTAAACAACAGAGATGTGCCACTATTCCAACCAATGTTTTGCCTAATCATTACCACCAAGCTCCAAGGACTGGGTCAAAAGGTCAGTAACTTCATCATCAGTCCAAAAGCAAGAAAACATTCCCATGAATTCCCATCAACTGTTTTTTATAAGAGTTATTACAGTAGATACATCATTGAGTAAGTATTACAATAATATTTATTCTATTAACACATATGGTCAGTGGAAAGGGAAGATGGAATCTTTGCTGTTAATTATACGAGTGGACAAATCAAACAAACAAATTCCTTTTTAATTTTTTTTTTAAAAACGGCTTCCAGAATAGTGAAGTGAAAGCAAAGACATTAAGTGTTTCCTACCTGTCATTTATCAAACTTGTAAAAGAATGGAGGAAAGGGAAGATGTAACAGTTATGAGAGGGAGAGTCATTTCTCTGGCAATTGGGTTCTAAATTGTAAGTCTCTATCAGATTTCCTCAGGGCTTTGACTTCACTTCCATACCTGGGAAGCTGCCGAAATAGACAGCCATTCTGCGTCGTATGGGTACAACTTATTCCTCTTCATCTGGGAGTTAATTATCTTATGCATATTTGCTCAGTCATTTGCCAAAAATTAATTCAACTTAGTATGTATTGAGTGGCCCATGTGCAGCATGCTGTTTCACTACTGGCCTTGTGGCTATTTCTTTTGTCTCCTAGCAGGCTGGCAAACTCAAAGGTAAAGAAAGAGTCTTTATTTCAAAAAGGTTTGACCGTCAAGCAATGTGACAAAAATGACTAAGATGAGAAGTGGAGATTTTCCATGAAATTTCAATTCATCATACTCCCTCTGTCTTCCATTAGTGAGGATAACTGACAGTTGATGGTATTGTCATTAGTCTTTATTTTGAGGCTATGGGGAGATCCTTTTACAGAAAGTCTGCTCAGCTAGTGAAACCTGACTCAAATTTTTTTTCTGGCTAAAATCATCTTTTCCACATCATATGGCATAGAACTTTGGGCAAAAATCAATGCCTTTGTTTGAAAACACAAAAACAAATTGTTCTTCCTATCAACACCTCAGCTGCACAAGTCTATGCTAAAGAGGTTTCTTTTCTGTTTGGTCTAGAATACAAGTTAAGCTCTTGACCTTTTCACAACAGAACCAACTTTCCATCCCCTGCAACTGATATCCAAACAATCTAGCTTTTATTTCAGACTAGATTTTATCTTCATTACAGGTGCATGTTAGAGAATCCAATTGTGAATTGACACAACAAAGCTGACCCAAATAGGTTATAAGTGTTCCATTTTGTAAAACAATTCATATGTATAGCTAAACAAAGAAAAATAAGACTAGACATACATACCAATTAATCATGGTTATCCTGACATATTGAGACTACAAATGACTTTTGTTTTCTTTACACTTTTCTGTGCCTTCTGAATGCTTAACAATGAAATTCTATTTTATAATCAGAATAAAGTCATGTTAATATGAAGATTGCTTAAGGCGTCTGATAATTGACAATCCAGTCCAGTAAAATGTTAAGCGTTCATTTGTTTAACATTTCCATGTTCTATCCTCTAATTAACTTAGATCATCCAAAGGTAAAGTACTTGGACCATAGTACTTATAGGAAGACCTTTATTGAGTTATGATTCAGTGTTCGCGTTCTTGTTTTACAGAAGGTCAATAAAGAAATGTCAGACAATTCTTATGTCTTTAATGAGACCAAGATTACAGATAATCTTCTTTTACTATCCAGAATATGCTCTATTAAAATATTACATAGTCAATACTCCTGAACAGGGGAAGATTAACTGGTAAGCACATCTTTGATGTGGTGAAACTGTGCACTACAGATTACCAAGTAAGTACAGGTAAAGTCCATGTGTCCTGTAATTATTGGTAATTCATCCCTACTTCTGAGTGAGTGAAAGGTGGAAATAATCTCTGTAGATGAAATTATAAATTTTCTCTTGCCAGCAAACCTAAAGTCTCTCTTTCTATCCTTCCAGGAAGCGTTAACCAAATTTAGAGTACAAATGCTGTAATCTACCAAATCAGCTGTTAAAAAAATCTACTCCTTCTGATTTCTTTTATATGGCCCCTATTTTTGTTTCATCTCTAAAAGCATTAACTTGCTACTGTTCTTTCATCTATAACCTGCATCTAACCCTTCTGGAAGCAGATAAGCTATATATCTTAAATGAATGAAACACTTTTTGCAACAACCTTGTGATGTTGAAGAAAGTCAAGTACCCAAGTCCAAAACCTTGGTTTCCTTTGTCCTACTTCCCCAGCCCCTATTCTTGGATTCTTCAGTTTTCTGTCTCTGAGTTTGTATGTAGAGAATCTTTAGTTCAAAGAGCATGAATGACTCAACTAATACTGCACAGCAACAAGACAACTGACCAGAAACCAGGTCTTCTGACTTTTAGTACAGTCCTCTTTCCATTAAATTATGAAGACATTCCAATCCTACTGAGAAGGCAGACAAATTTAAGGACATATATATGAGGACACATATTTTTAACCTTCCTCACAACTTTCCTTTAGCTTGGCTTGTTTAGGTTCCTGAATAATTTCAGTCCTGGTCTCTGTCTTTTAATTATCAAATAATGTAGTGTCTCTCTTAGGAATTCCAGTTACAAAGTTATTTATTTATTCAGTTGGATCCTTTCTTATTGAACAAATATGTACTAAGTGGCTGCCATGTGCAAAGGACTGGACTGCTATTCAAGAGAATGGAGTTGCTTTTTCAGAGGATTGCCCAAAGGCAGACTGGTATAGTGAACAGAACACTGAATTTGGAGACCTGGGATTTAGCTCTAGCCTGGCTTGGACATGCAGTCTGCCCTCGTAAAAATTCACTTGACCTCAGTGGATTTTAAGTTTCCCATATGGAAATTAAGGGGCTAATATCACTTGGTTCATAAACACGTTTTTCCAATAGCTACCACTTACAGAATGTTACCTATATGCCAGTCACTGTTAAAGCACTTGGTGAACACAATTTCATTTACTGTTCAAGTGACCATGTTGATGTTCCTTGTGCTATTATTTCCCCCAATGCAGTGATAAAAAAAAAAAAACTAAAATGGAGAGGTTAAGCAACATTTCCAAGGTACGTAAGCAGGTCGTTTGAATCCCGGCTCGCACCGGAGCTAATACACCACTCACTACTCTCTGTCACTGCATAAAATAAAAATAAGGATTCACTTTGAAAAACAGAAGGCTATCTGATTTTAAGATGTTCTTCCTTTTGTTCTCTTCTACCTACCTAAACTTCTAAGATGTGAATGGATGTATTCTGCTTGCTTCTTTTGTCCAACAACCACTTCAAATCTCCAAACGAGAAATCTGGAAGAAGAAAGCTCAAGCCTTTCTGGCTGGCTTTCACAATAGGCAGAGGTTCTAGATAGGCTCCCTAAGGCCACTCTTCACATGTCTGAAACTTTCTAAGTATCTTCTTCCTTCCCTTCAATCCTTTGGTGGCTCACCCTTCTGGAGAATTCAGATGTTCACTCTGAGGCAAATATGAATGCTTCCAAGTGAGAATTCAGTCTGTTGAAAGATCCAGCTGACTCATCATATTAAGCAGAAAAGGGACGCATGAAATACATGAACAGTTTCTCTCCCCTAGAACCTTTGCCAGACTTGGCACAGGCTGGTCTATTAGAAATACATAATTGAATATTCCGAACGACTCAATTCTTCAACTACGCTTTGATCAATAGGTCATTACCTAAGTTAGATCTGCCAAAAGGAGCAAACTCTCCAGCCCATTTGTCCCATATTTGCATGAATATTATGCACTGAATGTTACGCTCCTTTGAACTTCAAAAGAGCTTCCTGGCCTCTTTTGACTACAACTTTAACAACAGCATAATGGAGTTACTGAAAGACCTTTTCCCAGCTAAAGACCTCAAACCTTGCTAACACTGGACAGTAACAAACTTTTATATAAGCAACAAATGGCTCATTCTTCCATTGCAATGCATGGTAATTACTCCATCGGTATTTCCTGGTTTACAGAGACTGTCTTCCTTCTTGTGATAGCAACTGCAACAATGGTTAATTAGTTCCCAGCCAGTGGCAGCACCCACCTCCACCTTCTTCTTGCAAAAACAGCTTTCCACAATTAAAGCATCTTTTCCAGACCTCCTTATATTTCTACACCAATTGAGTGAGCACTTTTGACCATAACAGTATGTCCCCTCATTCCATATTGATGCCCACAAAAGGAGAACAAACATGAGATGGAGCATCATCTTTTACCCAGAAGCTTATAATCTAACCAACCCCTGAAAGATCACGCATCTTGGCTTCCTTGGGTAAAATGGTATTAGACAGTAGGGTGAAAACTTACACTCACTTTCCTAAAGTTGTCTTAGTTTTGTTTTGTTCAGTTAGAAAAAGAACACTCTTTTTAATTCACCCACTTCTACATCTCTAGAATTGGAGAGTAAAAATATGAGAAATGTAATGTTTCTTTACAGGACTTTTCCCATGTTCTAAAAGTAGTATTTACCAATAGTAGAAACTTTGGAATACATTTTATAAGTATAAAGATGGACAAAATAGCATTCACAATACAACCCAGAGATTTAAAAAAGTTAGTTCCTTACTGCATGTCATATATGCATATAAATTTCAGATGAATAAAGAGCTACGAGTAAAGCTCAAAACTGTGAAAGCGAAAGAAGAAAATGTAAGACTTTGAGATGGGAAAGAATTCCCAGGAATAACAAGAAATCAAGAAGCCGTAAAGGAAATGAATGATAGATAAGACTAAATAAGGTTTTGAAACATCTGTGTGGGAAAATACAACTTAAAGTTTAAAGCAAATGGAAGACTCAGAAAATATTTTCTAAAAATGTCAGTGGTCAATAACCTTAATTGTAATGCCAAGCCAAGTGCCGTCGAGTCGGATCCGACTCATGGCGACCCTAGCTTCTACAAATCAATAAGACAAGCACAACCAAAAAAAAAAACCAAACCCACTGCTGTAGAGTGAGATTCAACTCACAGACCCAAGAGGTCTGAGTAGAACTGCCACATAGAGTTTCCAAAGAGCACTTCGCTAATTTGAACTGCAGACTTTTTAGTTAGCAGGCGTAGCACTTAAGCCACTACACCACCAGGATTTCCAACCAACCTGAAAAACAGGCAGTTCACTAAAGAAATACAGCCAGCCAGTCAAGTGCCATCGAGTGAACTAAAAAAAAAAAATTAATTAATAACTGAAAAAATGCTCCATTTCAGTAAGAGAAAAACATCAAAGCAAAATTGAAATATCATTTATCCATACCTAAATTGACCTCCAAAGACAGGGAGTGAAAGAATCAGAAGTGCACTCATACACAGATAATGGGAGTATAAACTGATACAACTTTATGAAGGATAATTTGGCAGTATTTATTAAGATTAAAACTGAATATACACTTTGTCCTAACAACTTTTCACAAATATTTGCCTAAAGATGTTCATTAGTATATTACCAGCAATAGCAAAAACTGGAGGCAACCTTAGTATGTACCAATACCAAAGCCAGATCCATTGCTGCTGAGCTGGTTCCTCATAGTAGCCCTGTAGGACAGAGTAGAACTGCCCACAGGGTTTCCAAGGAGTGGCAGGTAGATTGTAACTGCCAATCTTTTGGTTGGTAGTCACATGCTTAACTACTGGGCCACCAAGTCTCCAATATCTACCAATAGGGGCTAGTTAAATACATAATGGCACATTTATGCACATGAAAGCTATACTGGCATTAGAAAGAACATGGCACTGTTAGTTTTCTATGTTCTGGACACAAGATTGAGTAAAATCAAGGTAGAGAAAAAATATATATGTAATATCATCTCATTTTTGTAGGAAGAAAAAGTCCTAACATGCATGTATGTTTTTATAATGGGATGGAAGAACACACAACAAACTATTAATAACGGTTATCCTTAGACAGTGCGATGAGGTGGTTGGGGGGTATATTATCCTCTAGGAAGCTTGGATAATTTCATTTTATTTTGTACAATAAGCATATACAAATTTTGCAGTTTAAAAAATTTTTAAATCAGCTGGCATAAGCATTCTCCAAATTTTCAATAAGTGGTGTTTTTAGTAGTAGCACGATATTATTTATATCCACCATTTAGGTACCCACTTCCCTATGAAATGGCATTTTCACTGCTTCAAATTCCTCACTGTTACAGCTACAATATAAATCTCCATGCACGTATTGTGTATGTGTATGAACATATATATATGTATCTATATCTCTCTCTATATATATGTCAAGATAACATATAGAGTGTATGCTTTGAGATTTCCCTTTTAGTAGAGATGACTTTGCATAGATCTCCAAGACAGTTACTTTGGGTGTAGTAACATACAGAAGATTTCCAGTGGCTCATTCAGGAAATGACCATGACCTTAGCCTCATCATCTGGCTACAAGCCTGACACACTAGACCAGAACTGGTGTCCTGGGCTATCTGTTCAATAAGCACTTTAACACCAACTGAGTACCAGAAGGTCTTGGGACAAATTCTTCGGCAACAAGAAACATTAGAGAGTGACAGATTTGGGTCCATGTATATGTGAAATCCATCTTTCTTTGGTTTGTGAAGTACACTCTAAATTGCATGGACTTCTACCAACTCACTGCCATCACGTCGATTCCAACTCAGAGAAACCCAATAGGACAGAGTAGAACTGCCTCACAGAGTTTCCATGGAGCGCCTGGTGGATCTGAACTGTCGACCTTTTGGTTAGGAGACATAGCTCTTAACTACTATGCAACCAGGGTTTCCAAATTGCTTGGACAGTAGTCCTCAATTCTTCATAGATCTGGAAGGATCTTCCAAGAAGAGATGGTCTTCTAAGACATACAAGTTTCCCCACAATACCACCAATAACAGGCCATCAGAGAAGTTTCATTCTAAGAGTAGGATTTAAAAGCACAGCTGATTATGAGCTGAAGGGAGAATAGATTTTTTTTCTCTAACTTGATTTTACTCAACAATGTGTCCAGAACATAGAAAAGTATCGATGCCATAGTCTTTTTAATGCCTGCACAGTAGTTATTTGCATAAATATGCCATGGTATATTTATTTCCATCATATCCACTTAAATCAAGGAGGACTTCAGGAGGAGAAAGGCTCTGAGATGCGCTATATTCAAACAGAAGAATAAGGAGGTAGTTCAAGGAATACAGGGGACCAAGCTTCCTTACTGAGATCTTACCCTGCTAAATTTTCTCTTAATCCTAATCATACAGATACCACTGCAGATCACTCCACTTGAAAGCCTAATCAAAAGCACTCTTTCTCCCAGGGAAAGGACTAAATTTTCTATGAAAATGATAGTGAGACAGAAATGCACATAACAGTGGAATAGACTTGGCATTGCTCTCCTTGTCAGCAAGCCTCACGCTTGATATGTTTAACTTATGCTGATAAAGGAGATAAATGTTTAAGTGATGGGCTTTAGATGCTGTGTCAGCTCCTACTAAGAATATATTTTCACAGTTCCTTCTCATGAATAAGTCCAGTGGAGCAGACAATGCCCTCTTGGACCAGTTCCACTCTGTGCTTCCTTTGATGTAACCTAAAAGGGGGAATTAGAGCTACGAATTTTCCTTCAAATTTAGAGCAAGGGTCCACTTCAGAAGTGGCTGCAAATGGCCTAAAGAAGGTGAGGACCGTACTGTGCAAAGGCAGCAGAAAGCTCATAACAAGAGCAGAGATGTCAACGGTAACTCATAAATCTTCTAAATGTGACGGCAGTAGGGTTAATTATCCCCCCTTGCTGCCACTCTCTGCTTTCTACAATGTGTTAGCCCATCACACGGATCACTGACTTTCTAGAAATATTCTCTGGCTTTGCCGGGACGTTCCTTTCAATCAATGGTATCCAGTTTGCTAACGGTCCCTGGAATCTCAATTTTCTCTAAGGATTTTTCATCTGAATCCAGTTTATGTGAAGGTTTTTTTTCCTCCTACGTTTTAGGGCATAAGGGAATAGGCAGAGCTTGCTTTACTTTTTCTTTCTTTTTTTCATAAACTGAAAACCTTTGCTGAAGAGTCTGAAATTTGGGAAAAAATCCAGCTCATCTGTCAGATATTTCTAGAGTTACGTAAAATGGAATGAGTTTTGTAAAGTTTAGAACAGGAAAAGGAAAATAGGCTAATATGTCATGTGTTCTATGAGATGAAACTATATGATAATCAGAAAAACAGCCTGAAATTTAGTTGGCCCAATTCAAAGCTCTCATTCTTTTATCAACTCATGCATAAACCAGTAACATTCACTTTCCTCAGTGAGAATAATGATACGGCCACATTTGGGCTCAATCCCTACAGATTATAACCACATTTTCAAAGAAATTATAAGTATCCGTCTAAAAAAACTTAAGACACTTACTCTGTACTTGCTCTGCTTTGCTTCCTTCTACGAAAAGAAAGAACAGCAACCAAGAAAAGATGTATTTCATGCTCATGCTTTCCATCTTCCACTTTTTGCTCATTTTGACCACTGCGAAAGGCAACTTAGAACCTTCAGGGCCTGGTGTACTTAAGCTGTTGGGAAGAAAGTAGAAGAAAAAAAACAGACTTAAAACAGACATTCTGCAACTGATGGAGATCACTGATGCTTCAATTTCTAACTAGTTAGAAAAAAACTGCTGGGGGATTTATATAAGCACAAGTACTGTTTTCCCACATAAGAAAGAGGACTTCACTCTTCTGTCTTTAAAAGACTATGTGGGAGAAAATTCAAGCAAACGAACCTACATTCTGACCTAATCTAAGGCTAAGTGATAGGCAAGCCAGAAGAAAATAAAAATAAATTTTGAAATCCTCTTTCCTAAGGGAATGGAAGTTGAGTTCTCTCAAGAGATTATCTTTGATAGAAAAGGGAAGCTAGAGTTTGCAAAACTGCTGTTTTGACAAGTAAGGTAAAGGTAATAAGCATGAGACCCGGGCAGTTTCTGAAATGAAAGTGAGCTAATGTTAGCTTCAAGACTGCTGGTATTACTAATCTTTCAGGGATGTCCTTTTGTGTCTTTTATGACATCTATAAGTATCTGTGGTGTGGTCACTTCTGTCAGAAAAGGTAGATGTAATTAGCTCATAGATACAGTTAAACACTCAAACAGTTTTATTTCTCAGTAAGGTTCAGATGTATTCCTCTACTATGAAGTCCAACTTGAATCAGAAATTTAAAATGGACCATTTTAAATGGAATTCAGGCCATTTAAGTAGGCAATTTGTTCATACTGCACTGCCACGCAAAAGACCTAAGTTTAGGAATTTCATTTTATCTTCAAAACAACTACTATCCTTAAAATCAATTGATACTTGTATCTCCAGTCTAAGGGGTGGAAATCTTGACCTTTTCAGCCTCAGAACACAGAAAGTTTGCTATACAGCTCACATCCAGTCACATGCCATTAGACTTTAGGATTTGTAAAAATCTTCAAATAGGGAAGTGAAAATATTTATTCTAGAAACCCCACATTCAGTCTCAGGTTCATCTTGAATGGGAACCGAATTTACTGATTTTTTCACACGGTCCAACTTAAATACTGAGCATAATCAAAGGAATGTAAGGCAATCATTCTGCAGAACTAAAATGTCTTTGAGCTCTGAAGTGGATGCCACAACTCCTACTTACATGTTGGAAAGTTATCTCAATAATTAAAAGTCCATTAGTTCAAATTATTAATGGCTAACAGAGAGGAAATTAATCATAGAGAATAATTTGTCATATTAAGAAAGATCTGAAATATCCATCTGCCTTCTTTCTCTCCTTTGTGCTCCCTCAGCACGCTCCTAAACTTCCAGAGCCCTAGATTCTGACTTCTTGGTCCCTTCTGTGAACCTGTGGTCCACTTTCGTCACTAAGAATGTCTCTGTCCCCTGAGAGTTGTTACTAGGTTCCCTCGAAGCAAATCATTCCTGTTAAGACTATAAAAGAGCTACTCACCCCAGTGAGGTTCCTCCTGAGCCCATCCTTCAAGCCCCCAAATAAGAAAGATTTTTAACCACTGAAATCCAACTTATTACAATCACATATGGATCTCTAGGGGTATTTGTGAAGCCACAGTTTTTCAGGTCTCCCCATGCAAGAACCAACAGGGTTGTTTTTCTTGTACAATGGCTGGGTGATTCGGTGAAGAGTAGCAATGCTTCATAACTCAAACTGTCAAGAAAACGACTCTTAAAATTCTTTTGCTTTTTTTGGGTCTCAGCTAATGTTATGAACAAGTAGAAAAGTTGGTGACTGGAGAACAATTAATCTCGTTTGGCATTCCTGTCATCTGCAAGGCCTCCCAGGCTGTGATGGAGAACATCAGAAAACTAATCACTTCATAAATTTTCACTTCTGACTGACACGATCCTGAAGTCCTGCCTTTGTATTCCGTGCAGAACTATAAACCCTCCCCAAGTCTCCCTACCATTTATTTTTTATTAACTTTTTTTGTTGTCGCTTCTCTAGGGAGAGGGGTTCAAGACATTTGTTGGGACTGCAGCAGTAAGCACAGCAAACATCGCTCAGCAAACATGTCGACTCTTATTCTTGCAAAGAGCCAAACTGTCCTTAATTTTTCAAATTATACTTTGACCCAGTTAACTGGAGTTATTTCTGCATTAACTCTCTGTCTGCTTCACACGGGCTATTGTGCCATTGAACTTGCACTGGCTCTGTTACAGGTTACTTAGAAATGCAGCCATTGACGTGTTTGGAGGGGTGATCCTAGACCCAAAAAGAAAGCAACAAAGAAAACAAAGCTGAGCAACTAGCCCCAGGGAGTAGGAGGCTGAGTGGGCTTTACCACAGAACAAGAAACATGTTCACACATCAAAAGAAAGGTATCTATTAAGGTACCTCTGTGAAACAAGTATTCACATCGTTCATTTGCATCAAGCAAAGGGACCAATTGCTCTTTAATCCACTGTAACTGTAAGGCAGCTGGGCCATCAGGTGTCAGGAGCCCACTCTCAAAGCAGGTCTCCAAGGTAGAAAGGAGGCAAATACATATTCCTAAAGGAAGGCTAAGAGATGAGCACATGCCAGCCAGTTCTTCACACCCCACAGTGTCCATTTAATCCTTTAGAGAGGCTTGACTGACCTTGTAATCTCACATTCACTATCATCCGTGGCACAGCCTCCAGGGTAGCAATTCTGTTTCGGACAAACAATAAGAAGACCCTGGAGTCTCTGGCCCTGGTCCATCAGCTGAAATCTCCACTTGTACACTAACAAGAAAAGTTCAGTTACCCTGTGATGAGTTGCTACTGAAAAGTGGCAGTTCCAGCGCTGGGTCTCTTTGTTAACAGTCAATGCCTTCATTGCTGCTTATGACTGACAGTGTCTTGCATTTGGCTTGCAGAGGACCTTCCTATCTATCACTGCATTTTATTTTCCACAACAACTCCATCTTCAAAATTGGCTCCCTGGGGCCCAGAGAAGTCAAGTGATTACTTGTCAAGCCCTGGCAGTGCAGCAGTTAAGCGTTTGCCTGCTATCCAAAAGGCCAGCAGTTCGAACCCACCAGCCACTCCTTGAGAGAAAGATGTGGCAGCTTGCTTCTGTAACGATTACAACCTTGGAAACCCTATGGGGCAGTTCTGATCTGTCCAATGGGGTCACTACGAGTGGGAAGCAACTCAAAGGCAGTGGGTTGGCTTGGGTTTAGGGTCCAGGGCACTTTGGCAAGTGAGAAAACAGGCTCAGCATACACGCGGTCATCAAGGGGACTGCAGAGCTGTTAGCTAGCTGAGGGGGAAATACCCAAGTGGCCTGCCAAAGAGCCAGAATATGGTGAAAGGCAGGCCGAGTGGCGAGTGGTCAATTCGAATCCAGAGCTCCCAACTTTCCCTGGTCCCTCACCTGGCCCCTGCCGCTGGCAGCTGGGCCCTTATAGCTGGAGTGGTGAGTTGGGAAAGTTCGCGTCTCCCTGGAGGAACCTCCAGAGGAAGCTCTGGCCAATAGCTGACACCCACCTGTGCAACAGGATGAGAAAAAGGGTGGGGGAAGTGAGGGCAAGGCACTGCTCACTAACCTGGGCACTGGCCTCCTCCGTCTGCCACGCGTGCACGCGCTCCGAGCTCCCCCGGGTGTTCCTCCGAGGTCTGGGGCTCGCAGGTTGTGGCGAGAGCTAGAGTGCGCGCGAGGAGGGGGGGACGACTCAAAAGTGGGTGGGAGGAAAAAAAATCACCGCCCTCACACCACGAGTGAGCAGCGGCTCGCTTGGCTCGCGGGGGCAGAGCTAAGGCGCGGCGCGGCGGCCCAGGGCCACCTGCCCGCCCGCCGGCTCCTCACTTGGCTGGAGAGGCCGACCGCTTGGCGCTGGCGGCAAGTCCCTCAAGTACGCAGCGGCGGCAATCCCGCACCCCCTTTTCCACCCTGGCACAATGGCTTTATTCCTGCTCCCCCGACCCGAAAGTTAAGAAATCGTGAGAAAGTGTGAGGCTCGGCCGGCGACTTTCCCATCACGCAGCGCCCCCAATGCACTGCCCCCCTTCCTTTGGCTAGGCCAACGTTGGGGTCTTAAAGGGGCCGCACATCTCCTCTGGCCCCTCCTCCCTCTCTGCCCTCGACGCACCTAGGAGCTCCACACCACTTGTGCCCGCCCTGAAGACCCTGACCACTTTCCAGCTCTCCTGCTTAGAAGCTGGAAACTCCCCTAGTCTCCAGAACCACGGTCTTTCTAAGGGTACCTGGTCTCGTGTGAGGGGCACTGGATGAGCACTCATTACCGTTTCTGGGCACTTTCCAGATATACCCTTTGGCTAGTTGAGTGACAAAACTTTGGTTTCATTAAAGATGGGGTAGATAGATGTGTGTGGGTATGGGGTTAAGGAACTTAGGAATCTGTTTTCTCCCACCAAGAAGGTTCCTAAGCCCCATAGAAAAGAACTCTACTGTTGTTTTGAGGACCCACCAAAGAAACTGTTGTAGCAGTCTCTGCCATTTTGAAGAGGTACCAAAAGCCCAACCTTCAAGGCACAATAGCATTGCCTATGCTATGGTAAGCCTGAGTAAAACTGCTCCCAGCCAGAAGCCAAGCCAAGTGCCGTCGACAGTGTTCCTTGATTCCACCATCAATGGTTACCAGGAACTATCAGAGTTGGTGGGGATCTACTGGACCACGAGTTCAACCTCTTCATTTCCCAGGTGGAGAAAATCAGATCCGGGGCAGTGATATATCCAAAGTGACACAGCTAGTCAATAATAGGTTTGAGATTCCAATGCAGATTTCCAGACCTTCAACCCACTACTCTGATGTTGTTTCTAGTTCATAAATGAGGAAACTGATGCTCAGGGCAGTTGTGGCTTGCCAAATTAAAAGAAAAAAAAAAAATCATGTCAGGAACAGAGAACAAAAGCCAAAACAAGAATGGCAGTCACTAGAAATTGACTATTTTTCTTCAAAAGTGTTAATACCATGCAACAAGCCCCTGCATTGCTAGGGATGTTTATTTCACAGCTGGCAAAGCAAAGAGGTCTCCTTCTGAAATGTTGCCTTCAGGGTCCAAAATGTCTAGGTCCATTCTGCTGCATGAGTAGTCAGAAATGGTCACATGTATTTAATTTGTGCTGTAGTATATTATTGAACTTGCTGATTTGTTGCGTTCTAAACTATGAGTTGGAATCAACTCGACAACAAAGGTTTTGTTTTCGTTTTTGTTTTTTAACTGTTCTCATGACATTTAACGTGCTGATGTTTTGTCTCACTAGGCTTATGAATTCTTCAGGGTCAAGTAGTTGTTCGATTCCTTTTGTATCTGCCTTTCCCAACCTTATCTGGAACAAACATGGATCTTAGCATTTAAAGTTAGTAAACTCATTGGTATTTAAAAGCTCATCAATTTGCCTACAACACTTATTCACCTTAGTTGATGCAGTACTACATTTACTACATAAGAAATTGTCCCAAAACCTGATGTCTTAAAACAATTTATTCTTACTAAGTGGCTCTGTTGAACTGAGCAACAGTATAAAGTTGATGCTCAAGTTCACCAAAAGATTTTTGTTCAATGCAAATATTAGTGGTCCTTGGTTAAGCGCTACATCTGCTAACCAAAAGGTCAGCAGTTCAAATCCACCAGGTGCTCTCTGGAAACTTTGTGGAGCAGTTCTACTCCACATTATAGGGTTGCTATGAGTTCGAGTCTACTTGAAGACAGTGGGTTCCAGTCTTGAATTCTGAATTGCAGATGAGTTTAAAATTAGACTTTCTATCGGTTCTTTTGCAAACTAGATTGATTGTATCCATGCCTCTTTTTTTTTTTGTATTTATTAAACGTGGATGGGATCATACATCACTTCAATGCTCATTTTCCTGAACTTTCTATTTTGAGATAATTGTAGATTCTGTAGATTCACAGGCAGCTATAAGGCACATTACAGAAGTGTACTGAATACTCTTCACTCAGTTTTCCCCAATTGTAACATGTTGTGTAATTATAGTAAAATATGACAACCAGGAAACTAACATTGATACAATCCATCCATCCTATTCAGATTTCTCCAGTGTTACATGAACTCATTTGCATGTGTGTATAGTTCTGACAGCATTATCACATATTTAGGTTTATTTATATGACCACCACAGTTAAGATGTAAAGCAGTGCCAACACTACAAGGATCCACCATGTTACCTTTCGTAGTAACATCTATCTCATTTCACCTGTCCTAGTCCCTGGCAACCACTAAATCATTCTTTAGCACTATAACATTGTCATTTCAAGAATGTTACATAGAATTATACAGTATATAAGTTTTTGAGATTGGATTTTTTTTCACTCAGTGTAATCCTCTGGAGATCCATTTGAGTCATTCCAGGAATCAGTGCTTTGTTCCCTTTTATTGCTGAGTAGTATTCCATGGTATGATCTATTACAATTTGTTTAGCGAGTCATCCGCTGAAGGACATTTGACTTGCTTCCAGATTTTGACTGTTACAAATACAGCTGCCATGAACATTAGTCTACAGATTTTTACTGCATCAAAAATTTTTATTTCCTCAGAATAAGTGACCAGCAATGCAACTACTGGGTTATATGGTCAGAGCATGCTTAATTTTTGTAAGGAACTGCTATACTTTTTGTCAAGACTAGCTGTACCATTTTCTATTCCCACCATCAATGTATGAGATAATTCCGTTTCTTTACATTCTTATCAGCGTTTAGTGTTATTATTATTTTTTACTTTAACCATTCTGGTAAATGTACAGTAATAATCTCATTGTGGTTTCACTTTACATTTCCTTAATGCCTCATGGAAAACCCTGGTGGTGTAGTGGTTAAGTGCTAAGGCTCCAAACCAAAACGTTGGCAGCTGACATCTGCCAGACACGTTTTGAATCCTCTCTGGGGCAGTTTTACTCTGTCTTATAGGGTCATTATGAGTTGGAATTGACTCAGCGGTATAGTTTGTATTTTCAATGCCTGATGATGTCGATGGTCTTTTCATGTGCTTATTAGCCATCTGTATATCCTCTTTAGTGAAATGTTTCTTCATGTCTTTTTGCCTGTTTTCTAATTATATTGTTTTTGTACAGTTGAGTTTTGAGAGTTCTTTATATAGTCTAGATATAAATCCTTTGACACATATGTATTTTGCAAATATTTTCTCCCACTCTGTCTTCTCTATGTCCTCTTCACATGGGCTTCAAC
This sequence comes from Heterohyrax brucei, assembly GCA_028571685.1. Classification (NCBI taxonomy): domain Eukaryota; kingdom Metazoa; phylum Chordata; class Mammalia; order Hyracoidea; family Procaviidae; genus Heterohyrax; species Heterohyrax brucei. The sequence goes on from CM053166.1 coordinate 149,296,583, forward strand.
AACAATACTTGAAGTGTTTTTAATATCTATGAGATTCATTTTCCCTTTTGTATATCATGCTTTAGGTGCTAAGTCTAAACACTCTTTACCTGTCCCTAGAACCCAAATATTTTCTCCTATTTTTGTCCTCTGAAAGCTGTGCAGTTTTAAGTTTTTTAAATTTAAATCTATGCTCCATTTTGAGTTAATTTTTGTAAAAGATGTGAAGTTTAGTTTGAAATTAACTTTTTTGCCCATAAATGTCCAATAACTCCAGCACCCTTTGATGAAAAGACTGTTCTTCCTCCATTCAATTTGTTTTGCACCTTTGTAAAACATAAGTTGAGCATATTTGTGTGAGTTTATTTCTGGGTCTCTATCCTGTTTCATTAATCCTTCGCTATATCCTTCTACTGATACGGTATGTACTGTCTGGACTAACATAGCCATATACACCTAACCCAAACCCATCACTGTAGTGTTGATTCAGCCAAATGCCGTCAAGTCGGGTAAATCTAAATACCAAGTAGATTGATTCTAGGCCAGATCAGACCTACTGCTGTCAAGTCGATTCTGACTCATTAGCGACCCTACAGGACAGACTAGAACTGCTACACAGAGTTTCCAAGGAAAGCCTGGCAGATCTGAACTGCTGACCTCTTGGTTAGCAGATGTAGTGTTTAACCACTACACCACCAGGGTTTCCGGTAAATTGGTTACTCCTAATTTATTCTTCTTTTTCCAGGATTGTTTTAGATATTCTAGACATTGCTGTTTATGATTGACAAACAGTGTCTTGCATCTGGATTGCAAAACACTGTCCTATCTATCATTGTATTTTATTTCCCACAACAACTTTTCACATAAATTTTAGAATAAGCTTGTCTTTGTGGGTCAGTTCTACCCTGGCCCCTAGGGTCGCCGTGAGTCAGATCCGACTCGACAGCACTTGGCTTGGCTTGTCTACAAAAACCTGTGCTGGCATTTGGATAGGAATAGCATTAAACATGATGATCAATTTGTAGAGAATTAACAGCTTTATTGTTTTGAGTCTTCTGATCCATGAACACAGTATGTCTCTCCATTTATTTAGGTGTTTGATTTCTTTCACCAGTGTTTTCTACTTTCTGGCATGCAAATCTTGCACACGTTTTGTTAGATCTCATTCTCCATATTTCACTCTTTTTGGAGCAATTGTAAATGTTACTGTGTTTTTAATTCCAGTTGCTACATGTTCATTGCTAATGTATATGAGTGAAATTCATTCTTTATGGAGCGACCTTTATCTTATGAGCTGCTGAGCTCATGCTCATTTTTTAAAATAAAGGTGGGAGTGGAGCTATCATAGAATGATTAATACTTAACAATGTTTCAGTGACACAAATTTTAGCCTTTTAGATGTTTCTTTTCCTAATCAGACCTAGAAACTTTAGGTTATTTGATTAACTTTCAAAAAGTATCAGAGCACACAAAGAAGAGTATATTACAATATAGGTTTATCTCTTTATATAGAAAACAAGACCAACTTAGAGTTTGTAAAGGTGACAAGTCATTCTACACACTTTTAGAGCCCTAAGCTATATTTTAATATGAGCTCCTTTATTACTGATATGCATTTTTCCTTGTATGTCACTGGAATTTTGTTACCTTTCCATATTTTCTCACCATAGCCACTTCTAAAGAGGAAACAGAATTGATTGTCATTAGTGTGATTCACCAAATATTTCTAGCTTCCCTCCTTCTGGACACGTGACAGGATTTTATCTCTCTCTCTGCCTTTTTTGGGACTGAGCATGTCCATCTGATTTGTTTTGCTCAATGAATTTTTAGCAGATTTCTTTTTAGCAGATCAGTTTTCAGCGGCAACTGTAAGAGCCAGGTCATTATTTGCCCAATTCCCTTCCCACTACCACAGGAATTGTGGATGTGTATGCTGAAATGAAGTCCAGGTTTCTGTGTGATTAAGGTGAGTTAAGGCCCCCAGCAGACTGGTTTTGAATGTCAGGAGTGAATGACAAACGAATTTTGGTTGTTTTAAGCTTCTAAAATTAGGAGTTTGCTTATTTTTGCAGCATAACTGAGCCTATTCTGACTGACACTACCAGTGAAAACAAATCTGTTTCCTAGTGCTTTGTCAAAGCCATAGAAGCATACAAAGAGACTAGCTTATAGAAAATTGGGACCAGAATTCATGGAAGCAGGTATTTTTTCGTTCAGTATATTTTAGTTAGTTAAGCTGTGGTTTTCCATTTATACTTTATGTTATTATAACAAGCAAAAATACCTCAAGGCATTTCACATTTATGCTTTGTGTTATATCTAGCTATGACTTTTATAGAAATGATTTTCTTTTTTAGTGATTTTAAGATATGTGTGGCTGCATTTTAAGTGATTCTTTTCTCAGAGGAACACATCTCCAGATTTACGATAAAAGCCACTGAAAATACAAGGTTTTGATTTACAGAATATTTCAAAGATACATTTATTATAAAAATCAAGGTAAACCCACGCTAGGCAGGGTTAAATATATAAGCAATGAAAGACGGCTGTCTGCCTTGATCCAGATTTTAAAGAACCTCATAATTGCCACAAATGGGTCACATAAACAGGGCATAAGATGCACCACTTCTGACTGGAGATCTGTCTCACACACTTAACTACTTTTTTGAACAACCTTCCAAAGGTGTGTAAGAAGTGCTAACAGAAGATGACGTGAAAATAAACTGGAGGTATAATGTGTATATGCACAGAAAAAAAAATGCAATGTGAAACAAAGATAGTGAAATAGAAAGTGCCTCCCTAGAAGCTCTATTGTTATAGAATGCTTTATCAGTTTGAACTACATTTCCTTACTACAAGACCACAAGCCACCCACTGTTCCCAAGAACCACCATGATCTTCTCAGGGTGCTCACCTTTATCCCAAGAACCAAGGAGCTGAGTTATTTATTATTATTTTGCCGCAGAACAAGCAGAAGTGACTGTCTCACTGCCTTAACCACAGCATCAAGCTCTCCCCAGGGAAGAAGCATGATGCATTCAAAATAACCAAGACTTTGAAACCACACATACCTAAATTTGAATCCCAACAAGTTGTATAACCTCTCTGAGCTGGTTCTCTTATGTGTAAAATGAGGACGATAACAATGTTGCTCTGCATATTCAATGGCCTAACATATGTGGAGTATCTGTCATAATCTCTAGCATACAACATCGGTGTTGAGTTGATTCCAACTCACAGTGACCTTATAGGACAGAGTAAAACTGCCCCACAGGGTTTTCAAGGGAGCAGCTGGTGGATTTAAAATGCCAACCTTTAGGATAGCAGCCTGAACACTTAACTGTTATGCCACCAGCATTTCTAGCATATAAACCAAAACCAAACCCCTTGCTTTTGAGCCATTTCTGACTCACAGTGACCCAAACATAGAGTAGGTGCTTAGTAATAGTTGTTTCCACACTTACTTCCTCCTCTCTGCCCCCATCCACTTAGTCCAAATGTGAGAACTATTACACATTCAGTCAAGTCCTTCATTAGCTACTCAAGTTTCAGTTTGCCTGTCTTTGGAAGAGAGTGGGGATAAAAGCAGGAAGAGAAAACCAGTAATTAGCCCAATTTTCTACCTTCGTTTTCTAGGCAAAGAGTGAGTTGGGGAGTAGAGTGCCAACATGCATTCAAGTAGAACAATAAAGAGACTGATACAAGAGCAAAGTCACTCTCTCCTGGTGCACAAGCACCAGCTATTGTCCCAGTGCCTGGAAAGTATCATAAAATGTTAGATACAAATTTGAGGCTATGATCTCCAGCTTCAGGGCACACAGACTGAAAAATGAGACACAAATCAGAGTAGAATCATCAGAAAACACCTAGATACTCTCAGACCAAAATTACCTGTTGTAGGACAAATACTTTGATTTGGCCCTTTGACTCTGGTTTCTAAGAATAACTTGAGGAGTTAAGATGCCTTTGTTTTCCAAAATAGCCTGGCAAGCAGGAGCTACACAGGCCCTACACCTGGCAAACTAACTTCAAGAAAGGAAGTAACATGATGCTGTCATGCATATTCACTGATGTGTTGTCACGATTACGCGTTAAGTCCAAAGTCACACATTTTCTTCAAGGTTCCAATGACTAAGGGGCCCAAGACCTTGAAACAGTCTCTTAGAGCTTCTTGGCTTGGTAAGAACATCAGGCACAGGAGAAGGTGTGTCACATCCCTGGGACAACAGAAGCCTCTCGGTGCCAAGACCACTCCCAGACTCTGCCTGATTTCATTCTGTTGCTTGTATACTTTCTGGTAACAACAAATGGGTAAGTGTAAGCATAGGTAACAGTCTCTGTGAATTTTGTGGGCTGTTCTATAGGTTTAATGAATCCACAGGGCAATGAGCCACCAGGGGCTGTCAATACACCAACGACTTGTGTACACCCATCTCTGAATGACTGAATAATAAAGACTTCAGGAGCAGTTAATAAAAAAGAACAGCGCCCTTCTAGTTTGTGACCTAGTCCAGAGGATGAGAGAGAGGAGGGAAGAGAAGGAAGGAGGCCAGCTGGTCTGAAGTGCAGGGAGTTGCAGACAACTGAGTCTACAGCTGCTCATCAATGACCTGGCCACTGGTGCACAGCGATCTTTTGAGCAACTTAGGATACCCAGGGATAAGACTTGGTCTAGCTCTGGGTGATCAGGGTCAAAGGGAGGAATTGCTGTGTAAGTGATGGATAATAAGGACTGGAAATGTGGGAAGGTGTGGCCTGGATCCACTTTCATTTGGGAATTGGATTCATGCAGTTAGCGAGAAAGGTGGGATTTGCCCACCTTGCTGTTTTTATAGTGCAGTTTGCAATGCAGTCCTCACACTTGCTCTTCCAGTCCTTAAGGAAGAAAAGCTTATTTCTGGGGGAAGAAAGCTTGTTTCTGATTAGGAAAGATGCTGACAACTCATCATTGGAACTTTAACTCAGAGAATAAGAGTAAGGACCAAAGGATCCAAAAAGCAAAGATGGTGACTGCTGGCCCAAAGTCTGAAGAGAGCCTGCTTGTATGCTTTGCCTGGCATGAGCAGGGATATTTTTTTTTCAAAATTTGAGTTAGTTTCAAACAGTATTTAAATGTTTCACTAGGAGATTTCACATGTAAATCTTGATTTCCCGTTCCTCTTGAAAAACTGGAATTTCTGGGAATGCTTGGGCCCACATCTCTCCATGGGAACATAGGCTGTAACAGAGTAGCAGCTGCTACTTGGAGAAAGCATATATGCTTTCCATTTTCCACAGTCCCCATCATTCTTTACTGGGTCCCTTTTGTCATCTTCAGGTCTGTTGTAGTCATTCACATCACCTTCCTAGCCCTTAGAGGCATTTGAGTTTAAACCAGTGGCGTCGTTGTAACTGTTTAACATCTGGGTCTCTAGAGGAACAAAGCAGCCCTGATGTATAGCAATTTACAGTTTCTGTGATGTAAACACCCCTGCATGGGTGACCGACATGGAGCCGTGGTGGCACAGTGATTAAGAGCTTGGCTACTAACAAAAAGTATGACAGTTTGAAGCTACCACCCTTTGGGGCAGTTCTACTGTGTGCTATAGAGTTGCTATGAGTAGGAATTGACTCACTGACAGTGTATTTATTTTTCGAACATGTTAACATATGATGTGCAGTTAGTACAAGACGTGCACAATTGGTATACCAAGTCAGTGCGAGCTGACTCCAGAATCCACTCAAAAAAAAACCTTCTGCAAGTAAATAGGATGATGAGGAGCATGATCCAAGGAATCTTATTCACAGGCCAAGAGTCAGAAATCAACCAAAAGGGTCAGATTCAACACCTGCCATGGAAACCATCATTAAATTAACACTGCTTCCTTGTTCCCTATGTTTAAAAAAAAAAATACCATGAGCCAATTACCCAGCCTTTGGGCATGGGTAGTCTGGCAAGGAAGTGTGGGCTCATGTCAGGTTGGCATTAGCTTGATAAGGTCAGAAGGCAAAGTACAGGAGGACTCCTTGCAGTACTTTTGTGTTCTTCCTGTCAACTGAATACTAAATGTATTTTATCCTGATGAGAAAGAGATTATGGGAGGAGACCAGGGAGATCAGCGAGCTGTCTATTTAAAAGCTAGGTTTGGAGAAAAATGGAAATAGACTGTGAATTCATCCAGCAATCCCTTCTCACACCACAACTGTGAGACTGCTGACCTCATATGCAGATGACAACGATTACAAAGAGGGACATCACCCCTTCCCATTCTATACTTGAGAAATGATTGCGTGTTGATAGAATAGTACCTTAGAGGTGATAACTGTAAGGGGCCCTAAAGATAACGTTCCAAATCTAAGTAACAGATGGGGAAATTGAGGCCAAAAGAGGGGAGGTAAGTGGCACAGCCAGGTCTGGAAGCCAGGTTTTCTAACAGCCACTTTGGGTTTTTTTTCTTCTACCCACACTGCCTCTCAAGGAGTTAAAAAGTAAACGAGTCCATCTACCAACTGGTTGTACTGCCAAACCAGAAACATGAATAATTTTTTTTGACTGAATCAACTCTGTTTAGGCATCATGTAGACACAGTCAAACACTCATCTTTAGTTTTCTCTGTGTTTAGATGATTTAAAAACCTTGCAGAGAATCTGCGCGTCCAGGGAGCTTTGCCAAGAAAGCCTGAAAAAGCTAAACAGTACTCTCACATTGGCCCTGAAACCAAGTGTCCAAGTCACTTTTTTTTTCTTTTTTGTGTTAGAGAAAAATATAATGTTCTTGCTCAAAAGAGGAAGTATCAGGACCCAGGAGGATTCTTGAACTGAGAGTTAAGACTCTTGGCTCTAGTCTTTTCTCTGCCTTGGATGGGTTATATCCTCATTCTCTGTCCTCTGTGTGCATCGATTTCCCCATCTGTAAAATGCAACAGTGGAACCCTTGATCTCTCAGTTTCCTTCACAATCTAGCAGTCTGATTCTGAAATCGTATTTCAGGTGCCCCTGTACTCAGCTGATTGGCCCTTTCCATCCTGTGTTTCTCTGACTCCTGAATATTCTGGAACCCAAGCATCAGAGACATTGCTGTTCCTCTGAAAACCAGTAAGATTTGGTGGTTGGGGTTGTTCTCCACAGCAACTCATTTATACAGGCAGCTCCAAATGCATATTCCCATTAGGGGCCTCTCCTCTCCCTGCCTTTGAATGTTCCTGGTAACCTCTCAGTCATAAAAACCAGCCGAAATAGAAAATAAAACACTCAAAGAATCATATCTTTAAAAATGAAAAGGCTAAACCCAAATGAATCTTTTACTAGATTATGGGCGCCAGTGCTTATTCCTCAAGGGACTCTTGTGAAATCAGAGACAAAAACTTGAGAACAATCAGACGAAGAGGAATGTCAAACTAAAGGTTTGGGTTTATTTTATTTTATTGTTTTCAAATCTACCATGAGTTAGGGAAGGTATCAAGAACACGGAGAAACCCACTCCCAGCTACAAAGTCCATGTGCTAAACCATGTTTTTTCTGTCACTTAGAGTTCAGCTTTCCTCAATATTAATAGAACTTAAGCAAAACAAGAGTTTCTTTTATGCTTTCTCCCCCAGCTCCCTGCTTGCTAAGTCCTGTGCAAACTTGCAGCAGTTTCCAAGCACACGGCTGTGAAATTATCAGGGCTGGACTGATGCCAGTACAAACCAATTTATTGGGGTCCTGAAATTAAATAAAACCTAGAAAGCTTGATTAATTGTGGCACAGCACAGCAAGGAGCATTCAGGGGGGAGCAAATCAGGCCTGAACTCATGCCGGGCCTCTGTTCTGCGTCCTGATTTACAGCACATGTAAAGAAGAGTTCCTTCTGTGGACGGGGCTACATTGCTCTTACTACTTTATTACTACTTAACAAAAATGTAGTTTTCTAGTCCAGCAGGAAAAATGGTAGTTAGTGGGTCTTAGCTACCTATATAATCAGTCAATCCCATAATAGTAGTTCTTGGGATTAATTTTGTTTAATTTAATTATCATCCTTATGCAGCCCATTTGACAAGCTCTCCTTTTTCAAAACAACATTGGCTAAATATGCCTTTGGAGAATCACTGTTGAGATCCAGTACTTCTGTGGTTTCTTGGAACAGCTTACCACAGAAGGAGAGTGACTATATGGCAAATTGTCATGGTTAAACAAGACATTGGTGTCCCTTCCACCCCCTACAGACCAAGGCCTTTCCCTTCAGTTCCTCTTTAAAATAACACCAATCACTTGCAAACAAAGACAGTTCATCTAAAGGCGCAGTGTCCAAAGGCTCCTAAGGAGTTTAGGAGTCAAAGGTTTTGAAGACCTAGGCGGTAAGAAGATGTTCCCAGCCTTGGGGACAATGCGATACTATATATTGCTCACTTGTCAGCAGAGAGGGGTTTCATGCTTCTTCCCAGTTGTCTTAGAACCCTTGCATGGCTCATAGTTGTCTAACATATGAGTTTCTAGAGCACTGGGCCCAGTCCTGGTTGATTCCCTTTGTTGCCACCAGGCCTAAAGCCCTACCTAAACACATCTGGGACTGACGTTTACTGGCATGCTCTAGTACACTTGTCCCGTAGCTGCAGCTGGGTAAATTGCTGCAACCCCAAGTTCTGTAAGTGTCTTCTGCAGCCTCAACTACTCCTGTCCCTCTCTTGTGACCCTTGGCCTCTCCGCATCATACACAACAAAATGGTTACTGAATGACACAGCAAGAAGCCTCCAGTATCCTGCTCTACTAGGCCTTCTGGCATTATTTCTAGTAGGTCATTGCCCATGCTGACCTAGTAGTTGACTATTTTAGTTGTTACCCTAAACCAAAAATCAGAACAAAACCTATTGCCGTTAAGTCAATTCCAACTCATAGCAACCCTATATTATGCTAAGTACATCACAAAATGATATCTTTGTTCCTGGTGACAGTGCTGAAGGGAATCTTATTGCAAAAGCACTGTATGCTCTTCATATAAAAAAAACAACAGTAATCTTTTTCACCCTAAGGGCAACACCAAAGTCCAGAGCACTGGCACTTGCTGCAGACTCCCTGGTCAAAGGCATCTTGGACAATGCTTGGCACAAATAGGTAATGCAAGAAGTGTGTATCAAAGCAGACAGCCCTGTCTGCTGAGGAAATCCTTCCAGGCACTATTCTCTGTCACGAACTTCCCTAAGGGTAGGCTGGCTCCCTGGGATTGAAATCTATTCAAATAGAATTCACTTGGCGCTTTATAGTAGTCAATCAGAATAGAAAAGAAGGCATTGAAGGAAACAAAGATTAATGTGACCCTCATCAGAACTCTGCCAAAGAGGAGCGATGGTCTGTAAGTACATACAAGATCTTAGGAAAAGACTTCAGGGGACCCACCCCCTAGTACTGGTGCCATCATTAGGCAGCTGTGTGCCCTTAGACAAGTCTTTTCCTCATTCTGTGTCTCAGCTTCATGTATAATCAAGGAATTGAGTTAGATGACCTCAGGGGTTTCTCTGTGAGATTCTACAAAATTGTGATTGCTATTAATAATCAGAGCAGTACTGTTTTTTAGGTACTCACTATGCCAGGTGTGAGGCTAAGTACTTTCATATGCATCCTTTTATATAGGCTTCATAGCAGCCCTACGAGGTAAGTATTGTGAATTTCATCTTGCTTTCTAAAAATGAGGAAAGTCACACAGCTACTGAGGAGTATAGCTGCTTCTCAATGTGGGGATATAAGATCTGGGTTCTTAGTCTCTCTCTAGCCCATCCCTCTGTCTCTCCATGTGTTTAAGACTACAGGTCGTGAGTCTACACATTTCTTGGTATGCACCACTGCCTCTATTTTCTTCATCTCCACACCCCTCTGATAGTGAACTCTCTAGCTCCCCTCTTCCCACATTCTCAGCTCCCTAGGACTTTGCCAACCGTGTTTCTATTCACCCCATCTCCATGGTGTTTCACAGGCAAATAAATAGAATAGACAGAGAGCCAAAAATTATACACAGACTCCTAAGAAAATAAATAGACCCACCTCCTCTCCTTTGAGGTTGAATTAGAAGAGGGCTGTCTGATTATATTCATGACCCTAGAAACTGTTCTCAAGCAGAGACAGCCAAGCCAATAATACTGAGAGAAATAACAAAAATTTACTGTATTTAGCTCTGCAGCAGAATCCTGCTGGTTATTCGTGGTTAAATATTAACATCTCAGCTGTTTCTGGCCATCTGAGTGACAGGCTGTGGATTCGGTTAAATGACACTCCACAACCCCAGTATGGCTGCAAACTTTTTAGAAGAAAATGGAGATGCCTTTAAATTAATAGTGAAACTAGAGGATATTAGCTACAGCTAGTACATTTGAAATCCAAAGAAACCCATGCAAAAGTTAGACCCACAGATCATTGGAGCTAAAAGGAACACGTAGATTTAATCTATTGCCCTCGTAATTACAGATAGCAAAACAGTGACCCAAAGAAGGGCAGAGACATATCCAAGGTCACACAGTGAGTTATTGGTGTGGCCAGGACTAGATCTGGGAGTTAGCCACTATCCTGATTTCATATAAATATTAATGAGTCTGAGAGATTTGCCAAAAGTAGCTCAGACCATTATGAGGCAAAGGCAAGGTTCATCTGAATGTTTTGCCTCTATATTTCATTTTTCCAGATACCCTTAGAAGTTGACTGAACATCTTATACTTGTATGGTTTCATCACTCAGTCCACTAGTTCAGTTGTGTAAGAAATGTCTTTTTCACAAATCTTCCATAATTGAAATTAATTTCTATTTCAAGCCTTTTTTTAGGCCAGTCTCCATCTTTGTCCCTTTTGCTCCTCTCAGTCATTTCAACCCCCTCTCCTATCTCCAGAGGTATATACAAGTTCTGAGGAGCTTCCAGAGTTCCCTCAGAATGGAGTTGGAGTTGTGTAGGGGGATGCTGGCATCTGCTCAGATGTGCTGCATCTTGTCTGGTCCTTGGCTTTGGTTCAAATGGTTGCTGTCGTGTTGTCTTTCATTTGTCACCTAAAGGCCTCTCAAAGTCCAAATTTCTCATAGCTACTTCTGTGTCTCTCAGGTATGTGAGACACTTGACTTTCCCCTGCCTCTCTGGAGCTCAGGAATTCCAGTGGGACTACCTCAGACACATCTTGCAGATACACCACACAGACGCTCCTTCTGTTCCAGCCCCTCAAGAGCCATCTCTCCTGGGATTTCTTAAACTGGTTAGAAAGTCCGCAATTCTTCCAGCCCCCAGGACTCCTCCAAAGAGTGTTCAGACACAGGACCACCTGCTCCAGATTCACAGTGTCGCCTAAGTGTCAGCTTCCTTGCTGATGCTCTGGCTCTCCCATTTGGGAAATCTTTATACTGCCGTGGGAGCGAGGAAGACTCTTATTCCACATTCACAGGTTATGTCCTGAGTCTTGGGCTAAGAGATAAGGAAATTCAAAACCATTTTGCTCTTAAATGATTGTCTTTTTTTAGCTTTTATTATTTTTTGTCACTTGATATGTTTCACGTTACCTTCAGGTACACAGAAGTGGAGTAAACATGATCCTTATTTAAAGAGACACCCTGATTATTTGTCCACACATGGCCTTCTTTGATTTAATTAGTTTTCATTTTTAATCATATGATAGGTACCCGAGACATTCCCACTAAAAACAAAAGCTAGAACCTTGATAGTAACCTACATCTAACCATGTGTTCCACCCCCCTCATCACACTCCTGTGTCTCCTTGCAACTCCTATCCAACATAACCGTTATCCTGAAACCCATGTTATCGTTCTCTTGCTTTTTCTTATACAATTTCTTTGCATTTGTATGTGTTACAAGAAGTACTTTTAATTTTTAAAATCATATTTGTGTTTAACTCTATAAAGGGAAAGTCACACCTTACGAAATTGTACTTTCTTTTTCTGTTAGTCATGTAGTGTTGCTAAACTTCATCAATGTTACTGTATGTACTGTAGATCATTTTGATGACTGCATAAAATTTCATCACGTGAAAACATCACAGCTTATTTATCCAGGCTCACGTTGACGAACATTTGGTTTGTTGCGTTGTCTGAGCTTGGAAAACCAACAACTGATTTCTTTCTCTTTCTCATTATTTATGCTATGACGTCCCTCTTCTACGGCAACAGATGCCTTAGGGTGAATCTGCCTGAATGGGAGAAGGGTAATGGAGTAACAGGAAACACCTGAAAGGAAAACACACATCACTGGTTAATATATCAAAAATCATCCAGATAAAAACTCAAACGCATTTACCTAATCAAACCTGAGGCATGACATTCATTGGTCAAAACAATGCTCTGCAGGAGAGAGAAGAGTGGGGATGGCTCCATGCCACTGAGCCCAGGTACAGAAAGAGTGTCTTCAGAGAACTGCTTTTGTAGAGGCATCATCTTTGTAGTGAAACTGCAGTATGTTCATTTAGCCTATTTTCTCTTCCCTTTCTCCTAATAGTTTTGCTCAGACAATAGGGTAGGTAGGGTGGGGAAAGTTTAAGAAAGAATGTGGTCCCTGGCTCAGTATCACCATTAATATCCTTTAGTCATGTTTTAAATTATCTTCCCATTTACTAAAGAACATTGACTCTGCTAAAGTTACACCATCATTAGTGCCAACGCAATTGGAATCTAAATTTCCTAATATATTTCCCTTCCTCTGTCACTATTAAGTGTCTCACAGCACTACTGACAAGTGCCACTTAGAACAAAATGTTGGAAATGAATTTTAATGGAGAATCTGGGTGTCAAGCATATTTATAAGAAAGAAGGTGATTTATATGGTTTATAAAATTATTTAAAGATGGGATTTGCTTTGAGGATCTTTACTTTCAACTCCCTGACTTAAAGCTTATGACTTACTTTGATTTGGAGAAAAGATCAGGCAGCCTGTTGGGGAAACCAGGCTGAGACAGGAGTGTATTATTTTATTTTCCTAAATTAGCTGATTCCTATTCCTTTAATTTGACTAGTCGACTTCCAGTCTACTAGTCTACAAAGCTTATTTTTCTGTCTGAAGCCATGCGTTTACAGCTTCTAAAAGCATTTGCTGGGAGCTGTAGTAAGTGTTTCAAAGGAGAAAAGGAGGTGAAAATTATTTGTTGAAAGTATTTTTTCTTTATTCACCCCCTATCTCACCAACATGGGAATTTATACAAGAGATAAACTAACAATATGGTACTGATAAGGATTAAAACTACAGATATTCTAGATGAGTTTACACTACAGGTGACTTTCAAAGTTATTGTGTCTTGTTTATTGATTATACTCTTAATAAACTTTTAATTCTGGAATAATTTTAGATTTACAGAAAAAGTACAAAGACCCTGCAGACAGTTGCATATACACCTTATTCCGTTTACCCTAATGTTAACATCTTGCATAACCATGGTGCATTTGTCAAAATTAAGGCATTAGCATCAGCAGATTGTTAACTGAACTACAGCCTTTATTCATATTTCACAGATTTTTCCACTAATATACTTCTTCTGTTCCAGGATCCTATCCAGGATACCACATTTTATTTAAGAAATTGTACTTTAAATGGGAACAACCAACATATTACAGAGACACTTGAGAAAAGGCCCTTAATGCCTAAAGCAAATTGCTCATTAGATTTTGTAGTTTCTTTATGAGTTCCAGAGGTAAATGAGTAGGGTGGGTAAAGTGGTGGTAGAAGGCTTGGAAGAAGACTAAGTTTTCATTTATTCTTATTGTTCTGTTTTAGGTGAACATTTATAGCTCAAGTTAATTTCTCATTTGAAAAATTTATATGCATACTTTTGTGGCATTGGATTGGATTGGATTGGCTGTAGTTCTCTCCTTCCTCCAGCACACTCTGGCTTTCCACCCTAGGTCGCCTGTGTCCATTTGACTAGTTCTTGTTCATTCTTGCCTTCTCATCCTGCTTTGGGACAGGAGCTATCCATGAAGTCTAGTATATCTGAATGAACTAAGAAGGATGTTCCTCATGTGTGTTATTTTTTGCTTTATAATATGGTCTAATCTTTGCCTGAAGAGTGGGCTTCGGGAATGGTTTTCAGTTCTGGGTTAACAGAGTTTCCAGGGACCACAGTTTCTGTCAGATCAGTAAGTCTGCTCTTTTTACATGAACTTGAATTCTGTTTTACAAATTTCTCCTGCTTTGCCCAGCACTGTCTGTTGTGTTTCCTGTCAGGATAGTCATTAGTAGTAACCAGGTGCCATCTGGTTATTGTGGGTTCATGCTGGTAGAGTCTCTGGTTCCTTGGTTCTTTAGTTCTTTGGGCTAGAATTTTCCTGGAGTCTGGTTTTCTTCACTCTTCTTTGCTCTAAGTAGGATAGGGCCAATAGGTATATCTTAGATGGCCACTAGTAAGCTTTTAAGACCCCAGATACTACTCACCTAAGTAGAATGTGGACTATTTTTTTTTTATTGTGACTGAGTGAAAATGTACATTCCCGTACAAATTTACATGCCCACCTATATGCAGCTTCTACTGCTCTCCATGCCCGGTGACAGCACATTATTCCTCTCTGCTCCATACATGTCTCATCCTCCCAACAGCCTCCTTTCCCTCTCCACCCACTCCCCTTACTCCAGCCAAAGGTCCGCAGGATGATATCCCATAGATGCATAGAACCATACAGTGCATCCAGTATATGGTCACTCTGCATCACCAAGATCAATCCATTCATGTCCCAAGAGTGGACCTTCGTTATGATTTATGGGCAAGGGCAGCATCAGGACCAGGGGCCATGCTCCCAGGGGAACTCCGAAGCCACTGGACCATCAGTTGTGGTCTTTTAGTGGAGATCTCAGGTGCACCCCTTTTTATGCTTGTGTTGCCAGTGAGACTCAACTTTGTCAGCTCCATCGCAGCTGTCACTGGTGGTGGCCAGGCACCATCCGGTTCTTCTGGTCCCAAGTCGATGTAGGCACCCACTCGTGTGGGTCTCTCTATCTTCTGGGTTGTCTTTCCCCCATGTCGTTTTGGTCCTCAGTGAGCATCCGTTCCTCCTGAGTTGGGACCATTGGGCACTATTTTCTTTGTAAACTATGTTATGCCAGTTGACCTATATGTCCCCTGAAACTATGGTTCCCAGGACCAATCCCAGCTACTCTGACCCACAAAGTGTTTGGATGAGTCTAGGAAACTTCTTTGCTTTTGCTTTTCTGCAGTTGTGCTGACTTCCCGTGTACTCTGTCATTCTTCCCTTCACTGAAGTTGATTCTTATATGCTGTCTAGTTAATGACCTCCCTTCTCCCTTCTTCCTCACCCTCATGAGCATCAAGAAATGCTTTTCTATGTGCACGAACTTTTCTTGCATTCTTATAATAGTGATCTCATACAGTATTTTCACTTCCGTGATTGACTTATTTCACTCAATATAACGCCCTCCATTTATCTGTGTTGTGAGATGCTTTGCTGATTTGCTGATTCATCACTGTCCTTTATCATTGCATCGTGTTCCATCATCTGTATGCATCATAATTTGTTTACCCATTCATCTGTTCATGTGCTGTAATAAACCTGGGTGTGCATATGTCTATTCCTGTGACAGCTGTTATTTCTCTAGGATATACACCTAAGAGTGGGACTGCTGGATCATATGACATTGCTGTCTCTAGTTTTTATTTTTAATGTAATTTTTTATCATGATTTAGTGAGAATATGCAATCCCATATAAATTTGCATACCCACCAATGAGTGGCTCCCACTGCTCTCCCTCCCTGGTGAAAGCACCTTTTCTCCATTCTGTACATGTCATATCCTCCTAACAATCTCTTATCCCCTCCTCTCCACTCTCTCTCCTGCCTCCAGTAACAGGTAAGCTGGATGACATCCTATAGATTCACAGAAACATAAAGTGCACACACGATATGGTTGCTCTGTGTCACCAAATCCAATCCATTTCTGCCTGAAGAGTTGACCTCCATTGTTTACGGACAGGGGCAGCATCAGGGCCAGGGGCCATTCTCCCAGGGAAACCGCAAGGCTTATGGACCATGAGTTGTGGTCTTTTAGTGGAGATCTCAGAGTGCACCCCTTTTTATTTTCGTGTTGCCTGTGAGACTCAACTTTGTGAGCCCCATCACGGCTATCACTGGTGGTGGCTGGGCACCATCGGGTTCTTCCAGTCACATGTCGATGTAGTCACCCACTCACGTGGGTCTCTCTGTCTTCTGGATTTTTTTTCACCCACATCATTTTGGTCCTTGGAGATCATCTGTTCCTGCTGAGTTGGGACCATTTGGTGTACCTCGAATGGCAGCTTAGCAGCTTTTAAGACCCCAGACACCTCTCACCAATTTTGGGTGCAGAAAACTTTCTTAGCAAAATGCTAGTTGTGCCAACTGGCCTCGATTTCCCCTGAGAGCATGGTCCCCGGCCTCCCACCCCAGCTACTCCGTCCTTGCGATGTTGGGTTAAGATGGAAGGAGGGATCATGTTATGTTGAAGTCCAATCAAAATTGATCTTCTTTCTAATGTGTGCTGTCACAGATTTCACCCAACTCAATTTCTATGAACTATCAAATCTATACCCCACCCCTTCCCTCCCTCCCTCCCCACCCTTGCAGCAATCAAAGAGTCTTTTTCCATGCACAAGTCTGTTTTAAGTTCTTATTGTAGGGGTCTCATACAATATTTGTCCTTTTGTCGCTGACTACTTTCACTCAACATAATGCCCTCTAGTTGAAACCAGGTTATGTTTCCTAAAGTCATCGTTGTTCCTTATCATTGCATGGTGCGCCATTGAATATATATACCATAGTTTACCTATCCATTCCTCTGCTGTTGGACATCTGAGTTGATGCCATCTTTTTGCCATTGTGAACTGTGCTGTGATAAACATTCGTGTGCATGTAGCAGTTGGTGTGAATGGCCTTGATTCTACAGGATATATTACAAGCAGTGAAATTACTGGGCCAAATGGTGTATCTATTTCCAGCCTTTGAAGGAAGTGTCAGATTGCTTTCCAAAGAGGTTGCACCATTTTGTAATCCCACCAAGAGTGTAGGAGAGTTCCAATTTCTCCACAGCCTCTCCAGCATTTGTTGTTTTGTGTTTTTTGGATAGTGGCCAACCTTGTTGGGGTAAGATAGTATCTCACTGTAGTTTTGATTTGAATTTCATTAATAGCTAATGATTGTGAGCATGTCCACATGTGTTTTTTGGCTGCCTGGATCTCTTCTTTAGAGAATTGTCTGTCCATCTCCTTTGCCCATCACTTAATTGGGTTATTTACCTTTTCCTTATTGATATTTTGTAGTACCTTATAGATTATGGAGATCAAGTGTCAGTCTGACATATAGTTGTCAAATATTTTTCCCATTCTGTAAGTGGTCTTTTAATTCATTTGATCAAGTCTTTGGATGAGGAAAAGTGTTTGATTCTTAATTATTCCCATTTATCTATTTTCTCTTCTGTTGACTGTGGTTTGTCAGATTTTGAAGTCTGTCTTCATTGTGTATTAAAACTTCCATTGTTGATTCTACTTTTTCTTGGACGAGCTTTCTTGTTTTAGATTTTATATTTAGGTCTTTAATCCAGTTTCAGTTGTTTTTTGTATAAGGTGTGAGATATGGGTCTTGTTTCAATTTATTGCAGATGGATATCCAATTTTGCCAGCACCATTTGTTGAAGAGGTTGCTTTTACCCCAGTTTAAAGTCTTAGGGTCTTTGTCGAATATTCACTGTTCATAGGCAGATGATGTCATCTGTGGGGTCTCGATTCCGTTCCATTGATCCATCTGCCTCTTTTTATACCAATACCAGGCTGTTTTGACTAATGTGGCAATGTAATAGGTTCTAAAATCAGGTAATCAGAGGCCTCCCAGTGTGTTCTTTAGTAGTGTTTTACTTATCTGGGGCTTCTTCCCTTTCCAAACAAAGTTGGTGATTTGTTTCTCTATCTCATTAATAAATGTCACAGGAATTTGTGTTGCCATTGTATTATGTAAGTAGATTGCTTTGAGTAAAATAGACATTTTCACAATATTAACTCTTCCTATCCATGAGCAGGGTAGGTTTCTCCATCTACGTAAGTCTCTCTTAGTTTCTTGTAGTAAGGTGTTGTAGATCTCTTTCTAAAGGTCTGTTATTTCTCTGGTTAGATTTATTCCTAAGTATTTTATCTTCTTGGAGTCTACAGTAAATGGTATTGATTTGGTGATTTATTCCTTAATAATCTCATTGTTGGTATAAAGGAATCCTACTGATTAGCATGTTTATCTTGTATTCTGAGACTTTGCTGAACTCTTCTATCAATTTGAGTAGTTTACTTATGGATTCTTTAGGATTCTCTGCATATGCAATCATATCATCTGCAAACAGGGAGATTTTTGCTTCCTCTTTGCTGATGGCAGATGCCTTTATTTCTTGGTCTTGTCTAATTGCTCTGGCTAGAACTTCTAGTACAATGTTGCATAGGAGAGGTGAGAGTGGGCATCCTTGTCTAGTTCCCATTCTCAAGGGGAATGTTTTAGTTTCTCTACATTCAGGATGATGTAGGCAACTGGCTTTGTATAAATGGCCCTTATTGCATTGAGGAATTGATGGTCTATTCCTATTTTGCTGAGAGTTCTTAGCATGAATTGTTGTTGGACTTTATCAAATGTCTTTTCTGCTTCAATAGACAAAATCAGGTAATTCTTGTCTTTTGCTTTATTTATGTGGTTGATCACATTAATTTTTTTTCTAATGTTGAACCAGCCTTCCATCCCTGATATGAATCAAACTTGGCTGTGATGAATTATTTTTTTGATATGCTGTCATATTCTATTGGCAAGAATTTTGTTGAAGATTTTGGCACCTAGATTCATGAGAGATATTGGTCTGTGGTTCTTCTTTTTTGTTGGGTCTTTCATTGGCTTTGGTATCAGGGTTAGGCTGGCTTCCTAGAATGAATTTGGGAGTATGCCACCCCTTTCTGTGCTGTGAAATAGTCTCAGTAGTATTGGAGATAACTCTTCTCTAAAAGCTTGGTGGAATTCTGTGGTGAAGCCATCTGGGCCAGAGATTTTTTCAGTTGGTGGCTTTTGGATGATTTTTTCAATCTCTTCCTTTGTGTTGGGTTTATCAAGATGTTCTGCTTTACATTGTGATAATTTTGGTAGGTGATATGAATATAGGAATTTGTCCATTTCCTCTAGGCTTTCAAATTTGTTAGAGTACAGTCTTTCATAATATTCTGTTATGCTATTTTGGATTTCTGATGGCTCTGTTGTAACAACTCCCTTCTCATTTCTAATTTGGGTTATTTGTTTCCTTTCCTGTTTTTCTTTAGTAAGTTTAGCCAGCGGTTTGTCAATTTTGTTGATCTTTTCAAAAAACCAGCTTTTGGTCTTTTTAATTTTTTCAATTGCTCTTCTATTCTCTAATTCATTTAGTTCTGCTCTAATCTCCATGATTTGTTTTCTTCTGGTGCCTGAGGGGTTCCTCTGTTGCACTATCTCTGCTGGTTCAAGCTTGGCTTGGGTTCTTTCTTGCTTCCAGATGTGTGCATTTATATAGACAAACTGACCTCTCAGCACTGCTTTGGCTGTATCCCATAGTTTCTTCATTCTCATTGGAATTGATAAATTTCTTTATTTCATCCTTGATTTTTTCTATAACCCATGGCTTTTTGAGCAAGATATTAGTGAGTTCCACTTTCTATCTATGATTTTTCTGCTATTGATTTCCAGTTTAATGGCTTTATGGTCTGAGAAGATGCCTTGCAATAATTCAATGGTATGGATTTTGTTGAGATTTGCTATATGTCCTAACACATCGTCTATTCTGGAAAATGTTCCATGTGCACTAGAGAAAAAGATATAGTTATCTGCTGATGGATAGAAATTTCTGTATATATCGATGAGGTAGAATTGGTTAATTGTGGCAATAACATCTTCTGTGTCTTTATTGAGGCTTTTTTCTAGATGATCTGTCCAATACTGAGAGTGGAGTGTTGAAGTCTCTCATTATTATTGTGGAGTGATTGATCTCATTTTTTAGTGTGGTCAGTGTTTCTTTAACGTGTTTAGATGCTCTAGTACTGGGTGCATAAATATTTAATATTGTTAAGTCTTGCTTGTGTATTGAATCTTTCAACAATATTATCCATCCTTGGCCATGATGGTGGATTTTACGTTAAAATGTATTTTGTCTGAGACTAGTATTGCCACACCTGCTCTTCTTTGTGTATTGTTAGCTTGATATACATTCTTCCATCCTTTCATTTTCAGTTTGTTCCTATCTTTCAGTCTAAGGTGAGTTTCCTGTAAGCAACATATGAACGGGTCGTGTCTTTTGATCCAAGATGCCACTCGTTATCTCCTTATTGGAGCATTCAGTCCATTCACATTCAATGTAATTATTGATAGGTACATGTTTAGTGCAGTCCTTGTGATATTTTTTTGTGTGTTGATGTTTTCTCTGTTGTTCTTATTCTGTTCTGGAACATTCTTCTTTATGAGTTGATTTTTCACCTTTTTCAGTGTTGGTATTATGGTTGTTGAGACTCCTGTATTACATTTCTCGATTTGATATGCTGCATCTTTATTGTGCTTTGTAGCCACCCTTGTGATCCCCCTTAAAAGTCTCTGTTTAAACCCAATTTTAACTACTAGAGGTCTTATTAACTTCCTCTCCATCTGGAAGGACTATAACGACTGTAGTGCATCCATCTTTTTAATGTGATGACATCATAGTTTTCATGATATGATCACTGGCTAACTTCTTTTAATATTACTACTTTGATTGAGTTTGGAGCCTTCCCTAAGTGAGTTAGGTTTCTGGATGATATGTCCTGTATTTCCTCCTAAAATATAAAATTAATGGTTTTGTTCTTCTAAGTCAAGAGCTTCTTTCAGCATGTCTTGTAGCTTTGGTTTGGTTTTTACACAGTTTCTGAGTTTCTCTTTATCTGCCAATGTCTTGATTTCATTTTCATATTTGAAAAATAGTTTTGCAGGATATCTAATTCTTGGTTGGAACTTCTTCTCCTTCAAGGCTTTGAAGGTATCATCCTATTGCCTCTGTGCTAGCATCGTTTCTGCTGAGAAATCAGACAAAATCCTACAGGGTTTCCCTCTGAATGTTAGCTTTGCTTTGAGTCTTGCTTCCTTTAAGAGTTTCTGCTTGTGTTTCATTTTGTTAAATGTGATTACAATATGTCTTGGAGTCTTTTTTGGGGAACTATATTGAGCAGCATTCAATATGTTTCTTGGATATCTATATTCTCTTCTTTCATAATTTCTGGGAAGTTTTCTGTCAGCAGCTCAGCCACAATATTCTCTGTTCTCAGGTGTCCTACCCTGTTCAGGAACTCTAGTTAATCGTAGATTGTTCCTCTTAATAGAGTCCCACATACTTCTTAACGCTTCTTCATTTTCCTTGTTTCTTTTTTCTGATTTCTCCTCATATATGCTGGAGTCAGTGGCTCTGTCTTCCAAATCAGAAAGTTTATTTTCCATTTGTTCAATTCTGTTTTCTTGGCTTTGAAACTGAATTTTCTCTCTCTTTCATTTTGTTCATGATCTGTTGGATTTCAGAGTACTGGTGTTCTATCAGATCAGACAGCTCGCTAAATTTTTCATTTTGCTCTGCTGCATTTTGTATAAGGCCTTGGCTTGGCTTGGCTAGGAGGGTTCTCTATATAATCTTTTGAACTCACCCTCTGATAGTTTCAGAAAGGCTTTTTTATCTGGGAAGTTCTTTGGATCTTTCTTTTGTGGGCCTTCAAGTCATGGGTGAATACTTCCTAATGTTGCAGTCCAAAGTTTGTTGTTTTTTGGGCATCTGGAGGTTGTTTTGTTTCTCTGGTGTTACTTTAATGGGATTCAAGCTCAGTCTGAAAAGGAAGTTAATCACCAGACACCTCTAAGTACTGTAGTGACTGGACTCAGCGGAATCTCTGGGGTAGCAGGCTCCACATTCTGATTGGCAAAAACACAGCCCTACTTATAGAGTCACTGGGGAGCCATCAGCTGACTCTTCAGTCTGCGAGAGCCAGGACTCAACAAGGGCAGGGGATGGCAAAAGAGAAGTTTTCTGCTCAGTGGTGTGTAGACCAAATAGGCAGCCCTATGCCGTGTCCTAGGGCTCACTAGGTGTCCAGAATCCTCCATTTAATTATCAATTCAGGCCTTGGTTTCCAGAAGGATTTAGGGAGATGTGTGTTTAGCCTGCCATCTTGACTCTGCCTCCACATTGCTATCTCTAGTTTTTCAAGGAAGCACCATTATCATTTCCAAAGTGGTTGTACTATTTTACATTATATACAGGCATCCACAAGAGTTCCAATCTCACCATAACCTCTCCAACATTTGCTATTTTGTGTTTTTTGGATTAGTGCTGGTATAGGTGAGTGAGATGGTATCTCACTGTAGTTTGATTTGCATTTCTCTATCAATGGTACTTGGCTTTTTTGGCTTAGTGGCTAACCATTTTGAGTATTTCCTCATGCATCTGTTAGTCTTTTAAACATTTGATTTGAAGAAATGTCTGTTCATATCCTTTGCCCGGTTTTTAATTGGATAATTTTTTGTTGTTTTTAAGGTTTTGCATTATCTAGTAGATTTTCGAGATTAGACCTTTATTGGATATGATGCAGCCAAATTTTTTCCCAGTCTATAGGTTCTCCTTTTGCTCTTTGGTGAAATCTATTCATTAGCAATAGGGTAGAATTCGATTTTTAAGAGCTCCCAGTTTTCTAGTTTCTTTTCTACTATTTGTGTATTTTTTGTTATGGTATATATGCTATTTATTCCATGTACTAGAGCTACAAGCATTGTCTGTATTTTTTCTTCCATGATCATGAACATTCTAGATCTTATATTTAGGTCTTTGATCCATTTCGAGTTGGTTTTTGTACATGGTGTGAAGCATGGGTCCTGTTTTATTTTTTTACAGATGGATATCCAGTTATGACAGCACCATTTGTTAAATAGACTGTCTTTTCCCACATTTAAGGGACTTTCAGCCTTTGTCAAATATCAGCTGCTCATAAATGGATGGATTCACACATGAGTTCTCAATTCTGTTTCATTCATCTATACGTCTGTTGCTGTACCAGTACCTGGCTGTACTGACTATTGTGACAGTATAATAGGTTCTAAAATCATGTGCTGTGAGGCCTCCCACTTTGTTCTTCCTCTTCAGTAATGCTTTACTTATCTGAGGCCTCTTCCTTTTCCAGATGAAACTGATTTGCTTCTCCATCTTGTTAAAAAATGCTGTTAAATTTTGACCAACATAGCATTGCATCTATGTATGGATTTGGGTAGAATTGACATCTTCATGATGTTGTGTCTTTCAATCCATGAGCGTGGTATGTTTTTCGATTTACATAGGTCACTTTTAGTTTATTACAATAGTGTCTTATAGTTTTCCTTGTATAGACTTTTTTACATCTCTGGTTTTATTTATTCCTAAGTACTTTATCTTCCCAGGGACTACAAGTTCTGATAATTTAGTCAGCAAACTTAATCATTCTGTGTGCAACATACCTCACTGCAGAATATCACTACAGTCACCTTCAAAGTATTCCCCTTGGGAAGCTATGCATCCTTGTCTGGTTCCCATTCTCAAGGGATATATTTTCAATCTCTATTTATAATGTTGGTTGTCGGTTCTGTATAAATGCCGTTTATTATGTTGATGATATTTTCCTTGTATTTCTGTTTTGCTGAGAGTTTTTATCAGAATGAGTGCTAGACTTTTTGCATTAATTGATAAGATCATGTGATTGTTTTGTTTTATTTATGTGATGGATTATGTTCATTGACTTTCTAACGGTGAACTGTTCCTACATACCTGGTTTAAATCTCATTCACTCATAATGTATTGATTGTTCAATATCTTGTTCAATTCCATTGGCTATAATTTTGTTGATGATTTTTGCATTTATGTTCACAAAGGATATTTGATATTTTATTTTTATGTGTGTGCTGTTTTTTCCTGGCTTTGGTTTATGCTGTCTTCTTAGAATGAGTTAAGGAGTATTGCTTTCTTTTCTAGATTCTGAAATACCTTTAATAGCACTGGTGTTAACTATTCACTGAAAGTTTGATAGAATTCTCTAATGAAGACATTGGAGCTGGGGCTTTCTTTTTTGTTGGGATTTTTTGGCGTTTTCTTCTTTCTTTTTAATTGCCTGACCCGACTCGATGGAACTTGGCACTGGCTCTTCAATATTTCTTTGATATGGGTTTATTTAGTTTTTCTACATTAGTTACTTCAGGTAGGTGGTATATGTGGTGGTCAGGATTATGTCATTTTGGCTACTCCATGTTTGGCTGCTGTATTAAGTGGCAGGGCAGGGCCTATGGTGGCTTCTCACCCCTCAGCTCTCATCTCTCTGCCTCCTACCACCTACTGCCACTCTGCTCATGTAGCCAGCACCTCCTCCTTGCTTCTGGCATCTGGTTCCTGGACTTGAACTAGCAGCTGTTGAATTCATCAACCCTTACAGGAGGCACTTGTGAGTCCTATTCCCTGGCCTGCCAATCCTGGGTTCGGCAGCCTCTGCAGCTCCGTCTCACCACCAGCTTGCTCTCCACCAACCTACACAACTGGTGATCTAGAACTCTGGTCCCTGACCTGCTGACCTTGGGCTCACCAGCTCCCATGGCCATGTGAGGCTTGTGCCAGGACTTGGGACATTCAGCTTCTGCAGTTCTGTGAGCTGTTTCCTATATATATATATAGTCTTTCCTTGTACTTTATATACATAAATCTCTCCTTGTGTGTACACATGTTACTGGTTTTACTTCTCTAGAAAACCCAGCCTAAGACAGTATGTTTCTAGAAATTTGTCTATATCCACTAGGTTTTCAATTTTTTTGAAGTACAATTTCTCATAATATTCTGTTTTGATCCTTTTCATTTCAGTTGGGTCTATTGTGATGTGACCAGTATCATTTCTTATTTAGATTTTTTTTCCTCTCCTATTTTTATTTTTTCACTTTGGCTGGTGGTTTGAATCCTGGATTCACATACCCAAATTTGACAAACTGATGATAGGATATTATAGCTTCATAGCACCAATAGTCAAACTAGCTTACAGGACGAGCCAGTTGGGGCATATTATAATGAAACAAGAAGCTAAGAAACAGTAATCAAACATAAGAAGGAATAAATACAGTAACTTTTGGGTGGCTCAGAAACAACAGTCAATAGCACATCACACATAGAGGCACATCCTGTTGGCTTCAGCAAGCTCCCAAAACAAGAAGCAAGAAATCTCCAGAGGAAGAGAATTTCTTGGAATTACTGGAGATAGAATACAAAAGAACTCTTCAAGAGATTAGGAAGGAGAGAAGACAAATGACAGAACAAGCCAAGGAACTCACAGACAAAGCAATAGAGGAACTTAAGATTTATAGAAGAGCAAAAGAACAAATTGAACAGGCTGTAAGAATCCATAAAGAGACAGAAAACAGAAATCCTGAAGATTAACAATAAAATTTCAGAATCACATAATTCAGTAGAAAGTCATAGGAGCAGAATTGAGGCAAGAAGTTAGAATGAATGACATTGACAATAAAACACCACCAACTTACTTGAGGAAAAATCAGATAATGCCAAAGCCAAACCAAGTGCCGTAGAGTCAGATCCGACTCATGGTGACCGTAAGGTCCAGGGTAGAACTGAACCCCAGAGTATTCAAGGAGTACCTGGTGGATTTGAACTGCCGACCTGTGGTTAGCAGTGGTAGCACTTAACTCACTACAAATTTTTTATTTTTTAATGATTTAGTGAAAATATACATTCCCATATAAATTTGTATCCTCACTTATATGCAGCTGCCACTGCTCTCCCTGCACGGTGACAGCACACTCTTTCTCTCGACTCCATACATGTCCCATGATCTGAACAGTCTCCTTACCCCTCCTCTCCACCCACTCCCCTTCCTCCAGTATGAGGACAGCAGGACAAAATCCTATAGATGCACAGAACCATAAAGTGTCCATAAAATATGGTCACTCTGCATTGCCAAGTCGGATTCACTGCTTTCCATAGAGTTGCCGTTCATTATGATTTCTGGACAGAGGTATCATCAGGGCCAGGAGTCACGCTACCAGGGGAACCCTAAAGCCCCTAGACCATCAGTTGTGGTCTTTTAGTGGAGATCTCAGGGTACACCCCTATGTATTCTTGTGTTGCCACTGAGACTCAACTTTGTGAGCTCCATTGTGGCTATCACTGGTGGTGGCCGGGCACCATCTGGTTCTTCCAGTCACAAGTCGATGTAAACATCCACTCAAGTGGGTCTCTCTGTCTTCTGGGTTCTCTTTCTCCCAAGTCATTATGGACCTCGGTGACCATCCATTCCTGCTGAATTGGGACCATTTGCTGTACCCTCAGATGGCAGCTTGGCAGCTTTTAAGACCCCAGACATGACTCACCAATATGGGGCATGGAGTCCTCATTAGCAAAATGCTAGCTATGCCAATTGTCCTCAGTTTCCCCTGAGAGCACGTTCCCCGGTCCCCCACCCCAGCTACTCTGTCCTTGCAACATTGGGTTATGATGGGAGTATAAAAGTTGTGTTGAAGCCCAGTTAATATTGATCTTCTTACTAATGTGTACTGTCACAGATTTCACCCAACCAAATTTCTAACAACTATCTAATCTAAACTCTCCCCCCGTCACCCTCCCATACTCCCCACTCTTACAGCCATCGAAGAGTCTTTTCTTCTATGCGTGAGTCTGATTTTAAATTCTTATAGTAGGGGTCTCAAACAATATCACTGACTACTTTGACTGAACACAATGACCTGTAGTTTAAACCAGGTTGTGAGATGTTTCCTGAAATCATTGTTGTTCCTTATCATTGCATAGTGCTCCATTGAGTATATATACCATAGTTTACCTATCCATTCCTCTGGTGTTGTGCATCTGGGTTAACGCCATCTTTTTAATACTGTGGACTGTGCTGCAATGAACATTCGTGTGTATGTATCAGTTGGTGTGAAAGGTCTTGATTCTACAGGATATATTACAAGCAGTGAAATTACTGGGTCAAATGTTGTATCTATTTTCAGCCTTTTAAGGAAATGCCAGATTGCTTTCCAAAATGGTTGCACCATTTTGCAAACTCACCAGCAGTGTAGGAGAGTTCCAATTTCTCCACAGCCTCTCCAGCATTTGTTGTTTTGTGTTTTTTGGATCATGGCCAACCTTATTGGGCTGAGACGGTATCTCACTGTAGTTTTGATTTGAATTTCTTTAATAGCTAATGATTGTGAGCATGTTCGCATGTGTTTTTTGGCTGCCTGGATCTCTTCTTTAGCGAAGTGTCCGTCCATCTCCTTTGCCCAACGCTTAATTGGCTGATTTATCTTTTTTTATTGATATTTTGTAGTACCTTATAGATTATGGAGATCAGGTGTCAGTCTGACGTATAGTTGTCAAATATTTTTTCCCATTCCATAGGTGGTGTTTTAATTCTTTTGATCAAGTCTTTGGATGAGGAAAAGTGTTTGATTCTTGGTAGTTTCCCATTTATCTATTTACTCTTCTGTTGATTGTGGTTTGTTTCACAGATTTTGAAGTCCGTCTATGTTGTGTATTAAAACTTCCATTGTTGTTCCTACTGTCTCTTGGATGAGCTCTATCATTTTAGATTTGATATTTAGGTCTTTTGTCCAGTTTGAGTTGGGCTTTGTATAAGTTATGAGATATGGATCTTGTTTCAATTTATTGCAGATGGGTATCCAATTTTGCCAGCACCATTTGTTGAAGAGGTTGCTTTTACCCCAGTTTAAAGTCTTAGGTTTTTTGTCGAATATCCACTGCTCATAGGCAGATGATGTCATCTCTGGAATGTCAATTCTGTTCCATTGATCCATCTGCCTATTTTTATACCAGTACCAGGCTGTTTTGACTACTGTGGCAATGTAATAGGTTCTAAAATTGGGTAATGAGAGGCCTCCCAGTGTATTCTTCTTCTTTAGAAGTGCTTTACTTATCCAAGGCTTCTTCTCTTTTTAGGCAAAGTTGGTAATTTGTTTCTCCATTGCATTAAATAATGTCACTGGAACTTGTATTGGGATTGCATTATATACAGAATTGCTTTGGGTAAAGTAAACATTTTCACAATGTTAAGTCTTCCTATCCATGAGCAGGGTAGGTTTCTCCATTAATGTAAGTCTCTCTTAGTTTCTTGTAGAAAAGGCTTGTAGTGCTCTTTGTAAAGGTCTGTTATTTCTCTGGTTAGATTTATTCCCAGGCACTTTATCTTATCAGGGGCTATAGTAAATGTTATTGACTTGGTGATTTCTTCCTTAATCTCACTGTTGGTATACAGGAATCCTACTGATTTACTTATGTTTATCTTGTATCCTGAGACTTTGCTGAACTCTTCTGTCAGTTTCAATACTTTACTTATGGATTCTTTAGGATTCTCTGTGTGTACAATCATATCATCTCCAAATATGGAGAATTTTACTTCTTCTTTGCTGATGTAGATGCCTTTTATTTCTTGGTCTTGTCTAATTGCTTTGGCTAGAACTTCTAGTACAATGTTGAATAGGAGAAGAGAGACTAGGCATCCTTGTGTAGTTCCTGTTCTCAAGGGAAACTGTTTCAGTGTCTCTCCATTCAGGATGACGTACACAGTTGGCTTTGTATAAATACCCTTATTTCATTGAGGAATTGGCCATCTATTCCTACCTTACTGAGAGTTCTTAGCATGAACCAGTGTTGGAATGTATCAAATGCCTTTTCTGCATCAATAGGCAAAACCAGGTGATTGTTGTCTTTTGTGTTATTTATGTGGTTGATCACGTTAGTTGTTTTACTGATGGTGAACCAGCCTTGCATCCCTGATATGAATCCAGTTTGGTCATGATGGATTTTTTTTTTTTTTTTTTGATATGTTGTTTTATTCTGTCTGCCAGAATTTTGTTGTAGATTTTGGCATCTAGATTCATCAGTGATATTGGTCTGTAGTTCTCTTTTTGGTTGGGTCTTTCCCTGGCTTTGGTATCAGGGTTATGCTGGCTTCATAGAATGAATTTGGGAGTATTCCATCACTTTCTATGTTGTGAAATAGTCTCAGTAATATCAGAGATAACTCTTCTCTAAAAGCTTGTAGAATTCTGTGGTGAAGCCATCTGAACCTGCACTTTATTTGGTTGGCAGTTTTCTGATGACTTTTTCAATCTCTCCTTTTGTGACGTGTTTATTAAGTTGTTCTCTGACAGCACTTGGCACTTGGCCTTCACCTTGTGATAATTTGGGTAGTTGATATGAATCAAGCAATTTGTCCATTTCCTCTAGGTTTTCAAATTTGTTAGAATACAGTCTTTCATAGTATTCTGTTATGATATTTTTGATTTCTGTTGGAACTGTTGCGACAACTCTCCTCTCATTTCTTATTTGGGTTATTTGTTTCTTTTCCTGTTTTTCTTTAGTAAGTTTAGCCAGCAGTTTGTCAATTTTGTTGATCTTTTCAAAAAACCAGCTTTTGGTCTTTTCAGTTTTTTCAATTGTTCTTCTATTCTCTAATTCGTTTAGTTCTGCTCTAATCTTCATAATCCGTTTTCTTCTCATGCCTGAGGGATTTTTCTGTTGTTCTCTCTCTACTTGTTCAAGCTGTGGGGTTAGCTCTTTGATTTTTTTTTTTTTTTGTCCTTTCTGATGTGTTCATTTATGGAGGTAAGCTGACCTCTGAGCACTGCTTTGGCTATATCCCATAGGTTCTGGTAGGAAGTGTTTTCCTTCTCACTGGAATCCATGAATTTCTTTATTTCATCCTTGATTTCTTCTATAACCCATGGATTTTTTGAGCAAGGTGTTGTTCAGTTTCCATGAGTTCCCCTTTTCGTCTATGTTTTTTTCTGCTATTGATTTCAACTTTTATGGCTTTATGATCTGAGAAGATGCTTTGGATTAATTCAGTCACGTGGATTTTGTTGAGAATTGTTTTATGTCTTAACACATGGTCTATTCTGGAGAATGTTCCTTGTGCACTATAGAAGAAGGTGTAGTTGTCTGCTGATGGATAGAAAGTTCTGTATATGTCGGTGAAGCCTAGTTTGTTAATTGTGGCAATAAGGTCTTCTGTGTCTTTATTGAGCTTTTTTCTAGATGATCTGTCCAATATTGAGAGTGGAGTGTTGAAGTCTCCCATTATTACTGTGGCATGATCTATCTCCTTTTTCAGTGTAGTCTGTGTTCCTTCAACATATTTACATGCTCTGATATTGGGTGCATAAATATTTAATATAGTTAAGTCCTACTTCTGTTTTGAACCTTTCCACAGTAGTGTCCATCATGTCCATGTTGGTGGATTTTACATTAAAATCTATTTTATCTGAGATTAGAATTGCCACACCTGCTCTTCTTTGTGGATTGTTAGCTTGATATATATTCTTCCATCCTTTAATTTTCTGTTTGTTCCTGTATTTACACCTAAGGTGTGTTTCTTGTAGGCAACAAATGGATGGATCATGTCTTTTGATCCAAGATGTCACTCTATGTCTCTTTACTGGAGCATTCAGTCCATTCACACTCAATGTAATTATTGATAGGCATGTGTTCAGTGCTGCCATTGTGATACATTTTTGTGTTGATGTTTTCTCTGTTGTTTTTATTGATCTGCTCTGGGACATTCTTCTTTGTGAGTTGATTTTTAACCATTTCTCTGGTTGGTTTTGTGGATGTTAAGACTCCTGTATTACATTCCTTGATATGGTATGTTGCATCTTTATTGTGCTTTACAGCTGCCCCTATGGTCCCCTTTAATAAAGTATGTATAAACCCAATTTTAATTACTATCAGTCTTGTCAACTTCCTCTCCATCTGTAAGGACTATAATGACTGTAGTAAATCCCTCTTTTTAATATGATGACATCATTGTTTTCATGATATGATCACTGGATTATTTCTTCCAGTATTACCACTTTCATTGAGTTTGAAGCTTTCTCTAACTGAGTAGATTCTGGATATGTCCTTCTAAAATATAAAGTTAGTGATTTTGTTCTTCTAAGCCAAAGTCAAGAGTTTCTTTCAGTATTCCCTGTAGCTTTTGTTTGATTTTTACAAAATCTCTGAGTTTCTGTTTATCTATGAATATCTTAATTTCATTTTCATATTTGAAAGATAGTTTTTCAGGATATATGATTCTTGGTTGGAAGTTCTTCTCCTTCAAGGTTTTGCAGTGTCATGCCACTGTCTCTCTGCCAGCATTGTTTCTCCTGAGAAATCCAATGAAAGTCTACAGGGTTTCCCTCCGAATGTTAGCTTTGCTTTGAGTCTTGCTGCCTTTAAAAGTTTCTGCTTATGTTTCATTTTGTTAAGCTAGATTAGAATGTCTTGAGGGTCTTTATTTTGAGTTCTCTATTGAGTAGCACTCAATATACATCTTGGATATGTATATTCTCTTCGTTTAAGATTTCTGGGAAGTTCTCTGTCAGCAGCTTGGCAACAATACTGTCTGTATTCTCAGGTGTCTTGCCCCGTTCAGGGACTCCAATTAATTGTAAGTTGTTCCTCTTAACAGAGGCCCACATGCATCTTAATGCTTCTTCATTTTTCTTGTTTCTTTTTCCTGAATTCTCCTCATATATGCTGGAGTAGGTACCTCTGTCTTCCAAGTCAGAAAGTCTCTTTTCCATTTGTTCCATTCTGTTTTCTTGGCTTTGGACTGAAGTTTCTATGTCTTTGATTTTGTTCTTGATCTGTTGGATTTCAGAGTACTGCTGTTCCATCACACCAAACAGCTTGCTTAATTTTTCATTTTGCTCTGCTGCATTTTGTATAAGGTCTAGGAGGGCTGCCTATATAATTCTTTTGTATTCACCTTCCAATAATTTCATAAAAGTTTCTTCATCTGGAAAGCTCTTTGGTTGTTTCATTTGGGGGTCTTCTGAAGCCATGGATTCTTTTCTTGTTACTGCTTTCTCCAAAGTCTGTTGCTTTGGGGGCTTCATCTGAGTCAATAATGGCTGGGAGAGCTGTTGTTAGAATGGACTGCAGTTGTTTCTCTAAGTCGTCTTAAAATGAAAAGTGAAAGGTATCTTACCACTTCCTAGTCAATCATATTTTCAAGTATAAAGGGCCCTCTTCCCAACTGGCAAAGTAAGCACCTCTGTATCCAACCCCAGATGTTATGAACTCGTTCAAAATGCAGCAAGGCTACCGCCTTGTTGGCCTCTGCTAACAGGCTCCGGCTATAGAAGACACCTTGTAAAATACTTCTTTTCTGCTGGCAAAGTGCTCTCCTGTGGGCAAGCACTGGCTCCGAGCCTAGGAATTAAGTCTTACTGAGGCTTCCATACTCAAGAATGTGTCCCATACTACAAGCACTCTGCCTGGCCTCTCCGTAAACACTGCACCACGGCAGAGGTAATAAGGGAGGCCAAAGGTGCCGAGAAGCAGAGTCCACGGTCTCTGTTGCCTGGCCCCAACTGTAGGTGATACTGTGTAAATTACTGCTTTCTGCCAGAAAGCACTCTCCTGTGGGCAGGCGCTGCCTCCCAGGCTTAGAATTATGTCCAGCCTAGGCCTTTGTAACCAAGGTGGTTTCCTGCACAAGCTCACCACCCAGCATCTCCGTACAAACCGTACTGTGGCAGAGGTGGAGAGAGAGGCCAATGGTGGTGAGATGTACAGAGTCCCAAGCCAGGCCCCCAAATATGGCAATTTTACCCCCAGATCCCGCCAGCAGCGTGTCCAAGACTAGCCGCCAGTCAAAACCCAGCTCTGCCAGCCAGCCAAGACAGAGAAAAAAAAGTCAAAATGGTGAGTTACCTTCAGTCTGTGAAAGCAAGGACTAGCCAGTAGCAGGAGTCAGCTAAAGAGAGGAGGTTTTCCATTAAGTGGTATGAAGTCCAAATTAACAGCCTTATGCCGTGTCCTGGGGCTGGCTGTATGACCAGAAGGCTCCATTTATTTATCAGTTCAGGT
Source organism: Heterohyrax brucei (assembly GCA_028571685.1). NCBI lineage: Eukaryota > Metazoa > Chordata > Mammalia > Hyracoidea > Procaviidae > Heterohyrax > Heterohyrax brucei. Next base: position 149,329,422 of record CM053166.1, read on the forward strand.
CTTTGTTTCCAGATGGATTTAGGTAGATGTGTGCTTAGTCCACCATCTTGACTCCACCTCTAGAATTTTTTTAAAAAATGAAAAAACCCTAAGAATTATGTGTGACTTTGTCAAGAGGAATAACCTTCAAGTGATCAGAGTATCAGAATAGGACTATAACAGAATATAGAATAGTTGAAGATTAGTTAACAGTAAACTTCCTTGGTATCTTGAAAGATGAGAAGATGTCTATCCAAGATGTTAATCGAGTCCTCCACAAGGTAGATCCCAAAAGAAAGACACCAAGACATATTATAATCAAACTGGCTGAAACTAAAGATAGGAAAGCTATTTTAAAACTGACTAAGGGACAGAAAAAAATCAATCTACGAAAGAGAGTCAATAAGACTAAACTCACACTACTCAGCAGAAACCATGAGGGTAAGAAGGCAATGGGATACCTAACAATACTGTTTGTCATATATGATAGAGGAAATGGGGCATTCTCAAATAAACAGGAATTTAAGGAACTTACAAAATCCAACACCAAATTACAGGAAACATCAGATAACAGTCCAAGACTAGAACACAGGATAGAGCAACCAGACATAAACCCAAATAAATCACAGCTAAACACTAAAAATAAACATTCAGACACATCTGTATGTAGTATGTCAAATATGACAACATTAAAACAAAAATGGACTGAAAAAAATGTGATCGTAGATTTTTCAAATGGACAGTAAGTCAGGCAATATGAAGAAAGAAAACACTGGTTTCAAAATAGAAAAATAGGAGTAAGTATTAAGGTAACCATAAAGAAAACTAAAAATCTTATACATCAAAATAAAAAAACAAGAAAAATATGAAGATTCAGTAAGTACACATCAGCAATGGAAAAGATAAAAAGGAAATATGTAAAGAAAAATGACTCCACACAGAAAATAAGTGAAACAAAGAAACTGTCAATACATACAAACACAAAAAAATCAAAATGACAGCACTAAATTCATACCAATCAATAATTATGTTGCTTTAGGGGATATTTAGGTCAAATGGAATTACAAAGATTTTTAAGAACACGTTCTTAAAAACACTGATGAGACATGGCCTCCAGACTCTTTGCTAGCCCAGAACTGAAACCAACTCTTCAAAGATTGTACTTGATTATAAGACATAAAATGATACTGATGAAAAGTATGCTTCTCGGTTTAAGTAAATACATGACACTAACTGGGCAGCTCCTGTCCAGAAATGAAATGAGAGGGCCAAGGGGAACAGGAGCTGGTCAAGTGGACACAAGAAATACAGGGTGGGAAGGAGAAGTGTGCTATCACAGTGTGGGGAGAGCAGCTAGAATTACATAGCAATGTGCATGTAAGTTTTTGTATGACAAATTGACTTGGAGTATAAGCTTTCACCTAAAGCACAACAAAATTGTAAAAAATAAAAAAAAATTATGCTGAATGTAAATGGACTAAATGTACCAATAAAGAGACAGAGGATTGAAGACTGGAGCTATATAAAATCTCTTATAAAGGATAAGGAAGAACACTGTAAAATGATTAAAGGGTCCATAGCTGGACTACACCATCAGCTAAAACGTTTTCTAAATTCAACCCAACACTTCAGAGAACAGAATAGCAGGGACAGTGTGCTGGAGACCACATTTTCAGGAAATATGGAGGTCAATCAGCATAAGAAGTCTTTTGCTAAGTTATGCACCCCATATTGGTGAGTGGCATCTGAGGTCTTAAAAGCCAGCAAGCTGCCATCTGAGGAACATTAATTGGTCCTAATCTATCCGAAGAGGATGACAACTGAGAACATCAAAGACATGAGGGAAAATGAGTCCAGGAAACAGAAGGACTCATATGATTGGGAGACTACACCAATATGCGACGAGAAGAACTAGATGGTTCCTGGTTCCACTGAAAACAGCCCTGATAGGGGGCCACAATGTAGAGTTTCTGGCATAGCTTGAGAAAAAAGTTGTGCAGAACAAGAACTGTATTAGAAGACCAGAATTCATGGTCCAATAACCTGCAAGATCCCCTGAGAACATGGCTCCAGACTTGCTGCTAGCCCAGAGTTGAAACCAGTACTGAAGTCAACACTTCAAACAAAGAGTGGACTGGACCTGGGGACACAGGGTGAGGAGAGCAGATAGAAAGGCAGGTGCTCAGTGTTTTGTATGACAAATTGACTTGGATTGTAAATTTCCACTTAATCACAATTGAAAAAAAAACATTTTAATGAATAAAGGGTCAATACATCAGGTGGACATAACCATAACAAATATTTATGCCCTTAATAACAGGTGACCCTAGGGGCTAGGGTATAACTGACCCCCAGAGTATTCAAGGAGTGCCTTGGCTGGCTGGCTTGGCTTAATGACAGGGCTCCAAATACATAAAACAAACTCTAACAGCATTAAAAAGAGAGATAGACATCTCCATGATAACAGTAGGAGGCTTCAGCGTACCATGGTTGGTGACGGACAGAACATTCAGAAAGAAGCTCAATAAAGACACAGAAAATTTAATTGCCATAATCAATTAAATTGATCTCATAGACATATAGAACATTCCACCCAAGTACACTTTCTTTCCCAATGCACATAGAACATTTTCCAGAATAGACCAACCACATATTAGGCCATAAAGTAAGCCTTAATAGAATCCAAAGCATCAAAATATTGCAGAGCATCTTTTCTGACCATAAAGTCATAAAAGTAGAAGTCAGTAACAGAAAAAGCAAAGAAAAAAAATCAAACGCATGGAATCTAACTACACCTTGCTCAAAAACTACTGGCATATAGAGACTTCTGGACAACATGGCACCGTAGACAAAAGCACCATGTTGTCCTTGTACAGCAAAAACCCAGACAACTAAAACAGAGATAACCATCAACTGTAGAATCTGAAGTAAAGAAGAGATAAAGATATCAGCCAAATGCTGAAAGGAAAAAGAAAATGACAGAGAACAGAGTGACAAAAGATAAAAGAGGAAGCTCCTATTAGCTAACCTAGCATGGAGTTGCCAACTTGGACTCCTGTCAGAGATTCGCAGACAGGGAGCACAGAAAGCAGATTTGTGGAAATCCCAGCAGAAGACCAAGCATCTAGTAACCAGCAATACACATTGTCCCATCTCCCATCTTCTCTGCCACTACTCTACCTCCAATACCTCCAGACTAGCTGCAGTGGCTCACCCAGACGGAAAGTGCACTGTCTGTGATACCTTGATTCCTCTACTGACATCAGAGATCAGCAGGGAACTCCCAGCAGGACATGAATCATATAGTAACCAGTGATATATGTTTTCCTAACCTCATTCTCCACCTGCTTCAGCTTCCTTTACTTCCCACTTGCTGCAGTCTCTTGGCCAGGAAGAAACTCCTGCAGTCTCAGCAGTTTAGATTCACCCCCTCTCGTTGGCCAGCTCCCTTATTGCCATTTGTCTGTAACTCATGTTGCTTTTGTGTTTCTTTTGGTTTCTTCTGTGCCTCCCATGACCTTCTCCTCCTTTGTCTCAAACACCTGGCTCCATGTGCCATTTTTGCCTCTTCTTGAAAGACTGTGAAGTGTTGCTCAGCTGGAGAACCACTCCCTCGGCCCATGACATCACACTGGTGAAATCTTTGGGGCTTCCCCCCCTTTTCTTTCCTGTGTTTTGTTTTGTCTGGCTTTTTGTGTGTGTGGCTTGGAGTCCCTTGTATCTCTGCTGTAATACATGGCTTAGGACCCAAATCTCAAGTGTATGCATCCTAGTCAGTAGGATCCATGGGAACATTTTTCTCTCTCTCTCTTTCTCTCTATCTCTTTCTCTCTCTCCCCCTCTTTCCCTCCCTCCCTCCCTCCCTCTCTCACTTCCTTCTTTCTATTTTTCCTTCTTCCTCTTTTTTGCTTCCTGTCTTTCTTCATTTTAAAGTTCTCATCTCTCTATACTTACCTTCTTTTCCTGTCTCCTGAACACCTGACACTGTGTGACACCTATACCCCTTCTAGCCGTGCTATACTGCAACATCTGGGAGACTCACCCCTGCTCTTTACAGCAGCATCAGTGTGACCCCTGGGAGTCTTTCTTCTCCAGATTTTTAACTAGTTATTTTTTTCTTTTCCTCTTTTTTTTCTTTTCTTTCCCCCTTCCATTTCTTGGTTTCTTATCTCTCCACTACAGTAGCATTCCCCCTTAGCCCTCTTTTTTTTGTTTGTTTTTGGATACTATTTCTCTCTTCCCCCTCTCTTCTTTATATTACCCATGTTAGCTTCACACATCAAAATCTACACACTCCATCCCACCAACCTGTACCATGTACTGAATATCACATCCCTGAGCTCTAGGTAGTCTGAAACCAGTTGATGCTACTTAGATGGCCACTTACTAGCTTTCAAGACTCCAGATGCCAAAACCTCCCCACTCCTTCTTGCCTACCTGCATTGATTGCTGGACATTACAACCCTGGGCAGTACAAACAAGGCCTACTGGAACCTAACCATAACTAATTACTGCCCTGCCCTGCCAGCTCTATTACATGCCATGCACAACCCACTCAAGCCCCTACCCTTCAGCTGGAACAGCCCTGCTGTACCACAGCTGAGTGACTGGCCTATCAATTGGACAAGGCGGTAAATAATATTGTGACCACAGATGACCAGACAATGAAGAAAGCACAGCCCACCTGTTCTGACATAACCAATTAAAACAAAAAAAGCAGGACAAAACAAACATATCTACAGTTCGTAAACAAAAAAATAACTACTGAATGTCCTAAAGACAGCAGACGATACAAAACCATATGAAAAAACATGACTGGATCATTCCAGTAGGTGTCCAGAAAAAAATTCCAGATAAATTTCTAATAGAAGAAAAGATACTAGAACTACCTGAGAAGGAATTCAAAAAACTAATATTCAGGATCACCCAAGAGTTGAAGCAAAAAGGAGACAAAAGTGAGGAAAAAAATTAGACAAGTTCATGAAAAAGGCAGATGAATTCATGGAAGAATTCAGGAAAATTATACAGGAACAAAACACCAAAATAAATTCACAACTAGAAATAATGCAAAAACAACAATTAGATATCCAAATGATAAACAACAATGTTTCAGAAATAGACAATGTCATACAAGGATTAAGGAGCAGGTGTAAAATGATGGGAGACAGGATCATCAAAATTGAAAACAAGCACTTGGATACAACTCTGTTTGAGGAAAAATCAGAAAAAAGAATGGAGAAAAATGAAGAAAACTTGACAGTTGTGAGATACAATCAATAGCAATTCTGTTTTGAGCAATCAGAATTCAAGAACAGGGGGAGAAAAATGGAAAATATAGAGATGATCACTGAAGACTTGCTGACAGAAAATGTCCCTAATGTCATGAAAGATGTAAAGCTGACCATCCAAGAAGCTCAGTGAACTCCATATAGGATAGAAACTACAAGAAAATCACCAAGGCATATCATAATCATACTCTCTAAAACTAAAGATAAAGTTCAAGAGCAGCTCAAGAAAAAAAAGTCACATACCACGGAGAAACAATAAGACTAAGCTCTGATTATTAAGCAGAAACCACACAGGCAAGAAGGAAATGAGATGATATATGTAAAACATTGAAAGAAAACAACTGCTAACCAAGAATAATACATCTGGCAATATTCTCATTCAAATAAGAACTGTGAAATTAGGATATTTCCAGATTAACAGAAATTAAGGAAATATGTAAAACCAAACAAAACTTATAAGAGTTATTGAAGGGAAACTTTCAGTCTGAGAACAAACAACATCAGACCACAGCCTGAATCTAGGATGCAACATTGTACCAACCAGATACCAGCCTGGGAAACGAATTCTCATGAGTATCCCAAAACAAAAGAATTACAATATGGTACACAGAGATTAACCTGTAAATGATAACAACATCAGAACAATAAAAGAGAGAATACGTGGTGTGGGTACAGGATGTTCTAATGGAGTGGAAGGCAAAACATTACCAAGTAGTAACAGACTGCATCAAACTTAAGTAAATAAGGGCAAATATCAAGGTAACCAGAAGGAATGTTGACAAACCTACTCACCAAAATAAAGAAGAAAAATATAATATCTCAATACAAAAAATGTCTATAAAAACAAACGAAATCCACAAAACAAAGAAATTCAGCACAGGAGAGTAAGACAAAACAAAAAGCACTAGAAAATGACAGTAGTTAACTCACATCTATCAATAAATACACTGAATTTAAATGACCTAAATGACCCATGTAGAGACACACATAAGAGTGGATTAAAAAAAAAAAAAAACAGGATACGTAAATACACTGTTTACAAGAGACACACCTTAGAAACAAAAACTTAGATGTATTAAAAATCAAAGAATGGAAAGAGTACATTAAACAAATAGCTCAGGAGTAGCAATACTAGTTTCAGTTAAAATATACTTTAAAATAAAATCTACCATAAAATGCAAGAAGGGCACAGTACAAGATCTGACAATTAAGCTTGAGGGACTCATCCTAGAAAAAGTGCTCCATATCTTGTTGGTGAATATTACTATGGTCACTTTTGAAGTACTCTCCTTGGGAAGCTGTGCACTGATACAAGTGCTTACTCATATAATGACTAAAGAGATGATCCATCATGAAGACCTAACCATAATAAACATCTATGTAACCAATGATAAGGTTCCAAAACACAAAGCAAACTCTAACAACAATGAAAAGAGAAATTGAAAGTTCCATAATAACAGTAGGAAACTTCAACATACTACTCTTGGTGAAGGACAGAACATCTAGAAAGAAACTCAGCAAAAATATAGCAGGTCTAAAGAGCACAATCAGCCAACTTGACTTCTTAGACATATATAGAACACTCTACTCAACAGCTACAAAGTACACATTCTCTTCGAATGGACATGGAATCTTCTACAGAATAGACCGCATCTTAGGATAGACAGCAAACCACAACAAAGTCCAAAACACTGAGATAATACAAAATACCTTCTCTGACTACAATACCACTAATGTAGAAATTAACAAGAAGAACAAGGGGGGGAAAAAAACAAACAATTACATGGAAACTGAATAACACCCTGCTTAAACCACTGGGAAATAGAAGAAATAAAAGACAGCATAGAAACATTTCTAGAATCAAACAAGAATGAAATCATATCATACCAAAACCTCTGAGACACAGCAAAGACAGTCCTCAGCAGTAATTGCACATATTGAAAAGGAAGAAAGGGACAAAATGGAAACATTAGCTACACTACTCAAACAAATAGAAAGAGAACAGCTAAGGAAGTCCACAGTCATCAAAAGACAGGAAATAATAAAGATCAGAGCAGAAATACATGAAAAGAGAATAGCAAAACAATAGAAAGAATGAACAAAACTGAAAGTTAGTTCTTTGAAAGGATCAGCAAAATTGACAAACCGTTGGCCAAGATGACAAAGAAAAACAGAAAAGGATTCAAATAACACAATTAACAGATGAAATGGGGTACATTAGAACAGGCCCAAATAAAAGAAAAAGGATCATAACAGAGTATTATAGAAAACTATACCCCAACAAATTTGAAAACATAGAGGAAATGAACAAATTCATAGAAATACGCTGCTTACCCAAACATAACACAAAATGCTGTTGAAAATCTGAACACACAAGAGACTGAAAAGGTAAAAAAAAAAAAAAAAAAAAAAAAAAATTAACTACCAACAAAAGAAAACTCTGGCACAGAGGTCTTCACTGGAAAATTCTACTAAACATTTAGAGAAGAGCTTACACTAGTACTACTCCATCTATTTCAGAACATAGAAAAGGAAGGAATTCTTCCAAATTCATTCCATAAAGCCAGCATAACCATGACATATAAATCAGGCAAGGACACCACAAATAAATAAATAAATAAAATTACAGACCAATATTGCTCATGAAGATAAATGCAAAAATTCTAAAAACACCTCTAGCCCATAGAAATTAACATCATATAAAAAAATAATAATAATATACCATGAAAAAGTAGGATTCATACCAGGTATACAAGGATGGTTCAACATTAGAAAATTAATCAGCTTAATTCACCACATAAATAAAAGGAAAGAAAATAATTGAATGATCATCTCAGTCAATACAGAAAAGGCATTTGACAAAGTCTGACATCCATTCTTGATTTAAAAAACTCTCCATAAAATAGATATAGATGGAAAATTTCTCAATATAATAAAGAGCATCTATGCAAACCAACAGTCAACATCAGTCTTAATGGAGAGAGGCTAAAAACAGGAACAAGACAAGGATGCCCTATTTAACATTGTGCCAGAGGACCTAGCTAGAGTGATAAGTGAAGAAAAAGAAATAAAGGCCATCCAAATTGGTAACAAAGAAGTTAAACTGTATTTGCAGATAATATGATACTACACATAGCAAACCCAAAAGACTTCATGAGAAAACTATTGGCACTAATAGACAGATTCAGCCAAGTTCCAAGATACAAGATAAACATACAAAAATCAGTTGCATTCCTATGTATCAATAAAGAAAAGAATGAAAAGTAAATCAGGAAAGTAACACTATTTATAATAGCCCTTAAAAAATAAAATATTTAGGAATAACTCTAACCAGGAATGTAAAAGATCTATACAAAGAAAATTATAAACACTACTGCAAGAAACCAACAAAGATCTGCATAAATGCTCACAGATAGATTCAACATTGTAAAAATGACAATTCTACCCAAAATGATTTACAAATACAATGTAATTCTAACCCAAATACCAACACTGTTCTCTAAAAAGATGAAAAAACTTCTAATTAACGTTATACAAAAAGGGAAGACACACTGGGAAAGTAAAGCACTACTGAAGAAGAACAAAGTAGGAGGACAGCTGACCTCAGAACCTCCTAAACAACTGTGGTAGTTGAAAAAGCCTGGTAATGGTACAACATTAGATACATTGACCAACAAAACAGAATTAAGAACACAGATGTAAATCTATCCACCTATGGTCACCTGACCTTCAACAAGGACCAAAATTCCACCAAATAGGAACAAGATAGTTTTTAACAAATGGTGTTGTTATTGTTAGGTGCCATCAAGTTGTTCCCAACTCATAGTGACCCTGTGAACAACAGAATGAAACACTTCCTGGTCCTGTGCCATGCCCACAATCATTTTCATGCTTAAGCCCATTGTTGCAGCCACTGCGTCAATCCATCTCCTCGAGAGTTTTCCTCTTTTTCACTGACCTTCTGCTTTACCCAAGCACGATTTCCTTCTCCAGGGACTGATCCCTCTTGACAACATGTCAAAAGTATGCAAGATGTGGTCTTGTCATCTTTGCTTCCAAAGAACACTCTGATTTTAAGTCTTTTAACAAATAATGCTGGTAAAACTGAATGTCTATCTGCAAAAGAATGCAACAGGACCCATACCTCACATCATATACAAAATCTAAATCAAAATTGATGAAAGACCAAACTACAAAGTGGAAAAATATAGAGTTCACAGAATGAAAAACAGGATCAACACTAAAAGCCCTAATACATGGCATTAACAGAGTACAAACTATAACCAACAACACACAAATTTCAGAAGACAAGCTAGATAAGTGAGATCTTCCAAAAATTAAATTCTTAAATGCTAATCAAAAGACTTCACCAAAAAAGTACAAAGAAAACCTACAGACTAGGAAAACTTTTTAGCTATTATAAGTCAAAGTTCTAATATATAAAATCTATAGGAAAATCCAACATATCAAGAACAAAAAGACAAACAATCCAGTTTAAAAAAGGGGCAAAGGAAATGAACAGATACTTTACCAAAGAAGACATTCAAGCTACCAACAGACACATTAGGAAATGCTCGTGATTAATAATCGTTAGTAAAACACAAATCAAAGCCACAATAAGATAACAATTTCACACCAGCCTTACTTTCACCAATCAAGAAAACAAAATAATGAGTGTTGGAGAGGCTGTGGGGAGATCCGAACTCTTTAGAGCATCTGGTGAGAATGTAAAATGATACAGCCATTTTAGAAAACAGCATGATGCTTCTTAGAAAGCTTGAAATAGACATAACATTTGATCCAGCAATTCTACTCCTAGGAATATTTCCTAGAGAAATAAGGATTGTCACATGAATAGGCATATGCACACTCATGTACATTGCAGCATTGTCCACAACAGTGAAATGTTGAAAACAACCTAGATGTCCATCAACACTTGAATGAATATATGAACTGTGGTACATAATACACAATGGAGTATTAGGCGACAATAATGAACAATGTAAAATCTGTGAATCATCTCGTAACATGGAGGAAACTGGAAGTCATTATGCTGAGTGAAATAAGTCAATCACAAAAGGACAAAAATTGCATGAGACTACTACTATAAACACTCATGAAAAGACTTGCATACAAAAAGAAACAATCTTTAAAGATTACCAGGAAAGGGAAGGGTGAGGATGGAAGAACACAAAACATACCATAGTTAAGTGATAAATTTGATGAAGAAAAACACAATACTGGGGAAGCCAGTACAACTTGTACAAGGCAAGGTCATGGAAGCTCCATAGATACATCCAAACTCTGTGAGGGACCAAATTGCTGGGCTAAGGGCTGTGGGGACCATGGTCTCTGGGAACGTCTCACCTAATTGGTAAAACAAAGTTTATAAAGAAAATGTTCTACATTCCACTTTGGTGAGTAGTGTCTGGTATTTGAAAAGCCTGTGAGTGGCCATCTAGGATATTCCACTGGTTTTACACCTTCAAGAGCAGAGAAGAATGAAGAAAACTAAAGAAACAAGTGAAAGATTTGTAGAAAGGACTAATGGACCACATATAAAATGGCCTCTAAGCAGACTGAATCCATTACAACTAGATGCTGCCTGGCTATTTACATGGACTACTCTGACAGGGATCACAGACAGAGCTGGAGAAAAGTGTAGAACAAAATTCTAACTCAGAAAGAAAGACCATATTGCTGGCCTGGCAGAAACTGCAGAAACACTGAAAGTATGTCCCCCAGCCACCCTTTCAACTCAGTAACGAAGTCAGTGCTGAGTTTCACCCCATAAAACACAATGAGACTAAACGGACACATCAGCTCATGGACAAGGACTAGAAAGCAGGCAGGGACAGGAAAGATGTTAATAAGGAAACCAAATTTGAGAGAGGAGAGTGTTGACTTGTTGTGGGGTTGTTAAACAATGTCATAAAACAATATATGTACTGTTTAATGAGAAATTTTGGTTCTGTAAACCTTCATCTGAAGTACAATAAAAAGAAGGAAAAAGAATTATTAGATAATAGAAGAAATTAGAGATGGAATGAAGAAATCCACAGACTCAAATGAGAATGAAGATATATCCTACCAGAACCTCTGGCACAGCAAAAGCTGTGCTCAAGGTCAATTTACAGCCACAAATGCACACATCCAAAAAGAAGAAAGGGCCAAAATCAAAACATTAACAAACAACACAACTCAAGCAAATAGAAAGAGAGCAGCAAAAGTCATACTAGGGCATCAGAAGAAAGCAAATAATAAAAGTCAGAGCATAATTAAATGAAATACAATACAGAAAACAATTGAAAGTGTTAGCAGGACCAAAAGCTGGTTCTCTAAGAAGATTCACAAAATCAATAAACCACTGGACAAAGTGACAAAAGAAAAACAGTAGAAGAAGCAAATAACTTGAATAAGAAACAAAATGGCTGCTATCACAACAGAACCAATTGAAATTAAAAGAATCATAACAGAATACTATGAAAATTTGTAGTCTAACAAATTTGAAAACCTAGAGGAAATGAACAAAATTCTAGAAAAACACTACCTACCTAAACTAATATAGTTAGAACAACTAATTACCCTATAACAAGAGATAGAAAAGCTAATTAAAAAACTCCCAACTACAAAAAGCCCTGGCCCTACTGAACTTTCAGAGAAGAGTTAACACAACAACTACCAAAGGCATTCCAGAGCATACAAAAAGATGGAATACTCTCAAACTCTTCCTGTAGAACAATCATAACCCTAACACCAAAATCAGGTGAAACACCACAAAAGAAAAGAAAATTACAAACCAATATCCCTCATGAACATAGATGCAACCATCCTCAACAAAATTCTAGGCAAGAAAATTCAATAACATATCAAAAAAAAAAAAAATTCACCATGACCAAGTAGAATACTACCATGTATGCAAGGATGGTTAAGCATTAGATAAACTATCAGTGTAATCCATCACACACATTAAACAAAAGACAAGAACCACGTGATCCTATCAGTTGATGCAGGAAATGCATTTGACAAAGTTCAACACCAATTCATGATAAAAGCTCTCAGCGAAATAGCAACAGGAGGGAAAATCCTCGACACAATAAAGAAGCCAACGGCCAACGTTATCCTAAGTGGAGAGAGTCTGAAAACATTTCCCTTGAGAATGGGAGCCAGAAAAGGATGCCCTTTATCACAACTCTTATTCAACAATGTGTTGAAAGTCTTACCCAAAGCAGTTAGGCTAGAATAGAGAAATAAAGAGTATCCAGATTGGTAAGGAAAAAGTACCTCTATTTGCAGATGATGTGACCTTATACACAGAAAACTCTGAAGACTGCACAAGAAAAACATTAAAACAGAAGACTTCACCAATGTATCAGCATACCAGGTAAGTGGCAGCTCCTAAAAATCAAGCACTTACACTCATCAAAGTACTTCACTAAAAGAGTAAAAAGGTAACTTACAAACTGGGGAAAAAGATTGGCTACAACAAATCCAGTCAGCATCTAACTTCTAAAATGTACAAGATCCTGCAAAACCTCAACAACAAAAAGATAAATAACCAAATTAAAAAATGGGCAGAAGATATGAACAGACACTTCACCCAAGAAGACATTCAGGTGACTAACATACATGAAGAAATACTCACAATCATTAGCCATTAGAGAAATGCAAATCAAAACTACAATGAGATACTTCTTCACCCCAGCAAAGCTAGCATTAATCAAAAAACCACAAAATAATAAATGTTAGAGAGGTTGTGGAGAGACTGGAACACTTCTACACTGCTGGTTGGGATGTAAAATGGTACAACCACTTTGTAAATCACTTTGGCACTTCCTTAAAAATCTAGAAATAGAAGTACCATACAATGCAGCAATCCAACTTCTTGGAAATATCCTAAAGGAGTAAGAGCTGCCACATAATAGATATATGCACACTGATGTTCACTGCAGTACTGTTCACAATAGCCAAAAGATAGAAACAACCTAGTAATACCCAGTTTGGTTCATTGTTTTGCAGCAAAAGAACACACCTTTTTGAACAGACTGTTAATAAAAAATAAAATAAAATAACTATGATGTGTGCTTCAGTCATTGGGCTGACCTCTCCACTGAATTGTCTCACTTGAGGCTTACTTGTCACATTAACATTCATAATGGTATTCATCCAAAAATAGAATTAAATCCTAGATTTGGCTAGTTCATTCAGTAAAGGACTAAACCCAAACCATACCCATTGCCGTTGAGTCGATTCTGACTCACAGGGACCCTATAGACTGGATAGAACTGCCCCATAGAGTTTCCAAGGACCACCTGGCAGATTCGAACTGATTATCAGCCATAGCACTTAACCACTACACCACCAGGGTTCGCACAGTAAAGGACAGATGTCATCAACAAGTAATTTTATCATATGCTTTCTATAATTATTAGTTTATTTCACAAACATTTGCTGAGAATCAACTAAGTGCCAAACATAGTTATAAATTCTAGAGAATATCAGTTAACAAAGTAGAAAAAATGGGAGAGAGATAATAGACAGGATAAATGAACAAAGTATATACTAAGTTAAATCTTAATATATACTATTTTGGTCAGAGACGAGGACAGAATATGTGTAATGAGGATAGGGTAGAGTTTGCAAGTTTGGACAGGGTGACTGAAAATTGCTTCATTTTGAGAAGGTGACAAATGACTGCAAATCTGAAGGGTATAAGGAAGTGAGACATGTATATCTGGAAGAAAAGTATTTCAAGTAGAAGAAACAGCAATTGCAAAAGCCCTGAGATAAGACACTACCTGGTGTGGGTGATGAACAGCAAAGAGACCAATGTGATTTGAGAAGATCAAGTGAAAGGAAGAGTGATGAGGAGAAGAAATAGAGCCAGATCATGTAGAGCTTTGAAGGTGTTGATGAGGATTTTGGTTTTAGCTCTGAGTGAGATGATGAACTATTTATTTGAGAGTTTTGAGCAATGGAGTGACATCTGCCTTGCATTTTAACAGGACCACTCCTGCAGATCAGTTAGTAGAATATTATTATAGGCCTTGCAAGGTATGATGGTGAATTGGGCCAGGGTGGAAGAGTGGACATGGTGAGTAAGAGTCTGAATAGATTATTTTTATTTTTTGTTGTTGTTGAGATTATACACAACAAAACATACATCAACAATGTCTATGTGTTCAATTCAGTGACATTGATTACATTTTTTAAGTTGTGCACTCTCCTTTTCTGTATTATTCCTCCCCCATTAACATAAACTCACTACCACAAGTTTCCTAACTAACCTTTTAAGTTGCTATTGTCAATTTGATTCCATATAGATAGTTCTTTGAAAAGTTTCGTGCTTAAGGTAGACATTGTTTACCAATGAAGCTTAACTATTGTTTGGTTTGAAGACTTCAGGGGATGTTTTTAGTTTATATGTTAAAGATTATCTCAGGAAAATAGTTTGGGGGGGTTCATCTAGCCTCCATGGCTCCAGAAAGTCTGGAGTCCGTGAGACTTTGCAATAGTATTCTGTGTTTTCCACCTTTTGATCAGAATTCTTCCATTGAATCTTTCATTAAAAAAAAAAAAAAAATCAGCATTAGTGTGTTCTGGTCTCATGGCAAAGAAGACAAAATTCTGAGTGTATTTTGAAGGTAGAATTAACACAATTTACAGCAACCCCATGTGTTACGGAAGTAAACTGAGCTCCATAGGATTTTCTTGGCTATAATCTTTACAGAAGTAGATCATCAGGCCTTTCTTCTGTGACACTACTAGGTGGATTCTAACTGCCAACTTTTTGATTACTAACTGAGCTGAAATCGTGAAAAGACTGTCAGGAATTGAAATATGTCCCCCTCAAAATGTGTGTAGCCATTTGGGTAGGCCTTGATTCCTAGTGTTGTGTGATGTTCCTATGTGTTACAAATCCTGTCTTTATAATGTTAATGAGGAAGGATGGGTAGCAGTTGTGTAGGTGGGGAAGGACTCAATGTTGAGATTGTATTGTGTCTTGAGGCAATCTCTTGGGACATAAAGGAAAGCAAAGTAAAGAGGAAGTTTGGGATCTCATACCATCAAGAAATAGTGCTGAGCATATCCTTTGGAAAGGACCCAAGGTGCCTGCAGGTCACAAGCTTACAGTCTAAGGGAAGACTGACAACACAGACCTTCCTCCAGAGACAGCAGAGAAAGCCTTCCCTTGGAGCTGACACCCTGAATTTGGACGTTTAGCCTACTGGAAGGTGACAAAATATAATTTATCTTTCTAAAGCCATCTACTTGTGATATTTCTGTTAAAGCAGCACTAGATGAAAGAGACAATGACGATATTAGCAGACATACGCTTCCATGTAGCTATTATATATGGTGCAGGAATATAAAATAAAACATTTATAAGGAGGAGAGAAATAAAAGAATCAAAACGCAAACAAAACTTCTAAGAGCTGAAAGCCACAACATCAGGCTAAATTCTTGATTGCTTTATTATGATTTTCAAAATAAAAGCCTGGTTTCCTTGCATCCCTGAAAGAGAATCAATTAGATTTTCTATTAGCATTATGAATTCGTGGCTTTGAACATATTTAATATGTTTTAAGCCACTAAGGTTGTTATTCATGCTGGAGAGAAAAGTTGAGAATCTCGTTTGCTCATGAGTTCTTTTGACATGACCCTAGTGCTCTTTGATAACTTATTTGATATTGGTTTTAACAAGATATTGCAAGCTCATCTTAAACATTTCCTGCTCTAGATTTTGATCAGTTATTCCTCTAAGAAGAAACCCTGATGATACAGTGGCTAAATGCTACAGCTGCTAACCAAAAGGTCAGCAGTTCAAATCTGCCAGGTGCTCCTTGGAAACTCTTATGGAGCAGTTCTACTCTGTCCTATAGGGTTGCTATGAGTCAGAATCAACTCGACTGAAGTGGGTTTGGTTTTGATTTGGCTTCCCCAAGAGGCCATATTTTCTACTTGAAATGGCATTTTAAGACCATCATCTGAACAGTGTAAATGTTTGTTTCTACTAGATTGGTCATTGTGTGTGTGTATGTGTGTGTGTATTTTTTATTTATTTATTTATTTATTTATTAAGTGAAACACCCTTTGAGTTTATATTAACACTTCCAATTCAAACTCAGAATAACATAGGACTTTCTAAACCTCTTCTATCATCCATCTGTATCTATTTTATCCCACACTAAGAATCCTGGCTCTCAAGGACACCAAGATTGATAAAATCAGAATATCACTAAATTATTCTTTCCTTTATTCCACATTACACAGAAAAACAGAGATGTACTTATTTTCTAGGGCTTCCGTAAATATATACCACAAACAAGTAGATGCCTTTAGAGAACAAAAATGTATTTTCTAATACTTCTGGAGGACAGAAGTCCAACGTGTTAGCCAGGCTATATTTCTAAACTTTTCAGGGAAAGACCTTTCTTATCTCTGCTAGCTTCTGGTAACCCCAGACATTCCTTGGCTTGTAGATGCACCTTCACAGGGCTTCCTTTCCTCTATCTGTCTGTGTATTTTCTGTTTTGCATAACACACTGTATGACTTCATCTTAACTTTGTTTCTAAAGTAAGGAACATTCACAGGAACCAGGGACTTTGATTTCTACACATATTTGGGGGGAATATAGTTCAGTCTATAACAAATGTACACACATTTTCTGTCAGAAATTCTACACCTGGGTACTTATTCCTGTGTGCACAAAGGGGCATGTACAAGGCTGTTCATTAGGTGTTCATCATAAAAACTAAAAACAAAAGCTAAATATCCACCAGTAGGCAAATTCCTGAGAAAATACCATTTGGTCCTGATTGTTGTTAGGTGCCATGAGTTCCGACTCATAGCGACCCTGTGAACAGCAGAGCAAAACACTGCCCAGTCTTGTGCTACGTCCACAGCCATTTTTATGCTTAAGCCCACTGTTGCGGCCACTGTGTTAATCCATCTCTTCGAGGGTCCTCCTCTTTTTTTGCTGACACTCCACTCTACCAAGTGTGATGTCCTTCTCTAGAGACTGATCCTTCTTGACAACATGGCCAAAGTATGTAAGATGCAGTCTTGCCACCTTTGCTTCCAAGGATCACTCTGGTTGTACTTCTTCCAGAACAGATCTGTTTGTTCTTTTGGTGGTCCATGGTACATTCAACATTCTTCAGCACCACAATTCAAAAGCATCAATTCTTCTTATGTTCTCTTTGTTCATTGTCCAACTTTCACATGCATATGATGTGAATGAAAATACCATGGCTTCAGTCAATTCCACTTTAGTCTTCAGGCTGACATCTTTATTTTTCCATACTTTAAAGACATCCTTTGCAGCTGACTTTCCGAATGCAATGTATCTTTTGATTTCTTGACTGCTGCTTCCGTGGGTGTTAATTGTGAATCCAAGTAAAATAAAATCCTTGAAAACCTCAGTCCTTTCTACATTTATGATGATGTTGCTTACTGGTCCAGTTGTGAGGATTTTTGTTTTCTTGATGTTGAGGTGGAATCCGTACTGAAGGCTGTGGCTCTTGATCTTCATCAGTGTTTCAAATCTTCACTTCCAGCAAGTAAGGTGATGTCATCTGCACAACACAGGTTGTTAATGAATCATCCTCCAATCCTGATGCATCATTCTTCTTCGCAGAACACAGGTTGGCAGATTATTTGCTCAGCGTATAGATTATAAAGTTATGGTGAAAGGTTACAACCCTGATGCACACCTTTCCTGACTTTAGACCATGCAGTATCACCTTGTACTGTTCACATGACTGCCTCTTGATGCCTATACAAATTCCTTAAGAGCACAACTAGGTGTTCGGGAATTCCCATTCTCTGCAATGTTAGTCAAAATTTTTATGATCCACACAGTTGAATGCCTTTGCATAGTCAAGGAAACACAAGTAAACATCTTGCTGGTGCTCTCTGCTTTCAGCCAAGATCCATCTAACATCAGCAAGATATATCTGGTTCCACGTCCTCTTCTGAATCCAGCTTGAATTTCTGGCAATTCCTTGTCAAAATAGTGTTGCAATCACTTTTGAATGATCTTGACCAAAATTTTACTTTCATGAGATACTAATAATACTGTTCAGTAATTTCTTCATTCAGTTGGATCCCCTTTCTTTGGAATGGACATAAATATGGATCTCTTCCAGTCATTTGACCAGATAGCTGTCCTCCAAAGTATTGACATAAGTGACTGAGCACTTCAAGCACTGCATCTGTTTGTTGAAATATCTCAAGTGATATTACATCAATTCCTGGAGCCTTGTTTTTTTTCCAGTGCCTTCTGTGCAGTTTCAACTGCTCCGTTGAGTACCATTGGTTGCTGATCATATGCTACCTCTTCAAATGGCTGAACATCGACCAGTTCTTTCTCATATAATGACTCTGTGTATTCCTTCCATCTTCTTTTGATGCTCCATGAGTCATTTAAGAGTTTCCCTGTAGAATCCTTCACTATTGCAATTCAAGGCTTCAATTCTTTTCTTCAGTTCTTTCAGCTTGAGTAATCCAGAATGTGTTCTTCCAGTCTGGTTTTCTATTTCTAGATCTTTGCATATGTCCTTACAATACTTTCTTTTGTCTTCTTGAGCTGCTGTTTGAAATTTTCTGTTTAGGTCTTTTACTTCACCATTCCTTTCTTTTGCTTTAGCTACTCAGTGTTTGAGAGCACGTTTCAAAGTTTCTTCTGACATCCAATTTGGTCTTTCCTTTCTTTCCTGTCTTTCTAATGACGTCTTGCTTTCTTCATGGATGACGTCTTTGATGTCATTACACAATTCATTTGGTCTTTGGGCATTAGTAATCAACACATCAAATCTATTCCTGAGATGGTCTTTAAATTCAGGAGGGATATACTCAAGGTCATATTTTCGCCCTTGTGGACTTGTTCTAATTTTCTTCAGTTTCAGTCTGAATTTGCATACCAGCAAGTGATGATCTGTGCCACAGTCAGCACCTGGTCTTGTTCTGACTACTGATATAGAGCTTTTCCAGTGTCTTTTTCCACAGATGTAGTCTATTTGGTTTCTGTGTGTTCCATCTGGTGAGGTCCATGTGTTGGCTAAAAATGTTATTTGCAAATGCCTGATCTCCAAAATCTATAAGATACTACAAAATATCAATAAGAAGAAGATAATCCATCCAATTAAGCGATGGGCAAAGGACATGGACAGACACTTCACTAAAGAGGAGATCCAGGCAGCCAAAAAACACATGCGGACATGTTCACGATCTTTACTTATTAAAGAAATTCAAATCAAGACAACAATGAGATACCATCTCACCCCAACAAGATTGGCCATGATCCAGAAAACACAAAACAACAAATGCCCCTGGCCCTGATGCTGCCCTTGCCCGTAAATCATAGCGAAGGTCTACACTTCAGACAGGAATGGATTGGACTTGGTGATGCAGTGACCATATATTGGATGCACTTTATGGTTCTATACATCTATAGGAGAAAATCTATGTAACACTATATCAATTAAAGAAATAGAGTGTGTTTTTGTAAACGTTTCTATGAAGAAAATTTAATAACTGGATGATTTTACTATGAAGTGTCTTAAAGATTTAAGAAAGAAAGGACACAAATTTTATATAAATTTAGTCTCTGCAAATAGGAAGAAAAATTAAACTTTTTAAGCTGAGTTTTTGAGGTTAGCATAACTTCATACCAAAACTTGACAAGCATGTACTTTTTACTACTTCATTGTGCTTTAAGTGTGATTTAGTTCAGTTGTACTGACTTCTCCACTACTGTGTGTTGTTCTTCGCTTCTGATAACTTAATGCTTATCTACTACCTAATTAATGAATACCTCTCTCCCTCCCTCCCCCAGTACAACCATCAAAAACTATTTCCTTCTATGTTTAAACATTTCCTTGAGTCCTTATAATAGCAGTCTCATAGAATATTTGTCCTATTGCAACTGACTAATTTCACTCAGCATAACACCTTCCAGGTATCTCCATGTTATGAGACATCTTCCACACTCATCATTGTTCTTTATCACTACACAGTATTGCATTTTGTGAAAATATACCCATAGATTTTGTTTTCATTCATCTGTTGGTGGGCATCTAGGTCGCTTCCATCTTTTTGCTGTTGTGGACAATGCTGCAATAAGCATTGGTGTGCGTGTATCTATTCGTATGACAGTCCTTATTTCTCTAGGATATATTCCAAGAACTCAGATTACTGATTTCTATGGTATTTCTATTTCTAATTTTTTAAGAAAGCACCAAATCAATTTCCAAAGTGGTTATAACAGTTTACATCCCCATCAGCACTGTAAAAGTGTTCCAGTCTCTCCACAGCCTCCCCAACACTTAATATTCTGTTTTCTGGATTAATTCCAGCCTTGTTGGATTGAGATGGTATCTCATTGCAGCTTTGATTTGGGTTTCTCTGATGGCTACTGATCATGAGACTATCTTCATGTATCTGTTAGTCACCTGGATGTCTTTGGTGAAGTGCCAGTTCATACACTTTGCCCATTTATGTGTACATCCATGCTTGTATCTGGATTTTTTAAAATTCTGTTTCAATGATACTTTTAAAAAGTGTTTTTTTATTATACCTTAAATGAATTTGCAATTCAATTTGCCATATAACACCCTGAACACACACCACTATACAACTCTAACTGTTCTCCCCACCCTGTGATAGCACACTCCTCCTTTCTGCCATGTACTTCACATAACATTTGACCAACTCCTGTCCATATACACCCTCTCATCTCATGTCTGGACAGGAGCTACTCAGACAGCCCCTTGTCTGTGTTTAAGCTAAGCAGCCCAGTCTTCGCTAGCATCACTCTGTGCCTTATACTCCAGTCTAAACTTTGTCTGAAGAATTGGCTTCAGTACTGGTTTTAGCTCTGGCTAACAGAGCCCAGGAGCCATGTCTTCAGGGACACTCTAGTCTGTTGAACCATCAAGTCCATTATTTTAATAGAGTTCTAGTTCTGCACACCCATTTTTCTCTCACTGCATCAGGGACTCTACATTGTGTTCCACTCAGAGTAGTCATTGGTGGTGGCCAGGCACCATCTACTTCCTCTGCTCTCATACTGATACAGTCTCTGGATTATACGAGCCTTTCTGTCCAATGGATTCATATTTTCCTTATGTCTTTGATGTCTTTTATTCTCCACTGCTCCAGGTGAATTGGGACCAAATGATGCTGTTTAGATGGCTGATTGCTAACTTTGAAGACCCCAGATGCCGCTCACCAAAGTGGGATATAGATTATTTTCTGAAAAAACTTGTTGTGCCTCTATTAAATGACTACACCTGATGGTCCATCAGACTGGAGGGTCCCATGAGGACACTGCCCCCAGACTCTCTCAGCCCAGAGATTGAAACGGCACTGAAGACAAATCTTCAGACAAAGATTGGACTGGACCATAAGAAAGTGCAATGCTGGCAAAAAAAAAAAAAAAAAGATGTACTTCTTGGCTTAAATATATACACTAAACTATCTGAACAGGTCTTTTCCAGAGGTGAGATAAGAGGGTAGAGGTGAATAAGAGTTGGTTGAATGGATACAGGAAATACAGGATGGAAAAAGAGGAGTGTGCTGTCAAAGGGTGGGAAGAGCCACTAGAGTTGCATAGTGATGTCAATGGTGAGTGTTACATGGCAAATTGACTATGATTGTTAACTTTTACTTGAAGAACAATAAAATATTTTTAAAAACTTTTGTCATGCTGTCTTAATCATCTAGTGCTGCTTTAACAGAGATACCACAAGTGGATGCCTTTAAAAAGATAAAGTTTATTTGTCACAGTTCAGTAAGCTAAAAGTCCAAATTCAGGGTGTCAGCTCCAGGGGAAGGCTTTCCTTGTAATCAGTCTTCCCCTGGATTGGAAGCTTCTGTGATGCAAGGACCCAGGTCCTTTCCAAGGATGCATTCAGCTTCAGGCACTGCTTTCTTTATGATGGTATGAGGTCCCGAATGTATCTGCTAGCTTTCGTCCTTTAAATCTCAAGAGAACACCTCAAGGCAGAAAACAAACTTACACATTGACTCTTGCTTTACCAACACAACTGCCTCCCACCCACCTATATTAACATCATAGAGGCAAAAATTCCAACATGGAGAAACATCACACAATACCAGAAATTATGGCCCAGCCAAATTGCTATGGATTTTGGGAGGAACACAATTCAATCCATGACTTTCCACCCTTTGTTCTTTAAAAAAAAAAAAAAAAAAATCACATCTTTGCAACATGTAAAACATATTTAACCCACAATAGCAAAAAATTTTAGTCTAAGTCCAAAATTTAGAGATTCCTCTTCAGCTGTAAAATCTAGAATACACGTTATCTGCTTCTAAAATACAGTGGCCAAACAGGCAGGCACAGGTTAGAAATTTACATTACAAATGGGAGAAATCACAGAGAAAGAAGGCATGTAACAGGCACCAAGCAAGTTAACAGAACACAATCACATTAGCTCTCAAGGCTTTGAAAAGAGTTTTCCATTCTCCAAGACAGTTTACACAATGGCTCTGCCCTCCATACTCTAGGTATCAGCCAACGTCTCTAGATTTTGAGTGGAAGCCCCCCAGCCCTGTACTACAGCTCTGCCTTCCAGGCCCCATGAGACAGCAACTCTTTCTCGGTTTCAGGTGCACAGTTTACCAAGCCCACATGAGTGTTAACTCCACAATAAGAAATATCAGGGGCTATGGCTCCATGCTTTCAAATCCCTATGGTCATGGCCATACCTTTGAGGTGGAGATGGCTCAGCTTCTCATGCTCAGATTCTGCTTCCCATGTACTCGTGGCCCAGACCTCAAGCCCACATCTCCCCTGCTGGGACCAATGTTCCAAAGCTCTATAGTTCCACCAATTCAAGTGCCCAGAGGCACCTCACTCCACCAGGAAACCTCTGTGAACAGACACTCAGCTCTGTCACTCCACAGGTCAGCTCCAGCACTGTCTCATACTGATGTGGTTCTGCTACTGTTGTTTCTCATCATTTGCAGCTTCTTCAGTGTTAATGGTTCTCTTCAGTTCCTTCTGGGTTTTCTGTTCATTCACAGTTTTAAAACTGCTTCCATACTGTAGGTATTTGTTAGAGCAGCACCCAACTCTCAATACCAAATTCTGTTTCAATTATCTAGTGTTGCTTTAACAGAAATACCACAAGTGGATGGCTTTAAAAAGAGAAGTTTTACTTGCCATAGTCCAATAAGCTAAAAGTTCAAATTCAGAGTGTCAGCTCCAGGGGAAGGTTTTCCTTTTCATTAATCTTCCCGTGGACTGTAAGCTTCTGAGGCGCAGGAACCCCAGTCCTTTCAAAAGGATGTGCTCAGCTCCAGGCACTGCTTTCTTTCTGATGTTATGAGGTCCTCAAATGTCTCTGGTAGCTTCTCTCCTTTGTGTATCAAGAGTGCCTCAAGGCATAAAACAAAGTTACACAGTGAATCTTGCTCTACTGACACAACTGCCATCCACTCACCATTATTAACATCACAGAGACAGGAATTCCAACATGGAGGAACATCACACAACATCAGCAATTATGGCCCAGGCAGATTGCTATTTTAGGGGAACACAATTCAATCCATGACACTTTGTTCTTCTTCTTCAGTAATGTTTTAATTATCTGTGGCTTCTTCCCTTTCCATATGAAGTTGGTGATTTGTTTCTCCATTTCGTTAAAAAATACCATTGGAATTTGTATTGGTATTGCATTCTATCTAAAGATTGCTTTGGGTAGAAGAGAAACTTTCATGACTTTAAAGTCTTCCTATCCATGAGCAGGAGAAGTTTCTCCACTTACATAGGTCTCTTTTGGTTCCTTGCTGTAGAGTCTTGTAATTTTCTTTGTATACATCTCTTATACCTCTGGTTATATTTGTTCCTAAGTATTTTACCTTCTTGGGGGCTATTGTAAATGTTAATGGTTTGGTGATTTCTTCTTTGATGGTGTCTTTGTTGGTGTAAAGGAATTCGACTGGTTTATGTTTATCTTAAAAACCAAACACAGTGCTGTCGACTTGATTCCAACTCATAGTGACCCTATAGGCCAGAGTAGAACTGCCCCCATAGAGTTTCCAAAGAATGTCTGGTGGATTTGAACTGCCAAAACCTTTTGGTTAGCAGACCTAGCACTTAACCACTATTCCATCGTCTTATATCTGATACTTTGCTGAACTCATCTATTAGTTCCAGTAGTTTGGGGGGGAATTCTTTAGTGTTCTCTGTGTATGTAATCATGTGGTCTGCAAACAGATACTTTTACTTCTTTCTTACCAATTTAGATGCCCTTCATTTCTTATCTTGTCTGATTGCTCTGGCTAGAACTTCTGGGGTAATGTTGAATAAGAGTGGTTACAATGGGGATCCACAACTGATTCCTATTCTCAAGAGGAATGTTTTTAGACTCTCTCCGTTTAGGATGATTTTGGCTGTTGGCTTCGCGTGCATGACCCTTATTATGTTGCAGAATTTCCCTTCTGTGCCTGTTTAGCTGAGAGTTTTTAAAATGAATGGGTGTTGGACTTCGTTAAATGCCTTTCTGCATCTATCGATAATATCATATGGTTCACGTCTTTTATTTGCATGGCTGATGACATTGTTTTTCTAATGTTGAACCATCCCTTCACCCCTAGGATGACTCCCACTTGGTCCTGGTGAATTGTTCTTTTGATATGTTGTTGAATTATATTGGCTCAAATTTTCTCAAAGACTTTTGCATTTCGGTTCATGAAAGTTATTGGTCTGTTATTTTCTTTTTTAGTGATGTCATTGCCTAGTTTTGATACCAGAGCTGTGGTGGTTTCTTAGAATGAATTTGGGAGTATTCTGCACTCTGAAATACCTTTATAAAGAGCAGTAACTGTCCTCTGAAGGCTTGGTAAAATTCTCTAGTGAGCCTGTCGGGGCCATGGCATTTTTTAAATTATCTTTTCAATTTCTTCTTTTGTAGTAGGTTTATTTAGTTGTTCCACTTCTGTTTTTGCTAGCTTTGGTAGGTGATGTATTCTAGAAATTTGTCCATTTCCTCTAGGATTTCAAATTTGTTGAGTACAATTCTTCATAGTATTCTGTTATGATTCTTTTAACTTCCGTTGGGTCTGCTGTGATGTCACCCATCTCATTTCTTATGTGGGTTATTTGCTTTCTCTTCTGTTTTTCTTTTGTCAGTTCAGCTGATGATCTTTTCAAAAAACCCAGAAGATACAGAGACCCACATGAGTGGGTGCCTACATAGACTTGGGACTGGAAGAACCAGATGGTGCCCGGCCACCAGCAGTGATAGCAGCAATGGAGCTAAGTTGAGTCTCACTGGCAACACAAGAATAAAAAGGGGTGCACCCTGAGATCTCCACTAAAAGACCACAATTAATGGTCCAGCAGCTTGGGGGTTCCCCTGGGAGCATGGCCCCTGGCCCTGATGCTACCCTTGCCCATAAATCATAATGATGGTCCATTCTTCAGACATGAATGGACTGGACTTGGGGATGCAGAGCCACAATATATTGGACACACTTTGTGGTTCTATGCATCTATAGCATATCATCCTGCTGACCTCTGGCTGAAGGAAGGAGAGTGGATAGAGAGGAAGGGAAAGGAGACTGTTGGGAGGATGAGACATATATGGAGCAGAGAGAAATAGTGTGCTGTCACTGGGCAGGGAGAGCAGTGGAAGCTTCATATAGGTGGGCGTGTAAATTTATATGGGAATGTACATTTTCACTCAGTCATAATAAAACAAACAAACAAAAAACTAGCTTTTGGTCTTGTTAACACTTTCAATCATTTTTCTATTCTCTGTTTTTATTATTTGCTTTCTTCTGGTGACTGAAGTTTTCTTTCGCTACTCTCTTCCTACTTGTTTGAGTTGCAGAGTTAATTATTTGATTTGGGCCTTCTCATGTTTTTTGATGTATACATTTATGAGATAAATTGACCTGTGAGTGCTGCTTTTGCTGTGTCCCATAGATTCTGGTAGTGTGTGTTTTCATTCTCATTTGATTCTATGTATTTCTTTAGTCCATCCCTGATTTCTTCTATTATCCACTCGTTTTCGAGCAAGATGTTATTCAGTTTCTATGTGTTTGAATTTTTTCACTTTTTTTTTCTGTCATTGATTTCTGCTTTTTGGCATTACTATCTGAAAATATGATTTGTAATATTACGGTAGTTTGAATTTTGTTAAGGATTGTTTTGTGGCCTAATGTGTGGTGTATTCTGGAGAATGTTCCATGTGAATTGGAAAAGGCAGCATACTTGCCTGCTGTTGGGTGAAGTATTCTGTGTAGTTCTACAGGATCGAGTTGATTGATTGTGGCATTTAGATCTTCTGTGTCTTTATTAAGCTTTTTTCTACATATTCAGTCCTTCAACAAGAGTGGTGTGTTAAGGTGTCCTACTATTATCATGGAGCTATCTACGCCTGCTGTCAATTAACTTAGTGTTTGTTTTATGTATTTTGGAGCGCTGCCACTGTGTGTGTAGATATTTAATATGGTTAAGTCCTCCTAGAGTATTGGTCCTTTAATCATTACATAGAGTCCTTCTTTATACAGCATGGGGGATTTTACTTTAAAATCTATTTTATCAGAGATTAATATTGCCACATCTCTTTACCGGTGCATTTACATTTAGTGTGGTAATTAGTAGGTATGAGCTTAATGCTGTCATTTTGATGCTTTTTTGCATGTTGTAGGCAATTCCTTAGTTCCACTTCATTTTCCTTCCTTACATGTTTTCTTTTAATCTATTTCAATGTCCATGGTTTTGTATTTGCTAAGACTTCATGTTTTTCTTCTTTTTAAAAAAATTTTTTATTTAATATAACCGAGTGAAAATGTACATTCCCATATAAATTTACATACCCACCTATATGCAGCTTCCACTGCTCTCCCTGCCCGGTGACAGCACACTATTCCTCTCTGCTCCATACATGTCTTGTTCTCCCAACAGTCTCTGTTTTCCCTCCTCTGCACCCACTCTCCCTCCTCCAGCCAGAGGTCAGCAGGATGACATCCTATAGATGTATAGAACCATAAAGTACATCCAATATATGGTCACTGCATCACCAACTCCAATCCATTCCTGTCTGAAGCGTAGACCTTCGCTATGATTTATGGGCAAGGGCAGCATCAGGGTGAGGGGCCATGCTCCCAGGGGAACCCTGAAACCACTGGACCATCAGTTGAGGTCTTTTAGTGGGGACCTCAGGGTGCACCCCTTTTTATTCTTGTGTTGCCAGTGAGACTCAACTTAGTGAGCTCCATTGTGGCTATCACTGGTGGTGGCTGGGCACCATCCAGTTCTTCCGGTCCCAAGTTGATGTAGGCACCCACTGGTGTGGGTCTCTTTGTCTTCTGGGTTGTCTTTCCCCCATGTCATTTTGGTCCTCAGTGAGCATCCATTCCTGCTGAGTTGGGACCATTTGCTGTGCCCTCGGATGGCAGCTTGGCAGCTTTTAAGACCCCAGACGCCACTCACCAACCTGGGGTGCAGAGAGCCCTCTTAGCAAAACGCTAGCTGTGCCAATTGGCCTTGCTTTCGCCTAAGAGCATGGTCCCCCGCCCCCTGCCCCAGCTACTCTATCCTTGCAATATTGGGTTAAGATGGAAGGAGTACTCATGTTATGTTTAAGTCCACTTAATATTGTTCTTCTTTCTAATGTGTGCTATCACTGATTTCACCCAACCAGATACCTAGCAACTATCTAATCTAGACCCTCCCCCCCCTTGCAGCTGTCAAAGAGTCTTTTCTTCTATACACAAGTCTGTTTTTGAGATTTTATCATAGAGGTCTCATACAATATTTGTCCTTTTGTCGCTGACTACTTTCACTCAACATAATGTCTTCCAGTTGAAACCAGGTCATGAGATATTTCCTGAAGTCATCGTTGTTTTTTATCATTGCGTAGTGCTCCATTGAGTATACATACATGTTTTTCTTTTTCTTTTGATTCATAGCAGAGGTAGTTTCCTTTGTGGTTACCTTGGTATTTACCCTTATTGTTCTAAATTTAGACCAGTCTTTAATTTCTTTGTATTGTCTTGACTTCACTGTATTAAAGGTCTATGGGTCCTTTTCTTGTTGTTGTAATGTTTGCATAATGACATCTCTGTCTCCCTATTTTAACTGCTTTGCCTATAATTTATTTTGTGTTTCCCCCTTTTGGGGTTAATATCCAGTTGCTCTTTTCTGTGTTCTGGTCTTGTGTTGTTACCTGGGGTATACTGGTTGTCTTAGGCTGGGTTTTCTAGGGAAGCAAAACCAGTAACACTTGTAGGTACAAGAAAAGATTGATAATATAGAGATGATGATGATGATGATGATGATGATGATGATGATGACAGATAGATAGACAGATAGATAGATGATAGATAGATGATAGATAGATGATAGATGATAGATAGATGATAGATGATAGATAGATGATAGATGATAGATAGATGATAGATAGATGATAGATAGATGATAGATGATAGATAGATGATAGATAGATGATAGATGATAGATAGATGATAGATAGATGATAGATGATAGATAGATTGATAGACAGATTGATTGATAGATAGATAGATGATAGACGACTGACAGACAACTGACAGATGACTGACAGACGACTGACAGACGACAGACAGACGACAGACAGACGACAGACAGACGACAGACAGACAGACGACAGACAGACGACAGACAGACGACAGACAGACGACAGACAGACGACCGACAACCGACGACCGACGACCGACGACCGACGACAGACAGACGACAGACAGACGACAGACAGACAGATAGGTATAGGAAACAGCTCACGTAATCACAGAAGCTGAATGTCCCAAGCTCTGGCACAAGCCTCACGTGGCCACGGAAGCTGAGGAACCCAAAGTCAGCAAGTCAGAGACCAAAGTTCTAGATCACCAGTTGTGTAGGTCAGTGGATCCCAAGCTGGTGGCGAGACGAGGTGACAGAGGCTGGCAAAACCAGGATCAGCAGGTCAGGGAGCAGGAGCAGCAGAGGCTGGTGAACCCAGGATCGGCAGGTCAGGGAGCAGGACTCTCAAGTGCCGACTGATGAGTCCAACAGCTGCTAGTTCAAGTCCCCGGAACTAGATGCTGGAAAAAGAGAGCAGAAGCTCCTGGCCACGTGAGCGATCAGCCACCGTAGTAAAAGGTCTCGAGATGAGAGCCAAGGGGCAGGGAGCCACCACAAACTCCGCCCTGCCGCTTAATACAGCAGCCAAATATGTAGTAGCCAAGTTGACATAATCCTGACCACCACACTGGTTTTCCAACCAAAGAATTCTCTTTAATGTTTCTTATAATTTTGGTTTGGTTTTTGCAAATTCTGTAAGTTTCTGTTTATCTGGAAATGTCCTAATTTCACCATCATATTAGAAAGACAATGTTGCTGAATGTATAAATTTTCCTTTGTAGGTTATTTTCAGTTTATCTCTAGTCACTTTTAAAACTGTCTTATCTTTAGTTTTGGCAAGTTTGATTATAATATGCCTTCATGACTTACTGTTGGGATCCACCTTGTGTGTAGTTCAATGAGCACAGGTACCTTCTCATTTTTCATGATATCGGGGAAGTTTCCCATCAGTAAATCTTTGACAATTCTCTCTGTGTTTTCTGTTATGCCCTCCTGTTCTGGCACCCCAGTCACTCATAGATTATTCCTCACCATAGCATCCCACATAATTCTTAGTACTCCTTGATTTTTTTATCTGATTTTTTATCTGATTTTTTATCTGATTTTTTATCTGATTTTTTCTCAAATACATTGATGTGCTTTGTCTTCATTCTTGCTAATTCACTCTCCCATTGCCTCAGTTTTGCTCCTTTGACTTTCTGTTGAGTTGTGTAATTCTGTGAATTTATTATTAATTTTATGAATTTCTAATTCTTACTGCTCAAGGCTTTCTTGCAACTTGTTCAATTTGTCATTATGCTCTGCTGCATTTTGCCTTTTCTCCTTCCTCATCTCTTGAAAAGTTCTAAATATTAATCTTTTGTATTCTACCTCTGATAATTCCAGGAAGTTCCTTTCCTCAGAGTGCTTTGATATGAACTGAGGTTTCCAAGTCATCAGGAAATTGTAGTTACTAGTATTATGTTTGCCTACTGCATTCTAAATTTTTGTTTCAAAATGTACTTTATGTTTCTTACATGGATTCAGCTCAGGTATTCCATTTAGTCAGTGGTGGTGCAAGTTCTTACCTACTGTCTTAGAAGGGGAAGGTGAATTGGTATAGGTACAAGTGTCTGGCTGCAGCCACTGAGAAAGGGAGCAGTCTGACAGCTATCCTTTAGTGTCTGTGAGGATTGCACATCCCCTTATGTCTGACTCTAGATGAAGGAATGGTTCCTGCCTTGATTTTCAAGCTCAGGGGAGTCAGCAGAATTTGCCCCCCTTCCCTGTGTTTGTTAAATTGTTTCCCCTCTGAGTCTCAGAGAATGGCTCAGAGTGGGCTTAATGAGTCCTACTTCACCCTGCTCATCTAATGGCATTATACTACAGAGCTGGGCACAATGCAGAGAAGGGAGGATGAGAATGTCTTAGGGAAGGCTTGAGAAATCCTATTTCTTGCTCAGTTAATGGTACCAGACTCTGGGGTCAGAGACAGTGCAGAGAGGATAGCGCAGTGCTGGGAGAAGGGATACAGGCCCATCTTGTGGAAAAGATTCATAACCTTGTGCAGCAGGTTACATGCAAAGACTTAGCTTTCAACAATCTGGTGCTGTCGTTCAGTGGTTCAAGTGGATTCTCCAGATAATTACTACTGCTGATAAGGGCTCCCACCAACCTCCATGCTCGGCCCATCACGCAGTAGCTGTGGCCAATTCCTGACAGGTCAGATATGTAGAATCCTATGCACTTCTGGTGCTATTCTCCCTTCCGCATCACTGAGCCCAGTTTCTCAACTTTCCCTTTGATGTTCGGGGCTGGTAGGATGTCATATTGCTGGATTTATTTGTTCTCAGGAGTGTCTGTCTACTTTGACATATTGGTCCCACCTCTGAATCCCATCCCATTTCTTATTTGGATTATTTGCTTCCTCTCCTGTTTTTCTTTCATCGCTTTGGCCAATGGTTTATCAATATTTTCCAATCTTTTCCAAGAACCAGCTTTTGGTCTTCACCCTTTCAATCATTTTTCTACTCTCTAATTCATTTAGTTATGTTCTAATTTTAATTATTTGCCTTCTTCTGGTGACTGAGGGCTTCTTTTTCTGTTCCTTTTCTGTTTGTTCCAGTTGTAGGATTAACCATTTGATTTGAGCCCTTTATTCCTTTTGTATGTGTGCATTTATTGAGATAAACTGACCTCTGAGCACTGCTTTTGCTGAGTCCAAATGTCCTCGTAGGGTGTATTTTCATTCTAATTTAATTCTGTGATTTTTTTTATTCTGTCCCTGATTTCTCCTATAACCTATAAATTTTTGAGCAAGCCATTGTTCAGTTTTTGTGAGACTGAATTTCTCCCCATGTGTTTTCTGCTGTGATTTAAACCTTTATGGCTTTATGGTCTGAGAAGATGCTTTGCAATAATTTAGTGGTTTAGATTTTGTTGAGACTTGCTTTATGGTCTAATATGTGGTCAGTTCTGAAGAACGTTGTATGTGCATTGGTAAAGAAAGTATACTTGACGGCTGTTGGGTGGAGTGTTCTGTATACGGCTGTGAGGTCAGTTTGGCTGATTGTGACATTTAAATCTTCCATGTTTTCATTGAGCTTCTTTCTGGATGTTCTGTACTTCGCCAAAAGTGATGTGTCAAACTCTCCTACAAGTATTGTGAAGCTGTCTGTTTTTCTTTTCAATGTTGTTAGAGTTTGTGTTACATATTTTGGGGCACTATTATTGGGGGTGTACATATTTAATATGTGTAGGTCCTCCTGGAGTACAGTCTTTAATCATTATATAGTCTCTTTCTTTATCCAATGTGGTGGATTTTACTTTAGTCTATTTTATCAGAAATTAATATTTCCATGCCTGCTGTTCTTTGAATGCTGTTAGCTTGATATATTTTCTTCAATCCTTTGAGTTTTAGTTTGTTTGTGTGTTTAAGCCTAAGTACTGTCTGCTGTAGACAGCTTATAGAAGGATCCTGTGTTTTAATACAATCTAGCACTCTCCATCTCGTTGTTGTTGTTGTTGTTGTTGTTGTGAGGTGCTGTCAAGTCATTTCCAATTCATAGTGACCCTATGAACAACAGAATGAAACACTTCCTGGTCTTGCGCCATGTCCACAATTGTTTTTGTGTTTAAGCCCATTGTTTCAGCCACTGTGTTGATCTTTCTCATCAAGGGTCTTCTTCTTTGTCACTGACCCTCCACTCTACCAAGCATGATGTCCTTCTCCAGGGACTGATCTTTACTGGCAACATGTCCAAAGTATGTAAGACGCAATCTTACCATCTTTGCTTCCAAGGAGCAATCTGGTTGTACTTCTTCCAGAACAGATCTGTTTGTTCTTTTGGTGGTCTGTTGTACAGTCAACATTCTTGTCCAACACCACATTATTGGTGTATTTAATCCACTTACATTCAGTGTGATTATTGATAGGTATGAATTTATTGCTGTCATTCAGATGCCTTTTTTTATGCATTGTAAGCACTTTGTTTCACTTGATTTTCTATGCTGAGTAGTTTTCCTTTATATATTTGCTTTTCATCTCTTTTATTGTTGGTTTTATATTTGCTGAGATTTCATTTTTTTATGTTGATGTGTTGTTAATTTCCTTTGTGATTGCCTTAATATTTGCCCCTATTTTTCTAAATTTAAATAAGTGCTTAATTTCTTTGCATAACCTTGCCTTCCTCTCTACATGAAAGACGTATGACTACGTTTTTTTAAGTCCCTCCTTTTGGTTATAATGTCATCATTTCCACAATGACATCTCTGTTTCTCTCTTTTTAGTGTTTTGTCTTTGATTTATTTTTCTGATGTTCCTATCTGGGTTGCTATCCAATTCCTCTATTCTACATTCTAGTCTTAGGTCTTTGTTATCAGATGTTATTGACACTCTAACCAAAGGATGCCCTTCAGTATTTTTTACAGTTTTGGCTTGGATTTTGCAAATTCCCTAAATTTATGTTTACCTGGAAAATTGCTATTTGTCCACCATATTTGAGAGACAGTTTTGCTGGTTATAAATTTCTCAGTGGCAAATTTTTTCTTCCAGATTTTGTTTATGTCCTATTGCTTTCTTGTCTGCCTGGTTTCTGCTGAATAGTCCAAACTTACTATCATTGACTCTTCTTCATAGACTCTTTTCCATTTATCCCTAGACACTTTTAAAATTGTTACCTTAAGATCAATACATCAAAAGGACATAATCATACTAAATATTTGTGTACCTAATGACAGAGCTTCTGAATACATGAAACAAATGCTCACAGCATTGCAAAGTAAGACAAACTGCTCCAAAATAATAGCAGAAGACTTCAACACACCACTTTCAGTGATGGATGAACATCTAGAAAGAAGTTCAATAAAGATACAGAAAATATAGATGCCAAAATCAACCAACTCAACCTCATAGACATATACAGAATTTTCCACCCAACAACAGACAACTATGCTTTCCTTTCCAAAGCACATGGAGCATGCTCCAGAATAGACCACATATTAGGCCATAAATCAAATTTTAACAAAATACAAAGCACTGAAATATTACAAAGCATCTTCTCAGACCATAAAACAGTGACAGCCAAAATCAATAGCAGTGAGAAAAAAGGGTAAGAATTAAAACACATGAAAACTGAACAACACCTTGATCACAAACTTCTGGATTATAGGAGAAATCAAGGATGGAATAAAGAAATTCATATAGTCAAATGAGAATGAAAGCACATCCTGCCAGAACGCATGGGATAAAGCAAAAGCAGTGCTCTGAGGTACATTTACCTCGATAAATACACACATCCAAAGTAAAGAAAGAACTCAAACAAAATAATTAACCTTACAGCTTCAACAAGTAGAAAGAGAGCAACAAAAGAACCTCTTAAGCACCAGAAGAAAACAGATAATAAACATTAGAGCAGAACTAAACAATTAGAAAATAGAAAAGTAATTGAAAGAGTTAACAAGACCAAAAGCTGCATTTTTGAAAAGATCAATAAAATCAATAAACCATTGACCTGATTGAAAAAGAAAAAAACAGGAGAAGCAAATAACCCAAATAAGAAGATGAACAATATCACAAAAGACACAACTGAAATTAAAAGACTTATAAAACATTACTATGAAAATTTATACTGTAATAAATTTGAAAACCTAGAGGAATTGGAAAAATTTCTACAAGCACATCACCTATAGAAACTAGCACAAACAGAAGTAGAATAACTTAATAAACTCATCAAAAAAGGCGAGATTGAAGTTGTGGTCCAGACGGCTTCACTGGAGAATTCTACCAAACTTTTAGAGAAGAGTTAACATTACCATTGCTAAATATATTTCACAGCACAGAAAAGGATGGAAAACTCCCAAACTGATTCTATGAAGCCAGCGTACCCTGATACCAAAACCGGTTAAAGATAGCACAAAAAAGGAAAAATATAGACCAATATCTTCCATGAACTTAGAAACAAAAATTCTCAACAAAATTTTAGCTAGTAGAATTAGACAACCAATAAAAAATTCACATAGTATATCAATGTTTATGCGTTCCATTTCATTTTTGACAGTTTCCAATTTTCCTAGATTCATGCTTCGTACATTTCATGTTCCAGCTATTAATGGGTGTTTGCAGCTGTTTCTTCTCATTTTCAGTCAGGCCACATCAGTAGATGAAGATTCTGAAGGCTTTACTCCATCCACCTCATTAAGGACATCTCTACTTTGAGAAGGCAGCTCTTCCTCAGTCGTCTTCTGAGTGCCTTCCAACCTGGGGAGCTCGTTTTACAACACTATATCTGACAATGTTCTGCCACTGCTCATAAGGTTTTCAATGGCTAATTCTGTTCAGAAGTAGACAGCTGGGTCCTTCTTCCTAGTCTGCTTAGTCTGGAAGCTCAGCTGAAACCTATCCGCCATGGCTGACCCTGCTGGTGTCTAAATACTGGTGGCATGGCTTCCAGAATCACAACACACAAGCCCCCACAGCACGACAAACTGACAAGATGAATTGTGGAATGACACCAAAGACATCATCCATAAAGAAAGCAAAAGGCCATTAAAAAGACAGTAAAGAAAGAAAAGGTCAAACTGGATGTCAGAAGAGACTCTGAAACTTGCTCTTGAATTTCAAGTAGCTAAAGAAAAAGGAACAAATGACAAAGTAAAAGAACTGAACAGAAGATTTCAAAGGGCAGCTCTAGAAAACAAAATTAAGTATAACAACACATGCAAAGACCTAGAAATCGAAAACCAAAAGGGAAAAGTATGTTCTGCATTTCTCAAGCTGAAATAAATAAAGAAAAAAAATTCAAGCCTTGAATTCCAATAGTGAAGGATTCTACAGAGAAAATATTAAACAACTCAGGGAGAATCAAAAGAAGATGAAAGGAATATACAGAGTCACTATACCAGAAAGAACTAACCAATGTCCAGCCATTTGAAGAGGTAGCATGTGATCAGGAACTGATGATACTAAAGGAAGAAGTCAAAGCTGCATTGAAGGCATTGGCAAAAAAACAAGGCTCTAGGAATTGATGGGATGTAAGTTAAAATATTTCAACAAACAGGTGCAGCACTGAAAGTGCAAACTTGTCTATAACAAAAAATTTTGAGGACAGCTACCTGGCCAACTGACTGGAAAGGACTGAGGTTGCCAAGGATTTTATTTTAGTTGGTTTCACAATCAATGCCTATGGAAGCAGCAGTCAAGAAACAAAAAGTCATGTTGCATTTGAAAAATCTGGTGCAAAGGACCCTTTTAAAGTATTGAGAAGTAAAGATGTCACCTTGAAGATGAAGGTGCACCTGACCCAAGCCATGGTACTTTCAATCACATCATATGCATGTGAAAGCTCAACAGTGAATAAGGAAGACAAAAGAAGAATTGATGCCTTTTAATTGTGGTGTTGAAGAAGAATATTGAATGTGTCTACCCACTGCCATTGAGTCAGGTCCAATTCATAGCAACTCCAGAGGTCAGAATAGAACTGCCCCATAGGGTTTCCAAGGAGCACCTGGTGGATTTGAGCTGCTGATCTTTGAATGTACGATGGCTTGCCAAAAGAACAAACAGATCTTTCTGCAAGACATACAACTAGAGTGCTCCTTGGAAGCAAAGATGGTGAGACTGCATCTTACATACTTTGGACATGTTGTCAGGACGAATCAGTCTCTGGAGAATGACATTGTGCTTCACAAAGTAGAGGGTCAGTGAAGAAGAGGAAGACCCTCAATGAGATGGATTGACGCAGTGGCTGCAACAATGGGCATAAGCATAAAAATGACTGTGGACATGACGCAAGACCAGGCAGTGTTTCATTCTGTTGTGCATAGAGTTACCATGAGTTGGAACTGACTCAGTGACACCTAACAAAAGCAAAAACATAAAAAAATAATTCATCACGACCAAGTAGGATTCATACCAGAGGTGCAAGGATGGTTCAACATTTTAAAAACAATTAACATGGACAACCACATAAAATAAAAAATAAGAACCACTTGATTTTATCAGCTGATGCAGTAAAGAGAATGGACAAAGTCCAACACATAAAAACTCTCAGAAAAATAGAAATAGAAAGGAAATTCTTCAACATAATAAAGGGTATCTATGCAAAGTCAACAGCCAATATCATCCTAAATGGACAGAAATGGAAAGCATTCCCCTTCATAAAGAGAACAAGACAAGGATGCCCATTGTCACTACTTTTATTTAACATTATGTTGGAGGTGC
The DNA here is from genome assembly GCA_028571685.1 of Heterohyrax brucei. Taxonomy (NCBI): domain Eukaryota; kingdom Metazoa; phylum Chordata; class Mammalia; order Hyracoidea; family Procaviidae; genus Heterohyrax; species Heterohyrax brucei. The sequence goes on from CM053166.1 coordinate 149,366,531, forward strand.
TAGCCAGAGCAATCAGACAAGATAAAGAAAAAAAGGGCACCTAAATTGGAAAAGAGGTCACAATATCTGTATTCGAAAATATGTGATCTTATACACAGAAAACCCTAACAAATCCACAATAAATAAATAAACACTGGTGCTAACAGAAGAGTTCAGCAAAGTTTCAGCATATGAGATAAACAGAAATAAATCAGCTGGATTCCTTTACACCAGCAAAGATATCATCAAAGAGGAAATTACCAAATCAATACAATTTACGATAGCCCACAAGATAAAATACTTAGAAATAAATCTAATCAGAGATGTAAAAGACCTATGGAAAGAAAATTACAAGACTACTGCAAGCAACTAAAAGAGATCTACATAACTGGAGAAGCCTAACTTGCTCATGGATAGGACCACTTAACATTGTGAAAGTTTATCTATTCTACCCAAAGTGATCTACAGATACAGTGCACTCTGAATACAGATTCCAATGGTATTTTTTAATGAGACAGAGAAACAAGTCACCAACTTCATGTGAAAACGGAAGAATCCCTGGATAATTAAAGTATTGATGAAGAAGAACAAAGTAGGAGGCCTCTTACTGCCTGACTTTAGAACCTGTTATATTGCCACAATAGTCAAAACAACCTGATACTGGCACAAAAACAGATACATAGGTCAATGGAACAGAACTGATAATTAAGGCATAATAGCCTCTACCTATGAGCAGCTGATTTTGACAAAGACCTGAAGTCTGTAGACTGGGGCAAAAATAGTCTCTTCAACAAATAGTATTGGCAAAAGAGGATATTTACTTCAAAAACATCAAATAAGACTTATATCTCATGCTATGTGCAAAAACTCACTCAAATAAATCAAAGATCTAAATATAAAAACTAAAATGATAAAGATCATGGAAGAAAAAATATGGGCAATGATGGTAGCCCTAATACACAACATTAACAACACTGCAAAATGTTACTAAGAATGAACATGAGAAGAGAAAATAGATAAATGGGAACTCCTAAGTCAAGCACTTAGGCTCATCTGAAGTCTTCACCAAAATAGCAAAAAGGCTACTCGTACACTGGAAAAAAAAAAAAATTTGCCACCATGAATGTGATCAGCGTCTAATCTCCATAATCTACAAGGTATTGCAAAATCTCACCAAGAAAAGATAAATAACCCAATTAAAATATGAGCAAAGGATATGAACAGGTGCTTCACCAAAGAACATTTCCAGGAAGCTAAGACACATGAGGAAATGCTCATGATCATTAACAATTAGAGAAATCCAAATCAAAACTACAGTGAGATAGCATCTCACTGTAACAATGTTGGCATTAAACCAAAAAGGCAGAAAACAATAGATAGAGATTGTGGAGATACTGGAACTCTTCTACACTGCTGCTGGGAATCTAAAATGGTACAATCACTTTGGAAATCTATTTGGCACTTTCTTATAATGCTAGAAATAGAAATTTCTATTGCTCATGGACAGGATGAATTAACATTGTGAAAATGTGTATTATACCCAAAGCAGTCTATAGATGCAATGTAATGTCAATACAAATTCCAATCACATTTTTTAGATTTTTTATTTAGGTCTTTGATCTATTTTGAGTTAGTTTTTGTGCATGGCGTGAGATTTACATCTTATTTGACTTTTTTTGCAGATAGATATCCAGTTTTGCCAACACCATTTGTTGAAGAGAAATCTCACTGCTTGGAATATATCCTAGAAAAATAAGAGTTCTCATGGGAATAGACACATGGACCACAAAATGTTTATTGCAGCACTATCCACAATAGCAAAAAAGATGAAATCAACCTAGGTGCCCATCAACAGGTGAATGGATAAACAAACTATGGTATATTCATACAATGGAATATTATGCAATGATTACCACAATGATCTTAGGAAACATCTGATAACATGGAGTCATCTGGAAGACATTATGCTGAGTGAAATTAGTCAGTCACAAAAGGACAAATAGTGTATGAGACCACTATTACAGGGACTCAAGGAAAGGTTTAAGTGCACAAGGAAATAACCTTTGATGGATACAGAGGAGGGAAGGGAGGGAGATGGATATTTGTAGATTAGCTATTAGAATTTTGATTAAGTGAAAGTAGTGACAGCACATGGCAGAAGGGAGAGTAACACTGCTGGACTACACCAAAAACTAAGCAGCTTCCTAACTACAATCCAGCATTTTGAAGGGAAGAGTAGCAAGGGTAGAAGTCTAGAGATCACGGTTTCTGGGGACATCTAGCTCAATTGTCGTAACTAAGTTCTTTTGTTTAAAAAAGTGTTCTGCATCCCCAGAGTGGTGTCTTGGGTCTTAAAAGTTAGGAAGCTGGGGGGGGGGCAGAGTCAAGATGGTGGACTAAGCACGCATCTCCCTAAATCCCTCTGAAAACCAAGACCTGAACTGATAATAAAATGGAGCCTTCTGATTACCTAGTGAGCCCCAGTACATGGTACAGGGCTGTTAATTTGGCCCTCATGCCACTGAACAAAAAAAAACTCCTCTCTTTCACTGATTCCCACTCCTGGTTAATCCTGGCTCTCATGGACTGAAGGTAACTGGCCATTTTGGCTTTTTTTTCTCTGTCTTGGCTGGTGGCTGGAGCTGGGTCTTGCCTAGTGGCTAGTCTCAGACAAACTGCTGGTGGAATAGGCAGGGGAAATTACCATATTTTGATAGCCAGGATTAGGACTCTGTGCATCTCGCCACTTTTGGCCTGTCTTTCTGCCTCTGACAAAGTGTAGCTTGTACGGAAGCGGCAGCACACTTGTGCAGGACGCCATCTTGGATACAGAGATTTTAGCTGGACCTAATTCTTAGCCTGGGAGCCAGCACCTACCCACAGGAAAGCGCTTTACCAACAGAAAAGCAGTAGTTTACACAGTGTCACCTACAACTGGGACCTGTCAGCAGAGGCCAATAGGGCAGCAGACTTGCTGTATTTTGAACTAGTTTGTATCATCTGGGGTTGGATATATAGATGCTTACTTTGCCAGTTGGGAAGAGGGACCTCTACCCTGAAAACCTGACTGACTTGGGAAGTGGTCACACACCTTTTATTTTTCATTTTAAGACAGCCTAGAGAAACATCTGCAGTCCATCCTCACAGTATCTCTCCCAGCCTTTATCAACTCACACACAGCCCCAAATGCAAAAGACTGCTGAGAAAACAGTAAACAAGAAATCACCCTGGCTTCAGAAGGCCCCCAGATGAAACAACCAAGGAGTTTCCAAGATGAAGAAACTTTTCTGAAATCATCAGAAGGTGAATACAAAAGGATTATATACAGAGCCCTTCTAGACGTTATATAAAAGGCAGCAGAGCAAAACAAAAAATTAAGCAAGCTGTTCGATTTCATGGAACACTAGTACTCTGAAATACAACAGATCAAGAACAAAATCAAAGACATAGAAATTTCCATTTAAAGCCAAGAAAACAGAATGCAACAAGTGGAAAAGAGACTTTCTGACTGGGAAGGCAGAGGTACTGACTCCAGCATCTATGAGGAGAAATCAGAAACAGGAAACAAGAAAAATTAAGAAGCATGTGGGCCTCTGTTAAGAGGAACAACCTATGATTAATTGGAGTCCGTGAACAGGGCAAGACATCTGAAACCACAGAGTCTTGTTGCTGAGCTCCTGATAGAAACCTTTCCAGAAATCTTGAAGGATGAGAATATAGATATCCAAGATGAATATCAAACGCCACTCAATATATATCTCAAAAGAAAAACTCCAAGACAAATTATAATCAAGCTTAACAAAATGAAACATAAGTAGAAACTCTTAAAGGCTGCAAGACTCAAAGTAAAGCCAACATTCAGAGGGAAACCCTGTAGGCTTTTGTCAGATTTCTCAACAGAAACAAGGCTGACATGCAGACAGTGGCATGACACATTCAAAGCTTAGAAGGGGAAGAACTTCCAACCAAGAATTATATATCCTGCAAAACTATCTTTCAAATATGAAAATGAAATTAAGACATTCACGTATAAACTGAAACTCAGAGACTTTGTAAAAACCAGACCAAAGCTACAAGAAAAACTGAAAGAATCTCTTGGCTTTGGCTTAGAAGAACGAAACCACTAATTTTACATTTTAGAAGGACACATCATCCAGAATCCTACTCAGCTAAGGAAGGCTCCAAACTCAATCAAAGCTTTAATACTGAAATAATCCAGTGATTATCATGAAAATTATGGTGCCATCATACTAAAAAGAGGGATGTACTACAGCTATTATACTGCTTCCAGGTGGAGAGAAATCTGACAAGTCTGTTAGTAATTAAAATTGGGTTTATACATAGTTTACTAAGGAGTATCATAGGGACAGCCATAAAGCACAATAAAGATGCAGCATACCATATCAAGAAATGTAACACAGGACTCTCAACAACCGTAAAACCAATTCTGAAAAAGGTGAAAAATCAAGTCACAAAAAAGAATGTCCCAGAGCAGATTAATAACAACAAAAGAGAACACATGAACACAAAAATAAACATATCACAATGGCAGCACTGAACACATACCTATCAATAATCACATTGAATGTGAATGGACTGAATGCTCCAGTAAAGAGACATCAAGTGACATCCTGAGTTATAAGATATGACCGTCTATATACTGCCTACAAGAAACTCACCTTAGACTTAAAGATAGGAACAAACTGAAAATTAAAGGGTGGAAGAATATACATGAAGCTAACAATTAACAAAGTAGAGCAGGTGTGGCAATTCTAACATCAGATAAAATCAATTTTACTGTGAAATCTACCATTATGGACAAGGATGGACACTGTTGCTGAAAGGTTCAGTACACAAGCAAGACTTAACTATATTAAATATTTATGCACCTAATATCAGAGCACCTAAATACAGCAAACAAACACAGACTACACTCAAAAAGGAGACAGATCACTCGACAGTAATAGTGGGAGAATTCAACACTCCACTCTCAATATTGGACAGATCATCTACAAAAAAGCTCAATAAAGATACAGAAGACCTTATTGCCACAATTAACCAACTAAACCTCATCAACATATACAGACCTCTTTACCCATCAGTTGACAATTAGACTTTCTTCTCTAGTGCACATGGAAGATTCTCCATAACAGAACATGTGTTAGGACCTAAAGCAATTCTCAACAAAATCCATACCACTGAATTAATGCATACCATCTTCTCAGATCATAAAGTCATAGAAGTCTAAATCAGTAGCAGAAAAAACACAGATAGAAAGTGGAACTCTTGGAAACTGAACAACACCTTGCTCAAAAAGCCATGGGTGATAGAAGAAATCAATGATGAAATAAATAAATTTATGGATTCCTATGAGAACGAAAACACACTTCCTACCAGAACCTATGGGATACAGCCAAAGCAGTGCTCAGAGGTCAGTTTATCTCCATAAATGGACACATCTGGAAGGAAGAAAGAAACCAAATCAAAGAACTGACCCTACAGCTTGAACAAGTAGAGAGAGAACAATGGAGGAAACTCTCAGGCACCAGAAGAAAATAGATCATAAAGATTAGAGCAGAACTAAATGAATTAAAGAATAGAAAAACAATAGAAAAAAATGAAAAGACCAAAAGCTGGTTTTTTTTAAAGATCAACCAAATTGGCAAACCACTGGCTAAACTTACTAAAGAAAAACACAAAAGGAAACAACCTAAATTAGAAATGAGAGGGGAGTTGTTACCACAGATGCAACAGAAATCAAAAATATCATAACAGAATACTTTGAAAGACTGTATTCTAACAAATTTGAAAACCTAGAGGAAAGGAAAAATTCCTTGTTTCATATCACCTACCCAAATTATCACAAGGTGAAGCAGAACAATTTAATAAACCCATCACAAAGGAAGAGTTTGAAAAAGTGATCAAAAAACTCCCAACCAATAAAAGCCCAGGCCCAGATGGCTTCACCACAGAATTCTACCAAACTTTTAGAGAAGAGTTATCTTCGATACTACTGAGACTATTTCACAGTATAGAAATGACTAGAATACTTCCAAATTCATTCTATGAAGCCATCATAACCCTGATACCAAAGCCAGGGAAAGACCCAACCAAAAAGGAGAACTACAGACTGCTATCACTCATGAATCTAGATGCAAAAATCTTCAACAAAATTCTTGCCAATAGAATACAACAACGTATCAAAAAAATAATCCACCATGACTAAGTTGGACTCATACCAGGGATGCAAGCCTGCTTCAACATTAGAAAAACAATTCATGTGATTAACCACATAAATATCACAAAAGACAAGAATCACCTGATTTTTTCCATTGATGCAGAAAAGGCATTTGATAAAGTCCAACACCCATTCATGCTAAGAACTCTAAGCAAGATAGAAATAGATGGAAAATTCATCAACGCAATAAGGGCCATTTATACAAAGCCAACTGCCTGTGTCATCCTGAATGGAGAGAGACTGAAACAGTTTCCCTTGAGAACAGAAACTAGACAAGGATGTCTGCTCTCACCTCTCCTATTCAACATTGTACTAGAAGTTCTATCCAGAGCAATTAGACAAGACCAAGAAATAAAGGATATCTGCATCAGCAAAGAAAGAAAAATCTCCCTGTTTGCAAATGATATGATTGTACATACAGAGAATCCTGAAAAATCCATAAGGAAACTACTCAAACGGATAGAAGAGTTCAGCAAAGTCTCAGGATACAAGATAAAGATAAGTAAATCAGTAGGATTCCTTTATACAAACGAGACTGTTAGTGAAGAAATCATCAAATCAATACCATTTACCATAGCCTCTAAGAAGATAAAGTACCTAGGAATTAATCTAACCAGAGAAATAACAGACCTTTACAAAGAGAACTACAAGTGCTTACTACAAGAAACTAAGAAAGACTTACATAAATGGTGAAACATACCCTGTTCATGGATAGGAAGACTTAACACTGTGAAAATGTCTATTTTACCCAAAGCAATTTACTTACTTAATACAATCCCAATACAACTTCCAGTGACATTTTTTAATAAGATAGAGAAACAAATCACCAATTTTGTTTGGAAAGAGAAGATGCTTCATTTAAGTAAAGCACTACTAAAGAAGAACACACTGGGAGGCCTCTCATTAACCGACTTTAGAAACTATTGCACTGCTACAGTAGTCAAAACAGCCTGGTACTGGTACAAAAAGAGACAGATCAATGGACAGAATCGAGACCCCATAGATGACACCATCTGCCTATGAACAGTTGATATTCGACAAAGGCCTTAAGACATTAAACTGGGGTAAAAACAATCTTTTCAACAAATGATGCTGGCAAAATTGGATATCCATCTGCAAAAAATTGAAACAAGACCCATATCTTACACCTTATACAAAAACCAATTCAAACTGGATAAAAGATCTAAATTGCAAATCTAAAACAATAAAGCTCATCCAAGAAAAAGTAGGAACAACAAAGGAAGCTTTAATACACAACGTAGACAGACTTCAAAATCTATCAAAGAAACCACAATCAACAGAAGAGAAAAATAGATAAATGGGAACTATTAAGAATCAAATGCTTTTGCTCATCCAAAGACTTTATTAATAGAATTAAAAGGCTACCTACAGAATGGGAAAAAATATTTGGCAACTATATGTCAGACTGAAGCCTGATCTCCACAATCTATAAGGTACTACAAAATATCAATTAGAAGAAGATAAATCATCCAATTAAGCAATGGGCAAAGGAGATGGACAGACACTTCTCTAAAGAGTAGATCCAGGCAGCCAAAAAACACATGTGGACATGCTCACCATCACTAGCTATTAAAGAAATTCAAATTAAAACTACAGTGAGATAACATCTCACCCCACCAAGGTTGGCCATGATCCAAAACACGCAAAACAATAAATGCAGGAAAGGCTGTTCAGAAAGTGGAACTCTCCCACAGTGTTGGTGGCGTTGCAAAATGGTCCAGCCTATTTGGAAAGCAATCTATTGCTTCCTTAAAAAACTGGACATAGATATACCATTTGACCCAGTTATTCCACTACTTGGAATATATCCTACAGAATCAAGGCCATTCACACCAACGGACACATGCACACGAATATTTCTCACAGTATGGTCCACAATAGCAATAAGATAGAATCAACCCAGATGCCCAACAACAGAGGAATGGATAGGTAAACTATGGTACATATACTCAATGGAACAGTGCAATGATAAAGAACAATGATTTCAGAAAACATCTCATAACCTGGTTTCAACTGGAGGACATTGTCTTGAGTGAAAATAGTCAGTGACAAAAGGACAAATATTGTATGAGACCCCTATGATAAGAACTCAAAAACAGACTTATGCATAGAAGAAAAGACTCTTTGATGGCTGCAAGGCAGCGGGCTGGAGGGAGGGCGAGGGTTTAGATTAGATAGTTGATAGACATTTTGTTGGGTGAAATTGGTGACAGCATACATTAGAAAGAAAAACAATATTAAGTGGACTTCAACATAACTTGAGTACTCCTTCCATCTTAACCCAATATTGCAAGGACAGAGTAGCTGGGGCAGGGGGCCAGGGGCCATGCTTTCAGGTGAAATCGAGGCCAACTGGCACTGGTGTTTTGCTATGAGGGCTCTCTGCACCCCACATAGGTGAGTGGCGTCCGGGATCTTAAAAGCTGCCAAGCTGCCATTTGAGAGTACAGCAAATGGTGCCAACTCAGCAGAAACGGATGATCACCGAGGTCCATAACAACAGGGGGAAAGAGAACCCAGAAGACAGAGAGACCTGTGTAAGTGGGTGTCCACATTGACTCGTGACCGGAAGAACTGGATGGTGCCCAGCCACCACCAGTGATAGCCGTGATGGAGCAAACAAAGTTGAGTCTCAGTGGCAACACAAGAATAAATAGTGGTGCACCCTGAGATCTCCACTAAAAGACCACAGTTGATCGTCCTGGGGCTTCAGGCTTCCTCTGGGATCATGCCCCCCTGGTCCTGATGCTGTCCCTGCCTATAAATCATAATGAAGATCCACTCTTCAGATAGGAATGGATTGGACTTGGCAATGCAGAGTGACCATATCTAGAATGCATTTTATGGTTCTGTGCATCTATAGGATATCATCCTGCTGACCTGTTACTGGAGGAAGTGGGTTACCTAGAGAGAAGGGGAAAGGAGATTGTTGAGAAGACGGGACATGTATGGAGCAGAGATGAAAAGTGTGCTGTCACCAAGCAGGGAGAGCAGTGGAAGCCACATATAGGTGGCCATGAAAATTTATATGGGAATGTACATTTTCATTCAGTCGCAATAAAAAAAAAGAAGACCTAGCAAACTGCCATCTAAGGAGCATCAATGGGTCACAGATTGCCTGGAGCAGAGGCGAATGAACGACATCAAAGATGTGAGGAAAATATGAGCCCAGCAGACAGAAGGGGCCATATGATCAGCAGACTGCATCAGCATGAGACCAGAAGAGCTAGTTTGTTCCTGGCCACTACCAATGACTGCTCTGATAGGGAACACAACATAGAGTCCCTGATGTTGTGGGAGATAAATGGAGATAACAGATCTAGAACTCTATTAAAAGAATATCCCGGAGGGTCCCCTCAGGTCATGGCCGCTGGACTCACAGATATCCCATACCTGAAACCAGTACTGAAGCCAATTCTACAGACTGACATAAACTGTAAGACATAGAGTGATGCTGGTGAAGTATGTGCTTCTTGGCTTAAATATATACAGGAAGCTGTCTAAGCAGCTTCTGTCCAGAGGCAACAGGAAAGGGTGGAGGCGGATGAGATTTGGTTGAATGGACATGGAAACTACAGGGTGGAAACTAGAAGTGTGCTGTCACAGGGTGGGGAGAGCAGCTAGAGTTGCACATAGGTGTGTTTGCAAGGTTTTTATATGACAAATTGACTTACACTGTAAAGTGTCACTTAAAGCACAATAAAATATATATTTTTCTAATTGTCTTCTTATCATTAGTTCTGGTAAATTTGATTATAATATGTCTTGGGGTCTTTTCAGGTTCTACCTTATGTGGAGTTCGATGAGTGTCTTGGATAGGTATCTTCTTGTCTTTCATATCAGGGAAGCTTTCTGTTAAGAAACCTTTGACAATTCTCTCTGTATTTGATATCATCTCCCCCGTTCTATTACTCCAATTACTCAGAGATTATTTCTCTTGATAGAGTCCACACAATTCTTAGTGTTTCTTCATCTTCTTTAATTCTTTTATCTCATTTTTCCTCAAATATGTTGCTGCCCATGCTTTGCCTTCAGTCTCACTATTTTGGCCACCCATTATTTCAGTTCTGCTCCTTTCATTGTGTGTTGGGGTTTGTAATTCTGTAATTTTATTATTGATTTTCTGAGTTTCTACTTCGTGTCTCTGTGCTTTCCTGCAACCTCCTCAATGTGCCCTGCTACACTTTGTGTTATCTCCTTCTTGTCTTGAAGAGTCTGAATAGCAATCATTTGTATTCTACCTCTGATAATTCCAGGAAGTTCTCTTCATCTGGAAAATTTCTTGATTTGTTGTTTGGGGAGCTTTTTTACACCACTGTTATCTACCACTTTAGGTCATATGATATTGACAGTTGCCTCTGAGCCATCACTAAATTATTTTAGCTACGTGTTTTATGTTTGCTTGCTGGATTCTAGCTTCTTGTTTTGTTTTGTTTTGAAATGTCAAAAGAAGGTGGTCGTGTGTACTAGTTTGTTTATTGGTGCCTTTGAAGCTATAATGTTCTGTTACCAGGTAGTTAGAACTGTTAATATTCATGTGATCCCAGGAGTAAGTTTACTTTTCTTTTATGGTTTCAGCTCAGAGGTCCAGGAAGTCAGTCACCAAGTGCATGTGCAGGATCTCACCTACAGTCCCAGACGGGCAGGGGTGATTTGCATAGGCTCAGGTATCTGGCTACATGTACTGAGAAAGGCAGGGGGCTGACAGCCTTCCTCAAGTATCTGTGAAGAAAGTGTGTCTCCTTCTGCCTGATCCTAGGGAAAGGAACTGCTTCTGCTCTGAATTTCTTGATTAGGAGAGTTGGGAAATATTTTCCCCTTCTCCCTGTTTATTAAATTGTTCCCTCACTGAGTTAAAGAGAATGGTTTGCATTATGCTGTATGAAGTCCTATTTCTGGCTTAGGTAATGACATCAGACTCCAGAGCCAGGTGCAGTGTAGAGAAGGGAGGAGTAAATGCTGGAACAAGAGAGAGGGGTTTATCCCAAAGGAAAGTTTGAGATTTTCATGTGGTAGGTTAGACACAAGCCACTTAGCTTTTGACAGTTAAGTGCTGTTTTTCACTTGGTCTGAAGGTGTGAGTGGACTCTGTTCTCTCTGCTGAGTAGGACACCCTCCAAATGTCACTGCTCCATTCACCAGGCTTGCTACAGTCAACTCATGTCAGGTCAAGTCTGGCTAATCCTAGGTACTTTTGGATCAACTCTTCCTTTTCCATTGCTCAGTCCAATTTCACATCTTTTTCTTTGATATTCAGGACTCCTAGAACGTCATATATAATACATTCCTTTGGGTCTTTGTTGTTAGAGGGATCATAGGAAGCATCTAACAACTCTGCCATCTTAGTCCTGCCTCCTGACAAATATTTTTGTTTAAAAAAAAAAGAAAATTAAAGATCAGTATCTCTCATGAATGTAGAGAAAAATCCTTAACACTGTATGAGCAAATATAATCTAGCAATAATTTTACTCAGCATTTGAATATCAATCAATATAATTCACCATGTTAACATTATCAGTATAAAGAAAAATATCATATGCCATGGATTGAATTGTATTCCCCCCAAAATGTGTATAACAATTGGCTGGGCCACGATTCCCAGTATTGTGTCGTTGTCCTCCATTTTGTAATTTTCCTATGTTGTGAATCCTACTCTCTGCCTGTGGTTAATAGGGCAAGATTGGATTATGTTAAAGAGGATTAGGGAGGGTATCTGGTGGTGTAGTGGTTAAGCATTATGGATGCTAACCAAAGTGTCTGCAGTTTGAATCCTCCAAGTGCTCCTTGTAAACTCAATGGGCCAGTTTTACTCTGTCCTATAGGGTAATTATGAGTTGGAATAGACTCAACAGACCTGGGTTTGGCTTTTGGTAACACCCTCACTAAGGTCACCTCCCTTATCCAGGGTAAAAGGATTTTTCCTGGGGTTTGGATCCCACCACCTTTTATCCTACAAGAGATGAAAGGAAAGGAAAGCAAGCAGAGAGTTGGGGACCCCACAAGACCAAGAAAGCAGTGATGGGAGCAGAGCTCTTCCATTGGACCTAAGTTTCCTGTGCTGAGATGCTCCTAGTCCAAAGAAATACTAATGCATCACAAAGACCTTCATCCAGAGCCAACACAAATAGAATACCTTTCCCTGAAGCCAGTGCCTTCAATTCAGATGTCTAGCCTACTGGACTGTGAGAGAATAAACCTCTCTTTGTTAAAGCCATCTGCTTGTGGTGTGTCATGGATTGAATTGTGTCCCCCCAAAATGTATGTATTGATTTGATTTGGCTATGAGTCCCATATGGTGCCCTTCCTCCTGTGTGTTGTGAATCCTGCCTTTGTGAAGTTGATGATGGAGAATAGGCAACAGTTGTATTAGTGAGGCAGGTCTCAAGCTACAAACTTGTGGTTTATAAGGTTTATAAGAAGTGAGCAGAGAAAGTTGGGAACTTCATATCACCAAGAAAGAAGCATCAGGAGCAGAGCACATCCTTTCGACTCAAGGTTCCTGTGCCAAGATGCTCTCCTTGGATTTGGACTCAGCCTACCAGACTGTGATAAATTCTCTTACTGAATGGACTTACAATTTATAAATGGATTTGCAGCTTACAAGCCTGTGTCATAAAGCTTCTCTTCATGAAAACTTGCACTCGATGTATTTTCTGTTAGAGTAGTACCAGGTAGCTAAGACATGGTGTTGCTCTTATAGCAGCAGTAGATGACTGAGACATCATATAATCAACATAAATGTATGCAGAAAAATTAACAAAATCAGCACTCATTTGTGATAGTAAAAAACTCTCAGAAAACTATAAATAGAAATTCTTGAACCTGATAAAGTGCAGCTACAAAAAGAAATCTAGTGTTAACATCACACTGGTGAAATATGGAACATTTTGATCACTTTTAATAAACACTGTAATGGAGGTCTTAACCATTGCAATAAGACCATTAAAATAAATAAATAAATACCAGCAAGGAAGAACTAAAATTATTTCTGTTTGCAAATGACATGTTTATTTACATAGAAAATTCTAAGGAATTTGTAAAATAGCTAGTGGAACTGATAAGTCAATTTAGTGAAGTCACATGGTACAATGATAATTTTAAAAATCAATCGCATTCTTTTATACCATCAGCAAACAATTGGAAACTCAAATTTAAAAAATCAATTCTATTTACAATAGAAATCAAACAGCATAAAATACTTGGGAATAAACTTAACAAAAGTTGTATTAATACCTCTAAAGTGATAAGTACAACGTATTGAGAAGAAAAAATTAAAGATCTATATAAATGGATAGCAATAGCATGTTCCTGGACTGGAAGACTCATTTGCTAATGTCAGTTCTCCTCAAATTGATCTAGGATTCAATCACATCCTAAATATAATTCCATCTGGCCTGGAAAAAATTTTTTTGTGCTTTAAGTGAAACTTTACCATTCAACTCACTTTCTCATACAAAAACTGATACACACATTGCTAATTGAACCTAGTTGCTCTCCTTACAATGTGACAGCACAGTCTTCCACTTCACCCGTATTTCCTGTGTCCATTCAATCAGCTCCTGTCCCCTTTTGCCTTCTCATCTAGCCCCTGGATGGGAGCTTCCCATTTACTCTCCTATGTGTACCTCAGTCAACAAGTACACTCTTTACCAATGTCATTTTTTATTTCTTGGTCCAGTCTAATCTTTGTCTTAAAAGTTGGCTTTGGCTGTCGTTTTAGGTCTGAGCTAACAGAGTATACAGGGGCTGAAGAGTATCCAGGGCCTGTGTCTTCTATAGTCTTTCCAGTCTCAGTCAGCACATCAAGTCTAATTTTTTTTTTTTTACTAGAGTTAGAATTCTATATTCCACTCTTCTCTCATCCATCAAGGACTCTGTGTTGTGTTCCCTGTCCACACAATCATTGATGGCAACTGGGCACCATCTAGTTCTTCTGGTCTCAAGCTGATGTAATCTCTGGTTTATACGGCCCTTTCTGTATCTTGGGCTCTTTTGTTTTAATGTCTTTGATGTTCTTCATTTTCCTTTGCTCCAAGTGGCTAAAGACCAGTTGATGCTTCTTTTATGGCTGCTTGTTAGCTTTTAAGACCCCAGACACCAGTCACCAAAGTGGGACACAGAACATTTTCTTAATAAACTTTGTTATATCAATTGACCTAGATGTCCCCTGAAACCATGGTCCCCAGGTCCCTGCCCCTGCTATTCTGTCCCTTGAAGAGTTTGTATTCAAGAAATTTCCTAGCTTTTAGTACAGTCAAGTTGTGCTGACTGTTACTGTATTGTGAGTTGTCCTTCCTTTCACCTAAAAAATAACACTTGTCTACTAGCTAGTGAATACTCTTCTCCCTCCCTCTCCACCCTTGTAACCATCAAAGAATGTTTTCTTCTGTGTTTAAAGCATTTCTTGAATGCTTATAATAGTGATCTCATACAATGGCATTTTTTGTGGAAAGTAAAAGCAAATTTTATTAAGATTTATTGAAAATGCAAAGCACATAGGTACACAAAACAATCTTTAAAGTAATAGTAAGAAGACTTACTCTGCCTGAATTCAGTGCTTACTGTAAAGCTATCCTAAAAGTTGGTGAACAAAGCAATGAAACAGAATAGAAAATCCAGAACTACATTCACACTTATATCTTCATTTGATTTTTGACAAAGATGCCGAAGTAACCCAATGGTAAAACTAAAGTCCCTTCAACAAATAGTCCTGTAAAACTGGGTGATCAAATAGGAAAAAAATAAATAAATGAACTTTCATGCCTACTTCTAACCATATGCAAAAATAGCAGTAGGAGTCCTGGTGTGTAGTGGTTAATGCAATCAACTGCTAACTGAAAGGTCAGTGTTTCAAAGTCACCAGTGGCCCTGAGGGAGAAATACGTGACAGCTTGCTTCTGTAGAGATTTACAGCCTCAGAAACCTTATGGTGTCCTGATGAATCAGAAGTGACTCAACTGTGACGGATTTTATGGATCATGTACCTAAATTTAAAAGATTAAACCATAAAGATTTTAGGATAAAGCAGAAGAGAGCATCTCTATTACCAGAAGATAGACAGATATTTCTTAAACAGGACACAAAAAGAACAACCACAGATGAAAAATATTGATAAATTAAATTTCTTCAATTGGAACTTGCATATGAGCAATTGATAGTCTGTGCTGCAGTCATCACCTGGTCTTGTTCTGACTGATGATACTGAGCTATTCCATAATCTGTTCCCACAGATGTAGCTGATTTGATTCCTGTGTATTTTGTCCGGTGAGGTCCATGTGTATATTTGGCATTTGGGTTGGCAAAAAAAGGTATTTCCGACAAAGAGGACATTGGTCTTGCAAAATTTTATCATGTGATCTCCAGCATCATTTCTATCACCAAGGCCGCATTTTTCAGCTACCAATCTTTCTTCTGTTTCCAACTTATGCATTCCAATCACAAGTAATTATCAGCGCATGCTGATTGCATGTTCAATCAATGTTGGACAGTAGAAGCTGGTGAAAATCTTTGGTCTTAGTGGTTGCTCTGTAAATTTGAACAATAGCCATGTTAGCTGGCCTTATTTGTAGTCATATGGATATTATCTTATCACTGACAACATTGGGCTTCAGGACAGGTCTTGAAATGTTCTTGACAATGAACACAACATTATTCCTTTTCAAATTTTCATTCCCAGGATAGCGAACCATATGATCATCTGATTCAAAATGCCCAATACCAGCCTATTTCATCTGACTAATACCTAGGGTATCGATGCTTATGCATTACATTTCATTTTTTTATGATTTCTGATTTTCCTAGATTCATACTTCGTGTATTCCATGTTTCAATTACTGGTAGATGTTTGTAGATTTTCTTCTCATTTTGAGTTGTACCACATCAGCAAATATGACCATAAATTGTTCATATGCAAGTTCAAATTGAAACTGAAGGAAATTAGAACAAGTCCATGAAAGTCAACATACAAACTTGAGAATATCCTACCTGAGTTTAGAGACCATCTCAAGAACAAACTTGGCACACTGAACACTACTAAGACAAATTGTGGAATGACATCAAAGACCAATCCATGAAGAAAGCAAGAGGCCATTAAAAAGACAGGAAAGAAAGCAAAGACCAAATTGGATGTCAGAAGAGACTCTGAAACTTGCTCTTGAATGTCAAGTGGCTAAAGCAAAAGGAAGTAATAAAGTAAAAGAACTGACGATTTCAAAGGGCAACTCAAGAAGACAAAATAAAGTATTATAATGATGTGTACAAATGGCTGGAAATAGAAAATCAAAAGGAAAGAACACATTCTGCATTTCTGAATCTGAAAGCAGTAAAGAAAAAATTCAAGCCTCGAGTTGAAGTAGTGGATTCTACAGGGGAAATATTAAATGACTCAGAAAGCATCAAAAGAAGATGGAAGGGATACACAGAGTCACTACACCAGAAAGAACTGGTCAATGTTCGACCATTTCAAGAGGCAGCTTATGACCAGGAAGCGATGATACTGAAGGAAGAAGTGGAAGCAGAACTGAAAGCACTGGTGAAAAATGAGCTCCAGGAATTGATGGAATATGAACTGAGATGTTTCAACAAATGGATGTGGTGCTGAAAGTGCTCATTCATCTTTGCCAAGAAATTTGAAGGACAGCTACCTGGCCAACCAGCTGGAAGAGATCTATATTTACACCTGTTTCCAAGAAAGGTGATCCAACCAAATGTGGAAATTATCAAACAATATCATTACTATCACACGAAGGTACAATTTTGCTAAAGATTATTCGAAAGTGACTGCAACAGTATATTGATAGAAATTCAAGCCGAATTCAGAAGAGGACATCAAACATCATTGCTGATGCCAGATGGATCTTGGCTGAAAGCAGAGAATACCAGAAAGATGTTTACCTGTGTTTCATTGACTATGCAAAGGCATCTGACTGTGTAGATCATAACAAATTATAGGCAATGTTGTAGAGAATGGGAATTTCAGAACACTTAATCTTGCTCACGCAGACTCTCAATATGGATCAAGAGGCAGTCATGTGAACAGAATAAAGAGACACTGTGTGGTTTCAAGTCGGGAAAGGTGTATGTCAGGAATATGTCCTTTCACCATACTTTTTTCATATGGTGGGAGAGAAAGGCAGAATAGTAGCCACTATTTGGGAAGCAAAAAATTTCTGTTTGTGGTGATGGGAAACTTAGTACAGACTAATGGTAATGGCTGCACAAATTGATGAGTATAATTGAAATCACTAACCTATACATCTGAGAAACTTTGAATTGGAAAACATTGAGTTACATATATTTTTACGAAAAAAGTATTTAAATAAGAACGCTGTGGGGGCCAAGATGGCAATGTATGTAGGCAACACTTCCTGCTGCCCCTGTAACAACAAAGAACCAAAAGAACAAATGAATCCAGTACACATGACATGATAAGAGCCCTGAAAATCAAAAGGAGAGTTTAGAAAATGGACTGAACAGTGGGAAAGGAAGAATAGCACTGGGAGTGCAAGGGATGCCACAGACCTAACCTGCTGGGAAGAAACCATGTGGTGGGCACAGCATGAACGGAATTGTCTGAAGAATTCACTTATGCCTCCAGAGCTCATGAGGGACAGCCCAGATAGCCAAAAGCTAAGTTGTTACATGTAACCTGCCATGCAGGGATCTCAATCTTTCCTTGAATGTGACCTTGTCTCCCTTCCCCCGACATTGCTCTCCACTTCACTAAAATGCACCCGGCGCTGGAGTCTGACATCACTGACTGACCCAGAAGTAGGACTCTTCAAGTCCATCCTAAGCCATTCTCCCATTCCCTTCTTTGCACTGTACCTGGCTCTGGAGTCTGGTATCACTGACTGAGCTGGAAGTAGCACTCTTTAAGTTTGCCCTGAGCTATTCTCTGAAACTTGAAGGGGGAATCAGTTTAGCAAATTTGGGGTGTGGGAGAAGAAAAGCAGGTGTTTTTTATTTTATTTTTTTCCTGCCTACTCCCTTAAGCTGGACAATTGGAGCGGAAACTGTTCCGTTGCGTAGAGTCAGACATAAGGAGATATGCAAATCTTACAGGCACTCAAAGACAGCTATAAATCCCCAACCTTTCTCAACAGCTGCAGCCAGGCCCCTGTGCCTGGGGCCTATTACAATCACTCCTGTCCATTTAGGACAGTAGATGACAGCCTGCACCACACTCTGGGAACTGACTACTGGGATACCTGAGCTGAGTCCATATAAGAAAAGTAAACTGTTCATTTTGAAACAAAAGGCTAGAACACAGTACACAAACATATTAATAATATAATATAACTTACTGATGGCTCAGAAACAGCAGTCCATATCAGAGAAGTTAAAAGGATGGACCCTGATCTCTTCAGAAAGCTCAAAAAACAAAGAATCAAATTTTCCAGAGGAAGAGAACTTCCTGGAATTATCAGAAGTAGAATACAAAAGATTAATCTTTCAAACTCTTTAAGAGACAAAGATGGAAATGAGGAAAAATGTAGAACAGCTTAATTACAAATTGAACAAGGTGAAAGAAAGCATCAAGTGGCAGGAATTAGAAACACAAAAAATTAAAAATAAAATTACAAAATTAGACAACTCAGTAAAAGGTCAAAGGAGCAGAACTGAGGCAATATAACCTTCAATTAGTGAGACTGAAGTAAAGTATATGGTTTCATATTTGAGGAAAAATTAGATAAAAGAATTAAAAAACATCAAGTAAAACTAAGAATTATGTGGGACTCTGTGAAGACAATCTATGAGTGATTGAAATACCAGAACAGGGGGATAACTGACAATACAGAGAGAACTGTTGGAGATTTGCTGACAGAAAATTTCCCTGATATCATGAAAGATGAGATAATATCAAGGCAAGACACTCATCAACCTCTACAAAAAAAAGACATCAAGCGTATTATAATTAAACTCGCCAAAGCTAAAGATAAGGAGATACTTTTAAAAATGACTAGAGATAAACGAAAAGAAACCTACAAAGCGAGTTAATTAGACTAAGCTGAGACTACTCGATGGAAACCACACAGGAAAGAAGGCAGTGGGATGACACATACAAAGCCTTGAAGGAAAATAATTGCTAGCCAAGAATTATATATACAGCAAAATTGTCTCTCAAATATGATGGCAAAAGTAGAACATTTCCAGATAAATAGAATACTCTGGGAGTCAGCTCTACTCTGGCCCCTAGGGTCACCATGAGTTGGATCTGACTTGCAGCACTTGGCTTGGCTTGGCAAAACTACAAGAAATACTAAAGGTCGTCCTCTGGTTAAAAAGACAGTAACAGCAGGAAAAAACCCAAAACAAGAACACAGAACAGAGCAACTGTATCAGCCCAAATGGGGAAATCAAAACCATAGATCATAGGCAAAGCACCAAAAATAGGGGAAAAGAGATGTCCTTATGTAAAGATTATATTAAAAAAGAGGAAATTAAAAGAAAATGTAGTTATACATCTTTCATATAGAAAGGAAGTCAAGGTGACATTAAGAAATTAGAGAGTGGTTTAAATTTAGAAAAATTAGGGTACATACGAAGGTAACCACACAGGAAAATATCAATCTGATGTACAGAAATAAGTAAACATGAAGTCACAGCAAATATAAAACCACTAACATTGAAAAGGATGAAAAGAAAATGAGTGAAGAAAAAAGTCCCAACAAAGAAAATTAAATGGAACAAAGGAATTGCCTACAACACAAACAGAAAGACATAAAAATGACAGCACTAAGTTCATACCCATAAATTATGACACTAAATGTAAATGGACTAAATGCACCAGTAGAGGCAGAGTGGCAGATTGGATTAAAAAAAAAAAAAACACAACCCATCTATACATTGCCTACAGGTGACACAACTTAGATTCAAAAACATGACCTACAGTTCAAATGATGGATAAAAATATATCAGGCTAACAATATTGAAAAAAGAGCAAAAGTGGAGATACTAATCTCTGAGAAAATAGACTTTAAAAACAAAAGCCCACATACTGGATAAAAAATGACATTATATAATGGTTAAAGGCTCAATACTCCAGAAACATATCAATATTGAATATCTATATAACCAGTGACGGGGTTCAAAATACATAAAACAAACACTGTCTACATTGCAAACAGAAACAGACAACTTCACTATAAGAGTAAGAGACTTCAACATACCACTTTCAGTGAAGGATAGAACATCTAGGGGGGAAGAAAGCTCAGTAAAGACACAGCAGACCTAAGTGCCACAATCAACCAATTTGACCTCATAGCCATATACAGAACACTCCATCCAATGGCAGCCAAGTATATTTTCTTTTCCAATGTACATAAAACATTCTCGAAAACTAACCACATATAAGGCCACAGAACAATCCTTAACAAATTCAAAGTACTGAAACAATACAAAGCATCTTTTCAGACCATAAAGCCATAAAAGTAGAAATCAGTAACAGAAAGAAAACATGGAAAAAAATCAAAACATGGAAACTGAACATTTGCTCAGAAATGACTGGGTAATAGAAGAAATCAAGGATGGAATAAAGAAATTCATATAACCAAATGAGAATTAAAACACACCCTATCAGGATCTATGGGTCACAGCAAAAGCAATAATCAAAGGTTAATTTACCTCAATAAATGCACACATCCAAAAACATCATAGGGCCTAAATCAAAGAATTAACACTACAACTCTAACAAGTGGAAAGAGAGCAGCAAAACAACCCCTTGGGGACCAGAAGAAAGCACATAATAAAAATTAGAGCAGAACTAAGTGAAGCAGAGAATAGAAAAATGACTGAAAGTATTAACAAGACCAAAAGCCGGTTTTTCGATAAGATTAACAAAATTGATAAACCATTGGCCAAAATGATAAAAGAAAAACAGGAGAGGAAGCAAAAAACTTGAATAAGATATGAGATAAGCAACACCAGAACAGACCCAACTGAAATTAAATGAATCATAACAGAATACTCTGAAAAATTGTATTCTAATTAATTCAAACACCTAGAAGAAATAGAAACATTTGTGGAAACACATGGCCTTTCAAAACTAGCACAAATAGAAGTAGAACAATTATATAAACCATCACAAAAGAGATCAAAAAGGTAATTTAAAAACTCTCAACTAAAATGAGCCCTGGCCCTAATGACTTCACTGGAGAATTCTACCAAATCTTCAGAGAAGGGTTAACACCACTATTACTAAAGGTATTCCAGAGCACAGAAGAGGATGCAATACTCTCAAATTTGTTCCACAAAGACAGTATAACCCTAATATAAAAACCAGGTAAAGAAAGCACTAAAAATGAAAATTACAGACCAATAACTCTCATCAAAAAACAATAATAATAATCTACCATGACCAAGTATGATTCATACCAGGGATGCAAGATGGTTCAACATTGGAATATCAATTAAAGTAGTCAACCACATAAATAAACCAAAAGACAAGAACCACTTGATTTCATCAACTAATTCAGAAAAGGCATTTTATAAAGTCCCAAACCCATTCATGTTAAAAATTCTATAGGAAGGAAATTCCTTGATGTAATAGGAGGCATCTATGTAAAGCCAACAGCCAATGCCATTCTGAATGAGAGAGATTGAAAGCATTCCCCTAAGAACAGGTAGGAAACAAGGACACACATTGTCACCACTCTTATTCAACATTGTGTTGGAGGTTCTGACCAGAGCAATCAGGCAAGATAAAGAAATAAAGTACATCTAAATTGCCAAGGAAGAAGTAAAAGTGTCTGTATTTGCAGATGATACGATCTTACATACAGAAAATCCTAAAAAATCCACACACACACACACACACAAAACAAAACCAAAAAGCAATACTACGGGAACTAATAGAATTCAGCAAAGTGTCAAGATACAAGGCAACATACAAAAATCAGTAGGATTCCTTTATACCAACGAAGAGACCATTAAAGAGGAAATCAGCAAATTATTAACATTTACTACAACCCCCAAGAAAATAAAATACCTAGGAACAAATCTAACCAGAAATGTAAAAGACCTATACAAAGAAAATTACAAGACACTACTGCAAGAAGCCAAAAGAGACCTGCATGAGTGGAGAAAACTACCTTGCTCATGGATAGGAAGAGTTCATGTTGTGAAAACTTCTATTCTACCCAAAGGGATCAATACATGCATTGCAATCCCAATACAAATTCTGATGCTATTTTTTAGTGAGATGGAGAAACAAATCACCATCTTCATATGGAAAGGGAAGAAACCCCATATAAATAAAGCTTTACTGAAGAAGAAGAAAGTGGGAGGGCTCACACTACACTGTCACAGTAATCAAAACAGACTGGTACTAGTACAAAATAGATATATAGATCAATGGAACAGAATTGAGAATACAGATATAACATCATCCACCTTGATATTTGACCAAGGTCTAAAGGCCATGAATCAGGAAAAAGTCTCTTTAACAAATGGAGTTGACAGAACTGGATATCCATCTGCAAAACTAATGAAACAACACCCGTATCTCACACCATGCACAAAAACTAACTGAAAAGAAATCAAAGACCTAAGTCTAAAATCTAAAACAATAAAGATCATGAAAGAAAAAATAGGCATGAGGCTGGAAGCCTTAATACATGGCATAAATAGTATACAAACATTGCTAACAATGCACACATACCAGAAGAGAAAATAGATAAATAAGAACTCCTAAAAATCAAGCACTTAGGCTCATCCAAAGAATTCACCAAAAGAGTAAAAGACTACCTACAGACTGGGAAATAATATTTGGCTACCACGAATCCTATTGGTATCTAATCACCCTAATCTACAAGGTACTGCAAAACCTCAACAAGAAAAAGATAAATAATCCAATTAAACAATGAGAAAGGATATGCATGGGCACTTTACCAAAGAAGACATCCAGGATGCCAACAGTCACATGAGGAAATTCTCACGATTGTTAGCCATCAGAGAAATCCAAATCAAAACTACAGTGAGTTACCATCTCATCCCAACAAGGTTGGTATTGACCCAAGAAACACAAAATAAATGTTGGAGAGGTTGGGAGAGATTGGAACTCTTCCACACTGTTGGTGGGAAGATAAAATGGTGCAACTACTTTGGAAATCGATTAGGCACTTTCTTAAAAAGCTAGAAATGGAAATACCATATGATTCAGCAATCCCATCTCTTGGAATATATCCTAGAGAAATAAGGGCCATCTCGCAAACAGATACATGTACACCAATGTCTATTGCAGCAATGTTCACAATAGCAAAAAGATGGAATCAACCTAGGTGCTCATCAACAGATGAATGAATAAACAAACTACGGTATATTCATACAGAGGAATACTATGCAATGAAAAAGAACAGCAATGACTCGGGAAATGTAACATAGAAGCATCTGGAAGATGTTATGGTGAGTGGAACTGTCAGATGCAAAAAGAGAAATATTGTATGAAACCATTATTAAAAGGGCTTAAGAAAAATTCAAGCACAGAAGAAAATAATCTTTGATGGTTACAAGAGTGAGGAGGGAGGAAGATGAGTTTTCACAGATTAGGTAGTAGATAGGAATTGAGTTAGGTGAAAAGTGTGACAGCATGCAGTAAAGGAGAAGTTAGCAAAATTGTAATGCACCAAAAACTAAAAGGTTTTCTAAATACAATCTAACATTTTGAAGGACAGAGTAGCAGAGACAGCGGCCTGGGGACCACAGATTCAGGAAACATCTAGGCTAACTGGTAGAACTGTTTTGGTGGGGCGGGGGGGGGTTGGTTTGCCTTTTTTTTTTTGAGAACATATTCTGCATAATGCTTTGGTGAGTGGCACCTGGGGTCTTAACAGCTAGCTAGCTTCCATTTCAGTAGCATTAATTGGTCCCAATCCACCTGGAGCAGAGAAGAATTAAGGACTTCAAACACAAGAGAAAAATATGCATCCAGCAGACAGAAGGTGCCATATGACCCAGAGACTACTTCAGCACAAGATTAGAGGTACTAGATGGTGCCCAGCCAACAGCAATGACTGCTCTGTCAGGGAACACAATGTAAAGTCCCTGATATAACAGGAGAAAAATGAGTGTGCAGAACTAGAACTCTTTTAAATGACCACATTTGATGATCTGTCAGACTGGAAGTTCCCCTGAGGACATGGACCCTGGATTCTCTATTAGCCCAGATCTCAAACCAATACTGAAGCCAATTCTTCAAAGACTGGGCCAGAGAGACATAGAGAGATGCTGGTGAAGAACAAACTTCTTGGTTTAAATATATGCATGAAGCTGCCTGAGCAGTTCCGCTCTAGAGATAAGATGAGAGGATGGAGGAGGAACAGAAGCTGGTTGAATAGATACGGGAAGTACCAGGTGGAAAGGAGGAGTATGCTGTTATGGGGTGGGAAGTGGGCGGAGAGCAGTTAGAGTAGCATAGTGATGTGTGTTCAGGGTTTTATATGACAAATTGATTTGAGCTGTAAACTTTTACTGAAAGGACAATCATAATTTTTTTAAAAAGAGCTTATGTACAACCAAACACCGCACAGGATTTTTTTTTCTTAGTTTGGAGGTATAGGGTCATGATTTTATGGGACAGCTCAGTCAACTGGTCTAGTTCTGTTTTTCCATGGCTTCTTTTGCACCTCATATATCATTGCAGAGTGCCTGGGGTCTTAGAAGCTTGCCAGTAGCCATCCAAGCTGCAGCAATAGGTCTCAATTCACCTGGAGTAGCAGAGAAGTAGTCAGGAATTGAAGGAGGAAATATTGGCCCCATGAACATCTGCCTCCTATGCTATGAGACCAGAAAAACCAGGTGGTGCCTACCTATCATTATTAAACATTTTGATCTAAGTTCTCTAGAAGAATCCTGATCAAAAGGTGGGAAAATTAAACAAAATTTCAAATTCTTAGTGGGATACAGACGTTCTGGAGCAATTGAGGCTGGGTGAACACCTGAAACTATTGCCCTGAGGAAATCTTTTTACCAAGACCAGCTCTGAAATCTACTTTGAACCAAACAGTGTTGTTGTTACTGTATGTGTCTGAGTAGATTCCAACTCACAGAGCTCCTACAGGAAAGAGTAAAACTGCCCCCTGTAGGATTTCCTAGGCTATCACCAGGTTCTTTCCCTTGGAGGAGGTGGTAGATTTGAACCACCAATATTTTGGTTAGCAGCCAAACATTTAATTTACCACCAGGGCTTCTTAATAAGAAAGTGTATCTGCCTTGAGCATTGTGATTTTTTTCAAAGAATTATCCATGGAATAAATTGAAAGCAGCATTTTAAAAGGTTAGGTTAGGGGCTTAGAGGACAGTAATTTTGTGTTAATATGGATGGAATGATTTGGAAAAGGATATCAAGAACGGTTACATGATTTGAAGAATGTCAACAATGTCCCTGGATTGCACGTGAAAAATATGTTGAAATGGTATGTCTTTGTCGTGTATATTTTCACCAAAAAATAAAATGAATCAAAATTTTATAAAATGAATGGATAAGATGAACACTAGGAGAAAATATCCACAAAGCACAGATTTGATAAAGACTGGTACCCAGGATATATAAAGACAAATAACCCAATAAAAATTGGCAATAAGATTTGGGCAATAATATAAATCAGATGTTCATAACCCATGGAGGGCCTATACTTACTATGTTCATCAGAAGAGTTCATCTAAAGAGTAAAGAGACAACCTACAAACTGGAAAAGAACTTTTGGGAACAATATAATTGACAAGGGTCTAATATCTAAAGTATATTTTTCAAAACTTCTACAACTTAATAACAAAAAGACAAATAACCCAATCAAAACCTAGACAAAGGACATGAACAGAGACTTCATCAGAAGGTCAACAGACACATGAAAAAGATGTTCAATGTTGTTAGATATCAGAGAAATTCAAATCAAAACCCCCAATGAGATACAATTTCACTTCTACTAGAATATCAAAGATTAAAAAAAATACTGAAAATGATGTTTTGGACAGGATGTGGAGAAACTGGAACCCTCATCCATTGCTAAGGGGAATACAAAACGGTACAGCCATTGTGGAAAACTGTTCAGTGGTTCTTTGGAAAATTAGAAGTAGAGCTACCATATGACCAAGAAATTCTACTACTAGGGAAATACCCTAATATAAGTGTCACCAAAAGATATATGTACCTGTGTGCATCACAGCATTGTTCACAATAGGAAAAAGATGGAA
This sequence comes from Heterohyrax brucei, assembly GCA_028571685.1. Lineage (NCBI taxonomy): Eukaryota > Metazoa > Chordata > Mammalia > Hyracoidea > Procaviidae > Heterohyrax > Heterohyrax brucei. Next base: position 149,392,959 of record CM053166.1, read on the forward strand.
ACAACAACCTAAGTGCCCATTGATGAATTAATAGATAAATAAAATGTGGTTGTTGTTAAAAGCCATTGAGTCTGTTCTGACTCATAGCGACCCTGTGTACAAGAGAAAAAATCACTGCCCAAACCTGTGCTGTCCTCACAATCGTTGCTATGTCAGAGCCTGTTGTTACAGCCATGGTGTCAATCTATCTCGATGAGGGCCTTCCTCTTTTTTGCTGACCTTCCACTTTATTAAACATTACGTCCTTTTCCAGGGACTGATCCCTCCCGATTTCTAAGGAGCGTTCTGGCTATACATCTTCCAAGATACGCTTGTTCATCTTTCTGGTAGACTGTAGGTGTATTCAATATTCTTTGCCAACACCATAATGTGGTAAGCGGGACATGACGGCCCAAGATGGTGCCCAGGGCCAGAACAGCACCCCAACCACACCCTTGTTTACCAGACCTAGGGCTTTCATGGCGCATGCCTGTGGGCAGTGGCTTCCAGCTAGCCTATCGTGGGCCTCCATCTTGGGAGAGCGTGGCACATGAGGATTGGAGGAATCTAGGGTATAAATTGAGCAAGCACCAGGAGGAGAGAAGAATAAAGGAAGCAATCTGTAAGGCAGCTCGTATCTGTGTGTCCTGTCTTCTTTCTGCCAGCGGACAGTTAGGCAGCGACAAGTGGTGGCCCGTACGGGTACCCACTCTTCAATCAAGGAGCCCGAAAAAGTGAAACGCTAGCGTAAGTAGGACCCCGGAAGTAGGGGCGAAGGGAAAGTGAAACGCTAGCGTAAGTAGGACCCCGGAAGTAGGGGCGAAGGGAAAGTGAAACGCTAGCGTAAGTAGGACCCCGGAAGTAGGGGCGAAGGGAAAGTGAAACGCTAGCGTAAGTAGGACCCCGGGAGTAGGGGCGAAGGGAAAGTTATTTTATTGCGGAGATTAGGAGGCCGTGTGAAACCCAGAGGTGATGGGGAACCAGCCTTCCTCTCGGCATTTACTTGATGCCTTAAAGTGCTTATTGATGCCGCCGCTGATCACCTCACTAGAGCCACTCTCATCCTTAATGCCACTGAACAAGCTGAAGCTTTTCACAAACGTTTTCATGTGAATGCTCACACCCTCTCCTCGCGCTTCCATATATCGCGGGAAGCCACTCGGGCCATAGTAAAACAATGCGCCTCCTGTGCACCCTACCAACCCCAGCCACACATAGGTTGACCTATTGCAGGACCAAGTGGATGTGCTATTCCAGCTGGCACAGCTGGGTTGTGAGCAAAGGCTTCCTGGATTGTGTGTCACCTCCGTACAGTTCAGCAACGTCTCTAGAGCTGCTAACCTCTCTCGGTCTCTTTCTTTGGAACTACAGGGCAACTGGTCTGCTAATTTAGAGCAGACTCTGGAACAGCTCAGACTCTCCATCGTTGCGATCAACTCCATGCAAGTCGATACTCACACTGCCAGTGGACTGCTGAAATTTATGAGCTCAGTGTTTTCCACCATCAAGGAATGGGTGGGACTTGGGGTACTCAGTGTAGCTTTCCTCTGTGCCATTTTTGCCATATGTCTTATTGGCCAGCGCGCCTCCCGACAGCGATGACGGGAACAGGCCCTGATTATACAGGCCATTGCAGCAATGCAAGATGAACAGCCCTCGGCAAGCGTCTGGCTCAGCATGTTAGAAGGGTAGTCAAAGACGGGCAACCTCTTCTGGGGGTGCTACCAACCTAAGACAGGGGCCTCACCAAGCTGTGAGGTATCCTCATGACGGGTAAGGAGCATCCTAGCTGAAGAGGACCCAAGACAGGCACCTTCTCGGTTTATGTAAACAAAAAAGGGAGAGATGTGGTAAGCGGGACATGATGGCCCAAGATGGCGCCCAGGGCCAGAACAGCACCCCAACCACACCCTTGTTTACCAGACCTAGGGCTTTCATGGCGCATGCCTGTGGGCAATGGCTTCCAGCTAGCCTATCGTGGGCCTCCATCTTGGGAGAGCGTGGCACATGAGGATTGGAGGAATCTAGGGTATAAATTGAGCAAGCACCAGGAGGAGAGAAGAATAAAGGAAGCAATCTGTAAGGCGGCTCGTATCTGTGTGTCCTGTCTTCTTTCCGCCGGCGGACAGTTAGGCAGCAACACCATAATTCAAAGGCATCAGTTTTTCTTCATTCTTCTTATTCACCATCCAATTTCCTCATGTATGTGAGATAACTGAAAATACCACAGCTTGGATCATGCACACCTTAGTCTTCAAGGTGACATCATTGCTTTTCAACACTTTAAAGAGGTCTTCTGCTGCAGATTTTCCCAATAGCATGCATCTTTTGATTTGTTGGATATTTCTTCCATGGGTATTGATAGTAGATCCAAATAAAATGAATCCTCAGCAGCCTCAGTCTTTTCTCTGTTTATCATGATGTTGCTTATTGGTCTAATTGTAAAGATTTTTATTGTCTTTATGTTGAAGTATAATCCATACTAAAGGTTGTGACCCCTGATATTCATCAGTGTTTCAAGTCCTCTTCACTTTCACAAGCTAGGTTGTGTCATCTGTATAATGGAGGTAGCATATGAGTCTTCCTCTAATCCTGATGCCCCAATCTTCATATAATCTAACTTCTTGGATTATTTGCTTGGCTTACAAGTTGAATACATATGGTGAAAGATACAATTCTGATGCACACTTTTCCGAACTTTAAACACTGCAGTGTCCCCTTGTTTTTTTTCAAATGACTATCTCTTGATCCATGTACAGATTGCTCATGAGCACAATTAAGTGTTCTAAAATTCCCATTCTCTGCAGTATTGTCCATAATTTGTTATGATCCACACACTTGAATGCCTTTTCATAGTCAATAACACAGGTAAACATTTTTCTGCTATTCTCTGCTTTCAGCCAGGCTCTGTCTGACATCAGCAGTGGTATCCCTCAGACAATTAGACAGCCATATATAAAAGAATGAAGTTGCAACTTACATTCATATAAAAGAAAAGAACCCTGTGCTGTTGAGTTGATTCTGACTCATGGTAACCCTATAGAACAGAGTAGAACTGCTCCATAGAGTTTCCAAGGAGTGACTGGAGGATTTGAACTGCTGACCTTTTGGTTAACAGACATAGCATTTAACCCCTACGCTACCAGGGTTTCCACATAATATGCAAAAATTAAAAATAGATCAAAGGCTTGAGGACAAGAATAAAACATAGGGGTGAATCTTCAAGACCTTAGGTTTGGCAGTCATTTTATAGTTATGACACCAAAACCACAAACAACAAAAGAAAAAAATAGGCAAATTGGGCTTTATAGAATTAAAATTTTTAAGAGTCAAAACAACAAAAGAACCCAGCAGGCAGTGGAAAAAAACAGAAACTAAAAATTAGAGCAAAACTGAATGAATCAGAGAATAGAAAAACAATCAAAAGAACAAAACCAAAAGCGGTTTTTTTGAAAAGATTAACAAAATTGATAAACCACTGTCTAAACTCACCAAAGAAAAACAGGAGAGGAAACAAATAACCTGAATAAGAAATGAGATGGGAAATGTCACAACAGGCACAACCAAAATTAAAAGTATCATAACACAATACTATGAAAAACTGTACTCTAACAGAAAACCTAGAGGAAATGGACACATTTCTAGATTCACATCACCTACCAAAATTATCACAAAGAGAAGTAGAACAACTTAACAAACCCATCACAAAAGGAGAGATTGAAAAAGTAATCAAAAAACTACCAGCCAAAAAAAGTCCTGACCTCAACTACTTCACTGGAGAAGTCTATCAAACTTTTAGAGAGAAGTTAATTCCAATACCACTGAAGCTATTTCACAACATGGAAAAAGTCAGAACATTCCCAAATTTATTGTGTGAAGCCAGTATAATCCTGATATCAAAGCCAAGTAAAGATCCCACAAAAAAGAAAATTACAGACCAATATCACTCATGAACCTAGATACAAAAATCTTCAACAAAATCCTAGCCAGTAGAATTAAACAAAAAATCAAAAAAATAATTCATCATGACCAAGTAGGACTCATACCACAGATGCAGGGTTTGTTCACCGTCAGAATAACAGTTAATATGATCACCCACAAATGACAAAAAGGACAAGAATCAGTTGATTTTGTCAGTTGATCCAGAAAAGGTATTTGACAAAGTCCAACACCCATTCATGTTAAAAACTCTTAGCAAAATATGAATAGAAGAGAAATTCTTCAATGCAATAATAAGAGGCATTTATGGAAAGCCAACTGCCAACATCATCCTGAATGGAAAGAGACTGAAAGAATTCCCCCTGAGCACAGAAAATATACAAGGATGCCCATGGTCACCACTTCTATTCAACATTGTGCTAGAGGTTCTGGCCAGAGCAATCAGACAAGACAAAGAAATATAAGGCATCAAAATAGATAAAGAAGAAGTATCCCTATTTGCATATGATATGATCTTATATACAGAAAACCCTAAAGAACCCACAAACAAATTACTGTAACTAATAGAAGAGTTCAGCAAAGTAGCGGGATATAAGATAAACATAAATCAGTAGGATTCTTTCGCACTAACAAAAAGATCGTCAAAGATGAAATCACCAAATCAATACCATTTGCAATAGCCCCCAAGAAGATAAAATACCTAGGAATAAATCTAAACAGAGATGCAAGAGAAGTATACAGAGAAAATTACAAGACCCTACTGCAAGAAATATAAGTGGAGAAATCTACCTTGCTCATGGATAGGAAGACTTAACATTGTGAAAATGGCTATTCTACCCAAAGTCATCTACATACACAATGCAATCCCAATACAAATTCCAATGTCATTTTTTAATGAGATGGAGAAACAAATCACCAACTTTGTTTGGAAAGGGAAGAAATCCTGGATAAGTAAAACACTACTGAAGAAGAGGAACACAGTGGGACGTCTCACATTACCTGACCTTACAACCCATCATACTGCTATGGTAGTTAAGACAGCTTGGTACTGGTACAAAGACAGATATATAGGCCAATGGTACAGAATAGACAATCCAAAAATATCACCACGCTCTTATGAGCAGTCGGTATTTGACAAAGGCCTAAAGGTTGTAGACTGGGTAAAAACAGTCTCTTTAACAAATGGTGTTGGCAAAATTGGATACGCACCAGCAAAACACGCTGAAAGAAGACTCATACAGCACACCTTACACAAAAACTAATTCAAAATGGACCAAAGACCTAAATATCAAATCTAAAATGATGATGATTATGGAAGAAAAAACAGGAACAACAATGGAAGTTCTAATACATGGCTTAAATAGACTACAAAACCTTACCAAGAATGCACAAACAGAAGAGAAAATAGATAAGTGGAAACTACTAAAAATCAAACAGTTATGGTCATCTAAAGACTTTATTGAGAGAGTTAAAAGACTGCCTGCAGAAGGGGAAAAAATATTTTGCAACTACATATTTGACTGATGTCTGATTTCCATAATCCACAAGATACTGTAAAATACCAACAACAAAAAGGTACATAACCCAGTTAAACAATGGGCAAAAGAGATGCACAGACACTTCAACAAAGAAGACATCCAGGCAGCCAAAAGACACATGAGGAAATGCTCACAATCATTAGCTATTAGAGAAATCCAAATCAAAACTACAATGAAATACCATCTTACCCCAACAAGGTTGGCAATAATTCAAAAAACACAAACCAACAAATGCTGGAAGGGCTATGGAGAGGTGGGTACAACCTCTTTGGAAAGCAATTTGGCACTTTCTTAAAAGGCAAGAAATGGAAATACAATATGACCCAGCAATCCCACTGCTTGGAATATATCCTACAGAAATAAGGGCTGTGACAAGGACAGATATATGCACACAAATGTTTATTGCAGCACTGTCCCCAATAGCAAAAAGATGGAATCAACCTAGGTGCCCACCAACAGATGAATGGATGAACAAACTATGGTGTATAGACACACAATGGAACATTATGCAGTGACAAAGATCAATGATGATTTTAGGAAACATCTCATAACCTGGAATCAACTGAAAGACATCATGTTGAGTGAAATCAGTCAGCTGCAAAAGGACAAATATTGTATGAGACCACTATTAGAAGGACTTAAGAAAAGGTTTATGCACAGAAGAAAATAATCTTTGATGGCTACAAGGGTGGGGAGGGAGGGAGAGGGTTGTTCATAGATTAGATAGTCAATGAGAATTTGGTTAGGTGAAGGGAGTGACAGCATGCACTAGAAGCCAGGTCAGCATAACTTGGCTACACCATAAGCCAAAAGGTTTTCTAAGTTCAACCCAACATTTGGAAGGACAGAGTAGCACAGACAGGGGTCTGGAGATCATGTTCTTGGGGGGACATTGAGGTTAATTGGCATAACTAGCCTTTTGGTAAGACAGAATTCTGCACTCCATGTTGGTGAGTGGGTCCAGGGTCTTAAAAGCCAGATGGCTGTCATCTGAGGAACATCATTCGGTCCCAACCCACCTGAAACAGATGACAACCAAGAACATCAAAGATACAAGGAAAAACGAGCCCATGAGACAGAAGAACCCATATGATTGGGAGACTACATCAGCATGAGACCAGAAGAACCAGATAGTGTCGGGCCTCCACCAAAAACAGTCCTGACAGGCAATGCAATGTAGAATCCCTGATGTGGCATGAGAAAAAGAAATGTGCAGATCGAGAACTCTATTAAAAGACCTGAAATGATGGTCTGACAGCCTGGAGGTTCCCCTGGGAGCATGGCCCCTAGACTTGGTGCTGGCCCAGACCTAAAGCCAGTGCTGAGTTTGACACCTGAGACAAAGAATGGACTGGACTCAGGAACACAGAGTGAGCGTGTAGTGTGTGTACGTTATGGTTTTATACATGTGTTGGAAACTGCCCTACTGGTTTCTTTCTAGTGGGGGAAAGAGAGGATAGAGAGGAGAGGACAGGTGTTCATTAATTGGATGCTAAAAGTAACGACTGAAAAGGAGAAGTGTGCTGTCACAGGGTGAAGACAGCAGAGGGGTAGCTATGCAAAATTGACTTGGATTGTGTACTTTCTCTTAATCATAATAAAAAAAATATGAATCAAAGATACTATTAAGTAAATGAAAACAAAGTAATCTACAGAATGGCAGAAAATATTTGAAAATTTAAAAAAGGGTCTAGTGTCCAAAATATATAAAGAACTCATGCAATTCAACAGCTAAAAGACAAACAACTCAATTTAAAAAAGGCAAAAGACATGAATAGATATTTCTCCAAAGAACATACACAAATGGCCAACAAATACATGAAAAGATGCTCAACATCATTAGCTATTACCTGGCTTACTGCCATCTCGTTGATTCCTACTCATAACGTCCCTATAGGACAGAATAGATCTGCCCCATAGAGTTTTCAAGGAATGACTGGCTGGTGGATTCAAATTGCCAACATTTTGGTTAACAGCAGAACTCTTAACTACTCTGCTACCAGAACTCCTCATGAGCCATTAGGGAAACACAAATCAAAACTATACTGAAATACCCTTCAAACCCCCTGGTATGGCTGTAATTAAAAAAAGCCAGGATATGGAGAAATTGGAACTCTCATGCATTGCTGGCAGAAATGTAAGATGGTGCATCCCCTGGGGAAAACAATTTGAAGATTCCTCAATAAGTTAAATTTCAATGTTGTTAGTTGTCATCAAGTCTATTCTATTACTCTTGATGTACTCCATATCATCAAAATGTCTTCCTTTCAATATTTCTTTTATCTTTGGGTAAAGAAAAAAGTCATTGGGGGCCAGATCATGTGAGTAGGTGGGTGTTCCCACACAGTTATTTGTTTACTGGCTAAATACTTTCTCTCAGACACTGCTGTGTGAGCTGGTGCATTGTCATGATGCAAGAGCCATGAGTTGTTCATGAAAAATTCAGATTGTTTTCACCTAACTTTTTCACGCAATGTTTTCAGTCTTACCAATAGTAAATGTAGTTAATTGCTTGTCCATTTCAACGAACTTTTACAATTTTTTCATCAGTTCTGCTTGTTACCGGCGACCCTGACCTCTCTTCATCAATGATGATTTCTCTCCTTTCAGAAAAATGTTTAATCCCTTGTACACTGCTGTTTTCTTCATGGCATTATCCCCATAAACTTGGGCTAACATGTCGCTGATTTCACTTCCACTGTTCCCAAGTTTAACAAGAAATTTAATGTTTGTTCCTTACTCTAATTCAAGCTCCAACATTCTGACAACAGCACAAAACACATGCAGCAACAATAATGAACACCTACTCAGCAAGACACCACCACACATCAACATGAACACAGCTGTGAGACACTGATATACCAAGGTTATGAAACCTTACTGAGTTGTTTGTACAGTTGCTGTCAATATAAGCCATGGTGGTGAGTTCACAAACTTAATTGTCAAACTTTGTATTCATACAATGGAGTATTATTTAGCCATAAAAAATAATCAAGTACAGATATTTGTTACAACATCAACAAACCTTGAGAACACTGCGTTAAGTAAAAGAAGTCATACGTAAAAGGCTGTGTATTGTATGATTCCACTTATATGAAATATTCAGAAATGGTAAATCCCTTGAGACATAAAGCAGATTGGTAATTGCCAGGAGGTAAGGAGAGAGGAAATGGGGAGTGATGGATTAATGGGTGTGGGGTTTCTTTTTGAGGTTATGAAAATATTCTGAAACAGACTGTAGTAAGAGTTGCACAACACTGTGAATGTACTAAATGTCAGTAATCATAAATTTTATGTTATGAGTCTGTTATCACAATAAGAAGTTGATCAAAAAATAATACTAAAACTCCACAATGCCAGAATATCTGGTCCAGCAGTTCTCACCACCGATTGCATATCGAAATTTTCCAATCATTGATTTCTCTAGAGATTTTCCAAATGACTCTAATGTACAGCTAAGCAAAGTGGATCGTTCAGCAGGATACACTGGTATAGCCATATCTGATGTTAAAATATTAAGAGATAGCTTCACATCAATTGGTAAATGGTCTGAGACCCAGTGCCCACACATTGCCCTGGACATCTCGTATCCTCCACATTAAGATAACCTGGACTCCCCACAATCAATAATGAAAGAGCTAGTTCCTGGCCCAGCAGGAGTTCTCTACCACCTTCCTTTAGTGGTGAGGCAGATTCCACTCAATTTGGTAGGTGTCCAATGCTGTACCTATTATTAAATGTTTTGAATACCTCTCCTGAAGCCAGCATTGAGAACTACTGATCTAGTCAATCCAGACAAGCTTCTGAGTATTTCATCTATATAGTACCAAACAGCTAGTTCGACTCTGTTTAGATCCATGCACATAACTGGGTTGGTAACCTTGAGCAAGTCATTTCCTAGCATTAAATCGCATCTGAAAAAAATGACAGGATTGAAGTAGGTACTCCTTAAGGGTGCTTCCAACTCTCAATTGTGTGGTACTACAATTCTATGATTCACCAATTTGACAAAGATAACAGAGCCTCTATGACAAATGCGAGCCAAAGGGAGCCAACTTTCTGTACACAAATCCACACAGACCAAGAAAAACCCACAGTGAGTGCTAAACTGTGTAATATTCTTCTAAGGAGACACGATTTAATCCTGAACACTCCTGGTTGCTAGCCAAGTTATGGAGTTGAAATGTGAAACCTGGTAAATTCTCCTTATCTTGGGCCAAAGATGCAACTGTTAGAGCTGATCATTAAATTAGCTCATTTTTAAAATCGACTTCATTTTTCAGAGGAGTTTTAGGCTTACAGAAAAATTATGCAGAAGGTAGAGTTCTCACATAAAGCCCCCTCCACACACACACGTACATTTTCTCCTACTGATCACGTCTTGCATTAAAGTGGTATGTTGGCACAACTAATGAATCAATCTTGATTCTTCATTATTAACTAAAGCTGATGGTTTGCGGTTCACTCTTGGTGCTGTACAGTTCTATGGGTTTTGACAAATGTGTAATGTCATGTATCTACCATTACAGTTTCATACAGAGTAGTTTCATTGCTGTAAAGATGCCCTGTGCTCCACCTATTCATCCCTTTCCCTCTTCCCCCTGCGCCTCTGGCAATCACTGATTATTTTACTGCCTCTACTATAACGAGTTTTTTTTTTTTGTTTTTTTTTTTAGTAGCTTTGCCTTCTCTAAAATATAACATATTGAATGTATGCAATATGCAGCTTTTTCAGACTGGATTCTTTCACTTAGCACTATGCACTTCTGCATTTAAGTTTCCTTTGTGTCTTTTCATAACTTCATAGTTTCTCATTAGCATTGAATACTATTTCATTGTATAGATGGGCCACAGTTTATTCACCTACTGAAGAAAATATTGTTTGCTTCTAATTCTAGAAATTATGAATAAGCCAAGCCAAAGCCAAGTGCCGTCAAGTCGTATCCAACTCATGGGAATAAAGCAGTTTTAAAAATTTGTGTGCAAGTTTTTGCGTGGACATAAGTTTTCAACTCATGTGGATAAATACCTAGGAGAGTAGTTGCTGGATTTTATGGTAAGCCTATGTTTAACTTCATAAGAAACTTCCAGGCTGTCTTCCAAAATAACAGTATTATTTGCATAATCACTAGCAATAGATAAGAGTTCCTGTTTCTCCACATCCTCATCAGTATTTGGTGTTCACAGTATTTTGGATTTTAACCATTCTAAAATCAGCTCAGTGGCACAAAAAATGGCAACAACAAACTCAGTTCAAGTTGTGCTGTAAAACCACAATGCAAATTTCAATAGGTGTATAGGGGTGTTACATTGTTGTTTTGATCTGCAATTCTGTAATGAAATGTGATGCTGAGTATCTTTTCGTATGCTAATTTTCTATCTGTGTATTTTCTTTAGTGAAGTGTCTGTTTAGATCTTTTGCCCATTTTGTAGCTGGGTTGTTCATTTTCTTATTGTTGGGTGTCTCAGTCATCTAGTAGTGCACTAACAAAAATACCTCAAGTAGATGACTTTAAGAAAAATTTTTTCTCTCACAGTCCAGTAGGCTACAAGTCCAAATTCAGGGCACTGGCTCCAAAGAAAGCTTTCCCTCTCTGTTAGCTCTGGAGGAAGGTCCTTGCATTGCATCATTCTTTCTTTGGTCTAAGAGAATCTCAGCACAGGACACTCAGATCCAAAGGATGAGATCTGCTTTCGGTGCTGCTTCATGAGGGTATGAGATCTACAGATCTCTGCTTGCTTCTCTTTCCTTTTATCTCTTGTAGGACAAAAGGCTAAAAGGTGATGCAAGCCACACTCCAGGGAAACTCCCCTAGGAAATGTGTTACAGTCTCACACTAATCCTCTTTTATCATAATCTTATCTGTTAACCACAGGCAGACACTAGGGTTTACAGCACAGGAAAAATCACAAAATGGGGGACAATCACACAATTTTGGGAATCATGGCCCAGTCAAATTGCTACCCACATTTGAGGGGGCGTTGTTACACAATTCAATCCATGACATTGAGTTTTAAGAATTCTTATTTGAAAGTGGACTTAGGTGAATTTTATTTGATTTTTTTCTAATGGCAGAATGAACAAATTAATCTTACAGAAGTGCAGCCCAAGTATTCCTTCAAAGCAAAGATGGTGAGACTTTGTCTTGGTTACTCTGGACACAACATCAGAAGGCACCAACTGTGAAAGCTAAACAACGAATTAAGAAAGATGGAAGAATTGATGCCTTTGAACTACCCAAAAAAACCCCACTGCCGTTGAGTCAGGTCTGACTCATAGTGACCCTAGAGGTCAGAGTAAAACTGCCCCCATAGAGTTTCCAAGGAGCACCTGGTGTATTTGAACTGACAATCTTGTGGTTAGCAGATGTAGCACTTAACACACTACACTGCCAGGTTTCCATCTGAACTACAGTGATGGTGAAAAATATTGAGTATACCACAGACTGCCAGAAAAATGTAAAAACCTGTCTTGGGAGAAGTACAGAGGGATGCTTACTAGAAGCAAAGATGGGAAGACTTTGAATCACTTACTTGAACATGTTACCAGGGGTAACTGTCCCCTGAATACAGACATCATCATTAGTGAAGTAGAAGGCCAGAGAAAAAGAGGAAGACTGTCAATGAGGCAGATTGATGCAGTGGCTGAAACAATGGATTTCAGCATAGCAACAATTGTGAGCATGTCGTGGGACCAGGCAAGGTTTTGTTCTGTTATATACATAAGATCTCTGTGAGTTGGAGCCAACTTGATCGTTCCTAAAAACAACAAGGCTTGGAGTCTGCAATATATATTCATAACTCACCTAAGTTCACTTTTTGCTATTTCCCAAGGCAAAGTTCCCGAGTAGTAACTGTAACAGCCCAAAGTGAGGTGGTGAGCTGGCAATTATGTAGTTCATGCAATCATCATGGATGACCTGAATTTTCAGGATCATTTTTCTGTTTTGACAAATAAACATGTTGCTTTTTTTTTTTAATGACTGAGTGAAAATGTACATTCCCATATAAATTTACATGTCTACCTATATGCAGCTTCCACTGTTCTCCCTGCCCGGTGACAGCACACTATTCCTCTGTGCTTCATACATGTCTCATCCTCCCAAAGGTCTCCTTTCCCCTCCTCTCCACACACTCTCCTTACTCCAAGCAGAGGTCATCAAGATGATATCCTATAGATGCATAGAACCATAAAGTGCATCCAATATATGGTCACTCTGCATCGCCAAATGGGTCATGGATATATATGCGTGTGTGTGTGTATGTATATTTATATTTCCTCTATTGTACCTAGTAATACCCTAGAGCAGGGGTTGGCAAACTCCAACCAGCAGGCCAAATCTGGCTCCTACCTGTTTTGTAAATAAAGTTTTATTGGAATATAAAATAATAATAATAATAAAACAAATAAACAGCATAGTTGCCAAATTATTTCATTTTGTGCCGTGGAGTTAGAAATTATCAATATGCTAAAAGCTCTTTCACCCCATGTCATAGAATGTTGTCTCTCAAAGGATCAAACTCTATTCAAGATGTACCATGAAACCTCAGTGCAAACCTCAAAGCTCACCACATCATCTCCGTCACACCTGTTCTCTCATGATGAACCAAATATTTCTATGTGCCCAGTGTTGATTCTACTCTAGGTCGCCCAAGCCGTATGCTAATAACCAAATATGAGACAGTAATATAATAATGCAAAGGAATATATAATTTATTACCCAAGCAGGATGGGGAGGGCTGAATTAGAATGGAAGCAAAGAACTGCACCCCCTTATCAATCAGAAGCCTACTTCATACTTGTTGAAGACTGCTATTCACTGAATATTCATGAGAAGCTGGCCACATTGGTCTTTGAGTCCTTTCCTTTTACAATATCTTAGGACTCAACCCACTTCCTCACATGGAGCTGATTTACTCACAGTTCATATTAGAAAATTTCAAAGTACATTCTGTGAATAGATTATCTGTAACAAGGTTATCCAAAATACTATTTAAAATTCATATTCCTGGGCTTGGTTAAGACCAAAGGAGTCCTAGTTTGCCAGTGGTTACCATCTCAGCTAACCAAACTGCTGGTAATCTGAGTCCGTCAACAGCTCCATGGAAGCTCTACGGAACACTTCTGCTCTTTTCTTTAGCATCACTATAAGTTGGAATACACTCAACAGCAACTTTATTTGTATTAAGACCAATTAATACGACCTAAAATTGAAGTGGTAACTTGTTAAGACAGTTTGTCATACTGTAGTGTCCCGTGTGTTGCTCTGACGCTGGAAGTTATGCCATCTGGATTTCAAATACCAGCAAGGTCACCTGTTGTAGGCTGATTTCAGCAGATCTTCCAGACTAAGAAAGATTAGGAAGAAAAACTTTGTGGTATACTTCTGGAAAAACTTGGCCAGAGAAGACTTTGTGAATAGTGGTGGAATATTGTCTAATACAGTGCCCGAAGATGAGGCCTTCAGGTCAGAATTCATTCAAAATACAACTGTGGAAGAAATGACTACTCAAAATGGAATCAGATTTAATGATGTGGATGGAGTCAAGCTTCCAGAATCTCAATTTTCTGAAGTGGCACAACTCAGAATGAGAAGAAACAGCCACAAACATCCACTAATAATCAAAATGTGAAATGTACTAAGCAGGAATCTAGGAAAATTAGAAATAGTAAAAAATGAAATGGAGTGTGTGAAAATCTATATTCCACCCATTAGTGAGCTGAAATGGACTGGTATAGGTCACTTTGAATCAGACAACCATTTGGTCTACTATGTCAGGAATGACAAATTGAAGAGGGGTAGCATCACATTGATTGTCAAAAAGAACATTTCAAGATCTGTCCTGAAGTACAATGCTGTCAATAATAGGAAAATACCAATATACCCACAAGGAATTCCAGTTAATATGACTGTTATTCAAATTTACTCACCAACCACTAAGGTAAAAGATGAAGAAAATGAAGACTTTTATCAACTTATACAGTCCAAAATTGATCAAACATGGAATTACTGGTGACTGGAATGTGTAAGTTGGTAACAAAGAAGGATCAATAGCTGGAAAATATGGCCTCATTACAGAAACAATGCCAGAGATTGCATGATATAATTTTGCAAGATCAAAAACTTCTTCATTGCAAATACTTTTTTCCAACAACACAAAGGGCAAGTATATGCTCAGACCTCATGGGACAGCATACACAGGAATCAAATCAACAACATCTCTAGAAAGAGACGACGGAGAAGCTAGGTATCATTAGTCAGAAGAAAGCTAAGGAACCACCTGATGAAAAGATCATCAATTGCTTTTATGCATGTTCAAGTTGAAACTGCAGAAAATTAGAACAGTCCAAAAGAGGCAAAATATGAACTTGAGTTTAAAGACCATCTCAACAATAGATTTCACACATTGAATGTTAATGACCAAAGATCAGATGAGTTGTGAGATGACACCAAGGACATCATATGTGAAGAAAGGAAAAAGTCTTTAAAAAGAAAGGAAAGATCAAAACGGACATTAGAAAGACTCTGAAACTTTCTCTTAAATGTAGAGCAGCTAAAGTTGACAGGAGAAATGATAAAATAAAAGAGCTGAACAGGTTCAAAAGGGTAGCCTGAGATGACAAGATGTATTATGAGGAAATGTGCAGAGACCTGGAATTAGAAAGACAAAACAGAAGAACACAACACACTTGACATTTCGTAAGCTGAAGAAAATGAAGTAAACACTAAAACTGTTGTAATAGTGAAGGATTCTGTATACAATATATTGAACACAGGAAGAATCCAAACAAGGTGGAAGGACTTACAAGATCTACACAAAGAAAATTACAAGAAGAAAACAGTCTTTGATGGTTACAAGGGTGGGCAGGGAGAGAGAGAGGTGTTCATTGATTACATGGTACATAAGAATTAAGTTAGAAGAATGGAGAGACAACATGTATGAGAGAAGTCAGCACAGCTAGCTTAAACCAAAAACTAAGTTTCTTAAATATAGCCCAACACATAGAAGGACAGAGTAGCAGGGGCAGGGGTCTGAGTACCATGGTTTCAGGGGACTTCTAGGTCAGTGGGCATAATGTATTTATTAAAGAAATTGTGAAGGGTTTTGTTTTCTTGATGTTGAGGTGCAATCCATACTGAAGGCTGTGGTCTTTGACCTTTCATCAGTGTTTCCAATCCTCTTCACTTCCAGAAAGCAAGATTGTGTCATTTGCATAATGCAGGATGTTAATGAGTCTTCCTCCAATCCTGAGGCCTCATTCTTCTTCACATAGTCCAGATTCTCAGGTTATTTGCATGGCATACAAATTAAAAAGACATGGTGAAAGGATATAACCCTGATGCACACTTTTCCTGACTTTAAACCATGCAGTGTCCTGTTGTTTCGTTTGTACAACTGTCTCTTGATCCGTATAGAGATTCCTCATGAGCACAATGGAGTGTTCTGGAATTCCCACTTTCTGTAATGTTATCCATAATTTGTTATGATCCACACAACCGAATGCCTTTGCATAGTCAATGAAACACAGGCAAACATCCTTCTGGTATTCCCTGCTTTTAGCCAAGATCCATCTGACATTAACAAAGATATCCCTGGTTTCACATACTCTTCTGAATCCCACTTGAATTTCTAGATGTTTGCTCTCAATATACTGTTGCAGTTGCTTTTAAATGACCTTTAGCAAAATTTATTTGCATATGATATTAATGATATTTTTCAATAAATTCCACATTTGGTTTGAATACCTTTCTTGGTCAGGCATAAATATGGATCTCTTCTAGTCAGTTGGCCAGGTATCAGTCTTCCAAATTTCTTGGCATAGACTAATAAGCATTTCCAGTGCTGCATCCACTTGTTGAAACATCTCAATTGATATTCCATCAATTCCTGGAGCCTTATTTTTCTCCAGTACCTTCAACGCAGCTTCAACTTCTTCTTTCAGTATCATAGGTTTCTGGTCACATGCTGCCTCTTGAAATGGTTGAACCCCAACCAGTTCTTTCTGGTATAATGACTCTGTGTATTCCTTCCATCTTCTTTTGATGCTTCCTGAGTTGTTTAATATTTTCTCTGTAGAATTCTTCACTATTACAACTTGAAGCTTGAATTTTTTCTTCAGTTCTTTCAGCTTGAGAAACGCAGAGTATGTTCCCTTTCGGTTTTCTTTTTCCAGCTCTGCACATTCCACTATAATGCTTTGTCTTCTCGAGTGACCCTTTGAAATCTTCTGTTCAGTTCTTGTACTTCGTCGTTCCTTCCATTTGCTTAGTTGCTCAACATTCAAGAGCAAGTTTCAGAGTCTTCTCTAACATGCAAATTGGTCTTTCCTGACTTTTTAACGACCTCTTGCTTTCTTCATGAATAATGTCTTTGATGTCATTCCACAACTCGTTTGGTCTTTGGTCATTAGTTCTCATCAAATCTGTTCTTCAGATGGTCTCTAAACTCAGGTGGGATATCCTCAAGGTCGTATTTTGGCTCTTGTGGACTTCTTCTAATTTTTTTCAGTTTCAATTTAAACTTGCTTATGAGCAATTGCTGGTCCGTGCCGCCGTCAGCACCTGGTCTGGTTTTGACTGCTGTTACAGAGCTCGTCCATCACCTCTTCCCACAGATTTAATAAGTTGGATTCCTGTGTATTCCATCTGCTGAGGGCCATGTGTATAGCTGTCATTTACGTTCGTGAAAAAAAGTGTTTGCGATGAAGAAATCATTGGCCTTGCGAAGTTCCATCATGCAATCTCAGGCATCATTTCTGTCACCAAGGCTATATTTTCCAGCTACCCATCCTTCTTCTTCATTTTCAAATTTTGCATTAACTATCAATGCATCCTGATCACATGTTTGATCAATTTCAGACAGCAGAATCTGGTAAAAATCTTCAGTTTCTTCATCTATGGCCTTTAGTGGTTGGTGTGTAAATTTGAATAATAGTTGTATTAACTGGCCTTCCTTGTAGGTATATAGATATTATGCTATCACTGACAGCATTGTACCTCAGGACAGACCTTAAAATGTTCTTTTTAATGATGAACGCAACACCACTCCTCTTCACGTTTTTATTGCCAGCATAGTACACCACATGATTGTCCAATTCAAAATAGCCAATACTGGTCAATTTCAGCTCTCTGATGCCTAGGATATCGATGTTGATGTAGCCCATTTCATTTTTTCTATTGTGATTAAGTGAAAGTATACAATCCAAATTTATTTTGCATGCCCGCCTGTCTGCATCTCCTGCTGCTGTCATTGTCCCGTGACAGCACATTCCTCCTTTTCATTCTATACTTGTTGTATCCTCTTAAGCTCCTGTCCCCTCCTCTCCACCCTTTTCTCTCCCATCTAGAAAGAGACCAGTAGGACAGCATCCTATGAATGTATAAAGCCATAAAGTACACACCCTTTATGGCCACATTGTGTCCCCTAGTCCAGTCTATTTTTGCCTGAAGAGTTGATCTAAGTAGGTTTTCTGGTCTGGGGCAGCAGCAGGTCTAGAAGCCAGGCTCCTAGAGTATCCCCAAGGTTTTTAGATGATCAGCTGCAGTCTTTTATTAGAGTTCTTGGGCTGCACCACTCTTGTTCTTGTGTTGTCACAAGGACTTAACCTTGTGTGCTCCATCACGGCCATCTTTGGTGGTGGCCGGGCACCATCAGGTTCTTCTGGTCACATGTTGATACAGTCTGCCAATCACATGGGTCTTTCTGTCTCCTGAGCTCCTTTTTCCTCGTGTCTTTGTTGTTCTTGGTAATCATCTATTCTGGATAAGTTGGGACCGTTTGGTGTACCTCAGATGGCACCCACTATGGGGTGCAAGAGATCCTTTTAGCAATTGGCTAGTTATGGCAATTGGCCTCAATGTCCCCTGAGAGCATGGTCCCAAGACCCAGCCCCTGCTGCTCTATCATTGCAGTATTGGGTTGAGATTAGAACTTTCCTTTTTCGGTAAATTCCAGCTCAGTTGACCTTCTTTCTACTGTGTGCTGTCACTGCTTTCAAGTAACCAAATTTCTATCAACTACCTAATCCATAACCAACCCTCTCCCTCCCTCCCTACTCACACTTGTAGCCATCAAAGAGTCTTTTCTTCTGTACTTAAGTCTATTTTTAAGTCCTTATAGCAGGGGGCTAATACAATATTCATCCTTTTGCAACTGACTGAGTTCACCTAGCATAATGTCTTGTGACTGAAACCAGGTTATGAGATGCTTCCTAAAACCATCATTGTTCTTTATCACTGCATAGTGTTCCGTTGAGTATATGTACCATAGGTTGTTTATCCACTCATCTGTTGACAGCCATCTAGGTTGATTTCATCCTTTTGCAATGAACATTTGTGTGCATGTATCTGTTCATGTGACAGCGTTTGTTTCTGTAGGATATATTCTGAGAAGTGGAATTATTGGATAAAATGGTATATCTATTTCCAACTTTTTAAGGAAGCACCAAATTTTTTTCCAAAGAGGTTGTACCATTTCACAATCCCACCAGCAGTGTAGGGAGAGTTTTGATCTCTCCACAGCCTCTCCAGTATTTGTTCTTTTGTGTTTTTTGGAATTATGGCCAACCTTGTCGGGGTGCGATAGTAGCTCACTGTAGTTTTGATTTGGATTTCTCTGATAGTTAATGATCATGAGCATTTCCTCAAGTGTTTTTTGGCTGCCTGGATGTCCTTTTTGGTGAAATGCCTGTCTGTCTCCTTTGCCCATCACTTAATTGGGTTATTGACCATTTTCTTGTTGATATTTTGCTGTACCTTGTAGATTATGAAGATCTGATATCAGTCCAACATCTACTTGCCAAATATTTTTTCACATTCTGTAGGTGGTCTTTTAACTCTAATAAAGTCTTTGGATGAGCAAAAGTGTTTGATTCTTAATAGTTCCCATTAATCTAGTTTTTCATCTGTTGTTCATGCTTTATTAGCTTTTGAAGTCTGTCTAAGCTGTGTATTAGAATTTCCATTGTGTGACCCTATTTTTTCTTGCATGATGTTTATCATTTTAGGTTTGACATTTAGATCTTTCATCCATTTTTAGTTTTTGTGTAAGGTGTGAGATACGGGTCTTCATTCAATTTTTTGCAGATGGATATCCAATTTTGTCAACAACATTTATTAAAGACTGTTTTGACCCCAATTTACAATCTTAGGGACTTTTTCGAATATCAACTGTTCATAGGAGGATGGTGTCATCTCTGGGGTCTCAATTCTCTTCCACTGATTTATCTGTCTCTTTTTGTACCAGTACTAGGCTGCTTTGACTACCGTGGCAGTGTAATAGGTTCTAAGGTTGGGTGGTGTGAGGCCTCCTACTGTCTTCCTCTTCTTCAGTAGTGCTTTGCTTATCTTGGGTTTATTCTCTTTCCAAAAAAAGCTGGTGATTTGTTTTTTCGATCTCATTAAAAAAAATCACTGGACTTTGTATTGGGATTGCATTCTACATGTAGGTCGCTTTGGGTAAAATAGAAATTTTCACAATGTTAAGTCTTTCTATCCATAAGCAGGGTAGATTTCTTCATTTTTATAAGTTTCTTTTGGTTTCTTGCAGTAGGTCTTACAGTTCTCTCTACATAAGTATCTTATTTCTCTATTTAGATTTATTTCTAGGCATTTTATGTTCTTGCAGGCTATAGCAAATGGTGTTGATATGGTGATTTCTTCTTTGATGATCTCTTTGTTGGTATAAAGGAATCCCACTTTTTTATTTTAATTTTTTATTTAATATAACTGAGTGAAAATGTACATTCCCGTATAAATTTATACACCCACCTATATGCAGCTTCCACTGCTCTCCCTGCCCGGTGACAGCACACTATTCCTCTCTGCTCCATACATGTCTCATTCTCCCAACAGTGTCTTTTTTCCCTCCTCTTCAACCACTCTCCTTCCTCCAGCCAGAGGTCAGCAGGATGACATCCTATAGATGTATAGAACCATAAAGTGCATCCAATATATGGTCACTGCATCGCCAAGTTCAATCCATTCCTGTCTGAACCGTGGACCTTCATTATGATTTATGGTCAAGGGCAGCATCAGGGCAAGGGGCCATGCTCCCAGGGGAGCCCCAAAACCACTGGACCATTAATTGAGGTCTTTTAGTGGGGATCTCAGGGTGCACCACATTTTATTCTTGTGTTGTCAGTGAGACTCAACTTAGTAGCTCCATCGTGGCTATCACTGGTGGTGGCTGGGCACCATCTGGTTCTTCTGGTCCCAAGTTGATGTAGGCACCCACTGGTGTGGGTCTCTTTGTCTTCTTGGTAGGAATCCTACTTTTATTTATGTATATCTTACACCCTGATACTTTGCTGAACTCCTCTATTAGTTACAGTAGTTTACTTATGAATTCTTTAAGATTTTTCTGCATATTCGATCATATTATCTGCAAATAAGAACACTTTTACTTCTTTTTGCTGACGCAGAAGCTGTTTATTTCTTTGTCTTGTCTCATTGCACTGGCTAGAGCCTCTAATACAACGTTGAATTCAAGTGGTGAGAGTGGGCATTCTTGTCTAGTTCCTGTTCTCAAGGGGAATTCTTTCAGTCTCTCACCATTCAGAATGATGTAGGCAGTTGGCTCTGCATAGATGTCCCTTATTGCAATGAGGAATTTCCCCTCTATTCCTGTTTTGCTGAGAGTTTTTCACATGAAGTGGTGTTGGAACTTGTTACATGCCTTTTCTGCATAAGTTGACAGAATCCAGTGATTCTTACCTTTTGTGCTATTCATGTGGTTGGTCACATTAATTGTTTTTCTGATGTTATACAGCCTTGCATCCCTGGAATGAATCCAATTTGGTCATGATGAACTATTTTTTTGATATGTTGTTGAATTCTGTTGGCAATAATTTTGTTGAAGATTTTTGCATCTTTTGACCTTGTGAAGGATGAGAATTTCAAAATACCTAACTTTGCTCAGAAGGAGTCTGTACATAGATCAAGAGGCAGTTATTTGAAGAAAACAAAGGGGGTACTACATGGTTTAAAATGAAGAAAAGTTGTCTACTAGGGTTGTATATCCTTTCACCATACTTGTTCAATCTCTATGCTAAGCAAATCATCTGATAAACTAGACTACATGAGGACAAACACAGTATCAGTGTTGGAAAAAGACTCATTAACAATGTGTGTTATGCAAATGACACAGCATCACCTGCTGGAAATGCAGAAAACATGAAGCACTTACTGATAAAGATCACAGATTACAGCCTTTAGTATATTACACCTCAAGATAAAGAAAACAAAAATCCAGAGGCAGAGTCAACATGGCAGACTAAACACACATCTCCCTAAATCCCTCTGGAAACCAAGGCTTGAACTGACAATAAAACGGAGCCTTCTGAACACCTAGTAAGCCCTAGGACACGGCATAGAGCTGTCTATTTGGTCTACATATCACTGAGCCAAAAACTTCTTCTGTTTCACCCACCCCCACCCTTGTCGAGTCCAGGCTCTTGTGGACTGAAGGTAAATTGCCATTTTGACTTTTTTTCTCATCTTCGCCAGCGGGAGGGGCTGAGGTGACTGACAGCAAGACTCAGACACACTGCTGATGAGATCAGTGAGCTGAGTCGCCACTTTTTGAGAGCCTGACCTTGGAATCTGTGCAACTCAGCACCTCTAACCTTTCTCACTATCTCTTAGAATCTCCGGATGTCTGCCATGGAATAGCTTTCTCTGAGGCAGGCAAGGGAGCGTGTATGGGATGCCATCTTGATTCACTGGGAGGCACATTTTCCTATATGGAGGCCTTAGTGGACCTAATTCCCAGGCTGGGAGGCAGTGCCTACCCAGAGAAGAGTCTTAAATATAAAGATGTGTACTTTGCTGGCTGGGAAGAGGGGCTTGCACACTGAAAGCCTGTCTAATTTGGGAAGCGGTCAGATAACTTTTACCTTACAATAGAGAAATCGCTGCAGTGCATCTGGATGGCTTCTTTTCCAGCCTTAACTGTCTCACATTATAGAGTCAGCTGACAGCTTCCCAGCGACTCTAAAAGTGGGGCTGTGCCTTAGCCAATCAGGAGGTGGAGGCTGCTACCCCAGAGATTCCACTGAGTCCAGTCACTATAGTACATAGAGGTGTCTGGTGATCAACTTCCTTTTCAGTGCATGAACCCTGTTAAAGTAACACTGGAGAAACAAAACAACCTCCAGATGCCCCCAAAGCAATGAACTTTGGACCAGGACATTTGGAAGAGTTAACCTACGGCTTCAGAAGGCCCAGTAAAGAAAGATCAAAAGAACTTCCCAGACAAAGAAGCCTTTCTGAAACTATCAGGGGGCGAGTGCAAAAGTATTATTTATAGAGCCCTTCTAGACCTTATACAAAATGCTGCAGAGCAAAATGAAAAATTAAGCAAGCTGTTTGATCTGATAGAACACGAGTACTCTGAAATCCAACAGATCAAGAACAAAATCAAAGAGAGAGAAAATTCAGCTCAAAGCCAAGAAAACAGAATTGAACAAATGGAAACTAGACTTTCTAACTTGGAAGACAGAGCTACTGACTCCAGCATCTATGGGAGAAACCAGAAAAAAAGAAACAAGAGAAATGAAGAAGCATTGAGAAGCATGTGGGACTCTATTAAGAGGAACAATCTAAGATTAATTGGAGTTCCTGAACAGGGTGGAACATCTGGAACACAGAGAATACTGTGGCTCAGCTGTAACAGAAAACTTCCCAGAAATTACAAAAGAAGAGAATATGGATATCCAAGATGCATATCAAACACCACTCCACATAGATTCCCAAAAGAAAGACTCCAAGACATGTTATAATCAAGCTTAACAAAATGAAACATAAGCAGAAACTCTTAAAGGCAGCAAGACTCAAAGCAAAGCTAACATTCACAGGGAAACTCTGTACGTTTTTATCTGATTTCTCAGCTGAAATGATGCTGGCATGGAGACAACGGGATGACACATTCAAAGGCTTGAAGGAGAACTTCCATCTAAGAATTATATATTCCACAAAACTATCTTTCGAATATGAAAAAGAAATCAAGACATTCACAGACAAACAGAAACTCAGAGACTTTGCAAAAACCAAACCAAAGCTACACAAAATACTGAAAGAAGCTCTTGGCTTAGAAGAACAAAAGCATTAATTTTATATTTTAAAAGGAAATACAGGACACATCATCCAGAAATCTACCCAGTTAGGGAAGGCTCCAAATTCAATATAAGCAGCAATATTAAAAGAAGTGAGCCAGTGATCATACCATGAAAACTATTATGTTATCATATTAAAAAGAGGGGTGTACTACAGTTATTACAGTCCTTCCAGATGGACAGAAAGTTACTAAGACTTGTAGTAGTTAAAATTGTGTTTAAACATAGACTTTTAAGGGGGATCACAGGGGCAGCTGCGAAGCATAATAAAGATGTAGCATATCAAGCCAGGAAAAGTAATACAGGAGTCTCAACAACCACAAAACCAACCCTGAAAAAGATGAAAAATCAACTCATAAAGAATGTTCCAAAACAGAATAATAGGAACAGCAGAGAAAACATCAACACAAAAATAAACATATGACAATGACAGCACTAAATACTACCTATCAATAATTACATTGAATGTGAATGGACTGAACACTCCAATAAAAAGACAACGAGTGGCATCTTGGATCAAAAGACACAACCTGTCCATATGTTGTCTACAAGAAACTCACTTGAGACTTAAAGATAGGAACAAACTGAAAATTAAAGGATGGAAGAATATATATCAAGCTAGCAATCAACAAAGAAGAGCAGGTGTGGCAACACTAATCTCAGATAAAATAAATTTTTATGTAAAATCCACCATCATGGACAAGGATGGACACTACTAATTATTGAAAGGTTCAACACACAAGCAGGACTTAACAGTAGTAAATATTTATGCACCCAATGTTAGAGCATCTAAATGCATCAAAGAAACACTGACTACACTCAAAAGCAAGATAGATCACTCCACAATAATAGTGGGAGACTTCAACACTCTACTCTCAATATTGGACAGATCATCTAGAAAGAAGTTCAATAAAGACACAGAAGATCTTATTGCCACAATTAACCAAGTAGACCTCATTGACATATACAGAACTTTCTATCCATCAGCAGATAACTACATCTTCTTCTCCAGTGTACCTGGAACATTTTCCAGAATTGAAGATGTGTTAGGACATAAAGCAAATCTCAACAAAATCCATACCATTGAATTATTGCAAAGCATCTTCTCAGACCACAAAGCCATTAAAGTGGAAATCAATAGCAGAAAAAACATAGCTAGAAAGTAGAACTCATGGAACTAAACACTATCTTGCTCAAAAAGCCATGGGTCATAGAAGAAATCAAGGATGAAATAAAGAAATTTATGGATTTCAATGAGAATGAAAACACTTCCGACCAGAAGCTATGGAATACAGCCAAAGCAGTGCTCAGAGGTCAGTTTAGGTCCATAAATGCACACATCTGGAAGCAAGAAAGAACCCAAACCAAAGATCTAACCCTGTAGCTTGAACAAGTAGAGAGAGAACAACAGAGGAAGCCCTCAGGCACCAGAAGAAAACAGATCTTAAAGATTAGAGCAGAACTAAACAAATTAGAGACTAGAAGAACAATAGAAGAAATTGAAAAGACCAAAAGCTGTTTTTTTTTAAAGATCAACAAAATTGACAAACCATTGGCTAAAATTACCAAAGAAAAACAGGAAAGAAAACAAATAACCCAAATAAGAAATGAGAGGGGAGCTGTCACAACAGATCTATCAGAAATCCAAAACAGCATAACAGAATATCATGTCCGGCACTCCAGCGACCTGCACTGGGAAGGGGCTGAGGCCAAGAGAGACAGCAAAGGGGATGGGAAAACTCACTCACACAAGAAACACATCAAACAAGATAAAGTTGAGGCCAGGTGGGAGCATGGTCTCTGATGGAGAACAATGGCCACTGATCCTCTTTTACAGGCTTTATTATTATGGTAAACAGGTAGGAAGACAACAGGGTAGCACACACTGCCCAAAATGGTCAATCTTTGTTGAATGTCTTTGGATTGGTTACAGAGCACACGAAGGTCTTGCCTTCAAACAAAGGGCAGGAACAAGGAAATAGTTTAGCTTATTATTCTGCAAATAGTCTAGCCTGAGCTTGTTGTTCTATAAATAGTTTCAAGGTGCCAAGCAGAGAAGTACAAACATGGGGAGAAAGAGGGGGAAGAGCAAGGGGGCTAGGGCACAGTACCTCCAGCCCACAGCAACAGATACTATGAAAGACTGTACTCTAACAAATTTGAAAACCTAGAGGAAATGGACAAATTCTTAGATTCATATCACTTACCAAAATTATCACAAGGTGAAGTAGAACAATGTAATAAATCAATTACAAAGGAAGAGATTGAAAATGTCATGCAAAAACTACCAACTTAAAAAGGCCCTGGCCCAGATGGCTTCACTGAAGAATTCTACCAAGCTTTTAGAGCAGAGTTATCACCAATACTACTGAGATTATTTCACAGCATAGGAAGGGCTGGAATACTCCCAAATTCATTCTATGAAGCCAGCATAACCATAATACAAAAGCTAGAGAAAGACCCAACAAAAAAGATTAGCCACAGACCAATATCACTCATGAATCTAGATGCAAAAATCTTCAACAAAATTCTTGTCAATCGAATACAACAACATATCAAAACAATAATTCATCACAACCAAGTTGGAGTCATAGCAGGGATGCAAGGCTGGTTCAATATCAGAAAAACAATTAATGTGATCAACAGCATGATAACACAAAAGACAAGACTCATCTGATTTTGTCTATTGATGCAGAAAAAACATTTGACGAAGTCCAATACCATTCATGCTAAAAACTCTCAGCAAAATAAGATTGGATGGCAAATTCATGAATGCAATAAGGGCCATTTATATAAAGAATCCATAAATAAACTATTCAAATTGATAGCAAAGTTCAGCAAAGTATCAGGATACAAATAAAAATAAATAAATCAGTAGGATTTCTTTATACCAACAATGAGATTATTAAGGAAGAAATCACCAAATCAATACCATTTACTATAGCCCCCAAGAGATAAAATACCTAGGAATAAATCCAACCAGAGAAATAACAGACCTTTACAAAGAGAACTGCAACACCTTACTACAAGAAACTAAGCGCCAAAGCCGTCGAGACTAAGAGAGACTTATATAAATGGAGAAATCTACCCTGCTCACGGATAGGAAGACTTAACATTGTGAAAATGTCTGTTTTACCCAAAGCAATATACTTATATAATGCAATCCCACTACAAATTCCTGTGACAGTTTTTAAAGAGATGTAGAAACAAATCACCAACTTTGTTTGGAAAGGGAAGAAGCCCTGGATAAGCAAAACACTTCTGAAGAAGAAGACACTGGGAGGCCTTTCATTATCCAACTTTAGAACCTATTACACTGCCACATTAGTCAAAACAGCTTGGTACTGGTACAAAAAGAGACAGATAAATCAATGAAAGAGAAAGGTGACCCCAGAGATGATACTATCCTCCAATGAACAGTTGATATTCGACAAAGGCCCTAAGACATTAAACTGGGGTAAAAGCAACCTCTTCAACAAATGGTGCTGGCAGAATTAGATATCCATCTGCAATAAACTGAAATAAGACCCGTATCTCATACCTTATACAAAAGCCAACTCCAACTGGATAAATGACCTAAATATCAAATCTAAAATGATAAAGCTCATCCAAGAAAAAGTAGGAACAACAATGGAAGTTTTAATACACAATGTAGACAGACTTTAAAATCTAACAAACAACCCACAATCAACAGAAGAGAAAACAGGTAAGTAGGAACTACTAAGAATCAAACACTAGCTCATCCAAAGACTTTTAATTTGATTTATCAATAGAATCAAAAGATCACCTACAGAAATGGGAAAAAATATTTGGCAACTATATGTCAGACTGACACCTGATCTCCATAATCTATAAGGTACTACAAAATATCAATAAGAAAAAGGTAAATCATTCAATTAAGTGATGGTCAAAGGAGATGGACAGATGCTTCTCTAAAGAGGAGATCCAGGCAGCCAAAAAACACATGCAGACGTGCTATCAATCACTAGCTATTAAAGAAATTCAAATCAAAAGTACAATGAGATAGCATCTCACCCCAGTAAGGTTAGCCATGATCCAAAAAACACAAAACAACAAATGGAGAGGCTGTGGAGAAGTTGGAACTCTCTTACACTGTTGGTGGGTTTCTAAAATGGTACAACCTCTTTGGAAAGCAGTCTGGCACTTCCCTAAAAAGCTGGAAATAGATACACCATTTGACCCAGTAATTCCACTGCTTGGAATATATCTTACAGAATCAAGGCCATTCACATCAACTGATACATGCATGCAAATGTTTATTGTAGCACAGTCCACAATAGCAAAAAGATGGAACCAACCCAGATGCCCAACAGCAGAGGAATGGATAGGTAAACTATGGTATGTATACTCGATGGAACACTATGCAATGATAAAGAACCATGATTTTAGGAAACATAACCTGGTTTCAATTGGAGGACACTATGTTGAGTGAAAGTAGTCAGTGACAAAAGGACAAATATTGTATGAGACTCCTATGATAAGAATTTAAAAACAGACTCATGCATAGAACAAAAGACTCTTTGACGGCTGCAAGGGTGGGGAGGGAGGGAGGGAGAGCGTGGGGTATAGATTAGACAATTGATAGAAATTTGGTTGCGTGAAATTTGTGACAGCACTCATCAGAAAGAAGGTCAATATTAACTAGAATTTAACACAACATGATTACTCCTCCCATCTGAAGCCAGTATTGCAAGGACGGATTAACTGAAACAGAGGGCCAGGGACCATGCTCTTAGGGGAAAGCGAGGCCAATTGGCACAACTAGCATTTCGGTAAGAGAGTCTTCTGCACCCCAAACTTGTGAGTGGCGTCTGGGGTCTTAAAAGCTGCTAAGCTGCCATCTGAGGTACCTCTAATGGTCCCAACTCAGCAGGAATGGATGATCTCCAAGGACCAAAATGACGTGAGGGTAAGAGAACTCAGAAGACAGAGAGACTCGTGTGAGCGGGTGACTACATTGACTTGTGAAACTGCGAATGGATAGAAGATTCAGAAGGAACGAAGAAGGCGCAGATGGTGAGAAACAACAGAGGACTGGCAGCAGCGGCAGCAGCAGCTGCAGAACCAGAGGCAGCGCTGGAGCCAACCGGTGGAGCGAGAGAGGTCAGTGCCTGTGCAGAGTTTTCCTCGCGGAACGGGGTGCCTCTGGGCACTTGAATCGGTGGAGCTGGCCTTACTGACCCACGGAGTGAAAGAGTTGAGTGCCTTTGGGCAGGACGCTTTCCAGCAAGAGTGGGGTGCCTCTAGGCACTTAAACCAGTGGAGCTACAGAGCTTTGGAACACTTGCCCGGCAGGGCAGATGTGGGCCCGAGGCCCGGGCCATGTGGCCATAAGAAGCTGAAGCTGAAGAGACAAATAGCGTGAGAAGTTGAGCTGCCTCAGTCTCAAGAGGTATGGCCATGACCTCAGGGGTTTGAAAGGGTAGAACCATGGCGTGCTGTGTTCATAAGGGTGGAATTGCCACTCAGTTGGGCTTAGGGTGTTCCTAAAGCCGATGGGACAGAGTTTCTGTCCAAGTGGGCCTTGAAGGCAGAGTTGTAGCACGGGGCTGGAGGTCTCCACTTAGGAACCTGAGAGTGTGGCCGATACCTAGAGTCTGGAGAGCATTGCTGTTGTGTAGAATGTCTCAGGAAATGTACGAGTATTTCCAAAGCTTTGAGAGCTAATGTAATGTGTTCTGTTGACTTGCCTGTTTCCTGTTAATGCCTTCTAAGTTTCACAGGTGTAGAAGAGTTTTTGTATTTTGGACTTGGAACTGACTTAAGACTTCTGTTATATGGATGGACATAATTTTGCTATGGTGAGATGAATGTGTTAAATGTTTTTGTGATGTGATTTTTGGGTTGTCAAAGGGTGGGATGTCATGGTTGGAATTGTGTCCCCCCAAAAATGTGTGCAGCCACGTGGCTGGGATATGGTTCCCAGTATCTTGGGACTGTCCTCCGTTGTGTGGTTTTGGTAACCTGTATGTTAAAGGATTAGGGTGGGGCTGTAAATTCCTGCTGTAGGGGGAGTTTCCCTGGAGTATGGCTTGCCCCACCCTTAATGCTTTTAGCTTGCAAGGAATAAAAGGAAAAAGAAACAAAGGACAATTTGAGAACCTCGCTACCATCAAGCAAGCAGCACTGGGAGCAGAGTGCATCCTTCAGACCAGAGGTTCTTGCGTCAGGACGCTCCCTGGACAAAGACTGATGCAATACTGGACTTTCCTCCAGAGCCAACAAGGGGAAAGTCTTTCCCTGGAGTGGACACCCTGAATATGGACTTGCAACATACCGGACTGTGTAAGAATAAATCTTTCTTTGTTAAAGCCATCCACTCTGTGGTATTTCTGTTAGAGCGGCCCTAGCTGACTAAAACAATCTTCAAGGACCAAAATGACGTGAGGGTAAGAGAACTCAGAAGACAGAGAGACTCATGTGAGCGGATGACTACATCAACGTGTGACCGGAAGAACCGGATGGTGCCTGGCCACCACCAGTGATAGCCGTGATGGGGCTCACAAAGTTGAGTCTCACTGGCTGTTGGGAGGATGAGACATGTATGGAGCAGAGACAAATAGTGTGCTGTCACCGGACAGGGAGAGCAGTAGAAGCTGCATATAGGTGGGCACGTAAATTTATACGGGAATGTACATTTTCACTCAGTCATATCAAATAAAAAAAAAATGTGTGCACCCAAAGATCTCCAATAAAAGACCACAGTTGATGGTCCAGGGGCCTCAGGGTTCCCCTGGGAGCATGGCCCCTGGCCCTGATGCTTCCCTTGTCTATAAATCATAATGGAGTTCAACTCTTTGGACAGAAATGGATTGGACTTGGTGACACAGAGCGACCATATCATGTGTGCACTTTATGGTTCTATGCATCTATAGGATGTCATCCAACTGACCTCTTACTGGAGGTGGGAGTGAGGGTGAAGAGCAGGGGATAGGAGATTGTTAGGATATGACATGTCACTGGGTGGGGAGATCAGTGGGAGCCACTCATTGGTAGGTATGCAAATTTATATGGGATTGTATATTCTCACTCAATAATAAAAAATATATTTTTTAAAAAAAGAAAACAAAAATCCTCACAACACGATCAATAAGTAACATTGTGATAAATGGAGAAAAGATTGAAGCTGTCAAGGATTTCATTTAATGTCGATCTGCAATCAACATCCACGAAAGCAGCAATCAAGAACAAAGACAGTTTGCACTTAGCAAATTTGCTGCAAAGACCTCTTTAAACTGTGAAAAAGCAAAATGTCACCTTGAAGACTACATTACCCCTGATACAAGCTGTGGTATTTTCTATTGTCTCATGCATATGAAAGCTGGATAATAAATAAGGAAGACTGAAGGAAAATTAATGCATTTGATTTATGGTGTTGGTAAAGAATATGGAATATACCATGGACTGCCTAGAGGAGGAACAAATCTATCTTGAAAGAAGTACAGCCAGAATGATCCTTAAAAATGAGGAGAGCAAGACTTCATCTCATGTACTTTGGACATGCTCTCAGCAGGGAATAGCCCCTGGTCAAAAGACATTATACTTGCTAAAGTAGAGGGTCAGAAAAAGAGAGGTGAAATGGATTGATGCAGTGACTGCAACAATGGGCTCAAGCATAACAACAACTGTGATAGCAATGGAGAATGGGGCGATGTTTCATTCTGTTGTAGGTAGCATCACTATAAGTCAGAACTGACTCAATGGCACCTAACAACAACAAAATCGAGGAACCATTGCCCTTTGTTTTGAACAAATGATTTCACTTGCTTGAATCTCTATTTGCTCAACTACAAAATGGAGCAACTGCTTTCCACTTTACAAGGCTGCTTAGAGAGCATTTCCATATATATATTTCATGATCATTTTCAACTCAATGTATCTAAGCTTAACAAGTCTCCTTTTACTCTGAATGACTTCCCACATCCAAAGTTTTCCATGCATATCGGTAGTAGCACTATACTCCGAGGATCCCAGAATCAATCACCAGAATTGGCAGCAGCAAACTTGGAAGTATTGATTTTTCTTTTCCTTTTCTTTTTTTCTTTGTGTGTGTATGTGTTGTTTTTTGTGGTTGCACTTTTTGTGTGTGTATGAGTGTGGGAGAACTACAAGTTTGCTTTATTACATAGGCACTATCACAGCATCATCTTTTTATATTGCAATCTCCAAGATTTTTTCAGCGATGTGCTCTTAGAAGAAAACTATTACAAGAATCAAACGCCTCGTAAGTCACTAATTAGAATAGAGTAGACCCTGAGTCACTCTTTTTCTGGATCAATTTCACTCAGATTCATGAAATCTCTCCTTGTATCAGGAGTCCCAGAAGTCAGTTAACCTCTAGCTAAAGACTTTCTTTGTTAATGTCAAAGCAAGAAGGCTTCCATCTTCACTACCCAGCAAATGTCCTTCACTATTACTAAGAAAACTTACACTTATGGAATGATTATTGTGTGCCAGACACCATTCTAAAAGACTTTACAAGGTTAATTAGTTAGGAAGTGCAGCGTTGGATTTCAGACACAGTCAGTCCGGTTGTGGTGTTCCTGTTCTGAAACACCACAATCCCTGCTAACTGTTGGCACCTGACAACAGTAGACTGTGTGTGAAGCTGAAAGCTGCCCACTCCAAAGAAGCATCAAAACCTCCTCTTCTGTCACTTCTGCCAAAATAATGCAAGTCTGTTAGGGAACCGCAAAACCCTTTAAAAGGGCTCCTGCTGCTATGTACATATGTAGTTGAAGAATAAAGAAAACCATGGAATGACAATCATCCAATTTAGGATGTTGGTACCGACTGGAAATAAAGGAAGAGATATGATCAGATGGAGGTGCACAAGGAGCCTCAACCACATTGGTAATATTTGATTTCCTAAGCTGGGTAGTGCCTAAGTAAAGAGGTGCACATATCTTACGTACATCTTCAATATATCATAATATAAATTTTGAAAGAGATTCTAGGGATCTTATTGTCTTAATGGTGGGGAGTATCAGCCTGTAGAACTGAACTCTGGTACTAGGGCCTGAAGAACCTAAAAGTTAAGATACAGCATTCTTGCTCTTTTCTTACCTCACAAGGGAAGACATTTAGATTCATAGCATTCCCTTCTTCTTAACTGTTCTATATCTTGTTTCAAGGTCATGCAAAGAGAAATAGATTAATATTATGTACTCATAATCCCATAATCCTTGACCTCCAAATTTCTAAACATATGAGGAAGGAAGGCAGGAAGCCGGAGACAGTAGGAAAGAGATAAGAAGAGTAAATGCTTGAATGAACTCTGAAGGTTGAGAGAAAAAAGAATAAGAAGAGCAGAAGGAATAGGAGAATAATAGGGCCTAGGAACACACACAAACGGACAAAGGGAGAGGCAACAGGGAGTTAAAGAAGGGATTGTAGAAAGAAGAGGAGAGAGGCTGAAAAGGAGTAGAGATGTAAAGAAGATGAAAAAGATAATAATTGCTGTTAGTTAACAGTGTATTGTGCACCACATTCTGCACTAAGCACTTTTTTTAATAAACACTGTCTCATTTGATCACACCAGTAACTGTATGAGATAGACATTAGCAGACCCCTATTTTATGGAAATCTTGGGGATGCGTGGTGGTTAAGCGCTACAGCTGTTGTCCAAAAGATCAGCACTTCAAAACCACCAAGTGCTCCTTGGAAACCCAGTGGGACAGTTTTACCCTGTCCTGTAGTGTCACTGTGAGTCATAATTCACTCAAGGGCAACAGGTTTACTTTACAGAAGGAGCTATGGTGGTATAGTTGTTAAGTGCTACACCTGCTAACCAAAAGGTGAGCAGTTCAAATCTACTGGGCACTCCTTGGAAGTCTTTGGGGGGGCACTTTTACTCTGTATTACAGGGTCACTGTGAGTTGGAACCAGCTTGACGGCAGTGGAGTGATTTTTGGTTTATTTTACAGAGTAGGAAAATTTAAGAGATTTGCCTGGGGTCACACACTTTGACAAAGTGAAATTTGACCCCAGTTAAATGACAGGATCAATGAGACAAGTAGATAATCAGAAAACAAAGATTAGGAGAGACATAAAGCAGGAGAAAAGGAGAAAGATTAACAAAAATAAAAATAAAAAGAAGTGAAAAAAGAGAGAAGGATCAAACAAACAGCAGCAAAAGAGAGAAATGAAGAAAGAGTTGCGGAAAGATCAAGAGACAGAGGAGAAACTCACCAGAAAACTAGGTCAGAACAACCAGTATGCAGATAAAAGATAAAAAGAAAGATGGAAGAAGGGAAACCAGATGCAGGGAATGGCGTGGAGAGGAAGAGAAAACACAGGCAACAGGGAATGGAGGACTCTGGGACAAGTTGCTGGCCAGGGAGAGGTAGAAGGGGAGATCAGCCAGCCACCCCCTTTTTGGGGAGTGCTATCTCCCATCAGGAAACCCTGGTGGTATCGTGGGTAAGTGCTGCGTCTGCTAACTAAAATGTCGGCAGTTGAAATACACCAGGTGTTCCTTGGAAACGCCGCAGAGCAGTTCTGCTCTGCTGTATAGGGTCGCTATGAGTTGGAATCAAATCGACGGCAGTGAGTTTCATTTTGGGATCTCCTCTTGGGGAAATCCTGGTGGCATAGTGGTTAAATGCTACATCTGTTAACCAAAAGGTCAGCAGTTTCAATTCACCAGGGCCCCTTGCAAACTCTATGGGGCAGTTCTACTCCCTCCTATATGGTTGGAATCCACTCGACCACAAAAGTTTTTTTTATTTTCATTTTTCTTAGCTTTT
This sequence comes from Heterohyrax brucei, assembly GCA_028571685.1. Lineage (NCBI taxonomy): Eukaryota > Metazoa > Chordata > Mammalia > Hyracoidea > Procaviidae > Heterohyrax > Heterohyrax brucei. The sequence continues at coordinate 149,427,299 of CM053166.1, forward strand.
CTGTAGGAAACCCTGGTGGCGTCATGGATTACGTGCTGCGGCTGCTTACCAAAAAGTCAGCAGTTCGAATCTGCCATGCTCTCCTTGGAAACTCTGGGGCAGTTACAGTCAGACCTCTAGGGTTGCTATGAGTCTGACCCAACTCAGTGGCAGTGGATTTGTTTTTTTTGGTAGGAGCCCTGGTGGCCCAGTGATTAAGAGCCTGGCTGCTAGCCAGAATGTCATCAGTTCAAATCTACCAACCACTCCTTGGAAATTCTACAGGGTCACTATGAGTCAGAATTGGCTCCAAAGCAACAGACTTGGTGTGTGTGTGTGTGTGTGTGTGTGTGTTAATCTCCCACTAAAAGCTGGAGTTTTTCCTTCAGAAGACAATTGCTCCAGAAGCCCTGGTGGCACAGTGGTTAAGTGCTACAGATGCTAACCAAGAGGTCAGTGGTTCAAACCCACCAGGTGTTCCTTGGAAACTCTATGGAGCAGTTCTACTCCATCCTATAGGGTCACCGTGAGACAGAAAGGATTCAAAGGCAGTGGGTTTGGTTTTTTGGTTTAGTAAACCTGGTGGCAAAGTGCTTAAGTGCTATGGCAGCTAACCAAAAGGTCAGCAGTTCAAATCTGCCAGGCGCTCCCTGGAAACTCTATTGGGCAGCTCTCCTCTGTCTATAGGGTCACTGTGAGTCGGAGTCAATTCAAAGGCAGTGGGTGGAGTACTCCAGGTGGCAGCAGCAGCAGCAGGATGAGGCCCTCAAGGCAGTCCTTGGGACCCAGACAGCACATCCTTTAGAGCCCTCTGCTGGTCAACATTGCTAAGCGTACTGGGGAGCTTTCGAGGCCAGGTTACCGTTGCGGAGAATGGGCACAGGCTCTTTCCTGGCTTGTGCAATTAAGCAGTAGCCATGACAACCCTGTGTGCTGCTACCCCATCTGGTTTCCCAGAGGGAAGCCCAATTTTGCACCAGGGCATCACATTCAACAAAGGTTCATCCTGTCTGTCCCAACCCTCTGGATCTCCTCCCCTTGGAAGCCCCAGGCAAACTTGGAAAGAGGAATGTTTGATAGATGAGACTCCTCAATCTCCAGTTGTACTTCTTCCTGGCCCCCCTCCAATTTCTCCCTCAGGGGTCTTTACAGGGGTCAAGCACTCACTGGATATCAAGGTTAGAAAGGATTTCAAAGATAATTCCTAATATAAATCTCCATTAATAAACTGTACCTGCCACACCTTCTAAAAGATACTGTTTAGTATCATCTGCAGTTTCTCAGACGGCAAGGCACACAGGGCAATTTCTGGGTATTAAGACTCTCTGTACATATATATTTTTTAATACCAAACAAGTTATTCAATTATACTATATTTTCAAGGAAACTCTGGTGGTGTGGTCTGCCAACCAAAAAATCAGCAGTTCAAATCTGCCAGGCACTCCTTGGAAACTCTATGAAACAGTTCTGTAGGGTCACTATGAGTCTATTTTCAGTATTTATATGAGACAAAACGCTACTTTTTAACTTTTTTAGAAAAGGGACATTGCATTAGTTTCTATCTGCTCATGAAGTGGTAATTATTAATGTACTTTTTCACTGATGCATATTAAGAATCTCTTGCAGCTTAATAATGTCCCAAGGGTTTTAGATAAAACACAGTTCATTATGCCAATTAGAGTTTGGCTGATGACCATGAGTCACTCCTAATCTATATAGTCTAATTCTAATTCTAAATGTTCCACCACAGATGGCAATGTTCTACAATATAATTGTGCTATTAATGAGCTGGAAGCCCTGGTGGTGTAGTGATTAAGAGCTACAGCTGCTAACCAAAAGGTCAGCAGTTTGAATCCTCCAGGTGCTCCTTGGAAACCCTGAGGGACAGTTCTACTCTGTCATGTAGGGTTGCTATGGAGTCTACTGACCAGGATTTGGAAGGAGCACAGTGGTGAGATCTTGCCTCTGCTCCACAGTATCTGAGGCCTTGTCTGGGAAAGATTGAAGGCTGGGGGATAACTTGACAGCTGGGGGCTGAAATCATCCTGAGTCTTATTCACTCACCTATTTGGTACCTGCGTGGGAAAGACTCAAACACTAAAATTGCCAACCCACGTGCATACATGTGGCCTCTCCACATGACAGGCCTGGGAGCTTCAGAATAATCAAACTAACATGACAGTGGAGGCCTGCAAGTGTGAGAATTCCAAGCAAAGAGAAAATTAAAGTCACCTTTTCTGGCCTAGCTTCAGAACTCACACAGTGTTACATCCACCACATCCTATGGGTTGCAAGTGAGCCTTTCCAGATTCAAATGGGAGGAGATAGTGATCCCACCTATTGATAGCAAAAGTGTCCCAGAATGGGAGGTTATGTTTTAAAATCCCCTCTTCTACAAAAATACAGAAAATAATATAAAGGAAATCCAAAACAAACACCCACAGAATGGGAAAAAATATTTGGAAACTCAATGTCAGACCGGCGCCTGATCTCCATCATCTATAAGATACTACAAAATATCAATAAAAAGAAGATAAATCATCCAATTAAGCAATGGACAAAGGAGATGGACAGACATTTCACTAAAGAAGAGATCCAGGCAGCCAAAAAACACATGCAGTCATGTTCACGATCTTTAGTTATTAAAGAAATTCAAATCAAGATGACAATGAGATACCATCTCACCACAACAAGATTGGCCATGATCCAAAAAACACAAATCAACAAATGCTGGAGAGGCTGCGGAGAAAGTGGAACTCTCCTACACTGTCGGTGGGGTTGCAAAATGGTCCAGCCTCTTTGGAAAGCAATCTGGTGCTTCCTTAAAAAAATGGATATTGATATACTATTTGACACAGTCATTCCAGTACTTGGAATATATCCTACAGAATCAAGGCCTTTCACACCAACGGACACATGCACCAGAATGTTTATCGCAGCACAGTCCATGATAGCAAAAAGATGGAATTAACCCAGATGCCCAACAACAGAAGAATGGATAGGTAAACTATGGTACATATACTCAGTGGAGCATAATGCAATGATAAAGAATAACGATGATTCCAGGAAACATCTCCTAACCTGGTTTCAACTGGAAGACATTATGTTGAGTGAAAGTAGTCAGTGACAAAAGGACAAATATTGTATGAGACCTCTACAATAAGATCTCAAAAACAGACTTGTGTATAGAAGAAAAGACTCTTTGACAGCTGCAAGAGACAGGAGGGAGGTGGGGAGGGTTCAGATTAGATAGTTGCTAGAAATCTGGTTGGGAGAAATCAGTGACAGCACACACTAGAAACAAGAACAACATTAAGAGGACTTCAGCATAACTTGAGTACTCCTTCCATCTTAACCCAATATTGCAAGGATAGAGTAACTGGGGTGGGGGGCAGGGGACCATGCTCTTAGGCGAAACTGAGGCCAACTGGCACAACTAGCACTTTGCTAAGAGGGCTCTCTGCACCCCACATTGGTGAGTGACGTCTGGGGTCTTAAAAGCTGCCAAGCTGCCATCCGAGGACACAGCAAATGGTCCCAACTCAGCACGAATGGATGCTCACTGAGGACCAAAACAACATGGGGTAAAGACAACCTAGAAGATAGAGAGACCCACATCAGTGTGTGCCTACATCGACTTGGGACCAGAAGAACTGGATGATGCCCGGTCACCACCAGTGATAGCCACGATGGAGCTCACTGGGTTGAGTCTCGCTGGCAACACAAGAATAAAAAGGAGTGCATCATGAGATCTCCACTAAAAGACCTCAGATGATGGTCCAGCAGTTTCCGGGTTCCCCTGAGAGCATGGCCCCTGGCCCTGATGCTGCCCTTGCCCATAAATCATAACGAAGGTCCACTCTTTGGACACAAATGGATTGGGGTTGGCAATGCAGAGTGACCATATATTGGATGCACTTTATGGTTCTATACATCTATAGGATATCATCCTGCTGACCTCTGGCTGGAGGAAGGAGAGTGGGTGGAGAGGAGGGGAAAGAAGGCTGTTGGGAGGATGAGACATGTATGGAGCAGAGAGGAATAATGTGCTGTCACTGGACAGGGAGAGCAGTGAAAGCTGATAGGTGGGCATATAAATTTATACGGGAATGTACATTTTTACTCAGTTATATTAAATAAAATAATAATAATAATAATAAAAGGAAATCCAAGTATTCATGAGCCAGATTTTATGCACTGTTATTTTTTCCAACAAAAGGACAAATATTGTGTGAGACCCCTACAATAAGAACTTAAAAACAGACTCATCCATTGAAGAAAAGACTATTTGATGGCTGCAAGGGTGGGGAGAGAGGGAGGGAGGATGAGAGGTGGAGGATTTAGATTAGATAGTTGATGGAAACTTGCTTGGGTGAAATATGGGACAGCACACATTATAAAGATCAAAATTAACCGGACTTCAACATAACATGATTACTCCTCCCATCTTAATTCAGTATTACATGGACAGAGTAGCTGGGTGGGGGGAGGCCAGGGACTATGCTATCGGGGAAACCGAGGCCAACTGGTACAACTCGCGTTTTGCTAAGTGACCCCTCTACACCCCACATTGGTGAGTGGCTTCTGGGGTCTTAAAATCTGCTGAGCTGCCATCCAAGGGTACAGTAAATGGTCCCAACTTAGCATGAATGGATGATCACCAAGGAACAAAACAACATGGGGGAAAGAGAACCCAGAAGACAGAGACCCACATGAGTGGGTGACTACATTGACTTGTGACCAGAAGAACCAGATGGTGCCCAGCCACCACTAGTGATAGCCGTGATGGGGCTCACAAAGTTGAGTCTCACTGGCAACACAAAAAAAGGGGTGCACTCTGAGAGCTCCATTAAAAGACCACAATTGATAGTCCACAGGCCTCGGGGTTCCCCTGGAAGCATGGACCCTGGCCCTGATGCTGCCCCTGTCCGCAAATCATAATGGAGGTCAACTCTTGGACAGGAATTGATAGGACTTGGTGACATGGAGTGACCATATCATGTGTGCACTTTATGGTTCTGTGCATCTATACGATGTCATCCTGCTGACCTCTTACTGGAGGAAGGGGAGCGGGTAGAGAGGAGAGGATAGGAGATTGTTGGGAGGATAAGATGTATACGGAATAGAGAGGAAGAGTGTGCTGTCACCGGGCAGGGAGAGCAGTGGGAGCCGCATATAGGTGGGCATGCAAATTTATATGGGAATGTACATTTTCCTTCAATCATAATAGAAAATATATTTTTTCCAGATATACCCTAGATTTTTTAAGAGAACAAAATGTTATGTCTTTAAAAAGTATTCAATCTATTGAATTCCCTATTCTAGTATCTGTGTAGTGCTTATCAAGAAATTCTCCTTCACGTAATAGTAAAAATTTGAAACAAAATGTCTTTGTTGAATGCTAAGGTTTTTTTCTAATTTTTGCACTGGAAGTGATGCTTAAATAATATTCTATAGTGAGCAATTATGGAAAAGCCGTAGAATGAAAATATTATGAAGTCAATTTAGATGTTTTAGAAGAATACTGGTGACATTGATAGTCTTATAAGATTAAGTGAAAGAAGGCTATAAAATGATGTGAAGTATGCTCCCACTTATGTCATACATATGTGTAAAGAAAACATCATGAGATTTACTTTTTACACTTTTCTGCATTTTCCAAACATTCTCAGACAAACATAACTTATTTTTTAATAAAAATATTAAAAAAAAATTGTATTCTGTCCTATAGGGTCACTGTGAGTCATAATCAACTCGATGACAGTGGGTTTAGCAACTACATGGAAAACTTGGTGGCGAAGCAGTTAAGTGCTACGCTTGCTAACCAAACAATAGGCAGCTGAAATCCATCATGTGCTCCTTGGAAACCCTATGGGGCAGTTAAACCCCGACCTATAGGGTCACTGTGAGTCAGACTCAGCTCTAAAGTAGTGGGTTTTGTTTTGGTTTACTTGCCAGGCTAGAGCTCTGGAGGAGCAGTGGTTAAGAGCTTGGCTGCTAACGAAATTGTTGGTTCTACTGTGTCCTATAGAATTCCTAGGAGTCAGAATCAATTTGACGGCAATAAGTGGTTTGAGTGACATGCCAGGCCAGACCTAGACCCTTCTGTTTTTCACAGAGTTTAAAATCTAGTGGAAGTTAGGTCATAACAATAAGGAATGTATGGAAAGGACTATAAAGGAAATGGAGTAATGCCTTCGGGAAATCAAGAGAGCAGATAACAAGGTCCTGATTTGGACCCAAGTAGCTTAATTCTGGAAGCTCTGGTGGTGTACTGGTTAAGAGCTACTGCGGCTGACCAAAAGGTCGACAGTTCGAACCCACCAGGCGCTCCTTGGAAACTGTATGGGGCAGTTCTACTCTGTCCTCTAGGGTTGCTATGAGTCAGAATCGACTCGATGGCAGCAATTTAGATTAATTCTAGAATCTATGTGCTTAACTGTTGTATTATACAGATTTATACCCTTTAGTTTAGTTTAGGTTTTGAGACCTTAGAAAGTTACGCTTATTCTAACCACCAGACTTCAAGTCCTCCTTTTTGCCTACATGTAGATGACTTTTGCCAGTATTCATTGCCTTGTGCCTATTTATTTTACTTTTTGTCTAGGATATTTTCTGGGATAACTCTCTTGGCAGTAAGCAATCCTGTCAGAGACAAGTTCCATAAAGCTGACATGTTTAGACTAAGAGTATAAAAATGCCCCCCTCACACACAATTAACACTGTGAGGCAATATATTTCAACTTCAAAAGTCCCCACGCTCTGAACTGTTCATCCTATATTATGAAGGCATAAGGCAGCTCTTACCATAATCATCTAATGATTTTCTTAAAAACTCTAAAAGTTGTGAGGGAAAATTGATTCAAGCCCTTTCAGGATATAACTAGATCTTTGTGAACTGTTTGGCTAGGTTATGTTACCTGCACACTTAGTACAAAAAGGCATCTGTTTTTGCCATGTTGAACTCGAACTTGTGACACTCATATTTGTAAGCTTTCACGTTATGCGCCAGTCTTGGGTTTCATTTTTATTACAATCAGGGTGTGTCTTTCTCTAGCAGTTTGATTTTATGCCATTGTTATGGTGGCTCTTAATGAAAACATCAAACTTTTTTGGCTTTAGAAATAACGACACAGGAAAGGAGATGGGTGCGTGGCAAGGAAATAAATTAACACAAAGTCTGGCCACTAGACCTGGTCTTTCATTCTTGGTCTCAGTTCTACATTCCTGTGCCTGGCTTCATGTCACTTAACGACAGAAAGAGTCAAATTTCCTGGCTATCTCCTCATACTGATCTGATCTTTTTTTTTTTTTTAATTTTTAAAAAAATTTTAAACATTTTTTGCTAATTGAGATATAATCCCCATGCGATAAAATTTGCCCTTTTCAAGTGAAAATTCAGTAGTTTTGAGTATGTTAGCAGGCTTGTACAACCATTCCTACTGTCTAATTCAACACCATTTTTATCATCCCCCCAAAAACTCTGTACCCATTATCGGTCATTCCCTATTTCTTGTCTCTCCTAGCTCCTGAACATCTCTAACCTATTTCATGTCTCTATCATGCAGTCTTTTCTGAACTTTTCAGATCGATGAAACTAGACTTATTTCTGCATCTTTTCCCCTTCCCCTTCTCTCTCTCCATCTCTGATTCCCTGCAAAGTCAGGATCCTGGATTGTCACAACAGCCCCATAAAAAACAAACCCATTGCCCATGAGTTGATTCTAAATCACACTGACCCTACAGAATGGAGTAGAACTGCACCATATGGTTTCCAAGGAGCACCTGGTGGATTTGAACTGCTACCTTTTGGTTAGCAGCTGTACAACTTGACCACTATGCCATCGGGATTTCCTGACAGCCCTATAGGGGGAGCTAAACCTGTCTAATGCGGGTTTTCTTTTCTCTGTTTTCCTTGACTGCCATCTATCCCTGCCACCCTGTCCTGCCTTTTCTTATACTCTCCTTTATCTATCTAAAGCTAGCTTTGGCTATGAATTAATTCACAAGTACTTCTTGAACACTGAGTGCACATAATTTGTAAACCTGAACCTTTAATGAGTCAAGAAGAGCTATCTTAATAGCTTTACTTGCATTAACTCTTTTAATACAACAACTGTTGTTAATATTATTATTATTGCTATTATTATTGTTAGGTGCTGTTGAGTCAGCTCCAGTTCACGGTGACCCTGAGTACAACAGAATAAAACACTGCCCAGTCCTGGGCCATCCTCACAATTGGTACTATACTTGAGCTCATCCTTGCGGCTACAGTGTCCATCTGTCTTCTTGAGGGTCTTCTTTTTTCATTGACTTTTCTAGGGTCGCCATGAGTCACACCCGACTCGACAGCACTGGGCTTACCTTACTGAACATGATGTCCCTCCTAATAACATGTCCAAAATACATAAGACAAAATCTGCCATCTTCATTTCTAAGGAGCATTCTGGCTGTACTTCTTCCAAAACAGATTTCTTCATTCTTCTGGCAGCCCATGGTATAAGTAAATATTCATCACCAGCACCATAATTCAGAGCATCAATTCTTGCTCAGTCTTCTTTATTCATTGTCCAGCTTTTGCATGCATTTGAGGCGATTGAAAATACCGTGACTTAGATCAGTCACGCTTTCGTCCTCAAAGTGACACCTATTATTACTATTACATTGCTATGACTATTACCATTTTAGAGACAAATAAATTGAGGCATAGAAAGATTAAGGGACTTATCACACAGCTAGTAAGTGGCAGAGCTGGGATATGCTTGATGCTCTGTGTCAGGAGGCAAGGGGTAGAGGTAGTGGACAGGGTGATAAAAAGGAAGGCATGGTTACCTTAAGAAGTTGGAAGAGGACATACATCACACACACAAGCAACACTGAAACAACCATGTGACAATTGTTTTCAGTCATTAGTGTACCTATGAATTACCTATGAATTACCTGGGAGTGGGGGTGGGGTGGGCAGGGAGGCTTGCTAAAATGCAAACACAAATTACCATATCCTACTTCTGAAGTTTCTGATTGAGAAGGTCCTGGGTGAGACCAGAGACAGTACAAGTTTCCAGGTGCTGCTGATGCTACTCATCCAGGGACCACATTGTGGGAACCCGAGACATGGAGCCAGTGGAGAACACTGGAAATGTGGCAGCAAGAAGTGAAATTGTGCATGTTTATGGAACAGAGGAGCTTTGGTGTGATTTCTTTGTTGCACAATGAGTTAGCTGCCTAAGAGAAGTGGGAAGAGGAAAGATAATTATCATACCAATGGGATTTGGCTTCTCTCCTACTTAAAACCGTCCTGTGCTTCCCCACCACCTCCCACTCCTTGTAGGTCAAGTCTAAACTGACAAGAGGGTACCTGAGGTGTTTTCACAACCTGGTTCCTTCATGCCTCTTCAACCACAGACCTGACCTCTTCAGCCACCCACGCTTTACAGTTCACCAATTCCAAGTTACAGTGAGTTTTCAAACTTCCATGCCAGTCCATGACCCCTGTTGTTCCCTCTAGCTGAAACGTCTCCACTTGTATCCTTGTCATGGATTGAATTGTGTCTCCCCCCAAAATAGGTGTAGCCACGTGGCTGGGCCACGATTCCCAGTATCTTGTGACTGTCCTCCATTTTGTGATTTTACTGTGCTGTATGTTAAAGGATTAGGGCGGGACTGTAAATCCCTTCAGAAGATCACCTCCCTGCTCCACTGTAAAGTGAGTTTCCCTGGAGTATGCCTTGCCCCTCCCTTAATCCTTTCATCCTGCAACAGATAAAAGGGAAGAGAAGCAAGCAGAGAATTGAGAACCTCACACCATCAAGCAAACAGCACCAGGAGAAGATCGTGTCCCTTAGACCAGAGGTTCCTGCGCCAAGATGCTCCCTGGACAAAGGTTGATGCAATACCAGACTCGCCTCCAGAGCTGACAAGGGGAAAGCCTTCCCCTGGAGCAGACACCCTGAATATGGACTTGTAGCCTACTGGACTATGTAAGAATAAACGTTCCTTTGTTAAAGCCATCCACTCTGTGGTAATTCTGCTAGAGCAGCCCTAGCTGACTAAGACAATCCTTCAGTCTAGTCTTCCTAATCGCAGAGCCAGATGACCTGTATTTAAATATGAGCTTGGCTACTCACTAGGCATGTGACCTTGGGCAAGTTGATTAACCTCTCTTATGCCCCAGTGTCTTCATCTGTAACACAGCAATAATAGTGCTTCCTCACAGGGTTGTTGTAAGCATTAAATGAGGCAATGCTTATAAAACACTCAGCATAGGGTCTAGCACAATAAGACTTGAAAACAAACCTGTTGCTGTTGAATTAGTTCCAACTCCTAGTGACCTTATAAGACAGAGTAGAACTGTCCCGTAGGGTTTTCCAGGAGCAAATTGAACTGCTGACCTTCTGGTTACCAGCCAAACACTTAACCATTGCATCACCGGGACCCCATAAACTACGACAACTATTGTTGTTATTCATTTAGTAAACCCAGCTTAGGCTCTACCTCTGCCAGAAAACACTCCTAGTCACTTTCAGCCCCATGCCTCCTAGCGTTATTCATCATTCCTTTCTCTCCTACATTTCCTCTCTGCCTCACACATCCTTGTCTATTGGAAACCTTGCTGTCACTTGTTAGCTATGTGATCATGAACAAGTTACTTAACCCCTCAGGACCTCAGTTTCCTCATACAATAAAACGAAGATGACGATAGCATGAGAGTCCCCGTCCGACAGAGTTACTGTTGATATTAATGGAGGCAAAGCATGAAGGAACTCTTGGCAAATTGTCCAGTACTTAGTAGAGGGTCAGTAAATAATGACTAATATTCTTTTCAACTGTACCATGTGGTTACTGGAAATGAAAGGATTGTTCCTTCTCAAGGTAAGGTGAGTCTAAGGGTAAAAGGGATGATGCTCTTATTTCAGGAAGCAGGTAGGAGAAGCAAGTAGTTTTATGTATTGGTTCCTGGTTGTGATGTTATTCTTGCATTGTCTGACCTGACCTTTAACTACTTCTGCAATTAATACTGTGTTCTCCTATTGTGCGAGACATCTCTTACCTAATTTCCCAGCACACGTCACAGTGTGGAAACCCTTTAGGTTCCATCTGCTTACCTCTGCCTGGAATATGCTCTCCACTTTATTCTATTGGATAGTGCCTGCCCTTTCTTCAAGACTCAGCTTTTGATGTCAGCTCCTCCAGAAAGACTTCCACGAGTCTCCGGACACTTTGAGGGGGATGCCCCACTTGTGCTTACCCCATCACAGTGCTTATAGTGCTGTTATTTTTTTGTTTGTACATTGCCACCTCCAACTAGACAATGCCTTCCTTAACAGCCAAGTCTGCTTTGCTTAATCTTTGCACTCCCAGCACCTAACATAGCATCTCAGCATCTGTGACATAGTATGAAATCAATGAGTATTTGAACTAAACTGAGGAGACCCAGCTGTACTAGCACAAGTTTAAGGTTATTGCTAAAATGTCAACAACTTGCCAAGTACAACTTACCTTTCTTGAATTTGGAGCATGGTAAACATATAAGCATTCTTGTGGTGGCAGGGAAGATGGTTAACAAGACCTACAATTCATGGGAGAAACAGCATTGCACAGAACTGGCCTTTCATGGTACTCAAAATGTGGAGAATATTGCCATCTAGGGATAGGATTCAGAGATGCTTGGAAATGAGATCTGCTGTTTTCTATGGAGGCATTGACAAGCCCACTGCAGCTGCATCTACACAGATAAAGACCAGTGACCAATTACAGTTATCTGAATAAGTCATGTATGTGCCTTGCATTTTCACTTGATGTTATCTTGTTAATTGAGTATGATAAGTGTTTGGGTATCTCATTTATTAGCCACCAGGTCCTATTAACATGGCTAGCTGTTGACTAGATAGGGATTTTCCAGCACAGTCCAGAAGGAACTTGATTGGTTCCATTGTCTCATTCAGTGTCAATGTATTTTTTTTTTTTTTTTTGAAGTGGAAAGTGTAGATGGCACTGATCTGCTTTCAGGCATTATATACTCTAATTGGAAGCAAGAAACAGTTAAGAAATAAGACACCATTAAACCTGACTCAAGTCATTTACTGTGTGTGTTAAACAAATGTACCCAAAATGTACACATGAGTGTTTCAGTCACCCTGGGGCCACCTATAGCTTTTCTAGAAATCTCCAAAGAATTTTGGAATGTACTACCCTTAGAATCCTTCGGAGCCTACTCTAACACCAACAAGAAACCGTGCAGGTAATCTTTTGCGTGTGCTAACAGCTGAGTGTAAACTACATTTGAAGTCAAGCAGATTTGGGTTCAAATCTCTGTTCTAGCACTTACTAGCTGTATGACCTCAGGCAAATGGCATAACCCCTCTGCGCCTCAGTTGCTTCATATGCAAAAAAAAAAAAAAAATGAAAACAGTACCTGCCCATTAGGTGTCGAGTAGAATAAGTGAGATACACATATGGAACGCTTGAAACAATGTCAGACAGTTAGTAAGTACTCAGGTTTTGAAATAACTGATTTGCTACTGCTTTGCTACAACACCTGCAAAGAAACAAAGTCTGCAAAGAAACAAAGAAACCCATGGACAATATAAGCTACCTACTACACAAGGAGGGAGCCCTGATGGTGTGGTGGTTCACAGTTCAGCTGCTAATGGAAAGGTCAGCCGTTTGAACCCATTAGCTGCTCTGCAGGAAGAAGACGTGGTAGCGTGCTTCTGTAAAACTTATAGCCTTGGAAACCCTATGGGGTGATGCTACTCTGTCCTATAGCATTGCTAGGAGTTGAAATCAATGTATGGCAATAGGTTTGTTGCTTTGCTGTTGTTTACTGCACACACAATTCGTGTGTGTGTAGGCACATACGCACATGCGGGTGCAGGCAGTCTTAACTGTAGCATAAAGAGGAAACAAAAGCAAAGTATTTGGAAGACTTCATGACTTTCATTTGCAAAAGTTTAGGCCGCCCTGTGCTAGAAAACAGGGAAACAGGCAAAGGCTTGCACCTATGTGTAGAAACACTGTGAAGGAAACACCTCAAATGCAGACCCATACAGGGGCATTGCAGTAGTGACTCAGTTACCACGAGCAGCAGTGCTGTCGGCAATGTGATCTTCGAAAATGTTACACAACTCTTGGGAGCATTCTGAACAAAACCAAAGTATAATTTCCCCGCAATTTACATAGTGGTTGTCTTCCTGGAAAACTCAGCATATATTCAACCCATGCAAAAAATATTTTGTGTTTGTGGATAAAGCAAAACTATGTCTTAGCCAAAAAGCCAAAGCCACAGCCACTGTCATCAAGTGGATTCCCACTCATAGCAATACTATAGTTCAGAGTAGAACTGCCCCATAGAGTTTCCAAGAAGCACCTGGAAGATTTGAACAGCCAGCCTTTTGGTTAACAGACATATCCCTTAACCACTATACCACCAGGGTTTAAGCTATGTCCTAGGCACAGATAATCATGAGTATTTTATGTACCTATATGAATAACTGGGTGTGGGAGATGACATTGAAAAATTACACAAAATACAAGACTTTCTTCATTTGCAGATGGTCCAGCAGCGTGTTGGGAATGTCTAGCATCCCAGGCTTCCTGCCCATTCTTTCCTTTGCTTCCTGGGACTTAGTGGCAGTAGGACAGCAAGTGTAGGAAACTGAAGCAGTCTCAGGCAGAAGGCAAGAACTGTGAGATATACTGAAGGTTCAGATGGATTCCTCCTCCAGGTGAGGATATTTATTTCCTGCCTGACTTCATGCAAATATCCTGAGATAGTAGAAAGAGGCCAAGGAACTCTAACTCTCAGCTTTTACAATGTTCATTTACCAAACTAGCTGAACTAAGGACTTGATTGATTCTGCAAGAGTTACGGTGGAAGCAGGGCAGATTACCAGCGAGCAAAGTACTCATGGGTTTATATTAAGCAAGGTACACACAGGCTTACTTGTTTACTTACTAATCTCTGATACACAAAGATGTGGTGAAATCCATGTGACATTATACACATTAGTAAGTAAGGAAAAGTCAACCCTAGATATCTTGCTTACAGGGTACTCTGTCCCTGGGTGGAAGACACTGTCAGCTGTTTGAAAGGCTGAGGTGTTGTGCAAGCTTTAGGCCATTATGAGACACAATGACTGTCTGAGACAGGTCAAAAATTGCAGAGTGTTCTGGTTACTCTGAATTTGATCAGGAATATAGTTGGCCTAAAGGTCTAAATTTTTGCTGCCCTGGGTTCCCTGAGGGTTCATCCAAGAGGCTGAAATTTACCAGAATTGAGTAGAGTTCCATGTGGTCACAGAACTGAGATGACACAGATGGGCCAGACCTAGAGTTGTAAATTTTCTCTCTCTCTCTCTCTCTCTTTTTTTTTCAAAGAATGCCAGATAACCTGGGGAGGTAGAGGGTCAGATGATGCTAGGCAGAATTTCACGCAGGAATGGTTATAAAGGCAATTGCTAACAAAACCCTGAGGTGGTTAGGTTTCAGATGACCCAGAGATGGAAGAAATTTTATGGTGCAGAAGCCGGAAGCCAGAGACTAAGAGGCAAGGTAAAGGTGAGAAAAACCCAGGCAACATTATGTCTGGCCAGAGCATCTCCATAATACCAGGTATGGACTCTAATGTATACTTCAATGGTTATTAGTTTTCCAAATCATAGTGTAGGGTCTACCCATGCTAGAGCTGGCCTGAGCCAAGCGAACTGGCTGGAGAGGTTCCACAAAGCTGTATAAATCCCCCTAGTCTATCAGGAGCCTGGAGGTAGTTACCAGATGTCCTGGATTTTGCCAGTGTCCAACACACTGTGACACAACTGGGGTTTGGGGTCTAGGGCTCCACGCCTGTCCAGAGCAAGATTGGGCTTTGTTATCCGTTTACCAAGGAGCTCTGGTGGTACAATGGTTAAACGCTTGGCCGCAAAACAAAAGGTTGGTGGTTGGAACTCACCTCCAGCTCCGAGGGAGAAGATACCTGGCAATCTGCTTCCGTAAAGATTACAGCCTAGGAACCCCCATGGGGGCAGTTCTACTCCTTTCTAATAGGGTCGTGATGAGTAGGAATCAGCTCAAGGGCTCAGAGCAACAACCACCACCTCTTTACCAGCAGGTGGTGCTGAGCTTCCTGACACGCCGGCCGGCTAAGCTCACACTTAACGAGCTCCAGCAAAGCAGAGGCACCAGCAAAGGGTAGCTTCCAAGGCCTTATCCAGAATTCTGTAATCAGGAAATTTGGAAGTAAGTCACTTGAATTTCAGCAAAATCATGAACTGTTTTCACTTCGAGCTACATATGAGGGGGATATCATAGTTTTCTAAAGGTCCTAATCAGACTTTGACAGCAAGCCCTGCAGCTTCTGAGTAGAGACTGTATTACAGTTATGGGGTGTTTCGGCAACCAGCGGCACCAGAGCATGCAATTGCGCCATCTGGTGGTACATACTCTGCTGAGCTTTTAACGGGCTGCAAAGCTGTCCCAGCCTCCTCTTTCTGGGAGTGGGGGTAGGATGGCTCCGGTGGCAGTGCTGGGGTGGGGGGGTGAGATCTAGCCTCTTGATGTGACCGCCAGCTTCACATGCAAGTTGCTCTTCTGTTCAGCTTGCAGTTTTAGCAGCCAACACTTGTCCCTTTCATAGTCATTTCACAGTATTCCCAGTATTACCTTTCCCAAGCCTTTCCCGACACTATACCTAAGCACAACTAAACTCATCCCAGTCCATAGGCCAGAGACAGACAAAATTCTTAAGATCTGATTTTCTTGATTTCTGGTGCCGTGAAGCTCTTTGGTAGGCTGGTGAAGCCGACAGAATTCTTCCTAAACTAAGATTTTCGAATGCACAAAACAAAATAACGAAACTCAAAACCAGAAAAAAACACACCCAGTGCCGTTGAGTCAATTCCGACTCATAGAGACCCTAGAGGTCAGAGTAGAACTGCCCCATAGAGTTTCCAAGGAGCGCCTGGCGGATTAGAACTGCTGACCTTTTGGTTAATGGCCGTAGCACTTAACCCACTACACCACTAGGGTCTCCAAAAATCAAAAGGAAACCTATGATATGGAAATACATCAGAATATTTAAAAATGAATTTGTGATATAAAAATAGCACACATGGAATAACAAGATCTAGTGGCAAGTCTTATGACTACTGTAATTTTGAATTAGCAAGGAGCATAAACAGTATTTGAAGATATCTGCAGCTATTTGTAATGCCATATGAAGCCATCTGTGATTTCCACTGATCACAATCACAGGTATTGCTAATACCACCGTGGGTTGGCGCCTGTACTCATAACTGAAAGAAACACTACATTTCAGTTAGAGGTTTGTGAACACAAAGATGTGTTTCTCCCATTCAGGTTCTTGGATCCCCTCTGTGAACGAATCTCATCCGTGGAGGTCAGGTTAAGAAGCCTCATAGAGTGTTTCTGAAAGAGAAGGTTGCCAGACTGTAGCCTTGCCTCGTCTGCTAACCCTTCTCAGGCAGGGCTCTTAGATGACGGGGGCCAGAATTCCACAGAATGTGCTGAAATGAGAGTGACCACATGTAGAAAAGACCACCTCCTCTATGCTTCTTAGCCCTTGTGTTCAAACTCCTACGGGAGGTGGGAGTGCTAGGGGCTGCGGAATGAGTGCAGAGAGCGCGGCAGCTTTAGCTTCTCATTTTCTGGGATCACTTCCTCTCTCCTCCAGAGGGTGGCGTAGGGGCAGGGCTGGCTATTCCTTGGCAGTTGCACTCTGAGGCATCACCACCCATAGAGGAGCAGCTCCGGCCTCTGTGGCTAATTTAGTGGCCAGAATGAGCACCTGCCAAGAGAAACTTGCCTTTTCCTTCACCCAAACAGCAGGTGAGAACCTGGAGAAGCACCAGTTAGAGGCAATCTGTTTGACTCCCCACTACAGGGCGGTCAGGCACTGAAGCTGCCTTGTCTAGAAGAGAGAAAAGTAGCTGGAGTCGGGTTTGGCCCTGCAGTGCTACATACAGCAAGGACAGGCACTCCTGCTGAGACAAGCTGGACCACAAAACCCGGAGGGACGCTAAGTCAGCTTCCACTGGGAAAAATAAGGGTGGGATACTAGAAAGATTGGTGTCCCTGGGTAGTACAACTGGATAATGCACTCAGTTGCTAACTGAACAGTTAGGGGTTCGAATCCACCCAGAGATGCTTCAGAAGAAAAGCCTGGTGATTCACTTTCTAAAAAGTCAATCACTGAAAATGCTATGGAGTAAAGTTTTGTTATGACACTCATGGGGTCACCATGAGTCAGAATCAATTTGACGACAATTAGTTAAAAAAAAAAAAAAAAAAAAAACACTAAAAAGGCTAAGTCCCCAAACCAAGTTTAAAGTCTAGAGGTTGCATAAGAGTTACATTATAGACCGAGGGACTGAACAGCCAGAAGGTTATAGCCTGACAGAGATAGGAACAGAGCAATTTGCAGGGTACTCATTCTTTTCAAGATGGGTGATAGTGCTTGTCATGGCAGATCAGCAGGTGAGTGAGGTATAGGCATGGCCAGCTGACCTTAAAAGCTTGGCATGAGGGAGTCTAGGGACACAAGAAAGTATACAGGAAGTATCGAAGCTGTTGTGACACGAGTGTTCCAGACAAAGGACAGCAAGAATATTTACTTGTGATTGAATCAGCAGGTATGAGGTCTGAGACCTTTAGACTCTTGTTCATGTGCTTCTTCTGGCTAAAAAAGGAGGCCACATAGCATTGCATGTGAGCACGCAGGCACTGAAGTCTCATCGCCTGGCTTTATATGCTGGCTCTGCTGGTTGCCAGCTGTATTATAGTCTTGGGCAAGTTACTTAACCTCTTTGTGCCTCTGCCTCTTTATCTGTAAAATGTGAATAATAATAACACCTGCCTCAACAGGTCAAGAGCTAAAATTAGTCAATGTAGTGCCTGGCACATACAATAGATTCAATACATATTAACTGCCAAGTCAATTCCAACTCATAGCGACCATGTAGGACAGAGTAGAACTGCCCCATAGATTTTCCAAGGAGCACCTAGTGGATTTGAACTGCCAAACTTCTGGCTAGCAGCTGTAGCACTCAACCACTATGCCACCACTATTTGCACTGTTATTATTATACACTGCCAAATAGCACAGAGCTAGGTGGTTAAAGGTGTAGGCTGTAGATTCCGACTTAGTTAAATCCCACATCTGCAATGTGTTAAATCCCAGATCCGTGTGACTCTGGACAAATTACTTACCCTCTCTGATTCTCAGTTTCTTTATATTTCTATAAAATGGGAGTAATAATACTACCTAACCTTATGGGAGAAACCCTGGTAATGTAGTGGTTAAGTGCTATGACTGCTAACCAAAAGGTCAGCAGTTCGAATCTGCCAGGCATTCCTTGGAAACTCTACGGGGCAGGTCTCATGAACATTAAATATGTGTAAAGTAACTGATATATATATATATGTATATATATATGTATGTATGCATGTATAAGCCTCGATCGATGTTAACTCTAATTACTGACCTGTGGATGGCAAACAGGTAGATTTGAAGAACATCCTCCTAAACCATACCTAATAATTTTTTTTTAATGGAGGGCTACACAAGATGTTTTTGATGGTGGTTTCCTTTGGAGGCAGTAACTAGAAATATGTAGTGGGAAGTGAGAAAGAATTCTCTACAATAACTTTACCTTTTTTCTTTTTTTAAAACTTTTTAAAACATGCCTGAACTACAAAATTCAAAATATACTGGCAGGTTCTCAGTTACTACACACTACTTATTATCATTTTATGCCTTTTTGAATTAGGAAAAATGTCATGAATTGGGGTCTTTGGTCACAGCATCTGTCTCTGAAGACTCTGGTACAAAATCCTTCTTTGGAACAGTGTATTAGTGACTGGGATTGAAGACAGCTGGGTGGAAGGAATGATGTGGGCCGTATTTGTGAGGATGCTGACGGTGACCGCTGTTTTATGGCACAGGAATCACAGTGGTCTCAGAATATCCAATGCCCAAACAAACTCACCTCCATCAACTCAATTCAGACTCATAGACACCCTACAAGACAGAGTAGAAATGCACTACAGGGTTTCCAAGGCTGTTATCTTCATAGAAGCAGACTGCCACACCTTTCTCCCGCAGAACTGTTGGTGTGTTCAAACTGCTGACCTTTCGATTAGCAGCCAAGTGCTTACTTAACAACTGTGCCACTAGGGCTCCTAGATCGAAGGCTGTAAATAAATCACAAATTATGGGTAGTGGGTTTCAGGAGGGACTGTTTGAAAAGGCAAATCTCTGGATCTCACCCAGGACCTTCAGGATCAGAATTTCTGTGAGTTGGGCCCAAGGACTTGTATTACCAACTAGTTTCCCAGGTAACTCTGAGGTACCCTAAACTGTGAGAAACACTGATAAAGAAGTTAAGAGCAGACGTTTTGCTTCAGACAGGCCTGAGCTCGAACCCCAGTTTGGCCACTCTCTTGCTGTACTGGTGCTCCTACCCCTTTCAGGTGTCCGTGACACGTATCGCCTGTTATGGAACGCTGTTCCAATTGGATGTGCTCAGTTTCATGGCTGCCTTGTTCCTGCGCCTGGGCAAAGGACCTCTGCAGTGTATGTGACTATCCACAGACCCCCCTCGCCCCTCCCCTTACTGCACATGCGCAGTGGTCTGGTGGGAAGCCACTTTATTTCCTTTCCTCCCCGGTCCCCTGTTGTGAAATAGCTGGCAAACCTCCTCCCCAGAGTTGCTGGGTGGTTAGAATTGACTGCTCTGACCAATCAAGGGGCTGATATTGTTTACTTAGCTTTTGCTAAGTTGTCATTATTACATGAGATAATGTTTATGAAATGCCTAGCACAGGTCCTATATACTGTTATCAGAGCTCTTCTTGACCAAGCAACTAAACATTGAGCAACCTAATTACTTTCTCCATCCTTCTCCCTATTATCCCTACCTACACAACAGTCACTCTTATTTTCAAAAATGTTTCTCTCAAAGGCCTTCTCCATGCCAGCTCTCACTAAAGGGTGTGGACATCCCTTCTCCCTTTATGACTTTAAAAGAACAATAAAGAATGTTTCACCAGTTCAGCCTATCAGAACTACTTGGGAAACTGTTAAATGCATAGATTCTCAGGCCCCACCTCAGAACCTTCTTAATCAGCATCTTAAAGGTTGATGCCTGGGCAACTAACTATACCAGGATTACAAAGTATGAGCCATGGAATACTTGTATGAGAATCATCTAGCATACTTGTCTTAAAATGAAGATTCCTGGCCTGGGCCTCAGACCTACTAAATCAGATTCTTAGGCTTAGGTCTGATTTGTGTAGTTGTACAAGGACAGTGGCTCTCAAAGTGTGTCCCTCTCTCCCCCATTAGCACCAGCATCACCTGCCAACTGTGCCGTACGGAGATCTCCCAGGTAATTCTGATGCAGGCTCCAGTTTGAGAGCTCCTGTGCTAGGGTAAAAGAGTCCTAGTGACACAGTGGTCAAAGCATTTGCTAACAAAAAGTTTAGTGGTTCGAAACCAGTAGTGACTCTGCAAGAAAAAGATGTGGCATTCTGCTTCTGTAGAGGTTTACAGCCTTGGGAACCCAACAGGGTTGCTATGAGTTGGAATCGACTCAATAGCAGTGGGTTTGGTGCTAGAGTATCACTACTCCCACATCGCATCCCTTAAATGGGACATCATAATGATTCAGAGTCCACAGTGGGTGCTGCTGAGTATAGAAGCACTTTACTGCTACCTGCTGATGAGACTGTAGCAAAATGTGGCTCATAATATTTTCAGGGCAGATGCTTTATGGGATCCTCTTATGCCAGGATGATCGCTATGGCAACAGTAGAGTTTTCTATGAATTGTGAGTGAGCCAGGCAAGTGTGTACACGGTGGAGGTGAATCAACCTCAGACATAACTAGAGGCAGAAAAAGCCTCATCTCTTCTTAAATATATCACTCAGAGGGATTTTTAAATTTGAAAAATGGACAAAACCCCCCAAGAGAAAGCACATAACCCCCCCCCCCCAAGTCTCTGTTATCCTTTGTTGGTCCAGGAATCTTGCCATTTCAGATCAGACAATGCCACATCCAACCTCAACTATGACATAGCATAGAAATTCATCTGCTAGTTTTTCAAAAATGCTTTTTAGAAAATAGTTTTTATTATTTTTATACGCTTCATGCTGTATCTATATGCCAAGGCCTATACTGAGAGCTTTACATAAATTATCTTGTTAAAGTTCTTACATCAGCCCTGTGAGTCGTGCAAGAAATTGAGGCTCAGGGAAGTTCCACAAGGTTACACAGTAAGAGGCAGAGCTGAGATTTGAAACTAAGTTTGTCTGACTCCAAAGCTCATGCTTTAACTACTCATTCATCCACTCAACAGTTTATTCATTGATTCATTCAAATATTTGTTGAAGCACAACTATGGGACAGATACAGATATACAGTATTGAACAGGAGCAAAACAGATATAAAAAATTCTGGTCTCTTGCAACATTTGTTCTAGTGCAGAGAACAGAAAATAAACTAGATAAATAAGAAAAATACATTCTTATTTATACCCATTGCCATCGAGTTGATGTTAACTCACAGTGACCCTGTAGGAGAGAGTAGAACTGCCCCATTGGGTTTCCCAAGAACAGCTAGTGGATGCAAACTACTGATGTTTTGGTTAGCAGCTCTAGCTCTTAAACCACTATGCCACCAGGATTTCCATAAAATATTTAGTATGTAAAGTAATTATAAGTGCTAAAGTGAAGAAAATGATGGTGAAGAAGAAAATAATGTAGAAGTGGGGACATGAGGTATTTGAAGAGGATGGAAAAATAGTGCCGCCAAGAAACGTCTCAGAAAAATAACAAACACCAACCGAAAGCAAAGAAGCGGTCATGCAGGCATCTTAAGAGTGTTCAAGGCAGGTGGAATGACAGTTGCAAAAACTCTGAAGTTGGAGCATGCTGGGTATATTAGAGGGACAGATAAGTAACAGATGTGACTACAACAGAGTGGATATCAGAGAGAGTAATAGGAGATGAAGTCAGAGAGGTACTTGCAAGACCATACCATATAGTTTCTAAGATTTTCTCTCTTACTCTAAGTGAGAGTACAGAGGAACATCTGACTTAGGTTATAACAGAATTACCCTGGCTACTGTGTTGAAATAGATCAAAGGGGAGCATACGATAGAATTAGGAAGACCTGTTAGAAAGCTATTGAAATAATTCAAGCAAAAGATGATAAAATTGGAAAGCAATCTGGAAATTGCTCAAAAAGTTAAATTCATAGTTACCATGACCAGTTGCTGTTAAGTCAGTGCCAACTCATAATGCCCCTGTGTGTGTCAGAAGAGATCTGTGGTTCCTAGGGTTTTCAGTAGCTGATTTTTCAGAAGTAGATCACCAGGCCTTTCTTCCAAGGTACCTCTGGGTGGACTTGAACCTCCAATCTTTCAGTTAGCAGTTGAGTACATTAACCATTTAGCACCCAGGGACTCCACAGTTACCGTGTTGTTTTTGTTAGGTGCAATGAGTAGGTTCTGACTCAGACAGACCCTCTGCGCAACCGAACCAAGTGCTGCCCCGTCCTGCACCAGCCTCACTGCTGTTACTGTGTTTTGAGTCCATTGTTGCAGCCACTGTGTCAGTCCATCACACTGAAGATCTTCCTCTTTTTTGCTGACCTTTTACCAAACATAATGTCCTTCTCCAGGGACTAGTCCCTCCTGGCAACATGTCCAAAGTGTGTAGAATTTAGTGTCACTGTCCTTGCTTCTGGGACACATTCTCGTTATACCTCTTCCAAGATCGATTTCTTCTTTCTTCTGGTAGTCCAAGTTATAGTCAGTATTCTTCACCAACACCGTAATTCACGGACATCAATTCTTCTTTGATCTTCTCTATTCACTGTTCAGCTTTTGTCTGCATGCGAGGTGATTGAAAACCATGGCTTTGGTCAGGCACACCTTAGTCCTCAAAAGTGACATCTTTTTTGTTCTTTATTTTTTTTTGAACACTTTAAGGAAATATTTTGCAGTACATTTGCCCAGTGCAATACATTCTTTGAATTATCGACTGCTGCTTCCATGGACATTGATTGTGGATACAAGTAAAATGAAATCCTTGATAACTTGAATATTTTCACCGTTTATCATGATGTTGCTTATTGATCCTGTTGTGGGGATTTTGTTTTCTTTGTACTGAGATGTAATTCGTACTGCAGGCTGTAGTCTTTGATCTTCATCAGTCAGTGCTTCGAGTCCTCTTCACTTCCAGCAAGTAAAGCTGTGTCATCTGCACGTTGCAGGCCGTTTATGAATCTTCCTCCAATCCTGATGCCCACTTCTTCTTCTAGTAGTCCAGCTTCTCGGAATATTTGTTCTGCATAGAGGTTGAAAACTTATGGTGAAAGGATACAACCCTAGCACATACCTATTTGGATTTTAAACCATCCAGTATCCCCTTGTTCTGTTCAAATTACTGCCTCTTGTTCTGTGAAAAGATTTCACAAGAGCATAATTGAGTGTTCTAGGATTCCCAATCTTCTTAATGTTATCCATGATTTGTTATGATTCACACAGTTGAATACCTTTGTCTAGTCAATAAAACACAGGGTAAATTTTTTTTTTCTGATATTCTCTACTTTCAGCCAAGATCTATCTGCATTAGCAATGATGTGCCTCATTTCAGTTTGCACTGTGATGGATTACTTTTGTGTGGCCTTTCTCATTATGGTCTAGTAACTCTCACCTGGGTGATTGGGTAGGACTGTGCAAACAGGTTAATTGTGATTATAAAAACTGCAATTGAAGAAGCTATAAGTATAAAAGAGTGGGTTAAGGGGGAGGTACAGCTAGACTGCAGTACGGTGGCCAAACCTAAAGGCCCTTAAAGATTTTGCTATGCTGATAACTCATGAGACTTAGTTAAGTCTTATCAGACCCCAGGAAAGGTGAAGACAAGATGACTTTTGGAGAAGCTGACCAGATCAGATGGACACCTACAGCAGACCTGAATGACTGGTCCCTCAGTAACCACACGCTTAGGACTCTTTTGCCCTATTGAAAGACTAATTATTAATGACTTTTTTGGACTACTAAAATATTTAGGAAGGGGAAGTTATCTTTCCGGTATGAAAGAACCATGACTAGAAAAGCCAGGGAGTTGTCTGCAGTGTGATGGATCGTTTTTGTGTGGCCTTTCTCACCACGCTCTTGTAACTTGCACCAGTGTGTTTGGGTGGGACTGTGCAAATAGGGTCCTTGTGGCTCATGAAGGGGATTAGTGAGTTTTGCCATCCTAGTGGGCTTAAAAACGAGCCATCCCAGAAGTAGGAAGAGAAGATCTCATTACCACCAGGAAAGAAGAGCCAAGAGTGGAGCACATCCTTTGCACTTAGGATCCCTTCAGTAAGAAGCTCCTGGAACCAGGAGACTGACAGAGAAAAAGAGAGAGAGAGAAACAGCTGTAATACTGAAGATAGTGAGAAATCAGGCAGAGAAACAGCAGCGAGAGAGATTGGTAAGAGACAACGCAGTGGACTTCCCAGCCATGAAACAATAAAGCTGAGTGCCTTTGGGCAAGAGCCTTGCTGACAGAACAGGGTGGCTCCAGACACCTAACAGGCAAAGCTAAAACAGCCTTGTATAACTTGCCCAACCATGGGCTGAGGCAGAGGAGCCAGAGAGAGGTGTGCCTGCAGGCACAGCTGAGAAGAGTCTGTCTTGATGGCAGGTCTGTATCTTGAGTGTTCCTGAACCTGAGTTGTAGACTGTTACTTCCCTAATAAACCCTGTAAAAGCAAATATGGTCTCTGAGTTCCATATGGCCATTGTAATGAATTATGAACTCAGCAGAGAAATAGAAAGTGCTGTGGGAAGGACAGTTGGTGACAGAATTGGTAGAGACAGCAAAGAGAAGAGGCCTGTCCGAATTCTGCCTCCGGATTCAGCCTCGGGCTATTGATCTTGATTCTCTTGCCCTCTTGTGAAGTTAGAGGAGGTCAAACACCTCCATCACATCATTTTCACACGTGTTCTCTTCTGAATATGGCTTAAATATCTGGAAGACCCTTGTCAATGTACAGCACTAGCCATTTTTTTAAATATCTTCAGCAACATTTTACTTGCATGTGATATTAATATTTTTCAATAATTTCCACATTCTGATGAATCATCATCTTGGAATGGGGATCTATGAATGTGGATCTCTTCCAGCCAGCTGGTCAAGTAGCTGTCTTCCAAATTTCTTGGCATAAATGACTGAGCAGTTCCAGGGTTGTATCATTTGTTGAAGCATCTCACTTGATATTCTACCAGTTCCTGGAGACTTGTTTCTTACTAATGTCTTCAGTGCAGTTTGGATTCCTTCCTTCAGTACCATCAGTTCTTGATCATGTGGTGCCTCCTGAAATAACTGAATGTCTGTCTTCTTGTGATGTTTCCTGTATCATTCATTTTTTTCACCATAGAATCCTTCAGTATTACAACTTGGAGCTTGAATTGTTTCTTCTATCCTTTCAGCTTGAGAATATGCCAGGAATGTTGTTGATGTTTCGTTTTAGAGCACCAGATCTCTGTGTACTTCGTTATAATACTTTACTTTGTCTTCTTGAGCCACACCTGGAAACTTACTCAGCTCTTTTTGCTTTATCATTCCTTCCTTTTGCTTTAGCTGCTCTACGTTCAAGAGCAAGTTTCGGAGTCTCTTCTGATGTCCGTTTTTGTTTTATCTTTCTTTCTGCTCTTTTTAATGAACTTTTGCTCTGTTTGTGGTACAAATAATTAAAATGCTTTCAACTTCTAATGGAAAGGTTGGAAGTTTAGGTTCATCTAGAGGTACTTTGGAAGAAAGGCCTGGTGATCTATTTCAGAAAAATCAGCCATGAAAATCCTTTAGAGTACGCTTCTACCTAACACATGTGAGGTTGCCGTGAATAGGAATTGATGTGATGGCAACAGTTTTTTTAAATAACAGAATAGGAAATACAGTACATTGCATGTACTAAAAGAATTCTCTGATATTTTTTCAGTTATGTATATGCATATTTATATAAATGGGTGCCAGATTGTAGTGTAGAATATATTTCATCTTGTGAGTCATACGCAAAAAAGTTTGAAGTCTACTCTCATGAAGGGCCTTGTAAGCCATGCTAACACATTTAGACATTTTCCTGTAGGCCATGGTAAGCTATTGAAAACCTTTAAGTAGGGTAATGACATGATCTAATTCATCAAAAAGTTTAACCACCTTAAATCAAATTAACCATTGGAAAAGGTGTTTGTTGGAATCAAATTAAGCAGATTGGCATCTGATCTTTTAAAAATTAAATGTTCAAGCTCATTTAATCTGTGTCTCACAAAGAAGACATTTCAAATTGTGCACGTTTATTTGACAAATATTTTTGGAGCCCATTTCACGTGCCAGGCATTGTGCTAGGCACTGAGGATGCAACACGATCGTGAATAAAAACAAATACTGTCCCCATCTCTGTGGAGTTTAGTCTGGAGAAGAAGACAGACGGTAAACATACACATCCCCACATGGGTGTGATAAGTGCTTCAGGTAACAATACAGAGTTTTCTGAGAAAGAGCAGTGGAGTTCGGGTACAGGAGAGAATCATGGCCCCCAAAAGACAAACAGCCCAATTTAAAAAATGGGCAGAAGTATTACTAGACATTTTTTCCATAAAAAGACATGCAAATGGCCAGTGAGCACTTGAAAAGATATTCAAAGATATTAGTCTTTAAAACCAAAATACCTGTTGTATTTTGACAGTATGAATCAGTTCTGACAAATGGCAGCCCCTTGTGTTGCAAAGTAGAACTGCACTCTATAGTTTCAAGATTATTACCTTTCTGAAGCGGGATCACCAGGCCTTTCTTCAGAAGTGTCTCTGGATAGGTCAGTCTTTTCATTTACTACTCATGCGCTTAACTGTTTATACTACTCAGGTATTCCTGCTAGTCATTAAGGAAATGTAAACAAAAACTACAGTGAGATGTCATTCACATTGAGTCTGATAGATATAATTAAAACAGTAACAACCCCAAATTAGTGTTGGTGAGGGTGTGGAGTACCTGGAATCCTCTCGCATTGCTGGTACAAATGTAAAATGATGCAGTTACTGTGGAAAACAGTTTGGTGGTTCCGCAAAAAGTTAAACATAAGAGTTGCCATATGACTCAGCAGTTCCACCTCTAGGTATATACCCAATAAGCGTTCCCGAGTGGCATAAATGGTTAAGCACTTCACTACTAACCCAAAGTTTAGTGGTTTGAACCTAGCCAAAGGCACATTGAAATAAAGATCTGGCAATCTGCTTCTGAAACGTCACAGTCTTGAAAAGCCTTTGGAGTACAGTTCTGCTGATTTGGGTTTGGTATATACCCAAAAGACTTGAAAACAGATCTTCAAACAAATAGGTTGTCATGCATGGAATTGTGTCCCCCCAAAATGTGTTTAACAACTAGGCTGGGATGTGATTCCTCGTACTGTACGATTGCCCTCTGTTCTGTGATTTTCCTATACTGTAAATCCTAATCTCTGCCAGTGGTTAATAGATTGGATTAGGCTAAAGAGAATTAGGGTGGGGCTGTGACACCCTTCCTAAAGTCACCTCCCTGCTCCAGTGGAAAAGGAGTTTCCCTGGAGTGTGGCTCGCACCACCTTTTATCCTACGAAAGATAAAAGGAAAGGGATACAAGCAGAGACTTGAGGACCTCATACCATCAAGAGAGCAGCACTGAGAGCAGAGCATGTCCTTTGGACCTGAGGTTCCTGCACTGAGATATTCTCAGACCAAAGAAAGCCTGATGCGACAAGGACCTTCTTCCAGAGCTGACAGAGATAAAGTGCTTTCCCCTAGAGCCTGCACCCTGAATTCAGACTTCCAACCCCACTGGACTGTGTAAGAATAAACTTGTCTTTGCTAAAGCCATCCACTAGTGGTACTTCTATTACAGCAGTACCAGATGACTGACACATAGGTGTACAGGAATGTTCACAGCGATATTCACAATTGCCAACAGATAGAACACAACCCAAATGTTCATCAGTGGATAGGTGGATAAACAAAACATTATATATCTATTTAATGGAATACTATTTACTCATAAAAACAAATGAAGTTCTGATACATGCTACAACATGGATGAAACTTGAAAACACTGTGCTGAGTGAAATAAGTCATATACAAAAGGCCACATTTATATGAAATATCAAGAACAGATAAATCCATAAAGACAAAAAATAGAAGTGGGGAGAAAGGGAGACGGGGAGTAATTGCCTAATGGGTATAGGTTTTCTACTTGTAGTGATGAAAAGTTCTGGAACTAGATAGTAGTGTCGGTTGCACAGCATTGTGGATGCAATGCAGCTGAATTGTTCACTTTCAAGTGGTTAAAATGGTAAATATGATGTGTGTCATGGACTGAATTGTATTGTCCCAAAATATGTATAGCCGTGTGGCTGGGCCTTGACTCCCCATATTTTATGGTTGTCCTCCATTTTATGATTTTCTGATGCTGTAAATCCTAATCTCTCCCTGTGGCTAATAGATAAGATGATTATGTTAAAAGCACATTAGGGTGGGACTGCCATACCCTTGCTAAGGGGGTTTCTCTGGAGTGTGGCTTGTACCACCCTTTACCGTTTCATCCCACTGCAGATAAAAAGAGAGAGAGAAGCAAGCAGAGAATTGGGAACCTCACACCATCAAGAAGCAACACCAGGAGAAGAGCGTGCCCTTCAAACCTGAAGTTCCTGTGCCAAGATGCATCCTGAACAAAGACTGGTGCAACACAGGACTTTCCTCCAGAGCCGACACGGGGAAAGCCCTTCCTCTGGAGCAGACACTTTGAATTCAGATTTGTAACCTACCAGACTGTGTAAGAATAAACTTTCCTTAAGCCATCCGCTTTGTGGTATTTCTGTTAGAGCAACACTAGATGACTAAAAGAATATGTATTTTACCATAATAGAAAATAAAAGTAAAAGATAGAGCACTGAGCCTTTCTCTACTGGATATGATGGGCCTGATGACTCCTTCAACACATAATAATAATAATGGTAGTTATTACAATTATAATAATAGCTAGTATTTACTGAGTGCTTATTATGTGCCAGCCGCTATGCTAAGCACTTTTTGATGCATTATTTAATCCTCTCCTTGGCAACAATTCTATTATTGCCTCAGTTTTACAGGTGAAAAAGTAGTTTGTCTAACATCACACAGCTAACAAGTGGAGGAATTGTCCGTCTGATCAGGTCTGTTTGACTACAAAGCCTGCAGTGTTATAAAAATTAAAGAATCAAGCTAGATAATTGATAAGAACAGGATGACATATATGAGTTAGTTCATATAATCCTCACACCAACATTATGAGAGAGACACAATTATCATTATTCCCATTTTACAGAAGGAAATTGAGACCCAGTGTCACACAGCTAAAAAGAGATAGAGCCAGGATACAAACCCTGGTCTAACAAAACCAAAACTGTGCTTAACCATCAAGCTATACAATTCTAGTTTTGCACATACAGGTAGTCCCCGATTTATGATATATCTGAGTTCAAGAATCATACTTAAGACTGTCCTTTTGTTTGTACACCTTATCGTTAGTAATGTGTACTATGTACAGTGTTGCAACACAGATTTTGTTAATGTTAGCATTTTCGTGCAAACTCCCAAGGACAAATAAAGATTGGCTCTATAAAGATACTAATAGTAAAAGGCAGTAATAATAAAAACTAAAAACATAATGAGGTATTTGACATGTCAAAATTGACTTATGATGGAGTCATTGGAATGGAAATTCGTCGTAAACTGGGGACACCTGTACTTACAGAAGGCCCAGGTCTTTGGCTTACTTAAAGAGAAATATGGTTACTAGACACTTGATAGGCACTTGCACTCCAGGGACAGGTTTGTTTTAATTAGTAAAAACACTACATGTTATCTTGGTCTAGAATTGACAGATGGGACAGGACACAGCAGAGGAATAGCCAATATAAAGGGGAGAACATGAATTTTCCAGAAAGTAGTTTAAAGTCATGAACTTCCAACACCCAAATCCTGGAGGACCAAGGAAAAATGTGTATGTTTATAGTATATTTACCAGTAGGTAAAATACTGATTTACTGTTGGTCCTGGAAAAAGCATTTGAAAACCACTGTCACAGATGGCCTTGGAAGCTGTGCTAACACATGTGGACGTTCACCTGTAAGCAATGGTGAGCTAGTAAAAGATTTCAGCAGGGTAGTGACATGATCTAATTTGTGTTTTGTCAAAAGTTTAACCATATTTGATAAAAACTGACCACAGAAAATATGTTTTGATGTCTTCTCTCAGATTCACCTTGATACAGGCCATCTTGTCGTTGATGAGACTCACTCATCAGGGTTTATCTGTCATTGTTATGCCCTTACAAGGTATCTGGAAACCTGGGTTATTAATTTCCAAATGACTGAGTTAACAGTCATGCACTAAGTGCATACAGAAAATAAGGATTCTTCTGGCAAACATGGTGCCATAGGCAGAAGCACCAGAAGGTCCCTAGACAGCAAAAACCTGAAAAACTAAGTGAAATAGAGACAAACATCAATCCTTGAACCTAAGGTGTCAAATGAAGAGATAAAGATCTCAGCCAAACACCAAATGGAATAGGAAGCTGAAAGAGTAACAGACAGTGAGAAGAGATACAAGAGGAAGGCCCGATCAGCTGACTCAATAGGGATTTGCCATCTTGGACTTCTGTCAGAGATTGGTAGGTAGAAAGCATGGGTAACCAGCTTCACAGAAACCCCAACAGAAAACAAAGCACCTGGCAACAAGACATGAACACTTTCTCAACCCTCATGCCTGTCCCTGCTGCTCTACCTCTGATGCCTCCTGGTCAACTGCAGTGGCTCTGCTGCTTGTAAGTGCCGCATCCATGCCACTCAGATTTGCCCTGCCTGCATCAAAGACCAACAGACAGGGAGTACAAAGACATCTTCAGGAGCTTCCAGCAAGAGACAGATCACTTGGTAACCAGTGATAAGTACTTTCCTAAACTTCCCCTTCCACTCACCTTTCATCTTCCTCTGCTTCCTGCCAACAACAGTCACTTAGCCAGGAGGAAACTCCTTTGGCCCAGCCGTTTGGATTCACCCTGCTCACACTAGCCAGTTCCCTTAAATATCATCTGTCTAAAGGTGGTATTGCTTTTTTCCATTTCTTATGGCTTCTTCTGTGCCCGCTAACGCCTCTTCCTTTCTCTTGAACACCTGACTGCATGTGCCATCTTTGTGTCATCTTGAAAAGCTATGAAGCCCCACACAACTGGGAAAACTGCTCCTCCAGCCCAGGCCTGTGACACTATCCTGGTAGGATCTTCAGGGGTTTTATTTCTGCTTTGTTTTATTTCAGTTTGTTTTGGCAGTTTTTATTTATTTATTTATTTATTTGTGGACCGGTAGGGTCTTTTAGCTGGGCTGTACTGCACACCTTAGGACTCATGTCCCCAGTATTGTACCAGCGTCAAAGAAATCTCTGAGGCATGTCTTTCTTTCTTTCTTTGTCTTTTTTTCCCTTTTTTCTCTTTTTTTCTTCCTCTTTTTCTTCATTTCTTTCTTTTTTTTAATTATGATTGAATGAAAATGTACATTCCCATATAAATTCACAGGCTTATCTATATGCAGCTCCCACTGCTCTCCCTGCTCAGTGACAGCACACCCCTCTTCTCTGCTCCATACATGTTGTATCCTCCCAACAGTCTCCTATCCCCTCCTCTCCACCCACTCCCCTTCCTCCAGCAAGAGGTCAGTGGGTTGACATACCATAGGTGCATAGAACCCTAAAATTTCCACAAGATACGGTCACACTGCATCACCAAGTCCAATCCATTGCTGTCCGAAAAGTTGACCTTCATTATGATTTATGGACAGGGGCAGCATCAGGGCCAGGTGCCATGCTACCAGGGGAACCCCGAAGCCCCCGGACCATCAATTGCAGTCTTTTATTGGAGATCTCAGGGTGCACCCCTTTTTATTCTTGTGTTGCCAGTGAGACTCAACTTTGTGAGCTCCATCGTGGCTATCACTGGTGGTGGCCGAGCACCATCTGGTTCTTCCAGTCACAAGTTGATGTACACAAACACTCACGTGGGTCTCTCTGTCTTCTAGGTTCTCTTTTCCCCATGTCGTTCATGTCCTTGGTGATCATCTGTTCCTGTTGAGTTGGGACCATTTGCTGTACCCTCAGATGGCAACTTGGCAGCTTTTAAGACCCCAGACGCCACTCACCAATGTAGGGTGCAGAGAGTCCTCATTAGTAAAATGCTAGCTGTGCCAGTTGGCCTCCATTTCATCTGAAAGCATGGTCCCTGGCCCTCTGCCCCAGCTACTCTGTCCTTGCAGTATTGGGTTAAGATGGGAGGATTACTAAAATTGTGTTGAAGTCCAGTTATTATTGATCTTCTTTCTAATGCGTGCTGTCACCGATTTCACCCAACCTAATTTCTATCAGTTATCTAATCTAAACCCTCCCCCCTTCACCTTCCCCCCTCTCCATCCTTGCAGCCATCAAAGAGTCTTTTCTTCTATGCATGAGTCTGTTTCTAAGTTCTTATCGTAGGGGTCTCATGCAACATTAGTCCTTTTGTCACTGACTACTTTCACTAGATTATGGAGATCAGATGTCAGTCTGACATACAGTTGCCAAATATTTTTTCCCATTCTATAGGTGGCCTTTTAATTCTATTAACAAAGTCTTTGGATGAACAAATGTGTTCGATTCTTAATAGTTCCCCTTTATCTATTTTCTCTTCTGTTGATTGTGGTTTGTTTGACAGATTTTGGAGTCTGTCTATGTTGTGTATTAAAACTTCCATTGTTGTTCCTACTTTTTCTTGGATGAGCTTTATCATTTTAGATTTGATGTCTAAGTCTTTTATCCAGTTTGAGTTGGTTTGTGTATAAGGTGTGAGATATGGGTCTTGTTTCAATCTTTTGGAGATCGATATCCAATTTTGCCAGCACCATTTGTGGAAGAGATTGTTTTTACCCCAGTTTAATGTCTTAGGGCCTTTGTTGAATATCAACTGTTTATAGGAAGATAGTGTCATCTCTGGGGTCTCAATTCTGTTCCATTGATCTATCTGTCTCTCTCTTTTTTTTTTTTTTTTACCTTTACCGAGTTGTTTGTTTTTCTTCATTTCTTAATTCGTGTTTCTCCATACATACATTCTTTTACTGCCTTTTGAGTATCTGGCACTGACTAATATCTATACCCCATCTAGCCAAGCTATCTCATGCACCCTGAGAGCCACCACTTCAGTCTTCATAGTAGCACCAGTCTTACCTGTGGAGGCCTTCCTTTTCCAAATTTTTATCTAATTAATTTTTCTTTTCCTTTTGTTTTTATCCATTTCTTGGTTTCTCATCTCTCCACTACAATGCAGACTCCCGTAATACTCTTTGTTTGTTTGTTTGTTTTTGGTTTCTGTTTCTCTTCCTCTGCCCACCTGTTTTTCATAATCATCTTAGTTCCACACATCACAACCACCCCCTCCTTCCTGCCTATCAATACCGTGCTGAATATCACAACTCTGAGGAACATAGGCATGGCCTATTGCAATCTACCCAGCACTAATTCCTGACCCGCCCTGTCAACCCTAAAACCTAAACCACACTCAGTGCCATCAAGTCAATTCCAACTCATAGTGACCCTATAGGTCAGAGTAGAGCTCCCAAGAAGCACCTGGCACATTTGAACTGCTGACGTTTTGGTTAGCAGCTGTAGCATTTCACTATGCCCTAGTACCTGCCAAAAACAACTCATTCCACCCACCTTCCTTGAGTTAGACCAGCCCTGTTGCCCCATGTGAGTGACTGTACATTGGACATGGAAATGAAAAGTATCATGAATATAGATGGGCAAACAACAAAGAATGCAGAGCCTGCCTGCTCTTGAAATAAATGAATATAACAAAAAAGGAGAATGAAACAAACAGGTCTACAACCAATAAAAAAGAAAATAAATACTAAATGCCCCGAGGATCACAGGCAATACCAAAACATAAAAAAAGACAAGATGGTTTCAATAGGCTCCCAAAATAAATCACCAGGTGACTTTCCTGTCGAAAAAGGCACTAGAATTACCTGACAAGAAATTCAATCTCAGATATTCATAGCTATCCAGAAGCTGAGTCAAAAAGTAGCCAAAAATTAGGAAAAAAATGGACAAATTCATGGAAGAACTCAGGAGAATAATACAAGAATGAAATGCCAAAATAAATTCACAACTAGATATCACACAAAAACAACAATTAGAAATCCAAAAGATAAAAAGAGTTCGGAAATGGCAAGTGTCACAGAATGGGTGAGGAACAGGTTTAAAATGATGGAGCATAGAATCAGTGAAATTGAAGACAAACAATTAGAAAAAAAACTCCATTTGAGGAAAAATCAGAAAAAAAGAGTGAAGAAACCCTGAGAATGATGTGGAATACAATAAAAAGCAAAATCAACGAGTGATTGGTCCATAACAAGGGGAGAAAACAGTAAACACAGAGAGGATCACTGAAGAACTGCTAACAGGAAGCAACCCTAATATCATGAAAGATGTAAAGCTGACCATGCAATAAGTTCAATGACCCTCATATAGGATATACCCTAAAGGAAAATCACCAAGGCATAGCATAATCACACTTGCTAAAACCAAAGCCAAGCCAAGTGCCAAAGACAAAAAAGAAAATTAAAGAAAAGAAAAACCTGTGAGAGCAGCTTGAGAAAAACTGAAAGTCACATATGGAGAAGAAACACTAGAACTAAGCCCTGATTATTCCACAGACACCATGCAGGCAAGAAGGGAATGGAGTGACATACATAAAGCCTCAAAACAAGATTGCCAACCAAGAATATTATATCCCCAAAAACTCTCATACAAATATCATGGTGAAGTTAACATACTTCCAGATAAACAGTGTTTTGGTTAGTTAGTGTTGTTCTAACAGAAATACCACAGAGCAGATGACCTTAACAAAGGAACGTTTATTCTTACATAGTCTGGTAGGCTACAAGTCCAAATTCATGATGTCCACTCCAGGGGAAGACTTTCCCTATTGTAAGCTCTGGAGAAAAGTCCAGTATTGCATCAGTCTTTGTCCAAGGAGCATCTTGGCACAGGAACCTCAGGTCTCCAGGACTTGCTCTTCTCCCAGTGCTGCTGTTTTGATGGTGCGAGGTTCCCAATTCTCTGCCTGCTTCCCTGTCCTTTTATCTCTTGCAGGATGAAAGTATTTAGAGTGGTGCAAGCCACACTCCAGGGAAACTCCCTGCACAGTGGAGCAGAGAGGTGATCTTCTGAAGGGATTTACAGTCCCACCCTAATCCTTTAACATACAGCAAAACCACAAAATGGAGGACAATGGTAGAATACATGGAATCATGGCCCTGACACAGGGCTACACCTATTTTTGGAGGACACAATTTGATCCATGACAAACAGAAATTAAATAAATATATAAAAGCTAAAATAAATGTACAATAATTAATAAAAGATGGAGACAGGGCTAAGATGGCAAGTAGCCATAGGTATTTTCTGATCACTTTAACAACAAAGGATGAGAAAAACAACAGATTATATGGGACATTCTTGGAGCCCTGAATATCAGGTAGAGAGCTAAGAAACCAGACTGGATAAGAGGGAAGACAGAGCAGGTCCAGAGGCAACTACTTCAGCCAGATTCACAGCTGCATCCCGCAAGATATCTGCTTCAGCTAGCCAAGTGGAGCCATGGCATTGTGGCAGCCAGCAGTCAAGCAGAACAGCAGTGCTGTGAGCAGAGTGCCTTTTTCTCAGTGGTGAAGCTGAAGTTCAAACATCCCCACCTACAGAATCGCAAAAGACTTCCATCTGAGCATCATGAGATAAGTGCTTGCAAACTCTTACAGATTCAAAATCTTTCTTACACACTGATTTCTCTCCCTTTCTTCAGCACATGCCCCTCCCTTCTCCACTCTACACCAGGCACTAAACTCTGACTGACTACCTGGGACAGAAGTGGAATCTTTTACTTGTGTGCCCTAAGCTATTCCTCCAGACATGGAGAGGGAAATAAAGGGAGGGGAAGAAAAAAGTTTTGTCAGCTCCCCTGAGTCAGCAAATTCTACTGACTTTCTCAGCACACTCACAGCTCTAACCATCCAGTAAAAGACAATGGGATTGTTAAGGCTGCAGTAATCAATCTAGGTGATGCAACAAGAATATATATCTGGACACTCAAAAACAAAATTATGCATATATATACATATATATATGTATATGCATATATATATGATTGTTTTAGTCAGCTAGGGCTGTTGTAACAGAAATACCACAGAATGGATGGCTTTAACAAAGGAAGGTTTATTCTCACATAGTCTGGTAGGCTGCAAGTCCATATTCAGGGTGTCTGCTCCAGGGGAAGGCTTTCCCCCTTGTCGGCTCTGAAGGAAAGTCCAGTATTGCATCAGCCTCTGTCCAGGGAGCATCTTGGAGCAGGAACCTCAGGTCAAAGGACGTGCTCTTCTCCCGGTGCTGCTTTCTTGATGGTAGGAGGTTCCCAATTCTCTGCCTGCTTCTGTTTCCTTTTATCTCTTGCAGGATGAAAGGATTAAGGGTGGGGCAAGCCATACTCCAAGGAAACTCCCTTTACAGTGGAGCAGGGAAGTGATCTTCTAAAGGGATTTACAGTCCTACCCTAATCCTTTAACACAAAGCATAGAAAACCACAAAATGGAGGACAGTCACAAGATACTGGGAATCATGGCCCAGCCACATGGCTATACATATTTTTGGGGGGACACAATTCAATCCATGACAATGATAGAACACAATAACCAAACAAATAAGTTACAACAACTTTCTGATGACTCACAGAAAATAGTGAACTGCAAATAATTTAAAGAAGCCAAACACCATGGCTTCAAAAACTCCAAAACAGTGAATTAAAAAAAAAAATTCCAGATGAAGAACTCTCGCAATTATAAGAGGTAGAAAGCAACAAAGTAATCTTTAGAGCTCTTCAAGACATTATGAGGAAGATTAGGCAAAGTATAGCAGGGTATAATGAAAAATTAAACAGGCTGCAAGAAATATGTAAGTGACATGAGTCCAGAAGATGTTGGACTAGACACGTATCTCCTCAACTCCCTGTGAGAACTAAGGCCTGGAATGATAACTGAATGGAGCATTGGACATCTGGGGAGCCCTAGGACCTGGCATAGTGTTGTCAGATTTGACTAGGCACCAGTAACAGACTAAACTACCTCTCTCAAAGACAAGCAAGCAGGCACTGACTACCACTCCTGATGACTCACTGTATCAGAGAACTCCAGGTATTGATGCCTTCTTTGTTATCTGGAAGGCAGGGACTGGGCATGGGCTGACCAATATGCCAAACAGCGGTGCCTAAGTAAACAGTGTATAGCACAGCCAAGAGCCAGTCCATGGGATAGCAACATATTGAGAGCCTGGCTGCTGACTGAAGGCACAACTCCCCTTCCACCCTCTCTTTTCTGAGCTGCACCATAGACTGCTGTTTCATGGCAGGAAGGGCAGCTTAGCTGGGACACCATTTTGGCCGGCCGGGAGGTGGAGTAACCCAGCCAGGAGCCTTAACTGTGGCTCATTCTCAAGTGGTGCAGCAAGCCGTCTGACAAGTGCTTCTGCAGCAGAAAAGAGGCATTTGAGACAATTTGTGTCTATATTCATGTATGATGTCTGGCAGAGGATTGTTGGAAGGCCCTATCCTCTCCCTACTTTATACCACATCATAGTATCTGGAGATAGCCCATGAGGTACTTTTGTTGTCAGCTGGAAGTGGGACCTGCCACACCTGAGGGTCTGACTGTTTTTGGCAGCTGTTGAACAGCTCCCCGCTTAGAAGTAAACTACTCTTTTAAATAAAACCTGGTGTACTGACTGCTGAGAGGCCTCAGAGCTTCTCCTCCACCCTTCACTGACCCCCATTGTAGGATCAGGAGACGGCCCACCAGTGACTCCATAAGTAGGGCATCATCTTTGCCAGCCAAGAGGCCAAGACTGCCACCCCAGGAAGTTTACCTGGGGTCAGTCACTAGAATGCATAGAAACAGCTGGTTACCGAGTCTGCTCTCAGAACTATGCTCAGCTCCTGCTGAGGTAACACCAGAGGAATCAAACTGCTTCTAGATGGCATGCAGACATCAGACCATAGCTAACCATTTAAAGAAGCACTACACCGTCAGTCTGGAAAACTACCAAAATAAAAAATAAAAAGTCTTCCCAGACGAGGAAGCCTTTCTGAAGTTATCAGAAGTCAAGTACAAAACAATTATATGTAGAGCCCTCTAGAGAGCAAACAAAAAGCAGCAGAACAAAATGAAAAATTCAGTAAGCTATTCGAACTGATGGAACATCAACAACCTGAAATCCAGCAGGTCAACAAAAAAATTACAGAATTAGACAATTCAATATAAAGCCAAAAGAGCAGAATTGAGGAGATGGAACTCAGACTTAGTGACCTTGAGGACAGAGCAACTAACACCAGCATTTATAAGGAGAAACCAAAGAAAAGAAATAAGAAAAATGAAGAAGCATTAAGAAACATGTGGGATATTAAGAGGAATAGTATATGAATAATTGGAATTCTTGAACAAGGAAGGATAGATGAAAATACAGAGAGCAATGCTGTCAGCTTGCTGACAGAAAACTTCCCAGAAATTATGAAAGGAGAAGATAGGTATCAAATGCCACGAAAACTAGACCCCAAAAGAAATACACAAAGACATATTATAATCAAGCTTAATAAAATGAAACATAAACAGATTCTCTTACAGGCAGCGAGGCTCAAAGCAAAACTCACAATGAGAGGGAAACCTGTAGGCTTTCGTTTGATGTCTCTGCAGGAACAGTGTTGGCAAGAAAGCAGTGGGATGACACATTCAAAGCACTGAAGGAGAAAAACTTCCAATCAAGAATTATATATCCTGCAAACTTGATCAAATATGGCTGTGAAATTAAGACATTCACAGATAAACAGAAGTTTAGAGACTTTGTAAAAACTGAACTCAAACTACAAGAAATACAGAATGGAGTTCTTTGCTTAGAAAAACAAAAACATTAAGTATATACATAAAAAGGCAGTTCAGGACACAGCATCTAGAATCCTACTCGGATAGGGAAGTCAATAAGCTCATTCAAAACTACATATTATTAAAAGAAGGGAACCAGTGATGATAGCACAAAAACTATGCCATCACCACATTAAAAAGGGAAATATTACAGTAAGTATAACCCTTCCAGGTGAAGAGGAAATTCAAAAGATATGCAGAAGTTAAGGTCTGGTTTAAACTTAGAATATTAAGCGAGATTTTTAGGTATAGCCACATAGAAAAATAACAATGTAACATATTGAAACAAGAAGCATTATACAGGAGTCTTAACAACACAAAACCAACGCTTGAAAACATGATAAGTCAACGTATAAAGAACGACCCAGAAAAGAATATTAAGAAAAATATAGAAAACTTCAACAAAACAAAAATAAATGCATCAAAATGACAGCACTAAACATGTACTGTCATGGTTTGAATTGTGTCCCCCCAAAAATGTGTGCAGCCACGTGGCTGGGATATGGTTCCCAGTATCTTGGGACTGTCCTCCATTGTGTGGTTTTGCTAACCTGTATGTTAAAGGATTAGGGTGGGGCTGTGAATTCCTGCTATGGGGGAAGTTTCCCTGGAGTATGGCTTGCCCCACCCTTAATGCTTTTAGCTTGCAAGGAATAAAAGGAAAAACAACCAAGGACAATTTGAGAACCTCGCTACCATCAAGCAAGCAGCACCGGGAGCAGAACACGTCGTTCAGACCAGAGGTTCTTGCGTTAGGACGCTCCCTGGACAATGACTGATGCAATACCGGCCTTTCCTCCAGAGCCGTCAAGGGGAAAGTCTTTCCCTGGAGCGGACACCCTGAATATGGACTTGCAACATACCGGACTGTGTAAGAATAAATCTTTCTTTGTTAAAGCCATCCACTCTGTGGTATTTCTGTTAGAGCAGCCCTAGCTGACTAAAACATGTACCTATCGATAATTACACTGAATGTAAACGGACTGAACAGTAAAGAGACAATGAGTGACATCTTGGATCAAAAGACACAACCCATCTACATGTTGCTTACAAGAAACACACCTTAGACTCAAAGATATGAACAAACTGAAAATCAAAGGATGGAAAAATATATACCAAAACAACAACATACAAATAGAGCAGGAGTGGTAATAATAATCTCAGACAAAATAGACTTTAATGTAAGACCCACCATCATAGACAAGGATCATCACTATTTATTGCTAAAAGGTTCAATTCATAAGTAAGACATACCAATATTAAATATTCATGTCCCCAATACCAGAGCATGTAAATACATTGAACAAACACTGACAACACTGAAAAATGCAATACATCGCTCCACAATAATAATTGGAGACTTCAACACTCCACTTTCAGTAATGGAGAGATCATCTAGAAAAAAGCTCTGTAAAGATACAGATCTTATTGCAACAATGACTCAACTAGAACTTATCGACATACAGACCTTTTCACCTATCAATAGATAACTACACTTTCTTCTCCAACACACATGAAACATTTTCCAGAATAGACCATCTGTTAGGACATAAATCAAGTCTCAACAAAATCAAAATCACTGAATTATTTCAAGGTATCTTCTTGGACCATAAAGCTATAAAAGTTGAAAATAACAGCAGAAAAATCATAGGTAGAAATTTGAACTCATAGAAACAGGATAACATCTTGCTCAAAAAGCCATGGATCATCAAGAGGCTGAGTCGAGATGGCGGACTAAGCACACATCTCCTTATATCTCTCTGGAAACCAAGACCTGAACTGATAATCAAACAGAGCCTTCTGGTCACCTAGTGAGTCCCGAGGACATGGCACAGGGCTGTTAATTTGGACTTCATACCAATATACGAAAAACCTCCTCTCTTTCACTGACTTCTGCTCCTCGCTAGCCCTGGCTGTCACGGACTGAAGGTAAACACACCATTTTGACTTTTTTTCTCTGTCTTGGCGGGTGGGTGGAGCTGGGTCTTGCCTAGCATCTAGACTCAGATGCACTGCTGGTGGGACAGGCAGGCGAAATTGCCTTCTTTTGAGAGCCAGGCTTAGGACTCTGTTAATCTAGCCGCTTTGGGCCTGTCTTTTTATCACTGCCGCAGCGTGGTTTGCACGGAACACACTGCCAGTGTGCAGGATGCCATGTTGGATACAGAGATTTAGTGGGACCTAATTCTTAACCAGGAACACATGCCTGCAAACAGGACAGCGCTTCTCCGACAGAAAAGCAGTAGTTTAAACAGTGTCGCCTACTGTGGGGGTGCAGGAACAGAGGCAGAGGAATCACTACCTCTTGGCATCTTTAGCCTGTCTATCTGCTACCTGTGTGGAGGGCACCATCTTAGATACGGTAACTGCAGCTGGACCTATTTCTTAGCTTGGAAGCCAGAGCCTGCCCACAGGAGAGTGTTTTTCTACCAGAAAAGTAGTAGTTTACTCAGTGTTGCCTAAGGCAGGGCCCTGTCAGCAGAGGCCAAAGAACAGTAGCACTGCTGTATTTTGAACTAGTTTGTATCACCTGGGGTTGGATATAGTGGTGTTTACTTTGCCAGTTGGGAAGAGGGACCTCTATCCCTGAAAACCTGACTGACTGGGAAGTGGTCAGATACCATTTGTTTCACATTTTAAGACAGCCTAGAGAAACATCAGTGGTCCATCCTCACAGTATCTCTCCCAGCTTCTACTTACTCACATAAGACACAAAAAGCAACAGACACTTGTGGCAAACAAGAAATCACCCATGGCTTCAGAAGGCTCCCAAACAAAACCACCAAGGAGTTTTCCAGATGAAGAAACTTTTCTGAAAGCATCAGAAGGTGAATACAAAAGGATTATATACAGAGCCCTTCTAGACGTTACACAAAATGCAGCAGAACAAAAGGAAAACTTAAGTAAGCCGTTCGATCTGATGCAATACCAGTACTCTGAAATCCAACAGATCAAGAACAAAATCAAAGACATAGAAACTTCCATGCAAAGCCAAGAAAACAGAATGGAACAAATGGGAAAAAGAATTTCTGACTTGGAAGACAGAGCTACTGATGCCAGCATCTATGAGCAGAAATCAGAAAAAAGAAACAAGAAAAATAAAGAAGCATGAAGAAGCATGTGGGACTCTATTAAGAGGAGCAACCTTTGATTAATTGGAGACTCGGAACAGGATGAGATACCTGAGAACACAGAGAGTATTGTTGCTGAGCTGCTGAAAGAAAACTTCCCAGAAATCATGAAGGAAGAGAATATAGATATCCAAGATGCATATCATATGCCACCCAACGTAGATCTCAAATGAAAGACTCCAAGACATATTATAATCAAGCTTAACAAAAGGAAACATAAGCAGAAACTCTTAAAGGCAGCAAGACTCAAAGCAAAGCTAGCATTCAGAGGGAAACCCTGTAGGCTTTCGTTGGATTTCTCAGCACAAGCCATGCTGGCACGGAGAAAGTGGCATAACACATTCAAAGCCTTGAAGGACAAGAACTTCCAACCAAGAATTATATATCCTGCAAAACTATCTTTCAAATAGGAAAATGAAACTAAGACATTCCCAGATAAACAAAAACTCAGAGACTTTGTAGAAACCAAACCAAAACTGCAAGAAGTACTGAAAGAAGTTCTTGGCTTTGGCTTAAAAGAATAAAACCACTAACTTTATATTTTAGAATGACACATCATCCAGAATTCTACTCTGTTAGGGAAAGTTCCAAACTCAATCACAGCTTTACTACTTAAAGAAACAATCTAGTGAGTATCAGCAAAACCATGGTGCCATCATATTAAAAATAGGGATATACTACAGTCGTTATAGTCCTTCCAGATAGAGAAGAAGTTGCCAAGACTGGTAGTAATTAAAATGCGGTTGATATATAGTTTATAATGGGGGATCTTAGGGGCAGCCATAAAGCACAACAAAGATGTAACATACCATTTCAAGAAATATAACAGAGGAGTCTCAACAACTACGAAAACAGCTATGAAAAAGGTGAAAAATCAACTCACCAAAAAAGAATTTCCCAGACAGATTAATAAGAACAACAGAGATAACATCAACACAAAAATAAACATATCACAATGGCAGCAGTGAACACATACCTATCAATAATTACACTCACTGTGAATGGACTGAATGCTCCAGTAAAGAGACATCGAGTGACATCTTGCATCAAAAGATATAAGCCATCCATATGTTGTCTACAAGATACTCGCTTCAGACTTAAAGATAGGAACAAACTGAAAATTAAAGGATGGAAGAATATATATCAAGCTAACAATGAACAAAGAAGAGCAGGGCTGGCAATTCTAATCTCAGACAAAATCAATTTTAATGTCAAATCCACCATCATGGACAAAGATGGACACTATTTACTGTTGAAAGTTTCGGCACACAATGAAGACTTAACTATATTAAATATCTCTGCACCTAATATCAGAGCACCTAAAAACGTTGAAGAAACACTAACTGCACTCAAAAAAGAGTTAGATCACTCCACAATAATGGTGGGAGACTTGAACACTCCACTCTCCATACTGGACAGATCATCTAGAAAAAAGCTCAGTAAGCATGAAGAAGAACACTTTGCCACAATTAAGCAACTAAACCTCATCAATTTATACAGAACTTTCTACCCATCGGCAGACAACTATAACTTCTTCTCCAGTGCACATGGCACATTTTCCAGAATTGGCCATGTGTTAGGACATAATGCAATTCTCAACGAAATCCATGCGATTGAATTAATGCAAAGTATCTTCTCAGATCATAAAGCCAGAAAAATTGAAATCAATAGCAGAAAGAACAGAAATAGAAAGTGGAAATCTTGGAAACTGAACAACATCTTGCTCAAAAAACCATGGAT
This sequence comes from Heterohyrax brucei, assembly GCA_028571685.1. Taxonomy (NCBI): domain Eukaryota; kingdom Metazoa; phylum Chordata; class Mammalia; order Hyracoidea; family Procaviidae; genus Heterohyrax; species Heterohyrax brucei. The sequence continues at coordinate 149,471,273 of CM053166.1, forward strand.
TATAGAAGAAATCAAGGATGAAATAAAGAACTTCATGGATTCCAATGAAAATGAAAACACTTCCTACCAGAACCTATGGGATACAGCCAAGGCAGTTCTCAGAGGTTTGTTTATCTCCATAAATGCACACATCTGGAAGGAAGAAAGAAACCAAATCAAGGAACTAACCCTACAACTTGAACAAGTAGAGAGAGAACAACAGAGGAACCCCTCAGGCACCAGAAGAAAACAGATCATAAAGATTAGAGCAGAGCTAAATGAATTAGAGAATAGAAAAACAATTGAAAAAATTGAAAAGACCAAAAGCTGGTTTCTTGAAAAGATCAACAAAATTGACAAATCTGGCTAAGCTTACTAAAGAAAAACAGGAAAGGAAACAAATAACCCAAATTAGAAATGAGAGGGGAGTTGTCACAACAGATGAAACAGAAATTAAAAATATCATAACAGAATACTATGAAAAACTGTACTCTAATAAATTTGAAAACCTAGAGGAAATGGACAAATTCCTTGATTCATATCAACTTCCAAAATTATCACAAGATGAAGCAGAACAACTTAATAAACCCATCACAAAGGAAGAGATTGAAAAAGTCATCAAAAAACTACCAACCAAAAAAAGCCTGGGCCCAGATGGCTTCATCGCAGAATTCTACCAAGCTTTTAGAGAAGGGTTATCTCCAATACTACTGAGACTATTTCACAGTATAGAAAGGGATGGAGTACTCCCAAACTCATTCTATGAAACCAGCATAACCCTGACACCAAAACCAGGGAAAGACCCAACCGAAAAGGAGAACTACAGACCGATATTACTCATGAATCTAGAGGCAAAATTCTTCAACTAAATTCTTGCCAATAGAATACAACAACATATCCAAATAATAATCCGTCATGACCAAATGAGATTCATACCAGGGATGCAACACTGGTTCGACATCAGAAAAACACTTAATTTGATCAAGTACATAAACAGCACAAAAGACAAGAATCACCTGATTTTGTCCATTGATGCAGAAAAAGCATTTGATAAAGTCCAACACCCATTCATGCTAAAAATTCTTAGGAAAATAGGCATAGATGGAAAATTCCTTAATGCAATAAGGGCCATTTCTACAAAGCCAACTGCCTACGTCATCCTGAATGGAGAGAGACGGAAACAGGTTTCCCTTGAGAACAGGAACTAGACAAGAATGCCCACTGTCACCTCTCATATCCAAAATAGTACTAGAAGTTCTAGCCAGAGCAATTAGACAAGACCAAGAAATAAAGGGCATCTGCATCGGCAAAGAAGAAGTCAAAATCTCCCTGTTTGCTGATGATATGATTGTATACACAGAAAATCCCAAAGAATCTATAAGTAAACTACTCAAACTGATAGAAGAGTTCAGCAAAGTCTCAGGATACAAGATAAACATAAGTAAATCAGTAAGATTCCTTTATACCAACAACAAGACTGTTAATGAAGAAATCATCAAATCCATATCATTTACTATAGCCCTCAAGAAGATAAAGGACCTAGGAATTAATCTAAACATAGAAATAACACACCTTTACAAAGAGAACTACAAGCCCTTACTACAAGAAACTACGAGAGATTTAGATAAATGGAGAAACCTACCCTGCTCATGGATAGGAAGACTTAACATTGAGAAAATGTATGTTTCACCCAAAGCAATCTACTTATATAATGCATCCCACTACAAGTTCCATTGTCATTTTGTAATGAGGTGGAGAAGCAAATTACCAATTTTGTTTGGAAAGGGAAGAAACCCTGGATAAGTAAGTACTACTAAGGGAGAAGAACCCAATGGGAAGCCTCTCATTACCCGACTTCAAAACCTATTACACTGCCACAGTGGTCAAAACAGCCTGGTACTGTTATAAGAACAGACTGATCGATCAGTGGAACAGAACTGAGACCCCAGAGATGACACCATCTGCCTATGAACAGTTGATAGTTGACAAAGACCCTAAGACATTAAACTGGGGCAAAAACAATCTCTTCAAAAAGTGGTGCTGGCAAAATTGTATATCCATCTGCAATAAAATGAAACATGATCCATATCTTACACCTTATACAAAAACCAACTCAAACTGGATAAAAGGCCTAAATATCAAATCTAAAACAGTAAAGCTCATCCAAGAAAAGTAGGAACAACAATGGAAGTTTTAATACACAATGTCGACAGACTTCAAAATCTGTCAAACAAACCACAATCAACAGAAGAGAAAATAGATAAATGGGAACTATTAAGAATCAAACACATTTGCTCATCCAAAGACTTTATTAATAGAATTAAAAGGCCACCTACAGACGGAATAAATATTTGGGAACTCTATATCAGACTGATGCCTGATCTCCACAATCTACAAGGTACTACAAAATATCAATAAGAAGAAGATAAATCATCCAATTAAGTGATGGGCAAAAGAGATGGACAGACATATCTCTGAAGAGAAGATCCAGGCAGCCAAAAAACACATGCGGACATGCTATGGATCACTAGCTATTAAAGAAATTCAAATCAAAACTACAATGAGATACCATCTCACCCCACAAGGTTGGCCATGATCCAAAAAACACAAAACAAAAAATACTGGAGAGGCTGTGGAGAAAGTGGAACTCTCCTACACTGTTGGTGGGGTTGCAAAATGGTCCAGCCTCTTTGGAAAGCAATCTGGCGCTTCCTTGAAAAAATGGATATAGATATACCATTTGATCCAGTGATTCCACTACTTGGAATATATCCTACAGAATCAAGGCCTTTCACACCAACAGATACATGCACAAGAATGTTTATTGCAGCACAGTCCACGATAGCAAAAAGATGGAATCAACCCAGATGCCCAACAACAGAGGAACGGATATGTAAACAATGGTATATATACTCAATGGAGCATTATGCAATGATAAACAACAATGATGATTCCAGGAAACATCTCCTAACCTGGTTTCAACTGGAAGACATTATGTTGAGTGAAAGTAGTCAGCGACAAAAGGACAAATATTGTATGAGACTCCTACGATAAGATCTCAAAAACAGACTTATGTATAAAAGAAAAGACTCTTTCACGGCTGCAAGGGAGGAGAGGGAGGGAGCGCGATGTGGGGAGGGTTTAGATTAGACAGTTGGTAGAAATTTGGTTGGGTGAAATCAGTGATAGCACACATTAGAAACAAGAACAGTATTAAGTGGTTTTCATCATAACTTGAATACTCCTTCCATCTTAACCTAATATTGCAAGGATACAGTAGCTGGGGCGGGGGGCAGGAGACCATGCTCTTAGGTGAAATCGAGGTCAATTGGCACAACTAGTGTTTTGCTAAGAGGGCTCTCTGCACCCAGCATTGGTGAGTGGTGTCTGGGGTCTTAAAAGCTGCCACGCTGCCATCTGAGGGCACAGCAAATGGTCCCAACTCAGCAGGAACGGATGAACACTTAGGACCAAAATGACAGGGGGTAAAGACATCCCAGAAGAGAGACCCACATGAGTGGGTGCCTACATAGACTTGGGACCAGAACAACCGGATGGTGCCCGGCCACCACCAGTGATAGCTGCAATGGGGCTCACTAAGTTGAGTCTCACTGGCAACAGAAGAATACAAAGAGATGCACCCTGAGATCTCCACTAAAAGACCACAATTGATGGTCCAGCAGTTTCGAAGTTCCCCCGGAAGCACGGCCCCTGGCCTTGATCCTGCCCTCGCCCATAAATGATAACGAAGGCCCACTCTTTGGACATGAATGGATTGGACTTTGCGTTGCAGAGTGACCATATATTGGATGTACTTTATGGTTCTATGCATCTATAGGATATCATCCTGCTGACCTCTGGCTGGAGGAAGAAGAGTGGATGAAGAGGAGGGGAAAGAAGATTGTTGGGAGGATGAGACATACATGGAGCAGAGAGGAATAGTGTGCTGTTATCGGACAGGGAGAGCAGTGGAATCTGCATATAGGTGGGCATGTAAATGTATATGGGAATGTACATTTTCAGTCAGTCATAATAAAAAATAATTTTTAAAGCCATAGGTTATAGATGAAATTATGAAATTTATGGAATCAAATGAAAATGGAAATACATCCTGCCAGAACCTATAGGGTACAGCAAAAGTGGTGCTCAGAGGTAGGTTTATCTCTCTAAACGCACACATCTGGAATTAAGAAAGGGCCCAGACTAAAGAATTAACCCTGCGTATTGAACAAATAGAAAGAGATGAACAGAGGAACCACTCAGGCATGGAAGAAAGTAGATCATAAAGACTAGGGCAGAACTAAATGAATTAGAGAATAGAAGAACAATTGAAAAAGTTAACAAAACTAAGAGCTGGTTTTCTCAAAGATCATCAAAATTGACAAACCAGTGGCTAAACTTAAAAAAAAAGAAAAAAGAAACAAGCAGGAGAGTGAACAAATGATCCAAATAAGAAATGAGATGGAAGATGTCACAACAGAACCAAATGACATCAAAAGTATCATAACAGGATACTACAAAAGACTGCATTCTAACAGATTTGAAAACCTAGAGGAAATGGACAAACTTCTAGATTCATATCATGTACCAAAATTATCACAAGGAGAAGTAGAACAACTTAATAAACACATCACAAAGGAAGAGATTGAAAAAGTCATTAAAAAAATATCAACCAAAAAAAGTCCTGGCCCAGATGGCTTCACTGGAGAATTCTACCAAACTTTTAGAGAACAATTAATTCCAATACTACTGAGGGTATTTCACAGCATAGAAAGGGATGGAATACTCCCAAACTCATTCTATGAAGCCAGTATAACCCTGATACCAAAGCCATGGAAAGATCCCATAAAAAAATAAAATTACAGACCAATACAACACAAGAATAAAAAGAGGTGCATCATGAGATCTCCACTAAAAGACCTCAATTGATGGTCCAGCAGTTTTGGGGTTCCTCTGACAGCATGGCCCCCAGCCCTGATGCTGCCCGTTCCCATAAATTATAACAAAGGTCTACTTTTTGGACAGGAATGGATTGGACTTGGCAATGCAGAGTAACCATATATTGGAAGCACTTTATGGTTCTATACATCTATAGGATATCATCTTGCTGACCTCTGGCTGGAGGAAGGGGAGTGGACGGAGAGGAGGGGAAAGGAGACTGTTGGGAGGATGAGTCATGTATGGAGCAGAGAGGAGTAGTGTGCAGTCACCGGACAGGGAGAGCAGTGGAAGCTGCATATAGGGGGGCATGTAAATTTACATGTGAATGTACATTTTCACTCAGTTATGTTAAACAAAAATAAAAAAAAATTACAGACCAATATCACTAATGAACTTGGAAAAATCTTCAACAAAATCCTTGCCAATAGTATTCAACAAGATATCAAAAACATAATTCACCATGACCAAGTTGGATTCACTCCAGGGATGCAGGTCTGCTTCAACATCAGGAAAACATTTTATGTGATGAACCAGATAAATAGCACAAAGGGTAAGAATCACATGATATTTTGTCAATTGATGCAGAAAAGACATTTGACAAAGTCCAACACCAATTCGTGCTAAAAACTCTCAGCAAAATAGTAATACAAGGCAAATTCCTCAATGCAAGAAAGGGCATCTACTCAAAGCCAACTGCCTACATCATCCTGAATGGAGAGAGACTGAAAGAATTCCCCTGAGAATGGGAACCAGACAAGGATGCCTACTCTCACCACTTCCATTCAACATTGTAATAGGGGTTCTAGCCAGAGCAAGTAGACAAGACAAAGAAACAAAGAGCATCTGCATCGGCAAGTAAGAAGTAAAAATTTCCCTATTCACAGATGATATGATTGTATACACAGAGAATCCTAAAGAATCCATAAGTAAACTGCTGGAACTGATACTAGAGTTCAGCAAAGTATGAGGATATATTATAAATGTAAGTAAATCACTAGGATTCCTTTACACCAACAAAGAGATCACCAAAGAAGAAATCACCAAATCAATACCATTTACTATAGCCTCCAAGAAGATAAAAATACCTTGAAATAAATCTAACTAGACAAATAAGATACCTATACAGAGAGAGGAAACCCTGGTGATGTGTGGGTTGAGTGCTACGTCTGCTAACCTAACGGTCAGCAGTTGAAATCTGCCAGGCAGTCTTTGAAAACTCTATAGGGTCTATAGAGTCGCCATGAGTTGGACCTGACTCGACAGCAGTGGGTATATGGAGAGAACTGCAAGACCTTCTGTAAGAAACCAAAAGAGACTTAGATAAACAGAGAAACCTACCCTGCTCATGGATAGGAATACTGAACACTGTGAAAATAGCTATTCTACCCAAAGCAATCTACTTATACAATGCAATCCCAATACAAATTCCAGTGACATTTTTTAATGAGATAGAGAAACAAATCATCAACTTTGTTTGGAAAGGGAAGAAATCTCGGATAAGTAAAGCACTACTGAAGAAAAGGAACACACTTGGAGGCCTCTCACTACCTGACTTTAGAACCTGTTATACTGCCACAGTTGTCAAAACAGCCTGGTATTGGTACAAAAAGACACATATAAACCAGTGGAACAGAGTTGAGACACCAGAGATGACACCATTCTCCTGTAAACAGCTGATATTTGACAAAGGTCCCAAGATTTTAAAATGAGGTAAGAAAGATCTCTTTAATAAACAGTGCTAGCAAAATTGGATAGCCATCTGCAAAAAACTGAAACAAGACCCATATCTTACACCTTATACAAAAACCAACTCAAATTGGATAAAAGACCTAAATATAAAATCTAAAATGATAAAGCTCATCCAAGACAAACTAGGATCAACAATGGAAGTTTTAATACACAATGTAGACAGACTTCAAAATCTGACAAAGCACAATCAACAGAAGAGAAAATAGATAAATGGGAACTATTAAGAATCAAACACTTTTGCTCATCCAGAGACTTCATCAAAAGAATTAAAAAACCACCTACAGAATGGGAAACAATATTTGACAACTGTATGTCAGACCGACATCTGGTCTCCATAATCTATAAGGTTTTACAAAATATCAAGAAGAAAAGGATAAATAATCCAGTTATGCAATGGGTGAAGGAGATAGACAGACATTTCTCTAAAGAAGATATCCAGGTAGCCCGAGGACACGTACAGAATTGTTCACGATCAATAACTATTAAAGAAATTCAAATCAAAACTACGATGAGATACCATCTCACCCCAACAAGGTTGGCCGTGATCCAAAAAAACACAAAACAAAAAGTGCTGGAGAGGCTGTGGAGAAATGGGAACTCTCCTACACTGCTGGTGGGATTGCAAAATGGTACAACCTCTTTGGAAAACAATCTAGTGCTTCCTTAAAAAGCTGGAAATAGATATACCATTTGATGCTATAATTCTACTGCTTGGAATTTATCCTTCAGAAACAAAGGTTGTCACACTAACGGGCACATGTACACGAATGTTTGTTGCAGCACAGTCCACAATAGCAAAATGTTGGAATCAATCCCGATGTCCATCAACAGATGAATGGATAAGCAAACTATGGTACATATGATCAATGGAACACTATGCTATGGTACAAAATGATAACTATTTTAAAAAACATCTCATAACATGGTTTCATTTGGGAGAGATCATGCTGAGTGAAATCAATCAGTGTCAAAAGGACAAATATTATGTGTGACTCCTGTTATAAGGACTCCAGAAGAAAATTATCTACACAAGAAAATGACTGTGTTGACTACAAGGATGGGTTGGGAGGTGAGGGTTTATCATAGATGAGATAAATGATAGATGTTAGAAATTTTATGCTTTTACTGTAATTAATAAATTAATTAAAAGAAGAAGAAGAAGAAAGTGGGAGGCATCACACTATGTGAATTTAGAACTTATTTTGCGCACACAGTAGTTGAAACAGCCTGGTACCGGTACAAACACTGATACATAGATCAGTGGAATAGAATTGAGAATCAAGATACCACATCATTCACCTATGCCAAAGCCAAGTGCCATCGAGTCAGATCTGACTATAGCAGCTGATATTTGACAAAGGCCCAACGTCCATAAACTGAGGAATAGACAGTGTCTTTAACAAATAGTGTTGGCATAACTGGATATGCATCTGCGGAAAGCTGAAACAAGACCCACTCCACTCACAAAATCTCACTCAAAACAGATCAATGCTCTAAATATAAAAAATAAAACAATAAAGGTCATGGAATTAAAAATAAGGACAACACTGGGAGCCCTAATACGCAGGATAAAGAGACTTCAAAATATTAATAAACACCAAGAAGAAAATAGATAAAATGCACAAACACCAGCAAAGAAAATAGATAAAAGGAAACTCCTCAAAATCAAACACTTATGCTCAACCAAAGACTTCACCAAAAGATTAACAGTATTTTGTCCATCATGAATCCTGTCAGCATCTAATCTCCATAATCTACAAGATACTGCAAAGCCTCAACAAGAAAAAGACAAATAACCCAATTAGAAAATGGGAAAAGCATCTGAGCAAGCACATCACAGAAGAAGACTTCTAGGACATTTACAGAATCATGAGGAAAGCTCATGATCATTAGCCATTAGAGAAATCCAAATGAAAACTACAGTGAGATACCATCTCACCCCAACAAGGCTGGCATTAATTCAAAAAACACAAAACAGTAAATGTTATACAGGTTGCAGAGAGACTGAAACCCTTCTACAGTGTTGGTGGGAATACAAAATGGTACAATCACTTTGGAAATCAATTAGTGTTTTCTTTAAAAGCTAGAAATAAAAATGCCATATGATCCAGCAATCTCATTGCTTGGAATATATCATAGAGAAATAAAGGCTTTCACACATACAGACAGATGCACACCAATCTTTATTGCAGCACTGTCCACAACAGCAAAAAGATGGAATAAACCTAGGTATCTATCAACAGATGAATGAATAAACAAACTGTGATATATTCACACAATGGAATAGTATGCAATGATAAAGATTTTGGGAAACAACTCCTAACATGGAGTCATCTGGAATCCATTATGCTGAGTGAAATTAGTCATTAGTCAAAGGACAGATATTGTATGAGACCATGATTATAAGGACTTAAGTAAAGGTTTAAGCACTGAAGAAAATAATCTTTGATGGTTACAAGGGTAAGGAGAGAGGGAGAGGAGCATTCATAGGTTAGATAGTAGATAGTTACTGGGTTAGGTAAAAGGAGTGACAGCACATTATAGAATGTGTTTTAGTTACCTAGTGCTGCTATAACAGAAATAGAACAGAGTGGATGGCTTTAACAAAGGAAGGTTTATTCTTACACAGTCTGGTAGGCTACAAGTCCAAATTCAGGATGTCTGCTCCAGGGGAAGGCCTTCCCCTTGTCGGCTCTGGAGAAAAGTCTGGTATTACATCAGACTTTGTCCAGGGAACATCTTGTCACAGGAACCTCAGGTCTAAAGGACTGGTCCTTCTCCCAGTGCTGCTTGCTTGATGCTATGAGGTTCCCAGTTCTCTCCTTGCTTCTCTTTCCTTTTGTCTCTTGCAGAATGAAAGGACTAAGGGTGTGGCAAGCCATACTCCAGGGAAACTCCCTTCACAGTAGAGCAGGGAGGTGATCCTATGAAGGGATTTACAGTCCCACCCTAATCCTTTAACATACAGCACAGGAAAATTACAAAATGGAGGACAATCACAAGATACTGGGAATCATGGCCCAGCCACATGGCTATACATATTTTGCAGGGACACATTTCAATCCATGACAGAAGGGATGTTAACATAACTAGACTACACCAAAAGCTAAATTGTTTTGTAAATATAACTCAATATTTTGAAGGACGGACCAGCAGTAACGGGGGGGCTAGGGACTACAGATTCAGGGGACATCTAAGCTAATTGGCATAACTGAGGACTTTTTGTTTTTGTTTTTAAGAAAATGTTATACATACCACTTTGGTGAGTGGCTTCTGGCATTTTAAAAGCTAGTAAGGAGCCATCTAAGCAGCATCAATTGGTCCCAATCCACCCAGAGGAGAGGCGAATGAAGAACATCAAAGATATGAGGAAAATATGAGCCCAAAAGACAGAGAAACTGTATGATCCAGAGACTATATCAGCATGAGACCAGAAAAACTAGCTGGTGCCTAGCCACCACCAGTGACTGCCCTGACGGACAAAGCGATTTAAAGTCACTGATGTATTGGGAGAAAAATAGGTGTGCAGAACTAGAACTTTATTAAAAGACCAGACTTGGTGGCCTGTCAGACCTGAGTCTCCTCTGAGGACATGTCACCTGGACTCTGTTAGTCCAGAACTGAAACCAGTACTGAAGCCAATTCTTACAGAAAATATTGGACTGGACTATAAAACCTAGAGTGAAGCTGGTGAAGAAGTTGCTTCTTGATGTAAATATATACATGAGGCTGTCTAAGCAGCAATTGTCCAGAGGCAAGATGAGAGGGTGGAGAGAGACAGGAGTTGGTTCAATGGATACAGGAAGTATAGGGTAGAAAGAAGAAGTGTTCTATCATGGGGGATGGAGGGCAGTTAGAATTGTGTAATAGTGTGCAGCCTTTTAGACGACAAATTGATTTGGATTGTAAACTTGCCCTTAAGACACAATAAAATACTTAAAATAGTAAGAGTTATTATTATACTGAATGTAGATGCCTTAAATGTACCCATAAAGAGACAGAGTGATAGAAGGGATAAAAAAGGAAATCCATCAATATGCTGTTTCCAGGAGACACACCTTAGAAAGAAAGACATGAAGTTATTAAAAATCAGAGGATGGATAAAATAAGCAAATAGGTATCAAAAAAAGCAGGAGTGGCAATACTAATTTCAGATAATAGAGATTTTAAAACAAAATCCACTATAAAAGACAAATAAGTGCACCATACAATGATTAAACTTATGATCCATCATGAAGGTTTAACTATAATAAGCATCTATGCACCCAATGATAGGGCTTCAAAATACATAAAACAAACTCTAACTACACTGAAAAGGAGAAATTAAAACTTCTATAATAATGGTAGGAGACTTCACCACACCACTCTTCCTAAATGACAGAACATCTAGAAAGACACTGAACAAAGATACAGAAGAACTGAGAGTCACAATCAGCTGACTTGACCTCATAGACATAAATAAAATACTCCACCCAACAGCTTCGAAGTACAAATTCTTCTCCAATGTGAATGGAATAGTCTCCAAAATAGACCACATCTTAGGCCACAGAGTAACCCTTAACAAAATCTAAAACACTGGGATTATACAAAACCTCATCTCTGATCACAGTGCCATCAAGTAGAAATTAACAACAGGAAGAACAAGGAAAAGTATCTATTACATGATCAAACACCCTGCTTAAAAACCAATGGGCAACAGAAGATATCAAAGATAGAAGACAAAATCCTTAGAATGAAAACACATCGTACCAAAACCTTTGGGACACAGCAAAGGCAGTTCTCAGAGATCAATTTATAGCATCAGATGTATACATCATAAAAGAAGAAAGGGACAAAATGAAAACATTAATTATACTATTTGAACAAATAAAAGTAGAACAGCAAAAGAAGCCCACAGCCACTAGAAGAAAGGCAACAATGAAGATCAGAGTAGAAATAGTTGAAATGAGGACAAGAAAACAATAGAAAGGATCAGGAAAACCAAAAGTTTATTCTTTGAAAGGTCCAACAAAATTTACAAACTACTGGCCAAAGTGACTAAAGAAAAACAGGAGAGGGCACAAACAAACCAAATAAGAAGTGACATGGAGGACATTACAAAAGGTACAACTTAAATACAAAGAATCATAACAGAGTATTATGAAAAACTATGATCCAACAAATTTGAACACATAGAGAAAATGCAAAAGTTTCTAGAGACACACTATCTATTCAGAGCAGCACAAAATGATGTTCAAAATCCAAACAGACCCAAAACAAGAGAAGAGACTGAAAAAGTTAAAAACTCCACAAAGAAGAATGCCCTGGCCCAGATGGCTTCATTGGAGAGTTCTTCAAAACATTCAGAGAAGAGCTTACATCATTGCTATTCACACTATTTCACATCATAGACAAGGAAGTATCATGGATTGAATTGTTTCTCCCAAACAATGTGTGTAGCAATTTGGTTAGACCATGATTCCTGATATTGTGTGATGTTCCTATATGTTGTAAGCTCTGCCTCTGATGTTAATGAGGGAGGATGAGAAGTAGTTTCGTTGGTGGGGCAGGACTCAATGTGTAAGACTGTACTGTGCCTTGAAGCAGTTGTCGTGGATTGAACTATGTCCCCCTCAAAAATGTGTGCAGTAATTTGGCTGGGCCATGATTCCCTGTATTTTATGACTGTCCTCCGTTTTGTGATTTTCCTATGTTGTGTATGTTAGAGGATTAGGGTGGGACTGTAAGTCCCTTCATAAGGTCACCTCCCTGCTTTATTGTAAAGGGAGCTTCCCTGGAGTGTGGCTTGCACCACCTTTTATCTTACAAGAGATAGAAGGAAAGGGGAGCAAGCAGAGCGTAGGGAGCCTCACACCATCAGGAAAGTAGCACCAGGAGTAGACTATGTCCTTCAGACCTCAGGTTCTTGCGCTAAGATGCTCCCTGACCAAAGACTGATGCAACAGAAGGACTTTCCTCCAGCACTGACAGAGAGAAAGCCATTCCTCTGGAGCAAACACTCTCAATTTGGACTTGTAACCTACTGGACTGCGTAAGAATACACTTTCCTTTGTTAAATCCATCCACTCTCGGTATTTCTGTTAGAGCAGCAATAGATGACTAAAACAGCAATCTTTTGAAATATAAAAGAGGGCAACAGAGATTTGGGGGCTTCATACCACCAAGAAGCAGTGCCAGGAGCAGGGTGCGTCTTTTGGAAAGGACCCAGGATTCCTGTTACTCAGATGCTCCCAGTCCAGGGGAAGACTGATGACAAGTAGTTCCCTCCAGAGCCGACAGACAACGCCTCCCCTGGAGTTGATACCCTGAATTTGGACTTGTAGCCTACTGGACTGTGGAAAAATAAATTTCTCTTTGTTAAAGCCACCTACTTGTGGCATTTCTGAATACATTCTATTAAGCCAGCATAACCCGGGTACTGAAACCAAGCAAAGACATCACAAAGAAAGAAAATTGCAGACTAATATGTCTCATGAACAGAGACACAAGAATACTCAACAAAATTCTAGCCAATAGAATTCAGCATCATATCAAATAATAATAATAATAATACACCAGGACCCAGTAGGATTCACACCAGGTATGCAAGATGGTTCAATTCGGAAAATTAATCACTAATATCCACCACATTAGTAAAAGCAAAGGATCACGTGATCATATCTCAATCAATACAGAAAAGGCACTTCACAGAATTCAACACCCATTCTTTATAAAAACTCTCAATAATGTAAGTATACAAGGGAGATTTCCCAACATAATAAAGGACATCTGCATAAAACTAATGACCAACAGCATTCTTAATGAAGAGAAGCTGAAAATGTTCTCCTTGAGAACAGGAGCAAAACAAGTATGCCCTATTTAACATTGTGTTGGAAGTCCTAGCTAGAGCAACAAGGATAAGAAGGAATAAAGGGCATCCACAGGGATAATGAAGTTAAACTGTCCCTATTTGCAGATGAAATGGTATCCTACATAGAAAACCCAAAAGACTCCAAGAGAAAACTACTGGAACTAATAGGCATATTCAGCAGAATTGAAAGATAGAAGATAAACATACAAAAATCAGTTGGATGCCTATAGACCAATAAAAGGGACAATGAAAAGAAAATCAAGAGAACAATATCATTTATAATAGCCTCTAAAAAAATAAAATACTTAGGAACAAATCTAACCAGAAATGTAAAAGACCTATACAAAGAAAATTACAAAACATGACTGAAGAAACATAGAAAAACATAAACCACTCATGGATAGGTAGACTCAACATTGCTGAAACGACAATTCTACTCAAGGCAATTTACAAATACAGTGCAATCCCTAACCAAATAACAACAACATTCCTCCAAGAGATGGAAAAGCTTCTCATTAACTTTATGTAGAAAGGGAAGAAGTCACGGATAAGTAAAGCAGTATTAAAGAAGAAGAAGAAAGTAGGAGGACGTGTACTACCTGACCTCAGCTACTATACAGCTACAGTAGTCACAACAGTCTGGTATTGGTACAATGACAGACACATTGACCAATGGAACAGAATTGAGAACCCAGGTGTAAATCCATCCACCTATGGTCACCTGATGTTGGACAAGGATCCAAAGTCCATCAGACGGGAAAAAGACAGTTTTTTTTACAAGTGTTGCTGGCAAAACTGGATGTCCATTTGCAAAAGAAGTAAAATAGGACACATACCTCACACCATATACAAAAACTGATTCAAAAGGGATCAAAGACCTAAATATAATGCCAAATACTATGAAGTTCATAGAAGAAAAAACAGAATCAATGCTAGAAGCCCTAATACACAGCATTAACAAGATGTAAACCATGACTAACAATATGCAAATACCAGAAGATAAGCTAGATGATTGGGATCATCTAAAAATTAAACAATTATGCTCATCAAAAGACTTCACCAAAAGGGTAACTAGAGATTGGGCAGAAAAAAAAATGGATTTTATAAATCAGACAAAGTTCTAAAACCTACAAGAAAACCCAACACATCTACAATAAAAAGACAATCCAATTAAAAATGGGCACAGGAAATGAAGTCACTTTATCAAAGAAGACATTCAAGCTGCAAACAGATATATGAGGAAATGCTTTGGATAACTAGCCATTGCCAAGCCAAATGCCGTCGAGTCAGATCCATGAGTGCAAATCAAAACCACCAAGAGATACTACCATCCACCTCACCCAGGCATTACTGGCATGAATCACAAAAACAGGAAACATCAAATGTTGGAGAGGCTGCAGAAAACTGAAACTCTTATGTACTGCTGGTGGGAATGCAAAATGATACAACCATTTTGCACAACAATATGGCACTTGCTCAGAAAGCTTGAAGTAGAAATACCATATGATCCAGCAATCCTACTCTTAGGAATATATCCTAGAGAAATAAGAGTCATCACCTAAATAGACATATGCACACCCATGTTCACGCAGCATAAGAGTTGTCACTAACTTTAAATAGACATGCTCACTCATGTTCATTGCAGCATTGCTCACAACAGCAAAAAGTTGGAAACAACCTACATTCCCATCAACAGATAAATGGATAAATTTTGGTACATACACACAGTGGAGTATTATGCAACAATAATGAACAACAACGAATCTGTGAAGCATATTAACACAGAGGATACTGGAGAGCATTATGCTGAGTGAAATAAGCCAGTCACAAAATGACAGGTATTGCATGAGACCATCGCTGTAAGAATCATGAAAAAGTTTGCACATAAAAAGAAACAATTTTTGACGGTTACCAAGAAGGAGAGTGGTAGGGATGGCAAACCACTAAATTGACAATAGGTAAGTGGTAACTTCAATGATGGGTGTTTTAGTAAAGTAGTGCTGCTTTAACAGAAATACCACAAATGGATGGCTTCAAAAAGAGAAATTTTATTTTGTCAGAGTCCAGTAGGCTAAAAGTCCAAATTCAGAGTGTCACCCCCAGGGAAAGGCCTTCTCTGTTGGCTCTGGAGGAAGGTCCTTGTCATCAGTCTTCCCCAGGACTGGGAGCTTCTGAGGTGCAGGGTCCTGTGGTCCTTTACAAAGAATATGCTTTGCTCCCTGGTGCTGCTCCATTGGTACTGTGAGGGACATCACACAATACCAGGAATTAAGGCCTAGCCAAATCACTACACACATTTTTGGAGGGACACAATTTGATCCATAACGAAGGGTAAGACAGTACACAATACTGGGAAAGCAAGAACAGCTTGTGCAAGGCAAGATCGTGGAAGCTCCATAGACGCATCCACATTCCCTGAGTGACTGAATTGATGGACTGAGGACTGTGGCTACCGCGATCTCAGGAAACATCTTGCTCAATTGGCGTAACATAGTTTACAAAGAAAACGTTCTACATTCTACTTTAGTGAGTAGTGTCTGTCTTATAAGCTCGTGAACGACTATCCAGGATACTCCACTGGTCTTACTCTTTTGGGAGCAAGAAGAATGCAGAAAATTAAAGAAACTAGGAATAGATTCGTTCAAAGTACTATGTGACCACATCTACAATGACCTCCACCAGACTCAGTCTGGTGGCACCCAGCTACTGCCACTGAGTGCTCTGAGAGAGACCACTACAGAGAGTCCCAGAGAGAGCTGGAGAAAACTACAGAAAATTCTAACTTAAAAAGAAAGACCAGACTTGCTGACCTGACAGAAACTGAAGAAAGTTTGACAGCATGGCCCCCAGATACTCTTTCAGCTCAGTAATGTTGTAGTAATGCCTGGTGCTACCAGCTCACCAAACACAAATGTGTAGCTAGAAGAGGGCTTGAGAGAGGCATCAGGAAAGAGGACGTTGGCAGAATTGGGAGAAAGGCAAACTTGGAAGGATTCTTCATTCAGAGACTCAGTCGCAGCCTTGTTTTCATGCTCATGCCTTGGACATGTTTAGAAAGGAGACACATTTAGACTGTGTTTAAGGGCATGGGGTCTGTAGTCAAATAAATCTGTTGAAATCCTAGCTGTATGCTCTGGTGTCATCTTGGCAAGTCACTTAACCTTAGTGAGCCTCAGTCTTCTCATCTATAAAACAGGAATAATGACAGTATTTCATAGTTTTTCAAGAGAAAATAACAAATATAAAATGTCTGACTGTGGGAGCTGAATAAATCTTATCTCTTCCTACTTTTCTTCTGCTTCATTGTAATCATTATTGTCCTAAATGGAGTTCAGTGCAAGTTACCTGAATCTTTTCCCTAAGGGAAGTACAGATCATAACCATGGGCATGGTCCAAAATCCATTTTGCAGTTCACACAGGTCTAAAGCAAGAGAGGAAATCAAGGTAAGAATTTGACAGAGATGGAAACAGAAGGAGACCAGCTAGAGAGCTTACACACCCAGAGAGTAGGGAAGGAGGCCCGGAATAATAATTGTACCAGAATGCAAGTGACTGCAGTAGCTTTTTATCCAGGTCTCATGACCATTGTCATGGTTCCTTTGGAAGCACTGAAAGAGTAACAGCAGAGTAGACACAATTCTCTTCCACATTCCTTCTGACAAGTGAAGGAACCCAGGATTTTCCTTCATTTGGTTTGAGTTCTATGACCTGTTGCAGACCTGAGGTGAAAGGCAGAATCCTGACTAGTCCTTTAGCTATTACCATCTCAAAGGGCCTGTTATAGTTCTAGCCATACTATCAACGTGAGTGCCGTTCTTTCTCTATGATATATTAGTGTTTATAAGTAGGTCACTGGGAGGGTCACTGCAGTGCAGAATGGAAGATGAGGTCTCAGGTGAGTCAGGTGTAGCAGGCAACAAGTGGAGTACAGAGTGGATGCTTGCCAAGGGTTGTGAGTCAAAAAGACACTGATGTCAAAGGGTTATAGGGCTGATGATTTCATATATTTTGAAAGTTCCCAAGGAGTAATTCCTGGGCTTCCATGGTGCCTATGTGCCTATCTGTATAGATATCAAGTTTCCTGACAGCACTGTTTCCATATTCCTGTGTCAAGTGCCAGTAGATCTAACTTTCGTACCAATTTTTGGCACACCAGAGTACTTTCTGGGAATCCTGTAGACTCCTAAGGTACTAACTGGCTATAAGGACGTCCCTGATGCTAGAAACAAGAAGAAGTAGCAAAGGTTGAAATATAGTCACTCTGAAAGAAGGGGTTTACAAAGCAGGAATACAGTGAGATATCATCGACAACTTCTGCCATGATGAAGTAGGTGGATCAGTCATGTGGCTGGTAGGCGGTATAACAGCAGAGAAATTCTTACATTGAACTGATTAAACTCTTTGACTCACTCTGTAGGTGGATGGTACACAGATGGATGAGACAAGGCCAGATGGCTGGGCAGTCCATTGAGACAAAGGATTTTGTAAGACAAATAAGATGGTCATGGCCTCTACCTCCTTCACAACTTCATTTCCTACCAATCTCCTACCCATTCATTACACTCTAGCCTCTTTCTGTTCCTGAAGCCTAAAGCCTTCCCCGCCAGTGGGCCTTTGCATTTGTTTTTCCTTCTGCATGGAATGTCCTTTGCATGGCTTACTCATTTTCATTCTTAAAGAAATCTTTGCTGACCACTTCGTCTAAAGTTCAGTCTTCTCAGTTACATTCTCTCATATTGCTCTGTTAATTTTCTTGGTGGAATTTATTGACCTAGACAAATTTATAATTTCCTTCTTTCCTTTCACTATTTTTTACTTGTTAATTATCTCTCCCTCTTAGACTATAAACATCCCTTGTCTTACAGGCAAGACCTTGTGGATTCCTTTCAACACTGTTCAGAGTATTCATAATGCTAGATACTAATACATATTTGTTGAGTGAGTGAATGAATGGCTACTATGGATAGGGATCAAAGTCAAGATATAATACGACTTTTGTTGTTGTTGTTGTTAGAATAGCCAAGTGCCATCGAGTCGGATCCGACTCCTGGTGACCCACCATAACAAGGATGGGCCAACCGGAAATTGGCTTGAATATGATGAAGTTCCAGGAGCATTTCTATGTGAGAGGTGGGAGAAACTGGCTTTTGGGTTATCTGGTTCTATCTTTAATCTGGACATAGATAGTATAGTTGGAGGTGTCATATCAGATGGAAGATTTCCGAAGGCCCTGTGTTTAAGGTTTAAGACAAGCTGCAGTGAACATGTAGAATGATGTCATAAAGTGACATTAGAGACATCAGGTCAACTGTGGGTAATCTTGAAACTCAATGAGGTGCCACTCTACATAGTCAACTCTTTGTGGCCAATGCTGGACCACATCTGTTAATTGTAGTTGTATTTTTATTATGACAAAATTCTATATTACCTAAATTTCCTTGGGTGAGGTTGCCTCCACATCTCATTAGTATTCAAGTTTCTGGGATCTACCTTTAAGTTCCAGATGTTTGGGATATGGTAGATGGCAAGACGGAATCTCACACTGTGTCCAGATCAAGACATTTAGAGGTCCTAAGCATAGAAAAATATTTTGCCCTACATTTGTTTTTGAAATTTAAAACAAATCTAAGTATTTAAGAAGCCTGATGAAGTACAAAATTATTTTTCTTGTGATGTTGCCATGACAGCCTTTTTTGAAATATCAAATTCTACCCCCAATTTTTTCTCCTTTAAATACTACCCCTGCTTTGCTGGTAAGGATCCCTGATAGTTCAGTACTTAACTAAAGCATTCAGCAGCTAACCAGAAATCAGTGTTTCAAACCTATCAGTTGCTCCAAGGAGAAAGAACTGACAAACTGCTCCTGTAAAGATTTATAGTGTTGGAAACCCTATGGAGTAGTTCTACTCTGTCCAAAGAGTTGCTGTGAAAGAATCAACTCTACAGCAGTGAGTTTGGTTTGGTTTTTGCTTTGCTGATGTCCTACGTACGTCCTGAGTGTGCCTAGTGAGTATACCAGCAGTGAACATCCACTCTGCCTCAGTTGTTCTAGACTACAGTGGTCTGAGCATTCCGTTGCCAAATGCTGGGACCCTTGATAAACCTATAATAGACCGCTAAGAGAGCTTTCATGATTAGTAGCTTTATTTTGAAAACAAAGATGCTGATGACATCCATAGCAAGCTTCATACAGAAGCAGACACAGGAGAAATAGGCACTAGTCCTTGACAGAAGGACCCACACAATGATGATGGAGAGATCAACTTTGCTAGATTATGATCTAGTTGTACAGACCAGAATCTGAGCGTAAGTACACAGAGCCTTTATGGCGATGGCTATGGCTATGGTCATAGCAATACCAGGACAGAGAAATGGCAGGTAAATGGTCAGCAGTATTTGACGAACTTCAATCATCTGTGTATATTCTTGATTGATGTAAGAAGTTTCCATACTTGCATCATCGAAATCTTGGCCAGGTAGGATTTGTCTTAGTCTTCTGGCATGGGTCTAACAGAAATACCACAAGTGGATGGCTTTAACAAAGAAAAGTTTATTCTTACTGTCCAGTAGGCTAAACATCCAAATTCAGAGTTTGACTCCAGGGAAAGCACTCTCTCTGTCAGCTCTGAAGGAAAGTCTTTGCATTGCTTCTCTCTTTCTTTGGTCTGAAAGGATCTCGGTGCAGAAACCTCAGGTTTGAAGGACGTGCTGTGCTCTCAGTGCTGCTTTGTTGATGGTACGAGGTCCCTGTCATGGATTGAATGTGTTCTCTAAAAAATCTGTAATAATTTTACTGTGTCATATTTCCTGGTATTGTGTTATGTTCCTCCATGTTGGAACTCCTGCCTGTATGATGTCAGTAAGGGGGGATGGGTGTTGGTAGAGCAAGATTCTATGTGTACGTTTGTTTTGTGCCTTGAGGTGGTCTCTTGAGCTATAAAGGGAAAAATCTGGCAGAGAGATTTGGGAGCCTCACACCATCAAGAAAGCAGCACTAGGAGTAGAGAGCATCATTCAGACCTGAGATTCCTGTGGTAAGAAGCTCCCTGAACAAAGACTAAGCTGATGGAGGGAAAGTCCTTCCTCTGGATTGGACATCCTGAATTTGGACTTGTAGGCTACTGGACTGTGTAAGAATGAACATTCCTTTGTTAAAGCCATTCACTTTGTGGTATATCTGTAAAGCAGTCTCAAACTCTCTACTTACTTCCCTTTCCTTTCATCTCTTATAGGATAAAAGGTGGTAGAAGCCACATTCCAGGGAAATTTCCCTTACATTGGAGCAGGGAGATGACTTTAGGAAGGGTGTTACAGTCATACCTTAATCATCTTTAACATACTCCAGCCTGTTAACTACAGGTAGAGCTAAGGATTTACAGCATAGGAAAATCACAAAATGCAAGGTAATCATGCAATACCAGGAACCACGGCCTAACCAAATTGCTACACACATTTTTGGAGGGGCACAATTCAATACATGATATTCCACCATTTGCCTCCTCCCCCTAAATCACATCTCTGCAACATGCAAAGCTTATTCACCACATCATACCGTAGCAGAAATCTTAAATCAACTCCAAGTTCAAAATGCAAAAATTCCTGTGTATCTGTGACATCCAGAATGCAATTTATTTGCCTCCAAAGTACAACTGTAGAACAGGCAGGCACAAACCAGACGTTTCCATTACAAATGTGAGAATTGCAGGGAATAAGACTCAGTACGCACCAAGCAAATTAGCAGAAAACATTAAATTAGTCCTTAAAGCTTTGAAAATAATATTCAGTTCTCTCAGACATTTTATGTATTAGCCTTGCTCTCTAGACTCTAGGTATTAGCCACACTCTTTAGATTCTGAGTGGAGACCCTTCAGCCGTGGGCTTCAGATTGACCTTGCAGGCCCAGTGGGTCAGTAACTCTGCTCCCTCAGCTTTAAGAGCACCATATTCATAGCCCAAGTGGCAACTCTACCCTTAGAAATACCAGAGGCCATGGCACCACCATTTGAAACCCCACGGGTCATGGCCATACCTTTTGAGACGGAAACAGCTCAGCTTCTTGTGCTCCTGGTCTCTCTAGCTTCTGCTGTCTATGGCCTCTTGGCACAGGCTTCATGCCCTCATCTGTCCTGCTGGGGAAAGTGATCCAAAGCTCTGTAGCTCCACTCATCAGTGCCCAGAAACACCCAACTCCACCAGGAAGTTTCCTGTGCACAGGCATTCAGCTCTTTCACTGCATGGGTTCGCTCTGGTGCTGTCTCACACTGTTCTCCTGGTTCTGGTGCTTCTGGTCATCTGCTGCTTGTTTCTCACCATCTGTGCCTTTATCACTGTTCACAGCTCTCTTTGGTTCCCTCTATCCATTCAGTTTCAAAACCACTTCCACATTTTAGGTATCTGTTGGAGCAGTATCCCACTCTCTAGATACCGAATTTTGTCTTAGTCATCTGGTACTGGTCTAACAGAAATACCACAAGTGGACAGCTTTAGCAAAGTAAGTTTATTCTCTCACAGTCCAGTAGACTAGAAGTCCAAATTCAGAGTGCCGACTCCATGGGAGCACTGTGTCAGCTGTGAAGGAAGTCCTTGTATTGTATCAATCTTTCTTTGGTCTAAGAGTATCTCGGTGCAGGGACTTCAAGTCTAAAGGGTGCACTCTGCTCTCAGTAGTTAAAGTCATACTCTAGGGACACTCACTTCATTTACATTGAATCAGGGCAATGACCTTAGGAAGGCTGTTAAAATTACACTTTGATCCTCTTTAACATAATCCAATCTATTAACCACAGGCAGAGATTAGGATTTACAGTATAGGAAAATCACAAAATGGAGGGCAATCACACAATACTGGAAATTATGGCCCAGGCAAATTGCTATACACATTTTTAGTGGGGTGGGGTGACACAATTCAATCCATGACAGGATTTGATTCATGAATTTCACCTTTGGACTTCTGAATCTCCGCTTTTCGGTATGGGAGTATGGGTAATGCTACTGCAGGCAGTTTTAGACTTACATGACCATGATTTTGCTTTATTTTGTATTGTTTCACCTTTGAAAGCAGGTCAGAAACCAAAACAGTATGTCATCCAGGTAGAGAACAGACTGCGCAGGAGGTCATATAAAATGTTAATAATTGAAATAATAATGGCTGGCACTTATTATTATAGCCATTTATTGTTAGCCATTTGTTGTTAAGTGCAACCAGAATGCTCCTTAGAAGCAAGGATGACAAGACTATGTCTTATATATTTTGTACACGTTGTTAGGTGAGATCAGTCCCTAGAGAAGAACATCATGCTTGGTCAAGTACAGGGTCAGTGAAAAAGAGCAAAGCTCTCAATGACTTGAATTGGCACTGTGGCTGCAACAATGGACTCTAGCAGAATGACTGTGAGCATGGCACAGGACAGGGAAGTGTTTTGTTCTGCAGTAGACAGGGTTTCTGTGAGTTGGAACTGGCTGACAGCACCTAATAACTACAAAATCCTTGTTCAGTACTTCTTATGTTCTATTTGTTCTATTGTTACCCCTGCAGCAAGTCTTAGAAAACTAAGGCATACAATGGTTGAGCAATTTACTCAAAGGTCCTCCAGGTAGTAATTGGAAGAGCTTTAATTAGAACCAATGTGGTCTGACTACAGAGTCCACTGTCAAATGTTGTAATCTCCTCCGTTCCATGAGGTGGTAGATGATACTTAAGACATTGTTGTCATTGCTGTGTGCTATGGAGTTGATTCTGACTCATGACCCCATAGGATAAAGTGAAACTGCCACTTTGCTATCTTTGTGGGAGCGGATTGCAACACCGTTCTCCAACGCGGTGGCTGGTGAGTTCAAACCACTGACTTTTTGGTTAGCAACCAACAACTTAATCACTGTGTCACTAAGGCTTCACCTAGGACATTACTCAGGCCAAATAGTACTACCAGGTACAACTTTCCCTTGTCACCTTCCAGGAAATGAACAAAATCATAGGCCCCCTAGAAGTCCAATTTCATAATGATGTTCCCACAGAACTGCTTCTGGAGATCAGAGATTAGCATGAGTGGTCAATGGTGATTGTATTATCATCTAGGTAAAAACATAACCAGTTGCATGTGTGTCAATAGAACCATGCTCCATAGGGTTTCCAGTGGCTCTGATTTTCAGAAACAGATCACCAGACCTTCCCTCCAAAGTTCCTCTGGGTTGACTCCGACCTCCAACCTTCCGGCTAACAGTTGAGCGCATTAACCATTTGTGCCACCCAGGAACTCCAAGTAAAAGTGGAACGCTTCAGTTTCACAAAATAGAAACCTGAAGTCTCATCAAGAGAAGTGAATAAGTAGATGTCATATTCTTGAACTCTAAGATGGAATTTACACACTGGGCAATAATCTGAGCCCTGGAGTCCAGGATGAGTGGAACAACCATGCCTTCATTGAGAGGGCAGTTTCTCTACTCACTGTCCAAAAAGCCCTCAGACTGGGTAGTGTTCTGTGTGATATGGTGCTGAATGGGTGTATGCACCACTGGGTAGCTGTATCATTTTGTTGAAAGTGAAAATTGTGAGTTTTTCAGTAGATAATTACTTTAAGGACCTCTAGCCAGGACAGGCTGAGGACTTGAGGGAAAAAAGGGCTACTATGTAATAGAGTACACCAACCTCTGGGCACTTTCTTCCATTTGTAGCTTAATAGAGTTTATCTGTGGCTACAGATGCCTTCCACAGGAGTTACCTGTTGGTAGTGTAATAGGTGGCACTTGTTGATTACTTATGTATCAGGCACTGTGCTAAGCACATGCGGTACATTTTGTTTAAACCTCATAATTACTTGTGATGGAGGTACTATTACTATCCTTATTTTAAAGACATGAAAGCACAGAGAAATTACATGATTTGCCCAGAGTCAAAGAGCAAATGACCAAGCCAGTAACAATCCCTAGTAGACTAAGTCTAGAGCTTGCCCTCTCCACCACTAGGATGGAAGCAAGCATGCCTCATTCTTGTCTTATAGCCTCTGCATGTGCTAATCCTTCTGCTTAAAAGTTTACTTCAGATCATTGCATAGATGTCCCCTTCTCCTCATTCAGGTCTCAACTGAAATGTCACTACACTAGGAACGTCTTCCCTGACCACCCAGTGATAAGTAGCTGTCCTTTGCACACCTATCTTATGCCTATCACATAACAACATGAAATCATATTATTTGTTTTCTAACTTGTTTCTTTTCTATTTCTCCCCAACCCCAAGTCAGAATGAAAACCCCTGTCTTAGTCATTTAGTGCTGCTATAACAGAAACAACCTTTAAAAAGAGATGGCTTTAAAGAGAGAAATTTTATTCTGTCACACTCCAGTAGGCTACAAGTCCAAATTCAGGGCATCAGCCCCAGGAGAAGGCTTTCCCTGTTGGCTCTGGAGGAAGGCCCTTCTTGTCAATGTTTTCTTGAACTAAGAACTTCTTAGGCACTGGGACCATGGCCTGGGTCCTATCCACAAAACTCACTCTACTCCTGGCACTGCTTCTTGGTGGTATGAGATCTCCAACTCTTTGTTTGCCTTTCCTTTATATCCCAAAAGATTGTCTTAAGGCACAATACAATCCTATAAATTGAGTACTGCCCCACAACACAGTTGCCACCCATATTCCCTCAGAAACATCATGGGGCAGGATTTACAACACACAGGAACATCACACAATACCAGGAATCATGGCCTAACCAAAAGACTGCACACATTTTTTTAGAGGATACAATTCATACTCTGACAACCCCCATGAAGATAGGGATGTTAGTCAGTTTTATTCACAGTTGTAGCACCACCACCTCCTAAAACAGTGACTGGCACATAGAAGGAAGCAGACAGAGATTTGTGGACTGAATGACACCACTAGGCAATCTCAGTCAGCAAGGCTATGTGTTTGAGGAGGTGGGTGATGCCAGACCTGCTGGACCAAGCTTTTCCTTGAAAGCCTTGATTTGGAAGCAAGAGTTGACTCACTACTATGAATTCACACTTGATGATCACAGGGGTCCTGTATGTTCCCTGCATTTGTCCCTGGGATGAAAAGGTAGTGCTACTGTAGATCTGGACAAAGAGATTAGAAGTACACTAGTAAATACTTCACAACCAGTTTTCCAAGAAGAAAAGCCCTGGTCTGTAGTGTTTGGGAACCCTGGTGGCACAGTGGTTAAATGCTACCTCTGCTAACCAAAAGGTTGGCAGTTCAAATCTTCCAAGTACTCCTTGGAGCCTCTATGGGACATTTCTACTCTGTGTTACTGGGTCACTATGAGTCAGAATTGGCTCGACAGCAGTGAGATTGTAGTATTTGCAGATTTCCATGGTGTAAGTACTTCTATCGTGGTCAGTTTCAAGGCACCAACCTGATGTCACTGATGCCAGCCAGCCTAGTGCCATCGAGTTGGATCACTGATAAGATATATATACGTAGCACCACATCCATAAATACTATTCCCACTATGTATACATACAATAGCCTAAAGAACCTCAAGAGCACAGGCCATAATGAAATGTCATGAAAATGAATCTTGAATATTTACCACTTGTGTTTTGACATAATTTATTTAATTGTAAGTTTATATGATGGCTTATCTTACAACCAGCCTAGAACACTCCTAAAGGTTTAACATGCAGCTTTCATAAGTCAAGCTTCATATATAACTAAAGCAGCCCACTTGGAAAATGGACACAACTGCTTTCCCAGTCTCTGAACACACACATTCCACAGTTATCAATGAGTGATGTGCACAGGGAGCTGGTTTTAGTGTGGGTTTGAAAAGGAACACTGACTGCTGCATTAGAAAATCCAAGTAGACTCTCATTGGGTTCCATTCTTGGGTCTGGAAGTTTTGCAATGTCAGGGGCCTTGATATGTGTACACTTGAGATCATTTGAAAACTGTGCCCCAAGTGAATACTAACAGAACAAAAATTGTTGCTTAGAAAAGATCCGCCTGAATGGAAGTGCTGAGCACGTATTGCATCTGATAAGAGCTGCACTCTTCTGCTGTAGCAGAAGACTTTCCCACATAGTGTGATATGCGCAGCATAGTATAATAGTTAAGAGCGTAAGTTCTAGAGGTAGACTGTCTGGGTCCACATCTCAATCCTTCTATTTACAAGCTATCAGGGGCACATTAACCAGGAAGCAAGGTTCTGCATGGGCTTACATTAAGTAAGGCATGCATGGGCTTACTTGTGTTTACTTGCTAATCTGTAGTACACAATGTCATATGGGTTCACAAGTAAGCCAGTAAGTACCTTGCTCATGGAGTGATCCAGCCCTAAAGATTATGTAACCTTAGGTAAATTGCTTAACCTTTTTATACCTCAGTGTCCTCATTCAAGAAATAGAGATAGAGGATATATAGTAGTACCCATTTTAGGGTTGATGTGAGGATTAAATTAGTTAAAGTGACCAAAACACACAGAACATGAATGGCACACGGTAAGAACAATTGTTATTTTTGTTACCTCTCAATCAAGAGATTTAGAATGTAATACACCTTTCTCTGCAATTCTGGAGCAGAATCGCCAGTGATTTTCTACAAGAGCAGGAGTCTTGTCATCAACAGCTTAGGTTTGGGTACTGGAACGCCCGATTTCTCATGCTAGATTACCACTTGATAGAGTGTCTATATATATCACTGTCAGGGGGTTTCCAGGTACACCACTGCCACAGCCTTCCTTTGGCAAATGCAAGCAGAAGCTGCCAGGAGCCCAGTGGACACAAAAGCTTGTTTGATACCCTGACTCTGACAAGCTAAATGAGAATGATTACTACAGTTATGACCAGAGGAATGTCTCATAGGCCTGGGTGGGCTAAAGAAGTGGGATATCTTTTGCGTCTTTATGTGATATTTGGAATGGAACAGCAGTTACTTGAAGCAACTCCCTCAACAGATGTGGGTTCAGAGAAAACGGTATTTGCGCCAAGCGAGAAAACCTGTTAATGACTTGCCAAAGACAGGCAGTTAAAGCACAAGCAGTGGTTTACTGGTCACTGTAACAACTGACTCTCCCTGGGGAAAACGTCCTGATTTGTAGTATTTGGCAGTTTCTGTGATATAAATACTCCTAGAGTGGATAATTTCAAGCTAGTGTGACAGCGTAAAATGTAGAGAACATTCAGCTCTTGAAGGCAATATGAGCCAGCTTCAGCCAACAAAAACTGAGTCGGAAGGAAGCAGCCAAGAAGAAAAGAGGTGAAAAGCTAGTGCTGGGGCTTGAGCCCTCGAGGCGGATAACTACAGCAGCACAGGCGTGCAAGAAGCTTCCTTTTACAAGATGGCAATGGAGTGGGCAGTTACATTTTTACACAGCACACTCCATTCCCGCCTTGGGTCATTGACACTAGTTGTTAAGGGATACCAGAAAGAATAGAGAGTGGTGAAATATACAGGGGAGCAGGCAGAATAGAAATGACAACCTTTTTTTATCCTGTTGAGTCTCAAGTATCCATCCTTCGGTTAGGCACAAGCAGTGGGAGAAGCTCCCCTCTGGACCCAGAAACTGGCTGACATCTCTCTCATTCTCATCCTAGGCACACCGGAGGGGATGTCTGCAGGTGCTGTTGGTTGGCATATATATCCTCTAGATTCTGTTTAGCTATTGGAGTGATGGCAATACCAAATGTGATCCCTGATTGCTCCTGAAAAGGTATATCTCTTATAGGAGCCAAGTGACTAGCTCTGTGTAAATCCCACTCTGACTAGATTGGTAAACAAATGTACCTGCTATGTAGGAGGAATAGCACAGAGGGATATCTCCAAATGCTCATTTAAAGGATCCACTGAGACACTCATCCGCAGATAGTGACATCTGGCTGCAAATGTGAAGGGCTTTGAATAGCATCCTCCAAAGAAGGGATACAAACTGAGATTTCTAGTCAGAGATCAAGTGGATGTCAAGTACTTGTGGATGGAAAGTTTCCTTGATGATTTTGGAAGCAATGTTTGGTACTGCTATTGCAAAGTCCATTTGCATAGGGTGTTGCTTACTGTTAGAATTATCTCCTACTTTCAGTTCAATTGTGAGATCTCATTTAAAAAAAAAATGGCTCCTATAACAACCCACTAACCCATGGCTGTCGAGTCGGGTCCAACTCAGTGACCCTAGAGATCAGAGTAGAACTGCCCCATAGAGTTTCCAAGAAGCTCCTGGCAGATTTGAACTGCTGACCTTTTGGTTAGCAGACATAGAACTTAACCCACTACACCATCAGGGTTTCCTATAACAAAGGTGTGATAATTACAATTCAAGACTGGCAGCTGCACAAAGACTTACTGGTAAACCTGTTCAATGCCCTAAGTCTATTGGGGCCCAGATCAGAAGACAAGTGGCACAGTTCTCAGTTCCACAGAAACATAGCAGGGTATAGAAATGGTCAAGATTTAGGCCCAGTTAACTCCATAGGTAACACTCTCTTCCAATGATCTTGCAGAAAGAACAATCTTCTTCCCACTGTTTTAATAGACACTATGGTTTCAGGGGAACACCTGGTGGTGTAATGGTTAAGTGCCATGGCTGCTAACCGAAAGGTTGGCAGTTTGGATCCACCAGGTGGTCCTTGGAAACTATGGGGCAACTCTACTTTGTCCTATAGGACAGAGTCAGAATTGACTTGATGGCAGTGGATTTCAGTTTTTTGTTTTGTTTTGTTTAGGTGTGCAGTAAAAAGGCAGTGGTGTGTGACTAACTAACATCGTGTAAAAGTCTCTGAATCCACAAGAGGCAGGGAGACTTGGGCACTTTGGCTATTCACTGTGTAATCCACTCAGGTTTTCCTATAACTGAATCTTCTTTAAAGCTCTTTCAGTTGCTTGAGAACACACAATTTACAGATGCATAGGGCTATTGAATGTCTTCTCCCTTTTCCCCTGGACTGAATTAGCAGATTATAGTGCTGAAACTCTTAACAGATAAGGGTATATTTCTCAGGATTTTTTTTTTAAATCCCAGTAATCCTTCCATGAGTAGTACATTTCTGAAGTGCAAGAGTAAAATGGCTCATTGCTTTGCTTCCTCTGCCTGGTGTGACAAGTCATATGAATTTCTCAGATCTTCGCATAAACTAGTGACTCCATATACCCACACAATACTCACATCAGGTAAGGGAGAGCCTGTAGTACCAGGTAGCGTGCAATGTCAGGGAGCATAGATTAGGCATAAGAGAGGATCAGTATTTCCTCCTGGTTGGAGACAGTCCCTAAATCATAGGTGAGTTACCCAACTGATTCAAAGACTGAAATAAAGCACAGGTAGATAGTCCACCTGGGTTCTCAGTCCAGAGGAGTATCCAGAGGAGAAAAATGCAGGTAAAAGAAAACTAGATGTCTTAGGTTCTCAATGTTCCTGTAATACACATACCACAAATTGGTGGCTTTAATGAACAAAAATTTATTTTTTCATAGTCTAGGAGGCTTGTTGTTGTTTTTAGGCACCAGTGAGTCAGTTCCAACTCAAAGTAGCCCTATGAACAACAGAACAAAACACTTCCCGGTCTTGCACGATGTCCACAATCATTTTCAGACTTATGCACGTTGTTGTAGCCACCGTGTCAGTGCATCTTGTCGAGGGGCTTCCTCTTTTTCTCTGACCCTTCACTCTACCAAGCATGATGCCCTTCTCCAGGGACTGATCCCTCCTGACAACGTATCCAAAGTATGTAAAATGTAATCTTACCTTGCTTCCAAGGAGCATTCTTGTACTTCTTCCAGAACAGAACTGTTTGTCCTTTTGGCAGTCCATGGTACATTCAACATTCTTCAACACTACAATTTAAAAGCATCAATTCTTCTCGTGTCTTCTTTGGTTATTGTCCAGCTTTTGCATGCATATGCAATTGAAAATACCATGGCTTGGGTCAGGTATATTTTACTCTTCAAGGTGACGTCTTTACTTTTCAATTCCTTAAAGAGATCTCTTGCAGCAGACTCTCCCAGTGCAACGTGTCTTTTGATTTCTTTACTGCTGCTTCCATAAGAGTTGACTGTGGACCCAAGTACAATGAAATCCTTGACAACTTCAATCCTTTCTCCGTTTATAACAACGTTGCTTACTGGTTCTGTTGTGAAGATTTTTGTTTTCTTGATGTTGAGGTGCAACCCATATTGAAAGCTGTGGTCCTTGATCTTCATCAATAGTGTTTCAAATCTTCTTCACTTCTAGAAAGTAAGGTAGTGTCATCTGTGTAATGCAAGCTGTTAACGAGTCATCCTCCAATCCTGATACCTCATTCTTCTTTGTATAATCCAGCTTCTAGGATTACTTGCTCAGTGCACAGATTGAAAAGGTATGGTGAAAGGAGACAATCCTGATGCACACCTTTCCTGACTTTAAACCATGTGGTGTTCCCTTGTTCTGTTCTCATGACTGCCTCTTGATCCGTGTACAGATTCCTTAGGAGTACAGTTAAGTGTTCTGTAATTTCCATTCTGCATAATGTTAGCCATAATTTGTTATGATCCACACAGTCGAATGCCTTTGCATAGTCAATGAAACACAAGTAAACATCTTTCTGGTATTCTCTACTTTCAGCTAAGATCCATCTGACATCAGCAATGATATCACTGGTTCCATGTCCTCTTCTGAATCTAGCTTGAGTTTCTGGCAGTTCCTTGTCAATATACTATTGCAGTTGCTTTTGAATGATCTTGAGCAAAATTTTATTTGTATGTGATGTTAATGATATTGTTTAGTAATTTCTGCATTCTGTTGGCTCATCTTTCCTTGAAACGGGCATAAATATGAATCTCTTCTAGTCAGTTGGCTAGGTAACAGTCCTCCAAATTTCGTGGTAGTCTAGGAGGATAGAAGTCCAAATTTAGGGCACTGACCCTAGGGAAAATCTCTGTTGGCTCCAGGGGAAGGTCTCACTCTCTTTACAATTTTGTTCCTTTGGTTCTTTGCCAATTTTCATGTGAAGTGGCAACTGTTTTTGCCAATCCATGTTTTCTTCTGCACCAAATCAGCTCCTTTTCTATTTCAAAAGTGATTGTTGTAAGATATATCCTAGACAGATATGGCTACATTAACATAATAAAGAAAACTGGACCTATCTCAATGGCAATGGGTTTTTATTTGCAAATGAGATTATCTTCCAAGGTATTAAAAAAAAAAAAACTAAATCCATTGACACCAAGTTGATTCAAACTCATAGAAACCCTATAGGACACAGTAGAATTGCCCTACGGGGTTTCCAGGGCTGTAAATCTTCACAGAAGCCAACTGTCACATCTCTCTCCTGCAGAAAGCCTGGTGTATTTGAACTGCCAACTTTTCACTTAGCACTTGAGCAGCTAACCACTGTACCACCAGGGCTTCTTTCCACAGGAATAGAGGTTAATAATTCAACATATATTTGGGGAGAACACAATTCAATCCATGACACCAGATAGGAATGACAGGTTGCCAAGCAGAAAACAGCAGTCAGAACCTGAGAGGAATTTCCCAAGCTAAAACCAATATGACTTGTACCACATGAGGAGGCCCTATGGCCTTGCATGTGAGAACAGGGAGAACTATCGGGGGCAACTACACTTGACCCGGTTCCCTCTCACATGTCTTCTGTTGGGTAGCACAGGGAAGAGTTGTGTTTCCTCATATAAGGGGACTGCCAGTTAAGTTCACAAACTCATCCTAGGAAAGGTGCTACATACCTCATTGCTGAATATCACTACAGTCACCTTTGAAGTGTTCCCCTTGGGAACTGGGCACCAACACCAGCGCCTAGTCCAACCTTCAAAGCAATTTTGGAAGTCTTTTTCTGGAATGGCCATCAGAGCTATCACTGTATTACCCTTGATGTCCTGAATGTCATCAAAATGTCTTCCTTTCAATATTTCCTTTATCTTCAGGTAAAGAAATAAGTCATTGGGGGCCAGATCAGGTGAGCAGGGAGGGTTTTCCAACACAGTTATTTGTTTACTGGCTAAAAACTCCCTCACAGACAACTACACAATTAAGCTCTCAGGCTTGCCACTGTACCACTGTGTTCAAAGGTACTGCCTGGCTTGTAAGTGTCTGTGGACTGGGTATTTATTGTTGTTGTAGTTAGCTGCCATGGAATTAACCTTTGACTCATGGTGACCCCATGCACAATAGAAGACTGCCTGTTTCTGAGCTATCCCCATAGTCAGTTGAGAATTGTAACATTGTGCTCTATAGGGTTTTTGTTACACAATTTTCAATAGTAGATCAAAGAGAAATAATTCTAACATGTATAAGTTGGAGAATACAGGATTGTGGTTCTTTTCAAACACTTGCTGTGCTGATCTTAGACTTATTTTGCTTTCCAATTTATTCTTTACTTGTTTTACAACTTGCTCTGTATCACACAAGGACAAACTTCTGCAGAGTGTGTTTCCCAGACTCCCATAATGCAGAACTTGCAGCTAAAGTCAACCAGTGGGAAACACTCTGGCAAGCTTGTAGGATGGAAGGTGATGTCTGGGGTGAAAATGAGAAGACAGGATATTCTTCCATGGCCTACCCGCTTCTTATGGCAATGTAGAGAGCAACTGTGCCTCTTTTATGGCTCCATTTCCCCTTGGACAAGACAAACTCATTTCCAGCATCCTTTCAGACCCTGGATCTTGGGTTCAGGTAAGACTCCTCTCTTTGTCCTTATAGCTTAGGAGTGGTAGAGTTTTCTTGATTTAAAATCTTGGGCTTGTCACTTTATTTCTTGCTAGTTTTTCAGCTTTTCTATCATTCCTGTGATAAATTTTCCACCTTAAAATACTCTCCTCTCTTGGAGTGGGGCCAAGATGGCAGAATAACGAGATGCTTCCTGTGATCCCTCTAACAACAAAGACCCTAAAGAACAAAATTAATACATTACATATGACATCCAAGGGACCCTGAACATCAAAGGCAAACTTGAGAAATCAAACTAAGCAACAGTGAAGGAAGAGTGGGTCCACAACTACATAGGACTTTCCAGACCTGACCCTTGGGGAAATGGCTCTAGCCAGTGTTGTGAAAGGAGCAGTGACAATTGGGGAAAAACTTCTCAGCATGAAAAACTGACAGGACAACCCACTCAAACCTCCAGAACCAGTGAAAAGCAGCACAAGATCATCAAAAGCTAAGTCTTTGCATGTAACCTTTTCTTTCAGATAAATGTCTCTCCCTTCACCCAATACATCCCCCTCCTTTCTCTGCATTGTGCCTGACTGTGGAGTCTGATACCATTAACTGAGCCAGAAGTAGAACTCCCTGAGCCCACTCTGAGTCATTCTCCAAAATTCAGAGTGGGAACAATTTAACAAACCAGGAGAAGGCAGGAAAAAAAGTCTGCTAGCTCTCCTAAGTCAGAAATTCAGGACAAAAACAGTTCCTTCTCCTAGATTCAGACACAAAATACAATGCCTGCAACCAGATACTTGTTCCTACAGCACTCACTCTTGCCCATCTAGGACAATAGGCAAGAGCCTGTAACACACATTTGATGAATGACTACCTAGACACCTGAGTTGAATCCATACAAGAAAAGTAAATGGAACTTTGGCCTCGCCTGTGTAGTAACATCTCTAACCACCTGATGACAGGACTTTAGAGCTTCAAAGTCACCAATTAACAAACTAGCACACACAACCAACCCATCTGGACATTTCAAAACAAAATAAAATGAGAAGCTAGAGCACAGTAGGCAAACACATGAAATAAATAAATACAACTTAATAATGACTCAGAGACAACAATCAGTTTCAAATCACTTAAAAGAACAGACCACGAAGGCTTCAGAAATATCCCAAAACAAAGAATCAAGAAATTTTCCAGATGAAGAGAACTTACTAGGTTTATCAGAAGTAGAATACAAAATATTAGCATTTAGAACTCCTCAAAAGATCAGAAAGCACATGAGGCAAAATGCAGCAGAGCATAATGACAAACTAAACCAGCTGCAAGAAAGCATACAGCAGAAACAATTAGAAATTCAGAAAATTAATAATAAAATTACAGAATTAGACAACTCAATAGAGTCAAAGGAGCAGAACTGAGACAATGGAAGGCCAAATTAGTGAGACTGAAGATAAAGCATATGAGGAGAAATCAGATAAAATAATTTATAAAATTATCAAGAAACACTAAGAATTATGTCAAACTCTATGGAGAAGAATTATCTATGAGTGACTGGAGAAACAGAACAGAAGGGAATAAGCGAAAATACAGACAGAACTGCTGAAGGCTTCTTAACAGAAAACTTCCCTGATACTATGAAAGATGAGAAAGATATCTATCCAAGACAATCCATCAAACTTCACACAAGGCAGATCCCAAAAGAAAGACACCACAGAATGTTATAATCCAATTTATCAAACTAGAGATAATGAGAAACTCTTAAAAGTAGCTAGAGATAAACAAAAACTGACCTACAAAAGAAAATCAGTAAGACCAAGCTTGGACTACTCAGAAGAAACTATGCAGGCAAGAAGGCAATTAGATGACCTATACAAAGCCTTCAAGAAAAATAATTGCCAAGAAAGAAGCGTATAGCCAGCAAAACCATCTCTGAAATATGATGGCTAAATTAGGACATTTCAAGGTAAACAGAAATTTAGGAAATTTCTAAAAACCAAGCCAAAGTTACAGGAAATACTAAAAGGAGTCTTTTGGTTAGGAAATTAATAACATCAGCTAATAACCCAAGACTAGAACACAGAAGAGAGTAATGAGATACCAACCCAAATAAGGGAATCACAAAAATAAATCAGACAAAACACTGAAAACAGGGAAACAGAGATGCCATTATGTAGACATTATAATAAAAAAGAGGGATTGAAAAGAAAATGAGCTCATAAAACTTTGATATGGAGAGGAAGTCAAGGAGATATAAAGAAATTAGAGACTTACTTAAATTTAGAAAAATAGGGGTAAATGTAAAGGTAACCCCAAAGGAAAGTCTCAATCCTATGCATCAAAATAAAAAACAAGAAAAACATGAAGTCTCAGCAAGTATAAAACAAGCAATGCTGAAAAAGACAATAACAAAGAAAAATGGCTTAGAACAGAAAATTAAATGGAACAAAGTAATTGTCTACAACCCATGAAAAAGTCATCAAAATGGTAGCAGTAGACTCATACCTATCAGTAATCACTCTGAACGTAAACAGATTAAATACAGAAGGAGAGAACGAGAGTGGAATATTGGCTGAAAAACAAATGACCCATCTATGTGCTGCCTACAAGAGACATAGCTTATACTTAAACACAGGAACAAACTAAAACTCACAGGATGGGAAAAAAATACATCAAGCTTTAAAAAAATTAAAAAAAGGAGTGGCAATATTAATCTCTGATAAAATGGATTTTAAACTAAGATCCACCACATTGGATAAAGAAGGGTATTATATAATGATTAAGAGCTCAATAGTCCAAGAAGACGTAACCATATTAAACAACTATGCACCCAATGATAGCCCTCCAAAATACATAAAACGAACTCTAACAGCATTGAAAACTTAAAAAGACAGTTCCTAAACAGTAGTAGGAGAATTCAACACTCCACGTTCAGTGAAGGGCAGAGCACTCGGAAAAAAATCAATAAAGATGAAGGAGATTTAAATACCATGATCAATCAATTTGATTTCATAGATATGCACAGACAACTCGACGGCACTTGGCTTGGCATTCCACCTAAGAGCAGTCAAGTACACTTTTTTCCCCAATGCACATGGGGCATTCTCCACAAATGACCACGTATTAGGCCACAAAGCACTTCATAACAAAATTCAAAGCATTAAAAATATCACAGAGACTCTTTTCAAACCATAACACCATAAAAGTAAGAATCAATAACAGATAAAGTAAGGAAAAACAATCAAACACATGGAAGCTGAACATCTTTCTCAAAAACTACTGGGTTGCAGAAGAAATAAAGGACAGAATAAAGAAATTCACTGGATGAAATGGAAATAAAAACACAATCTACAAGAACCTTTGGGAAAGAACAAAAGTAGGGCTCACAGGTCAATTTATTTCAATAAGTGTACACATCCAAAAAGGAGGGCACAAATCAAAAAATTATCCCTACAACTCAAATAAATAGGAAGCAGGAAAAGAACCCCTCAGGTACCAGAAGAAAGCAAATAATAAAAATTAGAGCAGAACTAAATGAATTAGGGAATAAGACCAAAAGCTGGTTTCTTTGTTTTTTTAAAGATCAACAAAATTTATAAACCACTAGCTAAAGTGACAAAAGAAAAGTAGGAGAGGAAAATAACCTGAGTAAGAAATGAAATGGGCTATAACACAAGAGACCCAACTGAAATTTAAAAACTCATGACGGAATACTATGAAAAATTGTACTCTAACAAATTTTGAACCCTAGAGGAAATGGACAAATTTTAAGAAACATGTTACCTTCCTAAACTAATACAAACAGAAGGGGAACAAGTGAACTCGTCAAAAAGAAGAGACTGAAGAGGTAATTAAAAAACTTCCAACCAAAAAAATCCTTGGCCAGGATGGCTTCACTGAATAAATCTACCAAACTTTACTAAAGGTATTTCAGGGCATAGAAAAGAATGCCCAAATTCACTCTGTGAAGCCAGGATAATTCTGATACCAAAAGCATGTAAAAACAGCACAAAAAAGGAAAATTACAAACCAGTATCTCTCATGAACTTAGATACAAAAAACCTCAAGAAAACACTAGCCAATAGAATTCAACAATATATCAAAAAAATAATTCACCATGACCAAGTGGTATTCATACCAGGGATGCAAGCGTGGTTCAACACTAGAAAAAAAACAGTTCATGTAGTCAACCAGATAAATAAAACAAAAAATAAGAATCATTTGATTTTATCAATTGATGCAGAAAAGACGTTTGACAAAGTCTAACTCCAATTCATGTTAAAAATTCAGTGAACCAGGAATAGAAGGAAAATTCTGCAATATAATGAAGGCAACTTATACAAAGCCAACAACCAACAGCATCCTAAATAGACAGAGTCTGAAAGCACTCACCTTGAGAACGAGAACCAGACAAGGATGCCCTTTGTCACCACTTTTATTCAACATTGTGCTGGAGGTTCTAGCCAGAACAATCAGGCAAGATAAAGAAAAAAAAGGGCATCCAAATTGGTAAGGAAGGAAGTAAAAGCACCTCTTTTTTGCAGATGATGTGATCTTACATACTGCAAACCCTAAAGAATCCACAAAAAAACTAATACAACTAATAGAAGAGTTCAGAAAGGTATCAGGGTATAATCTAAACATACAAAAAGCAGAGAGCTAAATATATACCAACAAAAAGAACATCCAAGAGGAAACCACCAAATCAATACCATCTACCATTGCCCCCAAGAAGATAAAATACTAGGGAATAAATCTAATCAGAGACATAAAATACTTATACAAAAAAATTACAAGATGTTATTGCAAGAAACCAAAAGAGATCCATGTAAGTAGAGAAACCTACCTTGCTCACGAATCAGGAGACTTAATAGCATGAAAATGTCTATTCTGCTGAAAGAGATCTATAGATACAATGCAATTCCAGTACAAACTCCAATGGCATTTTTTTAATAAGATAAAGATACAAATCACCAACTTCATGTGGAAAGGGAAGAAGCCACAGATAAGTAAAGCATTACTGAAGAAGAACAAAGTGAGAGGTCTCTCACTACCTGACTTCAGAAACTATTACACAGTCATGGTAGTCAAAACAGCTGGTGGTACAAAAACAGATACATAGACCAACAGAACAGAACTGAGAATCCAGATATAACATAATCCACCTATGAGCAGCTGATATTTGAAAAAGCCCCAAAGTCTGTAAATTGGGGAAAAGATAGTCTCCTTAACAAAAGATGTTGGCAGAACTGGATGCCTACCTGCAAAAAAAGTGAAGCAAGACCCGTATCTCACACCATGCACAAAAACTAATACAAAATGGATCAAAGATCTAAATATAAATAGAAGAAAATAGTGACAAGGCTGGGAGCCCTAATACACAGCATGAACAGACTACAAAACATTGCCAACAATGCATAAACACCACAAATAGAAAATAGAAACTAGAAACTCCTCCAAATCAGACACTTAAGCTCATCCAAAGACTTCACCAAAACAATAAGAAGACAACGTACAGACTGGAAGAGAATTTTTGGCTACCATGAATCTAGTCACCTTCTAATCTCTATAGTCTACAAGATACTGCAAAACTGTAACAAGATAAAACAAATAACTCAATCAAAAGTGATCAAAATATATGAACAGTCACTTCACCAAAGAAGATGTCCAGGCAGCTAACAGATACATGAAAAAGTGCTCATGATCATCAGCCATTAGAGAAATCCAAGTCAAAACTGCAATGAGATCCCAATCTACCCCAACAAGGCTGGCATTAATTCAATAACCAAAAAATAATAAATGTTGGAGAGCTATGGAGAGACTGGAACACGTATACACTGCTGGTAGGAATGTAAAATGGTACAAGCACTTTGGAAATCAATTTGGCACTTTCTTTAAAAGGTAGAAGTAGAAATACCACACTACCCAGCAATCCCATTTCTTGGAATATGTTCTAGAGAAAAAAAAATGTTGTCACATGATTAGATTCACATACACCAATGTTTATTGTAGCATAGTCCACAACAGCAAAAAGACAGAATCATCTTCGGTGCCCATCAACAGATGAATGGATAAACAAAGTATGGTTAATCACACAATGGAATACTATGCAATGATAAAGAACAACGATGATTTTGGAAACTATCTCATAACATGAAGTCATCTTGGAGAGATTATGGTGAGTGAAATTAGTCAGTTGCAAAAAGACAGATATTGTGTGTTTAAACACATAAGAAAACAGTTCTTTGATGCTGGGGGAGAGACAGAGATAGGTTAGATAATAGAAATTGGGTTAGATTAAGGGAGTGACGGCATGCAACAAAAAGGAGGTCAACATAACTGGACTAAACCGAAAGCTAAGAGGTTTCCTAAATATAACACAACACTTCAAAGAGTACAGTTGCAAAGACAGGGTCTGTAGACCATGGTTTCAAGGGACACCTAGGTCAACTGGCATAACAAAGGTTTTTAAGAAAATATTCTGCATCCCTGTGTTTAGTGGCATCCAGGGTCTTATAAGCTAGCAAGTGGGCATCTAACTAGCATCAGTTGTTTTGAGTTCACCTGGAGCAGAGGAGAACAAAAGACATCAAAGACATGAGGAACATCCAGGCAGCCAAAAGACACATGAGGGAATGCTCACGATCATTAGCTATTGGACAAAACCAAATCAAAACTACAATGAGATACCATCTCACCCCAAAGAGGTTGGCAATACTCCAAAAAACACAAAGCAACAAATGCTAGAGAGTCTATGGACAGACTGGAACCCTCCTACATTCCTGGTGGGAATGCAAAATGATACAAACACTTTGGAAAGCAATTTGGCACTTTCTGAAATATCTAGAAACAGAAATACCATATGATCCAGCAATCCCACTGCCTGGAATACATCCTACAGAAATAAGGGCTGTCACATGAACAGATACATGCACACAAATGTTTATTGCAGAACTGTCCACAATAGCAAAAAGATGGAATCAATCTAGGTGCCCATCAACAGATGAATGGATAAACAAACTATGACATATATATACAGAATGGAATAGTATGCAATGATGAAGAACAATGATGATTTTAGGAAGCACCTCATAACCTGGTATCAACTAGAAGACATTATGCTGAGTGAATCAGTCAGCCACAAAAGGACAAGTATTGTATGAGACCACTTTTATAAGGACTTACACACAGAAGGAAACTCTTTGATGACTACAAAGGTGGGGAGGGAAGGACAGGTTTGTTCATGGATTAGTCAATAGGAATTCAGTTAGGTGAAGGTAGTGACATCACACAGAATAAGGTAGATCAGCATATCCAGACTACGCCATAAACTAAAATGTTTACTAAATTCAATCCAACATTTCAAAAGACAGAGTAGCAGGGACAGAGGTCTGGGGACCATGTTTCCAGGGGACACCAAAGTCAGTTGGCATAATTAGTATTTTGCTAAGAGAGTCTTCTGCACCCCATATTGGTGAGTGGCATCTGGAATCTTGAGAACCAGCAAGCTGCCATCTGAGGAACATCAGTTGGTCCCAACCCACCTAGAACAGATGACAACAGAGTACATCAAAGACCTGAGGAAAAATGGGGCCAGGAAGCAAAAGGACCCATATGATTTTGAGACTACATCAGTATGAGACCAGAAGAACCAGATGGTGCCCGGTTACCACCAAAGACAGCCTTGATAGGGGTCCCTGGTGTGTCATGAGAAAAAGAGGTGCGCAGGTCAAGAACTCTGCTATAAGACCAGAATTGATGGTCCAGCAACCTGTAGGATCCCCTGGGAACATGACCCCTAGAGTTGTTGCTGGCCTAGACCTGAAACCAGTACTGAGGTCATTACTTTTTTTTTTTTTTTTTTTTAATTATTATGACTGAGTGAAGAGGTCAATACTTTAGACAAAGAATGGACTAGACTCAGGGACACAGAGTGAACTTTGGTGTGTGGTGTGTGAAATTTATGGTTTTATGCATTTATAGGAGGCTGTCCTAAAGATTCATTTCTAGAAGGGAGAGGAAAGAGTAGAGAGGAAGGGACAGGTATTTGTTAAGAAGACGCTAAATGTAAAGAGTAAAAAGGAGGAGTGTGCTGTCACAGGGTGAGGAGAGCAGATAGAGTTGTAGAGAGACTGGCATGCAAATTTGACTTGGATTGTGTACTTTCACTTAATCATCATAATAAAAAAAATCAGAAAAAATGCAAGAAGCTAGAACACAGTAGCCAAAGCCAAGTGCCGTTGAGCAAACATAACAAATAAATAACAAGAATTTACTCATGCCTCAGAAACAATAGTCAATGTCAAAGAACATAAAGAAGCAGACCACGATGGCATCAGAAAGCCCCCAAAACAAAGAATCAGAAAAATCTTCCAAATGAAGAGAACTTCCTGGAATTAGAGGATGTATAAAAATATATATATTATACAAAACTCTTTAAGAGGTCAGAAAAGTGATTATGCAAAACACAGCAGAACACAAAGACAAATTTAACAGGCTGCAAGAAAACAAAGATAAAAAGTAAACAAAAATTCAGAAGATTAACAATAAAATTTCATAAATGACAACTCGATAAAAAGTCAAATGAGCAGACGTGAGGCAATGGAAGTCAGAATTAGTGAGATAAAAAACAAAGCACTGGACACCAACATATTTGAGGAAAAATCAGATAGAGGAATCTAAGAAAACGAAGAAACCCTAAGAATTACGTGTTACTCTATCTAAGGAGGAACAATATATGAGGTAATGGAGTGGCAGAATTGGGGATGGATAACAGAAAAGAGATTTGCTAAAGATTTTTTGAAACCAACTTCCCTGGTGTTATAAAAGATGAGAAAATACCTATCCAAAGTGTTCATCAAAATCCACACATGGTCAAGATCCTAAGCAAAGACAATGAGATATATTATAATCAAACTTGCTGAAACCAAAGATAAAAAGAGAATTTTAAGAACAGCTAGGAATAAATAAAAAATAATCTACAAAGAAGAGTCAATAAGACAAAGCTTGAACTACTCATCAGAAATCTTTCAGGGAAGAAGGCAATGGGATGACATATATATAAAGCCTTCAAGAAAAATACTTGCCAGCCAAGAATTAAATGTCCAGCAAAATTTTCATTCAAATATGATGATGAAATTAGGACATTTCCAGATAAACAGAAGTTAAGGGGATTTGCAAAAATCAAACCAAAATTACAAGAAATGCTAAACGAAGTCTTTGTGTTAGAAAATCATTAACATCAGATAACAACCCAAAACTAGATCATAGAACACAGCAATCAGAAATTAATTCAGATTGGGAGATCACGAAAATAAATCAAAGCTAAGACACTGAAAATAGAGAAACAAACATGTCATCATGCAAAAGATGACATTATAACAAAAAAGAGGGACTAAAAATGTAGTCATATGTCTTTCACATGGAGAGCAACTCAAGATGAAACAAAGAAATAAAAGAATGATTTAAATTTAGAGAAATAGGGGTAAATATTAAGCTAGCTACGAAGGAAATTAACAATCCTATGCATCAAAATAAAAAACAAGGAAAAACTTATAGTCTCAGCAAATACAAAACCAACAACAATGAAAAAGACGAAAAGAAAACACGTAAAGAAAAATGAATCAGCACAAAAAATTAAGTGGAACGAAGAATCTGTCAAAAGCAGCACTAAACTCACGCCTGTCAATAACTATGATAAAAGTAAATGTATTAAATGCACCAATAAAGAGACAGAGTGGCAGAATGCATTAAAAAAAAACAAAAAACCACAATCTGTCTATGTGCTGTCTACACAGGACACACCTTAGAAAGACACAAACTAAAATTCAAAAAAATGGGAAAAAAATATATCAGGCAAACAGTGTTCAAAAAAGGAGTGTCAATATTAATTTCTGATATAATAGACCTTAAAGTAAAATCCACTGCAATGGATAAAAAAGACCACTACATAATGGTTAAAAGGTCAGTACTCCAAGAGGGCATAGCCATATTAAATAATTACACACCCAACAACAGGGCTCCTGAATACATAAAATGAACTCTAATAGCACTGAAAAGAGAA
The DNA here is from genome assembly GCA_028571685.1 of Heterohyrax brucei. Lineage (NCBI taxonomy): Eukaryota > Metazoa > Chordata > Mammalia > Hyracoidea > Procaviidae > Heterohyrax > Heterohyrax brucei. The sequence continues at coordinate 149,514,444 of CM053166.1, forward strand.
ACAGACAGCACCACAACAGGAGTAGGAGACTTTGACACACCACTTTCGGTGAAGAACAGAATACCTACAAAGGAGCTCATTATAGACATGGAAGGTCTAAATGCCACAATCAACCAACTTGACCTCACAGACATACAGAACACTCCACTCAACAGCTGCCAAGTATACTTTCTTTCCAATGCACAATGGAACATTCTCCAGAATAGGCCATGTATTAGGCCAAAACATGAAAACTGAACATTTTGCTCAAAAACTACTGGGTTGTGGAAGAAATCAAGAACAAAATAAAGACATTCACAGAATCAAATGAGAGTGAAACACATTCTACAAGAACTGTTGGGACACAGAAAAAGCCATACTCAGATGTCAATTTATTTCGGTAAATGCACATATCCGGAAGAAGGGCCCAGATCTAAGCATTAACCCTACAACTCACACAAGTAGAAAGAAAGCAGCAAAAGAAGCCCTTGCGTACCAGAAGAAAGCATATAATAAAAATCAGAGCAGAGATAAATGAATTAGAATATAGAAAAGCAATTGGAAGAGTTAGCAAGACAAAAAGCTGGCTATTTGAAAAGAGCCCAACAGACAGAAAGGGCCATATAATCCAGAGACTACATCAGCACGAGACAAGAACTAGGTAGTGCCTGGCTACGGTCCATGACTGCTCTGCAGGGAGTACAGCATACAGTCCCCGATATAACGGTGAAAATGGCTGTGTAGAACTCGAACGCTTTCAGTAAAGACCAGACCTGATAGATAAACGGAAGGGCGCCCTGAAGAGATGACCCCGTGGACTCTCTGTTAGCCCAGAGCTGAAGACAATTCTTTCTTTTTTTTTTTTCACCCTATGCTCCCTCTGGGCATTGTGGAGCAGCTTGTGACGACTGACACTTAGTGGCATCAGTATGCTGGTACAGCTCTTGGGGAAGGCTGAAATTTCTTTTGAAGAGATTGGAGAGTGAGACAGATGGGTTAAAGAGCTTTCCACCCCCCATTGCCTCTTTTCAATCAATCTAGATATAGCTAATGAACTACTGAAAGACCCAGGAGTAATGCACTCATGATGAAAATATATCAACAATGTGAGTAAAAGGTGAAAAACAATACAAGTGAAAAGCAAACTCTCCTTATCTCAGTTTACCACCCAAAGTATCTGCTGTAAACAACCTCTTCTATTTCCTTTCTAAAATGTCTAGGTACAAAACCTGTTACCCTTTGTTATTAAGTCTGCCATATGTGACCCTATAGGGGAGAGTAGAATTTGCCCTGTAGGATTTCCAAGACTGTAATCTTTATGAAAGCAGACTGCCAAATCTTTGTTTTGGAGATCAGCTGGAGGGCTCGAATTGGCAATCTTCCAGTTAGCAGATGACTGCTTAACCACTGTACAACCAAGACTCATGTCTAGATGCATTTAAGCATGTTGGTAAGTTTAAACATTGTTTGTTTTGTTTTAGTTTTTTACTGCGATTAAGTAAAAGTTTACAATCTGAGTCAATCTGCCATATAAAACCCCAAGCACCTCCCTCTTTGCAACTCTATCTCCCAAAGCCAACTCTTTAGACAAAGATTGTGTCAGAACACAAGACATAAAATGATACTGACAGAGTGTGCTTCTTGGCTTAAGCAGATAACTGAGACTAACTGGGCAGCTCCTGTCCAGAGGTGAGATGAGAGGGCGGAGCAGACAGAAGGTGGTTGAACGGATATGGAAAATACAGGGTGGAAAGGAGAAGTGTGATACCACAGGGTGGGAAGAGCAGCTAGAGTTACATAGCAGTGTATATGTGCAAAGTTTTGTATAACAAATTTACTTGGATTGGAAATTCATTTAAAACGCAACAAAATATTTTACTAAAAACAGACTTCTCTCTTTCTAATATTCACCCTTGCTCTGCTTCTTCCCCGCAATACCAACAGCTAATCCTCTTATCCCAAGAGAGTAGATTGCTTCTGTCCCATGAACTCTGAAAGTGGTTCTAAAATGAAGATTTTTACCCAGATCCTGTTTTGCTGGGGTATTGGTGCCTGATCAAGCTAATGTGCTAAGCATTCACATGGTTATCATTGGATTGGGTTCTGCAGGGCTAATGTGAAAGTGGAGTCTTCCTATCATAGTTAATTTAAAGTCCCAGTCCCGACTTGTCTGTCACTTTGTTGTACTGTGGTGGCTTGTGTACTGCTGTGATGCTGGAAGCTATGCCACTGGTATTCAGATACCAGCAGAGTGACCCATGGTGGACAGGTTCCAGTTGAGCTTCTGGACTAAGGTAGAGTAAGAACAAGGACCCAACAGTTTACTTCTGAAAAGAAATGGCCAGTGAAACTCTTATGAATAGCAGCGGAACACTGACAGATACAGTGCCAGAAAATTAGCGCCTCCAGATTGGAAGACAGTCAAAAAACAACTGGGAAAGAGGTGCCTCCTCAAAGCAGAGTTGACCTTAATGACGTGGATGGAATCAAGCCTCTAGAACCTTCATTTGCTAATGTGACACGACTCAAAATGAGACAAAACAGCTGCAAATATCCATTAATAATAGAAACATGGAATGTACAACATATAAATCTAGGAAAATTGGAAACCCTCAAAAATGAAATGGAACGCATAAACATCAATATCCTAGGCATTGGTAAGCTGAAGTGGACCAGTAATGCCCATTTTGAATCATACTGTCATATACTCTACTATGCCAGGAATGAAAACTTGAAGAGAAATGGTGTTGCATTCAACATCAAAAAGAACACTTCAAGATCTGTCTTGAAGTACAGTGTGACAGTGACAGGATAATGTGTATATGCCTACAAGGAAGGCCGGTTAATATGACTATTATTCAAATTTACACAACAACCACTAAGGCCAAAGATGAAGGGATTGAAGATTTTACCAGCTTCTGCAGTCTGAAATTGATCGAACATGAAATCAGAATGCAATAATAATTACTGGTGACTGGAATGCAAAAGTTGGAAACAAAGAAGGATGCCAAGCCAGCCAAGTGCCGTCTAGTTGAAAAACATGGCCTTGGTGATCAAAGTGATGCTGGAAGTCACATGATAGAATTTTGTAAGACCAACTATTTCTTCATTGCAAATACCTTTTTTTCGCCAATATAATGGTGACTATACATATGGAACTTACCATATGGAATACACAGGAATCTAATTGGCTACATCTGTGGAAAGAGATGATGGAAAGGCTCAGTATCAGCACTCAGAACAAGACCAGGTGCTGACTGTAGCTCAGACCATCAACTGCTTATATGCAAGTTCAAATTGAAACTGAAGAAAACTGGAACAAATTCACAAGGGCCAAAGTATGACCTTGAGTATATCCCACCTGAGTTTAGACACTATCTTGAGAACAGATCTGATGCACTGAATACTAATTCCCAAAGACCAGAAGAATTGTGGAATGAAATCAAAGATATCATCCATGAAGAAAGCAAGAGGACATTGAAAAGACAGAAAGAAAAGACAAGACCAAACTGGATGTCAGAAGAGATTCAAACACGCTCTCAAACATCGAGTAGCTAAAGCAAAATGAAGGAATGATGAAGTGAAAGAACTGAATAGAAGATTTCAAAGGGCAGCTCAGTAAGACAAAGTAAAGTATTATAATGACATGTGCAAGGCGCTGGAAATAGACAACCAAAAGGGAAAAACACACTCTACATTTCTCAAGCTAAAAGAACTGAAGAGAAAATTCAAATCTTGAGTTGCAATAGTGAAGAATTCTACAGGGAACATAGTGAATGACTCAGGAAGTATCAAAAGAAGAAGGAGGGAATACATAGAGTCACCTTACCAAAAACAACTGGTGGACTTTCCATCATTTCACAAGGCAGCATGTGATCAGAAACCGATGGTGCTGAAGGAAGAGGTGGAAGCTGCACTGAAGGCACTGGCGAAAAACAAGGCTCTAGAAGTTGATAGATCAATTGAAGTGTTTCAGCAAATGAATGCAGAACTAGAAGTGCTCGCTCATCTATGCCAAGAAATTTGGAGGGTAGCTACCTTGCCAACCTACTGACAGAGATCCATATTTATGCCTATTCCCAAGAACGGTGATCTAACTAACTGAGGAAATTATCAAACAGTATCATTAATATCACACACAAGTAAAATTTTCCTAAAGATGGTCCCAAAATGACTGTAGCAATATGTTGACAGGGAACTGACAGAAATTCAAGCTGGATTCAGAAGAAGACATGGTACCAAGGATATCATTACTGATGTCAGATGGATCTTGGCTAAAAGAACAGAATACTGGAAGATGTTTACATGGGTTTCATTGACTATGTAAAGGGATTGGACTGTGTGGCTCACAACAAATTATGGATAACATTGAGGAGAATGGGAGTTCCAGAACACTTAATAGTGCTCTTAAGAAATCTGTAAGTGGATCAAGAGGCAGTTGAGTGAACAGAACAGGGGACACTGTGTGGTTTAAGGTCAGGAAAGGTGTGCGTCAGGGTTGTATCCTTTCACCATGCTTTTTTAGTCTTTATGCTGAGCAAATAATCTGAGAATCTGGACTATATGAAGAATGATACATCAAGATTAGAGGAAGACTCATTAACAACCTATGTTACACAGATGACATAACCATGCTTCTCGAAGTGAAGAGGATTTGAAGCATTTATGAAGATCAAAGATTGCAGTCTTCAGTATGAATTGTACCTTAATATCAGGAAAACAAAAACCCTCACAACTGGACCAGTAAGCAACATCAGGATAATGGAGAAAGGATTGAGGTTGTCAAGGATTTCATTTTACTTGGTTCCACAATCAACACCCACGGAAGTAGCAGTCAAGAAATCAAAAGATGCATTGCATTGGGAAAACCTGCTGCACAGGACCTCTTTAAAGTATTGAAAATAAAGATGTCACCTTGATGGTCGCCATGAGTCGGATCCGACTCGACGGCACTTGGCTGGCTTGATGACTGAGGTGCACCTGACCCAAACCATGGTATTTTCAATTGCATCACATGCATACAAAAGCTGGACAACGAACAGGGAAGACAAGAAGAACTGATGCCTTTGAATTGTGGTTTTGGAGATAAATACGAAATGTACCACGAACTGCCAAAAGAACAAACAGATCTTTTGTAGAAGAAGTATACCCAGAGCACTCATTGGAAGCAAAGACGGCAAGACTGTGTCTTACATACTTTGGACATGGTATCAGGAGGGATCAATCCCTGGAGAAGAACATCATGCATGGTACAGAGTTCACGAAAAACAGAAAGATTCTCAACAAGGTGGATTGACACAGTGGCTGCAACATTAGGCTTAAGCATAAAAATGATTGTGGGTATGGCACAGGACTGGGCAGTGTTTTGCTCTGTTGTGCGTAGGGTCCCTATGAGTCAGAACTGACTCAGTGGCACCTAACAACACCAGCAGAGTCTCAAGAGCTAGAGGGGCATTCACCGGGAAGAATAAAAGGGCTAATGCTAAAGAGACCAGGTCCAATACTGAGCAGAAATAAAGACAGTAACAGCAAGAACTGCAGAACAAGAACAGTTTAATGATGAACAAGCAGAATTAAAGAGCGTAGTGGTTAAGGGCTACATCTGCTAACCAAAATGGTGCAGTTCAGATCTGCCAGGCACTCTTTGGAAACTCTGTGGGGCAGTTCTACACTGGCCTATAGGATTACTACGAATCAGAATCTACTAGCCGGCAAATCCCTAGTAGGGATTTGTGGCTTGCCTTTAGGGGCCAGTAGGGATGCAGTGAATGGTTAAGTCAGGCTGGGTTCAATGGCTTTGAGGAGAGAAGATAAGAGGCAAAGAGGGACCAAATGAACTATTGCAGTTACCTACCTTCCACCAAGTACACCCAAAAAAGCCCTAGTCCTTTTTGGCAAGGAGATTTGTTTGTGGGTGGAAGGCTATTGATTGTCCTGCTTTCTGTCTTTTGAACCCAACCCGTTCCAATCACCAACCAGACTATAAAAGAAAAAAGAAAGCTCAGACACCAAAATGTGCATGCAGCCATCACTCATCCAAGAAATGATCCGGCCACCTCCTTACTTGATAGTCCTGTTCATACTCTAGCATCTTTTCTCGTGAGCCTTCTGGAACCCACTATCCACTTCTGACGCAGAGTAGATTGTACTCTTCTCTGTGTCATTATTCTTAGATGTTATAGGCAAGCAAAACATTTAGAAAGAAGACTCTATAGGCCTTAATAACGGAGTGGATACTAGGGGTGATGGAGATGTAGGAGTCAAAGGCAGAGCTCAAGTTTCTTGCTTGGAGTGTCAGGTAGATGATGGTGCCTTTGGCTGACCTAGGGAACACACTGAAGGAAGCTAAGCTGGGGTGGTGGTGACGAGTTCAGTTTTGAAAACGTTGAGGTACCTACCCTGTTGTGTCTAAAGTACACACTAAAGTACATATGAGACACATTCAAGTATAGATATCAAGTAGAAAATTGGACATATCATTGTAGGCGACAGGAGAGAGACCTAGGCAAGAGAATATAAATTTGGAAATGATTCAGAGAGGACTGTGGAGAGTGAGAAGAACAGAGGACCCAAGATAGAGGCCCAAGAATCACCATGACTTAAGGTGCAAAAGAGGAAAAGCTTCTCACAGACAGACTCTGTTAGTATTAAGGGTAGCCAAAAGTAGGCTTTTTATGACTCAGATTTGGGCATTACAAGCATAAAGTAATAAATGGTTTCTACTATCTATATGGAAACCCTGGAGCATAGTGGGTTAAGGGCTATGTCTCCTAACCAAAAAGTCAGCAGTTCAAATCTGCCAGGCACTCCTTAGAAACTCCATGAGGCAGTTCTACTCTGACCTTTAGGGTCACTATGAGTCAGACCCGACTCAGTGGCAGTGGGTTTGGGTTTTTTTGATTTACTGTCTACATAAAAATCCCAAGGAAGGAAAATTTTCAACCTAAAGTAGGAGTAGGAGAGAGGAGAATTTAGGGCTTTCTTCTTCTCTCGGTGTTTTTTTAAACAGCCAGGAACGCTATATAGTCTCTCTCACTCCATAGAACTATATACACCTAATTCAGTATTGAACAGAACTCACTATTTGAAAATCCTTTCCACTGTTTACTATAGTGTAACTCTGAAATAAAATGGCCTTCCATTTCAGCTCATTAATATAGATTTCCTCAGTGCCTGAGAATGTAGTTTCAAGATATGAACCTTACCATTCTCAGGAGTATTCATTTCCCTGTGGTATTCTCCTGTTTTGTAGACAGCAGTCTGTGTTTCCTGCTGCAGTGAGCATATGCAGAAGTGGTTGAATTACATAGGACCTGGCAGGCCAGTGCTTTGCTAGATATTAACAGAATGCCAATCACTCATCCCCAGGCTCCAAAGAGAACAACAAAAGACAGTAAAATCTATTCTGTAGGAGTTGGGCCAAATCACAGCCGATATGATTCCCAGGGAGAATTTGCCCTAAAATAAGGATTATTTTCCTCCCTGTGAGGTGGTGAGACTTAGGTTACAAAAGGAGGTAGGAGGTAGGACAATAAGGTATATAACATTGTGTGTATGGTAGAATGGTGTGGATAAGGATGCTTCTGAATGTGAACGTAGCATTTCTGGGCACAAACAATTCCTGGCTATTGTCACCACTTCTCCCTGCTCCCTCAAGCCCTCACCCCGACTACCACAGTTCTGGTGCTGTCAGTAACTATTGATTGGCTGGCTCCTAGACACCCAGACCACATTAGCTGCTGTGAGAAGTACAGACGTAGACACCTGGTCCTTCTTGCTGTCAGTAACTTGACTATCTAGTTGAGGAGTAATCCAGAGCCGATTTTAAAACAATCAGTTTTCTAACTCTAAATATGTTAAGTGTTCTTGGAAGTCAACAGGGGAAAAATTTGTGTGGATTTGGGGACAGGGGCCTGGAGCAGGGCTACTATAAAGGAGTAAACAAGTTGTCTTGTCCACGAGGGCACCTGGCTAGGGGGTGTGTGGTAACAGAAATCCAGCCTGTACCTCACTATCCAAGCTGTGTATCCCGACTTGGGGCTGCATCAGCCATGAGGAGAGGGCATTTATGGAATGCAAGAAACGTCTATCTATCTGTGGTAGCGCTAGCTAGCCCATAGACAAAACTGTGGATTCGGTGATTTATCCAGACATAATTTTAGCCATTTAAGATAATCCAGAAAGAATTTTAAGAATGTTAATTCCTTTGTGCCCAGGAGGGTACACTATTAGCACTCAGATACAGAGGGTAGGACCGGGATCCCAGAAAGAAAGCATGAAGGAGGGAAAAATATATATATATATATTCCCCGTGTGGTGAGTCTATGAACAACGGAACGAAGCACTGTTCAGTCCTGCTCTATCCCCATGAATGGTGGTGGATCAGTCGATTTTCAGAAATAGAGCTCCCAGTTTTCTGCCTGGTCTGTTAGTCTGGAAGATCCCCAAAACCTATTTGGCATCATAGCAACAAACAAACCTCCACTGACAAACAGGTGGTAGCTGTGCACAAGGTGCATTAGCTGGAACTGAATCTGGGTCTGTAAGCATGGAAGGCAAGAATTCTCCCAATGAACCCCCAGTGGCTGCTCTATATGGTGTGGAGTGATAGCATAATGGTGGTATGACTGGACTCAGGTTCAAATGTCAGATCCACTGTTTCCTAGCTCTGCGACTTTGGGTAAACTACTTTACCTGCCACCGAACATCGATTTCTTCTTCTGTAAAATGGGGATAATATTTCTTAGGTTTGTTGTGATAATTAAATAAGACAATATATTGAGAGAAGGAGAAAAAGCTTTTAGGAAGATTCCACTTAAAATTCCAGAAGCCCAGATGTCTCTCTCCGGTGCCAGCCCAAGGACACTTCCCCCTCCCTTCACAGAATTTCTTGAGCTAAGATCAGCTTCCAAGGAAAGAGGAGAAGTGCCGTAACATAACACTAACTGCTTATCTTTTGGTCTTTTGCTTCTTTAAGTGTGCTGTACCAATAGAAATATAATATGAAAATTTGTATACCTGCAGATGCCAGTTAGAAAACTGTATGGAAATTCCTTTGTCTGCTTTCTTGAGTAAACATCTGTAGAGCAATGTTTGGTAATGGAACCGGGCGCACGGCCATTTTCGACTTGTGCGCATTCGCTGCACCGCTGGCTAAATAAAGCCCCTTCCTCTTTAAACAAAGTGGTGTTTGAAGTGTTTTCTGCTCTGTGGGCCATACTTATCCTTTTCCTGATGCAATATAACATGCCCAACCTATAGCAAGCAGTTGATAAATGTGAGCCATTGCTATTTCCTTAGAATTTCTTTAATCAGTTTGCAAAAAGGCACTGACACTTTTACAATTAATGATACATTGTCATCCCGGGGAACCCGGGAAATGACAGGCAGAGGTTGGGGAGAACACTCTGTGTCACATTCTCAAGCAGGACTTTCACTTCAGTTAACACATGCCATATGGCAGGTAGTGGGGTGAGGAAGATTCGGTTGCAGCCTTTTCTCAGCGTAAGGAAAGATGCGATTGTCACTCGATTTGGCAGCAACATCACTCTTCTCCTTTCAGGCTGGGGTCTCCTCCCTTGGTAGGCATTTACTCCAGCAAAGAAAGGGTGGCAAGCTGATTTCCAGATGTTCTCCTAGGTTGGATATGAGTCACATGTTGGATCTTATTTCATCAGCTCAGTCTGTTAACGCTGGAGAGTCGAAATTTTTTTTTCCCTCTCTCTCTCTTCAGAAAAGAATTTCTTGCTAAAAACCAAAAGCTCTGTATTTGTGTCAACAAGGCCATGCTTCAGCAAAACTGAGAGTTAGGTGAGAAGTGTGTCTTTGGCTGCTTTTTGTTTTCCTTTTCTATTTCTCGCCTCTTTCCTGCATTCCTGCATCCTATGATTTATTCCCACAAGTCCTTAATATTTGTTCATCTTCTTTTCTTTTTTTTTTAACATAAAAAACAGACTTATAAAAATTAAAGGTGTAGGCCCTTTTAGGACCTATTTTTCCAAAGAACTTGGCAGCAGACAGCAGAAATCTGTGATTGGGTATGCATGTCCCTATGAACACTGTGGACACCCTGGTGGTGTAGTGGTTAAGTGCTACATCTGCTAACCAAAAGACTGGCAGTTCAAATCTGCCAATTGCACCTTGGTAACTCTATAGGGCAGTTCTACTCTGTCCTACATTGTCACTATGAGTCAGAATAGACTCGATAGCAGTGGGTTTGGTTTTTGGTTTGAATGAAAACCCTGGGCCTGGGAGACCCCCTCAGATTGCTCAATATTGTCCACTCTGCCAACCCCACATGGGATTTGGACTTTCAGAGCACATTTCTTTTTCTAAAAAAATATTTTATTGTAGTTAAGTGAAAGTTTACAACCCAAGTCAGTTTGCCATATAAAACCCCAAACAAACATCACTATGTAACTCTAGCTGTTCTCCCAACCTTGTGACAGCACACTCCTCTTTTCCACCCTGTACTTCCCATATCCATTCAACCAACTTCTGTCCCTTCCTCTTTACCCTCCCATCTGGTTTCTATAGATGAACTGCTCCAACAGCCTTCTGGATATATTTAAGCCAAGAAGCACACTCAACAGCGGTATCACTCTATGTCTTCTAGTCCAGCCTAGTCTTTGCCTGTAGTGCTGATTTCAGTATTAGTTTCAGCTCTGGGCTAGCAGTGAGTCCAAGGGCCATGTTCTCAGGGGAACCTCCAGGATGTCAGACCATCAAATCGAGTCTTCTGAAAGAATTCTAGAGCTGCACATCCATTTTTCTCCCTCCGTGTCAGGGACTCTTTGTTGTGTTCACTGTCAGGGCGGTCATTGGTGGTGACCAAGCACCATCTAATTCTTCCGGACTTATGGTGAAAAAGTCTCTGGTTCACATAGCTCCTTCTATATCTTGGGCTCCTGTTTTCCTCATATCTTTGATGTCTTCATTCCCTCTGCTTAAGGTGGATTGGAGCCAATTGATACTACTTAGATGGCGAATTGCTAGCTTTTAAGACTTCGGACACCATTCACCAAAGTGGTGTGCAGAACATTTTCTTTAAAAAAAAAAAAAAATTTAGTTATGCCAACTGACCTAGATGTCCCCTGAAAGCATGGTCCCCAGACCCGTGCCCTGCTGCATTCCCAGAGTACATTTCATTGTCACTCCTACAACTTGCTGTGCCTTTCCGATCCTCAACCTTACTTGCTTACAGTTTTTTGTTTGTTGTTTATTTGTTTGTTTGTTGTTAATTTTTTATTTTTTGATCCACTGGCTCAAAAATGGATCAGAAAAATCAGAGAAATAAAATAAATCAATCATAAAAGTTAAGGGGAGCAAAGAGAAGGGAGTAGTGGGAGCTATTTGATAATTAGCATTTGCTGAGCAATTACTATGAATGAGGAAATATCCTTGGCACTTTCCACTCCTCATCTCATTTAACCCTTTCAGCAACCCTAGGACACAGGTGCTTTCATCCTGACTTTACAGATGGAGAAATTGAGGCTCCAAGCAATCAAATCATTTATACAGCTATCAAGTGGTAGAGGCAGTGGCTTAAGCCTGAATCCCTACATTGAGCCACCAGATAAGACCAAGAGCAAAGAACAGCTGCTTCCACACATTCTATCAAACATCCAGCAATTGTTCAATTCAGACTGAGTCTACTATTTCAATAAGTAGAGTGGGCCTAGGGTGACCAGACATCCTAGGGATGTGGGACTTTCGTTACTAAAACTCAGTGTTGAGTATAACAGGATGTCATGAATTGAACTGTGTCACCACAACGTATCTGTCAATTTGGGTTGGCCATGAGTCCCAATATTGTGTGATTGTCTACCGTTTTGTCATTGGATGTGATTTTCCTATGTGTTGTAAAGTGTACATCTATGATGTTAATAAGGTAGAATTAAAGGCAGTTATGTGGATCAGGCAGCATAAGCCAATGTCTTTTGAGATATAAAAGAGATCCGTGGGCAGAAAGACAGGGGGATCTCTTACCATCAAGAAACAGGACCCTGGATGAATAGTGCATCCTTTGGACTCAGGGACCCTGTGCTAAGAAGCTCCTTGACCAGGAAGCTTGATGACAAGTACCTTCCCCTAGAGCTGGTAGAGAGAGAAAGCCTTCTCCTGGAGATGGCACCCTGAATTCAGACTTCTAGCCACCCTAGGCTGTGAGAGAATCAATTTCTCCTTGTTAAAGCCATCCGCCTGAGGTATTTCTGTTATGGCAGCGCTAGATGACTAAGATAGAGGACATGCCATCAAGTCACTTACATTAACATTTCTTCCTTTATTTAGTTCAGTGATACAAGGCTGATAGCCTGAAAATGGCTACCAACATTGTATGCAGTCCATCGAAATCACTAAATGCTACAATGCAGTTCGTTTGCTTGTTTCCTTTCCCAGCAGAGTTTGTTGTTAAACATTTGTCAGCACACCGCTTCTTACAGTCTAGTGGAAAACACAACAAGGTAAATAAACAGTATTTATATCTGCAGGATTGCCATGAGTAGGAACCAACTTGATGGTGGTGGATTTGGTTTTAGGCTTCATATCTAACATGGTGGACAGTGGTGATTCGATGGTAGACTTCTTGTTTTCCATGCAGGAGATGGTTCAAACCCTAACCAGTGCACCTACATCACAGTTACCACTTATCAGTGAGTGGAAACTTGTGTGTTGATATGATACTGAACAGGTTTCAGGGAATCTTGCAAACCAAGATGGACTGGGAAGAAACATCTCCTGACCTACTTCAGAAAATCAGACAGTAAAACGCTGTGGATCCCAACAGTCCGATCTTAACCATGGGGATGGTGCAGATCCAGATGACATTTTCTTCTTTTACGAACACAGTCACTATGAGCTGATGGCAGACTCCATGGCCACAGACAATAACATGTCTAACATAGTATCTTATATATGATGATAGTAAGACCTAATGTGTGTTGAGAGGTTACAGTGTACTGGGCACTGTTCAGAATACTTTAGATACATTAACTTCTTTAATGTTTACAAAAGCCCTATGAAGTAAGAACTGTTATTATCCTCATTTTATAGATGAGGAAACTGAGTCTTAAAGAACTTAAATAACTTGCCCAGCGTTACACATCCAATAAAGTAGCAAAGCCAGGATTCAAAAACAAGTGTGCCTGATTCCAAACTATATTCAAGGTAACCTGTGAAGAACGATGATTCCTGAAATTAGCAGAGTAGTAGAGGCTCCTCCAGTGGAACCTTTGAAACAGAGAGGCACTCTCTCTGTCACTGTCTCAGTCTGTGGGGGTGTGAAGGTGTGGGTACGTGTGTGTGTGTGTGTGTGTGTATAAAACACTGGGAGATATAAACAGCTAATGCATTTGGCTGCTAACGAACATTTGGAGGTTCAAGTCGACCCAGAGGCATCTCAGAAGAAAGACCTGGTGATCTATGTCTCAAAAAATCAGCTGTTGAAATCCCTATGGAGCACAGTTCTAGTCTGACACATATTGGGTCTCCATGGGTTGAAACTGATTCCATGGCAATTGGTTATATATACATATATCCATGTGGATATATTTACATGTGTATGTATGTGTATTTACAGTAGCCTCCCCTTGTCAGCAGGGAATACATTCTAAGATCCCCCATGGATGCATGAAACCACAGATACTATTGAATTCTATATATACTGTATTTTGTTCTATACATAGATACTTATGATAAAATTTAATTTATAAATTAGGCACAGTAAGAGATTAATAATAACTTACAATAAAATAGAAAAATTATAACAAAACACTGAAGTAAAACTATCGTGAATGTCATCCCCAGGCAGAACTGAGCAGCATGGCATGAAATTTCATCAACACTACTCATTTAACACTTTTGGACAGTGGTTGACATCGTTGACAGCACTGGGCTGTCAACCACTGTGCCTTCAGGGCTCCTACCATGGAACACACTAAATGCTACATGTATTTACAGTTGTTATTGTTGTTTGGGCCCTGAGAGAAAAGTAGGTCAGAGTTGAAGTTCAAAGGCATGGACCCACGTTTCACCCCAGTGGAGCACAGGTGGATGTTGTTGTAGGGGCACACTGATGACTTCCAAGTCAGAGGTAGTCTAAAACCAGAAGGCAGCCCTAAAGTTTGTAGTTGAGGCTTTGAATAGGCTACTAAGTCATGCTGGAGTACCTTTTGGTGCCTGAAGTTGTGTCTCCTTGACTCAGAAATATTGAGACCTATTATACAGAAAACTTCTAAGGATGTCATCTTTTTCATACGAGGATCTCCAGGGCCACTCTCCAGTGCCCTTGACCGTATTTTCTCCTGTAACTAGAATGGATCCAGAGGCTTCAGATTTCTTAGGCTTGAAGTTTTGACTCTATTTTTCTTTTTTTTAAAATTTTTTATTTAATATAACTGAGTAAAAATGTACATTCCCGTATAAATTTACATACCCACCTATATGCAGCTTCCACCGCTCTCCCTGCCCAGTGACAGCACACTGTTCCTCTCTGCTCCATAAATCTCTCATTCTCCCAACAGTCTCTTTTTTCCCTCCTCTCCACCCACTCTCCTTCCTCCAGCCACAGGTCAGCAGGATGACATCCTATAGACGTATAGAACCATAAAGTACATCCAATATATGGTCACTGCATCGCCAAGTCCAATCCATTCCTGTCCAAAGCGTGGACCTTCGTTATGATTTATGGGCAAGGGCAGCATCAGGGCCAGGGGCTCTGCTCCCAGGGGAACCCTGAAACCACTAGACCATCAATTGAGGACTTTTAGTGGGGATCTCAGTGTGCACCCCTTTTTATTCTTGTGCTGCCAGTGAGACTCAACTTAGTGAGCTCCATCGCGGCTAACACTGGTGTTGGCTGGGCACCATCTGGTTCTTACGGTCCCAAGTTGATGTAGGCACCCACTGATGTGGGTCTCTCTGTCATGTAAGTTGTCTTTCCCCCATGTCATTTTGGTCCTCGGTGAGCATCCGTTCCTGCTGAGTTGGGACCATTTGCTGTGCCTTCGGATGGCAGCTTGGCAGCTTTTAAGACCCCAGACGCCACTCACCAACGTGTGGTGCAGAGAGCCCTCTTAGCAAAATGCTAGTTGTGCCAACTGGCCTTGCTTTCACCCTCCCCCTGCCCCAGCTACTCTATCTTTGCAATGTTCGGTTAAGATGGAAGGAGTACTCATGTTATGTTTAAGTCCATTTCATATTGTTCTTGCTTCTAATGTGTGCTATCACTGATTTCACCCAACCAGATACCTAGCAACTATCTAATCTAAACCCTCACGACCTGCCTCTCTCCCTCTCCTCCCTTGCAGCTGTCAAAGAGTCTTCTATACACAAGTCTGTTTTTGAGATCTTATCGTCTCAGAGGTCTCATACAATATTTGTCCTTTTGTCGCTGACTACTTTCACTCAACATAATCTCCTCCAGTTGAAACCAGGTCATGAGATGTTTCCTGAAGTCATCGTTGTTCTTTATCATTGCGTAGTGCTCCATTGAGTATATATACCATAGTTTACCTATCCATTCTTCTGTTGTTGGGCATCTGGGTTGATTCCATCTTTTTGCTATCGTGGACTGTGCTGTGATAAACATTCTGGTGCATGTGTCCATTGGTGTGAAAGGCCTAGATTCTGTAGGATATATTCCAAGTAGTGGAATGACTGGGTCAAATGGTATATCAATATCCATTTTTTTAAAGAAGCTCCAGATTGCTTTCCCAAGAGGCTGGACGGACGGTACCAGCCATCAGACGAACAGAGCTGAGGGGAAAGCGCGGGAGCTCAATAAGACCGAAACAATCACATCAGGGGGGACTCAGTCAAGCTGAGACCTCGAGCTTTATTTTTCAGTTGCATATATATTCCACACATTTCCTTGTTTCCTTTTCCCAAGCATTCTTTTGCTAGTCATATCGAAACCAGATCGGGGGCATGCTGACCTCTGCTTATTCTGAGGACAATGCTGGTTGTACAATACTTGGAATGTGCTTAATTTAGATCTTGTTAATACAAGACTTAACTTGACCATATTCTGGCCTTGCTTCGGGAAGTCTCGGCTTCCCACACTGGACCATGTTGCAACCCCACCAACAGTGTAGGAGGGTTCCACTTTCTCCACAGCCTCTCCAGCATTTGTTGTTTTGTGTTTTTTGGATCATGGCCAACCTTATTGGGGTGAGACGGTATCTCATTGTCATCTTGATTTGAATTTCTTTAATAACTAAAGATCATGAACATGTCTGTGTGTGTTTTTTGGCTGCCTGGATCTCTTCTTTAGTGAAATGTCTGTCCATCTCCTTTGCCCATAGCTTAATTGGATGGTTTATCTTCTTCTTGTTGATATTTTGTAGTATCTTATAGATTATGGAAATCAGGCGCCGGTCTGACATAGAGTTTCCAAATATTTTTTCCCACTCTGTAGGTGTTCTTTTAATTCTATTAATAAAGTCTTCAGATGAGCAAAAGTGTTTGATTCTTAATAGTTCGCATTTATCTATTTTCTCTTCTGTTGATTGAGGTTTCTTTGACAGATTTTGGAGTCTGTCCTCATTGTGTATTAACACTTCCATTGTTGTTCCTAGCTTTTCTTGGATGAGCTTTATCGTTTTAGGTTTGATATTTAGGTCTTTTATCCAGTTGGAGTTGGTTTTAGTATAGGTGTAAGATATGGATTTTGTTTCAGTTTCTTGCAGATGGATATCCAATTTTGCCAGCACCGTTTGTTGAAGATACTGTTTTTACCCCAGTTTAAGGTCTTAGAGTCTTTGTCAAATATCAATTGTTCATAGGTAGATGGTGTCATCTCTGGGGTCTCAGTTCTGTTCCACTGATCGATCTGTCTGTTCTTATACCAGTACCACGCTGTTTTGACCACTGTGGCAGTGTAGTATGTTCTAAAGTCAGATAATGAGAGGCCTCCCAGTGTGTTCTTCTTCTTTAGTAGTACCTTGCTTAACCGGGGCTTCTTCCCTTTCCAAACAAAACTGGTGATTTGATTTTCCATCTCATTAAAAAATGATGCTGGAACTTGTATTGGGATTGCATTACATAAATAGATTGTTTTGGGTAAAATAGACATTTTCACAATGTTAAGTCTTCCTATCCATGAGCAGGGTAGGTTTTTCCATTTATCTAACTCTCTCTTAGTTTCTTGTAGTAAGGGCTTGTAGTTCTCTTTGTAAAGGTCTGTTATTTCTCTGGTTAGATGAATTCCTAGGTACTTTATCTTCTTAAGGGCTGTCGTAAATGGTATTGATTTGATAATTTCTTCCTTAACAGTCTCGTTGTTGGTATAAAGGAATCCTACTGATTTTCTTATGTTTATCTTGTATTCTGAGACTTTGCTGAACTCTTCTATCAGTTTGAGTAGTTTAGGTATAGATTCTTTGGGTTTCTCTGCATATACAATCATATCATCAGCAAACAGGGAGATTTTAACTTCCTCTTTGCCAATGCAGGTGCCCTTTATTTCTTGGTCTTGTCTAATTGCTCTGGCTAAAACTTCTACCACAATGTTGAATAGAAGAGGTGAGAGTGGGCATCCTTGTCTAGTTCCTGATCTCAAGGGAAAGTCTTTCAGTCTCTCTCCATTAAGCACAACATGAGCAATTGGCTTTTTATAAATGGTCTTTATTGTGTTGAGGAATTTGCCATCTATGCCCATTTTACTAAGAGTTTTTAGCATGAATGGGTGTTGGACTTTATCAAGTGCCTTTTCTGCATCAATGGACAAAATCAGGTGATCCTTGTCTTTTGTGTTATTTATGTCCTTAATCACATTAATTGTTTTTCTGATGTTGAACCAGCCTTGCATCCCTGGTATGAATCCCACTTGGTCATGATGGATTATTTTCTTGATATGTTGTTGTATTCTATTAGTAAGAATTTTGTTGAAGATTTTTGCATCTAGATTCATGAATGATATCAGTCTGTAGTTCTCTGTCTTTGTTGGATCTTTCCTTGGCTTAGGTATCAGGGTTATGCTGTTTTCATAGAATGAGTTTGGGAGTACTCCATCCCATTCTATACTGTAAAATAGTTTCAGTAGTGTTTGAGATAACTCTTCTCTAAATGCTTGGTAGAATTCTGCAGTCAAGCCATCTGGACCCGGACTTTTTTTGGTTGGCAGTGTTTTGATCAACTTTTCAGTCTCTTCCTTTGTAATGGATTTATTAAGTTGTTCTGCTTCACATTGTGATCATTTGGGTAGGTGGTATGAGTCAAGGCATTGATCCATTTCTCCTGGGTTTTCAAATTTATTAGAGTACAGTCTTTCATAGTATTGTTATGATATCTTTTATTTCTGTTGCATTTGTGGTGACAACTCCCCTCTCATTTCTAATTTGGGTTGTTTGTTTCTTTCCCTACTTTTCTTTAGTAAGTTTAGTCAGTGCTTTGTCAATTTTGTTGATCTTCTCAAAAAAACAGCTTTTGTTCTTTTCAATTTTTTCAATTGTTTTTCTATTCTCTAATTCATTTAGCTCTGCTCCAATCTTTATCATCTCACTTCTTCTGGTGCCTGAGGGGTTCCTCTGTTGTTCTCTTTGTACTTGTTCAAGCTGTAGAGTTAGTTCCTTGACTTGGTTTCTTTCTTCCTTCCAGATGTGTGTATTTATGGAGATAAACAGACCTCTGAGCACTGCTTTGGCTGTATCCCATAGATTCTGGTAGGAAGTGTTTTCATTCTCATTGGAATCCATGAATTTCTTTAATTCACCCTTGATTTCCACTATAACCCATGTTTTTTTGAGCAAGATGTTTTTCAGTTTCCAAGAATTCCACTTTCTATCTATGTTTTTTCTGCTATTGATTTCAACCTTTATAGCTTTATGATCTGAAAAGATGCTTTGCAATAATTCAGTGGTATGGATTTTGTTGAGCATTGCATTAAGGCCTATCACATGGTCAATTCTGAAGAATGTTCCACGTGCACTGGAGAAGAAGGTGTAGTTGTCTGCTGATGGGTGGAAAGTTCTGTATATATCAATGATGTTTACTTGGTTAATCGTGGCAATGAGGTCTTCTGTATCTTTACTGAGTTTTTTTCTAGATGATCTGTCTAGTATTGAGAGTGGAGTGTTGAAGTCTCCCACTATTATGGTGGAGTCATCTAACTCTCTTTTGAGTGTAGTCAGTATTTCTTCGACGTATTTAGGTGCTCTAATATTAGGTGCATAAATATTTCATATAGTTAAGTCTTGCTTGTGTACTGAACCATTCAGCAATAAATAGTGTCCATCTTTGTCCACGATGTTGGATTTGACACTAAAATTGATTTTGTCTGAGATTAGAATTGCCACCCTTGCTATTCTTTGTTCATTGTTAGCTTGATATATATTCTTCCAACCTTTAATTTTCAGTTTGTTCCTACCTTTAGGTCTCAAGTGAGTTTCTTGTAGATAACATATGGATGGGTCATGTCTTTTGATCCAACACGTTACTCGATGTCTCTTTACTGGAGCATTCAGTCCATTCACATTCAATGTAATTATTGATAGGTATGTGTTCAGTGCTGCCATTGTGATGTGTTTATTTTTATGTTGATGTTTTCTCTGCTGTTCTTATTAGTCTATTCTGGCATGTTCTTTTTTGTGAGTTGATTCTTCACCCTTTTCAGAGCTGGTTTTGTGGTTGTTGAGACTCCTGTGTTACATTTCTTGAAATGATATGATACATCTTTGTTGTGCTTTACAGCTGCCCCTATGATCCCCCTTAATAAACTATACATAAACCCAATTTTAATTACTACCTGTCTTGTCGTCTTCCTCTCCATCTGGAAGGACTGTAACAACTGTCGTACATCCCTCTTTTAATATGATGACACCATAGTTTTCATGATGATCACTGGATTGCTTCTTTCCTTATTAAAGCTGTGATTGGGTTTGGAGCCTTCCCTAACTGAGTAGAGTTTTGAGTAGTAAAGTCGTTCTAAAATATAAAGTTAGTGGTTTTGTTTTTCCAAGCCAGAGCCAAGAACTTCTTTCAATATTTCTTGTAGTTTTGGTTTCGTTTTCACAAAGTCTCTGAGTTTCTGTTTATCTGGGAATGTCTTAATTTTATTTTCGTATTTGAAAGATAGTTTTGCAGGATATATAATTCTCTGTTGGAAGTTCTTCTCCTTCAAGGCTTTGAATGTGTCATGCCACTGTCTCTGTGCCAGCATGGTTTCCGCTGAAAAATCTGAAGACAGCCTACAGGATTTCCCTCTGAAACTTAGCTTCGCTTTGAGTCTTGCTGCCTGTAAGAGTTGCTGCTTATGTTTCATTTTGTTGAGCTTGATTATAATATGTCTTGGAGTCTTCCTTTTGAGATCTATATTGGGTGGCATACGATATGCATATGAGCTGTCTATATTCTTTTCCTTCATGATTTCTGGGAAGTTTTCTGTCAGCAGCTCAGCAACGATACTCTCTGTGTTCTCAGATGTCTGACCCTGTTCAGAGACTCCAATTAATCGGAGGTTGTTCCTCTTAATAGAGTCCCACATGCTTCTTAATGTTTCTTCATTTTTCTTGTTTCTTTTTTCTGATTTCTGCTCACAGATGCTGGCCTCAGTAGCTTTGTCTTCCAAGTCAGAAATTCTTTTTTCTATTTGTTCCATCCTTCTTCTTGGCTTTGCATTGTAAGTTTCTATGTCTTTGATTTTATTCTCGATCTGTTGGATTTCAGAGTACTGGTGTTCCATCAGATTGAACATTTTGCTTAATTTTTCATTTTGTTCTCCTGCATTTTGTGTAACGTCTAGAAGGGCTCTGTATATAATCATTTTGTATTCACTTTCAGATGCTTTCATAAAAGTTTCTTCATCTGGAAAACTCCTTGGTTGCTTTGTTTGGGAGCCTTCTGAAGCCATGACTGATTTCTTGTGTGCCACAAGTGTCTGTTGCTTTTTGGGACTCATGTCAGTATGTAGAGGCTAGAAGAGGTACTGTGAGGATGGACTGCAGGTGTTTCTCTAGGCTGTCTTAAAATGTAAAGCAAAAGATATCTGACCACTTCACGAGTCAGTCAGGTTTTCAGGTGTAGAGGTCCCTCTTCTCAACTGGCAAAGTAAGCACCACTGTATCCACCCCTAGATGATACAATCTAGCTCAGAATATAGCAATGCTACTGCCCTGTTGCCCTCTGCTGACAGGGCCTAGCCTTAGAGGACACTGCATAGAGTACTGCTTTTCTGATAGAAAAGTGCTCTCCTGTGGGCAGGCTCTGGCTCCCAAGCTAAGAATTAGGTCCAGCTGTGGCCACCATATCCAAGATGGCGCCCTCCACACAGGCAGCAGACAGAGGTAGTGATTCTGTTGCAGGACCCCCAAAGCAGGTGGCACTAGGTAAATTGCTGCTTTTCTGTTGGAGAAGCGCTGTCCTGTTTGCAGGCGCTGGCTCCCAGGCTAAGAATGAGGTCCCACTAGAATCTCCGTATCCAACATGGCGTCCCACACACTGACTGCGAAACTCCGTACAAATGCCGCTGAGGCAGATATAAAACGACAGGCTCAAAGTGGCTAGATTGACAGAGTCCCAAGCCTCGCTCTCAAAATAAGGGAATTTCGCCTGCCTGTTCCCCCAGCAGTGTGTCTGAGTCTAGCCACTAGGCAAGATCCAGCTCCGCCTGCCGGCCAAGACAGAGGGAAAAAAAGTCAAAATGGTGCGTTTACCTTCAGTCCGTGAGAGCCAAGGCTAGCCAGGCGCGGGAGTCAGCGTAAGAGAGGAGGTTTTTCACTCAGTAGAATGAAGTCCAAAGTAACAGCCCTGTGCCGTGTCCTGGGGCTGATTAGGTGGCCAGAAGGCTCCGTTTGATTATCAATTGAGGTCTCGGTTTCCAGAGGGATATGAGGAGATGTGTGCTTAGTCCGCCATATTGACTCCGCCCCCTCTCTATTTTTCTTAAAAAAAATAAAACCAAGCTCATTGCAGCTGAGCTGATTCCAAATTTTAGTGACCCTATAAGCAGAATAAGGTTTCCAAGGAGCAGCTGATGGATTTGAACTGCCAACCTTTCGATTAGCAGTCATAGCACTCAACCACTGTGCGACCAGGGCTCTTGTAACTCTATTACTCTCTTAATTCACCTACTTTGATGTAATTCCCCTTAGCCTTTGATCTCTCCCTGATAGAAAAATCATATCCCAAACCCTGCTTCATTCCATTCCTACTACTTTGAAGATCCATATCCTCTGATTTCCCTTGTGTTTTGCTAGCATGGTTGTTTGTACCCCTGGTGTGTAACTCTTCTGTCACCCTGAACACCTGGGATCCCCAACAAGCTTGCCACTGGCCATGAGGTGTTATGGAGTACAAAGACAGAACAGCTGCTTCCTTCTCAAGAACGTGATTGGGAAAAACATCATCCTCGTACTCAGGGTTCATTTTCGTACCAAAAAATGTATGCTGACCTTTAGAATCCAATATCAGGCCTTCCAAACACTTGTAGGAGCCACCTTGTGGGAGGGATTCATTAAACCCTCAACTTCCTGATTCAGAAAATAATCCTGGAGTCATTATCCCCTGTCTTTGAGCATAGAGAACATGGCCCAGCTGAAGCTGGACCCACAGGGGCTCCGAAGAACACTTCAACTGGGGTATAAAGACAATAGATAGAATAATCTTGGGAAATATTATTTAGGGAACCTTTCATGTAAGCCAGAACACTGAAATCTTTCCACTCAACTTTTTTTTCAATTAACGTTTAGTGAATGGAACATTTGAACCAATGAAGACCTTCCTGACGGTCATTACTGGAACCTGTACCAATGATTCTCAAGAAAGACAATTCAAAATGTAGGATCAGAGTTTCTAGCCAATCTGTGAAAAGACGAAGCTTTCTATGGTTTTGCCCAGCTGCGATGTTACATGTACTGACGTTCTGTAACATTCCTTGTACGTGGGCAGACATGGTTGTACCAGCATGCTTGTCCGTTTTCCCTTTCTTACCTAGCCTGTAATATTCTCTAGACTCAGGCAGACATAGCTGTGGCAGTATGCTTGTCTGTTTCTCACTTTTGTCCTTTTAAATAAATGCTGAATAAAACTTTCTTGTTGCTTTTCTAAACTTTTGATGTTTTTCCCCTCCAACAGTTAATAGTGTAGTTGGCAAGGATTTCTGTAGCTACAAATCCGGGAGACCTGGACTGTGGAACAGAAGCTGGTGATCGACGTGTCCTATCTTCCAGACCCACTCATTGCTACTCCATGTCACTTTAACACCAACAAGATGAGTGCTTTCAGAAAATGAGACTTTGAAAAAAAGAAAGAAAATGAGCCTTTTCTTACTCTTTTATGATCTCTTTCTCAGGTTAAATTTTGTGTGGTATATTTGTTTGAAAAACTGCTTGGTTGATTAAGGAGTATCTTTCTTAGATTTTTGCTTGATCATTTAGTTAGGAGTGACATTTAGTAACTCTTGGTAAACTGCCATTTTGGTTCACATTCAGCATTTGAAACATTAAAGAGGTATTCTAGCCTCAAAAACCCGTGAATCACCATGAGCCACAAAGTTAGTAACTTTTTGTGATTCAGAGAAAACCTGGAAAATAGTGCTCTGTTTTGACAAATTCTCAGGGGAAGGTGGCAGCTCCTGACATGTATTATTAAATTTAAGGGAGAAGTGGTAGTTCCTTA
The DNA here is from genome assembly GCA_028571685.1 of Heterohyrax brucei. Lineage (NCBI taxonomy): Eukaryota > Metazoa > Chordata > Mammalia > Hyracoidea > Procaviidae > Heterohyrax > Heterohyrax brucei. The sequence continues at coordinate 149,538,036 of CM053166.1, forward strand.
CCTTTTTATGAAACAGTTAATCAGTGAAGAATCAGAATGTCAAAATTAAAAATCACTAGTAGTTTTAAAGTACTTTTCGGCTGGGACAACTAGTATATTTAAGGTCTAAAATAAGAAACTAGTTCTCCAGTCATCAGAATGAATTAAGTTCAGAAAGAAGAAAATCAAAAACTTGAACCTTAGAGCTTAATATCTTTGATAAAAGAGCCTGGATTTCCCCCTTACTGCTGAGACACTTGTCTGGGGTTCATATTTAAGTTCTATAAACTGAGTATATTACAAGTGATTTGGAATTTCAGTGACTGCTGTGGGAAAATGAGCTTCGATTTGTGTTGTCCTTGCTTTCTTCTTTAGGGAAATTTTGCTTGGTGCTCAGGTTTTGTCAAAAGAGCTAATAGGCCTCTATCTGGGGCCCTGGCAAGTTAATAACTTTTATCTAGAACCTGTTTTTTCTCTTAAATTGAATCAATCTTACCAAAACTTACTGTATATACTTTAAGACTAAAATTCCCATATACTTGTTCCGTGTGGTACTCCTCAGTGAGTTTATGTGATCTTTCTGTCTCCTTTTGTCCTGGTAATTTGCTTCTGGACGAGAATGTTGTGTTTAAGTTTTCATCTTATATTAGGTTGGTGCTTATGTCTGACAATTGCTGTTTTTTATAAGGCTTTCTTAGAAAATCTCAGTTCTTTCTTCCTTCAGAAAAACTGCCTTGTGTCTGTCCTATGATTTAGACTTTTAATAGCTGCTTGGAAAAATTTTAATATAAAATGGCCTATTTGAAAAGTACACTAAGATTTTTATGTTCTGTGTGTCAATGTTAAAAGTAAATCTTTCTAAGTAACTTAATATAGGTATCAAGTGAAATCTGTTTTATTTAAAGAAAAAGTATAGTTTTGTCATAAAAAGTAACAGTTCCAGAATAGTTGAGGGAAAGAAGTTACTTTTTCCTTTTCAAAATGCTTGGGTGAACTTAAACATATGTAAATGACTTGGAAAGACCTAATCTTATCTTTTACCTTGAGATTAAAAACAAAATATGGAGGGTAGGGCAGGATCAGTCCACCCAGTTTTCAGTCTCCAAGGTTCTATTAATTCCATGGAAGCTTTTGAAAGACTTTTTCCAACTAGGTGGAGACCTTTTAAGGCAAAAAGAAGAAAGGAAAGACTTTCTGCTTTGCTATAGTTACCAAATACTGGGTGGATCCCAACTGTAAAAGAATTGTAAACAAGTTCTCTCTGTTGTAGTGGAATGCAGAGATACTTCTGAAATGGCCTGGAAAAATGTTTCTAGCAATAGTCAGAGACTTGACATTATATCCTTATCAATGGATTGGCCAATTGAGCAGAGATTGTGATTTCCAAAACCAGTTGATTAAAAACCCTTAAAGGCTAAAGTTAGACTGGGAAAATATGACAGATAGTAAAAGTTGAATGAAAACTTGGAAACTTTAAAATATCTTTATTTCAATTACAGTTGTTTTATGGTGTACGGGCTCAAAGTAATTTCCAAGACATTTTAGGTAAGTTATCTACATCAAGTTGAGCTAATAGATATTTGTCATACGTTTATTTGCTTTTGCTTTTTATGCTGCAAGAGAAAGAATACATCTATTTAACTCAGCTAATGAGTTTGTTCCTTTCTGCCGTTTAAAGGGATGCACTATACGAGATAAGCAACATAAACATTTAAGAGGTTTATTGAAAAAAGGAAATGTATTTGATACAGTCAAAAGTTTTATCTGTCTGAAGTCTGAGTGGCTTAATTTATGAGATGTTCAGGAGCTTAATGCTACATAGCATGTAAAATGAAGAATTGGGTTTTTCACTGTTAAAATAGTAAAACTTTCTTTGATTCCTGAATTGACAATTTAATTTATTCTTCGTGTAACCTATCTTGAAGACAAAGATTTGGCCTCTCATTAGAACTCAGAGCCAAAAACCAAGCTACAGGCTTTGAGGGAAAATTAATGCTGAGCTTTTGTTTTAAGATCTTTGGTTAAATCAATTATTTCCTGATAACCTATAATAAACTTTTTAAAATATGCATTTTATTGTGCTTTAAGTGAAAATTTACAAGCTCAATCAATTTGCCATATGAAACCTTGTACCCCCTTTACCATGTACCTCTTAACTACTACCCCGCTCATGACAGCACACTCTTCCTTTCCACACTGTGTTTCCCATATGCATTCAACCAACTGCTGTCCCCCTCCACCCTCTCATCTTGCCTCTGGACATGAGTTGCTCAGACAGCCTCATGTATATATTTAAGCCAAGAAGTGCATTCCTTACCAGCTTGACTCTCTGTCTTATCATCCAGTCCAATCTTTGTCTGGAAAGTTGGATTTGGTACTGGTTTCAGCTCCAGGTTAACAGAGAGTCTGGGGGCCATATCCTCAGGTTACCCCCACCATCCATCTGACAGACTATCAGGTATGGTCTTTATTTTAATAGAGTTCCAGTTCTGCACACTCGTTTTTCTCCTGCTACACTGGGGACTCTATGCTGTATTTCCTTTTAGGGCAGTCATTGGCAGTAGCCAGGCGCCCTCTAGTTCTTTTCTTCTCATGCTAATGCAGTCTCTGGATCATGTGGCACCTCCTGTCTCCTGGGCTGATATTTTCCTCATGTCTTTTATGTCGTTTGTTCCCTTCTGCTCTTAGTGGATTGGGACCAGTTAAGGCTACTTGGATGGCCACTTGCTAGCTTTTAAAATCCCAGACGCCACTCACCAAAGTGGTATGCAGAACATTTTCCTATAAAAAATTTAGTTATGCCAATTAGGATAGACGTCCCCTGGAACTGTGGCCCCCAGACCCCTCTCCCTGCTACTCTGCCCTTCAAACTCTTGGGTTGTACTTGGGAACCCTTTCAGCTTTTGGTGTAGTCCAGTTGTGCCAACCTCCTTTTCTACTGCATGCCGTCACTCCCTTCACCTAACCCAGCTCCTGTCTACTGTCTAATCTATGAATAGCCCTCTGCCTCCCCTCCACCCCATCTTTGTAACCATCAGAGATTCATTTCTTCTATGTTTAAACCTTTTCTTAAGTCCTTATAATAGTGGTCTTATACAATGTTTGTTCTCTTGCAACTAATTTCACTCAGCATGTCTTCCAGATGGCTCCATGTTGATGAGATGTTTCTGAAGACCATCGATGTTCTTTGTCATTGCATAGCATTCCATGGTATGAACATACCATTTGTTCAGTTTGTTTACCCACTCATCTGTTGATGGACACCTAGACTGATTCCATTTTTTTTCCTGTTGTGGACAGTGTTGCCATAAACATTGCTGTGCACTGTGTCTGTTTGTGAAGTCTTTGGATGAGCATCAGTGTTTCATTTTCGAGGAGTTCCCAGTTATCTGTTTTCTCTTCTGGGGTTTGTGCATTGCTAGGAATTTCTTGTAGTCTGTTTATGCCATGTATTAGGGCTTCCAGCATGGTTCCTAATTTTTTTCTTCCATGATCTTTATTGCTTCAGATTTTATATTTAGATCTTTGATACATCTTGAGTTAATTTTTGTGCATGGTGTCAGATATTGGTCTTGTTTCATTTTTTTACAAATGGGTATCTAGTTATGCCAGCACCATTTTTAAAGAGACTATATTGTCCCCAGCTTATGGACTTTGGATCTTTGTCAAGTATCATTTGCTCATAAGTGGATGATGTTATATCTGGATTCTCAATTCTGTTTCATTGATCTATGTCTTTTTTTTTTTTTTTAAACCAGTAACAGCACATAGCAGTGTAATAGTTCCAAAGTTAGGTAGTGTTAGGCCTTCCACTTTCTTCTTCTTTTTCAGTAATGTTTTATTTATCCGAGACTTCAGAAAACCTATAATAAAATTTAGATAACTTTGAAGTTTCATGAAAGTCACAAATGCTTTTTATATGGGAAAAGTGCTAAAAAGTTTTATTTAATAAATTACATGTAATATGTTAAATTTAAGAGGAACACCTGATTCTCTTTGGGTTAAAAATTATACGTTAGCTATTCCTCTGATCTGACTTGACTTGGCTTATGTTTTAGTCTAATATTATATAGCAAATGCATAATATGTCATAGTATCCAACTTGACAGCACTTGGCTTTGAAAACCTGATCACCACTTTATGTTTTTTGAATCCAGCATCATCAAAGCTAATGCTTTGATAGGAGAAATCAAAGTAATTACCTATTAACTTTTTTATTATTATTTGGGTATTTAGACACTTGATAATCTTGTTATATACATTGCTAGTAAATACTCCAGGGTAGCTATGAGTCAGTATCAACTCAACAAAATTGGGCTTGATTTTTTTATTTTGGTATATTCTGAGTATATGGTACTATGCATCAAGATTATCATGAACTATATCTGACATTCTTTAAAAATACAGTTAATGGGCTGGCCTCTTACTAGAGGGGAGTGGAGTGGGTGGAGAGGAGGGGACAGGAGATTGTTAAGAGGATATGACATGTATGGAATGGAAAGGAGGAGTGTGCTGTCACCGGGCAAGGAGAGCACAGAAAGCTGCAGACAGACTGGCATGCAAATTTGAATGGTAGTGTAAACTTTCACTCAATCACAATATATAAATAAACAAATAAAATACAGTTGATGGTTATATTTGGAAATTTTTTTGTCTCAAGTTTTTAATGTTTATTATTTATTACAGTAGATGAATAAAATTTCTAACATCTATTAATTATCTCATCTGTGATAAACCCTCAATCTCCCACCCTTGTAGCCAACAAAGTTATTTTCTTCTGTAGACAATTCTGTTTTTAAGTCCTTATAACAGGGGCCTCATACTATATTTGTCCTTTTGACACTGGTTTCACTCAGCATAATATCTTCCAATTGAAACCACGTTATGAGGTGTTTTCTAAAATCTACATTTTGTTTTTAATCATAAGCTAGTATTCCATTGAGTATATGTACCATAGTTTGTCTCAAGTTTTTTTTAACTGATTTGATAATATTTGTCTTTTATGTTGTGCTTGTAATTAATTTCTATCACTTCTTTCACTATAAGAGTTTTTATTGTTATAAATTAATTGTGGCCATATTAAGTGTTGTCATTGCAGAGAAGTTTTTACTTTGCTGATTTGCTGAGAATGTTTGGCCAGAATATCCTAACAAGAGAGATGGACTATACTGGACTTAAGAGAAAGACTGTGACTAAACTCAAACAAAATTTCCAAAACTCCTAATTCAAGATATGATGGCTTACAGACTACAGCTGATTCGGAATCACATAGAACAGAAAATGACTATATAAGACTGAGTCAACTAAATGATAGTCTGAGTTTTATGTGGGAATATTGCTGGTGTTTTAAAGTCTTACATTCTGGATATAAAAAATCATTTTCTTTCCTCCTAAATTATTTAGCTAATGAATTTAGAGATTGTAACTCTTAAATTAAAAGTTCCTATTGGTAGACTTAACAAAGTTAAAAACATTATAACCAGGGAAGTGTCTGAAGTTTGACTTATGATTCTATGAATTAGAATAGTGTTAGATTTCCTACTAGTTCTATCAAGAAACAGTTTGTGACTGAATAGATAAGTATTGCTGCATTTGCACTAATAAATAAACTGAAGTTTTACAGAATGCAGTTGTTGCTGAGGCATATGAAAAGTAGTTACTAATGCTGCTTATGTATGAATAAACACCTCTTGAGATTTGTTGCTTGGTTCAAAGATCTTAGAGTCATGATTTCATTGGTTATTTTGGATAATTGGCCTAATATTATTGTTAGTGTTTCTATTTTACTTCCTATATTGTACTTGGGATCTTAAAAACCAGATGATGCCCAGTTACCATTTACTGGGCATTCCGATCAAAGATTATAGAGCAAAACCATAATCCAGACAGGGAACCGTGAAAGAGTTGTATGTAATTCTTCAGGAAGCCAGATTTCATGCTTTCGTGGAGCTCTGGGTAACTCATATGGAATACTGCCTTTGAGTATCCTTTTGAACTTTGAGCTTTGAGAGAAAAAAAAAAATTCCTGAGGCCATTTTGAGTCAAGCAATGGTCCAGATAAACTAGTAAGACTGTTTTACTCTGGGTGTTGTGCTGTGTTTTGTTTTTTTTTTGTTTTTTAAATTCAGTCTGTTTTGAGAAACTGACCCCGAAGATCAGACTTAAAACTGTGTTTTAAGGTAAATCAGTAAATTGTTTAATCAGTCTTCAACAATGTTGTATGGAATATTTTTTTTTCCTTTTTTATTATGATTGAGCGAAAATGTATGTTTCCATATAAATTTGCATATCCATCTATGTGCAGCTCCCACTGCTCTCCTTGTCCAGTGATAGCACTCTCTTTCTCTCCATTCTATACATGTTGTATCCTCCTAACAATCTCCTATCCCCTCCTGTCCAACATCTCCCCTGCCTCCAGTAAGAAGTCAGCAAGATGACACCCTATAGATACATATTGTATGGCATACTTTTCTAATGTTTGTAATCAAATTTGCATCCTCTTGCTATACAGAAAATTACGTATCTTAAAGAAACTAGGTTATGAGAAGAGATAGACCTCACAGCTCAGACTTCATTTTGTCTTAGGTTCCTCTTCTGCTTCCCAGGGAGTGATTCATGACTGTTAATAGGTAAACCAAGTAGGGCAAATTGCTCTTGGGAGGAACACTTAGTATGTTTTAAAGACATTACTTGAAGACTTCTAACAGGAGAGGTCCATCCTGTATTATCCTTCTAATGATTAGTTCTGTAATGAAAACTTGTTTGTCATATGTAAGTTTTTCTACACTTTCTATTGTCTCTAGGCAAAGTTTGAATGCTCTTTATGGTTATGTTTTTGTGTGGTAGATTCAACTATACTAGTTTAAATGATCCCTTCCCAATTGACAGTGAATTTACTTGGACAATCTTGTTTAGATTATTGGTGGATTCTTGGACAAAGCACACTGGGAACTTTAGGATTACTTTTTGTGATTCACAGTAATGATGCTAGTAAATATACTGGAAAAGTAATGTTAAATTGTTATACACTGTAAAATGACAGTCAGAAGAAATATCATTGGTCCAACACTCAGGATATAGCTGGTAGATTTAATTCCTACTTATAGCATACTTGAATTGAAGAAAACTTTTGGAAATTTATGAATCACTACAGGGCAAATAACAGATGAAGTTGCCAACAGGATGGAAATACAGCAGTGATTTCTGGCCTCATAAAGCAACTTGACATAAGATAACAAAATAGTCTTAAATTTTTTTTTAATGTTTTATTTAATATAACTGAGTGAAAATGTACATTCCTGTACAAATTTACATACCCACCTATATGTAGCTTCCACTGCTCTCCCTGCCCAGTGACAGCACACTATTCCTCCCTGCTTCATACATCTCTTGTTCTCCCAACAGTCTCTTTTTTCCCTCCTCTCCACCCACTCTCCTTCCTCCAGCCACAGGTCAGCAGGATGACATCCTATAGATGTATAGAACCATAAAGTGCATCCAATATATGGTCACTGCATCGCCAAGTCCAATCCATTCCTGTCCGAAGCATGGACCTTCGTTATGATTTATGGTCAAGGGCAGCATCAGGGCGAGGGGCCATGCTCCCAGGGGAACCCCGAAACCACTGGACCATCAATTGAGGACTTTTAGTGGGGATCTCACGGTGCACCCCTTTTTATTCTTGTGTTGCCAGTGAGACTAAACTTAGTGAGCTCCACCGCGGCTATCACTAGTGTGGCCGGGCACCGTCTAGTTCTTCCAGTCCAAAGTCGATGTAGGCACCCACTGATGTGGGTCTCTTTGTCTTCTGGGTTGTCTTTCCCCCATGTCATTTTGGTCCTCGGTGAGCATCCGTTCCTGCTGAGTTGGGACCATTTGTTATGCCTTCGGATGGCAGCTTGGCAGCTTTTAAGACCCCAGAAGCCACTCACCAACGTGGGGTGCAGAGAGCCCTCTTAGCAAAATGCTAGTTGTGCCAATTGGCCTCGCTTTCGCCTAAGAGCATGGTCCCCTGCTCCCTGCCCCAGCTACTCTATCCTTGCAATATTGGGTTAAGATGGAAGGAGTACTCATGTTATGTTTAAGTCCACTTAATATTGTTCTTGTTTCTAATGTGTGCTATCACCGATTTCACCCAACCAGATACCTAGCAACTATCTAATCTAAACCCTCCCCACTTCCCTCCCTCCCTCCCCTCCCTTGCAGCTGTCAAAGAGTCTTTTCTTCTATACACAAGTCTGTTTTTGAGATCTTATCATCTCAGAGTAGTCTCATACAATATTTGTCCTTTTGTCGCTGACTACTTTCACTCAACATAATCTCCTCCAGTTGAAACCAGGTCATGAGATGTTTCCTGAAGTCATCGTTGTTCATTATCATTGCGTAGTGCTCCATTGAGTATATATACCATAGTTTACCTATCCATTCTTCTGGTGTTGGGCATCTGGGTTGATTCCATCTTTTTGCTATCGTGGACTGTGCTGCGATAAATATTCTGGTGCATGTGTCCGTTGGTGTGAAAGGCCTTGATTCTGTAGGATATATTCCAAATAGTGGAATGACTGGGTCAAATGGTATATCAATATCCATTTTTTTAAAGAAGCGCCAGATTGCTTTCCCAAGAGGCTAGACCATTTTGCAACCCCACCAACAGTGTAGGAGGGTTCCACTTTCTCCACAGCCTCTCCAGCATTTGTTGTTTTGTGTTTTTTGGATCATGGCCAACCTTAGTGGGGTAAGATGGTATCTCATTGTCGTCTTGATTTGAATTTATTTAATAACTAAAGATCATGAACATGTCCGCGTGTGTTTTTTGGCTGCCTGGATCTCTTCTTTAGTGAAATGTCTGTCCATCTCCTTTGCCCATAGCTTAATTGGATGGTTTATCTTCTTCTTGTTGATATTTTGTAGTATCTTATAGATTATGGAAATCAGGCGTCGGTCTGACATAGAGTTTCCAAATATTTTTTCCCACTCTGTAGGTGTTCTTTTAATTCTATTAATAAAGTCTTCAGATGAGCAAAAGTGTTTAATTCTTAACAGATCCCATCTATCTATTTTCTCTTCTCATGATTGTGGTTTGTTTAACAGATTTTGGAGTCTGTCCATATTGTGCATTAAAACTTCCATGGTTGTTCCTACCTTTTCTTGGATGAGCTTTATCGTTTTAGGTTTGATATTTAGGTCTTTTATCCAGTTGGAGTTGGTTTTTTTATAAGGTGTAAGATATGGATCTTGTTTCAGTTTCTTGCAGACGGATATCCAATTTTGCCAGCACCATTTGTTGAAGATACTGTTTTTACCCCAGTTTAGTGTCTTAGGGCCATTGTCAAATATCAATTGTTCATAGGTAGATGGTGTCATCTCTGGGGTCTCAGTTCTCTTCCATTGATCAATCTGTCTGTTCTTATACCAGTACCAGGCTGTTTTGACCACTGTGGCAGTGTAATATGTTCTAAAGTCAGGTAATGAGAGGCCTCTCAGTGTGTTCCTCTTCTTTAGTAGTACCTTGTTTAACCGGGGCTTCTTCCCTTTCCAAACAAAATTGGTGATTTGTTTCTCCATCTCATTAAAAAATGATGCTGGAACTTGTATTGGGATAGCATTACATAGATTGTTTTGGGTAAAATAGACATTTTCACAATGTTAAGTCTTCCTATCCATGAGCAGGGTAGGTTTTTCCATTTATCTAAGTCTCTCTTAGTTTCTTGTAGTAAGGGCTTGTAGTTCTCTTTGTAAAGGTCTGTTATTTCTCTGGTTAGATGAATTCCTAGGTACTTTATCTTCTTAGGGGCTATCGTAAATGGTATTGATTTGATAATTTCTTCCTTAATAGTCTCGTTGTTGGTATAAAGGAATCCTAGTGATTTACTTATGTTTATCTTGTATCCTGAGACTTTGCTGAACTCTTCTATCAGTCTGAGTAGTTTACGTATAGATTCCTTGGGATTCTCTGCATATACAATCATATCATCTGCAAACAGGGAGATTTTAACTTCCTCTTTGCCAATGCAGGTGCCCTTTATTTCTTGGTCTTGTCTAATTGCTCTAGCTAAAACTTCTAGCACAATGTTGAATAGAAGAGATGAGAGTGGGCATCCTTGTCTAGTTCCTGATCTCAAGGGAAAGTCTTTCAGTCTCTCTCCATTCAGGATGACGTGGGCAATTGGCTTTGTATAAATGGTCTTTACTGTGTTGAGGAATTTGCCTTCTATGCTCATTTTGCTAAGAGTTTTTAGCATGAATGGGTGTTGGACTTTATCAAATGCCTTTTCTGCATCAATGGACAAAATCAGGTGATCCTTGTCTTTTGTGTTATTTATGTCCTTAATCACATTAATTGTTTTTCTGATGTTGAACCAGCCTTGCATCCCTGGTATGAATCCCACTTGGTCATGATGGATTATTTTCTTGATATGTTGTTGTATTCTATTAGTAAGAATTTCGTTGAAGATTTTTGCATCAAGATTCACGAGTGATATCGGTCTGTAGTTCTTTTTCTTTGTTGGGTCTTTCCCTGGCTTGGGTATCAGGTTTATGCTGTTTTCATAGAATGCGTTTGGGAGTACTCCATCCCTTTGTATACTGTGAAATAGTTTCAGTAGTATTGGAGATAACTCTTCTCTAAAAGCTTGGTAGAATTCTGCAGTGAAGCCATGTGGACCCAGACTTTTTTTGGTTGGCAGTGTGTTGATGAACTTTTCAATCTCTTCCTTTGTAATGGATTTATTAAGTTGTTCTGCTCCACGTTGTGATGATTTGGGTAGGTGATATGAGTCAAGGAATTGGTCCACTTCCCCTAGGATTTCAAATTTGTTAGTGTACAGTCTTTCATAGTATTCTGTTATGATATTTTTGATTTCTGTTGCATCTGTGGTGACAATCCCCCTCTCATTTCTAATTTGGGTTATTTGTTTCCTTTTCTGCTTTTCTTTAGTAAGTTTAGCCAGTGGTTTGTCAATTTTGTTGATCTCAAAAAACCAGCTTTTGATCTTTTCAATTTTTTCAATTGTTTTTCTGCTCTCTAATTCATTTACCTCTGCTCTAATCTTTATGATCTCGCTTCTTCTGGTACCTGAGTGGTTCCTCTGTTGTTCTCTTTCTACTTGTTCAAGCTGTAGCTTTAGTTCCTTGATTTGGTTTCTTTCTTCCTTCCGAATGTGTGCATTTATGGAGATAAACAGACCTCTGAGCACTGTTATGGGTGTATACCATAGGTTCTGGTAGGAAGTGTTTTCATTCTCATTGGAATCCATGAATTTCTTTAATTCACCCTTGATTTCCACTATAACCCATGTTTTTTTGAGCAAGATGTTTTTCAGTTTCCAAGAATTCCACTTTCTATCTATGTTTTTTCTGCTATTGATTTCAACTTTTATGGCTTCATGATCTACGAAGATGCGTTGCAGTAATTCAATGGTATGGATTTTGTTGAGCATTGCATTAAGGCCTATCACATGGCAATTCTGGAGAATGTTCCATGTGCACTGGAGAAGATGTAGTTGTCTGCTGATGGTTGGAAAGTTCTGTATGTATCAATGACGTTTAGTTGGTTAATTGTGGCAATGAGTTCTTAGTTTTTTCCTAGATGATCTGTCTAGTATTGAGAGTGGAGTGTTGAAGTCTCCCACTATTATGGTGGAGTCATCTAACTCTCTTTTGAGTGTAGTCAGTGTTTCTTCAACATATTTAGGTGCTCTAATATTAGGTGCATAAATATTTCATATAGTTAAGTGTTGCTTGTGTACTGAAACTTTCAGCAATAAATAGTGTCCATCTTTGTCCATGATGTTGGATCTGAAATTAAAATTGATTTTGTCTGAGATTAGCATTGCCACCCATGCTCTTCTTTGTTCATTATTAGCTTGATATGTATTCCTCCAAACCTTAATTTTCAGTCTGTTTCTGTCTTTAGGTGTCAAGTGGGTTTCTTGTAGACAACATATGGACGGGTCATGTCTTTTGATCCAAGATGTCACTCAATGTCTCTTTACTGGAGCATTCAGTCCATTCACATTCAATGTAATTATTGATAGGTATGTGTTCAGTGCTGCCATTGTGATGTGTTTATTTTTATGTTGATGTTTTCTCTGTTGTTCTTATTAGTCTGTTGTGGGACGTTCTTTTTTGTGAGTTGATTCTTCACCTTTTTCAGAGCTGGTTTTGTGGTTGTTGAGAGTCCTGTGTTACATTTCCTGAAATGATATGATACATCTTTGTTGTGCTTTACAGCTGCCCCTATGATCCCCCTTAATAAACTATACATAAACCCAATTTTAATTACTACCTGTTTTGTCATCTTCCTCTCCATTTGGAAGGACTATAGCAACTGTCGTACATCCCTCTTTTTAATATGATGACATCATAGTTTTTATGATGATCACTGGATTGCTTCTTTCCTTATCAAAGCTGTGATTGGCTTTGGAGCCTTCCCTAGCTGAGTAGAGTTTTGAGTAGTAAAGTCGTTCTAAAATATAAAGTTAGTGGTTTTGTTCTTCTAAGCCAGACCCAAGGATTTCTTTCAATATTTCTTGTAGTTTTGGTTTGGTTTTTACAAAGTCTCTGGGTTTCTGTTTATCTGGGAATGTCTTAATTTTATTTTCGTATTTGAAAGATAGTTTTGCAGGATATATAATTCTTGGTTGGAAGTTCTTCTTGAAGGCTTTGAATGTGTCATGTCACTGTCTCCGTGCCAGCATGGTTTCCGCTGAGAAATCTGAAGAAAGCCTACAGGGTTTCCCTCTGAATGTTAGCTTTGCTTTGAGTCTTGCTGCCTATAAGAGTTGCTGTTTATGTTTCATTTTCTTGAGCTTGATTATAATATGTCTTGGAGTCTTCCTTTTTAGATCTATATTGGATGGCGTACAATATGCATCTGAGATGTCTATATTCTTTTCCTTCATGATTTCTGGGAAGTTTTCTGTCAGCAGCTCAGCAACGATACTCTCTGTGTTCTGAGATGTCTCACCCTGTTCAGAGACTCCAATTAATCGAAGGTTGTTCCTCTTAATAGAGTCCCACATGCTTCTTAATGTTTCTTCATTTTTCTTGTTTCTTTTTTCTGATTTCTGCTCATAGATGCTGGCCTCAGTAGCTCTGGCTTCCAAGTCAGAAATTCTTTTTTCTATTTGTTCCATCCTTTTTCTTGGCTTTGCATTGTAAGTTTCTATGTCTTTGATTTTGTTCTTGATCTGTTGGATTTCAGAGTACTGGTGTTCCATCAGATTGAACATTTTGCTTAATTTTTCACTTTGTTCTCCTGCATTTTGTATAATGTCTAGAAGGGCTCTGTATATAATCATTTTGTATTCACTTTCAGATGCTTTCATAAAAGTTTCTTCTGGAAAACTCCTTGGTTGCTTTGTTTGGGAGCCTTCTGAAGCCATGGCTCATTTCTTGTGTGCCACAAGTGTCTGTTGCTTTTTGGGACCCATGTCAGTATGTAGAGGCTGGAAGAGGTACTGTGAGGATTGACTGCAGATGTTTCTCTAGGCTGTCTTAAAATGTAAAGCAAAAGATATCTGACCAATTCACGAGTCAGTCAGGTTTTCAGGTGTAGAGGTCCCTCTTCTCAACTGGCAAAGTAAGCACCACTATATCCACCCCCAGAGGATACAAACTAGTTCAGAATACAGCAATGCTACTGCCCTGGTGGCCTCTACTGACAGGGCCGAGGCTTAGAGGATACTGCGTAGAGTACTGCTTTTCTAATAGAAAAGCGCTCTCCTGTGGGCAAACTCTGGCTCCCAAGCTAAGAATTAGGTCCAGCTGCAGCCACCATATCCAAGACGGCACCCTCTGCACAGGCTGGAGACAGAAGGGCTAAAAGGTCCCAAGAGGTAGTGATTCCTCTGATTCTGTTGCAGGACCCCCAAAGCAGGTGGCGCTAGGTAAATTGCTGATTTCTGTCGGAGAAGCGCTGTCCTGTTTGCAGGCACTGGCTCCCAGGCTAAGAATGAGGTCCCGCTAGAATCTCCGTATCCAACATGGCGTCGGCACACTGACTGGGAAACTCCGTACAGACGCCTCTGAGGCAGATATAAAACGACAGACTCAAAGTGGCCAGATTAACAGAGTCCTAAGCCTGGCTCTCAAAATATGGGAATTTCACCTGCCTGTTCCCCAGCAGCGTGTCTGAGTCTAGCTGCTAGGCAAGACCCAGCTCCACCCGCCGACTGAGACAGGAAAAAAAAGTCAAAATGGTGCATTTACCTTCAGTCCGTGAGAGCCCAGGCTAGCCAGGCGTGGGAGTCAGCGTTAAGAGAGGAAGTTTTTCACTCAGTAGAATGAAGTCCAAAGTAACAGCCCTGTGCCGTGTCCTGGGGCTGATGAGCTGACCAGAAGGCTCCGTTTGATTATCAGTTCAGGTCTCGGTTTCCAGAGGGATATGGTGAGACGTGGGCTTAGTCCGCCATCTTGACTCCGCCTCCCAGTCTTAAATTTTTTTATTAGCCCAAGAGAGTGTAGTCTGTGCAGTAACCAAGAAATATATATAATTAGATAGCAAGCTACTTGACTACACACTGTAACATCCTTACAAACAGCAGATTTGTTTGGTTGGGTACATTAGGAATAAGTACATGGGTTAGATCAGTATCCCAAGGAATAGTAATTACCCCAGGCTGCATCCTCCTGAAAGCATTAGGAATAATAAAATTTATCTTCTATTGTCTTACATACTTAAGAGGCAAAAGAAAGTCTCAAGCTAAAATGTTGATATACACTGAATGTGTTCACTGCAGCAATGTGAGTTATGAGAATATCAATGTTAAGATCCTGGTAAAGAACCAGATGGTATCCACTGGAAAACCAGCACCATGAGTTTAAAGAACCTACCATGGTCACCGTTTAAGAACCTGCTCGGTCCAGGCATTAATCACCAAGGCGTTATCTCCAATCTCTGATCAGAATGAAGGAATGATTTAGAAAATAATGTTGGAGTCGTTATTCCCTGTCCTTGCATAGAGAACAGGACCCATCTGAAGCTGGGCCCACAAGGACACATCAACTGGGCCCTGAGGTCTAAAGACAATAGATAGAATAATCTTGGAAAACATCTTTTGGGGAATCTTTCACAGAAGCTAGAACACTGAAGACTTTCCACTTTTACCTTTTTCTATTGATATTATTGAATAGAAAATTTGGACCAATGAAGAACCTTCCTGACTGTCATTACTGAAACCTGTACCAATGATTGTTAAGAAAGACAATTCAAAATGTAGGACCACAGTTTCTAGCCAATCTGTAAAAAGATGAAGTTTTCAACCATTTTGGCCATTTACAAGGTTAATATATACTGATGACTCTATAATGTTCCTTGACTGGGGACGACATGGCTCTGGCAGCATGCTTGTCCATTTTCCTATTCTTACCTACTCTGTAACATTTCCTCGACTTGGGCACACATTAGCTCTGGCAGCGTGCTTGTCCATTTCCCACTTTTGCCTGAATATGCTGAATAAAACTTTATTTTTGCTATACTAAACTTTATGATGAGTTTTCTTTACAACGCAATTAGGGTTGTTGTGGGGGACAAACGTAATATTCCATTTCAACTTCTTAAAATAATGCCTAAGAAAATAGTAAACAGTGCTTCCTAACAGGTTAATTCCAGTTTGAACCCCTGCTGAGGATTTGCATTTCTAACAAGTTCTCAGCTGACAATTTTCAGAGGTTTGAACCAGAAGCCCTAATAGTAAACACTCACTAAATATAGGCTATTGTTATTTATTTTATCTTACCCAGGGGTCAAAAAATTTATTCTTCTCTGAAGGGCGGGTATATGCTAGACCTTGCAGGGTGAAAATCAAGGATGTTATATAGGTGTTTATATAATAAGAAGAAAATAAAAGCAAATTTCCACAATATTTTATTGAGCACATTCTAAATATAATAATAATGTTTGAGTAAATTTTTGGCATACAGATCTACTATTAAGAATGAAGTAGTTAAGAATTTGGCTGCTGATCAAAAGATCAGCAGTTCAAATCCACCATCTCCTCCTTGGAAACTTCATGGGGCAGTTCTATTCAGCACTATCAGTGTACACTGGTTCAGCAACAACAGGTTTGGTGTGTTTTTTTGGTCGAATGAGAAATATGAAGTCTTTTTGAAACATTCTTAGATTGCAAGACAAGAAAAACAGATAGTGGCTTGATTTTGGCCAATGAGCCACAGTTTGCTGGCCCCTGATCTTATTCACCCTCCTTGTCAGAAGATCTGTTGCCTTCTTGGAGAATATCCTAACTTATCCCATGATTTAACTTCATAAGAATCCCAAATCTGGGCAGTTTTGAGCCATCTGAAGTAGCCCAGTGTCATGGATTGAATTATGTCCTCAAAGACATGTGTATAGCAATTTGGCTAGGCCATGAGTCCCAGGATTGTGCAGTTGTCCTCCATTTTGTAATTTTGCTCTATTGTAAACCTTTATCTCTGCCTGTGGTTAATAGGGCAAGACTGGATTATGTTAAAGAGGATGAAAGAGGGAAAGCAACACCCTCACAAAGTTTACCTCTCTGATCCAATGTAAAAGGAGTTTCCCTGGAGCAAGGCTTGAACCACCTTTCATCCTACGTGAGATAAAAAGAAAAGAAGGTGAGCAGAGAGTTGAGAACCTCATACCACCAAGAAAGCAGTGCCAGGAGGACAGCATATCCTTTGGACCTGAGGTTCCTGTGTTGAGATGTTCGCAGACCAAAGGAAAATTGATGGATCCTGAGGACCTTCCTCGAGAGGCAACACAGACAGAAACCCTTTCCTGTAGCTGGTGGCCTGAATTGGAATTTCCAGCTTACTGGACTGTGAGAGAACAAATTTCTCTTTGATAAAGTCTTCCACTTCTGGTATTTCTGTTGGAGCAGCCCTAGATGACTAAGACATCCAGTGATAATTTTCTAGAACCTTGTCATGGGCACCCGGAAAATGTCAGGGGTCACAAGAGGAGAAAGTAAGTAATCAACAGGGCTTAGGGTCAGTAATAAACTTTATTTAATCAAACCACACATTTACAATTAAGCCGGGGAGAAGGGAGATGCTAGTACTAGGATATAAAGCACTCTTATTTACTTAAGAACTCTTATCTACATTTATATTAATTAGGAACTCTCATTTACATTAGTTAAGATCTGCACAGGTTCCACCAGTTCCCACAGGGGCTACAGTGGTCAAGTCTTAATGTTAGCATGTCAACACACTTGTTTCCCTAAAAGTGGGTTGCACTCTAAGGAATTTAAGGATTGGTTGTGCTCTGACTGTTCTGACCTAAGGACAATTGGAAGCAGAATTTTATGAGGACAGAGCAACTCGAAGGTGAAGTCAGCAGGGCCAGCACAGGAGGCTCAGACACTAACATAAGATTATCATAGTCACTGGAAGCAGGCCGTTTAGACATCAGGAGAATGATAAGGCATCTCGGCGGTAGATCTGCCAGCAGAAACAGCACAGGAGGCTCAGGCAGCAGCTGGAAAACAATCACAGTCACTCAAACCAACCTTTGATGGCAAGTGGATGAAGTCCCAGGATGAGGTCACAGCACAGCAAACCAGCAGACAGACTCTGAGGTGGTGCCTGTGCCCCAGGCCTTTGAAGATGAGGCAAATGAGGTCACAGCAGGAGACCACAGGCACAGACCCTCTGAGGCGACTGCTATGCCCCAAACCCAGTGTGCTGGGTTTTTAATACAAGTTATTTGCTTGGTTCTTGTTGTTATCGGTCAGTCTGTAACTCTTATCTTCTGGTACCTCACGTTGTTGACTTCTTTCTGTTTGGTTACAGTCTTTATCATCTCTCTTACCGTCTGCAGTTGTGTCCATCTGGCAGTTGTTTATCTCACTTTCATTTCTATACCATGACCTTGTATTTTCTCACTGTTTCACTTAGCTCAGGCACAGCCATTTTGTGTTTTAATAGTTTAGCCAATTTTAACTTACATTTATGACAAGACTCCACTTTACTACATATTCTATTTTAATACACACACATATACATTCATATATATACAGACATACACATACCTGTCCTTATTTCAAACCTGGGCATCCAATCTATCTGCATGATGCTAGCTACACAGATTATCATCCCCAGATCAGTTAAAGTGGTCTATTGGTATTTGAGGATGGTGGAGTTTCACCACTGCCTTCTGTCCCATTTTACCATACTCTACTGACCTCCCCCCATCCCTCTAGAATGATCCTCTCGAGAAAGAAAGGGATTTGTCTGGTTCTCAGCATGGCCTTAAGGCTCTAGCAGCTGGAGTTACCTTTAATCTCTGACTTCATCCTGGCCTCCTAGGCCTAGATAGTCCTATACCATCCAAATCAATTCCAAAAACAACTAATGAGGCATACCTAACTTTGGAGGACCCTGACTGCAGCACTGTCCTCTGTTCTTGCTTATCCGGGCAGGAAATACAGGGTTGCTATGAGTCAGAATAGGAATTCCAGAACACCTAATTGTGCTTTTAAGGAATCTGTATATGGATCAAGAGGCAGTCGAGAGAACAGAACAAGAGGACACTACATGATTTAAAGTCAGGAAAGGCATGTGTCAGGGTTGCATCTTTCACCATACCTTTGTAATCTGTATGCTGAGCAAATGATCTGAGAAGCTGGATTATATGAACAAGAATGAGGCATCAGGATTGGAGGGTAACCCATTAACAACCTGCATTATGCAGATGACATCACATTACTTGCTGACATGAAGAAGATTTGAGGCACTTACTGATGAAGATCAAGGACCACAGCCTTCAGTATCGATTGCACCTCAGCACCAGGAAAACAAAAATCCTCACAACTGGACCAGTAAGCAACATTGTCATAAATGGAGAAAGGATTCAGGTTGTCAAAGATTTCATTTTACTTGGATCTACAGTCAATGTACTTGGAAGCAGCAGTCAAGAAATCATAAGATGCATTGCACTGGGAAAATCTGCTGTAAAGTAAAGATGTCACCTTGAAGACTAAAAGGCGCCTGACCCAAGCCACGATATTTTCAATCGCATCATATGCACACAAAAGTTGGACTATGAACAAAGAAGACAGAAGAAGTATTGATGCCTTTGAATGTATTAGAGAATGTTGTCAGAGAATGTTGAATGTATGATGGACCATGAAAGAACAAACAGATCTGTTCTGGAAGAAGTATGACCAGAGTGCTCCTTGGAAGCAAAGATGGCAAGACTGTGTCCTACATACTCTGGACGTGTTGTCAAGAAATATCAGTCCCTGGAGAAGGACATCATGCTTGGTAGAGTGGAGAGTCAGCAAAAAAGAGGAAGACCCTCGACGAGATGAATCAGCACAGTGGCCGCAACAATGGGCAGAAGCATAAAAACAATTGTGGACATGGAGCAAGACTGAGCAGTGCTTTCTTCTGTTGTTCATAGGGTCACTACGAGTTGGAACTGACTCGACGGCAGCTAACAACACAACATGCATCAGAACTGACTCGCCAGCATTGGTTTTTTGTTTTGTTTCCTTTCATTCTTTTTATGTTCTACAAACCTCCTGTGTGTGTAAGCACCACTGGCTATCACGTCTAACCTAGAAACACAGAGGTGTTGCTTCCAGGGTATCTGCTACCTATCCCTGATGGCTCAGACTACAACAGGCTATAGCAACTGAGACCAACCCCGCAAGCACCTCAGCGTCCCTAAATGAAGAGAGTCAGCTTTAAGCAGTTCAGAATCTGTATACAGATTGATAGACCACATTTTGAACTGTTACCGTGTCATCACTTACATATTAGGCAGCCAGGGCAAATAAGCAGATACTCTATACACGCTGGACAAGTGCTCCTTCTGTCTCTTTTCTGTCTCCTTTCTGTCTCCTCCCACTCACGCTGTTGTCAATAAGTTCAGTAATCATCCAGTCGATTCTGACTCATTATGACTCCACGCGTGTGAGTAGAACTGTGCTACATAGGCCGTTCACGACTGACACTTCAGAAACAGGTTTCCACGCCTTCCTTCTGAGGTACCTCTGCGAGATCTTGAATCTTCAAACTTTTGATTACAGCTCAGTTAACCATTCTTATCACTCGGGGACTCCACTGTTGTTAAAGTCACCCTATAAAACTTGTTTGTAGGGCTCCATAGCTCAGACGCTTCTGCCAGACTCCTCCTCCACCCTCTGTTTAACAAGTGCTAACACTGACAACTTAAACTGAGTGCCAGGCACTACAGTAAGCGGTTTATAGAGATTATCATACTTATTCTCACAGGTACCCTATGACATATATATACTTATTTTCTCTATTTTTATAGATAAGAAAACTGTGAAACAAAGACTAACAGTTTATCTAAGAACACCCAGCTAGGGAAGTGGGTGAACCAGAAGCCAGAGCAGGTTTAATTAACTTGCTTTATGTGGTGGAGTCGAACTATAACCCGGCCTTCTCTGGCTGTTTCCACTCCGTTTCCTGAATCACAGATTCTCTTGCTCTACTCAGTCCATTTGAAGGCTATCTAGGAAGGCCCACTGTGGTGGATTCTCCAGAAGGTCTTATGATTTGTCCACACCAAAGCATAATAACAATGTTTATCCTATGCTTGAGGCACGGGGATAAATGCTTTACGTAAATTATTTCGGTAAATTCTCATAAGAACCCCTTCAGAGATGAGGAAACTAAAGTTTAAAAGAATCAAATGACTTACCTGATGCTGAAGAGCTGAGTTTCAGATTCAGGCCTCTCCAACTGAAAAGCTATGCTTTCAACCACTATACCCTTGAAGCAGCAGACAAGATCCAGAACAGGTTACAAATGGATGCCCACTCATGGCAGCACCTGGATGAGATCCAGGTCCATGCAGTGAATGTTCGAGTTGCTTGCTCTGTGAGACTGGGAAATTGTATCTCCCAGCTGGAGAGGCTCACACTCATGTACTTCTTTAGTGTCATGATGCACCTGGCTGGCCGCTGTGGTCCATTAAAGTCAAGAACTTAAATGTGATTTTGAGTGGTATCTTTATTTCTGTCGGCTTATAGTAGGGTGTAGCTGGACTCTTACGCCCATCACCCACTATTCACCCCAGCCCATGCTCAATGAGTCATGACTTGTGATAGCTGCTTCCAAATCATCTGAATCCATGTTACATCTTCGAACACTCCAGGCCACCATCTCACTGTAAAGTTTTTGTTCCCTTCACAAAAACTCAGCACAGTCCTGGTAGTGACAGATGTCCTAAAAAAAATATTAATTGCATGCTCAGCACCAGCTCCCTGTCTACTACACACATGGCTATTTTGTTTATCAAAAAGGTCTTCTGCTTCTAAATTATTCAGCTATGTGGTCTCTGATTATGATAGTCAATTACCATCCTGATTTTGGAGAGCACTTCATATTGATATGCATTTGTCAACTATCTACAGCCTGCAGGTATATGGGCAGATTAAGAATATCAACCAATACTAACTAGAGAAGTACCTCTGCTATTTTGTCTCTTCCTAACAACATACTGGTCACCCATATCTACTATACCTGGGCTTTTCTGTAACTTATCACATTTATCCAGCTAGAATACTTATTTTGACAATAATTATGGCTTCAACACCAATGCCTTCTACATTCCCCCATCCTATGGGTTATCAGAAAGCTGAAGTCGGGACATGAATCATGCTGAAAAACACTGTATCCCTGAAGACATCAATATTGGAAACAATCTCATACACAGGCATGCACATACATGAACACAACCATATGGGGTGCTTCAAGGTAATAAGCATTACTGACACCAAGGATTTTGGGACTGCAGATAACCCCTCTATGTAAATGTACCCCATATGCCATAATGTGCTGTTATATTCAACCAAGACTTCTCTCTATCAACAGCTAGGTCCTCAGATACCAGGCAAGCAAAATCAATGAAAAGGTAGGGGGTAAGTGGGTAATGGGCAGCAGAGTTCAGCTACACCTTGCTGTATGTTTATCTTTCACTGTACATTTTATATATGATAAAGAGGAGCCAAAGACAAAAACTTAAAAGCAATTAGAAGGGCATGTGGGTTCACTTGATGAGGGATTGGTCTACCAAGCAGCTCAAGGACTGTAAGCCTATCCTGTCTTCAATTCAGGGAGAGAGTGGAATGGCTCCCCTTCAGCGATCTGTTGTTATTGCTGTTAGGTTCTGTCAAGACAGTTCTGTCTCATAGCTAACAGATACACAACAGAGTGAAACACTGCCTGGTCCTGTGCCAAACTCACAGTCATTACTATGTTTAAACCCATTGCTACAGGTACTGAGTCATTCCAACTTATTGAGGTCTTCCTCCTTTTTGCTGAATCTCCACTTTACTAAACATGATGTCCTTCTGCAGGGACTGGTCCCTTTTGGTAACATGTCCAAAGTACATGAGACTAAGTTTCTCCATCTTCCCTTCTAAAGAACATTCTGGCTGTACTTCTTCCAAGACAGATCTGTTCGTTCTTCTGGAAGTCCAAGCTATATTCAATATTCTTCACCAACACCGGAGTTCAAAGGCATCAATTCTTCTTCAGTCTTCCGTACTCATTGTCATAAATTGCATTGTGACCTCCAACATATGCATATCAAATTGGCTATGCCATATTCCCAGTACTATATGATCATGCACTGTTTTATCCTCTGAAGTGATTTTCCTATGGATCCTAAATCCTACCTCTCCGATGTTAGTAAGGTAAGATAGGTGGCAATTATGTCAATGAGGCAGAACTCAGTCTACAAGATTGGCGTGTGTATTGAGGCAATCTCTTTAGAGACAGAAAAGAGAGAAGCAACAAAGCAGCTCCAGTTGCTGAGTGCATCCTTTGGACCTGGGATTCCTGTGCAGATAATCTCCTAGTCCAGGGGAAGATTGATGAGAAGGACCTTCCTCCAGAACCAACAGAGTGAAAAAGAATTCCCCTGGCAGGGGGCAGGGGACCATGCTCTTAGATGAAATCGAGGCCAATTGGCACAACTAGCATTTTGCTAAGAAGACTCTCTGCACCCCACATTGGTGAGTGGCGTCTGAGGTCTTAAAAGCTGCCTAGCTGCCATCCGAGGGCACAGCAAATGGTCTCAACTCAGCAGGAACGGATGCTCACTGAGGACCAAAATGACATGGGGGAAAGACAACCCAGAGGATAGAGAGACCCACATGAGTAGGTGCGTACATCGACTTGGGACCGGAAGAACTGGATGGTACCCGGCCACCACCGGTGATAGCCGCAGTGGAGCTCACTAACTTGAGTCTCACTGGCAACACAAGAATAAAAAGGGGTGCACCCTGAGATCTCCACTAAAAGACCTCAACTGATGGTCCAGCAGTTTCAGGGTTCCTCTGGGAGCATGGCCCCTGGCCCTGATGCTGCCCTTGCCCATAAATCATAACAAAGTTCCACTCTTCGGACAGGACTGGATTGGACTTGGTGATACAGAGTGACCATATATTGGATGCACTTTATATGGTTCTATGCCTCTTTAGGATGTCATCCTGCTGGTCTCTGGCTGGAGGAAGGAGAGTGAGTGGAGAGGAGGAGAAAGGAGACTGTTGGGACGATGAGACATGTATGGAGGATAGAGGAGTAGTGTGCTGTCATCAGGCAGGGAGAGCAGTGGAAGCTGCCTATATGTGGGCATGTAAATTTATATGGGAATGTACATTTTCATCCTTGTCATAATTTAAAAAAAAAAAAAAAAAGTATTCCCCTAGAGCTGACACCCTGAATTTGGACTTCGAGCCTACGTTTAAAAAAAAAAAAAAATGAAACCCTTTGCTATCTGGCTGATTCTGACTTATAGCCACCCTATAAGATGGAGTAGAACTGCCCAATAGAGTTTCTAAGGAGCTCCTGGTGGATTCAGATTGTTGATCTTTTCATTAGCAGCCACAGTACTTAATCATCACTCCACCAGGGTCTCCCCTAGCTTACTCGCATTGCTAGATGCTGTTGATTGAGTTCCAAATCATAGTGGCTTTATGCACAACAGAATGAAACACTATCCAGTCTTGGGCCAAGTCCACAGTTGTTTTTATGCTTAAGCCCATTGTTGTGGCCACTGTGTCAATCCATCACGTCTAGGGTCTTCCTCTTTTTTGCTGACCCTCCACTCTACCAAGCACAATGTACTTCTCCAGGGACTGATCCCGCCTGACAACATGTCCAAAGTATGTAAGACACAGTCTTGCCCTCTTTGTTTCCAAGGAGCACTCTGGCTGTACTTCTTCTAGAACAGATCTGCTTGTTCTTTTGGTGGTCCGTAGTACATTCAACATTTTTTCTCTAACACCATAATTCAAAGGCTTTAATTCTTCTGCTATCTTCTTTGTTCATTGTCCGGCTTTAACATGCATATGATGTGTTTGAAAATACCATGGCTTGGATCAGGTGCACTTTATTTTTCAAGGCAACATCTTTACTTTTCAACTTTTAAAAGATCCTTTGCAGCAGATTTTCCCAATGCGATGTGTCTTTTACTTTCTTGACTACTGCTTCCATTGGCATTGATTGTGGAGCCAAGTAAAGTGAAATCCTTGGCAACCTCAATCCTTTCTCCATTTATCACGATGTTGCTTACTGGTCCAGTTGTGAGGATTTTGGTTTTCTTGATGTTGAGGTGCAAAACATACTGAAGGCTCTGGTCCTTGATCTTCATCAGTAAGTGTTTCAAATCTTCCTCACCTCCAGCAAGTGAGGTGGTGTCGTCTGCATAACGCAGGCTGTTAATGACTCATCCTCCAATCCTAATGCCTCATTCTTCTTTGTATAATCCAGCTTCTTGGATTATTTGCTCAGCATACAGATTGAAAAGTTATGGTGAAAAGATGCCATCCCGACGCACACCTTCACTGACTTTAAACCGTGCCATGTCCCCTTGTTCTATTCTCACAACTGCCTCTTGATCCATGTACTGATTCCTTAAGAGCACAATTAAGTGTTCTAGAATTCCCATTCTCCACAATGCTAGCCATCATTTGTTATGATTCACACAGTCCAATGCCTTTGCATAGTGGATATTACACAGGTAAACATCTTTCTGGTATTCTCTGCTTTCAGCCAGGATCCATCTGATGTCAGCAAAGATGTCCCTTTTTCCTTGCCCTCTTCTGAATCAGACTTTAATTTCTGGAAGTTCACTTGTCTATGTACTGCTGCAACTGGTTTTGAAATTTCTTTAGCACAATTTTACTTGTGTTAAAATTTATGATATTGTTCCATAATTTTTGCATTCTGTTGGCTCACATTTCTTTGCAAGGGGCACAAATACAGATTTCTTCCAGTCAATTGGCCAGGTAGCTGTCTTCCAAATTTCTTGGCATAGATGAGTGTTCACAATCTCTCATCTGTTTGTTGAAACATTTCAGTTGGTATTTGTCAATTCCTGGAGGCTTGGTTTTCATCAGTGTCTTCTGTGCAACTTGGACTTTCTCCTTCAGTACTGTTGTTTCTTGATCATATGTTGCCTCCTGAAATGGTCGAACATCAACCATATCTTTTTTGTACAGTGACTGTATTTCTTCCATCCTCTTTGACACTTGTAGCATTCTATTTTTTTTCCCATAGAATCCTTCAGTGTCACATCTTGAAGTTTGAATGCTTTTCTCAATTTCTTTCAGTTTTTCTATTTTTGTTTTCTAACTCCAGACCTTTGCATATTTCTTTATAATATCCTACTTTGTCTCTGTCAGCCACCTTTTGACATCCTCTGTTCAGCTTTCATTTCATCATTTCTTCAGTTTGCTTTAGCTACTCTAAGTTTCAGAGTCTGTTCTGACATACATTTTGGTCTTTTCCTTTCTTATCTTTTTAATGACCTTTTGTTGTCTTGGTGCATGATATCTTTGACATTGTTCCACAACTCATCTAGTCTTTGTTCAGTAGTGTTCAGTGTATAAAGTCTATTCTTGAGATGGTCTCTAAATTCAGATTAGATGTACTCAAGTTTGTACTTTGGCTCTCATGGACTTGTTTTTACTTTTCTTCACCTCAACTTGAACGTACATATGAGCAACTGATGGTCTGCTCTGCCATCAGCCTGTAGCCTTGTTGTGACACAATACTGAGATTGTCCATCATCTCTTTTCATAGTTGTACTTCATTTGATTCTTGTGCATTCTTCTGAAGAGGTCCATATATATAAAGATCAAACTCACTGCTGTTGAGTGGATTCTGACTCATAGCAACCCTACAGGACAAACTAGAACTGCTTCATAGGATCTCTAAGGAGATCCTGACAGATGAGAACCGCTGACCTTTTGGTTAGCACATGTAGCACTTAACCACTATGCCACCAGTGTTTCCAGTGTGTGTATAGTCACTGTTTATGTTGTAGAAAAAAGTTATTTGCAATGAATACATCTTTTGTCTTGCAAAATTCTGTCCTTCCATCTCTGGTGTTGTTTCTATCACCAAGGCCATATTCTTCATCTACCAACTCTTCGTCTTTGTTACCAACTTTCACATTCCAATCACCAATAATTATCAGTGCATCTTGATTTCATTTTTGTTCAACTAGAGACTGCAGAAATTGGTAAAAATCTTCAATGTCTTCACTTTTGGTATTAGTGATTTGTATTTAAATTTGAATAATAATCATATTAACTGACTGTCCTTATAGGTGTATGGATATCATCCTATAACTGACAGTGTGGTATTTCAAGATAAATCTTGAAATTCTCTTTTTGACAATGAGTAAAAAGCTATTGCTCTTCATTTTGTCATTCCCAGCATAGTAAACCATATAATTATTTGACTCAAAATGATCAATACCAGTCCATTTCAGCTCACTAATGCCTAGTATATCAATCTTTATGCATTCTATTTCATTTTTGACAACTTCCAATATTCCTACTCATTCATTCCACATTCCTATTATTAATGGATATTTACAGCTACTTCTTCTCATTTGCAGTCGTTTCTCATTTGCAGTCGTGCCACATCAGCACATGAAGGCCTCAAAAGGTTTACTTCATCTGTATGATTAAGGTCATCTCTACTTCGAGGGGGTAGCACTTCCCCAGTCATCTTTTTCGTGCCTTCCAACCTGAGGGGCTGATTTTCCAGCACTACATCTGACAATGTTCCCCTATTGTTCATAAGGTTTTCACTGGCTAATTCTTTTCGGAGGTAGACTGCCAAGTCTTTCTTCCTAGTCTGTCTTAGCCTGGAAGCTACACTGCAACTGTCCACCATGGGTGGCACTGTTGGTATTTGAAATACTGATGTCATCGATTCTACCATCACAGCAACATACAAGCCACCACAGCACGACACACAAATGAATGGTGGTTGAAAAGGTAGACCACCGAAAATATTTCTCAGATTAAAAGATCCAGGTAGTTCCTGAACTTGCAAGAGACATTAAGTCTCACTAACCCATGTTTCCGGGCAGGCAGGAAACAAGGAAGAAAAGAAAGAAAGAAAAAAGCTTTCTTTGATTCTATTGAAGGAGAGCTAAATATCTTCATATATAGCAGTATTTTGGAGCTCAAAGCTAGTGGCATGGGTCTGTATTAAGGTAGAATATGTGTCAACACAATGTCCATAGGCCCATCCTAGTAGCTGACAGATAAGCCTGTAGCCCTGCATCCGTGCCCAAGCAGAAAGTTACCTTCTAAATGTTGTCTGATGCAGATTATATACATTATGCTGAGGCTTGGAATAAAGGCAGCCTAACTAACTAATCCTCCAAGTAGGGATGTGAAACAGGAGACGGTTCTTCCCCACAGTCCTTTGGTCATGAATCTTGAATAAATAAATAGCAAAATTTTGTCCAAAGGAAAAACAATCCATCATGCAAGAGTATCTTAGCAAACAGTAAAAGCTGAAGGGTGGTACCATGTAGGAGATGGAAATCTAGGAAATACCAGAGGAATATCACTGAATAAGTCAGCAGGCAAACCAAATAAATAGTGTCAAAACAAATACCAAAAGCAAGGGCCAAGTGACAAAGGCTAGGATTATACCTGATGCAGATATTACTTGCATGAACAGAATAAATCCTTTTAATGGGATCATAATTGATGTCAAATTAGAAATTGATATAAGTGAATAATTTTCAAACTGTACATACTATCTAACCCAGCAATTTAACTTCAGAAATTTATCCTATAGATATATTTGCACAAATGCATAAATATGAGACTGCCCACTAAAGCATACAATGTAATGTGGTTCAACCATTAGTGAAGAGAATAACAAACCAACTGAAAGCTAATCTGGAACTAACACACGTGGTAGAATTAGCAAAGACATTAAAAAGTTATAACTTTCCCATATGTTCAAAATCTTCAGGATACATATGTTTTTAAAGATCCCAAATAGGACTTTATAGGTGGAAACTACAAAGTGTGAGGTGACAAATACACTATGTGGAATTAACAGTAGATCAGCAATTACAGAAGAAACAAATAGTAAACTATAAAACATAACAATTAAAACTAACGTAAAATTCACAGAATAAGATCAAAATTATGGAAAACATATCAATGAGATGTGAGACAACTTCAGGCAGCAAAATATATGAGTAATTAGCATTCCTGAAAGAGAACAAGGAGGGACAAAAAAAAGCATTTAATGAAACAATGCTTGATAATATTCCAAACTTGATGAAAACTACAAACCTACAAATTTAAGAATCCCAAAGAACAGCAAGCACAAGAAAACAACACCATGCCACATCCTAAGCAACTTGTTCAAAACCAAGAGTAAAGAGAAAAGTTTAGAAACAGCTGAGGGGAGCGGGGTACAAATTATGTACTGAGGGACAAAGAATGACAGTAAGTTCATTTTGAAAATGATGCAATGAGAAGAAAGTGGATCAATCAATGAATGTTCTTTGACCATGATGGAATTAACTAAAAATGGATCACAAATATAAATGTAACATCTAAATCTATAAAAAATTCTTTTTACTTATTTATTTAATATGACTGAGTGAAAATGTACATTCCCGTATAAATTTACACGCCCACCTTTATGCAGCTTCCACTGCTCTCCCTGTCCAGTGACTGCACACTATTCCTCTCTGCTCCATACATGTCTCATCCTCCCAACAGTCTCCTTTCCCCTCCTCTCCACCCACTCTCCTTCCTCCAGCCAGAGGTCAGCAAGATGGTATCTTATAGATGTATAAAAGAAATCATAGGAGAAAATCTTTGTGAGTTTGGATTAGGTAAAGAGTTCTTCCATACAACACCAAAAGCATGATGTATAAAAGAACAAACCAATAAACTGGTGTTCATCAAAATTAAAAATCTCTGTTGTTTAATAAAACATCCTTAGGAGAATGACTCAATGAAAATATTTGCAGATCACATTATATGATAAATGAGTTGTGTCCAGACTATATAAAGAACTCTCAAATTCAATAAGAAAACAAATAACTCAATTAAAAACCTAACTATCAATGAGGAGAAATTTGTAGTTAGGTACAAATTTGTTTGTTGGCATGCAATCTGATACAGCCGTCGTGCAGGGTAATTTGACAGAATCTTAAAAAAAACTAGCAATGAAATATACTTACTCTTCAGTACAACAAGTCCTTTATAAGTACTGTGCTTTTCCTAGAAAAATACTGACCATGTGTAGAAGTAGACAATTACACAGATGTTTACTGAAACACTGTTCATAATAGCAAAAAGTTGGACATAATTTGTGTCCATAGATAGAACAACGATCAATAAACTATATTGCATCTATAATTCATCTTATTCTGAACTATAATGCAGCAGTTAGTTAAAATGAATGAGGTAAAGTGTATGTCCTGACATGTAATAAACTTTGAGCCCCATTGGTAGATGAATAAAACAAGTAGAACAAATGCACAACATGATCTTAAAGTAAAATTTTGTATTTGTAAATGTACACATATGTATGAAAATTTAAGTGCTCTGGAACAATGTATATCAGACTTGTTACAAAAAGGAGGGAAGAGTTGGTAAAGACTTTTATGAAGGGGGCACTTATTTTATACGATGCTATTTGGGTTTTGTTATAATAGCGTTATTGAGATATGATTTATGTAACAAACAAATCTCACATTTAAAGTATATAATTCATTAGCTTTTAGCATATTTACAGAGCTGTTCAAGCATAACCACAATCAATGTTAGAACATTTTCATCACCTCAGTAAACAATCCTTTACCAATTAGCAGTTATTCCATATTTTCCCTCAATTCTGTATCCCACCCGTAGACCCTAGAAAGCATCGATCTAATTTCTGCTTCTAATCATTTGACTATTTGGAACATTTCATATTAAAACAAACAAAAAAAACCAGTGCCATCAAGTCAGATCCGAAAATAAAATATGTGAGCCTTTATGACTAGCTTCTTACACTTAACATTTTCAACTTTCATCTGTGTATTTCTTTTTATTACCAAATAATATTCCATTGCATTCCACTTTATCCATTTACCCACAGATGGACATTATTCGCCCCCAACCCTGCCACTTTTTGGCTCCTGTGAATAATGTGACTATCAATACTTTTTGCACAAGTTTTTGTGAGTATGCTATGTATTTTTTAATTTTTTGACAATGAGATATATTATATATTACTGTATAAAAAATGAACATTCAGTAAAGAATGTTTTACATATATTGTTGTATGTAACATTAAGAGGGAGGAACTGTTATTATCTGCATTTTACAGGTGAAGTAATTAGGTTTAGGAAGGTTAAATAGCTTACCCAAGGTCACAGCTAATAGAAGGAAGAGCTTAGACTCAAAAAGCTGTTGTCAGTCTCCAAAGCCCATTTCCTTTATCATTATGCCAATTGCAATGGAATTCTTGTAAAAGTATCCACTGCAACCCAGGTAGCATTATAATCATAAAATAGGTGTCGATTTATGATCAGTCCCATGGTGATGGTGTCCAGGGTGGGTTTGAGGCTTGTAAATGGGTGTACCAGTCTGCTGAGTCTTCTGTCAATATTCTCGATCAGAGTGCAAGTGCCCCAAGTGCTCATGCATTGGCTGGCATTGTGACAGATATGGTACCAATGTAAGTCCCCACATTCTATGTTTAAGATTTTGAATAGCTTGGTGTTACATAGTCACTGCTGCTACCAGGATATGTTCCCAGGGTATAGTTAACAGTGAGCCCCTACATCCACCTTGAGTTAGAATATTCTGGTACCTCAGCCAGTGTTCCAATATGGGGGCATCTGTCTGACGTGTATTTCACTTGCCGGGGTCACATGCAGCTGACTGTAATAAATCTCTCAGTAAATCTTCCTGACTGGAGTACCTCTTGGGGTGGGGACTTGGCTGAACCTAGACTTACATGAGTAGACATCTACTCATTGGCACAGTGGCAATGAAAATTTTATGTTTTCTAGAACAGTACCATTTCATCTGGAAAACTAAGAATCCAGTTTGCTTCAATGGCATCATGATGCACAGGTTGTGCTAGTCCATTACAAGTACAAAAGCTCCCATGACCCATAGCCTTGATTGCCATCAGTTCCTGTTCCTTCACAGGATAACTAATCTCAATCAGGGTGATCTTCCCAGAGATGAAAGAGCTTGGATGGAAATTCCTGGGCTGTGGTCTTAATCTTCTTCTTTTTTTTTTTTTGGTATTTTAATGCAATATTTTTTTTATTATGAATAAGTGAAAGAATACAATCCAAATGAATTCTACATGCCTGTTTGTCATCTGCAGCCCCATCTGCTCTCCTCACCCAGTGATAGCACTTTCTTCCTTTTCACTCTGTACTTCTAGTATCCTCTTAACAAGCACCTGTCCCCTGCTCTCCACCCTCTTCTCTCTCATCTAGAAAGAAATGAGTAGGACAGCCTCCTATAAATGTATGAAACCAATAAGTACACACACCACATGGCCACACTGACACTGTGACCCCCAAGTCCAGTCCATTCTTGTCTGAAGAGTTGACCTCACTACTGGTTTGAGGTCAGGGCTAGCAGCAAGTGTGGGAGCTGTGTTCCCAGGGGACCCTCCAGGCTGTCAGATCATCAATTCTGGTCTTTTAGAAGAGTTTTTGAACTGCACACCTCTTTTTCTCTTGTTGCCTAAGGAACTCTATACTGTGTGTCCCATTGTGGCTGCCTTTTGTGGTGGCTGGGCACCATTGGATTCTTCTGGTCTCATGCTGATGCAGTCTCCCATCCATAGGGATCCTTCTGCCTCTTGGGCTCATTTTTTTCCTCATGTCTTTGTTGTTCTCAGTCATCATCTGTTCTAAACGGGTTGGGAAAATTTGGTGTATGTCAGATGGCAGCTTGCTAGATTTTAAGACCCCAAACGCCACTCAACAACATGGGGTGCAGAAGACTCTCTAAGCTAAAGACTAGCTATGCCAATTGACCTTGATGTCCCCTGAAAACATGGTCCCCAGATTCCCATGCCTTCTACTCCTTTAAAATCTTGGATTGAGTTCAGAAAACTTTTCAGTTTATGATGTAGTCCAGTTATGCTGATCTGCTCTCTACTGCATGCTGTCACTCCCTTCATGTAACCAAATTCCTATTCACTATCTAATCTATGGATATTCCTCTCTTCCCTCCCAACTTTTGTAGCCACGAAAGTCTTTTCTTGTATACTTAAGGCCATTTTTAAGTTCTTACAGCAGAAGTCTCATACAGCACTTGTCCTTTTGCTGCTGACTGACTTCACTCAGCATATGTTGTAGTTATACCCAGGTTATGAGATGCTTCCTAAAATCATCATTTATTGTTGCATAGTGTTCCATTCAGTATACATACCATAGTTTGTTTACCCACTCATCTGTTGATGGCAACTTAGGTTAGTTCCATCTTTTTTGCTGCTGTGGACAATGCTGTAATAAACATTCATGTGCATGTATCTGTTCATGTGACTACCTTTATTTCTGAAGGATATATTCTGAGCAGTAGGATTGCTGGGTCATGTGGTACTTCTATTGCTAGCTTTTTCAGGAAGTGCCAAATTGCTTTCCAAAGAGCTTGTACCATTTTGCATCCCCACCAGCAGTGTAGGAGAGTCCCAATTTGCATTTGTTGTTTTGTGTTTTTTGGATTATTGCCAATCTTGTTGGGCTAAGATGATATCTTTGTAGTTTTAATTTGGATTTCTCTAATAGCTAATGATTGTGAGCATTTCCTCGTGTGTCTTTCGGCTGCCTGGATGTCTTCTTTGGTGAAGTGTCTGTCCACCTCCCTTGCCTGTTGCTTAATTGGGTTATTTACCATTTTCTTGTTGATGTTTTGCAGTACCTTGTAGATTATTGAAATCAGACATCAATCCGACAAGTAGTTGCCAATTTTTTTCCCCATGTTGTAGGTACTCTTTTAACTGTCTTGATAAAGTCTCTGGATGAGCATAAGTGTTTGATTTTTAGAAGTTCCCATTCATCTATTTTCTTTGCTGTTGTTAATACATCATTGGTCAGATTTTACAGTCTGTCTAAGCCATGTATGAGAACTTCCATTGTTGTCTTTATTTTTTTATTGCATAATCTTTATCGTTCTAGGATTAGTGTTTAGGTCTTTGATCCATTTTGAGTTAGTTTTTGTGTAAGGTGTGAGATACGGGTCTTGTTTAAGTTTTTGCAGACCGGTATCCAATTTTGCCAATACCATTTGTTAAAGAAACAGTCTTAATCCCAGTTTACAACCTTCGGGCCTTTGTTGAACATCAACTGATCATAGGAGGATGGTGATATTTCTGGGATCTCTATTCTGCTCCATTGGTCTATACGTCTCTCTTTGTAGCAGTACCAGGCTGTTTTGGCTACCTTGGCAGGGTAGTAGGTTCTAAGGTCGGGTAATGTGAGGCCTCCCACTCAGTAGTGCTTTACTTATCTGGATTTTCTTCCCTTACCAAAGTTGGTGATTTGTTTCTCAATCTCATTAAAAAAAGACACTGGAATTTGTATTGAGATTGCATTGTAAATGTAGGTCACTTTTGGTAAAATAGCCATTTTGATACTATTAAGTCTTCTTATCCATGAGCAAGGTAGATTTCTCCACTTATGTAAGTCTCTTTTGGTTTCTTGCAGTAAAGTCTTGTAAGTTTGTCTGTATAGGTCTCTTACTTCTGTGGTTAGATTTATTCCTAGGTATTTTATCTTCTTGAGGGCTATTCTAAATGACATTGATTTAGTGATTTCCTCTTTGATGATCTCTTTGTTGGTATAAAGGAATCCTACTGATTTATTTGTTTACCTTATATCCTGATATTTGCTGAACTCTTCTACGAGTTCCAGTAGTTTGTTTACAAATTCTCTGAAGTTCTCTGTGTATACAATTGTATCATCTGTAAATAGGGCTATTTTTACTTTTTTCTTTACTGATGAAGATGCACTTTATTTCTTTGTCTTGTTTGATTGCTCTGGCCAAAACCTCTAGTGCAAAGTTGAATAGAAGCGGTGAGAGTGGGCATCCTTGTCTAGTTCCTGTTCTCAGGGAATTTTCAATCTCTCTCTATTCAGGATGATATAGGTGGTTGGTTTTGTATAGATGCCTGTTATTGCATTGAGGAATTTGCCTTCCATTCCTATTTTGCTGAGAGTTTTTAACATAACGAGTATTGGAGTTGGCCAGATGCCTTTTCTGTATCAACTGACAAAATCAGGTGATTCTTATCCTTTGTGTTGTTCATGTGGTTGATCACATTAATTATTTTTCTGATATTTGAACCAACCCTGCATCCCTGGTATGAATCCAACTTGGTCATGATGAATTATTTTTTTGATATGTTGTTGAATTCCATTGGCTAGGATTTTGTTGAAGATTTTTACATCTAGGTTCATGAGTGATATTGGTCTGTAATTTTCATTTTCACTGGGATCTTTTCCTGGCTTTGGTGTCAGGGTTATGTTGGCTTCATAGAATGTATTTTGAAATATTCTGTCCTTTTGTATGATGTGAAATAACCTTAATAGTATTGGAATTAACTCCTCTCTTAAAGTTTGGTAGACTTCTCCAGTGAAGCCATCTGGACCGGGACTTCTTTTGGTTTGTAGATTTTTTATTACTTTTTCAATCTCTTGTTTTGTTATGGATTTATTAAGTTGTTCTACTTCTCATTGTGATAATTTTGGTAGATGATATTAATCTACAAATTTATCCATTTTCTGTAGGTTTTCAAGTCTGTTAGAGTACAGTTTTTTGTAGTATTCTGTTATGATACTTTTGATTTCAGTTGGATCTGTTATAACATTTCCTATCTCATTTCTAATTCAGGATATTTGTTTCCTTTCCTCTTTTACTTCTGAAAGTTTAGCCAGTGGTTTATCAATTTTGCTAATCTTTTCAAAAAAATCAGCTTTTGGTTTGTTAATTCTTTCATTTGTTTTTTAATTCTCTAATTTGTTTTGTTCTGCTCTAATTTTTATTATTTCTTTTCTACTGGTACCCGAGGGGTTCTTTTGTTGTTTCATTTCTCCTTGTTCAAGTTGTAGGGTTAATTCTTTTGTTTGGGCCCTTTCTTCATTTTGGATGTTTGCATTTATAGCAATAAATTGATCTCTGAGCACTGCTTCTGCTGTATTTCATAAGTTCTGGCAGGACGTGTTTTCATTCTAACTTGATTCCATGAATTTCTTTATTGTATCTTTGATTTCTTCCACAATCCAGGCATTTTTGAGCAAGGTGTTGTTCAGTTTCCATGAGTTCAGATTTCTACTTATGTTTTTTCTGCTATTGATTTCAACTTTTATGCCTTTATGGTTTGAGAAGATGCTTTGAAATAATTCATTGGTTTGGATTTTGTTGAGATTTGCTTTATGACCTAATACACGGTCTATCCTGGAGAATGTTCCATGTGCATTGGAAAAAAAAAGTGTACTTGTCTATTGTTTGGCAAAAAGTTCTGTATATGTTGATGATGTCTAGTTGGCAGATTGTCACAATAAGATCTTCTGAATTTTTACTGGGCTTTTTTCTGGATGATCTGTCCATTACTGAAAATGGAGTGCTGAAGTCTCATATAATTATTGTGGAGTGATCTATCTCATTTTTGAATGTTGTCAATGTTTGGTCAATGAATTTAGATGTTCTGGCATTGGATGCATAAATATTTAATATCGTTACATCCTGCTTATGTATTGAACCTTTAAGAAATAAATAGTGACCACCAGTTTCAGTCATCTAGTGCTGCTCTAACAGAAATACCACCAGGTGGATGGCTTTAACAATGGAAAGTTTATTCTTACACAGTCCAGTAGGCTAGCAGTCCAAATTCAGGATGCTCACCCCAGTGGAAGGCTTTCCCTCCGTTAGCTCTGGAGGAAAGTCCTTGTGTTGCATCATTCTTTGTTCAGGGAGCTTCTTGGCTTAGGAACCTCGGGTCTGAAGAACACACTCTATTCTCGATCCTGCTTTATTGATGGTGTGTGGTTCCCAATCCTCTGTTTGCTTCCCTTTCCTTTTATCTCTTGTAGGATGAAAGAGTAGAGGGTGGTACAAGCCATACTCCATGGAAACTCCCTTTATAGTGGAGCAGGGAGGTAATCTTATGAAGAGATTTACAGTCCCACCCTAATCCTCTAGCATACAGCATAGGAAAATCACAAAATGGTGGACAATCATAAAATACTGGTAGTCATGGCCCAGATGTATGGCTACACACATTTTGGAGGGTACACAGATGAATCCATCAAACTCCACCCTTTGGATCCCTGAAAATCACATCTTTGAAACATGTAACACAATCATCCTATCTTAGCAAAAGTCATAGCAAAAACATGTCCATCCCATATGATAGAGGTCTTAAATCAGTCCCAAGTCCAAAATACAAAACTCTTTTACATCTGTGCAAGCTAAATTACAAGCTATCTCTGCTTTTGAAGGCAAAATAGTGGAACAGGCACAAGTTAGACATTTCCATTGTAAGTGTGATAAATGGCAGGGAAAGGAGGCATTAACTGGCAATAAGCAAGTCAGCAGAACATATTGCATTAAGCCTTCAAGCTTTGAAAATAATATTCAGTTCTCTGAGACATTTTACACAATAGCTTTGCCCTTTAGACTGTAGGTATTGGCCACACTCTCTGGATTCTAGGTGGAGACCACTAGCCCTGTGCTACAACTCTGCCTTTGAGCCCCACCTGGACAGCAACTCTCCCCTCAGGTTTAGGTGCACCCGAAGCCCAACTGAATGGCAATTCTACCCTTACAAACACAGAAAGCCCTGGCTCTAACTTTTCAAACTTCTTAAGTCATGGCCATACCCTTTGAGACTGAGGCAGCTCAGCTTCTCATGCTCTTCTCATGCTCTCAGCTTCTGCTTCTTATGGCCTTATGGCCCAGGCCTCAGTCCCACATCTGTCCTTCTGGGGCAAGTGTTCCAAAGCTCTGTAGCTTCACTTATGCAAGTTCCTGGAGGCAGCCCACTCAACCACATAGACTCGTGCACACAGCAGTCAACTCTCTTGTTCCGTGGGTCAGCAAAACTAGCTCCACTGATTTAAGTGTCCAGAGACACCCAATCCCACCAGAGAACTGCTGTGCACAGGCACCTGCTCTCTGGGTCTGTGGATCCGCTGCAACACTGTCGTGCACTGCTCTGGTTCTGCTGCTGCCTGTCTGCTGCCACTGGTCTTCTGCTGTTTTTCACCATCTGTGCCTTCTTCGGTGTTAACAATTCTCAGTTCCTTCTGAGTCTTCTACCCATTCAGTTTTAAAACCACTTCCACATTTTTTATATTTGTTAGAGCAGTA
Source organism: Heterohyrax brucei (assembly GCA_028571685.1). Lineage (NCBI taxonomy): Eukaryota > Metazoa > Chordata > Mammalia > Hyracoidea > Procaviidae > Heterohyrax > Heterohyrax brucei. The sequence continues at coordinate 149,575,646 of CM053166.1, forward strand.
CACCACTCTCTTGGCACCAAATTCTGTTTTAGTCATCTAGTGCTGCTCTAACAAAAATACCACAAAGTTGAATGACTTTGAAAAAGGAAAGTTTATTCTTACACAGTCTGGTAGGCTACAAGTCCGAATTCAGGATGTCCATTCCAGGGGAAGAATTTCCCTCTGTTAGCTCTGGAGCAAAGTCCTTGTATTGCATCAGTCTTTGTCCAGGAGTTTCTTGGTTGCAGGAACCTCAGGTCTGAAAAATGCGCTATACTCCCAATGCTGTTTTCTTGATGGTGTGTGGTTCCCAATCCTGTGCTTGCTTCCCTTGCTTCCCTTTCCTTTTATCTCTTGTAGGATGAAAGGATAAAGGGTGGTACAAACCATACTTTAGGGAAACTCTTTTTACAGTGGAGCAAGGAGGTAATCTTATGAAGAGATTTAAATTCCCAACCTAATCTTCTAGCACACAGCATAGGAAAATCACAAAATGGAAGACAATAGTAATTTATTGGGAACCATGGCACAGCCACATGGCTACACATGTTTTTGGGGGGACACAGTTCGATCCATGACACCATCTTTGTCCACAATGGTGGATTTTACATTAAAGTCTATTTTATCTCAGATTAGTATTGCCACTTCTGCTCTTCTTTGCAATGTTGTTATTTGAGTTTCAGTTTGTTCATATCTTTGAGTCTAAGGTGTGTTTCTTGTAGGCACTATATAGAACAGACAGTATTTTTTGATTCAAGCCGTTAGTCTCTGCCTCTTTATTGGAGCGTTCAATCCATTTATATTCAGTGTAATTATTGATAGATATGTTTATGGTGCTCTCATTTTGGTGCCTTTATTTTTGTGTTGTTGACATTTTCTTTGTTACATTTAATATTCTCTTCTGGGTCGTTTTCCTTTATGGGTTTTCTTTTTATCCTTTTGTATGATGCTTCTGTGTCTGTAGAGATTCCTGTATTGTGGCTGTCTTATGGTTTTTATTTTGATATGTAGCATTAGTTTGCTTTGCAGCTACACTTTTCAATCTTCTTAATGTTCTAAGTTTGAAACAGTCTTTTGCTTTTGTAGATCTCCTTAACTTTCTCTTCTTCTGAAAGGGATATAGCTAGACTAATATATCCCTCTGTGTTGTGTGATGATATTATAGTTTCCATGTTAAGGTCTCTGATTACCTACTTTTAATATTTTAACTTTGAGCTTTGTGATTTCTCTGAGTATCACTCTGGTTGCTGTGTCCCACATTGCATCATTGAGTATACATCTGATGTTATATTTTCTAAATGAAAAGCTTCTTTTGGCATTTCTTGTAATTTTGGTTTTGTTTTTATAAAGTCTCTAACCTTCTGTTTATCTGAGAATGTCTTAATTTCACCGTCATATTTGAGAAACAATTTTGCAGGATATGTAATTCTTGGTTGGAAATTTTTCTCTTTCAAGGCTTTATGTCATCCCACTGCCTTCTTGCCAACATGATTTCTGCCAATAAGTCAGAGGAAACCCTACAGAGCTTCCCTTTGTACATTAGTTTTGCTTTAAGTCTAGCTGCCTTTAAAAGTCTCTCTTATCTTTCATTTTAGTAAGCTTAATTATATGCCTTGGTGTGTTTTGGAGGGTCTACCTTTTGTGGTGTTCAATAAGGATCTTGAATATCTATTTTCTCTTCTTTTATGATGTCAGGAAACCTTTCTTTCAGCAACTCTTCAATTATTCTCTCCGTATTTTCAGCCATTCCTCCCTGTTCAGGAATTCCAATTATTCACAGATTTTTCTTCTTGATAGAGTGACACATGCTTCTTAACGCTTCTTCATTTTTCATGTTTCTTTTACCTGATTTCTCCTCATAAATGCTGATGTGAGTGGCTCTATCTTCAATCTTGCAAATTCTGCATTCCATTTCCTCAATCTTGTATTTTTGAATTTGCACTGAATTGCCTAACTTTGTAATTTTATTATTATTGATTTGCTGGATTTCAGATCGTTGATCTTCTGGCAGTTCATATAGCTTACTTAATTTTTAATTTTGTTCTGCTGCATTTTGTTTAACCTGTAGAAGGGTTCTATCTGTACTTCTTTTGTATTGTAACTCCAATAATCTCAGAAAGCCTTCTTCATCTGGGAAGTTTTTTGATTCTTTACCTTGGAAGTTTTCCAGAGCCATGGTGGTCTGCTTCTTTAAATGGTTAAATATTGATTATCATCTTCATGCCATCAAAAAGATGTTCATTTTCTCCAGTGTTACAGCAATGGGAGCAAACCTCTAAGACAGGAGTAAAAGCACTGCTAGACTTGGCCACCAGCTGTGCTGTGTTCTCTAGGTGCAGCTGACTTATTATAGTGTTTTAGTCATCTGGTACTGGTCTAACAGAAATAGCCCAAAGAGGATGGCTTTAACAAAGGAAAGATTATTCTTACACAGTCCAGTATGCTACAAGTCCAAATTCAGGATGTCTGCTCTAGGGGAAGTCTTTCCCTCTGTTGGCTCGGGAAGAAAGTCCCTGTGTTCCATCAGTCTTTGATCAGGATCTTGGCACAGGAACCTCTGGTCTGAAGAATACACTCTTTTCCTAGTGCTGCTTTCTTGATGGTATGAGATTCCCAACTCTCTGTTTGCTTCCCTTTTCTTTTATCTCTTGTAGGATGAAAGGATAAAAGGTGGCACAAGCCACACTTCAGTGAAATTTCCTTTACAATGAAGCAGGGAGGTGACCTTAGGAAGGGATTTACAGTCCCACTCTAATCCTCTCTAACATAATCCACTCTGTTAACCACAGACAGAGATTAGGATTTACAGCATGAGAAAATCACAAAATAGAGGGTAATCACAGAATACAGGGAATCCTGGCCCAAACAAATTACTACACATATTTCTGGGGGTGGGGGCACAATTCAACCCATGACATACAGCTTCTCTGATAACAGAGATGCTGTCAAGCTCTGTAATGCTGCTTGGCTTGGTGATGGCTCCAGCTGGGTCCTCAGGGATGGCAGGCTCCACCTTCTGGCTGATAAAGATGGGGACCTACTTGTGCCAACTCTCCAGTTGAGAGTCCTGGTGTAGGTCAGGGAAGGGAAAAGAGAAAGATGCCTCCACATTCAGCTGTCAGGGACTGATGCATTCTCTAGATGTGCTTACCTTAAAACCTGCTTTTCTTCTGAGAGGGATGCTGTCCAGAAGCAGCTGAAAGCAGCCGGGCCTATAAGGGTGGCAGGCCTCAGCTCCTGGTTAGCAAAGAAGGCACCCTACTTATAGAGTCTCTCGGGGGCCATCAGTAGACACTATGACATGACTCAGTGAAGGAAGGTGGAAATGGTGCTGCCACACTCATCCACCAGTCATTGCTGCATTCTCTGGGTATGATTGTCTTAAAAACAGCTTTTCTGCTGTGAGAAGCACTGTCCAGACAGGCACTGTTGCTCAGCATGAGAGTTAGCCTCAGTCGAGCCCTTAGGCATGGCTTACTCTGCCTCTCAGCTGACCAAGGTGTCATCTGGCCTGAGCCACCTCTCCTGCAGTGATTCAGCAGTATCTATGGCACAGCTCAGAGAAGAAGGGGGAGGGGCACTGTCATTCTTGGCCACCAGCCATCACTATGTTCTCTAGGTATGGTTATCTTAAAAACAGCTTTTCTGCTGGGATGAGCTCTGTCTACACAGGTATTGTTGTTCACTGTCGGAGTTATTCCCAGCTGAGTCCTCAGGCATGGCTGATTCTGCCTCTCCTTCACTGTGTCAGTAGTGTTATGGTGCAGCTCAAACAAGAGGCAGGGAGGGGCATTGGCACCCTCAGTTGCCAGCTGCTGCTGGGTTCTCTAGACATGACTGACCCAAACACAGCCTCTCTGCTGTGGGATACGCTGTTTACTTAGGCAATGCAGTTCAGCATAGCAGCTGGCCTGTGCCTGGCTGTCATGCTTGGCAGTCCCAGTCCCAGTCTCCTAGTTAACAAAGAAGGCATCCATACCTGTAGTCCTCTCAGCCACTGCACAGCAGAAGTGGGACTCACTGTATGGCTATTTTGCCTCCAACAAAGGTAGTTTTCCCCTTCATGTCACCCAGTCCAATCTTACAACTCTATGCCTGATCTTGGTGCTCCCAGAAAGTCCACACCGCTAGGTTCAATTATTTTCCTAGGCCTTAGTTCTCAGAGAGAAGCAAGGAGATGTGTGATTAGCCCACCATCTTGGCCCTGCCCCTCTCTGGTCTTCTTGTAATATGATCACTTCTACCTCAAAACTGGAGGTGTCAGTTTTAATTAGATAAAGCCAGTTTGGCTCAGGTTAGGTCAGGATCAAAACAGAAGTTTTTTTTGTTTTCAGTAGATTTATTGAGGTATAACTGACATAAAACATACTGCACAGTATTCAAATGATTAACATTTATTTATCTTTTTTCCTAACCTTTCTTTGTTATTGTTTCACTGCACTGGCTAGAACCTCCGTTCTAATGCTGAACAGGAGTTGTGCCAGGAGGCATCACTGTGTTGTTTCTGATTTTAAAGTAAATGCTTTCAGCATTTTACAGATAAGTATGATATGCATTTTAGTTTTTGATATAGATGTCATCTATGAGGCACAGGAAGATCCCTTCTATTTCTAGTTAGCAAGGATGCTATTTTATAAAATTACAAATAGATGATAAATTTTACTGAATGCTTTTTTCTGTGTTTAGCAAGCAATTATGTTTTGTTTTGTTTTTGTTTTTTTCTACTCTCTCCCTACAATGAGTTACATTAATTGAATCTTAAAAACCATCCTTGCGTTCCTGGGATAAACCTAACTTAATAACTGTGAATTATCTTTTTTATACATTGTTGCTGGATTTGGTTTCCTAATATTTTTGTTTATAACTTTTACATCTATAGTCATGAATGAGATTAGTTCGTAACTTTCCTTTTTCATGTAATCCTTGTCAGGTTTCATTTCCACAAAGACTCAGTAAGTCTTATTTCTTTTTCTTACATGTGAAAGCATTTGAATAAGACTGGAATGATACTTTACCTGAATGTTCGGTAAAGCTAGATTGTCTCACACTGAGGACCAGCTATTTTCTTTATGGAAATAATTATAACTACTGGTTAATTTTCTTCAATGGTTATAAAAAATCCAAAACCCAAACCCACTGCCATCAAATCAATTCCAACCCATAGACACCCTGTAGGACAGAGTATAAATGCCCCAGAGAGTTTTCAAAGAGCTCCTGGCAGATGTGAACTGATGAGCTTTTTGTTGGCAGATGTAGCACTTAACCACTATACCACCAAGGTTTCCTTAATGGTTATACAATTATTTATCTATTTTTCTCAGACTCTATCCATTATTTAAATCCAAGCTTTCAAATGTATTTGCAAAAAGTTCTTCATATTATTATTGTGAAATGGCAAGGTCAGACCACCTTGTCTAACTTCACCAAGGGGGAGGATAACCAACATCAATCATATCGGCCCAAAACTAATTCCCATGATAAGAGAAGTCAGACTACCTCCACCTTCCAACTTGTTTTTTAACAAATTCTGACACCTGGTGTCCCTCTCATGCTACCCTCTACTTCCTTACTTGGTCTGATAATTTGTCAAGATAGTCACACAGGACTCATAGGCTGTACTCACGATTATGAAGGTTATTAGGAGAGTAACAGGTTACAGTTCAGGATTAGAATCAATTTCAAAGTAACAAGAAGAACTCAGGGCAGTTCTTCGATCAGGATAGCTTTTTCTTTGGCCATGCTTGCACACAGACCTTGGCCACTGGACCCTCTACAGGCCTGGCCTCTCACTCTTGGCTTCAGCTCTCCCTCTCAGCCTCGGCCCTAGCCCTTGCTTGTGTCTGACCTCAGCCTTCGCTGGAGCAAGTGTGAGAAATTTTCTTTAACTACACTGTTCAGTGCCCAGAAGCATCCCACTCTTTCAGAAAGCCTCCTGCCCAAATGCACTCAGCTTTCTTGCTACATTAGTGGGTACCCCCACTGTAGCTGCCTCATTCTATGGCCTGGGAAACATACTGCAGCAGTCTCATGACAGTTTCCTGGTTCTGCTGCCACTGTTTCTCTGCTGCTGCCACTTCTTGTTGTTTCGTGCTGTCTTCAGTGTTACAATTCTGTCTCCTAGGTCTGGCGTAGGAGGGTCTCAGTACTGGGACCCTGGGTGTAAAGGACATGCTCTGCTCCTAGCTCTTCTTCTTGACAGTTGTGGGGTCCCCTGTCACTCTGTGGGATTGGCTCTTTTTAAACCTAGGGAGACGGTAAAACTGACCAATCCCTTACAAGGGATCTATGCACCTTATTTGCATTAGCAGGTTTTCCAATTCCCTTAGTGGGCTACAAGTACCTTATTTGTGCAATTCCATCCAATCATTCTGTGGGAGTTACACAATCATGGCTATAAGGGCCATGTGATAGCAATTCATAGCACTGCAGTCTTATTGGTATCTGTTTATCTCTGCAACATCTGTAATTATTTCCCATTTTTTACTCCAAAATGTTTGCCTGTCTTTTTCTTTTACTTTGATTGATCTTACCAGAGATTTGCCTATTTTATTAGTAATTTCAAAGAAACAACTGTTGGCTTTGTGAAAACTCTACTATGTATTTGGTTTCTATTTCATTGACTCTTACTCATAGCTTTATTATTGCTTTCCTTTTACCTTCTTGGGAAATATTCCAATTTTCTGCCTCTAATTTCTTAAAGTGAATGTTTAGCTGATTAATTCTGAGCCTTCCTTCTTCCCTAGTGAAAGCATGTAAGTCTATTAATTTTCCTCTATACATGACTTCAGTCCATTCCACAAATTTTGAAATGATATTCTCCTTATTTTTTAGTTCTATGTGTTTTCTAATTTTTATCATGATTTTTTTAACCTGTAAGTTGTCTGATTTTGTGTTTTAAATTTCCAAACATTGTGTTTTTTCTATGTGTATTCCAGATTGATTTACAACTTAATTGCTCTGTAATTAGAGAAGGTGGCTGGATAGAATATCAAGTCTTTGAATTTTGAGGAGACTAGCTTTATAGCCTGTCATGTGGGCAAATTTTTATGTTTCGTATGTATTTGAAAAAATACCGATTTTCCAGTTGTTTACTAAATTTTTCTGTGTATGTTCTGCTTGTTAATTATACTGTTTAAATCTTTTAGATTTTTACCAACTTTTGTTTCTGCTTGATCTATCCATTATTAAGAAAGATGGGCTAAAAGCTTCCACTCTGTTAGTGGGTTTATCAATTTCTCCTTGTAGATATGTCAAACTTATTATGATGATGATGATGATTAAGTGAAAGCATACAATCCAAGTCAATTTTGCATATCCACCTCTCTACAACTCTATCTACTCTCCTTATCCTGTGAAAGTACACCCCTCATTTTCACTCTTTACTACTAGTATCCCCCCAACAAGCACTTGTTCCCTCCTCTCTACTCTGTCCTCTCCCCCTAGAAAGAAACCAGCAGGACAGCCTTCTATAGATGTATAAAGTACACACACCACATGCTCACTCTGTGTCTCTGAATCCAGCCCATTCTTCGCATGAAGAGTTGAACTCAGTACTGGTTTCAGGTATGGGGCACCAGCAAGTCTAGGGCCCGCATTCCCAGGGCACTCTCCAGGTTGCTGGACCATCACTTCTGGTCTTTGAGTTCTTGATCCGTGCATCTATTTTTCTTGTGTTACGTCAGGGACTCTACATTGTGTCCCCCATCAAGGCTGTCTTTGGTGGTGGCCAGGCACTATCTGGTTGTTCTGGGCTCATGCTTATGCAATCTCCCACTCTCATGAGTCCTTCTGTCTCCTGGGCTTGTTTTCCTCGAGTCTTTGATGTTCTTAGTCGTCATCTGTTCCAGGTGGATTGGGACCAGCTGATGTTCCTCAGATGGCAGCTTGCTGACTTTTAAGACTGCAGATGCTGTCAACCTTTGTTTTAAAAATATTTGGCTATGTTAATAGGTGATAACACATTTAGAATTGTTATATCTTCCTGGTAAATTTGCTATTTTTTTCATTCTCAGGTTATTCTCATCACCTCTAGTAATGTATTTTAAAAAATCTGATATTTATATGCTTTGTCTTTCTTTTGGTTAATTTTTATCTAGTAATACTTTTCTGATCCTTCGCTGTTCAATCTTTCTTTGCCCTTACATTGTAATATAAGTGAGTGTCTTTCTTTTCTAAACAGTTTATAACTGGATTTTGTTCTTTCTTTATTCTGACTATCTTTGACCTTTTAATTGAAGACTTTAGTCCATTTACGTTTATATGACAATATTTATATTTGGATTTATTTTTACCCTCTTATCATATGCTTTGTATTTTTCCACTTTTCTGTTTTGTTTCCCTCCTCTTTTCTTGACTTCTTTTGAATTGAACTATTTTTTTTTCTTTTATCATCCCATTTTTCCCTGTACTAATTGAGAAACTATATACTTTATGTCTAGGTTTTGGTGATTACCCTTTGTCATGTTAGCATGCATACATGTGACAGTATGCGGTTGATCATTTTCCTTTTTTTTTAATGAAATGTTCAAAAGGGGTTGCTCACATTGTAATGGAAAATTTTAACAAGCCCAAACTGTTTCTTTGTTTCAGAGAACAACCCTCCCCCCCCCCAACTTCCTGAGTTCTCAAAGATGTTATAGGCTACTGAGCGAAAGTCCCGCCTACAAATTTAGCCCTTAAATACCCAACTCCGTCCTCTGCTCGGGGTTCCAGCCTCTCAACTCCTGCGTGAGTCGGAAGCTGGGCCCCAGAGCGCTGGTTCTTTCAATAAAGCTTCTTGCTGTTTGCATCAAGCTGCGAACTTCGTGACTGATTGGGGTTTGCTTCGTCGCCTGTGACTCGAGGAGGGGTCTCCCCTCTCGGGAACCTTTCAACATCACCCACACATTCACCATGTATTGCTTCCAGCACACAAATCTGAAAACCATTGTTTATGTTTCACTGTCCCTACAAGTACTTGTCCATAGAAATAACTCATCTAATTAAGAGAAAAAATGAGGTAATCTGTTTTTCCATTTATGAAATACTGGAGATTTCTTGGGGGAACTTTTTTCCACTTTAATTTTTTTTAACTTTACATTTTTTAAAAGTGAGTTTTATTGTGTTTTAAATGAAAGTTTGCAATCCATATCACTTTGCCATGTAAGACCTGGAGCTCAGGCCACTATTCTACTCTAAGTGCTTTCTCTTCCCTAGCCCTACCCACCACAACAGCACACTTCCCCTTTCCACCCTGAGCTTCCCATGTCCGCTCTACCAAGTCATGTTCCCTCTCACCCTATCATCTGGCATCCATTGATGAGCTTCTCTTACAGCCCCATGTATATATTTAAGCCTAAAAGTTTGTTGGTTGCCAGCATCACTCCACGTCTTATGTAGTCCAGTTCAGTCTTTATCTGGAGAGCTGGCTTCGGTGCTGGATGTGGGTTAGGGTTAATAGAGAGTCTGGGGGGCATGAGCTCAGGGAAACTTCCAGACTGATGGATGATCAAGTGTGGTCATTTAGTAGCATTCTATTTCTGCACATTTCTGTTTCTCCTGCTGTGTCAGGGTCTCTATACTGTGTACCCTATCAGGACAGTCCTTGGTGGTGGCTGGGCACTATCTAGTTCTTCTGGTCCTGTGCTGAAGTAGTGTCTGGATCATATGGCACATTGTATCTGCTGGGCTCATGTTTTCCTCCTGTCCTTGGTGTCCTCTGTTTACCTCTGCTCCAGGTGGGCTGGGACCAATTTATGCTACTTAGATGGGGGCTTGTTAGCTTTTAAGACCCTAGACACCACTCACCCAAGTGGTATGTAAAACATTTTCTTGAGAGAAAAAAAAAAAACAACTTCAGTATGCTAATTTGTCTAGATGTCCCCTGAAACTGTTGTCCAGCAACCCCTACCCATGTTACTCTTTCCTTCCAAAGAGTTGGATTGTATTTGGCAAATGATGTAGTTTTGATGTAGTCCAGTGGTGCATACTTCTCTTCTAGGGCATCACCTAATCAGAATCCTAACTATCTAATGTATAGAAATCTCTCTCTGTCTCTCTCAACTCTTGTAACCATCAAAGATTATTTTCTTCTCTGCTTATTTCTTTTATTGCATCCTTATAGTGATAGTCTCATACAGTATTTGTCCCTTCCTGTTTGGCTAATTTTACTTATCCTCCAGATGGTCCCACGTTATCAGATATTTCCCTAAATCACCCTTGTTCTTTATCATTGCATAATATTCCATTGTGTGAGTATACCATAGTTTGTTTAACCATTCTTCTATTGACGGGCATGTAGATTGATTCTAACTTTTTGCTATTGTGGAGAGAGCTGCAATAAACATTTGGAGTACATATATCTGTGTGGCAACATTTATTTTTCTGGGATACATTCCAAGGAGTGGGCTTGCTGGATCATATGGTATTTCCATTTCTAGGTTTTAAAGAAAGCACCAAATTGATTTCCATAGTGGAAGTCAATAATGTAGAAGGGTTCCAGTCTTTCCACATCCTCTCCAGCATTTATTATTTTGTGTTTTTTTGGCTATTACCAACCTTATTGTAGCAAGATGGTATCTTACTGTAGTTTTGATTTGGATTTCTCTGATGGCCAGTGATTGTGAGCATTTTTTCATATATCTGTTAGCATCCTGTGTGTCTTCTTTGATGAAATGCCTCTTCATTTCCTTTGTCCATTTTTTATTTGGGTTGTTTGTCTTTATCTTGTTGAAGTTTTGCAGTATCTTGTAGATAAGGGAAATCAGACGCCGACTGGAAACGTGGTAGCTGAAAATTCTTTCCCACTTTGTATGTAGTCTTTTTAGTCTTTTGACAAAGGTTTTGGATGAGCATAATTGTTTGATTTTTAAGAATTTCCAATTGTCTATTTTCACTTCTGATGTTTGTGGGTTGTTGAGGATTTTTTTCTAGACTGTTAATGCTATGAATTAGGGTTTCCAGTGTGGTTGCAATATTTTCTCCCATGATCTTTATTGTTTTAGCTTTTATGTTTAGGTCTTTGATCCATTTTGAGTTAGTTTTTCTTCATGGTTTGATGTACAGGTCTTGTTTCATTTCTTTTGCACATGGATATCTAGTTTATGCCAGTACCGTTTGTTAAAGAGACTGTCTTTTCCCTAGTTCCCAGAGTTTGGGCCTTTATCAAACATCAGTTGCTCATAGGTGGATGATGTTATATCTGCATTCTCTGATTCTGTTCCGTTAATCTACGTGTCTGTTTTGGGGCCACTACATGGCTGTCTTGACTACTGTGGCTGTATAATAGGTTTTAAGGTCAGGAGAGTGAGGCCTCCCACTTTGCTCTTCTTCTTTAGTCATGTTTTACTTATCGAAGGCTTCTTCCCATTCCACATAGAGTCAATGATTTGTTTCTTTATCTTATTAAAGAATGCCATTGGAATTTGTATTAGGACTACATTGTATGCATAGATTGCTTCGAGTAGAGCAGATATTTTCAGTGTTAAGTCTTCTTTTTCCACTTACGTATATGTAAGTCTCTTATTTTCTTGAAGTCGAGTCCTGTGGTTTTCTTTGTGTAGGTCTTTTACATCTCTGGCTAGATTTATTCCTAGGTATTTTATCATCTTGTGGCCTATAGTAAATGGTAATGATGTTGAGATTTTCTCTTTGATTGTCTCCTTGTTGGTGTAAAGGAATCCAATTGATTTATGTATGTTGATGTTGTATCTTGATACTTTGCCGAAGTCTTCTATTAGATTTAGTAGTTTTTTGTGGATTCTTTGTGGGTTTTTTGTGTATAAGATTGTATCATCTGCAAATAGTGATACTTCAACTTTTTCTTTGTAGACTTGGATGCCATTTATTTCTTTATCATGCTCTGGCTAGAACCTCCAGAACAATGCTGAATAAAAGTGGTGAAAACGGGCATCCTTGTCTAATAACTGTTCTTAAGGGGAATGTTTTTGTCTTCTCTCCATTTAAAATGATGTTGGCTGTTGGTTTTGCATTGTTGTTGCTGTTGTTAGGTGCTGTGGAGTTGGTTCTGACTCATAGCAACCCTATAGTTTTTGTATAGGTGCCCCTTATTAGGTTGAGGAATTTCCCTTCTATTCCTATTTTGCTGAGAGTTTTTAACTTGCATGAGTGTTGGACTTTATCAAATGCCTTTTCTGCATTGCTTGATAAAATCAAGTAGTTCATGTCTTTTTTTTGTTTATGTGGTTAATAAAACAATTAATTACATTGATGTTTTAATGTTGAACTGTCCTTACATCCCTGGTATGAATCCTACTTGGTCACGGTGAACTATTTTTTTTTGGATGTGTTGTTGAATTCTATTCACACTTAATTAATAAATATTATTTTTACATACATTGCCATCTAGTCCTCCTGGAAAGTTATATTACTTGACATATAGCAACAATTGAAATTCATGACCAATTTAACACTGAGTTCCTCCAATCTCTTAAAAGGAAGAAATTATGTCTTTTTTTTCCCCCCACACCTGTATTATGGAAATTTTCAAACACATACACAAGTAGGGGGGATAGTATAATAAATTTTGCAGTAACTTTTTAATATCAAATAACCATTAATAGCTTAGACAGAAAACATGGTGATAAAACAGAAGAGTGAAAAATTCAATAGAGTTGGGTTTCCTCTTCTGTCTGTTAAAGGTCAGATTATTTTAAATCCTTGTTGCATTTTGAGATTATCGTAAAACTTTAATTAACAGGACCCAACAAACTGGAAACTTTCAGTAACTAGATTCTTTCCTGGTGCTCTATTTTTAGTAGAGATTCATTTATAATATGCTCATAACTGGGATTTATCCTAAAATGCAAGAGCAGGGAGTGCCCTGGACTCTGTCCACCCTCAGCTTAGTCTCATACTCCTAGTACCATTTCCAGTTTGGCAGTGCATGACATCACACAGACCGCTTCTGCACGTCAATTTTGTTTTTGAAATGGTCTTTGGATGAAACTGTTGCGGAAAATGACTTGTGAAGCAAAGAGGAGGACTGCACTTTTCTTTCTTGCTTCCCTTTTTATTTTCATGCCACCCCCGTGTACCTTTTGTAAAGTCTCCAATATCAGTTGTGAGTCCTTGCTCCTGGTTTTCTTCTCAGCTGATGGAATAGGGCAGTCTAGTGAGAAGAGCTCTGTGCTCGGAATTTATGCTCAGAATTCAAGTCATAGCTCTCCTTCCTAGGAGCTAAGTAGTCTTGGGAAAGTTACTTTTTCTGACTCATGATTAAATCACCTGTGAAACAGAGTTCAGACTGGAGATGAAAACTACTGCCACTTGCAGTTCTGGGTTTCTGTTAGGTTTGAAACAGAATCCCCAGTGTCTGATCTTATTTTGGGGGACAATCATAGCTAATGAGATTTGAGGGTACCCAAACTATTTCTCCCACCCACAATGCCTGAACTTCTACAATGAGTGGACCATTTCATTATGTTTAGCGTTGCCTCCTCCTGCTAGTCTTCCTTTTTAAGATGTAAAGCACTCCCCCTACACTGTGACTGAGTTACTCAGGTCACTTTTTTGCAGCTTGTGAAAAGCAAGGGTTTTGATGTTGAAGGTTTGGAAATGGGAAGGAAAGGGTATAACAGAGAGACTGGAACGGTGTCAGAGACAGATTTGACCTCCTTCACAATTTTTCTGCAGCTTGGCTCTGAGCATTGTTATGACTCAACCTCTCTGTGCTTGGCAAGGCTCAAGCAAGAATAGTCTGTATTTGAGCACCAGATCTGGAACAGGGAGTCCCTGGCTGAATGTCAAATTCAGGTATTTCTGATACATTGTGAGTGAACTTCTTTATTACCTCTTTTGATGAACAAGAAATTGTTTAGAAGAGCCAAAACATCCCGTTGAGTAAACCATGTACATTGTTACAAAACCGTTAACAGGCGTATACTCTCAATCAATCACAGCAAACAAGAGCAGTAAGAATCTGGGTCACAGTCCCCTACTCAATCCCAAGTGTTCTCTTTTCATCTTTCTCTTCTGGTCCTGTTCTCTTTTCAGCTCCACACTGGTCCTCAGTCACTGCAGAAAATCCCTCACGTCCACCTGTTTATTATACCTATCTCCTATGACCAGCACTTGATCTTTTCTGTCCTGGACATCTCTCCCCCTTCATGTCTTCACTGTTGACGTACTGCCAGTAATACAACATTTCTGCCATTATTTAAGAAAGACTCATTAATGTGGTTGTTGCTTTTCTTTTCTCTAATAATACCCGTAATTTACTGAGCCTTGCTATGTCTCAGACATTTGGATCATTCCATTTCATCCTCACCCCTTTATACCCATTTCACAGATGTGATCATTGATATTGAGTTATTCTCCAAGGTTTTCCAGTTGTCTAGCTTCAGAGTAGAGCTTCTGTCCACTGCTCTAGTAGGCCTCTCAGGCTTGATATCCATCTGCACACTCATGGGGCTACCCAGGCTTCCACGTGGGAAACAGGTTTCTTCCCTCGGTGGCAAACAATGATTCATTCTCATGATTTAGGGAAGGCGAACTTAGCTCCAGGATGAGCCACTATATGGTTGTCCACTCCAGGAAATTCAAACAGCTCCTCTTCCTATCTTCCTTCTGTACTTTCATTTCTAATTGTTCTTACAGTGGCTAGGAGCAAAATCAAAGGAGTAATTAGGGCTGTTGACTGGTGATTGAGGACAAAAAGCCTTTAACTTTTTCTTGTCCACTAACATGTGGGTTGCATTTGCATATATCAACTGAATGTTAAGTTGATGTTTTGCACACTTCATTTCACTTAACAATTTCAACTTCTTCCCTCATTAAACCATTTAACCCTGACTTATTAACAAATGAGAAATTTCTTGCAAGATGTAGTTTTAAGCAGCAACTTTGGCTTGGGAATCAGAGGACCTGGGTCCCAATTCTGAATCTGCCACTTATTAACTTGTAACATTAGGCAGATACACTTAACCTTGCTGAATGTCAGTCTCCTCACCGATAAAATGACAATACATCCTGACTTAACAAAAATGTTACGATAGGGAACCTGTTATGGGAAAGTGCTTTGCAAATCCTGGAGTGCTCCACAGACATAAGAGATTATTATTCTTTACTTGTTCATTAGGGGAAATGAAGCAAAATATTCAAAAGGTCCACAGTAGTAGAGAGACTTGAAGCAATGTCCCAAGAAAATAGTACACCAAAGATTGAACCATGGGGAAAGTTGTGCCACTAGCAATTGGTTTCCCTCTATCTAAGTTTGAGGAGTACAGATCCAAACTGGGTCTCCAGTTGAATGCACGATAAACGTCAACCCTGTGACCTTGAGGAAACCAGTCGCGGTTCTCATCTCAACTAAGCACTCCCATAATAGAGGAGGGGTGCCATGAGGATGAGGTGACCACTTGACACCAGAAAAGCCAGGGTCCTGGATAACGCTGGTTGGGTGAGGAAATGTAAAAAACAGAGAATTGGTTGTATGCTACTTTGATGACAAGCACACAGACATTGCAGTGGAGAGACAGGAGAAAAGGGGGATATAGACATAGTATGAAGATATGGACACCCCAACTCTTGAAAGTCAATTCCAAGTTCGAAGAGAAATTGTCTTCTGGGTAGTGATGACAGCTCCTAGCAGAGCAGGAGCTCAAACTCAATACAACGTGGTGATGATGGGGGGTGTCCTTGATCTCTTTCTTTCCTCTCCTTCGCTATAGATTTTCCAGAAATCTATGCGAAAGCGAGCTACCAGTGCTCAGAGAGATGACTGAAAGAAGGGGTGGGGACATTAAGGGTAAAGGGTAAACCAGGTGTCCTGGCACTAGACCCCTTCTCCCAGCCTTCCCAGCTTTCCTTTCCCCACCCGCCTACCCCAAGCCGGTACAGTCAAGCTAGAGAGACTGAAAGGGTTTCACTTCCGCCTGGCTGCAGGAACCACAAATCCTAGACTAGGTCGGAATTGGAATAATCACAGTCAAAATACACCCAAATGTTCTCACACAGCCAGACGCGCGCGCATCCCCGGGCCATGGGGCGCACGTGAGCCCACGCCCCGCACACCCAGCCCTGCCGCTAGCCAGAGCATCCTTGGCGGCTGCCACCGAAGCAGCCTCCTCCTCCACCTCCTCTTCCTCCTCCTCCCGCCACCACCACCGTCGCTGCTGCGGTGCCTCCTATCCCCTCGTCCCTCTTCCTCCCCCAGTTCCTGCTCCTCCTCCCCTCCCAGGCTCCTCCTGTCCGGTGGCGAAGGGCAAGAACCCTCGGCAGTTGCTCCCCTTGGCCAGGACCGCGAAGAGGCTGAAACAGGTCTGTGCAGGGGGGGCGCTTTGTTGCGGGTTATTGGAGCGCCGCTGGCTCCGAGAGCCGCTGGGATGGCACTGGGCGGAAGGGAGGGCAGATTATTTCTCAATTTTTGGTCGCGCTTTATGAATAGATGGGGGGCGATGGGGTGGGGAGATAACTCGATCTTTTTGCCAGTTCGCCGTCCCTCTCGATTCTTGGCGAGAGAACACTGAAGCTGCCGGGACTCCTGCCCCCGCCCACCCCAAAGCTCTCTTTCTTCGTGCCCCCACACCCCGCATCCACTTCTCCGGGCTGAGCATTCTCTTGTTCCTGGGAGCTCATGGATGGGGGGTGGGGAGAGATGGATGGAGCTGATCCAGCGGGGCACCTGGATGCATGGGGCTTTGTTATACACAACAAAAACCATTCTTCACCAGCTTCCAGCTCTAGTCTAGGCTGTACTCGGCGAGCGCTGTGGGGGTGTGGATCCGGCCGACTAGGGGATTGAGAGAATGTGAGGGGGCACCCCCTGTGTGTGACTGGGCACACAGGAATGCAGTGGTGTGTGCCTGGGAGATGATGCGGTTTTTGTGTGAGATTCAGTAAGTGTGAGTTGGAGTGGTGTGTGTGTGTGTCTGCGCCATGGGGCTGGGCTACTCCTGGCATTACATGTCCTTGGGTCTCATCCCATGCCAAGCCAGACTGCAGCAACACGCAGGCGGATCAGGTCCAACCTGTTCTGCCCACACTGGAAGAGTAATGATGGTTTCAAAGTGATGGAAATCCCCCCAACTGGGGCTATAGTTTGGGACTATCTGGACTTGGGATTTTGAGCCAGGTTGACCAAGCCCTGCTAGACATCTTATTGTTCTTCTAAAGATGCCCAACTTTCTTAGTTGGTTTCTCACTCTCAGCCAATGAGGATTCAAAGCTCTTACAGTGATCCCTGCAGTGCCTCCTCCACCCCCTTTTAATTAGTGGATCCTCGTGTCTTCCTTACTGCAGTGATATTAGTGGTGTGCTAGGGTTTAGCTCTGCATGTTTCAAGAAAAAGGAGCGTGCTAGATGCACTCATGTATTAGTGATGAGTTTGGTTTAGAATTTTTTTTTCTAGAGTCGTAAGATGTGAACTGGTATGGTGCATTTATTTATTTATTTTAAATCAATGAAAGATCAATACAGATGAACAAATTGCTAAGCCTTCTCTTTGACTTCATTATTTTTTTTGTGTGTGTGATTTTAATAAAACATTGTTCTCCAGGGTGCAAGAATGGTCTGTTAAGGATAGTGATCATTCAAGTCTGATAATCAGCATTTATTGAACACTTGTTATGTGCCAGTAGTAATGTTAGATACCAGAAATACAGCAACAGCAACAACGAAAAATGGGTTACTGTCAAGTCAATTCTGACTCACAGTGACCCTGTAGGACAGAGCAGAATTGCCCCATAGGGTTTCCAAGAAGGGGCTGGTGGATTCGAACTGCCAACCTTTTGGTTAGCAGCTGAGCTCATAACCACGATACCACCAGGGCTTCTCTGGAAGTATAAGAATGAATAATGCATCATTTCAGATCTCAGGGAGCACAGAGTCTGGTAGCTAGAGAGTGTGAACAGACAAGAGGGTTGCCTGGCTGAGGGTGAGAAGTATGATCAAGAAAGGCTTCACAGGGGAAGTGACATTTGAGTCAGGGCTTGAAGAATGAATTCTCCAGGTGGCTAGGTGAGAAATGATACCCTAAGTGGAAGGAAGAGCATGTATAAAGGCAGTGGGGCCATATTTGAGCAAGAGACTGAAGAGAATTCTCAGAACCGTTACTGTAAAATTCTCAACAAACTCATGAGTCTCTCTGAACGAGGATACTGGTTAATGGTGAATCCAAAAGGAGCCAGTATTGCAGATTGATAAGGACGAGAACGTATCCCCATCTTTAGAAACATTTACCTCATTTATTAATATTAATGCATCTTGCCTTAAGTAAACCTGATATATGTAAGTGTGAATTTACAAGGCAAATGAACTAGATGGAGAGTATCCACAGTGGAGAATTTATTGCTGTACAAAGGGATTCATAATCAGATTATCTTAAATAACAGAGTCTGTTTGACCTTTAGAGTGAATCTTTTACCAAAAATCCATTTACAGAGAATTTCTCACTTAGCCAGTGGACAGATAAAGAGAAGTGTACTTGCATTACATTTACTTTTAGGGCAGAAAGTTACCAATCTGAGCATAGGCATTCCCCTTATACTGTGTGGATCTTAAAAGAAAACAGAAAAATGGTCATAATAAATATTAAATACATGGGCTGTGATCTTTTGTCATTTGAATTGTATATGAAATAAAAATTAATCAGGACAGGGTCTTCAAGGACTTTGTACATTTTAGGTACTTTCAGTAGTGTCAGTGGTAATTAACTATAGCACAAGATTTCTGTGCCGTGTGTTATTTTTTGAAATGGGCATATACTGGCTACTGTAATGCTCATGCAAAGAGCCAGAACAGGACATATTCAGAGACTCCTGTTGTGTTGTGTTGTTGCTGATTGGATAGCCTGATGAATGGCAATGGAAGTAAGCCTAAGACTTAGATTGATGATTTCTACTAAAAGTGTGTGGTGGGCACAAAATTACGCTAGTTAAGACTGTGGGCTCTGAGGGCCTGAACCTGCCGCCTAAGCACCTCCTCGCTTCTGTGAAGACCCAAAATTGCCCTGGGCTCTCTTTGAAAGACATCTCAGTGGAAGTGGTGGGCTTGAATTGACTTCCTCCTAGTCTGTCTATTCTATGCACTACCGTAGAAGTGATGGGTTCCTTAGGGTCCATCAAGATCCTTTGTTCACTAGCTCTCTAAACTGGAAGGTATAAGGCTATATCCTTAAGAAATGTCCCCCAGGGGCTTGAAATACAATGATACTGATCTGTCTTTTGTGTGGCTGGCCACTCTGAGCCATGCAGTGACTAGACCAGCGCTTCTCAACATGACTTCCAAAGACGACTAGTCTCACAGGATTTTAGTAGATGTTGGGCGCACACACACGCACTCTGTCTCCCTCTCTCTCTCTCTCTCTCTCTCTCACACACACACACACACACACACACATGGTTTTAAGGGTTTTGTGATCAAGGTAAGTTGGAGAAATTCTTGCTTAAACAGAAACAGGTTTGTTTACTGCAGGGTTTCTGAAAGCCTTTACTGGAGACTATTGCAGATTGTGACTCCCCAAAACCCCACTGCCTTGGAGTTGATTCCAACTCATAGTGAGTGACCCTACAGACAGAGTAGAACTGCCCCACAGAGTTTCAAAGGAGTGCCTGGTGGATCTGAAATGCTGACCTTCTGATTTAGTAGCTGTAGCACTTAACCACTATGCCACGAGTGTTTCCCGTGACCCTCCAGGAGAATAAAATAGGCAGTATTTCCCAGATGTATTTGCCTGCAGAATCTGGTGTTCCAACCAGCAGTTGGCTGGACTGGTGTGGTGGAGAACATACTTTGGGTAATACTGGACAGAGCATGTCCCTCTGTGGTTGGAGACTGCCAGTGTCTTGCTGGGTAAACTTGGATGACTCACTTCTCCCTTCTGGGCTTTCCTTCCCCCATGTGTAAAGTGAAGCTGATTCTGAAGTGATGAGGTGTGATGACAACTAAGATCATATCTCAGCAAGTATTTCAAACTCCTTAGAAGAAAATAAAAAACCAAAACCCACTGCCATCAAGTCCGGTCTGACACACAGAGACCTTAGAAAAGAAGGCTGTATGTAAACTCAAGGTTATCATGAAAGGGAAGTGAAAAATTAAGGCAATTATCCCGATAACTCAGGCCTCAGGTGTGTTTTGTGCTGTGTTGCTGGGTGGACTTCCTCAATTCTTTGCCCTGCTTTGACTGCAAAGACCTATCCTCATTCAACCTTGAGTGACTCAGCGTTCTGAGCTTATTTCCTTTCACATCCTGCAAACTTCAGTGTGGCCTTTAATTTCTTGGTCCAGAGGTATCATCAGTACAGACCCAAGGAAAATCCCATCAATCCCTGAACACACCCTGCTGACCAGAGAACCCTGGAGGCAGGAATTAAGTAGTTGGAGAGTTGCTTTTATCCTTTAAGACTCATCTTTTCGAAACAGTTCTAAAGGGCCATCTTGGAGGCTAGCTGTAGCAGCTTTCATTTCCACTGGCCCTACGGCGCACTCTGGGCTGGAGTCCTGGTTGCAGCATAGATTTTTTAAGCACTAAGCGCAGGGGTCCGTTTTATCAATGGGAAGGCATGGCCGTGTTTATGGAAATTTGAAGGCAAAGCAAGTAATACTTGGGTGACTATTGACTAGGCAAGGAAACTATTGTTGTTTCTTTTGATTTCTCACTAATATCGTTGATCCTTTTTTTTAGCAAGCTGCCTTGAAAAAAGAATGAAGCTCTTGAGAATTCGTGGCTAATAATCATTGCAAACTGGGTTTGGCATAAATATTGATGTGGAGGCCTTCTGGGCTAATGGTTCTGGTGGCATAGTGGTTAAGTGCTACACCTGGTAGCTAAAAGTTTGGCAGTTTGGATCCTCTGGGCCCTCCTTGGAAACTATGGAACAGTACTGCTCTGTCCTGTAGAGTCTCTGTGAGTTTTGGAATCTGTGCGATGACAGTGGGTTTAGGGTTTTGTCTTCGATTCTAGAGTGGGCTGTGTACTGGTGATCAGCCATTAAACAAACTTCTTTTGCAATAGAGGGATTCAGGTTAGCTGTAAGAGAGAGTTGTGTAACTCGAAGTCTGCATGACGCTAGGAAGTGAGAGTGAAGTCATTCTCTGTTCTGGAGACCTTAGTGATGTGGAGATGCCTGTTGAATCAGGGAAATTTATAGAAAGTTAGAGCTGCAAGGGCTTTTGGAAGTTCATCTGATGCAAACCTTCTGTTTGCCTAAGGAAAATGGGAACCAGAGAAGGGAAGTGAATCACGTCAGGTCACACAGCTACTTGACAGAACTAACAGTAAACGCTAAAACACAAATCTGTTGCCTGCCAGTGCTATTTCTACTAGACCTACGTGCCACCTTACGTAGTTCAGGTGAGTGTGGTTGGCTTGGTCAGTGGGACTTAAGGTCATGTCCAGGCCTGAGCTGTGTGAGTTCTCATGTGGCAGCTGTAGCAGTGGGACAGTGGATCCCTAAAAGGCTGTGTGGCTTCTTTCTGTCCCTCTTAACTCCCCTTGAGTCTGTGGTTGTCTGACTCACTGAGCCAAGAAGCCAGCTGGAAACCTGAGGACTCGATGTTCTGTCCTAGGTTCTCGTGGGTGATTCAGTCATTACAATCCCTGTAGCTTTTTTTATGGATGAAGGACCTCCTTGACAGTCTGATGAATGCTAGAGAGGTAGTCCCGGGAGAAAGGCCCACATTCCATAACATGTGCATGTCATTTCAAGGCTGTGTAAATCCAGGGCTGCTTCGCTGCTTGTAATGGGTGTTGATGCAAATATCTGATACTTGTTTTTGTTTTTTCATTTGAGGGGTTTGGACTAGGGTAAGGATACGGGCAGGGTCACTTGCAGATAATCCCTTAATACCAAAGATTCCAAAGGCAAAATTGTCAACAGTAATTTGGAAGGAATTGGCAATACTGAGAAGCATCTCATGCCAAACAAATTGGGAAGGGAAGTTACAGTGGGCTCTCTTTAGAAGGGAGCCCTGGTAGTGCAGTGGTTAAGAGCTCTGCTGCTAACCAAAGGGCGGCAGTTCGAATCCACCAGCCTTTCTTCAGAAACCCTGTGGAGCAGTTCTACTCTGTCCTGTTGGGTTGGTGTGAGTCAGAATCACTCGATGGTAGCAGGGTTTTTTTTTTTCTTTAGAAGAATGAGTATGAATCTTGGAATTGAGATAAAAGAAGAGCAGTTGAAATGAATGAACCTCTTCCCCTCCCCTCAACCTTGTGGGGAAGGGAAGTAGATACGGCAGGGAGAATGATAGGAGATTTTCGAGGAGGGGAGAAACATCAAAATTATGCCATATATGTGTGAAATGAAAACTCTTCCAAAAGGAGATAAAGCAAGACTTCTCATCAGGATTTCTTAATCTAGTTCAATCTCTAAAATAGCAAAAGCTCGTGGCTCTGGGTTTCCGATATTTTTTAATCGTTGAAATACCATGTCCTTGAAGAGGGCATCTTTCGAAGGTTGGAGTAGGGATTCGGGGAGTGGCACAACTTGCCTAACTTCTTGTTGACAAAAGAGGTTTTATTTTAAAAATAATGCATGCTCATTCCTATAAAAAATAAAGAGAAGCATGAGGTGGAATGGCCTTGGCTTCTCCATCACTGACCTCCTACTAAGTACACAGTTTGGTATGTGTCTTTTTCTACATTTTTAATGAATATTTGTCTATGTATTGATGTGCATAAAATAATCAAAGATGTGACCAGTGTTCCCCATACTGTTCTAAAACAGACTTTTCCCAAAAGTATGTGTCCTTTAGGTCTTCTGTTTGTGTACCTCTGATTATTTCATTCTTTTTTTTTAATGGCTGCATATTATTATCTGTGAATTTTTAGATTATTCCCAGTTTTTATCACTTTGAATATTGCTGTAGCATACCTCCTTGTACAGGCAGCTCTGCCATCTTATTATCAGCATTTCTGTGGTGTAAACTCACCACTGAAAATACTAGTTTAAAGTATTTGGCTAACGTATCTTTATCTAAAAAAAAAAATGTTGCTGTTGAGTGGATTCCCTGCTAAACTGCCCTTGAGAAAAACGATAACAATTTGCATTTTCACCTGTAGTGGCCGTTTTTCCACATTCTTCCTCATCAATTTCAGATATTCCTGTAATCTTTTAACGTTTGACAATGTGGTAGATGAAAATGAGTCATTTTTTTTCTTTTATTTCTTAATTACTAGCACAGTTGAACACCTTTTCATGTGTTTATTGGCCGTCTGTATTTCTCCTTCTGTGTTACCATTTCACATCCTTTGCCTGCTTTTCTGTTGAGCTGTTTTTCTCATTTTGATCAGATATTAACTAAATAGCTGCTACATGAGTTGAAAATATATGAATGAGTTGCTTGTCTTTTAAACTTTGATTTTGGTGTCTTTCAGTGATTTTTCATTAATTTTTATACTTTAAATACATAAATATTTAAATTAAAAAATTCTAGTTGACAATTTGTTCCTTTATAAATACCCAAATAATGCCACCATGACCATCCTTGTACTATGTTCTATGTAACTGATGCATTATTTCCTCAAGATAAATTTCTCAAACTGAATTTGTTCACTTAATTTATTCTGAATCTTGCCGATTGTCCTCAAAAATATTTCTACCAATGTGCACTGTAACCACAATACACAAAAGTATCTTTTGCCCATCCTTTTGATGTTTTCTGATAATTCAGGTTTTGGTTCTTAAATCAAGTGCTTTGTGGGAATTCATAATTGACACTGCAATAGGCTTGGAGCAGAAATCCCTAACTGCACATGCAGCACATGTAATACATCTTTCACCTTCAATTATTTAGGCAAACATGCTTTTTAATTTATTTCCAGCTAGAACTGTGTCTAAAGCATTTTCCAACATCAAATCCTTCCAAATTTACTGTGAAATGAGTGGCCATTTAGGGTCATCTCTGCTGGCAGCAGCTGCAGCAACAGGCAGTGATGGGCTAGCTTTAGAGACCTATTTTGTAAGACACTTAGGAAAAAGCTACTGCTGCATCTTCACTGACCTTTGAGGTCAGCCAGATTGGTTCCAGAAGTTTGCAGACACTGAGTGCTGAGTAGAGTCAGCTTCTATACACACTTGGCTTCTTGGAAAGAGGACAAGTTTGAGGCCCTCCCATGAGAAGTTATTCTAGCAGAAATAAATAGTGATGTCACCCTCTGCAAAGGGAATAGTGGCAAACAGGTACAAGTGTAGCTTTTACCTCACCCTACCTGGGCTTGCTTCATTGTTTTGTGTCTCTTTGCAAATATTCAGATACAGTCAAGGGGACCTTAGTGTTTGTATTAGGCCAAGAGTAGAGTCTATGGATTAGGAGAAGATGGAAATCAGAGTGATTGCTATGTGGTTTAAGAATTATCTTTAGTCTGAAGATAGTCTTGGGAGGAGTACCACAGCAGTGGATGAAGAATGAACGAGTGGTGACAGCTATTGCTTACCCATTTGACAGATAGGGAAGAAATACCTGCAAAGGAGAAATGCTCTGAAAGTCAGACCTTGCTGGAAAAGTCTTCTGACATGCCTGTAATACTTGCTAGCTAGAAGCTGGACGACTTCTCCAGGGCTGGACGTAGGTGCCTTTAAACTGCAACCTCTTAATTTGATAGATTCAAGAATGCCCTTTGTATTCACCCATTGTTCACTTTACCTAATGTGGCACTTAAAACCACCCACCCCTGGGATGCTTTTGAACTGTCAGAAGATAGGTGAGTTATTGTTCCCAAAGGAATAATTTGGATTATTTGAACCACTGACAATTATTACTTGTGGTTTCCCACTTACCTCAAAATCTTGCTATTTGCAAATGGCTTTAGATCCTATCTGATATATATATATATATAAATATATGTATATGTTTTCTTTTGCAGGGTTTAGGCTAGAGCAAGGATAGAACAGATAATACAATTGTTCATCTTTGCTGCTTTGAGAAAAGAAATGAACAATGACTTTAGCCATTAAACTAATGAATAAATGTCTCAGTTTAAAGTGAGGGTATCTCTTCTTCAGTGCTGAATAGTTTAAAACAGACATTATAGACACAAATATGGTCTCTCTCCACCCATAAATCATATGGTACAGTTCTCATTTAGGGAAGAACATAAGGGGAAAGACCATCTTTTTCTTTTAAAATTATCATCAGTGCTTCCAGTAAAACTGAGGATTGGTCATGGTTTGTCTTCTAATGAATTGTTCTACAAAAGGAACATTGCTTCTTAACTCTGAATAGAAGCAGGAGGGCACATCCATCTCCATACATAACTCGAAAGGAAAATGTCATTAAGAAAGAAGCAAAGAAAGTCAGTAAATGGAGGTTACAGTGAGCTGGGAGGCAGGAAACCTGGGTTCTGGTTTTCTTGCTATTCAGTAGTATTACCTTGAGCAAGTTCTAAAATGTCCCTGAGCATTAGATTCCTCACATATAAAACCAGGGCACTGTTAGTAATAAATGATGTATATTACATTTCCTTCCATTTAAACAAAACATTCTCATCATCTAAGTCAAAGCCTGGCAGACAGACTTGGGGCACCTTTAAAGAATATGCTGGCAGGGCTACCTCAACCAGCTGAATCCAGAGCTCCAAGGGTGGACCCAAGAAATCTGTTAACCAGCTTCTTAGATGATTCGCAGAAGATTGTAACTCATTTTACAAGGCAACTTTCAAATGGCAAGATCCCTTGGGCTTTCTGGCCTGAGGGAATGAAACCATTTAACAAAGTGGCAAATTCCAGGTCTCCCAGTACCTCTGAATTAGAAGCCTATATAACCAGAGACTACACTTAGGGAATCTGTTTTTTAACCCAGTCCCTGGGGGCTTGTGTTTGCAGAGGTCAGTGGAAAGCAGAATGTTCTTTTTAATAAGAGCAAGGTTGGATGAACAAACTGACCAGTTATTCAATAATGAGTGTATTTCCAGTCTTTTGGCACAAAGCTTTCAGCCAGAACATTCCTAAGAAAGGACCGAGTGGTTTCCAGAACTTCTAGACTCTTTTGGCCCATACTCTCACTTGAACCTCATTTGCTACAGAGCTTTGGAACACCTGCCCCAGCAGGGCAGATGTGAGCCTCAAGCCTGGGCTCTGAGGCCACATGACACAGAATCTGAAGAGATAAAGAAGATAAGAAGCTGAGCTGCATCAGTCTGGAAAGGTTATGGCCATGACCTCAGGGGGTTGAAAGAGAGTGGAGCCATGGCTTCATGTGTTTGTAAGGGTGGAATTGCCACTCTGCAGGGCTTAGGGTACATTTAAAGCCAAGGGGGTAGAGCTGCTATCCAAGTGGGGCTAGAAGGCAGATTGTAGCACAGGGCTGGGGGTCTCCCCTCACAATCCGGAGAGTGTAGCTTGTACCTAGAGTCTGGATGACGAGGCTGGTGTATAAATTGTCTCAGAGAGCAGAGGATTGTTTTCAAAGTTTTGAAGGCTATTGTAATGTGTTTTGGTGACTTGCTTGTTGCCTGTTAATGCCTTCTTTTCCTGCAGTTTCTCCCATTTGTAATGGAAATGTCTAGCTTGTGCCTGCCTGTTCTACCGTTGTACTTTGGAGGCAGATAACTTGTATTCTCACTTTCACAGATGTAGAGAAATTTTTGTATTTTGAACTTGGAACTAATTTAAGACTTCTGCTATCTCATGGGATGAATGTGTTTTTGCTATAACTTTTGCTCTTATGGGATGAATATGTTGCATGTTTCAAAGATGTGATTTTTGAGGGGCCGAAAGGTGGAATGTCATGGATTGAATTGTGTTCCCCCAAAATATGTGTAGTAATTTAGTTGGCTGGGAGTCCCTGTATTCAGTGATTGCCCCCCATTTTGTGATTTCCCTATGTTAGAGAGGATTAGGGTGAGACTGTAAATTCCTTCTTAAGGTCACCTCTCTGCTCCATTGGAGTTTCCCTGGAGTGTGGCTTGCCCCACCTTTTATCCTACAAGGGATAAAAGGAAAGGGAAATAAACAGAGGATTGAGAACCTCATACCATCAAGAAAGCAGCACATCCTTCAAACCTGAAGTTCCTATGCCAGGGTGCTCCTTGATCAAAGACTGATGTGAAACAAGGACTTTCCTCCAGAGTTTACAGAGGGAAATTCCTTCCCCTGGAGAGGAGTCCCTGAACTTGGACTGGTAACCTACTAGACTGTGTAAGAATCAATTTTTCTTTGCTAAAGCCATCCACTTGTGGTATCTCTGTTAGAATAGCACTAGCTGACTAAAATAAGGTCACTTGGCACAAAACTTTCAGTCAGAGCATTCCCGAGAAAGGACGAAGTGGTATCTGGAACTTCTGTACTCTTTTGACTCATACTCTCACTTGAACCCTGTTTTAGTCAGCTAGGGCTGCTCTAACAGAAATACCACAGAGTGGATGGCTTTAACAAAGAAAGATTTATTCTTACACAGTCTGGTAGGTTGCAAGTCCATATTCAGGGTGTCTGCTCCAGGGAAAGACTTTCCCCTTGTCGGCTCTGGAGGAAAGTCTGGTATTGCATCAGTCTTTGTCCAGGGAGTGTCCTCACGCAAGAACCTCTGGTCTGAAGGGCGCGCTCTGCTCCCGGTGCTGCTTGCTTGATGGTAGCGAGGTTCTCAAATTGTCCTTTATTTCTTTTTCCTTTTATTCCTTGCAAGCTAAAAGCATTAAGGGTGGGGCAAGCCATACTCCAGGGAAACTCCCCCCACAGCAGGAATTCACAGCCCCACCCTAATCCTTTAACATACAGGTTAGCAAAACCACACAATGGAGGACAGTCCCAAGATACTGGGAACCGCATCCCAGCCACGTGGCTGCACACATTTTTGGGGGGACACAATTCCAACCATGACATCCCACCCTTTGACAACCCAAGAATCACATCACAAAACATTTAACACATTCATCTCACCATAGCAAAATTATGTCCATCCATATAACAGAAGTCTTAAATCAGTTCCAAGTCCAAAATACAAAAACTCTTCTACATCTGTGAAACTTAGAAGGCATTAACAGGCAACAGGCAAGTCAACAGAACACATTACATTAGCCCTCAAAGCTTTGGAAATACTCTTACATTTTCTGAGACATTCTACACAACAGCAATGCTCTCCAGACTCTAGGTATCGGCCACACACTCTGGTTTCTGAGTGGAGACCTCTAGCCCCATGCTACAACTCTGCCTTCAAGGCCCACTTGGACAGAAACTCTGTCCCATCGGCTTTAGGAGCACCCTAAGCCCAACTGAGTGGCAATTCCACCCTTACGAACACAGCACGCCATGGTTCCACCCTTTCAAACCCCTGAGGTCATGGCCATACCTCTTGAGACTGAGGCAGCTCAGCTTCTCACGCTATTTGTCTCTTCAGCTTCAGCTTCCTATGGCCGCATGGCCCGGGCCTCAGGCCCACATCTGCCCTGCCGGGCAAGTGTTCCAAAGCTCTGTAGCTCCACTGGTTTAAGTGCCCGGAGGCACCCCACTCTTGCTGGAAAGCGTCCTGCCCAAAGGCACTCAACTCTCTCACTCCGTGGGTCAGCAAGGCCAGCTCCACCGATTCAAGTGCCCAGAGGCACCCCGTTCCGCGAGGAAAACTCTGCGCAGGCACTGACCTCTCTCGCTCCACGGGTCGGCTCCAGCGCTGCCTCTGGTTCTGCTGCTGCCGCTGCCGCTGCTGCCGGTTCTCTGTTGTTTCTCACCATCTGCGCCTTCTTCGTTCCTTCTGAATCTTCTATCCATTCGCAGTTTCAAAGTGGCTTCCACATTTTAGGTATTTGCTAGAGCAGCACCCCACTCCCACTGGTAACCTACTAGACTGTGTGAGAATCAATTTTTCTTTGCTAAAGCCATCCACTTGTGGTATCTCTGTTAGAATAGCACTAGCTGACTAAAATAAGGCCACTTGGCACAAAACTTTCAGTCAGAGCATTCCCGAGAAAGGACGAAGCGGTATCTGGAACTTCTGTACTCTTTTGACTCACACTCTCACTCGAACCCCATTTAAAGTTCCTTTTCTTTGGAAACCCTGGTGGTATAGTGGTCAAGTGATATGGCTGCTATTGAAGAGGTCAGCAGTTTGAATCCACCAGGCACTCCTAGAATGCTCTGTGGGGCAGCTCTACTCTGTTGTGTAGGGTTCCTGTGAGTCAGAATCCACCTGATGGCAGCTGGTTTGGATCCCTCCTTTGGCTTTTTCAACTTGTCTTTGCCCTGCTCTTCATTAAACTCAGAGAGCCTTGTGGTGTGGTGGTTAAGTGCTATGGCCTCTAACCAAAGGGTCAGCAGTTCATAATCCACCAGGTACTCCTCGGAAACCATGTGGGATAGTTCTACTCTGTCCTGTAGGGTTGCTATGAGTCGGAATTGACTCGATGGCAGTGGGTTTGGTGTGGTTTCATTAAACTCACAGTGTTGTAGTGGGTTTCTCCTACTTCGTGGGCTCTCAAAACCCTGGCTTCTTATGTTTTAACCTTTCCTTCCCTCATTCCTAAAACCACCTACTTAAAACACCGTCTCCCTACTCATCACCTCCTTCTGTCATCACACCACTGATTTTATTTCCTTTAGTTACAAGTATTCTCAATACTGTCCTGCCCTCTAAATGTCAGAAGGAAGGGAGTAAGCCCCATGATTCACCCCTGTGCTCCAGGTATGTTCTTGTGTTCCCCTCAGCCCTTCACTTACTTCTGGTGCAAATCACAGCTCATGAGATGCTTCTCCAAAGGCAAACTTTCAGAGGATGCAAATGTTCCTTCCTATATATAGTTTCTATTTACTGAGGGGGGCAGTGATGGTTTAGTGGTGGAGTTTTCACTTCACATGCAGCTATCACCTGTCTGTCAGTAAAGGCTGGTGTGTTTCTATGCTACTGAACAGATTCCAGGGGAGTTTCTGGATTAATACAGACTAGGAAGAAAGGCCTGGCCATCTTCTGAAAATCTGCTGATGAGAATCCTGTGGATCATAATGGTGGATGCACAGTAGATTGTGGGGATGATGCAGAACTGAAAAGTGTCTTTGCTCCATTGTGTCTGGGGTCACCGTAAGTCTGGAGCCAGATCCATGACACGTAACAACAACAACCATTCCCTGAATGTTTGTTGTGTGCCAGGGAGCACAGGAAACCCTGGTGGTGTAGTGGTTAAGAGCTGTGGCTGTTAACCAAAAGGCTAGCAGTTTGAGTCCACCAGGCTCTCCTTAGAAACTCCGTGGGACAGCTCTGCTCTGTCCTATATGGTCACTGTGAGTTGGAATTGACTCTAAAGCAGTGGGAGAGACTTCACTATTCTCCTTACGTGCATGATCTCAGTTAATTCTCTCTACAATCCTGTTAAAATCAGGTGCTTTTTGAGTTGATTTTGCCTCATGGCAAGTTCATGTGTATGAGAGTTGAACTCCCCTCCATAGAGTTTTCAGTGGCTGATTTTTTTGGAAATAACTAGGCAGGCCTTTCCTCTGAGGCACCTCTGGTAGACTCAAACTTTCAACCTTTCAGTCAGCAGCAGAACACATTCACTCTTTGCATCACCCAGGGACTCCACAGCCCTAAAAGGTAGATTCTATTAGTATTCTCATTTTATAGGAGAGGAAACTAAAGTTCAGGGCAGCTAAAGGTCATTTAGCCAGCGAGTAGGAAAGTGGGTCTTTCTGATTGCGGGGACTGACAGGTTAAAACACTATATTCTTCTATTAAGTGTTCCCCTTGTTAATAAGGCTGTATTATGCCAAGGGAGAATGTGTGAAGTGACAGATATTCTTGAATTTGAGCCCAGAAACAAGTTTCAACCAAAAATGCAATGCTGTGGAGTCGATTCTGACTCACGGCAACCCTTAAAACACCAGGAAAATTGGAGAAGTATTTGAATGGCAACCATGGTAGTGTAGTGGCTGAGTACTATGGCTGCTACCCAAAAGGCTGGCAGTTCCACTCCACCAGGCACTCTATAGGGCACTTCTACTCTGTCATATAGGGTTGCTATGAGTCAGAATTGACTTGACAGCAGCGTTTTTTGTTTTTTATTTACATTTTCAGGGTTATTTGTATCATTATAGCGGAGAGGCTAGAGGACTGGTTTTAATTCTTGAGATTTGATAGCTAATTTGTAAGCATTGGCACTGAAGTAAATTCCTGAGACTCTTTGACTATGGTTTATTTCAAAGACCATGAGTATGTGGAAATACACTTTCTGTTTTCTTTCTTGCAGTCCCCTCAGGAGGCTGGTTCCAGAGGTATAGATAACTGCTGGCAGGTAGGGAGTGACTTCTCATGTGTTCAGAAGAAATGGGGTGCTGGGTGACAAAAGACAGCCAGAGATAGGGCCCAAAATGGAGTGAACAATGATCTTGTTGGCTTGGATTCTTGAGTTTCCAGCTCACTCAAGTCCTTCCTGTCCGATTCTCATTATCAGACTTGCAGCACGCAACAAGGGATATTGAACATCCACCAGTACAGACGCATTTAACTAGGATTGATATGACTCACTCTGTGAGCACAGCAAAACTATGCACATAAAAATTTCCGGAATATACCCATGAGATCAAGTTCATCCTCAGCCTAACCTAATGCCCCATTGGAAGAATCACAACTTTTCATGTTGACAGAAGTGCAGGGCACGAGGCAATTTCATTTTGCTTCACAAAATGAACCATTTACTTTCATTTTCTTGGTACTTTCCTGGAAATTTCTTGTACTGGCAGTAATTTCCCCCCAAATCCATTTTGAGTTGAAGTACTCAGATGAGGACTTCAAGCCATTTTCTGCACTGTCTATCTTTATTGTCATTTCCAATAAAGATAGTCAATAACCATCAAGAAACCAAGTTTTTATAAGTCCTCAATTGTTTACTCCAGGTCACTTTGCCTCTCTAGGCCTGAGTTCCTCTGTCCATGATGATCCTGATTGTCCCTTCTCTGTGGAGATATTAGAGCAATCTGGTAGCTTACAACAGAGGACTTTGAATGGAAGTGGTCCAAGATAGATGATTGTGGGTATCTTCTGGTTTCTCCTGCAAAAAAAGCTGTTTTGGAATAAAGTAACATGAAGATTCAAAGGATGGGAGCTAGAGTCATTTGTCTAAGCTTAAACCCCCACTCTACATCCTACTAGCTGCGTGATTATTATGGATAGAATTGTGCGCCCCTCCCCCAAATGCGGGTTGTAAATCCTAACCTTTGTGCCTGTCATTATAATCCTACTTGGGAATGCATTGTCTTGTTATGTTAATGAGACTGGATTAGTGTAGGGTACATTTTAAATCAATCCTTTTGAGATATAAAAGAGATGAAAGAAGCAAGCAGAAGAAGCAGAGACAGCAGTCAAGAGATGCCAGGCCACATGAAGATCACCCAGAAGGTGAAGCTAAAATAGACAAGGACCTTCCTCCAGAGTCAACAGCGAGAGAAAGCCTTCCCCGAGAGCCAGCACCCCGAATTTGGACGTCTAGCCTTATAAACTGTAAGAAAACAAATTTCTGAATGTTAAAGCCATCCACACTAGTGGTATTTCTGTTCTAGGAACGCTAGATATCTAAGATACCATCTTAGATATTGATCTTGGAAAGTATCTTAATCACCTAACTGCCTTAGCTCTGTAAAATTACAGTAGTAATAATAGTACTTACTGCACAGAGTTGTAAGGAATCAAAGAGAACATATGCCAAGTGCCAAGCCCATAGTTAGTGCTTAGTAAATGGTGGCTCTTTTTATTGTTGTTATGAGGGCATGAAGCTCTATGGAGAGGTTTGAGTGCTGCCTCAAGAACTTTGGACAAGTCGCTTAGCTAGCCTCCCTAAGCCACAGATTCTTCAGCTATCTAACGGTGAATATTAGTTTTTTGCTGGGGGCTGGGGTGGGGTGTGGATAAAAAAGATAATCCCTGCACAACTCTTAACACCCTGCCTCCTAAGTAGAAGTGCTTAACAAGATACTGTTCTTTTCAGTCAGCTGCCACTCTCAGTTACCCTGTAGGTCTTTTGGTCCCTGACTTCTTAGTGTCTGGGCCACCTGTGGGCCTAGCTTCCATCCTAACAGATAGCTGTAAGGTAGCTGGACATTGTTTGGGGTAAGCAGAGAAGATGGCCTTTGTGCCAGGTGAACTCCTGAGAGTGAGAGGATTTCCTGTAAAAATACTGAAAAATGTCACAGGGGCTACCTCTGGAGAAAAGCTGATTCCCTGAGTTTGAAAATGGTTCACCTCGTGACAAAAAATGAGGATACAGCAAGGCCCCACTTAGCACCACTACCAGAATCCTGGCCCCATGTAACAAGGTTTATCAGTTGTCCCTTCCCTGTCGCCCAGGCCAGGTAAGTATTCTCTTCTGGCATTCCTCCAGGACAACCAGCCGGAGAGCCTTTCTTCTCCTCCCTAAGTAATCCATGGAGTGAGGCAACCAGCTGCTGCCATAGCAACAATTCCTACCTGATGGATAGAGCTGGGAATTGAGCCCTGGTGACCGGGCCTGCCTTGAGAGGGGCCACCTCCCAAGGTATCACCTGCTTCAGCCTGGTGCCCAGGCAACCTTCCCAGCCTGCCACTGGCTGAGCCAAGTACCAATCTGCGAGCCTTTCTCTACACATTATTCCACAGCTGCGAGGTCCCAGTGTGACTGTTACAGGCAAATTCTGCCCTCGGTGGACTCCCCAGTGTCTCTGTCTCTGCAGGCCTTCACCACTTCTTGCTCAAAGTACTTATTATTGTTGGTGGTGCTTTTGATGCTATTAATAGCAGTAATAACAGCTAACATTTATTGAGAACTTATTTTTTGCTGGGCACTGAGCTAAACATTTTCATGTATTTGCTCATTGTCTTGGTTATCTAATGCTGCTGTAACAGAAATACCACAAGTGGGTGGCTTTAACAAACAGACATTGATTTTCTCATAGTTTAGGAAGCCAGAACTCTGAATTCAGGACACTGGTCCTAGAGGAAGGCCTTCTCTCTCTGCTGGCTCTGGAGGAAGGTCCTTGTTTCTTCTGAGCTTCTGCTCCTGTGCAGTCTTCACATACTTGGAATCTCTCCTCTGTTGTCTCTCTTTGCTAGCTTCCATTTAATCTCTTTTATATCTCAAAAGAGATTGATTGAAGATACACCTCATACTAGTCCTGCTTCATTAAGATTCAAAGGCAATCCACTCTCAAATGGAATTGTGACAGGCCGAAAGGTTGGAATTTGCAACAGGTACTTTGAGGTGACACAGTTCAGTCTATATCAGTCATTTAATTGTCACAGCAATCCTATAAAGTGAGCACTGTTTTACTCTTCAAGATATCTGTAGGACTCGAGTAGTGAAGGGCCAGATGGGAACCTGGAAACCCATGGTACATTCAGGAGGGGTTGGTTGACTCAAGAGGACTTCTGATGTACTTTTAAAACAAGTCCTTCCTGCCTGTCCCCTCCATTTCCCTGCCAGGTGCTTGGACATTGCAGACATTACCCTGTTTGGAATCCTGCAGGGCTCTTGAGCATGACTGGAGATAGGAGAACCTGTTACCCCAAACTCGTTGCAGCTGAGGGAGAGTGGCGCATCCTGCCAACCCTGGCTTGTTTTAGGGGCTAACTAGGGTGAGGTGTGGGGGGCCCTGGTGGTGCAGTGATTAAGAGCTCAAATGCTAACCAAAAGGTCAGCAGTTCCACTCCACCAGCCACTCCTTAGAAACCCTGTGAGGGCAGTTCTGCTCTATCCTGTAGGTTTTCTGTGAAACGAAAGTGGCTTGATGGGCAACACATTTGGTTCGGGATCAGGCTAGGATAGAGACAAGATGAAGCCTACCAAACAGAGGACACGCTTAGTCTAGGCCTGAAGGCTTTCTACTGTATCATTACTCTAACATACATCTCCAGTGGTATCTACTTAGCACAGACCCCCATAATCCAGACACACTGGACTGCTTTGATTCCCACAATACAGTTTGCACACAAGTACCCCTCTATATGCCTTTGCTCATTGTGTTCTACTGGTTCTATTCCGAAAACCTTTTACGACCATCTCCCTCTTCAAATCATTTCCTTTAGTCTTTCATTCCTTCATCCTTAAAGATACGTGTTGAGCATCTGGTATAGTAGAAACTGTATTGCCAAAGCCAAGTGCCATTGAGTCGGATCCATTTAGGCACTTAGAAAACAATGGTAAGCACAACAGACACGGACCCTACCCTCATGAAGCTCACAGTCTACTGACCGAGACAGACGTTAAACCAGACACGTATAATTATAAATTGTGATAAGTGCTATGAAAGAAGAGAAACAATAATGAGAGAGACTTAATTCAGATGTGGATAGGGTCAAGAAAGGCCTTTCTAGGGGCAGTGACATCTAAGCTGAAACTTGAAAGATACATAAATATTCACAGACAGAGAGTGTTCCATGCAGAGGGAACTGTTCGTGCAGAGACCTGAAGGTAGATCTTTGCAATACTGAAGCAACTAAGAGAGGCAGTAAAGCGGGGAGAAACTGATGGTTGACAAAGTTGAAGACCATGCAGGCCATGGGAGTGAGTGCCGTCCTTACGCCCAAGGCAGTGGTAAGTACCACTGAAGTGTTTTAAGTGTGGGATCAAAGTAATTCAATGTATGTTTTTAAAATATCACTCTGTCTGCTGTGAAGTTTGGACTGGACTGGGGAGTGGCAAGAGGAGAAAGGGGGGCAAGTCAGGAGTTCACCGCAGTAGAAGAATGTTGGTGGCCTGGACTAGGGGGTGTCACTGGTCATGGAGAGGAGTGAGCAGCCTCAGAATATATTTTAGAGCTAGCTTCAGAAATACTTGCTAATGAACAGGATGTGGTGGGAGTGAGGGGAAGGAGGAATCAAGGAAGATGTCTATGTTTCTGGCTTGAATAACTGGATAGGTGGTGGCACCATTCATAGTGATGGGGTTGAATCACGTATTCAGAGCTTAGCTCTACATCTGTGCCATGTTTGGTCTCTAATACTCACATAACGTGTACACCCAATACTACCTTATTTTTGTGATAGTGCACATGAGTATATGTGTTGTCTCGCTTGATGTATGCTGTGAACACTTTGAGGCCACTGACTATATCTTGCTTATCGCTGTGTCTCTGAAGCACCCAAAACATGGTGTATGGAAGGTTGACTGATAGATCATTTAGGGAAAGAAGCTCCTTTCGCTTTCACCTTTACTGTCAGTACTGAGATTTGAGGCATGGCTCTAGGCTTTTTAAAGAAAAATGACACACTTGAAGAGATACATGCTTAGACAGAGACTTCAAACTGCCTGTAGTCGCTCATTAATCACCTTTGGAACAATTGCTGTTAGTGTCACCATGATACACAGGGCATAGCTAACCTTGGTCCTCAGAATATCCTTCATTTTGCTTGATGGCTTGTGTGGATTCAGAAGAATGGCCATATGGGAATGTAGTTTTGCAGAATGGCCAGAGTAAGAGGCCAGAAGTGGCGTGAACCATGATTATGGTTCTCAGCATGTGGGCTCTGAACATACATGCTTAAATGGAATCTTAGATTCAGTCACAAAACAAACAAAATGTAGCTGGGTGATCGATGAAGAAAAGACAAAAAGGAGGTGCCCTATTGTAACTTTTATATGATTCGTGCAGAAGTTCTACAGTGAGTTGTCTGACTGTGCAGTTCTGAGGTGGAATTTCTAGAATTCACATTTGTACAAGTATTCCAGGGGATTCTGATGTAGGTGACTCATTGGTCACTCTTCGAGATGTTCTAACTTCAAGGTTCAGGCCTGGAACTCAAAGCAAGTACACCCAGGTCCTTGGGTACATCCCTGTTCCTACTTGAGGGGAAATTCTGGTTATTCCCAGGAATCCCAGAAACTTCAGAGATAGTTTTAGACATGTGTGGACAGCCAGGGATGGGCCACTAAAACCAAACTCAAGACCAAATCCAGTGCTGTTGAGTTGATTCTAACTCATAGTGACACTATAGGACAGAGTTAGAACTGTCCCATAGAGTTTCCGAGGAATGGCTGGTGGATTCTAGCTGCCTGCCTGTTAGCTAGGAGCTGTAACTCCTCATAACTCTGAGCCACTGTAGCACCAGGGTTTCTCACTACTAAAAAGGTGGTGTAACAGTCTTGGTCACCAGAGCAGAAAGGAAGGCCAGGAGGTCAGATTCCATAAGGTTTTAGCTGTTGCACCTGGAAACTATAAGTCCATTTTAGGGAAGTTCTCAAGGTGGAGGCAACCAGCTACCCAGCCCTGGCAAACTTCTGAGATGACTTTTAAAATAACTGGATTGGGCCTTGCCCTGTATTGTAGCACTCAGCCAGGTCTGTTAGGGATGTGTGGGTGGAATTAGCATCTCAGTGGAATTAAAGGAGCTCTAGCAGCATGGTAAATCACTGCTCTTGAGTTGATTCTGATTACAGTGACCCTATAGGACAGAGTAGAATTGCCCGGGTGCCTGGAGGATTTGAGCTGCTGACCTCTTAGTTGGCAGAGGTAGCACTCTGGAAACTCAGTGGGGCAGTTCTACTCCGTTGTATAGGGTCACTGTGAGTCAGAATTGACTTGATGGCACCGGGTTTGTTTTTTTTGGTTTAGCAGCACAGTAGTAGCACTCAGCTCCTAACAGGAAGTCAGCGGTTTGAACCCACCAACCTGCTCTGCAGGAGAAAGATGTGGCAGTCTGCTTTCATAAAGATTATAGCCTTGGAAACCCTATGGGGCAGTTCTCTGTCTATAGCGTCACTCTGAGTTGGAATTGACTCAATGGCAATGGGCTAGCGGCTGCCTGCCTCTAGAGTCACATGGTGGGTAACCTGGTCTTGGTCTAGCCAGCCCAACTGCCTAATCAAAACTTCCTGCGCATTCACTGCCAATGATCTGGACAGCATGGAAACCACCTACCTGTGAGGGCTAAGGAAGTTGATGCTAAACAGCTCCACCAGCACTGCCCTCTACTTCCTGTCTTATACCTCTCCTGGTGGAGGCCTGAGACTGACCTTGACCTAGTCATCAATTGTTTAACACTCAGCCTGTATCAGTGGACATCTAGGGACCTGTTTCACTTCCTGTTTTACAAAGCTAACAAGAGGACTCCGTGAGGTATGACTGCACGTGTATGCGCACACGTACACAGACATGTACACTGCCTTCTGCCTTCTACCGCCTTGACTCGATTCTCTCTTCTGCCTTCCCTAACTCTCCAGCTACTCCTTGGTGGTAACCAGTGCCTCCCCAGCTCCAGGACAGCTTCATTCAAATGCTTTTCTTCCAGAGGAGTCTACTTAGAATTTCAATTCTTCGTTTATTTTTTTTTTATTTCTCGTAAAGTGAAAGTTTACAATTCGAGTCAGTTTCTCATAGAAAAGCTTATCCACTGCCGTTATTATTGACCCGGATTGTTCCTCCTAACGTGTAACAGCATACTCCTCTCTGTCCTTTATTTCCCATGTCCGTTCCACTTGCTTTATAATCATGCTCTCTAACTTAAGTCCTGCTCTTATCCTGAATGACTCACGATTCCTTCATTCATCTGACAAATGTTCATGGAGTGCCTGCTGTATACCAGACACTGTTCTAGGTGCTAGGAATTTAGCAACAAGCAAATAGACAAAAATCCTATCCTCAAGAAACTTATGACTGTGAGAGTGGGAGTTGATAAAAATCAACCAATTACTAAACAAAGAACAATGCATGTAATGTTAGAGAGTAATAAACATTATGGAGAAAAATTGAGCAGAAGACAAGACAGGGAATGCTGGGAGATCAGGGTCAGTTTTAAGTCTAACAGAAGGAAATTTAAGGAACACCTTCATTGAACACACTATTTTTATTGTGGTGAATATATAGGTAACAAACTTATACCATTTCAGCAAACCTCACATGTATGTGGTCTGACAGTATAAAGTTTGTGAACTCATCTTAGAGAATGTCCCACATCCTCATACCTCATTGCTGAATATCACTATGGTCGCCTTTGAAGTACTTGTCTTAGGAAGCTATGCACTGATGCCAGTGCCTAGTCTACCCTTTGAAGAAATTTTGGAACTCTTTCTGAAATGGCCATCAGAGCTGTCATCGTATTACTCTTGATGTCCTGAATGTCATAAAAATGTCTTCCTTTTACTATTTCCTTCATTTTCAGATGAAGAAAAAAGTCCTTGGGGGTCAGATCAGGTGATTAGGGACGGATTTCCAATACAGTTATTTGTTGACTGGCTAAAAACTCTCTCACAGACTATACGATTAAGTTTATAAACTTGCTACCTTGCCACTGTGTGCAATGGCCATTCCAGAAAGAGTTCCAAAATTGCTTTGAAGCGTGGCCTAGGCACTGGCATCAGTGTATAGCTTCCCAAGGAGATGACTTCAAAGGTGACCACAGTGAACACTTCGAAGGTGACCACAGTGATATTCAGCAACGAGATATGTAGCGCTTAGAACAATTAAGTGCGCAGACTTACTTGTCAGACCTTGTACAATTCAGTGACATTAATTACGTTCACCAGGTTGTTCAGCCATTACCATTAACCATTCCCAAGTGTTTCCATCACCCTTAACAGAACCTCAGTGTCCGCTAAGGAGCAGATGCTATTTGAGCAGAGGCCTGAAGGAAGTGAGGCAACTACCCACACAAATATTTTGTTGAAGACCCTAACATGCAGAGAGAACAGCGAGGTGGAAAGGTACTGAGACGAGGGCATACTTAGTTGTGAGGCCAGTGTTGTGGAAGCCGAGTTGGTGAGGGGGGAGTAGTAGGTGAGGTCAGAGAGGTGACGGCACCAGGTCATTTGGGGCCTCGGAGGACATTTTGAAGACTCTGATTCTTACTCTGAGTAAGATAGTGAGGTATCGGAGGATTCTGAGTAGGGAAGGGATATAGTCTGACTTACACATGAAGTTTACTTGGCTTTAATTATGTTTATTCACCTTCCTCTCTATTCTACTTTGATCACCTGCCCTCATTGCAAACCCTTGGATCTTCTTATGTCCCCAAACTCTAAAATCTCAAACTCAAGTAGTAAGATTGCCATAGCGTATACATCCAGCTTCTTCCTTCTAATTATACTTTACCTTTCGTCTCATCTAAATCTCCTGTTGCTTGACTTTACTGAGATGCTCATGGGTATCATCCCTTCTGCCTTCTTTTCTTTCCCCTCCTTCAGTAACCCCCTTGGTACGTCCTTTCCAGTCATTCTCATGTGTCAACTTCCTTGGCTTATTATCCTTGTGTCACAGTGGCTCAGAAAAGCTCTATCCATAGACCAGTCCAGCGGTTCTTCATCCAGACTGAACATTAGAATCCTCTGAAATGCTTTAAAAATGGTGATGCCTAAGTTCATTGGGTCTAGGATGGGATTCAAATACAGTTTTTTTTTAATTGTGATTAAATGAAAGTTTACACTCCAAGTCAATTTTCCGTATAAAACCCTGAGTACAGCCTCTCTCTCTGCAAGTCGGTCTGCTCTCCTCACCCTGTGACAGCACAGTC
Organism: Heterohyrax brucei; assembly: GCA_028571685.1. NCBI lineage: Eukaryota > Metazoa > Chordata > Mammalia > Hyracoidea > Procaviidae > Heterohyrax > Heterohyrax brucei. Next base: position 149,615,948 of record CM053166.1, read on the forward strand.
TTCTTTTTCACTCTTTCAGTGTGCACTCAACCAACACCTGTCCCCTCTCCCCTTTCTAAAAAGAAACCAGGAGGACAGCCTCAGATATATATTAAACCCTGAAGTACACACACCACCTGCATTGCTCTGTGCCTCCAAGTCCAGTTCATTCTGTGTCTGAAGTGTTGGCTTCAGTACTCGTTTGAGCTCTGGGCTAGGAGCGAGGCTATGGGCCATGTTCTCAAGTCTGGTCTTTGAATAGAGTTCTTGAGCTGCACACCCCTTTTTCTCAGGCTACGTCAGGGACCTCAAATATAGGTAGTTTTAAAGCTTCCCAAGTGACTGTAATGAGCAGCCAGGTTGAGAACTCTTGGATTGATCTAGCATCAGCCTCATCCCTTTCTATACCTCAACATCGGGGCAGAAAACCAATCTTGATTGTACCCTTATACTGTTTGCAAGTCTTACAAAGTCACCTGAAGTCAGTTACCTCTCATGTTCTTTTCAAAAGCACTTAAATCAAACTTCACCTTCCCTGAGCCTGTATCACCACTTATGTCCATGTCTCTATTAGCAGATGACTTCATTTTCCGTCTCAGAGAAAATAGAGGCTGCCAGGACCTCAACCTCCTGCCCCGCTACCTCAAACCTAGCTCTATCTGTGTTCATTTTTGTTCCTTTCTCTCCTTCTGCCTCTTTGGAAACTTTTCTCTGTTTTTGGATCTTCAGTGTCCTGCTTAATATTGGGTCAGTTGCAGGTGAAACCAGTACTGACGCCAACACTTCAGACAAAGAATGGACTGGACTTGGGAACACAGAATGATGCAGGTAGTGTGCATACTATGTGGTTTGATATATGTGAGGCTGTCCGACTGGTTTCTTTTTAGAGGGGAAAAGAGAGGTTGGAGAGGAGGGGACAAGTGTTGGTTGAGTGCATACTGGAAGTAAAGAGTGGAAAAGAAGAGTGTGCTGTCACAGAATAAGGAGAGCAGACAGTTGCAGAGAGGCAGGTACTCAGGGTTTTATGTGGCAAATTGACTTGGATTGTAAACTTACAATTAATCACAATAAAAAAAAGTTAAAAAAAAACAAACTGCAGTCTCTTATCTTTGGAAACCTTCTCTTGAATTCTGCATCCTCTACCTGTACTGCCTTAATGTCTCTTCTTCCTTTCACAGCCACTTTATTAGAAGAGGCTTCTACTTAGCCTGTGGCCCCTGGAATCTGCTATCTACTCTCATTGCTGCCATAAAACAGCTTTTTCCATGGGTACCAGAGACTCTGCAACTGACCCCTAGTCTTTTTTACCTTACTTGATGTATTTGTCTTATTAATTGATTTATTCTGCCTACCTTTCTGAAAATTGATTCTCCCATGAATTACATGACTGTGTTCTTTCCTGATCAACTCTTACTTCTTCGATGGCTTCTTGTTCTCACCATCCTTTTTCCAGACTTGAAATGTGACTATTCCCAGGACTTCCTCTTCTTACCACTTTGTATTTTTCTTGGCAGTTGTGTCCATGCCTGTGGCTTCAGCTATCACTCACATGTTTACAACCCTTGTATCTAGGAGGTCTGACAATTAAGTCCACAAACTTAATTGTTCTAAGTGCTACATATCTCATTACTGTATATCACTAAGGCCACTTTTAAAGTACCCCCCTTGGGAAGCTATGCACCAATGCCAGTGCCTAGTCCACCCTTCAAAGCAATTCTGGAACTCTTTCTGTGTTTCTGGGATGGCCATTGTACACAGTAGCGCTGTGGTAAGTTCGCATACTTAATTATATAATTGTCTGTGAGGGAGTTTTTAGCCAGAAACAGATAACTGTATTGACACGCCCTCCCTACTCACCTAATCTGCCTCCCCAATGACTTTTTTCTTTACCCAAAGATAAGGGAGATATTGAAAACAAGACATTTTGATGACATTCAGGACATCAAGGGTAACATGACAACAGCTCTGATGGCCATTCCACAAAAATTAGGAGTTCCAAAATTCCTTTGAAGGATGATTAGGCGCTGGCGTCGGTGCATAGCTTCTCAAGGGGAGTGCTGCAAAGGTGACTGTAGCAATATTTAGCAATGAGGTATGTAGCACTTTTTCTAGGATGAGTTTGTGAACTTAATTGGCAGTCCTTGTATATTGTCAGCACAGATCTCTCTCTTCTGAACCCCAGATCTATAGAACAAACTGACTGTGAGCTGTCTTTACTGAGAAATTCCTTAGTTATCTCTGTCCACTAAACAGAAATGTGAGTTTTTTTCAAGATTCTTCTTTCATCTGCCTTTCTCTCCATAGTTACCAATCCCTACGTAGTCTGTCTCTGAAATATATATTTCATTTATCCTTACCTTTTGGCAAAGAATCTAGTTTTTCATCATCTCTCATCTGGACCAGTTGCCATCCTAACTGGATTGCCTGGTGCTATAGCAACCTCACTGCAGGCTACCTTCCAGATCTGAATGGTATCTCAATCATGCAGAACTTAGGGTACGTCCCTGCTTATATGCCATTAATGGTTCTTAGTAAGTTATAAGAAACACTGGTGGCACAGTGATTGAGTGTTGCAGCTGCTAACCAAAAGGCCAGCAGATGCTCCTTTGAAACTCTATGGGGCAGTCCTACTCTGTCTGTAGGGTCACTATGAGCTGAAATTGAGTCGACAGCAGTGGGTTTTAATGCATCATAACAGTTATTTCAAAATTATACTTCATGGGTTTCTGCTAGGGTAAATGTGAGGGGCAATGGGGTGAGGGGGCTGCACACCAGGGCTAGACTCTTAATTTAATTAGGGCAGCTGTGCTTTCTATTTATCATCCTGTGCATCTGAGCAAAATTTCCTTGAAAGGGAAAACTATAGCCAAAAGTTTGAATGCCGTTAACCTTGACCTTCACAATAAATTTAAATAAACTTACTTTACAATGAATAGAAGCATTAAAGCTTTAGAGATCGTGTGTCCCAAGGACAGTGTCCCTTCAAGATGGGCATATTTGGTTGTCAGAGCCCCAAATGAGGCTCCTCACAACTTGATGTGCCTTTCTCCCAGCCTTTTAAACTCCTTCCTCTGCACTGTGGGGTTCCTGGTGCCTATCATAGAGGTTACAAATGTAAAACTTTGGCTGAAGAGAAATGCCATGGCCTTGACGCACATCCCATCCCTGAATAACTTCAGTTATCAAATTATACACTGTTCCCTAACTTGCATTTTCTACTTAAAGTATCTCTAGTATCTTTTCAAGTGAATAAAGTATCTTTTTAAGGGCTACAGAATAAATAAATAGTCCTTCGTATCAGAGATTGTTACATGTTTACTTTGTGAACTACATTTCCAGTTCCTTGTCCCAGAATGGGAAGAACCTTAGGACACTCTGTCCAGCCCCAACACTGTGGTCCCCCATGGGAGTTGGCCTCCGGTGAGCTCTCAGTTCTCAGAGCAGCTCATGAAGAGTGGTCCTGATTCACTCTTCCGACCTTTTGCTTGAGCTAAGGATGGAAGCTTTTCATGTGCATGCAGGAAGGGGGGAAATTTGCACTCTCATCTAGAAAAAGGAGAGAAATTTGGCACTGGAAAATCTGAGAGTATCTAGTCCCATGCTATAAGAGTCTTGATTTGTCTAGTTCAGAGAATGTTCTTGGGTGAGCCAAGTCTCTAGCTACACACCTACTGCCTTGAACCATGCCTCTGGTGTCATCTCTTTCTAAGAAGACATTCATGTCAGAATTCTTAATAAGCAAAACACTGAACTGGCAATCATGTTCTAAGGCTGACTGTGCTATCAAATTTACTGTATGACCTCGGGCAAGTCACTGAACAGTCCTCATCTGAGCAAAGAAATTGTTAGACTAGATGATCTCTAAGCTCCCTTGTGGCCTTAATACCCTGAGTCTTTGATGTTAGGAGATAATTGGTGTGAACATGCTTTGAAATTTTCAAAATACTATGTAAATATGAGGTGTTGTTAATTACACTGACTGGGCTGAGTTCCCTTAACAAAAGGAAAAGTGAAGGGACATTCCTGATTACAGTACAGTCCAGCCAGTCAACCTCTGAATCATCTGAAGCTAGCAGTGTATTGCTGTTTACCAGGGAGAAAAATAACACGCAAGGTATTTTGGGGGAGAAGACCTGTTGCTGAGGTGATCAAGAACAATGGCTGCTAACGAAAATGGTGACAATTCAAATCCACCAGATGCTGCTTGGAAACCCTAAGGAGTAGTTCTACTCTGCCCTATAGGGTTGCTATGAGTTGGAATCCACTCAGTAGCCAAAGGTTGTGGTTTGTTGATTATTTATTTTATTGTCATTCAGATGATTTACAGAACAAACTAGTTTCTCATTAAACAGTCAGTGCACGTATTGTTTCTGACATTGGTTAACGGTCCTACAATATGTCAACACTCTCCCCTTTTGAACCCTGGGTTCCCCATTACCAGCTTTCTTGTCTCCTACCTTCTCGCTCTTACCTCTGGGCTCGTGTGCCCCTTTAGCCTCATTTTCTTTTATCTTTGACTGACTGGTAAACCTTAGGAACGATTTCATTTCTGAGCTAAAAGGGTCTGCCGGGACCATACTTTGGGGGCTTCTCCACCCTCTGTCAGACCAATAAGTCTGGTCTTTATTTTGTTTGTTTTTTGTAGTTAGATATTTGGTCTATGTTTTTCTTCATCACTGTCCAGAACCTTCTATTGTGGTCCCAGTCAGAGCGGTCTGTGGTGGTAGCTGGGCCCAATCCGGTTGTCCTGGACTCAGTCTGTTGAAGGCTGTAGTACCACTTGTGGTCCTTCAGGCCTTTGGCCTTATCTTTGCCTTGTGTTTTCCTCTTTCTCCCTTCCTTCAGGTTGGGTGAGACTGGTGGAGCATTTTAGATGTCTTCTCAGAAGTTTTTAAGACCCTCGATGCTACTCACCAAAGTAGAATGGAACACATTTGCTTTAAAAACTAGGTTATGCCAATTCAGTTACATATTCCCTGAGACCCTGATCCCCCACAGCCCTCAGCCCAGCAATTCAGTCCCTCAGGGAGTTTGGGTGTGCCTGTGGAGCTTCCATGACCTTGACTTGTACAAGTTGTGCTGGCTTCCCCAAGTGCTATGTACTGTCCTACCTGTCACCCAAGTCATCATTTATCTATCGTCTTATTTGGTGTTTTCCATTCCCCACGCTTATCCTCCCTCTTAGCCAGTCAAAGATTGTTTCTTTTTATGTGTAAACTTTTTCATGAGACTTTATAGTAGTGATCTCATGGAATATTTGTTCTTTGTGATTGACTTATTTCACTTAGCATAATGTCCTCCAGATTCATCTGTGTTGTGAGATGCTTTGCAGATTCGTCATTGTACTTTATTATTGTGTATCTGTACCACAGCCATGAGTCGGATCCGACTTGATGGCACTTGGCTGGACCATAGTTTTGTCTATCCATTCCTTTGTTGATGGCCATCTGAATTGTTTCCATCTTTTTGTTATTGTCGGCAGCGCCGCAGTGTACATGGGTGTGCATGTGTCTATTCGTGTAACAGCTCTTATTTCTCTAGAATCTATTGCTAGGAGTGGAATTGCTGGATCATATGGTATTTTTTTCGTAGCTTTCTAAGGAAGTGCCTTATCATTGTCCAAAATGGTAACATTATTGGGATGTCATTCACCAAGTAGTATGCTAGTCACTGTATTTATTCTCACAGTAAATCTGTCGTTATTGGTCTTGTCCTTTTGCAAAAGAGGACGCTGAGGCTCAGGATAATTACGGGACTTGGCTGTAGTCTTACACCTAGTAAGTAATGGAGGAACGTTTTAAATCATGATTTTTCTGATTTAAAAGCTTGAGCACTTCCCAGTATGAGAGAATTTGAGATCCAGGGCCTTGTTTTCTAGTCCAACTTTAATGTGCGTATGAATTGCCGGGCGATCTTGTTACATTCAGATTGCTGATTTAGTAGACCTTGGGTGGGGTCTGAGAGTCTGCATTTTAACAAGGTCTGAGATGCTGTGTGGGAAACCCCTGAGGCAGAGTGATTAAAAGCTGCCGCTGCTAACCGAGTTATCGGCAGGTTGAGTCCACCAGGTACACCTGAAGAAGCTCCATGGGGCAGCCTGCTCTGTCCCATAGGGTCACTATGAGTTGGAGTTGACTGGACAGCAATGAGTAGATGCTGCCTATATAGTAGGTCCACTTACCACGCTCTAAATAGCAAAGGGCTAACCACTTGCTGACAAGCTGATTCCAACTTCTGGCGACACCGTGTGTGGCAGAGCGGAACTGTGCTCCGTATGGTTTCCTTCCAGTGGCTAAGTTTTCAGAAGCAGATCACAAAGCCTTTCTTCTGAGATGTGTCTGGGTGGACTGAAACCTTCGATCTTTTGGTTAGCAGCAGAGAATGCATTAAACTATTGTACCACCCAGGGGCTCCAGCAAGGCGATTTTGACTCCTGACGACCCTATAGGACACAGTAAGGTTTCCAAGGGTTTCGACTTTGCACGAGTAGACTGCTGTATCTTTCTCCTGTGGAGTGTCTGGTGGGTTTGAACTGCTGATCTGAAATTTCAGTTAGCTGTCAAAATCTTAACCGCTGTGCCACCAGCGTTCCTAGAGGCCTTTGTGTAGGAAGCCACTGGCTTAATCAGCCTCTGGATCAGGGCTGCACAGTTTGTGCACTGTACGACGCTAGGGGGCACAATAGTCATTCTAGTCTGTGTGGTTTGCCACCTGGAGCTCTGTAATGAGAGGGCCTGGCCCTGGAGTGAGAACCTGGTGAGTACTGAGGAGATTGACTGAATGCTTCCTCCACCTGGGCCCAGGCTGAAGAAAGAAAGGGGCCTGTTCTCCCACAAATGAAACATTGATCTGTGAAGCTGAGAAAAGAAAAGCCAGCCTGCCCACAATGAGGGTGGCCCATTTGGTGTCTGAGGCAAGATGGGGAGGAGGGGGTGAAGGAAACTGGCTGGTTGGCTGGCGTGGCAGGCTCCATTCTTATGCTAACAAAGCCCAGATTCCAAGCCACAGCTGCTGCTCGGGTGGGGGCCTGGGCCATTCATAGCAGCTTGCTTGTCGAGTGCCAGACCCCCAGAACAGGTGCGGTCCCACTTGTTATTTTGCGCAGCCCTGACTGTCCAGACAGGGAGCTGAGGATCACTGCAATCGAGGATTACTGCTGATTTACCAGCTTCTCCCAAACAAAGGGGCCAGCCTCCAGACAGCTGTCTCTTCTGGCTACAGTGCGACTGAATGCTCTGAAGGCCATGTGGCCCTTAGGGAGGTGGGTTTGATGTGGAAATGGGACAGAAGAAAATCAAACACTGGTAGCATTTCTGCTGGGAGAGGTCAAAGTGTCTAAGAGTCAGAAAGCCTGGGAGTTTAAGTCCACAGCCCCCAAGTAGGAGATCAAACCCAACTGAATTATCCGCCAAGCTCCCCTTCTTTCACTGGGGGCTGCTGCCCTGAGCCCTGGGTCTGAGGTCTGCGCCGGTGGCCAAGGGTGAGAGAAAGCCAGCTGGCTGTCATTGTCTCCTCATTCGCTCAGCCGTAGCTTCGGGGACAAGGAAAAGAGTTCCATCCACAGACAGGCTAGGGACTTCTAACGCTGAATTAAGAGCAGCTCCAAAGTGAGGCAGTCAGGATCCAGACCTTAACTCCATCACTTCACTAGCTGCATAAACTTCGGGCAAGGTATTTGATCTTTCTAAGCCTCAGTTTCTTTACCTTTAATACAAGGTTAACAACAGTACCTACCTCACTCACCTAATGTGAGGTTTTATTATTACTATTAATGAGAGCTGACACTGAGAAAGTGCTTGCTGTGGATTAGGTACTCCTAATCCACACATTACATATTTTAATTCACTAAATTCCCCAAATAACGCTATGAGGTAGGCACTCTTAAACAAAAGCGAACAAGACAAATCAAACAAACAAAAAACCAAACCCATTGCCATCAAGACAGTTCTGATGCATGGCAACCCCATGTTTGTATAGTAGAACTTTCCCATAGGGTTTTCGTGAATGTGATTGTTAAAGAAGCAGATCACCAGGCCCTTCATCCATGGTACTGCTGGGTAGGCTCAAATTGCCAACTTTTTAGGTTGGTGTCCGGCACAAATGATTTATACCACCTGGACACCTTAGGTACTTGTATTTATCTGCATTTTACGGAAGTGGAAACTGAGACTTCCAAGGGGTTAAGTAACTTGCTCAAGGTCACACAGCTAGTCAGTGGCAGCGCTGAAAATGAGACCCAGGCAATCTGCTCCAAAGGCCACCCTCTTAAGCTCTGTACTGCATGAAGTCATGTATATTAAGTGGTGAGCCCAGTGCTCGGAACGTGTAAATCCTCGGTAAGTGAGGGTGGTTACAATTCACTAAAGGGATTTAGCCTCACTGTTTCAATGAATGGTCAATTATATGTCACCTGGAAAAAAGGAGTGTATTTTTCTAATATGAAAAATGGGTATCCACAGCTGGAGTCTCCTAAATGGAAAGAAAGATGGTCTTTGTTGGCCCCAGGGCTCCAGTGCCATTCATTCACACACAAAGGAGGGAAGGACAATTCATTTTGCCACTTGGCTTCACAGACTATTTTTGATGCCCAGAGCAGCTTTTCATCTGTACCCACCAAACCTCCTCTTCATTCTACACCCTCCTCAGACTCATTGCTTCCCCGTAAAACCTTTATCCTTGTGAATTTGTTTCACTTAATATGTCAAATAAAGAAAGGGAAGGAGAAAACAAAGAGGAAGGGAAGAAAGGAGGAAAAGAGAGACAGTGAGAGAGAGAGAGAAAGACCTTCATAAGAAAAGGAGGAAAAAAAATCAAACAGTTAAGGTCAACAGTTCCAATTAAATATATCACAAATAGATTGGGACAGCTGTTGTAGAAGAATGTTTATTGACAAGAAAACGCTTATAATATACAGTTACAAGAGAAACGAAGACTAGAAAATGATATGTAAACTACGATACCATATTGGAGTGTGTGTGTGTGTGTCTGTGTGTGTCATGCAAATAGAGAAAAAAAAAAAAATAGAAGGAAACACACCAAAATGTGTGAAGTAATTGCTGCTAAGGTAGTGAAGTTGCTGGAGATAATTTTTCTCCTTTAAAATTTTTCTGTAATTTCCCCGGAATTCTAAATGAATATGACTTACTTTTATAATTAAAACAAGTTTTAAGGAAAGGGAAAGAAAGCTGGGAGAGAATATGTCTGTTCTGTCTGTGTGGGGGATAGATCCTGCCCCCAAGAATGCTCTGTGCCAGAGAGCAATGACTGTGTCGTGTGTGTGCTGCCAACTGCATTCCCTGCATGCAAGGCAATGCTAGACAACCGCACATGGCCTGAGAGAGCTTTGTGGTACATGCGTAGCTCTCATTTAGCTTCCAGGGTGTCTGATGCTGCCCTCCTCCATGCTCTAGGTAGGAGTGGAGAGCCTTGACCTGTGTCCTTCACTGTAGTTCAGGAAACCAGTGTCATAGTTAACAGTGACAACTTTCTACAAGTTTGATTTAGGTACCAAAGACTAAAACATTGCTCAAGGTAAAAAAAGAAAAAAGAAAAAAAGAAAAGACCTATTAGAGACTAACGAGATGGGGGGCTGATGACAGAAAGCTGAGCCGAGGCCTAGCTAGATTTTCCCAAAGCTTGAGAGAGGACCAGTGCTGAGGTTTTTTTTTAAGCAGGGTTCTTGCTTTGGGCATGTGTGTGCTGTAGTTGTCATTGTTAGGTATGGCCGAGTCGATTCCGACTCATAGCAACCCTGTGCACAACAGAATGAAACACTGCCTGGTCCCACACCAGGCCAGCAGTCATTTTTATGCTTAAGCCCGTTGTAGTCAGTGTGTCAAACCATCTTGTTGAGAGTCTTCCTCTTCTTCATTGACCCTCTAATTTACCAAGCATGATGTCATTCTCCAGGAAGAGATCCCTCCTGACATGTCCAAAGTATGTGAGTACCATCCTTGCTTCTAAGGAACACGCTCGTTGTATTTCTTTCAGAACAGATTTATTTGTTCTTCTGGCAGTCCATGGTGCATTCATATTCTTCTCCAACACCACAGTTCAAAGGCATCAATTCTTCTGTCTTCCTCGTTCATTGTCCAGCTTTCACACGCATATGATGCAGTTGAGAATGCCATGGCTTGGGTCAGACCCACTTTAGTCTTCAAGGTGACGTCTTTACCTTTCAATACTTTAAAGAGGTCTTTTCTACAGCAGACTTTCCCAGTGCAAGGTGTCTTTCAATTTCTTGACTGCTGCTTCCGTGGGCATTGATTGTGGACCCAAGTAAAATGAAATCCTTGACAACTTCAGGCCTTTCTCCATTTATGATGATGTTGCTTACTGGTCCAGTTGTGAGGATTTTTGTTTTCTTAATGTTGAGGTGCAATCCATACTGAAGGCTGTGGTCTTTGATTTTCATCAGTAAGGGTTTCAAATCCTCTTCCCTTTCAGCAAGCAAGATTGTGTCATCTGCATAATGCAGGTTGTTAGTGAGTCTTCTGCACTCCTGGTACCATGTTCTTCTTCATTCAGTTCAGCTTCTCAGATTATTTGCTCAACATACAGATTGAAAAGGTATGGTGAAAGGATACAACCCTGATGCACACCCTTCTTGACTTTAAACCATGAAGTGTCCTCTTGTTCTGTTTGCACAACTGCCTCTTGATCCATGTACAGATTCTTCATGAGCACAATTAAGTATTCTGGAATTCCCATTCCCCTCAGTGTTATCCATAATTTGTTATGATCCCACAGGCAAATGCCTTTGCACTGTCAGTGAAACACAGGTAAACATCTAGCTGGTATTCTATGCTTTCAGCCAAGATCCATCTGACATCATCAGTGATATTGTTGTTCCGTGTCCTTATCTGAATCTGACATGAATTTCTGGCAGTTCCCTGTCAATGTACTACTACAGTCGATTTTGAACAACATTTAAGAAAATTTTACTTGCGTGTGATATTAATGATGTTGTTCGATAATTTGTGCATTTGGTTGGATCATCTGTGTGCAGGAAGCAGGTAAAAGAGTTTGGGCAGATGCAGGGTTGGAAGCAAAGGTGTTACCATCAATTTAAGCAGAGTTTGTACGGCCAGCCTCAGCCAGTCTGAGCTTGGGGTGAGATGAGAAGCTAGAAGTTTAGTATGTACTGGTGCATAAGGAAAAAAAAGGTAATAGATTCCTCCAGAGTCTACCTCCCTTAACAAAGGGCCATGAGAAGTTTTATACTAAGTAGGAAAAGGGGAGCTATACATATTCATTAAATTTCTGGAATGGCCGTTGTGCACAGTGGCAAGGTGGCAAGTTCTCGAACTTAATCGTACTGTTGCCTGTGAGAGTTTTTAGCCAGTAGACCAATATCTGTATGGGAAGACCCTCCCTACTCACCTGATCTAGCCCCCAAAGACTTTCTTCTTTACCTGAAGATAAAGCAAATATTGGAAGGAAGACATGTTGATGACATCCAGGACATCAAGGGTAATAGGATGACAGCTGTGATGGCCATTCCAGAAAGAGTTCCAAAATTGCTTTGAAGGGGGGGCTAGGCTCTGGTGTCTTTGAAGGTGACTGTGGTGATATTCAGGAATGAGGTATGTGGCACTTTTTCTAGGATAAGCTTGCGAACTTAATTGGCAGTCCTCATATGTTGTTATTAATATAAAGCAATTTAGAGGAAGTAGGTACAGTAGCATGACAGGAAGAAAGCAACTGTAAATCTTGAAATATTTGTTGATATACTTTGTTCTGGGGTCATGTGACTTGATGTCTCACATGTCCCCTGTCGTATAGTTACAGATTTCAATTAGAGAGAAGCGGGACAGAGAAAAGGATTATTGAACTATTTGGAACTGGATTGACAGTTTTGGAAGAATATGGGTGAGAGTAATTGGGAATATTTGTAAAATAATTGAAAACTGGAACCACTAAAGAGCTCAAAGGGGCCTCTCACTTAGGGCGATGATGACATACCTAGCAGTCATTGAGGTTTCCTCCTGAGATCACAGCTTGGGACATTGTAATCAGTTTATTTGATGACCATTCCCGTGCATCCGGGAGGTGTGCAAGTTTTTGATAACTTTCAACAATCATTTGAACATCTTTTCCTTGAACTAACTTAAACATCTACAGAGTATCACTTGTTATATTTGACATGGTAGTACATTCCCTCATTGGATAAGGTTATGTTCGAGACTGTAATTGAGAAGTTCTGGTTTCTAGAACTTGTGATGTCAGCCAGGTGCGTGAACCTTGGATCATTGATCTTTAAATCCCAAACTAGCTGCTGCCCTTTATCCAGGCATTGTTTAACTCATTTAACAAGCCCACCTGGTGTCAGATATGAGACAACGTAAGGAAAGGTGAATATATTTTCTACCTGTAAGGTTGAGATCCCCGCAGCATGTGAAATAGCAGAACAGGTAACTGGTTACTCTCTGTCTCATGAAGGAAACAGAAGGTTAAGGTTGTAAGTCACGTGGTAAGTTTTTAGTGAATTTATATTTTAGGTGCATAATCGGAGTACAGGTATATTCTTGAGTTTTTTTCTGTAGGCGGCACTGGCTTCACTTTGCTATGATATACCCATGACACAGCCCTAGACAATTTTAAAGACGAGTGGGTTGTTAAAAGCACTTCATAGGGCCCTCCCATTTGGGTATCAGTTAGTCTTCAGGATTTTGATTCTTCCAAGTTCTTAGCAAAACTTGGTCTCCAGGTTGAAATCCATGAGAGAGGTGTCAGAGGGCAAAGACAGATGAGAAAAAAACGTATCAGTTAATAGTATTTACAGTTGTCCTAAGGGATTGGGCCCACTGTCTTTGTTCTATCTCTGCCAAAACTGAGGTAGGGAAGTTTGGCTTCTTTGGGAAAGGTCTGCCATATACTAACTCATAAAGACTCAATCTCCACCACTTCAAGGGGTTACCTGTATCCAGAACGGGGCAACAGGCAAGACTTTTTGTCGAACAACAGGCGTGTCTCTTGGCAGAATTTTGCCATGGTCTTCTTCATAGTGTGGTTTATTTTTTCAGTCTTACTGGTCAACTGGGATCTCCAGACAGAGTGTAGCTTCTGGTCAATATTTGATGCTTCATTAGCCGTCACTTTAAATTGATAGAGGCAAGCCAAATGGAGCAACAATTTCTTTGACCAGTGTCTTGGCACTTCTTGAGCTTGTTCTGTCTGTTAAGGAAAAGCCTGTACACATCTTGGATAAATGCCTACAAAAATTAATAAGTACTTGAAGTTTCCAGGTACCTGGGGCATTATTACAAACTTATTTGTTAATACTCTCCTGTGTTGACTCCCTGATATTGAACCTGGGGCTTTGTTGGACTGTGGCATAACCTTTGTATCTCCTCCTGACCTCTCTGATAGCCTTATGAAGATTGGGTCCTGTCCTTGCTTGTTGTATCCACTCAAGGCTGGCATCTCTCCCGTAATGAATCTCCTGGTGCACAGTTGACACTACATCAGGCTCCTGGGCTTCTGGCAATAATATTTTTCCTTCTGGGTTCATCATCCAGCTGGAGTGGGGGCTAACTGATAGCCCCATTTTTCCACCAATTTTAAACAGATGTAGGAAGATCAGCAGAGCCCCGATGAGGCGGTAGAGCTAACTCTGTTTCTGTTCACATCATAGCTTTTTTCCTGCTTCTGTGTCTGCTTTCTGGGTCCTCTACAGCTTTAGGTTGTCCCTTTTGATGTCCAGAGCAATACACTACTGCCACCTGTAGGAAATCATTGACTGCTTTTAGAAGTTCAAGGATTTTTGACACACGCTGTATTTCTCAGCTCCGGTGGCAGAGTGATTAAGTGCTACAGCTGCTAACCAAAAGGTTGGCAGTTCGAATCTATGAGGTGCTTCTTGAAAACTCTATGGGGGCAGTTCTGCTCTGTCCAATAGGGTTGCTACAAGTCAGAATCAACTGAGTGGCAGTGGGTTTTGTTTGGTCAGCAGCTGTAAGGAGGCCCCCTTTTATCCACAAGTTCCCCTGTGCGTGTAGTACATGGTGGGTATATTTGTTGTCAGTGTAAACATTTACTCTCTTTCACATTCCCGGTCACAAGGCTTACATGAGGGCAGTCAGTTCAACCTTTTCTGCTGAGGTGCCAGGAGGGAATGGGGCTGTTTCTAGGACCTCTGTCTGAGTTAACCGTTGGATAGCCTTCCCTTTGATGTCCCTCATGTATAAAGCTCTTGTCACTTGTGTACATTTCTAGTTCAGGGTCAGTTAAAGGAATGTCTAACAAGTCAGGTCTGCTAACGTAGACTTTGTCTATGATTTCTAAACAGTCATGTACTGGTCCTTCTTCAGATGTTGGAAGTGGGGTGGGCAGGTTGAGACAGCCTTTAGATTCACATTAAGATTGTCTAATATGATGCCCTGGTACTGGTTTATAAGTCTAGCCGTGAGCCAACCTCCTACCCCCTTTTGTTCTAAGAAGGGTAAGACAGTGTGAGGGGAGTTTACCATTACCTCTTGTCCCAAAGTGCATTTTTCAGCTTCTTCGAGTAGATCGTATGTTGCAGCCGTGGCCTAGAGACAAGGAGGCCAGCCCTGAGCCATGCTGTCAAGCTGTTTTGAAAAATAAGCAACTGGCTGTTTAGCAGGTCCCAGAGTCTGTGTCAAGGCTACCCCCATCTTTCATATGCAAAAAATTCAAATGCTTTTAAAGGTCAGGAAGTCCTAAACCCAGGGCTGCCATCAATTTGTGCTTCATTTTGTCAAAGGCCTGTTGGCACTCAGTGGTCTGATGTAAAGGTTCCTCTTCATCTCCCTTTATTGCCTTATACAAGGTTTTAGCAAGTAGTCCAAACATAGGAATCTGTAGCTGACAAAACTCAACCATTTTAAGAAAACACCTTTAACATCGTTACTCACACAATGGGATGGTACTGTCACCATGGCCTAACATCAGTCTTGCCCTTGTGATATATGGATTCTAGGTATTTCACACTCTGTTGTGAAATTTTGGCCTGTTTTTGAGAGACCCTGTATCCGCACGTGGCTAAATCGTTCATAAGTTATAGTGTTCTGGTCAGAAGCTCTTTTAGTTTCGCTTGCACTGGGATGTCATTGACATGCAACATACCCTTAATCTAGTTCTAAACCTCTTAAATCTTTTCCCAAAATTTCTCCTTAAATGGTAGGAGAGCTTTTAAAACCTTGGACCAGGACTTGCCAAATGAGCTCTTGTTTTGTCCCTATCTTTGCGTTAGTCCACTTGAATGTAAGTAGAAGTTACGACTCTAAATGGAGGGGACACAAAAGAAAGCATCTTTCCAATCTAGCACCCAAAACTAGGCACCGCTAGGAATAGTAACCAGAAGGGTGTATGTTATAGGTTGGGCACCACTAGATGCCTCTACAATCTAATCGCTTTTTATCAGCTCCTGGATGAATCTACTCTGATGTTCTTAATTTTAAAACTGACAAAATACGAGTATTACATAGGTACTAAAAAAATCTCACAAGTACACTCTCAGTGTGCTAGTTGACTGAGGGCATGATCCCTTCAAGTGCCTCTTTCTAAAGGGGACACTGTTTCAGAAACAGTGTTGACCAGTTTGGCAGACATTGTCCGCCCAGGCCTTCTTGCCATCCAGACTTTTCAATTCACTCTGTTTAGCATTTCAGCCGGAATGTCACTAGGTGTCTCCCCTTCTTCTAGTAATAAGACTGCCTATAAGGTGCGTGTGTTCTCTGGCAAAATTTGTAGAATTATTCAGGAAGGGTTGAACATAACCTGAGCCCCTGATTTTGTCCACAGATCCCTCCCTAACAAGGAAATTGGATGTTCAGGTATATACACAAATTCATGATGTAATAATTTTTCACCAATTTCACAGTTTACAGGTTGGAGAAATGACTGTGTATTAAGCTTATCCAAGATCCCCACTATCATTGTAGTGTGGTGGCTGAGGGCGATTCAGAACCGAATATGTGGCTTCCGTGTGCAGAATAAAATTAGTAGGGTACCCTTCAACTTTAAGATTATCCGAAGCCCACAGTGAGAGATAGAAATTGAAGGTTTTGGCCTGAGCTCCGTCACTCTGAGTTACTTCCTTGGGCGTCTCCTTGGTAAGCCTGAAAAGCAGAGGACCCAAGCTCCCTTCTCTAGCTTATTGCCTCCAGGTACTCCTGCTTTTAATGTCCCTGTTTTTTACAATAGGCACACTAGTCCTTTTCCAGAATTGGCCTCCTTCTCGTTTCTATCCCATCCCTCACTTATTTCTCTTCTCTATATTTAGGCAGCTCCTGTTTCAGGGGACCAGAGTGGCTGCCAGAATTGCTACTTTTTGTTTCATTTTTTGTTGTTTAATTGAACTTGGCCACTCGATCTCTATTGTTAAATACTTTTACAGCAATTTCAAACAACTGCTCTGTGGGCATTCTGAGTCCCCATTCTGGTTTTTGTAGATTTTTTTCCCATATATCTGGGGTGTTTTGAGAAGTAAAGGTCATGTTTATGAGTCATGCATTGTTTGGACCTTCAAGGTTAATATCTTTGTCCTGAGGAAACACATCTGCCACCTGTTTTAGGAATGTAGAAGGATCTTCTTTGCCTCCCTGAATAATTTCCCTAATCTTTTGTAGGTTTTTGGGTTTGGAGGGGCCCACTTTTTAAACTAATGACTGTCTTAGTCATCTAGTGCTCCTATAAAAAAATACCACACATAGATGACTTTAAAAAGGCACATTTTATTCTGTCACAATCCAGTAGGCTAAAAGTCCGGATTTGGGTCATCAGCTTCCGGGGAATTCTTTCTCTATTGGCTCTGGAAGAAGGTCCTTGTCGTCAGTCTTCCCTGTGACTGGGAGCCTCTGAGGTACAGGCACCTCAGGTCCTTTCCAAAGGATGCACTTTGCTTCCTGTACTGCTTCTTGGTGGTATGAAGTCCCCCCAACTTTTCTGCTAGGCTTCTTTTATATCTCAAGAGATTGCCTCAAGGCACAATCTTACACATTGAGTCCTGCCCCACCAATGCGGTTGCTACCCATCCTCCCTCATTAAGCACATAGAAGTAGGATTTGCAGCGTATAGGATCATCCCACACAATACCAGGAGTCTTGACCTACCCAAACAGCTACACATATTTTGGGGAGGACACAATTCAGTCCATGAAAACAGTCAAGTGATCTTTATACTGTGGGATCCTCCTGACATCTTCTTTCCTGTTGTGATCCCAGTCAGGGTCCTGAGTCAGGGTTGTCTCTACTCCCCTGGGTGGAGTTGATTCCAGGTTGTGGAGCCAATCAGTTTTCTTCTTAGTGTGTTCTAATACCACGTGATGCCCCTCTGATGTCAGTAGCACCGTTAGAAGAGTCTGTGTGTTTGCCCACATAGGGTGGCGCATAGAGAACACTGCGACTGTAGTCCTGGTATCTGAGTTGGATTGCCCTGACATGGAGTGTTATGATTCTTCCGGTTATGAAGGTCAGAAATGGAGAAAAGGTACGTGTACCAGTGTTGTCCCCTGGGACTGTCCATTTGGATCTAGCCCTACAGAGACTTCCTCAGAAGAAACTGTTGCACTCTAGATTCTTTGGTACCCTTACTTAGAAACCACACCCCTAACAGGTATGGGAAGGGGAGACTATACCCGGTGACATCAAAACTCCATGGATCTTTCTCTTCTTGCTGATTTTCTGTGGTCCTGCCAAGCTGGAATCAGGCTTGACTTATCCTGGCAGGGAGTTTCACAGTAGTCCCCTGCTCTGGCCCCTTGGTTTCTACTGCACCTTCTCCATGTGGGGGAGGGTGAGCCGGGTGGCCACTGGGGTCTAATTATCTAGAAGTGGTTCTCCTGATGAGGACTCAGGCAAAATCTCAAATTTGGACTTCTCCTGAAAGAACTTGGCTAGAGGGATTTATGTTTTGGTAAAAAGGCATAAATGCTTGCACATAGGGGATTTCAACCTATTTCTTTGTTCTCTTGTAAAACAGATCAAGCTGTAAAATTGTGGCATAAACAAAGACCCCTCTGTCTGTCAAAATTTTTGGTCCCTCAGCTGATATTGTAGTCACACAATATTACATAAGCATATCATATGTTTCTTAGTCATGGGATCATAACTGTACCTCTTCTAATTTGGGAAAATGTACCCTAGTGATGATTTTTCTAGGATAGATGATCCTGTTCCCGTTCAAATCCTCGTCTCCTTTTTCTGTGGTTGGGGCTACAACCTGTGCTGGATTTGTGTCATTTACCTAGTCACAGTTTATCCATCCATGTACCCTAAAACTCTACTTCTTCATCAATTTAAAACAGTTCAAATTCCTTGCATCCCCACTTGGGATACCCACCTTTCCTCAAAAAGGTACTTCCTTAAGAGAATTTGAGCATGACAGATTTTTTTTCTGAGTGATGGAACCAATTATTAGTTTTGAAAAACTCAGACCAGAAGTGTTCCAGAACCAACTGAAGGATCGGATACAAGTGAAGTTGATTTTGGCACTGAGATGAAAAAACAGGGGAGTCAGGACAAGACATACACATGGCTCACATGTACAAGTAACCCTAGGTTGACAGAGGTAATCTTGTTGCCCTGAACCCTCCCGACGATCCTAATGGTTGACCGAGGTAACCTCTCAGACAAAAGCCAGGCACATTCACACACCCTGAAACCTAGATTCCAGAGCCACCAAGAGTCTTTTCTGAAAATTACACTCAAAGTGTCAGTCATCTGATGAAATTTCCCCTAGAAGCCAAGGGTTCTTGCCTTACCCTATTCACCCTGGTCATGATCATAGACTCTAGAATTCAAGTCCTGCTTAAATACTCACCTCTTTCATGGAACATTGGAGACCAATGACACTGTGGCCAGCCCTGGAACCTCCCAGACTCTTGATTTGGAGATGAAAAGGTCTCCAGTAGCAGCTGTCTGCTATGGAGCCAATGGGGAGTCTGGGCCCACCCTACAGCCTCCAAGTCACAAACGGCAAGACCCCACATTGTGCACCAAATTTGTTACCACAAACCTAACTTGAGTTCATGCTGTGTGTTCATAGTAGCCCATCGTTGAAATGAGGTGAGATGAGAAACAAGGCGTTTTGTTATGACTGGTATGTAAGGATCCAGAGGGGATAGATTCCTCCAAAGTCTACCTTCCTGAACAAAAACAAGGTCATGAGGAATTTTATACTAAGTAGGAAAAAGGGAGTTATACATATTCATTAAATTCCTGGGAAATAGTATGCATATTTTAAAAGGGGCTAGGCTGAGACTTGGCATGGAAATGGGAGTTGGACTCCTTGCTTCCAAATTGAGTCTGACTGTGTTCTGGTGATGTGTGCCCCTTGTTTTATAGTTCCTTCACATGAGTTTCTTAGTTCCTAGGCAGGACTCTTTGTGGGATGGAATCATTCAGTGGTCACCCAAGTCTCTTGTTGGCATAGTTCTGGGCATCTGACATTAAAAGTAACTACAAGCAGGGAGATAAGAAGGTAGTGGGATGAGGATCTTCTGCTTTCTGGTTATTCAAACAAAAGAATGTTAGCAGTTGTTTCTCACATTCCTAGGAGGAACGCTGATTAATTTTATACTTTCTTGTGGAAACTTGAAGAAAGGAGAAAAAAAATCATAAGGTTAGTACAATATGGAAAAGGAAGAGTATAATTCTTCTTATGTCTACCATCAAAGGTGAGACTGGGAGCCACAAACTCAAAGTTGGGGACCAAATTGCTTACATAAATAACTGCAGCGGCCTAGGTGAGAACTGTAATGAGCTGAACAGAACAATTCTATAGAAAAGAGTCACAGTCTGAGAATGTGTGTCCAGGATTTCTATTTCTAGGTCTTAATGATTTTTTTCTGGGTAGAAATTCAGATATTTACATGAAATTCCTCAACAACTAATTATTTTAAGTATCAAGATAGTGCAGTCCAAATAAAACATATCTGTGGACTATAGTCCAAGCAAAACATATCTGTGGACTACAATATTTAAATATTTTTATTTTTTAAAACCTTTTATTTTTAAATGGAAACCCTGGTGTTGTACTGGTTAAGTGCTACATCTGCTAACCAAAAAATCCAGTTCGACTCCGCCAGGCACTCCGTGGAAACTCTGTGGAGCAGTTCTACTCTGTCCTGTAGGGCTGCCATGAGTTGGAATCGACGCGATGGCACTGTTTTATTTTAAAACATTTATAGATTCACAGAGAGTGGCAGAGACAGTAATCAGTCATTGAAAACCATAAGGAGTTCAGTTCTACTCTGACACATGTGGGGCACTCTCTTGGAAATGACTCACCACCAATTGTCTGGGTTTGGTACAACAACAAAAACATACAACAAAAATGACCATTTTAACCATTTTTAACTGTACAGTTCAGTGACATTTGTTACATTCACCATATTGTACACAGCCATCACCATATTGTACACCCATCACGACCAAATCTTTTTCATGACTCCAAGGTACACAGAATCCTGTGTAACTTTCCTTTATTTGGTTTTCCCCATTGGTTACATCTTATATAACCATAGCACAATGTCAGAACTAGGAAACTCACAGTGGGTGTGTATTGTTCGATGCCAATTTAATGCATTTGTTGGTTTGGGTATCCATCACCACAGTCAAAATACAGAACTATTCCATTTCCACAAAGATCTGCCTTGTGCTACACCTTTATAGTCACATACACTCCCCTCCCACCAGCATCACCACTGTTGTTAGGCAGCTTTGAGTCAGTTGACTCATAGAGACCCTCTGTACAATGGGAGGAAACACTGCGTGGTCCTACGCCATCCTCTTGGCCATTGTTATGCTTAAATCCGATGCTGCAGCCGCCACGTGGATCCATTTTGTTGAGTGTCTTTACAAAGCATGATGTCTTCTTCACAAACTGGACCTCTCTAGTAACATATCCAAAGAACGTGAGACGAAGTCTTACCATCCTCCCTTCAAAGGAGCATTCTGGCTGTATTTTCTCCGAGACAGATTTGTTCTGCTGGCAGTCGTCGGTATATTCAGTATTCTTTGCCAACACCATAATTCAAAGGCATCGATTTTTTTTTTCTTTATTCATTGTCCAGCTTTCACGTACATATGTGGCAGTTGAAAATACCATGGCTTGGGCCAGGTATATGTTAGTCTCAAAATGATGTCCTGATTTTTTAACACTTAAAAGAGATCTTTTTCAGCAAATTTGTCAAGGCAATACATTGTTTGACTCTTTGACTGCTGCTTCTGTGGGCAAGCAAAATGAAAACCTTTCTTCAGCCTTTTTTTTTTGTTTATTATAATGTTGCTTATTGGTTCAGTTGTGAAGATTTTTGTTTTCTTTATATTGAGATATAATCTGTACTGAAGGCTGAAGTCTTTGATCTTCATCAGTAAGTGTTACAAATCCTCTTTACTTTCAGCAAGCAAGGTTGTGATATCTGCGTATCGAAGATCGTTAATGAGTCTTTCTCCAATTCTAATGCTGCATTCTTCTTCATGGAGTCCAGCTTCTTGGATTATTTGCTAGCATACAGATTAAATAGGTATGGTGAAATGATACAACCGTGATGCACACCCTTCCTGATTTTAAGCCATGTAATATTCCTGTGTTCTGTTAGAGCAGCTGCCTCTAGATCTATGTACAGGTTCCTCATGAGCACAATTAAGTGTTCTAGAATTCTTTGCAATATTGTCCATAATTTGTTATGATTCACACTGTCACATGCTTTTGCACAGTCAGTAAAACACAGGTAAACATCCGTCAGGTATTCTTTGCTTTTAGCGAAGATCCGTCTGACATCTTTAATGATATCCCTGAATCCACGTCCTCTTCTGAAATGGACTGAATTTCTGTCTGTTACCTGTCAATGTATTGCTACAGCTTTTTTTGAATTATCTTCAACAAAATTTTATAGTGTGTAATGTTACTGATGTTGTTCAATAATTTCCACATTCTGTTGGATCCCCTTTATTTGGAGTGGACAGAAATACCAATCTCTTCTGGTTGGTTGGCCAGATAGCTGTCTTCCAAATATCTTGTCATGGAAAAGTGAGTGATTCCAGCCTTGCATCCATTGATTAAAGCATCTCTGTTGATGTTCTATCACTTCCTGGAGCCTCTTTTTTCAGCTATGCCTTCAGTACAGCTTGGACTTTTTGCTTCAAAGCCATTGGTTCCTGATCATATGCTACCTCCTGAAATATTTGTTATAGTGTCTGTGTATTCTTTTAATCTTCTGTGATATGCTTCCTGTGTCACTCAATATTTTGTGCATAGTGTCCTTTGATACTGCAATTCAAAGCTTGAATTTTTTTTTCTTCAATTCCTTCAGCTTGATAAATGCCAAGTGTGTTCTTCGTTTTTGGTTTTCTGACTCTACGTCTTTCACCATCCATAACTCCTAGCAATTACTGATCTATTCTTTATCTGTATAGTTTTGTTATTTCAAGAATGTTCTATAAATGGGATCGTGTAATGTATAACTTTTTAAATCTGGCTTTTTTCACTCAGCAAAATACAATCAAAATTGTTACATGTGTTAATAATTTGTTTCTTTTTTATTTGTTGTTATTAGGTTCCATTGAGTCATTTCTGACTCATAGCAATCCTACGTACAACAGAAGGAGACACTGCTGGGCCCTTCGCCACCCCGATTGTTGTGCGTGAGCCCGTTGTTGCAGCCTCTGTGTCAGTCCATCTTGTTGACAGGCTTCCTCTTTTCTGCTGACCTTCTGCTTTAACAAGTGTGATGTCCTTCTCCAGTGATTAGTCCCTCCTGATAATGTGTCCAGAGTATCTGAGATGAAGTCATGCCCTTCTGATATCTATGGTACCTTCTGGCTGTACTTCTTCCAAGAGAGATTTGTTCGTTTCTTTGGCAGTCTATTCAGTGTTGTTTGCCAACAGTGTAATTCAAAGGTGTCAATTTTTCTCCAGTCTGCTTTACTCATTGCACAGCTTTTGCATGTATATGAAGTGAATGAAAACACTGTGGCTTGGGTTCAGGTGCACCTGAGGCCTTAAAGTGACTTCTTTGCTTTGTAACAGTTTTGAAACAGATTCACCTGTTGTAATGTGCCTTTTGATTTCTTTACTGTTCTTTCCATGGGTGTTGATTGTGGATCCAGGTAAAACTGAATCCTTGACAGCTTCAGTTTTTTCATCTTTTATTGTGATGTTACTTATTGGTCCTTTTACTGCTCAGTAGCATTTCATGGCATGTACAAAGTTGCACAATTAAGTCTGTGGACTTAATTGTTCTATGTGCTACATACCTCATTGCTGAATATCACTATGGTCACCTTTAAAATAGTCCCATTGGGAAGCTATGCATTAGCACTAGTGCCTAGTCCACTCTTCAAGCCATTTTGGAACTCTTTTTCTGGAATGGCCGTTGCACACAGTGGCACTGTGACAAGTTCAGAAGTTAATTGTCCAGTTGTCTGTGAGGGAGATTTTAGCCAGTAAACAAATAACTGTATTGTAACACCCTCCCTGCTCACCTGATCTGGCCCCCAGTGACTCTTTTCTTTACCGAAAGATAAAGGAAATACTGAAAAGAAGACATTTTGATGACATTCAGGATATCCACGGTAACACCGCTCTGATGGCCATTCCAGAAAAAGAGTTCCAAAATGGCTGTGAGGGGTGGACTAGGTGCTGGTGTTGGTGCATAGCTTCCCAAGGGGAGTACTTTGAAGGTAACCATAGTGATATCCAGCAGTGAGGTACGTAGCCCTTTTTGTAGTCAGCTAGTGGGTCGCCATGAGTCGGATCCGACTCACGGCACTTGGCTTTGGCTTAGTGCTGCTCTAACAGAAATACCACAGAGTGGATGGCTTTAACAAAGAAAAGTTTATTCTTACACAGTCCGGTATGCTGCAAGTCTAAATTCGGGGTGTTTGTGTCATGGGAAGCCTTTACCCCTAGTCGACTCTGGAGGAAAGTCCTTGTGTGGCATCAGTCTTTGTTCAGCGAGCATCTTGGTGCAGGAACCTCAGGTCTGAAGGAGGCGCTTTTCTCCTGGTCCTGATTTCTTGGTGATGTGAGGTTCCCAGCTCTCTTGCTTACTTCCCTTTCCTTTTATCCCTTGTAGGATAAAAGTGTAAAAGGTGGTGCAAGCCACACTCCAGGGAAACTCTCTTTACGATGGATCAGAGAGGTGACCTTAGGGAGGGATTTACAGTCCCACCCTGATCCCTTTAACACCCAGCATAAGAAAATCACAAAATCAAGGGCAATCACACAATACTGGTAATCACAACCTAGCCAAATTTCTATACATATTTTTTGGGGGACACAAATTCAAAATATGACAACTTTTTCCAGGATCAGTTCATGAACTTAATTGTCACGCCTTGTATATACCATAGTTTGTTTACTAATTCACCTGTTGAAGGACATCTGGGCTGATTCTAGTTTTTCAGTATTATGAATAAAGCTGCTGTGAACATTTCTGTACATGTTTTTATGTGAATGCAAGTTTTCATTTCTTTGGGATAAATGCCTAGGAGTGCAGTTGCTGGGTGGCATGAGTTGCATGTTTCGTTTCTTAAGAAACTGCCAAAATGTTTTCCAGAGTGTCTCTAGCATTTTACATTGCCCCTAGCAGCGTGTAATTGATTCAGTTTCTCTACAACATTGGTAGCATTTGGTGACATCACTATTTTTTACCTTAGTCAGCCTGTAGTAATAACTTTGTAATCTGAATTTCATTTTCTAAATGGCTGATTGTGTCATTTATAGATCCTCTCCAGTAGAAATACTATTCTGCTGTTCAGGACTTTTATCTATTTTCTAATAATTGAATTTTGTGATTTTTTTTTTCTTTAATGTGATTTTTGAAAGTTCTATTTCTGTGTCAGATGCGTGGTTTGAAAATAGTTCCTCCCTGCCTGTAGCTTGTCTTTTCATTCTTTCTTAACAAGATCTTTCTTAAAGCAAAGTTTTAAAGTTTTGTGTGGTACAGTTCATCATTTTTTTCTTTTATGTACTGTGGTTTTGGAGTCATGCCTAAGAACTCTTAACAAAATCCTGATTCCCAAATACCATCTCCCAAATGTTTGTAATTTTGCATTTCAGTTCATAATACATTTTGAGTTAATTTTTGTATAAGTTTAGGTCTAGGGTCTTTTGGGGTGGGACTGTCAATGCCCAGTTTCTCCAGCAGCAATTGTTGGAAAGCTTATCTTTCTTCTACTTACTTGTTTTTATGCATTTTTGAAAAATTTCTTGGGCATGTATGTATGTTGGTGTATTTCTGGCTTTTCTATGTAGGTATCTATCCCTCTACCAGTAGTCTCCTATCTATAGAAGTAAGCCTTAGTATTGGGTAAAGTGATTATTCTCACTTCTTTTTCAAAACTGTGCTAGATATTCCAGTTCTTATGCTTTTCTAAGTAAATTTTAGCATAATATTTCCTTGTATCCACAAAAAAGTTTACTGAGATTTTTTATAGGAATTTTGTTAAATGTGTATATCAATTTATGAAGAATTGACACTTTAACAGTATTGAGCTTTCTAAATTATGGTCACGGTATCTCTGTCCGTTCATTTAGATCTGTGACTTCTTTCATCAGTATATTTTAGTTTTCAGCACACAGGTCTTTACAGGTTTTTCTTTTTTTTCAGTTTATATCTAAGTAACTTTTTTTTTGAATGATTGTTTTTTTAGTACATTATCTAATCCAGTGGTCACTAAGATTCATACTTATGCTTTGTTTTAAGAGCTTTATGAATTTTAGCTCTGACATTTATATTTTGGATCCATTTTAAGTGAATGTATATAGTATGAGGTAGGAGTCAATTCTTTTCAATTTGTTGAGGTTTGTTTTGTGGCCCAGGATATGATCCATTTTGATATATGTTCTGTGGACTTGAATAATTATTCTGCTCTTGTTTAGTGGAGTTTCCTAGTGTCTGTTAGATCATACTGATTGAAGATATTGGCTAATTCTATATTCTTTCTGATTTTCTGTGTAGTTAAACTCAATGTTGAGAGAGGAGTTTTGAAATCTTCAACTTAATTTGCAGATTTCTCTATTTCCCCTTTACAGTTCTACCAGTTTTTCTTTCATATATTTTATAGTTTTGATGTTTAATGCATATTCTTCTTGGAGGAGTGACCTTTTTATTATTATATGAAATTCTCTTTAGTGATTTTCTTTGCTCTGAAATATACTGTATGTGATATTAATATAGCCATATTTGTTTTCATTATGTAAAATTTTTGTGCTAATATGCATATAACATAAAATGTGTCATTTAAAAATAATTTTATTGAATTAAAACATAGATATCAAAATTTTTGCCATTTTAACCATTTTTAAGTGTACAATTCAGTGACATTAATTATATTCACCATGTTGTGCAATAATCACCACCATTTCCAAAACTAACTAGGTCCGACAATTAAGTCCATGACTGTAATTGTTGTAAGTGCTACATACCTCATTGCTGAATATCCTATGGTCAGCTTCAAAGTACTCCCCTTGGAAAGCTATGCACTGACAGCAGTGCCTAGTCCACCCTTCAAAGCTATTTTGGAACTCTTTCTGGAATGGTCATTGTGCATGGTGGCAAGTTCACCAACTTGATTGTCTATTTGTCTCTGAGGCAGTATTAGCCAGTAAACAACTGTATTCCTGCACCCTCCCTACTCACCTGATCTGGCTCCTAATGACTTATTTACTTGAAGATAAAGAAAATATTGAAAGGGAGACATTTTGATGACATTCAGGACATCAAGGGTAATACATCAAGAGCTCTGATGGCCATTCCAGAAAAAGAGTTCCAAAATTGTTTTGAAGGATAGACTAGGCACTGGTATCAGTGCATAGCTTCCCAAGGACAGTACTTCGAAGGTGACCATAGTGATATTCAGCTATAAGGTAAGTAGCACTTAGAACAATTAAGTTCATGCACTTAATTGTCAGACCTTGTATTACCTCCTGAAATGGATGAACATCCACCAATTCTTGTTGTTATACCCACTAACTAAAACCCACTGCCATCGAGTCAATTTCAACTCATAACTACTCTATAGACAGAGAACTGCCTCAAAGTTTCCAAGGAGCACCTGGAGGATTTGAACAACTATGTCACCACGGTTTTCTTTTTTGTTATAGTGACTCTGTGTTCCTTCTCCATCTTCCTCTGATGTTTCCTGAGTCATGTAATATTTTCCCTGTAGAATCCTTCAGTATTATAACTCCAGGCTTGAATTTTAATTCCATTCTTTCAGCATAAGAAATGCTCAGAGTGTCCTTCCTTTTTGATTTTCTACTTCTAGGTCTTTGCACGATCATCACAACATTTTACTTTGCCATTAGAGAGACCAAATCAAAAATACAATGAGATGCCATCTCACCCTAACATTACTGGCACTAATAAAAAAAATACAAATTAACAGATTTTGCTGCCATTGTGGGGAGGTTGGAACATTTACATAATGCTGTTGCAAACAGAAAATGGTACAACCACTGTAGAAAACCACATGGTGCTTCTTTAGAAAGCCAAACAAAGAAATACCATATAATTTAGCCATCTCTTTCTGGCTTGGCTTTCCTAGGTATACACCCTAAAGAAACAAAAACCATGACATGAGTAGACATATGCACACCCATGCTCACTGAGGCATTATTCACAATAGCAGAAAGGTGGAAAAACCCTAAATACTCAACAACAAATAAATGGGTTAATAGGCTGTGGTACATGCACACAGTGGAATACTACACAACAATAAAAATAATGACAGATCTGCAAAACATCTCACAACATGCTTGAATCTGGGGGACATTGTGCTGAGTAAAATACAGCAGTCACAAAAGGTCAAATATTGTATGAGACAGCTACTATAACGTAACAACTAAAGTTTTACATACCCCAAACAAAACAAACCAGAACAGAACTCTTTGATGGTTATCAGAGATGGGAGAGGGAAGGAGGAAAATTACCAGATAGATGCTAATCCATAGAGTTTCCAAGGAGTACTGACAGACTCAAGCTGCCAACATTTTGGTTAGCAGCTATAGCAATTAACCACTATGCCACAACTTTTCCAAATAGAGAGTAGTAGGCAGTGAGGTATGTAACACCCTAAGATGAGTTCACAAACTTAGTTGTCAGACTGCAAAAATGTCCAGTTTTGCCAACACCATTTTTTTGAACAGGCTGTTTCTTTCTCATTTTATAGATTTTGGTCTTTTGTTGATATTTGGCTGTCAGTAGGTGGTTGGCCTTATGTCTGAATTTTCAGTTATGATCTGTTGACTATGTGTCTGTCATTGTGCCGGTACCAGGCTGTTTTGACAGTCATGGCTGTGCAGTAGGTTCTTAGATTAGGCAGTGTTAGGCCTCCTTCTTTGTTCTTCTTTAAAAATGCTTATTCAGGACCTATTTCCCTCCCATAGAAAGTTAGGGATTAATAATCCATCTCATTGGGATTTGGATCGTTGTTGCATTATGTATCACTTTATGGACATTTTCAGAATATTGAGTCTCTCCAACCAAGAGCAAAGTATATTTTTATATTTTTCCACTTATGTAGATCTCTTGTTTTCTTGAAGTAGTGTTTTGTAGTTTTCTTTGTGTAAGTCTTCTATGGCTCTAGTTAGATTTATTCCTGAGTAATCTCGACAGCACTGGTATTTTGTGTGTGTGTGAATTTTTGGGGGGAGTAGGTAGTTGTTGTAAATGGTATTATTTTCCTCATTTCTTTTTCAAAGTGTTCTTTGTTGACGTGGAGGTATCTAACTGTATATTTTTGTATATTGACATTATATCCTGTGATTTTGCTGAATCCTTCTATTATTTCCCATAACTTTCTTATGGAATCTTTAGGATTTTCTATGTATGTGACCATATCATCTGTGAATGGGGACTGTTTACTTCTTCCTTATTATTTTGGATGACCACTGTTTCCTTTCCTTGCCTTACTGCTGTTGAATGACAGTGGTGATCGAGGACAGCATTGTTTGGTTCTCAAGGGGAGTGGTTTCAGACTCTCTCCACTGAGGGTAGTGTTGGCTGTTGGTTTTGTATAAATTCCTTTATTATGTTGAGGAATTTTCCTTCTATTCGTATTTTGCTTAGCGTTATTATCAGGAATGTGTGTTAGACTTGATCAGATGCCTTTTCTGTGTGGATTGTAATGATCATGTGATTCTTTTCATTTGTTTTATGTGATGAATTATGCTGATTCATTTTCTAATATTGACCCATCTTTGCATGTCTGGCCCGAATTCCACTTGGTCATAATGTATTATTTTTTTTGATATGCTGTTGATTTCTATTAATTAGAATTTTTTATTCATGAAAGATGTTGGTCTGTTGTGTGTGTGTGTGTGTGTGATGTCTTTGCCTGGGTTTGATATCAGAGATATATACTGGCTTCATAGAGTGAATCCAAAAGTATTCCTTCCTTTTCTATGTTCTGGCATAGTTGGAGAATTAAATTCCTTTGGGCTGCAGTTCTAATATCCGTGTTTTCTTGCTGGCTGTCAGCTAGGGGTTTCTTTCTGCTCCTAGAGGCCTCCTGCATTTTTTTCTCACGTGGCTGACTCCAGCAGCCTGGCAGTCTGGCACGTGAAATCCTTCTCATGCTTTGAATCTCTCCGACTTCCCCTTTTACTTACTAGCTAGAGAAAACTCCACTTTTAAAAGGTTCATGTGATTAAATTAAGCCTACCCAGATAATCTCCCTTTTGCCATAAAATCTAACATTTGTGGGATTGATTTTTCATCATATTCAGTTTCTACACACACCCAAAGGGAAGGGATTATACAAGAATGAGGGCCATTCGGGGATCCTTTTTAGAACTTTTCCTACCATAGTAATTAAGTTTCAAAGGTAAAATAATTTAAGGAAAATAGTTAAGTAACATGGTCAGAATTTTAATGGGTGCATGGCTACAGTTTATGACCCAATAGTTTATTTTTAAGTTCCTTTCCGTAGTCTGTGATCCTAATGTTTGTAAGTCAGGGAATATTCTGCTCTCCTGCCCACTGTGGACTGAAGTGTAGCAAAAATCTGAGGTCACTTGTTGCTTCAAAAAATCTCTAGATGGTCTGAAAACTCTTCCAATCTTAACCCAATATTGCAAGGACAGAGTAGCAGGGGTGGATTTCCGGGGTCCGTGTTCTCAGGGGACGCTGAGGCCAACTGATAACTAGTCTGTTGCTAAGAGAGTCTTCTGCACTCCATATTGGTGAGTAGCATCTGGGATCCTAAAAGCTAGCAAGCTGACATCTGAGGTACACCAAATCGTCCCAACTCAGCTGGAACAGGTTATCACCAAGGACAACAACAACATAGGGGAAAGAGAACCCAGAAGACAGAAAGACCCACGTGAATGGGTGACTACATCAACATGCGACCAGAAGAACCAGATTGTGCCCAACCACCACCAATGACAGTCATGATTCACGATGTTGAGTCCCATTGGCAACATGAGAAAAAATGGGTGCATCCTGAGAACTCCACTAAAAGACCACAACTGATTACGGTCCAAAGGCCTAGGTGTTCCCCTGCGAGCATGGCCCCTAGACCTGCTGCTGCCCCAATTATAAATGTTTACTGAATGGATTGGACTCGGTGACACAGAGTGACCATATCATGTGTGCACTTTCTGGTTCTGTGCATCTATAGGATGTCATCCTACTGACCTCTTACTAGAGGGGAGTGCAGAGGGTGGAGAAGAGGGGACAGGAGATTGTTAAGAGGATATGACATGCATAGAACGGAGAGGAGGAGTGTGCTGTCACCAGGCAAGGAGAGTAGTAGGAGCTGCACATAGGCGGGCATGCAAATTTAAACTGGATTTTATACTTTCACTCAATCACAATAAAAAATAAATCTCAAGATGGTGAGAGACAAAAAAAGACTGAGGGTCCGTTCCCTACTAAAGGAGATTAAAAACACATGATACAAATGGTTAATGTGCTTGGCTGGTAATAGAAGGGTTGGAGGTTTGAGTACACACGGAAGTGCCTCTGAAAAATGGTCTTGTGATCTCCTGAAAAAGCAGACAGTGAAACCCTATGGAGCATACTTCTACTCTGATACACATGAGGTCCCCATGAGTCTGAGTCAACTCAGTAGCAACTGGTTTACTGGTAAAGAGACATAACAACTCAATGATCGATTATGGTTTGGATTTTAAGCCAGATTTAGAATTTTTATTTTTTTTCTGAAGGATGTTACTGGCACATTTGGTAAAATTTGAAAGAGATCTTTAAATTAGATCATCCTGACTTTGGTAATTGTACTGAGGCTGTATAAGCTAATGCCTTTGCTTTCTGGGCTATATACATTTTGAAATATTTAGGGACAAAAGAGGGCATGGTGACCACGACTTACTTTCAAATAACCCCCAAACTCATCACCATTGAGTCAATTGCAACTCACAGCAACCTTATAAGACAGAGGACTACTGCCTCATAGAGTTTTCAAGGAGCACTTGGTGGGTTTGAACTGCTGACCTCTTTTTGGTTAGCAGCTGTAGCTCTTAACTACCATGCCACTAGGGTTTCCTACTCTCATATAGTTCAGGGAAAAGAAAAATATTACGTTTGCATGTACATATGTACAAAAAGAGAGAGAACAAGAGGATGAAGGAAATGTGCGAAAATAAAATGTTAACATTGGAAGAATCATAATGAAGAGTATATGGGAATTTTATATATTATTTTTAATCTTTTCTGTAAGTCTGAAACAATGCTAAATGTCAAGGGTTTTTTGTTTGTTTGTTTGTTTGTTTAGAGGAAGACACAGAGATGAATTCCTGCTGGCCTGGAAGAAAGCAAACATTGTGAACTTCTGGGGGTGGCCAGTGTGGGAGGGCACATGGCAGAGAACTGCAGGTGGACTCTAGTGGCAGAGAATGGGTCTTAGCCTACAACCATCAATAAAACATGGACTTCAGTCCTATAGCTGCGAGGAATTGAATTCTGCCAACAACCTGAATGATCCTGGCACAGAACCTTGAGCTCTAGATAAAAATCACTACCCCTGCCAGCACCTTGGTTTCAAGCCGGTGAGACCCTGAGCAGAAAACCCAGTCATGTGTGCCCAGACTTCTAACCCAGGGGACCTGTGAGGTAATAGGGTTGTGTTGTTTTGAAAAATGAGGCCAAGCATTTAAAATGGAAGGGAGAGGTAAGTTCAGGAGACATCAGGGAGAACAAATCACCATGCTGGACTATATGTGGTCAGAGAGAGAAGAGCTGAGGAGTTGGGGATCATCCTGAATGTACCAAGAAAAGAAAAACACCCAATGCTGTCAAGTCGATTCTGACTCATAGAGACCCTATAGGACAGAGTAGAACTGCTCCATAGAGTTTCCAAGGAGAGTCTGGCAGATTTGAACTGCTGACCTTTTGGTTAGCAGACATAGCACTTAACCACTATACCACCAGGGTTTCTGATTCTGAATGTGGGAGCCTGGGAATTGGGATAATGCAGGCAAAAGAACCACATCTGGAGGAAGAGCTGGTCTAGGGGGAAAATGAGAAGTGTTAGGTATGCCACGTCGTGATAAGTAGAGGACATCAGTAAGAAGGGATCACCTAGTAGATTGATGTTGGCTAGGGACTGAAGCTAATTACAGAGGTTAGGGCTGGAGCCAGAGATCTGGGAGTCATCACGATGGTTTTGAAGGCATCAAGTATTTGTTGTAAAAGCAAGAAGAGTTGAAAACAGAAGCTTTCTGGATCTAC
The DNA here is from genome assembly GCA_028571685.1 of Heterohyrax brucei. Taxonomy (NCBI): domain Eukaryota; kingdom Metazoa; phylum Chordata; class Mammalia; order Hyracoidea; family Procaviidae; genus Heterohyrax; species Heterohyrax brucei. The sequence continues at coordinate 149,648,595 of CM053166.1, forward strand.
CAGTGTCCACTTAGCTTATTATGAGCACTTGCTCTGGAGTCAAAGAGGTCTGGGTTTAAATTCTAGCTGTACTTGTTTTCATGTCTGTGACCTTGAAAAAATACCTTAACCTCTCTGAACCTCAGATTTTTTGACTGTGGAATGGTGACATTCATCCTAACTGCCTGGTTGTGAGAACTAAATGAGACAGTTGAGATATTGCCTCGCACATAGTTGTTGACTGAGGAATTGGAGCTATGATTATTACTGATTGATGTTTCCTTTCATGTGAATGTCTGCCTTAGGCAGCCCTGTGTCTGCAAAGGCCCCACATACTTCAGGCCACTTTGTTTTACCAGCTGGGATGAGGCAAGGCTGCCACAGTGTGGCATCTTTGGGCTGTGGAGAGTGGGTGCTCTTCAGAGGGATTGATTCCTTTCCTCTTCTGGTAATGTGGGCAGATTCGGAGAAAGGTGCACGGAGCTCTCAGAGATGAGAGTCAGAGATGGGGCTGATGGGCCAGGGGGGACAGGCCCCAAAGACTCACCTAGATTAGCTGCAGTGATTCGTCATCCCTCAGGGACCTTTCCTAGGCCATTCCAGGAAACGTGGATGCTTGGAGGACCAGGGCTGAGAAGGATGAGTGCTGTTGCAAGGGGATCATTTAATTTATAAAAGATATTTGGTGCCTAGGTCGCTTGATACATACCCAGGGAGACAGTGGGTTCTCAGGGAATGTGGCTGGCCTGGAGGATGTGGCTTCACTGCTGCAGTGCTTCCCCAAAGAAGATGCTGCTCGGGGCACTACACATCTAACAATTTTTTTGCCTCCTGCTGAGGTACTAATCAATCTGCAGTCTTCAGCTACTCGATGTTAATGCAATCAAAGAGATCCCAATGACCTTAAGATTTCCTGATTAACACACACACACACACACATCCTTTAATTTCTCAGTGCTAGGCTCATTTTATCAGCTTGCCTGGCTCTGCTTCAGGCTCCAAGTATCTCTTCCCTCTTTTGAGGAGAGGGTTTGGGGGAAGCGGTCGAGCTTAGCGGCAGACAGAGAATCTCTGTCCTTAAATGCAGGCAGGCACAAGACCTATCTCAGTAAGGGACATTTGTAAATGGTGTGTGTGTGTGTGTGTGTGTGTGTGTGTGTGTATGTGTGTTTGTGTATAGAGAGCAAGAGGAAAGGAAGCGATGAGGAGAGGAGAGAGAGGAAAAGAAGAGGCAGAGGAGGAGAGGAAGGAAAAAGAAAGGGGAAAGGAAGAGATGAAATCAGGATGTTGTACATCAGGAAGCTTGAGAAACAGGTACAGAAACCCAGTAGAAACAAATTGAGTTGTGATTTCATCTCAGGCCAAAGGAGATACTGAAAGCAACTTGATAACCTGCTGAAGCAAAAGATAAGTAACAGGGCTTACCAATTTTCCAGAGCTTTCTTTAATAATGTGCTTTGAGATCCTCAGTAGGAAGGAGCTTAAGATACAGAAGCTGATAGATCAGCTGCATGGATGGGGAGCTGGAGTTGATGCAGACTGCCCAAAGCAGGACTTGTGATTTTTTTCTCACAAAAGTGTTCCTCTTTTAGTCATTCCTACTCAGTAAGTGACACTACCGCTCAGATGGTTGCCTAAGTCAAACATCTAGTCATTATCCAGAGTTCCTCTCATACCCTCACACATCATATTATAGCCATCAGCTTCCAGATACATCCCAAATTCCACCACTTCCAAATATATCCCGAATCTGAAGACTTCTCACTTCTTCCTCAGCCGTTGTTACCTAGCATGAACTTCCCTCATCTCCCTCCTGGACCGCTGTGATAGGCTCCTCTCTAGTCTACTTACTCCCAGTTTTGCTGCCTTACCAGGGCTGCCATTTATGAATGATCAGGTCATACACTGCTCAAGGGTACCATAGCTGTGGTGTGCCACTTACATCATAGAACACGTATTAAAGTATATAAGAGTGTACAGATTGGTGCAGATATTCTGGGCTTCTTTGTGCTGGGTCTGAGAACTGTGCAAAAAAGCCTGCTCCTGTATAATAAGCCTGTACCAGTACATGTGGCCATGCTCACACTCAGGAGAGCACACACACAAACTCGCTGGTAAACACAAGTTAGTACTGTTCACCCGAGCTCGGGGTGCCTGCTGAGTTCATTTCTCTTGCTCAGCTCCTATTGCTCTCAAAGACTGAAGTCCCATCGGTCCCATCCAGTTGCCTTAGCTGGGGGTGGGGGGTGGGGAGTGTGACAGTTGGCTGCAAGGTGCTGCTGTTGATGCCTGTATTTCAGTGACCAGGCATGCATAAGTGAGAAGACTATGAGTGCATACAGCCCGGGCTCTGACATACTCCCTTGGGCCAGAATTTACAGTTGTGTGTGTTGAACAGTGAGAGACTAATTTTTTTTTCTTTTTTAACTTGAGGACAAGACCTCTTTTTGTAATTCACACAGAGATACTGGACCAGCTACTGATAGTCCTGCCTCCAACAATCTCAGTGCTACACATCCATCAGCAAGAACTTCAGCAAACATTTGAGTGTATCGCTCCTTTGCTTAAAACCTTCTAAGTATATCCCTGTGTTTTTAAGATGGAGACCCTGGTGGCACAGTGGTTAAGTGCTATGGCTGCTAACCAAAAGGTGGGCAATTGAAATCTACCGGACGCTCCCGTAAAACTCTATGGGGCAGCTCTTCTCTGTCCTACAAGGTCATTATGAGTGGGAATTGACTTGAGGTAGTGGCTTTTTGTTTGTTTGTTTGTTTGGATAAAAGTTTAGCTGGTGTAGGGGGCTTGAATGGTCCTTGCCTGCAGACTTGTCTTGCATCTCCCTCCCCCTTACGCCCACCCCTTCAGGCCCAGTCACTCTTCATTTTCTGTTCCTATCTCATTCATGTTGTTTACTGTCTATCTGACCCCTCGTCTAGAGTCTTAATAGCTCTATTAAGCCAGGACTTTGTCTTGGTTGCCATTATGTCTTCATGACCTGGCACAGTGCTTACACATACAGTTGTTAGGTGTCTGCTGTTGTTTTTGACTCCTGGTGACCTTCATAGTGACAGAATAGAACTGCCGCATAGGGTCTTCTTTGCTGTAATCTTGATAGAAACAGAGTTCTAGATCTTTCTTCTGAGAAGTCACTGGGTGGGTTCAAATTGCCCAGCATCTCGAATAGCAGCCGAGCACTTACCTACTGATATCAGGAGGGCTCTTTTTGTTGTGTAATTCCGAAACAAACCAAAAATCTAAACCCATTGCCGTCGAGTCTATTCTGACTCATAGTGATCCTATAGGATAGAGTAGAACCACCTCATAGAGTTTCAGAAGCTGTCATATCTTTCTCTGTCAGAGTGACTGGTGGGTTTGAACTGCTGACCCTTCTTGCTATCAGCGAAGCACTTAGCCACTGCTCTTCCAGGGCTCCTTTGATGTGTAACAGGCAGTCCATAAATATTTGTGGAGGAAATAAATAAATGAACAGGAAAATAGGCAATTTTGACCCATCCGAATGACTCGTAAGCTGAATCTCAACACAGCCCCATCTCTAATTTGGTTTCAGATGCTGCGGTGAAATGAGATGGCCAGAAAATGTAGGCTGAAAGCGGGCAGATCAGTTTGGCCAGCAGTAACAATAATCAGCATCACCAGCAGTTATTGAGAGATTAACATGCATTGCTCTATACTCTTTACAGATTTAATTTTTACGGGTAACTTATGAGGTAGATTCTAGTACTGTCTCTGTTTGGTGATGATGAAAGTTGAAGCCCAGGAGATTCAGAAACTTGGAATGAAACACATGGAGTTTCACTTGATTCTTTCTGCTGTTCTGTGGAAGAGTGAAAATGCTCTCATTCTCTCTGGTCTCTTTTTTAAAATACCCCAGGATCATTTCCTGTGTGCAATCTCGTTTTTCTTGAACCCAGCCCTAGGAAGCCGGTAGGAGAGAACAAGCTGTGTCTGCAGGTAGCAAGCAGCCAGCAAGTGTAGATCTACTTAAGAGTCCCCACAGGGAGGGGGACACATCAGTGAGTGAAAATATATATTAAAAAACTGAGATATTTTGTACTTTTCTTGATATTGAAATCTATAAAACCATCAAATCTTAAGCCAGCCTCACCAAGCTAAAAGGGAATTGCAGCCACAAAGAAAATTTTGCACCTCTTCAGATTTTTCTAACATCAAATGGAATGCTTCCACTGAGGTGAGAATGACATTAGCTTGAAGCTCTGCGGGACTAAAGCTCAGCTATTAGAGGGACTGGAGTGTACCCAGCACCTTCACGTAGGAAGAGAAATTGACACAAGGAAAAGAGAACTGGCTAGGTAGTCTTTGCCACCCTGACTATATATAAAGAAAAGGAAAAATAAGCAAGATAGGGAAAAGGAAGTGTAATCTTACTGCATGCTCATCTTTAAGATTTTAGTGTGCTCATGGGCATAATAAAATTATTTTGTCTTTATCCCATTCTTTTGACCCTCATTAAAGAAAGGCTGCTGTTTAAATGCAATTTGAAGTCAGCTTACACTTGTAGACCCAGAACCTGAAGGCTATTCTTGGGACTTGCCCTACATATGCTATAGGAATCCGAAAATCATAGAAGAGCCCTGACCTACCACCAGGTTAGACTCATTTACTTTCTAGATGAGAGACTGAGGCTAAGAGAAGGGGCTCTTGGTTTTTATTTTCACCAGGCACTCAGATTGTGTGTGTGTGTGTGTGTGTGTGTGCACGCGCGCGTGTGCATGCTCGCATGTGCGAGTTGCTTTGACAAGTTGGAGGTTTACCTTGGGAGCTATTAAGTAAAGGAGAAAGGAGGAAAGAGCTGCCCCATAGAGGGGAGGAAGTGAAGGAAAATATTAAGACTTGGTACAGTCTTTGATAAATAGCTACTTTTTTGTCACATAAACATACACTGTAAACAACACCACTCTCATTGGGGCAAACAGAGGGAATGTTCTCAATGGACAGAACACGTCAGCTGAGGAGGCTAAATGGGGACATTTATCCCTCTAACCCCTTTCTGCCATCATGGAGACTGGTCCATTTCACCATCTAGGTCTTCTGTGAGGTTTCAGCTTGCAAAGGCTGCCTTGGCAGTGACTGGTGGCATTTAACGTCAGCGGAAGGGATGGGGCCTTTTTCTTTCATCATGGAATCCATTATGTGTCTTTGCAATGTAGTGCTTCATAGAGCTTTTTGCAAATTGCATGGCAAAAATAGAAACACAACCGGTCTTCAATACATCCCTTGGAAGTCAGGGCAACCTGTCCCTCAGGCAGTGTGTATGGAAAGCGTGCACATTGTTGAGCTAAATGGCAAATCTTGGGTCATCTCTTCCTCTTCTGCCTTAAAAGGAGATACATTTGAAATGAGGGAGCTGGTAGTTCTGTAGAAAGCAAGTCAAAGTACAGTATTAGACCCTGCGAGATGGAGTCAGAGTGTTGCAGCCTGAACTATGAACTTACTATGAGACTTTAGGTAAATCACTTCCTGTATCTGGATCTCGACTTTTGTCATCTGCCCTACCTGCCTTACCTGCCTCATGGGGTAAATGAAAGATCCAAATGTGGAGAAATGGACTCACGTATGCTTTGGAAAGCGTAAAGCTCAATATAAGTGCAAAGTATTATTATGATTATTGTTGTTGTTTTGCCAGCTTCTTGCCTCTGGTGGTTGAATCATTTTGGTGTATGACCTGAAATTTGGATTAATGTAGGACAGCACAGGATGGGTCCAAGGTCTCTGAGATTGCAGAAGGGGAAATTTGTGGGAGGTGTCATGAAGAGCATAGCAGTGGCTTCAGATTCCTCAGTGGATCACAGCTCTGCCACTTCCTTCATCTCTTTGTTGAAGCTCCCGGAGCTTCAGTCTCCACATTTTTGATATGAAGTTGTTGTGAGGATTTAAGTAAGGTAGTGAGTGGGAAGCTCTTATGCCAGCAGCACTGGCATGTGGTAGGTAGGCATCTGATAATATTATTATTGATGTTGCTATTTACTTCTGTGTGCTGAGGGAGAACTGTGATTCCTTAATGTCGGTTCATAGCTAGCTGGTCCCTGTCAAAAACACAGATTCCTGGGCCTCATCTTGATGAGATTCTGTATCCATAGCTTTGGAGTAGAGCCCAAGATTATATATTTAACAAAGATTCCAAACTGGGTTTGGCCAAGGGATTGGGAGCCCTGGTGGTACAGTGGTTAAGAGATATGGCTGCTAACCAATAGGTCAGCAGTTTGAATCCACTAGCTACTCCTTGTAACCTCTGTGAGAGAGTTCTCCTGTGTCTTCTAGGGTCACTATGAGTCAGAATTGGTTTTCCAACACTGGGTTCCAGGGGATTGTGATGTAGGGCCAGATTTGGGGAACAATGTCTAAGCAGTGTTTTGCAAACTATTGGTACTATGTTACACACCAGTCAGGAAATCAATTTAATGAATAGTGACTGGCATTTTAGAAGAAAAAGAAGAAGAGTGTAATAGGAAATAACAGTGTGGTCTTCACACAATAAGGCTAACTATTGCTTCCTAAAATGTCTGCTTTCATTGTGTATGTGTTTGGGTATGAATAAACACCAGGAGAAAAGACCTGGGAATCTGTTCCCTTAAAAATTTCAGTCTGGAAATCTCATGGGGCAGTTCTACTCTGTCATATAGGGTTATTCTGAGTTGGAATCAACTCCATGCCACTGAACAACAATGAATAGACGCATATACACATATACATTTCAGCAATTTTTGCTAGGTTCAATATGCATGTCAATTATATTTCTTCTGTGGGTCATGATCTAAAAAGTTTGAAATACACTAAAGGATGCACTCTTTCATTTCAATAAACTGACATCCAGAGAAATGATGCATCGAGTCCCAGAGCAGGCAAGAAATGACCACTAGCCTGTCTTAGGCTGAATTCTCTAGAGAAGGATATATGTATATGTGTATGTGTATGTGTATGTATCTGTATGTAAATGTGTATGTATGTATATGTATGTAGAGAGATTGAGATTTAGATCAAGGAAACCACTCATGCAGTTGTAGAGGCTAGAACATCCCAAGTCTGCAGATCAGGATAGAAGTTTCTCCTGATTCACGTATCGGCAGAAGCTTGTGAGCCCAAGATTGGCAAGTCATAGAGCCTGGCTCTTGCTTACAGGCTGTGAAGATTGGCATATCCTCAAGTTGGCAGATAAACTGCCAGCTCAGGTCCCAAGATCTGGAGGTCAGATGAAAATGAGGGAGCTGCCAAATCTAGAGCAGGCCAAACCCAAGATGTTTAGATGCAGGCCACACACCCGACAAAACTCCTTTCCAACTGATTGACTACTCAAAGCAGATCCTATTGTAGAAGGGATTACATATAGACACAGATAATCATGGCCCAGACAAGCTGACACTCAGTCTTAACCATCACACTGTCCATCTCTGTCATCCCAAACTTGAGTCAATAGAGTTGATTGCTTTCTAATTAGAATGAGTTCTCATCTTGTGTAATGACTCTGGTCTGAGATGTAGGGTCCAAGCTAGCCAAGTACATCGCCATGAGATGTAGGGCAGATTAGGGATATTGCTACAGGTAATAGGTTAATTGCATTGATCTCATTAGAAAGAAAATGCGTTTGTGTTTATTGGGATGTTTAGTTGTTCTTCTTTAGTGAGGGCTTTGTATAAAGCCTGCTTGTTCAAATAACTGTCATGACTCTGGGTGACGAAGGGTGTGGAGACGTAAAAGAAATAAACCCTGAGAGACATATTAATTAGGGTAAAGAGCTATCCTAAAGCCCATTCATGCCAGTCCTAGTGTCTCAAAGCGTATTAGCTTTGACCAGGCTTTTGCAGCCGGCCGGGTTTTGTAACAAATGACTCTATGATCTTCGATAACCTGTGGGAGGCAGTGGGGCGGGCTGTACGAAATCTGCTGACTGACTATACAGGAGTGGGTAAAGAAGTGGTTAGAATTGGTGTGAAGAGGCCTGAGCTTTGAAATAAAGCTGTCAACAGGAATCTCCTCCCTTAGTGTAAGAAAGATTTTTTTACTGTCTTTCTAAAATCTATAATAAATTTCCATTTACCCAACATACTAGGAAGATTGGATCATATGGTTAACTAAATTTTCTGGTTAGCTGATTTGCCCGATTTTTAGAGACTGCAGAAAAATGTATGGGACAATACTCTGCTAATCATAATTGAGCCTTATTTTGAGGACACAGCAGGTGCTATGTGTTCTTGTTAGGGCTTCAAGACCATCTTTATGAGCAGAATACAAATTTGCCATTGTGTAGCACTTGATATTTCTCAAAATGCTTTCCTTCCATTCTCATGTGAGCTTCAGATTACCCCTGGGAGGGACGGATGGCATTTTTATTTTCTTCCACTTTATAGATAAGGAAACCAATTCCAAGAGGTCCTCTCACTCACCCAAGGTCTCTGGGCAAGTCTGTAGCTGAGTCAGGACAAGACCTCACATCTACTGATATCTAGAACAGTGCTTGTTTCACTACACCATGCTGTGCACAGCAACTGTTCAGGTTGTTAGAAGTTTCCAGTTGCTTCTAGTCTAGGCAACTTGGAAGGGGTAGAGCATAGGCCATGAAGTAGCTATAGAGACTCTGAGCTGAGAAAGTAGATGGGTTCCTGGGTATATGTAGCCACATCATGTTAGGTATATTCGAATGAGTTAGTAGTGAAGAAGACCTGGCCCTACTGCCAGCTTTAGGTTCAGTAGGTCTAGAGTAGGGCCACTGATCCTGTGTGACAATTTCAGAACAACACACAGAGAAATATTGATGGGGATGGGCAACGGGACAGAGTCAGAATAATTGAAAACATCAGGAGCCCCAAATCCCATTTTTAGCCACGGAACACTGTCACCTTTCCAACATAGTCTATCATCTGAGAAATAGAAAGGTAAAGAAACTGATTGTCTTCCTTTACCTTTTCTTTCACCCTTTCCTCTACTTACAGAGGGGATGATCAAAGCAGTGGCTAAGGAAAGACATGCAGGAAGCTTAGTTCATCCATATACTGGGTTCTTTATTTCTGACTGACAGTCACCTTTTGGCTTCACAGTACTGGGAAGGAAACTTGGGCCCTATAGGACAAGTATAGGCATGCCAAGCATCTCCATGTTTGCCAACGATAGTTCTCATCTAGACGTGTCCAGTTGTTCCTCTTGGCTTGAGTAGCCCCCAGAAGATACCGGTCCTTTTTAGCGTACATCCACCAAGCATGGACCAAGGCACCAGGAGGCCAGAGGGGCCAGAAAGTCCCACCCTCAGAATACACTCAAGGAAGCAACCGAGGTGATTCAGATAAGGTGCTGGGTGACAGAAAGGAAAGTGACTGCTTGAAAAACATGGTCTGAAACACAGGTATAGGCTGGGATACGAGAAACCTAGATCAGCTAGACTAGATACCTACTGTGGGTAGGTATCTAGTGGGCCATGTCAGGTTATCTGGCATTGCCCAATCAGCTATGCCAGAAGGTCTAGTATGGCAGATTCTTTTAGTGCTCTCCCTCTACACACTGTTACTTCATTAGCCTACTGGATCTCCTTTCAGAGCAATACAGATTAAGGGTGGGGGCCAGTGCTGAGAGGATGGCTATAGTCTGGAGCCTCTTTCGTTGGAAGCCAGATGTCCTTCACTAAGTCTCTTTCTCTGACTCCTCCACCTTCCTCTTACGTGGTTTCGGGGTTTTATAGTATTTGCAGATTGTTGTTTTTGTGATCGCTGCCAGTAGGATATAGCTGAGTTCATAATTACGTCTGGCATGTATGGGGTGTGTAACCGTTGGCAGATGCCATGCTAACGTGTCACATATAGTGTCTCATTGAAACCTTCGGATATGCTTGTGTGGTAGGTAGTAGTATATGTATTTTACAGATGAAAAACAAAAACAAAAACCAGTGTGAGGCTCAAAGTGGCCAAGTGACTTACACAAGGTCACACAGCTAGGAAGAGGTGAAACTCAGATTGAAATACAGGTTTGTCTGCTTTTGAAGCCAGTATTCTTAATCTCTTAATCACAACTGGAGCCCTGTAAGAGCTCGGCTGCTAACCAAAAGTCGGTAGTTTGAATCTACCAGGTGCTCCCTGGGAACCTTATGGGACGGTTGTACTCTGTTCTTTAAGGTTGCTGAGAGTCGCAATCAACATGACAGCAGTGAGTTTGGTTTGGGTTTTTTGGTCACCATAACCAGTAATATTATTGTCCTCCACACTTTGATAAGCAAATCGTGTAAATTCTATCTCATTATTTCTAGAATTCATTGTCTTTTCTTTATCCACATGGCTAGCTACCACGACTAGTGTAGCACTGAAACAGTCACTGTCCCCTTAGCCTCCTGCTTTTCTTACCTTCTTCATCATTTAGTGCTGCTATAAAAGAAATACCACAAGTGAATGGTTTTAAAAAGAGAAATTTAGTCTCTCATAGTATAAGAGTTTAAAAGTCCAAATTCAGCACATCAGCTTCAGGGGAAATCTTTCTGAGTTAACTCTGGAGGAAGGTCTTTGTTGTTGATATTCTCCTGGGACTGGGAACTTTAGAGGTGCAAGAATCTTGGCATTGCTTCTTTCTTGATGGTATGAGGTCTCCAACTCTCTGCTTGCCTCCTTTTCCTTCATATTACAAGAGATTACCTTGAGACACAATACAGTCTTTACACCTTGAGTCCTGCCTCACTGACACAACTGCTGCCCATTGTCCATCATTAACATCACAGAAGCAGGATTTACAACATGGAGGAACCTCACACAATACCAGGAATCATGGCCCAGCCAAATTGCTACTCGCTTTTTGGGGGCGACACAACTCAATCAATGACACCTATCCACCTATTCATTTTTATCCCTCTCTAATTCATTGTCTATGCTGCGGTCAAAGTGATCTTTCTAAACACATAGGTAATCATTTCATTCTCTCACTTAAGGTTTTCTGGTACTCCCTGTTTTCTAGAGGATTGAGTCCACAGCTCCTGACATTGCAATCTGAACATAACCATCTTTCCAGTGCCACAGTCTCCTGGTAGGAGATAACTTCTCAAATTCCCGTTTAACCCGTGCTCCAGCCATACCAAGGGACCACTGTTTCATGGGCATGCTACGCTCTTTAATTATCCAGTATTCTTCTAATGCCCTTCCCTGTTTGGGACGCTCTACTTTCAGTCTGGCAACCAGCTGTCCTTTACTGTGTTAGCTCAGTGCTTCTCTTGTATCATTATGTGTAGACATCACCTGAACATTTGTTAAAGTGAGGATTCCCGTTCATTGCGTCTGGGGTAGGACCTGAGGTTCTACAATTCTAATGAGCTCCCAGGGGATACCTATGTCCAGGATCATGATTTCAGTAGTGAGGATCCAGTTGATAATATAATAAACTTCTAAATAACCCAATTTGTTGATTTCTAAACTTAAAAAAATAAACTATTAGCTGTCAAGTCAATTCCGACCGATAGAGACCATATGGGACAGAGAACTGCCCCATACAGTTTCCGTGGAGTGACTTGTGGATTTGAGCTGTCGATGTTTTTGTTAGCTGCCATTGCTCTTAACCACTGTGCCACCGCTGCTCCTTCTGAATTTTAGATAATAGCTGTAGACTCTTCTTGGTGTGTACGAGGAGGAATTAACTCACTTATATAACCCCTTATACTCAGCATTTAATATTTATAATTTGAGGTTTTTTTCTTGCTTTTGTGAAATCAAATAATAATTTTTATTATTATTATTTTTTGTATTATGACTGAGTGAAAATGTACATTCCCGTATAAATTTACATGCCCACCTATATGCAGCTTCCACTGCTCTCCCTGTCCGGTGACAGCACACTATTCCTCTCTGCTCCATACATGTCTCATCCTCCCAACAGTCTCCTTTCCCCTCCTCTCCACCCACTCTCCTTCCTCCAGCCAGAGGTCAGCAGGTTGATACCCTATAGATGCATAGAACCATAAAGTGCATCCAATAATATATGGTCACTCTGCATCACCAAGACCAATCCATTCGTGTCCAAAGAGGGAAACTTCAATATGATTTATGGGCAAGGGCAGCATCAGGGCCAGGGGCCATGCTCCCAGGGGAACCCCAAAACCACTGGACCATCAATTGTGGTCTTTTAGTGGAGATCTCAGGGGACACCCCTTTTTATTCTTGTGTTGCCAGTGAGACTCAACTTAGTGAGCTCCATTGTGGCTATCACTAGTGGTGGCCAGGCACCATCTGGTTCTTCTGGTCCGAAGTTGATGTAGGCACCCACTCATGTGGATCTCTCTGTCTTCTGGGTTGTCTTTACCCCATGTCGTTTTGGTTCTCGGTGAGCATCCATTCCTGCTGAGTTGGGACCATTTGCTGTGTCCTCGGGTGGCAGCCTGGAAGCTTCTAAGACCCCAGACACCACTCACCAATGTGGGGTGCAGAGAGCCCTCCTAGCAAAATCTAGTTGTGCCAATCGGCCTCGATTTCGCCTAAGAGCATGGTCCCCTGCCCCGTGCCCCAGCTACTCTGTCCTTGCAATATTGGCTTAAGATGGAAGGAGTACTAAAATTATGCTGAAGGCCACTTGATATTGTTCTTGTTTCTAATGTGTGCTATCACTGATCTCACCCAACCAGATTTCTAGCAACTATCTAATCTAAACCCTCCCCCCCCACCCTCCCTTGCAGCTGTCAAAGAGTCTTTTCTTCTATACATAAGTCTGTTTTTGAGATCTTATCATAGGGGTCTCATACAATATTTGTCCTTTTGTCGCTGACTACTTTCACTCAACATAATGTCTTCCAGTTGAAACCAGGTCATGAGATGTCTCCTGGAATCACCACTATTCTTTATCATTGCGTAGTGCCCCCTTGAGAATATATACCATAGTTACCCCATCCATTCCTCTGTTATTGGGCATCTGGGTTGATTCCATCTTTTTGCTATCACAGATTCTGCTGTGATAAACGTTCTTGTGCATGTGTCCGTTGGTGTGAAAGGCCTTGATTCTGTATGGTATATTCCAAGTAGTAGAATTACTGGGTCAAATGGTATATCTAGATCCATTTTTTTAAGGAAGCGCCAGATTGCTTTCCGAAGAGGCTGGACCATTATGCAACGCCACCAACAGTGTAAAAGAATTCTGCTTTCTCCACAGCCTCTTCAGCATTTGTTGTTTTGTGTTTTTTGGATCATGGCCAACCTTGTTGGGGTGAGATGGTATCTCATTGTAGTCTTGATTTGAATTTCTTTGATAACTAAAGATCGTGAACATGGCTGCATGTGTTTTTTGGCTGCCTGGATCTCCTCTTTAGAGAAATGTCTGTCCATCTCCTTTGCCCATCACTTAATTGGATGATTTATCTTCTTCTTACTGATATTTTGTAGTATCTTACAGATTATGGAGATCAGGCATTGGTCTGACATAGAGTTGCCAAATATTTTTTCTCATTCTATAGGTGGCCTTTTAATTCTATTAATAAAGTCGTTGGAGGAGCAAAAGTGTTCGATTCTTAATAGTTCCCATTTATCTATTTTCTCTTCTGTTGATTTTGGTTTGTTTGACAGATTTTGAAGTCTGTCTACATTGTGCATTAAAACTTCCGTTGTTGTTCCCTACCTTTTCTTGGATGAGCTTTTTATTATTATTATTATTATTATTTTTAATTTTTATTTAACATAACTGAGTGAAAATGTACATTCACGTATAAATTTACATGCCCACTGATATGCAGCTTCCACTGCTCTCCCTGTCCGGTGACTGCACACTATTCCTCTCTGCACCACACATGTGTCATCCTCCCAACAACCTCCTTTCCCCTCCTCTTTGTCCACTCCCCTTCCTCCATCCAGAGGTGAGCAAGATGATATCCTGTAGATGTATAGAACCACTAAGTGCTTCCAATACATGGTCCCTCTGCATTGCCAAGTCCAATCCATTCCTGTCCAAAGAGTGGAACTTTGTTATAATTTATGGGAAAGGGCAGGATCAGGGCCGGGGGCCATGCTCTCAGAGGAACCCCAAAACCGCTGGACCATCAATTGAGGTCTTTTAGTGGAGATCTCATGATGCACCCTTTTTTATTCTTGTGTTGCCAGTGAGACACAACCTAGTAAGCTCCATCGTGGCTATCACTGGCGGTGGCCAGGCACCGTCTGGTTCTTCTGGTCCCAAGTCGATGTAAGCACCCACTCTTGTGGGTCTCTCTGTCTTCTCGGTTGTCTTTACTGCATGTCATTTTGGTCCTCAATGAGCATCCGTTCCTGCTGAGTTGGGACCATTTGCTGTGTCCTCGGATGGCAGCTTGGCAGCTTTTAAGACCCCAGACGCCACTCACCAATGTGGGGTGCAGAGAGCTCTCTTAGCAAAACGCTAGTGGTGCCAATTGGCCTGGAATTCGCCGAAGAGCATGGTCCCCCGCCCCCTGCCCCAGCTACTCTATCCTTGCAGTATTGAGTCAAGATGGAAGGAGTACTCAATTTATGCTGAAGTCCACTTAATGTTGTTCTTGTTTCTAATGTGTGCTATCACCGCTTTATCCCAACCAGATTTCTAGCAACTATCTAAACTAAACCCTCCCCCCATTGCCCTCCCTCCCTCCCCTCCCTTGCAGCTGTCAAAGAGTCTTTTCATCTATACACAAGTCTGTTTTTGAGGTCTTATCGTAGAGGTCTCATACAGTATTTGTCCCTTTGTCGCTGACTACTTTCACTCAGCATAATGTCTTCCAGTTGAAACCAGGTTAGGAGATGTTTCCTGGAATGATCGGTATTCTTTATAATTGTGTGGTGCTCCATTGAGTATATGTACCACAGTTTACCTATCCATTCTTCTATTGTTGGGCATCTGGGTTGATTCCATCTTTTTGCTATCGTGGACTGTGCTACGATAAACATGCTGGTGCATGTGTCCTTTGGTGTGAAAGGCCTTGAATCTGTAGGATATATTCCAAGTAGTGGAATTACTGGATCAAATGGCATATCGATATCCATTTTTTTAAGGAAGCGCCAGATTGCCTTCCAAAGAGGCTGGACCATTTTGCAACCCCTCCAACAGTGTAGGAGGGTTCCACTTTCTCCACAGCCTCTCCAGCATTTGTTGTTTTGTGTTTTCTGGATCATGGCCAATGTTGTTGGGATGAGATGGTATCTCATTGTTGTCTTGATTTGAATGTCTTTAATAACTAAAGATCGTGAACATGTCCGCATGTGTTTTTTGGCTTCCTGGATCTCCTCTTTAGTGAAGTGTCTGTCCATCTCCTTTGCGCATCGCTTAATTGGATGGTTTATCTTCTTCTTATTGATATTTTGTAGTATCTTATAGATTATGGAGAACAGGCATCGGTCTGACACAGAGTTGCCAAATATTTCTTCCCATTATGTGGGTGTTCTTTTAATTCTATTAATAAAGTCTTTGGATGAGCAAAAGTGTTTGATTCTTAATACTTCCCATTTATCAACTTTCTCTTCTGTTGATTGAGGTTTCTTTGACAGATTTTGGAGTCTGTTCTCATTGTGTATTAAAACTTCCATTGTTGTTCTTACCTTTTCTTGAATGAGCTTTATCATTTTAGGTTTGATATTTAGGTCTTTTATCCAGTTGGAGTTGGTTTTTGTATAAGGTGTAAGATATGGATCTTGATTCAGTTTTTTGCATATGGATAACCAATTTTGCCAGCACCATTTGTTGAAGATACTGTTTTTACCTCAGTTTAATGTCTTAGGACCTTTGTTGAATATCAACTGTTCATAGGCAGGTGGTGTCATCTCTGGGGTCTCAGTTCTGTTCCATTGATCGATCTGTCTGTTCTTGTACCAGTACTAGGCTGTTTTGACCACTGTGGCAGTGTAGTATGTTCTAAGGTCGGGTAATGAGAGGCCTCCCAGTGTGTTCTTCTTCTTTAGTAGTACCTTACTTATCCTGGGCTTCATCCGTTTCCAAACAAAATTGGTGATTTGTTTCTCCATCTGATTAAAAAATGATGCTGGAACTTGTATTGGGATTGCATTATATAAATAAATTGCTTTGGATAAAATAGACATTTTCACAATGTTAAGTCTTCCTATCCATGAGCAGGGTAGGTTTTTCCAGTAAGTCTCTTTTAGTTTCTTGTAGTAAGGCTTGTAGTTCTCTTTGTAAAGGTCTGTTGTTTCTCTCCTTAGATTAATTCCTAGGTACTTTGTCTTCTTAGGGGCTATCGTAAATGGTATTGATTTGATAATTTCCTCCTTAACAGTCCCGTTGTTGGTATAAAGGAATCCTACTGATTTACTTATGTGTATCTTGTATCCTGAGACTTCGCTGAACTCTTCTATCAGGTTTAGCAGCTTACTTATAGATTCCTTGGAGTTCTCTGCATATACAATCATATCATCTGCAAACAGGGAGATTTTAACTTCCTCTTTGCCAATGCAGGTGCCCTTTATTTCTTGGTCTTGTCTAATTGCTCTGGCTAAAACTTCTAGCACAATGTTGAATAGAAGAGGTGAGAGTGGGCATCCTTATCTAGTTCCTGATCTCAGGGGAAAGTCTTTCAGTCTCTCCATTCAGGATTATGTGGGCAACTGGCTTTGTATAAATGGCCCTAATTGTGTTGAGGAATTTGCCATCTATACCCATTTTGCTAAGAGTTTTTAGCATGAATGGATGTTGGACTTTATCAAATGCCTTTTCAGCATCAATGGACAAAATCAGGCGATACTTGTCTTTTGTGTTATTTATGTGGTTTATCACATTAATTGTTTTACTGATGTTAAACCAGCCTTGCATCCCTGGTATGAATCCCACTTGGTCATGATGGATTATTTTATTGATAGGTTGTTGTATTCTGTTGGCAAGAATTTTGTTGAAGATTTTTGCATCTAAGTTCATGAGTGATATCGGTCTGTAGTTCTCTGTCTTTGTTGGATCTTTCCCTGGCTTAGGTATCAGGGTTATGCTGGCTTCATAGAATGAGTTTGGGAGTACTCCATCCCTTTCTATACTGTGAAATAGTCTCAGGAGTATTGGGGATAACTCTTCTGTAAATGCTTGGTAGAATTCTGCCGTGAAGCCATCTGGTCCCGGACTTCGTTTGGTTGGCAGTGTTTTGATGACCTTTTCAATCTCTTCCTTTGTGATGGGCTTATTAAGTTGTTCTGTCTCATGTTGTGATGATTTGCATAGGTGCTATGAGTCAAGGAATTGGTCGATTTCCCCTAGTTTTTCAAGTTTGTTACAGTACAGTCTTTCATAGTATTGTGTTATGATATTTTTGATTTCTGTTGCATCTGTGGTGACAACTCCCCTCTCATTTCTAATTTGGGTTATTTGTTTCCTTTCCTGCTTTTGTTTAGTAAGTTTAGCCAGTGGTTTATCAATTTTGCTGATCTTTTGAAAAAACCAGCTTTTGGTCTTTTCAATTTCTTCAATTGTTTTTCTATTCTCTAATTCATTTAGCTCTGCTCTAATCTTTATGATCTCCTTTCTTCTGGTGCCTGAGGGGTTCCTCTGTTGTTCTCTTTCTACTTTTTCAAGCTGTATAGTTAGTTCCTTGATTTGGTTTCTTTCTTCCTTCGAGATGTGTGCATTTATGGAGATAAACAGACCTCTGAGCACTGTTTTGGCTGTATCCCATAGGTTCTGGTAGGAAGTGTTTTCGTTCTCATTGGAATCCATGAATTTCTTTAATTCATCCTTGATTTCCTCTATAACCTATGTTTTTTTGAGCAAGATGCTGTTTAGTTTCCAAAAGTTCCACTTTCTATCTCTGTTTTTTCTGCTATTGATTTCAACTTTGATGGCTTTATGATCTGAGAAAATGCTTTGCAGTAATTCAATGGTATGGATTTTGTAGAGCATTGCGTTATGGCCTATCATGTGGTCAATTCTGGAGAATGTTCCATGTGCACTGGAGAGGAAGGTGTAGTTGTCTACTGATGGGTGGAAATTTCTGTATATATCAATGAGGTTTAGTTGGTTAATTGTGGCAATGAGGTCTTCTGTATCTTTACTGAACTTTTTTCTAGATGATCTCTCTAGTAATAAGAGTGGAGTGTTAAAGTCTCCCACTATTATTGTGGAGTCATCTAACTCTCTTTTGAGCGTAGTCAGTGTTTCTTCGACATATTTAGGTGCTCTGGCATTAGGTGCATAAATATTTAATATAGTTAAGTCTTGCTTGTGTAGTGAACCATTCAGCAATAAATAGTGACCATCTTTGTCCACGATGGTGGATTTGACGTTAAAATTGATTTTGTCTGAGATTAGAATTGACACCTCTGCTCTTCTTTGTTCATTGTTAGCTTGATATATATTCTTCCATCCTTTAATTTTCAGTTTGTTCCTGTCTTTAGGTCTCAAGTGAGTTTCTTGTAGACAACATATGGATGGGTCGTGTCTTTTGATCCAAGATGACACTCGGTGTCTCTTTACTGGAGCATTCAGTCCATTCACATTCAATGTAATTATTGATAGGTATGTGTTCACTGCTGTCATTGTGATATGTTTATTTTTATGTTGATGTTTTCTCTGTTGTTCTTATTAGTCTGTTCTGGGCCATTCTTTTTTGTGAGTTGATTTTTCACCTTTTTCAGAGCTGGTTTTATAGTTGTTGAGACTCGTGTGTTAGATTTCTTGAAATGGTATGATACATCTTTGTTGTGCTTTACAGCTGCCCCTATGAACCCCCTTAATAAACTATTTAGAAACCCAATTTTAATTACTACCAGTCTTGTCATCTTCCACTCCATCTGGAAGGACTATAACAACTGTAGTACATCCCTCTTTTTATTATGATGACACCATAGTTTTCATGATGATCACTGGATTGCTTCTTTCCATATCAAAGCTGTGATTTACTTTGGAGCCTTCCCTAAATGAGTAGATTATTGAGTAGTGTGTAGTTCTAAAATATAAAGTTAGTGGTTTTGATCTTCTAAGCCAAAGCCAGGAACTTCTTTCAGTATTTCTTGTAGTTTGGGTTTGGTTTTTATAAAGTCTCTGAGTTTCTGTTTATCTCAGAATGTCTTTATTTCATTTTCGTATTTGAAAGACAGTTTTGCAGGATATATAATTCTTGGTTGGAAGTTCTTCTCCTTCAATACTTTGAATGTGTCATGCCACTGTCTCCGTGCCAGCATGGTTTCTGCTGAGAAATCTGACGAGAGCCTACAGGGTTTCCCTCTGAATGTTAGCTTTGCCTTGAGTCTTGCTGCCTTTAAGAGTTGCTGCTTATGTTTCATTTTGTTAAGCTTGACTATAATATGTCTTGGGGTCTTTCTTTTGAGATCTATATTGGGTGGCGTGCGATATGCACCTGAGATGCGTATTCTCTTCCTTCATGATTTCTGGGAAGTTTTCTTTCAGCAGCTCAGCAACAATACTCTCTGTGTTCTCAGATGTCTCACCCTGTTCAGGGACTCCAATTAATCGAAGGTTGTTCCTCTTAATAGAGTCCCACATGCTTCTTAATGTTTCTTGTATCTTTTTTCTGATTTCTGCTTATATACGCTGGCCTCAGTAGCTCTGTTTTCCGAGTCAGAAATTCTTTTTTCCATTTGTTCCACTCTGTTTTCTTGGCTTTGCATTGTAATTTTCTATGTCTTTGATTTTGTTCTTGATCTGCTGGATTTCAGAGTACTGGTGTTCCATCAGTTCCAACATTTTGCTTAATTTTTTACTTAGTTCTCTTGCATTTTGTATAAGGTCTAGAAGGGCTCTGTATATAATCATTTTGTATTCACTTTCTGATGCTTTCATAAAAGTTTCTTCATCTGGAAAACTCCTTGTTTGCTTTGTTTGGGAGCCTTCTGAAGACATGAGTGATTGCTTGTATGCCACAATTGTCTGTTGCTTTTTGAGTCCCATGTGAGTATATAGAGGCTGGAAGAGGTACTGTGAGGATGGATTGCAAATGTTTCTCTAGGCTGTCTTCAAATGTAAAGCAAAAGGTATCTGACCGATTCACAAGTCAGTTAGGTTTTCAGGTGTAGAAGTCCCTCTGCTCATCTGACAAAGTAAGCACCACTATATCCAACCCCTGATGATAACAAACTAGTTCAGAATACAGCAATGCTACTGCCCTGTTGCCTCTGCTGACAGGGCCTAGCGTTATCCAACACTGTGTCGAGTACTGGTTTTGTGATAAGAAAGCGCTCTCCTGTGGGCAGGCTCTGGCTCCCAAGCTAAGAATTAGGTCCAGCTGCGGCCACCGTATCCAAGATGGCCTCCTCCACATAGGCAGCTGACAGAGGAGCTAAAGGTGCTGAGAGGTAGTGATTCCTCTGATTCTGTTGCAGGGCCCCCAGTGTAGGCAGCACTGTGCAAAATCACTACTTTTCTGTTGGACAAGCGCTGTCCCATTTGCAGGTGCTGGCTCCCAGGCTAAGAATGAGGTCCGGCTAAAATCTCAGTACCGACATGGTGTCCCGCACACTGACCGCGGAGCTCCGCGCAAACCCCGCGGAGGCAGCTACAAAATGAAAGGCTCAACATGGCTAGATTAACAGAGTCCCGAGCCTGGCTCTCAGAATATGGGAATTTCGCCTGCCTATCCCCCCAGCAGCGCGTCTGAGTCCAGCCGCCAGGCAAGACCCAGCTCCACCCGCCAGCCGAGACAGAGGAAAAAATAGTCAAAATGGTGCGTTTACCTTTTGTCTGTGAGAGCCAGGGCTAGCCAGGAGCAGGAGTCAGCGAAAGGGAGGAGGTTTTTCGCTTAGTGGTATGAAGTCCCAATTAACAGTTATGTGCCGTGTCCTGAGGCTGATTAGGTGATCAGAAGGCTCTGCTTGATTGTCAATTCTGGTCTTGATTTCCAGAGGGATATAAGGAGACGTGGGCTTAGTGCGCCATCTTGACTCTGCCCCTTTGGATGAGCTTTATCTTTTTAGGTTTGATATTTCGGTCTTTTATCCAGTTGGAGTTGGTTTTTGTATAAGGTGTAAGATATGGATCTTGTTTGAATTTATTGCAGATGGATGTCCAATTTTGCCAGCACCATTTGTTGAAGATACTGTTTTTACCCCAGTTTAATGTCTTAGGACCTTTGTTGAATATCAACTGTTCATAGGCAGGTGGTGTCATCTCTGGGGTCTCAATTCTGTTCCATTGATCGATCTGTCTGTTCTTGTACCAGTATCAGACTGTTTTGACCACTGTGGCAGTGTAGTATGTTCTAAGGTCGGGTAATGAGAGGCCTCCCATTGTGTTCTTCTTCTTTAGTAGTACTTTACTTATCCGGGGCTTCCCTTTCCAAACAAATTTGGTGATTTGTTTCTCCATCTCATTGAAAAAAGATGCTGGAACTTGTATTGGGATTGCATTATATAAGTAGATTGCTTTGGGTAAAATAGACATTTTCACAATGTTAAGTCTTCTTATCCATGAGCAGGGTAGGTTTTTCCATTTATCTAAGTCTCTCTTAGTTTCTTGTAGTAAGGGCTTGTAGATCTCTTTGTAAAGGTCTGTTATTTCTTTGGTTAGGTTAATTCCTAGGTACTTTATCTTCTTAGGGGCTATAGTAAATGGTATTGATTTGATGATTTCTTCCTTAACAGTCCCGTTGTTGGTATAAAGGAATCCTACTGTTTTACTTATGTTTATCTTGTATCCTGAGAGTTTGCTGAAGTCTTCTATGAGTTTGAGTAGTTTACTTTTAGAGTCTTTGGGATTCTCTGCATATACAATCATATCATCTGCAAACAGGGAGATTTTGACTTCTTTTTTGCCAATGCACATGCCTCTATTTCTTGGTCTTGCCTAATTGCTCTGGATAGAACTTCTAACACAATGTTGAATAGGAGAGGTGAGAGTGGGCATCCTTGTGTAGTTCCTGTTCTCAAGGGAATGTCTTTCACTCTCTCCATTCTGGATGACGCAGGCAATTGGCTTTGTATAAATAGCCCTCATTGCATTGAGGAATTTTCTATGTATGCCTATTTTGCTAAGAGTTTTTAGCATTAATTGGTGTTGGGCCTTATCAAATGCCTTTTGTGCATCAGTGGACAAAATCAGATGATTCTTGTCTTTTGTGTTTTTTATGTGGTTGATCACATTAGTTGTTTTTCTGATGTGGAACCAGCCTTGTATCCCTGGTATGAATCCAACTTGGTGATGATGGATTATTTTTTGGATATGTTGCTGTATTCTATTGGCAAGAATTTTGTTGAAGATTTTTGCATCTAGATTCATGCGTGATATAGGTCTGTAGTTTTCCTATTTGGTTCGGTCTTCCCCTGGCTTTGGTATCAGGGTTATGCTGGCTTCATAGAATGAGTTTGGGAGTATTCCATCCGTTTCTAGACTGTGAAATAGTGTCAGTAGTATTGGAGATAACTCTTCTCTAAAAGCTTGGTAGAATTCTCCAGTGAAGCCATCTGGGCCTGGACTTTTTTTGGTTGGCAGTGTTTTGATGACATTTTGAATCTCTTCCTTTGTGATGGGCTTATTAATTTGTTCTGCTTCATGTTGTGATAATTTGGCGGGTGGTATGAATCAAGGAATTTGTCCATTTCCTGTAGGTTTTCAAATTTGTTAGAGTACAGTCTTTCATAGTATTGTTATAATATTTTTTATTTCTGTTGGGGCTGTTGTGACAACTCCCCTCTGATTTCTAATTTGGGTTATTTGTTTCCTTTCCTGCTTTTCTTTAGTAAGTTTAGTCAGTGGTTTGTCTATTTTGTTGCTCTTTTGGAAAAACCAGCTTTTCGTCTTTTCAATTGTTTTTCTATTGTCTAATTAATTTAGCTCTGCTCTAATCTTTATGATCTAGTTTCTTCTGTTGCCTGAGGGGTTCGTCTGTTTTTCTCTCTCTGCTTGTTAAAGCTGTAGAGTTAGTTCCCTGATTTGGTTTCTTTTTCCTTCCAGATGTATGCTCTTATGGTGATAAACAGACCTCTGAGCACTGCTTTGGCTATATCCCATAGGTTCTGGTAGGAAGTGTTTTCATTCTCATTGCAATCCATGAATTTGTTTATTTCATCCTTGATTTCTTCTATAACACATGTTTTTTTTTTTGAGCAAGATATTGTTCAGTTTCCAAGAATTCCACTTTCTATCTCTGTTTTTTCTGCTATTGATTTCGACTTTTATGGCTTTATGATCTGAGAAGATGCTTTGCAGTAATTCAATGGTATGCATTTTGTTGAGATTTGCATTATGTCCTAACACATGGTCGATTCTGGAGAATGTTAAATGTGTGCTGAAGAAGAATGTGTAGTTGTCTGCTGATGGGTGGAAAGTTCTGTATAAATCGATGAGGTATTGTTGGTTAATTGTGGCAATGAGGTCTTGTGTATCTTTACTGAGCATTTTTCTAGATGATCTGTCCAGTGCGGAGAGTCGAGTGTTGAAGTCTCCCACTATTATTGTGGAGTGATCTAACTCTTTTTTGAGTATAGTCAATGTTTCTTTGACATATTTAGGTCCTCTGATATTAGGTGCATAAATATTTAATATAGTGAAGTCTTGCTTGTGTACTGAAGCTTTCCGTAGTAAATAGTGTCCATTTTTGTCCATGATGGTGGGTTTGACATTAAAATTGATTTTGTCTGAGGTTAGGATTGCCACCCCTGCTCTTCTTTGTTCATTGTTAGCTTGATATATGTTCTTCCATCCTTTTAGTTTCAGTTTGTTCAAATCTTTAGGTCTGAAGTCAGTTTCTTGTAGACAACATATGGATGGGTCATGTCTTTTGATCCAAGTTGTCACTCGATGTCTCTTTACTGGAACATTCAGTCCATTCACATTGAATGTAATTATTGCTAGGTATATATTCACTGCTGCCATTGTGATTTGTTTATTTTTGTGTTGATGTATTCTCTGTTCTTATTAGTCTGTTCTGGGCCATTCTTTTTTGTGAGTTGATTTTTCACCTTTTTCAGAGCTGTTTTTGCAGTTGTTGAGACTCCTGTGTTACATTTCTTGAAATGGTATGTTACATCTTTGTTGTGCTTTATAGCTGCCCCTATGATCCTCTTTAATAAAGTATATGTAAACACAATTTTAATTACTACCAGTTTTGTCATTTTCCTCTCCATCTAGAAGAAATACAACAACTGTAGTACATCCCTCTTTTTAATTTGATGGCACCATAGTTTTCATGATAATCACTGGATTGCTTCTTTCAGTATTAAAGCTGTGATTCACTTTGGCCCTTCCCTAACTGAGCAGAGTTCTGAGTAATGTGTCGTTCTAAAATATAAAGTTAGTGGTTTTGTTCTTTTAAGCCAAACCCAAGAACTTCTTCAGTATTTCTTGTAGTTTTCGTTTGGTTTTTACAAAGTCTCTGAGTTTCTGTTTATCTGAGAATGTCTTCATTTCATTTTCATTTTTGAAAGATAGTTTTGCAGGATATATAATTCTTGGTTGGAAGTTCTTGTCCTTCAAGGCTTTGAATGTGTCATACTGCTGCGTCTGTGCCAGCAGGGTTTCTGCTGAGAAATATGACAAATGCCTACAGGGTTTCTCTATGAATGTTAGATTTGCTTTGAGTCTTGCTGCCTTTAAGAGTTGCTGCTTGTTTCCTTTTGTTAAGCATGATTATAATATGTCCTAAAGTCTTTCTTTTAACATCTATGTTGGGTGGCATATGATATGCATCTGTGATGTCTATATTATCTTCTTTCATGGTTTCTGGGAAGTTTTCTGTCAGCAGCTCAGCAACAATACTCTGTGTTCTCAGGTGTGTCATCCTGTTCAGGTACTCCAATTAATTGAGGATTTTTCCTCTTAATAGAGTCCCATATGCTTCTTAATGCTTCTTCACTTTTCTTGTTTCTTTTTTCTGATTTCTGCTTATAGACACTGGTGTAAGTTGCTCTGTCTTCCAAGTCAGAAATTCTTTTTTCCATTTGTTGAATTCTGTTTTCCTGGCTTTGAATGAAAGTTTCTATGTCTTTGATTTTATTCTTGATCTGTTGGATTTCAGAGTACTGGTGTTCCATCAGATTGAACAGCTTGTTTAATTTTTCCTTCTGTTCTGCTGCATTTTGTATAAGATGTAGAAGGCCTCTGTATATAATCGTTTTACAGTCATCTTCCAATGATTTCAGAAAAGTTTCTTCATCTGGAAAATTCCTTGGTTGTTTTGTGTGGGAGCCTTCTGAAGCCATGGGTAATTTCTTTTATGCCACAAGTGTCTGTTGCTTTTTGGGTCCCATGTGAGTAAGCAGAGGCTGGAAGAGATACTGTGAAGATGGAGTGCAGATGTTTCTCTAGGCTGTCTTAAAATGTAAAGCAAAAGATATCTGACTACTTCCCAAGTCAGTCAAGTTTTCAGGTGTAGAGGTCCTTCTTCTCAACAGGGAAAGTAAGCACCTCTATATCCAACCCCAGATGATACGAACTAGTTCAGAATACAGCAGTGCTACTGCCCTGTTGGCCTCTGCTGACAGGGCCCAGCTGTAGGCGACACTGTGTAAACTACTGGTTTTCTGGTAGGAAAGCACTCTCCTGTGGCCAAGTTCTGGCTCCCAAGCTAAGAAATAGGTCCAGCTGCGGCCACTACATCCAAGATGGCGCCCTCCACACAGGCAGAAGATAGAGGGGCTAAAGGTGCCAAGAGGTAGTGATTCCTCTGCCTCTGCTTGGGCCCCCAACGTAAGTGACACCGTGTAAGTTACTGCTTTTCTGTCAGAGAAGCACTGTCCTGTTTGCAGACACTGGGTCCCAGGCTAAGAATTAGGTCCCGCTAAAATCTCCGTATCAAATATGGCATCCCACACACTGGCAG
This sequence comes from Heterohyrax brucei, assembly GCA_028571685.1. Classification (NCBI taxonomy): domain Eukaryota; kingdom Metazoa; phylum Chordata; class Mammalia; order Hyracoidea; family Procaviidae; genus Heterohyrax; species Heterohyrax brucei. The sequence goes on from CM053166.1 coordinate 149,674,264, forward strand.
TGTGGTTCTGTACAAACCACGCTGTTGCAGTGATAAAAAGACAGGCCCTAAGTGGCTAGTTTAACAGAGTCCTAAGCCTGGCTCTGAAAATATGGGAATTTTGCCTGCCTATCTCCCCAGAAGTGTGTCTGAGTCTAGCCGCTAGGCAAGACCTGGCTCCGCCCACTGGCCAAAACAGGGAGAAAAAAAGTCAAAATGGTGCGTCTACCTTCAGACCGTGAGAGCCAGGGCTAGCCAGGAGCGGGAGTCAGTGAAAGAGAGGAGATTTTTCGCTGGGTGGTGTGAAGTCCAAATTAATAGCCCTGTGTCGTGTCCTGGGGCTGACTAGGTGACCAGAGGGCTCCATTTGATTATCAGCTCAGGTCTTTGTTTCCAGAGGGATATAGGGAGACCTGTGCTTAGTCCACCATCTTGACTCCCCTCCAATAATAAATTTAAAACTGTTTTGATTTATGGTAACGTAAATCAGTATCTACATACTACTCACTTGGTATGTTGATCCTATTACCTCCCCTAACCTTTCATTCACCTTTCTTTCCACATCTAGCAAAATCAGCTACTACTGGGCTTCAGTGGATTATAGTCCTGTGGGAATGTGGCCATCTTGTCAGCAAAGCTTTCTCAGACCACCCTTTGTAAAATGCTATGGATTGTTGAAACAGCAAATGCTTTGTTACTCATATTTAACATAATTTACAAAACTGTGGATCACACAGTTGAGTCCCATTATGTGTGAGGTTCCCATGTATTGGGTGTCCACTCGATAGCGTGTAACAACAGCGAGGAAGTACAAACTCACAGAGGCTATGTACTTTCCCTGTGGTCACACAGTAGACTGTAGCAGAACTGGGTCTTGAACCCAAGTTTCTAGCCTCTTCTACTACTACTTTCTCACGTTCAGCCTGCTGCCTGCTAGGCTACCACTCTTTTTTTTCTTTCTTTTTTTTAATTGCGGTTGAGTGAAAGTATACCATCGAAGTTAAATTTACATTCCTGCCTTTCTGCAGTTCCTTCTGCTCTCCTTGCCCTGTGACAGCACACTCCTCCTTTTCATTCTATGTATGTTGTATCCTCTTAACAATCTCCTGTCCCCTCCTCTCTACCCTCTCCTCTCTCTTCTAGTAAAAGGCGAGTAGGACAGCATTCTATAGATGCATAAAACCATAAAGTACACATACCATATGGTCACATTGTGTCCCCAAGCCCAGTCTATTCCTGTTTGAAGAGTTGACTTCAGTAGGCTACCACTCTTTTGTTGAGGACTGAGCTAATCTAATCTGCCCTGTGTAGAGGGCAGCTTTCAGTCTTCAATTCCTTTTTCACCAGGAATAGAATAGAGCTTTCACCACTCATCTGATAAGCACCAGGAACTTCTCATCAGAGTGTATGAATTTACCTGCCTTCCCGGGCTCAACTCTGAATATTGCCTGTTGGGATTCTTTATTGCTTTTGCTTGGGTGATAGAATCAAGACATGGTCTTTATAGCAATGTTATTAGTCTTGCTCCCAGCCAGCAGTGTCTTCCTTGAGAATCAGTGTGATCTAGCACCCAGAAGCTAGGACTCAAAGTCCAGAGGGCTTGGCTCAGTTCTCAAAAGTTTGATCTGAGACAACTTACTTAGCACCCCTGGCCCACAATTTCCTTAGCTGTAAAATGAGAGAAACATGATTTTGCCTCTCTTATTATCTCTTGGGGCTGTTGTAAAGCTAATGTAAGATAATGAGAATGCTTTGCAAAAAAATATTTTTCAACTATGAGGATATAATGTTATTATTAAATCAGTATAATAATTATTGAGCATCTACTATGTGCAAGCTAATATACTCATAGTCAGGAGATGCCAAGGAACACAAGGCCTGGCTACCTCCATGGTCTTAGAGTCTATCTGAGAAGGAAGGAGCTACGTAAGTGGGAAGACAGCCAACACTGCAGAGCCAGAGATGACCAGGGCTAAATAAAATGTAGAGCCTGTAGGATGAGAGCCATGGTGTAAGGGAGTGATCACGGAAGGCTTCCTGGAGGGGGCGTGATTGGATTTGAGATGTACTTTGCAGAAAAAAAAAAAAAAAGGGGGCAGGATTGGGCTGCCAGAAGAAAGAAGAAGTACATTCTTAGCAGGGGCAATGGCCCAAGTAAGGGCTGAAATCACAAGATATGCTGAAGGTTGAATCTGCATGGTGTGGAAGCTGGCAGATTATCTCTTCTCAAACTTCTCTGTTTAGAGTATGGAAGAGAAACTCAAAGCATTATTCTCATGCAACTGAAGCAGAGGCCAAGTGAGACTGCTGATCACTGCCCAATAGGGTTTCCAGGAACAGTTGTTGGATATAAACTGCTGACCTCTTGTTTAGCAGCCAATCTCTTAATTACTATGCAACCGGGGCTCCATAGTAGGGGGCCTAGTTGTGTGAAATGAACATAATAGTAGTTCATACCTCATAGGACTAGTCTGTAAATGAGATGATGTATGTTAAGCACGTAGCACAATGCCTGAGGCATGACTGTTAGCTAATGAATATTAGGTGTCATCATCATTAATCTTCATCTTACTCTGAAGTCATGGGATAATAACGTGGGCTTTGGAATCTTTTATTTATTAGTTTTGTATCCTTGGGCAGGTCACATTACCTCCATTTTGGCAGTTTCCTTATCTTTATAATGGGAATAATAACAGCCAGCTTAAGGATCACTGTTAGGATTAAGTGAGTTAATCCAGGTAAAGTGCTTATCACAATGCCTGACATGTAGTAAGGTCTCAATAAATGTTAGTTACTACACATATTATAACTAGTTCATTATTAACATGTAATATGACTACATATAACAAAAAGCAGGGGAAAATACACAAGATCATTCTAAATCTTACCACTAAAACACAATCCCTTGTTACCATTTTGAAATTCAGTTCTCAAATCTGAAATTTGCTTTGTTGAGAAAATCGAGGCTGCAGAAAACAGCATGGATTTGAGATGCTGTGGCCATTTCATTTTAACAAATACTGACTGAGCAGCTACTAAGTGCTAAGTTGTGTTACTGTGACACAACAAACAGGACAAGCACTATCCCTGCTTTTAATGAGCTTGTGGGCTCACTTAGAGGGAGCTTGGTGTTGTAGTTGCCATTGCGTTGATTCCTACTCGTGGTGACCCCTCGTGTGCAGGGGGTTTTCAAGGCTCTGACTTTTTGGAAGCAGATCTCCAGGACTTTCTTCCAAGTTACCTCTAGGTGGGTTCAGACTGCTAACCTTGAAGTTAGTAGTTAAGTGCTCAACCATTTGTACCACCCAGGGAATCAGAGGGAGATAGGAAAACAAAATAAAGGTATAAAATGAGTAGTATGTAACATGATAGTAAATACTTTGGGGAGAAAACTTAAGATGAAGGGATAAGGAATTCTGAAGTGGCAAGGATTGGGAGGGACTGGTAAGGCCCATGGTTTTCAGGCAGGTAGTTACGGGAGGTCTCGTTGAGAAGGTGATCTTTGGGTCGAGCCCTGAAGGGAGTGAGGAGGTGAGGCATGCAGCTGTCTCAGAGAAGAACATTCCAGGCAGAGAGCAAAGGCTCAAGTTAGGGCCAGCTTGTTTAGGGCTTTGTAAGCCATCTTGAAGGCATTTGCCATTCACATGAAATGGGATGGAAAGCCATGGGAAGATTTTGTTCTAACAGAGCGGTCATCTGACTGACATCCCCTATTTGGCCATCTGCTTCTGTTAGCCTCACAGGCTTTGGCCAATGAATTCTGGCAGTGCAGCTTTTTTAAGAGCTAGGCTACTACCCAAGAGGTTGGCAGTTGTAATCCACCAGTAACTCCTTGGAAACCATATGGAGCCATTGTATTCTGTCCTATAGCGTCCCCATGAGTTGGAGTCAGCTCTGTGGCAGTAGAGTTTGTATGTGTATGTTTTTCAATGCCTTGGCCAGTACTAACCAGAGGCAGCGGCCCAAACAGTTCCTACAGAGTGAGCTGTCTTTAGGGCTCTGTGACCTGCAGAGAAAGGGTTCATTTGTCTGGAGTGGTGCACGAAGAAGAAGCGATGGCTTGGTGAGTAAGAGAAAGAGATGTAGTCATTTGGAGCTGGCAGGGACCCACACCGTGAATTCTGCCACTGGGCATCTGTTCATCCAGCCTTGGCTTACGCATTCATTGCCTCACCAGCCCACTCAGCCTCTGAAGGACCCTCTCAAGGTCAGAAAGCCTTTTGACTTGTTTCCCAAAAGTCTTTTGCCTTGCCACCACTGGGTGGCAGTAGTCCTAGAGTTGTCACTTGTGCAACCCCAAATAGATGTATTAGAGAAACATTTTTGAGGTATGAAAGCTTCCAATATATACCCCCCACCAAGTTCTGTCTCTCTCAGACCATGTTTCTAGTCCCTTCAAGAATTATTCCTTTTATACAAGGCATGCATTCAGACCCTTTGGCCAATCTCTTGGTCCTGCTCTGGAGATGTTCCACTTTCTTAGTGACCCTCTTAAAATCTGCTGCATAGCATTCAACAGGACACTCTGGGTGGGAAGCGTGACAGTTATTTTCTGGGATGGAGAAACTGTACTTGGATTGATACAACTCCAAGTTGTGCCCTCTTCCTAGCAGCTTAGTTATTTAGCTACATTAAACTTTTGACTCAGAGTAAACTTGTACTGCTCCACTGAAACCCCCAGATCTTTGCTCTTCTATGAGCTGCTGCCGAGCAATGCTTCCCTTCTCTTGGTCTTACAAAATGAATGTTCCAAATTTGAAACAAAGAATGTTTTTCTTTATCTTATTTCCATTTCCACTTTTCTTTTGTTTTAGCCCAGTATTCCAGCCCATCTGAGTTCATTTTGAATCTCAGTTTTGCCTTTCAACGTATTTGATATCCTCACCAGCTTTGGGTCGTCATCAGGCGTGGTGAGTACATTTTCTGTGTCATCTAAGTTGTTAATAAAAATTGGAAAGCCCTGTGGTCTTTCTTTAGAGACCTTGCTGCTGATTGCTTTGTGTAAACTGATTTCGCCAACTGCCAATCCGTTTGACTGTATTATAATCTGGTTAATTTGTTACTGTCTCAGCTCATTCAAGAGAAGCTTATGGGAGATAATCGTTGAGTCCAAGACACATTGTGGTTGCAGAAGAAAGCATGGATGGGGATGTCAGGTGGTCTAAGGTGGAGCCTTTTGGTTTTCAAAATGGAAATACTGTTACTGTTTCTTCCAGTTATAAAAGTGGTATTGATTTGGTGTAAAAATCAATAGCATACATAAGTATACACATTAGAAACTGAAAGTCTTGTAATTCTGTACGTGGACACTGGACTCAATAATCATGGCTGATGATTTTATGCATACATAAACCCAGATGCGTGATTTAAATGAGGTTATACTATAGAGACTGTTCTGTGGCGTGCTTTTCTCACCTTTAGCCATCTTTTGAGAATGTCCTTTCTGGTCAGAATGTAGAGTTTTATGTCTTCCTTTTTTTAACAATAGCATAATGTGTTCTGTGGATGTTTCATAGTTTCTCTCATCAGTCCCATACTGATGAGCGTTTAGATCACTGGCAAATTTTTCCTGTTGCAAGCAGCATGGCATGATGAATTTCCTTTGTTGGCCTGATGAGATGTTGTGATGCATGCTGAGTGCTGAGTGCTGGCTCCTGGATTCCCAGGCCTTTTTAGATCTTGTTGTTTCTATTCTAAATATCCAAGGTCTGATTCTGTCTAAGGAAGAAGAGCTAGTGAGGGAGCTGCCACTTCCCCACTCATCATGCTTTGAATTTCAAAGTCTAACCTTGTTCTGCTTTGGAGCAGAGTGAAAGTCATTTCAGTTACTAAGGGCCTTAAGAGAACTGAGATACCTTAAGATCAAGCCCTGAGTCACAGACAGCCTTAATGGGAGGCTGCAGTCCCAGACTGGCACAGCTGAGGTGGTTAGAAACCAGAAGAGAAAGGAGACTGCCTTGCCTTTGAGCCGCTCTTGCCTGTCATACACCCTCAGCTCCAACTGAGCCAGGTCACTTGCTGGGCCCCAGATTAAAAGCAACAACAGCAAAGAAAACAGTTGACATTGAGTCGATTCCAACTCATGATGACCCCCCTGTGCTTCAGAGGAGAACCGTGCATTAGATTTTCATGGCTGGTAGCCAGGCCCCCCCCCCCTTTTTTTTTCTGAGGTTCTTTTGGATGTGTTCAAACTATAAACCTTTTGGGTAGCAGCCCAGTGCTTAATTGTCTGCACCTCCAAAACAAATCCATTGCCAGTGAGTTGATTCCAACTCACAGCAGCCCTATAGGATGGAGTAGAACTGCTCCGTAGGGTTTTCAGGGTGCAACTGGTAGATTCAACTGTTGACCTTTTTGTTACTAGCCAAAATTCTAACCACTGTCCTACCAGAATTTGTTGAATCGGCACCTGCCTTCCTGTTTTCATACCTTTGGTTCTCCATGGGGTCTTCCTCCTTGTACACATGCATCTCCCAGAACAAGATAGGAGCTAACTGTTCTAAACTCCCAGAACATTGAGGCATGGGCTTGAGAGTCTCAGCACTGCACCTGCCTAACTCTGTGATTTTAGATGAGTCATTTATCCTTTCTGAGTCGACTTACCCTCGTCTGTTATTGTTGTCCTTAGTTGCTGTTAGGTCAGCTCTGATTCGTGGTGATCCCGTGTACAACATAATGAAACGTCGTGTGGTACAGTGTCATCTTCCCAAACATTGGCATGTTTGAATCCATTGGGATCAATAGGATTTTCATTGGCTAATTTTGTAAATTTCCAGGCCTTTCTTCTTGATCTGTCTTAGTCTATAGGCACCATGGTTGACCATGCTGGTGTTTGAAATACCAGTGGTAATGCTTCTAGCATCACAGCAACACTCATGCCACCACAGTACAGCAAACTGACTGACAGGTGGTGAATTCTTATGTATGGAATGAAGATATATGTATATGAGATATTTCGGAAATACTTAGAACAATACCTGGCTGATATTAAAACACTTCATAAATGTTGTCCAGTGCTGTTGAGTCAGTTTGGACAACAGAACCAGCGACAGCCCAGTCCTGTGTTGTCCCCTTGATCCATGCTATGCTTGAACTCCTTGTTGCAGCCTCTGTGTCAATCCATCTCTTTGAGGGTTTTCCTCATTTTCAGTGACTACCTGCCTTACCAAGCTCCAGGGATTGGTCCATCCTGATAATATGACCAAAGTACATGAGATGAAGTCTCGCCTTTCTTGCTTACAGGAAGCACTCTAGCTGTACTTCATCCAAAACAGACTTGCTCATTCTTTTGGCAGGCCATAGAATATTCAATATTCTCTGCAAATACCGTAAATCAAATGGAGCAATTCTTCTTGGGTCTTCCTTATTCATTTCCCAGCTTTTTTTTTTTTTTTTAGTTTTTTATTTAACATGACTGAGTGAAAATGTACATTCCTCTATAAATTTACATGCCCACCTATATGCAGCTTCCACTGCTCTCCCTGCCTGGTGACAGCACACTATTCCTCTCTGCTCCATACATGTCTCATCCTCCCAACAGTCTCCTTTCCCCTCCTCTCCACCCATTACCCTTCCTCCAGCCAGAGGTCAGCAGGATGATATCCTATAGATGCATAGAACCATAAAGTGCATCCAATATATGGTCACTCTGCATCACCAAGACCAATCCATTCGTGTCCAAAGAGGGAATCTTCAATAAGATTTATGGGCAAGGGCAGCATCAGGGCCAGGGGCCATGCTTTTGGGGGAACTCCGAAACCACTGGACCATCACTTGAGTTCTTTCAGTGGAGATCTCAGGATGCACCCATTTTTATTCTTGTGTTGCCAGTGAGACACAACCTAGTGAGCTCCATCGTGGCTATCACTGGTGGTAGCCGGGCACCATCCGGTTCTTCCGGTCCCAAGTTGATGAAGGCACCCACTCTTGTGGGTCTCTCTGTCCTCTAGGTTGTCTTTACTGCATGTCATTTTGGTCCTCGGTGAGCATCCGTTCCTGCTGAGTTGGGACCATTTGCTGTGTCCTCGGATGGCAGCTTGGCAGCTTTTAAGACCCCAGACGCCACTCACCAATGAGGGGTACAGAGATGCTAGTTGTGCCAAAATGCTAGTTGTGCCAATTGGCCTTGATTTTGCCTAAGAGCATGGTCCCCTGCCCTGAGCCCCAGCTACTCTATCCTTGCAATATTGGGTTAAGATGGAAGGAGTACTCAAGTTATGCTGAAGTCCACTTAATGTTGTTCTTGTTTCTAATGTGTGCTGTCACCGCTTTCTCCCAACCAGATTTCTAGCAACTATCTAAACTAAACCCTGCCCCCCTCGCCCTCCCTCCCTCTCTCCCCTCCCTTGCAGCTGTCAAAGAGTCTTTTCTTCTACACACAAGTCTGTTTTTGAGATCTTATCGTAGAGGTCTCATACAGTATTTGTCCTTTTGTCGCTGACTACTTTCACTCAACATAATGTCTTCCAGTTGAAACCAGGTTAGGAGATGTTTCCTGGAATCATCGTTATTCTTTATCATTGCGTAGTGCTCCATTGAGTGTATGTACCACAGTTTACCTATCCATTCTTCTGTTGCTGGGCATCTGGGTTGATTCCATCTTTTTGCTATCGTGCTGCAATATCATTTCCCAGCTTGTGCATGCATATGAGATAATTGAAAATGCCATGGCTTGGGTCAGGTGCACCTTAGTCCTCAAAGTGACATCTTTGTTTTTTAATGCCTTAAGTAGGTCTTTTGCAGCTGATTTGCCCAACTCAGTGAGCCTTGATTTCTTGACTGCTTCTTCTGTGGGTGTCGATTGTGGATCCAAGTAAAATGAACTCCTTGACAATTTCAGTCTTTTCTCCATTTATCATGATGCTGCTTATGTGGTCCAGTTGTGAAGATTTTTATTTTCTTTATGCTGAAGTATAATCCATATCTTCATCAGTAAGTCCTCTTCACCTTCAGCACACAAGATAGATAGCTGGTATTATGTTCATCATGGGTGACTATGTAACCTATTCCATAGAGTTAGTTTGAAGATTAAATGAGAACATCCAACACAGTACTCAGCATAAATCTGGTGCTAAATAAATGTTGCTGTTGTTGTGTGCTGTCAAGTCAATTTTGACTCACAGCTACTGGTTTAGTCATCTGGTATGCTCTAACAGGAAATACCATGAGTGGAAGGCTTCACAAAGTGAAACTTTTATTGTCGCAGTCTGGTAAGCCACAAATCCGTTAAGAAGTTACAAGTCTATTCAACAAGAGAAGTTATTACAGTTTGGTAGGCTGAGTCCAAATTTAAGGAGAGCATCTTGGCACAGGAACCTCAGGTCCAAAGGACATGCTCTGCTCTTGGTGCTGCTTTCTTGGTGGTGTGGGGTTCCCACCTTCCTCTGCTCACTTCTTTCCCTTATATCTCACAAGCATATAGCTTGGGTCCTGCCTCACTAACACAACTGCAGTCCATTCTCCATCGTCAGTATAACAGAGGCAGGATTCACAACGCATGGGAAGAAGGGCACCGTATTGGGACTCCTAGCTGAGTCAAATCAACACATACATTTTCGGGGGCACACAATTCAATCCATGACAGCAACCCTATGGGACTTGTAGAACTGCCCCATAGGGTTTCCTAGACTGTGATCTTTATGTAAGTAGACTGCCACTTTCCCCCACCCCAACGGGGTGGCTAGTGTGTTTGAACCACCAAACTTTCGATTGGTGGGCAAGTGGTTCACTACTGCACCACTGGGATTCCTTAAGTAAATGATTAAAAAGCAAAAAGAAACAAAAAACCCATTGCTGTTGACTTGACTCCACCTCATCGAGACACTATAGGGATTATTAATAGTATTTCTATTTCCATTTGGATACTTACCTCATTCTATTTTGTGTAACTCCTATTTTTATCCAGATCTTGAACTTCCCTCTAATTTATTTTAGTGGGGCCCTTTAAAATTTAAATGGATGCATGCTGCCATTGCTTTTCTTACTCTTTTTTCTGAAACACTTTCTGCTTGATATCTTCATCTCTCTCGTTAACTAATCAGCCAGGTCTTGTCTCTTTGGCAGGTTTAGACTTAACCTCTTCTAACCGCTGAGCTGTGGAGCACACAACTGACAAGCTACAGAATCCTGGCTTTGGAAATTTATCCAGAAATCAGTAGCCTTGTGTGTGTTAACCTGAGCGGAATGGATTTGTGCACCACTCTCAGGTTTCTGCTATCAAAAAAATAAGGACAACATTAGGCTACCAGTCCTGTCTAGGACACCGCCGAGTCACACCAAGACTACCACAATAGCCTCCTTAGTTGTCGCCCTGCTTCCAGTCATGCTGTCTACACAGCAGCCAGAGTGATCTCTAGAAAATAGTAAGTCAGATCATGGCACTGTGCTTCTCAAAACCTTCCAGGGCTCTCATCTCATGTACCAAGACGTCCAAATTCCTACCCATGACCTACACCCTAGTGTGCATAATATGGCCTCTGTGTATCTCTCCAAACTCATCTTGTTCCACTCTTCTCCTTCCCTACTCTGCACCACCCACACCAGCCATACCAGCCTTCTGTTCAGAGAACACACCAAGCTCATTCCGGCTTCAATATTTTTACTCTTGTTCTGCCTTCCAGCTGGTACTGAATCCAACCTGTACCTCAACTTCCTCATGTTTTTTTTTCTTTCTTTTTTTGTCCTTCAGATTTCCAATTAAATGATCTCATCTCAGAAAGATCTTCCTGCCTGTCCTCACTATCTCCAGTTGGTTCCCATTCCCACTGTTATTCTCAAACTCATTGATTTAAAGCCTCCATTGCATATTAAGAATCACCCAGAGAACATTAAAAAAAAATCTTGGGGGTGAGGCCCAAGCACTGTGTTTTTAAGTGCTCCCGAGGTGATCCTAATGTGTAGCCAAGGTTGAAGGCTTCTACTGTAATCTATCAACTTGTTTATTTCTAACTTAGCGCTTATCGCAAGCTCTATTTTATTTCATTCATTTATCCAAAGAATATTGGGCCCTTACTATGGGCCAGGCACCACTCAAAACACTGGGAGTAATGTAGTGAATGCAAGAAATCCAGATTATAACCTCTATGAAGCATCCGTTCTAGGAGGGGAAGACAGAAAATAAAGAAAACTGTCAAGTAGATATAGGATGCTAGGAAATGAGAGGGGCTAGGGAGAAGAATTAAACAAAAATGGAAATATGGCTTTTTTTGTGGGGGGAGAAAAGTTTTAGATAGCGTAGCCAGGGAAGATGAATTCTGAATAAAAATATGAAGAAGTGAGGGATCTAGACTTGTAACTATCTGGATATTGATCATTCACGGCAGAAAAGAGTCTGCAGAGGTCCTTAGGCTAAATTATACCTGATGTGTCTGAGGAATGGCAAAGGGGCCAGTGTGGCTGGAGAGCTGAGGACAAGGGGAATTGTAGTAGGAGATTAAGTTCAGAGAAGTAATGGGGGGCCAGGTTATGTAGAGCCTTGTAGGTTATTATAAACAAATTTGGCTTCTACTCTGAGTAATAAGGAGTATTATTGGAGAGTTTTAAGCAGATGATAGCATGATCTGACTCTGTCACTGTAATAAGAGTAATCTGAAGAAAGGAAGGATAGAAGAAACAGAACAAACTAGAAGTGTACTGTAGTAATCCAGGTAACAGAATGATGGTTGCTTGGACAAAGTTTGCCGTAATGGAGGTGATGAAAAGCAACAAGAAAAGGTCAAAATCTCTGTATTGAGAGATAGAGTATACAGGATTCGCAGACAGATAGTGTGCTGGGCATGAGACAAAGTGCCCAGTCAAGGATGACATCAAGGTTTTCTGGCCTGAGAGTCTTGAATAATGGAGTTGTCCCTTAAGTAAGATAAGAAAGACTGTGGTAGGAGTGGGTTTTTAGGGAGAAATATCAAAAAGCTTCAGTTTTAAACTTGGTAAGTCTGAAGTGCTATTGGACATCCAAGTAGAGATGTTGTGTAGAGAGTTGACACACAAGCCTGGAGTTCATAGGGGAAGTCTGGCCTGGAGATAGAACTCCAGTAGCCATGAGACTGGATGAGATGAGGTGTTGTTGTTATTGTTAGATACCATCAAGTTTGTTCCTACTCATAGTTACCCTCTTCACAACAGAACTAAACATTGGCCAGTCTTGTACCATGTCAAAATTGTTTTTATGCTTAAGCCCATTGTTGCAGCCACTGTGTCAGTCCATCTCATTGAGCGTCTTCCTCTTTTTCGCTGACCCTCCACTGTACCAAGCATGATGTCCTTCTCCAGGGACAGATCCTTCCTGACAACATGACCAAAGTATATGAGATACAGTCTTGCCATCTTTGCTTCCAAGAGGCACTGGTTGTACTTCCAGAACAGATCGCTTTGTTCTTTTGACAGTCCACGGTACATGCAATATTCTTCTCCAATACCACAATTCAAAGGTATCAATTCTGTCTTCCTTGTTCATCGTCCAGCTTTCTCATGCATATGATGCGATTGAACATACCGTGGCTTGGATCTGGCACACGTTAGTCTTCAAGGTGACATCTTTACTTTGCAGTACTTTAAAGGGATCTTTTGCAGCACATTTTCCCAGTGCAATACATCTTTTGATTTCTAGACTGCTGCTTCAATGGACGTTGATTGTGGAACCAAGTAAAGTGAAATCCTTGATAACATCAATCCTTTCTACATTTATGACAATGTTGCTTACTGGTCCAGTTGTGAGGACTTTTGTTTTCTTGATGTTGAAGTGCAATCCATACTGAAGACTGTGGTCTTTGATCTTTACCAGTGTTTAAAATTTTCTTCACTTTGAGCAAGTAAGGTGGTGTTGTCTGTGTAACGCAGGTTGTTAATAAGTCATACTGCAATTCTGATGCCTCATTCTTCTGCATATAATCCAGTTTGTCAAATTATTTGCTCAGCATACGGATTGAAAAATATAGTGAAAGGGTACAACCCCAATGCACACCTTTTCTAACTTTAAACAGTGCAGTGTCCCCTTGTTCTGTTTACATGACTGCCTCTTGATCCATGTACAGATTCCTTAAGAGCACAATTAAATGTTCTGGAATTTCCATTTTATGCAGTGTTACTCATAATTTGTTACTATTTACACAGTCAAATGCTTTTGCACAGTCAGTGAAACGCAGGTAAACATCTTTCTGGTATTCCCTGCTTTCAGTCAAGATCCATCTGACATCAGCAGTGATATCCTTGGTTCCACGTCTTCTGAATCCAGCTTGAATTTCTCGCAGGTCCTTGTCAACATACTGTTGCAGTCGCTTTTGAATGATCTTGAGCAAAGTTTTACTTGTGTGTGATATTACTGATACTGGTTGGTAATTTCCGAATTTGGTTGGAATCACCTTTGTTTGGAATGGGCATAAATATGGATCTCTTCCAGTCATTTGACCAGGAAGCTGTCCTCCAAATTTCTTGGCATAGACAAGTGAGCACTTCCAGTACCACATCTGTTGTTGAAATATCTCTATTCGTATTCCATCAATTGCTGGAGCCTTGTTTTTTTGCCAATGCCTTCAATGCAGCTTCAACTTCTTCCTTCAGTACCATCGATTCTTTTTTTTTTTTTTTTTAATTTTTATTTAACATAACTGAGTGAAAATATATAAATTTACATGCCCCCCTATATGCAGCTTCCACTGCTCTGCCTGCCCGGTGACAGCACACTGTTCCTCTCTGCTCCATACATGTCTCATCCTCCCAACAGTCTCCTTTCCCCTCCTGTCCATCCACTCCCCTTCCTCCAGCCAGAGGTCAGCAAGATGATATCCTATAGATGTATAGAACCATAAAGTGCTTCCAATATGTGGCCACTCTGCCTTGCCAAGTCCAATCCATTCCTGTCCAAAGAGTGGGCCTTTGTTATAATTTATGGGAAAGGGCAGCATCAGGGCAGGGGGCCATGCTCTCAGAGGAACCCCAAAATCGTTGGACCATCAATTGAGGTCTTTTAGTGGAGATCTCATGATGCACCTCTTTATTCTTGTGTTGCCAGTGAGACTCCTCTCTGTGAGCTCCATCGTGGCTATCACTGGTGGTGGCCGGGCACCATCCGGTTCTTCCAGTCCCAAGTCGATGTAGGCACCCACTCTTGTGGGTCTCTCTGTCTTCTCGGTTGTCTTTACCGCATGTCATTTTGGTCCTCAGTGAGCATCCGTTCCTGTTGAGTTGGGACCACCATCGATTCTTGATCATATGCTCCCTCTTCAAATGGCTGAACATGGGCCAGTTCTTTCTGGTATAATGACTCTGTGTATTATTTCCACCTTGTTTTGATGCTCCCTGAGTCATTCAGTGTTTTCCCTCTTCACTATTGCAACTCAAGACTTGAATTTTTCCTTCAGTTCTTTCAGCTGGAGAAATGCAGAGCATGTTTTTCCACTTTGATTTTCAACTTCCAGATCTTTGCACATGTCATTTATAACATTTTATTTTGTCTTTTTCAGCCACCCTTTGAAATCTGGTCAGTTCTTTTACTTTATCATTATTTCCTTTTGCTTTAGCTACTTGATGTTTGAGAGTAAGTTTTAGAGTCTCTTCTGACATCCAATTTGGTCTTTTCTTTCTTTCCTGTCTTTTTAATGACCTCTTGGATTCTTCATGGATGATATCTTTGATGTCATTCCACAATTCATCTGGGCTTCGGTCATTAGTGGTCAACACATCAAATCATTCTTGAGATGGTCTTTAAACTCAGGAGAGAGATACTCAGGGTCATATTTTGGCTTTTGTGGACTTGTTCTGATCTTATTCAGTTTCAGTTTGAATTTTCATATGAGCAGTTGATGTGTCACAGTCACCACCTGGTCTTGTCCTGACTGCTGGTATGGAGCTTTTCCAGTGTCTTTTTCCACAGATATAGTCACTTTGGTTCCTGAGTATTCCATCTGGAGAGGTCCTTATGTACAGTTACCCTTTGTGTTGGTTAAAAAAGATATTTCCAATGGAGAAGTCATTAGTCTTGCAAAATTCTATCATGGGATCTCTGACATTATTTCTGTCACCAAGGCCATATTTTCTAACTACTGATCCTTCTTCTTTGCTTTCAACTGTTGCATTTTGATCAATGCATCCTGATTACATGTTTGATAAATTTCAGACTGTAGAGACTGGTAAGAATCTTCAATTTCTTCATCTTTGGCCTCAGTGAGATCAGGCAGTTTATGCAAAAAGGAGAGAGTAAGTACTTATAGAAAAGAGGCCCAAGTACTGAGCTCTAACACGCTTTCCAGTTTAGAGATTGAATCTTTAGTTTCTTCATCTTTGGCCTTAGTGAGATCAGGTAGTTTATGCAAAAAAGAGAGAATAAGTTGTCATGGATTGAATTGTGTCCCCCAAAAATATGAGTTGATTTGACTTAGTTTGGAGTTCTAATATAGTGCCCTTCCTCCCATGTGTTGTGAATCCTGCCTCTGTGATACTGATGATGGAGAATGGTTTGCAGTTGTGTTAGTGAGGCAGGACACAAGCTACAAGCTTGTGGAATATAAGGGAGAGAAGTGAGCAGAGGAAGTTGGGAACCTCATACTACCGAGAGAGAAGCACCAAGAGCAGAGCATGTCCTTTGGACCTGAGGTTCCTGTGCCGAGATGCTCTCACTGGATGTGGACTCAGCCTACTGGACTGTGATAAATTCTCCTACTGAATGGACTTACAATTTGTAAATGAATTTGTGGCTTACCGGACTGAGACAGTAAAAGCTTCTCTACGTGAAACCTTCCACTCGTGGTATTTTCTGTTAGAGCAGTACCTGGTGACTAGGACATAAGTACTTATGGGAAAGAGGCCCAAGTACTGAGCTCTAACACGCTTCCAAGTTTAGAGATTGAACAGGAACAAACCAAGAAGAGTGAAAAGGAGCAGCCATAGAGGAAGGAAGAAAACCAGTACAATGTGGTTTTCTGGGAACCAAGAGAAGAGAGTATTTCAAGGAAGAGAGCATGGTCACTTGTGTCAAAATCTGTAGATAGGTCAAGTAAGATGAAGCCTGAGACTTCACCATTGGATTTTGTAATATGAAGGTCATTGGTGATCTAGGTCAGAGAGTGATTAGAAGGGGTTCAAGAGAGAAGGGTGGAAGAGAATTTGCAGGCATGAGTATTAACAACTGTTTCAAGGTTATAGTAAAAAGAGGAGAGCATTGGGGCAGTAACAGTATCTGGCAGGGGAAGAGTCAAGAGAGGATTTTAAATTTTTAGATGGGAGAAATAATATACTCTAATGGGAATGATCTAGACTGCAATGCAAGCTTCTTGAGGGCAGGCACTCTGTCTTTTTGGTCTCCGGGGCCTTCCACAGTATCATGTCATAGGCACTTAAGAAATGTTAAATAAATGAATGAATGGAAGCAAATGTAAAGAGGTAAGCAAGAAATAACAGCAGGATAAAGGGGCAGGTGAATTAGGTTGTGCTCTGGCTCTCATTCTAGTCGTGCCTGCCACCCTCCTGGCATGCTGAGCTTGACCCAGGCTTAGACAACCTGAGCAAGAGTTAGCCTGGCACAACACCCTTTGACAAAAGGGCATGCTATGTTTCTATAGTCATGTGTTCCAGGGAGCAGACAGGCCTTTGGATTCTAAGAACTAGGTGTGGACAGACAACTCTGCGTCATCACCATTTGCTGGGCATGGTTTGTCCACACTCCAGAATGTGTATGAGACACGTGCTATGCTGGCATGCCAGTCTGTCTCTGCTGGCAGGAGGCTTAGTTAATAACCTCATGTAGCTCGGGCCAAATAGCAGCAAACTGAAAGTCCAAGAAGCATCCCCTGCCCGTACAATGGCCAGAAGCCTTGGCACCTGCCCCATCGCCTTTGCTGTGTTGCACAATCCCCACAGTGTGAGTTGATGGTTGGCCTAGCAGGGTTCCCCATGATGCCTATGACTCAGCTATTGCTAGAAAGTTGGCCACACGCTGGGCTGGCACATAGGAGGTGCTCAGGGACTTTTGAATGAAAGGATCCTTTGGGAATTGGGGCAGTGACACAAAGCATGAGAAAAAAATCCTTTCTCTGTGTTTTCCTATCATCTCCCTCTATGCCCATACACAGCTCTGTGCAGGGCCGCAGCCAGTCAAGCCCATGTCCTGAGCTTGCAATAGGACACAAGGAATCCCCCATAGTTCACTGACAGTATTCCAGACAGAACTTTTCCATCTCTTTTTTGTGCTTCAGAGAATCTACCATTGAATTGAGTCTTAGAATTCCAAAAAAATTATTTCAATCCACATTAGCCTAATATTTTATCTGGGTCACATCCTGTGCATTTTCTCAAAGTTTTGACTGTAATACTGAACTACTACTACTACTACTAATTGCCACTAACACAAACTATCTGTTATGGTCCAGGCAGTGAGCTAAGCACTTTACATACATTGTTGTATTCCTCACACAGCCCTAGGAGTGAAGCGGTAGTAACTGTCTCTGTTGAACAGAAGGGATTCAAGCTATAAGGAGAGAGAGCTGAAATTCAAAGCCTGTTTTCTCACTGAAGAATCATACTCCGCATGATTCCCCATTAATAGCATCAGTGGTGCTCTTTTAAAAATATAAACCAAATAATATTATTCTTCTGCTTAAAAGGCCCAGAGGCTTCCCACCACCAGTAGAATAAAATACACCTTTCTTCCTGGGTCATTAAGGCCTGGTCTACTGACCTTTGCCTGTCTCTTCAGCTTTATCTTGTTCCCCTTTCCCTGTCCCTGTAAATCCTGTGGACCAGGTTCTATAATGGTAATAGTGTTCTGCTTTAAGTACATTTGTTCGGCTGACTTGGATACTTACCGTTCTTTCCAATGACACTTCCCTTGGAAAATGCCTCCTACAATACAAACAACCATCCTAGGATCCCTGTTTCTATAATGTGAAGGCTGCTGTCATCTGTACAACCATTGGTCTAAGAATACCTGTTGGATGAAGCATCTTAGTACTCTCTCTTACCTTCATTGTAAGATCCTAGAATGTTTGTAGTGGCCCAGATCCTGTCCACCACCAAGAAGAACGTGATGCTAAAGGCCCAGTGTAAGCCCAATTTGTTATTCTGATTGCTGGCATTTGGTGAGAATACACTGTATATGTAGGACAGTACAGAGACCGAAGATGGTACTAGGAAACAAATGATATGGAGCCTATTCCCAGCTTTTTCATTGACTTGCTGGGAGATCTTAGATCTTCGATAAATTTTTTAACTTCTCTAGTCGCCAATTTTGTTATCAGTCAATGAAAATAATAATCTCTAACCCTAAAGAGTTGCTTTGAATATTTTATGGGATGATCTATTGGATACCTCAAAACTCCACTTCTATTGAGTCCATTCTGACTCATAGCGACCCTATAGGGCAGACTAGAACTGCTCTATAGAGTTTCCAAGGAGCACCTGGTGGATTTGAACTGCCGACCTTTAGGTTAGCAGATGTAGCACTTAACCACTAGGCAACCAAGGTTCATAGATATGTATTATAGTAATTATTTATTTATTTTTATTGTGATTCAAAGTTTACAATCTAAGTCAATCTACCATATAAAACTGTGAACACCTCTCTGCAACTCTATCTGCTCTCCTCACCCTGTGACAGCACACTCTTCTTTCCAGTGTGTACTTTTGTTATCCACTCAGTCAACACTTGACCCCTCTTCTCCACCCTTTCCTGTCCCCTCTAAGTGAGGAACCAGTTGGACAGCCTCGTATATATATTAAACCATAAAGTACTCACACCACCTGCTTCAGTCTATGTCCAATAGTCCAGTCCAGTCTTTGTCTGAAGAGTTAGCTTAGGTACTGGTTTCAGCTCTGGACTATCAGTAAGTCTAGGGGCCATGTTCTCAGAGGACCCTCCAAGTTATCAGACCACCAAATCTGATCTTTGAATAGAGTTCCAGATCTGCACTCCCCTATTTCTCATGCTTTGTCAGGGACTCTACATTGTATTCTCTGTCAGGGCAGCCTTTTGGTGGTAGTGGGGCACCATCTAGTTCTTCTGGTCTCATGCTGATGTAGTCTCCCCATCATATGGATCCTTTTGTCTCCTGGGCTCATTTTTTCCTTGTGTCTTTAATGTTCTCAGTTGTCATCTGTTCCAGGTGGGTTGGGACTACTTGATGTTCCTTAGATGGCAGCTTGCTGGATTTTTAGATATCAGGTGCCACTCACCAATATGGAATGCAGAACAATTTCTTAGAAAAATACTACTTATGCCAAGTGACCTCGATGTCCCCTGAAATCATGGTCCCCAGACCCCTGTCCCTGCTACTCTATCCTTTAAAATGTTAGATTGTATTTAGAAAACCTTTTGGCTTATGGTGTAGTCCAATTATGCTGACCTGCCTTTTACTGTGTACTCTCACTCCCTTCATCTAACTGAATTCCTATCTACTATCTGACTTATGATTAGGCCTCTCCTTCCCTCTCCACCTTTGTATCCATCAAAGAGTACTTTCTTCTGTGCATAAGCATTTTCATAAGTCCTTATAATAGTGTTCACATACAGCAATTGTCCTTTTGCGGCTCACTGCTTTCACTCAGCTTAATATTTTCCAGATGACGCCAGGTTATGACATGTTTTGTAAAACTGTTGTTCTTTATCATTGTGTAAATATACCATAGTTTGTTTATCCATTCATCTGTTGATGGGCACCTAGGTTGATTCCATCTTTTTGCTATTGTGGACAGTGCTGTAATAAACATTGGTGTGAATGTATCTGTTCATGTGACAGCCCTTATTTCTCTAGGATACTTTTGTTAAAATTTTTTATTTAATATAACTGAGTGAAAATGTACATTCCCGTATAAATTTACATACCCACCTATATGCAGCTTCCACTGCTCTCCCTGCCCCGTGACAGCACACTATTTCTCTCTGCTCCATACATGTCTCATTCTCCCAACAGTCTCTTTTTTCCCTCCTCTCCACCCACTCTCCTTCCTCCAGCTAGAGGTCAGCAGGATGGCATCCTATAGATGTATAGAACCATAAAGTGCATCCAATATATGGTCACTGCATTGCCAAGTCCAATCCATTCCTGTCCGAAGCGTGGACCTTCATTATTATTTATGGTCAAGGGCAGCATCAGGGCGAGGGGCCATGCTCCCAGGGGAACCCCGAAACCACTGGACCATCAATTGAGGTCTTTTAGTGGGGATCTCAGGGTGCACCCCTTTTTATTCTTGTATTGCCAGTGAGACTCAACTTAGTGAGCTCCATCACGGCTATAACTGGTGGTGGCCAGGCACCATCTGGTTCTTCCAGTCCCAAGTCGATGTAGGCACCCACTGATGTGGGTCTCTTTGTCTTCTGGGTTGTCTTTCCCTCATGTCATTTTGGTCCTCGGTGAGCATCCGTTCCTGCTGAGTTGGGACCATTTGCTGTGCCTTTGGATGGCAGCTTGGCAGCTTTTAAGACCCCAGATGCCACTCACCAACCTGGGGTGCAGAGAGCCCTCTTAGCAAAACGCTAGTTGTGCCAATTGGCCTTACTTTCGCCTAAGAGCATGGTCCCCCACCCCCTGTCCCAGCTACTCTATCCTTGCAATATTAGGTTAAGATGGAAGGAGTACTCATGTTATGTTTAAGTCCACTTAATGTTGTTCTTGTTTCTAATGTGTGCTATCACCGATTTCACCCAACCAGATACCTAGCACCTATCTAATCTAAACCCTCCTCCTCCCTCCCTCTCTCCGCTCCCTTGCAGCTGTCAAAGAGTCTTTTCTTCTATACACAAGTCTGTTTTTGAGATCTTATCGTCTCAGAGGTCTCATACAATATTTGTCCTTTTGTCACTGACTGCTTTCACTCAACATAATCTCCTCCAGTTGAAACCAGGTCATGAGATGTTTCTTGAAGTCATCGTTGTTCTTTATCATTGTGTAGTGCTCCATTGAGTATATATACCATAGTTTACCTATCCATTCTTCTGTTGTTGGGCATCTGGGTTGATTCCATCTTTTTGCTATCATGGACTGTGCTGCGATAAACATTCTGGTGTATGTGTCTGTTGGTGTGAAAGGCCTTCATTCTGTAGGATATATTCCAAATAGTGGAATGACTGGGTCAAATGGTATATCAATATCCATTTTTTTAAGGAAGCACCAGATTGCTTTCCCAAGAAGCTGGACCATTTTGCAACCCCACCAACAGTGTAGGAGGGTTCCACTTTCTCCACAGCCTTCCAGCATTTGTTGTTTTGTGTTTTCTGGATCATGGCCAACCTTGTTGGGGTGAGATGGTATCTCATTGTCATCTTGATTTGAATTTCTTTAATAACTAAAGATCGTGAACATGTCCGCGTGTGTTTTTTGGCTGCCTGAATCTCTTCTTTAGTGAAATGTCTGTCCATCTGCTTTGCCCATCGCTTAATTGGATGATTTATCTTCTTCTTGTTGATATTCTGTAGTATTTTATAGATTATGGAAATCAGGCATTGGTCTGACATAGAGTTTCCAAATATTTTTTCCCACTCTGTAGGTGTTCTTTTAATTCTATTAATAAAGTCTTCAGATGAGCAAAAGTGTTTAATTCTTAATAGATCCCATTTATCTGTTTTCTCTTCTGATGATTGTGGTTTGTTTGACAGATTTTGGAGTCTGCCCATATTGTGCATTAAAACTTCCATTGTTGTTCCTACCTTTTCTTGGATGAGCTTTATCGTTTTAGGTTTGATATTTAGGTCTTTTATCCAGTTGGAGTTGGTTTTTGTATAAGGTGTAAGATAAGGATCTTGTTTGAATTTATTGCAGATGGATATCCAATTTTGCCAGGACCATTTATTGAAGATACTGTTTTCACTCTAGTTTAATGTCTTAGGGCCTTTGTCAAATATCAATTGTTCATAGGCAGATGATGTCATCTCTGGGGTCTCAGTTCTGTTCCACTGATCGATCTGTCTGTTCTTATACCAGTACCAGGCTGTTTTCACCACTGTGACAGTGTTCTAAAGTCAGGTAATGAGAGGCTTCCCAGTGTGTTCTTCTTCTTTAGTAGTACCTTGCTTAACCGGGGCTTCTTCCCTTTCCAAACAAAATTGGTGATTTGTTTTTCCATCTCATTAAAAAATGTCACTGGAACTTGTATTGGGATTGCATTATATAAATAGATTGTTTTTGGTAAAATAGACATTTTCACAATGTTAAGTCTTCCTGTCCATGAGCAGGGTAGGTTTTTCCATTTATCTAAGTCTCTCTTAGTTTCTTGTAGTAAGGGCTTGTAGTTCTCTTTGTAAAGGTCTGTTATTTCTCGGTTAGATTAATTCCTAAGTACTTTATCTTCTTAGGGGCTATCGTAAATGATATTGATTTGATGATTTGTTCGTTAACAGTCTCGTTGTTGGTACAGAGGAATCCTACTGATTTACTTATGTTTATCTTGTATCTTGAGATCTCTAGGATACATTCTAAGTAGTGGGATTGCTGGATCACAGGGTATTTCTATTTTTAGCTTTTTACAAGTCCTAAATTGCTTTCCAAAGAGATTGTACCATTTTGCATTCCTACCAGCACTATAGAAGAGTTCCAGTCTCTCCACAGCCTCTCCAGCATTTGTTACTTTGTGTTTGGGGGATGAATGCCAACCTTGTTGGGGTCAGATGTTACGTCATTGTAGTTTTGATTTGGATTTCTCTAATGGTTAATGTGGAAACCTGGGTTGCCTAGTAGTTAAGTGCTACATTTACTAACCAAAAGGTGGCAGTTCAAATCTGCCAGGGTGTTCCTTGGGAACTCCACGGGGCAGTTCTACTCTGCCCTATAGGATCACTATGAGTCGAAACTGACTTGACAACACTGGATTTGGTTTTGGCTGGCAATGATCATGAGCATTTCCTCATGTGTCTTCTTTTGGCTGCTTGGATGTCTTCTTTGGAGAAGTGTCTGTCCATATCCTTAGCCCATTGCATAAATGGGTTATTTATCTTTTTCTTGTTGATATTTTGTAGTACCTTGTAGATTATGGAGATCAGATGTCGGTCTCTTATGTGGTTGCCAAATACTTTTTCCCATTCTGTAGGCAGTCTGTTTACTCCCTTGATCAAGTCATTGGATGAATAGAAGTGTTTTATTTTTAGTAGTTCTCATTTATCTGTTTTTTCTTCTGCTGTCTGTTTACGCCCTTGATCAAGTTTGGATGAGTGAAAGTGTTTTTATTTTTAGTAGGTCTCATTTATCAATTTTTTCTTCTGCTGTTTGTACTTTGTTAGTAAGACTTTGTAGTCTGTTTAGGCTGTGTATTAGAACTTCCAGTGTTGTCACTGTTTTTCTTCCATAATCTTTATTGTTTTTTATTTGATATTTAGGTCTTTGATCAATTTTGAGTCAGTTTTTGTGGACGGTTTGAGATATGAGACTTATTTCAGTTTTTTTGCAGATAGATGTCCAGTTTTGCCAGCACTGTTTGTTAAGGAGACAGTTTTTTCCCCAGTTCACGGCCTTTGGGCCTTGGTCAAATATCAGCTGTTTATAGGTGGATGATGTTATCTCTGGATTTTCTATTCTGTTCCCTTGGTCAATGTATCTGTTTTTGTACCAGTCCCAGGCTGTTTTGATTACTGTGGCAGTGTAATAGGTTCTAAGGTTGGGTAGTCTGAGGCCTCCCACTGTGTTCCTGTACTTCAGTAGTGCTTTACTTATCTGCAGTTTCTTCCCTTTCTAAACAAAGTTGATTTTTTTTCTCCATCTCATATAGGATATTGGAATTTGTACTGGGATTGCATTGTATATATAGATTGCTTTGGGTAGCATAGACATTTTCACGATGTTGAGTCTTCTTATCCATGAGGAAGGTAGGTTTTTCCATTTCTGTTAAGTCTTTTTATCCATGAGGAAGGTAGGTTTTTCCATTTCTGTTAAGTCTTTTTTTTGGTTTCTTGCAATATGATTTTATAATTTTCTTTGTATAGGTTTCCTGCATCTCTGGTTAGATTTATTCCTAGGTATGTTATCTTCATGGGGGCTGTTGTAAATAGTATTGATTTGGTGATTTCCTCTTTGATAGACTCTTTGTTGGTGTAAAGAAATCCTAGTGATTTATGTACATTTATCTTATATCCTGATAGTTTTCTGAGCTCTTCTATTAGTTCCAGTAGTTTATTTAAGGATTCTTTAGAATTTTCTGTGTATAAGATCATATCATCTGCAAATCGGGATATTTTTACTTCTTCTTTACCAGTGTTGATGCCCTTTCTGTCTTTCTCTTGTCTGATTGCTCTGGCTAGATCCTCCCACACAGTGTTGGATACAAGTGGTAACAGTGGCCATCCTTGTCTGGTTCCTGTTCTCAGGGGAAGTTCTTTCAGACTCTCTCCATTCCCCATGATGTTGGCTGTTGGGTTTCTATAATGTGCTATACATTATGTATTATGTTGTATAATACATTGTTCGATGCATTATATAATGTATTATGTTAAAGAATTTCCCTTCTATTCTTATTTTATAGAGAGTTTTGAACAAGAATCGGTGTTGGACTTTGTCAAATGAGTTTTCTGCATCAGTTGATAAAATCAAGTGATTCTTATCTTGTTTTATTTGTGTGGTTGATCACATTAATTGTTTTTCTGATTTTGAACCATCCCTACATCCCTGTATTAGAATAATTTTTATTGCATGCTAACTCTATTTTGGACACAGCCTTAAGCTCCTCACACATGCTTTCTTGATTAATCCTCAGAATAATCCTATGATAATTTTTTTAAAAAAGTATCTCCATTTTACAGATGAGAAAATCGAGGCACAGAGAGATAAAATGATGTTCATTACCCAGGAGCTAAATGGCAGAGCCGGAGTGTGAATCCGGGCAGTCTGGACTTCAGAGCCAGTCAGCTGAGCCACTGAACTTGTACAGTAAACATACGGAGTTGAGGGATTTTTTTCTTTGTAGTGTTATTTTTAAAGTTACAAAACAAAAATATCCTTGCTATCGTGCTAAGTTTTTCAGCTATTTTATCTCCCTGGGGGCACATGCTAGGTGAGTTTCTTCTCTTACTACTGTTTAACTATCTGATAGGTGACCCCCCCCACTCCACCCTAGTCATCTTACCTTCCTCTTTCTTAAAGCCAGGTAGGTTCCTGATAAATCCTGATATCCCATAGAACATAACCCCTCCATCTCCAGAAACATGTGTGGGTGCCTGATGGACCGGTCCCTTTGTGTTTTTACAAGTACTCAGCACTCAGTATGTGCCAGGCATTGTTCTCTTCAGTTAGGAATACAACAGGGAACAAAACAATGAAAAAAACCCACCTTCCGATATCGCTTCTGCAGTATTCTTGCTAAAAATGCACAACCACAATCTAATCATGAGAAAACATCAGCTGAATCCAAACAAGGGGCATTCTACGAAATAATTGCCGTGGACTTGTCAAAAATGTCAAAGCCATGAAAGACAAAGACTAAGGTATCATCACAGATTAGAGGAGACAAAGGAGAAATGACAACTGAATATAATATGAGATCCTGCATGGGATTCTGAAATAGAAAAAGGATATTAGTGGAAAATGTACAAAAATTATAACAAGGTATTTAGGTTAGTTGGTAGTATTGTGTCCAGTTAATTTTCTGGTTTAATTAACTTTTATTGTGTGGAGCCCCTGGGTGGTATAAATGACTAAGCACTGGGCTACAGACTGAGAGGTAGTTTGGACCCACACAGAAGTGCCTCTAAAGTAAAGCCTGATGATCTACTTCTGTCATAGCTTTGAAAACCCTACGGAGCAGTCTTTCTGTCCACTCTTAGGGGCACCATGAATTGGAAGTGACTCAATGGCAACTAATAACAGCTGTTACAAAAGGTGTCCACATTAAGGGAACCTAGGTGAAGGGCATACAGGAACTCGCTGTATTATGATTGTCTAAAATTATTTCCAAATAAAAGCTTAAACAAACATCCCTGCCCTCCTGGGGCTTGCCTTCTAGTAGGGAGAGACAGGCAATAAATAAAGCAGTCAGTATTGGCTTGGCATATCATAGAATATACTAGAAAGTGATGAATGCACTGAAGAAAACTGTAGCAAGGATGGGAGGTAGGGAGGAGTGGATGAACAATTTTCGATTAGGATGGATGGAAGACCTCACTGAAAAGTGTTTAAAGACATGAGGGGGGAAGGGTGGACCAGTCAGAGGAACAGCAAATGAAAAAGCCCTGAGGGTGCAGCGTGCCCAATAAGGTTAAAGAACAGCGGGAAGCCTAGAGTGGCCAGAAAGAGAGTGAGCAAGGTCAGGTGTGGAAGGTAATAGAAATTTCCTATAGAGGAAAGAGCCCATGGGTTGGCGTGATTTCCAGGGGAAGTCAGACATTAGGCACCAAACAGAGGAGCTGCTGTGGCTTTCTGTTGTCAGCAGAAACACATATGACAGAACCATGAAGGGAAAGAAAGAGCAGGGAAGTGAAGTCACTGAAGTCTAGAATCCCTGTCCAGTTTCTGGAGAGTCAGTGAATCATTATTAAGCACCAAATTTCTGAATCTCCTGTGCTTTGTTTCTCTCCGAGCACTGAACTTAATTAGTGCTGAGTGTGGCACTGGTACCACAGCCTGTGACATCTTCGTGATTTTGCCTTAATGAGATGTATAATTAGGTGCATATAGGGGTGGATTTCCCTTTCTTGGACTAATAATGCAAATGGATGAAAAATCTAGAACATCTTTCTGGTTTGGTTTATGTTTACCATTAAAACTACATGATAGCACCTGGGGTCTAGTGATGCTGCATGGGAAGTAACCCCCTGGCCTGATGTAGGCATTTCCTGGGGACTCCTCCGCTGGCAGTCGTGAACTAGTCAAGAGGATACTTCCTCTTCTACCAATGGTGCAGAAGCAGAAATCCCTGTGAGGAGAGCGAGCCTACTGCAGGGGAGGTTTTCAGACAGCAGTGGTGTTTTAAGAAATCCTGAAGTCCTCACAAGAGTCCTTGTTTTGTCCCTTTGGTGTTGTAAAGATTGGATGAAAGGATATACACATACATAAAATATTGCATATGTCGAAGCTATTACCTAGGAGCCCTGGTGACACAATGGTTAAATGCTCGGCTGCTAACTGAAAGGTTATCGGTTCAAACCTGTTCAGTGGCTCTGCAGGAGAAGACTTATCTATCTGCACCCATTAGGATTACAGCCTGGAAAACCTTATACTCAGCAATTCTGTTCTATCACATGGGGTCCCCATGAGTCAGAACCTAGTCACTGGCACTTAACAATAACAGCAAGGTATTACTATCGTTATATACTATAGGAAGTTGTAAAGAAAGTAGACAAGCTAAAGCCACAACATTCTCTGTTTACTTACTTGTTATTTAGTGCTATTAAGGGGACTATCAGCCCCTTTGTAAGAACAACAGCTAGCATTTTTTGAACACATACTGTATACCAGGGTTCTAAATGAAAACCCTGGTTGCATAGTGGTTAAGTGCTACACCTGCTAACCAGAATGTTGGCAGCTTAGATCCTCTAGGCACTCCTTAGAAACTCTGTGGGGCAGTTCTACTCTGTCCTATAGAGTCCGAGTTGAATCAAAGGCAGTAGATTTGGTTTATGTTAAATGCTTGGCACATATTATTTCATTTAGTCTTTACAACAATGCCATGAAATGGATACTGTTACTTTCTCCATTTTTCAGTTGGGGTAAATGAGGACCAGAGACATTAAGTAACTTACCCAGAGTTACACAGTAAATGGTTAGGGCTGGACCAGGTGTCACAGTTTGCTTAACATCTATACCAGTGTCTCTGGTGATGTGGGGAGCATACTGCCACTGGTACATGAGATGATTTGCTGCAGTACGAGGATGAACTGTATCTTATTTTCAGTGTTATGTTCATTACAGTACATATTAGTGTGTATTTTAAGTGCAGGATAATTACTACTGGCTTTACAGTAATAAACAAATAGCTTTTAAGTAAAAATTTTCTTTTAAAATTTGTTGTTGAGAATGTACGCAGCAAAACATAAACCAGTTTACCCATTTCTTCATGTCGTTTTCTTAATTTTCAACAAATGAGCCAGGCTTTTTTTTTTAAAGGCAAAATTGTGATGGTGCTATCCCAGTGACTAAAGATTGGGAAATGCTGCTTCATGATCTCCTGCCTCAGTGGCTAACATTGATGTCATACCCGATGTCATAGAGAGTCACTGAATCTGTGCTATGTAGCACTTGCTCTCTTCCTTGAATAGGAAACCATTCCCATTGCCGTCCAGTCGATTCCAACTCCTAGTGACCGTATAGGACAGTGCCCCATAGAGTTTCCAAGGAGCACCTGGTGGATTTGAATGGCTGACCTTTTGGTTAGCAGCTATAGCACTTAACCACTATGCTGCCGGGGTTTCCATCTCTGAGCAGTAGTAGTAATGATGATGGCTAAAACTTGTACCAGATGCTGTTTTAAATGCTTTGCATATACTAATTCATTTAACCCTTCAAATAACTCTGTGAAGTAAATAACAGTATTATTCCCAGTTTATGCAGGGGAAAAATTGAAGCACCACGAGGTGATGTAACTTACCTGTGGCCACAGAGCTAAGTAAGTGGCAGAGTCAAGATTTGCTCGGAGGAGACTGGTTTTAGGATTCTGCATTATTAACCACTGTGCTAAGGTGACTCTTAAATAGCACCCACAAGGCACACAAGCCCTGAAATTCCCTAAGAGGGAGGGTGGCAGCTTTGCTCTTTGAGCTCCATACACAGAGATGGCTCTCGGAGGAGACGTCCGGGCAAGTGGAGGAGCTCCAGCTTGGAGTGATAATGGATGTGAGTGGGGGTACTTGTATGCACAAGAAGGTGCTGTCGAGATATCTGACATCTGAACTTGAAAGACTGGGCCAAGGATGAGAGCAACATACCAACTTTGAATTCCAGAAATTTCCAAAGGAGCAATCACTAACTTTACTCCTTCCCTCGTATCTGTGAGGAAGCCAGAGACCTAGAGCAGTGCCAAGGCTTGCCCACTGTTACATGTTGGCTAGATCTAACAGCTACAGTAGAACACTGGTCTTCATACTCCCAGTTCTGCACCCATCCTCTGCTACCACTCCACTTGGTTCCTGGATTCAGTGGGCAGCAGTCTGAGAGAGGTTGACTCTTTGTGAGGGAAGCCATCACCTGGAGTAGTTATTACTGTGTCCCTAGGACCTGAAGCACCAGCATCATCTGGGAACCCGTTAAAAGTACAAATTCTTGGGTCTTACCCTAGACCTGCTAAAGATGGGACCCAGCAATGTGGGCTTTAGCAAGCCCTCTAGGTGGTTCTGCTGCAGACTCAAATTTGAAAACCACTGATCCAGACTGAAAGGCAAAGACCCTGTGCTGCAGATATTAATGTGTGTACGGATCATCAACTCACACAGCACAACGAAGGATAGTTTTCATAGGGAAGAAATGCTGAAAGCATTGCAGGGGGCTCAGAAGCCCTTGAGCCTGTATATGCAGCATCGCATTCAGACACACAAGCAGTGATGGATACACATACAGAGACCAGAAGGGAGGGTGGACCCAGTTCTTACTAATCCTCACCTGCATCAGAGAAAATGGCACTTTTGCTAATTCCGCGGTTCCCAGTAACGTGCTAGCTGCTCTCCCTGGCACTCTGGAGCAAGCAGTCCCTGTCTTCAAGGAAACCATCATTCAGGACTTGAAAACCTCTGAGTTGGGAAGGAGCTTAGAGATTACCTACTCCGTTGCCTACCTCTACCATATCCCTGAATGGTACCCTCTCAGCTTCATTATTACAAGACAGTGGTCATAGTAAATGTGGCACTCTGCATGACAGATCAGAGAAGAGCAGGAAGAAACATATATACAGGTAACTCCATAAAACAAAATATCATTTAACTCACAAAGCCAAGCCAAGTGCCATCGAGTTGGATCCGACTCATGGCGACCCTAGGGGCCAGGGTAGAACAGACCCCCAGAGTATTCAAGGAGCGCCTGGTGGATTTGAACTGCCGACCTTGTGGTTAGCAGTGGTAGCACTTAACCCACTGCACCACCAGGGTTTCCCTTTAACTCACAAGGCTAGCTATTATCAGAAAAATGGAAGCTAGCAAGTGTTGGTGAGGATACAGAGAACTGTAACTGCTGGTGGTGTTGTAAAGTGGTGTAGGTACTGTAGAAAACAGTCGAATGGTTCCTCAAAAAAGAAAAGAATATCTTGAACCAAAAAGAATTATTACTACATGACCCAGCAATTCCACTCTTAGGTATATACCGAAAAGAATTGAAAGCAGGGATTCAAACAGGTACTTGCACACCAGTGTTCATTGAAGTATTGTTGACAGCAACCGAAAGTAAAAACAACCTAAGTTGCTT
The DNA here is from genome assembly GCA_028571685.1 of Heterohyrax brucei. Classification (NCBI taxonomy): domain Eukaryota; kingdom Metazoa; phylum Chordata; class Mammalia; order Hyracoidea; family Procaviidae; genus Heterohyrax; species Heterohyrax brucei. The sequence continues at coordinate 149,704,530 of CM053166.1, forward strand.
TGACATATGAATGAATAAACAAAAATTGTGGTATATATGGACACTGGAATGTTATGTATTTCTTAGCCATTAGCCAAGCCAGCCAAGTGCCATCGAAAGAGAACTGAAATTGTGATGCATGCTGTGATATGTATGAGAACCATAAAAACATGCTGAGTGAAATAAGTCAGTCACAATTTCTACCTCCATACATAATAAGGATAATGAGTCGAGTCTTTCTTGAATCATTATTGCATGCTGAGGATTTTTAAGTCACTTTACAGAAAAAAATGAGTGGTTTGTTGTACAGTTTGTGATCGTGAAAGTTAGGGATATTTGCAAAGCAATTTTGACACTGGGAAATACAGTTGTATTTTAACTTCTGTTATGGAATCATACATGCCTACATGAGTAAAATTTGTCTTTCCTGAATCTGAACTAAGTTCTCATGTAAGAATGAAGTTGTCACACTTCTCCATAAAGGTTTGTGTTTAAGTCATCAGGATAAGCCTGCACTTATTTTTTGCATGCCTTCGTGCATTCTTCATCAGATATATCCACATTGCTTAAGAAGGAAAAATCTGTGTGAAGGAACTTCATAACACTTTGGTCCTTATTTTCATGCAAGATTCCACTGTGTTAATGATGGTGTAGTATGAGCTTATATGAAATTGGTCTCTGACACTCAATACTTCTGGAGCAGTTCCATCATTTACTTCTTTCTTTCTAATGCTTCTGCCACAGTGAACTGCATGATGATCGGTATTTAACAGTGTTTTCCTTTGTGTGTGTCTGTGTTTGTATTCAAATTTTTCAAAATCTTCTCAAATTACATAAGTACCCTGTTAATGGCTGGTGGAGATCCGTGCGTGTCTTTAAACTTACTTCTGAATCTTGGAAAACTTGTCTGATAAAAATGCTGCAATATATTGTTCCACGTAACCAACATAAATACATACCCTAGTGTTTACATTTTATTTGCAAGTTTTTCAGCTTCTCTGTTGGTATCCTTTTATTGTCTGCTCTTCAGCTGCATTTACTAAGGTGTCTAGAATCTGAGTGTACAATTTCAGGATTCCACTTGTTACTACAGCAGGCCCTTCCCAGTGTGCATTAGAAGGATATTTTAATACTTGGACATTGCCTAAATATGTTTTAAGAACTGATCATCACTGAATAGAGGTGGCAAGAAATGTGTGGAGTAGCTGAATAATAGAAAAACAATCAGCTGCTTCCAAACAGCAGTATATTTGTACTACATCCCACAAGATTAACTGAACGTGCAGCACATAGTATCAAAATGGCATGTTTATCATGCTCCTAAAACTTTTTGTTGCATGCCTTCGTAACACCTGATATATTGGCAACATTGTTAAAGGATTGGCCTCCATACTTAGAAAAATGAATTTTTCAAACTTCACATAAATAGTAAAGTCCTTGATTTGAAATTTCTTCACCAGTATAACTTTTTAAGCTAGTAAATGTGGTAAATTTCTTGACAGCTTTTCCATCTGTTAGAGATAGGTACCTTAGAATAATACTTAGCTGACCTGTATGGGAAAGAACAGGAGTTGAATCCACAGACAAACTGGAATACTGAACTGTACTTGTTTCACTGAAAATAGTTGATTGAACTTTATCACTTAATAAATTTATTAGTTATTCACAAACTGTTTTAGACATATAGAATGGGTTGCCCCTTCCTGTGTTACCATATTTTGAGATGTGGCCTGCTGAAAACATGTCAAACTCAGCAACAAATTCAAGTAAACTCCCCAAATTTCCATTTTGTTGGGACCCAAGCATTTCATTTCTTCCTCAAAAAGGCAGTCTATAATGACAACAACACATTACGAAACGGCTTTCCAGTATTGAGGTTCTTCATTAATTTGTGTTTCCAGTCCATGAGTTAAGCTTAAAACCATGTCTTCAGTTTAAATATGACAACATGACACTCTTTGTGAGCTGAACTGTTTTCATGTTTATCAGTCATATTTGAGTTGTACCAATCACTAAATCCACCCTTAGCAAGTCAAGAATTAAACGATTTAAGACTGAAATAGTTTGCAAATGAAACAATGTATAGAGCCCACTGATAAGAATACAGCAGCCACCCCCTCTTATAACTTTCACCAGTAGCTTTCTACCCTAGAAGTATATTCTGGCTATAGAGCTTAGTTTGTTTACCATCCAGAAATATTTGACACCAGGTTTCAAATGGTCCCCTGTGATGCTGACAAGCACTTGGGCCCCTCTTTACATCAAATAATTTATATCATTAGAAGAAAAATCTTTCTGCAAAGCAGGATCTGTATTTCTGTTATTTATAGGATCTGCAGATGCCACAAATTCAGATTCTAAAATAGTTTCACTTTCTATGTCATTATTAATTTTTTACTACAGCAAGGAAGGGATGCAGAATTTTCAGCACTAGTGGTACAACTGTTTGCACCCCTTAAACTCAAGGAAGAAATCTCTTCCGATTCATTGCGTTTTAAAAAGAAAGTTAATGTTGGAATTGTCTTTGTTGTTTTTAAGTGTCACCAAGTTGATTCTGATTCACAGCAACCTTATATACAACAGAACAAAACATTGCCTAGTCCTGTGCTGTCCTCACAATCATTGTTAGGCTTGAGCCCATTGCTGCAGCCATGTGTGTGAATCCATCTCCTTGAGACAGAGTCTTCCTCTTTTTTGCAGGCCCTCTAATTTGCGAAACATGGTATCCTTCTCCAAGGACTGGCCTTTCCTAATAACATGTCCAAAGTATGGGAGACAAAGTCTCACCGTCGTCTTTTATAAGGAGTATTCTGGCTGTACTTCTTCCAAGGCAAATTTTTTGATTCTTCTGGCCGACTGTGGTGTATTTAGTAGTCCTCGCCAATGCCATAGTTGAAACATATCGGTTCTTCTTTGATCTTATTCATTGTCTAGCTTTCGTGCACATATGAAGCAATCAAAAATATTGTGGTCTGGAACAGGCACACCTCAGTTCTCAAAGTGACACCTTTGCCTTTTAAGAGCTGAAAGAGGTCTTTTGCAGCAGATTTAACTAATGTAACGCTTCTTTTGATTTCTTGACTGCAGCTTCCATGGGTGTTGATTGTGGATCCAAGTAAAATAAACTTCTTGACATAGTCAATATTTTCACCAGTTATCCTGATGTTGCTTATTGATCCAGTTGTGATAATTTGTCTTTAAGGACTCACAAATCCTTTTTTATGTTCTTCAGGCTTTCATTTTTTGTACTCCACTTAGTTGTGGTTTCATTTTACTTGACTATAAAACTATGTCATTTTGAAAATCTGATTCTACTGTAGCAAATACATTTTTTAAAATTGTGTTTTGGGTGAAAGTTTATAGCTCAAGTTGGTTTCCCATATACAAATTTATACATACACTCTTATGTGCCCCTAGCTGCCATTCCTGTATTGTGACAGTACACTCCTCCTTTCCACTCTGTATTTCCTGTGTCCATTCAGCCAGCTCCTCCCCCCTGTGCCTCCTCATCTGACCTCCAGATAGGAGCTGCTCAGTTAGTCTCATGGATCTACTTAAGCCAAGAAATGTTCTCTTCACAAGTATCATTTTTATGTCTTACAGTCCAGTCTATTCTTTGTCTGAAGAGTGGGCCCTGGGAATAGTTTTAGTTCTGGGCTAACAGGGAGTCCTGGGGCCATGTCTTCTGTGGCTCCTCCAGTCTGAGTCAGACCATCAAGTCTGATCTTTTTACTAGAACTTGAGTTGTACATTCCACTTTTATCCTGCTCAGTCAGGGACTCTTAGTTGTGTTCTCCTTCAGGGTGGTTATTCGTGGTTGCGGAGCACCATGTAGTTTGTAGCAAATAAATCTGAATAACTGAAAATAAATAAAATTTACAAGATAAGATTTTTATTCAGATTTGAACATTAACACAACAATTTGCATTGGAAAATATTGAAGTAAAATAAATTATGTAACAGATAATTTTGTTGTTCAGTTCTGAGACAGGAAAAAGAGCACCGTCTAGTTTGTAGCAAATAAATCTGAATAACTGAAGATAAATAAAATTTACAAGATAAGATTTTTATTCAGATTTGAACCTTAACACAACAATTTGTATTGGAAAATATTGAAGTAAAATAAATTTTATAACAGATAATTTTGTTGTTCAGTTCTGAGACAGTAAAAAGATACAGTATTGAGAAGTCAGTCAAAAGTAATTTCATTCTCTTGTCATAGGATATTTGTTTGTGGGTCTTCCATAGGCTCTCCGTGAGTGTTTTTTAAATTGTGATTAAGTGAAAACGTATAATCCAAATCGGTTTCGCATGCCCACCTATCTGCAGGAGTGTTTTTTGTTTTGAAGTAATACTTGAAATCTTAGGCACTCTCTTGTGAGTGAGTGCATCCTTTGATGCTGTGTGTTCATAGTTCATTGGACTACCGCTGACACCTGACGGGGTGAGAGTGATCACGAAGGGCATGATATCAATACAAGGATATGCTCAAAATGAAGATGTGCCTTGGTTTGCCTTGCACAGGACAGGATCAGCCGTGTGATTAGAGTGTTACTGGTGGGTTCTTATGTGGTTAATGAGATCAAACAGAATGTGAAGTTATACCCAATCTGTCTTAAATGTAAAGGATCATATAGTTGTCATTGTATACAAAACTTATAAAAATATTCATGTTATTTCTTTGTGGAATTGTTCAACTCCCATATTCGGATGTGTGTTCATAATTGATGTAACCATAGCACCACTTCTAGCAGAGGAAGTCTGTTTTTTGAGTGATAACAGTATCAGTTTCTTAAAAGAAAGTCAGTCTGAAGGAAAATGGAAAATAAAATGGATGTATGTGCTTTTATTATCTAAATATTAGTTTATTTCCTTGAAGACTTGTTCAGTTTCTTCACATGGACATACATGAATACTATAATGAAATATAAATGTAATATTCTGATAAGTGCCCCTGTTGCTTTCTTAGAAGGTAAATTTAGAAGCACACTGTTGAAAAACAGAAACACATTTTGTACATTAAAGTATTGAATTTTTCATCCTCTTAATGTACTTCGGAAACTGTGATGGCATAGTGACTAAATGCTATGGCTGTTAATCAAAAGGTTGGCAGTTCAAAACCACCAGGTGCTTCTTGGAAACTCAATGGAGCAGTTCCACTCTTCCTCATTAGGGTTGCTTTGAGTTGAAATTGACTTGATGGCAGTGGGTTTGGGTTTTAATGTACTTAATACCTCATTTATTAACATATATAAAGTAATAACAAGTACTGTATCTCATTCAACTGACAATAGAAAATGAAACTCACTTGATAAAGGAAAACTTTTCATGATAAATATTAATCTGTCCAGTATTTTTTAACATTTACTATATTATTATTATATTATCTACCATGTTAGTATTATTTTAAATATTCGTTAGATTGCATCCTTGTATATGTTAAACATTTTTAAAATATTTCATTGGGGTTTAAGCAAAAGTTTGCGATCCAAGTCAGTTTGTCATATAAAAACTTACACATAACATTCTTTAACTCTAGCTGCCCTCCCGACACTGTGACAGCACACTCCTCCTTTCCACCCTGTATTTCCTGTATCCTTCCACCAGCTCCTGTCCTCCTATGCCCTCTGATCTCACCTCTGGACAGGAACTACCCAGTCAGCTTCATGTATCTACTTAAGCCAAGAAGCACACTCTTCTCCAGTATCGTTTTATGACTTCTAGTCTAGTACAACCTTTGTAGCTCTGGGCTAACAATGAGTCCAGGGGTCATGTTTTCCAGGGACCCTGCAGTCTGTTGGACCATCAACTGTGATCTTTTTAATAGGGTCTGAGTTCTGTAGCTGATTTTTCTTCAGCGTCATCAGGGACTCTTTGTTGTGTTCCTTGTCTGACAGTCATTGGTGTTGGGTAGGCACCATCTAGTTCTCTGAGTCTCATGCTGATGTAATCTGTGTATTATGTGGCCCTTTCTGTCTCTTAGACTCATATTTTATTAAGTCTTTGATGTCCTCGATTCTCCTCTGCTCCAGATGAGTTGGGACCAGATGATGCTTCTTTTTTTTGTTATTATGATTGAATGAAAATGTACATTCCCATATAAATTTGCATGCCCACCTATATGCAGCCCCCACTGCTCTCCCTGTGTGGTGACAGCAAACTCTTCCTCTCTGCTCCATGCATGTCTCATCTTCCCAACAGTCTCCATTCCCCTCCTCTCTACCCACTCCCCTTCCTCCAGTAAGAGGTCAGCAGGATGATATCCTATACATGCATAGAACTGTAAAGTGCCCCCAAAATATGGTCACTCTGTGTTGCCACTTCCAATGATACTTCTTAGATGACCGCTAGCTAGCTTTTAAGACTCAAATGCCACTCAATTGCCAAACATATTTTAAAGTTATGAATATTTTTTGACGAAACTTAGGACATAACTGCATGTAAATGCTTTGTAGTGAACTTGACTGAATTCATAGCGATGATCAACTTACTCGAGTTCCTTCAAAGTTTTGCATCATATGGGACTGGATTTCCCATTGGTTGTCTACCGGGATGTACACAAGAGCAGACCCTTGTGTTTTGTATCTTGGCAAGGAGCATTGCTGGCCCTCTTGACTAGAGTTGCTAGATCAGCAGTTGTAGATATATAAGAGAGTTCTCTCAAAATGTATCAGAGACTTTATCTATTAACCTAAACCACTCTTACCCAGTAATTACTGATGTTGAATTCAGTTGCATATTGCTTGAATGTAGCAAGAGTCTAACTCACACCCACACCTCTTATTTATTAGAAAGAAATTATATGCTCCCAAGAGACCTTTCAAAATAAGGATCCATTACATGGGTGCGGTCCATAGGAAACAGATGTCAGTGAAGGTGTTAAAAGGGTAGTGGTCTTATATGCTTGAACTTCCTTGCGTATGGGGATCCTGGTGAACATTATTTCCTGTGGCACATTCTCAGGTACTGAAGCTGGTATACATTTCATTTAGTCCCTTGCCAGTTGCCTTCTACTGTGGCACTCACTTCTCCTTGTGTCCTGTCTGCTTGGTATCTATGGGTCTTTGCTTGGACAACTGGTGGCCCTGTTCTGTTGCTGCCCCAAGCACATGCTTTCCATGCTTATTGGGTAATCTGACTCTTCCTATGGGACAGTTCTCTGTCACATAGGGTTGGGTTGTAATGAGTGGGAAATGAACTTGACAGCACCTAACAACAACAACAACATATTAAAAGGACAAACTGTGGAGCTAGACTACTTGGCTCCAAATGATGGCTCTGCAACTGACTGGCTGCATGATTTGGGGCAAATTATTTAACATCTCTTGGCTTCTATTTCTCTACCTGTACAATGGGGGCAATATGACATACCTCATCAGGTTGTAGGAAGAAGTAAATGAATTGATGTGAAATGGCTACTACAGGGTCTAATGCATAGTAAGTGCTCCAAAAAATTGTTGGCTGCCTGACTGCATATATAGTAACAAACTAAATTGTTTGCCTGAAGCACCAGGCATAAGTCTGAGAGTGGGGGAGGTAACCTTTGAATTCTAGAGTTTCCAGGGGTTTGAATTCCTAATTAAGGTTTTGGGGATTTTATTCTGAAGGTGGCGAATAGGTGTACTGAAGGATACATTGGAACAGGATGATAAGAGAGAAGGAGAGATAGAGGTCACTGGGTCTTATCTGTGGCAATGGCAAAAGGACTAAAAAGGAGCGGGCAAGAATCAGTCTCCGATATGGGATAGTTAAGTGAGTATATGACAGAATTCCACTATTGCATATAAACTTGAATGTGGCTGATGGAGCCTGAAATGTCTACATATGTGTTTATCAAATAACTGCATAATGAAAATTAATGGTTGAAGAGAATATTAACCAGGTTTTCTATAGTTCTAATGTGAATGATAATCCTTTGTTACCTTAATTTAAGCTATGTGAGATACCATATTCTATGAAAATATTTCCCGAAGGCTAGCCTTTTTGTAAGGAAATTTGAGATATGTGCAACTAACACATACTTGATAAATTTAAGCACATTCTGTCTTACTGGCAGGGACCAAAGTCAGTAATAAGACAAGGCATCCTCTGTTGAAATACATGATTAGAGATGGCAATGGCAGAACACACTGTGTCCTAATTAAGGAATCTGCTAACGATTGTCTAGGAATACGAGACTCTCCATTTGGACTCTGGCGGTAACTAGCATATTCTTTAGTTCACAATCAGGATGAACACAATTCAAAATGTTCTGGAGCCCTGGCCAGAGGGAATGATCTCATTTGGCACATTATTGAGTTTCTGTGAAGAAGAAAGACACTAACCACTCACAAATATTTTGTCATTGACTAACTGCAAAGATGCATCTGTTAAAGCAATCCATCTGAGCAGGCTAGTTCTCTGGAAAAGAATATCAATATATTCTAAAAGCAAGTTGGTTTGTGAGGCACTTACAAAGCAGTTTTGAAGCCAAATGATTTTTTTCTGCCTTCACCTATCTTCTAGAATATATTTACAAGTGTATACAAATTTGGATGCAGCCTCCTATAAGAGACTCTCGTCAAACAAAGCCCACTGTTTATGGTGGCAGCACCACAGATGTTTAGGTGGGAGGGGTAGTGGTGATGGGGCTTGGTTCAGTGCTTGGGAAACGGTTCTTAGGTTTTTGGCCAAAGGATCATACATCATGAACTCTGTCAGCTTCCTCTCAGACCTGCCAGGTTTCCCCTTTGTGCTAATGGATGGAAACAGAACAGATACATGGAAGCTGTTAGACTGACCGGTTAGACTGACCCAGATTCTTTCAGGAAATGTAAATGCCTGCTGGCTGGTGGGATGAACCTGCTGGTTTTTAAATTGCTCCCCATCTGCACACTACCTTACCTTGTGGTGCAACCCCAGCTTGGTACATCTGTACACCTCAGCAGCTTGCTTTTCAAACCAAGAGAATCTGAGAACAGTCTAGTTCTGAGAAAGCAAATGCTGAAACCTAGAGAAATTGTACTGCAATCCTGAAGAGAAATTTGGCCCTCCCCGTAATTGCTTTGCTGTATCTCTGGTGTTCTTTTCCCACCATCTGCCTTTGCTTTCCACTCTTCTGTGATTCTAGGTGATGTGGCCAACTTGTTAGGCTCAACTCTGTGGAGAGTACTGCTCCAAGAATATACCATTTAAGGCTTCATTTTGCGTAAAGAGGAACTGTGCTGAGCAGCTATAGGAGAAATAGCAGGAAGGAAAAGAGAATGTTTTGTTTCCACTGGAATGGTGGCATTGGGAGGCAGTGAAGAAAGGTGCAGGGAACTTCACAGGCACTTAGTGATGTTACAGCTCAAAGGAATGGAGACATATGGGTCTGGACAAATGATAACCAGAGTTGTCTTAGGCTGGGTTCTCTAGAGAAGCAAAACTAGTAAAGCATGTTAATATATATGAGATTCATAGCAAGGAAACAGCATGCACAATTGTAGAGTCTGGAATGTCCCAAATCCTGCATCAGGATAAGGGCCTCAAGCAGCGTGAAGCTAGCTAGGTCGGCAGGTTGGAGGGCAGGATGCCCACTCACAGGCAGTGAAGACTGATGAATCCCAAGATGGCAAGCAACACTGCAAGGTTTCTCCTGGTTGACATAGCTGCAGGGGCTGGTGAACTCAAGATTGGCAGGTCAGGAAACAGGACTTGTACTCACAGGTTGTGAAGATCCGTGGATCCCCAAGTTGACAGGGGAGGCACTAGCTCAAGTCCGAAGAATCAGACGTCCGAAGACGAGACAGAGCTGATGCATCCATAGCAAGCCAAAAACCTTGACAAGGTGAGCAGGAAGATAGTACGTGGTGGAGAAAGGACAGCTGAAGCCGACAGAGCGGTGAGCCACCACAGGTTCTGTTCCTGCCAGTACCGCTCAGCAGATTCCATCATGGGGGTGATCACATTATACAACTGCCAAAACAATAAGAATCATGGCCCAGCCAAGTAGACACAGAGTCTTAACCATCACCAGGGTTTACCCTATGCCTATGGGTAAACGGTGGTGCTAACAGTATGCACTAGACTGCTAAACTAAAAGTTGACCCAGCCAGCAGTATCACGGAAGAAAAGGGCTGGTGATCTGCTTCCATTAAAGTTACAGCCTTGAAAATCCTATGGAGCAGTTCTACTCCATAAAAAATGGGGTCACCATGAGTAAGAATTGATTAGATAGCAATTAGCAACAACTACAAACCTACACCATGGTATATAGGGCTCACAGAAAAAAAGCCTATATAGCACAGTGGTTCTCAGCCCTGGCTGCACATTAGAGTCTCCTACAGAGCTTAAAGATACACTTGCACAGGCCCTTCCATTAGAGACTCCTTTAGCTGGTGCAGAGTTAGGGCCAGGGCAGTGGTACTGTTTTAAATTTCCCCAAGTAGAAGGTAAAATTGCCATAAAGGATATTATTGAGACAACTGGCTAAATTTGAATATGGACTGTATATTAGATAATATTACAACATTAGTGTTATTATAGTGTTAAACTTTCTAAGCTCAGTGTTGATTGCTCATGTATAAGAAAATGTGCCTGTTCTTAGGAAATACACACTGAAGTATTTAGGGGTAAAGAAACATGATGTCCACAACTAACTCAGATGCATCAGGAAAAACAGACACAGAAATGTAAACTGGTTGCCATCTAGTTTATTCTAACTCATGGTGACACCATGTGCATCAGAGTAAGACTGTGCTACTTAAGATGTTTCAGTGGTCATGACCTTTTAGAATTATATTGCCAGGCCTTTTTTCCTAAGCACTTCTGGATAGATTTGAACTTCTAACCTTTTGAATGATAGCAAGCATATTACCCATTTGTACAACCCAAAAACTCCATATAGAAATGCAGGGAGGGTGTAATGAAAGCAAATATAGTAAGGTATTAACATTTGGTGAATCTGGATGAGGAATACATAGGAGTTCTTTGCACTTCCCTTGGAACTCTGCTGTTAGTTTAAAATCATTTCTCCCTCCAAAAATCTTAATAAAAGTATATATAAGATGAAATAATATACAACCAGATTTGAAAACCTTTTTTTTCTTTTTTTTTTAAAAAAAGAGAAAAACAGAGGGAATGAGGACCTCCTATAGACTGGTGACAGTGAAAGCCTTTCTGAACCAATCTCCTACACCAGTGTGTCTCATACATCCATGCCTGTGCTCATACAAGATTCTTGGAGATCTTGTTCATTCTCAGTGTCTGATTCAGAAAGTCTGCATGGGCCCTGAGATCCTGTATTTCTAAGAGACTCTCCAGCGGTGCTGATGCTGGTGGTCCGTGAAACTGTGAGTAAGGCTATCAGGCCAAGTTAAAACCAGATGCCAGGGAGTTGATTGTGACTCATAGTGACCCCATGTGTTACAGTAGAACTGTACTCCATAGCATTTTCAATAGCTGACTTTTCAGAAGCAGATCACCAGGGCTTTCTTGCAAGGTACCTCTAAGTGGACTAGAGCCACAAACCTTTCCCTTAGCAGCCAAGCACATTAATCACTCGAATTACCCGTTGTTGTTAGTTGCCATTAATTTTGACTGACAGTGACTTCATGTATTGCCCAGTAGAACTCCTCCACAGGATTTTCTTGGCTGTTAATCTTAACAGAAACATATTGCCAGGCCTATCTTCCCTGGTACTGCTGGGTGGGCTTGAACTGCCAACCTTTAGGCTAGCAGTTGAGGGCAAACCAATTTTGCTACTTTTAGGCACCAAACATTACCACACCACAAATCTGTCATTCAACCCAGTGTTTTAAGAAAACCCTGTGGGGCAGCTCGACTCTGTCACAAGGAGTGGCTTTGAGTTGGGATCTGGCTTAAGCACTGTCAGAGAAACGCTGTAAGTGAAATAGGGTGGGCATGCGAAGCTCCATGGGTTGGCAGCCCATCATCTTGCCTCCTTGACCATGGCAGTTTCCTGTGAGCCATGTAGTCTGATTCTCTAAGAGTCATTCTGATTCACAGAACCAAAACGCACGCTTTTCTAACAAAATAAGCAGGAACAAAGGCTTACAGCAAATGGAAAGTGGTGCAAAGCAATCTCTTCAAAAGTTAGCTCATTCTACAGGGCACAGGGTAAGTTCAGCCCCTCCTGGTGGGCTGTGCTTGGAGATGAACTGAGACTGTCACACATAACACATAATTCTGCTGAGGCATCAAGGCACTTACTAACTGCCTCCTTTAGCATGAGGACTAGTTTATTAGATCCAGATTTGCAAGGCAGATTCTTATTTCATGCTGGTTGTCGCATGCTTCAAGTTTGTTGCTTCTGCTGTAAACAGAGCCAAAATGCCTTTCCCCTGGTGGGAACATATGGAGAATGCTCTGAACCACTTCTTCTATCAGAATTTTCCAGACCTCACTCTCCCTGTCCACCCCCCACCCCCCCCCGCCATGCTATCCTCCTTCCCCTCTGTGTGCACACTGTGATCATGTTTTCCTGCACTGAAGTAGTCTAGCTTGTTACTTCTATCTCCTTTGTTTATGTCTAAAACTAAATCAAGGTCAACTAACATGCTTGAAGGAAGGAGGCAGCTAGCCTCTATAAGAGACAATTAAGAAGGACCCTGGAGTTGTTCAAACTTAACACTGAATTTAGCTTGGCCAGTTAATTTCTGTGTGGACTTGGGCAAATTACATAACATCTCTGAGCTTCAGCTTAATCATTTGTAAAATGGGACCAATAACAGTGCTAAAATCATGAGGTTGTGAGTACTAAATGAGATAGAACACTTAGCAAGGCACTAGGCATACAGAACAATCAAAACCAAAACCAACCCACTGCTGTCAAGTTGATTCCAACTCATAGCAACCCTATAGAACAGAGTGTAACTGCTATATAGAGTTTCCAAGGAGCACCTGGCAAATTCAAACTGCCAGCCTTTTGGTTAGCAGATGTAGCACTTAACCACTACACCACCAGGGTTTCCTGGCATATAGGAAGTGCTCAATAAATGAAAGACCGTCATTTATTTCATGGATATTTCTTCTGTATACAGACGAAGAGTTGCTTAAAGTTGTGACCTTGGAGAAATTTATTAGCCTTTCTGAGATTCAGCTCCTTTATTTTGAAATACAGCTGGAACTAGTATCTAACTCACAGGGCTACTGTAAGAGATAACTAAGATTTGATAAGTTATGCACAGAAACCCTGGTGGTGTAGTGGTTAAGTGCTAAGGCTGCTAGCCAAAAGGTTGGCAGTTCAGTTCCACCAGGCACTCCTTGAGAACTCTGTGGGGCAGTTCTTCTCTGTCTTACATAGTCGTTGTGAGTTGAAATCGACTGGACAGCATTGGGTTTGGGTTTTGGGGGAGTATGTTAAGTACATGCACAGCAAGTGCATAGAAAAGTTACTCAGCCAATAATTATGAATTCTTATGCTATCATGGTTATTATTGTCATCAGCTCTTCTCTGAGCTCCTATTCATTATAAGTAGATTTGATTAATAGCCCTTGCCTGCCCCCCTAAACCCCATTGCATTCAAGTTGATTCTGACTCAGGGTGACCCCATGTGTGTCACAGAGTAGGATTGTTCCATAAGGTTTTCTTGGCTATCATCTTGACGGAAAATAAATCACCAGATCTTTCTTCCATGGTAGCATCAGAGGGAGTTCAACCACTAGTCTTTAGGGTAGTAGTCAAGCTCTAAATGTTTGCACTGCCCAGGGACCTCTGCCACCAAGTACCCATTACAGTGAATCTCTGCAGTCTCCAGCAGATCACTCCCCTATCTGCATCATCATTTCCTTGGCTGCAGAATCCGCGTTCCTTATACCTTTTCTCCGTGGCATCAGGCAGAAAGCAAATAGTCCCAAGAATGAAGCAGAGAGCAGCATGTAGTCCCAGCACAGCCATCAGCCAGCTTCACTGTCTGGGTTCGAGTCCTAGATGACTTCCTAGCAACTCCTGGGACTTAGACTCTGAGTCTTTATTTTCTCATCTGCAATATGAATGTTCCACAGGTGTCTATAACTTTATTTTACTATGAGAGCATGCCTGTTGCTGTGATCATAGAAGCTATGCCACTGCTGTTCACATACCAGCAGGCTCACCCGTGGCAGACAGGCAGACTAAGATAGACTAGGAGAAGGTACCTGCTTGTCAACTTCTGAAAATCATTTGCCAGTGAAAACCTTGTGAATAGCGAAGATGAGCTGCTGAGGTTGGAGTGCACTCAAAATACTCCTGCAGCTACCTCAAAGTGAAGTCAACCTTGATGACGTGGATGGAGTCAAGCTTTTGGGACCTTCATTTGCTGATGCTGTACAATTCAAATTGATAAGAAACAACTGCAAACATCCATTAATAATCACACCATGGAATGTATGAAGTATGAATCTAAGAAAACTGGAAATCATTAAAATTGTATAAACATCAATATCCTGGGCATTCTTGCCCTAAAATGGACTGGTGTGGCCCAATTTGAATTGAATAGTCATATGGTCTACTAGGCCAGGAATGACAGCTTCAGAAGAAATGGCATTGCATTCATCATCAAAAAGAACATTTCTAGATCTATCCTGAAATACAATGCTGTCAGGGATAGGATAATATCCATCTGTGTACAAGAACAGCCAGCAAATACAACTATTCTTCAAATTTGTACATTAACTACTAACTCCAAAGATGAGGAAATGGAAGATTTTTACCAACTTTTTCAGTGTGAAATTGACCAAATATACAATCAGGATGCATTGATAATTACTGGTATTTGGCATGTGCAAGTTGAAAACAGAGAGGATGGACCAGTAGTTAGAAAATACGACCTTGGTGGTAGAAAAAAAATGCCAAATATTATATGATAGAATTTTGTAAGACCAGTAAATTCTTCTCTGTAAATACCTATTTTCAGTAACATAAACAAATTACATGAATGGAACTTGACAGACAAAATATGCAAGAATATAATAGACTGTCTGTGAAAAGAGATGTTATAAAAAGCTCAATATTACTAGTCAGTACAAGGCCAGGGGCTGACTCTGGAACAGACCATCAGTTGCTCATATGCGAGTTCAAGTTGAAATTGAAAAAATTAGAACAAATTCACATGAGCCTAAGTATGACCTTGAATATATACCACCAGAATTCAGACATGGTCTTGATAATAGATTTGACGTTGTGAACATTAATGGCCTAAGACAACATGAGTTGTGGAATGGCATCAAGAACATTGTACATGAAGAAAGCAAGAGGTCATTAAAAAAACAGCAAAGAAAGACAAGACCAAGATGCATGTCAGAAGAGACTCTGAAACTTATTCTTGAATGTTGAGTAGCTAAAGCAAACTGAAGAAATGATCAAGTAAAAGAGCTGAACAAAAGATTTCAAAGGGGACCTTGAGAAGATAAAGTATTATAACAAAATGTAATTTACAAAGACATAGAAGTGGAAAGCCAAAAGGGAAGAACATGCTCATCATTTTGCAAGTTGAAAGAACTGAAGAAAAAATGAAAGCCTAGAATTGCAATACTGAAGGATTCTGTTGCTGCTATTAGGTACCATTGAGTAGATTCTGACTCATACTGGCCCTGTATACAACAGAATAAAACATTGGCAGGTCCTGCACCATGCCCACAGTCATTGCTATGCTAGAGCCTCTTGTTGCAGCGACTGTGTTGATCCATCTTGTTGACGATCTCCCTCTTTCTTGCAGACCCTCCACTCTACCAAGCATGATGTTGTTCTCCAGGAACTGATCCCTCCTGATAACATGTCCGAGGTGTATAAGACACTCTCTCTCCACTTTTGCTTCTAAGGAGCACTCTGGTTGTACTTCTTCCAAGACATTTGTTCTTTTGGCAGCCCACAGTATTTTTAGTATTCTTTATGAATGCCACAATTCAAAGGTTTCGGTTCTTCTTTGGTTCCCTTATTCACTGTTCATCTTTTGATTGCATATGATGCAATTGAAAATGTCATGACTTGGGGCCGGCTCACCTTAGTCTTTAAGGTGACATCTTTGCTTTTCAACACTTTAAAGGGGTCTTTTGCAACAGATTTTCCCAGTGCAACACATCTTTTGATTTCTCAACTGCTGCTTGCATGGGTGTTGATTGCGGATCCAAGTAACACAAAATCCTTGACATCCTCAGTTTTTTTCCCACTTACCTTGATATTGCTTATTGGTCCAGTTGTGAGAATTTTGTTTTCTGTATATTGAGATGTAATCCATACTGAAGGCTGTGATCTTTGATCTTCACCAATAAGTACTTCAAGTCCTCTTCACTTTCAGTAAGCAAGGTTCTGTCATCTGTATAATGCAGGTTGTTAATGAGGCTTCCTCCAGTCCTGTTTCCCATTTCTTCTTCATTTAGTCCAGCTTCTGGGATTATTCACTCAGCATACAGATTGCATAGGTATGGTGAAAAGTACAACCCTGACGCACATCTTTCCTGGCTTTAAACCACACAGTATCCCCTTTTTTTGTTCAAACAACTACCTCTTGATCCATGTACAGGTTCCTTATGAACATAAATGTTCTGGAATTCCCATTCTTTGCAATGTTACCCATAATTTGTTATGAGCCACACAATCAAGTACCTTGGCATAGTCAACAAAACACAGGTAAACATCTTCTTGATTTTCTCTGCTTTCAGTCAAAATCCATCTAACATTAGCAATGATATCCCTAGTTCCACGTCCTCTTCTGAATCCAGCCTGAATTTCTCTCAGTTCCCTGTCAGTGTACTGCTGCAGACACTTTTAAATTATCTTCAGGAGTATTTTACTTGCAAGTGATATTGATGATACTGTTTGATAATTTCAATTGAATTGCCTTTCTTGGAAATAGGCCTACATGTGGATCTTTTCCAGTCAGTCAGCCAGGTAGCAGTCCTCCAAATTTCGTGACATTTCTTCCTTTTGCTTTAGAGCAAGTTTCAGAGTCTCTTCTGACATTCATTTCGGTCTTTTCTTTCTTTCTTATCTTTTTAAAGACCTCTTTCTTTTTTCATGTGTGATGTCCTTCTTATCATTCTACAGTTTGTTCTTCAGTCGTTAGTGTTCAATGCATCTAATCAATTCTTGAGATGGTCTCCAAACTCAGGTGGTATATACTCAAGATTGTACTTTGGCTGTCGTCAACTTATTCCAGTTTTCTTCAGTTTTAGTTTGAACTTGCTTATGAGCAATTAATGGTCTGTTCAGCAATCGGCCCCTGGCCTTTCCATCATGTCTTTCCACAGATACAGTAGCTTTGATTTGTGTGTGTTCCATTTGGTGAGGTCCACGTGTATAGTCAACATTTTTGGTGGTGAAGAAGGGTGTTTGCAAGGAAGAAACCATTGCAGTTGGAAAATTCTGTCATGCGCTTTCCAGCATCATTTATATCACCCAGGCCATATTTTCCAACTACTAATACTTCTTTGTTTTCAGCTTTTGCATTTAGATCACCAGTAATTATGAATGTGTCCTGATTGCATGTTTCATCAATTTCAGACTGCAGAAGCTGGTAAAAAGTCTTCAGTTTCTTCATCTTTGACCTTAATTGTTGGTTCATAAATTTGAATAATAATCAGGTTAACTGTTCTCAGTGGGCATATGGATATTAGCCTATCACTGACAGCATTGCACTTCAGAACAGATTTTGAAATATTCTTTTTGATGATGAATACCATTTCTTCTCGTTGTCATTCCTGGGATAGTAGACCACATGATTGTCTGATTCAGAATAGCCTATTGGCTCATTTCAACTCACTAATGTCTAGGATATCGCTGTTTGTGCCTTTCATTTCTTTTTTGACAGTTGCCAATTTTCCCAGATTCATGCTTCGTACATTCTGTGTTCTGATTATTAATGGATGTTTGTAGCTGTTTCGTCTCATTTTGAGTCATGCCACATCAACAGTTGAAGGTCCTGAAAACTTAACTCTACCCACATCATTAAGGTTACTACTTTGCGGAGGCATCTTTTGGGTGCCTTCCATCCCCAAGGGGCAAATCTTCTGGCACTGAGTGTTCCACTGATATTCGTAAGGTTTGCACTGGCTAATTCTTTTCAGAAGTGGATTGCTGGGCCCTTCTTCCTAGTCTGTCTTAGTCTGAAAGCTCAGCTGTAACCTGTCTGCCATAGGTGACTCTGCTGTTATCTGCATAATGGTGGCGTAGCTTCCAGCAACACAGCAACATGCAAACCCCCATGGTGTGACAAACTGATAGACATGTGGGAGAAAGGATTCTGTGAAGAAAACATTAAATGATGAAGGAAGCATCAAAAGAAGATGGAAGGAATAAAAAGAGTTACTATACCAACAAGAATTGATTAACATTCAGTCATTTCAGGAGGTAGCATAGAATGACGAACCTTGGGTACTGCAGGAAGAAGTCCAAGTTATGCTGAAGGCATTGGTGAAAAACAAGGCTCTAGGAATTGAGGAATACCAACTGAGGTATTTCAACAAATGGATGCAGCACTGAAAGTACTCACTCGTCATCTATGCCATGAAATTTGGAAGGGTGCTAACTGGCCACCTCACTGGAGGAGATCAATATTTTTGCCTATTCCCAAGAAGGAAACCCTGGTGGTGTAGTAAAGTGCTATGTATGTCTGCTAACCAAAACAGTCAGCAGTTGGAATCCATCAGGCGCTCCTTGGAAACTCTATGGAGCGGTTCTACTCTGCCCCATAGGTCGCTGTGAATCAGAATTGACTCTACAACCCTGGGTTGGGTTATTTCCAAGAAAGGAGATCCAACAAAATGTGGAAATAAACTATCAATATCATTACTATCACTCCCAAGTACATTTTTGCTGAAGATCATTCCACAGTGGCTGGAACAGTATATTGACAAGGAGGTACAAAAAGTGAAGCCAGATTTAGAAGAGGATGTGGAAACAGGGGTATCACAGCTGATGTCAGATGGATCCTGGCTGAAAGCAGCAAATACAAGAAAAATGCTTACCTGTGTTTTATTGACTCTGCAAAGGCATTCTGCTGTGTGGATCATAACAAATTATGGATAACGCTGGAAAGAATGGGAATTCCAGGTGACTTAATTGTGCTCATGAGGAACTTGTACATAGGTAAAGAGGCAGTCATTCAAACAGAACGAAGGGCACTGTGTGATTTAAAGTCAGGAAAGGTATATGTCAGGGTTGTATTCTTTCAGCATACCTCTTTAATCTGTATGTTGAGCGAAGAGTCCAAATAGCTGTACTAATGAAGAACAAGGCATCAGGATTGGAGGAAGACGCAATAACATCCTTCTTGCTGAAAATGAAGAGGACTTAAAGCACTTACTGGTGAAGATCAAAGATCACAGCCTTTAGTACAGATTACACCTCAACATAAAGGAAACAAAATCCTCACAGCTGGACCAATAAGCAACATCATGATAAATGAGGAAAATATTGGAGTTGTCAAGAATTTGATTTTACTTGGATCAACACAATCAATGCCCACAGAAGCCCACACATTAAATTTGGCAAATCTGCTATGAAAGACCTCTTTAAAGTGTTAAAAAGCAAAGATGTCACTTTCAGTACTAATGTGTGCATGACCCAAGACATCGTGTTTTCAGTTACCTCATAAGCAGTAGAAAGCTGGACAATGAATAAGGAAAGGAGGATTGACCCCTTTGAACTGGGGTGTTGGTGAATAATATTGAATACCACAGGCTGCTAAAAGAACAAACAAACCTGTCTTAGAGAAAGTACAACCAGAATTCTCTTTAGAAGCAAGGATAGTGGAACTACTTTAGACATGTTATCAGGAGGGATCAGTCCCTTAAGAAGGACATCATGCTTGGTAAAGTAGAGGGTCAGCAAAGAAGAGGAAGACCCCCAGTAAGATGGATTGACACAGTGCCTGCAACAATAGACTCAAGCATAACAATTATGAAGATGTTGCATGTCTGGGAGGTGTTTTGTTCTTTTGTGCATAGTGTAGCTTTGAGTTGGAGCTAAATGGGATCTACCAATATGGGTGTGATAATAATTCCTACCTTTGGGGGTTGCTTTGGGTATTATAGCTGTGTATATAGGAGGAGGAAACCCTGCTAGTCTAGTGGTTAAGTGCTATATCTGCTAAGCTTGTCTTAGAAACTATATGGGACAATTCTACTCTGACCTATAGGGTTGCTATGAGTTGGAATTGACTCGATGGCATTGGGTTTCTTTTGATTCATACAGTAAGAGCCTAATAAGGGGCAGCTGTTATATTATTGTTGTTGTTTTTGTTATTGTTGGAGAAAGTTCTTGCACCATAGAAGCTACTCTGGGAAATCACACACACACACACACACACACACACACACACAAACACACAGGAGAGGCACAAATAGGACATCCGTTGCACACGATGTCTGGCTGTTTGAACCCTAGGCAGTGGTTGTATCTCTGAGACCATAGTGCTGTGAGCCTGAGTCTTTTTTTTTAAGTGGAGGTGAAATGCAAATGACCTCAAATTTTTTATTTTATCTGATTTTTTATGTATTATGATTAAGTGAAAGTGTACAATCCACTATAAATTTGCTTGCCTTCCTATGTGCAGCTCCTGCTGCTCTCTCTGCCTTGTGACAGCACACTCTTCCTCTATGTTCTATACGTGTCATATCCTCCTAACAATCTCCTGTCCTCTCCTCTCCACCCTCTTCCCACCCCTCCAGTAAGAGGCCAGCAGGACAACATCCTATAGATGCGTAGAACCATAAAGTGCACACATGATATGGTCACTGTTTGTCACTGAGTCCAATCCATTCCTGTCTGAATAGTTGACTTCAGAAACGATTTATTGACAGGGGCAGCATCAGAACCAGGGGCCATGGCCCCTGGACAATCAATTGTGGTCTTTCAGTGGAGTTCTCAGGGTGCACCCCTTTTAATTTTCGTGTTGCCAGTGAGACTCAACTTTGTGAGCCCCATCATGGCTATTCCTGGTGCTAGCTGGGCACGATCTGGTTCCTCTCATCACATGTTGATGTAGTCACCCAGTCACGTTGGTGTCTCTGTCTTCTGGGTTCTCTATCCCCCCTGTCATTTTGGTCCTTGTTGATCATCTGTTCCTGTTGAGTTGGGGCCATTTGGTGTACCTCAGATGGCAGCTTGCTAGCTTTTAAGACCCCAGACACCACTCACCAATATGGGGTGGACAAGACTCCCTAGCAATGTGCTAGTTCTGCCAATTGGCCTCGAAGTTCCCTGAGAGCATGGTCCCTGGACCCCCGCCCCTGCTAGTCTGTCCTTGCAATATTGGGTTAAGATTGGACATGACTTCAAATTTTAAAGTAAACAATTCAGTGGCATTTAATACATTCACAGTGTTGTACAACAACCATCACTACCAGAATTGTTTTGCACAGATTGCCCCTTTAAGCTAGTGGTATCCAGACAAAAACAGGGCACATTTGTCTCTGTCACTCTTCCTGTAATTATTCCCTACTTATCCCCAAGCTCACTTTGTTCTTCTCTGTTGGTTTTTCTGCTTGACTGTCTCTTCCCACCTTCCTGCTCCTTGCGGCAGCAGGGTAAGTTAGTGTGACTGAGGTATGTGCTTAGTGAGACTGATGTTGCTGACCCATTGGAAAGATGCCAGCCCCAAAGTGCACCACTGGGGACCCCAGAGGGCATATGGGGGCTGGCAAGACACTTCTTGTGACACAGGTTTGACTTGGCACTCCCAAGAATAGGCACAGCACAGTGGTAGCTGCCTCTTGTCACTGTGTCTTCTCTTGGCCCCAGGAGCAATCTGAAAGGGATTGTTGCCAATTATGTACACTGAGCTTTTCATTACCCTTTGTTACCATATCTTACATCCTTGGGCTCCTTGTTCTTATGAGACAGTGTACTCCATATCAAAGCATCTGTTGCACAATAACCTTGACAGTCTCCACAGCTTAACAGAGCCCTAGTTTGTCTTTGGACTTGTGGGCGTAAAGCACATCTTATCTATTTAAATGGAAGAATTATAGTTGATATTTACTGAATGTTTTCTGCATTCCAAGAACAGTGCTGAATACATGAGTTGTCTCCTCTAACAGGCCTCAGAAGGACTCTAGGAAGTAGACACCATTATTTTCTGTATTTTACATATGAGGAAACTGAGGAACAGAGTCAGTGAGTGACCTGTCCAAGGCTGCACAATAAGCAAGTGACAAAAACTCATGTTTTACACCATAGGCCCCAGCATGAATGCTCATTAGTTGTCTGAACAAGGAAACAAAAAACTGCAGCAAGCACAAACAATACCCAGATTTTAGTCCTGTCTGATAGACTTCCTAGCTTTGTGATTCTAGACAAGTTGTCTGATCTCTCTGTGATTTCTCCTGCTGTAAAATTGGGGTACTTCTCTTCAGATTTGTGAGGATAAATACAAACACGTATAGAGAAATATCTGTAAAATGTGAAGTGCTCTGCCAATGTCAGATATTAATATCCTGGTATCTGAATTGAGTCGATGGCAACGGGTTTGGTATTTTAGAGGGATTAGGTTGAGGGCCATTCAGTGGCATGTTGGAGAACCAGAACTCCTTAACCAAAACACCAAACTCATTGCTGCCGAGTCAATGCTGACTCATAGTGACCCTATAGAACAGAGTAGAACTGCCCCATAAAGTTTCCAAGGAGCACCTGGCAGATTTCAACTGCTGACCTTGTGGTTAGCAGCCATAGCACTTACCCACTATGTCACCAGGTTTCAGAGCTCCTTAGGTGCTCTGTATTAACACTAGGAAGTTACATATTTCTCTGGCTAAGTCAAATCCTGGATAAGTCATCCATTTCTGCTCTTCATGGCTGTGTGAACTCTTGAGAGCTATGGGGGCTCCTCTGGGTTTATATCTGTATATCTTTAAAATGTAGGTGAAGCAGCTCTGAAAATCCTCAGCATTTGGAACATCAGGGGGCTAAATAAACCCACTGAAAGCCTTCTAAAAGATATCTCTTGCCTGTTCCTTTTTTTTTTTAAAAAAGTCACAACCTGCGTATCACAGGGATTGTGCTGGGGATTAAATGAGATGACAGACACACCTGAAAATATGTTTTGTAGTGCCTTCCTTATACCATGTGCTCAAAAGATGGTGGTTCATTTTGTGGTCTTAGTTATTATCCTTTGGGGGGGCAAGTGTAAAAGGGAAGAGGAGCAGCAGCAGACAGGGAGCCATGTGGTTTGGGAAGTTGGGACTTGCCAAGGAAAACCTGCCAATTTCCTGATTCCTTGAAATGAAGGCATTATTTGAAATACCGAAACCAACTGTGTTGTCATTGAGTTGATTCTGACTCACAGCGACCCTAGAGCTCAGAGTACAGTTGCTCCATAGGGTTTCCAAGGAGAGCATGGTAGAGTCAAACTGCTGCGCTTTTTGGTTAGGTGATGTAGCACTTAACCAATTCACCACTAGGGTTTCCAGTTTGGAATACAGCTGTCTCTTAATCACATAGAACATGGATTATGTATAGGCCTCTGACTTTCCATATTGCTTACTTATGTCCCTAGTGGTAAGTTCTACATCCGCTGACCTGTAGGTCAGCAGTTCAAATCCACCTTGGAAACTCTCTGGGGCAGTTCTACCCTGTCCTATAGGGTCGCTATGAGTCAGAATCAACCCAACAGCAGTGGTTTTGCTTTATTGTTGATGTTTTCCATAAATGTTGGGAAGGGGAAGGGGCGATTGAAGTGTCAGTTAAAGGCTTTCCAATTCCACCACCCATCACCCTTCACTCCCCCTCCCTTGCACATGATTTAGAAAGCAGGCAAGATTCTCTGAGCAAAAAACAATGTTTGTTCTCCCTCAATGTAAGCAAGAAGGCTAGGAAAGCAGTGGAAGGGAGCACTCTCCTAGGTTCCATGTAAAGTTCTGTTAAATAAATTATTAAACTGTTTTTCGGGAATTATAAATATTCCATGTGTTCATTGCCACAGTGAAAAACTACACACAGGTATAAAAAGAAAAGGAAAAACAAAAGCTCTCCCCTTTCTTTCTCCCTCAGCCTTCTTCCTGCACTCATGCAGTTATACGCAGATGTGTAGCACACTTGCAGGCGATCTGCTGTTTGTGCAAGAGTGGAACCATGCTACGCACATTTTTCTGCGGCTTGTCTTTTGCACACAGTAGTAAACCACAGACATCCTGGCATGTCCATAGGTGTAAATCTGGCTTATTCTTTTGAATAAATAAACAGGAAAACCTGTTGCTATCAAGTCACCAACTCATAATGACCCTGCAGGACAGAGTAGAACTACCCTATAGAATTTCCAAGGAGCGAGCCGCTGGTGAGACCGAGCTGACCACTTTTGGCCAACAGCCAAGCTCTTAACTGCTGCATCATCAGGGCTCCATTTGTCAAATGGCTACATAATATTCCATAATATGAATACTCTTGTTTTGGTTCAGTTCCAATTACTGTAAAGTTGATGCCGACTCACAGTGATTCTATCTGTGTGTCTCAGACTAGACCATGTTCCATGGGACTTTCATTTTTTTCCTCTTTTTCCCAATTCAGTATTTTCACTTGTTCAACAAAACCAGTTACATCAATTATGTTGTGCAACCACCACCAGTATCCATCGACATATTTTCCAACCTCCTAGAGTTTCAGTGGAAACCCTGATGGCAAAGTGGTTAAGAGCTATCGCTGGTAACCAAAAGGTCATCAGTTCAAATCCACCGGGTGCTCCTGGGGAACTCTATGGTGTAGTTTTATACTCTGTCCTGTAGGGTCACTGTAAGTAGGAATTGCCTTGAAGGCAATGGGTTTGGTTTTTTTTTTTTTTTTTTGTTCTAGGGTTTGTAGTGTTTTTTGGTTTTGGAAATATATTACCAGGGCTTTCTTCCAAAAATATGAATATACTGAGTTATTCAGCTTTTCACAGGCTGATGAGTGACATTCAAGTTATGGGGGAATTTGCTGCTGTTCCACCAAAAAGGGCATCTGCCTCCTTCATCAAGAGATATCACCAGTGTTGGTGGGAACATTGCTGGATGAAAAGGTTTTAATTTATCTGTTGTGAGATTACTTGGTTGATATTCTTAAATAGCAAGCTTATTACCTCTTTTTATTATCAAAACATTTATTGTTCATGTGTGAAACAGGTTTTGCTTGACTTTCCAATTATCCACATATTATCTCGTGGTAAATGGTATGAATTAAAAAGGACTTTCATAATGAATGGGCATCCAAGTGTGCTGGCTTCTTTTTTGTCATAGCCCAAAAGAAGGTCATTGCAAATCATCAAACTGAACCAAATTCTCCTCAGGCTTTCCTTTACCAAAGCCAGTTGCATTATTCTGCCTTTTTTTAGCCATGACCACCCTAGGTCCAACCTTGGGAAGCAAACAGATAACAAACTTTGTCAGTAGCAAACATATTTTCAGTTCTCCTTCAGACAAAGATTCCTTTGTAAGACAATACAAAAGGACTAGACAGACATAAATAGGAAGTTAAACCCAGATTATCAAAAATGAGGAATGATTTTGCTTTACTAGAGGAATTTCTTTTGCAAAAAGAAATGCTGAATAATGCCTTGAAATATCAAGGACATAGGGATATGGGTGTGCACTGTACAATTCTTTGAAAGTTGTATAACAGAATGTTAGCATATTAATATATAGTTTGACTGATAAATATTCTGATCACATACCATTAGTCATATAGGATCTGTATCAAAATACTTTGCCATCTGTGCAGTGCTTGATGTTTTTAAAAGCAAATTCACAATCTGATTCCATTTGTCCAGCAGCCTTGTATGATGGGAAACACTCTCCTTATTTGACTACAGAGCAAATTAGGTCTGGAGAAGAAGATGACTTGTCCAAAGTCACATACGTAATTAGCAGCAGAGCCTTGAACTTGGGATTCAGCATCTAGTGTTCTTTCCACTTGGAACAGGGAGGTAAAATAACAGGAGATCCTAATTCCGTTTCTTGTTAGGCCTGGGCTTGAGTCTCACTTGGGCTAACCTGATTTCTCTTTTACTCTAGGCATGTGGATGTATGCTTCTTCCCATGGCTGGTTGAACACTGATTGAGCACCAGTAATGTGCTAGGTGCTCTAGAGACTATCAAATTAAACCTGGTTGTTGCCCTGTAGCTCCCAATCTCAATTTGTAGGAGTCCAATCTAAAATAGTTATTGCTTTGCACAGACAGTAAAGGCTCATAAGAGCATTTCAGCTCCGTAAGCGTGTTTCGTACCATTTTTCCTTAGGACCCCCAAGAGAATTTCTTGTTGTCAGACAAGGATATCTGATAACTACTTTCTGAGTACTCCTGAAAAATAACCTCTTAATTTGCTTGATTTTTTCTTGAAGATAAGTCCTTTGGTTTGTCTTTCCCTTCTAGAGTAATAAATACATACTGGTTTTCTCTTCTGTGGAGTCAGAAGTCTAGCCCACCTACCATTAAATTATTTAAGGCTCATTGGAATGATACTTCTAATCTCAAATGCTTTCCTAATCAGTTGAAATGGCCTCTTTAGAGATATAACCCATTGACTCCTTCCTGGCCCTGACATCCTGTTAGTTGACTGTGCTCTACTGACCATGTCCTATGTGTGTCCTTTGAAATATTTGTAGCATCTCTCCTTTTCCTAGCCACTCCTGTTACTACTGGTGCTGTCAATTTCAATGTGTAGTTTCAGCCAGGCCCCAAGAGATCAGAGGTCTCCCTACCTGGTATCCTCGCCTCTAGTCTGCCCTACACTCATTTGGTGTTGTTATCTGCCACTGACTCATGGGAATCTTGTGCATAATGGAACAAAATTCTGCCTGGTCCTCTGTCATCCTCATGATCGGATGCAGATCAGATTGCTGTGATCCACGGGATCTTGACTGACTCATGTCATGGATTCAGTGGTATCCCCCCCCAAATGTGTGTAGCAATTCGTCTGGGCCATGATTCCCAGTAGTGTGTGATTGCCTTCCATTTTGTTATTTTCCTATGCTGTCAGTCCTAATCTCTGCCTGTGGTTAATAGATAGGATTATGTTAAACAAGGATTAGGGTGGGTTTGCAACACACTTACTAAGGAAGTTTCCCTGGAGTGTGGCTTGCACCACCTGTTATCCTACAAGAGATCAAAGGAAAGAGGAGTAGGCAGAGTAGGGGACTTCATACCGTTGAGAAAGTAGCACCGAGAGCACAACACATCCTGTGGACCTGAGGTTCATGCGCTGAGATGTTCTCAGACCAAAAAAAGACTGATATAGCACAAGGAACTTCCTCCAGAGCCAACAGAGAGGGATAGCCTTCCCTTGGAGTGGACACCTTGAATACAGACTTGTAGCCTACTGTACTGTGTGAGAATAAGTTTTTCTTTGTTAAAGCCATCTACTTGTGGTATTTCTTGTTAGAGCACTACTAGATGACTAAGACAACTGGTTTTCAGAAATAGATTGTCAGGCCTTTCTTACTAGTCTGTCTTAGTCTGGAAGCTCCATTGAAACCTGTTCAGCACCATAGCAACACGCAAGCCTCCACTGACCGCTAAGTAGAGATGCGTTAGCTGAGAATCAAACCTGATCTCCCATATGGAAAGTGAGAATTCTACTACTGAACCACCAGTGTCCTCTTGGTAAATGGTTGTTGTTGTTGTTAGCTGTTGTCAAGTCATCTCTGTACTCATGGCGACCCCATGCACAATGTAACAAAATGCTACTCAGTTCTGAGGCATCCCCATTATTGCTTGTAGATGAGACCACTGTGATCCATTAGGTCTTTCATTGGCTGATACTCAGAAGTAGATCACCATGCCTTTCTTCCTAGTCCATCTTAGCTTGGAAGCTCTGCATTACCTTGTCAGCATCATAGCAACATGCAAGCCTCCAGTGACAGACAAGTGGTAGCTGGATGTGAAGTACATTAGCCGGCCTTTGAACTCAGGTCTCTTGCATGTGAGTATTATGATATTCTAAAACATAACTTTGGTCATGCCATGTCCATGTTCAAAACCCAAAGTGGCTTTCCGTTGTCTAGAGCAGTGATTTTCAAAGTCTCTTTGCTAGTTGGTTCCTTGGTTGATTGGTTGCCAATTAGCAGGAGAACTCCTTTTTTCAAAATCAAAATACTAAGTAGTTAAGGTCTTAAAAAGTAATGCAGATAAATGTAGACAGACATGGTTAAAAAAAAATAGATGTGCTGTATCTGAAGGGGAAACCCTTGTGGCATGGTCGTTAAGTGCTGTGACTGCTAATCAAAGGGTTATCAGTTCAAATCTGCCAGGCACTCCTTGGAAACTATGGGGCAGTTCTATTCTGTCCTATGAGGTCACTATGAGTTGGTTTTTGGGTGGTTCAAAGGAGGAATGAGGGCTCACAGCCTCTTTACTGCCTATTTTCCTTTGGTCTTGGTGGAACAGAGTTTGAAAACCACTGTCTTTGCTATGGGTCAGAATCAACTTGATGGCAATGGGTTCAGTTCATTTTGATGTGGCCCTAACCTGTATTTCCCATCAGACCTCCATCTGTCTTCCACACAAACCCTTTGCTCCAGTACTTTGGTTTTCCACGCAATAGGTGCATCCTTCCTCTTCACCCTTGTACTTGCTGAGCCCCAAGGTTAAAATACGTATTCCTGTGTCAGTTGCATTCAACTTTTAAGAACCACTTCTAGTCCTATTTGCTTCAAGAAACCTTCCCATACTTCACAGAGTCCCTGATGGAGTGGGAGAAATGTGGACATGCAGAACTGGAACTCTATTAAAAAATGACATGATGGTCTGATAGACTGGGGGGTTCCTGGAAGACAAGGCCCAGAACTGAAACCAATCCCAAAGCTAACTCTTGAGAGCAAGATTGGACTAGACTAAAAAACATAAATTGATGCTGGTGAAGAGTATACTTCTTGAGTGCCCTTCTTAGCTTAAACAGATACATGGGAGAAACTGGGCAGCTCCCGTCAAGAGGCTGATGGGAGAACAGATGAGGACAGGAGCTGATTGAATAGACATGGGAAATACAGGGTGGAAAGGATGACTGTGCTGTCACAGTGTGGGGAGAGCAGCTGGAGTTACATAGCAATATATGTATAAGTTTTTATATGACAAATTAACTGGGACTGCAAAATTTTACTTAAAGCGCAATAAAATATTAAGAAAGAAAGAAAGAAATCTTTCCAGACTACCCTGTCTCATAGGGACTCACTTCCTGAGGCTGTCATGACTGTATTTTCCAAATAAGCAACAACAAAATTGAAGATACAAGCTGTTTAGCAAAGAGATTCCTTTGTACTCTGTTTTTGTGTGCTCCTTCTGGCTAAAGAACCCTTAGGGTATGATGACTGAATGTGGAGCTGCATTCCCTGGGTTTATGTCCCTGCCCTGCTAGTGAGCTGGTGCTGTGTGACTCAGGAAAGTTACTTAACCTGTTTATGCCTCAGGTCTCTCACCTATAAATAGGGACAATAATAGTTCTCATCTCAAAGGGTTGCGTGAAGATACAAACGTGTGTCAAGCACGTAGCACAGGGTTTGGTACTAAGTAAGTGGTAGTGGGTGGTGCAGATAGTTAACAAAAAGGTTTTAGGGGTTTGAATCCACTCAGTAGCACCTCAGAAGAAAGCTCTGGTGGTCTACTTCTGAAAACTCATCCACTGAAAATGTTATGGTTATACCGTGACACACATGGGATCACCATGAGTCAGAACTGACTTGAAGGCCACTGGTATCTATACTGTAGTGGCAGATAAACGTTAGCTGTCACACTGATAGTCCAGATGATAAATGATGAAGGTTTGAGCTAAGGCAGAGACAATGTGCTGTCCACTGAAGTCAGAATTGCTGGGTGCTCCAGAAGTAGCAGATGGTTTCTAGAGTAAGATACAAAAACAGTATATAACCAGTGGAAGGTGAAACCCCTTGCTCCATGACCAGAACGGAAGAGTGACGATCTAAGCATCTATCACCCACTGTGTCTGGGGCTCCATTCCGTGTACCCCGTCTGGGCTGTTGTCATTGGTGGTGCTTGTACCACCCAGGGACTCCTGGGCACATAAAAGGGGCTCAGAAATATGTGCTAACCCAGGCTCTGAATTTCCAAAGGCACATCAACTAATCAACAGCCATGAGTGCCTTAGTGAGATTCTTTCTCTGGTTGACTGGAGAGGCTAGTGCTTTGGAATTGGGCCAGTAGACACAAATGAGTTTGAGGCGTGAGTACAGATCATGGGCCTTGTCAGGAAGGGGAGAATCTTGGGCAGCAGGTGGCTGAGGGCACTGGGCCAGGCATAGTGTAAGCCCTCGATAGATGTTCTTTGGTGTCATTAGGAGAGTACTAGCTTCCTGGAGCAAGGAAAGGCAATGCCAGGATAACTGAATGAGACGTGGAACAGCCAAAAGAAAGAGTTCAATAGTCTGCCCACTTAACTTTGTTTGTGTGTGCGTGCATGCACACACACATGCACACACACACGCTTCAGTACAAAGGAAAAAGTCACATGATCCAAATTGGTTTTGTGACGAGGGAGATAAAAAGCTATTTGTATTGTTTCAAAGAGCAATCTTTTTCTAAGAATATTTTTTATTGTGAATTAAGAACAATTTTACGATCTATATCATGTCGCATATAACACCCAGAACTTCCAATGATATTCTATTCAGTACCCGCCCTGCCCCCTAACAGCACACTTCCCCTTTTGCTCAGAACTTCCTATGACGTTTTGACCAAGGTTTGGCCTTCCTCACCCAATCAACTTGGCTCCAGCAAAGAGCCCCCCAGACAGCCCTGTATACGTGTTTAAAGATTTGTTCATCTCCAGTCTTACTCTGTGTTTTGTACATTCCAGTTCAGTCTTTGACTGGGGAGCTGGCCCTGGTGTTCGATGCAGTTTGGTGTTAGAGACTCCAGGGGCCATGCTCCCAGGGGATCCTCCACTCAGAAGGACCATCAGTTATGGTCTTTTCGTAGAGTTCTAGCTCTGCCCTCTACTCCCTCACCCACTGTGTCTGGGGCTCCATTCCGTGTACCGCATTGGGGCTGTCATTGGTGGTGGCTGGGCACCATCTAGTTCTTCTGGTCCCATGCTGAATTGAACTGTGGCTCGTGTGGCCACTTCCATCTAATGAGCTTGTATTTTCCTCCTGTCCTCTATGTCCACCATTCACCTTTGGTCCAGGTAGATTGGGACTATTTGGTGCTATTTAGATGACAGCTTGCTAGCTTTTAAGACCCCAGATGCCATTCGTCCAGGTGGAATGCAGTGCATTGTCTTAAGTGACAGAGAGAGAAAGAAAGCTTGAGTATGCCAATTAGTGTAGATGTCTCCTGAGAGCATGGCTTCCTGACCCCAGACTCTGTTTCTGTGTCCTCCCAAAGAGGTGGGCCATGTTAAGGAGACAGTTTGGTTTTGAAGTTGAGTAGTTGTAGGTACCCCACTTCTGGTGCTTGCTGTCACATCCTACACCCAAACAATTTTAACCACTATCTAATTTGTAAAAATCCCTTTCCCTCCCTCCCTCCCTCCCTTCATCTCTACCCTGGTAAGTGTCAGAGATTGATTTCTTCTGTGCTTAATTGATTTGTTGGCTCCTTACAATGGTCTCATACAAAATTTGTCCTTTTGTGTCTGGCTAGTTTCGCTTAGCATAGTTTCTTCTAGATGGCCCCATGTTGATAGGTCGTTCTCTAGGCCATCAATTTTTTTTTTTTTTTATCACTGCGTAGTATTCCGTTGTATGAATATACCATAGTTTGTTTAACCATTTGTCTGTTGGTGGGCATCCAGGTTTCTTCCAATTTTTTGATTTTGTAGAGAGAGCTGCAATAAACATTGGCATGCAAGTATCTGTTTGAGTGGTGTTCATTATTTCATTGGGATATATTCCAAGGAGTGGGATTGCTAGATCATATGATATTTCTATTTCTAGTTTTGTAAGAAAGTGCAATATCAATTTCCATAATGGTTGAACCATTTTACAGTCCTGCCAACAGTGTAGAAGAGTTCCAATCTCTCCACATCCTAGCCAGTGTTTATTATTCTGTGTTTTTTGGATTATTGCTATCTTTGTTGTGGTGAGATGGTATCTGACTGTAGTTTTGATTTGAATTTCTCTGATGGCTAGCCATCTTCAACATTTCTTCATGTGTCTGTTGGCAACCTGTATATCATCTTTGGTGAAGTGCATATTCATGTCATTTGTCCTGTTTTTAATTGGGTTATTTGTCTTTTTCTTGTTGAGGTTTTGCAGTGTCTTGTATATTAAAGAGATTAGGTGGTAGTCGGAAGTGTGGTGGGCTAATATTCATTCCCATTCTGTAGGCAGTCTTTTTACCCTTTTGATGAAGGCTTTGGATGAGCATAAGTGTTTAATTTTTAAGAATTCTGAATTATCTATTTTCATTTCTGATGATTGAGGGTTACTGATTTTTGATAGACTGTTGGTGCCATGGGTTAGAGTTTCCAGTGTTTTCTTGGGTTTTTCTTCCAAGAATTTCATTGTTTTAGCTTTTATGTTTAGGTCTTTGATCCATTTTGAATTAGCTTTTGTGCATGATGTGAGATAAGGGTTTTGTTTCATTGTTTTGCAGACAGATAAGCAGTTATGCCAACACAGTTTGTTGAAGAGACTCTTTTCCCCAGTTCACAGCGTTTGAGCCGTAATCCAATGTCAGCTGTTCATAGGTGGATGAAGTTATATTTGGATTCTCAGTTCTGTTCCACTAGTCTATGTGTCTGTTTTGGTGCCGGTACCAGGCTGTCTTGACTACTGTGGCAGTGTAGTAGGCTTTAAGTCAGGAAGAATGAAGACTCCCACTTTGTTCCTCTTCTGTAGTAATAATTTACTTATCCATGGCTTCTTCCCTTTCCATGTGAAGTTAGTGATTTGTTTCTCCTTCTCATTAAAAAATGTCATTGGAATTTGAGTTGGGATTCAATTGTATGTATAGGTCACTTTGGGAAGTATAGACATTTTCACAATGTTGAGTCTTCCGATCCATGAGCAAAGTAGGCTTCTCTGCTTATGTAAGTCACTTTTAGTTTCTTGCAGTAGAGTCTTGTGGTTTTCTTTGTATGGGTCTTTTACATTTCTGGTTAGATTTATTCCTATGTATCTGTCATGGATTGAATTGTGTCCCCCCCAAAATATGTGTAGCTATGTGGCTGGGCCATGATTCGCAGTATTTTATGAATGGCCTCCATTTTGTGATTTTCCCATGCTGAATGTTACAGGATTAGGATGGGACTGTAAGTCCCTTCATAGGATCATCTCCCTGCTCCATTGTAAAGGGAGTTCCCCTGGAGTACGGGTCATACCACCCTTAATCCTTTCATCCTACAGGAGATAAAAGGAAAGGGAAGCAAGCAGAGAATTAGGAACCTCACACCATCAAGAAAGCCACACCAGGAGAAGAGCACCTCCTTCAGACCTGAGGTTCCTGTGCCAAGATGGTCCCTGAACAAAGACTGATGCAACACAAGGGCTTTCTTCCAGAGCCAACAAGGGGGAAAGCATTCCCCTTAAGTGGACATCATGGATTTAGACTTGTAGCTTATCGGACTGTGTAAGAATAAACCTTCCTTTGTTAAAGCCATCTACTTTATAGTATTTCCCTTAGAGCAGCACTAGCTGATTAAAACAGTATCTTATCATTTTGTGAGCTATAGTGTAAGCTATGGTGTAAGGGAATCCTGCTGATTATGTATGTTTATCTTGTATCCTGATACTTTACTGAATTCTTTTGTTAGACTCAGTAGTTTTTTGGTGGATTCTTTAGGGCTTTCTGTGTATAAGATCATGTCATCCTCAAATGGTGATACTTTAACTTTTTCTTTACTAGTTTGGATGACCCTAATTTCTTTGTCATGCATAATTGCTCTGGCTAGGACCTCCAGAACAATTTTGAATAGAAGTGGTGGCACTGGGTATCCTTGTCTAGTACCTGTTCTGAAGGGAAATGTTTTCAACTTCTCTCCATTAAGTATGGTATTAGCTGTTGGTTTAGTGTAGATGGCCTTTATTTAATGTTGAGGAATTTTCCTTCTATTCCTATTTCGCTGAGAACATTTTTTTCTTTAACATGAATGGATGTTGGGACTTTATCAAATGCCTTGCAGAGCAGTCTTTACCCCAGGTAGAGAATGGATGATCACAGATGTGATTACTATTTGCTGAACTCTTTGGGGGCAGGGGACATGCATTTTTGTGTGCTCATCATGAGTTTGGAAACCCTGGTGGCATAGTGGGTTAACTACTACATCTGCTAACCAAATGGTCGACAATTTAAATCCTCCAGATGCTCCTTGGAAACTCTATGGGGCAGTTCTACTCCAACATGTAGGGTCACTATGAGTCGGACCTGACTCGATGGCAGTGGGTGGGTCATCATCAATTCTGGGTCCGTAGCAGTTGTTCAGTATGCAGTTGTGGAATGAATGAATAAATGAATAAACAAATAATTGTGAGATGATAAAAGCATATTTCCCAGGAACTCATGGAGATAAATAGGGTTTTCTGGTCTGTTACTTTTATTTGAAAATTGGTGTTTCCTTTGGGGCTCACAGTATTAAGTAGTAAAAACTCAACTAGAATAGTGGACCCTGCTTTCAGCTGGAAATAAATATGAGTTTGGCTTGGGGAAGGGTAGAACCTATACCTGAGTTTCTCTTCAGTGAAATGAGGGCAACACTCAGCTCCAAGCTATTCATCTATGCATCATCTAATGAGATACAGGGATCTCTGGGTGGTACAAATAACTAAGGAATGGGTTGGTCGATGGTTCAAGTCCACCCAGAGGTTCCTTGGCAGAATGGCCTGATAGATAATCTGCTTCCAAAAGATCACAGGTTGAAAACCCTAGGGAACAGTTCAACTCTGCACACATGGGGTTGCCGTGAGTCAAACTTGACTAGACCACAGCCAGCCAACTAACAACAAAAATGAAATACAGGCCAACTGTTCATTCTGGCTAATGGCAAAGCAGGGATGAGAGCTAAAATCCATTTCAGTCAAATTGAATCAATAAATATTTATTAAAAACCTCTTGGAGCAAAATAACCAAGTGTTGAGCACCTACTCTGAATAAACACAGCAACAGTTATGAATGGTACTTGCCCCAAGGGAGCTTATAATCTTGGTGAGGATTCAAGTCTAAAACACCTAAAGCAGATATTGAACAGTGCAAGTCCATCTAAAATGTAATTCAGCAAACATTTCTTAAGTACTTGCTATGTGCTGTGTTTACTTTAATTCAACAGTTAATAGAGATTAGATTTCCATAGTCCAACCAGAATTTTCACCTTGTGCTCAATTGAAGAGATTAGATTAATTGTAGAGTTCATTTGCATTTAAGAGTCCAGAAAGATTAAATTTTCCTAGGGTATTAGCTGACTAGGTAGCTAGGTAAATAGATGAATTGATGTTGGATGCATGGGAGGTCATGGATGGATGATAGATGTTTCATGTAGTTAAAGGGATATTGGATGAATGGATAGCTGGACTTAGACAAAGGCAAAAAAATCCCTTAAGTTGATATGCCTGTTTGCTGATGATTTTAAAGTTCAAGTAAACCTGTGTGAAGACTGCATGAAATGCTTCCTTGACATGTCCTATTCCTTTCACCCATTATTTTTAACTTATTGGTAAAAATATGTAACAATTTTGACATTACACTTTTTATTAAAACAATTAGGATTTACAGTTCATTGGCATTAATTCCAGTCACCCTGTTGAGCAATACTTCAGCGTTATCCATTTCAAAGTGTTTTTTCCAGCATCAGTCACAGGCTTAGTCTCTCTAACAAAAGAATGAGTCACTAAGACCTTGGTGAGAATTTCAGGACACACGCCCTTAGTTTGTACAACAGAATTTTCCAAATCTTTAAGTTCTTGTTTCATTTTGCACAGTTTTTATGTCAGTTTCTTTCCTCCCACATTCTTTCTAAGTGGCAGGGAGAAATCATGCAGCCTCTTTAAGATGTTGCTTAGAAATTACCTCAGCCAAAGTCTGAAGTTCATCTCTTACAAGTTCTACCTTCCACCAAACATTTGAACATAATTCAAAATTGACAAGTTTTTGCAACTGCATAGAAAGCATCATCCTTCCTGTCAAGGTCATGCAGCTGATTAGACCCCGAGTGACCTGATTTGGGCTTCGGAGATCAACCAGCAAGTTCGGTCTCCAGATGGGTGGCAAACTGGGATCCCCCTCCCCCGAAGCACACAAGCATCAATCCTCTTTAGTTGCAAATGACCGAAAAGTTTCTTAATCTATGTTCCAAAGAGGGAACGAGTCAGACTCCATGAGTGGAAAAAGACCCTACATAGATTTTGGGGGTGCTTTTTATATGCAAAAGCAGAGGCTGATGTCATAGATGGGAAGATGTGGTATTGGTTTCTGATTGGATTTGAAG
Organism: Heterohyrax brucei; assembly: GCA_028571685.1. NCBI lineage: Eukaryota > Metazoa > Chordata > Mammalia > Hyracoidea > Procaviidae > Heterohyrax > Heterohyrax brucei. Next base: position 149,740,806 of record CM053166.1, read on the forward strand.
CTACTGTAGCCTCTTCAAAATTGCAGGGAGGAACTGTTCTATTTGCATCACAACTGCCAGGAAGAACCCACATCTGCATCACAAACTGCCAGGGAGAGCTGTTGATATGTGGCAGGTTAGGTTCCGTTGGTAACCTCATCAATACTGTGCTGTGTTCTATAATGCAAACCATGACCTTTGTTATCACTAGAAAATGTTAGATTCTGGAGTAAAGTATGTTAGTATGTGGCAGCAGAGATCAGGTTCCCTAGCTAATCTTGACACTTACTCCATTGTCTAATCACATGGTCATCATTTCTTTTTCAAGCCTCACCAGGAGCATATTTAATGGCCACATATCTAGCAACATTCTGTGGATGGTGCCATGTGTAATCTTTAATGCAATAGAGACTTTCTTTAGAGCTTGCCTCACTTCCTTCTGAACCCTCACCAGAATGCTTTTGATGTCCATATTTCTACCAATAGTCTCTTCAGGGCAATCTAACCTTATACTATTGAGCACATCAAAATTCCTCTGTATCCTATCCGTTACACAGTTGCAAAGCCACATCCGCGTTTTAGATATCTGTTAGAGCTGCGCCTCACTCTCCAGTTCCAAATCCTGTCTTCGTTATCTACTGCTAGTGTAACCAAGTATCATGAGTGTGTGGTTTTGACAAACAGAAATTTATTTTCTCACAGCTTAGGGATAGAAATCTGAATTCAGGGCACTGGCTCTAGGAGAAGGCTTTCTTTCTCTGTGGGATATGGGAGAAGGTCTTTGTTTCTTCTCAGCTTCTGTTTTTCAGTTCATTGATGATCTTCACGTGGTATGTGGCATTGACTTCCCCTTTCTCGGCTTCCTGGCTGCTTGCTTAACCTGTGCTTTCAAATTTCAAACAGGGATTGATTGAAAACTCGCTGTACACTAATAGTGCCTCATTAACATAACAAAACACTATTCCCAAATGGGATTATAACCACAGGTATAGGGGTTAGAATTAACAAAACCTATATTTTTTGAGGGACACAATTCAATCTGTAAAATGACTCTAAACAGAAACTCAGTACCCCTTAAGTAGTAACTCCCCATTTACCTCTTGCCCCAGCCCCCAGTAACTACTAATAAACTTTTGTCTCTATGCATTCGCCTCCTTAGGTAATTGATAGAAGTGGGATTATACAGTATTTGTCCTTTTGCATCTGACCAATCCCACTCAGCATAATGTTTTCAGGGTTCATCCATGTGGTGGCATTAATCAGAAGGCCACCTCTCCACTGTTGAATAATAATCCGTTGTATGGGTGCATCACATTTCATTCTTTTATTCGTCTGTTGATTGAGACTTGGGTTGCTTTCACCATTTGGCTACTGTGAATAATGCTGCAGTTAAACTTTCCTTAGGTTTGAAAAGTGCTCAACGGTGTTACAAATGATGAGTCTTGTTAAGTGCTATTAAGTCATTTCCAGCTCATAGAGACCCTATGTCCCTACGTACAACTGAATGAAACACTGCCCAGTCCTACACTATCGCAATTGTTGCTGTGTTGGAGCCCATTGTTGCAGCCACTTGGTCAGTTCATTTCATTGGAGGTTTTCCTTTTTCTTACTGATGCTACTTTACCAAGTGTAGTTGTTTTTCTCAAGAGTCTGGTCTCTCCTGATAGTGTGTCCAAAGTACACGAGACGAATTTTCATCATCCTGGCTTGTAAGGAGCATTCTGGCTGTACTTTTTCCGAGACAGATTTGTTGGTTCTTATGGCAGTCCATAGTCTATTCAATATTCTTTGCCAACACCACAACTCAGAGGCATTAATTCTTAGCTTAGTTTTGGTAAATCTGAATGATATTAACTCTCATTGTGATGGCTTAAGCTACATTACAGATCAGTTTTCTTTGAGTTGAACTCTACACTGCCCTAAAATTTTGGCAACAGGTACACAACAGTTATGGACTTGAAATGTGTACCCTCAAAATATGTATTATAAATCCCAGCCTCTATGCATGTTGTTATAATCCCATTTGGGAATGGATTGTCTTCGTGAAATTAATGAGTCAATGTTAGTGTAGAGTGTGTTTTGAGTCAATCTCTCCAAGATATAAAGAGCAGACTCCCCCCACCAAAAGAAAGCAGAGATGAGGAAAGACAAATGTCAGGCCACGTGAAGATTGTTCAGGAGTAGAAGTTCAAAGTGACAAGGACCTTCCTCCAGAGCCAACAGAGAGACAAAGCCTTCTGCTAGAGATAAAACCCTGAATTTAGACGTCTGACCTCCCAACCTGAGAAAATGTATTTCTCTTTGTTCAAACTTTGTTATAGCAACCCTAGATAATTAAGATAACTAACTCCGTGGAACTCACCCTTACGTTTATTGCGACCAAATTACAGAGTGAACTAGTGATGTGTAGTGGAAGCTGGCTATTTGAAATGTTTCTTCCATTAAAAACATGATACTTCCTTTATTAGCGTATGCATGCAATACACACAAACTTATTGCCTATTGTGAGGCAAATGAAGCATAGTTCCTGTCTTTGGGGTGCTCACAAGATAGCAGGAGAAATAAGTATATAAAACAGGTGAGTACTAGATTGGAAATGGAGAAGGTTTAGAGGAATCTAAAGCAAGATGTGGTTAACTCTTTGAGTCAGAGGTGGCTTCTCGTAGGAATCCTTGGGAATCCCTGTAGATTAGGCTTCCTCCTCCAGAGAGGCGGCAACCATTGAAGGGCTTCTGTGGGCAGAGATCAGACTAGCAAAATATATTTTAACCCTTTCTGGGATCGCCATGAGTCGGCTCCGACTCGACGGCACTTGGCTTGGCTTGGCTTCTGGTTGATGCCGGTCCATCATCATTCTAATTTACTGTCATCGGTTGCCTTAGAGTTGAATCATGGCCCATGTGTGCAGAGTAACTGCTCCACAGGATTTTCAATGCTGTGACCTTGTGGAACCAGACCACCAGGCCTCTCTTTGAACCACCTATCTTCTGGCTAGAAGTTGAGTGCTTAAGTGTTGCACTACCCAGGGACTCCTGCAGTTACTGTACTGGGCTGTATAGATCTGTGCCAAATGCTTTTGATTTCCAAACCTGTGGTGAACCAAATCAGAGGTGAAAGCAACTTTTGTTGTTTGTGTGCTGTTGTTGTTTCTTCTTGCCTCGTTGACTATAATCACAGTCTTCATTTTTCTCAGCAGTAGCCACACATTCTATTATTCAGGAGTTAACGACTGGAGCTCTGGAAACCCTGATGGCTTAGTATGTGAGAGCTACATCTGTGAACTAAAAGGTTCATAATTCAGAGTTCAGATCCACCAGGCACTCCTCGAAAATTATGGAATCAGTTCTACTCTCTCCTATAGAGTTGGGTTCATCTTGAAGGCAATAGGGTTTTGTTTTTATTGCAACTCTGTTTTTTTTAGCTTTGCCCTCTCACCTTCCCAGGTGCAAATGTATTTAGAGATCTGTGCATATAATTGAGTGGGTTCTATGAATTTGGGTAAGGAACCCTGCTGGTGTGATAGTTAAAAGCATTCAGCTGCTAATGAAAGGTCAAAAGGTTGGCGGTTGGGCTCCAACCCACCAGGTGCTCCTAGGGACAAAACACCTGGGCATCTGCATCCGCAAAGATCATTCTGTCCTGTAGGGTCATTGTGAGTTAGAATCCACTTGATGACACACATCAACAACATTAACTTGGGTGGGAAAAAGGCATATTTGTTATTTTTACTAACCTCTAACTAAAATTTCTGTTTTTTTCTGTAATTATGCATGTAGGCAACAAACCACAGTAGTATTAGCGGCATTTGTGACTTTGTTACCAGTAGAAATCATAGATAGTTTCCTGTAACTAGAGTTGTTGCTGTCATTTTGAAATATCATTTTTGTTCATCACTACTTCAAAATAACAGTAGTTATAAGACTTGCTACATCTTATGTACTGTATTAGCAAATTTTCACATAATGATTGTCTCATATTTTTAAGTATACAGTTCTTTCAAGATATTTGACTTCCTTAGTAATCCTGTACATTTAATTTTATACATTTAAAAGCATTGTTCTGAAAAGGCTCCATTAGGCTTTACCAGACTCCATGGGGGGTCTAAGATAGAAAATTGATCAAGAATTCCTGCATTGTATTTGCTTCAGTTTCTTCTTCTAGACAGTAAAGAGCATCTCATTTCTTTTTGGCCACTCATGATATTGATGTCCTCTGTGAAGAAATTCTCAAGCTCTTAAATTTTTAGACCAGTGCACTTGAAGACCATTAAAACAGAGTCGCATTTGTGTAAGTAACTACCAGCAAAAAATATGAACACTGTGTCAGCAAGTCTGGGTTTCAAACAAGCCCGTTTCTTTAGGACACCAGACCTCGGGGTCAAGATAAGCCATTTATTGCTCCATTGGTAGGTAGCACTCCTGTTATTTGCAGGTCTGTAAAAAACGGTGATCTTGTGAAGGTTGGCTAGGGAACCTGATCTCTGCCGCCACATACTAACATATTTTACTTCAGATTATAACATTTTCTGAGGATAACAAAGGTCGTGGTTTGCATTATAGAACAGACACAGTATTGAAAGGATTACCAAGGGAACCGGATTTGCCACATATCAACAGTTCTCCCTGGTAGTTTGGGATGCAAATAAAAGTTCTTCCTGGCAGTTGCGATGCAAATACACCAGTTCCTCCTGGCAGTTGTGAAGTGGCTTCGGTAGCCTCAAACACAATCAATAACCAAGTCACTACCTCTCCCTCCCATCCATGACATCACCCCCTGCATTTGCCAATAAGATCTATGCTGGTTCTTTTTCCACTCACGAACGTTGGCCCGTTTTCTCTTTGGAACATACTTTCCCTTAATAAATTTGGGGGAGGGGGAGCCCAGTTTGCTGTCCTACGGGAGACCAAATCAGGTCACTCGGGGTCTAATCAGTTACGTGACCCCGACAATCTGAGTAGCCTACAGTATTATATTAAACCATTATTCTTCCCTGGATGCTTTTATGAACAGTGTACTTGGGTATATCAAATGAACTTAATAAAGAACAAGAAGTCCGCCCAGCACTGAACACAGACTAGACAGGCTTTCACAGGACACTTGTTACAAAAGAAAGAGGCACAGAGGACTTGTAAATTTCCTCTGATGGGCAATCTTGCTCCTTTTCCCTTTTTCCTGATTACTGAAGAGGAGGGGGCAGGGGGAGAATTCGCTCAATTGTCAAGGAGATTAAGTAGTTTGGTTCAGCTCCCTGGCAACTCTGGCCCTAATGAGGTAGGTTCTTAATGAGCCAGATCTTCCCCCTTGTCCCCTTCTTAAAGGGCTCTTCAGGAGCTCATTGTCAGTTTCTGTCCCCCGTTTTCACACACTTGTCTTCTTTCCCCTCATTACTAACATGCAGGAAGGGACACTCAGGCACATACGCGTCAGTGAATGACTCACACTGAGAATTTGAGACGTGCTGTACATACGTAAGTGTCTCTTTGTAAATTGATTTATTCTCCTCAGATTTAGATGTGCTGGTTCTGAAGCATCTCGGCTCCATAGAGTGAGAGCGTGTTAGAGATCACACCTTGACACCTTGCCTCCACACCCATCGTCGTAGGTGCAGGTTCACATGGCTCACCTAATGCTGTGAGAAATAATGCTTGTTCAAGCACACCTGTCTGTGAGGTGCACATTCCCGAATGTGCTAGACTCCTCACCCTCTTCTCTTCCTCATCAGTACAGGCGCAGACACAGATACAGGTATCGTGATACACAGGCCTAAGGGGTGGGGGGAGAGAAGGACCCTCGTCTCACACGTGCTGCGCATGCGCGCGCGCACACGCACACATCGGTCCACACCGGTCCACACCGGCCCACACCGGCCCACACCGGCCCACACCGGCCCACACCGGCCCACACCGGCCCACACCTAGTCTGCTACTGTTGCTGACATGGTGAAAAGTGAGTCAGTCGCCCTGAGTTGTTCCTCATTTCTGTGGAGACACTGGAGCTGGCAAACTGAAATCAGGTAGACCCCTTGATAAAACGGCTCTCAGCATGTGGGAAAGCAGTTCCCTTGGGTAAGCTATTCCATAAAGGATACACTGGGGTGTCTGCCACCTGCCTTTTGAAAAAGATTCCGGGACACCAAATTAGCATTTGAAAATTGAGCTTAAGTGAGTTCCTGTTTGTCTAATTGCTTTTACTGAGTCTGTCAAAACCCCTCACCCACTCCAGCTTCCACTAAGAAGTCTAAAAGTAGCAATATGGTTGGGACAGTGACTGGGAACAGCTCAAGTCTTCAAGACAGTGATGGTCTGGTGTGGTGGCTTCGGCCCTGTGGGCACACCTCTGGAGAAGTTTCAGGGATTCTCAAGCTGACAGTGAGGAGAAGCTAAATCTGATATGTTGCCAACCACTTGGTTTGAACACAGGCTAAAAACCCTAAATCCATGGCTGTCGAGTCAATTCCAGCTGTAACCATCCTAGACAACAAAGTAAAACTGCCCCATAGGGTTTCCAGGGAGCAGCCAACCTTTTGGTTAATGGCTAAACTCTTAACCACTATGCCTCCAAGGATTTCTGAACACAGGCTTAACACTGAGAAATCCTGGCTCTAGTGTATCAGTGCAGGTTGAGAAGCCCTAAAGAGCTGTCTGCACCACCAGAGGCCAACGCGATAAGGAGCCATCTGGGTGGTCCAAATGCTAACATACTCAGCTGCTAACAAAGCAGTCTGTGGTTGGTAGTTTGTATCACACCTTGGGAAAAAATAGCCCATTGATAATACTTCCAACCACTGAAAGCCCTAAGGAAGAAAAGAAAACAAAGGTCCGTAGGGTTTTCAATGGCTGGCAATACATTGGCCGTTGAAAACCATATGGATTTTTCTTTCATTTCCTTTCTTTCTTTCATTCTGCCTCCTTTTCTTTCTGCTCTTCTTTTTCTTTTCAATACCACGTGCAGAGGAAACATTAAAGCAGGCCAGGAGCTGATTCTAAGATTCACAGCTTTCCCCTGCAATTATAAAGTTTACTTAACATTTTTTTTTCTCTCAACCCTCTCAAGGGCTGTGCCAAGGCTTTGCTCTGTCATGAGGAAGCAGAAGATTGGTGTAACTGCTGGCGGGTAACATATTGTTAGTTACTTGTTGCTGTGTAACAGATCACCCCAAAATTTAGTGAGTTAGACAACAGCATTTATTATCTCACAGTATCTGTGGTTCAGGAATTTAGGCATAATTTAGCTGGATCTTCTGCTTTGAGGTCTCCTACAAGGCAGCAATCCAAGTGTTTGGGACTGCAGTCATTGCAAAGCTTGAATGTGGAAGGATCCACTTTAAGCTCACTTGCGTGGCTGTTGAAGGAATCACTTCTTTTGGGTTGCAGGCACAAAGAATTCTTTGCTAGTTGTTGGTCAAAGACTACCTTTACTTCTTAGCAACAGTGTCTCACCAATGTGGCAGTTTGCTTCATCAAAGCATTCAAGCTGAACCATTACTCAAAGTTGCAACCTAAGGTTCCGTAGAAGAATCCTGATCAAAAAGAGAAAAATGCAGAACAGAATATCAAAATTCATGGAGTCCATAATTTTTTGAAGCTATTGAGGCTGATGAACTTCTGAAAATATTTCTTCCAGATTGTTAATGTTGTTGTGTGACATCATTCTGATTCATAGCAACCCTCTAGGACTGAATTGAACTGCCTCATAGGCTTTCCTAGGCTATAATCTTTGTGGGGGCAGATCATCAAGTTTTATCTCCCAACAGCTTCTTGGTTAAACTAGGGCTTTGAACCTTTTCATTCCCATTTGAACCCTTGCTGAGAATATGCAGTTCTGACAAGCTCCCAGATGATGCTAATGCTTCTGGTAGAGCCAAAAGCAAACCCAAAGCCATTGCTGTTGAGTGAATTCCAACTCGTAGCGACCCTATAGGACAGAGTAGAACTTTCTCATAGAGTTTCCAAGGAGTGCCTAGTGGATTCAAACTGACAACCTTTTGTTTAGAGCCGTAGCACTTAACCACTACGCCACCACGGTTTACACTAGTAGAACAGTGGTTGTCAAAATGTATTGTACATAAGAATCACTTCAGGATCTTATTAAATGGTAGATTTCGATTCAGTGTATCTGGGGTAGAAATGCAAATTTTCAGCAGGTGTTCAAACCAGAACAAACTGGTTCAAAGTCCTGACTTAAACCAGACAGTTGCTTAATTAGTAAAGAATCTGTGCTTTGAACATTATGCTCTTTTAAGGAATTATTGTTATGGGATCAAATTGACCAATATTGATTGCAACAACTTGAAAGATTCAGTATGAAACTTGGTGGGGGATGAGTTCATGTTAATGGAAAAAGAACAATTTGGAAAAGGAAGGTGAGAATGAACAACTTGAAGAATGTAGTCCACATCACTCAATTGTAAATACAGAAATCGTTGAAATGTCATATGTTTTGCTGTGTATATTTTCAACAACAATTTGAAAAAGAAAGTGTCCATGCCGAAAAGGCAATGGAGAGAGTCTGAGAAGATGGATGTCACAGTCTTTTGTAACCTAATCATGGAAGTGGCATCTCATCACTTTTGCCATATTCTCTCTGTTAGAAGTAAGTCTAGCCCACACTCCAAGGAAGGGTATCACATAAGCCTGTGCGTTGAAGAACGTGGGGATCGTTGGAAACCGTTGGGAACCGTGTCCAAACTGCCTAGAGCCCATAGTGTAACGAAAAGAGCATTAGACTACTGGCAGATAGACAGGAATCTTGTCTTGTAAATCTGGCTCTGCCATCGGCTAATGGGGGAAACTTGAGCAGTTTTCCTAATTTTAACCTCTTCTTTTTAACTACAAGACAGGGATTAATAATACCTACTAACCCTGGTGGCATAGTGCTATGTCTGCTGACCAAAAGTTCAGCAGTTCAAATCCACCAGGCACTCCTTGGAAACTCTATGGGGCAGTTCCACTCTGTCCTGTAGGGTCACTATCAGTTGGAGTGGACTCGATGGCACTGGGTTTATTTATTTATTTATTTTATAAGGATAAACCAAAGTAATAACATAAAGGTACTCTGGAGAACTTTTTGAAACTATTGTGCCTTCATTATCATTATTATTTTGATTCATCTTTCTGCATATAGTGTTGAAGTCCCAGGCTCTGAGTTCAATCCAAGCTCTAAGGTAACTGTGGGACTTCGGTCTAGTTATTTAATTACTGTAAGCATCCAGTTGCCGATCTGTAAAATGAAAATGATGACAAAACCTACCTCACAGAGTTGTGAGGAGTAAATAATGCTTATAAAACATTTAGAAGGATAAATAACACACAATAAGAGCCTAAGAGTTGTTACCTTTCTCTTTTTTTATTGTTGTTTTGCATTCACGTGGAATGGGCGTGATCTCATATGCTCTTAAAGGGGAATTCTACAGCCTCCTCCCTTAGGCAATTCCAGTGTCTGCACCGCAGCATTGCTGAGACCTCTGTCTTTTTCAAGCTTGAGCTCTTGCCTCTTGTTTCTCCCAAAACACGTGTAATCACACAAGTACAACACAGTTCTACTTTAAGTGCCTCTACATATCTTTCTGTATTTTGTGCTCCATGAGGATGGCAGCTAGTGAGTGAATTTGAAGCATAGCTTGTTTCCTGGGAGATGGTCACAGAAAACTACTCAGAGGGCAAAATGTGCCCAAAGGGAGAGAAGATACACACGCGCACGCGCACACACACGCACACACACGTGTAGAGAGAGAGGGAGAGAAGAAAGAGAGATTGAAAAGAAAAAAGGCCCAGAGGAGGTTTTAAAAAATGATCCTGAGAGAAAATTGAGGTCACCTTCCACAGGCAAGAAACAGTGGCCAAATGCTTTGATGACCACGTTGTCATTGCGTCTCCACTCCTCTTTCCCACAAAATGTGTAAAATCCAGCTTTTATATAAGCTTCTTTGGCTTGTTTTTAGACAACATCTGGATTATTCCACAGATGCTACTATTTCAGTCCTTTGGTAATTTCTCAGTCTGGACGAATAGATTACAGTGAGGCCAAAGATGGGTTTGTGTCACTAGTCATCTACTGGTTGTAAGACAACCTCTGCATCTTTTCTAACTTGCTGTACTCCCTTGAAATTGACCTTGATGTCTGTACTAAGACCTGCAGGGTGGTGTAGGGACCTCCACTAACAGAGAAGAGACCTAGGTTCCAATCTATACCCTCCCCTCCAATTTAATTGTATGACCTTAGGCAAGTCTGCCTTTCTCTGACCCTCACTTCCTGCATTTTCAGTGGGAAGGGCAGTGTCTACTTTGCATACCTCATAGCCTTCTTGGGAGGCTAAGATGTCAGGAAAGCATCCTGAGACATATAGAGTGCTGTGCTAATGTAGATAGTTACAGATAACAAGGGTCTAAGATTGTGCCCCTGTTTCAGTTTTATGCTCTGCAGGGGCCTGCCCTGAACCAAGAAACCAATTGCTATAGAGTCAGTTCTGTCTCATGGTTGACCCCGTGTATATCAGAGTAGAACAGCACTCCATAGGGCTTTCAATGGCTGTGACACTTTTGGAAGATTGCCAGGTCTTTCTCCCAAGGTGCTTCAGGGTGGGTTCAGTTAGCCATTGGCCCCACCCACTTCTCATCAAATGCATAAGCCTTAGTTTATTCATTAAATATCCACTTAAATGCCCAGAGGGAGTTGTAAGCAGTTGGCCAAATTTCTCCAAACCACCTGTTGGTATGTGGGTAGCAGACGCCATGTTGCAGCCTGAACAGTTGCTGGCAGGAAAGCTGGGTAGAAGCGATATGGTGTTCCAGCAAGCAGAGGCTGTGATCATGGCTGGGAGACATAATTAGCTAAATGTTTTCAGGCTTTCTGAAAGAGAGAGACAGACAGAGACAGAGACAGAGAGAGAAGTTTTTTTAAAATAAAATTTTAAATGCTGTGTAACTGGAAGATATGACGTTTTAGCTCCCCTCACTAATTGCTGTTTTTACTGTGTGCTGGGCACAGTGTATGTTCTTTTCCTACACAGTCTCATTCCATCTTCACTTCACCCCTCTGGGGGAAGAAGTATGAAGCAGTGAAGACAACCGAAATTCAGAGAAAGGTTAAGTAGCTTTCTCAAGATCTAATGGCTTGGAGTTGGCTGAGCCTGTCACTCCAGAGGCAAAGCTCACCTTGAGAGGTGGATAACACTCATATGAGCCCCTTTTATATAGGTCAGGAGACTAAGACAGAGAGCTGAGTAACTCGCACAAAGCCACATAGCTGGTCAGTGAAAGAGCCCAATGCTAAAGCCCATGCTTTTGATCAGTATGATATAAAATGTGAAGCTGAGGCTCCCAGTGCATCACCATACCAATCAGTGCATCATTCTTCAGGTGGCCGTTCCTTGACAAGGTACTCAGTGCAGGGGGCTTGCTGAAGGAGATGGCATTGGACATAGCCTACAGAGCCACTGAGACACCAAGAATTAGACGAACAAAGAATTACAAGAATTGACAAGAACAAACAAATTGGTCTTGAAAGAAATGCTACTAGAATGCTCCTTAGAAATGTTAACAGTGAGACTTTGGGTCACTTCCTTTGTCACATCATCAAGAAAGACTAGTCACTAGAAGAGGACATTATGTTTGGTCTCTGAAAAGGAGGGAAACCCTCAATGATGTAGATTGACACAGTAGCCACAACAGTGGACTCAGGCATGCTAGTGACTGTGGAGATGTCCCAGCTCTGGGCACCACTGTGTTCTGTTATACTTCAGTTGCCATGAGTTAGAGGCAACTGGAAGGCAAATAACAACAGCAGCAATAGGCTTGATGGTTCAAGCAGTGTGTGCTGAGTGTCTATTGAGTAGGTAGATAGACCTGGGACCCGGACCACAACTTCCTCACACAGGCCCAAAGCAAACCAGTATATGTCAAAGAATCTCAATGTATTAGATTTTATATTTATCCCCAAATTGCTATACAGAATCTTTGTATAATATATACACTGGTCATGCATAAGGGTGTTCATCTAACATTCACTTGACAGCATTGATTCCTCTATTTTTTTTTTCAAAAAAACCTCTTGTTTATTTGATTTGCAAAATTTGTTTCTGACTGTTGCTTTCATTTTTGTCTCTTATTACTAATACAGTTGAATATTTTTTATAGCTCATCCTTCATAAATTGTTTGTATCTTTCCAGTTAAACCATTAGAGTCTTAGTATGATTCTTAACAAATGTGAAAGCTGTTTATATATGAAGGCTGTCAATTCTCTGTCATATTTGTGGTAATTATTTTTTAATGCTTGCTGATTCCTGGCAAAGGTTCTGAAATTGAAGATTTCCATTGGGGTTTGTTTGGGTTGGTGTGGATGGCTTTTTTAATCTTCCCACATCCCTTATTTGTTCAAAAAATGTCTTTCCTTGGTATTGTGGTTTTTACCACTCAAGGAAAAGCATGTGTTTGAGTTTTGGGCAGAAGGAGAGTGAATATTGTCTTTCCCTTAATCATAGGGTTTCAGCATATCCCTGGCAAAAAAATGAGATAGAGCCTGCTGAACAAACACTGCCAGGCTATTATATTCCTAGCACCAAACCAAAAACCAAACCTAGTGCCATCAAGTTGATTCTGACTGATAGCGAGCCTATAGAACAGAGTAGAACTGCTCCATAGAGTGTCCAAGGAGCACCTGGCAGATTTGAACTGCCAAGCTTTTGGTTAGCAGATGTACCACTTAACCACTATGTGACTAGGATTTCCTGTTGCTAGCAAGGTACCTGACATACAGTAGGTGCTGAGAAAACATTTGTTGTAAAACCAAAGCAAGCATGAATCTCCCTTCAGAATCATGCATTATCAGTTATAACATCCTGTTTCATCACCTCATTTTGAGGCAAGCTACTTTTTTTCTCTTAATCTTTTTTTTCCCAGCATTTAATTTTTTAAAAAATTACTTCAGGATCAGGGTACATATAGCTATTCATAGATCTTTAACAGTAATAGTTTCTTCTTTAAAAAGGAGTGCTCAAGTTGCCCTAAATTTCTTCTGAGTATTATGGAGACGCTTATAATATCAAAAGCCCAGGCTGTGGCGACAGAAAGATCTGGGTTCAAATCCAAAGTCTGCAACTTACTACCTGTTTGACTGTTCACAAGTTATCTGACATCCCTATGTCTCGACTAGCCCTGGTGGTGCAGTGGCTAAGTGCTCGGCTGCTAACCAAACAGTCAGTGGTTAAAGTTCACTAGCCACTCCTCAGGAGAAAGATGTGGCAACCTGCTTCCATAAAATCCATTGGATTTCCCTGGAAATCCAATGGGTTCTACTGTGTCATCCTACAGGATTGCCATGAGATGAAGAACAGTGGGTCTTGGTTTATGCCCTGATTTCCATTTTCGTATAAGTTGAAGGTGATACTGGTATCTACCTCTCAGGGTGGTTCTGAAGGTTAAGGGAGAAAATAGGCAAAGCGTGTTCACGCACACACGTACACACATGCACACACTCACACACAAACACACACAAACCCTGTTGCCTTACTATGTGGCTTCCACCCCATAGCAACCTACCTACCTACCACTCCCTATAGACAGGAGGAAGTGTGGCTGCAGGTGAAGGTGCACTGTGATGGCTTGAGAGAGAGTGCTAGAGTTATTCTAAAGTCAGTAGATGCAGATGATGCTTTTATAGACCTTGCAGACTAGGGGCAGTGGGAGAATTAAGGCCACAGATACCTTCTGTCTTGGAGAATCAGGATGGTCTGCAGCCCATTCAGATAGGGCTTCCTGCTGCTGAGAGATGGCCTGTCAGTACTCTAAGCCCTAAACTGGGCTAGAATCCAAACTAGGAAGGGGAAGTGTCATTGTTTGAATTGTGCCCTCCCCAAAATGTATCATTTTGGTTGGGCTGTGATTCTCAGTATTGTGTGATTTTTCGCAAGTGTTGTAAATCCCGCCTTTATGATGTCAGCGAGAGAGAAGGGTGGCAGCTGTGTTAATGAGGCGACACCATACATAAGTTTGCACTGTGTTTTGAGGCAATCTCTTGGGATTTAGAAGAAAGCAGTGAGCTGAGAGAGTTGGGGACCTTATACTACCAGGAAAGAAGCAGAGTGCGTGCTATGGACTGGGAGTCCCTGCATGAAGAACATCCTAATTCCAGGGGGAGAAGGCCAGCTGAGAAAGCTTCCTGAAGCTGACACCCTAAATGTAGACTTCAAGCCTACTGTACTGTAAAGGAATAAATTCCTTTTTGTTAAAGCTATACACTGTGGTATTTCTGCTAGATGAGTCAGAAAGCATGGTGTGAGCATGTAGATGAATGGATCTCTAAGGTAGTGAGGTGTGTGGGGTGCCTTGTGGCCAGGAAGAAGTCGTGTGAAGCACATAATGCCTAGGGACTTGAGTGAGACACTAATGTTGACTCTGAGACTCCAGGGAAAACTGTGCATGTTGGAGAAGGGCTGGGCCCTCTGGGACTTCTTCCACTCCAAGAAAAATGGGTGTAGCAAGAAATTGGCCTCATGATGCCGCCCAAATGGCAGAGGTTTGCCTGCACTGGAAGACTCAACCTAGGTCCAGGGAGAATATCATTCAGCAACTACAAGTGACAGTGTGGTGGATTGGCCTTGGTGTCAGAGATGTGGGTTCGTATTTCTGCTTAGCCAAGGTACATTGGGCAAGTTATTTAACATCTCCAAGCCTAGATTTTCTCTCTTGTAAAATAGAGATGATAATAAAAGTCCCTGATTTGTTGGGTGGTTGTGAGAATCACTTAAGATAGAGGTGGGTAAAACACTTAGCACTGTTGTTGGGAAAATAAAATAATAACTGTTATAATAATAATCATTATCACTCTGGGTCAGTTACTGGCAGCAAGTAAATACAATGATTTAAGAAAGTACATTCACATTTTCATGCACTTTTTAAAGCCTACTGTACTTCACAGTAAAACCATTATTAAAAGGACAAAAAGGAAAGCACTGTGACAGAGTGGTTAGGAACACACAACAAGTTGTGGCTCATACCTTGAATTCCACCACCTGTTCTCTGTGAGGATTGGAGTAAATTGCTTACTTAGCCTTTTGAGGCTCATAGTACCGATTTCACCTGATACCATGAGAATTAAATGAGGAAACCCACATAAAGTGCTTAGTGCATTGTCTACACATCGTGAACTAATATTTATTTCTGCTTATTATCAGTATGGACATGTCTTCTGCATTTCTTAGCCCTATTCAGGATCTCTAGGGTTTCTAGGAGACAAGATTGGAGTTGGCTTATCAGGCCCTAGGGTATAACTCACAGTGGAAAGGGATGAAACAACTTAGGCACCCATCCTATTACTGAAAGTCACTGTGACTTTAAAAATCATTGTTTTCCGGAGGCCCCCACAGCTAAGCTAGTTCCCCCATGGATCCTCTACGGTAACATAGCCTCTTCCTTCCAGCCCCCACTTCCTAAAGCAGGCCTGCAGGTGTACTCCTGGCTGGCACATTTGCTACTTTCTTCAAATATTTGTTAAAAGCTTCCCTGAGCGGGAGGTCTCCTGGTTGTCAAGCACTCTGTGAGAGAGATGAAGCAGTGGTTTCTATGGCAACACTTTGGCACTTATTAGTGTTTGCGTAGGCACTGAGGCAAGAGCTGGGGTCCAAACAGGCCTTTGCTAGGCAGGGAATAGGAGAAGGGAGGGCCAGGAAGTGCGAAATTGTTCTCAATTTGCCCTTCTGAGTGGTAGGGAAATGTTTGGGGCACAGTTTGGCAGGATGCTCAGAGAGGTGTCCAGAATCACTCGTGTCACTTAGTACCCCTGCTACTGCCACCACATGCCGCTTCCCAAATGCCCCATCTTCAGCTCATGCCTCTGCCGAATCTCTTTGTTGCTTTTCCCCGTTATCTGCAGATCCAATTTAAAGCATGGTATTTGAGGCTTTCCATATCCTCCTCTTCCCAGAAACTCTGGTTGCTTTCCCTATTCTACAACACACAGGTATGGTGTCCTTTAACAGTACTATTCACCTTTATTCTGCCCGAATCGCTTGTTATGGGGGGAGTCTTTCTATTTATCCTCTGTCTCCTTCTCGTACTTATTCTCCTTTCCTAGAATTCCTGAAACCCTGAGTAATGTATCCAAAACTTACGTTTTGTTCAAGATCCAGCTCAAGCCTTAGTTTCTTCAAGAAACCTTCTCTGAGCATCCCAACTTAATGGCTTCATCTTCTCTGGTCTCTGATTGCATTGCTGCTTGGACCTCTTAGGCATTTGGCACTTAACACATCCTGCCTGTCGTGGCTTGAATTATGTTCCTAAAAAAATCTGTAGCAATTTGGCTGGGCCATAATTCCTGGTATTTCGTGATGTTCTTCCATGTTGGATTTCCTGCCTGTATGATGTTTTGAGGGTAAGTGGGCAGCAGTTGTGTTGGTAGAGCAAGAGTCAGTGTGTTTGTTTTGTGCCTTGAGGTCATCTCTTGAGATACGAAGGAGAGAAGCTAGCAGAGACATTTGGGGACCTTACGCCATCAAGAAAGAAAGCAGTACCTGGAGCTGAGTACATCCTTTAGAAATGACCAGGGTGCCTGCACTTGAGAAGCTTCCAGTGCAGGGGAAGATTGATGACAAGGACCTTCCTCCAGTGCTAGCCGAGGAAGCTTTCCCCTGCAACTGACATCCTGAATTTGGACTTGTAACTCACTAGACTGTGACAAATGAAATTTCTCTTTTTAATGCCATCCACTTTGGGGTTTTTCTGTTAAAGCAGCACTAGATAACTAAAACACTGCCTTTTTAGTTGTTTCACTACTGCTTGTATGTATCTAGCTAACTGGACAGTAAGCTCTAACCTAGAGGGGCCCTTCTATAATTTTTTGTTTTTCCCACAGCACCTAGTACAGTTCCCTGTTTGTAATAAAGAATTCAAAAACATATGCAAACAGCTTAGCTTGATCCCCAGTATATGCAGTTGTTGTTTTTGTGTACTGCTGGGTCAACTCCAACTCTGTAAAACAGGGTGGAATTGCCTCCTAGGGTTTCCAAGCCTGTAAAATGAAAGCAGACTGCCACATCTTTCTTCCATGGAGCAACTGGTGGCTTTAAACCACAGACCTTTTCATTAGCTGCTGAGCGCTTAACTACTCTACCACCAAGGCTATTTTGCCTGGTGCATGTGTATATAGATATTTTAAAGACTCATTGTCATTGACTCAATTCCAATTCGGAGTAGAACTGCTGCATAGTGTTTTCCAGAAGTGGCTGGTCGATTTGAACTACTGACCTTTTGCTTAGTGGCTGTAGGTCTTAAGAACTGTGTCACTAGGGCTTTGGGTATATAAAACACTCACTCACACACACACACACACACACACAAACAAACAAACAAAAAACAAGCCCATTGCCACTGAGTCTGTTCCAACTCAGTAGTGCTATAGGATGGAGTAGAACTGCCCCATAGAGTTTCTTGGGAGCACCTGGTAGATTCAAACTGCCAGCCTTTAAGTTAGCAGACATAACTCTTAACCGTTATGCCACTAGGGTTTACCTGGTACATAGAAACCAAAAACCAAACCCACTGCTGTCAAGTCGGATTCGATTCATGGTGACCCTAGAAGTCAAAGTAGAACTGCCCCATAGGGTTTCCAAGGAGAGCCTGGGGGATTTGAACTGCTGACCTTTTGGTTAGCAGACAGAGAACTTAAGCCACTAGGCCACCAGGGTTTCTCTTCCATTGTATATAGCAAGTGCTAAATAAATATGCAGTAATATTAGCCCTCAAATAGTGCTTGACTGATGCCCTAAGACCTCAGCTACTGCTTTCACTCTTAAACATCAAAGGATGCAGGTGGTGCCCTTGGGGCATTCATTTAGCCTTAGGCAAGAGTGCCCACATATCCTGGTGGTGGCAACCAGTGTCATAAAACTATATGTGTATTATTGTTTAATGGAGCGTCTTAGTCATCTAGTGCTGCTATAACAGAAGCATCACAAGTGGATGGCTTAAAAAGAGAAATTTTGTTTTGTCACAGTCTAGTAGGTCAGGAGTACAAATTCAGGGTGTCAGCTCCAGGGCAAGGCTTTCCCTGTTGGCGCTGGGGAAGGTCTTTGTTGTCAGTCTTCTCCTGGATTGGAAGCCTCTGAGGCTCAGGGACCCTGGAGCTTTCCAAGGATGTGCTCAGCTTCTAGCACAGCTGCTTGGTGGTATGAGGTTCCTAAACCTCTCTGCTAGCTTCTTTCCTTTCTATCTTAAGAGACTGCCTCAAGGCACAAAGCAGCCTTACACATTGAGTCCTGCCCCACCAACACAACTGCCCCTTATCCCCCTCACTAACATCATAGAGGCAGGGTTTATGGCATGGAGGAACATCACACAAACTGGGAATGATGGCCTAGCCAAACTGAAACACAGTCTTAACCATCCCACTTCCCCGTGAAATAGACTGCTATATTTGAGCTTAGGCATTATTTGCTCTTCATTCCAAGGATCCTCAGCAGATGCTACAGGTATAATCAGGCACAGGTTTCTGGAAGGAGGCCAACAAGGGCAAGTAATGGGAGAAATGCCCAAATGTATGCCAAACTAGCTTGGATGTTAATTTAAAAGCGCTGAGGTTCTTTGTCACTAGTAAAACGTAGACTCACATTACTAACATTTTCCGCTATGTTATGGGCAGATCCTGCCAGGTTGCCAGGATTATGCTCTATTTTTATTTTCAACCATTTTATTTTTTGATGTTTTGAGCACAGTACTGCTATTGATATTGGAGGGGAATTGTCAATAATTTAGCATACTGTTATATTTTTCATTTATGTTAGAGATTTCACTAAGCTTGCTATCTTTGTAAGTGTGATGTGATTGCATTCGTTGTCTAATATTTATTTTTCCAGGATAATGGGAAACAAAGATAATTAGAAAGTTGCAAAAGAAAGGTAATTGATAAGTTGTATTCACTAAGCAGAAGTTGGATCTCTTCTGTTAAGGGATATCTCTCTAGCCAATAGTCATGCCTAGCCACACACCTGCAGCTATAGAGGCTCTGTTGTAGTGAGGAACATTTATTCTCCTCTGGGAAGTAACAGTCTCAGGCTTCTAGGCACCTGCCTCCACTTCTGATTTCACTTCATCTCACCTCTTGCCATGGGCCAGGACAAGGCTAGGCTGACCGGCAGTTGGTGGCTCTATTTTGCATACATAATACTGTCCTGGGGCTTCAGTGAACAGAAACTTTCAACACTGATCTCACCCTCTATTGGACTGCTTCTGAACATTTCTGCCATGCCACTGAGCCCATGTAACCTAAGCTTCTCACAGACTGATCTACATTTCATTCTGTAACATCTTCTCTTATTGTTAACAAGGGCGACACTGGCTGACCTGCTCAAGTGGATGCTGGAGAAGAGCCTTGACTATCGGTAGGCAGAGAGAGCAGTTTGTGAGCAGATGCAGGGAAAGGCAAGAACGGAAGAACCATTACTGAGCACCTACCATTTGCTGGGCACTGTGCTGCGTGCTCTGTATGCATTAACTGTGCTCATTTGCTGTTCGCAAAAGGAAAGGTAGGAATGGCTGTACCCTAGAAGATGAGAGGCAGACTTGTCTTCCCTATGATAGATGAGCAGGTACTATGTAGTGGAGGGAATGCTTCATGAGGAGTCAGTAGCCTAGAGTCAAATAAGCATATGGCTTTAAATGAGTCATTTGGCCTCAGTTTACTCCTCTGTAAAACATACACATAATCTTTGCTCAGCCTACCTTATATAATTATCTGTGAGGATACAAAGGAATGATAATAGGTTAGAGTATTCAGAAGACCATAACATGTTATATAATATTGTGTGAGGCAATATAGAGTAGTGACTAGGAGCCAGAGTGCAGATGGTCTGGAGGATTCCAAATCTTAGTATAGCCAGTTGCGACCTGCATGTCCTCAGGCAAGTTACTTGACCTCGATATATGTACATTAGTTCCTACATCTATAAAATGAGGATACAAATAGTACTTGTACACGGGGTTTTTATACTGAAAATTAGATAACATGAAAAAGTATTCAGAATAGTACTGGTGCATAGTAAGTACTATATATCATTTACTATTGCAGATGTTAGATACCATGAGCATTTGATTGCCTTTTCTGTCCCATACCCACACTTTCAGTGTTTCTAACAGTGCAACAAAACTTGGGTAATGGTGCAATTCCATGTGTTTTGTATGCACTACTGCATACTACGGCATAACACATAACCCTGCTCTAGAACACATCTCCGTGGTGGCACTTGGCCATGTAAGAAGATGAAAGCTCAGTACTCCCAGTAGAAGAGCGGCAGGCCTCTTAAACACACACCTTGAGATGCATGACATAAAGGATTCAGCTTGCATACATTTGGGAAGCTTTTTCACTTTTTAGACACATGTTTAGACACATGAGTATACTGCAGTAAATGATGTATAGCCATATATAGGGGAAAACGCAGATTCATTCACTCTGCAGCACATACTGAGCACTGACGTGTAGTGTGTGAGATGCAAAGACAGCTGAAGCGTAGTCTCTGATCTCAGGGTTGATCATGTAGTGGGAGAGACAAGACACATACTTCAAATCAGCATGTTATTAAGATGGTGTTAATTCTGAGGCTTGATGAGAATATATATACCCTTTGTACTGAGAAGACCTTACAGTCGCTAATGATTGTAGTTTTTGTACAAGTTTCAAGAATTAAAAAATGCTGTAGGAGATAGAGAAAGGCAGGATCATTTTTTGCTTGGGGGCAGGAGTACGCTTTCAGTGGGACACAACTGAGGGTAAAGGACAAAGCTCTTGGAAAAAAACATACACAGAATATGAAGGGACCAGAGAGTAGCTTTTGTTGGGTTGCATAGTATACACAGAATTTACTGAGGGATCACAAGGCTGGGAATTTGGGTTGGAGTTGGATTTAAATGCCATGCTAGAAATTTGGGCTTATTTACTAGGCATTGGGGAGCCATTGGGAGTGTACATATTTTAATTTTTCATGTAGTAACTTTGCTAAGCTGACATTTTCAAAGACTAAAAAACCAAGAAGAAATATAAAATCACATATAGTAATTACATTTGCCATACAATCATACAATAACTAAAACCAGACTCACTGCCATCGAGTCAGTTCAGACTCATAATGACGCTATAGGACAGAGTAGAGCTGCCTCATAGTTTCCAAGATGCACCTGGTGGATTTGAACTTCCATCCTTTTGGTTAGCATCCATAGCTCTTAACCACTATACCACCACCATTTCCAAAAAATATATGATTATTACCTTAGGAGTGACACTGTACTTTATACTACCCTTATAGGCAAACATGACAGAACTTGGATCTTAATAACAAAATGCTTATTAAAAAATTGTGTTTTAGGTGAAAGTTTACAGCATGAATCAGTTTCTCATTCAGAATGTTATGTGTAAATTGTTTTGTGTCATTGGATGAAACCGCTGCAATGTGTCAGCGCTCTCCCTCTTTCCCTTTCCACCCTGGGTTCTCTGCGTCCATTCATACAGTTTTGTATCTCCTCTTGCCTTTCCCTGTTTGCTTTTGGTCAGGTGTTACCCATTTGGTCTCATACACTCGATTGAACTAACAAGCATGTTCCTCATGAGTGTTATGATTTGTTTTATAAGCCTGTCTAATTTTTGCCTAACAGGTAGACTTCTGGAGTGGCTTCACTTCTGATTTAGCAGGGTGTCTAGGAGCCATAATTGCGGGGGTTTCTTCAGGTTGTCAGATCAGTAAGCCTGGTCTTTTTCTGCGAATTTAAATTTTGTTCTACATTTTTCTAATGCTCTGTTCAAAACCCCCTGTTGTGATCTCTGTCAGAGTGGTCAGTGGTGGTTGCCAAGCACCATCTAGTATTTCCGTTCTCAGGGTGGTACAGGCAGTGTGGTTTATATGATTCATTAGCCCTTTGAACTAATACTTTCGTGCTGTCTTTGGTTTCTTTCACTCTCCTTTGTTTTGAATGTGATGGGACTAATAGATTTATTTTAGAAGGCTACTTGAAAGCTTTGAGGACCCCAGATGCTACTCACCAAAATAGGCTATGGAACATTTTCTTTATGAACTCCTCTGTGCCAGTTGACTTAGATGTTCCCCATGACCACGGTACCCAGCCCATAGTCCCAGTAACTAAGGCCTTCATGGCTTTGGCCTATTTTGTTGTTGTCTTTCCCTTGACCAAAGTTAATCCTTGTCTACTATCTGGTTAGTGATTTTTTTTTCCTCTCCACACTTCCCCTTTGTTTGAACAAAGATTGTTTTTCTGTGTGTAAACCTTTTTTTTTAATATAATAATGGTTCCATACTATATTTGTTCTTTAGTGATTAACTTATTTTACTAAGCATAATGCCCTCCAGATTCAACTGTGTTGTAAGATGTTTCATGGATGAGTCATTTTTTATCATTGTGTAATAAATATTACGTTGTGGTTTTGTACCACAGTTTGTCCATCCATTCATCTATTGATGAGCACTTATTTCCATCATTTTGCTATTGTGCATAATACTGTAGTGAACATGGGTGTGCATCTAGCTATTCATGTGGCAAGTCTTTACTTCTCTGTAATATATTCCTAGGGTCTACAGCCGTACTACCCTGAACATGCCTTATCTTGTCTGATTGCAGAAACTAAGCAGGTTCATGAGGGCTCGTTGTTCTCTATTGTAGCAGCATGGCGGTAGCCCATTAGGAAGGGGTGGAGGTGGCATACGGAGCGGAAGGATTAGTGGTGGGAAAGTATGTTTCTCTTGTTACTGAGTGCTCTGTTTACTCTTGGGATCTCCATAAAGTTGCCTCTCTGTATTCCCTTTGTGGGGTGTTGCTAGCTGTATTACAAGATGATGATGCCATGCCATATTAGTTGGCAGGTGACCACCATTCTTTATCTCTCTTTGTTCTCTGTTTTCCATCAGTTTTTTCTGTCATTTGGCTTTTGACCTAGTTCTTTATCCCTTCATTTGGTGCTTAGGGTTCCAGAATTGACGTTTGTATCTGTTTTACTAGGTTTTTCTTTGGTCTTTGCAGAAGAGGGACCACATGGTGCATCTCTCTATGGCACTGTGTTGGTTCTGCTTCCCACCATTAGGGATTTTGGAGCAAAAGAATTGCCTCATCAAAAGTGCCCTTTTGGAAAGCACTTTAACAGAGCGTGCAAAAAAATGTCATCTCCTCTGGCTTCCTCAAGGATTTTTCTCTTGCAATGCTGCCTTTATCTTGGAGCCTTCAGTCTCTACTTCTCCAGTGGACCATTCCCATCAGCATATAGACATGCAGTGGTAGCTTGCTTCTTTTAAAATGAGCAAACAAAAGCCTTCTTTAACCCTTTACCCCTGTTTTCTCTCCAGTTTTCCACCAACGTAATAGCAAACCTGCCAGAAAAGAAAGTTGTCTGTTGTCATTGACTCCATGTCTTAACTTGCCGCTTTCTTCTCAACTTGTTCTAAAAAGGCTTTCATTCGCAGTATGTTATTATCACTGCTCTTGCAAGGTCACTGATGACCTCTATGGAGTTATGTCCCACTTGGGACTCTGCAGTCTTCTGGTTTTCCTCAGATCTCTCTCACAATTCACTGTCAAT
Organism: Heterohyrax brucei; assembly: GCA_028571685.1. Classification (NCBI taxonomy): domain Eukaryota; kingdom Metazoa; phylum Chordata; class Mammalia; order Hyracoidea; family Procaviidae; genus Heterohyrax; species Heterohyrax brucei. Next base: position 149,764,351 of record CM053166.1, read on the forward strand.
CTCCTTTACTGACTACCTAATCTCTAAATGTTGGAATACCCCATGACTCAGTTCTAGGTTCTCTACTCCTTCAGCCAACATCCTCCCTTAAGAGGACTTTATCTAGCTCATTGTTTCACATATTTTGTATATGTTGATGATATTCATGCTTGTGTTTCCAGCTCTTACCTCTCCCTTGTGCTGGTTAGTGATTTTTTTCTCTCCATACTTCCCCTTTGTTCTAACAAAGATTGTTTTTCTGCGTGTAAACCTTTTCTTATTTTTATAATAGTGCTTTCATACAGTATTTGTTCTCTAGTGATTGACTTATTTCACTCAGCATAATGCCCTCCAGATTCAATCATCTTGTCACGTATCCTACCGTTTCTTGACCATCTCTACTGAGAGGTATAATAACATCTCCCTCTATTAGCACTGGCCAAATAAAAATTCTTGATCCACACTATTACACTCCCTAGACCTACTGACCTGTTCCTCCCTAAGGGTTCCCTATCTAAGTACTAAATGCCACTATTTACCCAGGACAAAACTTAAGCCTCATCCTTGATCTTGCTGTCTCTCACCCAATGCATATTATTAGTAAACAAGGCCTGTTGGCGCCACCTCCAAAACATACAAAAAAAAAAAAAATCCCTCTACTTTTCTCTATCTTCATGGCTCAGTCCCTGGTCCAAGCCACCATCATCTATTGTGTATTATTGTTGTGTGTCATCAAGTCCATTGTGGCTCATAGCAACCCTATATGCCAGAATAGAACTGCCGCCATAGGTGTTCCTAGGCTGTAATCTTTACAGAAGTAGATTGCCAGGTCTTTTTTCCTTTGGGGCTGTTAGTGGGTTTCAACCTCTGACCTTTTGGTTAGAAGCTGATTGCTTAACATTGTTCAACCAGAGCTCATTATCTGTTGCCTAGACCACTGTAATGATTTCCTAACTGATATTCACGTTACAGTTTGCTTCTGTACATGATTACTGTTATGATTATGTAGAGTCTATAATTAATTCTCCATGGAGCCTCCAGAGTGAGCTTTCAAAAAATGTAAGTAAGATAATGTCATTCATCTGCTTGAAACTATCTTGGATGTGGTGAAAAATAAGTGAAATTGTTCACTACGGATTAGTAAGCCCATGCCAGCCATGCACACTTTGCTTATTGGTTAAGCCCATCCTGCCCCAGTGCCTAGAACAGTGCCTGGCATGTAGTGGGCACTAAATAAATAAGAGTGGAATGAATGTTGAGCAAATTAATTGGCCCCAGAGTAGTTACTGCAGAAATACAGACAATAGGCAATAAAGACTTTAATTAAATTGGTGTCAGCAGGAAGTGAAATGAAGGCAGGGAAAAAAAATCAATATTAGACAAATCCCACTCAGATCTCATCTAAGGTTATTTAATACTGGAAACACAAGAAGACTTCCTGGGCCACCATTTCTATTATGTAGTAGCAAAACTGGGACTACAAATCAATAAGTAATTATTAGTTCATTAATCAGTAAAGAAATGAAAGCATAGATCAGTCGAAATTGCTATCTGATTGGAAGTTAGAGGCATGAGAGGAAGAGATAAATGATGATTCCATAATGTCATGCCGTTGCAGGGAAGAACTGATGGTGGGTGGCAGGAGAGGTTGACAGATTTGCTTTAGAACTTGCTGATTTTTCCTGAGACCCTGGGGTGTCTTGAAGACAGCTTCAGTGTGGGGCTATGATTCTGCAAGAAGGATGGAGGAGGAGATAGAGACTGGTATATCATCAGCATAGAGACAAGAGTTTAAAGTATTGAGAGTGGGGTCCTTGAGGAATACAAAGCAACTGAAAACCAAAAACCGAACCCACTGCTGTCAAGGCAATTCCACCTCATAGCAACCCTAGAAGACACAGTAAACTGCTCCATAAAGCAACTGACAGGTGTATGGAATCTTTATTTCAAGACATCTCTTCATTACCTCACTAAGTGCCATGGAGTGTACAGCTAGAAAAGCGTAATTATATCTGATATCCCCAGCCTGTCCCCCACAGCTCGCTTCCTCCCCTTAAAAAAAAAATACCTTATGGATTCTTTCCCTGGACAGGGGACCCTAAGCACAAACTGACCAAACCCAAAAGCAAACCCATTGCCATCGAGGTGATTCTCACTCACCGCAACCCTATAAACTACCCAGTGCCATTGAGTCAGTTCCGACTCATAGTGACCCTATAGGTCAGAGTAGAACTTCCCCATAGAGTTTCCAAGGAGCGCCTGGAAGATCTGAACTGCCAACCTTCTGGTTGGCAGCCGTAGCACTTAACCACCACGCCATTGTAACCCTATTAGGATAGAGTAAAACTGCCAATAAGGTTTCTAAGGCTGTAATCTTTACAGAAGCAAGCTGCCTCATCTTTCTCTTGCCAAGTGGCTGGTGGATTTGACTATCGAGAGCATTAGTCACTGTACCACAGGGCTCCTCCTGTGTGACACCAGCTTATGACATATGCCTCTTGCTACTCACCTGGAGAGATAGCAGGATCGACAATGGTGAATGCCCCGGAGTGACTTTGCAGTCTTTTGTGGGGGGAGAAACGCAACACAAATGCACATTCTGATCCCTTAAACACTACAAGGAGTGCAGTCAGCAGCTACTACAACAATTTCACTCAGACACATAAAGCTTTTTGTAAATCTGGCCTGCTCTCTGTGTTGCTGGTTAAAGCACTGTTATTGCAGTGTTTACTAAAGGCTAACCTGTGGCTCAGCAAGATGAAGGAGCTTATCTGAATTAGTAGCAGAGCTGGGATAAGGCTCTCATGTAGGCTCCACCTCTCAGCTAGAAAAAGTTGTTGGCAACCCTTTCTGATTGTTACTCTGCCCTCTCCTTTTGCTAGTAAAGCTCCATGCTGGGCTTCATCCTGAAGCTGTGGTGGGGAGCCAAGAGCCTATCAGAGACTGATTATTCTGCTCCCGTTGGCAGATTGGCACCAGCCAGTGTCAGGGTTTATGTAGAGAGTATATAATAGGGTCCCTAATGAGGACAAGACAATGGGTGTTTTCTTTCAGTTGAAGGGCTTATTTGTCCTGTATTGGTGTCTAGACCCCACAAGGCAAACCTGGTGGCAGAGGGGGATAGTAGGAGGCTATAAAATAGACTCATAGGACAAGGCAGCGCATGGCCCAAGGCTTTCAGCTGCTGTAGGAAAGGAAACCTGGAACTTAGTCCTAGACTTGAACAAGAGAGATGGGGATGAGTTGGGGTTGTCAGAGTGGTCTCTTACCTTCTGACAGCCTGAATTTGGGTTCTGGAAAAGGATTCTGCTTCCATTAAAAAAAAAAAAAAAATTACACATATATCTTGTTGTTAGGTGCCGTCAAGTTAATTTTCAACTCATAGTGACCCAACATGACAGAGTAGAAGTGCCCATAGAATTTTCTAGGCTGTAATCTTTATGGCTAGATGTCACCAGGTCTTTTTTCCCACAGAGCTGCTGGGCAGGTTTGAACTGTCAATCTTTCGGTTAGTGGCTGAGTGCTTAGTTGCTGTGCCACCAGGACTGGTTTGGAATAAGGACTTTTTCTGGCTTAGTTATTCATGTGTCTATAAGGACCTAGAAGAGGGGTCTAGCACATAATAAATGCACAATAAATATTGGCTAAATATGTGAATAAATACTAAAAGAAGACTTGAATATAAATCTCAGATTTTATAGATGAACTCAGCTTGTCTAATGGAAACCTATCCTTGCTTTCTGCTAGCTTTCATTGGAAGAATTTATTTTGTGTGATATTTCAGGCAACAAGCCCTAAATCCACAGGTAGCTTTTTAAAAATGGTCTTGTGCTTATTTCTTCCTTTTTCTTTTTTTTTTTGCTCTAGACCTAGTTCTCATATTGAGATTTTTTTCCTCCAGAGCTAATAATTTTCATAAGCTTCCTTTCTTCTGTTCTTTGTCACAGTGCTACTGCTGCAGTCTGAACTTCTAATAACTTAGATTTGCATTTTCACATTGATATCTGCTTAGTATGACATTAGTGGGCATAGCAGCTGATATCCTTAAGTAATGTGTTTTTGTATGTGTGTGTGTGTGTTTGTGTGTGTTTGTATAAGCAATTTTAACTGCCTGAAAGAAGGAAAGAGCTGAAAAAGATAATGGGAAGTGATGATGCCATATAAATAAAATGATCAGGCACTTCCTAGGCTAACTAGACAGGACTGTTGTCATTAAAACAGTATAAATATGAGACAGAAGACACTTTTATTAGGGAGCAAATCTCAAATTAGCATGAAAGTGAGTGAGTCCTCCAGTTCAAAGCAGTGGTTGGCTGTCCAAAAAATATAAAGATGCAAATCCACTAACTCTCAGCAGCATCAAAGTCATTGTAAAATAAGAAACTGGGAAGCCTGGAAAACAAACAGGCCTCTGGCTATAAATCATGTGAAGACTTTGAGGACACTTGGTACTATCTACCCAACTCCCACGGCCGGGGCTGAACCTAGTAGTCACATACTCACATCCCCTCCCAGCAGCTACTTTGCCCACAGTCTCAAGACGTTGATGATAGAAGAGGAATTCATATTAAGTGACAATTTCCATGGTGAATGGGCAGGAACTGAAGGAATAGGCAGACATCAGAGGTGACACACAACCCATAGGTCAGCAACACGAGACAATGAAGATTTAAGACAGCAAAACACAAGAATGTGAACCAGAGGGTTCTCAGAAAATGTTTTATTATGTAAGCTATATAGTGTTAGAAACCCTGGTAACATAGTGGGTTAAGTGCTACCTCTGCTGACCAAAAGGCTGGCAGTTCAAATCTGCCAGATACTCCTTGGAAACTCTATGGGGCAGTTCTACTCTGTCCTGTAGGGTTGCTGTGAGTCAGCATCAACTTGACGGTAGTGCATTTGGTATAGCTTTAACAAAATTTTTTTCTCAGTGCACAGTCAACAGTTTCTTCTTTCAGTCCCTCTACCTTGTGGTGATAATAGCAATGGCAGCTAACATTTATTGAGCAATTACTGTCAGGCACTGTCATGAACATCTTAGGCATCTTATCTTAAACCTTCTTTTAATCCTCACAGTGATTCCCGTGGGATAGGGTACAATTTAATAGTGTTCCTGGTGTATAAATGATGAAGCCACACTCATGGTAGTTAAGTTTTGCTGGGTCACACAACTACCGAGTGATAGGGTCAGGACGTGAAGCAAGGCTTTGTAATCTCAGTGGGTTACACACATGCAGTATAATATGTGTGTTCCTGTCTTTGACTCTTGTGTAACACTTTCATAAAGTCTTAAGGTAATGCAGAGGGAATGGAAGTGAAAGGTTTTGTAAAAAATTGTGGCTTCTTTCATGGAAGAAGGGAATTGAAAGCAACAGCCAAACAAATTTTTATATGAAGTATGACAGTTAAGTGCATGAACTCATCCTAGAGAAAGTGCTACTCACCCCTTTGCTGAACATCACCATGGTCACCTTCAAAGCTCTCCCCTTGGGAAGCTATGCACGGACATCAGCATCTAGTCCACCCTTCAAAGCAATTTTGGAACTCTTTTTTCTGGAATGGCCAACAGAGTAGTTGTTGGATACCCTTGATGTCCTGAATGTCATCCAGATGTCTTCCTTTCAATATTTTCTTTATCTTAGGGTTAAGAAGAGAGTCACTGGGAGGGCCAGATCAGGTGAGTAGGGAGGGTGTTCCAGTACAGTTATTTGTTGATGGGGTAAAAACTCCCCCACAGACAACTATACAATTAAGTTCGCAAACTTGCCACCTTGCCACCATGTGCAATGGCCACTCCAGAAAGAGTTCCAAAATTGCTCTGAAAGGTAGATTAGGCACTGGCATTGGTGCATAGCTTCCCAAGGGAAGTACTTCAAAGGTGACCATAGTGATAGACAGCAATGAGGTATGTAGCACTTAGAACAATTAAGTTTGCTGACTTAATTGTCAGACCTCATATGTCAGAAAATTGTAAGAGATAAGGAATGTGATGATGTATTTTATACTTTTAAGTAATAAAATTTTAACTGATAATATATATGTTATCAAGCTATGAGCAGAGACTGGAAACTTAATAGATGTACGGCACATACCTGACTTTCATAAATTATATTAGCTTCGTATAGGTTATTCTGACACAAAAAATACATATGTGACACACTCAGGAATGTACCAACTGTTTAACTGAGGTAAAAGGTATATGTAGTTTGTTCCAGGAAGGAACTGAGATTAGGGAATAGAGAAATACAGGCTATTCGTATATTTGATGGGATAAGCTGTATCTGGTTGAAGAACTGGTTTCTTCCAATGACTCAGGAATGGGTGAGAAAGAGTTGGGGCCACAATAGGTTCTAAAGTTTGAGGTTCCAGTGCTCTCTGTCAACTAGCTGTCAGTGTCTGTCAGTGCCGATGGGGAAATGCAAGGCTCAATGTCTTCCACGATACACGTTTATGATGCTGTAAATGTCCTTGGGTGATGCAGTGGTTTGCTCTCGACTACTAATTGAAAGGGGAGAGGTTCAAATTCATCCAGTGGTGAAATGGAAGAAAGGCCTGGTGATCTGTGTCCATAAGATTACAGCCTTCTCCCTCCTGCACCGCCTGCCCCCCAAAACCCTGCTGTGAAGCACATGGGGTGGCCCTGAGTTGGAATGGACTCAGTGACAGTGGGTTTGGTTTTTTGGTTAATGGGTCCGGAACAACTGTCAAGGTGCTTCTATATGAATGATAGGAAAGTATAGGTCACTGAGTGATCAACACTGGGTGGCCCTTTCTGAATGTTGGTTCCTATATGTTATAATTGTTTGACTGTAATTTGTATGAAGATTCATTCCAGTCTTAGGTGCTGTTAAGTATCACATGCTGTTAAGGCAGAATCTTGCCAAGACTGAGTTCTTCAGACCAGAATACATACAGTATGGTGGCTCTCACCTACCTAGGACTCTCATGACTGTGCCATACCAGACTGGCCAGCGCTCATCCAACTCTTTACTTAAAATACAGCCCTTCAGAACGTTATCCTTTGATGAGGGTAATTCCAGCAGCAACTTCTCAGACCAAGGCCTACACCACCACTGTGCATGCTCCTAGGCAGCCTTCTTGGAACTCACTCATGCTCCAGACACCCTCCACTAGCTCTTGTTCACGTGAGAAACTGTGCATGGAGTAAGAGCTTTCTTTTGGGAGCTGCACCTTATCTTTGGTACACACTAAGACAAGTCTGCTCTCCACCAGAATGTACCCTACAATTATGCAGCTTTGACGTTGGCCTCCATGGCCTACTCAAGCACTCTTTACTCTGTGAGGTAACCACTGCTCGAATTGTAGCTCTCACTGAACTCTAGTGAGGCAGGCCCTACCCAGTCTATTACCATGCCACCACTCTGTACATCATGACCACCTAGCTGCTTCCCACAGGACAATCAAGACCAGAGTGCTGGCACACCGTGAGGCTGGCCTCAGCAGTTCTCACCTTCACTAGGGCTTATGCCAACATTTTTCTCAGAGTGAGGCAACCCTCTCCCAAACCAGAATCCACTTTCACCATACACCCAGTGAAACAACCTTCCAGTGCTTCTAATCAGAGCTGGATTAAGAAGGACGGGAAGCAGATGCTTAGGGCACAGCATAGTAGGGACACTAATCAAAGATTTTTTTTTCATGTCTTTGCATTTTGAATTGTGATTAACTGAAAGTATACAATCCGAATCAATTTTGCATGCCTACCAATCTGCAGCTCCATGTGCTCTCCTCATCCAGTAACAGCACGTTCCTCCTTTTTACTCTGTCCCTTCCGCTCCACCCTCTTCTCTCCCATCTAGAAAGAAACCAGTAGGACAGCCTCCTATAAATGTATAAAACCATAAAGTACACACACCATATGGTCTCACTGTGGCCCCCAGTCCAGTCCATTCTTGCCTGAAGAGTGACCTCAGTACTGGTTTCAGGTCAGGACCAACAGCATGTCTAGGGGCCATGTTCCCTGGGGACCCACCAGATTGTTGGACCATCAGTTGCGATCTTTTAGTAGAGTTCTTGAGCTGCACACCTCTTTTTCTTGTGTTGCCTTAGGGACTCTACGTTGTGTCCCCCATCGCAGCTGCCTTTGTGTTGGCTGGGCACAATCTGGTTCTTCTGACCTCATGTTGATAGAGTCTCCCATTCATATGAATCTTTCTGTCTCCCAGGCTCTTTTTCCCTCGTGTCTTTGCTGTTCTCAGTCATCATCTATTCCAGATGGGTTGGGACCATTTGGTATACCTCAGATGGCAGACTGCTAGCTTTTAAGACCCCAGACACCACTCACCAATATGGGGTACAGAAGACTCTCCTAGCAAAAGACTAGTTATGCCAGTTGACCTCAATGTCCCCTGAAGACATGGTCCCCAGACACCCATCACTGCTACACTATCCTTTGGGTTGTGTCATGGGTTGAATTGTGTCCCCCCAAAAATGTCTGTTGATTTGATTTGGCTGTGAGTACCAATATGGTGGCCTTCCTTCCATGTGTTGTGAATCCTGCCTCTGTGAGATTGATTATGGAGAATAGGCAACAGTTGTGTTAGTGAGGCAGGTCTCAAGCTACAAGCTTGTGGAATATAAGGGAGAGAAGTGAGCAGAAGTGGGAACCTCGTACCATCAAGAAAGCAGCACCGGGAGAAGAGGGCGTCCTTCAGATCTGAGATTCCTGCGCCAAGATGCTCCCTGGACAAAGACTGATGCAATACCGGACTCTCCTCTAGAGCCAACGAGGGGAAAGCCTTCCCCTGGAGCGGACATCCTGAATATGGACTTGTAGCCAACCGTACTGTGTAAGAATAAACCGTCCTTTGTTAAAGACATTCACTTTGTGGTATTTCTGTTACAGCAGCCCTAGCTGACTAAAACAGGTTGAGTTTAGGAAACCTTTCAGTTTATGGTGCCGTCTAGTTATGTTGATCTTTGTACTGTGTGCTGTCACTGTTGTCACCTAACCAAATTCCTATTGACTGCCTAATCTATGACCAGCCTTCTCCCTCCCTTCCTACCCGTGTAGCCATCAAAGAGTCTTTTCTGCTGTACATAAGTCTATTTTTAAGTCCTTACAGTACAAGTCTCGTACAATACTTGTCCTTTTCCACCTGACAGATTTCACTCAGCATAATGTCTTTTAGTTGAAACCAGGTTATGAGACGCTTCCTAAAGTCAAAGAATTTTTAAAAGTTTCAAACTTGATATTAAAAAAAAAATTGAAGTATTGATGACAAAAATCGTAACATGGTTGAATTTTCTTGTATATGTTCAAGGGTTTATAATTAGATCCATTTGAATTACAAAGAGAATGGTGGGCATTAAAGTCTTCTCAGTGATTACAGCCTCCAAAGACCCTATTTCAGCCCTGGTTTCTCTGTTTCTCCACATACTGGGAGGCAGCCCTTCGGCCACTGTCCACAGTTCTTCACATCATTAAGCAACTCTTGCCTTGTTATGTCTAAGCATAGAATATGAACTCTTGCCTAGAATACAAACTCTACAAACCAGGACCACCATTTATTCAGAATACACTGCTATGGATGTACCAGGTTTTAAAATATTGGAATAGTTCCCTATTGATTGATAAATAGCTACTGCCCAGAGCCCTCCAAGCACCTCACTATCACACTGGCTGTCCTAGGCCCCCTCCAGGAGTCCCAGAACTTCTTGTGATCCACCAAATAAATACATAAAATGTGCCCTGGCATCCTGCTCCAGTGTTTATACTGATTGGTCTGTGCCCATGTAAAATCTGTTGTTAAGTATTTTGAGTATCATTCTGTCCTATAACAGCCAGCTCTGGAACTGTCATGGATTGAACTATGTCCCCCCAAAAATGTGTGTAGCCATTTGACTGGACCATCATTCCCAATATTTTGTGATTTTTCCTATGCTATACATAACTAATCTCTGCCTGTGTCTAATAGATTGGGCGATTATGTTAAAAGAGGATTAGGATGGGACTGCAACACCCTGCTAAGGGAGTTTCCCTGGGGTGTGACTTGCACCACCTTTTATCCTTTCATCCTATGGGAGATAAAAAGAGAGGGAAGCAAGCTGAAAATTGGGAACCTCATACCATCAAAAAGCAGCACCAGGAAAAGAGTGCGTCCTTCAGACCTGAGGTTCCTGTGCCAAGATGCTCCCTAAAATAGACTGATGCAACACAAGGACTTTCCTCCAGAGATGACAAGAAGGAAAGCCTTCCCCTGGAGTAGAACTCCTGAATTTGTACTTGTAGCCTACCAGGCTGTGTAAGGATAAACTTACCTTTGTTAAAGTCATCCACTCGTGGTATCTGGTAGAGCAGCACTAGCTGAATAAAACAGGAGCTCGCTAGCTACATATGCCACTGGGAAGATCTCTTCCATACCAAGGGGAACTCTTAACACTTGATACATGCTGTGAGCCAATCGCTGGCCCACGCCACTGCTCTTTACACTTAGATATACGCCCATTGCCTTGAGGCAGCCCTGAAACAGACCATACCCCAACTAAGACTTCATCCGGCGGCTAGCCCTCAAGGTACTTGCCAGTTTTTGCACACCATGTGACAGGCATTAACTATGATACTTCTTATTGACTTCATATGCCACTCATTACTGCCCCTGTTCCCTGAGCAGGCCATGAGTTGTCTGGTGAACACTGCCCCCACATAACGAGAAAATGACTGAGAGGACTAATTCCACATATCCGGTAATGGACGTTGTAAAATGGGGCAGCCTGTGACTAGCTCAGAGTCCACTTAGGACAGGATTTGTCAGCCTCTAGGATGATCCCCACACCACATCTTCACAAAGTATTAGGTAACCCTCTTCCTGTTGTTGTAAAAACACGGATAACAAACACATTTGCCAATTCAACATTTTTACTTATGAAATGGAAACCTTGGTGGCGTAGTGGTTAAGTGCTAACAGCAGTTCATATCCACCAGGCACTCCTCGGAAACTTGACGGGGCAGTTCTACTCTGTCCTACAGGGCACTATGCGTTGGAATTCACTCGATGGCAGTGGGTTTGGATATCAGCATAAACAGCAAGTGTACTTCCTGAACAGTGGTTTCCTTTCCCTCTTACCCCCTGTTGTTAATGATGGGTGTCACAGAGCCTGTTCTGGCACATAGCGACCCTGTACACTGCAGAATTAAGCCCTCCCTGGGGGCTCCTGCGCCATCCTCACCGCTGTTGCTATGACTGAGCCCTATTGTTGCTGCTGTTGTATCAATCCATCTCCTAGAGGGTTTTCCGCTTTCAGCTGATCCTATACTTTACCAGACATGATGTCCATCTCCAGGAAGTTGATCTCTGCTGACACCTGCTACTACTAACCTCTACCAAATTCTGATATCTATACTTTGCCTCTTCTAGGAATTTCATATTCAGAGATTCATCATACAATAGCAGTCCTTTGTGATTGACTTATTTCAATAATGTTTTAATATTTAATGTTATAATGTTTTCAAGTTTCATTCGTGTGGTGACATGTATCAGGGCTTTACTTCTCTTTGTAGCAGAGTAATATTCAACTGTATGTATATGCCAAAAATTTGTATATGTGTTGATAGACATTTGAGTTATTCCCGTATTTTTATAATTGTGAGTAGTGTTGCAGGGAACACTGGTGCACGTGTGTGTTTGCATTGCTGTTTTAAAGTTTCAGGTATATACATAAGAGTGGACTTGCTAGGTCATATGACAGCTCTATGTTTAACTTTTTGAAAAAGCACCAAACTGTTTTCCTTAGTGGCTGTACCATGTTGCATTCCCACCAGTAGTGGATGGGGTGGGCGGTAGGGAGATGGACATTCAGAGATTAGATAGTAGATACGAACTAGGTTAAGTGAAAGAAGTGACAGCACACACTAGAAGGAAGACCAGCACTGCTGGAATACACCGAAAGCTAAAAGATGTCCTGTATACAACCTAGCACTTCGAAGGTTAGAGTAGCAAGAATGGCGATATGGGTACCGTGCTCTCAGGGGACCTCTAGGTCAGTTGACACTACTAAGTTTTCTCTTTTTGAGAAAATGGTCTTCATCCCAACTTGGTGAGTGATATCTGGGGTCTTAAAAGCTTGCATGCTGCCATCTAAGGAGCATCAGTTGGTCCCAAACCAATTAGAACAGAGGAAAACAAAGGACATCAAAGACAGGGGGGAAACACGAGCCCAGGAGATAGGTGGGACGAAATGATCTAGAGTCTACACCAGCATGAAACCGGAAGAACTAGATGGTGCCCGGCTACCTCCAGTGTCTGTCTTGAGAGGCAATACAATGTCAGACTCCTTGATGCAGAGGGAGAAAAATATGGGTGCAGATCTACAATTCTGTTAAAAGACCAGACTTGATGGTCCAACATCCTGGAGGGTCACGTGAGAGCACAGCCCGTGGTTTCTCTCTTATCCGAGAGATGAAACTAGCACCAAGACAACTCTTTAGACAAAAATTAGACCAGACTGTAAGATATGAGGCTGTCAGAGCAGCTCTGCAATAGTAATAAGAGGGGAGGGTGGGGAGGAGGGGACAGGACTAGGTTGAATGAATATGGGAAGTACAGAGTAGAAGAGACAAGTGTGCTGTTACAGGGTTGGGATAGCAGATGAAGTCCCATTGACGTCTCTGTATGGGGTTTGATATGGCAAATTTGTTTATAAATTTTCACTTAACCATAATAAAATACTGTTAAAAAAATTCTTTTTATGTCAGCCATCCCTGTAGAGATGGAATGCTATCTTACTGTAGTTGTGATTTGCATTTCACTAACCTTGGTGATGCAGTGATGAAGAGCCAGCGCTGCTAACCAAAAGATCAGCAGTTTGAATCCACTAAACACTCCTTGGAATCCATATTGCACCATTCTTCTCTGACCTATAGGGTCACTATGAGTCAGAATCAACTCAATGGCAATGGGTTTTTTAATAACTAATGACACTGAGCATCTTTTCATGTGTTTGTTTTGGGCACTAGGCAAAACTTAATGAAGCCACCATTTCCAACAAGTTAAGGGACCCCCTAAACAGAATCAGGTCTACAGCTCCTTTCCCCCTAATAATACTACTGTGCAATCACTGGTACATTGACTAGAGCAAGGTACAGCTGCTGTCCATAAAGCATGAGGCAGGCATGACCAGGCCAGTATCCACATCAGTGCAGACAGACATAGCCACCACTTCTTACATCCTGAAGCAAAACATAACAAGGCAAGGAACAAATATCAACCGTCAACACTTTAAGCAAATTCTGAGCCATTCAAGGAATCTTGAACAGGCCACTAGCTACAAAGCCCAGAGCACACAGAAGCAGCCTCCATTTGATGAGGCAACCCATAAACAGACCAGGCATAGGATCCCTCCCTTCCCCTTCCCTCCTTTTTCCTCCCCTCTACTCCCCTCCCCTCCCCTGCCCCCTCATCCTGCCCTCCCTTTCCCTTTTTTCTCCTCTCCTCCTCCTCTTTTTAATTACTTTGGTTCCATTTTGTCTTACTGTCTCCCCTACTCTCTTAGCCAATTCGCTGTTATATCATTTAATTGTTAAGAATTTTCATGTGTCCTCAGTCACATTTAGGCCAGAGGAAGACTTGGAAAACATCCAAGACAAGCCCCACTTCCTCTCCAGGCAGAGCTACTGTGGGAGACTGGGCCTCCTATATGCGAACCAGCCCATGGAGTCATTGATCCTGGAAATAGAATAGCTGTGATACACAAACTCCTTTCTCTAGCAGGCAGAGCCCACAAGTCCACTGCTAGAGAGCTATGATCATCCCCAAATGAAGAACAGAGTGTCAGTCAGATTGGGAGGGGCCAGAGGAAGTCTTGGGCAAAAAAGTCAAGCAGGTGATTTCTTCCACATCTTTTCTTCGCCACCCCTAGCTATTACATAGTGTTTGGTAAAATGTTAGTTAAAAAAGCCCTTTATGTGAAGGTTTGTCATAATCCTTTTAAGTTGGAGACTTGAATTAAACTTAATTCGTTATCCCTCACATTTCTTGAATGTCTTTGTGTCCCATTCTCTCTTTTTGCTACATTCCGTCTGTTGCCTCTTGGTTTCTCATGTAGTGTCCTTGATCACCACCCTTGATCACACTTCCCAAAGTTGTCAATGTGATGTATTTGGTGTGTACATTCCAAGGTATTTTCCTAGTTTTAATGTAATTTGGAGCCCTGGTGTCACAGAGGTTAAGTACTAGGCTAATAAACTGAAAAGTCAGTGATTTAAACCCAGTGTAGGAAAAACATGTGGCAGTCTTCTTCTGTAAAGATTTACAGCCTTGAAAACCCTATGGGGCAGTTCTACTGTGTTCTGTAGGGTCACTGTAAGTTGCAGCTGACTAGATGGGCAATGGATAGTTGGTTGGGTGGCTTTTATTGATCCTAGCTTAGCTTTAATCACTTTGCAAAATCTCTGTTCTTATTCTACCTCTTTCCTTAATGTTGTTGTCACAAGTTACATTTTTATACATTGTGTCCTGTGAACAAATTTATAATTATTTTTATGCATTTATTTTTATATTATGATGGACATAATTAATTGAGTTATAGACCAAATACCATAAAACTAGCTATTTTATATCTGCTCTTTAAAGTACCTTTACAAGAGATTTTTTTTTCTTCATATGGCTTTGAGTTACTGTCTAGTATCCTTTCTGAAAAGAAAGAAGAACAACTCTCTGTACCATTTCTTATAGGGCAAGTCTTTTGCTGGCAGACTCAGCTTTTGTTCATCTGGGAATGTCTTTAATTTCACCCCCATCTTTGAAAGACAGTTTTGCTGAATATAGTATTCTTTCGTTTCTCTATTTTAAATATGTCATCATACTGCCTTCTGGCATCTGGTTTCTAAGGAGGAATGGGCACTTAATATTACTGAAGGTCCCTTATATGTGATTGTTCACTTAGCTTTTGCTGCTTTCAGGATTTTATCTTTTTCTCCCATTTCTTTTTCCTTGATGATTTCAGTCATCTTGTGTTCAAAGTCACTGATTCTTCCACCAGTTCAAATATACCTACAGTGAAGTTTTCATTTCCATTATTTTACTTTTGAACACTAGTATTTCTGTTTGGCTCCTTTTTGTGCTTTTTATTTTTTCATTCATATTCTCATTTTGATCCTGATCTTCTTTAATTCTTTGTGTTTTCCTATATATAGGTCTTTGAGCATATTTCATACTTTAGTTTTAAAGTGTGTGTTTATTAAGTCCCTTACCTAGGCTTCCATGGAGAATTTTTTTTTTTTTTTCGTTTTATTTGGTTCTTCTGAATAGGTAGCATCAATCCTGTTTTGAAAATTGACTCTCTGCAGACCCCTCCTTCAGCACTAGTGAGACTTGCTCTGGAGAAAAACTAAGGTGAAAGCATGGGATCTTCTCAGATAATTTCTGGGCATGTATCTTGCCTTGGCTATCTGTGTGGCTCTTAGTACTATTGAAAGCCTTAATTTTCAAAGGAACACTTGTCTTTTCCATCCAGTCTGTCGATTCCTGTTTCATGCCTTAATGACAGTCTTTAGCCCAGATGTCTATAGGTCGTCATAGCATTAGGTTGTTGTTTACTTCCTCTCAGCCCTACAGGAGCTCCAGCACAGACAAAACTAGATGACTGCCTTGTTTAGTTCTTCAGGCAGGCCCCAAACAGGTTAGGATAGACAGTGCCAGAATCTAAGTTACCTTTCCAGGAGTAGAGGCCACTGCTGTACTGAGATGACTACTATGCTGAGCTGGGGAGGGGACGGAACATAGAAGAGCAGAAAACCAAAGCTTTCCTACCATTGGAGAGTTGCTTCTTTCTTGATTCATGCTCACTTAGTTGTTTAAACCCTTTTACTGATTTGCAGAGTTCTGAGAAAATTGGTTCTCCAGTCTCTGCCTTTTTAAAGTGCCTTTTTGCAGTGGGTCCCAAACCAAAAACCAGATCTGTTATCTTTGAGTCAATTGTGACTCACAGCAACCCTATAGGACAGAGCAGAACTTTCCCATAGAGTTTCCAAAGAGGTTGTGGTGGATTTGAATTGCTGACCTTTTGCTTAGCAGCTGTAGCTCTTAAGTACTACACCACCAGGGTTTCATGGGACAGGAACATGGAAATTGCATGTTCACTTTTTTATGAATTTTTTAATCAGCTTGTCAGATTTTATGAAATGATTTTTAAGTCTTAGATTGTAATTGTGATGATTTTGTTACATTCTTTTGATGTGCCATGTTATCCTTGATATCCTTATTATCCTTGGGTCTTCCATCTTAACTTGTTTCTTTAGCGTTTTCAAATTTGATTTTTGCTGAAATGTAGAAAATTATTGTCTTGTGTGTGACTCTTGTACCCAATCACTTAAAAAAAAAAAAAAAAACAAAACAAAAACAACTCTGAGTTCTAAATAGTTTGTCACTTCTTTTTAAAGCCTAACTTATCGAGTACCATATGGAATAGTGGTTGTTGATATCCATATTTTCTTGTTTACCATTTAAATGTAAATCCTTCTAAAGTTTGATTATCAAACTATTTGCTGTAGGTTTCTAGTCAATACCATTTATCAAGTGGCAGAAGATCCAAATTTAGTAAAAAGTTTTTTTTTTTTTTAAATCGTGAACTTACAATGAACAGTATGTAACTTGAGTCCTACTACTATACTTATTAAGGAAGAATGCTTGGCAGCATGGGCTCCTGAGTGAGAGACCTTGGTTTTGATTGAATTGAACTCTGGACAGATGGACGCTGCAAACTGAAATCCACTGAACATCTGTGGAATCTTCTAGAAGTTAAAAAAAAAAAAAAAAAAAAAACAGAGGAAGGATTCTGTACCTGTCACACAGCCTCAGACTCGCCAGAAAACAGGATCCTCCTTGGGGAAAGAGAAGCAGAAAAGCTGGTCTGGAGAGATCCAGTCCCACCAAATCAGATCCCTGCTGCTGACACTCTTGCCTCCCTGCCTTAGGAATCAGTCCATTTGGAACAAAAAAGAATGAAGAACAATGTTTTTTTCTACCTCCTAATTCTCTGCCTAACTGCAGAGCCTTTATCAGAAAATTACCTTGGTATTTTTTTACTGCCTTAAAGAGAAAAACTACTCACCTGGAGACTGTCATCATGGCAACTGCTGCCTTGGATTGACTGATTTGTGCCTTTTCCAAGTTGTGCTGTCTGGAGTACCAGCTGACAGCTTTAGCTCCTGTTACATAGCCTAGTTTGGGGAATGGTGGGCTGAAGCCAAATGCCTAACAGGTGACTTCTTCAAAATAATATTTTGCCCCCAGTCTTTGGGGGAAATAATTAGAATGGGGAAAAATATTCCTCGGTCAGGTGGTGTTTGAGTAGAGGGAGCTGGATGTCCACAGACCTGAATTCTAGTATCAGCTGTTTTGCTCACTTACTATATGAACTGAGATAAATCACATAATCTCTCTGTACCTCAGTATTCTGTCTGTCAAATGGGGATAACAGTACTGTGTACCTCAAAAGGTCAGCATGATGTTTAAAGGAGAAATTATGTTTACATGCTTAGCAAGAAACCTATAAATATTGTAAATAGTCACAAAATATTGTTTGTTAGAATTAACTGAATTCAATCCTTGTGAGAAGCCTCAGAGTAGACAGAGCAGAGCCACTATCTTGTTCTATAGCCATTTGTCTTCCGTGACTTGCAAGCAGGCATTCACTAAATTATTTGAATCTAACTAAACAGAACCAAGATTGTCAAAGAGATCTTTAGTAGCCTTCTGCTTTTCAACTATCCACCTCTTCTTGAGGGAGTGGGTGGCTATGGAAACGAGCAGTCACTGCAAAAGTAGTGACTCCTTAGATGTGAAGAACAGCTCTATATCCCTGAAATCTGAGGCAGCCACAGAATGACAAATGGATAATACCATTGTTCGTGATTAACTGGGCTCTGGGGCAGACTTGATTCACCCTCTGAATAAATCCGTGATTGTCCTGGGATTGTGCTAACAAGAAGAGGAACACGGTCAGGACTGGCGTAGACTACAGACCTCTCTCCTGCACCTTGAGCTATGCTTATCTGTGTACTACTGTGAGCGCTGGAGTGGCATGGTTAAAGGGGAAACCACGAGGTGAATCTAATTTGGGCTATCACATGCTCCCGCCTGGGCCAAACTGTTCTCCTGCTCTGTATGAACAATTTCTTATTTACAGAAATAGGATGATGCTGTGAATCATGCCTCTTTCACCAGGATTTTGTAAGAAAGAAAATTAAACAAATTTAATAATGATAGCAACAGTGTGAACAACGCTACTATTTAATAAGTGCATAGTCTGTCTCAGGCCAAACACTGCTAAATACTTTACATGCTTTGTCACATTCTATCACTGTAACAACCTGGTGAAGTTGTTACACTGCCATGGAATTGTTTCTGACTCATAATGACCCTACAGGACAGATTAGAACTGCTCTGTGTGGTTTCCAAGGAGTGCCTGGTGGATTTGAACTGTCCACTTTCTGGTTAGCACATGTAGCACTTAACCACCATGCCACCAGGGTTTCCTGAATGAGGTGCGAAAACCCACTTAATTCATCTATTTGACAAAACGAAAAAACTCACTGCCATCAAATTAATTCCGACTCGTAGCGACCCTATGGCTACTTGACAGATGAGAAAACTGAGGCAGAGAGATTAAGGAACTTGTTCAGTTTTTTAACCAGTACTTTGAAGTTTATGTTTCTATTGTCATTGAGATGATTTTCCCTATTGTCGTAGATTGAATTCTATCCCCCCCAAAATGTGTGTGGCAGTTTTCTAAGCCAGGATTTCCAGTATTGTGTGATGTTCCTATGTGTTGTAAATCTTGGCTCTGTGATATTAATGAGGGAGGAGGGGTAGCAGTTTTGTTGTTGAGACAGGGACTCAATCTGTAAGACTGTATTGTGCCTTGACACAGTCTCTTGGGATTTAAAGAAAATGGAAGCAAGTAGAGATTTGGGGACCTCATACCGTCAAGAAAGAAGCAGTGCTGGGAGCAGGGCTCGTTCTTTCCACATGGAGTCCCTGTGCCTCAGAAGCTTCCAGTCCTGGGGAAGATTGGAGGACAAGGACCTTTTTCCAGAGCCAGCAGTTCCCCTGGAACTGACAATAAATAACTAATATGTATTGAGTGTCCTATGTTGCCAGACGCTCTTGTAAGTTCCTTTACATATTTTGGTCACCTAACCGTTACAACAGTCTTCCTTATTCATTGTCCAGTGTTCACATGCATATGAGGCAACTGAAAATACCATGGCTTGGGTCAGGTACAATATAGTTCTCAAGGTGACATCTTTGCTTGTTAAAACTTTAAAGACTGTCCTTTGCAGCAGATTTACCCAGTGCAAAATCCAGTGCTGTCAAGTTGATGCCAATTCATAGTGACCCTCCAGGACAGAGTAGAACTGCCTCATAGAGTTTCCAAGGAGTGCCTGGCGGAGTTGAACTGCCCACTTTTGATTAGCACCTGTATCACTTAATCACTTAACCACTGTGTGACCAGGGGTTCGTACCCGGTGCAGCACAGTGAATCAGGAAGACTAAAGAAGAATTGATGCCTTTGAATTATAGTTTTGGAAAAGAATATTTAAGGAAATGTGTGTTTAGTCCACCATCTTTGACTCTGCCCAGTTTTGGCAAAGAATATTGACTATAGCAGGAACTGTCAGAAGACCTAACAGATCTGTTTTTGAAGAATTACAACCAGAGTGTTCCTTGGCAACAAAGATGACGAGACTTCATATCACTTATTTTGGACATGAATTAAGAAAGACCAGACCCTCAAGAAGGACAGCATACTTAGTCAAGTATAAGGTCAGAGAAAAGGAAGAAGACCTCAACGAGATGGAGTGACACAGTGGCTGCAACAATGGGCTCAAACATAGCAATGATTGTGCGGATAGTGTAGGACTTGGCAGTGTTTTGTTGTTTCTGTGTGGGATCACTATGAATTGGAATCAGCTTGACAGCACCTAACAACATAAGAGCAATCATCACCATACTACTATAAGGAAGGTCCTATTATTTGTCTTGTAAAAAGAAGAAAGTGAATCTCAGGGTGATTAATTGGCCTAAGATCACATGGCTTGTATATGATGGAACAAAGATCCAAACCTAGGCAGTAGGACTCCAGAGCTTGTACTAACCAAAAAGAAAAAACAACGCCACTGTCATTGAGTCAGGTCCAACTAATAGTATCTCTAGTGGTCAGAGTAGAACTGCCCCATAGAGTTTCCAAAGAGTGCCTGGCGGATTTGAACTGCCGACCTTTTGGTTAGCAGAAGTAGCACTTAACCCACTACACCACCAGGGTTTCAGAGCTTGTACTAGTAAACAAAATTTCCTCCTGGCAATTTTGTTTATTGAGGAAGTTCTATTCTGTTTATGCTTTGCTATTTTTTTTCTTTTTAAATCGTGAATGGGTATTACATTTTCTGAAATGTTTTTCCTGCATCTGTTGAGATGATTATATGGTCTGTCTGTCAATAAAGTGAATAACATTAATAAATTTGCTAATGTTGTACTATCCTTATGTTCCTGGGATAAGCCCTACTTGACCATAATGTATCATTTTAATAAGCTGCTAGGTTCTATTTGCTTTAAGATTTTTATATTTATGCACAAGTAAGATTAGACTATAATTTTTTCTTTCCTATTCTTGTTCTGTCTGCCTAACTTGGGGGAGTAGCCTATCTTTTTCTATACTGTAGAAATATTTTTATAAAACAGAAAATATGATTCAAAGATTCGGGAGTACTCACCCATACAATTATTTATTCCTTCCAGTTATTCTATGATTTTTATCTATGATTGTCTACTTCTTCTTGGGTAGATCTAATTAATAGTCTGTATTTTTGTAGAATTTTTCCCATTTAAACATACTGGTTTAACATTTGATATAGTGTTCTGTTATTTTTAATATCACCTTAATACCTGCATTTATGACCTTATTTGGCTTTCTGGTGTTGCTTATTTGTAGCCTCTTTCTCTTTTCTTAAAGGTTTTTGATTTGACTTTAAAGAAAAATGGTTTTATAGGTCACCTCTATTTTGTCTGCTTTCTCTTTCACCGTTATCAATTTCTTTCTACTTTACGATGGGGTTATCTAACAGTGTTTTTTTCCTCCCTAACTTCTGGAGTAGGTAATTTTTTTCATTTTCTAATAAATGAACTATGTTGTTTACTGAATATTACTTTACCTACTTCCAGCAGGCTTTGTTATTCTCTATTGTCGTTCAATTCTAAAGGGTCTGTAATATGAATTAAATTCCTCTTTAATGCAGGAATTATTTTGAAGTGTATTTGTGTTTTTAACTTATAAGTGTATGTTGCATTTGTTGTTTGTAATGAGAGTAAGGTATCTTTTTATTGCTTACTTCTAATTGTATTTGAGTCCTGCATGACTGATTTCTAAGCCTGCATTTTTAATCAAAACAAATGTTAATAGTCTGTCCCAGTGTGTGGCTCAGCCTGTTTCTCAGTCTGGAGGCAGTGTGATAGTGGATGTTTAATACTCAGCACCACCTACGAGTGAGCATTTGGGGATGTGAGATGATATTCCTAGTTACCGTTTCTTTGACTAAATTGCTGGTTTTCTTTTTTTTGAGATTATTACTCTGCTTATCCTCACTACTCCCTAGGAAAGAGCACTTAGGGGTGTGAGATACCCCTTATGCAGTGTATTAGGGTGTCTGTTAGCTCTTTCTTCTTTATGGTCAATTTGCTCATTCAAGCCATTACAAAGTGAGTTTTCATTATGCAAACACAGTGTAATCCTGAAACAAAGTTGGTTCACTTAAAGAGGGGCAGCTCCTCTCCTATAGGCTCTTCGTCAGGGCTAAACCAAACCAAACCCACTGCTGTCAATTTGATACCAACTCATGGCGACTCTATAGGACAGAGTAGAACTGCCCCATGGAGCTTCCAAGGAGTGCCTGGTGGATTTGAACTGCTGACCTTTTGGTTAACATCTGCAGCATTTAACCACTATGCCACCATGGTTTCTAGAAAGAAATTATTTGCCTTATGAGTACCCTTTGCCAAGCAGAATACATTTATCATTGACTCATGTAATCCTAGTGGGTTGTTGCTAGCCTGCAGCGTCCTGACTAGTAGGCTAATTGAATATCCCATAGGTCGTAGGAGGTGGGATCTTCATAGCCCTGTCCTAGAGAGGGGAGAACACATTTGTCCATAGAGGCTAGGCATTCTGGTTAAGTTTTCTTCTGGGAAACACCTTTGCCCTCCTGCTCTTCAAACCCACAACATCAATAGCAGTCAGGGAGAATTTGTATATTTCTTTGTGATCTATCGTATTTCCTTGCTTGTGCTTCTAACTCTTGTGTGGTTATCTTATCTTTTATTCCCACCTATGTGTTTTAAGTTTCTCAAGGACAGGGACTGCCTCTTACCTGACTCCAGTGTTCCCTAAAGTGCTTTGTATAGAGCTAAGCAAAAAGGGTATGTTAGTTACTGCCTGTTGAAATAAGTAGGATGGATGGATGAAAACTATATGTTGAGATATTCTTAACAATACAAAACAAAGTGAAATGCTTTGTTTTCTTCTGTTTAGCAGCCCAGATGGGTGTTTTGTGTCCTTTTGTATCTCATCTATATGAATTTAATCTTGTTGCTTTCTAACAGAGGTCTGTTTATTGTATCTCAGAAGAGTAACCTCCTTCAGAAGGGTCCCTTGGACTTTCCCTACCTACACTGGCTACTGCTAATCCTCCATTTCCCCCTCATACATACACCCTGACAACTGCAGGTTTTCGTTTCTTTTGCAGATGAATAGGTTCTCCCCCACCCCACAGCTGGATCCCGGCATAGAATTTCTTTTTAATGCCCACATCTGTTGTTTTTATTGTCCTTGCTTCCTTGACTGCCTTTAATTGGATCTCTTCTACAGGCTGAGTCTGCTTTTTTCTTTTCTTATGTATCATTAATGGTAGTACAGAATAAAGTGGGCTGTATCATTGAGTTCTACTAACCTCAGTGCCAAATACCCCTTATGTAGTGTTAGGTTGTCTGCTAGTGCGTTCTTTTATCTTTTTTTTTTTTTTTTTTTGGTCCATTTTCAACCCATTCAAGTCATTACAAAATGAGCTTGCATTATATAGACACAGGATAATCCTGGAACAAAGGGGCAGACCTTCAGTTGATATTCAAAAGGGGGCTGTGTCAACCCAGAGTTGTTGTGAAGCCTACTGTTTTTATAATACTGAATTTAATCAGATATATGGACAAAATAAGTTAGTTTTGAACTGTTTGTGCTTCCATGAGATTACCAGTACACTGTGACTTGAAATGATTGAGGTTATGTGTTTAGGCTGGGTCATGCCTCAGGTGGAACATCCTGCTTTACTGAGGTTGCGCTTGAATTCATTGCTGCTAATGAACAGCAAGTAGGAGCAAGAAGAAGGTTTTTTTTTTTTTTTTGAGCTCAAGAATTTTTAATCTAATGTTAGGGTCTTTGTGTACTTGTAGTCACCACTATACGTCACAGATGGAGATGGCTCTTTCAAATCAACCATATATCTTAGAGCTGGAAAGGACCTGAGGCTACTTCATTTAGCTCCCTTCCTTCAGCCAGGGATGCCAATTGTATCTGCAGTTTACAGGCGAGGCAACTGAGACTCACAGAAAAAGAATGTGATTCTGTAGTCTCCGAAACATTTGTAGACATCATACTTGACTCTGCCACTGTTTATGCTTTTTCATATTCTGTCTTGGTCACTGCTTTAATCTAATGATGCTCTCCAAAGAGCCCAACAATATTGTTACATGCTGTGTACCAAATGAGGAAATCTTTCACTCCTGGCTTCCACAATTGAGGGCAGATCTGATTCACTCCTATTTTCCGCTAGAGAATTCTTGTATCTTTTGATGAAGTGATACTTTTCCCCGAAGTGATGTTTTCCCCAAGCTCCTGGGGCTGCATGTGATCCCTTCCCATTTTGCCTGCTACTTTTCCAATGCTTTAATGAAACCTTGGTGTCATAGTGGTTAAGAGCTATGGCTGCTAACCAAAAGGTGAGCAGTTAGAATCCAATCAGATATTCCCTGGAAACACTGTGGAGCAGTTCAGCTCTACTCGTCCTACAGGGTCACTATGAATTGGAATTGACTTGATGGCAGTGGGGTTTTTTGGTGTTGTTATTGTTGTAGCTTGTTTTTGAAATCTGTATCAAATATTCTATCCAAAGATACTCCATAGGATGCATGTTATCATCAGGTAGCTCTCACAGTTAATGGTGATTACCCATGGGACTGCAGAATTCATATAAGGTGCCCAATGTAATGAGACAGCTTACTGTACACTTATACCATATCCACAAGAACCAAACAGACTCTGATTGAGTCAATTCCTGCTCATAGTCATCCTATGGGACAGAGTAGAACTGCCCCATATGGCTTCCAAGGAGTGGCTGGTGGATTCAAACTGCCAACCTTTTGGTTATTAGCCAAGCTTTTAACCACCAGAGCCACCAGGCCACCAGGGCTCCTTCTCATCTTTAGTGGGATGATGATAGTACCTGGGCCACAGGTTTTGTTGTGAAGATTGAACATGATCATCCATACAAAGCATTTAGCCCACACAATGGCTACCATATTGCAAGAATTTAATACATTGTTATGAACATTGTTTTCATCATCATCATCATCATCTCTCTAGCTATATTCAGGGCTGTTGCAGATTATGTATTAAACAAAATGAAATAGACCATGGCAGAGTTTTTGGTCTCTTACAGAATCTCAAAAAAAAGTAACTTAAAATTATGATCAGGGTTATTAAAATGCTAGAAATGGTCAGTGGAGTCAAGATGGTGGACTAAGTGCACGTCTCCCTAATTCCCTCTGGAAATCAAGACCTGAAATGCTAATTAAATGGAGTCTCCTGGACACCTAGTAAGCCCTGGGATGCAGAATAGGGCTGTTAATTTGGACGTCATACCACTGAATGCAAAACCCCCGATCTTTCACTGACTCCACTCTCGGCAAGCACAGGCTTGCACAGACCGAAGATAACTCACCATTTTGGCTTTTTTTCCTCTGTCTTGCCTGGCAGGCAGAGCTGAGACTTGACTAGCTGCTGGTCTTGGACACATTGCTGGTGGGACTGGCAAGTGTAATTACCAGGTTCTGAGAGCCTGGCTTTAGACGCGATACACCTTGGCATCCCTGGCCATCTTTCTGCCTCCGCCATGTGGTAGCTGTACAGACGCACTTGTGTGGGATGCCATCTTGATCCACTGGGAAATGAAGAAGCCCAGGCAGAGGCCCCAGCTGGACTTGGTGTCTAGGCTGGGAGGTGGCGCTTGGCGGGGGGAGAGTGCTTTTCCAGCAGGCAGGTGGTGTTTTGCACACTGTCACCTGGGGCAGGAGCCCAGTGGCGGAGGCTGTGGACTCTGGACATTTTGGCACTCTTGGCCTCTCTTTCTATCAGGAGTTTGGGCCCAGCTGGCTGGCAAGCTTGTGGGGGACACCATCTTGTTTTGCTAGGAGGCAGAGTCATCCGTATGGAAGTCTCAGCTGGACCAAATTCCTGGGCTAGGAGGCAATGCCTACCCAGAAGAGAATGCTTTTCCAGCAGAAAAGCAGAATTCTACACAGTACTGCCTACAGCTGGGGCCGACAGCAGAAGCCAGCATGCCAGTAGCCTTTCTGTATTTTGAGCTAGTTTATAACATCTGGGGCTCAATATAGCGGTGCTTACTTTGCCAGCTGGGAAGAGGGACGTATATACCTGAAAACCTGACTGACTTTGGAAGTTGTCAAATACTTTTTACTCCTCATTTTAAGACAGCCTAGAGAAACAACTGTGGTCCATCTTCACAGCATCTCTCCCAGCCTCTGTTGACCTCCATGAAGCCCCCAAAGCAAGAAACATTGGAAAAGACAGTAACCCGGAAATCACCCATGACATCAGAAGGCCCCCCAAAGAAACCACCTCAGAACTTTCCAGACAAAGAAGCTTTTCTGAAACTATCAGAAGGTGAATACAAAAGGATTATATAGAGAGCCCTTGTAGACCTTATACAAAATGCAGCAGAGCAAGCAAGCTGTTCTATCTGATGGAACATGAGTACTCGGAAATCCAACAGATCAAGAACAAAATCAAGGACATAGAAACTTAAATTCAAAGCCAGGAAAACAGAATGGGACAAGTGGAAAAAAGAATTTCTGATTTGGAAGACAGAACTACTGATTCCAGTATCTATGAGGATACATCAGAAAAAAGAAACAGGAAAAATGAAGAAGCATTAAGAAGCATGTGGGACTCTATTAAGAAGAACAATCTATGATTAATTGGAATTCCTGAACAGGATGAGACACCTGAGAACACAGAGAATATTGTTGCTGAGCTGCTGACAGAAAAATTCCCAGAAATTATGAAAGAAGAGAATATAGATATCCAAGAAACATATCGGACACCACTCAATATAGATCTCAATAGAAAGACTCCAAGACATATTATAACCAAGCTTAACAAAATGAAAGATAAGCAGAAACTCTTAAAGGCAGCCAAGACTCAAAACAGAGCTGACATTTAGAGGGGAGCCCTGTAGGCTTTCGTCGAATTTCTCAGCAGAAACGATGCTGGCATGGAGACAGTGGCATGACATATTCCAAGCCTTGGAGGAGAAGAAATTCCAACCAAGAATTATATACCCTGCAAAACTGTCTTTCAAATATGAAAATGAAATCAAGACATTTGCAGATAAACAGAAACTCAGAGACTTTGTAAAAACCAAGCCAAAGCTACAAGAAATACTGAGAGAATCTCTTGACGTTGACGACCAAAACCTCTAACTTTGTATTTTAGAAGGACACATTATCCAGAATCCTACTAAGTTAGGGAAGGCTCCAAACACAAGCAAAGCTATAATAGTGAAAGAAACGACTTAGTGATCATATCACGTAAACTATGATATCAGCATATTAAAAAGAGGAGTGTACAACAGTCATTATGGTCCTTTCAGGTGGAGAGGAAGTTGACAAGACTGGTAGCAATCAAAATTGGGTTTATATATAGTTTAGTAAGCGGGATCATAGGGACAGCCATAAAGCACAATAAAGAAGCAACATACCATATCAAGAAATGTAACAGGAGTCTCAACAACCACAAAACCTGAAAAGGGTAAAAAATCAACTGACAAAGAAGAAGGTCACAGAACAGATTAATAAGAACAACAGAGAAAACATCAACACAAAAATAAACAGATCACAGTGGCAGCGCAGAACACATACCTATTAATAATTACATTGAATGTGAATGGACTGAATGCTCCAGTAAAGAGACATTGAGTGACATCTTGGATCAAAAGACATGACCCATCTATATGTTGCCTACAAGAAAATCACCTTAGACTTAAAGATAAGAACAAACTGAAAATTGAAGGATGGAAGAATATATATCAAGTTAACAATGAACAAAGAAGAGCAGGTGTGGCAATTCTAATCTCAGATAAAATCAATTTTAATGTAAAACCCACGATCGTGGACAAGGATGGACACTATTTATTGCCGAAAGTTTCAATACACAAGCAGGACTTAACAATATTAAATATTTATGCACCTAATATTCGCGTACCTAAATATGTCAAAGAAACACTAACTACACTCTAAAATGAGGTGGATCACTCCACAATAATACTAGGAGATTTCAACACTCCACTCTCAATATTGGACAGATCATCTAGAAAAAAGCTCAATAAAGACACAGAAGACCTTATTGCCACAATTAACCAACTAGACCTCATTCACGTATACAGAGCTTTCTATCCATCATGGGACAACTACACCTTCTTCTCCAGTGCACATGAAACATTCACCAGAATAGATCATGTGTTAGGACATAAAGCAATTCTCAACAAAATCCATACCACTGAATTACTGCAAAGCATCTTCTCAGATCATAAAGCCATAAAAGTCAAAATCAATAGCAGGAAAAACATAGATAGAAAGTGGAACTCATGGAAACTGAACAACACCTTCCTCAAAAAATCATGGGTAATAGAAGAAATCAAGGATGACATCAAGAAATGTATGGATTCCAATAAGAACGAAAACACTTCGTATGAGAACCTATGGGATACAGCCAAAGCAGTGCTCAGAGGTCAGTTTATCTCCATAAATGCACATATCTGGAAGGAAGACAGAAACCAAATCAAAGAACTGACCCTTCAGCTTGAACAAGTAGAGAGAGAACAACAGAGGAACCCCTCAGGGACCAGAAGAAAACAGATCTTAAAGATTAGAGCAGAACTAAATGAATTAGAGAATAGAAGAACAACTGAAAAAATTGAAAAGACCCAAAGCTGCTTTTTTGAAACGATCAACCAAATTGACAAACCATTGGCTAAACTTAAAAAGAAAAACAGGAAAGAAAACAAATAACCCAAATAAAAAATGAGAGGGGAGTTGTCACCACAAATCCAACAGAAATCAAAAATATCATAACAATACTATAAAAGACTGTATTCTAACCAATTTGAAAACCTAGAGGAAATGTACAAATTCCTTGATTCATATCACCTACCCAAATTATCAGAAGGTGAAGCAGAACAACTTAATAAACCCATGACAAAGGAAGAGATTGAAGAAGTCATCCAAAAACTGCCAACCAAGGAAAGCCCAGGCCCAGATGGCTTCACTGCAGAATTCTACCAAGCTTTTAGAGAAGAGTTATCTCCAATACTACTAAAACTATTTCACAGTATAGAAAGGGATGGAATACCCCCAAATTCATTCTATGAAGGCGGCATAACCCTGATACCAAAGCCAGGGAAAGACCCAACCAAAAAGGAGAACTACAGGCCAGTATCACTCATAAATCTAGATCCAAAAATCTTCAACAAAATTCTAGCCAATAGAATACAACAACATATGAAGAAAATAATTCATCATGACCAAGTTGGATTCATACCTCGGATGCAAAGCTGGTTCAACATCAGAAAAACAGCTAATGTGATCAACCACATAAATAACACAAAAGACAAGAACCACCTGATCTTGTCTATTGATGCAGAAAAGGCATTTGATAAAGTCCAACACCCATTCATGCTAAAGACTCTCAGCAAAATAGGAATAGACAGCCAATTCCCCAATGCAGTAAGGTCGATTCATACGTAACTAACTGCTTACGTCATCCTGAATGGAGAGAGACTGACACAGTTTCCCTTGAGAACAGGAACTAGACAAGGATGCCGACTCTCACCTCTCCTATTCAACATTGTACTAGAAGTTCTAGCCAGAGCAATTAGACAAGACCAAGAAATAAAGAGCATCTGCATTGGCAAAGAAGAAGTCAAAATCTCCCTGTTTACTGATGATACAACTGTATATACAGAGAATCCCAAAGAATCCATAAGTAAACTACTCAAACTTATGGAAGAGTTTGGCAAAGTCTCAGGATACAAGACAAACATAAGTAAATCAGTAGGATTCCTTTATACCAACAACAAGATTATTAAGGAAGAAATCACCAAATCAGTACCATTTACCATAGCCCCTAACAAGATAAGTATGTAGGAATAAATTTAACCAGAGAAATAACGGAAATTTACAAAGATAACTACAAATCCTTACTACAAGAAACTAAGGGAGACTTACATAAGTGGAGAAACCTACTACGTTCATGGATAGGAAAACTTAACATTGTGAAAATGTCTATTTTACCCAAAGCAATCTACTTATATAATGCAATCCCAGTACAAGTTCCAGTGACATTTTTTGAGGTGGAGGAACAAATTACCAACTTTGTCTGGAAAGGCAAGAAGTCCCAAATAAGTAAAGCATTACTAAAGAAGAAAAACACACTGGGAGGCCTCTCATTACCCGACCTTAGAACATATTACACTGCCCTAGTAGTCAAAACAGCCTGGTACTGGTACAAAAACAGAATCAAGACCCCAGAGATGACATCATCTGCCTATGAACAGCAGATATTTGACAAAAGCCTGAAGACATTAAACTGGGATAAAAACAATCTCTCCAAGAAATGGTGCCGGCAAAATTGGATATCCATCTGCACTAAATTAAAACAAGATGCATATCTTACACCTTATACAAAAACCAACTCTAACTGGATAAAAGACCCAAATATCAAATCTAAAATCATAAAGCTTATCCAAGAGAAAGTAGGAACAACAATGGAAAGTTTAATACACAATGCAGACAGGCTTCAAAATCTGTCAAGGAAACCACAATCATCAGAAGAGAAAATAGATAAATGGGAACTGCTAAGAATCAATCACTTTTGCTCATCCAAAGACTTTATTAATAGAATTAAAAGGCTACCTACAGAATTCCAAGTGCCGTCGAGTTGGATCTGACTCATGGCGACCCTAGGGGCCAGGGTAGAACTGACCCCCAGAGTATTCAAGGAATGGGAAAAAATATTTGGGAACTCTATTTCAGGCCGACACCTGGTCTCCATAATCTATAAGGTATTACAAAATATCAATAAGAAGAAGACAAATCCTCCAGTTAAGCAATGGGCAAAGGAGATGGACAGACTCTTCTCTAAATAGGAGATCCAGGCAGTGAAAAAACACGTGCAGACGTGCTCACGATCATTAGCTATTAAAGAAATTCAAATCAAAATGACAATGAGATACTGTCTCATCCCAACAAGGTTGGCCATGATCCAAAAAACACAAAACAACAAGTGCTGGAGAGGCTGTGGGGAGATTGGAACTCTTCTACACTGTTGTTGGTGGGATTGCAAAATGGTACAACCTACTTGGAAAGCAATCTGGCGCTTCCTTAAAAAAATGGATCTAGAGATACCATTTTACTCAGTAATTCCACTGCCTGGAATATATCCTACAGAATCAAGGCCTTTCACACCAGCTGATACATGCACATGAATGTTCGTTGCACCACAGTCCACAATAGCAAAAAGTTGAAATCAAACCAGATGCCCAACAACAGAGAAGTGGATAGGTAAACTGTGGTATATATACTCAATGGAACAGTATGCAATGATAAAAAACAATGATGATTGCAGATAACATCTCTTAACCTGGTTTCAACTGGAGGACATTATGGCTGAGTGAAAGTAGTCAGCGACAAAAGGACAAATATTATATGAGACCCCTGTGGTAGGAACTTAAAAACAGACTCATACATAAAAGAAAAGACTCTTTGAAGGCTGCGAGGGTGGGGAGGGAGGAAGGGTAAGGGGGGGAGGGTTTAAATTAGATAGTTAATAGAAATTGGGTTGGGTGAAATCAATGACAACACACATTAGAAAGAAGATCAATAATAACTGGACTTCAACCCAGTTTTAGTACTCCTCCCGTCTTAACCAAATATTGCAAGGACAGAGTAGCTGGGGCAGGGGGCCGGGGACCATGCTCTCAGGTGAAATCGAGGCCAACTGGCACAGCTAGCATTTTGCTAATGAGAACTCTCTGCACCCCTCATTGATGAGTGGCATCTGGGATCTTAAAAGCTGCGAAGCTGCCATCTGAGGGTACAACAAATGGTCCCAACTCAACAGGACTGGATGATCACCAAGGACAAGAATGACATCAGGAAAAGAGAACCCAGAAGATAGGGGGACCCACATCAGTGGGTCTGTACATTGACCCGTGACCAGAAGAACTAGATAGTGTCCGACCACCACCAGTGATAGCCACGATGGAGCTCACAAAGTGGAGTCTCACTGGTAACAAGAGAATAAATAGGTGTGTACCCTGAGATCTTCAATAAAAGCCCACAATTGATGGTCCAGGTGCTTTGGAGTTCCCGTGGAAGCATGGTCCCTGGCCCTGATGCTGCCCCTGTGCATAAATCGTTATGAAAGTCAGCTTTTCTGACAGCAATGAATTGGACTTGATGACGCAGAGTGACCGTATCTTGTGGGAATTTTATGATTCTGTGCATGTATAGGGTGTCATCCTGCTGACCTCTTGCTGGAGGAAGGGGAGTGGGTGGAGAGGAGGGGACAGGCGACTGTTGGGAGGATATGACACATATGGAGCAGAAAGGAGAGGTGTGCTGTCACCGAGCAGGGAGAGCAGCAGGAGCTGCATATAGGTGAGCATGCGAATTTGTATGGGAATGTACATTTTCATTCAATCATAAAAAATATACATATAAAAAATAAAATAAGATGCTGAAAATATTCCATGAAGCTGTCACATTTAGGAGTATAGCATATTTGGTCCCCCAAAACCAACCCACTGCCATTGAATCAATTCTAACTTATAGCGACTCTATCGATCAGAGTAGAACTGCCGCGTAGACTTTCCAAGGAGTGCCAGGAGGACTTGAACTGCTGACCTTTTGGTTAGCAGACATGGCACTTATCCACGACACCACCAGGATTTCCATAGGTGTTTTATCTTTAGCAAATAGTATAGTTCCCACTATCTAATTGAAGTCCCTGCATCCAAATCAGTGAATGGAGTGATAATCACTGAGGAATTCCTTAGAAATGTATCATCTAAGTTTTTGCATTAACCTTTTCTCAATTTTCTAAAAGTATTTCCAAAATTTCTTTTGAAATTAGAATTTATTCGGTGATAATTACCAAAGTAACTAATAGGTACACAGTTTCTGCAAGGAAGACTTTTTAAATGTGCTCTGATAAAAGGTCCCAACCTTTCTTTGATTTCATCTTCTCTATGCACCCTTACCTCCTGCATACACAACGGCCAGACTTGTGTCCTGGAATAATTGTCAAGGAGTTTGGTGTCTGCTCGGCCTTGATTCTCCTGTAGATTCCACCAGTTGCTATCTAAGTGACCTTGGCCAAATCTCTAATACCTCTGAATGTCAGTTCCTTTATAAAAATGATAGCAATACATTTTTTAACTCCTCAGGATCAGATCAGTTTTATAATTCAACTGTTGTTTCTTTAGACTTAAAATAAAACCACAGGTTTCAAACATGCAGCAGAATCCAGTAATTGCTTACAGCAATATTTCCTTTATGACACAAATATTTACTCTGAGAGAGCTTCATGTCAATTCAGTACAATTCACTGTTTAAATTTGGCATGAGGCTTATGAAAAACTGGGTTTCAGGGCTTTCTGGAATTTGGAATTACTGATAATGCACTAGGCAAACTTGGGACCTATGCTTTTACAAAGGTTCAAAATATTTTTTTAGAGAGTTCTGGGTATTAGATTGCTAAGCTGCGTATATATATATATATATATATACACGCACCAGTGGCTCTTGGAAAGTTGCTCATTATAAAGAAGACCTTTGTGGAGGGGTGAAGATGGAGGTGCAGGAGCTGATTCTGGCAGATTATACTTGGCCTTTAGTTGTTCCCTTTGGCCTTTGTGATGTTAACTTGGAAGAAAGGAGGGACAATGGTAATTGGGTGGTGGGACACAACAAATAAGTAAATAAATATTTGCTCTTATTCACTACTGTGCTGAGAGAAAATCAGTTTTGCTTGAGTTATTACTGGTAGAGTGAAGTCATTTGCACTCTTGTGGTAGAAAAGCATGGGGAAATGTGAGTTGTATCTCTGTCAACTGTATGGCATTGATCCTGGTACAAATACGTACTACATTTTGCTTTTCCATGTTTTTATGGACATTTTATGTTGTTTCTACATTTTGGCTATTGTGAATAGTGCCAGACTGAAAACTGGTGTTCAAGTCTCTGTCTCTGCTTTTGACTCTTTGGAATATATACCTAGAAGGGGAATTGCTGGGTCATATGGTAGTTCTAAGAGTTGTGGTTGCATAATGGTAAAGTACTCAGCTACTCCTACCCAAAAGGTCAGCGATTCAAACCCACTACTCACTCTTCAGGAGAAAGATATAGCAGTCTGCTTCTATAAAGATTTACAGCCTTGAAAACCCTATGGGCAGTTCTAGTCTGTCATAATAAGAGTCAGATTTAACTCAGTGGCAATGGGTTTGGTTTTTTTTCTAGGAGCCTTGGTGGTATAGAGGTTAAAGTGCTAGTCTGCTAACAAAAACATTTGGTGGTTCAAACACACTAGCTGCTCTTCAGGAAAAAGATGTGGTAGTCTGCTTCCATAATGATTTTAGCTTTGGAAACACCATGGAGCAGCTCTTCTCTATTCTGTAGTATCACTGTGCATCAGTGGACAGAAATAGATGTTTTCTTTGATGGTAGTTCAATTTTTATTATTATTATTTTTGAGGAACAGCTACTCTCTTTTCCACAGTGGCTTACCATTTCTCATTCCCACCAGCAATGAGAAGAGTTTCCAGTTTCCCCACATGACCAACAATTGTTATTTTCTTTTTAAAAAAATTTCACCATTCTAGTGGGAACAAAATGGTATTTCATTGTGGCTGGCTTTGATTTGCATCTCTCTGATGGATGGCACAGAGTATCTTTTCATGTGTTTAGTAGATATTCTGATGTCCTCTTTGGTAAAATGTCTATTCAAATTCTTTGCCCATTTTATGATTGGGTTATCTTTTTGTTGTTGTCAAAGGTCTATACTATTCCAAAAAATAGAGCAGGAAGGAATACTCCTTAATTCATTTTGTGAAGCAAACATCACCCTGGTGTGGAAAATGTCAAAGACACTACAGGGAAAAAGAACTATACAGGTCAATAGCAGAAACAGCACTTAACTGCTACACCATTATGGTTTCCCTTATAAATATAGATGTAAAAATCCTCAAAAGAATACTAGTGAACAGAATCCAGAGCATGTTAAAAGAGTCATACACCATGACCAAGTGGGATTTATTTCAGGACTCCAGGGATGGTTACACATTAGAAAATCAGTCAATGTAATAGACCAGTCAATAGAACAGATGAATAGAAAGAACCATACATTCATCTCTACGGATGCAGAAAAAGTATTTGATAAAATCCAACACCCTTGCTTTATGAAACTCTAAAGAAGATTGGAGTAGAAGAGAAATCCCTCAACATGAGTCAGGACACACATGAAAAGCCAAGTAACAACATTATACTTAATGGAGAAAGACTGAGAGCTTTCCTATTGAAATCAGGAATGAGACAAGGGTTTCCATTTGTACCACTTTTATTCAACATTTTATTAGTAGTCCTAGCCAGAGCAATAAGACAATAAAAAGAAATAAAAATTATGCAGATTGGAAAACCAAACCTGTTGCCATTGAGTTGCTTCTCATAGAGACCCTATAGGACAGAGTAGAACTGTCTCATAGAGTTTCCAAGGAGTGGCTGGTAGATTGGAACAGCTGACCTTTTGCTTAGCAGCTGTAGCTCTTAACCACTATGCCACTAGAGATTGCAACAGAAGCGAATATATCTATTCTCAGATGATATGATCCTATGTATAGAGAATCTTAGACTCCACAAGAAAACTTCTTGACCTAGTAGACAAATTTAACAAAGTTGCAGGGTACAAGGGCAACAAACAAAAATCAGTTGGGTTTCTATACAACAGCAAGTAAAACAATTGCATTTATGGCAGTATCTAACATAGTAAAATACCTAGGAATAAATCTCACCAGGACTTAGAAAACTCGAAAACACTGCTGAAAGAAATTAAAGAAGTTGTAAACATATGGAAATATCTTCCATGTTTATGGATTGAGAGAATATTGTTAGATGTCAGTACTACTCAAAACAGTTTATAGATTCAACACAATCCTGGTCAAAATTCTGACAGCCTTCTTTATAGAAATAGAAAACCAGTCTCTATATGGAGTGGCAACGGACCCCAAATTGCTAGAGCAGTGGTGTAAGAGAGGACTCACAGTTCCAGATTTTAAAACTTACTATACAGTCCTGATGT
Source organism: Heterohyrax brucei (assembly GCA_028571685.1). Lineage (NCBI taxonomy): Eukaryota > Metazoa > Chordata > Mammalia > Hyracoidea > Procaviidae > Heterohyrax > Heterohyrax brucei. The sequence continues at coordinate 149,800,045 of CM053166.1, forward strand.
GAATAAGGAAGGTCAAAAAAGAATTGACGTCTTTGAATTGTGGTGTTGGAGAAGAATATTGAATATACCATGGAGTTCCAAAAGAGGAAGAAATTGGAGTTGGAAGAAATGCAACCAGATGCTCCTTAAAAGCAAGGATAGCAAGATTATGTCTCACGTACTTCGGACATGTTGTTAAGAGGAATCAGTCCCTGGGGAAGGACATCATGCTTGGTAAAGTAGAAGATCATGAAAAAAGCAGCAGGCCTTCAATGAGATGTATTAACACCATGGCTGCAACAATGGGCTTAAGCAATAACGATTGTGGGGATGTCACAGGACTGGGCAGTGTTTCATTCTATTTTCATATTGTTGCTATGAGTAGGAACTCACTCAGTGGCACCTACTGACAACAGTATAGCCCTGATAGGCCAGTGGTTAACAGGTTGTCTGCTTATCAGAGAGTCAAAGGTTTGTATCTCACATCCGCTCCGTGGAAACACATGGAAGCAGTTCCACCCTCTCCTATATGGTCACTATGAGTTGGAATTGACTGGATGGAAACCAGTTTGGTTTCTTTTTTTTACAGCTACAGTAATCAAAACAGCCTAGTGGTGGTATAACAGTAAATACACAAACCAGTGGAATAGAATTGAGAGTCCAGAAATAACGCACGTATCTACAGTCAACTGATTTTTGACAAGGGTGCTAAGTCCGTTTGATGGGCAAAGAAGAACCTCTTCAATAAGTGGTGCTGGGAAAATTCTACATGAATAAAAATGAAACACGATCCATGCCTCACACAATATACAAAAACAAATTAAAAATACAGTGAAGATCTAAATGTACAAACTAAAACCATAAAATTTTTAGAAGGAAAAGCAGGGGCAACACTAACAAGCCTAGCTTTTAACAATGGATTGTCTAACAGAAGCGTACAGAGCAAAAGACAAATAAATGAAACCTAATAAAAGTTTAAAACTTTTGTCCATCAAAACCAAACAAAAACCAAAGCCATTGCCATAGGTTTGATTGACTCGTAGTGACCCTATAGGATAGAGTGGAACCCTCCCATAGTGTTTCCAAGGAGCGGCTGGTGGATTTGAGCTGCTGATCTTTTGGTTAGCAGTTTGGTCAGAAGACTACCAAAAAAGTAAAAAGACAAGCTACAGACTGGGAGGGCATCTTCAGAGACGATGTATCTGACAAGAATCTAATAAGCAAACTTTTTTCTGGTAGAAAATCAAAAAGGTAACTTTATTCCACCCTAGGTCTAGGATATAGGGGACCTGGTGGCTAACTCATTAAGCGTTCTGCTGCTAACCAAAATGTGAGCAGTTCCAACTCACTAGCTGTTCCACAGGAGAAAGATGTGGCAGTCTGCTTCCTTAAAGATTATATCCTAACAGACCCTAAGGGGCACATTGCTACTGTCTGTCCTAGAGAGTTGCTGAGAGTCAGAATGGACGTTATAGCAATGAGTTTTTGTTTTTGTAGGGAATTCTCCATCGTACAATTTGGTGTATCCTAGCAGCTGGCTTCCATTGGATCACATTTCCCAAGTAACCCTCTACCTCGTTCTTCTTGATGGTTATATTTATGAGGCCTTCATGACTTGCTGCTTCCCTAAATGAGTTTATTCATTTGTCTGCAAGCTGACTTTTTAAAAGATTCCACTCTTGTGGGCTTAAATCATTATTTTGTTCCCTATCCTTTCTCACTTGTTAGAAGATGGGTTTTTGGTCTCCACTTTCTCTTTTCCTTGATTTATTCACATGAGCCCTTCCTGTTCTCTTTAACCTTTTCTGTAAGTGGCACCTTTCTTCCTTTCCTTGCCACCCTAAATGTACTCAGAAACATTTGAACCAATGAATTTTGTTCTTGTTTGTGTCCTTTTTCTTCTTCCTCTGTTTTCATCACTTCTAATTCTTGGCCTTCTTGATTGACTACTGCGAATGAGTCATAGTCTCTGAGTTTTTTATTCTTTAAGGTGCAATCGCGATGTTATGTGCTATGTTCTTGACAGAGCACCCATGCAGTGCTCACAATTGTCATCATATACCCACTCCTGACTTGTCACATGGTTGGGTTCCAAAGTCCAGGTCATTCTGCAAAAATTGGTGTTATGCAAAAATGTAGGATGACTACATCAGATGACAAAATGGAGGAAGACTGTATCATTACATAGCTGACAAATTGCATTACTGCCTAACCACTGAGAATCATAGCATAGCTAAGTTGACACATACCCTTAACCTTCACAGACAGCCAGCATTAGTATTGCATCAAACCTAGGCATTCGATACTGCCAGATGTCTGTTGTTAATGTACATAAAAGTGAGATAGTAGATTTTTTTACTGTTGTAAATGTGAAACATCAGGCAACATAATACTGGGAAATTCAGGACTAAGTGCAGCATATGATTTTGTCTGGGACAGGACTGTTGTATCCGTAGATCATTGTCTTACAGAGAAAAGACACTGATGCCAGCTTTTTGTATGTATGGGGGCCATTTTTCTTAAAGCAGAATATGGTAAAACAAATTTATTCTCTGAGGTTGTTGTTGGAGTCTGTAACTCTAGATTTTACTAAAATGTCTGATGAGGAAAAGTAAGAGATTTGAAGGCTGTTGGTGGAAATAGTTTGTGCTCAATTTATAAAGGTTGGCGCTTAGAACACACCTAGCCGCCCTGTGGAAGAAAAGTCCCGGAGATCTGCTGTTGTAAAGATGATAGCCGTGAAAACGCCATGGAACTCAGTTCTATGTTGTATCATGGGGAGTTGTGATGAGTCAGAATCAATCTGACAACAGTGGCTTTTTGTTTGTTATTTAAAGATGTAAATGGAACAAGGACACTTTTAACCACCACCATCACCAGGCAATTCCTAAGTAGGAAGAAATGATGAATCCTCTACCCTCTCCTTCAGCCCCTCCGTAACAAAAATCCTCTGCCATACAGTCCGATCGGCTCTTAGTGACCTTATAGGGCAGGGGTAGAACTGCCCCCTAGGGTTTCTGAGGCTGTAATCATTACGGAAGCAAACTCACTGCCACATCTTTCTTTCCCACGGAGCAACTGGTGGGTTCGAACAGCTGACGTTTCAGTTAGCAGCTAAGCGCTTAACTGCCGCACCGCCAGGGTTCTGCTAAATGGCTAACAATTTCAATTTAAGGAGAGGGAATATGATGCCCTGTCTTCTTAAAAACAGAGCTGGGGGGGTATTTGCTTTAAATTTCCAAAAGCTGGTGTCGAGCGTGCTTTTCTGACCTTACATGAGCAGTGAAAATTAAAAAGGGTCAAAGATGATCCTAAGATTAGTAAGAAAGTACACCCTCTGCCATCTATAAATCCTGTTTACAAAGACGCTCCATGTCTTTCCTAAGAGAACCTGCAAATTACTATGGAAATCTACCCCAACAGACTATGCTCAGAGTCTTTGTTAGCAGGGGCTTGTGGGGGATGGCACTGTAGTGAACACAGCTAAATCTCACTAATTCCCTGAACGGGGGAAAGGCCAATCTCAATTTGTAAGAAGCTTGAATTTGAAGATACATTTAAAGAAATGCCATATTATTATTTCTATACACCTGTAGTCAAACTGCTGGCTGGGGTTTGTGTTCTGTGCTTCAGAGACTCTTAAAAGGCCTAGAACAAACAGATAAGGACTGTAATTAGCATATTGGCCATTTGAATGCAAAGTGCAGTTAAAAACCGTGTATTAGCATATTCCACTTACAGCCTGTCACTTTTCTGTTTATAGTATTAATTTGCCTAGCATCCTGCCCCCTTTTCTTTTCACCAGGAAACTTTAGCCTCGTATGTCAGAATTTGTTCAATTTTCCATATTTGCAGTCGGAATAAGTAAGGAGTTGTCAGAGTTGTCCATGTGGTTTTTAGGAGAGATGGTGGTAGTGAGCCTCTTAAAAACGTTACCATCAACAAGTTTATCTATTTTTAATACACGGGCATGTTTTAAATTCCTACCTACCCGGCCTTTAAAATTCATCAGTTAATTTGTATTTATTACTTGGATGTTCTCTTGGATGATTCAAACAAGGGGAGGTGGGAACAAGAAGTTTTCGATGGCACATTCCCCCGCAAGTGACCTTCGTGATTAAACACCAGAGAACACTGAATGCACTGAGTTCCTGGATTATAACAAAGTAAGGATTGATAATGAGGTGCAACAGGTTCTTTGTTTTATGGAACAACAGCATATTGAGATCTGTATCTGTTACCATGTCTCCCATGGTGGTCAACAATCGGCCACGCACATGCTGACTTGGTCTTAAAAGTCCCACTCGAGACCATTTAATTTGAAGTGTGATTCACTTGTGTTTGGGAGGGGCAAAAAAGGAGAGACATGAATACAGCTGCTGTTTAACCCAAGTATTCTTTATCTTCATCATTTTGCTATGTACATCAGCTAAAAAGGCTGTGTTCGTTTTCAAGTCGAATCAACCATCTGGCGGATGGGGAAGGGATGCAGCAAGAAAAGTGCCTGCCACTTGAGAAAATGTTCCACTTATGCTTCCCTGGTCCTGGGAGAGTGAAAGACTCCAAGAGAAATGGTGAGAGGTTAGCCACCTAAAGAAGAGGAATAGTCCCTTAAGTAATGAACTCCCTAATGCAGTGCTTCCCAAACTATGCTGCACATTTGAGTCACCTGAGGAGATTTAAAAAATCCCAATGCCCAAATCCATGTCTTATAATTAAACTATAGTGTCTGGAGGTGGGTGTCACACAACAGTATTTTATAAAAGATCACCAGGTGCTTCTCTTGTGCAGTGAAGTTGGGAACCACCACCCTAATGCTTTCCTGCTTTGTGTGCATTCAGTTTACATTAAATCATCTCAATTCCGTAATAAGGAGACGCTATTAGATCCACATTTTATAGATGAAGCAGCTGGGGTTCAGAGAGGTTAAATCAGTTGTCCAAAGTCTCAAAGTTGTTAACCACCGAAGCTAGGATTTGAATACCAGCAGTTTATCTAAAGTCTGCCTGCAAAACATCTATGTAGTACCATCCCTCTTGGCTTTTATCCTCATACCTAGTACTGTTGCAACAAATATGATACGTGACAATCCTGTATCAATTCAGTAAGAATATATTAAGCACCTGCGGTGGAATCACACAGTTTCACTGATGCTGTGTGTCTGAAGGGTAGATTCAACGAAGTCTGGCTAACTCCTAATAATCCCAGGGGCTTTCCTAAAAGCCACCGTTTGGTCACCTCATTATTTGTTTTGTTAAAGCTTCATCAACCAAAGACTACCCAAGACAAAAACCAAATTTATTGACCTAATGCAGTGAAGGAGTACTCACTGAAGAAGCCATACAACACCACTTCTGATAAGAGGGAGGAAAACAGTGTTCTTTGTAAGGTTTGAGTTCCCACTGAAGGATTCTGAGGGGTGTCTAGGGAAACTGGAATACATTCTCCATTGTTTGCAGTTTCTAAGGAAGGACCTGGAGAAGGGGGATTAAGTGCTGTCATGAGGCAAAAACAAACAACAACAACAAAAACCATTGCCATCAAGTCAGTTCTGACTCATAGACAGCAAGGGAGACAGCAATTGGATATTCCCAGTAATAAATGAAAATAGCAAAGCAGATCTGGGGCATTGTTGGTAAGAGAGTGGTAGCTCCCCAAAGAAGGGGCAGGGACATTATGGCATTTTGTAACTGCTGCCTGCCCTTGGGAGACACAATGTTTTTTGTTAACTTTGAGGCTGGTTTTATCTGTGTCTGTCCTTCTACCCTGATTAGTGACTGGGCTGCTTTTTCTGAGGCCAAACTGATTTTCACTCTTTCAGTCCCAGACAGGTTTGATTCTCTCAGAAGGTTTTGGCCTTTTTCAGAATAGGGTGAGTCTAAGAAAAAAGTTGATACTCGGATTAAGTATTAATAGTTTTGCTACTTTTCAAGTGAGTTGGTGAAATATTTAACAGGAGAGGACGTGTAAAAGTCAATTAAATCAGAGTAAGGTCTGTATGTGAGTTAGTATACCAGTCAGCTTCCAGGCTTTTGACATGTGCCATGGATGTGTCAGCTGTTATGACCAGGGGGAAGCTCAGTGACCGACACATGAGACCTCTGTCCTATTTGTGCAATTTCTTGTCAGTCTTAAACTATTTGAAATTTCAAAAGCTTTTACAAATGTTTAGTGGGAGGATTATGTTGATTAACTAAGTAAGACTTTTAAGAAAGAGTCAGTTTTCACTCATGCTCTCCCATGAATAATCCAGAATTGGTTGTGTCATTGTTCTCTTGTATGTCCCTGGATTGGAATCTCAGATACAGTAGTGATATCTGTGGACTAATCAACATTTATGTCCACCAGGTATAGAAGCCTGCATGAGTATAAATATTAGTTTGTTCTTCAACAAGACACTATTTGAGTAGAGCCTTAGAAATATGATTTAAGATATCACCATGTAGGAAAAGGAAGAAGAAAGTTACACTAGGCAAAGGGAAGAACAGGAGGAAAGACACAGAGGTATGAAAGTCTAGGCATATTGGAGAAAGAGAATAATTTCATGGCACTTACACTTGTGGTGTGTAATGGAAGAATTGTGGGAGAGGAACCTGGAAAGACAGATTGGGGCTGGAGTGTGTCTCTCTGGATGTGATTCTCTTCTGTCTGAAATTAAGGATTTTGGACTCCCCTTGCAGTACTTACTACATCTGTCAGGGATCACAGTGTCTTGGCTATTTATCTTCTCCCTCAACTAGATGCCAAGTCTTGAGGAGGTGGTCCAAGCTTAGTTCATCTGTTTAGTCTCTGTAGCAACTAGCTGTGTGCCTTTCCCTTAGTAGGTTCTCACTATATTTATCACAGACATGAATAGTGTGTTACAAAGATGCAGGTGATAACTCCCTCTTGACAATATCTGGAGCCTCAAGATAACGCAAAGTGAGGTATCTACTCCAGGGAGGTGAAAGCAGTGGGCAGAAAAGCACCCAGTGCATCTCTCCTCAAGCACTCTTTGTGTCTGGCATTGGTTGCTGGGCTTATCCATGCCCTGCCATCTTTGACACATGCCCACCATTATCTGTCGTCCATGGCTATGAGGGCACCCTTTGAAGAAAGATAGTGTGCCTTGCCCTGACCTGGTTGGCATTACATTCACACCCACTTCTGTTAAGCTTTGTTGCAGGGCTGCAGAGGTGCTTAACCCCCTCTTCCACCTCTTCTTCATGTCTCTGGATTATAGAAAATGTTCAGACAGGACCAGGAACGTTTTCTCCAGGATTTGGCTGACACACATTATCTGAGAGACTCTCCGCCATTTGCCTGTTGATGATTTTTTTTTTTTTTCCCTCCTTCTCCTCCTGAGAGAAATGTTCCATCACTCTCCACTTCAGATGGCTGGGTGTGGGGACAGGGGCACTTCTGTTCCTGACAACCTCATTATGTGGTTATCAGGAGCAGACAGTGCCCATGTTGTCACGACAACCAGCAATGATTCAAAGCCTCCCCGAAAGGTCTGTATCTCCGGCAAATAATCAGCCTTTGCTCTCAGCAGATGCTGAACTGAGCAGCCAATCACAGGTAAGCTGAGAAAACATGACATCATAGTCCAGCCTGTCCAAAAAAATTAAGATTTGTTTTCTTTTACCATCTTTGGTTGTTTTTCCCCTATAAATTTTCCTTCATCTACTTTCTTTTTTTCCCAAGTGAAATGAGGAGGGCAATGAATCTAACTTTTAAAATTCGGTTCACTCTGTAGTCTGACTTAGGTTTAAGCAATGATTGAGAATATGTGGGGAAGGAATGAATAATATGGTCTACCTGAAGGCAAAAATCAAACAGAGCATTAGCTCTTGTTAAATAGTGTGGCTTGATATGGAGAACCATGCATGGTAGACCCAAACCGAAACCTGTTGCCATCAAGTCAATTCCGCCATATAGCTACCCTATAAGGCAAAGTAGAATGGCCCCATAGGATTTCCAAGGAACAGCTGGTGGACTCAAATTACTGACCTTCCAGTTAGCAGCCCAACACTTAACCACAGTGCCAGCAGGGCTCTATGGTGAAAGTGGGGCTAATTAAAACTAAGTCAGAGGAGAGCTTCCTAATTCTGGCACTAGTTCATCCAGAGCCACCTCCATTTAATTGTTTTCTGCTTCTCCTTTGCTGGGGGGTCGGGGGTACCCTGGTGGTGTAGTGGTTAAGAGCTACAGCTGCTTATCAAAAAGCTCAACAATTCAAATCCATCAGGTGATCCTTGGAAGCTCTGTGGAACAGGTCTGCCCTGTGGCACAGGTCTGCCCTGTCCTGTGGGGTCGCTGTGAGTACCGACTGTAAGACAGCGGGTTTTTTGTTTTTTGGGTTTTTTTTTGCTGACTCTAGTGGGAGAGAGCAGGGCAGAAGGTGTGGCTTCTGAAAGCTCTCAGGTTCCATAGAGCAGGTCTCTAATGGGGCTAATTATAGTGAAGTAAGGTGAAGAAAGACACCTGCATCCCTGAGCTCCCACCATTCAGGGACCATATGTAAATGGAAGCCCGCAGGTTTAGTAACGGTGGTGGCTAAGTGCTAAGGCTGCACTTTGAAACTCTGTCCTTTAAGGTTCCTATCAGTAAGAATCGACTCGAGGGCAACAGACTTCACTCTGTTGGTTTTATAGTTCTGAAATCTATTATATGGACTTTTGGTCCATAAGCTATTTGTACCCATACAGCAGTGCAGGGAGTTGCGTGGGGCAAGATTCATCTAGAAAAATATAGGTCTCCTGAATTCCAGGCCAGAACTCAGGGGAAGGAAGAGGATGGTTATTTCTTAGCCAAGGGCTTCCTTCTCTCCTAAGCCTCTGGCTTTTAAGGGATCAAGGACAGGACCTCTTGATATCTCTGAAGTTCCTTGCTCCTTACCCCGCAGGCTATCCAAAATGCTGCTTCCTTCAGGAGAGCTGGATCCCTCAGTGATAGGAGTGGGAGGCAGGCAGGAAAGGGTCCAGAAGGGCCAACTACTGCAATGTCAACTAATGCAGAGCAAACAGGTTGCAGTAAGAAGACCCTGAGTAAAGGAGGAAGTGGGCAGTGTGTTCACAGCCAATGTCATGTTCACCATCTGGTGAGTCAGGTTCTTTCGTATTTAGAGAAGGAGTGAAGTTGTTTTTATTTTTTGTTTTTGTTTTTAGCACATGAAAAAAAGCTGCAGCAAAAGCTGTGAGGATTGAGAGCTGTAGAGATGTGAAGTCTACCACTGGGAACAATTTCTGGGTGTGGAACCTGAGACCAGTATAGGAAGGGCATCAGGAAGTTTGAGCTGTTTTCATCCAGTAGGTTGTACATTTCTGCCCTGCATTCAGTGTCCATTCAAGTGTGACTTCGCTTAGCCTGGTATACCGTAGCCTTTATTGCCACACTCGAACCATGCATTGATCTTACCTGCCTCGCCCGTTAAGGATAGTTCTTAGGTGCTTTCCAGTCGGTTATGACTGGTAGTAGCCCCATGTACAACAGAACAAAACACTGCCCGGTCCTGTGCCATCCTCATGATCATTGTTATGTCTGAACCCATTGTTGCAGCCAAAAGGCCTTCCTCCTTTTCTCTGACACTCTACTCTACCAAGCATGATGTCCTTGTCCAGGGACCAATCCCTTCTGATAACACAACCAAAGTATGTGAAACGAATTCTCACCATCCTCACTTCCATTCTGGCTGTACATCCAAGACAGATTTGTTCATTCTTTTGCCAGTCCATGGAATGTTTGATAATGTTCACCAACACCGTAATTCAAAGGCATTAATTCTTCTTCTGCCTTCCTTATTCATTTTAGAGCTTTCCTATGCATATGAGGCAATTGAAAATACCATTGTTTGGGTCAGGTGCACCTCAGTCCTAAAGCAACGCCTTTTCTTTTTAACATTTTAAAGATGTCTTGCAGCAGATTCGCCCAGTGCAATGCATTGTGTCATTTCTTGACTGCTGCTTCCATGAGTGCTGACTATGGATCCAAGTAAAAATGAAATCCTTGACAACTTCAGTCTTTTCTCTTTTTAGCATGATGTTGCTTATTGGTCTAGTTCTGAGGGTTTTTGTTTTCTTTATGTGTAGGTATAATTTATACTGAAAGCTGTAGTCTTTGATCTTTATCAGTAAGTCCTCACTGTCAGCAAGCAAGGTTGTATTATCTGCATAACGCATGTCGTTAGTGAAGCTTCCTCCAGTCCTGATGCCCCTTTGTTCTTCATATAGTCCAGCTTCCCAGATTATTTGCTCAGCATACAGATTGAAGAGTTATGATGAAAGGACACAACTTTGACGCACACCTCTCCTGACATAAAACCAATCAGTATCTCCTTGCTGTATTAACAACTGCCTCTTTATCCATGTACAAATTCCTCATGAGCATAATTAAGTTTTCAGGAATTCCCATTCTTTGCAGTATTATCCATAGTTTGTTATAATCCACACAGTCGAATGCCTTTGTATAGTTCATAAAACACAGGTAAACATCTTCTTGGTATTCTTTGCTTTCAGCTAGGATCCATCTGATATCAGCAATGATGTACCTCATCCCAAGTCCCCTTTTGAATTTGGCTTGAGTTTTTGGCAGTCCTCTGTCATTGTACTGCTGCAGCCAGTTTTGAATGATCTTCAGAAAATTTTACTTGTATGTGTTGGTGAAGCTATTCTTCAATATTCTGTTGGATCACCTTTCTTTGGAAAAGACATAAATATGGATCTCTTCCAGCTGCTTTGCCAAGTAGCTGTCCTCCAAACTGCTTGGCATAGAAAGGTGAGTAGCTCCAGTACTGCATCCATTTGTTGAAACATCTCAGTTGATATTCTGTCAATCCCTGGAGCCTTGCTTTCCCTCCAGCAAGTTGAGTGCAGCTTGGACTTCTTCCTTCAGTGCCCCTGGTTCTTGATAAGATGCTACCTCTTGAAATGATTGCATATCAACCAATTCTTTTTAGTACAGTCAGTAACTGTGTATTCCTTCTCTTTTCTTTTGATGCTTCCTGTGTCATTCAGTTATTTTCCCTGTAGAATCCCTCAGTATTTCAATACCAGGTTTAAATTTTTTCCTCAGTTCTTTCAGCTTGAGGGATGTGGAAGAGTTTGATTTTCTAACTCTAGGTCTTTGGACATGTCATTATAATACTTGAGTTTGTCCTCTCAAGCTGCCCTTTAAAATCATCAGGTCTTTTTCTTCATCATTTCTTAAGTTTCAAAGTCTCTTCTCAAATACATTTTGGTCTTTTCTTTCTTTTCCAGTTTTAATTGCTTCTTGCTGTCTGCATGTATGATGTCCTTCACATCATTCCAAAATTGCTTTGATCTTTGGTCATTAGTGTTCCATGGGTCAAATATGTTCTTGAGGTGGTTTTTAAATTAAGGTGAGATACAGTCAAGGCTGTACTTTAGCTCTCATAGACTTGTTCTAATTTTCCTCAGTTTCATCTTGAACTTCCACATGAGCATTTGATGGTTTGTTCCACAGTTGGCCCCTGGCCTTGTTCTGGCTGATGATACTGAGTTTCTGCATCATCTGTTTCCACAGATGTAGTCAATCTGATTCCTATGTATTGTATCTGGTGAAGTCCGCATGTATGGTTGCTGTTTATGTTGTTGAGAAAAAGGATCTGTAATAAAGAGTCATTGGTCTTGCAGAATTCTACCATGGGATCTCCAGCATTGTTTTTATCAACAAGGCTGTAATTTCCAGCTCCTATCCTTCTTTGCTTCCAACTTTTGCATTCCAATTACCAGTAATTATCAATGCACCCGGATTCCATGTTTGATCAATTTCAGACTGCAGAAGTTGGAAAAAATTTCACTTTCTTCATCTTTGGACTTAGTGGTTGGTGCATAAATTTCAATAATAGTTGTATTAACTGGTTTCCTTGTAGACATGTGGATATAACCCTATCACTGACAGTGTAGTACTTCAGGACAGATCTTCAAATGTTCTTTTTGATAATGAATGCAATGCCATTCTATTTCAGTTTGTCATTCTCGGTGTAGCAGACCATGTGATCAGTTCAAAATGGCCGATACCAGCCCACTGGAGCTCACTAATGCCTGGGATATCAGTGTTTGTGTTGCATTTCGTTTTTGACCATTTCCATTTTTCCTAGGTCCATACCTTGTACATTCCATGTTCTGATCCTTACTGGGTGTGTGTAGCTGTTTCTTCTCATTTTGAGTTGTGCTGCACATCAGCAGATGAGGGTCCCAAAAAGCTTTGCTTCATGTATGTCATTAAGGTCAACTCCACTTTGAGGAGGCAGTTCTTCCCCAGTTGCAAATTTATTTTGAGTGGCTTCCAACCTGAGGAGCTCATCTTGTAGGAACACATCAGTGTTCTGCTGCTATTCATAAGGTTTTCACTGGCTAATTTTTTCAGAAGTAGACTGCCAGGTCCTTCTTTCTAGTCTTTCTTAGTCTGGAAGCACCACTGGCATAGCTTCTAGCATCACAGCAACACACAAGCCAGCCTCCACAGTAAGAGGAACTGACAGACATGTGCAGTTTCAGGGTAGTAGGGGGTGGATTTTTTAGTTTGTTTCTTCTAACCAAAACCCAAACCCACTGCCATTGAGTCATTTGCAACTCATAGTGACCTCACAGAGTTTCCAGTGCTGTAAATCTCTATGGAAACTGACTGTCACATCTTTCTTCCCACGGAGCCACAGGTGGTTTTGAACTGTTGACATTTCGCTTAGTAATCGATCACTTTAACCACTGCTTTTTTAGTTGTTTCTTACAAAGAAATGATATGCTTATTGTAAAAATGTATAAAGAATGTTGTTTTTAGGTGCCATTGAATCAAATTGGACGCATAATGACCCCATGTGACGGAGTATAACTGCCCCACAGAGTTTTCTTGGCTGTAGTCTTTACAGAATCAGATTGCAAGGTCTTTCTGTGGCAAAGCTGCTAGGTAGGCTCAAATTACCACCTTGCGAATGTTTTTCATTGTGTTGTAAGTGAAAGTCTACAGTTATAGTCAGTTTCTCCTGCAAAAACTTACATTCTTTGCCATATGACCCTAGCTACTCTCCCCACACTGTCACAGTACACTGCTCTTTTCCAATCCATATTTCTTATGTCCATTTAAGCAGCTCCTGTTCCCTCTCACCTCCGAACAGGAGATGCCCAGTCTCCTGTATGTGCCCAAGCCGAGAAGCACACTTTTCACCAGTATCATTTTATATCTTACATAACAGTTCAGTCTTTGTCTGAGGAGTGGGCATTCAGAATAGTTTCAGTTCTGGGTCAGCGGAGGCTGTGGGGGCATGTCTTCCTGGAACCCTCCAGTCTGTCAGACCATCATCAAGTTTGGTCTTTTGACTTGAGTCTGAGTTCTGCATCCCACTTTTCTCCAGCTCCATCAGGGGCTCTGTTGAGCTCCCTCTACGGACAGTTTTTGGTGGTGTCCAGGTACCATCTAGTTCTTCTGGCGTCATGTTGATGTAGTATCTGGTATATGTGACCCTTTCTGTCTCTTGGGCTCACATTTTCCTCAGAATCAGCAACCTTTTGCTTAGCTGCCAAAGTTTAACCATTGCACCACCAGCCAGGACTCCTGTATAAAGCAATACAGAACTATGTAAAGAAAAATGTTAATACTCCCTACTAATGCATACAGATACCCACACATCTTCCCTCCTCCCCTTTTTTTATTACCAGTCACCCTGTTAGCAGTTTGATGTGTATACTTCGTTTCACATGTATACACACTCAACTTTTTTTTTATTGTGATTGAATGAAAATGTACACTCCCATATAAATTTGCATGCTCAGCTATATACAGCTGCCCCACTCCCTCTGTCTGGTGACAGCAAACTCTTCCTCTCTGCTCCATACATGACCTAACCTCCCAAAAGTCTTCTATCCCCTCCTCTCCACCCGTTCCGCTTCCTTAAGTAACAGGTCAGCAAACTTTTATTTAACAAAACAAAAATCTTGGTATGCATGCACTTCTGCAATTTTTTTCACTTGTGTCATAGTGTTGTTTCCATTTCAGTACAAAAGTGTCTACTTGACACATAATACCCCAAACTAAGTGGTGGTGGTTGTTAATGTGCTATTGAGTCAGTCACGACTCATAAAGACCCGATGTACAACAGAAGAAAACACTGTCTTGGCCTCTACCCACTACGGTTATTATATTTGAACTCACTATTGTAGCCACTGTGTCAATTTATCTTATTGAGGGTCTTCTTCATTTTCACTGACCCTCTAATAAGCATGATGTCCTTCTCCAGATAACATGTCCAATGTATGTGAAACTGTGTCTCACAATCCTTGCTTCTAAGGAGCATTGTGATTATACTTCTTCCAAGATGGATTTGTTCATCCTTTGGGCAGTCTATGGTATATTCAATATTCTTCCTCAACAACACAATTCCAAGATGTCGATTCTTCTTCTGTCTTCCTTAGTCATAGTTCATAATTTCTTTATTGTGGGACATTTAGGTTGTCTTCACTTTTCCGTTTCTTTCTCATTTTTATTTCAGTTTCAGCAATGAAAATACTTGAACATGTTTTGGCATGTGTTTATGAATAATATGTTGTTGTATGCCATCAAATCAATTCCAACTGATAGCAAAGCTATAAGGTGGACTAGAGCCACCCCATAAAATTTTCAAGGCTGTAATCTTCATGGGAGCAGATCACCAGGTGTCTTCTCTCAAGGAGTCACAAACTTTGGACTTATAGACAACTTGTACTTGATACCAGACTGCTATCAAGCATATTAAAAATTGCCAGCCTTTCAAGTAGCAGCCAAACGCTTATACATTGTGCCATCAGGACTTCTTTTTTATAAATATATCCACAGGCAAATTCGTTGAGTTGGAATCGGTGGGTTAGGTGGCAAGGTATATTTAAAACTTCCATAAATACCACCAAGTTGCCTTCTAAAATGATTATAACATTTTACACTTATGTCAGTCGTATGTCAGAGAATCCGAGATTGCAACAACTTCAAGATTATTTGTTTTATTTTACTTCTTTTGCTACAAGCCGCATCTCAGGGCCCCTTGCTTCTCAACATGAATCCAGGGGCTCGTTGAGTTGCTGTGAGCCAGAGAAGCACTACAATTCAAGTTGCCATGTAGAGTGTTAGAGAAAACAGAGACCTAAGAGTGGGAGGCCAGGTTTCTTGGATCATCTCTGTAAGGTATTGGGCAGATTACTCCAGCACTCTGTAATTCCATTCTCTCCTTTATGAAATGCAGATCGTCGTGGATTGAATTGTGTCCCCCCAAAATGTGTTGATTTGATTAGGCTGTGAGTCCCAATATGGTGCCCTTCCTCCATGTGTTATGAATCTTGCCTCTGTGAGATTGATGATGGAGAATGGGCAACAGTTGTGTTAGTGAGGCAGGTCTCAAGCTATAAGCCTGTGGGTTATAAGGAGAGAAGTGAGGCGAGGAAGTTGGGAACCTCATACCACCAAGAGAGAAGCACCAAGAGCACAGCACATCCTTTGGACCCGAGGTTCCTGTGCTGAGATGCTCTCACAGCCTACCGGACTGTGATAAATTCTCTTACTGAATGGACTTGTAACTTCTTAATAGATTTGCGGCTTACCGAACTGTATCAAAAAAAGCATCTCTTCGTGAAACCTTCCACTCATGGTATTTTCTGTTAGAGCAGTACCGGGTGACTAGGACACAGATCATAATAATTTCCCCTGTAAATGGTGTGGTTGTGTGGATCAAACTAGAAGATACAAAAGTGGTTTGTAATCTGTGTAGTATGACACAAATGCCAAGTGTTTATTATGGTAATATTGTTATTAATTACTTCAGCCGATGAAGTTGGGGATGGAAACAGAGGACAGTGGGAGTGGAGAGGTAAAATTACAGGGAAGAAATCTTCAATACATTTTAGCTTAGAATCTCTTCCTTGAAAGTCCTCATGCAGTTGTCCTTTACTTATGGAGAACAAACTACGTTGGCAGTAAGGACTGCTTTCTGGCACAGGCTGCCCCTGGGTTACAGATGTTGCACTTATAGACAACTTGTACTTAATACCAGACTGCTATAAAGCCTATTAAAAATTGACTTAAAAAGAATGGTATGTAATAATAAATGCACACACTACTTTGTGATGCTCATGAACGCATAATGTGCTTTGGAAATGCTTCTCAAGTGTTTTATATGCATAGAAAGGTAAAATTTATACAAAATACTAAAACAAACATTTGACTAACTGATGCTAAATAAGAACCGTCTATATCTGTTCCTATTTACCTACTTAAAGACAAATTAAGAATTAATCTCTTAACTGCCTGTATCAAGAATAATACCCTTTCACAGGAAGACATAAGCCTTTTGTGCTAGACCTGGCTTCTGAGTCCTGTTCTCTCTTTTAAACCATTATGCTTTAGTTTGTCCCACACTTAATAGGATTTTGGCCCCATGGAAGTTGCTATAATCACCAGGGAGAGAAGAAATGCACACATGAAATGTTTAAATAAGCATGTGCAGTGACTGCATAAATAGCTCTGAGTTATAGCTGAGGTATATGTGAGGATTAGAGTGAAATCAAATACCTTTTAATTACAATTTAAATCAATAGCCTAAAAGACCCAAGTTGAATCACTAGACAGGAAAATTCAGTTTATACTTATTTCTTTAAAAACATAGGTGTTCTTGATATTCAAAATCATGCAAAATAAATGCACTTTACAAATCAGAGACTTAATGTTAAGTAAATGATATTCATATTGTTGTATTCATTGTTCAGATTATTTTTTACCATGATTTAAAAAAAATGTGATTTGGTTATTCTTTTAACCTCCAAATTATTTTAAAGTGATATCTGTAAAATCATTAGAGACAGAACCATCCTGATTTCAACCCGTCAATCAGAGATTGGTAGGGGAAGGTATTGGGCATTTTTGCACTAGAACAAGTAGCCATAGTGAAAATGCGGTTTAAAATATTTGATTTTGCTGAGTTTTTAAGGTTTGATGAAAAATATCTGGAAATGGATAGGGGTGATGGCTGTGGAACATGGTGAATGTTACTGATGTCATTTAACTCAGTAGCTAAAATGGAAAGCTTTTTGTTATATATTTTTACCACAGTAAAATAAAATGTCTGATTTTATTAAATCATCAATCTTTTAGTCTTTTATTTTTTCTAAGTCTATATTTTAATAAAACCATTAATACCATGTTTAATTCTTAACAGCAGTATACTTTATCATATTAGAAAAACCTTGAGCTTTGGACTCAGACAGATCTAGATACAAATCCTAGCTCTCCGTTTTCTCAAATGCTCATGTCATAGTCACCCGATAGGACAGAGTAGAACTTCTCTATAGGGTTTCCAAGAAGTGGCTGGTGGATTCAAACTGTTGACTTTTGGGTTATCAGCGAGCTCTTAACCACTGCACCACCAGGGTGCCCATGTACTACATCATGTTATGTATAAAGGAAAATAAAAAATGCATAGTGGTCCCTTAAAAATTGGAGTTTGAATTTTTTAGTTTACTTCCTCCTCACCTCCTGCTTCGCATTTTGTTGTAGATTGGAAAGCAATTATTGTTCTTTTTTCAATTTCCGGTGTCATTACAATTTAAAATGAATTAGTTCAAAAGTGGCATCCTGTTCTTCAGCTGCCTGAGAGGTTATCTCTGGTCAATGGAGAGGTCTCTTGTTTGACTTTTTGTATGAGTCTTTCGGAGCTACATAAACTCACATTTAGTCTTGAAAATTATTTTGCTGATATTTTGGAGAATGATGTCAGATGTTATGCAGTAATGAGAAAAGAGGACATAAGCGCATGAGGAAGGTGAAGACCTATTTTGACCATTTAAATATGTGAGAATGTATTTGTATTAAATTAAGTTTGACAGTAGAAAGAAAAAAACATTTATACTCCCACTACATTAATTATTATTTTTATGTTCACTTCCTCTGTAGGCATATTTTACATCTTTATAATTCTAGAGGGTTTTTTTTTTAATTCTTTGCCTCTTTTATGGCAGCTTACTGTCTCCTTTTTGAGATTTACCATAATTGACCTAATCTAGCCTAATCTTACGGTATAGATTTTGGAGTAGCAAGAGATGATTTTTGGAGTTTGATTTTAGGCGGCTTTGGATACCTGAAAAAAAAAAAAAACACTGAACTTTTATCATTTGCATATAAAGTATTGAGTGGGAAACTAATTTATTGTGTAAATATTCACCTAAAGCACAATTAGGGAAAAAAAAAAGGACCTTATCCTAAAGGCAAGGGAACACAGAGAGCCATATATATACATGCTCAGTTTAAAGTTGATTATCCTTTGCATAAAGCTGTGTTTTGAAATGTGTGTTTCACCTGAGGAAAGGTAGCTTTCCTATCTGAATAGGCATCTTTTTGAATCCCAATATTTCATCCACGTCTCCGAGTGTTCTGTGTATTCCAGAGACTCCACTGGTGTTTCCTATGTGACAGGCGGTGTCCTCCGCCCACCCCAGCCCCCAAAATTCCCAGTAAAGAGTGCCCCTGTGGCTAGACGGATTTCCGCCCCCGAAAACTCATCCGAAATCCCAGTTTTCCTGAGGGAGGCAGTTAACGAAGACATTCACATGAAATTTACCCTCTGTCCCCACCCCCCACCCCCGCCCCCGCCCCGCCCCCACGCCCACCCCCACCCTCATCAGGTGCTCCCCTTTCTTGACGGCTCCATCTCTTGTCTAGACAACCCTGACGGTGTAGAAGTTTCCATCCCCTTTCCCTTAGCCTGTATCCTCCCCTTCAGTTTTTCTCCCCCTCCCTGGCGCTTCCTGCCTAGAAACAAAAGATTGGTCCCTAGTAGCCCACTCAGGATGATTTTAGTTTTCTGCTCATCATCTGATTGGCCTACGTGAGGTGCAGAGCCTGGTGACGTCATAGTGGAGAAGGGATAGGGAGCGGTTACCTAGCAGAGACTAGATCGCTGGCGGGCAGCTGTCAAGAGCGGACGTCCGTGATCCCGCGTCGGGGGCTGTGGCTTTTCTGGGCCTGGACCAAGAGTGCGGGGCGGGAGAAGAGCCAGGGGAGCGGGCCGGGCCCAGGGCTGCGGCTGCGGCCGCGGGGCTGCGGCTCCGAGCCCCGCTAGCCGGAGCTCTTGGAGGGAGAGGAGAGGTCTGAACGGGGTGGCTGGACCCTTGGCAGGTAAATCCCGCGACTCACGGCAAGGACTAGTTGGGTGGGGTGGAGGCTGCTGGGCGCTACTTAAAAGTCGGTGGGCAGATGTTTGCCTTCCCTATCCCTCCTCCGGCTCCCGTAGTGCCCCAGCCTCGCATCTCTTGCCTGGCTCCCCGGGAGCCCTGAGGCAGAGCGCGCAGTTAGCTTGATCCCGGTTCGCTTGCAGGGACTAGTGGGTGTGTCAGGGCTGTTCCCCAAGGGCCTGGACCCTTTTTGGGGATCTGGCAGACCTCTGATCACTGACTGGGGCCTGGGCCGCTTCGAGCAAGATTCGCCTGGAAGGCTACGTCAGCCTGTAAGTCTTAGAGCCGCCCCCCTCGCCCCCGCAGCTGTGGTGGCGACAGTCCCAAGGAGGGGAGGGGGTGTGGCCGCGGGTATGGTCCATTCTGGGACAGAATAGCCTGACCCGAACAACAGAAAAAGTGACTATTTTCTTTAACGGGTACCCCTCCCCCCTTTTCTTCCCTTTATCTTCTCCCTCCTTTTTTTGGTGGAGGGAGGGTAATCGCAGGCGTGCTCTTTTCTTCTCTTGTGGGGATGGAACGATACAATAAAGTCCCTAGGAATCCTGGGGCCCCTCAGTTGCCCTCTGTCTTTGTCTGGAAAGTGTGGTCACTAGGTCCATTGGCCCCCTTTTCTGCCTTCTAGGCTTGCAATGGTATTGCCCTTAGTTTGTGAAGAGGCCCTGGCAAGAGTCCCGGGGCACTTTTGGGTGGATTGAACCTTGTGGATTCTTGCTCTCCCAATATCTCCTTGCCAAGGTGCTGATTTGGGGGGTGGAGGGGGTAGAGGGCAGGAGGGTGGTTCCCACAGGGAGGGAGTTAGAATCCCCTCTTGTTTTTCTGGTCCCACCTTCCAGAATCCAGTACCAGACTTTGGACTTGAGGGTTCTGGGCTGTGGTCTGTAGAAGCAAAGGAGAGAAGGGTGAGTGGCTTGGCTTTGGGAAATGTGAAGGGGGCGGTGGCAGTGCTTTTTTTTTTTTTTTTTTTTTTAATGGCTTTCACAGGGAAGCCTTTAGCCATGTTAGTCTTGCTTCCTCATGGTTTTGCAGACTCAGATCCAGGCCAACTGTGTGACTGTCTGAGGTGTTGGAACAGAAGGAAGTCCATTACTGTTGGTGACAACACTGTGGCTCTGTTCTCAGATGACCAAGGTGTAAAGGTCAGTGTGGTTTTCACTGGGCCATTTGTAAAATTACAATTGGGAAGGATCTGTGATTTGGTACTTGAGGTTCCCAATCAGAGGCACCTTTGGGTAAAAGGACTTAATTATGGTAATGATTAATAGACCTGGGCATGAAAAGAGGGCAGTATAAGTCTCTTCTTCTGGACACAAATGGTGTATCCACCCTCTTCCATTAAAAAAACAACAAAAAAAAATCTAAACCTGTTGCCTTTGAGTCAATTCTGACTCATAGTGACTCTACCATGAAAGCCACAAAATGAGAAGAGATTGGGAAGTATGCTGTGTCAAAGGAGATAGGTGAGAATCGTGAAGCCAGCGGGACCTTGGGATGTTAAGGAGCAGACCCTCCAAGCCCCAGATGGGCAAATGAACCTTGTAGGACAGACCAAAGAGTAAAAAGGAGGCTTGTGTGTGACAAAGGTGTAGGCAGCAGGGATGGGGAGATGGAGTCTCCACCTGAGGGTCCGTGACATTTTAGGGATGTTTTGACAACAGTCTACAGGTTGCAGATTTTCTGACTAAAGGCAGAAATAGTATATAGCAATACAAGCTCTCTGAAGTCTTTAGGGGTTAAGGGTGGGCAGTGGACTTGACAGGAAGTTAGGGAAATTACTAACTGTGTGAATGGGGAGGTGCTGCCATCAGAGACAGTTATGAGGTCAGAGATTTAGCTACCGTGAGGTCAAAGAGGGCGGCAAAAAAGAAAAAAAAAAAATTACATCTAGGTAGGATCAGATGGAATAGATAGGAACAAATAGACAGCATTATAAGTAGAAGCAAATAGAAAACGAAGAAAAGGAGGGGGAAAAGCCATCATCTGTGATGCCCAAAGGCCCTGATTGCCCTGGTGAGATGAGGAAATGTCAGTAGATGAGTCAACTGTGGCTCAGGCCGGAAACAGGGATAGTTGCTCAGTATTTAGGGAGTCAATAGTATTCCCACCCATGTAACCCAACTTCAGGAGCCAGTAGCTTTGGCCAAGGGAAGGAGAAGAAACTTGGAAGCAGCGGTCTCAACAACCTGCTCTTCCCTCCTGGGTAAGGTGAGGGGACTGGGGGGCTGGGGCCCCAAAGGGGTGTGAAGAAACTTTAAATCTAGCTAAGACAAGTAGGTGGACTGCTTTTATGTTGGGTGGGCTAGGGCCAGGTGTGGGGCCCACACTCCAAGCAGGGCAATGCCTGACTTGTCTCAAAAAAAAAAAGTAATAATAAAAAATAAAACCCCTCTAACTATCGGTTAGTGGGGAGGGGACCCTCTGTTACCCTGAAAGGTAAGTGCAACTGTTGAAGCATGTGGGGTACAGCTTAAGCTTCAGTTGTTCTCTTGTCCCCCAGCCTCTCTACTTGCTAGGGGACTAAGGCAGTTCCTCTGCAGAGCCCCAGGTGTACCAGCCTACCAACTTGGCACTACACAGCTTCTCCGGCAGGGGGCAGGCAAGGCTGTGCAGCACCACCCGGGGCCTGAGCCCTCCATTTCAGGTGTGAGGCCTGAGTCTCAGGAGTGGATCAAGTAATAGCCATACATCTAAAACCTGATTTAGGCGTACCAGAGAACCAAATGAACCTCCCCGATCTGGCAGTCATGTTTCCGTTTCCCTCTAGGAATCTACACTAACACTACTGTGTTCCAGGGCTTTGGAAAGGATTTGCATTTACATAAGCTTTGATTACTCAAGTCACTAATACACACAGTGTAACCCGGAGTTTAACTGGAAATGTTAATATTACAATGGATCCGTGCCTGATTTGCATGTTCGGTCGATTATCTGCAGGTTGGGGCAGTCTGTATCACTCCCAGTGGATGAAGGGGTTGGGGGTAGGGATGGGGTACATACAGCATGGCAGTGGCTACAGCTGGTTCTGGAGGTGGGAAGCAAAGTGGAAGCCATGGACCTTGAAGACTGAAAAGAGCTTAATTTCCTAGAGGGGAGACGAAATCGTTCAAACGGTGTGGTCACAGAGGGGCCTGGGTTACTGATTGCTGGAATGGAAAAGGATGGTTTTGTAAGCCCACACAGTAGCAGAAGCAAAACTGTTAAATAGGCCAAGGTTTTTCTGGGAGACGGCCGGGGGCTAGACTGGGAAAAGCTTGTCTTTGAGGGGCTGGAGGACCAGAAGCTGGGGTTGAAGGAAGCCAGAGAGTTAGGAGTCAGGTGTTTGGTTCTGAGTTTGTCTGCCCCTCTCTGGGCTTCAGTTTCCATACCTTCAAAATGTTGGGGTTGTACTATGTGGTCTTGAGGATGGTTGTGATAAATTTGGGAACTGTGACCATTTATTCTTGGTACTGAAGACAGATCTACTAAATGACAGTCCCCCATCCCACCCACAAATTATCCTTCCAAAACATAACCCCCTTTTGTATGTCATCTAGTTTAAGGGAAAGTAGTACAAAACAAGCAACCCCACAACCACCACATGCATTTCACCTCTTCAGCAGCATGGCTTTATTTTATTTCATGCCATTGTGGAATAGAAAGGTAAAGAGAGACCCAGGTCATAAATCTGCGTAGGGATCCTATAACTAAGTTCTGAAAGACTATGACGAGAGTCTCACAGACCCCAGGGAAGTAGAAGGCAAGTAGTCACTATTAGCTCTTATTGCTCCCCCAACTTAATCTTAAACCAGAGGAGCTTGGGGTGGCAGTGAAGACGCAGCCTGGCTTGAGATGTGTATCCTTTTCTTTATATCTCTTTCTGCCCTGCCTCCCTCTGAGGTTTTGGAATTGAGTGAGAATCTACTCTTACTGCAAGGGGCTTGGATTTTTTTTATTGGTACCCTCAGCAGCCACTACTGTAACAATCAACACAATAGCGCCCTCTAGTGACAGCAACTGAAACATCTTTGGTAAAGCTCATGTTTCACCGCTGTTCTCCCCCCCCCTCCCCACATGCTGAGCACTTGGGCAGCTGTTAATCTCCATGGAGAAGAGCTCTAGTCCTTCCAACTGGCCTGGCCTAAAGAAGAAACTCAGGCAACTGCCACTTCCTGAAGGCCTTGTCCTTTTCCCCTATAGATGTGGCTGAAGGTTTAGACAGTCATGCCCCACCCCATGCCCAGTTTCCTTCTTTGGACCTTAAGAAGTTTCCAGAGCTGCTTCCCTAGATATAGTTCAGTGGTAGGTGAGGCAGCTGCTGTGGCAGGGCTCTGTAGTGGAGAGTAGTTGCCCGTTGCTTACCACCCGGCCCAGTGGGGCCCAGTGGTAGCCCCAGTCATCAAACAGGGATACTGGCAGGGAGGTAGAATGCAGCAAGACCAGGATATTGGGTATGCGTAGATGTGCACACCGATTCCTACTCAACTCCACAGCAGGAGGCAGCACTGCAGGTGTGCACACAAGGCGCTTTAAACAAAGACAACATGATGCAGACATACGGACCACCCACAACAGGGTACAGAACATAAAACGTGGTATAGAAGTGATACACAGATAACATGATACAGACACAGCACATGGTACAGACATGATACATGTGTGTAACACTATATAAACGCAACACTGTATAGGTACATGTAAACCCTGGTGGTTAAGTGGTATGACTGCTAACAAAAAAGTTGGTAGTTTGAATCCACCAGGTACTCCTTAGGAACTATATGGGACATTTCTCCTCTGTCCTGTAGGGTAGCTATGGGTTGGAATCAACTCGATAGCAGTGGGTTTTTTTGGTTTGGGCGTAGGTACGCAATTTGGTACAGCCACAATATGCACAACACTGTAAATATAAGACAGCACATACACAGCATGATACAGGCACACGTAGTGTATAAATGTAACATGGTTCATGGAAGAGACAGATATATACGACTCAGATGGACACAAGTGCACACACACAGGCCACCCTCAACTCCCAACACAGCACACACTAAGGCAGGATAGAGAAGAATGGCCGGCCACCAGGTGGCGTGCTATGCCCACCAGTTGCAGCGGTACTCGGGGAGCTAAGTAACTAGTGGCTTGCAGGCTGACTGCCTTGGCTTCTAACCCTAATGCTGAGGTAATAGTCAGTGTTAAAGATGGAGGTAGGCCGAGGAAGGCTCTTCAGCTTGCTTAGAAGCCTGAAGGTACTTGGGTACTACAGGCTTGTGCCTGCTACGGCCAGCTTCCAGCTGTTCCCTAGCCCCTTCCCAACCCCAACCTGTGATGGATGCAAACTCACCTACCTGCCCTTAGCCTAGGAGAATGGGCTACATGGAGCCGTTCTTCTGCCTTTGGTGAGTTCTGCCTCTCATCCTGTCACCTATGTAGCCCAGGAAGGCTGGCACACTGTTTACCAGTACAGTGGGTGAGATTTGGAAAGGCTCCCTGGCTTGTACATGTTGCAAACACACAGGCAATGCCAGGGACACTGAGGGACAGACATGCTATGGAGCCTTGCCCAAGAGCAAGTGGCAGGTCTGGGATATAGCTTGGTCTTGTTACTCAAGAAGGAGGAGTTGGGGATCCTAGGTCTTTCCTTGGCTTACTAAGGCTTCAACCTGGCTATTTTCAACATAGACATCTATCCATCTTTTTGAATTAGACCCCCCAAAACCCACTGCCATCAAGTCAGGTCCAGCTCATGGCAACCCTAGAGGTCAGAGTAGAAATGCCCCCTAGAGTTTCCAAGGAGCTCTTTGAACTGCCGACCTTTTGGATAGCAGAGGTAGAACTTAAACCTACTGCGCACCAGGATTTCCTTTTGGATTAGAGCCCTGTGCATTCTGGCCACTTCTAATAAAATGTGCCCTACCCTGGAGTTGGCTTCCTTGGAAATTAGCATGTAATTGCTGCCTCCATTTGAGGGCCACCAACCTGAGGGAAGAGAAGGGGTCCTACCAAAGTAACTTGCCCCCTCCTGCAAGACTCTACTGATGGTGGTGACAGGAAGAAAAGTTTGGGGGAGTGTAAAGAGACCCTCCTCTTTCCTTCAGGGTTAGACATGGAAACATCTATCAGGAGAGTGGGAGAGAGGAATGGGGTAAGCGGTCACAAAACATGTGTATATTCACCCTAAGGAAAATGGGGAAGACTGTGGAGGACTTCCTTTATGGTGGAGATCGGAGGAGGGTAGTTCCATTTAGGATCAGAAGCTAAGACCCTTGGCAATTATGAGGCATTTAAAAAAATTATTTTTTCATTGTGCTTTATGTTAAAGTTTATAATTTAAGTCAATTTCTCATAACACACACACACACACACACACACACACACACACACACACTGTTATGTGACTGTAGTTGTTCTCCCTACAATGTGACAGGTCACTCTTCCTCTCCACTCTGTTTTCCACAACCACTTAATCATTTCCGAAATTCAAAGAACTGAAGAAAAAATTCAAGTCTTGAGTTGCCATAGTGAATGGTTCTATGGGTAAAAATATTGAATGATGTAGGAAGCATCAAAGGAAGATAGAAGGAATACACAGTTGTACGAAAAAAAATTAGTGAACACTCAGATATTTCAGGAGATAGCATATGATCAAGAACCCAGTAGCACTTAAGGAACAAGTCCAAGTTGAACTGAAGGCATTGGCAAAAAACAATGTTCTAGAACTTGATAGAATACCAATTGAAATGTTTCAACAAATTGATTCAAGACTGAAAGTACTTACTTGTCTATGCCAAGAAACTTGTAAGACAGCTAGCTACCTGGCCCATCAGTTGGAAGAGATCCATGTTTGTGCCCATTGCAAAGAAAGATGATCCAGTGGAATGAGGACATTCTCAAATAATATAATTAATATCACATTTAAGTAAAATAATCCTGAAGATAATTCAAAACTGGTTTCAGGACTGCATCAACAACTAGTTGCCAGAAATTTAAGCTAGATTTGGAAGAGGACTTGGAAACCAGGACTATCATTGCTGATGTCAGATGGATCTTGGCTGAAAGCAGAGAATACCAGAAAGATGTTTGCCTGTGTTTTATTGACTGTGCAAATGCATTGGACAGTATGGACCATAACAAGGTATAGACAGTATTGTGAAGAATGGGAGATTCAGAACATTTAATTGTACTGATGGAGAACTTGTACATACAGCAAGAGGTAGTAGTTTGAATAGAACAAGAAGATTCTGCATGGGTTAGTATCAGGAAAGTTGTGCATCAGGGTCGTATCATTTTACTGTAGTTATTCAATCTATATGATGACAGTTAATCTTAGAAGCTGGACTGTGTGAAGAAAAATCACACTAGGATTGGAGGAAGACTCCTTGGCAACCTATCATAAACAGATGACACCACCTTGCTTGCTGAATGCGAAGAAGTCTTGAAGCACTTACTGATGAAGATAAAAAGCTATATAGCCTTAAATATAAATTACATCTTAACATAAAGAAAACAAAAAGCCCTCACAACTGAACCGATAAGCAACATCGTGATAAATGGAGAAAATATTTACGTTGTCAAGGATATCGTTTTACTTGGACCTGCACCCAACACTCATAGAAACAGCAGTCTTGAAATTAAATGATATATATTGTACTGGACATATCTGCTGGAAGAGATCTCTTGGAAGTCTTAAAAGTAACAATGTTCTTTTGAGGACTGAGATGCCCCTAACCCAAGCCCCGGTGTTTTCAGTTGCCTCATGTACATGTGAAAGCTGGATAATGAATAAGGAAGACTGAAGAAGCATTACTCTGAATTACAGTGTTGGTGATGAATATCGAATAACCCGTAGACTGCCAGAGGAATGAAAAAATCTGGCTTGGAAAAAGTATAGGCAGAATGCTTCTTAGAAGTGAGAGTGATGAGACTTCATCTCCCGTTACTTTGGACACGTTGTCAGGAGGGACCAGTCTCTGGAGAGGGACATCATGCTAGGTAAAGTAAAGGGACAGCAGAAGAGAGGAAGACCCTCAACGACTGGACTGACACAGTGGCTATGAAAATGGACTGAAGCATGAGTGGTGCAGGCCTGGGCAGTGTTTTGTGCTCTCGTACATGGGGCCGGTATGAGCAGGAGCTGACTCAGTAGCACCAAATAACAATAGGTTCCGATTAGGATCGCAGGCTAAGGCTCTCAGCAGCTGTGAGAAGACAGTAAATTAGAGTGGTATTGCCTGAGAGGTTTCGTGTGTGTTTGGAAGGGAAATGGAAATAGCATTTGAGAGCTAGAGTTAAGGAATGAAATAAACTAAGCAGAGCTAACCTGCATGTGCCATTGTCTCTCAGTTTCTTACTGTATCTTGGACTCTCCCATAGCCTGTAATTATGCACGTGTTTCCCATCTGTATCATTTGATTTAGTCTTCTCAACTCTCATCCAAGGTGATCAGGGCAGGTCTTTTGCACTTGGCAGGGTAGACCTAGCAGGGAGTAACTACCGGCAATTCTCAACTTCAAACTTGCGTCTCCTGACTTACACTTCGGTGCTGTTTCTGGAATCCTACCACATGATGCATTTTTACGCTTCCCTCTCTGATTCTCTAGCCTTCTTAAGGGCTTTCCTGCAGTTCACTGTAGTACCTGGGTCATTTGTGGGAGGTTGGATGAGGGAATAGTAGCAGGTGGGGAAAGAGGTTCCCTCTCCCCCACAATGCTTCTTTTGGCAGGTTTCCCCCCAGGAAAGTGCAGCTGAATCCTTGCACCTTGTGGCAGCTGGTGTGCCCAGCACTGAGTCCGTCGGAGCTGAAGCCAGCCCGGCCTCTTCTCACGGGCAGCACCCACCTGCGCTGAGGTCCTGCGGCGGTGGCGGTGTGAGGTGAGTAATGGATCTAGGGTAGGGAGTTAGGGACCTCCAAATCCAGGTCAGTGCCGGCTGTCCACCAGAGCTCACCATATCAAAGACTCTGCGTGGACCTCTTCAGCTAGGCCTCAGAGCATGTCCCCTACTTTCTGGGGGATTTTGCCAGGTACAGCTGCCCTTAGTATCTTGGCTGCCCCGTCTCCAATATAGGACTGACAGCGTTGACCTACATCCTGGGTGAGTAGGAGAGACAACATAACAATCATCGCCAAGTCTTTTGCAAATGTCAAACACCATCTCAGAGCTTCAGTGTAATACAGACATGCTTCCCATCAAGCTGTCATTTCCTTTCCTCCCGCTTTCCTGATGTTTAAGTGGCGTTTCAGCCGCAGGGTGCAAACTTGCCAAACATTTCCTGTCACTGCTCCATAGCCTTAACTTTATCTTCCTATTCAGAGTGTACCCCCATCTCACCCATTGCTGCTTCTCAGCCTGGTAGCCATAGCTTAAACCTTCCTGAACCTTCCCTCTGTCTTCCGACCCAACCGGGAGTACTCTCCTCCCCCAGCTCTCAAATGTCCTTAAGTCTGTAGTGTACAGTGTAGTACATGCTTCTTTCTACCTTAAATAATTCTTGCTAAATTTCTGGATTACTCATATTTGGCAGGTAGACTAGACTGTAAGCATCTTGAGGGCAGGAATTAAATCTGACAGGACTCTAGTCTCCCTCACCTACATGACAGCTCCCCAGCAGCTTTGGGATCTGAGCCTCTCTCTCTTCCTGTGTACATTTTTCAGATTTCTTGGTCTGCCTCTTTGGTCATCTACCTGTCTCTTTGTCTGCCACTTGAGCGGCCATTATCGCTTCCTCCGTCACCTTCTGCATCCGGCCTTCCATTGCTGTACCGTTCTGGAGTCCAGCTGCCTGTTTGTTACCATGCGTTGTTCTGTCACTGTGTCAGGTCCTCTGTCTCTTTGCCACTTACTTGGGAATCTCTCTTATCACCCAAGTCAAAAACCAAATAATCAGCAAAAATAAACACCAACAAAGAACACCAAACCAAACCAAAACCAAACGAAGAGTATGCAGCCCACTTCCCTTTCACACTGAGCCAGTGCTGGCTCTGCGGGATAAGGGAGAACTGCAGCCTCAGCAGCAGGTGTTTCTGTGATGCATTTTCATGAAAGGGAAGCTCCAGAGTTTTGGCCGTGGAACTGAAGGTATGAAATTACAGCTTCGCTGATACTGATGCTTTCAACTTTCTAGAGATGCTCTGGTAGGGGAGCCTCTATAGTCTTTGACTGACAGAAGGTAACCAGAACTGACCCAAACAAGAAACAAGCCCCTAGATCTCTCCTGGGTGTTCTATGACAGCAAAATAATAACTTCTATTTATTGAGCATCTATTCTTGCCAGCACTGCGCTGGGCACTTGTATAATACCATTTGATCCTACAGTAACCTTAAAAGGTAGGTATTTGTTCTAATAGTTATTGTCTTATTTCTGATTATAAGAGTGATACTCCTAGCTCAAGCTGCAGGTATTATGGTCAACCCTGTTTTAATGCTGAGGAAAGGGAGGTTGA
The DNA here is from genome assembly GCA_028571685.1 of Heterohyrax brucei. NCBI lineage: Eukaryota > Metazoa > Chordata > Mammalia > Hyracoidea > Procaviidae > Heterohyrax > Heterohyrax brucei. The sequence continues at coordinate 149,829,623 of CM053166.1, forward strand.
AGGGGCTAAGTGACTTCTCTAAAATGTGAAACATGCTGTGGCTTTGAGAAGGAAGGCACATCCTGGAGAGAGGTTCCCAGAATCCCAAATTGTTTGAGTCACTTGTATATCCTTCAGTGCTAAATCATACGTGCACGCACTCTCACAAATACACACTTTCCTCCTCATACATTCACACAGAAGTCATGTCTCCCCCTGTGGCTCACACTCACTTTTCACGTAGAACACATTCATCATGACAAGCACTCTTACTTGGTCACACTCACAGTCGTATTTGCTACTGTACATCCTCACCCCCAGATTCTCCCTGCCTCTTCCTTTTCACTCTTTCTTACATTTTCACACATTTGCAGTTCTGCATTTTTGTGTTCACTTACAGTCACAAAGGTGTATGCTGTCCCCCTTAGGGCCCCCGAGATGCTTACCCAATCGCACACACCCCTCCGTGGACAAGTTTGCATCGCTTTTCCCCGCCACAGTCAGTCTCTTCAGCATGCTCGCTGTCATGCGTGCATATACTCAGTTTCATGAACTTGAACACATTTGCACTGATGTCATCACTCTCTCCCCCTCACAGTCACACAGTACACACAATCAGTCACAGAGAAACATGCGTATGCATGCACACTCATAAACGTGACTCAACATTATACATACACACAAACACGGTCTCACTCTTTTGAGTTGCGTGTTCTTGCATTCACATGGTGTAGTGGTTAAGTGCTACATCTGCTCACCAACAAGTTGGTAGCTCAGATCAGCCAGGCGCTTCTTGGAAACTGGGGCAGTTCTACTCTGTCTTATAGGGTCACTATGAGTTAGAATTGACTTGACGGCAACAGGTTAGGTTTTTGTTGGTTTGTGTTTTGTTTTTGGTTTTACATTCATATAAAGTCCCTGGTGGGATAGTGGTTAAGTGCTATGGCTGCTAACCAAACAGTTGGCTGTTCTCCTCTGTCCTGTAGGGTCACTATAGTTGGAATTGACTCAACAGCACTGGGTTTGGTTTTTGGTTATATTCATATATTCAGCACCAACACAATTGCCCTACCTGTTGCATTGACACGGAAGCATACATACAAATACATACATACAAGTAGAAACATTGGAGCATTCACACTCTTACACTTAACACTTCGTACAGAGACATAATCACCCTCTATACCGAACTCAGAATCCTGTGGCTCAGAGGTTAAGAGCAATGGCTTCTAAGCAAAGATTGGCAGTTCAGATCTGCCAGGTGCTCCTTTGAAACACTGTGTTGCATTTCTATTCTGTCCTCGAAGGTTGCTATCAGTCAGATTCGACTTGTCTGGCAAGGGGATTTTTATACCAAACTCATAAGGGCGTATATCATCAAACACAAGCATACATACACTTGCTTTCATCAACTCAGGCATTTTCACCAATTCAGTCACCTTATGCTCTCACACTGATGCAGTCCCTTGCAAACACAGGCACATTCACATTGACATGCACTGACACACACAATTGCGCACTCACATTCAGTACTCAACAAATTCACGTTGACACACAGCTGCACTTATGCTCTGCACCCAGACTTACGTGCTCCACATTTCCATACACTCACATTCATCCTCAACCATAAACTGCCCCTGATAAAAGCCCACTGCCATCGAGTCAATTCTGACTCATAGCGACCCTATAGGACAGAGTAGAACTGCCCCATAGAGTTTTTATGGGGCACCTGGCAAATTCAAACGGCCAACCTTTTGTTTGGCAGCTGCAGCACTTAACCACTACACCACCTGGGTTTCCATTCCTCAACCAGCACACACTTAAAATTATAGACTCCCCTACATTCCCACAGAGACCCTCCGTCATACTCCCTCATACTCACGTGTATTCATATTCACATCATTTCACACTCCAGCTCCAACTCATATATCACACATGTTCACACTGTTACAGCGACACCACACACTCACATTCTCACAGATTCCTGCTCTCATACTGCCACATCTTCACTCACAATGATAAATACTTTGACACCAACTCATGTATAGGGACAGGCACAGTCACTGACTGGTGCTTACACTGGCATACATCACGCTGGCATATGCAAGTCACATTGTCATAGTCACTTCACAGGGATGCATACATATATGCTGGCAGTGACTAACCCCACACTTGGCCACTGAGGCTCACACTCACCAAGACTCATTCTCATCTGGCCACATTCTCACTTACATGGATACTGTTGTCACACTGACCCGTGTGCACAGAGCAATCACTGATAACAGAAACACGATTTCACTCAACACAGTCCTGGAAACTGTCATGTCCTCTTACCCAGACTCTCTTAGAGGCACACTGGCAGTGACCTGTGCTCAGTCACTGAGATCATCAGCTCGTTGACGCGCATAATGCACTGATTCACACATACGTAACACGACCCACACTCTCATACACATGCTCCTGCATACTTTTCCAAACTCTTAATATATGCCCTGTGCTCATTTTGACTCCTTTGCATGCCTTTGCACCAACACACACACCCTTAACACACCCAGTTGCAGGCATTAAGTAGCTGAGAATCCCAGTTATCTCTCTTTCATTCCTGTTTGCCACAGTTGCTCTCCTCACCCCTGCTAAAATGGATCCTGGCAACTAGTGGCCAAAGTATGTGTTTTGATTCAGCCTGGGTTCCAGTGAGACTAGACCCTTCCATAGCAGAAAGAAGAAGAATTTCTCTCTGGAATTAAAAAAAAAAACAACAAACAAACAAAAAGTCCTCCAAAGCACAGATCAAGTTTTACGTCCTTTCTACATCATTTCCTTTTGCAGATATCATCTCTGATAGTCTTTGCCAGGCCTGTCCAGCAGAGGTTGGAGTTTAGATGGTAGGTTTATTTTCTGGAAGTTTATGGCTTTGACTTGCCACCTCTTTGCTGTGCTGGGGTGGGGGGGTGGGGGAAGATGAAGTGTGCATTTCTTTATGTGCTATTAATGGTTTCTTATACAGAAGTGCATGCCTCTGATCTTATGTTTGTGATCTGAAATTGCCTGCTGATTAGACACATGGGAAGGGCAGGTCTACTTCCAACAAGCATCTCTAATCTGGCCAGGGCTACATAATACCCTGTTAACCTGGAAACACAACATTTAAGAAAGGGAAAGAAAAGGTTAGTGAGCTAACTGGATAGTAAAATAAATTTCTACTGTGGATGTACGTGTGCAGTACACAGACCCCACTGAAGTTTCAACAGCTGATGCTAACGAGGAGCCGTGGTGGCACAACAGCTAAGAGCTATGACTGCTAACCAAAGATTGGCAGTTGGTATCAACCAGGCACTCTTTGAAAACTCTACAGGACAATTCTGTCTTATAAAGTCATTATGAGTTAGAATTGACTCAACGGCAATGGGTCAGGTAGAGTAGGCTACTAGCAAGTTACTAGAGGAGATTTCTCAGTAGGCATGGGTAGAGACAAGTTGAAGAAAGTTCCTTTAACTTTAGTTAGACAATAGATTTCTCTGCAAGAGAGTAAGAAGAAGCACAAAACCTAGGCTTGAACATGAAGATCAGGAACCTGGTGCCAGTCCAGTTCCCTACCAGATATTTAGAAACATGAGAGCACCTTAGAGGAACCACCGTAGGTCATGGTTTCCCCTGCTGGGGTCTGTCTGCGACAAAAAATGCCTGTGAAATATGCCCAGTTTGCCATTTGATGTACCTTCTGGCACACTATGGGGAAGACCCATACTCAGGAACACCACCTAACCCTCTCCCCTGTTGTCATTAGATTGAGGATTTCTGTGATAGCAACCCCATATCTTTTTACTTTTGGGATTACTAATGCCTAGTACGATGCCATTCACAAAGTAGTTACTTGTGAAATTCAATTAAGAGACTAAAAGAGCTGGGTGGGTGGTAACATGTTGTCAGGACAGATCATTATATCACTTCTTATGACCAAGCTCCCAAGTCCCGGAATTCCAATGGCATTACCACCTCAGACTGAGGATCTTTTTTATGGGCACGCCTCATAGTACTAAGCCCAGAGGGAGATTCGATAGAGTGAGAAACAAATACGCTGCTCTTTGAGTTATTCATTCATTTATGTGGGGAAGATGAAGTCACCATAAAACAGAGAAGAGGTTTGGAGAAATGTTTATTATTTAATTCAGTAGTCTTCAGGCTCCTGAGTCCTTGAAGTCTCAAAGGTGGTTGGGGACAACAGTCAGGGTTTAGGGAAGGTACTTCCCAAAAGAAACCTTGTAGACATCATGCTCAGCATAAGAGTTCTGTCATCGTTCCAAAAGATTATGTAACGGAGACCTTTGTCAGAGATAAAGGAAGAAAAGGAAGCTCTAGACTTCAGTGGGAATGTTGCACTTAATTAAGATTTAGCTACTGCCTCCCCCAGGAGACAGCTTTAGAGGAATACTCTGGCAAGGTAAATCTCAGTTTCTTGCCAATATGCCAAGACTCACCAAAGGCAATTTAAATAATTTATGGGACCAGCTGAATTTTAGCAAGGAAAAAATGAACCTGCCTGAATTCACTTGAACTTCATAAGTACTAAGTAAGAAGACCAACCCCCTTACATTTACATGATATTATATACTTTCCAAATGTTTAATAACCCATTCATCTATTACAGTAGAGTCCTTAGGAGCACTAGCTCTGCAGTCAGCTAGACTAGCGTTTGAATCCTGATTGGGTCACTTACTAGCTGTGTAACCTTGTTTAAGTCAACTACTCACCCTTCCTATGCCTCAGTTTCCTCTTCTGCAAAATAGGTGTGCCATTAATATCATCTACTTCATAAAATTGTTATAAGGGTAAAATGAGATAATGTATATAAAGCACTCATTACAATGTCTAGTCCATAGTGAGTGCTCAACGAATAATCAAAACCAAACCGAACCGATTGCTGTTGAGTTGATTCTGACTCTTACTGATCCAATAGGGCAGAGCAGAACTGCCTCATAGGGTTTCCAAAGAACCCCTGGTAGATTCGAACTACGAACCTTTTGGTTAGCACACATTGCACTTAACTGCTATGCCACCAGGTTTTCCCAGTGATTGGTAGGTCTTGTTATTATCCTTACTGTGACCCTTTGAGTCAGGTATCCTCAAAGAGATAGATGCTGAGATAATGGCGGGGGGAGGGGAGGGGAAAGAACATGGATATTTGCAGCCCAAAGCTTCATTTTCATGGGACTTGTTGCCTATTTTCTTTCAAATCTTTATTTCTGCTTACCCATAAGCCAAGGTCCAATGTTCATTTACCACTTAAGATGAATGCAAAACAAGATTAACTCATGGAGACTTTTCTTCAATTCCTGTGTCATTTTAAGACATGTTTATCTTGCCACTGGAACAATGTTTGTTTTCACTTAGACGTTCCCTCTTTTCCTATTGTCATCCCCTTTCACATCAATGAAAGCCTCAGTGATGCCAGAAACCTGGGAGAGGGGGATGGAAGAGACTCCTAATACTGGTGGATCCAGTGACCCGGTCACCCACAGCGTTCCTCTACTCTTGATTCTGATGCTGAAATGTCTGTTTTGTGGGTAGAGGGTCTGCTCATTTACAGGCTTCACTTTCAAACACCACAGCGGAGGCACAGTTCACTTACTCTGAAGCTCTAAGGACATTCGTGTCCATGCAAAACCTGTGAGTAACTGAGAACATATCATATCATATGAAACTGTTGGGTGACTGAGGAAGCATAATAGGAACATGGATGGGCTTTGGAGTCACAGACACAGGATTATATAGATTTGCTCTTCTACTCACTAGCTCTGTGACCTTGGGCAAGTGTCTTAATATCTCTGGGCATCAGTTTCTTTACCTGTGAAATGGAAATAATAATAAATACCTCATGTCCTTATGCAGGTTATATGAGCTTACACCTGAGAAACTTTTAGCAGAAAGTCTGGGACATAAGATCTCAGTGAATGGTGATCAGTTTGTTTACCATTTGTGAAATCTTGGGCAGTAACTGTGAACATCTTCTATTGTTAGAGTATCTTAAGTTATTTTAAAGTATTTTCCACATGTGGCCTCATTTGATTCTCAAAACCTCACGGATAAGAAAACAGATCGAGAGGGACCAAGTGACATACCCAAGGTCGTATAGCTCATAAACAACGCTGTGTTTTTCTTTGGATCCTGCACAATGTCTAGTGCATTACAAGAGTACAACAAATAAGACGTGATAGCATGACCCTTTGAAACAGGGGTGACTGATAAATGGCCTCAGTGATACCACTCTAACACCAAGAGGAAACTGTTTTTTGAGCTGTGCTGTGTAGTTCTTTTTATGATGCTCAGAGCACCAAATTTCTAGAGTCTGGGAATTCTTAAAACATGTTGAAACTTAGTGCTACACCTTTGGTGTCAATTGGGTGCTTTTCTTTCAACATGAAAATGAAGACTTCATACTTAGTAAACGCTAGAGAAGCAGTGGAAGAACAAAACTAGGGAGACACTTTTGACCTGTCTAGTATTTGCCTCATAGCCGTACTGATCTTGAAATCCTATTCTCTTGGTTTCCATGACATCATGGACCGTCTCAGAGATATCTGGTTGATCTTTCTCTTCTAGCCCCTAAATGTTGGCATTTCCCAAAGTTCTTTCTGCTTATTGTTCACCCTTACTGTGCAATTGCACAGACTCCTTGCTGAGGAGGACCCCAGATTACTTATCTAGTCCCCCATGCCCAGCTCTCCACTGGACCATTTCGTAATGTCGTGTGAACATGTTAGAGCTGCTGCTGCAATTGTATTCATTTTCTTACTCTTGCTGTCACTATGGAGGGGGTGGATATAGGTGGAGATACACTTTTTTCTTGTTTTGTCACATGTGTTGTTTTCTTCAACTTTTTATTGCTTAATCCTAGTTTATCACTCTCAAAGGCAAGATGCTTAGATACTTATTTGGCCTGCCACTAGATAGTCCTAATTTAATTTTACTGAGCTAGCCAGTGTACCACTGTTTTTTACTTCTTATCTTACACAAAAGTTACATATTTGAGGTCTATTTACAGGCATTTAATCTCTGTAGGGGGCCCTGGTGGTGCAGTGATTAAGAGCTACAGCTGCTAACTGAGAGGTTGGCAGTTTGAATCTACTGGCTGCTCCTTGGAAACTTCATGAGGCAGCAGTACTCTGTCCTTTAGGGTTGTGATGAGTTGGAATTGACTCAGTGGCAATGGGTCTTTTTATATTTAATCTCTGTAGAATTATTATGCTTGTTGGTAGAGTCTAAGTCTTTGTTCATTTTTTTAAAAATTAGCTGAATTTCTGTGGAATCCCAAATAAAAACTGAAAGCTACAAAAACCATTATTCCTCCCACATTCCTCTGCGTCTCTTGGGATAGAAATGCATTTCTACCCCAAGTTCTGTTTAGGATCTTGAGGCCAGCTATTCCCACCAGGCTTTGCATCTCTGCCATCTGGTCAGTATCCAAAATAGAGACCTCTCTTGAATTCTCAACTGAATATCCATACTTCTCCTGGCTCGTTTTGTGTATTAACTTTTTTCTAAATTTCTCAATGATTTCCACATTGCTACCTGCAACACCCCACTATGTTGGGGAAAAAAAGAAAGATCCCCTAAATCTTTGGTCTTAGACATCACATAGTTACATTGTAACCTAACTCTTAATTCTGACATTCAAAGATAATCATGCCACTCAACTGCTTTAAACATCTTCATATAAACTGGAAATGCCCAAACCCCATAGAAAGGCATATAAGATCCTTCTTGATTTGGTTCCTGCTGAGTCTTAGCAAGTTACCTGTAGTTTCTCTATTGTATTGTCTTTCATCCCCTCTGAGTTTTAACACATGTTCTTTGTACCTGAAATAAGCATCCCCCAAGGTTTGGTAACTTATACTTCAAACTTCATCTCAAGTATATTGCCTCTGAAATCTCATTCTGCAGGCTGTTAGGTGTTCCATGTCATTGTCCTTCCATGGCAGCCCATTCTCAGCTTCACCCTAAGATGGCCACTGCCCATTATACTTGAAGTATTCTCAAGGGCTAGAACTGTTGTTTGTGTATCTTTTGCCTCAGAGCATTCTGCTTAACTCTGTTTTTCGGTACCCTGCTCAAGTTCTAAATCCTCTGGACCGTTCCGGGTGAATTAGCTACCCTTCCTCTTCTCTCCTTCCAGACTATCCTCTGCCTACATAGGCACATAATAGACACACTGTGCATGTTAACTGAATGAATAAATTAATGAAAGTTTTAATGATTTTCTCAAGCTCATGGAGTAATCGGGAATTAGTTACCTTTCTTTTGTTGGAGACAATTATTTGGGGTCTATAAAAGCCCTACTGACCAGAAGTCAAGCACCTAAATTAAAACTGCATAAGATGGAACTTAATTCTTAAATGTAACATGAAAAGGAGTTTTTTTCTCCAGGTGTTATGTTGCAAATACATATCCCCAAAAGAGGTCTGTCCTGTTCATGTATTGTTCCAGTTCTGGAAAATGCTTTGTGTCAGGCTATACTGCTCTCTCTCATTCTGTAGTTCATTGGAAACCAGTATCTTTGCTCTTTTACATCTCACACATGTGACATTCTTCCCAAGGTTTCAGATCTGTTGTCTTCCATACACAACACCAGCATCACTTAAAGTTCAGCAGAATGAAAGACTTGAGGCTAAAAGGCTTGGTTTCACAAGCTTGTTATACCAACCAACCTAGTACTTTCCACTTTACAAATCCCATTGAATTCCTACTCATTCTGCTCAAATGCTATATCCTCTGATCCTGTGGGAACATTAGTTACCCTTCTTGCCCTGTCTCTCCAAAGCATCCTGTGCCTACCTGGGTCATATTGCAGTGTATGCCTATGGTATGTATGTGCATGTACCTTCCACACAAGCCTGTGAGCTCTTTCAAGAAAGATGCTGGTCCTTATTAATCTATCTTCGTGTAACCCCTGTACCTGGCACAATACTGGGTATACAGTAGGCACTCAACTGATGTCTGCTAAATGAATGTAGGTCACATGGGGACAAAAGAAGGCAATGATTATTCTGTGGAACTATAGCAAAAACTTTCCTTGTGTATGATGGTATAGTTATTGGCACTGATTTCCCGTGCAATAGGATAAAACAAGAAACCAATCCTATTACTGTTGAGGGAATTCCAACTCTTGGTGACACTATAGGACAGCACCAATAAACAGAGTCTTGCCCTCTTTGGGAGGGCAGGAGTTCTTCCCTCTCCTACCACTTTTCAGAACTCTTCAGTTGGCAGTACACGTACCCTTACTTGTTATGTTGTTGTCTGTATATCTTGTATATCATGTGTGGCCAGAGAAGCAACCCGCTGCTTGAATCCAGAATGTCTCTCAGGGCTAGGCACTTAACTTGTTCCTGTTTCCAATACCTAACAGGGTGCCTGGCACATAAATTTAATAAAATATTTGTTGCTTGACTAAATGAATGGAAGCACAGATGGGTTGTTTAAGGGACATTTCTTGATAGATCTTATTCTTGCAGTTGCTTTCTGATTTCTCGGATCGTAGTAGGTCCTACTTGGGTCTCAGAAGTCTTTAAAATGAAAGTCATCTGGAAATCAAGAAGCACAACGAATGCAATTGGTTTGCTATTTTCCTGTGAAAAGCAATGCTAGACCATATTTTCTTTCTCCTCTATGCAGCTGTGTAATCGATAGAACCTCATGATTAAGGTGTACAGAAGAATATAGGGTGTGCATAGGTAACCTGTTGAAGGCCACAGAACTAGCTGGTACCCGGCCTGACGTGATTGTGAGTGCTGTGACAGAGGATTCATCAGAATCAATCTCAAAGTTGGATGAAGACTGAGATGAACATTGTTTAGTAGAGTTATAATACAGAGCTATGTATTTTTGTGATAAACACCAAACTTCCCTCCCCTACTCTTTCCATTGTTTTTTGTCAAGATGTGGTCTAGGCCACAGTCCAGGCTCCACAGGAATAATTTGGGAACTGCTGACTGATGTGCCCTCAAGTCTGCTAACTCTCAGCTACTTGCCCCAAACTCCTTGTGTTTTATCTGCAATTTTTTCATAAGCTACCACATTTTTCTTCCTTTGAGGTGAGAGCTGGGCCCTCTGATCTCAACTTGGCACTTCTCAGGGCCGCAGAAAGATGTAAGCATGTGTATGGCACACTGGGAAAGCAAAGTTCTGGTATGCAGCAATGATGAGTTATATCTTATATGAGTGGCCAGTTGTGGGCAGCTAGGGCAACAAGCCACTTGGTGGATCCAGCAACTTTCAATTGATATCAGCCAGGGGAGGACCAAAGGGCTCAGTTGTAAGATCATCCTTCACATAAGACCTTTGATTTATAGGAAAAATGATTTGGGTGGATAAGGATCACTTCTTAGACCCATGTCCAGCTTTCTTTAAGGTAAAACATTTGTGTTTGGTGGGGGTAGAAGGTGGTGAATTCCTACAATTTTTGCCATAGCCAGCTGAATGTTTGTCCTCTATCATTTGTGAAGTGAGATATCTGGCACATGGATCTTGTCATGTCCCATTCTTCCTTCAGGACTTGATGGAAGCCAGTTTTTGTAGAAAACATTTGCTCTTCCTTAATCATAGCCCCCAAATAAGATAGTGAGACACACACTTGTCTCTTTTAAAATGGGAGGATATAAACAGGTCAAGGGGCAAAAGCTTGAGGAAGAGTTACTGCATTTTCTGCCAGCTAAAATTCTGTAGCTTCTGGTTCTGGTGAGAAGTGACTTCTTTGAAGAAATACAAGTTTGCTAAATCAATACAGATTTCCAGTTTGGAAATAACATCAGGTCTCAATGACCCCCCAGTAGCTCTTCTCTTCAGACATGCAATAGGATCCTTCCCTGAAAAAATAGATTTGGGTACAGAGAAATTTCAAGTTGATGAAGGGTCTAGGGTGATGGGTTCCCACACATGCCGGCTGAAAAGCAATGACAAGGCCTCTAGTCATGTGATGACACAGAAAACCCTAGCGAATTTGGGAAATGAACTTCTGAGCTTCAACTGAAGGAAATCCATGGATATTTTATTCACTGGAGTAGATCAGGGAATGGTATAATTATCATTCATGTGTAGTAACAGGGAGCAGCTAGAACTCCAGAGACTCAAAACATTGACTTGTCATATCTGGTCAATTGGGTTGTTAGTCTGCATCTGATTTGTTCCATCAGTGCTTCCAGGAATACTGCATTTTCAATGGTGAGAACTAGTAGGCTTAGCTCCACCTTTCTTTTTCTCACTCATTTCTCTGAGGCATCCTTTAGGCTAATCATGTATGTGTTTATGCTTACAAGTATTTCTTCCTCTGTTCCTCATACTTCTTATTTGCCTGTAGAAGCATCAACACTGGAAATGAAAAAACCGAAACCTGTAATAATACGTCAGTTTGCAAATATAAACACACGTCAGATAATCATTAGCATTTTCTTGACAGTTTTGACTCCTGCAGCGTGCACAATGAATAGTCAAATATGGCACTGCATACATTTAGAAGCTTAAGAAGTCATTTGAAAAAGAACTATGTGTCACTCATAGTGTACGCAGTATCTGAAGTCTGGATGCTGGAGTATACCTGTTGATTTCCTGCTTTGCAACCTGACATTGAAATTTGCAGCTCTAATATGCCAGCTTATTGGACATGTCAACTTCCTATTGGAAACAATGAAGTTACTCATGAAGATGTCAGAGAACAGGACTGCAGCAGAACTGACCTCGTTTGCTTGCATATGTGTGAGAGAACATGACTGTCCTCTGTGGAAGTGTGCCTGTATGCATGTCAATGCTGAGCTATCTTTTGTGAGATCTAAGATTGAAACTGGGCAGCTGTGAAAAGAGATAGCGCCTTCCTTGCCCGTCCTGCTGCTGCTGTAGTGAATCTCCTGCCTGACAGGTAGCTCAGCTCCTCCTGATCAAATGATCTTAGAAATGGCTTCCCTCCATTACACACTGTAATGGTATCTCCCAGACGAGGCTCTCTGAAACAGCACACCCCTGTCTCTGATAGCAGAGTTCCCTTGGTGAGTGCCCCAGAACAGACAAGCTCCCCAACAGGGCCATCTAAGAATTGGCACAACTGACCAGAGAAGCCTGTTGGAGTTCTGTCAGTAAATAACCTAGCCTCGAGTCTTTGGATGAGAAAACCAGCTGAAATCAGTAAGTACCAACCTGAAGTGGATTGACATGAAAAAGCTGGAAATACCGTACGAGTATTTGGGGGAATGAGCATATGTGTGTATGTGTGTGTGTTCGTAGGTTTACTTCTATACTCATAGTGTTGGTGTAGTAGAAATGGAATTAAGACTGTAAGGGAACCTGGATTCTAGCCTTGGGTCTGGCACTTGTTTTGTGACCCTGAAAAAACCACTTAACCTCTGTATGTGTAAGTTCCTCGTGTGGAAAAGGGCAATGGTTCTCCCTTCTTCACAGGATTGGTTGCAAGCTCAAGTATAAGAGTAAGATGTGAGAGGTCTTCAGACTTTACCAATGTATATATTAAAAAGTGAGGTGCTGCTGCCCGATTGCTTGGCATTTGAGCTAGTACCAGTATTTTCAAATGTGCCTCCTTGGCTTAAGGCTCCTATGAGTAAACATATAGGCTTATACAGCATTATGGAAAACTTTTAGCTGCAACAGATGCATATAGCATGTGGAGTTCCACTTTCTTACCTTGCACATGTATTTAACACCTACTAGGGATGAGATTGGAGTCCTGGTGGCACAGTGGTTAAGAGCTCGGCTGCTAACCAAAAGATCGGCAGTTTGAGTCCACCAGCCACTCCTTGGAAACGCTACAGAGCAGTTGTACTCTGTCCTGTAGGGTCGCTGTGGGTTGGGGTTGACTTAATGGCAGCGGGTTTGGCAATGAGTTAGGAATAAGGCAGTGCACTAGGCAATTTGAAGGCGTGCTTTTCTAACTAAGGGGCTCTTCAAGGAGCTTGTGCTGTGGTGAGGAGAATGGCCTGCACAATAACTACATTCACTCTGAGAAGAGATGATGGAGATGCTATAGTGGGCTCATCTGGCGGCCATCCTTGGTGGCTGCACTGCCCCTTCTACCCTGTCTGGAGGTGACAGTAAGGTTTCAGAGCTGCAAGGGACTCAAACACAGCTCCTTCTCTTCCTGGTGAAAGATGAATGTTCTTTCTCTCCATTTCGACGTGTTAGCATATTATGGGAATGAAAGCTTGAAAAGCCACTAGAAATCTTCAGATGTAAGTTGCTGTAAAAATGAAAAGCAGTGTGTGATATTGTTTTCAAATCATAAGACATTCATTTCTTCATGGAAGTTTGATGATTTTTCTCTTTCTACTTCTTCTTTTCCTCCTCCCATTGAAAACAGTACACTACGTCTCCCTACGTTGTCAGTCATAAATGTCTGAGCCAGTTGGTCCAGTTACTAATAATGAGACCGAGATAAGTACGTCTAGTGTTAACATAGGCCAGTTTGCAAAGCATAGTTTGTTTCCAAGGCACAGTCTGTACCTGAAGGCTTAGCTCGCTGTCTTGAGGATGTGTGCTTTCTGTTTCAAGGGAACCCAGGAAAAGAGCCAGCAGGTAAATCTTGGATTATTTTTCTTGCCACCAAAGTACAATTCAGCATAGACATCACTCTGATAGTAAAAGCAGTATCCTCTTCCTCATATACAGTGAACACTCATATGGAACCGTTGGTTGACTGTAAGTCTGTATTTACGCACTACATTAAAATCTGGAAGCTACCATTAGAAATTCAGTTCTGTTTGAACTGTGCAACTGTTTCTTGTCTTAAAGATTTCCCCAAATCCAGCAGTTTGAAATATTCTCTTGTATTATTGTTACATGTTTTAACATAGAATTTTTTATTTTTCTAGATTACTACATTTTTGAGATCTTAAAGTCCCACTTCTTTCATGTGGCCCTCCTGTCAGTTTGTTGTTGTAGGACTGTTGACCTCATCAGCTTAAGGCTTCTTGCAGCTCTCTTCTTCATCTTGATGCCTCAGAAGCATAAGGCAGTTCACCCTGTGACTTATCTCTAGGCTGTATCTCAGTCCTGTGTTAGAGCCTCTAGTCTGATAGGAAAAGGGTATTAAGCTTAATATTTGCGTGCTCACCAACTTGTGGCAATAGCATTGTATGGCCAGTAGTTTGGGATCTTTATATCTGGGTTTATTAGATCATGGCTGTGCATCTGCTGGCCTGGGCTTTGGGTTTTGTAAGAAGGGCAGTATTAATTTGATTTTCATTGGGAAAAATATGCAAATAAACAGTTATTTAGATTTTGAAAGCAGATGGAATAATACAGACACGTTGCTTGTTTGAATATGTTTATGTGATGACATCAGACCTAATGAGAGTATTTATTTCAGTTGCTTGTGACTTGCAAGTTGCAGGGCAAGTATTTCTGGATTCTCACTCTTCATGCACCTGGTTAGACTGCTTGTGGCAAATGAGCCCATTGGACATTTTTGGTCACATCCAATTCAACACATATGACATAGTATGCATTTTTATCACATTAGCCAGGATATCTAGTTCCTTACCCATTGCACTTTTACTTCTGTATCCATGAAAGTTGATGGCTTTATTTCTCATCCTGCTGAATACACCCTGTGAGTCTGGTTTTGGCACTGTGTGGATTGATGGAGAATGCATTTGGATAGATAAGAGAATGATGATAATTGTTTATACTGCCTGTTCATCTCATCTAAAGTTGTCATGCTTCTTGATAGTCATTTTTCTCTAAAATTCTTTGTGTTACAGCTTTATGTCAAAAGGCAAGACAGTGAAAGGGGCTGTGTTTGCATGTGTCTGCATGATGTATGTGTGTGTATGTGTAAGAAAGACAGAGCGAGGAGAGAGAGAAAGAAGGAGGAAGGAGGGAGACAATCTTTCCTAGTACTCTGGAAAAGGTGTGTTCAGGCTCATTGGTTATAATCAATCAAGAGGCTTATTCTGATTGCTGATGAATTTCAGTTATCATTGCTGAGCTTTGATAAACCACCTAAGTCCCAAGGGAATGAAGCAAAAATAAACACCATCAGCAGAAACCATTTGAATTTTTGCTGAAAAACCTAAGGGCCAAGTGTGAAACCAATTTGTGGACAGATAAAAACTGTTTTTTGGTTTTCCATTGACGTTGCCTGGGTCTCTACAATGCTAAGGAGCATACTCAAAAAGTGAAATGGATGGCCTGTGGCTAGATCCACCCACGTGCCACTCACTTGCAAGTTTCTGTCCTATTGGAGAAGTGAACAAGACCAGTTAAACTTTAAAGATAAACACTTAAAAAAATTGGGTTCCTACAGAATAATGGTGCTTTTGTGCAATTCTTGAAATAGAGCCTACAGCTGCCCCAAACAGTCACTTTTAAGATCTTGGAAATAATGACATCATAGGCAGATAGAACCAGCAGTCCATTAATAGTATCCTTTGTATAAAGCCGTCTCAGGGGGCTGTCCAGTTTAGTAAATTGGCATTGTTTACAAACATAACATTATAGTCTCTTTTTTCTTTTATTTGAGTAATAGTAGGAAACACTGCCCATATAGGAAACAAATACATTGACAACCAGGCTTCTTTATAGATCACTGCCCTTTCTCTACCACTCTTCTCAAAGTGTTACTTAACTTTCATTGGAATATGCCAATGTTTCTGGTTTGTTTTGAAGATAGCAACACCTCCTACACTTTGTTTGGTAACTAAATGAGAATTATCTGGAATCATTAGAAGAAGACGAAGAATAATAAATTGTGCCTTTTAAAGGGTGGTTAAGAACTGAAGTAATATCAGGATCATTTAAACAAAACCAAATCTGAAAATGTCTAGGTAAATGGAGTAATAGCTTGGTTCAGGCTAAATATCCCAGAGAGTTGTTTTCTCTGCTTCATGGTCGTGGTGTGGCACTGGACACTGATTCTGCAGCTTCCTTTCCATTTCTGCAAAAGGTTTATTTAAACTGCTCTCAGTATCCCTTGATGAGCTGAATGGAATTGAAACAATTTCAGTTTGGTGGCCAGTAGAAAGCTGTGCCGTACAAGCTGGATCCTTTGTAGAATGTCTACAAAAGAGACTGTAGCAACTGTGTGTTGTTGAAGTTTTGATCAGCAATTTCTAGCACGGTATAGGAGATTATGGTTTGAGTTTCATATCCCAAATAGTCCTTTCTTCCCAGTTTAAAACGTACCTGGTCAAATCCGGCAGTCTGAAAAGAAGTGAGGGCATCTAGATTCTGGTCAGAAAGAATAATTAGCCACAGAAAAGGCAACTCTCATGTTCAACACCCACTGTCATCAAGTCAATTACAGTGCACTGTATGACCCTATGGGGGAAGGCAGAACTGTCCCATAGGGTATCCAAGGCTATAATCTTTATGGAAGCAGACTACCACATTTTTCTCCCAAGGAGTGGCTTGGGGGTTAGAACCTCCAATCTTTTGGTTAGCAGCTGAGCATTGTAACCACTGTGCTACCAGGACTCCTTACTCTGATGTTCAAAACCAAAACCAAACCCCATGCTGTCAAGTTGATTCTGACTCACAGCAACCCTATTGGATGGAGTAGAACTGCCCCGTCTGGTTTCCAAGGAGCAGCTAGTGGATTCAAACCGGTGATCTTCTGGTTAGCAACCAAGCTCCTAACCACTGCACAACCAGGGCTCCTATTTATTATGCACAAAGGAGCATGGCATTTGTAGTTATATAGATGTACTAGAAACCTGACTGGCCCGGACTCTTACTTGCCTTACACAAGATGAACTCTACCATTTTAAAGAGGCTGTGCTTATTTCTCTGCTGTCTGTCATCTAAATTTAAGTAGTATGAAGTTAGGAAATATCTATCACCCAGAATATGGTGGCTTTCTTCCCCTGTGAAAAAAAACTTTTCTAAAAAACCTGTCTTGTAAGAATTTCTTTTCACATGTTTAGTTCCTTTGCAAAAATTTTAAAATATTACTTTTACCAAGCTAGATTTTGTGTTGCTGAGACTCACGTGATGATCATCTCATATGCAGTCAGTAGTTTTGAGCCTAGAAAAGTCAAGAGGGGGAAAAAAAATAAAAACAAAAAAATAGTGCTTTGGTTCTGGTGCAAATTCTTCCTAGTGACTAAATTTAAATCACAAACCTGCCAAGTACAGAATAATGCCACTGGTGAAGTCAGCCTTTTAAACTCACTGCTCTTTTAGAGAAATAGTGAACTTAGAAGAACCAACAGCTGAAATGTGAAGGAGAATGTAGACCCACTTGTACTGGTTTCATATTCTAGTTAAAATATTTACTAGTACCAGTAGTATCTATGACTATACTTTATCCTTGACATCACACTTGCGTTTTCATTTTATTATGTTATGTAGTTTCATCTATCCAGGAAAATATGGGCTTAATCAAATTGGTGTGAGTAGCAACAAGACATTTATTACTGAGTAGTTTCACTAGCATAAATACTTAACAGATACAGAATTTCTTCTTAATTATTACGATAATGTGCCTCATGAAACTTAGGCAAAGGCACTGGGAAAGAGACCTCTTGTCCAAATCAAGATTGTTAGTTGGCAATCACATGTGCAGATGAAGAAGATATTAAGAAGCTTGGTGGCGCAGTGGTTAACAAGCTGTGGCCGCTAATCAGAAGGTCAGTGGTTTAAATTCACCAGCTGCTCCTTGGAAACCCTATGTGGCAGTTCTGCTCTGTCCTGTAGGGTCGCTCTGAGTTGGAATCAGTTCAACAACAAAGGTTTTTTTTTTTCTTTTTTAAATTCGCAAATACTGAGAGGGTGAATACATTCACCAAAATTTAGAATATAACAATTAAAAAAAAGTTCTCAACATAGCATGATGTAACTTCGAGTTCAGTGTGGAAAAGAATGAACGCATAACAACCAATAAAGGGCTAAAAAATATTGTGTTAGATTATTTCTCATTATAGCAGTTAATGAAAACAAACAAAAACTACTGCCATCGAGTTAGGCCAGCTCCTACCCACTGTGCCACTGGGGCTCTAGCAGTTAATGAAAAGACTTTTATTTTTGTTGTTGTTGTATTTAGGTTTGCTGTAGTAAATGCTGGAATACAGTGATAGTTCTTGGAGAGTTTGGAGAGTTCTTATGCTGCTTTATTAATGCCAGGTAGCAGTAAGAGCTTGGATGAGGGTTTGACTGCTAACCAAAAGGTCAGCAGTTCTTACCCACCAGCAGCTCCTTGTAAACCCTATGGGCAGTTCTGATGTACCCTATAGGGTCACTGTGAGTCAGAATCAACTCACTGGCAATAGTTGTTGTTGTTGTTTTTTAATTTTTAAATAGTAAATTTACAGAGATTTTGTTGCACTGGGGTTTGATTTCCTTGTATTCAGGTTAGGGGTTCACTGGAAAGATGTTTCCAGCACATGAGTTGCATTGACAAGCATCAGGACCCTAATGGGAGGACTAGTGTTAAGAGTAGGAAAACACCTTTAAATAAGAGCATTGCCTTGGGAAGTCCACGCTTTTCCAGTTCACTTTGCCGTCTGAGTGGGACGAAGTTCAAATGTACTCGACCTTAAGCACTAGATACTAAAGAAGAATGAAATCAAGAGCAAATACATTGTTAAAACCATACTATCCCTGTCAAATCTCTTCTTACTCCCTTTTCCGGGGTATAAAATATGACAAGAAACAAGGTTTCGGTATCTCCTCAGAAAGTGAACTTCTCTGAAGCTCCTCTATGCTCATGGCCCACCTTTGTTTTCTACTTGCGTGGGAGAAGAGGAGGCACCGTTTCAGTTAATACTCTGACTCTTCCCAAACTTCCAGATGTGCTGGATTTTTTCTCAGTGCATTTCCATAACACAGTAGGCTGTGTTTTGTAAATCAAGTACACACATAAGAAACAGACCCCAAAGGCATCCATCCCTACATTAAAGTGACTAACAAGGTAGTGTTGTGGGCCATTAAAAATCAGCACCACCAAATCTGTATTGATTTCCAACTAAGGTCATTTTACCTGACAGTGATGACCATCAGGATAGCATTTTAAAGGAGAAAGGTTGTATATTACTCATGGAAAGACTGAGTGACCAGAAGAGAATAGAGAATTTCATTGTAGGAAAAACAAGCATCCTTGTTCCCTATCGGGTCGCTATGAGTCAGAATTGACTCCACGTTAAAGGGATTTGGTATTATTTGAGGAGGGGTTATGTTTTAATGAATACCTGTCAAAAAGCTATGCCTTATTGTCTTTTAACTATTATTATTTCCTCTTTTGGAAATTGCATCATTGGTCTTGGCTAGGCCAATGGCCTTCCTTCTACCAGGAAAGCAAAACCTCAAAATTGTCAACACAAAACTAGAGACAAGATGAGACCAATACTTTTGTGTTTAAGATGCTAAAAGTTCCACATGTCTGAGATTTTATTTTTAAAGATTTCTTCTGCCTTAACTCCCATTTTCTCCTGCTTTTCTTTAGGAGCTGTGTGGTCTGTTGTAACTGAAAATGTCTGACAGTCTGGATAATGAAGAGAAACCCCCAGCGCCCCCACTGAGGATGAATAGCAACAACCGGGATTCTTCTGCACTCAACCACAGCTCCAAACCACTTCCCATGGCCCCTGAAGAGAAGAATAAGAAAGCCAGGCTTCGCTCTATCTTCCCAGGAGGAGGGGATAAAAGTAAAGTATCAGTGACCGGGCATTGAAAAGGGGCTAGTTGATTCTTTCATTGTCACTTTCTTTCTTGGGTAGTCGTTTCTTGAGCATTGGCTAGTCAGGGCCTGCCTGACCTTTTACAACTACATCTTCAGAGGTTGCATTTTGTCAGAGGCTGTTTGATTAACTTCCTGTGGGCTTACAGAAAGTAACACTTACACTGTGTTTGCCTTTTACATAAAACTGGATTTAGAGTGTTCAGCATAGGGAAATCATAGCACCAATACTATCTTGACTATCTAAACAGTGACTTTCTTTCTGATCACTGAGATTCGAATTTATAGTAATCCAGTCCTAACTGCAAGTTGGAAATTTGAGTATAGTGGATTTGCTTCTGTATACCTTTTCAGCAACTGTGAACATTTTGAATTGCGTGTATGGGAGTCAGTCCAAGCTGAGACAATACTCTCTCTGACTATATCCCGAGGTGGGAAGAAACTTCTGAGTCATTTGTTTCCTCTCGTACTCTTCTGCCGGTTGTTGCCTACCCAATCAGCCCCATTGTGCGCTGGGCATCACAACAATATATTATCATTTATCTTTGTGTTGTTCATAGTACCATTTGGTGTTTAAATGTCCTATGCTAACAGTGCGTGACGCTCAGGGATATAAAATCTCTAATAAGTAGTTGTTAGGTTGTATTAGTTTGCATCAAGCTGAAACATGGCTTCTATAGATGTGACTCTTGAGGCAGATGAGGGTGACGAATGTACGGGAACACCAGCACCACAGCAAGTTGCCAAAAGGGCTAGAAGGGTGATGTCTTTAGAAGACAAAAGGGACATTCTTGATCTGCTGCTTCAAGGGAAAACGGAAAGCTTTGTGGGACGCTTATATGGTGTTAGCGAATCCACAGTTCGTACCATAAAAAAAGCAGAAAATGCTATCAGGGCCAGTGTTGCCTCTTGTCCATCGACGTCACTGAAAAGCTGCTCTGCGCCTCATAACCCAAAGATGGAAGCGACATCAAACCTCTCTACTGAAGATAAGCAAAAGAATAATGAAACACTTTCCACACAAGGCATCCGTGACCAAGCAAGAGGATCTTCTGATGACCCGGTTTCAGGCCCTGAAGAGAATCTAGCAAAAAATGTTTCCGGAAGCAAGGGGTGGTTTGAGAAATACAAGTATCGCTATGACCTGGAGACCAAGACTTACGTGTCAGTGGTGTCTAAGAAAGAACCAGCAGATCCTTCAGCTCCTGCGCTGTATCCTCCAGAACTGCAGAAAGTAATTAATGAAGGGGATTATGCACGTGAACAAATCTTCAGTGCTGTTGAGACGGCCATGCTGTGGAAGCCTTTGAATAATCCTACATGCCCTTTTGAAGAGCAAGAGCCAACGGACGCTGACATGACGTCAGCAAAAACAGAGAGGCTGACGCTTCTGTTTTGTGCCAATTCTTCAGGGGATCTCATAGTGAAACCATTGCTGCTATACAGAAACCTTTACCCAAATCTTCTCAGGGGTAAAAACCGTGCCAAGTTTCCAGTATACTGGCGTGCAAACAGAAAAGCCTGGATGACTCCTCTTCTCTTTAAGGAATGGTTTGAACAGTGCTTTCTTGTGGAAGTTCAAGACTACTTAAAAGAAAACAATCTTGAATTCCGAGTCCTGCTGATTCTTCACAGTCCTTTTGATTCCTCAGATGCATTTGCTAACATGCATCCTAATGTTAAGGTTATCTTCATAACCAGCTGTATGCCTCAGATTCTTCAGCCCTTAGATCAGTGTTTGATACGGCCATTCAAGAAGACTTATGCCAAGCTCATATATGACTTCGTTGTGCAAAATCTTACAAAGGTTCCTCTGTCTGAAGATCCTAGTGCATGGGATTCCTACAACATTACGAATGCTGTGTTCCTAATAAAAGAGGCATTAGATAGTTTAACAAAGCCCATCATTAATGAAGCCTGGGAGAAGATTTGGGTAGATATGGCACAGCATCTTTCAGCAATCCCTCTCAGAGGCAAAGAATCTGCGGATAAAGAAGCACCTGTGCACGAGGAAGAACATTTGGTGCAGAAGCAATCACTGGCTGAAGCTGCATCTGAACCTGTTGACACTGATTCAAATGATGTGATGGTGATAGAGGATGAGCCTCAGAAGATTTCCAGTGCCCCAGAAGTGATTATCATAAGTGATGATGAAGATAATTAGTAGGCTGTGGGACTGGAGACAAATATAATTACTAGCTACAGGCACAAAATTCTAGAACAAGATCAGAGTCTCCCGAGAAAAGGGATGACATTGAAACCTTTGCATGTCACATCTTAACCTGCTCAAACCATGACTGATTTAGTAGATGTCTAGAAAGAGATATCGTGATGCCTTCAAAGAAAGAAAAATCACATTGTACAGAAACCATTTTCAGCAGAACTTAAGTCCTGCCACTAATTCCATTGCTGGACAACTGATCAGCTGCCTTCAGACAAAGCTTGAATGATTTAGTTAACTGTATAAAGAAATGCTAAAGTGTCTTCAAAAAAGACTTTAGAAGAAAGCATCTTCAGAAGAGCCAAAGTCATTAAATAGTGCCATTTAAATTTATTTGCTTGATCGAGCTAAAGCCACAAGCAAGTTGTTACAATTTCAGGATTGGACGTAGATGACTCTGGGAGCATGGAGATCCATGATTGAACAGTCCACCTCGGCCATTGATTCTCTGTCACACCCATTTTCCACTATTGTATGCGTGATACATCCTCATCAGCTGTGGAAATCATCTCAGGATCTAACTGGACACTGTGTAGAACCTATCATTTTTACTAATTTAAATTATGTAAACTCATTCTTTTTATGTAATGTTGTTATTGTTCTATCTTACTGAGCATAAAAAAAGGTTTATGAAGGCTTTCGGAATTCATTTGCGACCCTACTTACCCTGCCCGGTTATTTTTGTTTTCCTCATGAAATAATAATTTCCTCAGCTGAATTCTCCTACTTTGGGGCTTGTTCAGGAACCCAACCATCACGGGTGAGGAGAGATTACCGTTTCTGTATTGCTGCCTCATGGTGACTGCTTGGGTAATACCACAATCAGCCTTGAACTAATGGATAAAGCATTGGACTTGGGTTCTGGAGACCGGGGTTCAAGTCCTAGCTCTGCCATTGATCGTTGTGACTGGGTCAGTCACTTAGCTTCTCTGAGCCTTAGTTTCCTTACCTGTTACGTGAGAAGAGTCATACCTGGCCTACCTCACAGGATATTTTTGATAATCAAATATAATTCTAAACATCAAAGTGCTACTAAAAGTAAAATTTAAAAGTGTTAGGTAAATGTGAGGTATTATTACATTTCTATAGTTCTAAACTTTACAATCAATCAAAATACTATGAAGTGAATAGGAGTTTAGAATTCTCATTTCTTCTATAAAGAAACTTTCTCCCTAGCTAGAATTTATGTCAGTCATGGGAAATTTTTACAAAATTATGAATTCCACAACCCAAAGATAATTGGACTGGTGTATTTCTTCTCAGTCCTTTTTCTTCCCATGGTATAGAAATTTTATCAATGTCAAAAGATTAATATCACTTGCAATCACAAATCTCAGAAACAATGTTAACATTTTGATGGATTTCTTTCCAGACTTTTCTATGGCTATATATATGCATATGATGCTTTTTTACATAGTTAAGATCATAATATAAAACAGTTTTATATCTTGCTTTCCACTTAGCATTTTTTTGTGAATATTTTGCTACATTTTGAAAACATCTTCATAAATACCATATTTGATGGTGTATAATATTTATTCATATAGCTGCACTATGGTTTTTGTAACCATTTATTTTTGTTGGATATTTGGAGTCCTTTCCTAATTTTTGTCATTAGAAATAATGTCACAATGTCTTACTTCATTACTTAAATGAAAATATTTGCTTGGATGACAGCAGAGGGTGTTTATATTGTTATTTTTTTTCAATAAGTCTCTTTACTAGTTACATTTCATTGACTGTGTGAAACCTCAAGAGACAGGCAGAAGAAAAATCAGAAGCTGTAGATGCAATTTCAAAATTGAGGATCTGTCTTTGTTGGAGACTTCCAGGAGCTGGACCTTGGTCTTAGAGCAAGTTAGAAGAGACAGTTTGTCACCGTTTTATGATTCGTCACTATAGAAAAGTACTCAGGATTTAGACCAGAAAAAGGACATCCTGAACAAGTAGTTTGGTTTCACTTTATGGGTCCTGTGAAGTGTGGGAATGATCAGATTTCTCTTTTGTTGGCTATTAGAAAGTTTGGAGCCAATGTGTGGCCCCCCCATAGCACCTGTCATGGGATTCTATAGTATGTATGCATCTTTGTATTAGCTTTCATTCAGGCTGCATTTTATGTTCTTATCTTTTCTTCCCCCTTTACCTCCTTCTCTACTGTGAATTGATGCTATCATGTTGTATTTTGTGTATTCTTGTAAGCCACCTGACATCCACTTGGGAACCAGGTGGGGAATAAATATATAAACAAACAAATAAATAACATGAACAAATAAATGAATAAATAAACCAATAAGGAAAAGTCAATGAGGCATATGAATGCAGCCAGAACTCTGAAATGGCCTGATGCCTCTAAAAATAATCAATGTTAAGGAATTGAAGCTTGGAAGATCATGTGGGAAAGACGCAGGTGAGGCTGCATTTGGAGGTGATATGTTCTCTATGGCGTCTGTGTCTTCTGAAGTGCGCTTCTGTCTTGTGTTTTGTGCTGTACTTGAGCTTTAGTTGTGTTTCAGTGGACATGCCATGCTGTGTGAAGGGCTGTGTCTGTAGAGAGCACAATTCATGTGCACTTTATTTGTGGGGAACCCAGAGAGATTTGGGAGCTGGTGAGCCTGGAAGAGCTATGGAGGCCCCTCTTCCTAGAGGAGGAGAAGGAGGAGATCAAACCCAAACCCACTGTCGTGGAGTTGATTCCAACTCATAGCGACCCAATAGGACAGAGTAAAACTGCCCCATAGAGTTTCCAAGGAGGGACTAGTGGGTTCGAACTGCTGACCTTTTTGATTAGCAGCTCTAACACTTAACCATCATACCACCAGCCTTTCCCTTGAAGGATAGCATGCCATCATCCCTGGGTAGGTCGAACCCCAGCCTTTCAGTTAACAGCTGAATGCACTAACCAATTGCACCACAAAGACAGACAACTGGATGGATAATTGGAGGAGGTAGTTGGATATAAATCAAATCAAGACAAGTGGGAAGTGATCTACCATTTGCCCACTGGTTGCTGGGACTAAGCTGTGCACCAGACAATCTACATATACTGAGTCATTTAATCTTTATGCCACTCTGTAGTATCCCTTACAGATGAGGCGATTTAACCTCAAAGCATTTAAGCAGACAAATGAGAGATGCCGGAAGTCTCCCAGGTCTCTCTGACTCTAAGCCCTGTGCTTGTTCTTCTGTATTGCACTGCTTTGCAACAAGACCAAGGGAATATGTGGCAAACTCTGTTCCCAGCATCCAGAAGCCAGCAGTGGCTTTCATTTTTCCTTAAGAAGACGACAGTGCACTTTGAAAAGTATCTGCATTTCAGAAAGGGGACTTTTTTTTTTTCCTTTTTTAACTGTCATTCAGAAAGAAAAAACTTTGTTATGGTTTTTTTGTTTGGAAAGAAAGGGTTGTGAGAAAATGTTCTTGACAATGGACATGTGCTAACATGTGATTTGTGGCTAGATTATTAGTTGGTGTGTGTACTTTTTAGGTTTACATGTTGCTTACTTTAGAAAGTTGAGGCTTTAAATGAGTGTGTTTCACATATGTTAAAAACTTCTTAAAGTGCTATATAGTTTTATTATTGTACTGCATATATATTGTTGTTCTAATTTCTAGAGTGTGTTATCGTCTATATACGCTACACAGCAGGAAGCATTGCTGTGAAACAATTATATTAAAGAAAACGCTCAGTTATCCTTTATGGTCTTGTTAATTAAATGTTTTGGTCAATGCACATTATTAATTTTCAAATAATTAATGCACAATAAAATATACTTAGTATGATCACTAGACTGACCAGTATGCAGTCTTTTTTTGTTGATGCTGAAGACCCTTTGAGATCTTGTAGTAGTTCAAGGTTATTATCATTGCACCAACGATGTGTGGTTGTGTCAACTAACTGAGAGTTCTGATTGTCAGAAAGCCAGATATCAGACACTCTGCTGCATCCTGAATGGTGTTTATATTCCTTTGGTTCTCCAAATGAACCCATACAGCTCGGCCAAAAGTGCCCTTCTGGAAGTCACTGCGTTACCCTTTGGGACACCTGGAGGGTGTGGCACCTTGCTTGTCCTCCAGGATCAGTGCTGTCCTCCAGGAGAAGAGCCTCCTACACTACTCCATAATTCCTGTAATTTCCTTGTAGCTGAAATAGGAAGAAGATGGGAGAAGGCTAGACTTTCCCTCTCTACTAGATGCTGTGCTTCCATTTCAAAGTCAATAAACTGGGAAACTGGGCGCAGATGTGGGAGGCCCACTAAAGCCAAGACAGCTAAAATTTTAAGAGAAGCGTGGCATGTAGGACTCGGAGATGTATGCAGTAAAGGAAGGATGCAACAGGAGAAATAAGAGAGGAAATAACGTTTGAGAGGGAGAGGAGGAGGTAGAGAAGACACAGAACGAATGAAGAGAGAGTAGGAGAAAACATTAAAATGGGGTGTTACAAAGAGGAAAATTGACATTGGCTATGAGATATGGTTGCTGTGAGTCGGAATCGACTCAGTGCAGTGAGTTTTTTTTTTTAAGGGATATAAAATTCCTTTCTCCTTTAAAGCAAGTGAGGCCTTTCTTCTGTTTCTCAGACATGTACTCTACATGATTGTCCACATGTCAAAAGTGTCTAGTTAGGATATTGCCTCATCTTCGCTTTCTGTTTTTAAATGTTTTCCATTGAACTTGTTGCATGTGTGAATTGGGTATAAAGGAGAGTAGAACCAGTCTGTGTTGCTTGGAAGGAGATAAGTAAGAGGCAACTTCCTAATGACTTGCCAGAACAATCACTGCTGCAGAGTGTTTTTGAAACTGATGGCTGTCTGTATGTGTGATTGGGGACAATTAGAAGGGCTCATGTGGGACCATCAGCTCCTCTCCCCCTTCATCACATGGAACACTAGGCCCATGACTTGGACTTGTAGTTGCTCTGGTAGCGTCAGGTATCACTTTGAATTTGTATCTCTACATTAAAGAGTGCAAATTTTCGGAAGACATAAATTCCCATAGCTGTTAAGACCCAGCAGGAGAAAGTTAAGCTTGATATTCCACCAGAAGGAATGGAACTAGACAGATGGGCTCATTGGATACCGTGATACTAGACCAAGGGTGAAGTTTTCTAGGTTCTTCATTGGGCCGGGCATGCCTCTAGCAGGTTCCACTTGAGGGCAGAAGAATGGGTTAATGTAATTTCCACCATGGAACTTCCCAACTGTCTGCTTCTGGGATTTGCTGATATAATGATAAGATAGCACACTAAGAGCAGTGAATGTTTAAAACAGCTCAGTTTAATCCTTTTTCTTAGTAGCTGTATTTCCAAGGACGTGGTTCATTCAATGGAAGTGCCCCATTCTAAAAAGTGCCAGATTAATTAGTTCTCCAGTGAACATGATCACCTCATTAATTAGTATGTTTCTAAATGAATGATGTATTTTAGATGGCAGAATAGGGGTAGTACAATGATGAACTATTCATTGTGGTTTCATACCAGTTACGTCCTTCAAACTTCCTATGAGGAAGGTTGTGTGGAGATTATCCCTGTTGTACAGAGGAAAGCAGAAGTTCAGAGAGGTTACATGATTTCCAGAAAAGTCATCCTACTACTTAATAACAAAGCATGGCAGACCTAGAATTTAGGTCTCTTAACCCCAAGTCCAGTGTTGTTGAAATATATTGCTTATCAGAAGATAGAAGCTACTTTACTTGTCTTGATAATAGGCTTAAGCCAATGGGATATACAAAAATGAAATTTTAGCAGAAACAGGTGAAACCAAGGTGAATCCAACCCATTTTCTTAGCTAGAAATTACAATGGTCCTCAGACCTTTGTCTTTACAAGTTATTCTTCCTAATGGCCCAGTTTACTAATGGGAAGTAACTTAGCCTGTGTAAAAAAAAGCAACTCTTTTTTTCCCCAATTTTTGTGTGACTTTTTGAGGCTTCTAAACCTTTCCCCATTAGAAAAATAATAGCTGAGACTTATGAAAATTGAAATATTAAGGAACTCTATTAAAATAGAACAAGAGAATCCCCTGCCATCCTTCATCATAGAGATTCCTTCATAATCCACCGTGTAAAGGGTATTTAGACTCTCTTCCTCGCTTAATAAATACTTCCTTTTCTCTTTAGACTTACTATTTTTACTCAATGCTAGATTTAAGCAGAAATATATCTATTACCTGAAACCTTTCTCAGAACTTTGTAACCCACCTTGCCCTGTCAAGTTTTAAAGTGCAAACAGTTATCTCTTTTTTTAATGCCTAACTTTCCATTGTAGTTACCACATAATGCATTCAAAATTTCCAAAAAGGGGGAAAAAATGTTGAAGGCCCACACAGCTGAGCATTCTTTCTACCAAAAACATTTTAGATGCTAACTAGAGAAAGCAACCAATCCACTATATAAGGGAAAATGTATCCAAGAGGCAAGAAAATGTATCCAGGAGGCCAAAAATTCTTGAGTCCCCTCCATGATATGCCCCAAACAGGATATTTGACAGAAGTGCGAAAGATTAGTACTGTCTTTGCAGAAATCAGTCCCTCTGGGGCTGTTGGTCTCACAATGATTACCACCTTCTTTGAGACCACCTACAGGGCTACTATCTCTGTAGGAAGAAAGATTCTGAAATACTTTAATATCTTTACCAGACAGAAGGCTTCCCTCTAGAGGATTATGGTACTGTGGTCTCACACCCACAATTCAAAGAATGGAGCAGATTGGCCATTAAAAAAAAAAAAGGCAGCAGCTCTACTTCTCTGGTACTTAAGTAGACACTAAGGCATTTTAATTCTTAAAGACGGCAAGTATGACATTTTGCCAACAATCTCTGAGGGGCTCTGACAAGCAGCTTTACAGTGGTTTAGAGAAGCCAGTGAACCTCTAAAAGCCCCTATTGCCCAGCTAAAGAGTATCTTGTCATTCAGGAATGTCTTAGGAAAAGTCAAGGCTGTCATCCATAGGAGGCGCGTAGTCTTTTTGTTTGTTTGTTTTTAAATACTTCTATGTCTTTCAAACATGGCTTTCCCAGAGCAAATTCTTGGACTATTGAGATGAAAAACAGTCATTTTTAGTGTGATGGACCCTTAACCCACCTTTCCCACTGCCTCGGCCAGAAATGGTCCTTATGTCTATAAAAGTTGTTTGGCTTCAGGGACACACTGAGTACAAACTGCACTTGGGCAGGGGTGGGGACAAAGGGAGAGGGAGGAAGGTTATTGGTGTCAAGCTAGGGGTCATGGGATAAGGGCATCTCCCTGGAGGGCTTCAGCCCCGAGGACTCCAGTAGAGACTTCCTAGCGAAGCATTCTATTAGACCTCTTTTATCTCAGAGAACTTCGTGGAAAACCACAGGATAAATAAATATGTGCAACCAGCTAATATATAAATCTGAGATGCGTGCTTACTTTGAGCAGAGGTCTAATCCATTAGCTCCTTCATTTGTTTAAAAATCAGAAGAGAACGTGCTGTTAATGGAGGCTTATTTGGGAGTATGACTTTAAATGCTTCCATACTTCAGTCAGAAAATATTGGTGCTTGCTTTTTATGTGCCTAGCTCTGTGCCAAATATTGTAGGGGATACCATATATACGACAAGGTTCCCTGCCCTCAGGCAGTTTACAGTCTAGTTGCAGAACTGAGACACACATATATACGGACAAGGGATTTATAGTAAATACCCAGTAAGTGCTCTTTGAGGCAACAGATGTAGTTACGTGCGTGTAGGCCCTGCCTGTTTCACCCCCACCACTCACCCTCTCCCTCAGTCTGAGTGAAACAGTAGCCATCCTGAAGTCTGCCCCCCCTCTTTTCCCATGCCATGCGTACCTAACTAGCAGCACATAGCCACCAGGCCTGTGTTCCTGAAAGCAACTTTTTGTTCATTTGCTCAAAAACCTTTTCTGAGAGCATTCTTAATTGTCTCGAGTTTCATCCTTCTTGCCTTCCTGATTTCCCAGGCTCTGTTCTGTTTGCCCTCTCATTCATTTCTACTTCCTGCTGTCCTTCCTGCTTGAGATGCTTTACTCTTTACTTCCTGTCTATCCATCCTATAAGACCTGTCTCCTCCAGTAAGCTCTGAGTGTCCACCACCAATTTCTCTGACCTTTCTTTCTGCTGACATGCTATATGGCATTTATTCTCTTTTCTTCACAATTTAGCGCCTCAGTTTTCTTTGGTTAGGTAGTTGTTTGCTACTTCTCCTTTGTTCCACTTGGGCTCCTAATTAGATGGCAAGTATAGAACATTGCTTAAACTCCTAATGAATCACTTAGCATAACCTGTCACTACATGGCTTCATAATTCAACATGTAGTACTTGTCAACTAACTCACTGATTGACTGAAAGGAAAGGAAGCTCTCCTAGTAGCCAGAGGCAGTTGTTCCTTAAAACCGGGGTTGTAAAATACTTGCCTCTTAGAGCTAGATACTCTGTGTTTTTTTTCCCCTTTGGAAAAATAATTTTTGAATTTTAGAAGTATGCTTTGTATATCATTTTGCATTTAGCTTTCTGTATTATCTGGCTTTGAGTGTTGCTTCTTTATTATGCCATATATCATAATATTTTGCAAGTTTTCCATTGCCTTTTTTTTTAATGACTGCTGTTCTGTGCATTTAGGTTGAGTTTATCCAGGAGTATTTCTCTATACCTGTTTTCTGTCACTCCTTTTCTTGCCCGGCGTGCTCTGATTTCAAAGAGCTAGAAAGTGTTCTGAAAAATAATACTGGACTTAGCAATATGACATCCAATGTGAAGGCCCAACAATTTCCAGGAATTTTAGGGAAAGGTGACAAGTGGAACTCCTACAACAGGGAACACTCAGGTGACAGTTTTCTAAAATGCTTTTAGAAGGCAACCATAGTTTCATTCAGGGATTTCATCCAGGGGAGAACTGGATGCTTTGCCCTCTTCTTGGCTACAAGCTGCACCTTAAACCTTATCCAGCTGTGTTGCCAGTATATGCCTTTGATCCCAAAATGACAGCTGGCAAGAGATAATATTAAATGATTATAGAGTCATCCCAGCTGTTGGATAAAAACACTACCACCACCATCAATAGCTTTAACTACCACTTCAAAACTTGCCCCTCCTCACCTTCTTGGCAGACCTGGGTCACTGTTACCTCATCCATGATTTTGGATCTCATTTCATGTAATGAAGAGCATTCATTCATCCATTTGTTTGTTCATTTGCTTATTCAGTATATATTTACTGAGTGTCAGGTACTAGTCTAGATAGATGCTGATGTACAGAGGTGAGTAAGTCCCAGCCCCTGCCTTTAAGGAACTGATGGCCTAGTAGAGAACATAGACTAGTCAGTCAATGGTTAGAGTTTAGTGTGGTAAATGCAAAAGTGAAGTAAAGCACTGAGGAGGGGCATCTAATCAAGAAGGGTGGGAACTTTAGGTAAGGACGAAGTGACTCCTGAACTAAGGTGAGTCATACGGTAGGAATACAGCTAGCCAGGTAAGGGGCAAGTGCCATTTCAGGCAGACGAGGCATTGTGAAGGCAGTAAGCATGACACAGTATTAGTTGAGTTTGTGTGGATACCAACTACAGATAGTTCAGAATGGTTAAGTTTCTGGACTGGGAGCAGGGAAGGGGTAGAAGATGAAGCTGTAGAAGTGATTGGTGACCAGTTCCTGGAGGACAATATGTGCCATGCTACAGCTTTTAGATTCAGTTCTGAAGGCAGTGGTGGAGGGATGCTGAAACAGGAAATGTTACCGCATTTGTAGCCACAGGAGGAAGAATGGATTGGAGGGATGGAGTAGGATGTGGATGACTGGAGAAAAGTCAGGCTCCTGGAGTCATCCAGGTGAGAAATGATAGCATTGTGACCCAAGGGCCAATAGCAGTAAGAAGAAAGAAAAATGTGGGAGGCATACTTAAGAGGGAGCATTAATAGAACTGGAAATCCTGGTGGCATAGTGAGTTAACTGCTACATCTGCTAACCAAAAGGTTGGCAGTTCAAATCTACCAGGCACTCTTTGGAAACTCTGTGGGGTGGTTCTACTCTGACCTCTAGGGTCACCATGAGTTGGACCCAACTCAATGGCAGTGATTTTTTTTTTAATACTAGAACTAGGGAACTAATCAGATGGTGAAAGAAGGGCATCAAAGATGGATTCTGGAAATCAGGCTTGGATGACTAGTTGGAGAAGGGCAAGGTAATGGGGGGAACACAGCAGGAATAGATTCCTGTTGTTTTAGGTGGGGAAAGGCAACAGAGAATTAGTTTATTTTGGAAAACATTTAGTGTGAGAGGCCTATGAGGCATCCAAATAGAGGTGTTTAGTAGCTAGTTAACATGGGTAGCAGATACAAGAGAAAGTTTGGGGTTTGGGGGTAGATGGGGGTGATAAATAAACTTCTGGAAACACATGATGACCAAGGGAGAAGTGTGTTGACAAGAGATGAGGACCTAGGACAGCTCCTAGGGAAAAATATAAGTATTTAAAGAACTTTTTAAACAGCTGACAGAGACAGGCAGAAAAAGAAAATTCAGACATGGGAATGCAGTTTAGGGAGGTGCTATGCGAAGGAAGGAGTTAGTTTCAAGAAGTGCACTGTCAGCAAGGTCATTTTTAACTGAGAGGTTAACAGTTTTAAGGACTGAAAAGTGGTCATTAAATGAGCGAGTGGTAGGTTAATTTGTGACCTCAGGGAGTCATTGCAGTTATTTAAGAACTGAGAGATTATTAAAAAAAAAAAAAAAAAAAAATCTAGATTTCCTTTTCCAGAAGTTTAGCTAAAAAGGGAAAGGCTTGAGGGACTGTAGTAGTTAAATGAAGATGTGAGATGACAGAAAGGTTTGAATTTTTAAGGACAAGAATTTCAGTGTATTTTAAAGCCCAAAGGAAAGTGCTAGTAGACAGAGAGATACTGAAGATACAAGACGAAAGAAGAGATACTTTGATGGAATAAGATCCCTGGAGAAGTGAGAGGGACTGAAATCTAAAGCACCTGTATAGGCAGAAAAGGGGACCCTGCTTTCAAAGAGATAAAAGAAGCTACTGATAGACATAAATTCATAAGGATTGGAGAGGAAATGAAAACAAAGGAGTTCCCAACTGAAAGCCCTCCATGTTTCTCAGTAAGGTTAAAGGAACATCATCTGCCAAAAGTGAGGGAGAAGGGGATAGAACAGAAAGAAGTTTGAATGAAGTGAAATTCTGTAATATCCAGAGAGGAAAGTAGGAAAGGAAGTTGGCACTGGGATGATGAAAATAACTGCCAAGCACCACTGATGACCCATCTAAGGTCTAAGACATTTACAGTAAACAGCAATCATCATAGTTCTGTGATTTCTCCCCAACGACTCTTAGCAACCTTAGCATAGAAGTGGAGAGGTTAAATCTTTGGATTCTGCAAGGACAGGGTTTTGCAAGGTGAAGGCAAGAGGAGGTCAAAGGGTGAGAGTTTCCAAGGCAGTCGCTAGAGAGCAATTTAAGTGAATCCAGGTGAGAGCTGAGAGTTTGGCAGACAATGGAGGGCTCCAGGGACTGAAG
The DNA here is from genome assembly GCA_028571685.1 of Heterohyrax brucei. Classification (NCBI taxonomy): domain Eukaryota; kingdom Metazoa; phylum Chordata; class Mammalia; order Hyracoidea; family Procaviidae; genus Heterohyrax; species Heterohyrax brucei. Next base: position 149,862,988 of record CM053166.1, read on the forward strand.
GTCTTTTAAGACCAGAAAATAGGTGAGGGCTGGGAAGAATTTGAAGCCTAGAGCAGGATGACAGGTTTAAGCTCAGAGAAGGAGATTAACAGTATGACTATTTCAGAGGAAGAATCATTCTGGATAATGACAAGGACTGGGGAAGCTGTGATTTTCTGCTTTGACTACACATCAGAATTATCTGTGGAGCTTAAAACAAGTCATTTGCTCAGCTCTCACACCCAGACGTTCTGATATGGTAGGTCCTTGGTGGGATGTAGACAAAGGTATTTTATAGAACTCTATAGATTATTTGGAAACCCTGGTAGTGCTACTGGTTAAGAGAGCTACAGCTGCAAACCAGAAGTTCAGCAGTTTGAATCTACCAGGGGCTCCTTAGGGTCGCTATGAGTTGGAATCGACTCAGTGGCGGTGGCTTTGGTTTTGTCTTATAGGTTATTCTGACATGCACCCCTAGCTGAGAACCACTAGTTTACCGGGTAGCCATGGCAGTGGATTGCAGAAGTGGGACAGAGGTGAAATTCGTTAAAGTTGAGGAGGATAAAGTGGTATAAGGAAGGGTGGGAAGGAAGTATCCGTTTATATATTTACATTTCACAGAGTGATGGCAGTGTTGAATGTAGGAAGAAAGACAGGGAGCCAAAGTCCTCAGTGAATAGGAGACCTGGCTAGGAGAACTAAATGGCCCTAACCTCAAAGTAGGAGATTTTATAGACAAGTGAAAAGCAATGATCTCAAATCAATGATTTTGGAGTAAAAACATGGGAGACTGTGTCCTTCCCCATTCTCCCAGGACTACAGGACTTGAGATAGGGAAGAATGAACAGCTTCCATCAGGATTATATGGCAGAGTGGTACCCTCTTTGGATAACAGGGGTTAAAGTTGTTCGTAGAAATACATGAAGAACTTTAGAAAGTAAAGATGAGGGGACTACCCTAGATTAACCGATTGCTGTAGAGTCAGTTCTGACTCATAGCCATCAAGTCAATTTCAATTCATAGCTACCCCGTAGGACAGAGTAGAACTAACTGCCCCATATGGTTTCCAAGGAGCACCTGGCGGATTCGAGCTACTGACTTCTAGGTTAGCAGCAGCCAAACTCTTAACCACTGTGCCAACGGAGTTTCCAAATCTCTAGGGCTGGAACTCAGGCATCTCTCTTTTTTGAGTGTTCCAGATGAGGGTGATGTGTAGCCAAGTTTAGAGGCTGAAGGCAAGAACTGAAGAGGGCATTTAATGAAGTGGTTGAGGATGGTAGGGTAATTTATTTATAAGGAGACAAATACTAGTCACTCTAAAACCCACTGCTGTTGAGTCAAGTCCAGCTCACAGTGACCCTAGAGGTCAGAGTAGAACTGCCCCATAGTTTCCAAGGAGCACCTGGCAGATTTGAACTGCCGACCTTTGGGTTAACAGACGTAGCACTTAATCCACAGGAAGCACAAGATATTAGAGGAAGGAGTGTGTGGGAGATGACAGATAACTCTAAGGGGTTTCCCTTTTTTGAAGAGATAATAGAATGGAAAAGATATTAAACACAAGAGACTCAGATTAATTGGCCCCTGAAATCGTGACAAAAATTCATGCACTCAGAGGTTCCCAAGGCCAAATGTTATTTGTAGTTTGTGGTCCAGTCAGCAGTTTGTAGCCTTTGATCCAGGTTCTGATTGAATATGCTTTTGAAAAATTGTATTTATCTGGGCTTTGGTTCTCTGCAGTTACCAGCCCAGAGCTGATTCGGTGAGTCTGAATCTTAATGGAAAGGATCAGTGCTCACAGAATTTTCTGAGGGAGGTACAGACATTGTAGTGTTCCTTAAAAATAAAAGAAAATTAGAAACAAAAGAAAAGGAACAGTTCTCATCTATGCTTCACAAACATTTACTGACGACTAGGGCTCCAGTCTGTCGAGATTTTTAAAATGACTGAATAATAAATAGTGTAACTGTTAAGAACTTAGTTTCTGGAGACACAGTTGGGATCCTAGCTCCCAAGTTCAAAGTCTGGCTCTGACTCTTGCCAGCTGTGTATCCCTGGGTATGTTGTTCAACCTCCCATAGTCTCACTTTCCTCATCTATAACACAATAACCATAAAGTTTACTTCATAAGATTGTTGTAGAGATGAAATGCGGTAACTGTGGCATCACTTTGCACATAGTGAGTGCTTCACACATCATAGTTATTATGTGCGTGGATCCAAGTCAAGTCAGGTGATGGGGAACATGAGAATGAATAAGATAACCATCCCTGCTGTCAAGTGTCTTAAACTTGAGCTAGAGAGAGAGGTATATAAACAACAAATAACAGTTCAGTGTTGATATGTACTAAGCTCAGAGTATACAATGGATGGTAATAGGAGAGCGTGAAGGGAGAGGCATTTAACTTTGTCTGCAGAGGGCTAATAGGAAAAAGACTTGGCAAAGGACAAGAAACCCAACAGTGAGTCACAAGAATGAGGATGAATGGGAGTTATCCACACAAAGGGAAAGAGAGGACTGCAGAAGTAAGGCTTTCCAGTGTTAAGTCTGACATAGGTGAAAGCTTAGAGCTAAGAGAAAACCTGGAAGTTCAGGGAATATGGAGTGGGTATGGAACAGAGGGAGCCAGGGCAAGCTTAGAGGCTGGAGAGGTAGGGTGAGGATGTATCATGCAAGCCTTTGGATATATTGCTAAGGAGTGTGAACTCGTAACATTCCCGTGATGGGGAGCCATTTAACAGTTTTAAACATGGCCAGGAATGCAGTCACGTTTGTGTTTTTATAAAGATTACCTTTGCCATAAAGTAGAAAAATGAATTGAAAGGGGAAAAAAATAGAAGCAGTGAAACTTAGGTGCTGGTACTCTAGACTAAGGTAATTGTTTATGGAAATGAAAAGAAGATGGATTCAAGAAAAGTCTACAAGGGACGACTTGGTAAACAAATTAGGTAGGAATAAAGCAGGAGTCAAAGATGAACTGCTGAATTTCTGGTTTGGGCAGTGGAGCCAGTGTTCGATTACCCTGTAGGCAGAGTAAGCAGGTGCTTCAGGCATTCAGCAAAGCAGGGGCACTCAAAATGTGGAAACATTTTGATTTTGAATTTATAGCATTCATAAGACTCAAATGAATCATCATAGGGACATCAGAACTTTTTTATGATTTAATATTGTTTTTATTTGAATTACATATTGGGGAGTGGAATCACAATCTTTTCATTGCTTAGAACCTACAAGAGAAGAAGTTATGGTACACCTTAAACCTCTGATCCAGGTGATGAGTGGTATCATTCAGTGAGATAGGGAATGCTGGAAGAGGAGCAAGTTTGGCCTTCCTGCCTCTGTTACACTTAGTCCTGAGTAAAGACCATGATTAGGTTGGCAAGGGACTGGCAACCCTTCTAGGGAGACACCATTTAGCCTGCACAGCTCAGACCAGATGGAGTGTTTTAGATCTAAATCACCATGTTGATCCAGTGCTAACAGAATGAGAAAGTTTGCTTGCAAGAGAGGTCATGAATACAGGTTGATATAATGGTTGGAGATACAGATTAAGGTAAAATTTCTTAAGCTGTTGTCCATGGAATTTATGAACCTCTGAAATAACATGTAAAATTGTGTATAAAAAAGCAAAACCCACTGCCATCAATTCGGGTCCAACTCATTGCAACCTTAGAAGTTGGAGTAGAACTGCCCCATAGAGCTTCCAAGGAGCACCTGGTGGATTTGAACTGCCGACCTTTTGGTTAGCAGACGGAGCACGTAACCCACTACACCACCAGATTTTCTGTATATGTGTGTAGGGCATATTTATGAGCATAAGTTCCGCAATTTTCTTCAGATTTTCAGAGTGTCCTTGGTTCCATATGTATTTCCAACCACCAAGAGTAGATTCCCTATGAAGCTTCCTCTTTGGAATTTATCTTTTACATGAGACCGTACTTGGCTTGGCTGGTTCTAGGGTTTTAAGAAGGAGCCCTGGCATTGTTTTTTAATTTGTAATGTTGTATTGTTTTTACTTAAAGGGACCCCCCCCCCAAGTTACATGGTGTCTGACTCCCCAAATCTGGGACTACCCCTGCCAACCACAGATTGCCAAGCCAGCCAAGTTTCGTCAAACCACAGATTAGGGAATTATCTAACATAAATTAGTGTCGGAAAGTGATTCAAGTCAAGAAGAATGAGTGTAGAGAAAGGACTGCTAAAGGCCAAAGACCAGGCTAGGAATGGCAGAAGAAACAGCAGGAATGCTAGTTAAAGAATGAATAGTCACTGGAGGAGGAAGAGGGTCAGAACATGTCAAGGAGGTGGAAAGAGAGGTGGTTAGCCCTGCTTGACATGATGAGTAATCATGTCGAAAGAGAAAAATTAAGAATAAGGTTATAGGAGGTAAGACCGGGACATCTTGACTGGAATGGCAAGAACAGCAAGCAAGCAAAAAGTTAATTTTTCTGTTTCCATTTGTGAATAAATAAAAATGGTAATTGAACAATATACATGGTGGCTATGGTCCACAACCATGCAAGGAATGTAGGAGTGACAACAGAAAACTCTCAACTTTACAGTCCAGTCAGGATAATATTCATTACTAAAGTAGCCTTACTGTAAAAATGGAATTTGTGCTGAAGTTAAATTAGCATGTATGTATTAAAATGTGTTCTGTGGCCCAGCCAAAACTTGGAGTGACCCTTATCACCCTCATCCACCTTTCTTTCCTAACCCATTACGTTCACTCTCGCTGCTGGAATTCTTGTGTTTCTGTACCATATCTACGTTCTCACCTAGAAATGTGGAACAGTGAGAGAGGATGGAAAAAAGAAGGAAAAAAGCCATAGATAGCATTTGAAGATGAAAAGTTTTGAATTTAAAGTTTACCATGGGTAATTTACAAAATCAGTAATCCATATATGGTTAACTGAGTGATGTCTATAATTTGGGCCAAGGAAACATCTGTCTGAACCAGAATGTTCTAAACTGGCCACCCTGATGTTTCTGAAGTTGATTAATTTCTACTAGGTAAGCCTGGTTCATGCTGACTTGCCTAGCATTAGAAGGGTATTATTTTTCTGAAGATGAAATGCAGCTTTATGAGAGATACATGCTCAAATCTGCTGATATGTTTATTGTGGAAGCTACTAGATACCATTTAGAATAACTTCCTTCTGAGATATATTTCCAAACAGACTAATTCCATCCTAGTTCCCAACTTAATTTCTTCAGTGATTGTATTTGAAAGCCTTTGACGTAAGTGTTGATATTTTTAGTCATAATCATGTTTCTGTGAAAAATCTGTTAATTAAGAAGAAGAGCGGTTCTGAATGGCTAATATAATGGAATACAATAGTGGCATGAAAAATGGCTATGAACTAGAAAGACTTAACCAGGCAACTAGTTTGGGTTTTTTAAAAACTAAATAAAATACCGAAAACAAAAACAAAAAGCCAAGAATTTGTGGCTTTTTACTAGCTGTGTTGGGTAGGAAATGATGAAAACTGTTTTAAATCATAAGAATGTATAGTATTATTGATTTGCCATAGTACACTTGTTAAACAAAGACCAAAAGCTTCTTAAGATATGCTTCATAATATAAATTCAAGAAGTTCTCGTTTCTTGATATTTAGCTATGCTTAACATGGAAACAATTCATAACATTTTTATAGATAGCATAAACATTTTCTATTCTCTAATAGTAAACCTTAGCTTGACTTGAGTGTAATCTGTTTTGGTAAGTGGAACAAAACCAGTTCACCACAATATTCTTAGATGCTCATTGGTTACACCATTAGAATGATAAAGGACATGAATCAGTTTGACTGAAGGTTTTGTTTGAATTGGACTTGGGAAATTTTTGCTTATTTCGACATAACAAGTTTTGTCAGACTCTCAGCAACTTCTATAGAGAAAATTAGAATGTCTGGATTTTATATTGATAAAATTATGTTGGAATCAGTTGTCTTTCAGCTGTGTAATTGTTTTATTGAACCTAACTGTACGACTTGTGGATGCCAAAACTGTACCCAAAACAAATACATGTTAACATTTTGCCTTTAGCCAATAAGAAGAAAGAGAAAGAGCGCCCAGAGATTTCTCTTCCTTCAGACTTTGAGCATACGATTCATGTGGGGTTTGATGCAGTCACCGGGGAATTCACTGTAAGTAAAATCCTTATTTTGCTTTTGTAAGTCATGAAAAATTCATTTGTGAAAATTGGTTTCAGGCAAGAATTTCCACATCCCACAATGTCAGACTTGATCTTTTTGATGATTTCAAATAAGATGAACTTTGCCTAGATGATCATGAATGGAAATAGAGGGTGGGAACAAAATTGGCAAAGTTATTTTGTTTATCTCAACAAAATGTCTGGTCACTCTATAATCAAAACTTCAGCTTGTCTGAAAATACTGAGTTACCTGTGGCATGGGAGATGGAGTCCTGAGCAGACAAACTCTGCTCGAGCCAATTCTTTTTTATCAGCTGAAGTGAATAAAAGAATCATCTACTCAGTTTTCCCAGTGAGTACAATCCATCTGAATAATTCAAGCTTTACATTGCCCAGATCAGCTAATCACACTAACCAAAAATATCTGCAAAATTGACCTACTTTTCCCTTTGATTTTAAGAACATAGCTTATTTTTAGGATTATTGACAGATATATTTTGTAAATGTTCAAAACAGCAAATCCTGTATTTCAGGAAGAAATATTGATAGATACATTGTGTATGCTTTAGTAGTTGTGTGCTGATATATGACAAACTGACAGTAAATACCAGTAAGAATTCTCTAGATAGTTAATAGCAATAGATTCAGCCTTTCTTTCTTTGGATGTTTGTAGTGCTCAAATAGCACAAGATCTCAGATCTATAACACTTTATACTTTTTTTTTTTTTTTTTTTAAGATCTGACATCTTTTTTTTAGATGGGTGAAAGAAAAGCTGTGGCTAGAAACATGTCCCAAGGAAGATCAACTACCTTTTCCATACTAGTAAGGAATTCAGTCAAAATGTGTATCTGAATTGATAAGTAATTTTGCATGCCTTTGATAGAAGAACCATTACCATCATTTTGGGGTTGTTAAACCAGAGATAAATTTAGATACTAAGTAGATGAATTTCTTATTTCACAACATGATGGTTACTGGTTTGATTGTATCCTATGATTAAGTGAAAAAAAAGAGTGAACAAATGAATTCGATTTAGAGAAGCAAACCATTTTGCTGAACTGACAGTTCAATGATCTTCTTTTCTTCAATATTTTTGAAAGTAAGCACTGTGAAAATGAAATAGAAACTGAGTAAACACCTTGGCCTTGTAACTGGTATGAGTTGACCTGTTCTCAGTGGCCAACAGAAGAAAATGTGAAGAAATATTGATATTGATAGACTTGAGGTATTGATGTATTTAACCAATTTCATCCGTAAAGTCAGAGCCATTGTTCAAAAATGTCCTTGAGTTTGATCCCAGCCTCTTTACTGTATTTTTGAGAATCTTAGCTACACATAAAAAGTATATAGCCCACCATTACCATAATTACCACCAGGAAAAAAACAAGCAAACAAAACTTTTTTGTAATCTAAACAGTTTTAGAGATTTTAAAACATTATAAACAATGAAATTTATAAGTTTTTTCTGGCTTTTGAAATAGCTAAAGCACTTAAGCTTTAGAAAAGTTTTGTCGAGTAACTCTTCCGTTTTTAAGAAGCTTATCTTTCTGTTTTGATATTTTTATTTTCATTGTGCTTCTATGTAAACTTGTGTTTTATTGCTATCTTTCCATACTTTTTTCCCCCTTCCTTTTTTGTTTATTCTTTGAGGTGAAGTTTTCTCCTCCACAGTTTTCATGTGGCATTCTGTTTTTGTTGTTGTTTTTTTTAACTAATCGTTTATTCTTCCCACTCTCTCCAACTTACCTGACATGTTAGGATACAATCTTTCTTATCGTTAATTCTCTGTGCTTTTCTGGAGTCTAACTGAAAATGAAGGAAAGTGAATCACCACCAGCTAACCGAAGCATCAGGCCATTTTCACTTCACAGTCCATTAAAACTTGAAGAATTAATCAGAGGATGTGATGGGATAGTCTTTCCAATTCCATGAAAAACAGTTTTATACAACGAAACCAAATGAAAAAAGTATCCCAAGCCCCCAAAACTCAATCTGAAATAACAGCTGTTTGGATGCAGTCAGTTATTAGAAAACCATAGAATTTACAGACAGATGTAGCCTAAATTTCTAACTCTGAAGTACTTTGTTTTCATTCTGGTGATCTTTTGTGACTATTTGTCCATACATTTCTTTTTAAATTCTGTCTTAAGCTTTTGTACTGTCTGAAGCTCTGATTTATTTTTAGGTTATTATGTTGATTAACTTTCAAAATAACAAATGCTAATAAACCTCTAAAAATAATTTTATTGGTAGGATTTAGAACTCAGTCCTAATTACCACAGTACCACTAATTCACTGAGTGTATTTTGGAGGAGGTCCTAGTACTAATTTTCCTATTACTGTTATTGAGGTTGAATTTTGAGCAATTTGTTGAACTGACTATAGGCCATTTGTCTTACAAGATTGTGTTGTTTTGACTACTTGAACACTAACTTGGTGTGTTCTTTGATGCTTGCCCTGTAGTTGATTGGCCCATATAATCTTGGGCACTAGAGCTAAATTAGATGGGGAGGTGAAATTTTTTATTTTAAATTATTGTAAGTCCTTACCCTTTATATTACCATTTTTGTCCCAAATACTTCAGAACTCCCCTTTCCAGACCTCTAGACCTGTGACGGTCGCTTCAAGTCAATCAGAGGGAAAAATGGTATGAGTGATAAAAGTTATCATTTCTCACGATAAGATAAATGCTTGGCCTGTTATATCATGCTGCCATTCTCCTGGGCTACACTGTAAAACCCCCAGCTTGATGTACATCTAGTTGTTATTGTATATGTGGTCAGGCATTGATATGTGCTCCTGCTTCTGATGCTCAAAATCTTAGGTCTCCATTAGCTGTCTAACTTTTGGGATTAGTACCTCAATTTGGAGTAACATGATAGCTATCTGATTGTCTGCCTTTGTGGCATCCATTCAAATTTAAGTATCAGGTTCCATTGATTAACTGACTTGTCTCAACTTACAAAAGAAAAAAGAGATTATGTTGGCGATATCGCCATGTGGTAAGTATAGTTGTCTGGAGGACCTTCTGTAGTCGACAGCATATCTTTCTCACTGTCTAGTGATCGTACAACTATTTATTCATCACAAAAGTTTAGAAGTGCCATGGGAATGTATAATAATTGCAAATATTCTAATGATTATGGTAATGATCATGCCAGTGATGTCTGCTTTAGTGGTTATGTGCAATGCATACCTGGTTTTGTAACATTTAATAACTCCTTTGGCCACTACAGCATTAACCAAATGCTATTAATTGCACTTAGAATCAGAACAGGGATCATGCATGGGCTCCTGACTTCAGAGTTTTGGCTTAAGGCTTTAGCATCATATGCGGGATGAATGCATGTAAAAAATGTCATTTCACTGTGCTTGGAGTAACCCCAAATGCCAGGAATCAAGGCCCTCCATCCCGAATCAAATCAGATGGGTGAAAGCATGTTTGTGTAGTGTTGGAGATACATTTGTGTTTAAAGTTGGTGCCTTATATCTGATCTTATTTTTTGGAAGTGGGACTTGGGAACTGCCGCATTAAAACAGAAATATTCAAGTATGGTTTCAAATGAGATCGTTTCTCTTTCCCTGGTCTGAATTGTGTAAGAAACTCAAATATACAGTCTGGATATGTGGAAACATCCTTAGAGTGGTTTTGTCTAAGTTAGCTGTGATGTTAGCTAGAAAGGAGAGAAGAATCATATGAATAAGAATAAATGTGAAATTCGGCATTGCCTTACAGCCATCATTTGAATTTTAGCCACATACACACTTGTGATGTGAAACTGGAATTGGTTGACCAGAATTGGGGACTGAAATTTGTAAGTTCATCACATGGCCACTGGCTACCTGTGATCACCTAGTTCAAAAACCAACTTACAAACTATTGTTGAAGCTTTCCATGATGCCATCCTTCTTCCCTGCAAATTCATGTTTCTCCCTTTTAGTAATTTCTCCAGTCATTCAGTGGTAATATTTATTATTGCATATTTATGGAGGAAGCATCTGGCCAAAGGTGGAATTATGCATCCAAACTTTGGAACGTTGTCATTTTCTCTGTTTCCTTAAATCTGTTGTCCTGTAGCTTGTCCTGCCCCTGATTTAGTGAATACCTCCCTATTCATAATTGCCCCAATTTAGAAGGGATCCCTCCCCATTCAAACCCATTGGTTTCATCTCCTTCCCACCTTCTAAGTTGTCCCACATTCTGTTTTAACTTTCTTTTCTTTCTTTATTTACGTCCATTACAGCCAGATCTCTATGGCTCACAGATGTGCCCAGGGAAGCTCCCAGAGGTGCGTCACAGGCCCAAAAGAAGCTTGCATCAAAGTGCTTCTTTGAGATGTCATAGCACTGCAGCAGCAGGTTCATGTGTGTGCAGTAGAGTTGTTGCTTGGCTTATCTCACTTTTTTGTTGTCATTCCCAAACTCTGGAGGCCCACGTCACACATTGTTTTGCCGAGACTTCATGGGACAAAGCCACATAAATGGTGTTTAGATGCACTCCGGGAATAGTATGTCTCTTTCTCTCTCCAAGTCACTCTTGGAGGTTGGATAAATATGAAATGGGGACATCTGTAGGCCGAACATATAGGAAAGAGTACCTAATGCTCAATGAAAAACTAACATTTCTGTGTAATTTTTGCAACTCTCCTTGGTTAGAGTTCGAAATACTTCCTCCTCTCTGCTCTAAATGCTTTAGATGACTTTAAATTCTCACAAGGTTTTGGCGTGGTTTTCACAGCCCCTAAGTTGTATGTGGCCAATGAATGAAGTGGGGAGGAGGGAAGGGAGGAAGGAGGAGAGGAGGGCATGCCCTGGAAAAGGCTGCAGGGAAAGTGCCCAGAGCAGCACTCACGTTACAATTAGCATCTCAGTGGTTATTGCTCCTCCACATTTCTATTTTTGTCTCCTCCCAATCCGCCTTTCTATTAAAGCTCTAGATGCCCCAAATTACATTCTGTAACCACAAAATATAAACTGACCAAGGGTGAGGCTTTTTCTTCTTATGCCAAAAGATACTGTGATTGCAACTTGCCCCGAAACAGCTTGTCTTACTCCAGTCTATAAAATCCGTTGATCTGCACTATGCTGTGCTATGCACAAATTGAGAGAAGTCTTGCTATGTCTGCCCTGAGTCACCAGAAAAAATAAGCTAAGCCGTAAACATCATTTCATGGATGAGCAGAGTCAATATGGAGGTGATTTTCATGTGCTTTTTTTATTTTCTATCACAGTCATACTCCCACCCACCCTTTTTAAGTTGGATCCTAGTTTTACCTATGTGTTTTGATTAGAGAAGATAATGATTGCATTATTAAGTTACTAACTTTAAATCTAGAGTGTAACTTCAGTTTCCCAAGTGTAATCCTACAGGTAGCATGGGCTTCTTGGTGAAGAACTGTACTGGAACGTGAAAATGCCCCTGCCGCATGTTCTGAGCTGCCATTCTTTCCCTTTGGTTGTCCACAGGGAATCCCTGAGCAATGGGCACGGTTACTCCAAACCTCCAACATAACAAAACTCGAACAGAAGAAGAACCCGCAAGCTGTTCTAGATGTTCTGAAATTCTATGATTCCAAAGAAACAGTTAACAACCAGAAATACATGAGCTTTACATCAGGAGGTAAGAGGAAGTCTAGAGTATCAAAAGGCAAGGAAGTAATTCCAGTTTGAGAGCCCCATGATGCAAACACTCCTGTGGGGCATTCAGAGTCGGTTCCAGTTTCTTCCTGAAGTGGTGTCAACTTAAGCAAACTGAAAGATGAGTTGGAAGTTGAGATTGATGTTAAAAGATTTATCTTACTTGAGTGATGTTTAGAATCAAATAAGAAAATTGTACAGTGAAGCAGTAGTTGTCAGTTTCAATCAGCAGCCACAATTGTTGCTTTATCTCTTCACTGACGTAAAGATACTCATTGACTTAGGATTAGATTTGATAGTGTGTTCATGAAGTACAAGGTATATAGAACAAACTATGGTCTTTTGAGATTTATTTTATTCTTTAGATTCATTAATTTGCACCATGACGACTTAGGGCAAATTTTGTGGTTGCCAGGTTATTTTGATCAGACCCCCAGAATCAGACTAAATGAGGAAACCATGTCTTGCTATGTGTAGTGATCAAATTAGCCATGTAACTGCCAAATCTTGACTTCATTTGCTTGTGTATACACCTGGCCTTTGTTTGGAGCTTTCGTGTTCAAATTTGCAAGGTGAACAATTGAAAAACATACTTTTTAATTTTGAGAAAGATCGTCATCTAGTATACCTCTAGAAAAATTTATTATTCAGCATCTAAACAAAAAAGAACGAAGCCTGGTGGCAACAGTTAGGCGCTAAGCTGTTAACCGAAAGATCAGTAGTTCAAACCCACCAGCCATTTTGCAGAGAAAGATATGGCAATTTGCTTCTGTGAATATCACAATCTTGGAAACCCTATGAGGCAGTTGTACTCTGTCCTATAGGGTCGCTATGAGTCAGAATCGACTCCATGCGAAACAACAACAACAAAGAAAAAAGGGAATACTTGTTATTAATGCCTCAGCTGTAAAAGTGCATTTACCTCATGACATTGAGCTTAATACAGAACAGGCTACAAGTCTTTTTAAGAGCAGCACAAGGATACACTTGGAATATGAAGTGTAGGAGTGTCTGATCGGTCTGTATCAAATATCAAAGCCCAACCAAACTTGAGGGCATACAGCCATTCAACACACTAAAGAGGATTTTTGTCTTTTTCTTGATGAGAAAATTGCTTAACTGCTGCTATCCAAAGTTGAAGACAAAATAAAGCTGCCCAGAACAGCTGCTTTTTTGTTTCATTGTTAGCTTAGTTTTCAGTGTGGAATAAAATGTCTAAGGAGAACCGGATGACACATCAAACAATGCTTAGAATAAAGGGGATCAAGAGCTATGCTCAAGTTCACTGTAGAACCATAAGCCACCAGAAGTGGAAAGGATTTCTAGAGGTCATTTTAGTGTAACCAGCAACACCCTTCAGATTCTCAGAGTTCGTTCTTCATTCCAAGTGGCCACTCCTGTTTGACGTTTGATTTTCTGTCTGGATTCTAAAGATGAAATCCTGAAAACTGATGTTAGAATTTAACGATCTGAGTTACTGCAATCTCCTGAGTTGAGTGAACCTCACCCTTTGTTTTCTGAATGCCCTGGTATTAGGACTGATAGCCCAGTAGGGGAAAGGAGAGGAAAAGGTGAGAGGAAGGAAGGAAGGGTAGGAGGCAGGGAGAAAAGGAGACACTGCAGGGGGAAGGAAGGAGGAGAGAGAGAGGAAGGAAGGAAGGAAGGAACAAAGAGAAAGAGGTGGAGGAAAGGGAAGGAGGGAAGGAGGAAGAGGACGGAGGGAGGGTGGAAAAGTAACAAAATCCTGGATATACATGTATAGAATCACGGCATTTAGAGATCAGAAATCTCAACATAACTTCATATAGAGGAGATTCACTGGGAGCCTTCATTAAAATATGTGAAATGACTTGGTGAGAATATAATTGGGTTGTAATGGTGTGAGACATTTTAAGAAAAACAGACTGTCATTTGTCATAATACCTATTTAATACCGAATTGGAGAACTGCCTTCTTCTGGTCAAAGGCATGGAAGTTTTGTTGCTGTTGGTTTGTTTTGTTTTGGTTTTTATTTTAATGAATTGTAAATGAGGCAGGCTTTATGGAACAGTGTTGACTTCTTTATCCTCACTTTTCAGATAAAAGTGCACACGGATACATAGCAGCCCATCCTTCGGTAAGTGAAACATTTAAAACTGTTTTGTTTTTTTTTTTTTTGGCGTGTGTGTGATCGGTATTTCTAGGAGTCCAACAGAATATACTTATCCAGATATCTGGTTTTTGATGTGGAATCTTACAGGAACGATTTTATTACCATGTAATTTAAATACAAAAATGTACCCATTTTTCAGTGTACAGTTCAGTAAGTATGAGTAACGCTTCTGTCATCCTAATAAGATCCTTCATGACTGCTTATTGTCAATATCCGTTCCCACCGCCCACCTTAATCACATTTCATCTAAATAGAACCTTACAGATTTTGATTTTGGCTTCTTTCACTCAGCGTAATTCCTGGAGATCAGCGAAATTATCTTGTGTCTCAATATTTTGCTTCTTTTTATTGCTAAGTAGTGTTCCATGTTATGAGTGTACCAGTTTCTTTAACATCCACCTGTTGAAGGACGTCTGGGATCTTTCCAGGTTTTTGTTTGTTTGTTTGTTTGTTTTAATGCCATTTTTAATTGTTATTAAGTGAAAGTATACAATCCAAATCAATTTTGCATGCCTGCCTGTCTGCAGCTCCTTCTGCTCTTCTTGCCCAGTGACCGCACACTCCTCCATTTCCTTCTGTACTTGTATCCTCTTAGCAAGCTCCTGTCCTCTGCTCTCCACCCTCTTTTCTCCCAACTAGAAAGTGACCAGCGGGACAGCCTGCTAGAAATACATAGAACCATAAAGTACACATACCATATGGTCACATTGTGTCCCTGAGTCCAGTCCATTTTTGTCTGAAGACTTGACTTCAGTGGTGTTTTGTGGACAGGGGCAGCAGTGGGTCTAGGGGCCTTGCTCCCAAGGGTCCCACCAGGCTGTCGTAGCGTCAATTGTGGTCTTTTAGTACCGTTCTTGATCTGCACTCCAGTTTTTCTGTGATTTAATTTTGACATCTTCAAGGAAATTATTTCCTGCCTCATTGGGTTTCTTAGGCGTGAAATAATTAGCATCAGTGAAAGTCACCTAACCACTTATCCGAGGAGCCATGGGTGACCAAACTGATTCTTCCTTTTGTAGAGGGCAAATGCTGGCCTGCCCAGCGTCCCCCTGTGCAGCCAGGTGACGGTAGTAGACCATTAGTGGTCAAGAGGGAAGGCTCTGAACACAGGTGTTCGGTCTGATTCCTCTGCTTAACTAGCTGTATGACCTTGGAAATGTGGCTTCACTTCCCAGAGCCTCTTTTCTCACCTGTAAATGGGAATAATAACAGTACTGCCCTCTTAGGGCTTGTGTACACATTAACTATGGTAATGGATGTTATATGTGTGTATTAAATGTGGCATAGTGCTTAAGTGCTACGGCTGCTAACTGAAAGGTCTGCAGTTCCACCCTATTGGGTGCTCCTTGGAAACTCTATGGGGTAGTTCTACTCTGTCCTACACGGTCACTCTGAGTCAGAATTGATCCAGTGGCAGTGGGTTTGGTTTTTTGGTTTTATATAAAGTGTAAGCTGTTACTACTATTATTTATAGATCTCTACAAGAGGAAAAAAACCTCACTCTTCACAAGTGAGTGTTGTATAGGCCTTGCTGCTTTGGCCTTGTTCACATTCCCCAGACTGACTTGAGAGTGAGCAGGAGAGCAGGATATAACTCTCCCATTCTAAATGGTCATTTCTTCACTTCCTTCTTCTGTGCCCTAACAACTTCCTGGGCAACTCTGAAAGCAGCACAGGGAGGTAGGTATTAGGAAAAAGAGAAAGACCAAAAAATGCCAGCAGGCCATGATCAACACATAACTTACTTCCTCTGATTTCATTAATATACTTCTGTATTTTCTGGTAGATATCCTGGCAAAGAAAAAGTTACTATTGTTTTTTTAGACATGTTGATTCCTTTAGATACCATCCTGCTAGAACAGCTTGAATATTTGTTTTTATTTTTGTTAAAAGTGTATGTCTTCTAAGATTTGACCTTTCTTTGAACTCTTACTTCTGTTTGTTTTGCTTATAAAATTAAAACAAAATCTGAATAGAGACAATATCCCATCAAATCAGAAAAGAATAGATGGTCTTACTGTCAATAAGACAACTAGATATTCATTTATTTGACACATATTTATCAAGTGCCTCCTTTTAAGGTAGTGTGGGTTTCAGTCTGGTAGGGTAAGTGTGAACATTAAGAAGCTCAGTACAATATGGAACATGTTGTGTGCCACTGAATCGGTTCCAATTCATGGCAATCCTATGTACAACAGAACAAAACACTGCCTGGCCCTGCACCATCCTCACAGTCATGGTTATGCATGAGCCCTTTGTGTCAGTCCATCTCATTGAGTGTCTGTCTTCCTATTGTTTCCTGACCCTCTACCTGACCTAGCATGATAGGCTTCTCCAGGGACTGGACCCTCCTGATAATAAGTCGCAAGTATGTGAAACATAGTCTCACCGTCCTTGCTTCTGAGGAGAATTCGGGCTGTGCTTCTTCCGAGACAGATTTGTTCATTCTTGTGGCAGTCCAGTATTCTTTGCCAGCATCATAATTCAAAGGTGTCAGTTCTTCAGTCTTTTCTCTTCATTAGCCAGATTTCACATGCATGTGAGGCAATTGAAAACACCATGACTTGAGTCAGGCGCACCTTAGTCTTCAAGGTGACATTTCTGCTTTTTAACACTTTGAAGAGGTCTTTTGCAGCACATTTGCCCAGTACAGTGCATCCTTCTGCTTCCATGGGTGTTGATTATGGATCCAAGTAAAATGCAGTCCTTGACAACTTCACCTGTTTCTCCATTCATCATAATGTTGCTTATTGATCCAGTTGTGAGGATTTCTATTTTGTTTATATTGAGGTGTAACTGATACAGAAGGCTGTGGTTTTTCTTTCATCTTTATCAGTAAGTGCTTCAAGTTCTTTTCCCTTTTAGCGAGCAAAGTTGTGTCATCTGCGTATCACAGGACGTTAATGAGTCTTCTTCCAGTCTTGCCATCCAGTTGATTCCAAGTCATAGCAACCATATTTGGCAGAGTAGAACTGTCCCATATGGTTTCAAAGGAGCACCTGGTGGATTTGAACCACCAACTTTTTGGTTAGTAGATGTAGCACTTAACCACTATGCCACCAGAGTTTCCAGAGATTGAATAGGTATGGTGAAAGGAGACAACCCCAACACTCACTTTTCCTGACTTTAAACCATGCAGTGCCCCCCCTGTTCTGTTTGAACAACTGCCTCTTGATCTATGTACAGTTTCCTCATGAGCATAATCAAACCCATTTTTCGCAATGTTAACCATAATTCATTATGATCCACACAGTTGAATGCCTTTGTATAGTCAATGAAACAGGTTAAAGTCTTTCCGGTGCTCGCTGATTGCAGCCGCGATCCATCTGACATAAGCAATAATATCCCTCATTCCACATCCTTTTTTGAATCTGGCTTGAATTTCTGGCAGTTCCTTGTCAATGTACCTGCTCCAACTGCTTTTGAATGATCTTCAGGAAATTTTACTTATTTGTGATAATAATGATACTGTTTGATAATGTCCGCATTCAATTGGATCACCTTTCTTGGGAATAGGCATAAATATGGATCTCTTCAAATAGGTTGTCCAGTTAGCTGTCTTGCAGATTTCTTGGCATGGGTGAGTGAGTGCTTCTAGAGCTGCATCCATTTGTTGAAACATCTCAGTTGGTATTCATCAGTTCCTAGAGCCTTGTTTTTTGCCAGTACCTTCAGTGCATCTTGTAACTCTTCCATCAGCTCCTGATCATATACTACCTCCTATAATGGGTATAGCAACTCTGTGTAGTCTTTCCATCTTTTTGATTCTTCAAATATCATTCAATATTGTCCGCAGAAAATCCTTTAATACTGCAACTCAAGGCTTCAATTTTTTCTTTAGTTCCTTTCGCTTGGAGAATGCTGAGTGTATTCTTTCCTTTTGGTTTTCTAACTCCGTGTCTTAGCACATGTCATTATAATACTTCGTCTTCTTGAGCTGCCTTTTGACACCTTCCGTTCAGCTGTTCGGCTTCATCGTTTCTTTGTTTCACTTCAGCTACTCAATTTTCGAGAGCAAGTTTCAGAGTCTCTTCTGACGTCCATTTTGCTCTTTGTTTCTTTCCTGTCTTTTTGATGATCTTTTTCTTTCTTCGTGTATGATGTCCTTGATGTCATTCCACAACTCACTTGGTCTTTGGTCCTTAGTGTTCAATGTATCAAATCTGTTCTTGAGATGGTCTCTAAATATGTCCATCTGCTGTGAGAATTCATAAAAAGAGGTTGCTTCTAGATGCGGAAGGAAAGAGGAGCAGGCCTTTGTCTCCGAGGACTTAAGCTCGATGCCTGGTACAGAATAGGCACTTGGTAAATCTTTGTTGAATGTTGGACTACAGAGTGCTTTGTATAAGAGGTGGCATTTGAACTAGATCTTGAAAGTCAGATAAGATAAATGGATCTGTGAAGATGGGGAAAGGACATTCCAAGCAGAGGAATAGCATAAGATACCATACATTGGTAAGGAGAGCAAGGTAACAAGGGTTTTGGTTTTGAAGGAAGACTAAGATGCAAGAAAGGGATTCATTAGCATTAAGCCTTGGATGTTATGTTAGAATCAAATTATGTCGTTGTTGTTAGCTGCTGTTGAGTCAGCACTGACTCATGGTAATACCATGCACAACAGAATGACACACTGTCCAGTCCTTTGCTATCCCTATGATTGTGTATGGATCAGACCATTGTGATCCATAAGATTTTCATTGGCTTATGTTCACAGGTAGACTAGCAGGCCACCTTTCTTCCTAGTCCATCCTAGTTTGGAAGCTCATTGACAGCTGTTCAGCATCATGTAAGCTGTCACTGACAGGCAGGGGGTGGGTGCACTAGCTGGGACTCAAACCTGATTCTCCTGCATGAAAGGCAAGAATTTTTACCACTGTGACTGCCCCATTGGGTCTCCAAGGACTGCCACGTCTTTCTGCTGTGGAGCACTTGGTAGGTTTGAAGACATTTCAATTAGCAGCCAAGTGATTAACCACTGCACTATGAGGGCTCCTTAGTCAAGTCATAAACCAAGCATTCCATTGCTGTCTGTTCTCACTCATAGCAGTCTTGCAGAACAAAGTAGAACTGCCCCATAGAATTTCCAAGGCCGTACGGGTCAGAATCAACTCCTTGGCAGTGCCTTTTTTTTTTAAATCTTTACAGAAGCATCTTTCGCCCACAGAGCAGAAACTGTGGCCATGTAAGCAGTTAAGTGCTACAGCTGCTCACTGGAAGGTCAGCAGTTTGAATCTACCAGGTGCTTATTGGAAACTCTATGAGGCAGTTCTACTCTGTCCTGAAAAACTATCACTATAAGTCAGAATCAACTTGACAGTAATAGGTTTCTCCCTTGGAGCTGCTGGGGGTTTCAAACCTCTGACCTTTCAGTGAGCAGCCACTTTACTGTGAATGTCTTAAAGCAAGTTCTGATGAGCAACTGTTAGTCTTGATAAGTGAACTTTAGTTAATTCACAGTCTCCCAGGAACAAGTATTTCCTAAGCAAGTAGCCAAATTATTTTTGCTTGTTGTCAGTATTCTTTAACATAGGGACAGAAACGTATGCTCAGTCCAGGTATTATTTAACACAGAGAAAAATTAATTACGCCCACTCCCAGTATTATTTAATACAAGAGTAGGAAAGTCTTCTTGGTCCCAGCATTGCTTACATGGGGGCAGGAAATTGTGTTAAATTTCAGTTAGCACTACCAAGGATAGGTGTTTCTAAGTGTAGCTGGTGAGTTAATGCTCCTCAAAAATAAAAATAAAAAAAAATAAAACACTAACCCCTTTTCTGCCTACTTGTTTCTGACTCACAACAACCCTATAAGACAGAGTAGAATGGCTCCATAGAGTTTCCACTTGGTGGGTTTGAACTGCCAAGCTTTTCACTAGCAGCTGTGGCTCTCCACTACTGTGCCACCAGGGTTCCCTAATAGGCCCTGGCCCAACCAAAACCTAAAACACGCTGTCCACTGAGGCTGTACATTCTTTCCAGCCAACTGCCAACATGGCAGGATGGTGTTTGTTTCCAGGCAAACAGAAGCATGTATCATCCTTCATCCTCCCCTTACCCCCCACCCCTCTGACCCAAACTTTTAGAAGGCAAAAATATTTACGTTTTCTAATAGTCCCCTTAGTCCATCTTTCAAAGTGGTAAGTGTTCGCCATTTGAAATTGGCATAGTAAGGATAGTACTGAATGTTCAGAAACCATCAGCAAACTCAAAAGAACACATACTGTATGATTCAACTTAATGAAATATCTGGTACAGGAAATGCATAAGGACAGATGTTTATGGGTGGTTACCAGGAGCTGGGAGGTCAGGGACTAGGAATAGGGACTTACTGCTTAAGAATTACTCAGTTTATGTTTGCTGGTGATTTGGGGTCAGGGGAAGGAATGGATATTCTTGATGGTTTTATAGCATGGTGCATGTGATAAATGTTATTGAATTGCACATTTAAGACTGGCTGAAACAGCAATTTTCTGAATATATATTTTATCACAATTTTTTTAAAGAAACAGCGAAATTTCACAGGTGGATCTTATCTAGAGATAAGAATTGAGATGCGCACTGCAGTGTTACCTGTTTGTCTAGTAAGGCGCTGACCGGCTGTGATGCCAGGCTGAAGCATGGGCTGGGAAGCCCAGACCTTAGGGCATTGCGTTCGTCAGTAGGGCCGTTGCAAAATCCTCGTAGGCTCACACACAGTTACTTGTGAAGGCCACATGGTACATTTTATCAAACATATTAAGTGCCCCATACTACCACCTTTAAATATAATTTTGCTGTAAACATTTTGAAGCATTTTTTAAAAAAATACTGATTTTGAATTTATTAGACTGCAAGTAACTCATTTAATTTATGGCTAGGTATAATTTCTTAACCAATCATTAGGACTACTCAAGAATTATTGCTAAGTGGAAAAATCTGACCTATAATTTGTTTTGTAGTGTAATGAAATTTCTATGTAAACAGTTTAAATGACTAATTAGTTAAGTTGACATATTGTTATGCTTCACAGACATTTAAGTAGATATTAATTTCAATTTTATTGTTTTGGCATTTTGGAGCCATTGATTTATTTCTGACTTCCAACACTTTTTATAGACTCATAGAAAGTTTTCGGCTTTGTATGGCCTAATGGATCAAATGAGCCCTGATGGCTTAGTGGTTAAGCATTTCACAGTGAACCAAAAGGTCAGCAGTTTGAATCTCCCAGCCACTCCTTGGAAACACTATGGGGTGGCTCTACTCTGTCCTGTAGGGTCACAAGGAGTCAGAATCAACTCTACAGCACTGAGATTTTTTGGATAGATAAAATAGTCCTGTCTATTAAAATAAATGCTATGTGGAAGTTCTGCCCTTCTTGCAAGACTTGGATCCGTTCTTGATCCTAGCTGACATAAAATACAGCAGAGCTTTCTGGAACATAATATAAAATCAAACAAACAAAAAAACTGTTGCCATCTAGTTGATTCAGACTCATAGTGACCCTACAGGACAGAGTAGAATTGCCCATAGAGTTTCCAAGGAGCACCAGGTGGATTTGAACTGCCAATCTGTTGGTTAGCAGTCATAGCACTTAACCACTACACCACCAGCATTTTCATAGTATCAAAGCGAACACACACACACTTCTTAAAGTGCCTTGTGGAGTTAGTATTTCACAAGGAAAAGTTTATCATTTATCCAAAAACTTAATGTAGTTGACATATGTTGTTGTCCACACAGCTATAATACAGTAGTGCAGTTATTACAGGTTAACTAAGGATAAATAAAAGTGCATAATTAAGAAAGCCAGTATCAGTTAACCATATAAACATCAGTCCATAGTCCACTCAGAACCTATATCAGGGCAATCAAAGATTTTTTCACGTTATTTATAAATTCTGTCGTCTTTCTCATGTTAGGTAAAACTTGCTGGTTTCTATTACATATATGCCTACAATTTATTATTCCAATTTAATACATAGCAAATTCAGATTGAGTTTTTCATCATAGATCGAAGACCTTCTGTTTACTAGTCTATTAGTAAGCTGCCTGCTTCTGCTTCAGGATCTCTGTCCTTAGGGGAAGAAAATTCTTTTTAGGATTAGCCTGAGCCAGTGCATCTGGAAGGGAAATCATTAACTTATAGTAAAAAGAAACAAATGAGTAATTACACACAAAAAAGAAGAAAAAAACAAAGTAATACTGTAAACTGGTTGTTCAACAGAAATGTAATATAAGGCATATATGTAACTCTAAAGTTTACAGTTGCCACATTAAAACAAGTAAAAAGGAATAAGTGAAATGGATTATAATAATATATTTTAACTCTGTGTATCCAAAATATAACTATTTCAATGCATAATCAATAGAAAAAGCAACATGATCAATATAAAATCATGAATATGTATTTTAAATTCACAATCACCTCAATTCAGGCTGGCCTAATTTTAAGTGTTCAGTAACCAGTTGTGGTTTGTGGTTGCTATGTTGGACAGTACAGATCAGTGCCATTGGCCGGTGGCCTTGTAACTTGAACATGCATCAAGACAACCCAGAAAGCTTGTTATAGCACTGGGTTCTGAGTCCTAGAGTTTCCGATTCAGTGGATCTGGGATGGGACCTGAGAATTTGCATTTCTAACAAGCTCTCAGGTGATGCTGATGTTGTTAGTTCAGGAACCACAATTTGTGAACCACACCATAGTTCTTTCTGAACCCAATTTTGAAACCATTTTATTGTTGCATTAATGTGAATGATCAAGAATGGACCCTCGGTACTCTGGTAGTTGTCATTATTATTGGTGGTATTGCTATTGTAGTTTATCAAACATTGCAAGTCACTATTTGCCTTTTCGTTAAGATTGAGTACTTATGTGGATGGATATGCATTAGATCTCTGTTCCTCTCTGAGTGATTCTTTCCTGAAAGCTAAGCCAGGAAGGGAGTCCCTGAGTAGTGCAAATGGGTTAATGTGCTTGGTTGCTAACCAAAAGGTTGGAAGTTTGAGTCTGCCCAGGGGCACCTCGCAAGAAACTCTGTCATCTACTTCCAAAAAATTAGTCATTGAAAACAGTTTGGAGCACGGTTTTACTCTAACACATATAGGGGCACCATGAGTTGGTATTAGTTTACCAGGAACTGGCTTAAAGGTAGGGGAGAACCATTTATGGGCTTGCTTATATTCAGTGGGTATTTGCAGAGCTGTGTTTAATACCATACCTCTATGCATGTTCTGGTCCTTAGGCAGAAAGTAGCCCTTTGTGAAATGACAAATTGGCAGTCTGCCCAGTACAGATTCAAGGCTTTAACAGCAGTGAATTTGGTATTTTAATTACATTTGTTAATTTCTAAAACATTGAGCTTTAAAATATTAAATGAACAGCTATAGCTGCTTTTGAGCTCAGAGGAAAAGAAAAAGAATTTTTTTTTTTAACTTCATGCTGCTTTAAACTATGACTTGAATTTATCTCTGAATGTGGGAAGGTCTTTGTTTTAGTCAGCTAGTGCTGCTCTTAACAGAAATACCACAGAGTGGATGGCTTTAACAAAGGAAAGTTTATTCTTACACAGTCCGGTAGGTTACAAGCCCAAATTCAGGATGTCTGCTCCAGGGGAAGGCTTTCCCCTTGTCGGCTCTGGAGGAAAAGTCCGGTATTGCATCAGTCTTTGTCCAGGGAGCATCTTGGCGCAGGAACCTCAGGTCTGAAGGACGTGCTCTTCTCCTGGTGCTGCTTTCTTGATGGTGTGAGGTTCCCAATTCTCTGCTTGCTTCTCTTTCCTTTTATCTCTTCTAGGATGAAAGGATTAAGGGTGGGGCAAGCCATACTCCAGGGAAACTCCCTTTACAGTGGAGCAGGGAGGTGATCTTATAAAGGGATTTACAGTCCAACCCTAACCCTTTTAACATACAGCATAAAGAAAACCACAAAGTCGAGGACAATCACAAGATACTGGGAATCATGGCCGAGCCACATGGCTACACATATTTTTGGGGGGACAGAATTCAGTCCATGACAGTCTTGATTTCCAAATTGCAGATGGCTCTGCTCATTTCCAAAGATGCAGTTCCCTCCTATCCCTACTTGCTTAAATAAATCATTTCCTTTCATCTCACTTCTGAAGAAAAGCGATGAGGAGTTAATATCCTGTCTTTTCACTTTTTGTCATAAGAGTACAAAAACAGCGTCAGAGCCTCCTTTGGCCCCTCCCGTGTCTGAAGAAGAAGATGAAGAAGAGGAAGAAGAAGAAGATGAAAATGAACCTCCACCAGTTATTGCACCAAGACCAGAGCATACAAAATCAGTAAGTCACAGTGACTATTTCTTAGCAATTCTGCAAGTACATATCAACTAGTAACTACTGAGTATCTACTATTTCCCCATCTTGGTTTGGAGGTTACTGTTTGAGGATATAAGAATAATACCAAACAATCTCTAAATTAATCCCAAATCATAAAACTGCTGCAGACATCAAGACAGGGAAGCAAGTGTATTGAACCAAGTAGGAAGAACTGCAGAAGCAGATGCACAAAGACCAGAATTAGCACAGCATCTATGGGGACTCTGACCGATGAGCTCCCAAGATATTTCAAGAGCTTTGGAAACCTTAGTGGAGTGGTGGGTAAGTGCTATGGCTACTAACCAAAAAGGTCAGTAGTTTGAATCCACCAGGTGCTCCTTGGAAACCCTATGGGGCAGTTTTACTCTGCCCTGTAGGGCCACTATGAGTCGGAAACAGCTTACCAGCAGTGGGTTTGGATTTTCGTTTGGGGGTACTTGAAACAATTTAAATTCCTTTTTCTGATTTTTTTAAAATAGAAAACCACTTCTCTTTAAAAATGCATTCATACGAAAGGGCTTTGACTTCATACTCTGTTTACTGGCCTGCTCTCTTCAGTGTAGAACTTTTTTCTGTCTTTTAGATCTACACTCGTTCTGTGGTTGAATCCATTGCTTCACCAGCAGCACCAAATAAAGAGGTGACACCACCTTCTGCTGAGAATGCCAATTCCAGTACTTTGTACAGGAACACAGATCGGCAGAGGAAAAAATCCAAGATGACAGATGAGGAGATCCTAGAGAAGCTAAGTGAGTTGTTTTTGTTTTTTGCCATCCTTACTTTCTTCATGGGAAAATGTATTATAAACCATTTAGAATGGAAATTGGCCTTTTAGGACTTTGAACCTACATGTATTTACTCGGGGCTTTCTGAGATGAAATGTTTGGGACTCACTCTGCATACCAGAGTGCTCTCAGCTTCACTCTCCTAATTTAACAGGAACAAAATCTTTTCACTTGAAAACTCAATTAAGGTGACTGCTTGACAAAATGAATTAAATAGTAAGTTTTATTTAAAGATTAAAACCAAAAAACTCATTGCTGTTGAGTCAGTTGTCACTCGCAGTGACCCTATAGGACAGAGTAGAACTTCCCCATAGGTTTCCAAGTAGTGGCTGGTAGATTCAAACTGCTGACCTTTTGATTAGCAGACAAGCTCTTTACTGTGCCACCATACTTCCTAAAAAGAATAAAATAATCTGTTGGTATCCTACGATCATATTCCAAGGACTACCCCTCCCCCCCAACTAATAAGTCATGATAGGCAAGTCAGCTTCAAAGCCCAACACAGTGCATCCAAACTGATAGCCACAACCCATATAGCTTTTCCCCTTAATTTAGAAGGATTTCTATGTGGCAAGGGAAGCATGGCCAATAAATGCTAGTAGCCTCCTCACTGCAGCATCACATGTGAATGTATGCTTGCGTGTGCACACTGATTGCTCCAGTTTTACAAAACGCTCCCCTTCCAGTTAACATTCTGAGTCCAGAAGATTAAATATATATATATGTTTATTTGTATTTCTGCTGAAAAGAGTTAATGGCCCCGATGCAGATTGAATAAACCCATACTACAAAGGCATCTAAGAAATTGTCATCAGCAATCAGTCCCCCCAACCTGACTCAACTCAGACTTTAAAACTCAGCTCCAAAGTTACCCCTCAAGAAAGCTTGCCTTGTCTCTCTTCCTTGTTTGCGCCCTTTGTCATAGCAAATATCACATCATTACTAGTCTGTCTCCTTCACTTGACTGAACTCCTCCGGGACAAGGCTTGTCTTCTTTTCTGTAAGTCTAGATCCTAGTTAAGTGCTTGGCATACAATAGGCAATCTAACAAATGCTTGTTGAGTGGATGAATGAATGGGGGAAAAGAAGATTAAGCAAGTACACCTTCACTGAGTTCTTATTTGTCTAGTCTATGCAAGACACCTTGGAGGAAAACTATAGAATAACAGATTCCAGCTATCAACAAACTTTCATTTTACTTGGATAATAAATATTGTGATACTACTAGTGGATAGAATCCTGTCTTGTTTCATGCAAATTTCCATCTAAAAACTTTCAAAAAGGAAGAGTGCAGTTCAAACTGTAGATAACTGAAAGGCTCTGTAGAGGTGGTAGCAGGGTGTTTTTGCCTCCAGGCGGACATTTGGTAATGTCTGAAGACTTGTCTTACTGTCTCAACTCAGAGGTTTCTACTGGCATCTAGTGGGTGGAAGCCAGGATTGCTTGTAAACATCCAACAATACACAGAACACTCAGAATGATTTTCCCCTCCTCTCTTTATTGCCTTCCTGCCCAACAAAGAATTAACCAGCCACAAATATCAGTAGTGCTAAGGGTGAGAAATTCTGAGCTATAGAGGCATTTTAGAAAGCAAAGGTTTGGGGAACAGCTGGCAGTGAACACTCAGAACTGAAATTGCTGGACTTTGAACTGACTTAACTATATGTGATTAAATATGCCTCTAGCACTGACACCAGCTGTTTACTCTAACAGCAGCTGTTGCTGGATGTCGTAGAGTTGATTTCAACTCATAGTGATGTCAGTGTTCAGAAAGAACACTGCCCTATAGGACTTTCTTGGCTTTAATCTTACCCAAGCCAACGGCCGCATCTTTCTCCAGCAGTGCCACTGTGCAGGATTGAACAATCAACGTGCATGGGATTGAACTGTCAGGCCCTACACTTAGCTATTCTACCACCCGGGCATCTCGACAAAAGCAGTAATGCGTCCCATTTATTGAGCAGCTTTTGTGCTGGACCACCTAAAAGCCCACCTCATATACATTCTTAAGTTTAATTTTCACAATAATCCCTGGCAGTACATTTCAACATCCTCATTTTTACAGATGAGTGAGGTTGAGGGACCAAGTCACCAAGCTCATAAGTGGCAGAGCCAGAATTTGAGCCCAGGTCTGTTGGCCTTTGAAATTTATACTGCATTCATTAGCCACTTTGCTTCTGCACTTCCCAGCTATCTAGATGCATAAAAAGAAAAGGAGTTACCCCAATAATTTAAGTTCAGTTACTCAGATAGTTGCCTCAATTTTGTCATTTCTATTGTATGTGCAGACCTGACATATCAGGTGATATTCAATTTATAAATCTTACAGTTTCAGTTTAGTAAAAATGACTTTTGGGGGGGGGTGTATGTGTTTCAGATATCAATACCATTATAATGTAAATTAATTTGTAGCTTAAGTTAGCTGGTAGGAAACAAGCATTATTTTCTTGGGCAAAAATCTTGCTTGGATGTCGGGTCCAGTGGCAACATGAGAAAAAGAGGGGCATACCTCAAGAACTCCACTAAAAGACCACAGTTGATGGTCCAGCGAGCTGGGGGTTCCCCTGGGAGCATGGGCTCTAGACCTGCTACTGCCTCTGACCAGAAACATTACTGAGGTCAACTCCTCGAACAGGAATGGACTGGACTTGGGGACACACTGTGACCATATGGTGTTTGTACTTTATGATTTGGTGCATCTATGGGATGCTGTCCTACTCGCCTCTTATTAGAAAGGAGAGGAGAGGAGACGGTGGAGGGGCGGAGACAGGAGATTGTTATGAGGATGTGACATACATAGAACAAAAAGGAGGAGTGTGCTATCACTGGGCAGGGAGAGCAAAAAGAGCCACAGATAGGCAGGCATGCAAATTTAATTTGGATTTTATACTTTCATTTAATCACAATAAAAAAGAAAATCTTGCTTGCTTTGAAAATCGTAATGGTGCTGGAATTGTGATCTTAATGATTTTTTGTTTTTTTTTTCTGCTCTGTACTGAGCAATGTGACAAAGCGGGGAAATCTTTCTTAATATCACATTTACTTAAGGATGAATTATTTATTAATTTATTTTCTCTATTGGACTTTATGTTTGGGTCTAGAGAGGATCATTGTCCTTCTAGCCACTGAGCCACCTGGGACTGTCAAACTTCCTTTGTGCTTACAGATCTGGTAGGCAGAACCTGCAGAGAAATGGGAGGGTGTTTCTCCTGTAGCAAGGGCCATCCTGAGGTGCACATACTGCAGGGCCAGGAAAGTCAGGCTGTCCTGTTCCTGCTCCACCATCACCCTGCTAATGCCCTCTCTGTTCCACTTGGAACCCCTGGTGGCGTAGTGGTTAAGTGCCATGTTTGCTAACCGAAAGGCTGGCATTTCAAATCTGCCGGGTGCTTCTTGGAAACTGTGTGGAGCAGTTCTACTCTGTCCTGTAGGGTTGTTGTGAGTTGGACTTGATAGCAGTGGATTTGGTTTTGGTTTCTGTGCCACTTACCTGCTCTGTGACCTTAGGCAAGTTATGTAATCCCTCTGAACTTTGTTTTCTAATCTGTCGAAAAGAGAAAATCTGTCTGTAGGATGGCTTTTTAGGTATCTCAACCTGTGGCTAAGAGCATTAAGTATTAAAGTCAGAGAGACCCAGATTCAAATTACAGGCACAATGCTACTAGCATGTCACTTTGGGCAAATTATTTAAATTTTCTGGGCCTCCTTGTCCTCATACAGAAAATAGGGATAATAATAGTACTCATCTTACTGTTTTATGAGAATTAAGTGACAATAATTTATGTAAAACCTCAGCAACAATACCAGGCATGTAGCTGGTGCTTAGTAAATGGTAGTTATTGTTTTATTACATGATTATTAGGCTTTAATAAGATAGTAGAAGGGGGAAGGCTTTGAAATGAGTTGTAACTGAGTCTGAGTTGTAACGTTCTGACTCTGAATCATAGACCCAGGTTAGCTTAGTATCCTTAGCAAGTCACTTCTCTGAACTTCAGTTTCTTCCCCTCAAAAATGGAGATACAATACCTATACAAGTAAATGGGATTGTGTGACGCCTAAATGAGTTATGAAGCCCGGTGGTGCAGTATTTTAGAACTCAGCTGCTAACTAAAAAGGTCAGGTGTTTGAATCCACCAGGCACTACTTAGAAATCCTATGGGGCAGCTCTGCTGCAGCCAGTAGAGTTGCTAAGATTTAAAATTGGCTAGATGGCAAAGGGTTTGTTTGTTTGTTAAATGAGTTAAAAGTAGGTAAGACATTAACACAATCAATAGTGGAAAATTATTATTATGTTCCTTTTATACAGTAAGAAAAAGGACCGTATTTTTAGTGTCCCCCTCCCCCAAATGAGGACACAGAGCTTCGCAGTGGGACAAGAATGTTTGATACCAAGAATAATTCCAGATGTGTGGTCCCTGAATAGAAGTCAGGAGGACCTTGGAGTTAAGTACCCCATTGGAGCTTGGAGACGGAGTAAAGTAGCTTGTACAGAAAGGGAAGGCAGACAGGGAGGTAGAGAGGTATCACAACCCATACCACTGTGGACCCCACAAGCATAGGGAAGAGGAGGTGGTGGCCCCTCCTAAATCATCCTTGTCTTCTGTCTTTGAGATCTGGTTACTATGAGGTGGGTAGCCCAGACCACAGAGCTGCCAGCAGATACTGACTGTGGGGGCCAGATTCAGGAATCTTTATGGCTGAAAAGAAGGGATCATCTTTCAGTTTTTACACAGACAGCTAGCCTGGGTCTGGCGTGTTCATTGTGGTCTGTCTGAATCTGTCGGAAAATGAAGAAAACCCTACAGTCTAGTGAAATTTTTCAAAAGGCGCTGACTGTCAGCAAAACTGTATAATGCAGGGAATTTGTCTTTGGTTTCCCTCCTTCGAGTTCCTCCCTTACTTGGCCCTGCCCCTCAACACTTGGCCCTCACAACTCTTGCTCTGAATTCACCCTCGGGTAGGACGAATATTAATTTAGAGAATTATCTCCCCCGCCTCCCACCCCAGCATGTAAACCTTCATTATGCTAAAGGGATAATCTTTTAATGGCAGAAGTTTGATCTGCTTTACTATTTAGGAGGATACGTTGTCGGGCCTCTCTGCCACTGAAACCACAGCTAGGACCCTATTTTCAAGTACTAGCATTTGGGGAGTTCTCAAATTCTTGTACTTTAAATGAATCATGTGTTTCTTATTTAGGAAATTGCTCTGGTAGGAAATTGTTTCGGCATAGTTGTCTTTTTTCCTTTTGCGTTTGATTTGCTAATTTTTTTGACACTTTTAACCCTATCATGTCACAATGTTTTTATTTATTTTTCTTTCTTTCTTTATTATAATTTTAAAAGCCACCTTGATGATGGCTCTGATCCAACAGGCCAGTTGGAAAGCTTCTTTTGTGATTCTGGATAGTGTGAACCAGCCTCCCTGTGCATTTGCCTGACGTCAGTAGATGGCAGCATAGACTCGCCTATGAGAGGAGTAGGCGCACGGGATGCCATTTTACTAGAAGAGTGGTTACATTCAGAAACAAGAGTCACACTAAAATGGTGGCATTTTAGTAATACTCATGAAAGGGTTCATTTCCATTTTGTTGTTGTTGTTGTTAAGCCCGTGTACCATGAAAATACAGGTCGAATAATTCACTACCATAAAACCTCGTTAACTAAACCCCACCAGTTGAAATTGATCATAATTCAGAAAGTGGCTTGGGCTAAAGTTTATTTACTTTTGTTCAGTCTTTGGAAAAGACTTTGCTCAGGAACTTATGGTATAACTTTCGTAGAAGACTATGAACTGTAATAAAACTGTGGTTTCAAGTGACTTTAAAGTAATTCCATTAAAAAAAGAAAAAAAAAATCTGGTCCGTTGCCCATTAAAAGCTGGCTTGCATAAGGAGGCATTCTCTCAATAACGTAGAAGAGTGTTAGGCTGTTTGAAAAATAAAATAGCAACCTAGAAATTGTTGAATTGATGACATTGTATAGATATAGCTCAAAAAATACATTCTTCAGCTCCTGCCTTAACCTATGGAGGATTTACAAAAGGAAATGCCCAATTTTGCTTCACTTTAATTCAACATTCACTGAGTTCTCAATATACTTCGTGCCTATGTTATGAGAGGCACCGGGGATACAGAGATAAATGAGACGTGGCTTGTGTCGTTAATACAGCCTAACAGGGGATGTATAATAAATATAGATATATGATGTATTAAGTCAAGAGAAAGTGAGCAAGAATGAAAACAAGACAGGGAGAAAGAGGTTATAATAGAAGCACAGAAAAGGGAAATTTATTAACTTTATCTGAAGGATCAGAGAATACTTCTTAGAAGAGGCAACATTTAAACTGGGTTTTGAAGCATGCGTAGAAACTTGCTAGGATGAAAAGGTGGGAAGAACTTCTTAGGCATATGTTATTACTACCACTTTAATATATATATTACTATCTGTTGTTTTAAACCGTGGTGGCAAGTGGTTAAATGCTACATCTGCTAACCAAGAGGTTGGCAGTTCGAATCTGCCATGTGCTCCTTGGAAACTCAATGGAACAGTTCTACTCTGTCCTATAGGGTTACCATGAGTCGGAATCAGCTCAATGACACTGTGTTTAGTTTTTGGTTTATCTGTTATTTTAACCTAAAATATCATTTTTCAATATAAATTATATTAATCATGTGAGAATATTGGTCTAATTTTTTGTCATTGACTCTGGCATCTTAATTTTCAGCATTATGTTAAGAGAAATCAGTTAATCACTTCAGCCTCTCCCTGCCCCCTTCTCTCTCTCAGGAAGCATTGTGAGTGTTGGTGACCCAAAGAAAAAATACACAAGATTTGAAAAAATCGGTCAAGGGTAAGTGATTGTCATTTGAAATGCTAGAAAAGTGAGCATTAGCAACATATATGAAAATTCAATAATAGCTTAGATTTCTGGGAACTTATGTATTTCATGTCCTGGATTCATGTTTTGCATTCTCAATAATGGCCCTTCTGCCTGGCAGGCTGACTGGTAGGAACACTTCCTGCTGGAATCTTCTGTTGGGGGCTGACAGTGAATTTGTAGGGACATTTTGATCCCATATACTTAAAATATTCAAGCTTAGTAGAGTTACAGAAACTGCCAGCATGTATAAAAACCACCCTTCTTCCTGTCCTCCCCTGTGTGTATGGATATTACAGTTAAGGTCCTGTTTCACTGTCAAACTGAAAAGTGATCGAGTGAGAGGGTGGGGGAAGAATGTATTCAGTGATCAGGCCTAGGCTGAGTGACTAGCCACAGAAACCGATCAATGATCCCTAGAGTGAGCCTAAATACATCATATTCACATAGCATGCTTATTTAAAATAAATAAGATCCCCAGGCACTACAGCCAGACATTTGATTCAGTAGTCTGGAATGGAGCCCAGGAATCTGAGCTTTTCAAAAGTTCCTGAGATAATCGTGATTATCAACTAGATCATTCACTAGAGCTGAAAGTGGGAGTCACCTGGTATGCAGGTCATCTGTTATTAAGAATGTCTCTAGGGCCTCAGTATGAAACTAAGCAGGAGATCCTGAGCAGGCAGTAGCGTTTGAAACAGGGAAAAGTATTGTTTAAAGAGAAACGGAGTGTTCTTAAGGGGTGCCAGTGAGTGAGTATTGTCACAGGATATTGTGGTACACCAACCAACTATTGTTTGTCAGAAACCAAGATGGCACCCCACAAGGTCTCCTCAGTGACTCAGGAGCTGGAAAGGAAAAGATAGAGCTAAAGTCACCACAAACTTGTGCTAGTTTATGTAGTTATTTTAGGATGAAGGAATTTAGGATTTCTCCAAGTACTTTACAGCTTTGCCTGTGATTCTTGCCAAAGCCAAAGCCACTGCCATTGAGTCAACTCCAACTCAGAGCAGAACTGCCCCACAGAGTTGCCAAGGAGCACCCGGTGGATTTTAACGGCCGACCTTTTGGTTAGCAGCAATAGCACGTAACTACTACGCCGCCAGGGTTTCTCTGTGTTTCTTGTGATTCTTCGGTTCATGAAATTATGTGCTGTGTATAAGATCGATCTTTTTAAACAAGTTTTTACATTTTCTTTTTCCCTAAATTTTTGTGCTAAAGTTTGTTTTAAAGTTGCTAACTTATCCCTGGTTGTGAGGGACAGCATTTGTTAGGCTAGGGGTCAGGAGGTCAGTCATGGGAACTGTGTAGGGGGAATCAAGTTTAGAAGACTCTGAGAGGCAAAAATGCAGTGAGAAATATTTCTACTAGTGGAAACCATCATGGAGCTGCATTTGAATTTTCTGGGAAACTAAGATATATACCTGTTTGTCCTTTTGGCTTCTTTGTTTGTCATTTAATATCACTGGTATTCTTGGTGGCTCACCAAAAAAAGAAAAAAAAGGCTTTTGTGGTCATTCTTATCCTGATAACTCCCTTGGGGCTTCCTATCACCTAATGGGTCCAATGCTATTTCTGCCGATTGCTCTAGAACAGCCCAGTCCAATAGAATTTTCTGCAACGATGGAAATGTTCTATATTTCTGCTGTCCACTATGGTAGCCATTAGCCACATGTGCCTAGTAAGCACTTGAAATGTGTCTAGTGAGAATGAGGAACTGAATTTCTCTAAATTCTTTTATTTGGTCAGCAAATATTTATTGTGCACCAACTGTGGACCAGGCACTGTGCTAAGTACTGGAGAATCAAAGATGGGTAGTAATGGAACTTACAGTCTATAGTTGTGTGCTTGACAGAGGTCTGCATAGGGTGCAGAGAGACCACTGAGACAAGTCAACTCAGGTCATCTGATTGCAGGGTAAGGATGGCTTCTGTGACCATCATCTCCCACCTGAAACTTTCCTTCTCATCTGCTGGTGAACTGGTCATTTTACTTAGTAAAGAAGCTGTACCTTCCTAAGCCAGTATACAAGCCTTAACTTATTCTGTTCCTGCCCAAAAGGTAGCAAAAATATGATACTATGCACTAAAGGGGCTCTGAAAACAGAAGTTTACTTTTAGATTTTGTTTTATTAATTTTGTTTAATCCTAATTGGTTGAGGCTCCAGTGGAGCTAACAATAGGAAGAGATATACAATTCACTTAGAAGTAGCCCTTCAGATCTTTGCGATCCAACATGGTACCGCTCTCCATAGGGTGTGTACTGAGTGCCTGGAATGCGGTTAGTCCAAATAGAGATATGCTGTAGGTGTAAAATACACACCCAATATTAAAAAGAAGAAATATGGTGTCAGAAAAAAATGTAAAATGCCTCAATGATAACATTTATATTGCTTACATGTTGAAAGGGTAATATTTTGCATATCTTAGGTTAAACAAAATATGTTATTAATTTCACCCCTTTTACTTTTGAATGTGTCTACTGGAAAATTTAAAATATGGCTTGCATAATATTTTTATTCAACAGCACTGCTCTAGTTGTAGGTGTAAACGAGAAAACTGTGGAATTATTTATTTATAATGTGGGTTTTTCAGAGATTGTTTTCAAGATTAGGGAATAGGAGATAATATAATTTTGTTTTGGTTTTTTTCATTTCCAGTCTTTATCGTTCCTACCAAGATCTAAGTGAGCCAGAACATAGCATTGCCTTTAAAAAGAAAAAATGAAAAGTAAGAAAAGATTTCAAATATCTACTAGGTACTAGGTAATGGGGTAATACCAGTTTTTTCTAAGAACAAAGGTCAGGCCAGCAAGATCTTTGCATGCCAAGCAGATGTCCCCTCCATGCTGCTGTTTATGCCTCTGATCTCTAAGAAAGCAAAAGGAGAGTTGCCTGTGTCTGTGTACTTTTACAAAGCCTTCATATAGCCTTTCCAATGTGAATGAAAAATCAAAGCAAAAATCCTTCTTGCAACTGCAGAAAGGCCTATTTTAAATTTCCAGCAAGTTTGTCAATATCTTAA
This sequence comes from Heterohyrax brucei, assembly GCA_028571685.1. Taxonomy (NCBI): domain Eukaryota; kingdom Metazoa; phylum Chordata; class Mammalia; order Hyracoidea; family Procaviidae; genus Heterohyrax; species Heterohyrax brucei. The sequence goes on from CM053166.1 coordinate 149,897,916, forward strand.
AGAAGGATAAAACCAAAAGATAGTTGACTCAACTTGTTAATAAGTTCTCAGAGGACAGGGAGTCTGTTTTAGCCCTCTTTTTGTCTTCTTTATCACTAGTCGGCCCTGGAAAACAATTTTGTACTATTTAGAGTCAACAGCCAGGGTTCCCTTGTCCCAGCTTGAAGACCTACAGATTGCCCTGTATTCTTCCCCCATCTGTATGAGACTGTTTTTGCTTCAATAAATATTTCTTGAACTAATGAAACGCCTGTCTTCAGTACTTCCTGGTCTGTCTTTTCTTTCATGCGTACACGTGTCTATCGTCCTGTTTCTATCTCTGTTTCTCTTTCTCAGTGTCTTTATCTCTATTTTTTCCTGTATCTCGGTAGGCTTTATCGTATCTCACTGTCTGCCCTTGGGGTATTCGTGTGTGCTGCACGTCTCTCCTTGTCATGAGTATTGACTTCACCTACTCCCCATTTTCCACATACCCTAACCAAAATCATCAGGACATAAAATGGAGATGTATCTTTTAATAGCTTTTATGATATGCTCTTGGGACTTATTTCTGTTTAAATGCTATAATTTTATCATTTATTAAATGAGTGATTTTAATTTTTAGTAAACAGACTTTTGATTCTCTGCTCTTAATTGTTAAAGTGAATGAGCAAGAAAATAAATCAACCCAAAAAATAAATTTTGTTTCTTTTTACTTAAATGGTTCTCAGTTGATTTTTTCTAAGAACAATAGGCTTAAGTGATGAAACTACGTTCTACTGTCAGTATAGGTAATTTTTATTTTCTTTTCATCAAGTCTTTTATTTTTAAGTGTTTTTCTTCAGCTATTATTATGATGACAGTTTGTATCAGTGATTATTTGGTTCTAGAAATAATCAGCCCCACCATCCCAACTGCAGCTTCATGTAGCACTACAGTTCACTTTTGGGAGCTGAATTTGGAAGGAACCTCTCCATTAACCAACCTCATCTGCTTGAGAAACCAAATTTTTCCAGTATGAGTTTCTGCCATCTCAGCGTTCAGGCCAGGGGGCAGAAAATTGGGCCCCATCCTCCAGAGATCAAAATCAGAATTGCATATGTAATCATGTGAGGCCATAACTGTGAGTCAAAGGCTAAAAAAATGACATTATTTTACCAGGTTTTCTGTGAAAAGTGTGCTATTATCAGCCAGCAAATTTAGACATTTTGAGCAGATGTATGTAGAATTAAAAAAAGAGAGAAAGGAGAGAAGAGGCCGTGTACCCCCCAAATTGTTTATCATTGATGTAGCACGTGAGTTTGTCAGAAATATGTCTGGTGGAGATATAGAAATCTTGACTGCCTAGGATACTTATGTAAAGAACTAGTTTAATAAATAGAGTAGGATGAGACAAACAAAATCGATTATTTATTCTCGGTCACCAGCTGTCATTCTCAAGGCTCTGCAGTTCCTGAATAAGCAGTAGCTGTGTAACAGAGGGCTGAATTTTCTAACATTGGCAGCTGTCTACACAGCTTTCTCAGTAACATATTTGAATTATTTTCCCTTAAATGAGAATATGTTGAAAAATAGACTCTTTTTTTTTGCTAAGGTTCATATTGTCTTTTCTCTTCAACATTATAATAGGAAAATACTTTTGCGAAAGCGGCTCAGAGAGGTGGCTTGTATCCACTTTAACCAATAATCTTTATTAATTCAGTAAATTAATATTGAGTGCCTACTATGGGTAATGCCTTGAAGTAGTTAAGAACTAAAGTTCTGGGACTCCTGTGTTGTTTGAAGAGGGCCAGGGTAAAAGGAGAGCTGTATCAGGGAATAAGAAGAACCCTGACCCATGAGAAACAACAACAATAACAAGAAAAATTACACTGTTGAAGAGAAAAGACTATATGAACCTCAAAGAGAAAAAGTGTCTGTTTTTCAGTACATTCTCATTTAAGGAAAAACCTTTCCTCCGTATTTTATTTCCAGTTCTTTTTCAGTTTCATCTTACCCTGAATTCCCTCCCTGACTTCCCTGACCGTAACTGAACTTTTCTGCTTCCTGAATCATAAAATTGCTGGAAACTTTGAAAACCATGAGGAAATAATGAGAGAAAATACGTAAGAGGAGATAAGGTTGAGGCTGTGTTATGAAACAAATTGAGAGGTACACTGCTACACTGTCTTTTTTATTTGCTTGAGTCTATAAGTTTTCTAGAGTAGGAAATCTTTACATAGGGCATAATATTCAGAAGGAACAAAGGAGGAAACAGTGAGAAGTGTCCCTCCAACTCCATCCCTTGGCCTCTTAGTTGTCTTTCGTAAAGGAAACCTCCACAAAGAAACTTACTGGTTTCTTATGTAATGCTTTCCAAGTATATAGCATATATTCTTGAACTGATATGGGCACTGTCCCACAGGGTTTCCAAGGCTGGAAATCTTTACAGAAGCAGACTGTCACGTCTTTCTTCCTCACTGCCCCTGTGATTCCTAAGTAACTTTTCAAGTTAACCAGCATACCTCTGTAGAAAAGTGACTCGACAGCAACAGGTTTGAGTTTGTTGTAAGATAGGAGTCCAGGTTCATTCTTTTGTATGTGAAAATCTGATTGTCCCAGCTCTATTTATTAAAGAGATTTATTTTCCCATTGAATGGACTTAGTATCATTGTCAAAAAGCAATTGACCACAGAAGTGTAAGGTTATTTCTGGAATCTCAGTTCTGTTTCATTGGTCTATATCTTCATTGTTATACTACTACCAAACTGTTTTGATGACTGTAGCTTTATAGTTCAATTTGAAATTGGAAAGTATGACTCTTCTACTTTGTTCTTCTGTTTCAAGATTACTTTGGCCATACTCTTTTGATGCCTGTAGCTTTATAGTACATTTTGAAATTGGGAAGTGCGATTCTTCCTACTTTATTCTTCCTTTGCAAGCTTGCTTTGGCTACTAAGTTCCATATACATTTGAAGACTGGCTTTTCCCTTTCTGCAAAGAAGGCTGTTCATATTTTAACTGGGATTGCCTTGGATCTATAGACTGCTTTGGGTAGTACTGATACCTTAAGAGCATTACCCAAAACTTTTGGATTTTTGCATTTTCAATTTGTTTTAATCAATTACATTCACTATTGTTTTTGATGGTCAAACTATTCCATCTTTGGATGACTGCAGTCCCTTTCTTTGCATTAGTCTTGAAAGTGATCTTTTAAAAGCATGTTTATGACATTGAAGATTTGCTCTTGGGGGGGTCATACTCTCAAATAATCTGCATCCCTGCTTAATAGTTCTCACAGGTGCTCATTGTAAGCATCCAAAAGTAGCACTGACTGAGAACTTTTGAACCTAATATGTCTTTCCCAAATAGTGCTTTGGGGTTAAAAATAAATGAACATATAAAAGTACCACATTATATGAGGTATTTTATAAGAATTTGAATGTAAGGTAACTCTTTTATCGTGAGGAAAAGTTTTCTGGGGAATAAAAAACTCTTACCTTATATTTGGGCATTTGTGGCACACGTGGTGGGTGTATTTTCCGACTCGACGACACTTGGCTTGGCTTGGCTGGGTGTATTTTAAGCACAAATAGTAACAGACTGTTTACCTTCTTTTCTGTTATTTCTGTGTGTCTTGGAGATAGTGCCATATCAGTATTTCAGTCTTTTTAATATATACAGTCTTTCATTGTTTGGCTGGACTATAATTTATTTAAACAGGCCCCCATTGATCAGTATTTACTTTGTTTGCAATATTTTGCTATTACAAACAAGTTTCAGTGAAGAGCCTTATAAATGAACCATTTCATACATATGCAAAATTATCATTAAGATAAATCCCTAGAAGTGGTATTATTATAGCATGAAAAGATTTCAAATTCCCAAGCTGCCCTCTATAGAGGTTGTTACATTTAACGTTTCCACTAATGATATATGAGAGGGCTTACTTGCCCATAACTTCACCAACACAGCTGCATTCATTTATTTGAGATTACAGTACTGTAATAAAAACTCATGCCAATGTTCATTAAAAAAAGAAAAAGAAAATGTAGAAGAAAGGAACTCTGAGAGGAATTCATGTGACAGTACAAAAGTTTATCCTAAATAATCCATTGGCCAATATAGTCCATATCTGTGGAACACTAAATATCTTGGTTGCATGTGGTGTCTCTGTAGATGAGACCATGCATGTTGCAGTTTGACAGAAAGCGATAACAGAAGCGTTTCTTGGAATCATGTTTCTCTTATTCCTAAAGATGTACATCTGGCCAAAGGAATTTTGTCTAACATCTGACTCTCTGCCAGCAATATCATTTTATGGAATAACATTATGGTCATCAAGAATTACAGGCAAGCTTTCCTGCTAGTTTATGCAGACTTTCGTTCTTGTCCCTCTGGGTGTACAATGAATTCCAGATAAGAATTTAAGAAGCCTTGAGAAAGCAAAGATATCATGTGAAGTATTTCTTCATATTTGTCTCTGCTATTCAGTGAAGTGCCCCTTCTCTGGCTCTAAAGTGAAGTTCCCATATTGAGGATGAATTGTTTGGAAAAGGATTTCTTAAAGGACTTGATGGATAGCACCGCTTGCTTCAGGGAACCTGACAGAGCAGTGTACAGCAGAGAACTCAGAAATCAGTGTTGAGAATGAACCTTCTGATGTGTTTTCTTCTGTTCAGCAGACTATGGGCAAGAGTAGAAGTGGCGTCTAGTGTGCTTATGGAAGTGGTTTTTGGGTAGGACCACACGCTCAAAAAGTATTTGCTTCCTCATCTGATCCATTTGGGGCCACACAAGGTAGAGTCATGCTGTGCGGCACTATAATAGATGTGGTCTGAACTTTATAATAGGCTTTGTGATGTCGGAGATTGGAGGTACGTTAGCATTTGTGAAGAACATGGTTTATGGAGCAAGAGACAGTGCTCTTTGCTCTACTTAGTGCTCTTAAATGCACTATGTTGTGTGCTGTCCCTTCTAAAGACAGATGCTCCTCGATCAACCAGCGTTAACAGAGTTTGCACATTAAGTTGTTTTTGTTTTCCTGCCCAGGCACTCTTGGGCCCAATGGCACATACCGTGAAACAGCTGCTTAGACTTAATGTTGGAGTGAGCAGTTGAAGAGTTATCTAGCCTTTCCAGAGAGTAAGCCCTGTGACTGTGGCGTTATTGTCACTGGCCTACAACCCACTGAGCTCTCTGTCCCCACACTTATAATAAACAGCTCTGTTTAAAATTAGATGTCAATGAATTCTCGGAGATAAGTCATTGCCTTACCTAAAGAACAGAAAATTCCCTATTCTGAATTATAATTCTGGTAATTAAACTCTATACCATCTGGCTCTAACTACATTCTGTGTACTTACAAAAAGTACTGAGATAACATCTTTGTACCATATTTTATTTTTAAATGAATTAAGGATGCAATTTTGAGAAGTAGATTATACAAAAAAAGAAGGTTCTAAAATTCTTTGTAGAAGAGTCACTGCATATAGTGATAATACTGTTCTTTCTCATTCCTGAGCCCTACAAGATACATGTCTCAACAAGTCAAGTAAATGTATGGTAGTATCAAACAACATACACATTTATGTATTTTTATGTGTGAGATGCAGTAATATAGTGAGGTATTTTCTACACAATGGCCTATAAGCAGTATTTATAACTTAAATACTCAGCCAAAGATAAAGTCCAGTCATAAGAATTAACCCTAGACCACATTTCAGCCACATGATCAATCTTAATTGAAGAGGAAAACAAGAGAACCATCTTGTATGCTTATGCTAAATGAATCAAATACAGGACAAACTAAATAGCCTAAAAGGGGCATGTATACCAAGTCAGCTGAAAATCAGAGGCAGAATTTTGGGGAGGCAGCTTAGCATAGTAGATACAAGTGGGGGTTGGGATGTCTCCTGTTGGTACTTAGCATTGATGTAAAGATGCTAAACATCAATAACAAAACATGAAATGGTGATTAAAATCATGAGTTGTGAGTTCAAATCCATGCAACTCAGCTGCTGACTAATCATCTTGGGAAATTTGCTTAACACTGCTCAGTTTCAGTTTCTTCATTTGTAAAATGGGTCTGATAGAACTTACCTTATAGGGTTGTAATAGGGTGATCATCCATGTACAGATACCTGGCAGACAGAAGCCTGAAAAAAATGACTTGGGATTTCCTGTAGCAGCAGCAGAAGTAGATGTGGAAAACAACCATCCTAAATGGAGATTAAATCCCTGTCCTGACCTCATTAGCACCAGATTTATCCTTGTAAAACCTTAGGTATCCTCCTGGCTCCTTCACTCTTAAAACCACTAGTCTTCTCTAGGGCCTCACTGAGCACTGGAATCCTTTTTTGCCTTTCTCTTTTTCTCACAGTCAGTGAGCTTCTTAGTTTCACATCCTGCCCTTAGTTTCATCCTCCAGTTCATTTCCACGTTGAAATCACGGTAACTTATTTAAATTGTAAGACCTACTGTTGCCAGTTTGGCAACTACTCATGATCATGGCTTGACATTAGCTCTTACCGGGAGACATCAAAACCTGAAGAATATTGCTGATACTTAAACTGACTTCTCTTGTGAGGGAAAAGGAGCAATAGTGAACTGCTTGCTTCTTTCTAGACCTTTTGGGCAAGATGCCAGTGTTTCCATTTGAGCATTAAAGTGCTTGGCCAGATCAGGGAGGACTGTTGATAAAGCATCTGACGTGATTCCAAGAACCCAGCAGGGCTCCACACTGTAATTGATGGATGGGGCCCAATGGCTGAGCAGTCTCTGGGTTCAATATTTTTGAACCATAGTGTAAGTTAACTGGAAGGGTGTGACTCTTTAGAAGACCTTTGTTACTTACTAGCTGTTACTTCCTACCTTTGTCCTCTTAAGTGTATTGCTCCTACTCTGCTGCCTTCAGATTTCTCATCTGTATTGAGGGAGTTAAACTGGACTCTCTGTCTTTTCCTCTTAGTCCTAATAACACATGATTTCTTTGTGCCATTGGAGGTTTGGAATAAACAAAATCCTCATCTTAAACAAATATTCTTCCTACAACAGTCTGGTTTCCTTTGAACTGAAATGGAGGAATAGTAAGACTGAATGCAATTAAATAATTAGCATAAAAATCAAACTAACCATGTTGACTGTTTGAGCTTACCACCCTTACTGTGCCAGAGAATTAGTGCTTCTAACCCCATCTTTGTTAGTTTGATTTGGGGCAACCCTATGTCAAAAAGTGCGGCATGATACAGACTTTTTTTTTTAATTTAACATAACTGAATGAAAATGTACATTCACATGTAAATTTACATGCCCCCCTATATGCCGCTTCCACTGCTCTCCCTGTCCGGTGACTGCACACTATTCCTCTCTGCTCCATACATGTCTCATCCTCCCAACAGTCTCCATTCCCCTCCTCTCCGTCCACTCCCCTTCCTCCAGCCAGAGGTCAGCAAGATGATATCCTATAGATGTATAGAACCATAAAGTGCTTCCAATATGTGGTTACTCTGCATTGCCAAGTCCAATCCATTCCTGTCCAAAGAGTGGACCTTTGTTATAATTTATAGGAAAGGGCAGCATCAGGGCTGGGGGCCATGCTCTCAGAGGAACCCCAAAACCACTGGACCATCAATTGAGGTCTTTTAGTGGAGATCTCATGATGCACCTCTTTTTATTCTTGTGTTGCCAGTGAGGCTCCTATTTGTGAGCTCCGTCGTGGCTATCACTGGTGGTGGCCGGGCACCATCCAGTTCTTCCGGTCCCAAGTCGATGTAGGCACCCACTCTTGTGGGTCTCTCTGTCTTCTCGGTTGTCTTTACCGCATGCCATTTTGGCCCTCGGTGAGCATCCGTTCCTGCTAAGTTGGGACCATTTGCTGTGTCCTCGGATGGCAGCTTGGCAGCTTTTAAGACCCCAGACGCCACTCACCAATGTGGGGTGCAGAGAGCTCTCTTAGCAAAACGCTAGTTGTGCCAATTGGCCTGGAATTCGCCTAAGAGCATGGTCCCCTGCCCCCCGCCCCAGCTACTCTATCCTTGCAGTATTGAGTTAAGATGGAAGGAGTACTCAAGTTATGCTGAAGTCCACTTAATGTTGTTCTTGTTCCTAATGTGTGCTGTCACCGCTTTCTCCCAACTAGATTTCTAGTAACTATCTAAACTAAACTCTCCCCCCCTTGCCCTCCCTCCCTCCCTCCCCTCCCTTGCAGCTGTCAAAGAGTCTTTTCTTCTATACACAAGTCTGTTTTTGAGATCTTATCGTAGAGGTCTCTTACATTATTTGTCCCTTTGTCGCTGACTACTCTCACTCAACATAATGTCTTCCAGTTGAAACCAGGTTAGGAGATGTTTCCTGGAATCATCGTTATTCTTTATCATTGTGTAGTGCTCCATTGAGTATATGTACCACAGTTTACCTATCCATTCTTCTATTGTTGGGCATCTGGGTTGATTCCATCTTTTTGCAATTGTGGACTGTGCTGCAATAAACATTCTGGTGCATGTGTCCATTGGTGTGAAAGGCTTTGAATCTGTAGGATATATTCCAAGTAGTGGAATTACTGGGTCAAATGGTATATCAATATCCATTTTTTTAAGGAAGCGCCAGATTGCCTTCCAAAGAGGCTGGACCATTTTGCAACCCCACCAACAGTGTAGGAGGCTTCCACTTTCTCCACAGCCTCTCCAGCATTTGTTGTTTTGTGTTTTCTGGATCATGGCCAATCTTGTTGGGGTGAGATGGTATCTCATTGTTATCTTGATTTGAATTTCTTTAATAAGTAAAGATCGTGAACATGTCCTCATGTGTTTTTTGGCTGCCTGGATCTCCTCTTTAGTGAAGTGTCTGTCCATCTCCTTTGCCCATCGCTTAATTGGATGGTTTATCTTCTTATTATTGATATTTTGTAGTATCTTATAGATTATGGAGATCAGGCTTCGATCTGACATAGAGTTGCCAAATATTTTTTCCCATTCTGTGGGTGTTCTTTTAATTCTATTAATAAAGTCTTTGGATGAGCAAAAGTGTTTGATTCTTAATAGTTCCCATTTATCTGCTTTCTCTTCTGTTGATTGAGGTTTCTTTGACAGATTTTGGAGTCTGTCCTCATTGTGTATTAAAACTTCCATTGTTGTCCCTACCTTTTCTTGGATGAGCTTTATCGTTTTAGGTTTGGTATTTAGGTCTTTTATCCAGTTGGAGTTGGTTTTTGTATAAGGTGTAAGATATGGATCTTGATTCAGTTTTTTGCATATGGATAACCAATTTTGCCAGCACCATTTGTTGAAGATACTGTTTTTACCCCAGTTTAATGTCTTAGGGCCTTTGTCGAATATCAACTGTTCATAGCAGACTTTGTTTTAAAGTAAATTTAAATTATGGTTTTATACTCCTGGCTGCCACAAAGCTGGTCAGTAGGGCACCTTGCTGGCTCGAAGATTGTTTCTTTAGGAGTCTGAAGTACTGTACTTTAATTATTATACTCATTAAACTATACTTATTTAATAATAGTTTATCTTTTCCTTTATTAAGTTAAAAAATTAAAAACACATATAACTGCTGCTTAGAGGTTTTGACCAGCATGAGATATCTGAAGTAATCACAAAGTGAAATAATTCTAGTTAAAAAGAAATATATGTGGTGTTTTAGTTAACTTTATCTTAATTGAATTTCAGTTATCAAAGCATCTTAAAAACTCCCATATACTTAAACAGATTCCTGTTGATCCACAAACTACAATTTGAGGTCTTGATAAATAAACATATTAGGCAATAATCAATCAATTAATAATAAGAAATATTACTTTTATTATGGTTAACCCTGCTCAGGCCAGTATTTCTAAACCTGTACTTCATAGAAACATACTAGTTTTCTATAAAATATTAGTATGTAGTCATCAAAAAGGAGCAAATTATCCCTGGTTTAATACATTTTGTCAACAGTTTACGTGACATGCTTCTCATAAGGATTCACAGCATACATGAAATAAGAGATAATATTGGATCGATTACTTACTGTCCAGGAAACCCTGGTGGAGCAATGGTTAAGTACTATGGCTACTAACCAAAAGGTGGGCAGTTCAAATCCACCAGGTGCTCCTTGAATACTCTAGAGGCAGTTCTACTCTGGCCTCTAGGGTGGCCATGAGTCGGATCCAACTCGACAGCACTTGGCTTTGGCTGCTACTTTTATTATCATTGCTAATATTGATTGGATAATTACTATATGCCTGGCCTGGTTTTAAGCACCATATACATATTATCAATCCTCACAGCAGCATTATGAGGCAGATGTTACTACTGTCCTCCTTTTACAGATGTGGAAACTGAGCTGAAGAGAGGTTAAATTATTTACCGAGGGTCACACAGGTAGCAAGTGGTGGGATTTGAGCCTAGGGAGGTGTGAGTGAGTGGGGCTGAGAACTACTGTTCTTAACACGATAGTTGGCAATGACAGGGCTTTAGCAGATGAATAAGAGGGTGAGATTGATGTAGTACCAATGGAATTGTAAGGTGATGGAATGCAGAAAGACATCAGAGAAGTGTTAGGGCTGCTAAGATGGAGCTGGGAAGAAGGACACTAAGTTTTATTCTGTAGTTTAGTACCTAACTTTATACGTTTGAGTTGAGGATTCTACAAAGGCTGGAAGATGGGCAAGCCAATAACTGATTGATCCTGGCAGTGAATTCCAACAACCTAGTATGACTGGGGTGGGGTAGAAGACGATATCACCACTTGAAGACAAGGAGCAGGTGGCACATGGCTCCCACTGGATAACTGCATACATGCAATAAGGTGGAGGAAGAGGAGGTAGGAAGGAACACTCGGTTTTGAGTTAATAAGTACTGATGCTCTAGAGTTTCAGGGTCTTTGAACCTCTGTGGATTAGGGGGTTTTGTAGTTCTGTACCACTGAATGTCATAAAATCCAGAGTATTGGGATTCCAGGGTTAGGACTCTAGCAATTTTAAGACAATGAAATGCTAAGGGGCTGGACTGTGTCCTATAGGGTCACTATGCGTCAGAATCCACTTAATGGCTGTGGGATTGGTTCTTGGTTTGCATATGGTTTCATTGGATGAAGGTGTTCCAAGGTTAGAAGAAAAAAGCAAAAGCACTGCCCTAGGGGGATAAAAAGATGCAGAACCTCTAAAAAACATTCTAGTAGGTCACCTCCAGACTTTTTGAAAATAGGGACAAACACCAGCAGAGGATACTTTAGCTAGGGAATTAGGAAGACCAAAGTAACCACTCAGTGAATTAGCTGTCCCCTACAACAACAACAACAACAAATGCTAATAATTACAGTTACTTTATTGAATACCAACTGTGATCTGGGCACAGGACTAATTGCTTACATATATGGTGCCCAAGACTTTGAACTGGTTCGTATCTGGGTTCAGCCCCTGCTGAGGATTTGTATTTCCATGCCAGTTATACTGAATCAGAGTCTACATTTTAACAAGATCCGCAGAAGAATCTGCTAGGGATCTTGTTAAAATATAATTCTCATTCCGTATGTCTGGGATAGAAACAGAAATTCTCAGCAGGGGGGCAAACTGCACCAAACTAGTTAGCAGCCCTGGTTGTGCCACTGGTTCAGTATGCCCCCTGCTGAGAATTTCTGTTTCTACCCCAGACATACTGAATGATGATATATTTAGGCCACTTGCCTAATTCCTTTAGATGTAAAAGAATGACAGAATCTGAAAAATAGGCAATAAGTAATATTATCATTTTATTTTTCAGATTCTGTCATTCGTTTACATCTAAAGGAATCAGAAGAGTGGCCTAAATGTGTAGAAATAAATCAAGTAATTTTAAAGCACGTATGACTCCTATTTTGCAGTTTGATTTAAGTATTTACTCAGAGCTTATTGCAGCTGAAATACTCACCAGATGGGGGTGATCTGTTCCTTTGAACTCCAGATAATTCTGAGTTCAGAGGGGCAAACCACAAAGTGGCCCCTGAAATCAGAAATCCTTAATAGCTTATCATACAAAGGAAGGGTTTTATGTACATTTAAGTGAAATAAGGAAAGTTGTTGTCCCACTAAGGAAAAGTTTTACTGCATTTGTATGTTTACTTGAAAAAGACATTTATTAATTTACTCACTCAGCAGTTATTTGCTGAGCACTGACTGTACTGTGAAACCAGAATCTCACGTGTATAAAACTGAGATACTGGTTTATTTGATGTAAACCTGCAGCCTAAGGAATTTTTGAAATGACCAAGTCCTGACTGAGATGGTGGTAATTATTAAGTGTGATATTTCAGCATAGGTCCTAATACTTTTAAACCCAAGCTGAGTGAGAAAGGCAGTAAGAGCTTGTAGGTACTAGATCATGGAATTAAAGAACCTTAGAAATAAAACATCCTAGTGCCTGTATTTTACAGATAAGAGACTCAGATGGCCTTGAATTATAAGCTGTATTACCTTGGGCAGGTTACATGACCTCTCTAAGCCTCTGTGTTCCTCATCCGTGAGATGGGAATAATAGTAACACTTGCCTTATAGAGATATGGTAGTGATGAATTAAATTACATAAAATTGTTGGTGCAGTGTTGGGCACATATAGTATGCTCAATAGATTTTTACTGTTACTGTGTACACTATAGTCTATGAGGGGACTGAAACCCAGAGAGGGAAAGTGACTTGTTTCAGGTCACGTAACTTGATGACGTTAGAACTCAGATCTTTACTAACAGTCAAATATTCCTTATACTACACCATCCATTTTATTCCCTGAGAGCAGGTAATATAAGATTACTAGGCCTTTGTGAGATATTTTTGACTCATCCAGAGATAAGAAAGGAGGAGAAATACAGGAAAGTAACTGAAATAAGGAAAGAATTCCTAGACTCACAAAGCAATACAGCTAGAGGTGGAAAACATGGGAGAAACAACAATTACCTGAAAGCTTAGATTGCAGTGTTGGGACATGACAATGTCTAGTGAGTCATAGGACTGATCACTATGCTGATTTCTTTCTTTCACCAAAAAATTTACTGGTTGTCCCCTTTGGGGAAGGGAATGTTCAGAATGCATGTGTGCTTCACAGAAACTTCCATAAATTCAGTTTTACAAGAGAACTTTTACGTGCAAAGCAAAGGAACCCTATAATTGAAGTCATAATGGAAGTTTGAACCTTCTAAACATAAAGACTTCCAGGACTTAATGACTGAGATTTTAAAAGGACATTTGGCTCCAGAAGTTTTTGAAAAATAGAGCAAAAAGCAAAATGGCTCAATAGTAAAGCTACATTGATATTCCAGTGCAGGTACAGCACTGAGAGTGATTCAGTTGTTAGATCAAGATAGTCTTAAAAACTATAAATGTGTGTAAAAAAAAAAGCTACTCTCTCCCTCTGCTAAAAATTAAGTTATAGTTACCTAAACAAACGATGCTGTTTTGTACCCTAAATTATGTTTCGATTTAATCAGAAGTCTTCAGCTATGGTTGTTGTAATATCTAAGGAGTTTTCAAAATATTCCAGAAGTTTCCCTAAAGGAGCAAGGTTATCATGTTCAGTTTCATTACTGCATAGTGCTATGGTGTAGCCTCGGCCCAGAAAATCTGATGCATTCCTAGCTCCCCTAAAAGGGACACATTATGGTTGTTTCAGATTCAGTTATTATATAATACAGTTATCTGTTTCTACTTTATCCTTAATGTTGAGGTTGCTAATTTTCCCCTCCTGAACATGATGTATTTTATTTCAAGTGAACCATACCAGTAAAGCCTTGATTGCTCATTAATGTGATGATTTTCACCTTTGCAGGGCATCGGGTACTGTGTATACAGCATTAGACATTGCAACAGGACAAGAGGTCAGTGCCGTTAGTTGAATCCTGAACTTTCTTACTCTTTATTCATATGTATCAGGTTTCCTTTTTGATGGCATCGACACCTGAAAAGAATTGGTACTCAAGAGAGCTCATTCCTGAACCAGGTAGAACTGGGTTAATATGGGAATTAACATCACTAATGTCCAAAGCATATGGCCATGATTGGCCAGAAGAAAAAGAGCAGAGGTTTGTGGCACAGAGGAAGAGCTTAGTAGATGAAGAATGTGTATGCCTCATTCTGTGACCCCCAAAATATGGATATTAGTCTTGATTCCAGAGATTTTAACACATTCTTGTATTCCAATCATTATTCAGGTGGCCATAAAGCAGATGAATCTTCAACAGCAGCCCAAAAAGGAATTAATTATTAATGAAATTCTGGTCATGAGGGAAAATAAGAACCCCAATATTGTTAATTATTTAGATAGGTAAGTGTTTCCTCTTATTGTGGTCTTGATTTGTTAGTTGTTTTTGTTGGTTTGTTGGTTTGTTTTTGATAGCATGTCATTTTCTTGGCAAATTATTTTACTTAAGATTTATTTATTAAACATTCAGTCTTCAATTATTTCTCAAAATTCTAGAAAGTAGTTGCATGTCAGATCTGTTGCTAAGATTGCACCCACTTTGTCTACCCATAAAACACTTGGAGAAACATATTTTATGGTCTTGATTCAAAACATGAGCAGTTTGGGTAGTTCTTTTTCAAGACTGTGACTCCACGATGGCAGGAAATAGGCTACTGCATAAGGGTGAGGGCAGTGATATTTTAAACATTTCATCACATTTCCACTTTCTGGAAGCCGGAGTGTAGAAGGCTGACTACAATGGCCCTGCTTTAATGGGTGCTTTGTGATTAACTGACAGTAATGTCTAGGGAACTGGAACTTTAATCTCAAACTTTTTCGTATGGTAATTAATGTCTCTTTCATCAGTGGTATTAACAGTGGATTATAAATAGACCTTTAAAATCGGCACTAACTCTTCACTTACAGTTAATGTATGTCTCATTCAATTTCAGTAAGTGTTTAGCTCTCCTGTGCTGTGTCCTTGGACAGGGGTCCGGGAGAGTCAAGGGAAATAAGATAAGGTCTTCAAACTCAGTGAGTGAATGGCCTTGCCTTCTGTGTTTTGGGCCAGGAAGAACCATGATACAGAAGGAGGGCAAAAAGCAGATGGGAGGGAAAGGTCTGATGTTACAGTCCAGATCAGAGTTTTGCAAAGTGTAGTTTAAGGACTACCTACAGCATAAATCACCTGAGGTACTTGTAAAGGATACAGACTTCTAGGACCTTCTTCGTCACCAGAGGAGATGGAGCCTATCATTTTCATTTTTAACAGCCTTTCCAGGTGAATTTTACAGGTACTGTAATTTGAGAATCACTGGATAGAAAGTCTTGCTGTGGGCCTTAGAGCAGGGCTGAGTCTTTGAGGTGATTCACTTCCTCATAATCCGTCACTCTTGCTGAGCAGGGGCCACAGCGTCCTGATAATACTGCTAAAGTGCCTTTAGATAGTCCCAGATGATTTGAATAGTCTCATGCTCTCTTTGCCTAAATTGTGTGGCTGTGGAGACCTTTGCCCCCCTGTCTAATCTCTTGGGGCACATTCCTTGTGTTGAGCATGGCACAGCTGATTTCTATCAGAACAAAGACTTTAGCACTGTAAATGTGTTGCAGACATTAGTCTTTCTGATTGAGCAACTCCATTTTAGGAGTTCAATTAGTAGATTACAAAATAAATGCTGAGATTTGAATAAATTTCTGCAACCCTGGACACCATGGACTGATTCAATAAGTCCAATAAGTGAACATTATGGCTTGAGCTATCCAAATAGGCCACTCTCTGCACTTGTTCATTGACACTGGCACTTATTATAGCATGACTGACAATAGGCACTAAAGGCCACTTCACTTTTTCTTCATCCTGTTTGGTGCACAGTCATATCTGATGACGCTTTGATTCTTTCATGTATATTCTACCGATAAGGACGCATCTCTTTATCACCACCATTACTATTTTCTTGTTAATTAACATGACCAAATGCAGAAACCAACTGCCAGTCTCATTCCTAATAAGGATATAATAGATTGCCCACTTCTTTAGGCCCAAGACAAAGTTTTTTCTTTTCTTGTTATAGTTACTTAGTGGGTGATGAACTATGGGTAGTCATGGAATACTTGGCTGGTGGCTCTTTGACGGATGTGGTCACAGAGACCTGTATGGATGAAGGACAGATAGCAGCTGTCTGCAGAGAGGTAAGAAAGTAATGTTTCTAGGTGGCAAGAACCTGAAAATTGGTAGTCCTCAGTCTCTGATTATTTAGAAAGTTTTATAACATCAAAGTAACAATAGAACATGTTTCCTATACTACCCCCCACCAAAAAACAAGGAGATCCTAACGTCATTTTGAATTCTAACTTATTGCACTCTTCTTCCCAGCCCCTTGTTTGTTTTAGTTGCTTTTCTCTGGATCTTTCCAAGTTCTGTTATGCCATTCACATGCCACTCATCAAGTACCACATCTAACACCTCATGCTGTCATCTCTATGAATAACAGTGATGTTGGCATGGGGCTTCCTTCTGACGGGGAATTTTTTACATGATATATACGTTGTTCTCTGTGTGCTCTATGCAGATATACAGACCACATTATAATCTCAGCATTTTCTGGAAGCTAAGTTATGTCAGGTCTTTCTTGAACCCAGCAAACAGCTGCTTTTACAGTTAAATATTGGATATCCTTCATAGCCTTTCAATGGATCTGAGGGCCCATCTCTTTTTCCAGTGACAGTGTAATACCCTTAATTTCAAGCTAAAGGATAGTTTTATTATATATATTTGTTCAATACTAAGGAAAAAAAAGGTAACTCGCTTCTCACTGGAGTCTCATTTGTTGTGGTAAGATTTTTGGTCAAGTCAAGCAGGAGCTTTGACCAACTGAAGCTTCAAAACCAATGATGGGGAAAGAAATTTCACCTAACTTTTACTAGTTCTTTAAATTGTTCCCCTAAATTCCCTGCTTCCTTGCTCCTATCATTTCAGTTTCTCCTCCCCAAATATGTGCACATATCCATCAAACATATTTTCTCTTCCTGCAGTAAATCAAACTTGTGGTCCTTCTGAAGAACAGACTACCTGGAGCCTGTGGCTTCCCATCTTGTAGTATTACAGTACAGAGCCACTTCCAAACAAGTGCCTGTAGTTGTTATTTCATGGCATCAAAGCTGTTCCCAAGTCTAGCTGTTCATCAGAAACATCTGGGACACTGGTTTTAAGTGCAGATTTCTGGGGCCTCACATATCATATCATAGCAGAAGCTTACAACATCTGTGTAAAACCAAGCTGAATTCTTATTCTCCAGATGACCAGGTCAAAGTATGATCATATTAATTGGTTAGTTTGACTGTATTAATGCTTGCTTATCATGCCGTCACTTTTCATGTCCCAGTCTTCACAGGCTGCTTGGGAACCTTCTTGTGTTTAATGTGAAGAAGCCTTACTTATTTAAATGGTAATATGATTTCAAACCAAAAAAACCAAACCCAGTGCCATCAAGTCAATGCCAACTCTTAATGAGCCCTATAGAATAGAGTAAAACTGCCCCATAGTTTGCGAGGAACGCCTGGTAGATTTGAACTCCTGAGTTTTTGGTTAGCAGCCATAGCACTTAACCACTACACCACCAGGGTTCCTATGATTTCAGAGTGGTGTTAAATATTTAGTAACCTATTTCACCTGACAACATAAAATTATACCGTCCATCAAAATTTATCTAGAAATGAAGCATAATTTTTTTTTTATTCTTTGTCGTATAATAGAACTTTGTTTCTGATTCAATAGTGCCTCCAAGCATTGGATTTCTTACACTCAAACCAAGTGATCCATAGAGACATAAAGAGTGACAACATCCTCCTCGGGATGGATGGCTCTGTTAAACTGAGTAGGTATTTTTGTTCAGATGGTGTTTGAGAGAGTATCGGGGAATTTCTGCTCTTTTACTATCTTGACAAGATAATGGCTATTCAAAGTGATTGATTTGAAAGTAGTTATAGCCCTGTTGGAATTAAAGAATTCTTCTGACACTGTATTCCTATAGATCATGACCAGGGTTTTTCGATTTAATATTTCAGAATTTAGAGCATTTTCCATTGGCTCAATGACAGATGTCTAGTTAAAAGCTGACGGGTTCTGTGAGATTGAGGGAGCAGTGAGGTCTGGAACATTGATACCACATCAGCCAGTTATTCCAGACCCTTTTAAAATCAAGAGCAACTGACAGATTAGGTAACAAAAGTATGTGAGCTAGGCAGTGTGGAAGTTCGTTATCTCAGAAACAGAAGATGAGCCATATCTGAAGATGACCTATTTTAGAAGGAAAACAATTGTAGCTGATTTTAACTGTCATTTCTTCCCTGCAGCTGACTTTGGGTTCTGTGCCCAGATCACCCCTGAGCAGAGTAAACGAAGCACCATGGTGGGAACCCCCTACTGGATGGCACCTGAGGTGGTAACTCGAAAGGCGTATGGTCCGAAAGTTGATATCTGGTCTCTGGGGATTATGGCAATCGAAATGGTGGAAGGCGAACCCCCTTACCTTAATGAAAATCCACTCAGGGTAAGTCAGAAAAGAATTCTGCTACCCTATCCCGAGAAAAAGGGAAAGGTTAACTGTCACTCTTTACCTCCGTCAGAAGTATCTAGGATTGGCTCTTGTCCGGAACAGATAACACAGTAGCCCAAGTCATAGTGTTCGGAGTTACTGTGAGCTGCTTCCAGTTTATCTTAAGATAGTGCACCAGTTTTCCCAAGCACTTTGCTATCAGTATTCCTAATGACAAGGGTCTTTAAAATTTTTTTTGTTGTTTTTTCTTTAAGCAAGACATAGGACAAAAGAATTGTTTTATACTATGCTGTGGGTAAATGATCTATCTGGGAAATCCTTTCTAATTACTTTTTAAATGTAAATAAATGCATTTCCACAGCCATAATTTTCAAAATTTGATTTTGTTTCATTATCAGCAATGGTTTATTGGGTAGCAGGCGCTTCTTGATTATTGAGTAGAACACAGAGATAAACACATCCTGATGAGATCACAAATTTAATGAGACTGTCAAGAAGGAAACAAATGGAAATAGTTTGGGTTGGGTAGGTCGGTTTACTACTGCAGAGTCGGGGGTTTGATCTCCCTGTGGTCCACTTACCTCCACAAAGACAGAAGCTCCATTTTGTAGCCCAATCTTTCCCCCAACCGTCTTTTATTCAGACATGTGCTCTGTTGATCATGAAGGGAAGAAGGCACAGGAATAAGAACAAAACGGCTTGCTCAGGTGCAGAAGTAAGCCAGCAGCTGTTTTGTTGTATGTACCCTATGACTAGGCCAGAAGCTCTGTAGTTGTGGTATATAAAGGGCATGATATTGAAGGCAGGGGCAGACTCAGACTCTCCTCTCAGAAACCCATGCATGGTGCCAGTGCTAAAAGCATCTTGTGTATTGTTGGTGGCATTACTACTCAACCTACAAATTAATTTTATCTTTGGGATACAGAAACCATTGTCCTGAGTACTGTGGTTAGATGTTTTCAGGTTCAGCTTATACAGTCTATGTTCAGGTCATCTGCATGTGACTTTGTATACGTGCACAGAAGCCTGCCAACAGATTACCTAGTTGTTTGTGCAGTTGGACATTTCGCAATGGAAAACTGCAGTCCCTATGTACGGAATGGGGAACCTCCTCACCACTCCTAATTCCTTTCTGGTACTTGGCCTCTCTTGTTCTAGTCCCTTCAATGCTTAGAAAACAACAGATATAGGGGTGAAAGCCCCACTGAATGCCCTCGGCTGTTTCTCTGGTGTCATGAGACGGTCTGTACGTGCGATGTGGACACTGTTTAGCTGCCCAGAGAGCTGGGTGGAAAAACAGGGACATTTTCGCACTGCCTGTGGGTCAGCCCTTCGTGCATTTAACCAGGTCTACCTCGACCTATGGACCAGGGAGTGAATGCATCAAGATAATTGCAGAGGTTTTCTTTATGTTTAAACACGTTCGCCTGTTGAGAAATAGCGCTGACAGAACACACTGAGCCTCTTCTTTCCATGGTTTTCCTTCTCTGAATCTCTGGAGTTAGGCTGTTTTGCCTAACAGTTACGGCTGTTTTGCTTTTTGCCTTCTAATGAGTAATTTACAACCTGCAGCATTTAAGGATTAAATAAATGGCTCTGCAAAGCAACTAGTTTCAATAATGCCTTTATTACCTTCTTTAGTTCTCCAGTTACAATTGATCACTCTTTAGTTAGGCTGCTACTTGTTAGGGAAAAAAAACCAAAAATGACAATTTTTAATCGTCCTAGGCATCTTCTAGTTTGGAATTAGAACTCATAATTAACAGCTTGTCTCTTAGAATCCATAGTCTTGTATCTAAACACGTACTTGCAGATTAATAAGCCACCACGTTCAGGAAGCCTGCATTAAGGCTATGTAACAAAAAGCCCTGCCAGAAAGACCACCCTGTGGAATTCCACTGATAAGGATTGGCTGTAACCTGGCTCATTTTCTCTTCGTGTGTGATGAGCCTCCAGTTAATCAATCAACAAGTCCATATTGAATCAACCCTATTCTGGTCCTGTCTGCTAGCTGCCACAAGTACTTTTTTAGTTTTGATTTCAAATATGCTCTCCTCATTTTCTCTTAAAGAAAACACAGTGTCTCAGTCTATATTCCCTTACATGAGATTTGAAAATGTAATTACTGAAGCCCTGGGGAAATTGAAGAGAAAAAGATTTGCAATGAGCCTGTAGGAAACCTGTATTATGTTTAAAGAACCTGGTGACCAGGCCAGAGATTTATGTAGGAGGGCTATAAAAAGAAGACGAGGTTAGTTCCTTCTTTCTTTAAAATTCTTCCAACATTACCACCCATCTACCTCTTTGGCTTTGAGAGAGAAAAAGGGAAATAAGAAGGAAGACAGAATGGTAGAGGATGGGATGCAGGTAATACTGAACAAGAGGAATTAAGGATGCAGTCTGGAGGCTATACATTAGAAGGTTGTTTACATTTTGTCTTAGTCATCTAGTACAACTAGAACAGAAATACCCCAAGTAGATGGCTTTCACAAAAAGAAACTTCTTCTCTAACAGTTTAGGAGGCTGAAAGTCTGAATTCAGGGTGCCAGCTCCAGAAGAAGGCTTTCTCTTTCAGTTCTGGGAGAAGGTCCTTGTCATTAACCTTCCCCTAGTCTAGGAGCTTCTCAGTGCAGGGACCCCGGTCACCGGAGACGGGAGGGGGGTATAGGGGAAAATCACTTAATTAAAGAGTAGACACATGTTAACTTTGGCAGAGGGAAAGGCAGTACACAATGTTAGGGAAGTTCGGCACAGTGTGACCAAAGCAAGGAAAGACACTGAGAGGCACACAAGAATAAATGTCAACAAAATACTGTGACATATATAACCCTACAACCATGGTAATGTCAAACAATAATTTGTGAGTGGAGACATGGGAAGGTACGTATGCTGAATAGATGTGGGAGGACGTCTGGGAGTACAGCCACGTGCACATAGAGGTTTGGCTAGCCCCACTGCCTGGAGTCTTTGCACTGCACATAATTGGTCTTGTGTATGTTGTTCTGTGACCCAAGGACATTTTCAGTTATAGCCTTCAATAATAGTGTCTTGTTCCTTCTGTTTGCAGATGGATATGCAAATCCAATGCTGATGTTTTCTGCTGGTTTGCCCAACTTTTTTGTTAACTTAAGGATAAATATTTTAAGCCTGTGATGATGAGGACCTGATTCCGAATATGGAGGCACAGTCAATTTGTGAAAAAAAATGTTTTGTTTCTCAACACTGGGAAACTGCCTCTTTCTTACGTTTGTATTCTCACACAGCACACCTGGTTCTTCTCAAAAAGCTTTGATGAAATTTGTGTTTGTGAGTTGTCTTAGTGACATCCCGTCTAAGTCCCCATTGGATTCTGTGGAGGCCTTTTTTAAGTGTGATTTTCAAAACCCTGATCCCAGTTGAAAGAATGTTGAGTGTTCTCTTTCTATCCTTGCTCTAAGCATCTGTGAAATTGTATCAAACATTAGATCTTTGAAAGGCAGTGATATAAATAAGAATCGAAGTAAGAGACCTCTGGATGTTAAAAATGGAAAATGGTATGTAGTATAGGATGTGAACTACACATTTTAGGCCAGTGGTTTATCATCCTTGGTTATACATTGGAATCACATTAGGAAATTTAAGGAGTCTTAATGCTAGGTTGGAAACCCTGGTAGTGTAGTGGTTAAGTGCTGCATTTGCTAACCATGAGGTCGACAGTTCAAATCTGCTGGGCACTCCTTGGAACCTCTATAGAGCAGATCTACTCTGTCCTCTAGGGGCGCTATGAGTTGGACTTGACTCAACAGCAGTGGGTTTGGTGTTTCGTGGTTGATGCTAGGTTCTTGTCCCTAGGGAAAAATGGTAACCCGTACTAGACCAAATACTAAGCTCTATGGCAAGTCCTTTACAGAGTACAGTCCAGACTGAGAAAATAATAGTCCTTTATCAGCTGTGTTTGAGCCTGGTTGTTCATCTAGAAAAGAACTCACTGTTATTCTGCCTATATTTATCATTTAATCTGGGATGATACCATGAGTACTCTGTAAAAGCCCTGTTGAAATCCTGATGTACTCTGTTGCATTCTCTGATTTACCAGCTCAGTAACACAATCAAAAAAGAAATGACAGTAGTTCATTGTATGCCTCCATGATAATGCCCTTTACTTTTTCAAGTATGCTTTTCCCCTGAAAATGTATTCTGAGCTCATGATTAAAATGTGTTAGCTAACTGTGCACTCAGCGACATGAAGCTGTCAGTCTGAATTCGGGTACTTAGGAGTATAATGCCTGGACAGCAAGAGAGAAAGAATAGCAGAAATCTGCAATCTGCACTAAGAGGCTTCCTGCTCTACCTTTTCCTGCACTTAAACCAGGGAAATTCTGGTTATCCTGCATGACTAAGAGAAGACAGTTGAGCAGAATAAGAGAATCTTGGGTAACTAAAGAACAGCAGCTAAGGGCCAAACTGCTAGCTCACTCTGACCACTGGAACCTATGCTGTGGACTGGAATGTCTGAGTTTGATGGCGTATGCTCATTTGGAATTAAAGGCAGACATAAACTTCCTGAGCACCAGAGAAGCGAGCATACTTTGCTAGCACTCAGTCAATATTGTTTTGAATGTATTTCAGGAAGAGCTGGGAGCCACTATAGAACAGCAAGGTTTATTGATGGCTTGTTGACACTCCTCCCACTTTGACAGGAAACCTAAGCCTAAGTGAAGGGGTGGGTGGATGAGGATAACTGCAACTGAAATAATTATATGGTAGTAATGTTTTTTTTTTTTTAATCACAAAAAAATATTGTCTGTCAAAAGATAGACAGCTCTTAAGAATCATGGGTTTTTAGGAATTCAGCATAGGAAAATGGGATGTAGCCATAGGAAAGCTAGCTGCAAGTCTCATTTAGATTGTAATTCAGAAGCAGACAGCTGACACTGGTGAGTTATGACCTAGAAGACAGCCAAAGGAGAAATTGATTCCCCAGCATGCTAGAAATTCAAGTGCCTCTGCCCAGGAAAAGAGGAGGAAAGAAAAATTTTAAATCAGGTGATCAGAGGCCCACTGCTGACCAAGACTGGCATTCCCTTATCCGACTGTTGTCTTATTATTCCTCAAATGCCCTTAAAGCATGGCTTTGGAATGAGACAAGAATGCATAGCGCTGGTGGCACAGTGGTTATAGCACTCAGATGTTTAACTGAAAGTTCCGTGATTGAACACATCAGCCACTCCCCTGGAGAAAGACGTGGCAGTCAGCTTCCATCAAGATGAACAGCCTTGGAAATCTTGTGTGGGCAGTTCTGTTCTGTACTGTGCGGTTGCTAAGAGTAGGAGTGAACCTGACAGCCTTGGGTATTGCCCTACTAGGTACTAGACCTAGAACTAAGTAGTTTTTGTTGTGTCTCACGGCGTCAGTTGTAACTCATAGCAGCCCAGAGTAGAAGTGTTACATAGGGTTTCCTAGACTGTAATCTTTACAGGAGCAGACTGCAGAATGTTTTCATTCATGGAGCAACTGATGGGTCCGAACTGCCAACCTTTTGATTAGCAGACCAGCACTTAACCATTGCACCAAGAAGCCTCCTTAGAACTGTAATTAATGAAACCCATTGAAATCAGAGTTCATCCTAAAGAGACAGACCATGGAGTTTGATGGTGGACATTTGCCTACTGAAATGGTTACTTTTATATCTGATTCTATGCAACATGAAGTATGTGGTGTTGCCAGTGAGAAATTACTGTACCAAGGAAATCAGACTTTTATTGATAATTAAGGTATATATTTTTTTTACCTTTGTCCTCATTTTTGTACTTTTCCAACTTGGTCGCAACAGCATTTTAGAAGACCTTTTGTGTTCTGATAAGAGATGACTCTGCAGTGTCCCAGATAAGCTTCCCAGAAGAGAGAGTTAACTGGATTAGGGCAGTTTTACCTCTGTCCCTGAGTTCTGACATTATCCCCACAATCAAGGTGACCTTTTTGCTGCAACTTGCTCTTTCTCTGTTTGGGGTGGGGGCAGAAGGAGTGGCAAGGGGGAAGCAGGGAGGTACAGAATTGTCCTGTGCTTAGATGGAGTAACTAAGCAGGCCCTTTTACCTAGATGTGACTGACAAATATGAGGGGCTAGACAAGGCTTTTTCAAGTTTCTCCAGGGAGGTGTGTGCGTTACGTGACTTGAAGGGTGAATTCTGTCCCTAGGGCTGACAGTCAGGAACACTGTGACCTTTGTTTGGATTACCTCTTACTGGACCTGCGTTTGCTTATCTCTTCAAAGGAATGGAATTTGACTTGATTGCTGGTTACCAGTATGTTCTAAGAAGCCCCGGAGCCTTAGCGTTCCATATTGTTCCATGAAAGGGCCAAAGGGGAGTCACCTACCTGTACAGGACTCTTTGTTCCACCAGAACAATTCTGCTTTAGTTTGTTGTTTATGTTGGGCTCTCACATGAGACTTACTTAAAAATGGAAATTCACTGGTCCCTTACAATAGGGTCGCTATGAATCAGGATTGACTCACTGGCAGCAGATTTGGTTGTGTTGATTTCGTTATTCTGAATCTGTATTATTTGACTGTAGATAGGCTGTAACTTCCCCAGACTCTGTAGAAAGGGCAATCATTTGAGCATACATTGTCTCAAATCCACCAGGCGCTCCTTGAACACTCTAGAGGGCAGTTCTACTCTGGCCTCTAGGGTTGCCATGAGTCGGATCCCACTCGATGGCACTGGGTTGTTGTTTTTTTTGTCTTTAGGAGGGCTTCCAGAGCAGTCATCTGCAAAAAGCAGCACAGAGATCTCTATTTCATCACTTCCTGTCCAAGTCTGTTGCCTGTTGAGTAGATAGATCTGCCCTTTCCTACCAAGCAAAGACACTTTTTGATCATTCCGTGAAGCCTGCTCTATGTGGGACTCAGTAACCCCTCTCTGATGGTAATCTTGGGGAGAAGCGAAGGAAGAGCCCTGCAGTGATAAAGCTGTCACAGGGACATGCTGTAGGCTCTGGGGTGTGATGGAAAAAATCAGATGTTACTGTGCACAGAGCTATTCAGCTGATGAGCTGCATATTAAATAGAACTTGAAATCAGTTTATGTAAACATTCATGCATGTTTCATCACAAAACATATCATTCAGGCTGTTTGATCTTTATGTAGTAATTTCAAAAAACTCAAAAGAATCGAGGAGTCAGCCCCTTTCAATCCAATATTCTAAAATGAGATATGAGCAAATCTCATGTTAAAATGGTACCTTAAAACTTGGAAGATAAATGTGGGTTAAAGAGAAACTAAAAGGTGAGGAAGTCGATACATTAGAGACAATGTTTTGAATAGTTTTGTGTTCTAAAGACCAGAAAAATAAGGCAGTAGCTGAGTAGGACCTACTCTAGGTCCCCTTGACCTCTCAGACTTTCTACTCTTTATTTGCGTTTCTCTTTTCTTCCTTCTAGTAGCCACCTTCTCTCTCCATTGTCCTCTGGCCTTTGGCCTTGCCCTACTTCTTCCTGCTCTTTTGCTTCACACAGCTTCTTTCCTCTACCTCTGGCTCCATTTGGCTTTCCTTCCTTTCCTCTCCTTACTCCTTACCCACTCCCCAGGCTCCCACAGTTCAAAACCTTGGCTACTGCTTGGGCTGCCCAGGTGAGCTCCGTAAGCACACATAGCCTTGTCAGTTCCTGGTGAGTATTTTCTGAAAGTACTTTTAATACCAAGAGATTTGAATGAGCACATTCAAATCATCCAGTACTTGTTTTCTGACACCAGCCAATGCTCTATGCTTGAGAGAAGCACTCTAAAGCTGGGCTAACACCTAGCAGTATCGAATTGCCTTTTAACGTCAGCCTTTAAAGGGATAGGCCTATGATAGGGTACTTTCAAATGTCACCTTAAAGATTTAGAAACAATAAAGGTCCCCACAAAATTTGGTGACAGGTGAGAGCTAGTATGCAAGACAAGGTGGGAGCTCAGCTGGACCGTATAGTTTATTCTGTTATCACCATGGAGTGCTCAGAGTATAGAATAAAGGTTAGTTGTTAGGGTAGTAATTTCTTTTTGCCTATTTGTCCCTATCTACTCTTTTCTTAGAAATAAGGAAACATCAGTGCCTTTCATGAAATTCATAAGTACACCAGAGGCAGTGATACAGTTTGGCCTCTAACCTTTGAAATCCCGGGTCACGAGTAAAACTAAGTCACATGGCAGTCAAGCAACTCACTGCCAGGTCTCTCCAACTAAGCACTCAAATTCAGTTAAAGAGTCTAAAATAAGAAAGGAACCAAGGCATGAATAGGCTGCAGGTAACAATCAGAGTTCACGTTGTTATAAACCCTCAACATACATACTAAATTGCTGAGTACAGTATGAAATTTCTCTGTGTAACTTATCTTTGTTCCCCATTTCCAAGCAGGTAGAGAATGACTCAAGACTTTCCTTTTCCTCTCTAGATTTTTTACCCATGTTCAGTGTGCCCCTTTTCTGGAAGGGCCTTGTGTGCCTCTGCACGGAAAGCCCCTACCCCAGAGACTGAGAACAGGAGGTGGTATTACGCAGTGGTTTATAGCACGGGCTCTAGACTCTCACTCCTTGGGTTCAAATATTAACTCCATCCTGACTAGCTGTGTGCCATTGGGCAAGTTCTCATACTTAACCCCACAGGCCTCATTTTCTTCACCTGTCAATTGGAGATCATAATGAAGTCTGCCTCAGGGGATTTGTGAATTATATAAACTAACTGTAATAATTCAACTGATGTTGTCTGTTAATACTTCTCATGAACATAATTCTTGTGCAGCTATTGATATATATGAATAGCTCTCTTGGTCTTATGTATTCTGTTATATATTTTTATATCTTATTGTGGTAAAGTATAACAAAAATTGCCATTTTAACTGTTTTTAAGTGTGCAGTTCGGTGACATGGAATATATTCACATGTTCAGCTATTACCACTGTCAACTTCCAATTTTTTTCATCACCCTAAGCAGAAACTCAAGGAAACATGGTGGTGTAGTGGTTAATTGCTCAGGCTGCTAACCAAGAGAAACCAGGCACTCCTTGGAAACTGTATGGGGCAGTTCTACTCTGTTTTATAGGGCTGCTATGAGATTTGGTTTTTTTAAAAAGCAGAAACTACCCCTTAAGACCTAAGTCTCCATTTGCCGTCTTTTCAGCCCATAGAAACCACTTATTAGAGACTTTGGTCTGTATCCATTGGCCTGTTCTAGATGTTTGGTATAGGTGGGATCATACAGTATTTGTCATTTTGTGTCAGACTTGTTTAAGCGTAGTGTTTTCAAGGTTCATCCCTGTGTAGCACGCATCAGAACATCATTTCTCTTTATTGCTAAAAACATGTATCTACCACATTTTGTCTCCTCATTTTTCTGTTGATTGATAGATCCTTGGATTGTTTCCACCTTTCAGCTATTATGAATAATGCTACAGTGAGCATTGGTGTATAAGTATCTCTTTGAGTCCTGGCTTCCAAGTCTTTGTGGTATATACCTTGTAACTAGACTTTTAATGGGCTAGGCTTGGAGCCCACTCATCATGTGTAACACTCCTTCCATGGCAAAATGTGATTTGAGTCTTAAATATTGAACTTACTGAAGAAATTTGTACCACACCCTACCCTCTTTGTAAGGTGAGTATACTGGTGCTGGAGCCTTTTATGGTGACTGAACAGATTGTAATAAGTCACATGGTTTGTTTTCTAAATTTCTTGACCTAAACTTGATAAACTGCTGCAATGAGCTGAAGTCACATGCTAAAACTTTTTAATTGAATGGTTAGTCCAGCTGCAAAACTGCCTTAGTGCATATCTACTGAATACATACGGATTGTTTGGGACCTCTTTGGAGAAATGTGGTAATTCCTAAGGTGACTACTTTGATCTTTTTTAAACTGAGAAAACTGTCAATAAGGTAAATTGAATTCACTCATTCAACTTGATAGAGTAGTTTTCAGGCAAATTTAGTTGCACATTGGAGTCAGTGAAAACTGATGTTTGTGTGTGATTGCCAAGAGATTTAGAGTTTTTAATTCAGAGTTCCAGAAAATCGGGACGTTCCAGGTACTATGTATGTGACAATGAAGAAAGCTGTCATTCTTTAGGCCAAAGATTGCCTTTCTAACATTATAAGGTCAGTAGGTCATAGAGCTCACATTACATCATCGTAGACAGAAAACATCCTTTGTTTCATGATATAACTTATTAATCAAGAACGCCTTCACTTCTCGGAGGTCAGGCAGGGAAGAGTACATTTGTGACCCATACATGTTTCAAGTTCCAGAGAGCACTTGCTCTCTCCTGTTCCTCTCTGGGTTTGTCTCTGCAGCAGGTCACCATGTTGTGGCGCTCTTGCCTTGCTTGTCTTTTGATGGCAGCTCGACATACAGTGCTCCTGTGCAGTGTTCTCTTCCTTCTCCCGCACTGAGCAGTGGCGTAGTCTGAGTTATTGGATACTGTGCCTGTTCAACTCTGCAAAGGCCCTTTTAAAAAATTGTGTTTATCTCCTTATATTTCAGTCAGTTGTTTTAGATTCGGAGCTTTATTATTTTGTAGATGAAAGTGTATTATATCCACAGCTCAGTTAAACTTATTTGTATACTTTGGCTACCTTCTGTGGCCTCACAGCCCAGAAGGAAAGACAGACATGTAAACAAGTAGCAAGTAATCACACTAGTGTGAAAATAAACATACAAACAAAGGGCTTAAACCCCACTGCCATCTAGTCAATTCTGACTCATATCAACCCTGTAGGGCAGAGTATAAGTGCCCCGTAGTGTTTCCAAGGCTGTGAACTTCATGGAAGCAGACTGCCACAGATTTCCCATGAAGTGACTGATGGGTTCGAACTGCTGACTATTCTTCAGTTGGCAGCTGAGCACTTAACCACTGTGCCACCAGGGGAACTCTAACAGTAAGGCTACAAGACCTGAAAGGAAGAAACGCAGGGTGGTCAACCATTCTGTTTTGCCTGAGGGATATGAGGCCTTCAGTGTTAAAATTAGGACAGTCCTGAGACAACTAGTATGGCTGGTCACCATGTCTATCTGGGAGAGATGGAGAAAACATCAAAGAGGAAATGCCATTTCAACTACAGCTTGCAGTGAGGGATACCATTTTAGGCAGATGTGAAAGAGCATTTTATAATCAGGGAATGCTGTCCAGATTAGGGTAAACAAAGCAAATTGACTTTGGCCAATGTGTATGTGTATGAATGGGGTCAAATCATCCCATGGTAAGGAATCTTTACTATGTCCTGTGGACTAGTGATTTTCAAACAACTATAGTAAATCCCTTGGCTCAGATGAAACCTTGGTTGGAAGCATAAATCGAGAAAAAAGCAAAATTTCTGTGACTGAAAGAAACATGTGAAGACAGAGTGCTAGAATCTCTGTGCCTATTCCCTCCTCCTCTTTTCCCTCTTGGAAGCTTGTGCGCAGGGTTTTGAGGAGCATGGTTTGAAAACCACATCTGTGGACCATGGGGCACCACCAAAAAATTTAAAGCAGAGGAGTGAATGCTATGATGAGATCTATGATGACAGAGATTATAAGAAGAATTGAATGGAGAAGACGACTTGGTGAGAAGAAACCAATCAGGGGTTATTGTAACTGTTTAAGGGAAACTTGAGCTTCAGCAGAGACCATGGGGAGAGAGAGAAGTGGATGAGTATAAAGTAATTTTTGAAGGTTTCATTACTAGGACTTTGTAGGCTTATCATAGTAAGGGTGAGGGGAAAAGAAAGTTCATTGAATGAGGAAAAAGGAGAACTCAAGGATGATAGTTGCTTATTTGAGTTATTTGATTGCTGGCAAAACCATTAATGGGCCTAGGGAATACAGATATGGATTGGTGTTAGAGAACAAGAAAATTCATAGATTTGGTAATAGTGAAAAATACGTATCCTCTTTTCCAATGAAAAACTCAGGAATTGGACCCCTTTCCTCCTACACTCAGTAGAAACTTTAATCTGAGTTTTTTAGATCACAGGGAAGACAACTAACCCTGTGGATAATCTCTACTGTAGTCTAATTTCTAATAAAAACCAAAAACCAAACCCACTGCCATTGAGTCAGGTCCAACTCATAGCAACCCTAGAGGTCAGAGTAGAACTGCCCCATGGAGTTTCCAGGGAGTTCCTGGCAGATTTAAACTGTGGACCTTTTGATTAGCAGACGTAGCAATTAACCCACTACTTCACCAGGGTTTCCTGTTTTCTAATAGACAACTCATTTTCTTTTCTTGTTTTTGATAAATCAGATAAAACGAAAATGTGATTCTATGCCTAGATCAATTTTCCTCACTCTTTCTTCATCTAAGACCTAACTTTGATGTTAAAACCTTTTTTGGTTTGCTAGCCTGATTGGCTACAACTATATTTGTCCTTTATTAGCAGAGCAGTTGGGTAACAATTTTATTTTACGAAGATAGTACTCAGATTACACAGGATGTGTTCCAAAAGTTTAAAGGTAATTATTTGGAACTTAGAGTGTGTTTTCTCGTAGAAGCAGCATTCTACATGGTGATTAGGTTCCATGGCCAGTCCAGAAAGCCCAGTTTAGCCCTAAATATAACTAAAAGTGTGGATTTGTGCAATGGAAATTAGCTGGGAATTAATTCTGCTATAATTAAAATGAAAACAATAGTTGAAAAATAAGTAGTCTGGGTATTTGTTTCAGTCAAAGAGTAGTGCCTAATGATAAGCAGGTTTAACGCTAGGAAGACAAAAAGACTAGAGGAGGATTTTTGTGTAAATGGGACACCACAGTTTTTTAAATTTATTTGTTAAATAATGTTTTTAGAGGGCTTAGAAAATAAGAGTGATCATGTTAATTGTGGAAATTTGAAAAATATGTTTTAAAAATTAAGTTATCAGCAATCGCCTCAACTAGAGAGAACCATTGTTAGCATGTTGGTGTATTTCCTTTCAAACTTTCCCTTAGTACATGGTTGTTTTTTGTTTTGTTTTGTTTAACTCAGTTCAGTAGTGAAGGAATGGCTGAGCAGTTTTGGTGCATCCACATGACGAACTGCTGTGCACTGCTTGAAATGACATTTATGAAAAATATTTGATGTCATCTAAAAATATTGATGACATAGAGAAATGAAGTCCAGACAGATGCATGCCACAACATAGATGAACCTTGAGAATAATTTAGTCATAAAAGAACAAATATTGTAAGCTCTCATTGATACGAAATACCTAGACTAGGCAACTGTATAGAGACCAGAGTTTATTAATGGTAACCAGGGAGAGGACAGAGAAAGGAGCTGAAAATTAGAAAGGATTGAGTGGTGAAGGAAAGGAAGGTGTTTGTGGTTGTTTTGCTTGTTTGTTTTCTGTTTTTAAATAGGAAAATAAAAAGCTTTCATTGTACTCCGTAGAAGCGTGTGGCATTGTAATTCTCAGCCATATCTATGCAAGGATCTCCCTGCATGGGATTCTGTGGCTCTTACATTTTGGTATGACTGTGAATTACTTAAAGAGATGGTTAAAATGCAGAGATTCTAAGTTATTGAGTCTAGGGTAAGTGACAGGTCCTCCATCAGTGCTTCTCAGTGTTGGCTACAAATTGTAATCACCTGGAGAACTCAAAAAACACTGATGCCTGGGTTCTGCCCCCATACATTTGTATCTAACTGGTTTAGGGGTAACACCGGGGCATCTGGATTTTTTAAAGCTCTCGCAGGTGGTTCTAATATTCAGACAGGTTTAAGAACGTATAGATTAGCCAGTTAACGATGGGAGGTGGGTCTCATAGTGTGGCCCCGGAACCGGCAGTTGCAGCAGCAACAGGACCCTCATTAGAAATGGAAACTCTTGTACCCTTCCCTGGATTTACAGAATCTGAAGCTTCCAGGGTTGAGCCCAGCAATCAGTGCTTTATGGAAGCCTCCAAGTGGTTCTAGAACATGCTGTACGTTGACAGTCGCTGGATTAAAGAGTCCTTCCCAACCCTTTGTAAGGTGCATAGAGAGGGTGGGTTGCTGGAGAGAAGAGATGTCTTCGCCTGCTGATCGAAACTGACCTGGGGAAGGACTTTGGTAGGAATGCTTTTAGTTGTAGTATTAGAAATCATGGTGAGGAAGATTAAAGGGATGATAATTTTCTGTAAAGCCCAAAGAAGTTAGGAAGGAGCATGTCTTCATCTGAAATGGGTGCCTGCTTGGGTAGGCATCACCCCCGTGGCCATATCTGCAAGCAGTCTTCTGCTTATCCTTCAGGAGTCTACTCAAATGCTAGCCTCTTCTGCCAGTATTTCTCTGAGCCTTGTTGCAGATTGCATCCTTGTATTTCCTTAGCACTTTCTGAATTCCTCTGTTAGCTCTCATCTCACTGTGTTGGAGATATCTATGTCTCTTTCACTAAATTGTTTGCTCTTTGAAAGAAAAGACACTGTCTTATCATCTGTGGGTCCCCTGTGCCTAATGTAATACCTGGTCCATACTAAATGTTCTAGAAGTAACTGTTAAGGGGAAGACATCAGGAGTGGCCAGCTTTTTGGCTGTTGAGAGCCTTCAAAAGATGAGTTTACGTTTGTGAATTATTCATGGTCCAGGAGCGGACAACACTCTGCCTTTAAGTCTAGAGACCTGGATTCTGGTGGCATACGATGAATTGATATCTCTCAGTAGTGGCCTTACACAACAATGATACCTTAGATTGTGTGTGTGTGTGTGTGTGTGCGCGCGCGTGCGTGCGCGCGCACACACGCACGCGCATGCACTAATTGTCAGGGACTAGGGCAACAACTATCGATATTTCTCTTATTTTTTGTTATTGCAGGTAGAGCTACATGGGAAATATAACCAATGCCATCAATATATCTGCCACAGGACAAAAGTACTTGAGTATATAGGCCCCACAGGTTGCCTCTCAGCTGAGCTCTGTCATCTTCTCTAATTCTGTAACCTAGTCTGTTCATCCCTCATTTGTTCATAAATACTCTCCAAATAATATAGAAAGTAGATTCGGTAACCACTTGGCAAATTATAGTCATTTTCCTACTAAACCTTCTGGAGGTTATACTCGGGTCACCGTGATTGGATGTATGAGTATTCTCAAACTCGGTTAGAGTCACACATTTACAGGCAACCCCTTGGTTTAATCATTATATACAGATTTTTACTGGCTTAACTCTCAGAGGACAACTGCCTAACACCTATTCCTAAGTTTTTTGAAGGTGGAGTATCTCACCGTCAGATTCTGACAAGTGCTAATTTCTAAATGTCACAGGAACTTTGAAATATAGGTCACTTTCATTTTCTGGGGAAACCGTGGTGGTGTAGTGGGTTAAGTACTGCTACTGCTAACCACAAGGTCTGCAGTTCAAATCCACCAGGCGTTCCTTGAATACTCTGGAGATCAGTTCTACTCTGGCCCCTAGGGTCGCCATGAGTCGGATCCGACTCGACGGCACTTGGCTGGCTTTCATTTTCTAAAATGGAATGTTTAAGAACCGCTGAATAAACCAGAAGAAAGTGAATTTGTGACTTCTGTGCCAACCCACATGACTAATACGTATGTCCTGAATAGATTTGTCTCCTTTTTTTCTGTAGGCATTATATCTGATTGCCACTAATGGAACCCCAGAGCTCCAGAATCCTGAGAGACTGTCAGCTGTATTCCGTGACTTTTTGAATCGCTGTCTCGAGATGGATGTGGATAGGCGAGGATCTGCCAAGGAGCTTTTGCAGGTGAAAATAAAATAGGACAATTACAAAGACAATCATTATATTGAGATTTTTTCAGGTGTGTGACAATCAGAGCTGTCTAGTTAGGGTAAGGCTGTAACCATTTGATTTTAGACCACAGCCACATTAAGTATAGGCATGCATCTAATACATGATTGATTGATGTGTTGCCTTCCTTCTAAGAAGTTGGCAGTTTAATCTAAAGATCACTTTTATTCTTCCTGGAGTTTTAGTTTGCAAGGAAAACAACAACAGCAATGTGAACCTCTGGTGTTGATGTTTTGTTCTAAACTTTACTTGTGCCCCTGGATGTTGTATACAGGTGCTCTTGGCTGGAGGTAATTCTCTACATAACTATGCAATTATTTCCATGGCATTTGCTACTCTAATGCTTTACTGGTCAAAGTCCCTTTGCTTGTGATGCCAATTGGCAGGCACCTGCTTGCCTGGGTGAGTACCATCCAGTGGTGAGTGCCTCTATAACCATTTGTCCTTTTCGTGGCTCTCAGGAATTAATATATATTATGATAATTACTACCTATTATGGACCAAACACTTTGCAAACATTACCTCATTTAATTCTTACAACAACCTTTTAGGATAGGTATTATTATCCCATTTACAGATGTGGAAATTGAGGCTCAAAGAGATAGATTACACAGCTGTTGAGCAGCAGAGTCAGGATTTCAAATCTGGATTATCTGCCTCTCTACCACACAAACAGGCAAACCCATTTAGAGAAAAAAAACATGATAAATTAGCACATGCCCAGGGGCCTGGTGACACGGTGGTTAAGAGCCCAGGCTGCTGACCAAAAAGATTGGCAATTTGTATCCACCAGCCTATCCATGGAAAACCCTGTATAGGACAGTTCTACTCTGTTGTATAGAGTCACTATGAGTCAAAACTACCTCAACGGCAACAGATTTGGTTTTTTGGTTTCTCAGGATTATATGTAGGGCTTTCCTACTGAGTCTGTTCCTTAGGGACAGGTATCCAGATTTGTAACATCCAAAAACAATGTTCTCTCCTTAGCTTTGCACACTTGAGCCTCTTAAGCAAAAGGTATAACACTTGGTTAGACAGAGTACTAGCCTCAGATTCAGTCTTTCTAGGACAGCAAAAAAGTTATTTTCCTATTGCCTCTGAATTCCGTGTAGAGACACAGAGCTACACCCAGGCCAAAAATGCCCAGTCCAACTCAAATTGCACACAGGACAAACTGATGTGGAAGAATTGAGGAGGCTGTACTTCTTTTCTGCTATATGTGAGCACTTCACTTGTGTCACAGGGTCCTAGAATGTCAAATCTACAGTGGCCCTCTGGGATACTCTGGTTAATCCAAACTCACATTACAAATGAAAAAGCTAATCTTTTGAGTGCTTCACTTAGTCATCTCTTCACCCCTCCCACCACTCCATATCTGTACGTTGGTACCTATTTCTCTTAAGTCTTTTAAGGATGAGTGAAGATAGCTCTCTTAAGGTAGCTATACAGCAAATGGATAATTGTGTCAATTAATTAATTCATACCCTAACAACACTTTTATGTGACCCAATCATATAACTGATAGAAAACTTTAGTTTGAATGTAAGTTGAATAGTTTGCTGTATAATTTTGTTTCATACATGCAAGCAATAACTTACATAGTGACTTAAGTCCATATAATTCCATTCTCTGACTAGCATGGCCTATGTTAGAGGTTAGAAAGGAGAAAGATGGATGACCATCTCAGTGATTTCACACCACTGGAAAGACTGGAGAGGAGACATAGGTCTTGAATATTTGTATACTTTCTATATACCAAAAAAACCAAGCCCACCACTGTTGAGTCGATTCTAACACTAAAGTACAGAGTAGAACTAACCCATACAGTTTCTAAGGAACACCTGGTAGATTTGAACTGCCAACCTTTTGATTAGCAGCTGTAGCACTTAACCACTTTGCCACCCAGGTTTACAATAGTGCTTTCTATAGGGCCTAAGACAATTCTCTGTCAATTAATTGATATCTACTAAGCAATGTATAGTTGGAAGACATAAGTCCAGTGGGTGATAGGAAACTGCTGAAAGCATGATACCCACTCCTAAGAAGTTTGCAGTCTCCTTAGGTATATGAAAAGATAATGCAAGGCTGTTATAGAGACCCATTCAAACCAAATGGCCATTCAAACAGTAAATGTCACGTTCACTGGAGAGATATCTCAGTATGCTAGAGTGATCAAAACATGTCTGTGAACAGGAAAGATTTGTGCTAGGCCTTGAGGGAATGAACATAAAATAGAAAATCTAGTTGAAGTGAGAAGTTCAGAAAAGGAAGCTGTAAGACCATAAATGGCTTTGTATAGCAGGCTAAAGAGTTGGGGCTGCATACAGTAGGGAAATACTGAAGATAACTGGGGGACAGACAAGATAGAACCTTTGTGTAAGTAGATCAATTTTTTAGTCTACCTAAGAATTATCAATAGGAAGAAATGGAGGCAAGAGGACCAGAGGGGAGTTACTGTTACAGTTTCAGATTGAGGTGAGTAGGTCTAAACTAGGGAAGTTGAATAGAAAGAAAGAAAATGAACAGAATGATATGATTTACCTGTGATATGGGAGACAGATGAATGACACAGTTATTCACTTCTGGAAGTATCAGGAGACACGCATAGTCTACACACGGGTGCACTCTGCTGAACTGTTCTATGTAATTTCATCATTTCTATGTGCGTTATATGTGTCAGTACATTCTTATGTGGGCACATCATTTACAGAAAAAATATGGTATTTTGACCTTACATCACATGAGAGTACCCTGTTTGAAGACACTTTGACATATGTTTTTAAATATTGAATTGAAGGTGACAGAAGGACACTCAAGAGAAAATACCCAGTAGGCAATTGGAGAAGTAGGACCAGAGCTCAGGAAAGAGATCAGGTCCCACAATGTAGATCTGAGAATCATCCCTCTAAAGCTGATAATAGGTGGAACCATGAAAGAAAATGAAACGTGCAAGGAATTAAATTAGGGAAAGAAGAAAGTGAGAGACAAGTTCTGCTATTTGTGAGATGGGAGGAAGTAAAACTAGAGAAGATGAGGAAGCATTCAGCAATCGTGGAAGAGAACCAAAAGAGGAAAATATCTCAGAGAAGGAAGGGATATTCATTTGGGTTAAGGAGCTCAGTAGGCCCCAAAGGGAAAAATGGTGGAGGCATAGCCATTGGGTTAACAGTTAAGAAGCCACTGGCTTCAGGGTCAAGTTCTTTGGGGGGCAGTCAGCAGAGAAAATCTTCTTCAGGCATTAGGACTGTTTAAGGTAAACTCATCAGTTGAATAAAATACCAAGATACCGCTGGTGGAAACAGTGAAACTTTTACAAGACCCTTGCTGTGTGTTTTCTAACTATGCCAGTCAGATTCAAGAGGATTTCATGACAGTGAAGAACAAAAGCTGCCCCTGTGTTTAAAACATGCTTCAATGGATGCAAATTTTAATGACTAAAAGACTGCTTGAAGATGTAAAATAATTTATTTGTTGGAGGAAAGAATTCCAGTAATTCCTCTTTTTTTTTTTCCTTTCCTTTTCTTTTTACAGCACCCATTTTTAAAATTAGCCAAGCCTCTCTCCAGCCTGACTCCTCTGATAATCGCTGCAAAGGAAGCGATTAAGAACAGCAGCCGCTAAGACTGCAAGCCTTACCCCACACCATCACCTTCATGAGTAAGACTGAAATCCACCTCTGCTGCAGACAAGATGGAAGCAAAGACAGTCCAATGGGGTGGGGGTTCTTTACCTTTCAAATGAATAGAAACTTCTTATAAGCCTTTTTCCTACTCCCTCAGATTATGTAATTTATTTGTAAGCCTGAATCAGCAGCCCAAACAGGGCAGCAATGTTGAAGTGGCCATACAGTGGCCATTTCCACCGTGAAGCGAAAGAGCCAGTAGTGAATCCCCTCATTTTGTGCATTCACTTTGAAGAAAAAGGTTTCTCAAAGATGCACATAACCTCTTCATAGTGTTGTGTTCGTTTTTAAGTTAGAGAGTAGTCCCTCTTGCATTCGAACTTCCTTCAACACTCCTTACCCAATGTGATGTTTTTCACTTGCATTGTCATTAGATGTCCAGAAAAATGATGTCAACACTTTTTAAAAAAAAAGAAAGCAAAAAGTTAAAGCAAAAAAACAAAATAAAACAACAAAAAAAAAAACACATAAAAAAATCATAAACAGAGCAAGTACTGTGTGAACATGTGGAAGTCCACACCCTAATAGAGTTGCAATTTTTTATTCTTCTTCTATAGTGGTGGCTTGGTTTCTGTACCTATTTTTTTGCATTTGTATTGGAGAAGATTTCTTTTAAGACATTTTCCAAAAGCAGAGAGGGATATATGTGTCCAGGAAGGGCTTTTTAAAAACTGTATATTTAAATAAAGCTCAAAACGGTGAAATCCTGTCATGTTTTCATGATGATGCTTAAAAAGCAGTTGATTTATCATTTATATAAACCTACTTGCTCATCTTCACGATGCTTGAAAAGGGACACACCAAAATAGTGGCATTTCTGTTTGCCAGGTCTAGATCCTAAACCTGGAAAGCCCTGATGGGAGAAACAAATTTAAACGAAGATGGGACTTTCTCCAAGAGCCAAAAGAAAAAATAAAGGTTGCACTGAAATACTTGTTGGAAATTAAGTGAACAGAGATAAAGATAACTAAATTTAATCCTCTCTTGTGCTTGTGGAACATGTGCACTGTAAAGCAGGTACATCAGGGGGCTGTGAACCAATTCACCAACATTTCTATATGGTCAATAAATGATTCATTTTGACAATTTATGATGTTTTAATAATAAAAAAACTGGCCAGTGCAGATAATCATAAGCATCTGTACTGCAGGAAATAGGAGGTCAGTGAAAACGACATCCCAATCAATATTTGGCTCTAGCTACTCATTCCCATTTCTCTCTATGTGTCACCAGCTTCTGTTTCAGGATGTGGTGTGTTCGTATTTAGTCTCTCAGGTTTTGAATTTCAAAAACAGGTTCACAAAGGAGTTGAAATTCTCTAATGAAAATAATTTTGGTCTGCGATGATAATTCCCAGGATATATAAGTCCAACTGAATTCCTTTTGTAGCTTGGGAAATACCAAAGTTGACTACTATTTCACCATATATCAATTTTTAAACAATTCAACAGTTGACTCTTCCTGAATCTTCTGAGAGTAAAAAAAATATCTGGAGGATCTCTGTGTAGAAAAGGATATGCTTCTCTTTTGAATATATTATCAATTTTATAAATTTTGGAAAATTGTTTCTCTAAGTCTTTGAAAAGCAAACAATTTATGTTGAATAAGGCTTCTTGAGTTTTAGTATATCAGAAACCTGAATAGAATCTATCTACATTCAGCAAGAGGGAGAAAGAGATCAGTGATACAGGCCTCTCTCCTTCTCCGTCAAGGTGTATCTGTCCGTCCAGCCATTCAACTAGCCATTTCTTAAAATGAGAGCCCTTTCTTTATAGAGTCGCCATGAGTCGGATCCAACTTGACGGCACTTGGCTGGCTGGCTTTCTTTAGAGTTTCTGCTAACCATATAGTACACATATTATGTTCTGATTATCCTATTTTCCTATTTGTTTGCTTTGAAATGTAAGAGGGGCTTGACCCCTCAGAAAATATCCACTGAGGGATAAAATGACAAATGTGAAAAGCAAATCAAATGATTGATGACATTAATTGAAAAGCTACTATGTTATACTTTGTGTAAAGGTGCCTGGCCTGAAATTTTTAATGTCACACTGTTCTGAGAGAGATAGAGGCCTTAGTTTTATTTCATTTAAAATTGAGGGCTTTTATGTTTTGGTTTTGGTTTTGCTCATAGTGCCAGGGAATTGAATGAAATACCTAGGATGTGAATAGAATTTAGTACATTGATGACTGTGCCCTTCTAGTGCAGGAAGCCCAAAACCCCACTGGGAAACCCTAGTTGTTAATTAGCATCCTTTATAAATCAAAAGGGCAGTTCTACCCTGGCCTCTAGGGTCGCCATGAGTCGGATCTGACTCAACGGCACTTGGCTTTGGCTTATAAATTATAAAGATCTTTTTTTCATTTCCTTTTTTTGAGACCCTGGAGCAGTGATCCTTCAGATCACTGTAGGCAGAGAAATGACTATTCTTTGAGGCTTTCAGTTCAGCATATTACCACTGAGGAGCCAGGTCCTTCTTTACCACCACTTCGTACCAAGATTTGATGATAATATATCCCAGTAGGCATTTCCCTTACCAATTTATATCCATCTACATGTTTAAATGAGAACAGCTTCTAATATCCTGTCCCTAAAAACCCTTCCCTGTGTTGGAGAGTTGCATATATTTCTACTAAGTATTAGAGAGAGGCTGTGTCTCCTGCCAAAATGATGCTGAAGGACTAACATTTGGTACATTTGAACAACTCGGACTCCAGATGGTTAATAGTTTATCTCCTTTCCCTGGATTTTTTTTTTTTTAAGCTCATCTTGACACAGGTGAGTCTGTCCAGATCTTTAATGTTGCTAGTGTGCCCTGAGATTATGAGGGCACATCATCGAATGTTGATTCCAGAATGTCCTGAGACAGGAGTGGGGCAGGGGGAAAGTCAGGGAAGGGTGAGAAGCACAGTAGAAATTATTTAAGAAAGAACATTAATGTTGTAGTAAGGATCCGGTGCATTGTCATGATCCCGTGAGGATTTTTGGATGTCACAGTCCCCTCAAATCAGTCACCATGTTGGGTAATGACTTCGTCCTTGCTGATCTCTTCTATGTGTCATTGTAAATATTTGTGTCCATGTTCCATTTTGGCTACTGGATGGCCAAGTCATGTAAGAAGATTTAACTCAAGTATTTATTCTTTAATTGTGTTACTCAGACTTCTTCCAGGCTTGTGAATTACACTCCAGTGTTTGAGTTTAGTCACTTGACCCTCATGTCTGTTGCTGCCCTGTGAAGCACATTCCATTGCTAAAAGAAAAAGAAATACGAATTGCTTCCTGTTGTCTGTATAA
The DNA here is from genome assembly GCA_028571685.1 of Heterohyrax brucei. Classification (NCBI taxonomy): domain Eukaryota; kingdom Metazoa; phylum Chordata; class Mammalia; order Hyracoidea; family Procaviidae; genus Heterohyrax; species Heterohyrax brucei. The sequence continues at coordinate 149,939,044 of CM053166.1, forward strand.
CTGTTTTGATAGTTTGAGATGTTTGTCTATAAAGGGTATTTCTCAGCTCAAAGATTGTGTAAATAATTATATTCCTTTGCTCAGTGGGTTGTTTATTTCCGATGAGGCTGCCGGTTCTCGGAGAAGAATCGAGAGAAATCACTTTGAAATCACACAAACAGGGATTACAACTATGTAGAAATAAGTGTGCATATGGACAAAGACTGGGAACACAGAAAATTGAAATCAGTTGTGTTAGGGTGGTGAGATTATGAGTTATTTCTTTTTAAAAATCCTTTGATGTTGTTATAACATTGTTTTATAATAAATAAACATCAGAAAGGGAACTATAGAAACGTAGAAAAGAAGCCAGAAGCAAAGCCTTCTGGCCAGGGCCCAGAGCATGCAGGGCACAGATATTTGCTAGTTACAGTGATTCCATAGGCTTTTTACTTGCCTGGGTGCTGAGGTTGGCACACGCTCGGGGATGGCACTTGTTTTCGTAGGGGACTATTACCTATAATTTAAAGCTAGGGAGATACCACTATTAGGACTCCAAATACATCCTTCTGCTTTAAAACTGGCTGCCCTCTACTTTGGTATGGCACCAAGGTTTCTGTTTTGGTTATTTTAGGTTGGAGGGGTGATATGTGACTAGCCCCCTTGATGACATCTGTTTCAGGTACTACCTTTCTGGATCATTTTAGCAGATTTTTGCTTGTCTTTTAGAGGGATAGAAGCATAAAATCCCCAGCCCTCACCGTTTCCTTGTCTGACAGGATATTACATCATCTAGCTAGGATTCTTCTTTGAGTGGCCATTAGGCGAGTCCAGTCTATTCTAGTAGGAGTTGTGACTTTTGCAATTAAAAATTGTCTATGAAAATATCAAGACTGATTTGTAAAACTGCCTTTGTCTGTTGACAGTCACAGTCCTGTTAGCTTTGGTTTGACATGCTCTCCACCTGCTTTCTGTACCAGCTGATATCAGCTGTATGCAGTCATTGTGATTTCTAAAGAGAAAGGGATGCCATCTATAAAAGAGAGGACTTTCCTTCTAACTCAACAGGAACATTTTAGGTGAGAACTTTTATAGTGAGGTAGTGGCTTCAGATCTGCACGTCAATTTCACCAAAAGCAGACTCTGTACCTAGAGTACCCCCAGGCTTAAAGTTGGCCATTCTCAAAGTAAAGATACTAATGGGAGACTTAACTCTGCCATCCCTGGTTTAATCTCGTGATCTTTTTTTTTTTTTTTTTTTAGCTACCTGCAGTTAATATTCAGTTAAACAAAGGCATGGCCAATGACACAGGCTTCTCCAATTCTCTGAGCAAGAGGGCTACTGCAGTTCAGTATTTATACACTGATAGTCTAATGGGCCTGGGATTTTGAGTGAATTTAACACGCATTCTGAACATATATTTGCATGTGGATTGGGAAGGAAATAAATGGGACTTTGGAAACAAAGGAAATACTTTGCCTCAGAAAAAGTTTTTAATAAGAGATTTATTTGTTTCTGATATAATCTTTCTGTTGGTTAGCTTTCATTTTTCCCACTCCTTTTCTGAACCCACATTCATTAAGTAAGTGAATATAACCCAGCTCCTCATGAATTGGGAATTTCTGTTATAGTATTAATATCTAACTGAATCTGGAAATTCAGAAACTGAGATCGCCACCTCCACATGACTATAAAACTTGTAGCAATTCCTGCCACTTAATATGGCTGACCTTGTAAGATAAACTTAGAGAAACTGATTGGTGCCCCTTAAAGATTCCTTTGGAAGCTGCCATCAGGGGACTGTTGTCACAAAATACTAGCAGGCAGATAGGCTTTGTGTCCACCTGATTTAGTACCTATAAGGAAATGAAGAACAATTATGGAGAATCATCAGATGTAGTGAGTGGAAGAAGTTACAGCCTAGAAGTAAGGAGACCTAGATTCTAACATCAGCTTTGTTACTTACTGCATCACCTTGGGCAAATTAGCTGTTCTGTGGCCCACTTTCCTCTTCTTTACAGTACAGGTATTCATTGGACTTGACAATGCCCAAGGTCTTTCCAAGAGCCCTGACGTTCTCCCTGTAGGTTGCCATGTAAACTCAAACTACTAACGTGATGGCTCATATCACATGCTTAAGCCTGGGTCTCTTAGTGTTGCCATAAATAATAGGCCTATATAAGAAGATGAAAAAACTCAAGTAAAAGAAGTCAATAGAACTAGAGATCATTGATTTAAAAAAAAAAAAATTGTGGCAGCCCTGCAATTCATTCACAGTTGTTTTGTGTTTATTTTAATGTCCTTTTTCTGTTGAGTGTTCCCAGTTTTTCATTTTCTATACACTCTGTGTATAAAGTCTGGTTTTCATTAAACTATGGCCAGTATTTGCTACTAGAAGAGAAATACACTGCCGTAATTGCTAGAATAGGGTTATACTTGGGCCTCTCCTTTCCTATGAAGTAGTGCTGGGCTTTATAGAGTTTAATTCTTAAATGGCACAGGATGGCAGAACCTGTTCATTTTAACAGCTGGGACTACTAAAAGTGGAGCTAAGAATTTTCAGGTTGTAGAGAGTAAAATGCTATTAGCATTAATGAATATTGAAAAATTGACTTGCAGGGAAGCAGAACATTTCTCATGAACACATCAAAGTGATTGGCTAGGGGAAATTGGAAGTTAGTTGGTGGATAGTCCCAATTCCCTGCCTACAGCAGAGTGCCAACCAGCCCTGAGTGCTAAATTCAAGTTTAATGTGTGTGCTTGTGCGTGGTGTGCTTTAAGGACCCGCATATACTGTATTCGTTAGTGATAATAAGATCTTTCACAGAATCCTATAACCATTAATGGGTTGAGTTTTAGATCTCAGTACATCAACCAGAAGGAGCTAGATCACAAGAGTACTGATGTCTACTGGGATTAGATTCATAATATCCAGACAAAACAAGTCGAGGAGGATCTGCATTTTCCTTGTTTATCAGAATTGTATCTCATTTGGCTGTGCATTATTTTGTTAGAATGTGTTATCTGTAAACCCATGTGTAGTGAAATTCTTCTGTAACTTTGGATTAAAGGTATTTATGGTCTTTTTGTTTGTTTGATTTTTAAGTAAGTTATTTCCTTTATAGACCTGCTGATGGTATGGTTCCATCTTTCTGACCTCAGCGTTTGACCTTTTTAAGGATTTTTGTTTCCAGTATTGTTACTTTAAATTGTGGTTGAAGCAATAGAAAATTGAAATATGGATTGTGCATGACTGTGTCTTGAGTGTAAAAAATATTGCAGTTTGAAACTTGGACCTAAAGTATTGCCAATAAAAATGACAAACATCAATGAACTGGTACTTCTATCCTCTGTCACATTCCCACCTATCCTTTTTGCGTGGGCCATTGTATTTCCTTCACATGTTGGAGTGTCACACAGTATCCAGCATGGCAGGAGGGAAGTGCCCAGCCCGTAGGCAATGCAGGAAATGGGCTGCAGAGCCTACCACCAAAGAACTCAGACCTAGAGTTGCCATCTGATTTTCACATGGATTAGCTCAGAGGTAAATGTGTATACTCAGTGTGATACAAAAACCAGACAGATCCAAAAATGCAGATAAAGGAAGACTGCCAAAAGCAATCTCATGTAGGAAATAAGTGTTTTTGCTCATCTTTTTTGCTCTGAAAATTCTAATCAAGTAAAACCATCTGAATAATGTTTAGTTTTATCTTGTATCTGGTGTCAAGGTCCATACAAGAGCGAGAACACATGCAACTTGGAATAGTCACTCACTGATTCAAACGCATTTGTTGAGCTCTTGCACTGTAGACATATCCACTGCCAAGTGCCGTCGCGTCGGATCCGACTCATGGCTCCTTGAATACTCTGCGGGTCAGTTCTACCCTGGCCCCTGGGGTTGCCATGAGACATTTCCACTAAAGATAACTTTTCTTTTGAAAACTGCCTCCAAATGGGGCTACATGACATTCAAGTTCACATAAAATTGCTAGACACATCTTCTGCAGTCAGTTTTGTCAGAGACCCTCTGAATCCTCAAGACTGAAGTCAGAATCATCCAGGATGGAGCAAACTGTCACTACCTGTACAGTGGAGCACAGTGCTCCTTCTAGAGCACGTGTGTGTGATGTCAGACCCAAAGGTCATTCATTTCCTGTGAACGGATTCTGTGTCTTACCAAGTGGAAGTTGGTTGTTTCCTAGTTCACTGTATTTACACACAAGCTTCATTTCTCTTAACAAATCATTCCGTGTTAAAAGCCAGACAGGCATTTTCTGTGAATACGAGTGGGCAAGTGACTGAAGATTCTGGTAAACTACTTTCCCAAATTACTGTGTTGCCTCTGCCAATGTTACACCTCATCCCCCTCCAACCATCCGTGACAGGTTTCCTTCCACAATTTCTTTTCTGTCCCTATTAAATGAAGTAGAAATAATTACCATGCGGTCACAAACTACCAATATTTCCCATCAAAGAATAAAAATCAAAAAGTCATTTATTTCCTTGTGAGCTCAATAAATACCTTGGAATTAGAAAATGAATGCTTGCAAGAACATTCTAAGTAGTGTGGGTTTGGAATCTCTCCTATGACTTGTGAGCCTTGGTGCAAGATAAAAGATAAAAATGATACGTTCAAATAGTTTTGCTCATTTAGAATTTTTCAAGCAGAAGGATGAAAGCCAACAACTTGGAGGTGCAGAGGCCCAAGCAATGCTAAATGTATTATTCCACCATTCAGTCCTACTAGCCCAACTGCTGGAACTCCAGCCTCATCTAAGGCCCTTCCCTCCCACCGGAGTGGGGTGCCCTACCAATGATGGTTGTACTCTATAGCCCTTGACACCTCAGCTCCCGGTCACTTGGATGGCATCTGGAGGCCTCCCACCTTCCTGTATCAAGCTCTTGTGCTGCCACTGCTGTCTGCTAATCCTGTACCAGTGCTAGGGTCCTGTTGCTCCTGTGCTTGCCACGCTGCTTGTCTAGAGCTACAGTATCCACAGCTGTCCTTGGTGCTAGTAGCCTCTGGATAGGGCACTGCAGTGACCTGCCAGCTTATAGTTCCACCAAACCCATTTCAACTCATAGTGACCCTGTAGGACGGGGTAGAGCTGCCTCATAGTTTCTAAGGAGCACGTGGTAGGTTTGAACTGCCAATATTTGGGTTAGAAAAAGTAGCGCTCAGCCACTATGGCACCAGGGTTTGCAGCAGTTCCACGGCAGGTCACATTTTACTTGTTTTCCATAACTGATGGCAGGAACCCTTAACACAGAATCCAACCATTCTACCATGTCTTTGGACCCATTTTGGTGGTTCTTTTTCGATTCCTAACACTGAATTGAACTAGGGAACAAATTTGGACTTTGTTTTTCCCTCATGGGGCTTGTCAGGTCAACGATCAGATGTTACAGCCCTTTGGACCCCCCACCTCCCCTGGAAGTTAAGCTGGAGCTTTTGCTATAGCCGTTCCTAAGTTCTCGATGTTCCCTTAAGCAGCTCACCTTGGAGTAGGAAATTGATTGTTTCACTCAATTACACATGAACTTTGACATTTTAATTAGGACAACTTAGCCCTATTTGTCAGATATATACACTTGCACAAGGTAAAAAGCAACAGCCTGTGTTGCCACCGAGTGAAGCAAACTAAAGGATGCACAGGCTTTCGCTGTGTTGTTTCTTACACTGCATGTGAATTTATAATTATGCCAAGAGAAAACTTTGGTTCAAAGAAAGAAACAGACTGTGCAGTACCTCCCCCAGTCGTTTCAGGGGTCGTGGTAATGGGATTAGACGCATGCTGGATATCACACCTCACTTCGCTCTCATTACCAACTCCTATGATGACCACAGTGTCAAGAGTTTTTCTTCAGTGAAGTACCCCCACCCACCTTATGCAGTAAGACTCCCACTTTCTCTTCAGGTACTTTGAGGCCTCTTTGGGGGTGAGGGGGAGTTGGAGAGCAGGAAACTCGAAATACAGGAGTTCTCTGTCACATGAGAATAAAGTTTTTAGGGACAAACAGCTTTTGAGTTTACAGCATGTAAAATTGAATTGCTTCGATTTAAAGCCGCACGATGAAGCTCACTAAGTTGAGTCTCACTGGCAACGCAAGAATAAAAAGGGGTGCACCCTGAGATCCCCACTAAAAGACCTAAATTGATGGTCCAGCGGTTTCGGGGCTCCCCTGGGAGCATGGCCCCTGGCCCTGATGCTGCCCTTGCCCATAAATCATAATGAAGGTTCACTCTTTGGACACGAATGGATTGTACTTGGCGATGCAGAGTGACCATATATTGGATGCACTTAATGGTTCTATACATCTATAGGATATCATCCTGCTGACCTCTGGCTGGAGGAAGGAGAGTGGGTGGAGAGGAGGGGAAAGGAGACTGTTGAGAGAATGAGACATATATGGAGCAGAGAGGAATAGTGTGCTGTCACCGGGCAGGGAGAAGAGTAGAAGCTGCCTATAGGTGGGCATGTAAATTTATACGGGAATGTACATTTTCACGCAGTCATATTAAATAAATTCATTAATTTTTTTTAAAAAAGCAAAGGAGAGGAGTGCTACATTCTAAGCTGCCCTAAGGGCTTTGAACCACTTCCTTCAAGTTGGAATCCCTGCAGAGAATTTGCATTTCTTACAAGTTCCCAGGAAGCTATACCTAAGAAGCACCTAGGGGTCTAATTAAAATGTGGATTCCAATTCAGTCTATCAGATGTGGATGTGCAAATTCTCAGGAGGGATTTGAACCAGAATGAACCAGTTCAAAGCTCTGGTTGAAAGTTCCTAAGTCAAAATTACACAGTTAACCAAAACCAGAAAATAAAAAGAGCAACCCAAGATAATTATGTTACTTGGTCTGTTGTTGGAAACCCTGGTGGCACGATGGTTAAGTGTTAACAGCTGCTAACCTAAAGGTCGGTGGTTCAAATCCACCAGGTGCCCCTTGGAAGCTCTATGAGACAGTTCTACTCTGACCTGTAGGGTCACTATCAGTAGGAATTGACTTGATGGCAATGGGTTGGGTCTGTTGTCTCTAGGTATGTCAAGTTGGTTCCACCTCAAAGCCACCCTATCACTTGATTTAGCAATATGTATTTAAATGGAAAAATAGTCCAAAGAGCCCTTAAACACAACTCTTGCGTGTTTTCTTAGACCTAAAAATTTGAATATGTTTGATATCATGTTCTTAATTTCTTGCATTAAAAAAAGAGAAGGCTGCTAAAGAAGAAAACTAGAGATACAAGAAAAATATTAATTCAAAGGATTAATGGACTGCAACTACCACAGCCTTCAGCAGACTGAGTCCAGCACAACTAGATGGTGCCTGGCTACCACCACTGACTGCTGTGACAGAGATCACCGTAGAGGATCCTGGACAGAGTTGGAAGAAAATGTAGAATAAAAATCTAACTCAAAAAAAGACCACACTTACTGGCCCGACAGAGACTGGAGAAATTCCAAGAGTATGGCCCTGGACACCCTCTTAGCTCAGCAGTGAAGTCACTGCTGAGGTTCACTCCTCAGTGAAGGACTGGATTAGCCCATAAAACAAAATGAAACTAAAGGGGCACATGAGCCCAGGGACAAGGACAAGGAGGCAGGAAGGCACAGGAAAGCTGGTAATGAGGAACCCAAGTTTGAGAAGGGAGAGTGTTGACATGTTGTGGGCCTGGTAACCAGTGTCAGAAAACAATATGTGTACTAACACTTTTAATGAGGAGTTAGTTTGTCCTGTATACCTTCTTGTAAAGTATGATAATAAAAAGAGGGCAGATTAACTCAGGCTAACACTTGTTGAGAATTACGTGCAATATAGTAAGTAATGACAGAAAACGATTTCTTAATTCACAACTTTATTATAAAGTTGAAAGAGGTGTACACATTGCAAAGGAGTGATGAGCGATGCCAACCTGAGTCCAGCATCCCTCCTTTCGGTGAAGGTAACACCAGCTTCATTGCACTCCTGGAATACATTTCTCAGTTGCAGTGACAAGGGCAGCAGTCAAGTCCTGCCTTGGCTTACATTTGAGGTCAAGTGTGTATGACTGGCCTGGAAGAACACCACTTGGCATAGAATGTCTAGAGTGCACAATGCCTTTCTCACATACTCCTGAAACTCGGCAGTAGGCACAAATGAGTATTGCCAGCATGCTTTCCAAATTGTCTTTATTAACTCTCTTGGACAGACATTATTAGCAAATGGTAGTTAAAACCCATTTTGTATTAAATGCTTGTCGCTGACAAAATTCAGGTTTTTAAAAATCACGGACAATACAGTTACTCTTCTAACATTCAAGTAGACAGCAGAGATTACCAAACTAGTTCTCTGCAAAGAGATCTTTATCCCTGGTATAATAGGTCCATTACCATTTTCAGCAATGATTTCATTTGGATGTGGGATGTATTCTGTTTGGTGAGCTGCTTTCACCTGTACCAGAAGTACACATGTCGTCATTTACCTTTGCAGTATTTCTTTCATAGAGCTTTACCTTGGAAAAGGCAATGATTGTCCCAGTTTGTAGTTTAGAGTCCACTAGCTCCTTTGGATAACTATCTGGATTCCATATCTTATCGATTTCGCTAACACATATTTAGCACCAAAATGATGTATGAAATGCCTCATAGTGGATAGGCTCACATTACAAAATCTCTGAACAATTTTTTTTTAAAAAAGGTTTTATCCCTCATACTAGGAGACAGTCCTAAAGGCTCATGCAAGAAGCAGCATTCCTCAATTCTATGGAAAACACCTCTCCCGTGGCAGAGATAACATGCGTGCCCCTTGACTGAATTGTTTACCAATGACACAAGCATGTTTAAGAGCAGAACAGCCTATGGCACTATCATGAGTATCTGTTATCCAAAATATTTCCCTTTCATTGGTGCTCATAAGAGGTACAGAAACAACAATTCCAGGGCTGGTGAAACCTTTCAGCGCTATGGTAAAACGTCTCTGATCTTTTCTAACTCATTTTTTTGTGTAATTTTGAGGATTATTGACATGAACTTTTGTCCCTTCTCCAAATGGTCTATCAGCCACAGCACTTTTTTTAGATCACTAAAAAATACTAAAGCCTTGAACTCATCTTTATAAATATCTATAATGTAAGGGGTACAGTGTTGTGTTTTCTGGATCTCTGGGCTGTCTGTGGAAACTCTGGTGGTGTAGCGGTTAAGTGCTACATTTGCTAACTAAAAACTTGGCAGTTTGAATCTGCCAGGTGCTCCTTGGAAACTCTATGGAGCAGTTCTACTCTGTCCTATAGGCTTGCTATGAGTCGGAATTGACTCGATGGCAGTATGATTGGTTTGGGCTTGGGGGCTGTCTATAACATGGTCACAAGCTTACTGATCCAGAAGACACTAGGTAGCTGGTTCCAGTTATCCTTACTTTCACAGGTCTTTAGATTTTCCACCAGCTTCACTTTCATAATCCTGGCCACAATTGAAGAGGTCTTCCCTCACAATGAATAAGTTCCACTTACATTGTTTGTCACCACTGTCATGCTGCCTGGCTGAAGCTGAGGCAGCACCCACAGCACAAGAGATGGGCCACGTATAATTTTGTCTCCTCGCCCTCTAAGTGTCTAAGAAGTAAAGGTATGAACCCTACCTAAAGGGGTACCCAGTTTACTAGCCAACACATGGACTGTGTTCCCTCTGGCCTTCCCTTAATTTTTTATTGGCTGAAATATCCCCTGTGGCCCACTTTGATAGGTTTGACCTATTTTTTCCCATGCATAACCTTGGTGGCATAGTGGGTTAAGTGTTACATTGGCTAACCAAAAGGTCAGCAGTTCAGATCCACCAGGCGCTCCTTGGAAATTCTATGGGGCAGTTCTACCCTGACCTCTAGGGTGGCTATGAGATGGACCTGACTTGAAGGCAGTGGGGTTTTTTTTTGTTGTTGTTTTTTTAATAGATATAACAACCCTTCTGGGCTCACTAGAGAGGCCCTCAACTCCTCAACAGCACGAGAAGCCTTCATGCAACTCCTGGCATCGTATTCTAACAACACACTGGTGCTTGTTTCATTCAGGATTGCTGCAAATTGCCTTGGAAGCCAATGTGTACGTTTCACTATTTTCCCCTATTTAGCTGCATACGAGATCAGCTTCCTAAATCACCACGTATTCTCCCTTCTTGCCATAGAAGAACTGTCTATTCAGTAGGGTTTCCCTTCAGAAAGAAAGTAATGAGGATAAAATTACCATTCATGTTTATTGCAGCACTGTCCACAATAGCAGAAGATGGAATCAACCTAGATGCCCATCAACAGGCGAATAGATAAACTATGGTATATTTACACAGTGGAACACTATGCAATAATAAAGAACAACAGTGATTTCATGAAACATCTCATAATCTTGAATCCTCTGGAAGACATTATGCTGAGTGAAATCAGCCAGCTGCAAAAGGACAAATATGAGACCACTATTATAAGGACTTAAGAAAAGGCTTATGCACAAAAGAAAATAATCTTTCATGGCTACAAGGATGGGGAGGGAGAGACAGGGTTATTCATAGATTAGATAGTCGATAAAACTTTGGTTAAGTGAAAGTATACAGTGGAAAGGAGGTCAGCACAGCTGGACTACACCATAAGCTAAAAGGTTTTTATAAGTATAACTCAACATTTCAAAGGACAGAGCAGCAGGTACAGAGGTCTGGGGACCATGGTTTCAGGGTATATTGAGGTCAATTGTCATAACTGTTCTTTTTCTGAGAGATTATTCTGCATCCCGTATTGGTGAGTGGTGCCTGGAGTCTTAAAAGCCAGCAAGCTACTGTGTCAGGAACATCAACTGGTCCCAACCCACCTGGAGCATATGAAAACCAAGACCATCAAAGACATGAGGAAAATATGAACCCAGGAGACATCAGAGCTCATACAATTGGGAGACTACATTGGCATGAGGCCAGAAGAACTAGATGGTGCCTGGCCACTGCTAAAGACTGCCCTGAAGAGGGAACACACTGTAGGGTCTCTGCTGAAGCACGATATAGAGGGAAGTGCAGATCTAGAATTTCACTTAAAGACTGGACTTGATGGTCCAGCACCCTCGAGGGTCCCCTGAGAACATGGCCTCTGGACTTGTTGCTAGCCCAGAGCTGAAACCAGTACTGAAGCCAACTCGTCAAAGATTGGACAGGATAATGGGACATAGAGTGATACAGGTAGTGTGTGTACTTTATGGTTTAATGTATATACAAGGCTGTCCAACCGATTTCTCTCTATAGGGGAGAAGAGATGATGGAGAGGAGGGGACAAGTGTTGGCCGAGTGGATATTGGAAGTACAGGGTGGAAAGGAAGAGTGTGATCTCACAGGATGAGGAGGACATATAGAGTTGCATAGAGGCAGCTGGTCAGGGTTTTATATAACAAGGTGACGTAGACTGTAAACTTTCACTTAAGCACAATAAAGACAAAATTAAAAAGAAAACAGTAATGAAAAATATTACCATTCATAGTAGGAATGTACCACAAATTCTCCAGCTTGGCTCTCCGTGCCTTTTTTGCTGTTGGCTCAACTTGACTCAATTATACGCTGGCAAATCAATTGAATCTCTTCAATTATGGATCCTTCTCAGAATAATATAAGATTAAGAGCTTGAATTTCAGAATCATATACCTGGAACTGAAATAGTTCTACCTCTGTCACTGAGTGTCCCTAGACCACATTCTTTCTAAGCCTTAGTTTCTCCAATTATAAAAATAAGTTCAAAATGTAACACATGGTTTGAAGAATTATATAGTTAATGTATCAAAATTGCTTATAACACTTCACATCAAACACCCCAAACCAATTAAAAGTAGATTAAAGGCCTAAATGTGAAAGTAAGATCTTAAAAGGAAATATAGAGGCATGACTGCAGGTCTCTGTATTTAACAGTGTATTATCAGACATTACAACAAAGGCACAAGCAGCAAAAAATAAAATTGATAACTGGGACTTCACAAAAATTAAATACTATGTTCATCAAAAGACTTTATCCAAAAGTGAAAAGACAGTTGGAGATTTGGAGAAAAAATTTTGGAACCATTTATTGATATACGGGTCATATATATATATATGTGTGTGTGTGTGTTCATATATATATATCCTTAAAAAGAAATCCTGGTGGCATAGTAGGTTAAGTGCTATGTCTGCTAACCTAAAGGTCGGCAGCTTAAATCCATCAGGTGCTTCTTGAGAACTCCATGGGGCAGTTCTACTCTGACCTCTAAGGTCACAATGAGTTGGGCCTGACTCGATGGCAGTGGGTTTTTCTGGGGTATCCTTAAAAATCAACAACAAGAAGACAAGCAACTCAGGAAACAACATGTGCAAAGGACTTGAACAGATGTATCACCAAAGTGGGTATTCAAATAGCCAACAAGCGCATGAAAAGATGTTCAATATCATTAGCAATTAGGAAGATGGAAATCAAAATCACAATGACATATCGTTTTAACCCCATTAGAGTGACAATGATCAGAAAAATGGAAAACAAGTGGTGTTGGAGAGGATGTGGAGACATTGGAACACTCATTTGTTGCTACTGGGATGCAGAATGGTATAGCCACTGTGGAAAATGACTTAGCAAGCTTGGCAGCTCCTCGAAAGGTTGAACATGAAACTAACGCGTTGTTGTTGTTTGGTACCATCAAGACTGTTTTGATTTTTAGCAACCCCATGTGGCAGAATACAACTGTCCTATAGAGTTTTTTAGGCTGTGATCTTTACGGGAGCAGATTGCCAGGTCTTTTTCTCATAAAGCTGCTAGGTATGTTCGAAAAGCCAACCTTATCATTTAGTAACTGAGTGTTTAACTGTTTTGCCCCTGAGCCTCCTTTGGAACTACCTAGCAATCCCAATCCTAGGTACATACTCCAAAGAAGTAAAAGCAGGAATGCAAAAAACAAAACAAAAACCAGTACAACACTATTTATTGCACCTCTATCCACAATTTAAGCATAAAAACAACTGTGGACGTGGTGCAAGACTGGGCAGTGTTTCATCCTGTTGTTCATAGGGTTGCTATGAGTCAGAACTGACTCAACGGCACCTAACAACAACAACTATCCACAATAACCAAAAGGTGGAAATAACCTAAATGTCCATAAATAGATGAATGAATATAAAAAATGTGATACATGTATACAATGAAATAGTACTCAGCCACAAAGAGAAATGAAGTCTTGATGCAATGTTCACTATGGATGAATCTTGAAAACATTGTGCTAAGTGAAATAAGTGCATCACAAAATGATGGACTGTATGTTAATATATGACTCCACTCACATGAAATATCTAGAATGGGCAAGTTTATTAGTGGTGATGGGACATGGGTGGGAGGGAAGAGAAAGGAGGATTTAATGCTTAGGAAACAACTGAGTTTCTGTTAAGAGTGATGGCATGATTGGGGAACGGGCAAGGGTGATGACTGAACAACATGATGAACAATTAATTTCACTGAAGTGTACACGTGAAGGAAAGCCCGGAGGTGTAGTGGTTAAGTGCTACAGCTACTAACCAAAAGGTGAGCAGTTCAAATCCACCACGTGTACCTTGAAAACTGTTTGGGGCAGTTCTGTTCTGTCCTATAGAGTCACTATGAGTCGAAATCGACTCAGCGGCAATGGATTTGGTACATGTGAAGGTTGTTTAAATGTCAAATATTTTATTACATATATATTTGTCACTATAAAATAAACTGCAATTTTTACAAAAATTAATATATGAAAAGTGCTTCGAACAGTTCTTGGCTCATGGTAAATGTATCCAAGCATTAATTATTATTATTGTTGTTGTTGCTAGGTCTGACATTATTAAAAAAAAAAACCTATTGCCATCAAGTCTGATTTATACTGACCTTTTAAGACAGATTAGAACTGCTGCATATGGTTTCCAAGACACCTGATGGATTCAAACTACCAGCCTTTGGTTAGCAGATGTAGCTCTTAATCACTATGCAACCAGGTCTCACACGGTGTATGTTAAAGTTAAAAGTAACTAGGGACATCACCCGCCATTGCTCCATTTCGTCTAGCTTGGAATGAGACACACATGGAGAAACAGGTTGTTTTCAGTTCACACTTGGAAAGATATCCTCATACACGTATCACCAGAACATATTTGTGATTGTTCATATCATGGAATATTTTATATCTGTAGATCGCTGTCTGATAGATTTCCTTTCTGCTAGAAAAAACTTCTGGCAACTTCCTTAATTTCAGCTCCTTGATGTGGACCTTCTAGACCCCTAAAGCTGAAATGAGAACGTGAAGTAGGTTGGTTGAGTAGAATTTCTGCCACATCTCTACCAAAATTCCTAAAATAATATTCACATAAGGAGATTACCTTGATATAAAACCTGAGCTGCCTTTTCAACCTCCTCTTCTGTTCCCCACTTATTGAAGAATTTGGGTCTTACCATGAGATTTTCTAAGATGATCGTTAGGAAGAGGAAAAGGGTGTGAGGACTTGTTTTCTTTGTTTCTGACTTTATCTTCCAACTGTATATAGTAATAAACTTTATCAGAGCTCTGTCCAGACCTCCTCAGATTCCTTTTACAGCATCTGTGCATTCTTTCCCAGTTTCTAAGTATGTTTGTTTCAAGGGCTAGCAGCTGCTACCGTTCTTCAAAAGGCTGCCCTTGGGCTACTGGACTCACCCTGTTGGTCAATTCAGGTTCTGAAAGTACCTAAAAGATCATGCCCTTCCATTACCCAAAGTGGCCCTTAAACAATGACTAGGGGTACTGGAGAATAAAAGCTAACCTCCCTTACCTCACGTTGGGCAAATTCAGAGGTATAATTTATGTTTCAGAACTTCTCATGGATCAGGCTGAGAACTTTCTTGAAATTGCACCCTTTGCAGGATTCTTCCTCTTTCCTGTTCTATGCACTCCTGATTCCTGACCGGTTTCTCCAGGGAGACTTTTTATAATAAATCACTCGAAAATGAATCCTTGTCTCAGAGTTCTTTTCTGAGGAAACAGACCAACGATTAAAAGAAAAAAACAAAATCCCATTGCCTTCGACTTAATTCTGACTCATAGACTAAGGTAGACACTGCCTATTAAATATATGTTAGTATCAGCCTGCTGGTTTTATGTTCTTGTACTTGCCACAATCACAAATGGCCTGCATATTGCTAAGTCGAGTGAGTAGATTTCTGTTCACATCATCCAGACTTCTCTGTGGTGTTTGATATGCTAGTTCATGTGGGTGAACTATCCATGATCCTATCTATGGTCAATCCCTTAATTTGTGGTCTAATTCTATCACCTCTTACCCACACAAGACCATTCTGAAGCCAGCACGACTTGATGCCAAAACTAGATGAAGACATTACAAAAGAAAGATACTACAGATCAATATTCCTTGGTGTATGTTCACAGACACAAAATTACTTAACAAAATGACCACAAATAAAATCTACCAGTACATAAAAAGGATTACACATCATGACCAAATAAGGCCTATCCCAGGAAATCAATATTGGTTTAATATTTGAAAATCAGTGCATCAGATTCACTGTATTAGCAGGCTAAAGCAAAAACGTAAGGTCATCTCAAATGATACATAAAAAGCCTTTGAAAAAGTCCAACATTTATTCTTTAAGAACAGCACCTCAACACATCAGGAAGAGAAAAATTTTGTTAATTGGATGAAATGCATCTATGAAAAACATCATTTTTTAAATTGCACTTTAGATGAAGTTTTCCAGAGCAGATTAGTTTCTCATTAAGCAGTTAATATACATATTGTTTTATGACATCGGTTTCCAACGCCACAATGTGTCAACACTCTTCCCTTCTTGACCTTGGGTTCTCCATTACAATCCTTCCTGTCCCCTCCTGCCTTCTTCTTCTTGCCCCTGGGTTGGTATGCCTATTTAGTTTAGTTTCCTAACATCACACTAAATGTTTCACTGCTAAGATAAGAAAAATGGTGACTGAGTATACTCTACTACTTTTGTTCATCATTGTACTGAAGGTCGTTGTCAGTACAGCAAAGCAAGAAATAACAGACAGAAAGACAGAAAAAAGAAAGGTAGAAAGGCCCTACAGTTTAAAAGAAAGCAGCACAACTATCTTATTTCACATATATTAGTTTCTATTGCAGCTGTAACAAAGTATCACAAATTTAGTGGCTAAAGGCAATACAAATTTATTATGTTACACTTCTGTAGATTAGAAGTTCTATATGAGTCTCACTGAGTTAAAATAAAAAAATCAAGTTGTGGGTAGGGCTATATTTCTTTTTTCTTTGCCTTCTCCAGCTTCTGGAGGCCGTCTACATTCCTTGGCTCATAGCTCTACTCTTCCATCTTTGAAGCCAGCAACATTGCCTCTCTCGGATTGTTCTTCCACAGTCACATCATCCTCTGACCACAGTCAATAAAGATTCTCCCCTTTTAAGGAGCCATGTGATTAAATTGGGATCACCTGAGTAGTCCAGGCTGCCTCTCCATTCCAAGGTCCTTAACTTGAATCACATCTGCAAAGTTCTTTATGCCATGTAGTAGGAACACGTTCACAGGTTCCAGGGATTAGGATATGGACATCTTTGGCAGTAGGGAGACATTAAGGCATTAGTCTGTCATCAGAGATAAACGTGATCAGTCAAGGGACAAATCTATAAAGTTCCTACTAGACTATTAAGTGAAATTAATGGTGTTGCAGAATATGGGGCTAGAATACAAAAATCAGTTGTTACGTCTATGCATTAGTGGTGAGCATTTGGAAACTGAAATTTTAAAATACCATTTACAGTAGCATTTAAAAGCATACAATAGTTAAGAACAATTTACAAAATATGTAACCTGAACACTGGAAATGACAAAACTTTGCTGAGATAAATTAAAGAGGACCTTAATAAACAGCAAAACACACCATGATTACGATCCAAAAATTCACTATTGTTATCAAGTCTCACGAAACAGATCTATAGATTCAATGCAATACCAACCCAAATCCCAATTATTTCTTTCTTTTCTTTTTATTTAAGAAATTGAGTAGCTGATTGTAAATTTTATATGGAGTTGTAAATGTCTTAAAACAGTTTTGGAAGGGAATAATGTTGGAGGACCTACACTACTTTATTTTAAGCCTTGCCATAATGTGGCTGCTCTGGTGGCACAGTGGTTAAGTGCTATGGCTTCTAACCAAAGGGTTGGCAGTTCAGATCCCACCAGGTGCTCCTTGGAAACTCTATAGGGCAGCTCTACTCTGTCCTATAGGGTCACTATGAGTCAGAATTGACTCAACAGCAATTTTTTTTTAAAAAAAATAAGATCTCTCAGTGTTTTAGAACTATGGCTGCTAACCAAGAGGTTGGCAGTTTGAATCCACCAGGCATGCCTTAGAAACTATGGGGTAGCTCTATTCTGTCCTATAGGGTCACTAGGAGTTGAAATTGACTCAGTGGCAGTGGGTTTCTTGGCTGTAAGACTATACTTACTAAGACAGTGTGGTATTAGCATAAGGCTAAACACAGAGATCAAGAGAATGGAAGAATGAAAACAAACCCAAACCCGTTGTTAGGAGTCAATTCCAACTTATAGTGACCCCATAGAGTAGCACTGTCCCATAGAATTTTCAAGGAGAAACTGGTGTATTTGAATTGCTAATCTTTTGGTTAACAATCATAACACTTAACCACTATGCCACCAAGCACAGAAGAAGGGGTTCAGAAATAGACCTACATATATACAGTAATTTACTTTACAACAATGTTGCCAGGGTAACTAAATGGGAGAAGAAATAATGTTTTCAACAAATGAATATCCATGTGAAAAAAATTGAACCATAAAACCTCACACCATGCAAAAAGATTAATTTAAAATGGATCATACTACTAAACAGAAGAAGTAAAACCATGAAATATCAAGAGGAAAACATGGGAGAAAGTCTTTGTTACCTTGAGTTACACAACGACTTTCTAGATTGACTACAAAATGTGTGAACTACAAGAGAAAATAAATTGGACTTCATCAAAGTAATAATTAAAAAAGCTTAGCTTTTAGAAAGATGCTGTTAAGACAATGAAACAACAAACCATAGAAAAAGCAAATATTTTCTATAAACATATTTCTGATTAAGTACTTACATTCAGAATATGCTTAGAATTTATCTAATTACTAATAAGATGAACTGATTTAAAAAATAGGCAAGAGATTTGAGTACATACTTCCTCAAAGAAGGTATAAATGGCAAATAAGGACATAAAAGGTGTTAAATAAAATGCCATAATGGAAATGCAAATTAAAACTACAATGAGATACCACTACCCACCTGGTGGCATAGAAGTTAAGAGCCATAGCTGCTGACGAAAAGGTAAGCAGTTTAAATCTACCAGGTACTCCTTAGAAATCTTATGGGGCAGTTCTACTCTGTCCTATAGGGTTGCTATAAGTCAGAATCAACTTGACAGCAATGGTAGATAACAGGCACCCACTAAAATGAATAACATTTTTAAAAATCTGCCAAGGCCAAGTGCTGACAGTTGAAGCAAAACAATTGGAGCACTCATACATTGGAGGGAATATAAATTGATCCTGCCATTTTGGACAAGAGTGTGACTGTTTCCTTTCTTTCTTTTTTGTTTTTTTAATTTTTCAAATTTTTATTGTGACTAAGTAAAAGTTTACAATCCAAGTCAATTTGCCACATAAAACTCCAAACACACACTTCTATGCATCTCTATCTGCTCTCCTTACCCTGTGACAGCACATTCCTCCTTTCCACCCTGTGCTTCCATCATCCACTCAACCAACACTTGTCCCCTCCTCTCCACCCTCTCCTCTTTGTTGGTAGCCAGGCACCGTCTAGTTCTTCTGGTTTAGTGATGCTGCAGTCTCCCAATCACATGCACCCTTCTGAGCTTCTGAGCTTGTATTTTCCTCGTATCTTTGATGGTCTTGGTTTTCATCTGCTCTGGGTGGGTTGGGGCCAATGGGTGTTCCTTAGATGGCAGCTTGCGGGCTTTTAAGATCCTAAGCAAGTATGGCTGTTCCTAATAATGTTAAATGTACATTTAATCAACTGGTCCAATATTTCCACTCTTGATAATTACCCAAGTAAAACAAAAGCTGTGTTCACACAAAGACTTGCTGCAAAAAGGTTTATGTCAATTTTATTCATAATTGCCCCAGACTTGAAGAAATCAAATGCCCATTAACATACAAATAAGTAAAATAATTGTGCTATAACTGTACAACAGAATACTCAAAAATAAAAAGAGAATACATTATTGATATGCACATTATAAGTGAGTGAAGCCAGACACAAAAGACTACGAATCAGTATAAATCCATTTATACAAAATTCTAGAAAAGGCAAAACTATCATGACAAAGCAGATGGTTTGCCTGGATCCAGTGATAGCAAGAGGGGATTGACTGCAAATGGATGTAAGGGAACTTTTGTGATCGGAAGGTTCTATTACTTGATTGTGGTGGTGGTGGTGGCGACATGACTGTATACATTTGTTGAAACTGAATTGTGCAATTAAAATCAGACAATTTTATATTTAAGTTACACTTCAGTGAAGTTGACTGAAAAGAAAGTACACGAGTATGTGTATGTGTGAATGCATGCATGCAGAAAAATTTGACCTCACCATTTTCACTGCAACCAATCTAATCCAAACCATCTTCATCACTTGCTTGTATTGTGGTCTCTTAACTAGTCTCCTTGCTTCTACCCTTTCCCCCTGACTATAATCACAACACAGCAATCAACATAAATCAGCATGTACCAGTGATTCCATATTTCCCTTAAAGACTAAGTCCTTACGAAGACTTACAAGGCTTCACACTGTTGGCCTCACTCCCCTACCTTCTCACCTCATTTCCTTCTAACCTCCCTTTCATTCATTCTGCTCCAGGCTGTTGGTCCCCTCACTTTTCCTTGAACATCTCAGGAATGCTTTTGCCTCAGAGCTTGCTGGTGGCTGTTCCTTCTGATTAGAACATTTTTGCCTCAGGTATGTACAAGCCCGGTGCTCTGAAGTCCTTGAAGTCTTTACTCAAGCATTTCTCTTTGTGTCCCTTGATTAGGCTATTTAAACTGTTCTCCCTGTTCCTTTCACCCCTGAAACCAACCAAACAACAAAACAACAAACCCATTGCCATGGAGTCCATTCTAAGTCGTAGCAACCCGACAGGACAGAACAGAACTGCCCCACATGATTTCCAAGGAGCAGCTGGTGGATTCGAACGGCCATTGTTTTGGTTAGCAGCTGAGTTCTTAACTACCACACCACCAATGCTCCTCTTTCTCCCCGAAACGCGTAGATTTATTTCATAATCTGTATTTACTTACTATGTCTTTTGTCTGATACCTCCAAGTTGAATGCAAGCTCCACGAGGGCAATTATCTTTCCTATTTAATCCCTTGAGGCCCTCCCTGGAACCAGTAGTCACCTATAAACATTAATTGAGTGAACAAATGTTGTCTGTCCATTTCTTCTCTTGATTCTGTGAGCACCACTTCTCTCCTATTTTTTTATTTTTCTTTTTAAAATCTCTCTGGTTGCCATCTCTCCAGTCCCCTTTTTTGACTCCTGCTTGTAGCCATCCCTTAAAAATGGATGGTGCCCAGGATTTGTTCCTGGGCCTTCTTCTCTTCCCACTTTATCTAATCTTCATTCACATTTTTGGCTCCAGCTCCCACTTACACCATGAACCCCAAATTAACATCTTCAGCCTATATCTCTCCTGTGAGCTCCAGACACTTAATATATATCCATGTACCGACCTACTTGAAACCTCCACTACTGTGTCTCACAAGCACCTGACCAACCAGCCAAGGCCACAACAGCGTAAGGTCGATCCCAAACCTAATCATTTCTGAGTTGTATAAAGGACATCATCAACACAGAGATGTGTATGCCCAAACTTGGAGTACAGATGTCAGGTGAGGATTGTCTACAAGCCAAGGAACTAGGTAACACACAGCACTGTCAGTGAGGAAGGAACGGACATGAACTAAACTCTGATTTAATCTTTTAGCTTCCAGAATTCTGAGGAGATAAATTTCTGTTTTTTTTTTAAAGCCACCCACCTGTGGCACTTCTGCTATAGCAGCACTAGGCAACTAATACACCAGAATAACCAAAACTACTATTTACAACCAAAAACAAAGTCAGAAGATTCACATTTCCTGATTTCAAAACTTAATACAAAACTATATTTATCATGAAAATGTGTATTCACATAAAAATAGACGAGATCATGGGGATAGACTTGAGAGCCTATAGACAAATGCATACATTTGTGGTTACCTGCTTTTCAACAAGAGTGTCAAGATAATTAGACAGGGGGAAAAATAATCTTTTTAACAAGTGGTGCTAAGGCAACCAGATATCCACATGCAAAAACTGTAAATTTTGACCCTTATACTGAATCATATACAAAAGTGAACTAAAAATCAACACAGACCTACACGTAAGCAGTAACACTACAAAACTTTTAGTACACATAAGCATAAATCTTTGTGACATTGAATCAGGCAGTGGTTTCTTAGATATCACATCAAACTACAAGAAACAAAAGATAAGTAAAGCGGACTTCCTCAGCATTGAAAATGTTTTCCAGTGTGCGGAACTGGAACTCTATTAAAAGACCTGACTTGATGGTCCATCAGATTGGAGGAGGAAGAGATGGAGGACATGGCCCCTGGACTCTCTGATAGCCCAGAGCTGAAACCAGCACCAAAGCCAACTCTAAGATACAGAGAGATGCTGGGGAAGAATATGCTTCCTGGCT
This sequence comes from Heterohyrax brucei, assembly GCA_028571685.1. Lineage (NCBI taxonomy): Eukaryota > Metazoa > Chordata > Mammalia > Hyracoidea > Procaviidae > Heterohyrax > Heterohyrax brucei. The sequence continues at coordinate 149,960,792 of CM053166.1, forward strand.
TAAATATATAAATTTACATGAGGCTGCCTGAGCAGCTCCTCCCGAAGAGTGAGATGAGGAGGAGAGCTGAAGTTGGCTGAATGGGTACAGGAAGTACGGGGCAGAAAGGAGGAGTGTGATGGGGGTGCAGAGAGCAGTTAGAGTAGCATAGGGGTGTGTGTTCAAGATTTTATATGGCAAATTGATTTGGATTGCAAACTTTCACTTAAGGCATGATAAAATATATTTTTAAAAAAATTTAAAATGTTTTCCTTCAAAGGGCATGATCAAGAAAGTGTAAGATAACTCATGAAAAGGGAGAAAATACTTGCAAATCTTATACCAGACTATACAAAGGTATGTAATAGTTATGAATCTTGTACCTAGACTATACGAAGAACTCCTACAACTCATAAAATGTTTTTAAAAATGTACAAATGTACAAAAATATGAATAAACATTTCCACCAATGAAAATGTGTAAATGGTCAATGAGCATATGAAAAATCATCATCATTATTAGTCATTTGATTGCCATCGAGTTAATTCTGACTCTCAGTGACCCTATGGAACAGAGTGGAACTGTGCCACAGGGTTTCTAAGGAGTGGCAGTTGAGTTAGAACTGCTGACTTTTTAGTGAACACTTGAACTCTTAACCACTGAGCCACAAAGACCCCTACTGCTAGGGAAACCACATCAAAATCATAATACAATATGACCGCGCACACACTAGGATGGCTACAATAAAAAAGATAGTACTAAGTGTTGTGAATGTGGAGAAATTGGAATCCTCAACTACATTGTTGGTGGGAATGTAAAACAGTGCAGACATTTATGAAAATGTCAGTTCCTCAGTTAAACACAAAGTTACCATATGATCCAGCCAATTCCACTCCTAGGTATATACCCAAAAGAATTAAAAACATATGTCCACATAAAAACTTGCACACACAGGCCCATAGCAGCATTATTCATAATAATAAAATAAAGATGTTGTCAGATGAAGAAAAACCCAAAGAAATGACATTAAATCTGCTCTAAAAGAAATACTGAAGGAAGTTCTTCAGGCTAAACATAAACGTCAAGAATGAAGAAAGAAAACTAGAAATGGTAAATATTTGAGTAGTTATAAAAGACTAGTTTTCTGCCCTTAAGATCTGTAAAATACATATGACCACTGAAAGCCAAAGTTATAATATTGCCTGATGAGGTTTTTAATGTGTTTGAATATACCTACAATTTATAGTCCCTGGGTGGTACAGTTGGCATTCACCCACTACCCTAGAGGCTGGCAGTTTGAACCAATCTGATAGCGCTGTGTAAGAAAGGTCTGGCAATCACAGTCCAGAAAACCCTATGGAACAGTTCTACCCTGCAGCACATGGGTTAGAATTGGGTTGATGGCAATGGAGTTTATTATTATTATTGTTGTTTTTGAGGCAATGGGAGGGTGAACTTCTTTTGAAAATTTTTTATGTAGTGAATTTCATTCACTAGAACACAGTTGCCCAGTTTCAAGTGTCCTGAAATGTTTATAGTTCCAAGATAATGGACATACTCATCATCCCCCAAAGTTTCCTCAAGCCCCTTTATAATCCTCCAGTCCCTCTCCTCTTCCCTCTCACCTGGCAACAGATATGCTTTCTGTCACTAACCCTGTGGTGTAGTGGTTAAGTGCTACAACTGCTAACCACAAGGTCAGCAGTCAGTGGTTCGAATCTGCCAGGTGCTCCTTGGAAACTCTGTGGGGCAGTTTTACGTTGTCTCGTATGGTTGCTATGAGTTGGAAGTGATTTAATGGCAGTGGGATTTTGGGGGAGTTATAGAGTAGGTCACATTTTCTAAACTGTATAAATAGAATCATACAGCATGCATTTGTTTTTGTCTTGCTTTCATTCAGCATAATTATTCTGAGAATCATTCATGTTGTGTGTATCCAAGATAATATTGGTACGTATTTGGAAACCTTGGTAGCGTAGTGGTTAAGTGTTTTGGCTGCTAACCAAAAGATCAGCAGTTCAAATCCAACAGGTGCTCCTTGGAAACCCTATGGGGCCATTCTCTGCTGTCCTATAGGATCCCTATGAGTCAGAATCGACTTGACAGCAGTGGAGGTTTTGGTTTTTATTCCTGCTTTGAGTTTCTTTGGGAAAACGGCTAAGTATACCTACTCATTATGTGCACATGAAGTTTAAATTAAAGAGGCAATGATTATGAGAGAAAACATTTAATACTCTATCTGTGTAAGCCTCAGTACAGGATACAGATGTGCAGAAGATACTACCACTTTCTGGGAGGCAGCGTGTTCTCATGGAAAAGGTCAGGTTTGGAAGTCAAATAAGCATGCCTAGCTTCGATCTATCACTTAGTTGGTGAGCAACCTTAGTCAAGTGTTTTTGTTTTTTACCTTTGTTTATCTTGGAAAAACACAGATAACGACAGCACTTTCTATGGCTGTTACAGGCATTAAAATGAGATTACGCCTATAAGGCATTGAGCATGGCATCTCACACAGCTGATCCTCAAAAAATATGAGTTTCTTTTCTTTAGATACGTTTTTCATTTGGCAAATAAAATTCTCATCTTTGAGCTCAATCGTAATATCATAGTGCCATCTGGTGACCATATACAACTATTGCATTACCTCTAATACCAAAAAAACCAAACCAAACCCATTGCCAGCTGAGTCACTTTTGACTCACAGCAACCCCGTAGGATAGGGTAGAACTGCCCCATAGAGGTTTCCAAGGAGTGCCTGGTAGATTCCAACTGCCAAGCTTTTGGTTAGCAGCCATAACGCTTAACCACTACACCACAAGTGTTCCCCATTACCTATGCAGGATACTTACTTTCTAACAGATATCAGCAGCATAGAAATAACTGTACTTAAGAAGTCATCTCTAGTGTATTCTAGACCAGTGTTTCAGAGACAGGAATGAGGGCTGAGCTACTAGCTTGGAGACTCCTTCTCTACTTAGGGATTCTTTCAGATCACGAGGCAAGAGGGCTCAATGAAAAATGAAGAAGAGTAGCTTCTCCCATAGTCCTCCTTATTTCAGTATCACACAGTAACATTGAAGCAGAGCAGGACTAAAACTGAGATCTCTTTCCTTCTAGCTATACTCATTGTGTTAAGAAAGACAAAAGCCTTTCTTAAAACTGGCAGATGGTAGATTGAGTGTAGACGTGAGTGAAGTCTTCACATCCACTTGAGTCCAAAGGAGATGCTGGAAGGGAGGAGGTGATATTTTCTTCTAGAAGAAAATCCTTGCCCTTTTTGGGAGGTCTGCTCATGAAGGATCTGGCCACTGCACCTTTGGCCTTGAGTCCAATTCCAGATGGATTTCGAAAGTATAGAGCCCCAATACTACCCACCCCCAAACCCAAACCCATTGCTGTTGAGTAATGTCAACTCAGAGAGACCCCATAGAACAGAGTACAACTGCTCCATAGGGTTTCCAAGACTATATGTTTTTATGGAAGCAGACTGCCACATCTTTCTCCTGCAGAAGGGCTGGTGGGTTCGAACCACTGACTTTCCAGTTAGTAGTGTTTAACCACTGTGCCACCAAGGCTCCTCTAATACCACCCAGCTGTCCCTAGATGCAGAAGAGGGTTCATCTCCATGAACCCAGCAACCCCACCACCCTAACAAAGAACAGAACCTTCAGAATGCAGTCAAGATGTCTGAATTCATCAGACCTGTGCTTGGGCTCAGGTCTCCTGGTGTTCCCCACTCCCCCCCTCCGAAGGCCCCGAAATAAGTCTCAATAGGTAGCCACTCTTGCCATCTCGCCTGTCATCAATTCAAGACTGGTAATTGATTGAACTTGAACTTTATTTGTGATTTGATTTATGCAAGGCAATGTGATTTTTCCATAGATAGAAATTACAAAGTGAAAAACATAATAGGAAATGAGTGAGCTAAAGAAACTACAAAATGATTTTTAAAGTTGAATGCATTACAAACTAGACTAAGTGCTACAGCTATGTTTCCTCTTCATCATCGTGGAAGCATTGAAAAATTGTTGGTTGGAGACAGGGGTTGGGGTACAATTAGGGAAGGCTTCATGGAGGAGGTGGTATTTTTGCTGGGCCTTGAAGGAGGGGTAGAATGTTGACAGATGAAGATAGAAGGAAGAACATTTCAGCATAACTGACTCTAGACAAATATTCTGAAAAACAAGAGGGCAAACAAACACCCCCGGGGCAGTGAAGCTTCCAAACTGGGGAAAAAAACCTGAGGGGCCTGGGCTGGGACCCAGAGTCTCAAGCCCCCAAGATGGGCCTTCAGTACCAATGATATTAGGAGGCACAGGACAACGGGCTTGTTTGTAAACCTAGCAGCAGCAGACGGTTTCACATTGCAGTCAGGGGCCTCAAACTGGCTGTACTCTGCCCAGATGGATTCTTGCATCTTTTCAGCATGTGGCACTTACTCTTCCTTCCTCTTGCCCACTGACAGCCTGACTGGTAGTTCGTGTGCGCCCATGTGCGCATGCGTGAGTGTATGTGTGTGTGGGTGGGTGGGGGACTGAGGCGTTGTCTCCCACTGCAGCTTCTTCCATTTTTCCCTCTTGTGGCACACAGCTGGCTTCCAATGAGCTGGAGCTCGGCCCTTTGCAAAGTCAAAGCCTTGCTTGCCCACAAGACACTGGGCTACAGACTTCAATCTTTCCTTGAACTCCAGCTCTTGATTAAGCACCTAGGAAGCTTCCTCAACATGAAGGTAAAACTTACTGTGGGGGGTGACTGGGGTTAAGGCAGGACTACACTTTCTGGAGGTGGTGAAGACTGTGTGGTGGCAAGGGCTGGGGACTTCTAAGCAGGCTCTGGCTACTGGTTGACATGCTGCTGGCAAGTCTGCAGTATTCAGTCAGGAGCTGAGATGTCAGGCTAGACCAGCTTGGCCTTGAGCACTCCTCCTTTCTCAACATGCCCTATAGGGGGAATATATCGGACATGTGGAAGCAGCAAAGATATCTGTAGGGTTCCCAAGCCCTGGTGATTGTCCTGCCTGAATCTCACCCCTAGAAGCCCCAGAGATCTTTTGTGTGTTGTTATGATCTCCGGATGGGCCTGTCACCCCGCCCTGTCTAGCTGCTGGAGGTATATAGGTTATGTAGCTTACTGATGCTACTTGGATGGGGAGGTATGGGGGACTAATCAGAAGAGAGAAACAGTTAATCACTGTGAATTTCTTTCTTTCTAAACATTGTAAATCTGAGATAAGGTTTGACACCTGACAGGAAATCAAAGCTCTGTCAGGATTCTCCAGGACAGGAGACTTAGAGCTCAGTGAGATCAGTGCTGGAGATAACCTTCAAGGTGATATGCCCTTGCTTGACTTTGGCATTTGGGCCACCCTTCTTACGTAGGGACAGAGACTGCACTTCACGGCATTCACCGGGGTCAGCACTCAGAATAACTTGCCCCAAGAACTGATCACAGAATTTTCGTTCGTTCCACACCTGGGGAGACAAGTCAAGGAAATGAGGATGAGCAACCTTCTGTGAGATTGGCCTTTGCCCACTGATATCTAGAACCTAATGCTGAGCTTGAAAAGGTCTGTTTAAAAATCAGGAGTCCATCTTGTTTTTTACTGATGCCTTTGACTGAGAGAAGGGTGCCTCCAAGAGCACAGGTGAAAAAGCAAGGAAGCAGAGCTCGTGATTATCCTTGAGCTGTGGGATGCTGAGCTGAAGGCAGCTGCTCAGCCTTACTCAAACCAAAAAAACCTGTTGCTGCTGAATCGATTCTGACTCATAGCTACCCTATAAGACAGAGTAGAACTGCTCCATAGAGTTTCTAAGGAGCAGCTGGTAGATGCAAACTGCTGATCTTTTGGTTAGCAGCCCTAGCACTTACCCACTGCAATTCTGCCCCACTGCAGTTGTTCACCCTGACCTAGCGACACAAGTGTTGTTTCAACTGGCAGTGTTTGCCATCGTGTGACATTATGATATATGTGTGCACATATTTAACCATGAACATTTGAGATCATGTCTACCGTGAAAGGGAAAAAGCATATTCAGGGTGGCGATTCAGGAATTCAGTGTCCACGCCATACGGTAAGTGTCTCTGAGTACAAAATAAGCCAACAAAAAAGAAAAATAAATAGGATAAGCCTTGCTGTGCATTCTAGCAGTATTTGAGGAACTTGGTATAATCTAGTATCTACTACTGAATATGAGCCACCCCAGAAGCTCTTGTTCACATTCTTACCTGTATGATAATAGGAATGTCAGTGGTCCTTCGGTAGAAAATGGCCTGGGTATCGAAAATGGCATGAACAGTGTTCTTTTGGACAGGAGAACGGACTTCCTCCTTTCCACACTTGATGATCAAATAGGGGTTCATAGCTGGCAAAAAGCGAGATTTATCTTTAATACAGTGCTGATTAAAGTTCTCCTCCTAAATAGGCAAAGGCTACCTCAGTTAAGTCTATTCTGTGGCTCTCAGTATAACTCTCCAATCACCGGGATGACTTGCGATTCAACTTTTGTTCTGAGTTCCTTTCCTTTTCCACATCGTAAAGATGAACATCATGTAGGCTTTGCCCAGTGAAGTTTGCATCCCACTCTCTGCCACAGTTAACATCTACCCTTCCCTCCCTAGACTAAAATACCACCAGACAGAACCATCGGTGGCCATCTCTCTGAGCCATACAAACAAGAAACGAAACTGAGGCTTTCTTCCCCAGACTGCCCTGTAACTCTTACTTTCGTCGGCATTCCTCATCTCCAGACCCTCAACACTGTGGACAGTGATCTGGGTAACCACCTTTGGATAGCCACGAGCTAGATTCCAGCAGGACATCTTTGGCATGTCCAGAGTCAGTTCCCTAGAATATTGAAAGGAAGACAAGTTATCCGATGACATTGCCTAATAGAGAGATAGGCCTACCAAAGCAGACATTACTGCTGAAAACAGGAGGTGCTGAATGACCCAGCTCATTCCTCCTGGGACCTGGCCTGTGTTAAATGAATGTGTTTTCCTTTCCCATTGCTTTAATGGCTGGCAGATAATGATCTGACTAGGCAGGATGGGGTGACAAAGTAGTTTTCATGACCCAGTAGTCACACCATAATAGAAGAACAGTGAGGAGTGCCAGCTGTTTAAGAAAATGGCAAGTCTGCCAGAGAACAGAAGGAAAACTCTGAAGTGAAAGAGATTAGGCTACAGACCTGCTCCACTTAAGTGGCAGCTCAGAGCTCCAAAGCTCAGACCTCCACTGGGAAACTTCCTATAAACCCCACTTAGAGAAATATTTCTATTGCTGGCTTAAACTAAGTCTGACTTGAACAAATCGTCCCATTTAGTGTCTGCTTAGAGGAAGTAGGGTAAAGTGGGTTAGGACTGGAGGCAAAGCAGAGAATGGGAGTTGCAGGGACTGGCCAAGGAAACAACCTGAGCTTGACGGGCACTTCAGAGTAGATTCTCAGGAGAAATTCGCTGGTGCGGCCAAGGTGGAACATGGTTGGGACAAGCACATAGCTGCCCTTCTTCAGGTACTTGCTCAGAAACACGGTGCGTGTGTCAATGTAGGTGGAAGTCCCTGCACGCTCCTGGATGTAGAGGTGGTGGAGGCGGAATCTGCGGTTCACCTCCACCTAAAAATGAGATAGGATGAAGTACTCCACTCTGTTCAAATTAGAGAGTTTTTAATGGTAGGAGATCACGAGTCTTCCGTCTTCTTTATCCTCAGACCTTTCACAGTTCCACCAAAGCCTATATCTCCCTAGTTTTGACTCTGTTTGCCATCCTTCTCTCTGATCCAAATGCCCATTCTTACCTTGAAGAGCTCGAAGCCAATGATGTAATTTTCAGGTCTTCCCATTCTTCGGTAATTGCGCAGGTCCTTTTGCTGCAGTGACATGATGACCTTGTGCCCATCCTCAGGCACAGTGAAGATGTACTAAGGGAAACAGGTCACCAGAAAGCTTAATTAAAACTTACATTTGAGGTGAGTCAGCTCAGATTTCAAGGAAGAAAACTACTTTGGGAATTACAGAGAGTTGGGTGATTTTTCTGGCCGTGGCTTTTAACCAGACAGTGAGGCCTTGGGTAATTCATAGACCTGCTAAGTGTGATCACAGCACTTGAGTCTCCTGGTGACATTCAGAATATGTTGAAGGACAATTTCATTCCTAGGCATTCAGTGCAGAAGACAGTATGCTTTGCTTCAGTAAGTTCCTGGCATGATCTTGTTTTCTTATTACTTCTCCTTGTTCAGAAACTTATATATTAAAAAAACCCTCAGAATCAAGAAAAATAGAAAAGGTTCTTATGTGACTCAACCTGACATTGCAGCATTCCCCCAGGGCTAGTAACTTATGGAGGGGCTGGATCGACTTCCTTGGAGAATTGATGCTTTCATAGCACTTCAGAAAAACTGCAGCCCTGGGCCAGAGACTTTCCAACCTCATGTGGAGAACCATGATGCCAATGGAAACTGACACTAAAAGCTACCCTCTCTCTTGCTCTCCCTCTTCCTTCTTTCTCTCCCTCTCTCTCCATCTCTACTTCTTCCCCCCTTTCTCTCCCTCCCTTCAGAAAGAAACAGAAAACAGACACAGAACCATAGGCTCATGAGGCCCTGCCAAAGGTCAATCAAGGGCATACCCTTAAAATGAAGCTCGAAGGGCTCCTTCCTCAGCTTGGTATATGTGCCTGATACTTTAGACATTTCCAGGTTTATAAATGGGAATGATGTGGAGTAAACATGAATTCTTTCTTTTCTTTCAGGACAATTAAAATGGGTAAGGTGGAAGGAAAACATGAGTTAAGTACATTAGCCAACCAGCCCTCATGTCCTCTAAAATGCCTGGACAATTAGGCCCATGGTTGGTAAGCAGCAGTATAGTCAAAAGTGTTGCCTCGTGTGAGTTGACTGATCAGTACATTTGAGGATAAAACCATCTAGGTTATTATAGATTCAGGCTTTGAATATTTGGATATTTTGCTCTGGGGTGTACCTGACCTTGACTTCTACCTAATGCATCACCCAGAGTAGCAAAATAATGGGAGATGGACAGGATAGGCTCATTGACAAGGCAGCTGGAATGAGACAGAGGATACATACAGTCAATATGTAGCCAAGAGAACAGTTAGGTGGTAAAGAGAAGTGAGGAGGAACTGAGAAAGAATCTGGGAGCAGAGCCTTTCTCTCCAATGCAGAACCATTTACAAGAAAACAAAGGATGTCAAAGAACTGCATCAGGCAATTGGGCTAGGAGAGAGGTGGCCAGGGGAGGTGACTCAGATCTGATAATGTTATCAAGGTATTTCTCTATCAAGAGGTGCAGTCTCTGCTGTGCTGGCAGCATTCTAGCCAATCCCTAGGATCCTAGCTGATCAGTATTACTCAATAACTACAAATGGAAGAACTGACGCTTGCACAGAAAAATCACCCTTAATGAAATACTCCAGAGAAGACCAAGATAAGAACTAGTTTCCCATTTTTTGAATAATTCAGAGGCAAAGAAAAAAGAATTGGCTCAGACCTGGGGATTCTGCAGGAACGTATCACGGTTGTTATAGCATCCTCCAGAGCGGTTCATCAGGGGCTCATCATTCACAGTCCAGCACCCCAGCAGTGACTGCAGCTTCTTGCGGCCAAACACAGGGTTGGTCACATTGCGGCAGACGTACACTTCATGAAAGGTGTGGCAAAAGTCCTGTAGGCTTATCCTGAATGGAAGGAACACAGGAAAGAAATGAAAATGATAGTTAATACCTGCCTCCCCTGTAGTTCCATGTAGAAACCCCAATATCTGTAGCTCAAAAAACCTCTCCTTACCAAAACTCTCCATCATCAGACATAACAAGCCCCAGGGTCTTGCGATCCGACACAGTCAGTTGCTGCCATTCTTCAGAACTAAAGACAGACAGACAACAAAGGGTTGAGCTATTCTGCTTGCCACTGGCTTTCTACAGCAAATATGGTGTCAAAGGACCAAATTGCATGAGGACCGGGCCTGTTTTATCTCACTTCTGGCTGAGTCACAGACCTGATGCCTGACATTTTGATCTCACTGAAGATTGAGAACCCCCTAGCTATCCGGAGGGAGGGGCCTGGGAAGACCACAGGGCTTCGGGAAAGCTGCGGTCAAAGTGGAATGTCACCTACATTTCACTCCAGGGGCCACTCCATTCCTGTCTTCCTAAGGGGTTCCTCAGGCGAATCAGGTACAGCTTCTCGGTACTGAAGACCTCCACAAGTCTCTCTCCAAGACGAATCTTACGAACATCAGTCACAGTGTAGGTGTGGCCCTTCAACAGACCCCAGTCAGTTTCAACATCATGCTCCTCCTGAGTGGGAGGCTACAAGCAAAGAAAGATACAGACATGAAGGGTGCAAGCATTGGGAGACCCACACCCTCTGGCTCCCCTGCTTCTTTGACTGGTTTTCCCAAGTGTGGTTGAAGCTACTTTTCCCTATGTAACACAGATGAAAACTTGATCATGACACCCAAGGTGACACTAAATAAGTGAAGCAAAGGAAATCATAACGAGTGTACTGCAAGTAACCTCATTTAAGCAACTCCTATTCAAACTACCCACTGATACAAACTGCATCAAAATTTGGTGGGGTTGGTTCATTTCTTGAGTCAGAAGCTACAACTTAACATGGAACCGAGGCAGGAGTCAAGGGAGAGGGCTACTGGCATCAGCTGGGATGCTGTATTGGTCCCCGGGGAGATGACTGGCACAAAAGGATGAAAAGTCAAAGCTTCTCACTCTCTGCACCAGGGCCCAATTTGTGTGTTAGTTTTGTGAGTTCCATAGGGACTTTTCACGGACCCCTGGGTTGAGGCTATGTTTTCTACTAGCATTTGTAGCATCCTGCCAGCAGTGAGCATAGAATGATTGTTTCTTGGTGAACACCAACCTCAATGGAGCAACAGATCAGTCCTCCTTTGGTAAATGTTTTCTTCAGTTCTTTGAACAGCTTGTACTTTTCTTCAACAAGCTCAGTGAATCTTCCCTTTTGCATGTCAACTGTTTCAGCCAATGTGCCAGTGAAGTCCACCATGATATCAGTGGTAGTCAAGCTGTCTATCGCCTCATAGCAGCCAAGAAGCCTGAGGGCAAAAATACGTTATCTTCCTAAAACTGTGTTTTACAGGTTACGGACTTGGTGATCCCAAGAATTAGAAAAGTCCCTCCCCAGGCTCTGCCAGCTTGCTTTTCTCTAGGCGTGAAGTGAGAAATGCTGAGATTATAATCAGAAAAGTCTAGGCTTAAACTGTGTTGATCAAGGCTGGGTTGAGCAGAAACTTCTTTCTGCAGGTAGATATTAGATAAGGAGAAAACTTGAGGCCATAATGCCACAAGATTTTCAGATAAGCTGCAAGAAGGGGCATCTAGGAGAAGGCAGGGACTTAAAGGAATTCTAAACACCTAATTTCTCCTGCTTGGATTTCTGAGGGCCAGTCCTAGCCCCAAAGTAATGTCTTAGCTTTCATGGGGATTCTACCAAACTTAAACCTGGGGTTTGGGCTGGGACAGAATAAGCTCCCGAGGATAAACATAGCTTTCTTTTCTCCATGTGCCCTGACCACCAACTAGTCAACCTCCTTCCTTACTTTGCATAAGCTTTTTCCATTAGAGCATTCCAAAACTCATTCATGGAGGTGGAGAAGGAGAAGACCAGATCTCCATTGATGGTGGGCAGCAAGTCATCAATCACCACCTCAGTCCATTCTCCAAAATGCCAGAAACGGAAGCGAAATATTCCAGCATACTTGTTTGGTTTTCGAGAGTCCCATTCTTGCTCCTTAGCATAGGGGATTGTCTAGAAATGTAAAGAACATCCCATAAAATGTCATTCAACAGATGTTGATACAATTAACTCCTGGCAAATCCATGTGGCAACAGGAAGCACACCAAAGACACCCAGTATGAAACTGACTGGGAAGCTGTAGGTAGGATATTTTGTCCACAACTTTTGCTTCCCCACTTCAGTTTTGTTAAGAATGCTATAGCCGTGGCTGCCTTGAGTGCACACAGGAGTAGACAGCGTGGCCGGGGACACCCAATAAGGAGCTCAACAGTTTCTATAGACAATACACCAACTAGGTGATGAGAAATGGACTGTACAAGCATAGTCATGGCTGCACGTATAACTATTAAACAAGATGTTTTATAAAACAAAACCCATCAAAATACAAGGCCCTCTGTCTTCTAAGTTTTTAAAGGGCTGTCTTATAAATTTAATGTAGTCATACCTTGAATAAAATTAAATGTAGGACCTTATCATTTTTATAGCTTCTTTTTACATAGCAATCACATATTAATCTTTGACATGATTTTTCTAGGGAAAATACTCTTATTCTCATCGCAAATTAATACTTCATTGCCTTGAACTCCACCTGAGCAAAGGGATTTTTACATTATTAATAGTTTATCAGAACCTTTTTGCAGATCTTTCTTTTTCACCTTTCCTGTTGTTCAGACCTGTTAGTGACTTCCTGGCCCCTACTGAATAAAGGGTATAAGGTAGGTATAAAGACTAATAGTATGCAGACAAATTGAGTCAAAAAACTGAAAGTGACAATAAAAGATCAATAAAAGTGGAACACAGCATGTGTTTAGGGCAGTGAGACTGTTCTATATGAGAAGGATATTATGTATTTGTCAAAACTCATAGAATTGTACAACACACAGAATGAACCCTGATTCACCAGCTGCAACAGATGTATCACACTAATGCAAGAAGTTAATAATAGAAACAGTGAGTAGAGGGGATCGGGGTATATGGGAGCTCTGTATTTTCTGCACAGTTTTTCTGTAAGCCTGGAACTGTTACAAAAAATAATACATATTAAAAAAAAAGATCATCTATCATAAGTGGCAAAGGGAGTACAGTAAAATGCTACCGATAGAATCTAGGCAGACATATGAGTCTTCACTTTAAAATTCTTTCAACTCTTTTGTAGTTGTTGATGTTTTCATAATACAATACGATAAAATAGCGGAGAAAGTCACCTAGTTCATACCCTGACCTTCAGGAAATCAAATCATCTAAGAAAGTTATGAACTGACTTTTCCTAAAGTTATTAAAGGAGACAAAAAGTTGGAAACTGAGTGAGGTCCATGTGGTGGGGCAATACCTTTGTCCAGTGTGATTCCTGAACAGCCAGACAGGAAAATGCAGAGATCATTGGCCTGTGCCCCAGTCTCCCTTGGGTCAGCTGATGGTTGCTGATGTTGCCCACAATCAGACGGGGATCATCACAGATGTCCTGTGGATGTAATAATTAAGTATGAGATGTCGGTAAGAAAAATTTTCAAGTCATTATGAACTGAGCTAGTCAGAGCAGAGTTCACAGAAGAGGTGGGGTTTGATAGAAGACTAGGATTTTAATAGTGGAAATAAAGGGAAAATTTAGGAGGTTGTGAGGAAAGCGGTTATTTGGGGAAGTGGCAAGACAACTGTAAAGGGGAGTCGGTTGGCACTGAGTTAATGGAGGGAATACAAAGTGACTGGTTGAGATTTGCTGGTGAACGCTCTTAACTATAGCTGTTACTGAGGTTTCTGAGAATTTTCACCACATCAGTGAGCTTTTAAAGTAGATAGAAAACTAAAAATTATCACAGTGCATTTTGACCCTATATGTTGTCAGGATGGTATTTTTCTGAAGTATCTCAGAGACAAGGTCTGATGGAAGTGAAATTAATGTTTTTTTCCCCACTAGAAAAATAAGTCAGGAAACCTTACACATGAAGACCTTTTCTAACATAAAGCAAAGGCAGTGGTGGTCTCCATGGCAACCAGATTTTTTTTTCTCATCTTTGGATGACTATAGATAGCAGCATAAATGACAAATGATATTAAACCAGTCACAGGAGCACTTCAGGAGCCACTCTTCTCCCTACAGTGGAGATTCTAAGGGGCCCTTGGGCAGAAAGAAGGGGCAGAGTTGTTTGAGGCATATGTGTGTACCTTCCCCCACTTTACCATTCCCACTGTGGGTAGGAAACTGAGACCCATGTCACACAATTTCCATACCATGTGATGAGGGCATAGCAGAAAAATTTATTTGCAAGGTAGTCAGAATAGGTTACATAGAGGTGATGATGCTTGAGTTGAAACTTTAAAGATGACTAGGTTTAGGCAGTTGGACAAAGGAGGAGTATGGAAGCATTAACAGAGACAAGCATGAGCAAAGACACAGCAGTATATGTGACACCATCTAACTGAAGACATGATCGTGTGACTCAGGCTGTCTGAACTTGCAGAACTCAAAGGCAGGCAATAACGATGAAGTCTCGAGTACAGAGAAGTCTCATGGAAGAGGTCTTTGGCCAGTACTCTGGCATTCTTCTTACTTAAAAGAAACAATTTCTACTTTTAAGTGGAAAGAAAATCAAGACATATATCCTTTTTATAAATTATTACATCGAGACAGCTGTATTTTTCTGGTCATCAAACCTCTCTCACTTTCTTTTTTTTTAATGGACATAATTTTCTTTGATGAATGGTCTGGTCTACAAAATGAAACATTCCATATATTATTTAGAAGCCAAAATAATTCGAGAAACGAATAGGCATCCTGGACAGGAACAAGTCCAAACTGAAGATTTAATTTGGCATCCCTCTGCCAAAAGGAGATGGTTCAGTGGGTTGTCAGCTTTGGCTTTTCTGCTTTTGTTCTTTTATTTTAAGATGCATATCACTACTTTTGTCTTAGGAGAAGACTATAAATACATTTTTAGGGGCTGGAAGTTGCCTGTTTTTTAGCTTATGGAACATAAAGCAGGTGTGTTAAATGAGTTAGATCCTGACATTCTTGCTGTTCTCATGGTTTCTTTGCCTTTTTTTTTGGTAAGATTCTAAGCATGGTTTTTCGTCCCAGGATTAGAATGTTGCCATTTTATTTGGAGCAAGATATAAAGTTATATTTCTTGGACCTAGATGATGCATATCATCATTTCCAAGCATGGAAAAGCAATAAAGCGGGCATTTGATATATGAAAAAGCATGTTTTTAGAAGACTAAGGTAAATTATATGCTGGTTTTATGTAGAGTTACAGTACAGTATCTTGTATTTCCACAAGGCTTTAGCAGGGATCTAGGCTCAGCCAACACTCAGCATGTTAGCTTCTACTGAAGACACAAAGGTTCACATAAATGAGTAAAAGATTTATAAGCAAAACTCAAATTCAGGAGCTAGTAATTATTGTACTATGTACATAAGCTAAATGTGATTGTGTGCGTGTGTGTGTGTGTGTGTGATCATGTGTATAAACATGCGAGAATACAAATTGGGGCAAAAATTAATTTTTCCATTTTCTCATATAAACTGATTCATGCCTTCTTTACCTCACCTCTCCGCATACACGATTGCTATTTAAGAAAGTGTGTAAAATGTAATAAATTTAGCCATAGAGTGTCAAAGCTGGAAGAAACTTTAGAGGCTATTTAGTTCAACCTCTTCATCTAACAGATGAGAAAGCAGGCCCAGATAAGTAACTTGCCTCTGGTTATCTAGCTAGTTAGTAGAAGACCTTGGACTAAAATTTTAGATTGTTCAAAACCACGTATAGCTAAAGATACCTCAAGACCTCATCTGGTCTATCCTTTAGCTTTTAGGCTTATCCATGGCCACCAAATGAATAAGTTCTCCAGGGACAGAGATGCTCTCACCTCTCTCACTCACCCATGCTGGTGTTTTAGTCGGCTTAAGCTGCTTTGCGTCATGCTTGCCTAAAAGCCCTCCCCATCTTTCCGGAAGACTTACTGAAGTCATTTGTGGGTTTGCCCCATCCTCGGGCTAACTATCTGCGCTGCGCTTTAATCTTCTCAATTCAATTCACTAAACAGATATCAATCCCATGCTACATGTCAGCACCATGATGTGAAATATGAGAGACAAGTCCTTATTAAGCTCCATCTTCTACTTCTTTAAGAAAGTAAGGAATTAAAAGACTAGAAAGCAACCAAGGAAATAAAAAGGATAAAGGGCAACGAGCCACTGAATAAACCTAACAGCCAAATGGACTTTTTGGTGAAAAAAATGAAACAATAAAATGAACGTTTATTGACTTTCTCTCTAGTTTTGGACACACTGGGAGTCCTCCTGTTGGAGGTAAGGAAGTAAGGCAGGAGAAAATTTTCTATTACTCCAAGCTGAGATACCGAGCACAGAGGAGACAATTCAGCCTGAGCTCTACTGGAGTGAGGGTAGGGGAGAGGTCACAGCCCACGTAGTCACATATTTGGGAGGGAGAGGAGATGCTGACCTCCTAATGGCTACCAGCTGTGTTGGCACAGTTGAAGTGATCTTTGAACTGGGCTGTTTGTCAAAGAAAAATTATTTCTTACGGAAACACAAGACTAAGAAGACAAGCAACAAGAGTAAAGCCAGAAAGGGTCCATCCTGTTCCCATCTCCCCTGACCGCATCTTAAGCCAAAGCCTTCTGCAAGCAAAATACAAGCTGTTTCTCCAGGAAGTTTGTTCCCTTAGCTGAGCTTTGAGAAACTCTCCCAATGTCCTCACCTAATCCTCCCTCCCAGAGACCTTGGATGGGAGTCTATTACAAAGCCTGGAACCCTGCACAAGTCACTCTGTGTGGCTCCCTTT
The DNA here is from genome assembly GCA_028571685.1 of Heterohyrax brucei. NCBI lineage: Eukaryota > Metazoa > Chordata > Mammalia > Hyracoidea > Procaviidae > Heterohyrax > Heterohyrax brucei. The sequence goes on from CM053166.1 coordinate 149,977,364, forward strand.
GCACCTACCACATCCCTATCTTTAGCAGTTTTATCATTATTAAATTTTTTAATCACACAGGTGACAATAAACACTGAGGTTCAGGGTAAACCTCAAGAACTATCCCCCCAAAAGGCAGCCCAGGAAACCAGCATCCAGAAGGGCAGAGAAACTTTCGAAAGTGCCGCATGCAGTCCAGTGTTACTGAGGGGACGCGGGTGTGGACACAGGCCAGTGAGGGTATCCCTATTGTAAGTACATTCTGATTAAGTCCAGAGATCTAAGTAGTACCAGAAGGGCCAGGGCCAATTATGCCCAGAACTGCCATCTGGGACCAGAGGACTTTGTGAGCTAGTCCGAGTAGCCACTATCTATCTCATCCTTGTAAAATTGAATCTCCAGATGGAACATTTATAGGTGGACTTGGGACTCAAGGGTCAGTGCTGGATCAGCATCTCATAGAGTCCACTTTATCTGCTAGGGGAATTTTACTTCTTCATGAAGATCTTGTCAGCAATAAAACTTTTTCTTCTTTCCTTACCTCTCCAAGGAAGGCTCTATATGGAGCCTGGGAATAAAATGTATTGGCCATCTTGAGCCCAATTTCCATTTCCAACCTAGACATCTAAGTCTCTGAGTAATTTTCTTCCTGTTTGAGCCTTCAGACTTCTGCTAGGAGACTCCAGGTATAAATTCCTAACTGCTTTATTAGGAAGAATTTAAATATCCATTCAATGCAATACTGTCCATCAGTAAAAAGATACAAACAAATACAGGCTACAACATGGATGAAGTTATGCTAAGTGAAAGAAGCCAGTCACATAAGGCTGCATATTGTATGATAACATTTATGTGAAAAGTTCAGAACAGGCAAATCAATACACAGAAAGCAGATTAGTGTTTGCCGGAGATGCAAGTAGAGGGGAGCAGGGAGTGACTGCTAATAAATACGATTTCATTTAAAGATGATTAAAATGTTCTAAGAGTGATTGTGGTGATGGTTGCAGAACTCTGTAAACTTGCTAAAAATCACTTCAAACAGGTGAATTTTATGGTACATAAGTTATACTTCAGTAAATTTTTCTATACAGATTTCAAAATAAATAGGACAGATGAAAAGAAAGGGTGCAGGCCTGTTCCACTCTCTAACTACGTAAAAAGTGAAAACCATTCAGGACTATTAGGGTAAGGGGACATGACCTCTGGAAAGAAATATTCATGATCAGTCTAGCTCAAAAACATTTTCCAGAGGAGATGCCACATTCAGTTGATAGATGGAAATTTCTTAGCTCACAAAAAAGTGTTTCCTCCTTTACTGCTCCCTCACTTGTAATCAATGACCTAGGCCTGTAGATTTTGATTCTAACATCTCCACTCATCAGTTCCTCCTTTCCGTTGCTACTATCATGGATTTAAAAAGAACCTCAGGACCCTCCTTCCATGCAGAAAATGTAGCAAAATGGCCCCTATAGAGCATATTTCTCAGAGGTAGACCTCAGCAGAGACATTGGTAGTGAGCAGAGGCTAAACTCAAAATTTTACCAGAAAAGCCGACAGGAGATCTTGTTCAGATGCTCTACTCCCCCACAGTTGGCAATGTAGATTCCCATGATGCCTTGCTTCATTTTAGTGAGGATTAGATGTGTCTGACTCTACTGTGACTGGGTATGAGTCAGTCAGTCAGGAATAGAGCCAGAGAGGGGTTTGGGGAAAAGAGGCTGGAGGGAGCTGGAGAAGAGATTTTCTGTGGGAATCTGGCAGGCAGATTTCAGACTAAAAATCCTACCTGCAGTCTTATGACCACACTGTAACTCAGTATAACTCAGCTCTTAGAATTTATGAAGACTTTATATGCTGAGATGTCAGGAGAGCCCAGAAGTCTAGGAGCACACGGTCTCAAGTAATATACTTGTATACCCAGAAAGCTAAGATAATAGCTAAGACCACTGGGCCACTTGAAGAGTTAGAGAGAAGGATTTTCTTCTGGAGGAAAAGAGCAGATGACCTGGCTTTGAACAACTGTAAACACTCTCAGAATTCCTGGCTATCTTAAAGTGGAATCTTAGGACTCATCAAGGAAGTGGCAGGTGGAAGGCAGGGGAACCCAATCCTGGCTCAGAACCGTGGGGGCTAAAATCAGTGTGTCCAACTATTAATGGTGTTTACAAGCATAGAACAAAAGCTTTTCAACACAAAAGAGGCAGAAAATACCAAGTTAATCATGATCCTTCCATTGCGAACACTTCAGGTAACAGCCCTGGTTGAGATGGAAGCAGTGTGGTATGCTAGGGGATAGGATACCTGTAAGCTTCCCCGCAAATCAGAATCTCAACCCTGCCAGGGAGGCAAACGAGGCCAATGACACATTCAGTTTTCCTGAGCCATTTCAGAAGCCCTCATTCCCTTTTGCTTTCCTAGGGAGAGGCCAGAGAACTTTGATGTGGTTCTTGACCAAGGGCCCATCCTCCACTCTGGCTGGAATGGAATCCACAACTTTTCGAGGAGACACAGATGGTGTTCCAAAACTGTAGCTTTTTCCCACTCTGTTCCCCACAGGAGACCCTTCCTTGACCACTCCAACTCACAATAATCTTTCCTTCAAAACCCTACAAGATCTACTGTCTGTATGCTGAAAAAAATACTTCTTTTATCTGGTATTAATTTACAATTTAGCTCTTTGAAAGCTCAATATGAATGTCTCCAACTAGAATGTGAGTGCCTCACTGCAGTCGCTAACTGATAAAGGTCTGTATCTTGCACAGAGGCTGGACTAGAGTAGTTGCTCAATAAAAGCATCTGGAGACCCTCTCCCCTTTGGTTTCATAAAACTGTGCTCACAGGATGTTCTCAAATGGAATCCTGTGAATTAATTAAAAGATGTACCACACAGTGTACAATACAGTGAGGAGGAATACGAAAACTGGTTGGAGAGAAGCCACCTGGGTTCAAATCCCAGCTGTGCGATTTGTTAGCAGTCTGACTCTGGGCAAATTCCTACCTTCTGAGTCCCAGTTTCCTACTTAATAAAATGGACATAGTAATATCTTCCTTCCTTTTAAAACTAGAAAAATTAATTACAATCAAGGTAATTTTTAAAATACCTACATTGTAAGCCACAGTAAATAAGGATGAAATGAAATGGAATACAGTATAGGAAACTCCACAAAGATACAGCAGTGTCTTGGCCATAGTAGGGCTGCAGTAAGTGTTGATTCATTTTTATTCCCATCCCTGGTCATCCTCTCTGAAATTCCCTCAGCCTAGAAGGTATATGGTTTGCCTCAGATGGACTATTGCCATGGTTATTAAATTTTTCCTTCCCTGCTAATCCATCTAGGATTCTATCCATAGAATTTGGAAGGTGAAGGCAAAGGACAAAGTACTGAGCCAAGACAGAGGGGGAAGGACGTGTCTAAAGCCTGTCCAGTACAGGGAGCACTGTTGACTTGGTTCACATCTGGGAAATGGCTTCATGTTAGCGTGTAATTTTGCCACCGACCAGATCTGTTCCCACCTCCTCTTGGACTTCATCCTATCAGTCATTCCTTATGTCTTTTCATCTTGTTATTCCCTAGCCTATAATATACTCACATCTGTCCTATTTTAAAGACACCTCCCAGAAAATCTCTCAGTTCTCTGCCTTCCTTTTAGCTATTTCTACCCTATTGATCTCCTGTCTCCTTTATATTCAAGTATCTGAAAAGAGCGATCACCCCTTGTTATCACCATCCATTCATAAGAGTGACTGACAACATACTGTTACATATCTTTATTCTCTCAGTGGATTTCTGAAAGAAAGAAAGAAAAAATTCTTACCTCTCTGCATGATAAGTTAGTGGTTTATGAATTATGCTCATGTTTCCCAAACTTTTCAAGTTGCCACATTTGTTTGAATTAACCACCAAACGAAAAGAAGCATGGTCTATGTCTTACCTCCCTTTTTGTTAGTCTTTTTTAATGAGTAAATTTGACAAATTTTTATTAAAATTTACAACTCCTCAAGCTATATCCAGGAGCACAGATCCATGAAGCTTCCTGGCTTAAAATTGTGTCCTAAATTGGTCTATATACACGTAGCATTTGCAAGTGAAAGAGCAAGACAAGCTGAGCTTTGAGGAGGAAAGTCAAAAGAGAGATATAAAGTGGTAAATTACCCTGGGGCGTTTCCACACCACTTTCCCAGGAAGCAGGCGATTGAAGAAAAGAGAATCATTCTCAGGCTGGAAGGTTTGGTCACAGAAAAGTCTGCCATCTTGAAGGCATGCCTCTTTCAAGTCCTGGTACTTTTGATTTTTGAAGAGTTTCAGAGGAGGACTCATGGTATCAAACTATACCTAAAATGAGAAAAATTGTTTTTATTGGAAGAAGATATTCTAAAGTCTTATGAGGATTACCTGAGATTAGACCAATGGCAGTCGTCTCAGTGACGTACTTCCAGAGGTAGAGTCTTCAACTTTGGCTTTACAGGAAAAGCAGTTGATTTTTAAGAGAAGAACTGTCTGGGTTCTGCAACCAATTAGCACAAGCCTACCTAAGCATTTGGTGGCCTCAGTTTCTTTGTCTGCCAAATAGGGCAATGCCAAGTGCCGTCGAGTCAGATCCAACTCATGACGACCTTAGGCCCCAGAGTAGGACTGACCCCCAGAGTATTCAAGAAGTGCCTGGTGGATTTGAACTGCCGACCTTGTTGTTAGTGGTGGTAGCACTTAACCCACTACACCACCAGGGTTTTCATATAGGCTTTAATAATCTAATTGAAAAAAACTTGCAAATTGCTACTAAAATATAAGTCATTTTAATTAAAAAGGCCGTCTTCCATTTTACACTGGTGGGGGAGTTCAAGGCATACATAGAAACAATTCTAAATTTGAAGATAAAGGAAAAAAAATCATTTAGCTCTATCCAGAATAAGTTGGTGCCATGAAGGGCCACACACTTGGTATATGAGGGGAGAAGCAGCCCCTTTCAGTCCTGACAAACCCTTTAACACAATTCCTTCCCTTTCATCATTTAAAGAGCTTTGCATTGTTTTAATACTGGCCATGAAGGCTAATGGAAGAAACAGAGCTCAGCAGATGGCCTCCAAAGACAAGGAGAGATAGAAATAGTGTATGAGTCTTTCTTCTTCAAAGTCTAATGTACAATCATTTGCCCACGATAAAAGGCAGACTCTGAAATTCAATTACACTAATTTGGTAGACTATAGAGTCTTATGCCATGGCAATACACAGTTGCTTTCTTAAGAAAGAAAGGAAAAAAAGCCTCCCATTGTTAAATGGAGAATATAGTGGCTCTTCAGGCAACGTCTATCGAAGTGCCTTACACTCCAATGCCCTTAACAACTGGTTTTCATGAGGATAATTTGAAAGGCAAATTTGATTTTAAATAGCTTTGGGGTGATAACAGGGTTTTCAATGCTTTGACTTGATTCACAAAACTAGATTTGTAATAATTTTAATGATACCTTCATGATATTCAACAGTAAATAAGGGGATTGTGGAATTTATGTGGTATCAACTATTTCAAACATGTATTTTAGGGATAGATGTATCTATATATATTCACAGTTCAGAAAGATCACATTAGGGTTGAAACACAAACTTTGACTTTTGTTTTCAAGTATCTGCTAAAAAATGGAGGAAATTAGCAAAAAAGGGGGAAAAAACATTGACCAGCATTTTAAAGATTGATCATCTGTGTAACAGAGCTCTAAACCAAGTTAATAAAGAGACAGTCACTATTTTATATAAAGTTTAACATTAATCAGACCTCTCTACTAGCTCATTTCATGTCTTTTCAGTATTACACTGGAATATTTTAGTGGTCAAAAAATCTTCATATTTGAAAATTATAAGCTATTGTAATTCAATGTTGTTTGCAATCTGCAATCTAAGTTCAACAAATTTACTCTTACTCTGAATCTAAGGAATAAAGTTGAAAATAAACAGAACTTTATCGTAGACTTCTATAGATAACTGCTTCCCAAAGTGAGGGTTGCAGAGCACTGCAAAATACTTAACAGGTCTTCAGTCATCAGATTCAAGTCTGTTCACATAGTTTAAACATTGAAGTGCATTGTATTTTAAGGATGGGTGGTGGAGGTTGTTGTCAAGTGTCATCTGGTTGACCCATAGAGATGCCATGTGACAGAGTACAACTGCTCCTTCGAGTTTTCTCAGCTGTAATCTTTATGGGAGCAGACGGCCAGGTCTTTTTCCCATGGAGCCACTGGGTGAGTTTGAACCACCAACTTTTCACTTAGCAGATAAGTGCTTGTCCATCGCCCTACCAGGGCACCTTGCATGGGTAGTATCCATAGTAATTTTCAGCTAAGTAGTATCAGAACCAACCAGACTGTTCACCTAGGCTCCTTTGTAGAACCTGTTACAAATGAACCTCAATATTTCTGTGTGCTAAAACTTGTAACTTACATCTTGCATTCCCTAGAAGATTTGGTGGATTGCCAGAGGCTGAGATCTTAACAGGGGAGAGTCTGAGACAAATAGAACTTTTAGTTTGCCAGAGCCTCCTAGATTCTGCCCATTCTGGATAAATGGGTATTTCCTGTTTTTGAGAAGCCTGCTACTCCTAACAGTCTCCCTTGCTACTCAGTCAAACGGCAGACAGGAGTCTGCAAAGGAAATCCCTGTTATAAAGAGGGCCTGTTGACAGGCAGAAACAACATCAATTGAAAAGAAAAACAGGTTTGATTTTAAAAACCAGTATGAGCCAACTAGATTATTTCAGAGGAAGAATGCACAGCTGGTGTGTGGATAGGCCAAATCTTGATAGAACTTCTTGGAGGGGGGGTACCTGCAGCTGGGGGCACACAGTAAATAAGGAATAGCGTGCAACTGTAGACCCCCATCTTGTTGGACTTGCAGAGCAGAATTCACCCCCATTTCTGATGAAGTCACAGGATAACCATGTTACATTTGCTCTATGACCTTGTCTTCTTTGTGCCCCAATTTTCTCATCAGGAGAATGGGTTATCACACTGTTGCTGTCCTAATGCGAAGATTGGTGTAACAGTATTTTGAATAAGTAAGACGGACTCCATAAATGCAAAAACCACACTGTAAGCTCTCCAGTCTTCTATCTTTATGCCTTTCAGAGCTGGGCCCATGACCACTGACCAAGAAATAGTTGTTGGATGTATATACATGTTTTGTAGAAAACTAATGTTTTGCTTAAGTATTTGGGTGCTAACTGAGTGGTTGGTGATTTGAACCCACAACCACAATATTTCATTGTTTAAAATGTGTATTTTAGTTCATGCCCCCTTCACTACAGCTGTGCTCAGTAGATATTACCTTTGTTCTTCATTTTGTGTCTGTGGGAATGGCAGCCCTGAGAAGGGACAGCTAGAAATGGGTAGAGATGACTCAAACCCCAGTCTGTCTAATGCCAGATTTGGTGTGCTTTCCATCACATCGCACGGCTTCTTTGGGGATTTTTTTTTTTCTAAATTCAAATGAGGAAAGCCCTCCAAAGCAAACACTATACCCAATTTGGAGGCATTCTGCCTAGAATTTACTGCCACATTTGGCACTGAAAATATTCTTTATTTTCATGACTTGATGGCCATGGGAGAACACTAACCTTTGATATCCGAGGGCTCGCCAGTAAACTCTTAGAACATTTTGGAGACCCAGAAATTTTTAAGTTTAGATTTGTCATGAACAACTTGCCCTGTTAGAGCGCAGGAGAGTGAAGAAGGGAATGTGCCCTTCCTTTGCTCTCCTACTGCACCCACAGGGAAAGAAGAGAGCTTTAAGCTAAGGACTACGTCTTTAGGTATAGTCAGCAGGCAGGATAAAAGCTAGGACCTTGGCTACCTAACAGAGGGAATGTGGATTTTCAAGAACGGGAGCTCTGTGGCTTGCAGGCCTGTGGCATGAGTGGTCAGCTGAGCAGAGTGCAGGGTGTATCATTGCCTTCGGCGGCAGCACCGTTTGAATTGGGACCCCAGGCCTGGGAAGAGCATGTGAGGAAGGTCAGGTAGAGCAGGGCAAGGGGGAAGACTGGGTCCAGAACAGGGAAAGGTGGAAACTGTCAAAAGAAGACAAGCGAGCCTGCCATGTGGAAAACAATGCTGCCATTAGTGGAGGGAACTTTTGCTATTTCCTGGACTGTAAAGCTTGGAGGATCTGGGCAAACTCTTCAGAAGAAAATCTCTTGCTTCTTTATCTGTGGGTTGGCCTTAGGGAAGAAAGCAGCTTTTGCTCTAAAAAAAAAAAATATATATATATATATATCTGATAAAGAAAATCCAGTCTGTGGGGAGAGTGTGGGGTAGGGGTGGTAAGAGAGAAATTAGGGCCTTTCTGAAGGAGGGAGAGAGAATGGCTTCGGGGACATTGTTTCTCTGTTTCCACAGTTTCCTCCTTGTTCTCACCTTGTAGTAAAATCAGAGGTGAGAGCAATTAATAGTTTGATGAGCATATTGACTCAAAAGACCTAACTCTTTCACTGTAGGTGGCTACAGACAGCTCCCCAAGCCTCATATCTAAGGGTGGGGCAGTGAGAGAAATGAGGTTTGGATAGGAAGAAGTAAAACCTCAGCAATGATTATCACACAAGGAATTTTTTTTCCGTATCTGTTCAGGCAGAGTCATATGGGTGCACGTCCACTAGGAAACATATGATGGCACAGATTCTCTGGAACAGACCACAAAGGTCCTCTGGATCTGATCCACTACCTTGTATAGGATACACCTACTCTGCCCATAGAGAAGAGTGTTCAAAGACATTTACTAGGCTGTAGTCTTTACCGTGGCATGCTGGTTAAGTGCTACGTCTGCTAACCAAAAGGTCAACAGTTCAAATCCACCAGGTGCTCCTGGGAGAAACTCTATGGAGCAGTTCTACTCCGTCCTCTAGGGTCACTATGAGTCGGAATCGATTCTATTGCAGTGGATTTGGTAATCTTTAAAGATTACCAAGTCATCGTCTGGTGGAGCTGTTGGCTGGGTTCAAACTGCCAACCTCTCACATAGCAACTGAGTGCTGAACCATTGTGCAACAAGGGATCCTCTATCACTCTTTCTCTGCTCCCTACTCCACTTTTCCTTTGCCGACATGCACCTTACCTGGTCTGTCCCTTTCACCTGAATGAGCTCCTCATATAAGTCTTATTTTTTCATTCTTAAAACAAAGCAAAACAAAAAAACAAACCTGTTGCTGTCAAGCTGATTCCAATTCATTAAATTTAATTGTGATTTTCATAGAACGTTACTTTGTAGCAATGCTTAGAAATCACTTTGCCCAACTTTTATTTTACAGCAAGGAGAAGGAACTTGCCCAAGGTTTATTGAGTTACAGAGCTGACACTTTTATAAAACTCAGATTTCCTGACTCTTTTCACTACAATTTTTTAAAAAGGGAAAGTGTGTGCAAGGGGAAGCATGCATGCACAAAACCTCAAGACTTTGTTTTAAAAATCCACATTGACCTCTTCTTACAAGAATGCACTTTAGAGTTTCGTTTTTGAATTGCAAGCTGTCAGAAGGTGAGATGATTTCAAATCAAGGCTAATCAAAGAAACACTGTTTTGGGGTCACAAAGGGGCTTTTTCTGCTTTTAATTTAGGAACTGCAAACTCCCCAGGATAAGGAAAGCCTCCTTTTTAACCTATTCCTGACTGCACAAGTGTTCAGGCTTTTTCCTAGCCTGCTAGAGACTCGAAGAACAAATGATGTTATTCAAATCTAAAGTACACACACACACACACAAACACCTGCCAGAGGAATGAGAGAATTAATTATCAGTTTCCACAGGCTTTGTCCTGGTGGCACATCGGTTAAGCGATCAGCTGCTAACCAACAAAAATTCTGCTATTTGAACTCACCCAGCTGAAGATCCGCGGGAGAAATGACCTGGCGATCTGCTCCTGTAAAGATTATAGCCTTGGGAACCCTATAGGGCAGTTCCACTCTTTCCTACAAGGTCTCTATGAATTGGAATTGACTCTATGGCACACATCATGTCCTTAATTTCACACGCAGAAAAAGATTAGCAAATGAGACATCAGCCGAATTTCATAAAAACATTGCTACGAACCTATGTGACGTCAGAACAGCAGAATTTGTCAAAACTTCCTATACGCTTTTTATTAAACTTAAGACTTCTAATTCCCTTTACGGTTCTCCCAGTCTGCACTAGTCAAGGAGCCTGGTTAGCCCCCAGAATATGAGCGGCGAGGTAACTGAGAGCTTGACAGAGCCCTGACTACGAGGCAAAGTTTAAACCAAAGCAAGGAATCAGAGGAGGAAAAACCAGACTAGGGGCTGAAAATGAAGTAGCCAAGAGCAACCTGTCACTAGGCGGGGGCCCACCCGGCTGAGCAGACAAGGAGCACAGGCAGCCTCCACTGCCACTCCCTCCCGTGAAACAGCGCAAGCCTGCGAGCACCACTGCGGCAACTTACCTGCCTCTTGCACACAGTGTGGCTCCAAGATTTTGCGCAGGTTTCACTTATTTGCTACAACTGTGGGTCAGCAGGAGCTAGATGGAAGCCTGGGCACTCAGTCTTGTTTCTCCCCCTCCCACCCCTACTCCGGCTCCCCTCCCAGGTTTGTCTTCACTTACCAGGTATTTCAAGTAGAAGATTAAAACACAAAACAAAACAAAAGAAGAATACAGACTTACCAGATATTTCCCCCAAATCTTATTGCCACACAACCGCAACCAGCCCTCCATGCACATTTCTTTTTTTTAAATTTCCGAACTGCTATTATGCACTTACCTTCTATCCTGATAAAACATAAAAAGTATAGCTGTGGAGTTAGATCAACTATAAAGTGCAAGTGTCTTCATCTTAGTTATACAGCAAAGCAAACTCTAGAGTAAGTGTGCAACTGCCCCAACTACTCACCTGAGCAATCCCAGAGACTCACTGCTGCTGCTCTTGGCCAGGTAACCCTCACCAAGACCGTTCAGTCAGAGTGCGGCTGAACGCGAAAATTCGGGGCTTATTAACCTGCGAGCAATTTGGGCTGTACCAAGATTTGCTCATAGGGGGAGGGCCTTGCAGCAATTTCAGGAGCCTTTGTCCCGCCCCTTAGTCAGAAACTGATCCTGAGTCACGAGGAAAAGCTGGAATGCGCCCCTGCCAGATGTGCAGACGGGATGCCCACTCCAGACCCACCCAGCAAATTGGAAAACCGAGGAAACCACATTTGAAAGCCGTTTCTGTTCCAATGTGAAACAGGATTTTCAAGGAGGAGGGCTAATAGATTTCTGACTTTTCTGTCCTGGGGTTACTATTACAAATATGGACATTACTCAAGAAGAGGACATGGAAAGAAACATCTTGAAGTTTTAACAAAGTTCTTGTGGGTGAGGCTGCAGACGTGCTGCTGTACACAGCTCTGTGATGGTGGGAGTGAACCAGACCCTGAAGCCATGCAAGGAAGGTCACTTTGTGAAGTAACAGGTTATATTTGGCTGAGGGCAGAAAAAAAGCACTGCAGAGGGAAGTGAATGGAGTTTGATTCCATGGCAGCTGTAAGAAGCTTAATTTCTAGCAACGGGGTTGTGGGGATTCTTGGCAGTGTTCAGTGAAAAGCAGAGCAAATAACTGTGTTTGCTCTGAAAGGCCAACCAGGAGGCTTCAATGGGGTGCTCGGACTACTGTGAAATCCTACACGACATCCTAGTCAAGGTCCTGCCCCCTTCAGTGTCCTGAGATCTTTACTGGGACACATTACAGGGACATGATTCTCAAGGTGTTTGTTTCACATTCAGAAACCGTGAAAGCTCCTGTCATCCCTCCTCAGCTCTCCTAGCCAATAAGATACTAACCATTTAATCTAAAATGACCACCCTCTGCTTATACCCCTGAGCCTACCCCTGCATCTGCTCCCGCACCTACACCTTCACCAACCGGCCTCCTAGTGGGCTAAAGATTTAAAAGGTAGGAAAGAAAAGGAGAGAACTAGCAAGGGGTGGGGGCTCTAAGAAAGAAAGAAAGTATGCTCTCTCCACTCATTGGTTCCATATGAAATTTTCATGAAACAGATTTGAGAAGTTCTGTAACTCTGGTCTCTGATGTTTTCTCCCTTAGCATTTTCCCGCAAGTCCCACTGTGTCTTCTCCCCCTCTATGTCAAGCTAGAAATTAAACTAAAGGTACAGGCAATGTAGAACACCACAGTCCAGGAGAATTAGGGTTTTAGAGACTGGCACCTAGTTTAGATCTTGAGTGACAGATTTCTCAAGCAAGTCCCCACTGTGTTGTGATAGTTTGGCTTTGAACACAAGGGAGGGTGTTTTGCCTGGGCACAACTTCTTCAGCTATATTTTTTACATTTATAATCATAAAATGAGTGGAGGAGTCACAAATTATGAGCATTTCAAAGAACCTGAGAGGCCTCTTACTGAGTGTAGAAATACCATCCTGATAATCTGAAAAGTTCACCCCTAGGTAAAACAGTTTGTTCGATGTTTGAACATTCCTAGTTGTTACAAAGAACTTCCCTTGGTTGAGCAAAAACTGACTTCATACAAACTATTTCCAATCCCTCTTTCACATGACAGCCTTTCAAAATATTTGTGATGTACAACCTAAGGCGTCTCTCCTCCAGGCTAAAAATCCTTCATCGATTTCAATCTTTCCTCCCGGAACATTGTTTTGTTCTGTTTGCCGTTTGAGTCTAAATCTGCTGGGTGGAGAGTTTGTGTCTCAACAAAAGACTCCTTTTTTTTTCTTGCATGAACTACTATTATGTCCCTCATTCTCCGCTTATAGAACTGACTTTTTAAAAGAAAAATTTAAATACTGAGTGCCGTATTCATCCTTAGTAACCACCACCCTGTTTATTTGAATCTATCCTCTTGTGATTTTTCTGGATCTCTACTCTTTCAGTTTTGAAAGTCACATTTGCTATACCAAAGTTTTTCAGCTTTTTTTTTTTTTCCTTTTAATATTACACCCCTAAGGATGCTTTTTGGAAACCCTAGTGGCGTAGTGAGTAGTTAAGGGCTATGTCTGCTAACCAAAAGGCTGGAAGTTCAAATCAACCAGGCACTCCTTGGAAACTCTATGAAGCAATTCTACTCTGTTCTAGAGGGTCACCATGAGTTGGAATTGACTTGGCAGCAGTGCGTTTGCTTTTCTGGTTTTTAAGACATTTTTTACTAACCTACCCCCATGAAATTTTAAAATTACAGATACATGCCTGCCATGTACTGGATGTGCGCATCAGTACTTTGCATACAGAGGGTCACTAAAAGAAGAGGAAGACCCTCAATGAGATGAATTGACACAGTGGCTGCAGCAATGGGCTCAAGCATCGCAGCAGTCGTGGGCAGGACCAGGCAGTGCTTTCTCCTGTTGTGCATAGGGTCACTGTGAGTTGGGACCAACCCAATGGTATCTAACAACAACAACAATACGTAGAAAAAGAAAGATTTTTTTTTCACCCTCAAGAACCAATTTTTGGCCTTTGGGGATTGGTACCACCCATATTGAGAATGTATACTCTATCCCACAGAGTTTCTTTTATCTGCATATTTGATCACCTAAAATGATAAAAATGCTGAATAATATAGGGTCCAAGACAGAGTTCTACAGCACACCTTACAGCCTTCTCCTCATTAATGATCATGTTTACATGTTTACAGACACATGTATGCTACATACTGTATAATTATTACTACATAACAAGGTTGTTCAAATTTGAAGAAAGTCACATAACTTCTGCTACCACCCAGTTCCTATTTTCTCACTTTTTTCATGAGGATGTCGTAAGGCTTTTTCACGTCTTGCTGAAATTCAGGTACATTATGCCTATGGTGTTCTCTTCATCTACTTTTCCAGCTATCCTTTCAAATAAGGAAATGGGCTTAGTTAGGCATGACTTGCTCTTAGTGAGTTCATGCTTACCCCTACTGGTTTCCGCTCCGTTTTTAAAGCATCCCAAATTACCTGCTTAATAGGGCATTCTATGCTTTTGCCAACGATCAATGCCATCCCTGGTTTGCAGTTTCCAGGATTTATATTTTGTATCCCCCCCATACACTATCCATTTTTTTCTGAAAAATGGGCTAACATTTGCTTGCCTCTCTGCATCTCTCACCTCTTTGTATTTGCCATAATTTCTTAAAGATTACCAAGACTGGCTCTGTGATCACATCTGCACATTCTCTCAGTAGTGTCGGATGTGATTTGTCTGGAAACTTGAACTTATTGAAGGTAGCTAAATACTCCCTTATTACCTCTTCATCTATCTTGGTCTTTAATTCACTTTCTAGTTCAAAGATCATGCTCCTTGATGAAGAGGTAAGTAACTTGCCCACAGTCATATACCTAGTAAACTGGCAGAGCTGTGATTTGAATCCTGTCCTATCTGATCTAAAGCCTGGCTCTGAAGTAGCTATGTAGCTTCTGAGTACCAAATGAGCAGTAAGACTCTGGAGTGCTATATGACTGCCGAAGTGGAAGACTGTTCCTCTAGGAGGCATAGTCAAGGCAGGCTTTGTTAAAGAGGTGAAATTTGAGCTGGGTCTTGAAGACTGAGTAGGATTCCAAGTGGAGGAAAGGACTGTGCATGCATTGATAGGGATGATAGGGGAGGTTGAGTGTGGTATCCCAGGCAAGAGGGATAATAAGGAACAACAAAGCATAAGAATTGCCACCGTGAGTCTACCTCATAGTCCACTTGGTTGATCACTAAAAACACTAAGAGGCCACAAAATGTCAAAAGGTAGCCTGGAGACTCCAGCATTTCCTTAATAATGACTCACTCAAACTCTGCTACTTGCTAACTGTATGCTCTCTAACAAGGCACATTCCTTCTGAGCCAGTGGTTTCCTTCTCTATAAAGTGAGAATAATAACAGCACCTACTTTAGAAGGTTATTGTAGGATTAAATGAGCTAGTTAATGTATGTACATTAGGATAGTGCCTGGCATATAATTAGAGCTCAACAAATATTGTCATTATTAGTATTGTTAGTGTGATTCACGTGTTGAGTCAACAAGCTTTTATTGAGTTCCTATTATGTGCCAAATTCTATGTTGGGCACCGGGGTTTAGTGGGGGACGTTAAGAAATGTGATTTCAGCCCACAGTGACTTAAAGATCAGCCATCCAAGTACTCTGTGAAAGTTTTCAGCCTGTACTATCTCTTTTTTCCATATCCTGAATAAAATGGTATGTTTTACTTATCTTAAACTGATCTTTTCAGAGGTTTGTAAAAACTGTGGTTAAGGAGACTTTGAGTCCAGTAGCTCAGAATTTGTGGAACAGCTTGGTGGCTACTTTCTCTAAGATGTTGTAAATTCTGTTTAAATCCATCTCAGCCTTCATGCAAGTCTTGAGTTGTTCTACTCTTTTGCATCCTCTACTCCCATTCTCAGTCCAAATAATTTCCTCCATGTTGGGCATTTTCCATCCCCAGTTTGTAAAATTGAGTTCCCCATCAGGAAAAGTCAACTCCACTCAGGGTGGTTACCCATCAATGTTGTGTGGTGCATTAATGTGGTGCAGTGCCGTTTGATCCTGGCCAGTTGACTGCATTCTCTGCCTCTTTTCAGTTTACAGTCTCTCAAGGCCAGTAAGAGTGTGAACAGAAGCCATGGAAGGGGTTGGATTGTCAGATTCCAAACCAAATAGTCTTGGGCCAGTGTGGGATGGAATTCAACCAAAACTTTGGAAGGGGGTAACCTGGATGCCTTCCCCATTGGTCTGGTTAACAGAAAAATAAGGGGAAGCAATTCATTTGCCCTGTCAAGCAAAGGGCTCTCATTTCTCACTATTAGAGGAAACTTCTGTCCCTTATATTGGAATAAATGGCTAAAGTGGTTCCTAATCTCCAGCTATATCAAATCCATACTCCTCTTCTTTGCCATCAAGGCCTTTCCTCTCCAAAGGAATGTCATTTTAGCCACTTCCTGTGATTGGTTTAACCACTACTCCTTGGTTCTGGTCTAGCTGGCCTTTGAGTTCCACTAGACTGCTGCTGGGGTAGGCAACTCAGATGGAAAATGTTAAGTAAGGGCAATGCTTTGGTAGACACATCATCCAAGGATTACACAGAAATTGTAGCTGAGGAAGAGCCTGTCCCAGATAACTGTGCAGTGGGCACCAGGTAAGCATGGGCAAGGCCACAGAAAGAAGATAAGGTAATAAGTCAGGAATTGAGGTAATTTAGAAGGTACATGTCAGAAAGTATTGTACAAGGTGTAAAGGAGCCGAATAGTGCAAGGCAAAGGCTGAGAACAAAGCAAAAGATCAGGTACTCATTTCAACTAGGTGTTGGATCCCTGGCATGATTTGGTCTTTCCCCTACCCATTTGCTCAAGATGTCCCTCACTGGGACCGTCCTTCCACATTCTTTCATCTTGCTTATTTTTGATTCTCCAATCTTACTTCCTCCATGAAACATTTTGCTTTTACCTTCTGAATAATCATCTCTTTGAGTCACTGTCATATCATACAGGGTTGTAGTTAGTTTCATTTCATGTTCATATTTGTGTTTACTCTGACTTAAAACTCTGCATTTGTTTTTGTTGTTGTTGTTTGTTTGGAGTAATTTAGCAATAGGTCCTGAGATGGGCCCATCAGACCCCCACAAAAAAGTGCTTAAAAAATCAAGTGGAACTGTATTCTAGGATTTCAAAACTTGGGCAATATGGAGGTCTAGAGGAAAATGAGAGTATTTCTGTTAGAGACTTTTGAAACCTGGGAAAATTTGTATAGACTTAGAATAAAATAGGACGAGGCAATCTTGAAATGTCATTGGGTCTGAGGGTGAAGCAAAGTTGGGGAGAAGGTTGGAAACAATGATGCAAACTTCCCAACATGGTAGAAGAGAATCTTTTTAAATCCCAGTAAACTGTCCCTCAGCTGGGTTGTGCTAATTCAGAATTTTTTAAAAATTGAACTAACAGAGATTGTAGCTTATTATAACCAGATTTTGAAAGAGTGGAGTTGCTAAACTAATTAAGCCTCCTTAAACTTGGGAGAGGGAGTTAGGGGATGAGGGAAAGTCTGTTTGACTTAGTTAAAAGATGTTTTCCCAGTTTACTACTAAAGCTCTTTAGGAACTTCATTAAACTTATAAATCCCAACTGTATAGTCACTTTTGTTTTATTTTCCCTTATGGTAGATACTTAGGAGTATTAAAACTGCAAGCTAAAAATCTACAATTTGGACTTTTTACTGTTTTAAACTTGCATCCCCTCCTAGTTGTTGTTAGGTGCCATTGAGTTGGTTCTGACTCATCACGACCCTATGGACAACAGAATGAAACATTGCCTGGTCTTGCACCATGTTCACAATCATTTTTATGCTTAAGCCCATCATTGCAGCCACTGTGGCAATCCATCTTGTCAAGGGTCTTCCTCTTTGTCACTGACCCTCCTCTACCAAGCATGATGTCCTCCAGGGACTGATCCTTCCTGACAACATGTCCAAAGCATGTAAGATGCAGTCTTGCCATCTTTCCTTCCAAGGAGCACTTGTTGTACTTCTTCCAGAACAGGGCTGTTTGTTCTTTTGGTAGTCTATGATGCAGTCAACATTCTTGTCCAGCAGCACGTCCTCAGTTCGTGCCAAGAGAAGACTACCCGTATATGATGTTGTTGTTAGCTGCCGTCAAGTTGGTTCCAGCCCATAGCCCCTCTGTGTACACTTGTACAGAGCCTGTATGGAAATTCCCAGTGTACTGGCGGCTTCCATGCTATCTCATTTAATCTTCTAAAAAACAACTCTAGGGCATAGGCATGGTTTTTCCTGATTAACGGAGAGGGAGGAGGTAGAAGAGGCAGGTAGACTGTGTTAAGTAACTAGCCTCAGGCCACACAGGATGGAAGCAGTGGGGCCTGTTTCAAAAATAATACATTTTTTTCAATTCCACAACCCTGCTGTTCTCTCCTAGGCTATGCTGCCTGTAAATTGAAAATAGCCATTGACCGATAAAGTATTTGAAGACATTTCTAGGTAAATTCTGCTTTATTAAGCCACTTAAAGTGGTTATAAATTAATGAGGACACATGTTCATAAATATAGGTGGTATTTGGAATAGCCTACCTTTTAATTAGTAGTCAAGCATGAACCATTTGCGCCACCTAGGGACCTTAGGAAACAGCCCAGATGTCCTAATTTTAGAAATGGGGAACATATTAGTGGCTGCCAGAGGTTGGTGGGGTTTTGCAGGTGGGAGGTGGGTATGAATAGAAAAGAGTAATACCATGAAAGATTCTTGTGGTGATGAAACTACTTAGTATCTTCACTGTGGTGGTGAATAATGAACCTAAATGTGATTAAAATATACATATGACTGAATAGATGCTCACCAGAAACCAGTTACTGTCGACTTGACTCTGACTCATGGCAATGCCATATATATCTGAGTAGAACTGTCCTCTACACAGTTTTCAATGGTTCACATTTTTGGGAGTAGATCAATGACCAGGGCTTTCTTCCAAAAGACTCTGTGGAGACTCAAACCTCCAACCTTCCAGGTATCATATTAACCATTTGTACCACCCAGGAACTTCAATGAGTACAAAACTTGGGAAGTACACGTAAGATTGGTGAATCATATCCATGAAAATATCCTGGTTGTGATATTATACTGCCTGCCGTAGAGTCAGTTCTGATTCATAGTGACCCTGTAGGACAGAGTAGAACTGCACCATAGAGTTTCCAAGGAGTGCCTGGGGGATTCGAACCGCCAGCCTTTCGGTTACCAGCTGTGGCACTTAACTGCCGTTTCAGGATTCTGATAATATCAGGTTTCCAGTCTCATACTAGTTTTGCCAGATGTTACCTTTGGAGAAAAGGGATAAAGCATACAGTGGATCTCTGTATTATTTTTTCTAACTGCTTGTAAATGTACAATTACCTCAGAAATTCTTCAATTGACAAAAGAACTGATATTCAGTGGGAAGATTTATATATAAATCAAATGTGTTCTCTCTAATCAGATGGAGATCTCTTTGGAAAGATGAAGCTGCAGTGGTTTGATAGGTAGGTTAGAGCAGTGTAACCAAGACTTGGGGAAAAGGTGATAGAACTCTCAGCTCAGGGAGAGGTTCCCTAAGGGAGAACACAGGTCACTGAGCCTGACTGAGTGCAAGGGAATGGAAGCGTGTTGGGCAATTTGAAGGAGCCGATTTCACGCTTGAGGGCCTTTCATCCATTGCCTTAACTTCCCAGATCCCCTTGCTCCCTGCATATAGATTTGCTGGGAGAATGAACCGTGCTCCCAGAGACCTGGCTATAAATGACCCCAGCCAGAACCAGCTGCATAGTTTGTGGGGCCTGGTGCAAAATGCAAATGAGGGGCCTCTTGTTCAAAAATTATTAAGAATTTCAATAAGGCAATAGCAGAACATTAAACCAAGTGTGGGGCCCCTATAAACACAGGGCCTTGTTTAGCTGCACAAGACCTGGCCCCAGCTAACATTTCTGCTCAATTCTCAGTTGTGCGATACTTTAGAGAATACAGAGCAGCACTCCCAGCCAAGCCCCTCTCTGCTGGTCTAGATTGACTGAGATCCAAGTGGTCCCTTGAGGCCTCTTCACTGTGGAGTCACAGTGCTAAAAACAAAACAAAACACCCATTGCCATCTAGTTAATTCTGGCTCACAGTGGTCCTATAGGACAGAGTAGAATTGACCCATAGAGTTTCCAAGAAGCACCTGGTAGATTTGAACTGCTGATCTTTTGGTAACAACTATAACACTGCTGACTGATTGTTTGGACCGCTGTGGTGTAGGTCAGATCCAGAGAAGGAGGAGGAGGAGTATGGAGCTCAAAGGTGGAAGACAGGCCAGAAAACCCTGCTTTCCCATTGGCAAACCAGAGAGTAGTAAAAAGTAGATCAGGATGCTGGCTATCCTGAATGTGTATAATTTTTCCAAAAAAAGTTGTCATGGAGCCAATTTCAACTCATGACATCCCCATGAAACCACAGGGTTTCAAAGACTGCATTTTTGGGAAGAAGGTCACCAAGCCTTTCTTCTGAGGCACCTGTGAGTGGCCTGGATTCCACAGTGTTTCGATTAGCAGCTAAATGTGATAGTAGTTTGTACAATCAAGGGACTCTGTGTGAGATTAAAGGAACATTAAATTATATGCTGGAGGCCTGAGCTCAAATGCCAGCTCTTCCACTTCCAGGAAAATTAATTAACCTCTAGGTACCTCAGTTTCTTCGTGTATGAAACAGGTATAATAATAGACCTGCTTCATTGAGTTACCATGAGAAACAAATGGAATCATGGCTATGAAAGCCCTATGAAAATTCTCGGAATGTATAGAAGTGTTTGTTGTTAGTTGCTGTCAAATTGGGCTGAGTCATGGTAACCTCATGTACAACATATTAGAACACTGCCTGGTCCTGAGCCATGCCAAACCAAAAACCAAACATGTTACTGTTAAGTTGATTCTGACTCATAGCAACCCTATAGGACAGAGTAGAACGGCCCCACAGGATTCCAAGGAGCAGCTGATAGATTTGAATTCCTGACTTTTTGGTTAGCATCCCAGCTTTTAACCACTTTTAACCACTCCTTGTGCCATATAATACATGATTATCACATACAGATTTCTAAGCCTGTCCTATTAGGTGGTGACTTACCTAATCTTGGAAACCCCGGTGACATAGCGGTTAAGTGCTATGGCTGCTAACCCAAAGGTTGGCAGTTGGAATGCACCAGACGCTCCTTGGAAACCCTGTGGGGCAGTTCTACTTTGTCCTTACTTTGTAAGGTTGCTGTGAGTTGGAATCAACTAGAAGGCAACGGGTTAAGGTAGGAACAAAGAGGAAGAGTTATAGGAATGACAGGAAGTTCTGCATTCCTGGAGAGCATTGGAAGTAACAGGTTCAGAGTGTAAATACTGCCCTCCAAAAGAGTTGATACGTGAAGCATGGAAAGCAAACTTTTCTTTAGTGCTTCCAATTCAGCTGACTGTGTATGAGAACTTATTGCGTGCAGTGTGCTTCCTGTGCATTGCTTTGTTTAGCCTTCACAACCACAAGACAGGTTTCTCAGTGACAGAGCTGAGATTCAAACTCAAGTTTCCTCCTGGCAAGTCCTGGCCACTTCCACTGAGCCACGGTGCTATGGATAGCCGGGCCCAAGCCTGGGGTCAGGAATCATTCTTAATGAACATCTTTCTTCCTTCCCTTCCTCCATCTCTAGAGGCTTCTGATATAGAAGGGCATAGACAGTCTCAGGAATGGAGCACCCACAAATATTTCCAAGGCTGGTGTGGCAATTTTGTCTAGGTACAAGGACTGCTCTAGACGGCCTCCAGGGAATAGCTAGAACAGGCTGGCGCCTCATACTTTTGGGGCTCCTTTCAAACTCAGAGGTAACCCTGGTGGTGTAGTAGTTAAGTCCTACGGCTGCTAACCAGAAGGTCGGCAATTCAAATCCACCAAGCGTTCCTTGGAAACTCTATGTGGCAGTTCTACTCAGTCTATAGGGTTGCTATGAGTTGCAGTCAGCTCGATGGCAGTGGGTTTGGGTTGTTTGGCTTTTCGAACTCAGAAACCCCTAAGTGAAGCGGAGTTATAAAGTGTCTAGGCCAGGTAGACTTTCTTGGTGCCTTGGTGCTACTCAGTGCCTGTGCCCAAGAATAAGGACCATGAGAGGGGACAAGTTACAGCTTTCAGCAGTGGACAATGACCCAGCTCCCTCTGACTGAAAGGTTCTTAGTGTGGCTGTTCCTTATGTAATTAGAACCCTGCTTAGCAGTTAAAACTGCTGAAGCTAGAGAAACATGGGAAGTAGCTCAGTAGGCAAGGAGCAAAAGTGGTCAAGAAGCCAAAATACTTATGGTAAGGATATTTGTTTTTGAAGGCTCTGTGGTCCTTGCTCCAAGCCCTGGTAAAGGTTTATTTGGTCCTGGATTTAGGACTCCTCTTCCTAAAGCTGACTTTAACTTGGCTGAGCATATTAAAGTGAGAAAGCCCCAAGTGACTTCGTAATACAACAACAACAAAAGTTGCCATAAAGTCAATTTCAATTCATGGCAACCCTGTGTGTGCCAGAGTAGAACTGTGCCCCATAGGGTTTTCAATGGCTGTTATTTTGTAAATGGTTTACCAGGCCTTTCTTCTGAGGCACCTCTGGATGAGCATGAACTGCCAACCATTTGGTCAGCAGCTGAAACCATTAATGATGCTACTCATGGACTCCTCATAAGAAAAAATGTCCAATGGAAACTGTGATCTGGGAAATCTTTTCTTTAGGAGCCTACAGTATTGAGTTTCTTGCTTTCCCTGAAGTGAATGATGGTGCGTTTCCCTCAGTAGTTAATATCTGAGAGGCCTCTGTAGTTTGTGCTTCACAGAGTATGTATATGTGAAGGAAGGACCTTTACCCCTCTTCCTCTTGCCTTTTTCCAGAAGCTGAGGAACAATTAGTGTCATCCAAGTGCTACCTTCTCCAGATCCTCTGACAATATGGTATTCTCGCTGTTCATTTGCAAAGAGCTCCTAAAGTCTTGCCTTCACCAGGAAGTCAGACCTCTTCCTCTCCCAATATTCCTATACACATTCACTCTTGTCCTCCACCCTGAGCCACTTTTCTTGACCTGTGTACTTTTGCTTTTCTGTCAAAGCTTTTCCCTACAGAGTCTTCCACCCAAAGAACGAGGAACCAGTGCTCCTTTAGTTCCTACCATTTCCTGGATCATGTCTAAGACCTCAGGACCTGGAGCGGAAGGGAGCAGTGCCGAGCTAGGGGCTTTACGTGCATAATTTCATTGCACTTCCCGTTAACACATTGCGTAAGGTACTGTTATTTTCCCCAATTTAAAGACAAAAAGGCAAGTTCAAAAAAGTTGAGTAAATTACCCCAGTCATGAACACAGTAAATAGCAGGACGAGGACTTAAAGCTAAATACTCCATCCATCACGCTGCTGTTGTTGTTAGGTGCCATCGAGTCACTTCCAACTCACAGTGACCCTATGAACGACAGAGCAAAACACTGCCCAGTTGTGTGCCATGTGCACAATTGTTTTTATGCTTAAGCCCATTGTTGCAGCCACTCTGTCAGTTCATTTCTTTGAGGTTCTTCTGCTTTTTGGCCGACCCTCCCCTCTACCAAGCATGATGTCCTTCCCCAGGGAGCGATCACTCCTGACAACATGTTCCAAGTGTTAAGACCCAGTCTCACCCTCCTGACTTCCAAGAAGCACCTTGGTTGTACTTCTTCGAGAAAAGATGTGTTCTTTTGACAGTCCATGGTATATTCAGTATTTTTTTCAAGACCACAATTCAAGGGTTTCTATTCTTCTGTCTTCCTTATTCACTGTCCAGTTTTTGCACTCATATGATGTGACTGAAAATATGAATTGGGTCAGACATACCATAGTCTTCAAGTGACATCTTTACTTTTCAATACTTTTAAGAGGTCTTTTGCAGCACATTTTCTCAGTGCAATGAGGACTTTGATTTCTTGACTGCTGCTTCCATGGGTGTAGACTGTGGATCCAGTAACATGAAATCCTTGACAACCTCAGTATTTTCATGATGTTGCTTTTTAGCCTTTATGTGGATGTGTAACCCATACTGAAGGCTGTGATCTTTGGTCTTCATCAGTAAGTGTTTCAAATCTTCTTTACTTCTAATAAGCAGGGTTGTGTTATCTGTGTAACACGGATTCTTAATGAGTCTTTCTCCAGTCCTGGTGTCTCATTCTTCTTCATATAGTCTAGCTTCTCGGATTATTTGCTTGATATACAGATTGAAAGGGCATGGCGAAAGTATAGAGTCCTGAAGCACTCTTTTTCTGCCTTTAAACCATGCAGCACCTAGCTGCCATCCAAGGGCACAGCAAATGGTGCCAACTCAGCAGGAACGGATGCTGTCTGAGGACCAAGATGACATGGGGGAAAGACAACCCAGAAGACAGAGAGACCCACACAAGTGTGTGCCTACATCGACTTGGGACCAGAAGCACCGGATGGTACCCGGCCACCACCTGTGACAGCCGCGATTGAGCTCACAAAGTTCAGTCTCACTGGTAACACAAGAATAAAAAGGGGTGCACCTGAGATCTCCACTAAAAGACCACAAATGATGGTCCAGCAGCTTTGGGGTTTCCCCTGGGAGCATGGCCCCTGGCCCTGATGCTGCCCTTGCCCATAAATCATAATGAAGGTCCACTCTTCGGACACAAGTGGATTGGACTTGGTGATGCAGAGTGACCACATATTGGATGCACTTTATGGTTCTATGCATCTATAGGATATCATCCTGCGGACCTCTGGCTGGAATAAGGGGAGTGGGTGGAGAGGAGGGGAAAGGAGACTGTTGGGAAGATGAGACATATATGGAGCAGAAAGGAATAATGTGCTGTCACCCGGCAGGGAGAGCAGTGGAAGTGGCAAATAGGTGGGCATGTAAATTTATATGGGAATGTACATTTTCACTCAGTCATAATAAAAGAAAACAAAAACAAAACATGCAGCAGTGTCCCCTAGTTTGGTTTGCACGATTGCCTCTTGATACAGATTCTTCATCAGCACAATTAAGTGTTTTGGTCTACTTTATTGTAATTACCTACTCCATTGTCTATATTGCCCACTGAAGTATTGTTGTCCCCCTGTATTTTAGAGTTTAGGGTTGTCGGGAGCTTCTTTGTAGAAAAGATGAGACTGGAGCTAAACCTGGAAGAATAACAGTGCTTTCATAAAGAGCAGACATTTCAGGAGATGGTATGGGGTATACCAAACCAACCAAACCCATTGCCGTGGAGTCAATTCAAACTCATAGAAACCCTACAGGACAGAGTAGAAATGCCCCATAGAGTTTCCAAGGAGCGTCTGGTAGACTTGAACAGCTGATCTTCTGTTTAGCAGCCATAACACTTAACCACTATGTAACCAGGGCTTCCACTGTAAAGGTTTGATTCAGGAAGACATATAGTATGCATTGGGGATGGTGTTCAGGAAAGAACAGTGAGGAAGATTGGTGGGCCTGGGCTAGAGAATTCATGTTGGCGAACAATGAGAGATCAGACCATCTGGGGAAGTTAGGAGTTTATGTGAGTTCTGCTTAGCCTAATATAGCTGTAGAGGTAGTTACGGATTAGCTGACAGGGGCAGCTGAGAAGGCTGCCACTGGGGATAGGTAATATAATCAAAACTTTCTTCATGTCAAGCCTGAGTTCTGAAAGATGCAGTGGAGAGGGTGAGCAAGGGTCCACCTGAGGTGAAATTCTGTTACTTGGGTTCCTTCACCTCCATTTCTAGCCCTTTCTTCTTGCTGAATTTCAGTAGCACCATTCTGCCCTACTTCACACAGCCTGCAGTCTATCCCTGGCAAAGTTTCACCCATGACTACATTCTTAGGAAGCATCTTTTTCACTCATTACTAATCTCTTTTGCTTCCTCCATCCAACCACATCCCTTTCCCTCCACTGCTCTATCATTTTACTATTGCAAATCTGATCAACAAATTCATGGTAAATATCAGTGGTTAATAATGTCTTAATACTGTTTAAATTTGAATAGCAGTTTACAATGCTTTTGCTTGATGCAGGGGCTGTAAATGGGGACTTCAAGCCTGGAGAAGAAGGGGTAGGGGATAGAATAGGAATAGGGATGATAAGATGGGAATTGGAGAAGGGGGCTTTTAATGATCTTCGCATAATGATGTCATTGGCATGTGCCTTTGAGTTGATTCAGCGAGACTTATAGTGACCCCATGTGACAGAGTAGAACTGCCCTATAAGTTTTTCTAGGCTGTAATCTTTATGGGAGCAGGTGGCCAGATCTCTTCTCCCATGGGGTGGTGACTGGTGGGCTTTTACTGTTGACCTTTTGGTTAACAGCCAAGCATTTAACCATTGTGTCACCAGGGCTCCTTGTGTAACAACAGTCCTGGCTATTTCTTAAATATTTGAAAAGAGGCCTTTCTCCAGTCCCTTTGCTGCCCCTTCCGTGTTCTGCTCACCTTGCTCCTGCATTCCAGGATCCTGACAGAAATAACTGTATTAATTGAACAGCACTCAGATGCAGAGAAAACACCCAGTTTAGTTTGGGGATAGAAATTCTTCCTGTGTTGTCAAAGACCCCACAGAACTGAAGTTGCTGCTATTGGAGCTCATGTTCACAGCTCTCTCTACACTAAAATTAACAGATGGAGCACTTCAATCCAGGGAACAGTTGTCAAAAACCACAGCTTAAATCAGTCACAGACAACTGTTTCATTCCCCACACTTGCCTGGGTAAAACAACTGCAGGAATGCCTCTGCTTAAATTACACCCAGTGACACCACAGAGAGAGACATGTCTAGGCTGTATTCATTCTCAGTCCCTTCTGAGCTTCTCTTATGGAGGGAGGTCACTACTTTTTTCCAAAATGGGGTGCCGGGGTTCTGACCTGTGATCTTTTATTGGACTGGTGCATGTATATTCACATATGCATATGCAATCAGTAACAAGGTAGGGAGGGTGGAGAGAGAGGAGGGAAAGCAAGTAGATACATTGAGTCTCACAGTAGAGGATATTATGGCCAACTCTTAGCTCAAGACAGGGCAGCACTGGATGATGATGTACAAAAATAATTGCCGAGGGAAGGATTGGCTCTGTGGCCCATAACCTGTGTACCTGTAAAAACTGGTCTGCGGGGTATCGCTTGATGTCCTGCTGTAGGGAAGAATGCTCTTGGACTATGGAATTTGCTCATTCAACCATTCACCCAAGTATTTGTTTAGTGACCACGCTGGTCCAGGAACAAGGAACACAGATATGAATAAGACAGTATCTGACCCCGAGGAGCTCACAGTCTAGTTTTATTCTCATTTGTTCAACTACTCATCCAGCCTAGAAACACACCTTGGTTCATTCTACTAGCATGTGCGGACTGCACTATTGGGTGGTGTCTAGCGCCTCCTGGAGGTTTGTTTACAATCACTTTAAACACTGCTCAAGGAAGTGGAGCAACCAAGCTTTGTTATGACATACTCAGAGGTCTCAGTGCCAGAGCTCTGCTGGCCCAGTGGTTTAAATGCTTGACTGCTAATCATAAAGGTCAGAGGTTCAAATCTACCTGCTGCTCCACAGAGGAAAGATGTGACAGTGGGCTTCTGTAAAGATTTACCTTGGAAATCCTTTGGGATAGTTTTACTCTGCCCTACAGGGTAGCAATGATATTCCAAATTGATGACAATGGCTTTGTTTTTACACAGAGGTCAGAGCAAGACATTTAAAGGGGAAGTGTCTCGATTTTGGGTTTATCAAGGAAAGAGGCATTTGAAGTTTTAAGGGTATCCTGGGAGGAACGCTGTCTACCTTGATCACAAGCAGGCATTAAACCTGGGAGTGGAGTTCTCAAAGGCACAACTAAATATCCACTGGTCATGTCACTAGTTCAACTCCCATGGTGGTGATCAAGGGAGGGAGAAGTGATGAGGTTGCAGCTAGGGTCCTACACTGGCTTTCCCAAAGCACTCTGCTTTAGTTCAGTGAAGGTTTTTTTTTTTTTTTTTTTTTTATAACAAGTTTGCTTAAAGTACATAGGTTATCAGTCATGAACATTTGTTTAGCAGTCCGAGCCAAATCTAATTTGTGTCATCTCATTGCATCAAATAAGTTACACGAAAACATGTTTTTCATACAATGGATTCTTAGATTCAACACAAAAATCACTAAAAACAAAAGACAAAATAGGGTATTTTGGACTTTATCAAAATTAAAAACTTTTGTTCAACACAGGACTTTAAATTGCTGCTTCTGTTGTTGTTAGGTGCCATCAAGTTGATTCCAACTCACAGTGGTCCTATGTGCAACAGAAGGAAACACTGCCTGGTCCTGTGTCGTCCTCACAACTATTGCTGTGTTTGAACCCATAATTGTAACCACTGTGCCACTCCATATTGTTGAGAGTCTTCCTCGTTTTTGCTGACACTATTTTACCAAGCATGATGCTCTTCTCCGTGGACTGGTCACTCCTAATAACAAGTCCAAAGTAGGTAAGACAAAGTCTCCCATCCTTGCTTCTAGGGAGCGTTCTGGCTATGCTTCGTACAAGACAGATTTGTTCATTCTTCTGGTAGTATATGGTATATTCAATATTCTTGGCCCATACCATAGTTTAGAAATATCAATTATTTTTTACTAATCATTATTTGTTGTCCGGTTTTCACATGTACATGAGATGATTTAAAACACCATGGCTTGGGTCAGGGCACCTTAATCCTTACAGCAGCATACATGGTTTTTAACCCCTTAAAGAGCTCTTTTGCAGTAGATTTGCCCAATGCAATGCACTGTTGATTGATTTCTTGACTGCTGCTTCCATGGGCATTGATTGTGGATCCAAGTAAATGGAAATCCTCGGCAACTTCAGTATTTTCTATTTTTATCATGGAGTTGCATATTAGTCCATTGTGAGGGTTTTTTTTCTTTTTCCGTTATGTTGATGTGTAATCCATACTCAAGACTGTGGTCTTTGATCTTCGTCAGTAAGTACTTCAACTCCTCTTTACTTTCAGCAGGCAAGGTTATGTTATCTGTATAACACAAGTTGTTAACAGGTCTTCCTCCAATACCGATGCTGTATTCTTTTTCTTATAGTCCAGCTTCTCAGATTATTTGCTCAGCATACAGACTGAATAAGTATGGCGAGAGGATATAACCATGATGCACGCCTTTCGTGACTTTAGACCACACAGTATCCCCTTGTTCTGTTCAAACAACTGCCTCTAAATACAGGTTCCTTATGAGCAGAATTAAATACTCAGGAATTCTTGTTCTTTGAAATGTTACCCTATTCTCTCAGCAATGATCTATCTGACATCAGCAGTGATATCCTTCATTCCACATCCTTTCTCAGATCATTTTTTAATTTCAAGCAGTTCCTTGTGGATAAACTACTGCAATCACTAATTTTCTTCAGCACATTTTTACTTGCATGAGGTATTAATGATACTGTTTGATAACTTCTGCATTCTGTTGGATCACCTCTCTTTAGAATGAGTACTACTATGGATCTCTTCCAATCAGTTGGCTAGACAGCTGTCCTCCAAATTTCTTGGCATAGATGAGTGAGTGCTCTAGCGTTACATCTGTTTGTTAAAACATCTCAACTGGTGTTCTGTCAACTCCTGGATCCTTGTTTTTCCATCAGCACTCTCAGTGCAACTTGGACTTCTTTCATTATAATCAGTTCTTGATTATATGCTACCTTCTGAAATGGTTGAATGTTGTCAAATTCTTTTTGGTACAGTGATTCTGTGTATCTCTTCCATCTTATTTTGATGTTTTTTGCATCATGTAATGTTTTCTCCATAGAATCCTTCAGTGTTGCAACTCAAGGATTGAAATTTTGATTCAGTTCTTTCAGCATCAGAAATATTGAGGATGTTCATCCTTTTTGATTTTCTAACTCAAGGTCTTTGCACATTTCTTTATAATTCTGTTTTAGTTAGCTAGTGCTGCTCTAACAGAAATACCACAGAGTGGATGGCTTTAACAAAGGAAGGTTTATTCTTACATAGTCCAGTAGGTTACCTGTCTAGATTCAGGATGTCCGCTCCAGGGGAAGGCTTTCCTCTTTATTGGCTCTGGAAGAAAGTCCAGTATTGCATCAGTCTTTGTCCAGGGAGCGTCTTGGTGCAGGAACCTCAGGTCTGAAGAATACACTCTTCTCCTGGTGGTGCTTTCTTGATGGTGCAAGGTTAGCAATTCTCTGCTTGCTTCCCTTTCCTTTCATCTCTTGTAGGATGAAAGGATTAAGGGTGGGGCAAACCATACTCCAGGGAAACTCTCTTTACAGTGGAGCAGGGAGGTGATCCTATGAAGGGATTTACAGACCTACCCTAATCCTTTAATACACAGCATAGGAAAATCTAAAGAATAGAGGACAGTCACAAAACACTGGGAATCATGGCCCAGCCACATGGCTACACATATTTTTGGGGGGGACACAATTCAATCGATGACAAATACTTTTCTTTGTGTTCTCGAGCCACCCTTTGAAATCTTTTGTTGACCTCTTCTTTCATCATTTCTTCCTTTCTCTTTAGCTACTCAACATTCAAGAGCAACTTTCAGAATCTTTTCTGACACCTATTTTGTTTTTTTCTTTCTTTCCTGTCATTTTAATGATTTCATGCATTCATCACATATGATATCTTTGTTCTTTTCTTTTATCTACTTATTGTGATTGAGTGAAAGTGTACAATCCAGTTTAAATTTGCATGCCCGCCTATGTGCAGCTCCTACTGCTCTCCTTGCCCGACGACAGCACA
Source organism: Heterohyrax brucei (assembly GCA_028571685.1). Taxonomy (NCBI): domain Eukaryota; kingdom Metazoa; phylum Chordata; class Mammalia; order Hyracoidea; family Procaviidae; genus Heterohyrax; species Heterohyrax brucei. The sequence continues at coordinate 150,007,564 of CM053166.1, forward strand.
CTCTTCCTTTCTGTTCTATGCATGTCATATGCTCTTAACAATCTCCTGTCCCCTCTTTTCCACTGTCTTTACTACCCTCTAGTAAGAGGCCAGTAGGATGACAGCCTACTGATGCATAGAACTATAAAGTGAATACACAATGTATTCACTCCATATCCTAGTCACCTGGTATGGCTCTAACAGAAAATATCACGAGTGGAAGGTTTCATGAGGAGAAGCTTTTATTGTCACAGTCCAGTAAGCCACAAATCCACTAACAAGATACAAGTCCATTCAGAATAAGAAATTATCACAGTCCAGTAGGCTGAGTCCACACCCAGTGAGAGCATCTCGGAACAGGAACCTCGGGTCCAAAGGACGTGCTCTGCTCTTGGTGCTTCTCTCTCGGTGGTATGAGGTTCCAACTTCCTCAGCTCACTTCTCTCCCTTATATTGCACAAGCTCAAGTCCTGCCTCACTTACACAACTGTAAACCATTCTCCATCATCAATATCACAGAGGCAGAATTCACAACACATGGGAGGAAGGGCACCATATTGGAACTCCAAACCAAGTCAAATTAACACATACATTTTTGGGGGGACACAATTCAATCCATGACATTCTGTTGTCACTGAATCCAACCCTGTTTCTGTCATTTGTGTCAGAGGAGTTGACCACAGTAATGATTTATGGATAGGGGCAGCATCAGGACTAGGGGCTATGCTCCCGGGGAGCCCCAAGGCCTTTGGACTATCAATTGCAGTCTTTTAGTGGAACTCTCAGGGTGTGCCCCTTTTTATTGTATTGCCACTAAGACTCAACTTTATGAGCCCCATCATGGCTGTCACTGGTGGTGGCTGGGCACCATCTGGTTCTTCAGGTCACATGTTGATGTAGTCACTAGATATCTTTGAGGTCATTTGACAGTTCATCTGACCTTTGGTCATTAGTGTTCAATGTGTCAAATCTATTCTCGAGAGATCTCTGAATTCAGGGGGGATGTTTTCAAGTTTGTACTTTGGCTTTCATGGACTTGTTTCAATTTTCTTCAACTTCAACTTGAAATTGCCTATGAACAATTGATGATTTGTTCCACAGTCAGTCCCTAGCCTTTTTCTGACTTTAGCAACGTGGCAAGGAGACAATCTACAGATTGGGAGAAAATTTTTGGAAACCGTATATCAGACAAAAGGATAAATGATTCAACCAAAAAATGGACAAGAGACTTAAATAGACAATTGGTCAAAGAGGGTATTTAAATGGCCAACAAACAAGCCATGTAATTATCCATCATAAATAAACAAAAAAACCCATTGCCCTTGAGTGGATTTCAACTCATAGTGACTCTGTAGGACAGAGTTTAACAGCCCCATATGGTTTCCAAAGAGTGGCTGATGGAGTCAAACTGCTGGCTTTTGGATTAGCAGGCAAGTTCTCAATCATTGTGCCAAGTAAGGCTCCCATTAGCCATCAGGGAGATGTAAATCAAAACTACAATGAGATATCACTTCACCACTAGTAGGATATCTACCCCCCAACCCCCCCCCCCCACATAAGAAAGAAAATAACAAATGTTAGCAAGGATATGGAGAAATTACAACCCTTATCCACTGCTTGGATCCGACTCGACGGCACTTGGCTTTTGGCTATCCATTGCTTGTGGGAATGTAAAATGGTATGGCCACTGTGGAAAACAATTTGAAAGCTACTCAAAAAGTTAAATATACAACTACCACATGACTCAAAATTTCCACTCCCACTTACATACTAAAATATTTGAAGGCAAGGCCTCAGACTCATGTACACTATTGTTCATTGTGGAAACAACTTATATGTCCATCAATAGATGAATGAATAAACAAAATGTGGCACATATATAAATGGGGTATTACTCAGTCATGAGAGAAATGAAGTCCTGATGCATGCACAGTATGGATGAACTTTGAAAACACTATTCTGAATGAAGTGAGTCAATTACAAAAGAATGGATACTGTATGATCTCACTTATATTTAATATCCACATTAGGCAAAAGCATACAGTTGTTGTCAGTGTCATCTAGTTGGGTTTTCACTCATAGAGACCTTATGTATGACAGAACAAGACATGGTCCTGTACCACCCTCACGAATGTTATAATTGAGTCCATTGTTGTGACCACTGTTTCACTCCATCTTATCGAGCGTCTTTCTCTTTTTTTGCTCACCCTCTGATTTACCAAGAATGATGTCCTTCTCCAAGGACTGGTTGCTTCTGATAACAAGTCCAAAATATGTGAGACAAAGTCTCAACATCCTTGATTCTAAACAGTAGTCTAGCTATGCTTCTTCCCAAACAGATTTATTTTTCTGGTAATCTATGGTGTATTCGATATTCTTCACCAACATTATAATTCAAAAGCATTGGTTCTTTGTGCCTCCTTATTCATTGTCTAGCTTGTCTATGCATATGAAGTGATTGAAAATGCCATGACTTGTGTGAGGCACACCCTAGTCTTCAAAGTGACATCTTTGCTTTTTACTATTTTAAAGTGGTCTTTTGCAGCAGATTTGCCCAGTGCAATATGTTGTTAAAAAATATAGAGACTGATGTTTTACTTGTGGTTACCAGGGATGGGAGGGAGGGGAAAAGGGGCATCATTGTTTAAGAGGTAGTGAGTTCCTTTTCATGTGCGACTCATAGTGACCGTATAGGTCAGAGTAGAACTACCCCATTTCCAAGGACCAAATGTCGGATTTGAACTGCTAACCTTTTGGTTAGCAGATGTAGCACTTAGCACTACACTACTAGGGCTTCCTCCTTTTCATGGTGATGGAAAATTTGGTGATTTATTGGTGAGGGTTTCACAAAATGATTAATGTAAATATCATTAAATTGTACAAGTGGAAAAAGTTAAATTGGTAATTGTGTTACATACATACTTACAGTAATAAAAAAGATTCAGAAAAAATGTTTTTTATGTCTTGTCTTACTATGCCTCTCTTACATTTATGCTATGTCACTCTACATGCATTTTTAAAAATTTTCTTACTGTGCCATTCTTGTGTATTTACATTATGTCTCTCTATTTCCAATCATTTCCTTTTATTACATTTCTATCTCACTACAATATTTTATCTGGTTGTAACACTCCCCTGGACTGTGAGTTGTTCTTAGCTGTGAGGGCTTGTGTGTTGCTGTGATGCTGGAAGCTATGCCACTGGTTTTCAAACATCAACGGTCACTCATCCTGGATAGGTTTCAGCTAAACCTACAGATTAAGAAAGACTAGGAAGGAGGACTTGGGGGTCTACTTCTGGGGAAAAAAAACCCCAAAAAACTACCCAGTGAAAACCTTATGAGTAACAGTGGAACATTGTCTGATATGGTGCCTGAAGATGAACCCCTCGCATTGACAGGCACTCAAAATACATCCAGGGAAGAGCTGCCTCCTCAAAGTATAGTTGACCCTAATGACATGGTTGGAGTCAAGCTTTCAGGATCTTCCTTTGCTGCTGTGGCACAGCTCAAAGTAAGAAGAAACAGCTGCAAATATCCATTAATAATCAGAATTAGAAATGTACATAGTATGTATTTTAGTCAGGTAGTACTGCTTTGACAGAAATGCCACAAGTGGATGGCTTTAAAAGAGAAATTTCATTTTGTCGCAGAGCAGTAGGCGGAAAGCCCATAGTCTGGGTGCTGGCTCCAGAGGAAAGCTTTCTTTGCTGTCACCGAAGGAAGGTCTCGTGTTGTCAGTCTTCCCCTGGACTGGAAGCTTCTGAGGCACAGGGACCCTGCTCCTCTACAAAGGACGTGCTCAGCTCCCAGTACTATTTTCTTGGTGGTATGAGGTCTCCAAACGTCTTGGCTAGCTCCTCTCTATATCTCAGGAGACCACCTGAAGGCACAAAACAAACTTACATGTAGAATCTTGCTCTATCATCACAACTGCTGCCCATCCACCCTTACTGACATCCCAGAGGTAGGAATTCCAACATGGAGAAACATCTCACAATACCTGGAATCATGGCCCAGGAAAATTGCCACAGATCTTTTTTTCGGGAACACAATTCAATCCATGACAATATGAATCTAGGAAAATTAGAAATTCTAAAAATGAAATGGAATGAGTAGACATCAATATCCTAGCCATCAGTGAGCTTAAATAGACTGGTATTGGCCATTCTGAATCAGCTAATCAGATGCTCTACTATGCTGGGAATGAGAAATTAAAGAAATTTATACAATGAAGTCACATTCAGTATATAAAGGGGCATGTCATAATCTATGCTGAAGGACAAAGCTGTCAGTGATAGGATATTATCTATACACCTACAAGGAAGATCAGTTGTTATGACTATTATTCAAATTTATATACCGAACACTAAGGCCAAAGATGAAGAAATTCAAGATTTTTACCAACTTCTGCAGTCTGAAATTGATAAAACATGTAACCTAGATGCACTGATAATTACTGATGATTGGAATGTGAAAGTTCGAAAAAAGAAGGCCTTGGTGATAGAAACAATGCCAGAGATGGCATCATAGGATTTTGCAAGATCAACAACTTCTTCATGGCAAATATGTTTTTCCCACAACGTTAGCAGTGACTATACACATGGACTTCCCCATATGGAAAACACAGAAATCCTATTAACTACATCTGTGGAAAGAGACAATAGAAAAGCTCAATATCATTAGTCGGAACAAGGCCAGGGATCGACTGTGAACTAGATCACCTATCACTCATATGCAAGCCCAAGTTGAAGCTGAAGAAAATTAGAACAAGGCCACAAGAGCCAAAGTACAACCTTGAGTATATCCCACGTGAATTTAGAGAGCATCTCCGGAATAGATTTGATGCTCTGAACCCTGATGACCAACAACCAGAGGACCTGTGGAATGATTTAAAGGACATCATACATGAAGGAAAAAAGAGATCATTAAAAAGACAGAAAAGAAAGAAAAGGCTAACATGGATGCCACAAGAGACTTTGACAGTTACCCGTGAATGTAGGGTAGCTAAAGAGAAAGGAAGAAATGACAAAGAGGTGAACAGAAGATTTCAAATGGTGGTTCAAGAAAAAGTATTACAACGAAATGTGCAAAGACCCGGGGATACAAAACCAAGAAGGAAGAACACATTCAGCATTTCTCAAGCTGAAAGAACTCAAGAAATTACTTCAAGCCTCAAGCTGCAATGTTGAGGAAGTCTACAGGAAAAATATTTAACGATGCAGAATTTATCAAAAGAAAATGGAAGGAATACACAGAGTCATTGTACTAAAAGGAATTTGTTTATATGTAACTCTTTCAGGAGACAGCTTAAGATCAAGAACCAATGGTAACAAAAGAAGACGCATTAACCACCTGCATTAAGGAGATGACATAACTTTGCTTGCTGAAAGTAAAGAGGACTTGAAACAGTTATTGATGAAGCTCAAAGACCACAGCTTGAGTATAGATTACACCTCAACATAAAGGCAAAAAAAGAATCTTCACAATGGGGTAATAATCTTGATAAAAAGAGAAAATACTGAAGTTGTCAAGGATTTCCACTTAACTTGAATCCACAATCAATGCCCGTGGAAGGAGCAGTCAAGAAATCAACCAACAATGCATTGCATTGGGCAAATCTGCTGTACAGGATCTCTTTGAAGTGTTAAAAACAACGATGTCATGTTAAAGGTAACACCTGACCCAAGCCATGGTGTTTTCAATTGTCTCATATGCATGTGAATACTGGACAGTGAATAAGAAATGTCAAAGAAGAATTGATGTCTTTGAACTCTGGTGTGGGTGAAGAGTATTGAGTATTTCATGGACTGCCAAAAGAATGAACAAATATGTCTTGGAAGAAGTGTGATCAGAATGCTCCTTAGAAGCATTGTCTTACCCACTTTGGACATGTTGTCAGGAGAGACCAGTCTGTGTAGAAGAACATTATGCCTGGTAAGATAAAGTGTCTGGAAGAAAGAGGAAGACCTTCAAAAAGATAGAGGGACACAATGGACACAACAATGGCCTCAGGTATAACACTGAGTGCACAAGACCAGGCATTGCTTTGCTCTTGTTCACAGGGTTGCTAGAAACAGGAACCAACTCAATGGTACCAAACAACATAACACTCTTGACATGCTTTTTACATTTTATCTAGTAATAAAAGACATTTTGTTCCAGTATGTATTTTCTTATAAAATATGGAAATGACTTCATAGTCATTCAATTCAGAACACAATAGGTGGCGATACAGAGATAAATCACACAAGTCCCTTAACTCAAGGAGCTTCCAGATAGCAGCACAGAGAGACACATAGACACGTCTATCTCTATTCAGCATGGTAAGAATAAGGGGCATTTGACTTAGACACAAAGTCTCTCCAGTGTCTTCTGCACTAAGAACCTTGATGTCAGAGAGACGTCTTAGAATTGGGGCAGGGAAGGATCTGAGGAGAGGCAAGACTGGCTTTTATTTTATTCAATACTAGGCACTTAGGTAGGTGTTCCATAAATATTTGTTATTTTTATTTTGGGGGGGAACAATCTTTTTCATCATTCTCTTTACATGGGAAAAATAAGCCCAAGCTAGTGAAATATTAGGGAAGTAAAAAAGGGAGACCTCCTGATGAGCAGCTTCCCTTCCAGTTGTAGAAACTACTTGAGAGCTTCTTAAGCTGACAGTCATCCTACGAATGTTCCACTACCTGGTATCAGCCGTTCTCAATCTGGGGGGTCTCTAAAGGTAGTAGTAACTGGTGCCCTTAAGCCAGATTTCAATATTTAAAAAGTTCTAATAGAAATTGTACATTCAGCCAAGATAAAGTCACAGAAAGCTAAGTACAGTGCCATGTTTCTTTGCTCTTAACTGAAATTCTAATAGTTTGGGGTGATTAACTCAAGAAAATCAGAAGCTCCAAGTGAGTAAGAAATTGAGAAAATGAACTATTCTATAAGAAATGTAGCTTTGCTAGATAAAAATCCTTCCAAGTATGGGGCCCACAGGGGAAATCATAATAAAAGGGATTCTTGGTGGTAAAAAGGTTGGAAATCACTGGCCTCCATGTCTGGAGGCCAAAGCTTGGCTTCAGATTCAAAGCTTATGACCACAGAATCCTGGGATTATTGGCATCTGACACCCCTGATGTGGTTCCTGTTGGAAAAGCAAACATGCTCCCTGCCCAGAGCTCTAAAGTGTTATACATTAACCTGCTTACAAAGCGCCATTCACCGCTGGACAGGCTTTTTTTTTGGGGGATCGTGGTTTACTGTGTTTTTATACCTGTAGTGAAAGAACATTTTAGAGGAAGCACAGACTTGCCTGAAATCTACCAAGTTATGCTACTACCAAACAGGCACAGAGCTCCTTACAACTTACAGAGCTGGAACAAACTGTCCACACTATTCTCCTTCTCATCTACAGCCCTCATCCAGTAACTAGGAGAATACACATTCCATGCACACACATGAAAGAACAGGAGAACATCTATCGGATATATGCAAAGCTAGAGGGACTCTGAAGCTTCGTGAAGGCGGGAGGGGTTAGATGATGGCCTTGCCAGAGAAGAGTTCTCACTCTTCCCATCGACCGAAAAAGTTTTCTGAAGGAGGCTTAGAAGGAGGGCTCAGAAAAACTTGGAGGAGCGGGAGCTGAGGTTTCTGAAAAGAGAAGGGACTTCCAAGAATAGTGGTTCCAACTCACATTAAAAAAGAAATGTGCTAAAATAGATGAAGAACCCGGTAAGAATGATGCCCACAGGCTAGGGGCCAGATCAGATCATTTCTTGAAGTTCTTTGAGCTTAGTGTTCTTTAAGTTCCCGGTGATTCTCTTCCAGAACCCCTCCCAAGCTTTTGAGGACAACATTGTCCTCACGCCCTGATAGCTCCAGACTTTTCCTAGAGAGAAGCAGCCCCATTCCAAGTGCATTTATTGTTATTGGGTGCCACCAAGTTGATGTTAACTCATAGTAACCCCGAGTGACAGAGTAGAACTGCCCCAGAGAGTTTTCTTGGCTGTCCTCATTAAGGAAGCAGATCACCAGGTCTTTCTCCTGGGGAACTGCCCGAGGGGGGAGGTGGGGGTGGAGGGCTTTCTCCTGGGGAGCCCCAGGGGTGGGCTTAAGCCACCAACCTTTTGGTTAGTAACAGAGCATTTAACTATTGCACCACCAGAGCTCCTTGTAAGCATGTTTAGCATCCCACAACTTTCTTCCTGCTTTGCTTATGTCTGTGCCATCTCCTTTTTAAAACTGTACAGTCTTCAGTCTGGAGTGTAGTAGGACCACAGCCTCCAATCCACTTGTAGCTTCTTTGCCAACCCAGAAAGAGAAGAGTCTAAACTCTGATTTTATGATAGCCACAGTGTTAGGCTTAAATGTAGAGGCCATTTAACGTATCATAATTTATTTCAGAGGCAATTGTAGTCTGAAGGAAAGACCATCAGACCCTCACTTACTGGCTGTGTGACTTTTGTTATTTAGTTATTATTTTTCGGTGATCGTTAAAATATACACAGCAGAACACATACCAGTTCAACAATTTCTACATGTACAATGAATTCAGTGACATTGATTACATTCTCCAAGTTGTGCAACCATTCTCACTCTCCTTTTGCGAGTTGTTCTTCCCCCATTAATACGAACTTAACTACCCACTTAGCTTCCTATCTAACCTTTTTGAGTTGCTGTTGTCGAGTTGATCCCATATAGAGAGTTCTTTAAAAGAGCACTGTGTTCAAAGCAGATTTTCTTTACTTAATAAGCTTAACTACTGTTTGGTTTAAAGAAGACTTCAGGGAATACTTTTGGTTTAAAGTTTAAAGATTATCTTAGGGCAATAGTTTTGGGGTTCCTCTGGCCTCAGTGGCTCTGAAAAGTCTGGGTTTCATGATAATTTGAAATTCCATTTCTCATTTTCCCCCTTTTGATCAGTATTTTTCTATAGGATCACTGACCAAAATGTTTGGTAATGGCACTGATTGTGTGACCTTTAACAGGTTGACAGACCATCACCTCACCTCTCTGAGTCCCAGTTTCCTGTCTGTAAACATAAGAGTCCCACCCCCTAGCCTGCTGAGGTTTCATGAGGTTCAATCAGGATAAAGCACATGCCATACCTAGCACAATGGCTGGGACATTATGTGAGAACTCAGTAGTTCCCCCCACTGAGCCCACAATTCCTAGCCAGAACAAAGCCCCTCCAACCAGAGTCTGATCTACTCAGAGGCAGCACATCCTTGAGGTACAATAACAGAAATTCCTCATTGGCCTTGCCCCTGGTAGTCCTGTTCCTGCAGCCCAGGTTCTGTGAAAGCGTAGCAGAAGGACCCCAAAGCACCCCAACCTGTGGCACCTTTCAGTGGTTCCCAGTTCTTCCTGGCCAGTAGCTCTTCCTAACCTCTGACTCATTTCCCTCCAGCCAGAGCAGAATTCTTTCTTCCACACCCTCCCACAGATTTTATCCCTCACCAAGCTCTGTTGATTGCAACTCCAGAAAGTCTTCCCAACCTGGCACCTCCTTCCCAACTTCACTGCCACTGTCCTTGTCCAAGCCGCTATCAGCTTTTTCCTGGATCATGGCATCAGCCCCCTGCCCCAGCATATGCTTCCTTCCCTTTGCCTCCTACTCTGGTGTCCCTCCAGTCCAGTCTCCACTCAGCAGCAGCAGGAATGATCTATCTATGACATTCATCTGCTGGTTTCACTTTCCTGCTGAAATCTCTTTAATGACTCCCTGGTGTTCTTTGGGGGAGGTTTAAACTCCTTAATGTGGCTTACAGACCTGATGTGGTCTGGCCTCTCCCTGCCTCTTGGGTGTCATCTCTCCTCTGTCACACTCTACACTTCAGCCGTGTTGTACTTTTAGTTGCTCCAATGTTGTTTTTCTCAGTGCCTTTAAATATTCTTCTCCCCTCACATGGAACATTCTTCCTGTACCTGGCTACCTTTTATTCATATTTAAGTTCCTGCTAAGGTGTCACTCTCTCTAGGATGGCTTCCCTAACTGCCCCCTCAGGTTGAATCAGGTGCCTTGTGTGACTTCCCTGCCATTTTAAGCTACTTTATGTCATCATAACACTTAACACACTGTGTTATAATTACCGTCTATATGCCTAGACTTGGAGATTTGTAGGGTCAAGGACCATGTGTGTATGTCTCTCAAAGTCTAGTGCAGTGCCTGGGACATAGCATGTTACATGTTTGTCAAATGAATTAATCCCAGTGTCCCTTTCTAACGTCTTCTCCATTCACTCACCTCCCTGCACTCTGCATTCTAGACTCTTCCACCTTACCAGAGGACATTCTGATCCACAAACACACCAGATATGGGTCATACCCCTTTACCTTTGTTCATACTGACATTTCTGGTTGCAATGCCCCTGTCCTCTCCTCCTCCACTCTTTGCCTAACAAACTCCAGCTTATTTTTAAGCCCTCAGCTCATGTTTCCTCAGTGAAGCCTGTGCTTGAAAGGGACCATTATCTAGCAACCTTCATCACCCCACCCCAGCAGTTAGACTGCCCTCCTCTGGGCTCTTATGGCTCCTTGCAGTACCCTCATCAGAACACTTAAAGCCTGATGGGTTTTTGTTAGCTGGTTCGTTGGTTTGTTGGTTACTTTAGTTCGTGTTGGTTACTTCAGTTCATGTTCTTTTTTCACTTGTTTATTTGTTTTTATTTTTCTGAGTGAAGTAGGAGGACAATGTGTGACATTAACTCTCCTGACTCCTTGTAAGGGAACCTCGGCTCATTTCCTCAGTTAAAATAAAACATAAATTCTGTCCCCTCCCCCACGCATTGTCCTCTCCCTGCCAGTGTGCTCACTCATTACTGAGACAAGCCAGGGCTACTTGCCTTTCAGGAAGCACCATTTTTCCAATTAGCCTTTGATTGGAAACAGTACCATTGCAGCTGGACTGTTTTTAGTGCCTGCTGATGATGGGCAGTCTGGTTTTATAAAAAAGAGCATGGACCCAGGAGTCTGGAGTCCCCAGTGTTAGCCCATCTCTGCCTCTTAAAGCAACTGCCTGAACGTGGGTCATTTCCTTCAGTTTCCTGAGCCTCACTCTCCTCCTCTTCTGAACAACGAGTTTAAATTTAGTATTTGCTACTTAAAAAATGTGAAACATCAGTAGGTAGTGTGCTAGAAATGCAAAAGCTCGGCCACACTCCAAACTTTCTAAATGTAAATCTGCACTTTAACGAGATTCCCAGATGATTCTATCCACAATCAAGTTTGTAATGCACTATAGACTTGGCAGGTGAAAGATTCACTGAGGTTCTTGTTAAATGCCCAGCTTCCTGGGCTGCTGTCCTAGAGACTCAACGAAGTGGGACTGGAATGAGGCCCAGAGCTTGTATTTTTAATAAGTATCCCAAGTGATTCACATCTGCAGAGAAGTTTGGGCAACACTGGACAAGTGGTTGAGAAAGACCCTTCCAGCTTTGACATTCTGGAATTCTTATGCAACTGGTTCATTACTGGGGATAGTAAACAGTGGTAACTCGTTCCGATTCCAAAATTTATCTCTCTCTCAGTTGGGCAAAGTACTTTCAGAATCATCCAGGGCTATGCAGGAGTGAAAAAGGAAGAGGGATTGCAACAATTGAAGCCAAGTCTTCTTGATTGGAGAAAATCAGCAGGCTCTGGGGTTCAAAGAGAAATTATGTACTTAAGACTGTCTCCTTGAAGCAATCAGGCTTGATATAATCAGAAGACTTGAAAGGTCCTCTTGGAGTAGTGAAAGAGAGGGATTAGAGGTGGCAGGGGCAGCATTTTTTCCATACCGGTGAGGGGAATCAGGAGAGGGTGGGGGCATGCAATCTGATGAGGAAACCTAGGGAAATCCTCACCCTGGAAGAAAAGAAATAATATTTTCCAAATCCTTGGTGCAAATGTGTGACCCGACAAGGAGTGTTTTCCGATTTGTGAGCATATGTATCTGCATCTGTATAACATATGTATACAACATGTGTATACATTAGAAAGGTAGAAAAACCAAATCACCTTTAGTTGTGTGTTTAACAAACCACCCTTATTTGGAAAAGTAGTAAAACACTACATAAGATCAGGACTGCTCTGGAAAGTTCAGGAGAGAAAGCTGCCAGTTTTTCTCCATGTTTGGGTTTGTTTTTCCTATAAATATGCCTGAAGTTCCATTGCTGGTAGATTTTGGCCACATGTGAGATTTAGACAGGTGGAGAGAATGTGGACAGGCATTCAGAGGCAGGGAAAGGAGGGTAGACTCTGTCAGCAGGAGTGAAGTGAGAATGAGCAGGGCATAGCCCCGGCCAGTCGGTGTCTGGGAGAAGACGGATAAGAGAGGTACTGAGCTAGCATGAATGTAGGGCGGTAAGGATGCTTTGTAGCATGAGGAGTGACTTCAGCAGAAGCAACCACAGAGAAGGGCCCCACAGCTTTGGAAACCATTAAGCAACTACCAAGTGTCATCTGGGACGCCTGGTAACACATTGCTTAAGCACTTGGCTGCTAACCAAAAGTTTGGTTGTTCAAACTCACTGACCGCTTCATGGGAGAAAGATGTGGCAGTCTGCTCCGTAAAGATTTCAGCCTCAGAAACCCTAAGCGGCAGTTCTACTCTGTCCTATAGAGTCTCTGTGAGTAGGGATTGAGTCTACAGCAATGGTGGATTGAGCTGCCTTGAGCAGAAGACCATATCTGGGAGCAGCAGAGGTTTGGGCTTTCCTTCTTTCGCATCATCTCCTATCCACCAATTTATCCACCAAGTCCAGAAGCTTCAGTATTGATTGCTCCCTGCCACTGTGCCTTCTCTGTATACCACCACTGCTCTGGTCTTAATTGGGGACCTCCTCACATCCCTATCTGGACTATTCCAACAGCTGTCAAGGCATAGCTTTACCAGTGCACATTTTTTCTCAAACATCAAAATAAAATGGTATCTTTTTTTTTTTTTCTGGGAAAACTAGAGAGCGAGATCTTAGCAGAATTAACAGTTCCTTGAGTCTTTACTCTTCCAGACAAGATGGAAACTCAAACCCAAATGACCCACTAGATCAGATGCACCACTTAGGTCCTCACTGAGTCAGGGTGGGGGGCAGTGTTGAGGAGAAAGTGGATGTCACAAGGGCAAGCTGTTCTCAAACTAGGGTTGCTGTTATTGTGTGCCATCAAGTTGACTCTGACTCACAGCAACCCTACAGGATTGAGCAGAACTGCCACATAGGATTGCCAAGACTGTAATCTATATGAAAGTCAACTGCCACATCTTTATCCTGGGGAAGGCTGGTGGGTTCAAACCACTGACCCTTTAGTTAGCAGCTGAGCAATCAGTCCTTGTATCACTAGGGCTTCTTTCCATAAGATTCCAGCAATTGCAGACCCTGTGGAGTACAGCTCTATGATTAAATATGTTGAGTCACCAGGAGTTAGAATCAACTACAGGGCAGTGAGTCTGATTTGGGGTTTTATTTTGCCTTGCTAGGTTGTAAAAAAGAACAAAACAACAACAATAAAAACCCAGCAAACTTACGCCTGCCTTCTACCATGACCAACCTTTTATAAAACAGATGACATTTTAAAAATACAAAAGTAAAAATGATATAGTCTCAAAACAAAAGATAGTCCTTTAAATGTTATACATTAATGTAGAAAAAATATTGGCCTTAGTATTCTCCTTCTACCGCAGGCTTGTGACAATGTTATTACAAACTGCCACTGGTTGCAGAACCACTGATTTAAACCACTCAAAGGTTTGCTAATTCCCAGGCTATTAGTATTTGTGTTTTCCTCCCTGAACTGCTGTGTACTGGGCCTTTATCCTTGCCACCTCAGGTAATTTTCAGTTCTCAAAGAGGATCTTATTTTTCTGCCATTTCCCATGCTACTCCCACTACTGAGATGGTGCCCCGCCTACATGTAAAACTCTTAATCTGTTCGTGAATTCTTTCAGTTCCTAACCTTCATCACCCAGATCATTAATTATTCCAGTCAGTGGTGTTCTTGTAGTACTCACTGCTTTGTACTGGAATCATTTATTTATGTCTATTTATTCAGTAATTATTCCTTATTTTCTAGTCTTCACTGCACTGGAGCGTCTGGAGGTTTAAGACTAAGGCCTAGCAATCGGTAGTGTACCTTGAACATAGTCAGTACTTCATAGTTTTAAGGAGTCTAAGAGTAATAAACACCATGTTTATTACTCCTGGTGGCATTACTCCTGGTGCCACCTGGTGGCATAGTGGTTAAGTGCTATGACTGTTAACCAAAAGGTCAGCAGTTTAAATCTACCAGGTGCTCCATGGAAACTATACTGGCCAGTTCTACTCTGTCTATAGGGTCTCTATGAGTCGGAATCTACTTGACGGCACTAGATGGGTTCATGTTAAAATATGATATCCTGGTGGAGTACTGTTAAAGTGCTATGTCTGCTAACTAAAATGTTGACAGTTCAAATCTACCAGGTACTCCTTGGAAGCTCTGTGGGGCAGTTCTACTCTTTTCTGTAGAGTCGCTATGAGTCAGAATTGACTCAGTGGCAGTGGGTTTGGTTTTTAGATGTTAAAGTAAAATAAGGAAATTTATTGAAGGTTCTATAATCATCTAGATGGGGAAAACATCCAATTTTCACACAGTTAACAAGACACTTCCCAAATGATAGAGCTGCAGAGACCCTCTAAAGCGTGAAAGGAGCTTGAGATATAGTATTTTAATTGGACATTAGAAACTTAGATTCACACATGGCAAGATCCTGGAAGCTGGGCCTATGAAGGGGGAGGTTACAGGACATTTCTGAGTTAGAAACAGCTTGCTCAAGTGAAATTTTTCTTGTCAGCAGTTGCCTAGGAGACACAGATAAGACTCAGCATCAAGGCCTTCTCCCTGAGACATTTTTTTAAGGTAGGTTTTGATAGCTCCTGTGAAACAGTTTGTTATTCTCTCACCTTAGCCACACAGAGGGGAGAAAGCTTTCTTTAGTTTATGTTTGGTCACAGGCCTTAGAGAATGAGACAGGGATTTGCACATATTAAAAGAAAGGCAAGATGGAGTAGGGCTACAAATTCTAAAGCAGGCATTTTTACTTTAGTCAAGTACCTCAGTTTACTTGCTCTTAATTAGGTGAAAACTGTGAAGAGGACTTAGACTCAATTTTCTGGGCAATAGATAACTAACACAGTTAGGTTCTTGATCAGAGAGATGACACTGTCAAAGTGATCTATTAGAAGGATTTTACATGCAGTGAAAACCAGCCATAAAAATCAAAACCAAATCCACTGTCACTGAGTCTATTCTGACTCATAGCAACGCTATAGGTCAAAGTAGAACTGCCCCACAGAGTTTCCAAAGAGTGCTTGGTGGAATTGAACTGCCAACCTTTTGGTTAGCAGACATAGCACTTGACAACTACGCCACCAGGGTGCCCAGTGAAAACCAGGGCGGACCAAAGTGGGAGAAAGTGAAGTCACAAGATATCAATGATGAGGGCCAGGTCGCAGAGGGACTAAGACTGGCACTAGCCAGTCTGATTGTTATATCCAAGTTTTCTTTGGATTTAAGAACACCAAGAAGCCCCATGTCCAAATATTTACTTTGTCTTCACTGGATGATGGTCATCGAGCTAGTTGATAAAATATTGTATGCAGTAAAAAATCCTCTCAGTCCATGAGAATGTTGAGAGCTGCAAACCCCCTTGCTTCTCCAAACACACGTCAGGTGGAGGCAGCAGGCTTGGCCCTCAAAATAATTGTGAGGCGGGTTAAGCTGTTTTCCAAGATCTCAGCCTCCTTTCTGTGCCTTTTCCTCCATCTGTCTCTCCATGAGTCTCTTCCCAAGCCCATTGCTTTGTGTTCTTTCCAGTTAAAACCCACTCTGGTGGAAATATTTAATTCATCAGTTATACTTGAGGATGAATATGAGATTGAGGTATCCACTCTTCCAGGGAGTACCTGCACCATCAGTCTACTGAGGAGGTATTTTAGAGGTTTATAGACATTTTAGGGGACTGTGGAGTTTTTCTTGGGCTTCTGAAAGCAGGGTGTTAGAAGTGACAGCTGATGTGGAGCACACACTTGACCTTGGTCAATGCGTCTGAACTATAAAAAGAGGCCGTATGTTTCCTGCTTGGTTCAAGGAGGGAGAGTCAGGATCTTTTGAGATGCAAATGGGTTATACTGTTAATTCTGGTATTTCCACCGTACATTGATCCTCAGCTTCCTCATGTGTCAGATTGAGGGGATTAACAAAATAATGCCTATGTTTCCTGCCAACTTGGACATTTTGTGGCTATATGATCATTAGTTCAATGGTTACAAAAAAAAGAACATCAGCCAGAAATATTGAAATCAAATTTTATTTTTGGAAAATGATATTACACACACCTTGCAAATGTACACAGAAATGAGAATGCAATGAAGAACAGAGCTTGAGAGCCAAAATGATTGTGAGAGCAGCTCTTCAGCTGCCCAGTATTGAATGCTGTGAAATCTTCAGCATTCACAGTTCACAACACCTTATACACTTGGGGAACTTCTCTAGACCTTTAACCTCTCTGACCAAAAAAATCCCTCATCAAATTGTGGAGGGAGCAAGAGGGATGTCAACAGGCACAGGAGATGAAAGCGGTATGCTCCAGCTGGTGTACGTGGGCCTCACCAAGCCTACTGATCCAAATGGGAATAGTAAAACCAAAAAGCAGAAATGCCTTCTTGGAACACTGGTTTTAATCATGGTCTAAGAGCGGCCTAGGCATTGCCTGGGAAATGGATAGCAATGCTTGTAAACGCATGTCCTTGTCTTCTCCAGCTATAGCTATTCTGAAAGGGTGGCTGAGATTCCCTAAGCAGCTGCTGTCTTTCTCTGCTTATGTTTGTTTTGTTTTGAAATAATTGTCGGTCAAGCAGAGCCTTCTGAGGTCTTCCAAATACCTCAAAAACTGCTGTGGGAATAAGGAACATCTTTGTTCATTTTCATTCCATAAAGTATGATTCTGCTAAGTACTGAATTCTGCAATGTAATCAATTAAATGGCAAAAGAAACTCACAACTTACCACTGATTTTTGTGCAATGAGGAGCTGAGTATTTGATCACAATGCAATTCTTAGAGAAATGGTCAATAACTTATAACAGGCTGTTGAAGAAGTTCCCCCTCTTTTCCTTTTTTGGTGTGTTTGTTGTTTGCTGGCTTTAGTTGGCAAGAGTTTTTGGCACCCAAATTAAGTTATTTACAACTGTAAGACACCCGCGAGCAGGGGGAAGGAGAGAGTTAAGAGAGGGAGAAGGACCACAAGGGAAGAGTATATTCTTTTCAGAGGTTAAAATGAGTTATTTAAGAAATGTGATGTACAATACCATGCATTTACTCTCCAAAGCTAGTCACTAGCAAGCTAACGCCTCTAACACTACAACCACCAATTACAGCTGTTTTGCTACAGTTACTAAGTTCTAACTACAGCTATAGGGCAGAAAGGGTGGGCTGTTTCCATTTTAAACTTTCTCCCTTTTAAAATGACCATAAAAGTGTTTTCTGTACAAGGTAATGGCACAAAAAGGTGACCAAAAATGTTGGAAGGAACTCACCACACAGGAGAGATGCAAAATTCAATCAAAACATGCATTAGTTGTGTACAAGTCATGAAGGATCATTGGCTTCAAGCTGCAATATATTACAAGACCATACATTGGAGAAATGTTGGCATGACCTCTTACTTGCTCATATCCCTTTAAGAGAACTTACAATGAAAAGTCATTGGAAAGGGCATTCCACTTGCTATTGCCAAGCAGTCACATTCACAAGGGCTGTGCACTCTGTTGAATTAATTAGTGCCTAAAAGCTGGCTTCTTTACGTCCACTAATCACTCTTAGATGGACGCCTGAGCAGGCTCATGAACAATTGATGTCAAAAATACATGTGTAGCTGAAGCTAGTAACAGGAGGAGAAAGACATCTCACTTAAACCTTTCTTTTCACCTCATGGATTTGTTAAATACCCTTTCATTTAGATCAACTCTGATTCCCTACCAGTTTAGCTAAAAAAAAAAACTCAACAGTTGGCACACCCAAAACTTAAGGTTATTACAGAGAGATTAGTGGTGACATTTGAAACACATTGCTCCCTTCACTGCCCCCCCCACCTAGCCAAACCAAATGATAAATAATATACATGGTCTCTCATTATATTATATTGCCAAGCCAAGTGCCGTCGAGTCGGAATATTGCAGCTTTCTTAACTATGAACAAATTAAATGAAATCAATTAACGGTATTCAGCTGATACGAATCCACGGGTGGACTTTTTCTGTTCAGCTGATTATTTCTCTGAGCACACTTCATTGCTCCACAAAACAGCATACTAAAAAGGAATCACAAAGAATTCTGTACAGTGCTTGGAAGGAAAGGCCCAAATATACATGAGCTACAAGGAAACTGCTTATGAGGATCTGCTGAGGGGAATTAAAACTGAGAGTGGAGACGAAAGAAAGGTCCAGGATCGGGTTGATACCCACCAATATAATTCTGATGGGACTTGGAAAGCACCAGGGGTAGCTGAATCTTCAAACAATTTTTCACCAGTCCCGAGGCAATATCATAGGGCTACAAGGAGGCCTATGCCCAGTGCCTATACAGGGGTAAGGAAAAATTAAAAGCGAGATGAGAGAGAGAGAGAGAGAGAGAGAATCATAGAGGATGACATACATGTTTTAACTAGACCAAGAGAGAGTGATAAGACAGGGTATAAAACTGAAGCAAACATTGTGAATCAGAGGCAGAAAGAAAAGACAAGGATAATACAGAGGAGGTAGAGAGTAGTAAAAAGCCAGTGATTTACTCAGGTTACTAAGCTAGAAATAACAAGTTCCAATACCTTCAAGTCTTTGCCTTAGTTTACAAGGTGTTTGCTCTTTTGCTGTGCCTTTGTAGCCTCTCCTGTCTAGCCTACCCTGATAATCAGGAACAGGAAGGTACCTTAACTACCAATGGAAATTCTATTCTCTCCTAGGCCTGGGCCTCCAAAACCAAACCCAATCCACTACCATCAACTTGATTCTAACTCATGGCAACCGTGGGACAGAGTAGAACTGCTTCATAGAGTTTTCAAGGAGCACCTAGCAGATTTGAACTGTCAACCTTTTGGTTAGCAGACATAGCACTTAACTGCTATGCCACCAAGGTTTCCAAAGTAAGACAAAATTGCCTCTGATTCCAAAATACGTTGAAGCCTAAAAACTAAGGGACAAAAGGTAAGGCAGATAAAAGGAGCTCAAGAGTCTTCTCTAATGATAACCAGTGTTACATTAAGCTAAGCCAAAGTGAGAGGTCTGCATGGATCCTTAGAATCAATGGGGAAGCCAGTCTGCCGACACCTGAAGTTATTAAGCTTTTCTGAGTTTTTCTGTGTATCTATCTTCCCCCATCCACTAGCAGGGTAATTGACTCATAGGCATTCATCTAAAGAAGATATATTTACAAAACCACCACATGGGAGAATTTCTATGCCAACAACCAGAATGGATGGATGGCTGTGGCCTGGTATTTAGACTTGCACTGTTACCTGCTGCTGCTTCCTGGACTGGCCATTCTTGTGGCACCCCGGAGTGGGAGGGTCAGGAAGACTATATGAGGCCATCCCGGCCTACGCCTTAATGGGGGAAGCAATCAGAAGGTAACTCTAAGAGGCCGTGAGTAAAGACTATACTAGATCTTTGTGTATGGAGGCAAGCTCTGCAGACCAGGCAAAGGAGAGGGTTTCCTCCTGAAGGAATCAAAAAATCCACTGCCATTGAGTCAATTCCAACTCATAGTGACCCTAGAGGACAGAGCAGAACTTCCCCTATAGAGTTTCCAAGGACTGCCTGGTGGATTTGAACTGCCGACTTTTGGTTAGCAGACATAGCAGTCAACCACTAGCGTTCCTGCTGAAGGAAAAGGAAGGACAAAATTCTATAGCCAAGTTTACTGAAAGACAGGCTGACAGACGGGGCACTTTCTAGTCTCTGAGAAGAAGTGGAAGAACCTAGGAGAGAAGCTGCCTAAGTAGGCTGCCCTCAAAAGTCAGTTCTCTGTGGGGTTAGAAGTATACTTTCCTTCCTACACACTTTGTCTTGGCTGCCATGTGACAAGATCTTCTAGCCTTTTACCTGCTAAAGAAGTGAGGTCTGCTGGCCAGATGAAGAATAAAATTGGGAATTTATTTTAAAGAAGTAACTTGTGATATCTTAGGCTATTATCACAGCCCAGGGGTGACTAAGGGCAATTCACTGAGTGTTGACAGCACTAAACTGGCCTGGGCCACCAATCTTCAGAGAACCCCTGAAGATGCTTCTCCAGCCAAAAGGTAGGGACAAGTAATCAATGCAGTATTCTTGCTCCAGGTAGTCAAGTGGGCAAGGAATCATGGACCCCTTATTAGGACAAGGCAAATGAGTGACAACTTCTAAACCCCATACTAGGGAAGAGGCCCAGGAAGTGCAGAAATTTTAAGGCTCTAATGTTACACAAGAGGTTCCAGCTCACTCCAGACATAGCAGTGACTGGGGTAGCACCCAGCCTCTGCTGTCTCTGGACTCCAGGTTCCAAAACACAGGACTACAGCCTCATTCCCCTATCCTAGATGAACTCCAAAACACTGATGGTTTACTTAGTAAACTAGTCTGGGCCTAAAAATTCAATCCCTTAACAAAATGAGGGAAACATATGAATGACGCTCAGCCATGGCCAAGTGGTCAAGGACAGGCTTTCTTTAAACAACAACAAAACAAACCCCAATGCCTTTTTTTTTTTTCTTTTTCAGAGAAAACTGGACAGTGAAGGGGGTCATTCAAATCCTATCATTTCAGTACCTCTGGGGGAGTTTCTTGGCACAGATTTTTCTGAGGTAGGCTGATCTTTGGGAACAGATCCATTAGTGGGCTGGAGCTCACTCTGGGGACTTAGACATGTTGCTTCCCTGTCCCCGGGAGACATATTTTTAAACAAGTCATTTACAATCAAAGCTGAGAGGTCTTGGAGGCATTTCTACCCAGAGTATTGAAGGGATTAGTGAAACAGACAATTTTGTCCAAAGCCAGCACTTGATTACTGACCTAAGACTTGGGTCAGGTGATTAAAGAAGGATCTTCTGCTTGCTTTCTTCAGATAGCAACCTATCCACTTTAAGGGTCCTTGGTTACTTCTGATTGGGAAGGAGAAGTAAGAGGGAGAGAAAAGTTCCTGAGGAGTTGGGAATGCTCAGAAGGAAATTGCTCAGAACTGAACTAACAAATAACCCTAGTTTCTGGCAAGAGCATTGCTAGTAGGAAATCTTTATTTTCAGATCTGGTTGCCCTTGTTGGTCATAGAAGGCCACAAAAGCAGTAGACACAAAGAAACAGGTACGGTGTATTAAGCACACAGCCTGCTATTTTGTTGCAAATACAAGAAGCCAATGTTTAATATCAGCCTTGGGTACATCTGAGACCCAAAGCCCCTTGGTTATACATGGAAATTGTTCCCATCAGAGAAGGATGGATATGGGGACATTGTAGATGGGGCAACTACAGCAAGAGCAGGTTATTTTCTCTAGTGGGTCTCACTCTCATATTTCAAAAGAAATCACTGCCAGCCAACGGTAGCCACACTCACTTGAAAACTATTGAAAAGCCATCTAAGAAATTCAGGGGAACTAATTCGTTGTTTTGTTCTTCCTTTCCTCCTTTCCCTGCTCTGGGAACAAGAAATACTTCCCTCAGGCTGGGAAGACCAACCAGTATGAGATGACATGAGCTGACAGGGAAACCAGACTTCACCCCTTTTATTTGGACAGGGCAGGAGCTCAGGGGGGTGCTTCTGAGGGCTCTTCGAGGTAGAGCCGTGGTCCCCTGAGTTGGACAAAAAAGTCTGGGAATCCCATTCTTTCTGTCGATCCTCAGTGTTTCCCTTTCTTTGGGGACATCTGCAGTTGAAGTGGATGGAAATCATGTGAGTGTGGAGAGAAAGAGCTGTATTAGGTTGCTGGATGGATTTCTCGCTGAGATCAGGGCAGCAGCATACGGCTCCAAGATGCAACTTGACCCTGGGAAAAGAATTCTCAGGAGCTTCATGGAAGGCAGTGAAGTTTAGCGGGAAAAGGTCCTGGAATAAGAGCCAAGAGATGTGGGTTCTAATCCTAGCCCTGCCCTTAGCCAGCTGTGTGACCTTGGGGAAATTACTTTACCTCCGCATCCCCACTTCCTGGCCTGAAAAATGAGAAATTTGGAGTAGATGACGTGACCTTAAGGTTCCTTCCAGCTAGAAAACTCTATGATTCAATCTAGGCTAATACTAAAGTCCATAAGGACACAAAGCAGTCATGCTAATGGCTATCCTTTCCAAAACAGTAAGAGAAAAAAAAACTTTTCTCTTAATTTACCTCTAGTTAATACTACTTATGAAGTTGTTCAGCCCAGCCCTCATATATACATGTTCCCCTTCTTTGTCCCTATTTCTATTTCTGTAGGGGAGAAAAATCAGGAGGTAGGAATAAGCAACAGATGAAGTATGCGTGCGTTTGTGTGTATGTGCAAGCGGGAGTGAGAAGTGTGTGGTGCGGTGGCAAATGCTTGCTGAATGACTGGATGTTTGCTGACTGTGTAGAAGATAACACAATGGGACTTCAGTGGTAATACTGTATTGGGTAAAATTGGCAATGGTTGGCTGACAGGAGTGAACGAGTTCAGCTACAAACCACCACAACAAAAACTGTGCCTTAAAAATGGGCCGCTTTAAAATGCAGTCACTGAAGGCTTAAATTTTGAACTATGCCAAGACACTCTGAAGTGGCATTACCGAAACCTTTCCTTGTAATTAATTAAAAGAAAGATGGAAAATCTACTATTATTACAGAAGACAGTTGGCTCAAAGATCACTCTCAAGGAAATATATCTGTTGCGTATTTTCTAGTGGTACAAATGCCACAGCGATGTAATACTGAGACAGCTGGCATGGGCATAGGAATTCTTGATCATTCTTCTGCTCCTGCTCTTTACCAGCTGGTCATTTAGCTGTCTGGAGCCTCCATTTTCTCAACTTAAAAAGAAGACAGTGGACTAAATAATCTCTTAACAAGATATCTGGAGGGAAATCATGTGTGGGGCCTTTTGGGGTTGCCTAAAATTTAGAAACAGGCCTCCCACTCTCGACCACTACCTCCCAATCCCAATTACCAGTTTTTCCCAATAACTACACATTGTTCTGGGAAGCACCAGGAAAACCTTGTGCTGCTTCGACAATTAAAGGAGAAGGGCAAAAAGATGCCCTTATAACTGTGGGTTCTTTAAAATCAGTTTAACCAGAAATCAGTCCTATCAGCCTCTGGACTTTTCCTGCACCAAAAATGTTTCTGATAGCTAAGGGTATGTGAAGTGTCTCATGGACATCTGAGCTCCCCCTTCCACCACTGAGTTTCCCCTATACAGTGCATATTAGCAATGCCACCAAGCTGCTACCAATTCTTATCAGGGTATCCTGTAGTATCTCCTAATTATGAAGCAGCTACAGACCCACACACACCCACACACACGCGCACACACGCATACACACAGCAAGCTCATTCCAGTTAGAATAGGGGAATGACTGGAAGTCATTCAGTAGCCAAACAGCAGCTTGGCTTCAAATGTTGCACCTTTCAAAATATTTGAACAATTACAAACAAATAAGGAAATCTTCATACCTGCTAAGAGCAAACACAGAATTGGCATGCATGTCTTTCACTTCAGTTTAGTTGTCGTTGCCTTTATGGGCAATGCTTATAGACAAAAAGCGGTGCTAGCAACCTGTATCTCAAAGACTGAGTACTATTCAAATGATCAGTCCTTAGCAAAGAGAAGTCCTCTGCTAGTGTTAAAAAACAAGTGAAAGGTTTCTGTGTCTTCAGTATGAAATATCAGGATTATAGATAAAAAAGAGTTGCTTAAAATATGCCATAACATTTCATTTAAAATATAATTAGAATGTCTGGTCCACACTTAAGTTATTAATGTAAGCATAACTGTTAAAAAGCTATCAAAAGTCTGATTCTATTGAATTGGCCTCTGCTACTCATTTTGTTTTCTCCTGGAGGTTTACTTGGCAGTGACAGCATGATTTCTAAACTATGTCATTCTTCTGCTTTTTTTTTTTTATTTTTTTGGTAAATTTTCTGCATGTGTTTTTTAGACAAAAGAAAAGTCACCAGTTTATAAAAAAGGAGCCTGAAGAGTTTGCTCCTGAAATACAGACATAAGATTTTATAAAAAGGATATTGGTTTCTGGCTATAAAAAGTGACCGAAAGGTGTCAGACCTGAAAACAAATTCTCACAGTGTTTTCAGTGTTGGCTGTTTACAAGGCATTCAATAGAACAGAGATAGATGGGTACCATACAGTTCGTATAATAACCTGGCATTGTAGACAGCCTCCTAGAGGAATCAAGTATATGAAGTCCCTCACTTCCAAGTCATATCAATTGCTTATTGACTCCAAATTGCCCCAGTGGGAAGGCTGACAAGGAATTCACTGTGCTTTGTAAGTCTACTGAAATGTCTCCAGTATTTTCCAGTCCTGCCTAGTTTCTTTTGGTTAGCCCTGCACCGGGGTCCTAAGCATATGCTGTCAGAATTACAAGTTGCTGGTGTTTCTCCCCTATGGCAGCCAGAATTGGCGCTAGATAACCCACTGGGGACTCATGCAGGAGTGAAGAGTGAGGCTAGGGAGCTGCCTGCCATACTCCCAGGATCCTCCAGCATTCTTGAGATCAGGAGACAAGGGGCACTTGTGTTTGTCACTCTTGGATCCACCAATGAGTTCCCCCCCCCCACGCACATTTTAAGTGCTATGTATGTAAACAGTCCTCTACAGAAGGAAGACTGTAGTGTGTGAGTGAAGCGAGACAGGGGGAAAATAACGCAGGTGCCTAAGCATTCAATAGAAAGGTCATGGACTGGCACATTTTGCATCCCTGGAAAGTTACTGCAAAGGATGGTTATCAATCTATCTCTTGTAATTGGTAACTGTGGATCAGTGGCCCAGAGGAGAAATCACAGGAAAATAAACACAACATATTACAGAGTGTTTTTCAAAATAACAGCAACAACAACAAATAAAAACTTGAAAGCACCAATAGCCCTGTTGCACACTTGAGCAGAAGTACTCTACTGTAATGGTAAGACTGGATTTGTACTCTGGACTCTGAATGTTCTCTTCCCCTTCACATGGAATCTCCAAGTGAATCAGAGTCATCCAAGGACAGAGGCAGGTACAGGTCCTGTAAGAAGAGAAGAGATAAAGTTAACTTTCCCTTTCTTGACATTTTGGGCACTGGAATGGATGAGATCTAGCTGGGTTTTTTTTATTATTAATTTGTTTTCTAATTTTTATTTTGAAATACATTCACATGAAGTTTAAAGAATGAACAGGGAGGACCCCTATGCTTTTCAACTAGTTTTTCCCACAAGTTAGTTATATAATTTTACATGTGCTTGTGTTGTGTACCATGTTTTTACCCATATAAGGGCTGTGTTATACATTTTTTTGCCAACCACATCCTTGCCCCATGAGGTAGTTTCTTTCTTTCTTCCTTTAAATTGCTCTTTAAGTGAAAGTTTACAATTCATATTAGTTTCTCACATAAGAATTTATACACGGATTGTTATGTGACCCTAGTTCCTCTCCCCACAATGTGACAGCACACTCTCCCTTTCCACACTGGATTTCCCACATTCATTCAACCAGCTCTGGTTTACCCCTTTTTGCCTTCTCATCTTGCCTCTGAATAGGAGCTGCCCATTTAGTCTTTTGTGTCTACTTGAGCTCAGAAGCACTCTCTTCACAAGTATAATGTTATGTCTTATAGTTGAATTTAATCTTTGTTTTGGAGATGTTTGAGTTCTGGGCTAGCAGAGTCTGGGGATCATGGCTTCTGGGGCCCTCTAATCTCAGTCAGACCAGTAACTCTAGTCTTTTTACTGGAATTTGAGTTCTGTGTTCCACGTTTTTCCTACCCCATCTGTTGTGTTCCCTGTTAGGGTGGTCACTGGTGGTAGCTGGGCACCATTTAGTTCTTCGGGTCTCAGGCTGATGGAGTCTCTGATTTATGTGGCTCTTTCTGTCTCGTAGGCTCATATTTTCCTTGTGTCTTTGGTTTTCTTCATTATCCTTTGCCCTAGTTGGATTGGAACCATTTGAAGCATCTTAGATGCCTGCTCACTCTTAAAACTCCAGATGCCACTCACCAAAATAGGACGCAGAACACTGTCTTACTAAACTTTGTTATGCCAGTTGACCTGGATGTCCACAGAAATGATGGTCCCCAGAACACCACCCCTGCTACTCTGTCCCTCACAAGGTGTTTTCTTAAATGGACTGTGCTAATTATCTCCCAGCAACTTTATCTTACAGCCTTATGAAAATACCTCTCAGGGGAAGGGTGCAGTTAACAAAACAAACAAGCAAAACTGTATATCACAGGTGTTATTTGCCTAAAAATATGGTAGTTCTATGCAGTTTTATCACATGTGCAGGCTTATGTGACTGCCACCACAGTCACAACATGGAACTATATATAGGCTTAACAAACAGCTCTCTTGTACAACCCTTTTATAGCTACACACACTCCGTAACTCCACCCCTAAGCCCTGGCAACCACTAACCTGTTCCCCACCTCTGTAATTTCGTCATTTCAAGAATGTTGCCTAATTGGAAGCATACAGTATGTACCTTTTGGAATGTAATCTCTTTCATTCAGCATAATTCCTTTGAGATTCAAGTTGTTCCATGTTCATTCTTCTGCATTGCTGAATAATATTCAGAGTATGGATTAACCACTCACCAGTTCAGGGGCATCTGGTGTGTTTCTAGTTTGGGGTATTACAAATAAGGATGCTATGAACATTTGTATACAAGTTTTTGTGTAAACATGACTTTTGATTCCCCTGGAATGAATACCCAGGAGTGTAATTGTTGAGGGGTATGTAGTTGCATGCTTAGTTTTGTGAAATACTGCCAAAATGTTTTCAAGAGTGAAGTTACCATTTTGCATTTCCATCAGCAATTTATATGTGAACCAGTTTCTCTACATCATTGTCAGAATTTGCTGTTATTTTATTTTATTTTTACCCATTCTGATAGGTTGTGTACCTTTTTATAGTTTTCATAAAAAAACCATAAAAAGTGACTAATGATCTTTTCATATGCTTATTTGCCACCCATGTATCTTCTCTGGTAAAGTGTCTGTTCAAGATTTTTCTCATTTTCTGCTAGTATTCCTTTTTTTTTCCTTTACTGTTGAGTTTTGAGTTATTTTTATCTTTTAGTCTATATATAAGCTCTTGGTTAGGTATAAGGTTGCAATATTTTCTCCCAGTCCGTAGCTGTCTTCATATCTTTCACAGAGCAAAATTTTTAATTTTGATGATATCCAGTTCATCCAATTTACAGCTTTTTCCTTTTAGGAATCCTGCTTTTGGTGTCAAGTCTAAAAACGTTTTACTTAGCTCTAGAACTGATGGGTTTCTCCTATATTTCTTTTCTATGTTTTATGGGTTTTTCATTTTCCATTTAAATCTATGGTCCATTTTGAGTTAATTACTGCATAATGTATAAAGTTTACATTGAGTTTTTTTGTTTTGCTTTTGTTTCTTTTCTTTTCTTTTTCTTTTTTTTTTTTTTGCCTGCATCTGTCCAACTGCTTTAGGACCACTTACTAAAAAGACTATTCTTCCTCCACTAGCTGAACCTTGGTCAAAAACCATATATGTATAGGTCCATATCAGGCTCCCAGTGACCTGCTGTACCCTGAACAAATGATTAACTCAGAAAAATCTACCACAGATATTTTCACCAGATTTCATGATGCTTCCATTTCCCACTGTGAGTTGGGATTAATAACTTCAACACAGTCCTAAACCATATCTGTGTCTCTAGGAGACAGGAGATGATAGGCACCAGTTTTACCCACTGTTCCTAGAGCTCTATTTAGAGATTTTTGTGATTCTTCTTGGGCTGTATCCATGGTCCACATCAGTGATTTTCAAATCTCTCTCCCTCTTTTTATCCTTCCTTTAAAACCCTCTATATAAACAATATCTTGCTTCGAAGCCCAACACATGACAGATAAAAATGAAGCTGTTCTAGAACCAGAGATGGGGAGTCAGAGTTTCATCCAGCTTTGTCTTTCTTGTTATCTCCAAATGGAGCACAGTTTGAAAAACATTGTTTTCATTCATGTTATAAACAAGGTGGAAGAGCCCTGGCCATACAGTGGTTAAGCATTCAGCTGCTAACCAGAAGGTTGGCAGTTGAAACCCATTAGCAGCTTTATGGGAGAAAATACTTGGCAATCTGTCTCCATAAAGATTACAGCCTAGGAAACCCTATGGGGTAGTTAGTTGTACTCTATCATATACAGTTGCTATCAGAATCAACTCGGTGGCATACAATGACAACAACATAAACAAAACACCAAGGAGAACTGGAAATTTTAGGGTCAATTCTGTGAGTAATTATAAGTGATCCCCCTTTGATACAATAGAAGCAGTTCAGTAGATTATCTAAGACAATTGGAGAACATAGCTTCTCCTTGGGGATGATGAAAAAATGGAGATGAGTAAGCGGGAGAAGAGTAAGGAGGACAGATAGTTATTTATCTAACATTGAGAATGATGTTGTTGCTATTAAAGGGCAGAAAAGCATTTAGGCAACTTTTAATGCAAAGAGAAATCAACTGGATTCAGAAACCTGAAGTTTTAGTCCTGGCTAACAGATTTCAACTGCTGACCATTTGGTTAGCAGATGTAGCATTTAATCACTATGCCTTTAGGGTTTCCGTTTTGGTTTTGAATTAGTATTATGACACTGAATAAGTAAATATTTGAGTATTGGTTTCCTTATCAATAAAACAAAGGTTTTGGACTGGACAATCTGGAAAGTCTCTTCCAGTCCTGAAATCGTAATTAGAGACTCTCAGGAATGTGCAATGAGTTTAAAAACACAACAAACTCAATTAGCCCATACACAAAATAAACTCATTTCACTGTAAACCAGGGTTTGGCAAACTTTTCCCGGAAGCAGCCAGATAGTAAATATTTTAGGCTTTCTTTGCTAGTCATATACGGTCTCTGCTGCATATTCTTTTGTTTGTTTGGGTTTTGTTTCTTTTATAACCCTTTAGACCTGTAAAAACTATTCTTTGATTGGGAGTCATCAACAGACAGACAGGATTTCGTATCTCTGGTCTAAACACCAAACAAAAGTTTCTTTGAAAACTGAAAAAAGTAGGGAGTACAATGCTACAAAAATAATAGGTGTACAATAAATACTTGTAAAATTGAATTGAGGTAGAATTGTATCTCTGAAAAGGTATATTTAGTTCTCAAGCCCTTGAGTAAGATGAAAACTGAATGTAGTCAAAAACACCTTCCAAGTCAGAACTTATAGAATGGTGGAGCAAGAACCTTCAAAAATTGGCTCTTCCTTAAAAACAAAGAGAACTTTGGCAAAAATTGTGAAAAATTAATTTTTCCAGTACTCTAAAAATTAACCAAGGGCTCCCAGCTATCCAAGAAGAGTTTACTTAAGAAAAACGGTTGAATTCCATACGAATTCCAAGTTTTGTAAACTTGCCCTATTTCCATCCCCCCTTGCTAGCTCTTTAATAACTTTGCAAGCCAACAGTCTCATAGCTATAGCAACTGTAAAAAACAGCATCTCATCAACCACTGGAGGTCGCGGAATGGGTTGGGATCCCCATTCCAAATACTCCATTCCCATAATTTTCACTATTTGATCTGTTCTGATAACCCTTGCATACTCACTCACAGGACTCTTCTCTATTTGAACTAACTCAGAGAATACTCATTATGAATAGCCCTATAAAGGGGGCCATTTTTAAGTAAACAATCAGTGGCAATTCTTTAAAACCACAGCTGCCAAAGGTGGGTGTAACAGATCAAATGAGGTCGTCCAAAACCTTAAAACAGAAAGCTAGACAATGAGATGGCCATCCACAAACCAAAACCCACTGCCATCAAGTCAACTCCAACTCATAGCAATGATACAGCACAGAATAGAACTGCCCCATAGGGTTTCCAAGGCTGAAAATCTGTGTGGAAGCAGACTGCTACATCTTTCTCCCAGAGTGGTTGGTGGGTTCAAAACCCTGATGTTTTGATTAGCAGCCAAGTGCTTAACTACTGTGTCACCAGAGTCCTGGTAGAACCTAGAAGATACATATTCTGAAGTATCTAGAAGACGAGATGCATCTTTAAGGTTGTGTGCGTGACTAGAAATGACCTGAGAAGGTCCAAAGCTCTCATTTCTGGCTGATCTAGAGACCATGAACAATCAAGAAATGAAGTCTAAGTTAGAGTTATAAACTGCTTGCAGAGCATTGAAATCATGCTCTAAAACAAACAGAGCCACTTGGTAAAGCATGGGAAACTTACTGAGTCAAAGCATTTCAGGAAGTCCAGCAAAACTAGCCTCCAAAAATGAGGGAGCAATTAAGACATTCCCAGATAAAGACAGAGAATTT
This sequence comes from Heterohyrax brucei, assembly GCA_028571685.1. NCBI lineage: Eukaryota > Metazoa > Chordata > Mammalia > Hyracoidea > Procaviidae > Heterohyrax > Heterohyrax brucei. The sequence goes on from CM053166.1 coordinate 150,038,018, forward strand.
GTTACCAGCAGGGCTGCCTACAAGCAATAATGCTAAAGGGAATGTTTCAGGCTGAAATAAAAGGACACCAGCCGATAACTCAAATCTACATAAAGAAGTAAGGAACACTAGCAAAGGTCAATACATAGGTCAATACAAAAGATAGCATAAGATTATTTTCAGAACCCTTTTCTCTTATTGGAAATCTTGGTGGTAGAATGATTAGGAGCTATGGAGGCTAACCAAAAGGTCAGCAATTTGAATCCACCAAATGTTCCTTGGAAACTATGTGCAGTTCTACTCTGTCATATAGGGTCACTATGAGTTGGACTCAACTTGAAATCAATGGTTTTGATTTGAGTTTTTTCTCTTACTATGTAATTTGAAAGGCAACTGCATGAGCTACTAATTGTAAAACTGGTTTATTACATATAAAGATGTAATTTTTATGTCAAGAGCACAAAGGCAGAGATAAGGAATGGAGCTGTACTGTAGCAAAGATTTTTGTATACAATTAATTAACTTGATATTAATTCAAAGTAGATTGTAACAAGCTTTATAATTATAATCTCCAGGGTAACCACTGAGAAAATAAGTTAAAAAAATTAGAATTAAGGCGGAGTCAAGATGGCGGACTAAGCACACGTCTCCTTATATCCCTCTGGAAACCAAGACCTGAATTGAGAATCAAATGGAGCCTTCTGGTCACCTAATCAGCCCCAAGACACGGCACAGGGCTGTTACTATGGACTTCATTCTACTGAGTGAAAAACCTCCTCTTACGCTGACTCCCACACCTGGCTACCCCTGGCTCTCACGGACTGAAGGTAAATGCACCATTTTGACTTTTTTTTCCTCTGTCTTGGCTGGCGGGCAGAGCTAGGTCTTGCCTAGAAGCTAGACTCAGACACGCTGCTGGGGGGACAGGCAGGGTCAAATTCCCATATTTTGAGAGCCAGGCTTGGGATTCTGTTAATCTAGCCACTTTAAGCATGTTGTTTTATATCTGCCTCAGCAGCGTTTGTACGGAGTTTCACAGTCAGTATGCAGGATACCATGTTGGATACGGAGGTTCTAGCGGGACCTCATTCTTAGCCTGGGAGCCAGTGCCTGCAAACATGACAGTGCTTCTCCGACAGAAAAGCAATAATTTACCTAGTGACACCTGCTTTGGGGGGTCCTGCAACAGAATCAGAGGAATCAACTACCTCTCGGCACCTTTACCACTTCTGTCTGCTGCCTGTGTGGAAGACGCCATCTTGGATACGGGGGCCGCAGCTGGACTAATTCTTCGTTTGGGAGCCAGAGCCTGCCCACAGGAGAGCACTTTTCTATCAGAAAAGCAGTACTCTATGCAGTGTCCTCTAATGCTAAGCCCTGTCAGCAGAGGACAGCAGGGCAGTAGCATTGCTGTATTCTGAACTAGTTTGTATCATCTGGGGTTGGATATAGTGGCACTTACTTTGTCAGTTGAGAAGAGGGACCTCTACACCTGAAAACCTAACTGACTTGTGAAGTGGTCAGATATCTTTTTCTTTACATTTTAAGACAGCCTAGAGAAACATCTGCAGTCCATCCTCACAGTACCTCTTCCAGCCCTACATACTCACATGGGTCCCAAAAAGCAACAGACACTTGTGGCATACAAGAAATCAGCCATGGCTTCAGAAGGCTCCCAAACAAAGCAACCAAGGAGTTTTCCAGATGAAGAAACTTTTACGAAAGCATCAGAAAGTGAATACAAAATGATTATATATAGAGCCCTTCTAGACCTTATACAAAATGCAGGAGAACAAAATGAAAAATTAAGTAAGATGTTCGATCTGATGGAACACCAGTACTCTGAAATCCAACAGATCAAGAACAAAATCAAAGACATAAAAACTTACAATGCAAAGTCAAGAAAACAGAATGGAACAAATAGAAAAAAGAATTTCTGATTTGGAAGACAGAGCTACTGAGGCCAGCATCTATGAGCAGAAATCAGAAAAAAGAAACAAGAAAATTGAAGAAACATTAAGAAGCATGTGGGACTCTATTAAGAGGAACAACCTTCGATTAATTGGAGTCTCTGAACAGGGTAAGACATCTGAGAACACAGAGAGTATTGTTGCTGAGCTGCTGAAAGAAAACTTCCCAGAAATCATGAAGGAAGAGAATATAGACATCTCAGATGCATATCATATGCCACCCAATATAGATCTCAAAAGAAAGACTCCAAGACATATTATAATCAAGCTCAACAAAATGAAACATAAGCAGCAACTCTTAAAGGCAGCAAGACTCAAAGCAAAGCTAACATTGAGAGGGAAACCCTGTAGGCTCTCTTCAGATTTCTCAGCAGAAACCATGCTGGCACGGAGACAGTGGCATGACACATTCAAAGCCTTGAAGGAGAAGAACTTCCAACCTAGAATTATATATCCTGCAAAACTATCTTTCAAATACGAAAATGAAATTAAGACATTCCCAGATAAACAGAAACTCAGACACTTTGTAAAAACCAAACCAAAACTACAAGAAATATTGAAAGAAGTTCTTGACTCTCACTTAGAAGAACAAAACCACTAACTTTATATTTTAGAATGACTTTACTACTCAAAACTCTACTCAGTTAGGGAAGGCTCCAAAGCCAATCACAGCTTTGATAAGGAAAGAAACAATCCAGTGATCATCATGAAAATTATGCTGTCATCATATTAAAAAGAGGGATGTACTACAGTTGTTCTACTCCTTCCAGATGGAGAGGAAGATGACAAGACTGGTAGTAATTAAAATTGGGTTTATATATAGTTTATTAAGGGGGATCATAGGGGCAGCTGTAAAGCACAACAAAGATGTATCATATCATTTCAAGAAATGTAACACAGGAGTCTCAACAACCACAAAACCAGCTCTGAAAAAGGTGAAAAATCAACTCACAAAAAAGAATGTCCCAGAACAGACTAATAAGAACAACAGAGAAAACATCAACATAAAAATAAACACATCACAATGGCAGCACTGAACACATACCTATCAATAATTACATTGAATGGGAATGGACTGAATGCTCCAGTAAAGAGACATCGAGTGACATCTTAGATTAAAAGACATGACCCATCCATATGTTGTCTACAAGAAACTCACTTGAGACCTAAAGATAGGAAAACACTGAAAATTAAAGGATGGAAGAATATATATCAAGCTAACAATGAACAAAGAAGAGCAGGGGTGGCAATTCTAATCTCAGACAAAATCAATTTTAATGTCAAATCTACCATCGTGGACAAAGATGGACACTATTTATTGCTGAAAGGTTCAGTACACAAGCAAGACTTAACTATATTAAATATTTATGCACCTAATATCAGAGCACCTAAATATGTCGAAGAAACACTGACTACACTCAAAAGAGAGTTAGATGACTCCACCATAATAGTGGGAGACTTCAACACTCCACTCTCAATACAAGACAGATCATCTAGAAAAAAACTCAGTAAAGATACAGAAGACCTCATTGCCACAATTAACCAACTAAACTTCATTGATATATACAGAACTTTCCACCCTTCAGCAGACAACTACACCTTCTTCTTCAGTGCACATGGAACATTCTCCAGAATTGACCATGTGATAGGCCATAATGCAAAGCTCAACAAAATCCATATCATTGAATTACTGCAAAGCATCTTCTCAGATCATAAAGCCATCAAAGTTGAAATCAGTAGCAGAAAAAACATAGATAGAAAGTGGAAATCTTTGAAACTCAACATCTTGCTCAAAAAAACATGGGTTATAGAGGAAATCAAGGATGAATTAAAGAAATTCATGGATTCCAATGAGAATGAAAACACTTCCTACCAGAATCTATGGGATACAGCCAAAGCAGTGCTCAGAGGTCTGTTTATCTCTATAAATGCACACATCTGGAAGGAAGAAAGAAACCAAATCAAGGAACTAACCCTACAGCTTGAACAAGTAGAAAGAGAACAACAGAGGAACCCTGCAGGCACCAGAAGAAACGAGATTGTAAAGCTTAGAGCAGAGCTAAATGAATTAGAGAATAGAAAAACAATTGAAAAAATTGAAAAGACCAAAAGCTGGTTTTTTGAGAAGATCAACAAAATTGATAAACCACTGGCTAAGCTTACTAAAGAAAAGCAGGAAAGGAAACAAATAACCCAAATTAGAAATGAGAGGGGAGTTGTCACCAGAGATGCAACAGAAATCAAAAATATCATAACAGAATACTATGAAAGACTGTACAGTAACAAATTTGAAAACCTAGGGGAAATGGACCAATTCCTTGACTCATATCACCTACCCAAATTATCACAACATGAAACAGAATAACTTAAGAAATCCGTTACAAAGGAAGAGATTGAAAAGGTCATCAAAACACTGCCAACCAAAAAAAGTCTGGGTCCAGATGGCTTCATTGCAGAATTCTACCAAGCATTTGGAGAAGAGTTATCTCCAATACTACTGAAACTGTTTCACAGTATAGAAAGGGATGCAGTACTCCCAAACTCATTCTATGAAGCCAGCATAACACTGATACCCAAGTGAGGGAAAGATCCAACAAAGAAAGAGAACTACAGACCGATATCACTCATGAATCTAGATGCAAAAACCTTCAACAAAATTCTTGCCAATAGAATACAACAACATATCAAGAAAATAATCCATCATGATGAAGTGGGATTCATACCAGGGATGCAAGGCTGGTTCAACATCAGAAAAACAATTTAATGTGATTAACCACATAAATAACACAAAAGACAAGGATCACCTGATTTTGTCCATTGATGCAGAAAAGGCACTTGATAAAGTCCAACACCCATTCATGCTAAAAACTCTTAGCAAAATGGGCATAGACGGCAAAATCCTCAACACAATAAGGGCCATTTATACAAAGCCAATTGCCCACGTCATCCTGAATGGAGAGAGACTGAAAGACTTTCCCTTGAGATCAGGAACTAGACAAAGATGCCCACTGTCACCTCTCCTGTTCAACATTGTGCTAGAAGTTCTAGCCAGAGCAATTAGACAAGACCAAGAAATAAAGGGCATCTGCATTGGCAAAGAGGAACTTAAAATCTTCCTGTTTGCAGATGTTATGATTGTTTATGCAGAGAATCCCAAGGAATCTATATGTAAACTACTCAAACTGATAGAAGAGTTCAGCAAAGTCTCAGGATAGAAGATAAAATTAAGTAAATCAGTAGGATTCCTTTATACCAACAACAAGACTGTTAAGGAAGAAATTATGAAATCAATACCATTTATGATAGCCCCTAAGAAGATAAAGTACCTAGGAATTAATCTAACCAGAGAAACAACAGACCTTTACAAAGGGAACTACAAGCCCTTACTACAAGAAACTAAGAGAGACTTAGATAAATGGAAAAACCTACCCTGCTCATGGATAGGAAGACTTAACACTGTGAAAATGTCTATTTTACCCAAAGCAATCTATTTATATAATGCAATCCCAATACAAGTACCAGTGACATTTTTTAATGAGATGGAGAAACAAATCACCAATTTTGTTTGGAAAGGGAAGAAGCCCTGGTTAAGCAAGGTACTACTAAAGAAGAACAGACTGGGAGGCCTCTCATTACCTGACTTTAGAACATACTACACTGCCACAGTGGTCAAAACAGCCTGGTACTAGTATAGGAACAGACAGATCAATCAGTGGAACAGAACTGAGACCCCAGTGATGACACCATCTACCTATGAACAATTGATATTCGACAAAGGCCCTAAGACATTAAACTGGGGTAAAAACAGTATCTTCAACAAATGGTGCTGGCAAAATTGGATATCCATCTGCAAGAAACTGAAACAAGATCCATATCTTACACCTTATACAAAAACCAACTCCAACTGGATAAAAGACCTAAATATCAAACCTAACACGATAAGGCTCATCTAAGAAAAGGTAGGAATAACAATGGAATTTTTAATACACAATATGGACAGACTCCAAAATCTGTCAAACAAACCACAATCATCAGAAGAGAAAATAGATAAATGGGATTTATTAAGAATTAAACACTTTTGCTCATCTGAAGACTTTATTAACAGAATTAAAAGAACACCTATGGAGTGGGAAAAAATATTTGGAAACTCTATGTCAGACTGAAGCCTGATTTCCATAATCTATAAGATACTACAAAATATCAACAAGAAGAAGATCAACCGTCCAATTAAGCGATGGACAAAGGAGATGGACAGACATTTCACTAAAGAGGAGATCCAGGCAGCCAAAAAACACATGCGGACATGTTCACAATCTTTAGTTATTAAAGAAATTCAAATCAAGACCAGAATGATATACCATCTCACCCCAACAAGGTTGGCCATGATCCAAAAAACTCAAAACAACAAATGCTGGAGAGGCTGTGGAGAAAGTGGAACCCTCCTACACTGTTGGTGGGGTTGCAAAATGGTCCAGCCTCTTTGGAAAGCAATCTGGCGCTTCCTTAAAAAAATGGATGTAGATATACCATTTGACCCAGTAATTCCACTACTTGGAATATATCCTACAGAATCAAGGCCTTTCACACCAACGGACACATGCACCAGAATGTTTATCGCAGCACAGTCCACGATAGCGAAAAGATGGAATCAACCCAGATGCCCAACAACAGAAGAATGGATAGGTAAACTATGGTATATATACTCAATGGAGCATTATGCAATGATAAAGAACAACGATGACTTCAGGAAACATCTCATGACCTGGTTTCACCTGGAAGACATTATGTTGAGTGAAAGTAGTCAGTGACATAAGGACAAACACTGTATGAGACCTCTACGATAAGATCTCAAAAACAGACTTGTGTATGGAAGAAAAGACTCTTTGACAGCTGCAAGGGAGGGGAGGTAGGGAGGGGGAGGAGGGTTTAGATTAGATAGTTGCTAGGTATCTGGTTGGGTGAAATCAGTGATAGCACACATTAGAAACAAGAACAATATTAAGTAGACTTAAACATAACATGAGTACTCCTTCCATCTTAACCCAATATTGGAAGGATAGAGTAGCTGGGGCAGGGGACAGGGGACCATGCTCTTAGGCGAAAGCAAGGCCAATTGGCACAACTAGCGTTTTGCTAAGAGGGCTCTCTGTACCCCACGTTGGTGAGTGGTGTCTGGGGACTTAATAGCTGCCAAGCTGCCATCCGAGGGCACAGCAAATGGTCCCACCTCAGCAGGAACGGATGCTCACCGAGGACCAAAATGACATGGGGGAAAGACAACCCAGAAGACAAGGAGACTCACATCAGTGGGTGCCTACATTGACTTGGGACCGGTAGAACCGGATGGTGCTGGGCCACCACCAGTGATAGCCGCGATGGAGTTCACTAAGTTGAGTCTCACTGGCAACACAAGAATAAAAAGGGGTGCATCCTGAGATCTCCACTAAAAGACCTCAGTTGATGGTCCAGTGGTTTTGGGGTTCCCCTGGGAGCATGGCCCCTCGCCCTGATGCGATCATAATCAAGGTCCATGCTTCAGACAGGAATGGATTGGACTTGGCGATCCAGTGACCATATATTGGATGCACTTTATGGTTCTATACATCTGTAGGTTGTCATCCTGGAGACCTCTGGCTGGAGGAAGGAGAGTGGGTAGAGAGGAGGGAAAAAAGAGACTGTTGGGAGAACAAGACATGTATGGAGCAGAGAGGAATAGTGTGCTGTCACTGGGCAGGGAGAGCATGGAAGCTGCATATAGGTGGGTATGTAAATTTATAGGGGAATGTACATTTTTACTCAGTTATAGTAAATAAAAAAATTAAAAAAATTAAAATTAAAAAGATTGCTAGAAAATATATATTATCATAAAGAAGGCAGGAATCAAGAAGTAGAGAAACAACAACAGAAAAGTAAGAAGTCTAGAAAATAACGGATGCCAATCCTATCTCACCAGTAATTGCAATAAATATAAATGGATCAGTCACTCAAGTAAGTAGACAGAGATTGGAAGAATGTATGAAAATAGCCATGATCCAACTCCAAGCTATCTATATGAGATACATTTCAGATTCAAAGTCACAAACAGATTGAAAGTAAGAGGATGGGAAAATATTCACTACAGATCCAGCAATCTAAAGACAACTGAAGTGGTTATACTAGTATCAGACAAATAGACTTTAAGGACAAAAATTGTTACTAGAGACAAAGAAGTATATTTTATAACGATAAAAAGGTCAATCTAGCCAGAAAATCTAACAACTATAAACACATACACCAAAATACACGGAGCAAAAACAGATGGAGTTGAAAGGAGAAAATAGACAACTCAGAACAATAGCTGAATACTTCAATATCTCACCTTCATTAAGTTGACCAGGAATAATACAATAGATCAAGTACAATAGACCAAGTATTAGATATTTGATATGTATATTATATCGGATCTGACTCAACGGCACTTGGCTTGGCTGGCATGCACAAAATACACATAACATATATATTTGATATATGTTTTATATGTAGAGAGAGATATAAAACACTATACCCAGCAACAGCAGAATTCACATTCTTCTCATCTACATACGGAAAATTCAGTTCTCTAGGGTAGACTATAGGATACACAGTAAAGAACACTTCAATAATTTTCAAAAAATTCAAATCACACCAAGTGTGAACATAGTGGAATGAAATTAGAAGGCAATAAAGAGAAACTTGAGAAATTAAAAATGTGTTGAAATTAAACAGCCAGACAAGCACTGCTAAATAATCAATGAATCAAAGAAGAAATCACATGGGAAATTAGAAAATACTTTGAGATAAAGAAAAATGAAAGCATAACTTATCATTTGATGCAGCTTAAGCAGTGCTCCAAGGGAAGTTTACATGAAATGTTTAGCATATGCTAACCCATAGAAACAGAAATAGATTAGTGTTTGCCAGAGGCTGAGTGGAGGGAGAAGGGGTTGTGACTGCTAACAGGTATGGGGTTTCTTCCAGGGTTGATAAATACATTCTAAAATTAGATAGTGGTAATTATTACACAACTCTGATGATAAGAAAAATCACTCAATTTTATATTTTAAAATAAATTTTATGGTATGTGAGTTATATCTCAATAAAGTTGTTGTTTTAAGAAAAACAACAGTATTATTGAAAATCCTGACAATGACAATTAATGTTTGTGATTTCTGTGCATGCAACAATAAACAGCAATACACATGAATAAATATGTAATGTATATAGCAATAATGTATACATGTAAGAGATAATTTTGTAGTTTTTTTCTAATACTACATTGTGATTATTGATGAATTGCATAAATTAAATTTGCATGTGATGCAACACCACTGTAGCAAAAAGAGCATAGGATTGAAACTTAGGCTACCTAGGGTCTAGGTCTAGCTTTGCCATTTAATGCCTTTCAGACGCTTTGCTTCTGTATCTGAAAATTAGAAAGGTGTGGACTATAAGACCTTTAAGGTCCTGTCTAGCTCTAAGACTCTATAAAATGTAACTTCAATCATTACATTTTTTTAAATTAGTTACACAGAAGCAAGAGAAATGGGATAGATGTTGTCATGTTAGAGAACTTCCTGGGCATATTTCAGGCAGTACAAAAAGACCCTTCAATAAGCTGTCCATTTTAATTCCCACCACACTGAAACACTCGGCTTCAGCATTCACCCTGCTCTTAACTGTTTATGTAATAGAACTTTCAGTGTAGTTGGTTGATTGGTAAAAGTAATTATCTGATAAGATTGTTTCAGATTTTTCTTAGAAGAAGGAGAAGCAGACCTAGGTATAGAATCCTAAGGATACTCCACTTTTAGGTGCTGTCTTGGAATGGGAAGGCTGAGCTACAGCACATGGAGAGTCCACAGGACTAGGCCTAGATATGAACTTTTGTACTTCCATCAATTTATCTCATACTCAAAATACATTTTTTGGTATGGGTAGCAAAAATGTCCAGAAAAAGATTTATCTTAACATTCTGTTTATGTTGATAGATGTGTAGAAATACAAAAACATACACAGTACTTAACAATACAAATAATTTGCACCTGAAATTCATTTGTTTAGTCCCTTGGAGCCCTACAGAACAAAATATTTGTAACAAATGCAGCTGTGCTGGCGGTACCATTGCATTAGAGAAAACAAAAAGTTGGTTTCTGGTCCAAGTTGCTTATAGTCCAAAGGAAGTCAGGGAGGAATTCTGAGAAATCTAGCTTCTAGTTTGAGTTTGCTGTTTCTCAAATGTATTCTGTACTGTTTTGATGGCTTGACTTTGTTCTTGTCACTTAAGCTGGAATGCCCATTGTCTTCATTAGTCATTAAATGCCTACCAAGTTTCCAAGGTCCTACTTAAGTGTGACCTCCTCCATAAAGCCTTGCCTATATCCCACCTTCCCCAGTCAGAATGATTTTCCCTGCCTTCTTTGTTCTTCTAAAAGTTTTTCCTTAGCTCTTGATTACACTATATTAGAGTTAACTGTCTCTGGGACTTAGGGGTCAGGACCCTGCTTTATTCATCAAACTGTCTCTCCAGATACTTTCAGGATGACACAGAAAGTCTGGAAACATAGAGGAAAATATATATTTAAGTAATGTTAGTTATATTTTCAAATCACACATACTGAATATATTTCCCTTCAATTTCAAGATAATTTTCCGGGTGAAAAACAAAACAAACCCCACTGGTGTTGAGTAGATTCCAAATCATAGTGACCCCACAGGACAGAGCAGAACTGCCCCACTTAAAGCCATGGCTGTGATCATTAACCTGGAAAAACTTTTTAAATAAATGAAATATTTTCCCTATGTTTCTAGACTTTTTGAATACCTTCAATATGATACCTTCTCCAAAGAAGAGCTCAATAAATTTTTCTTGAGTCATACTCATTGTCTTTAATCTCTGAAACTCCTTTTTCACATCTGTAAAATGGGAGTGCTGTTTGCTCCTATCACATTCACAAGTTTATTACTAGAGTAAATAAGAAAATGGATATGCAAAAGAAGTATGGAAATGAAAAATGTTGTTCTCATTAACTAACCAATGATTTACTTCATGTCCATATTGTACCACTTGAGTATTCGGACTTTGGCTAACCCCATCACAGCTGCATTAAAGAGGATTCTCCATGAGCTTCTTAAGGGGGGAAGCCAAGCACTGATTACAGCTTAGGGCCCCACCACAGCCATCAAACATTACCAAAGGGATGCTGGGACTTCAAGTTTGCTTCCAATTGCGCGGGAGGAAAGTCGTGACCTCAGCCATCTGCTTCTTGTCTCCACCATGACTCACACCTTTCAGGTCCACTTGGAGGGAAGGTCAAATGAAAGCTTCTCAGACATAATGCCTAGGGACCTCAGTGGTGCTAAGACAAAGGTATCCATGAAAAAGTAGGAGCAATAAGCTGGGACCTCAGCCCTAGGAGAACTGATCCAAGGTCACAAGATACTTTTTGCTAAGAAGAAACAGTTAAACTTCCATACTGGTGACTTAAGTGTGAGGTTATTGCATCCTGATAGGGTGTACTAAGAGGAAAGCAATGTCACTTCTATGGTATCCCTACCCCAGATGCATAACCTGCTTCCAATCACAAGGACATCAGACAAACCCAAACTGAAGCACATTCAACAATATAGCTTGCCTGTATCCTTAACTGAACAAAACACTGTCCTGAAAGATAAAGAAAAATTGAGACACTTTCCAGATTAAAGAAGACTAAAGAGCCAAGACAGTGAAATGCAATACATGAACATGGTTTGGATCCTGAAACAAAAGAAAAGAACATTATGGCAGCAATTGATAAAATTTTATTAGAGACTGTTGAATATACAACAGTACTGTATCATGTTATATTTCCTGATTTTGAAAATTGCATGATAATTATTGTCTTTGTTCTTAGGAAACAGACACTAAAGTATTTAGGGGTAAAGGGACACAAGGGCTACAACTGAATCTCAAATGATTCAGAAAAATAGTAAAATACATATATGCGTATTTACTTGCATCTACTTATGTGTGTCTATATGTATATAAGGAGCCCTGATAACCCAATGAGTGGTTAAGTGCTTGGATTGTAACCAAACTGTTGCCAGTTCAAATCCACCAGCTTCCCCATGGGAGAAAAGATCTGGCGATCTGACCCTGTAAAGAGTGTAGTTTAGGAAACACCACAGGACAGTTCTACTCTGTCCTATATGGTTGCTATGAGTCAAAATTGACCCAAAGGCACACAATAACAACAAATTGTTGTGTGCTGTTGAGAGAAAGACAAAATAAAAAATAAAGTAAGTGGGCCAAAATGTAAACAATTGGTGAATCTGTGTAAAGAATATCAAGAAGTGAGGCGTGCCAAGACAAGAGTTGAGTTAGTTGCTTTCTCTGACCCCTCTAACAACAAAGACCCCAAAGAACAAACAAATTAATTACATATGATATCCCAGGAGCCTAGAACATCAAACGGAAAGTTGAGAAATCACACTGAAAAATGGACAAGGGAGAGTAGGATTCAACAGACTCAACCTACCAGAAAATAGCTGCTGCCAGTGTCATGGGCTGACCATGCTGAGTGTCCTCCCCAGTAGGAGAAACTGATCAGAGAATCCACTTGTGCCTCCAGAACCAGTGAAAAACAGCACAAGATCATCAAAAGCCAAGTCTTTGCATGTAACTTACTGTACGTCAGTCTAAATCTTCCCCTCAGGATAAATGTCTCTCCCTTTTCCCAGTGCTTCCCCCTCCCTTCTCTATACTACACCTGGATCTGGAGTCTGACATCGTTAACTGAGCCAGAGGTAGGATTCCTTTAGCCCATATCGAGCCATTCTCTAAGACTCAAAAAGGGAGAAATTTAATAAACAGGGGGAAGTGGGATGAGAGGAAAAAAAATCTGCTGACTCCCCTGAACCAGAAATTCAGGACAGAAATCACTTGTTCACCTAAATTTCAGATACAAGTGGACAACCCATCCTCACAGACACTCAGGAATGACTGTTAGTCCCTTCCTTTCTCAGAGGCTGCAACCAGATACTTGTGCTGATATCAATCACCCCTGCCCATCTAGGGCAGCAGGAGAGCCTGCACCATACACTTGGTGACTGACTCCCTGGACACCTGAGCTGAATCCATACAAGCAGTATAAATGGACTCTTGGGTTCGCACATCTAGTGACAACTCTAACCAACTGGTGACATGACATCAGAGCTTCTAAGGCAATAATAACCAAATTATAACATACAACCAGCTTATTTGGACATTTAAAATCGAAATAACATAAGAAGTTACAACACAGTTGGCAAATATAAACAAATACAGCTTACTAATGACTCGGAGACAATGGTCAATTTCAAATCACTTAAAGAAGTGACTTCACAAAGGTTTCAAAACAAAGATTCAGATTTTCCTGAGGAAGAGAACTTCCTGGAATTATCAGAGGTAGAATTCAAAGGATTAATAGCTAGAACTCTTCAAGATATCAGGAAGGAAATCAGGCAAAATAGAGGAGAACATAGTGACAAACTGAGCAGGTTGCAAGAATGCATAGAGCAGCAATAATCAGTAATTCAGAAAATTAATAATAGAATTACAGAATTAGACAACTCAATAGAAAGCAAAAGGAGAACTGAGGCAATGGAAGGCTGAGCTGGAGAGACTAAAGAGAAAGCATGTGACATCAGCATATTTGAGGAAATATCAGACAAAAGAATTTTTTAAAAAATCAAGAAACAGTAAAAATTTTGTGGGACTCTATCAAAAGGAATAATCTATGAGTGAGTGGAGTACCAGAAAGGGGGGGAGATAACAAAAAATATACAGAATTGTCAAAGATTTGTTGACAAAATCTTCTTTGATATCGTGAAAGATGAGAAGATATCTTTCCAAGACTCTTACCAAGCTCTGCACAAGGTAGACCCGAAAAGAAAAACACCAAGACATATTATCATGAATCTTATGAAAACTAAAGAGATAAGGAGACAATTTTAAAATTGTCTAGGGATAAATAAAGATAACCAACAAAGGAAGATCAATAGGACTGTCATAGATTTAATTGTGTTCCCCAAAAAATGTGTGCAGCAATTTGGCTGGGCCATGATTCCCAGTATTTTGTGATTGTCCTCCATTTTGTGATTTCCCTATGCTGTCTAATCTCTGCTTCTGGTTAATAAACAGGATTATGTTAAAAGAGGATTAGAGTGGGACTGTAACACCTTCCCTAAGGGAGTTTTCCTGGAGTGTGGTTTACACCACCTTTCATCCCACAAGAGATAAAAGGAAAGGGAAGCAAGCAGAGAGCTGGGGACCTCATACCACCAAGAAAGCAACACTGGGAGCAGAGTGAATCCTTTGAAACTGAGGTTCCTGCACCGAGATAATCCTTGGCCAAAACAAGACTGATGCAACATAAGGGCCATCCTCCAGAACCAACAAAGAGGGAAAGCCTCTCCTTGGAGCAGATATCTAGAACACAGACTTACAGCCTACTGGACTGTATAAAAATAAACTTTTTCTGTTAAAGCCATCAATTTATGGTATTTCTGTTAGAGCAGTACCAGATGACTAGTACAAAGACTAAGCTTGAACCGTTCAGCAGAAACCACGCAGGCAAGATGGTGGTGGAAGGACAAATACAAAACCTTGAAGGAAAATAATTGCCAGCCAAGAATTATATATCCAGCAAAACTATTCTTCATAAATATGATGGTGAAATGGGGACATTTCTAGGTGAACAGAAATTTAGGGAATTTCCAAAAATCAAAACAAAATTACAAGAAATACTAAAGAGAGTCCTTTGGTTAGAAAATCAGTAACATCAGGTAACAACCCAAGACTAAAACACAGAACAGAGCAACTGGGTATCAACCTAAATAGAGGAATCACAAAAATAAGTCAAAGGCAAAACACTGAAAATCGGGAAACAGAGATGTCATTATGTAAGCACTATAATAAAAAAGAGGGACTAAAAAGAGAATATTGTCATAGATATTTCATATGGAGGGAAAGTCAAGCTGATATGAAAAAATTAAGCACTGGTTTAAATTTAGGAAAATAGGAGTAAATATTAAAGTAACCACAAAGGAAACTATCAATTCTATGCACTGAAATAAAAACCAAGAAAAACACGAAGGCTCAGCAAACACAAAGCCACCAACTTTGAAAAAGATGAAAAGAAAGCACATAAAGAAAACTACTCAGCACAGAAAATTAAATGGAACAAAGGAATTGTTTACAACACAAAAAAGACAGCACTAAACTTATACCTGTCAATAATTACACAGAATGTAAATGGACTGAATGCACCCAAACAAAGACAGAATGGCAGATTGGATTCAAAAAGAAAAACAACAACAACAACAAAAACAACATGCCATCCATATGCTGCCTACAGAAGACACACCTTAAACTGAAAGAAACATACAAAATTCAAAGGATAGAAAAAAGTTATATCTAGCTAACAACATTTTAAAAAGGGGCAGGAGTAGCAACATTAATCTCTGATAAAACAAACTTTAAAGTAAAATCCAACACATTGGATAAGAAAGGACACTATAAAATACTAATAATACTCTGGGGGATACAACCATATGAAATATCTATGCACCCAATGACAAGACTCTAAAATACATAAAACAAACACTAACTGCATTGAAAACAGAAATAGATAGCTCCACAATAATAATAGGAGACTTCAGCACACAACTCTCTGTGAAGGACAGAACATCTAGAAAAAAGCTCAGTAAAGACAAGAAAGATCTAAATGCCACAATCAACCAACTTGACCTCATAGATGTATACAGAACACTCCACTCAACAGTAGCCAAGTATACTCTTTTCCAGTGCACATGGAGCACTCTTCAAAATTGACCGCATATTAGACCACAAAGAAATCCTTAACAAAGTTCAAAGTGTTGAAATATTGTAAAGCATCTTTACAGACCATGAGGCCATAAAAGCAGAAATCAATAACAGAAAAAGATAGGAAAAAAATCAAACACATGGAAACTGAACAACACTTTGCTCAAAAACTACTGGGTTATAGCAGAAATGAAGGATGGAATAAAGATATTCAAAAAACCAAATGTGAATAAAATTCATTCTACAATAACCTATAGGACACAGCAAAAGCAGTACCTAGAAGTCAATTTATCTCAATAGATGTACATAACCAAAAGAAGAAAGGGGTCAAACCAAAGAATTAACCCTACAACTCAAACAAGTAAAAAGACAGCAGCA
The DNA here is from genome assembly GCA_028571685.1 of Heterohyrax brucei. Classification (NCBI taxonomy): domain Eukaryota; kingdom Metazoa; phylum Chordata; class Mammalia; order Hyracoidea; family Procaviidae; genus Heterohyrax; species Heterohyrax brucei. The sequence continues at coordinate 150,054,203 of CM053166.1, forward strand.
AAAGAACCCCTCTGGAACCAGAAGAATGCAAATAATAAAAATTAGAGCAGAACTAAATGAATTGTTGCTGTTGTTGTTGTTGTGAGCAGCCCCCACTTGTCTGTCAGTGGATGCTTGCTTGTTGCCAGGATGCTGGAAACTATGCCACTGGTATTTAGCTGCCAGCAGGGTCCCCCATGATAGGCAGGTTTCAGCTGAGCTTCCAGACTAAGACAAACTAGGAAGAAGGACCCGGTAGTCTACTTCTGAAAAGAATTAGCCAGGGAAAATCTTATGAATAGTAGCAGAACACTGTCAGATATAGTGCTGGAAAATGAGCCCTACAGGTTGGAAGGCACTCAGTAGATGACTGGGGAAGAGCTGCCTTCTCAAAGTAGAGTCGACCTTAATGACAAGGATAGAGTACAGCTTTCAGGATCTTCACTCACTGATGTGACACGACTCAAAATGGGAAGAAACAGCTGCAAGTATCCATTAATGATTGGAACATGGAATGTATGAAGTGTGAATCTAGGAAAATTGGAAATCATCAAAAATGAAATGGAACACATAAACACCAATGTCCTAGTCATCAGTGAGCTGAAATGGACCAGTATTGGCCATTTTGAATCCAACAATCGTATGGTCTACTATGCTGGTAACAAAAACCTGAAGAGGAATACTATTGTGTTCATTATCAAAAAGAACATTTCTAGATCTGTCCTGAAGCACAATGGTGTCAGTGATAGGATAATCTCCATACGCCGACAAGGAAGGCCAGTTAAGATGACTATTATTGAAGTTTACTCACCAACCACTAAGGCCAAAGATTAAGAGACTGACGATTTTTACCAGCTTCTGCAGTCTGAAATTGATCAAACATACAATCAGGACGCATTGGTAATTACTGGTGACTGGAAGATGGCACTTGGCCTGGCTTGGAATGCAAAAGTTGGAAACAAAGAAGAAAGATAGGTAGCTGGAAAATACAGCCCTAGTGATAGAAATAATGCTGGAGATCTCACGGTAGAATTTTGCAAGACTAACGATTTCTTCACTGTAAATATCTTTTTTAACCAACACAAATGGCAGCTGTACACAAGGACCTCACCAGATGGAATACATAGGAACCAACGTGACTATGTCTGTGGAAATGAAATAGGAAATAGAAAAACAACTGAAAGAGTTAATAAGACCAAACCCTGGCTTTTGAAAAAGGTCAACAAAATTGATAAACCTTTGGCCAGACTGACAAAAGAAAAACAGGACAGGAAGCAATAAACTTGATTAAAAAATTAGATGGGTGATATCACAACAGATCCAACTGAAATTAGAAGAATTATTACAGAATACAATGAAAAATTGAACTCTAATAAATTCAAACACCTAGAGGGCATGGACACATTTATAGAAATACATTATCTATCCAAACCAACACAAACAGAAGCACAACTAAATAAACCCATTACAAAAGAAGACACTGAAAAAGTATTTTAAAAACTCCCCATCAAAACAGTCCTGGCCCAGATAGCTTCACTGGAGAATTCTACCAAATATTAGAGTAAATTTAATATCAGCATTACTGAAGGTAGTTCAGTGCATAGAAAAGGATGAAATACTCCCAAATTCATTCTATGATGCCAGTATAACCTTGATACTAAAACCTGGTAAAGACACCACATAAAGGGAAAATTACAGATCAATATCTCTTATAAACTTGGATGCAAAAATCCTCAACAAAATATTAGCCAATAGAATTCAACAAAATACCTAATACCTAATATCTAGAATTCAACAAGATATCATGACCAAGTGGTATTAATACCAAGGATGCAGGGATGATTCAACATTAGAAAAACAATTCATGTAATCAACCACATAATTAAAACAAAAGACAAGAACCACTTGATTTTATCAATTGATGAAGAAAAGGCATTTGATGAAGTCCAACACCCATTCATGTTAAAAACTCTCAGCACCTGTTAGCTTGCTCTATTTTTCCAATGGTTAAATTCATTTTTAGAATTGTATCCAAAAAAAAACCCCACAAAAAGCCTACTCAGGAGAAACAGTTTAACAATGCCAGAATTTATTCTAACAAGCTTATGTATGATCAGTCATTAGCCTCCAGCTCACTGTGTCTTAAATGAACCTGAAATGGCAGCTGAAGACTGAATGATTCAAACGTGCAAGCCAAGTATTTGAGCTGTTCCCAGAACTTTGATGAAGGCACTGATGGAAGGTGCTGGGTAGGTAATACTTCCCGTGAGGAAGATAGAAGCCGAGAGGTACAATGCAAAAGATAAGAAGCTGTGTAGCACAGGAGATTCTGCGTGGACAAAGGAACAACAGAGGTAGTCTATCTTGGAATATACAAGCTTTGCAACTGAAAAGAATATTTGAAAGCTGAATATAACAGCAATTTTCATTCATCTTAAAATCTCAGGGTAGCACTGGTTATACTGACAGTTCAGTGGATCCTCTTTTGGGGAAGCCAAATACCCCAGTAGAATCAACGCATTGGCAATGGGTAGTATGGCTAAGATTAAAAAACAGTAAGGATGTGGGAAAATTGGAACCATCACCCACTGCTGGTAGAAATGCAAAATGTGTGAGAAGGTGGCACTACCTCAAAAAACTAAAAATAGAACTACCATACCAAAAAATTAAAAACAAACCCACCGCCATTGAGTTGATTCTGACTCATATCAATTGTATAGGGCAGAGAACTGTCCTGTAGAGTTTCCAAGGAGCACCTGGTGGATTTCAATTATTGACATTTTGGTTAGAAGCCACAGCTCTTAACCACTATGCCACCAGGCTTTCCAGAGCTACATATGACCTAGCAATTCCACTCCTAGCTATATACTCAGAAGACTTGAAAACATAGCCTCAAATAGAGAACTACTGAGCACTGTTTGCAATAACCAAAGGTGGAAACAGCCTAAGCGCCCACTAACAGAAAAATGGATACATAAAATGTGGTATATACATAAAATGTAATACTATTCAGCCAGTAGGACAAACAAAGTCTTGATACATGCCACAATATGGCTGGAGCTGGAGGATGTTATGCTAAGTGAAATACGTCCATCACAAAAAGACTTATATAGAAGGCAAATGTACAGAGAACAAAATTTATTCACAGGAGGGACAGGGAAAGAGGTGGGAGTTTAATGTTGAAAGAACTATCACACTGATTAATAAATGATAAGGTTGCAGAGTGAATTATTGTAATTGCTGTCAATAAGTTGTACACTTGTAAAAAGTAAAATTGGCAAAAGTTGTGATAGATATATTTATAACAATGACCAAAAAAAAAAAAAAAAAAAACCAAAACAGTGTAGCTGTTGTGGCTGCTTATGTATCTCAAAACCTCCTGAGATTTGGTTTTCTTGGTCTGAAGGCTTAGGTTCCTGGTTTCTTGGGATATTCCAGTTAATTGATTTAGTAACAGGTTTTGTGTTTCTGTTCTACCTCCTGATTTGATGTGTAGTGCCTGAGGTCTAAAAGCTTCCAAGTGGCTATCCAAGGCACAACAATAGGTCTCTATTCACCTGGAACAACAGGGAAGGGGGAGAGTCAGGAGGAGGAGGAGGGCAAGGAATGTGGGGCTAATTGCCTCCATGAACAACTGCTTCCTTTGCCACAAGACCAGAAGAACTGGATGGTGCCCAGCTACCATTACTGAACATTTTGATCAAAAATTCCATAGAAGAACCTTGGCCAAAACGGGTAAAATGCATGACAGAACTTTAAATTCTCATGGACTTCAGACATCCTGGAGCCATGAAGATTGGATGAACTGCTGAAATTATTGCCCTGAGATACTCTTTAAACCTTAAGCAAAAAATATCCCCTGGAGTCTTCGTAAAACTAATAGTTTAGCTTAACTATGGAAACCCTGGTGGCATGGTGGTTAAGTGCCACAGCTACTAAAAGGTCAGCAGTTCGAATTCACCAGGCACTCCTTGGAAACCTCATGGGGCAGTTCTACTCTGTCCTATAGTGTTGCTATGAGTCAGGACTGACTCGATGGCAACAGGTTTTTAGTAGAGAATGCCTGCTTTGAGCATTGCTCTCTTAAGAACTATCTATATGGGATCAAATTGAAAACAGCATTTTAAAGATTAGGTAGGAAACTCAGAGGATAATGAATTTATGTTAATAGGGGAAAACAACTCAGAAGAGGCAGGTGAGCCTGATCATACAATGTGAAGAGTGTAATCAATGACACTAAATGATACATGCAGAAACTGTTGGACTGCTGTATGTTTTATTGTGTATATTTCCTATGACAACAAAATAAGTGGTATTACATATATATAAAATGCCAACATCACAAGATTATCAAGAGAATGAAATGAAACTCATTTTTCTCCACCGTTAAGATCTCTTCCAGCTCTAATCATCTATGATGTATGTTGTAGTTGGCCATGTTGATGGCTTTTAACTTCTTCCATCTCACATAAAGTCTTATGAGCAGGATGAAGACAAAAGAATCCTAGAGGAAGGTACCCCAGGGTACTGTTATCAAAGCAGAAAACACATCTACATCTCCTCCAGGATCAGAGGTTCAAGACAGTGACCACTCTAGATTTTCTGTACAGGAGAAGTTCCTGGGTGGGAATCTATTTGGAAAGTGACACCAGGGAATTTATACATCTCTTTATTTTAAGTGCATATTTATCTGAGGTGGCTTAAGGAGTGTGTAGTGGTTAAGTGCTACCACTTCTAACCAACAGGTCGGCAGTTCAAATCTGCCAGGTGCTCCTTGGAAACTCTGTGGGGCAGTTCTGATTGGTTATAGGGTCACTATGAGCTGGTATCAACTTGATGGCTGTGGGTGTTTTTTTTGGTTAAGGAGTGCAGATGATGTCGAAGGGCAATGTAATGTGCATGTAATTTTTCTTCCTATATTATGCCAGGATCTGTCTGGTGATGAAGAATACATAGTGAAACTAGGATTTATTCATTTGTTGTAATCTGGCAAATCTAAAGAGAGTAACTCAGTTCTAAATATCTCTGTCTGCTATCTCAATATTGGCATCCTGGGGTAGTGTAAATGCTTAATGCTCTGGATAGCTAATTGAAAGGTTGATGTTTCAAGTTCACCCTGAGGAGTCTCAGAAGGAAGACCTTGAAATCTATTTCTGAAAACTTAGCTGTTGAAAACTCTATGAAGCACAGCTGTACTGTAACCTACACGAGAGTTTCACGAGTTGGAATCAACAGTAACTGGTATCTTTATGTCACTTCTACTGACCAATGCCTGGGGATATAAATTGCCTTACCACCTTTTTAGCTGTATCTCTGAATTGAGTGTAAATTCTAAATAAAAGCTTGAAGCCACTGCTTGGTGATGCCTTTGCTTGAAACAGGTATTTGGGACCCTGGAACCTCTTTCTTTCATCCAAATATTTCTGGAGGTAAATACACCAGAGGTCAGAGAAGTAAACAAAAGCGACTTAGTCTCTGCTGGTATTTCCAGGACTTCAAGCCAGAGCCACAGGAAGGGGGATTCCAGCCCTGATGTCCTGCTGCAGTAGAATGGAAGAGAAAACCCTTGCCCAGCCATTGAAGAAACTCCCAAGAAGGGAGTGCAAAGGGGTTTAGTAAGGTATAAGAGACATAATACCTTGTGCTTCCGGAGGCTGCCAGGACTGGTGGGCGTAGAGATGGGAGACTGCTTAGACTTGGGGGTAGAGAGCTGGCTGCTGGAGGTTCCGTTTGCTAGTCCAAGGCAAGAGAAAAGGAAGGGATAAAAATCAACAGCACACAAAGGAACAAGTAATCCTTCCCCTCCAAAGACACTAAGAACATTCAAACAAAGTACATGGACAACCTCAGTGATTCGATGAGTAGAAGGTGAAAAACGCATTCCTCAGAGAGGAAGGACTGCAATCCTCAGTTAATTAGATCCTGATGCGTGGGGGGGGGGGGGAGGTTATCCTCCCACTATTTCTCCAGAGTGCTTTCCAATTGCAAGGGTCTGTTTTTCTTCAAACCTTCTTTCATCTTCATTCCTAGTCTTGGCCCTAACAACATCTGTAGAAGATAGTCTGGGAAAGTCTTATTTTGCTTCATTTTTGTAGGTGAGAAAAGTGAGGCACAAATTCATTCTGTACCTTACCTTAAAGGAGGAGAAATGTGTGGCATTTGGACCACAGTTATGTGGTAGGTGAGAGACGGCTCATGGTCAGTTCCTCCCCTTTCTCTGTTTTCCTGCTTATCTTTTCCCCACTCTCTCTTCCCCTGCCACCTTCCTCTTGGATGAAAAGAACAGAAAGAAGGAAAGAGAAAAGGGGCTCATCCACAAAAAGAATGAATTAGGAAGTCAAAGAAAAACAGAAAGTGAAACACAAAGCTTTTAAGTATCACAATGGCAGGGACAAGAGTCAAAAAAGAAAGATTAAGAATGGAGAAGAGGTGAGAGAAGGAGAGTAAGGTAAGAAGAGAGAAGAAAAGAAGAATGAAGAAGTTCAACAGAGACAGAGAAGGACAGGCTGTGGTGGCCAGAGTTAGCATGCTCACTATTTGTCTCTAGTCTACAAAATGTTGAGAATGAGATGACACACGAGAACATCTATAGAGATGGTTTAGTATTTAACATCTCCTTATCCCATTGTGTTTTACGTTCTCTGGCTAATGAGCTTTTAAATATCCAATCACAAAAAAGAAATATGGTGCACTGAAAAGGAACAATTAAACAGCTTTCAAAGTGGCTTCAAGTTCAGGCATCTCATAGTAAAGTAATTAAACAACAACAAAAAAAACTAAGGACCTAGCATTATTAAAAAGAGATATTCTGAAACTCGTATTTTAAAAGCACAAATATCCCAAGGGGAGGGTGTCATAGAAGGGAGAGGACGGGAGTGGAGAAGGGAGGAGAAGAAATAAAATAGTCAATTTTAAAAGTAATCCCAAAGGTGGCCTGAGGGCGCAGCTATTAGTCTTGCTGGTGATCCTAAACTGCCGTATAATGAATATTTCCTCAGGATATCCTTCCTCTGCAGTGCGATACTGTCCTAGGTTCTAGAATTTGTACATCAGCGGCAAGGAGAGAAGAGCCACCACTACTACAGCGGTGCTGAGCTTATCCAAGTGAGCTGAAACGTAGGTACTTCGGCCTCCACTGTCTGGTTCTGTGAGCATATTCACCGGCCTCGAACTCAGTCATTAAGGGGCTTACTCCCAGACAGGGCTTCCAGGAAATCATTCACTCATCTAGCCAGTAGTTAAGGAGCACTGTCTATGAGCCTGGCAATGTATTAGACCCTGGGTTTCTGAAATGAATAAATCACTGTATGAAGGGAGGCAGATAAGAATATAGTGGGTTAAGTGCTATAACCAAGTCTTGCATAGCATATTATAGGAGCCCAGAAGAGAGGCTTCAAAACCAGGGGGCTGGGGAGGAAAACAAGGGGAGGAGACACCTGAAAAAAAGCTTGAGAGATGAACCAGAAACAGACAAGTCTAGAGAGACAAAATGTAGACCGGTGGTTGCCAGGGTTGGGGGAAAGTGAAAAGTGTCGGCTGATGGCAGATCCTATGAAGGAGGACAAGAAGTTCTAGAATCAAATAGCGGTGAGTGTTGCACAACTCTGTGACTCTACTCAAAGTCATTGAGTTGTACACTTTAAATGAATCAATTGTATGCTACATGAATTGCTAGTTAGGCAGAGGTGATAAGAAGGGTTTTCTAGGCATGCGAATTATACCAGCAGGGGCAAAGACAAGGAGATGGGAAATAATACAGCATGTTTTAAGAAGTTCGAATAGCTTATTGTGGCCTAAGGATAGGGTTTCAGCAGTACTTTCTAAGAGGCTGGAGACTCGAGGTGAGGGATAGACCTCAGAGGCTTTATGTGGCACATTAAGAAGTTTTGGTTTGATTTCTGAAAGAAAATCATGGAAAGATTTTAAGCTAGAAGTGATATGACCAAATTTGTACTTCAAAATTGTTACGCTTTTGAGGTGAGATTGGGGTTCAGTGTAGAAATAAACAGAATGGTGAGAAGACCATGGCATTATCACAGATAAAAGGAGATGATGGCTTGAACTGAGGCAGTGAGAATGGAGAAAAGAGAATGGACTTGACAGCACTACCCTTATGCCCAGCACTGTGCTCAGGACAAGGTGGTAGATAGGGACCCAGAGCTCAGATAAGCTTAGAATGCAACGTCCACTATACCACATAAAAACCCATTGCTGTCAAGTCGATTCTGAGTCATAGCGACCCTATAGGACAGAGTAGAACTGCCCTTATAACATTTCCAAGGAGTGCCTGGTAGATTCAAACTGTGGACCTTTTGGTTAGCAGCCGAATTCTTAATCACTTTACTACTGGGGCTCCACAGCACACATACCATCCACAAAAACTATGGCATGTACCAAACGACATGGAGAATGTGAAAGCCTGACTTTGCCAAAGCACAGTGCTTTCTGATGAACACGTGAGGCACTTGGGAAAGGCAGGAGTCAATGGAGCCACAATAGGGCAAAACAGTCCATTACTCGTTGCAGGAAATGGAAGAAGTTAGTAGTTGAAGGAGTTAATGGACGACCTAAAGTGCCTAAGGGCCTCCCCAGCAGGACTTGTCCTATAGCATTTGTGATAAGGAGTAATCTTAAAGACTTGTCAGAGTGACACAACAGAATTTTTGCAAAAGAGCCCTGACCTCTGCCACCAGGTCTAATAGATGTAGGAGTCCCCAGGTAAGTTCTCTGGCATTTTGTTTCACTTGATTGCTGTGTTATACAGAGCATCTTTCTGTAACAGCAGATCCTAGTTTCCCCGCATTTGTTAGTCACACTACAAAGCAGGACAGTACTATACTCTCCCAATACGAACTGTCTTTTTTTTTTTTTTAGACTGATAAACTTATTTGCTTTTAAACTTACAAACTCATCTAGCTGAGAATAGGCCCACTAGCCTCACAGAAGTATGGAAAACAAAGTATGGACAATGTTAACCACAAGTATGCTTGTTTGTGAGTCGGTTTCCATCTGTGGGTTATAGGTCCTAACGTAAGGTTTTCTGTAACTTCCAGTTCTTTTTCAATATCCTCTGAAAATCTTTCACCAAGGGCTAATATATAAATACTTATTTCACATGTGCCCCTCCTATGAATTCTCCATATATATTTATATGTTTATATATATTTCCCTACATTTACTCAATATTAGCCTATCTGTAAATATAAGACATAACTTTGTCATTAACATTTAACAAGCAGTTCTGGAAATCAGTTTGTAATCATTTAACTGACACTCACTGCATGTTTATAAAAAGAAATAAAAATCAGACACTTTCCCAGACTTTCCCAGACTTCCTTGATGGAATGAAATCCAAAGATGGGCATAGGAAAAATGAGAAAATGTGGACATGTACAGACAAATGTAGATTCCTTACAAGCTGAAGGAGCCCCTACATTTACAGACCAGATAAAAACGTATGCATATGCTTATTTTTCTATGGGTTCTGTGGGAAAAAATCTGGGAGAATACCCTTTGATACAAATTTTGGAGCCAATTCATAGAAACATCAAGCAAAAGCAGCGGCAGGAAATAATGTAAATAGGGTCTGATGAACTGCTCCTGGTCTTCGATTGGTAAATGCGTGTGGAAGGCTGTCACATTTCATTCTGAGAGTGGCTGGAACTAGCACCGCTACTGAATAGCCCCCACTTTCCTGTGTTCTTCTTTTTTAGATGTCCTTAGCGCTAGTCCTTGAGCGTCCATTTCTTAGCTGCAATTTGGGAATGACCTGGGGATCTTTCCCTTCTTGGATTTATCTTTTTCAGTTCCCTCCTCAGAATCACAGCCCTGTCTCACTATTGTCACCTTTTATTTACACAGAGTCCAAACCTTTGATTCTTTTCTTCTCTTTGTTCAGTTGTTGTTTTCCCTCACTCCAACAAGGGGAGTCAGAAAGCTTCTAATCTCCTAGACCACCTTATCAATAAAAGCAGGATAATAATTACTGCCTGTTCAATGGCTGTGGTGTAGTGATTAAGTACTACAGCTGCTAAGCAAAAGGTCAGGAGTTCAAATCCACCAGGTGCTCCTTGGAAACTCTATGGGGCAGTTGTACTCTGTCCTATAGGGTTGCTATGAGTTAGAATGGACTTGACGGCAGTGGGGTTTTTTTTTTTTTTTGGTTTATTCAATGACTGTAATAGGCCAGGTTCTCTCTCTCTCTCTCTCTCTCTCACACACACACACACACACACACACACACCCCTATATACATGTCTAAAGTTTCATTTGGTCTCACTCTTGTATGAGAAAGCAGAGGTTTGCTCAGTTAGGGGTAGCAAAATCAAGCTTCAAATGCAGGTGTCTCTGATTCTAAGGCCTATGTGTTTTGTTGTTGTCTTTTGTTACACTGCCCTTCCTTTTAAAATAAATTGGTCTTGGGACTACTTCCTATGACAACTTTCTGATGCGGGCCGGGAGGATGGAAAAACGTACAACAGAGAAAAGAGAAGGGAAGAAGGTAGAAGCAGACATCAGAGTTTGCACCCATTTTGTAGGCTTCTGTTCTATTTGATCTGTTTTACATTAGTACGTGGTTAGCAAGAGCTTGCTTTCATTCTCAGACTGACTGGAAACCATATACCAGGTCGTGAAACAATAGCAAACAGAGCAACCAGTATGACGAGTAAATATCCTTGTATGCCACAAAGCACTCTGGGAAGATGGTGTCTCTGCCCTGTCTGTCACCCTTCTCAGCTGGTACTCTTCAGCTATGTAGCACCAGCTCGGCCCCACACAGTCCTGGCTCACCGACTTCTCTGGATGATTACAACTCTTGTTGTCTCAGTGCTTCTCTTTAGTTCTCTAGCTCTGTCAGCCTTCCCTGCCAGTTTGGAGCTAGTCCAAGCAGGATGGCTGGGTCAAGCAACTAGGATTATTTGCCTAGGTTTTCAGAGAATTATATGTATGGAGAGAAAATGGGTTCCCAGGAGTGAGGAATAAGGTGGGGGGCAGTGGCTGGGGAGTCAGTTGCCAAATAACAGAGTCCAGTTTCTGGAGTGAGAGGCCAAGGACAGAGTGGGCTCATCAGCAAAGGAGAGTTGATGCTGAGCTGCTGGACTATGGCTCCAAAGAGTTCTGTTTTTTTTCTTGTCTAGATGTTGGACTGATCCTTGGAAACAGGATATAGCTGTCTGTAAGTGGGGTACAAGAGGCCCCAGGTATAGCAGTTAAAGAGCTGTCTGGGCAGCGAGTTAGACAAGTCATTATACTTCTGGGTTCAAGTTTGCATGGTCTGGATAGCACAGGAAGGAAGGGGCCAGCTTGGCATATGCTTTTTCCCAATCTTTGATAGAGAGCATGTTGATTAACTATTCCTCCACTTAAAAGTCCAACTCAAAAATCAAGCCTCTAGGTTTTGGCTTAATGTCTATTTTGAAATATTTCTCATTGAAAACAACCCTAGTCTACCAAGAAAGCCATCATAACAATCTCAGAGCCCTCTTATGACTGGAATTATGTTTCTCCAGTTCTTTGCAAAGCATCTGACCACATATGAGCTCACCTGATTGTCCTGATAACCCTAAGGCACTGTGGCTAGGAATTATTGGTCCCCTTTTAATCACAAGGATAGAGATGCTCACAAAGCCTCAGACTTGCTTAAAAGCCATAAACTCTGCTTCTCTACAAAGGGATTTGCTCACAGAATTCATTTCAAAATTCCCTTAAGATTAGTGCATCACATACCTCCCATGGTGGCCTTTATGATTGGTTCTTTGTTTTGTCTCCTCTAACTTCCTAATGCCTTGCGGAGGGAACTCTCAATAGACAATCTGGCCACTTTTTCATTTTTCCTCATACTGTAAGATGCTCTAAGCCTTCCTTCATTCCAGCCCAAAGACACCCCATCTTCTCCCTCCATATATAAGGTTTTTTTTTTTTTTTTTTTTTTCTGGAAGGCAAGCCAAGTAGAAATATGGTGGTTTCAATTGACTTCAGAGCAAGGCCAAAAGACAGGGCCTGTGGTTTTCACATGTTTATTCCAAAGAGCCTCTGGGTAAGATGTCTAGGTTGGTTTGGTTAATTGTTTCTGCTCATTGAAAAAGCTTTTGTCCTCCCCAGACTCATCCATTAGAGAAGCGAATTGAGCCTGGAAAGAACCCTTCCCTGATTTGATCATGGGGTTGATTCTTAGGCCAAATTCAATCATAGGTTATAAGACACTGCAGCTTGAGAAGATGGAATTTGAATTTTAAATCTATTCCCTCCAGAGTCTTGGATGGCATGCAGTTGTAAATCCTTTAAGTAAGAAAAAGTAAGAGTTTTCCCTGTTGCAAAACAAATATGTGAACCCAATCCTGCAATATTTTGACACAAATAACTTTGTCTCAAGAAGAGGACAGCTGTAAGAGGGCTGAGGGAAGTGCCAGGATTGTTTTCCCAGACCTGACAATACTGTCAACATTTATTTCCTAGCTGAAGGTGGCTCTGCTCTGAATAGCCTTCTGGTGCAGCAAGCTTGTTGTCAGTGTTCACTACTGGTTTTATGGAGCAGGAGCTAGGACAAAATGTACAGTTCTTAATTTGTGGAAAGAATACAGGCTTTGGAATAAAAGAGATAAGGTTTTAAATCCAGGCTCAGCCATCTACTGGGTATTTGACGTTGGGCAAGTAACAACCTCTGAGCCTCAGTTTCCCCATTTGTTGCAAGTGAATAGTAATAGTGCATATATCAATTGTTGTTTTAAAGATTACAAGACACACTATGTATAAAATGCTTAGGCAAGTGCTGGCACATAGGAATGACTCAATAAATGATATCTTCTATTCGTATTACTATCACCAGTACTAGAAATGGAAGAAACTGAGAAATTAATCGACGGCACTTGGCTTGGCAGGCCCCAACTTAGGATGTATTTGAGTTACAATGAACCACACTTATAAACACCTTTTTCCTTTTTGTACATTTTATGGTTAGTAATATATACTACATATAACACTGTAGTATGTAATTTGCTGATGTTATCAGATGTCACATGCAGATGTTCAAAGATAGTGATAATAAAAGACAATAATAATGAAAACTGAAAAAATAAATAAAAGGAGGTATTTGACTTACATGGGAACCAACTTACAACTGAGTTGTCAGAATAGACACCTGTCATAAGTCAGTGGCTACCTGTAATACATGGAAAACCCTGGTGGTGTAACGGCTGAGAGGTACATGGGCTAACTAAAAGGTTGGCAGTTCAGATCTACCAGGCACTCCGTGGAAGCTCTATGATGCAGTTCTACTCTGTCCTATAGGGTTGCTATGAGTCAGAATTGACTCAGTGGCAATGGGTTTGGTTTTGGTTTACCTGTAATACATAGGCACCAGGCTGAGGCATCCCATTCCACTCTAAACTGGCTAAGAACTAACTCTGTGGCCTGCAGTTCAGGTATTAGAGGAGTGAACCCACTATTTCTGGTTCTTGCATTTGATTTGTACTCCCCAAAACAAAACAAAGCTCTATTTGTTTTCTCAGTATTACCACAGCAGTCAACACATTCAATGTGGAGCCAGTGGGGATTCTGCAGAAGGAAAGTAACACAATGAGAATGGTGTTTCAGGAAGATAAATATGTACTGTACCAGATGGTTGAGGGAAGAGAGATCTGAGACAGAAATACTGGTTAGGAGTCTGTGGAGTAACTGAGGCATCAGATAATGAGAGAAAGGGACTATCGTGTGAGCAATGTGGGCGATGTTTCAAAGTTTCAATGACAACAGCATGTGGTGGCATAGAGGAGTAAAGCGTGGAAAAGATCAAAGATAATATCAAGATACTGAAGCTGGCAAGAAAAGAAAAAACCATTGCCAGTCACTTGATTCTGACTCACAGTGGCCCTATAAGGTAGAGCAGAACTTCCCCAGAGGGTTTCCGCGGGGTGGCTAGTGGATTCAAACTCCCTATGTTTTGGTTAGCAGCCATAGTTCTTATCTATTGTGCCACCAGAGCTCCATTGAACCTGAAAACTCACAGCCATCAAGTTGTTTCTGACTCATTGTGACCCTCTATGACAGAGGAGAATTGCCCCATAAAGTATCCAAGGAGTACCTGATAGATTCGAACTATCAAGCTTTTGATTAGCAGCTGTAGCACCTAACCACTACATCACCAGGTTTCCACTGAACCTGAAGAGGATGATAATTCTATTGTCAGGCAGAGATTTGAAAAGAGGAAATGATTTTGCTTTTTAGACACATTGTATTTGACATATACCAACAGAATTACCTGGTGGGCATCCAGAAGGAAGGTAGAGGCTGAAAATATAGATTTATGAGCCTCTTCCCTCCACTCTGACATTCCATATTCATCACCATCTTTATTCCTTTCTTCATGCTTTTCCTCCTGCCAGAATTGTTCATATCCTTATCAATCCAAATACAACCCTCTTTGAAGTCACAGTTTTTCCAGGCAGTCTTCTCTTAGCATCTCTCCATGAACTCCCCATGAACTCCAATAGTTATAATGGCAGTTACTGCCGGTATCTTTCCTTTATTTGGTATTTAAGCAAATCATTGCCATGAACTCTTATTTAGGAGCACAGTGCAATGGCTAAAATTGTGGACTTTGGAGTCAAGCAGACCACCTGGGTTCAAATCTCAGCTCTAACATTACCAGCTCTGTGATCTTGGGCAGATCATTTAATTTTTCTGTGCCTCGGTTTCTTTATCTGTCCAATTAAGATAATAGTACCTTGAATTAGTAATACATGCAAAATGATTAGCATGTTTGCCTGGCACATAGTAAGGACTATGTAAGTATTTGCAAGTAAATAAAACTAAAACATATTGTGGAGCCCTGGTGGCACACATACACTGCTTCTGTATATTATTTCTTAACGACACGGACTTGACCTTGTCATTCTGTTTCCTCATAGTTCCTAGAACTAGTCGTCAGTCCACCAAAACTCTGGAAATGCAATTGCATTTAAACACAAGTCTTAGGCTGGGGCAGGCTTATAGGACTCCTGTTGTGGGAAGATGGGTAAATGTTATCACTTACCATGCCATCTGGGGTGTTCAGTGGCCCCCATTATATTGTATGCACCAACCATTTCCCAAACAGCTTTCTAACGGCAACAGAAGGTTGTCTTAGATATACGGTACTTCTGCTATTTATAGTGGACATGAGCTATGGTTTTAGAAAGAATCAGAATAGGAGAGAAAGTAAAGGAAGATTGTTTTTCTTCTCCCAGCTCTACCAATGGCGTCACTTTCCCTTGGTGTGCTTGGAATTACAGTAGGAGAGCTGATGGAATGTCTAGGACAGAGCACTGGAAACAAAGGCACCTAATTACGGTGCTCTGCTTAATGCAGCCCACAGAGAATGACACAGACACCAACCGCCACCCCCCAGCCTCTCCATATCCCTGGTCTAGGAGGAAACACAGATGGGGGCAAGACATCAGAAGAGTATGGATCATGCAGCAGAGATCTTTAGATTCACAAGACTGGAAATCTCGGACCTGGACCTTCTCTCAAGTCAATGGAACACTGCCAAGAATGCTGGCTCAGAAGGTAACAGCTAACTCTTAGGTACTAATTAAGTGTGTGACATTGGGAAGACTACAAGATACCGAACCTCTTTGGATCTTTCCCAATCTAAAAAAACAAAACGAAAACAAAAACACAACGATGCTTTTCTAACCTAATTTATGGTACTATTATGAGGGACAACAGAGATGATTACCTGGAATTTGCAAAGTTCAGAACATTTAATATACATAAGGGGTTGTTATCTTAAACCTCTCTTAGCTGGAGAAGAAAAATATTCTTGTGCTGTCTAATGCAGTAGCTACTAGTCACATGTGGTTGCTGAACACCTGAAGCATGGTTACTCAGAAGTGAGATGACTGTAAATTATAAAATATAATCTGATGTCAGAGAATATATCCCATTAATAATTTCTCATATTGATTACATGTTGAAATTATATTATTTTTCTATGAATTCAGTTAAATAAAATATATCATTAAAATTAATTTTATGTATGTATTTTTACTTTTTTAATGGGGCTACTAGAAAATTTAAAATCACATACATGGCTTGCACTTGTTTCATTATATTCCTGTTGAACAGAGCTAGTCTAGACAGTTCTATTCAGGAAGGTCAGAAAGGCCAGGTCTGTCCATCTTAGGTAACCCAGAGCAGCCTGTTTGGTTCAGAAGAGAAGGGCCCTGAGAAATTACTCCTTCCTACACCCCCTGCTGTTTTATGTCCCTTGACACACTTAACCCCCTTTCGAAGCTGTATATTTTAGCAGAGAAGCCATTGTTTCTTGGTGTTTGGGAATGCAGAAGGTTTAACTTTCAGGAATAGGTGCACACGGGTTGGGGGAAGGTGGATGGAGAACACTAGGTTGCTACAACAATGGCTTACTGTTGAAGAGCAGCAAATTAATTATCTCATTATAATTCTCTCAGTATGCCAGGGTGGGTAATTAGCTTCCTTAGGGGCTCCTTAAAAGAAAAGAAAAAGATTCCTTCCCACCAACTAACTACTTTGTCCTTTTAACTCAGTTCAATTCAATTGGGGGCAGTTATATAAAGGGAAAATTTAACACATTAATGGCTGAAATGGTAACAGAGAAAGACACTGAAAATGTCTTGCTTTAGTTTTGTTGAAGTCATGATTACCTTTGCCCATCAAAATGGTAAGTCATGGGTTAAACAAAGCGTGCCACTGTGTGAACTTTCCTCAATCCCATAGGTGCCTTCTGCTCTCAGATTTTAGCGCCTCCCACCATTCCTTGGCCTACTTTAGAGAAGACATAGCTAATGTGACATGTATTCTAAGAGCCTATCAGTTCTGCCAGTGAGAAGGATTTCCCAATAGCAATATTGGAGCCTTGATGGCACTTTGGTTGTGTTGGCTACTAACCAAAAGATTGGCAGTTCAAATCCACCAGCCACCACTTGGAAACTCTTTGGTGTAGTTCTACTCTGTCTGATAGGATTAGTAAGAGTTAGAATTGAGTCAACGGCAACAGATTTTGTTTTGTTTTTTAAAGCAATATTCTATGGACAACTAAATCCCTCTTTAACTTTAGTTTAGGGCTTAACAACAAACATTGCATTTGAGGCAAACTCAGTATTGGCAAGAGTGGGGATTGAATTTGAAGGGATTAAAGTAGAAGGGTTTTGATTTATTTATGAGGGAGAAGAGGAAAGAGACAATTTAAGGACTAAGAAATCAAATTATGACGCAAATAACAGACCAAGTAGCATCAATTTACTAAACCTCAAGTCAAAGTGAATCCAGACATTAACTAAACCATGAATTGGACCAAATATATATGTATATATTTTAAAGGCTGGCAAACTTGTTCAAACCAGAATCAAACCTATATATTTTCTAATAAACCAGAACATCAAAACATTCCTTTAACTGAATCCAAACTGAGCCAATGTTTCATTTGGTTTGAGTCCTTTCTGTTGCCTTCAAAGGAAGGCAGTAAAAATTCCCTGGAAATGGCCTATCTTCCACAACCTTTAGCACTATGATTCCAAATCATAGTGCCCCTATAAGACTGCCCTATAGGGTTTGCAAGGAGTGGCTGATAGATTCAAACTGCTGATCTCTTGGTTAGCAGCCAAAAGCTTAACCACAACCCCACCAAGACTCTTTCAGCTGCTCAGGCTGAATGAAGAGTGAGCCAATCTACAAGTCCCTGATTTAAGAGAGACTAACACAGGATGAAAAACAGGGTGGTATTACCATGTAGTACAAAAGGGCAAATAATGTCAACAATACCTGACGTCATTACTCTTTGTTTAAATGTATATTAACCCACATATGTCCTTAACAACTCTTTTTTCCTAAGTCTCAAGTATCTGTAAGGAAAAATTTGCACTAGTATAAAACTTGGATCGTCTACAGCTGATCTTTCTGGTTATTTGTCTCTGATTCTGTAGGAGCTATTTTATGACTCTATAAATTATAAATATAGGTAGTCTCAGGGTTACGAATGAGATCCATTTTTGCGTACGTATTTAAGACGTTGTAGATACGTCAGAACAGTGCATATGGTTCTCTCTTACTTCTCCTTACTTTAGTGCAAGTAAAGGCTCAAAGCCTATTCAGTGGTTTAAAAGCTGCATATGCTGCAAGTGAAGACGATTGTGAAGGAGAATTTGCTTGGAGTAGTGATTGGTTCAATTATCTCAATGTAAGGGCAAATTTATACAACATTAAAAGGCCAGTGTTAGTAAGCTGTCAGTGGAGAGGTCCGTAAATCTGATGATCACGACCCTTAACCTGGGGACTGACTGAAACTGTAACAATGGAAAACTATTCTTATCTATGGACAAGCAAAATGTATCCTGCCCAAAGAGTAAACCAAGGCTTAGATAAGGTAAAGAAAACTTGCACTAGGTCACAAAGCGGGGAAGTGGTGTAGCTGACTGCCTTAGAGTGATATCTTTCATATCCTTTTCACATACCAGCTAGGAATAGACCTGAGTGAGGGGAGTAGGCAGGAGTTGAAAAGGATTATGTCAAACTCAAATGTTACCTAAAGTTTTGTTTCACCTGAGACTAACTTTGCTCATGGGGAATGCTGACTGAATGGATGCCTTGGATTGAGCTCTGAACAAACTGCCATGAAACAGACAAGTTCATGTACCGTGGATCCCCTGCAACTTTCTATAAATGAAATCACATGGAGGCTCTAGACACATCATCTGAGATGACATTCTGGAAATTGTCATGAAGACCTTCTGGGCTAGAGTTTGACTTTGCTTATGTTCATGAACGATCTGAAATAAAGATTCCATTTCTATCAACTAAGAACACCATTTATGATTGTTTGATTCTAGAGAACATGAGCTGTTTATAATTCTGATAACTACCAAATAAAGTCCCATTTTCTCTATCAAATTGGTTGCTCTGTTTACATTGAAAAAGAGAGGGAGTTATGAAGGAGTAAGAGCAAATACTGCTGAGCTAAACCTGGGGTGGGATCTATTATAATTCCTTTCAGTTTGAAAAATATTTAAGTCCTATATTCTGCTGTCTCTAATATCTTAGAATTAATGAGGTGCATGTTTTGTAGAAGAAGTGGAATTCTGTAAGTATCATGTTGGAGATCAATCATCTGGATAGCCCAATTGGTTAAGCATTCAACTATGGGCAGAAAGGTTGGCAGTTCAAACCAAACCACAGGGACTTCAGAAGACATGCCTGGTGATCTGCTTCTGAAAGGTTACAGTCTTAAAAATGCTGTGGAGCAGTTTTACTCTGCATATATGGTGTTGCTGTGAGTTGGAATCAATTCCACGCCAACTAACAACAATAGCAAAACTACATTTTACTACAGGTAAGTGCCAACTGGGGTACAGTCTGAAAAGATAAGATACTGACTTCAAGATGTTGCCACCTGAGCATTTCTAACTAACACTTTATGTGGTAGTTTAAAAACAGGTCCGCTAGGCGCCTGATTTCCATAATCTATAAGATACTACAAAATATCAACAAGAAGAAGATAAATCATCCAACTAAGCGATGGGCAAAGGAGATGGACAGACATTTCACTAAAGAAGAGATCCAGGCAGCCAAAAAACACATGCGGACATGTTCACGATCTTTAGTTATTAAAGAAATTCAAATCAAGACGACAATGAGATACCATCTCACCCCAAAAAGGTTGGCCATGATTCAAAAAACACAAAACAACAAATGCTGGAGAGGCTCTGGAGAAAGTGGAACCCTCCTACACTATTGGTGGGGTTGCAAAATGGTCCAGCCTCTTTGGAAGGCAATCTGGTGTTTCCTTAAAAAAATGGATATTGATACCATTTGACCCAGTAATTCCACTACTTGGAATATATCCTACAGAATCAAGGCCTTTCACACCAATGGACACATGCACCAGAATGTTTATCACAGCACAGTTCACGATAGTAAAAAGATGGAATCAACCCAGATGCCCAACAACAGAAGAATGGATAGGTAAACTATGGTATATATACTCAATGGAGCACTATGCAATGATAAAGAACAACGATGACTTCAGGAAACATCTCATGACCTGGTTTCAACTGGAAGACATTATGTTGAGTGAAAGTAGTCAGTGACAAAAGGACAAATATTGTATGAGACCTCTATGATAAGATCTCAAAAATAGATTTGTGTATAGAAGAAAAGACTCTTTGACAGTTGCAAGGGAGGGGAAGGAGGGAGGGGGGAGGGTTTAGATTAGATAGTTGCTAGGTATCTGGTTGGGTGAAATCAGTGATAGCACACATTAGAAACAACAACATAACATGAGTACTCCTTCCATCTTAACCCAATATTGCAAGGATAGAGTAGCTGGTGCAGGGGACAGGGGACCATGTTCTTAGGTGAAAGTGAGGACAATTGGCACAACTAGCATTTTGCTAAGAGGGCTCTCTGCACCCCACGTTGGTAAGTGGTGTCTGCGGTCTTAAAAGCTGCCAAGCTGCCATCCGAGGGCACATCAAGTGGTCCCAACTCAGCAGGAATGGATGCTCACCGAGGACCAAAATAACGTGGGGGAAAGACAACCCAGAAGACAAAGAGACCCACATTAGTGGGTGCCTACATTGACTTGGGACTGGAAGAACTGGATGGTGCCCGGCCACCACCAGTGATAGCCGCGATGGAGCTCACTAAGTTGAGTCTCACTGGCAACACAAGAATAAAAAGGGTTGTACCCTGAGATCTCCACTAAAAGACCGCAATTGATGGTCCAGCGGCTTCAGGGTTCCCCTGGGAGCATGGCCCCTGGCCCTGATGATGCCCTTGCCCATAAATCATAATGAAGGTCCACTCTTCAGACAGGAATGGATTGGACTTGGAGACATGGAGTGACCATATATTGTGTGCACTTTATGGTTCTATGCATCTATAGGATATCATCCTGCTGACCTCTGGCTGGAGGAAGGAGAGTGGGTGGAGAGGAGGGGAAAGCAGACTATTCGGAGGATGAGACATGTATGGAGCAGAGAGGAATAGTGTGCTGTCACCAGGCAGGGAGAGCAGTGGAAGCTGCCAATGGGTGGGCATGTAAATTTATATGGGAATGTACATTTTCACTCAGTCATAATAAAAAATAAATAAATAAAATAAATAATAAAAAAAATAGGTCCCTTCAGAAGTTGGAACCTAGTTATTCACACCATGATGATGAGCTAGAATTAGTGATTGCTTCTAATGAATGGAAACCCTAGTGGCACAGTGATTAAGAGCTACAAATGCTAACCAAAAGGTCAGCAACCCTGTGGTGGCAGTTCTACTCTGTTCTATAGGGTCGCTATGAGTTGGAATTGACTCAGCGGCAGTGTATGGTCTAATGGATAGAATAAAGCAAAAGTAACAGTGTACAGCTTCAGAGACTAGGTTTTAGAAGGTACCACACTTTCTTTTTTTGATCTCTCTCTTTAATCACTTCCTCTGGGGATTGATCCTACCAACAACCATGTGAGGAAGGCACCAGCTCACTGCAGTGGAGTCTTCAGATCACTGCAGCCCCTGCCCATATTCTGCCTACAACTCTATGAGCCACTGTGAGCCAGAACCACCCAGTTAAGCTGCTCCAGAGTTCCTGGCCCACAGAAACTGTGAGATAAGAAATGTTTGTTGTTTTAAACCACTAAGTTTTGGGAGAAATTGTTTTACAGTAAGAGATAATTAATACAGGTGAGAAGTCTCAGAAATGGCCTATGATATTTCTGAAAAATAATTAGCTAAGAGGCTGTTGCTGGATGTTATAAATTTGAGTGCTCTCAAATTCTGTTACTCAAAGTGTGGCCCGTATGGACCACTGCCAACCCAAAACTATTTGTTAACAGTCCGTGATGAGATTAGGAGCTTGTAGCAAATATAAATCTACTATGCCAATGAACAAACCATTTAGTTCCTGCTGAGGAACTGGCCAAACAAGTTCATTCTCAATTCAAATGTTAAAACCTAGGCATTTGTTGTTTCAGCACTCTGAATTTGCCTAGATTCATCTACTATTCTACGTACCTGACCAAAATAACACCAAAACACATACATTTTTATTCCTTCAACAAACTTTACCTAAATGCTTACTGGGTCTCTAGCACCATGCTAAGTGAAGTAGGTGCTTTTATGCATCTATTCATCCATAAGCATTACTAAGGACCCAGGTGCTATGCTCAGCACAGAGAGTACAAAGATGAACATGATACCTTGCTCTTGAAGGGCTCAGAATTTAGTTGAAGAACTAGACAGGTAAACACATACTTTACAAGACAGTGCAGTGAGTGTTACCCCAGAGATGAGAATAACATGCTGTGGTAGTGCAGAGAATGGAACAAATATCTCTAGTAAGGTCTTACAGGATGAACAGAAATTCTCTAGCAACGAAGAGTGATAAGGGTAGGCGGAATGTACTCCAGGCTGGGGCGCGCAGGGCAGGGTATGCAAAAACATAGAAATATAAAAAGTCTGGGCTATCTTCTCATACTTTAATTCCCTCTGCCTGAGAATGCAGAGATGGTTGGTGATATGCATTGTCCTGGCGGTGTGAGGCACCTCCTTTTTCTAGGAAACAGGAATTTCAAACCCAACAGAAAGTGTAGGCTGCTCAAACTGCCTAGAAATGAAGGAGAGCTAAAAGGCCTGTCTTGTTTCCTTCCAACACTCTCAGGTTAGATGGTAAACCTGAGCCTTGGGAACATAAATGTGCAAGTCTTCTGGACAATATCATTTCCATACTGCATGAGTCTACTAAGCATTTGAACTTAAGACTTCTGCAGTATTTTATCTATAACAACATTTTCTACACAGACATGAAAGACATTGACTTTTAGGTCACTGACATTCCAACTGCAGATCCAAGACAAGACTGGAAGCTTGTGTCAGAATGTAAATTAATACATTGCCTCATACATCAACAAAATTTTGCTGTGAAAAGCAGTCAGTTGAACTAAATGGTTTGTTCAGGGGCACAGTTGGTTCATATTTGCTACAAGCTCCTAATCTCATTATGGACTGATAACAAATAGTTCAACAGGTTGGCGGTGGTCCATATGGGCCACATTTCGAGTAACACGATTTGAGAACACACGCTAGCCACTAAATCAAATTCTCTATGACAAATCTCTTCAATTCCTTTCAGAACCTGCTCTATTTTTCTTTTATTATTGTGTAAATGATGTGGTTAATCCTGTTTCACTTTTTGTTTTGCCTTCTAGGAAATTCAGAGTCAAATTTGAAACTCAAGTGCATCAACTATGTTGACACTTTTGGGTGGCACTTTTTACATTCTTGTTTTTTATTCTGATTTTTTTTTATTTCTAATCATATCTAACTTGATTATCTCATTGAATATGTTTTTGCTGGATGATGTTAAAGATGATGACAACAAACATTGCAGCAAGCATGGCAAACAGACCAAATTTCTGGTCTGCATTCGTTTTAACAGAGTAAAAACTGCAGCTGTGTCTCCATGACTCCATACAAGTTTGCCTGTTTTGTTCTCTGAATTGATGAAATTCATATCATGGAGACACAGTGGTGTTCATGAGGAACTCATTTATCTGCATGCAGAGGGTGTCTGTCACTATAAGTGAAGTCAGCGTGCACAGTTAGGAGAAGAGCACTCACCGTCTTGGTCGTTACCTGAGTCAGCTGGAGACTTGCTCCGGCGCATAGGACCAGGGCTCTTGGCTGAACTCTTCTGAGGTGTTGGGGACGCCTTTGGGCCAGCTGTGGCTGATGGATTTCCCTTCATGACTCGGCACTCTGAGGAAAATGTACATAGACCACTTAGCAGAGCCTGGGGACAGCTGAGGCCTCTGGAAACTGGAATAACCACCTAATGTGGCCTAGCTGGTCCTCATTAAAGGAATGATGGCTCTTGGTGGCAGGTGGGGTGAGGGGAAATGCACAAGACAGATTTTCAAAAGTCTCCTGATCTAAACCAAGTGTTTAAATACCTAGATTACGGAAACAAGGGGAAGAATTCAAAAGCAAGTTGAATCAGTAATTCAGTAGTCAACTCAATCATTTGCGCATAAACTAGCTGCATCTCAGGATAGTACCTGTTGTCATAATGTTTAATTGATTTCCTTAAGGAAGAGATTGACAGCTCAGAGGTTGCACCTATGCAGATAAAACACCCATGAGTAATTTAAAAGAGGGGTAGGGAGTTACCATTCATTATCCTATTACCGTGCATTGTAATTGGCACTTAATGGGTGTCATGCATTTTATGTTAATATGAGCACTACCACCACTACCACCTTGCATTTATAGAGTTCTTTTCAGTTTTCAAAGCATATTATCATCATTCCTTATGCTGATTTAACGAATAAATAGGCCAGCATTGACTGATACTCAGAATTTATAGAAAGCTGGGGAGTGTGTAGGTGATCTGTCAAATGTTCCTGCTACTTGTGCCAGCTCCCATCTGACACATTTGGAACACTCTTTCTACACAGGCTGTTTAGCACCCTATTATGATAAACTTAGGCTCTGATACCAGTTGCCGTCAAACTGATACTGATTCATGGCAACTCTAATGTGTTACAGAATGGAACTGTGTCCCACAGGGTTCTCAATGGCTGATTTTTTGAGAGTAGGTCACCATGCCTTTCTTCCAAGGCACCTGAGGATGGACTTGAACCGCCATCCTTTCAGTAAGCAGCCTACTATGTTAATGGTTTGTATTACCCAGGGACCCAAACAGTGATAGTGATAATTTATTAGGAGAAGTATTATACCCATTTTGCTGATGAGCCGACAAAGAGCTTAAACCTCTTGTTTAGGGCCACAGAGCAAGAAAGTAGCTTAACAAAGGCTAGAATCCAGGTCTCCTGAGTCCCAGTCCTGTGATATTTCTATTACAGTTTTCTCAGCCTTGTGCTATGATGTTCAAAGTGGAACAAAAAAGTTAGGTGGATAGTCTTCTCTATGGATAGTTCTTTGTTGCCTTCTATTTAAGGGTACATTGCAACATTAACCATCGAGAAAGATCAGAAGATCTGTTCTGGTAAACTGAATTTTATGGAAAACTGAGTTAATCAGAAAGCCTCTTTGCAAAGGGGACGTGGCAAAAATGTCACCCTTTTCAGGGTGTTAGTCACTTGAGTCTTTTGTAAAGCCTATATTAGTGGAACTCCTTTGTTTTTCTCATACCCTCCTCCTTCTAATCAGGAAACACGTATTGAATACATCTTTCTGTGAGGATCACATCCAAACCCTGTTGCTATGTGAGGTAATTCACTATTCACTTACACTTGCAGCTTGGGGCAAGCAAATGGAGATGGGCAGGTGTATGCTCCTTCCTGAGATTAACAATCTTCTGGAATCCTGAGTCACAGAGCTGACTGAAGTGGAACAGTAAACCCAAAGATGGGAATAGGGAAGATTTTGATACTAAGAATACAAGTGAAGAATCTCCTAAAATGGAACTATCAATATGTGTCTAATAGCTGGAGTGCACTGACTAGAAAAAATTATAAGTACAAAATCTACACAGTTTTGATTGCATATGATCCCTCCTGTGGTCTTATTGGGTCTGTCAACTCATGTGACCGAAAACATGGTTCAAGAAATATGGCTACTGTTGGGGCCGATGGTAAGTAGTATTGAGTCTGGAGGCTGGGGATCTGGGACGTCCAGTCAACCTTTTACTTAGTGACCAATGTATCCAAATGTATAATGTGAAGGCTAATGAAATTTGCCAGTAAGGGACCATGCACGGATGTTCTCCAGGCCATATGAACCTGCAGAAATTCCTAGGGATGGACTACGGGGTGCAATGGAGCAATACAAACCAGTGGTTATCCTTACCATTTTCATCCAGAGAAAAGTCATCCTGAGCATAGCGAAATTTTTCAGGACCACAGGCAATAAACACATCATCATCGCCAAAGAAATCATGGAGACAGGTTACCTGTGGAGAAAGCAGAAACATTGGATTGGTGTTTGATGGTCTTATGACAATGAAGCTACCACCATGTTCACAGAGGTGTAAAAACTGACTTATGGGCCATCATCTTCAGCCTCCAGGGATGTCCTTTTCCTTAAAACATGACCACGCTCAGTCTGTGCCTTGGCCCCTAGTGAGGTATTTTATACTAAGTATCATTGTCTTTCAGTGCTGCTGTGTGGTAGTCTTGTTTCCATTGCATCACGATTAAGACAGAGACTACCTGCAAACAGAATGCTCCCTCTGAAAAACAAGTAAGCACGGAGGTGGCACTGCAACTGTCATCTTTTTTAGAGCCTCAAAAACAGGGTGATTCTGGCCTAACTCTGGGACCAGAGGTCTAGACTGAGGCTGAAGAAAAAGATCTTCTGCAGCCTGTGGTTGTTAGGCATTATGGTTTACCCTGAGGGAGGGTCCTCACTTTTTCTGCAGGAGTTCTGAAAGAAGTGTATCAATTCTGAACTGCTCCTTTTGGACACACAAAAACTGGACTTGTGCTAAAAATGGCCTGAGAACCTGGTAGTAGCCCAGGATGCCGTTCCTCCCTGAGGAACCAGGAAGAAGAAACTGTGCTGACCGCTTCAAACTTCATCAAGAACAATGGGCCCTAATAAAGTTGAGGCTCCTCTGTTGAAGCCATGTCCTCAGAGTATTTCTTGCCTTTTAAACCTTGAGAGCAGTGGGTAAGTGCTACAGCTGCTAACCAGAAGGTCTGTACCTCAAATTCTCTAGGCCCTCTGTGGTAACCCTATGGGCAGTTCTACTCTGTCTATAGGGTTGCTATGAGTCAGAACTGACTCAATGGCAGTGAGTTTGGTTTTGGTTTTAATTCCCTATGCATTGCTGTTCCTCCACAGTAGAAAGACAATCTCCCCAACCCCTTTTCTCAACAAAGAAACCAGGGTCCCTGGGAAAGTATGCTGCTCCCTGCAGTCTCCCCACTTCTCAGCTTTCATAATTACATTTGATAATTAGTCCAGCACATCAGGGAAACCCCAGGAGAAACCACAATCAAAACATGCTTATCCCAATCCTTAGCTTGAAAGTATTCAAAGCCTCTAATTGTTCTAAGTTTCCCATTCAAGCTGCCAGCAATGGCTTTCCAAAGGCAGAGTGTTCACAAACTAGCAACAGCTGGCTGGGTAGAGAGAGCAGCATGTTACATTTGAAAAATGTTTATATTAATAACATCATCCCGGCACCCAGGGTCTATTCAATCCTTGTTCCTCCAGTCAAGATGATTGTAAGCCTAACACAAAGAGAGAAATGCTTAAAGAGTATCCCCATTGTCTCAGGCTTCTAATCAGCTAAGAGATACCAAAAGAAGGGAGGGAGAGTTGGTGGACAGCCAGAGTCATTCCCAATAAGCCTTTTCCCAACTGTGGGTCCTGACCTCATCAAATAGGCCGACACTCTTCTTCAACACACTTGTTCCTCACCCATGTTTCTCTACAACCATGTAATAATAGTCAGAGCTACCACTAATTGAATGCTTTCTCCATGACAGTCATCTGCTAAGTACTTCCATTGGTTCATCTCGTTTCACCCTCACAGAAAACCCTAGAGGTAGGTATCATTGTCATCCCTATTTTACAGATAAGAAAACTGAGGCCCAGAGACACGAAGTAAATTATCCACATGGAAAGTGGTCAAGCCAAGCAAACTTACATCCATTAGACTCCAAAACCTGTGCTTTTAACCGCCTATCAATGCAAAGCACTTATGTATAGTTTATGCACAAGGGATACAGAGATGAATAAGAGTCAGGCCAGGAATGTATGGAGACACTGAAACAGAGTATCTCAATTTGGGTGAGTGCTAGAGTCTGTGGGAGCTGTTGACTACTGCATCTGAGTGTCCCAGACAATGGCTGGCACTGTTAGTACCGTACGTATCCTGAATACTGTCATAGTAGTAGATCAATGGCAGAGGTTATGTCGCTTTGGGCACTGCTGCAAGCTCCCATCTAAATCTTGGACTTTGCTCGGTTCAATAAAATCTGGAGCCACTAACTTGGACACATCTCTGGATGTTTGAATTGAGGACCTCTTGCCACTTCCTAGACCCTGAAGATTTCAGCCATATCCTATTGTTCAAGACTGCAGCCTGACCCTGACGGGCTGCCTTTAGTTTGGTTCATGAGTGAAGGAAGGCTCATCACTAGGAATCCCTCTGCTAGTGGTCTCTAATATCTAACACACTTCTAAAACAGCCTTGTTTCCAGACGTACTTGTATTTTCATGTGTATTTACCTAGTTCTTCCCATTAGATCATGGGTTTCCTGAATGCAAAGACCAAGTATACCCCTCCTTTTCTATCCCCTCTAAGGATCCCTGGCAGTACAGTAGTTAAAGTGCTTGGCTGCTAAATCAAAAGATTGGTGGTTCAAACGACCAGCTGTCCCATGGGAGAAAGATGTGGCAGTCTGTTTCTGTAAAGGTTTACTGTCTTAGAAATCCTATAAGGGCAGTTTTATTATGTTATGGGGTCACTATGAGTCAGAACTGACTTGACAGCAGTAAGTTTGTTTTTTTGGAATATCTCTTCATGGTTGAGGTAGAATGCTCATTACAAATCACATAGTAAGGATTCATCTGGGGTTGTTTCTGCCTTAACTGCATGTAAAGTAGATAAGGAGAAACATCAGAGGTGTTTCAAGGATGTATAAAGGCAGAAAAGTAGGAACAAGAAGGAAAAAATCATAGCCAACAACAGAGATTAGCATTTAAAGGTTCGTAAGGTAATACTAATACACAAATATGGGCATAAGAAAGGAGAACTGACTGTGAACTGAAAAATTATTGTTTCGCACAACTATGTTAATTAATTTTAAAACTCAGATGAAAAGGATGTTTTTTAAGGAAAATCAAATTATCAAATTAACTGAATTAGAAATAAAACACATAAATTAATTAATAGCCATAAAAAATCTAGTAAAGACTTCAAACAGCAACCTTCCCCACAAAAGGCATCAGAGATTCATTTTGGAAGTACTTGTGGAAATTACTTCCCAAGAAGAAAGCCCAAAAGCTCAAAAGTCTCCACTGAAGTCACACAGCATGACACCCTACTGAAAGAAGACAAAATTTTCACAGATTGTTCTGAGAGTCGCGGTTGCAATAACCCACCCTTCGTTAATCTCCAGACTCTCCACTCCTACCCAGACTTCCAGAAAAGCCTTTGAATAACCAGCCTCTCCTTTGGGGAGCTTCTAAGAAAGGTAAAGCTGCCGGTGCTTCTGACAAACTCACAGAGATGTGACTGGCTTCAAACACATTCATTATGTAATCCAGCTGTTCAGCATCAGGTTTCTTGAGTGACCTTGCCCCATATTTTACTGGCTCCCAAATGCAGACAGATTTACACTGTGCATGTAGATACACAGTTTTCTCAAATGCCCTGGGTATTAAGACATAGCAAGCACTCTCTTTATTATTGGGTTGAGAAAAATAGAACCATCTCCATCTCAAATATGAGGAACCCAAGGCACAAAGAGTCTAAGTGAGCAAAGGATACACAGCTGGCTAATGGAAAGTCAGGGCTAACACTCAGGTATCCTGCTTCAGTTCAGGACACTTAGACTCAACTGCCCGAGAAAATATGTTTTCCTAAACCCGTGAATTCAAAGGCTTGTATATAGTCTAGGCAGGAGAGTCTGCATTTGTTCTAATAGGTGCCTCCTACATGATTACCTGCATTCAAATATTTTACTGGATCGAAAATAATAAAGCTTATTTATGGAACATATCCTTGATCTATGAACAAGAAAACTTATTCATTACTGTAACTGGCAACTAAGTGAGTGGTGGGGAAGGGGGAGGAAACAGAAAAAAGAGCAGGGGAAGAAGGTAGAGAAAGAAGATGGAAAAGAAAAAGGAGGTGGAGAAAAATAAAGTGCAAGCAACAATTCTTAGGAAACTCACAACTACTTACACCTGCTTTTTAAATTTCCATGGATGTAATCAACAAAAGGAAATCATGGTAGTGTAATGGTTAAGAGCTATGGCTGCTAATCAAAAGGTTGGCAGTTTGAATACACTCAACACTCCTTGAAAACCCTATCGGGCAGCTCTGTTCTGTCCTAAATGCAACACAAAGTCTATGGTTTTGCAAATTAGTTTTTTTTTTTTAGATAAAATGTCCATCGTTAAGTAGCAGCAGAAGTGATAGGAATACTGAAATTATAATATCACTTACAGCCTCTTCAGAAATCAAGGGTCTTGTTGACATCAGCTTCAGCACAAGTCACATATGAGTATTTAAATCAGAAAATAGAACACAAAAGCATGATGCCTCATATTTGTAACTAATGCACTGCCACACACAATCAAAAAAAATCAACACGTATTAACATTAAACCATTAATTCAATGTTCTTCTTTTTTAAATAACAGGTGTTGGAGGAAGGAACGCCAGCTTGGATGTGCATTGCCTCAGCCCACTGCCGTTGAGTCAGGTCTGACTCATAGTGACCCTAGAGGTCAGAGTATAAATGCCCCATACAGTATCTAAGGAGCACCTGGCGTATTCAAACTGCTGACCTTTTGGTTAGCAGACGTAGCACTTAACCCACTGTGCCACCAGTATGTGCATTAGTGTGAACAATAAATTATATGGACAGTCCAGTGGCTTAAATGTCAAAGTACCAATGGGGAAATGGAGACAACCTACCATGGTGTTAGGAGTAGTTTGAGTCTATTAAGCTGCAAATGGAAGATTCACTCTACAACTTTTTTTTTAATTATGATTGAGTGAAAATGTACATTCCCACATAAATTTGCATACACACCTGCATGCAGCTTCCACCGCTCTCCCTGCCCAGTGACAGCACACTATTCCTCTCTGCTACAGTCTCCTTTCCCCTTCTCTCCACCCACTCCCCTTCCTCCAGCCAGAGGTCAGCAGGATGATATCCTATAGATGCATAGAACCATAAGTGAATCCAATATATGGTCACTCTGCATCTCCAAGTTCAATCCACTCCTGTTCAAAGAGTGGACCTTCATTATGATTTATGGGCAAGGGTAGCATCAGGGCCAGGGGCCATGCTCCCGGGGGAACCCTGAAGCTGCTGGACCATCAGTTGCAGTCTTTTAGGGGAGATCTCAGGGTGCACCCCTTTTTATTCTTGTGTTGCCAGTGAGACTCAACTTCGTGAGCTCCATCATGGCTATCACTAGTGGTGGCCGGGCACCATCTGATTCTTACAGTCCCGAGTCGATGTAGACACCCCCTCATGTGGGTCTCTCTGTTTTCTGGGTTCTTTCCCCCATGTCGTTTTGGTCCTCGGTAAGCATCCACTCCTGCTGAGTTGGAACCATTTGCTGTGTCCTCAGATGGCAGCTTGGCAGCTTTTAAGACCCCAGACGCCACTCACCAATGCAGGATGCAGAGAGCCCTCTTAGCAAAATGCTAGTTGTTCCTATTGGCCTTGATTTCGCCTGAGAGAACAGTCCCTGGCCCCCCACCCAAGCCACTCTGTCCTTGCAATATTGGGTTAAGATGGAAGGAGTACTCAAGTTATGTTGATGTCCACTTAATATTGTTCTTGTTTCTAATGTGTGCTGTCACCAATTTCACACAACCAAATTTCTATCAACTAGCCAAGCCAAAGCCAAGTGCCGAAAACCCTTCCCATCCTCATTCTCCCTCCCTCTCCTTCATTACAGCCGTCAAAGAGTCCTTTCTTCTATGCATAAGTCTGTTTTTGTGTTCTTATCATACGGGTCTCATACAATATTTGTCCTTTTGTCGCTGACTACTTTCACTCAACATAATATCTTCCAGTTGAAACCAAGTTATGAGATGTTTCCTGGAATCATCGTTGTTCTTTATCATCACATAGTGCTCCACTGAGTATATATACCATAGTTTACCCATCCGTTCCTCTGTTGTTGGGCACCTTGGTTGATTCCATCTTTTTGCTATCATGGACTGTGCTGCGATAAACATTCTTGTGCATGTATCTTTTGGTGTAAATGGCCTTGATTCTGTAGGATATATTCCAAACAGTGGAATTACTGGGTCATATAGTATATCTAGATCTGTTTTTTTAAGGAAGCACCAGATTGCTTTCCAAAGAGGCTGGACCATTTTGCAACCTTACCAACAGTATAGGAGAGTTCCACTTTTTCCACAGCCTCTCCAGCATTTGTTTTGTGATTTTGGGATCATGGCCAACCTTGTTGGTGTGAGATGGTATCTCATTGTCATTTTGATTTGAATTTCTTTAATAACTAAAGATCGTGAACATGTCCACATGTGTTTTTTGGCTGCCTGGATCTCTCTTTAGAGAAATGTCTGTCCATCTCCTTTGCCCATTGCTTAATTGGATGATTTATCTTCTTATTGATATTTTGTAGTATCTTACAAATTATGGAGATCAGGCATCAGTCTGACATATAGTTGCCAAATATTTTTTCCCGTTCTGTAGGTGGCCTTTTAATTCTGTTCATAAAGTCTTTGGATGAGCAAGTGTTTGATTCTTAATAGTTTCCATTTGTCTATTTTCTCTTCTGTTGATTGTGGTTTGTTTGACAGATTTTGAAGTCTGTCTACATTGTGTATTAAAACTTCCATGGTTGTTCCTAGTTTTTCTTGGATGACCTTTATCATTTTAGATTTGATATTTAGGTCTTAATCCAGTTTGAGTTGGTGTTTGTATGAAGTGTAAGATATGGATCTTGTTTCAATTTACTGCAGGTGGATATCCAATTCTGCCAGCACGATTTTTTTGAAGATACTGTTTTAACCCCAGTTTAATGTCTTAGGGCCTTTGTCGAATACCAACTTTTCATAGGCAGATGGTGTCATCTCTGGGGTCTCAATTCTGTTCCCTTGATCAATCTGTCTGTTCTTGTACCAGTACCAGGCTGGTTTGATTACTGTGGCAGTGTAATAGGTTCTGAAGTCAGGCAATGAGAGGCCTCCCAGTGTGTTTTTCTTCTTTAGTAGTACTTTGCTTATTCAGGGCTTCTTCCCTTTGCAAACAAAATTGGTGATTTGTTTATCCATCTCATTAAAAAATGACGCTGGAACTTGTATTGGGATTGCATTATATAAGTAGATTGCTTTGGGTGAAATAGACATTTTCACAATGTTAAGTCTTCCTATCCACAATCAGGGTAGGTTTCTCCTAAGTCTCAGTTTCTTGTAGTAAGGGTTTGTAGTTCTCTTTGTAAAGGTCTGTTATTTCTCTGGTTAGATTAATTCCTAGGTACTTTATCTTCTTAGGGGCTAAAGTAAATGGTATTGATTTGATGATTTCTTCATTAACAGTCTCGTTGTTGGTATAACAGAATCCTACTGATTGGATTATGTTTATCTGGTATGCTGAGACTTTGCTGAACTCTTCTACCAGTTTGAGTAGTTTCCTTATAGTTTCTTTGTGATTCTCTGCATATACAATCGTATCATCAACAAATAGGGAGATTTTGACTTCCTTTTTGCCAATGAAGATGCCCTTTATTTTTTGGTCTTCTCTAATTCCTCTGGCTAAAACTTCTAGCACAATGTTGAATAGGAGAGGTGAGAGTGGGCATCCTTGTCTACTTTCTGTTTTCAAGGGAAACTCCTTCAGTCTCTCTCTGTTCAGGATGACATAGGCAGTTGGCTTTGTATAAATGGCCCTTATTGTGTTGAGGAATTTTCTGTCTATGCCCATTTTGCTAAGAGTTTTTAGCATGAATGAGTGTTGGACTTTATCAAGTGCCTTTTCTGCATCAATGGACAAAATCAGGTGATTCTTGTCTTTTGTGATATTTATGTGGTGGATCACATTAATTGTTTTTCTGATGTTGAACCAGCCTTGTATCCCTGGTATGAATCCAACTTGGTGATGATGGATTATTTTCTTGATATGTTGTTGTATTCTACTGGCAAGAATTTTGTTGAATACTTTTGCATCTAGATTCATGAGGGATATCGGTCTGTAGTTCTCCTTTTTTGTTAGATCTTTCCCTGGCTTTGGTATCAGGGTTATGCTGGCTTAGTAGAATGAATTTGGGAGTATTCCATCCCTTTGTATACTGTGAAATAGTCTCAGTAGTATTAGAGATAACTCTTCTCTAAAAGCTTGGTAGAATTCTATGGTGAAGCCATTGGGGCCCGGGCTTTTTTTTGGATGGCAGTTTTTGGATGATTTTTTCAATCTCTTCCTTTGTGATGAGTTTATTAAGTTGTTCTGCTTCATGTTGTGATAATCTCGGTAGGTGATATGAATCAGGAATTTGTCCATTTCCTCTAGGTTTTCAAATTTGTTAGAGTACAGTCTCTCATAGTATTGTTATGATATTTTTGATTTCTGTTGGATCTGTTGTGTCAACTCCCCTCTCGTTTCTAATTTGGATTATCTGTTTCCTTTCCTGCTTTTCCTTAGTAAATTTAGCCAGTAGTTTGTCAATTTTGTTGATCTTTTCAAAAAACCAGCTTTTGGTCTTTTCAATTCTGTGATTTTGTTCTGCTCTGATCTTTATGATCTGTTTTCTTCTGGTGCCTGCGGGGTTCCTCTGTTGTCTTCTCTCTACTTGTTCAAGCTGTAGCGTTAGTTCCTTGATTTGGTTTCTTTCTTCCTTCCAGATGTGTGCATTTATGCAGATAAACAGACCTTTGAGCGCTGCTTTGTCTGTATCCCATAGGTTCTGATAGGAAATGTTTTCATTCTCATTGGAATCCATGAATTTCTTTATTTCATCCTTGATTTCTTCTATAACCCATAGTTTTTTGAGCAAGATGTTGTTCAGTTTCCAAGAGTTCCACTTTCTAGCTATGTTTTTTTTTTTTTTTTTGCTGTTGATTTCAACTTTTATGGCTTTATGATCTGAGAAGATGCTTTGCAGTAATTCAGTGGTACAGATTTTGTTGAGAATTGCATTATGTCCTAACACATGGTCAATTCTGGAGAATGTTCCATGGGCACTGGAGAAGAATGTTAACTGTGGCAATGAGGTCTTCTGTATCTTTACTGAGCTTTTTTCTAGATGATCTGTCTAGTATTGAGAGTGGAGTGTTGAAGTCTCCCACTGTTATTGTGGAGTGATCTAACTCTTTTTTGAGTGTAGTCAGTGTTTCTTCGACGTATTTAGGTGCTCTGATATTAGGTTCATAAATATTTAATATAGTTAAGTCTTCCTTCTGTACTGAACCTTTCAGCAGTAATGTCCATCTTTGTCCACAGCGGTGGATTTTACATTGAAATTGATTTTGTCTGAGATTAGAATTGCCACTCCTGCTCTTGTTTGTTCATTGTTAGCTTGATATATATTCTTCCATCCTTTAATTTTCAGTTTGTTCCTATCTTTAGGTCTCAAGTGAGTTTCTTGTAGACAACATATAGATGAGTCATGTCATTTGATCCAAGATGTCACTTGATGTCTCTTACTCGAGCATTCAGTCCATTCACATTCAATGTAATTATTGATAGGTATGCATTCATTGCTGCCATTGTGATATGTTTATTTTTGTGTTGATGTTTTCTCTGTTGTTCTTATTTGTCTGTTCTGGAACATTCTTTTTTGTGCGTTGATTTTTCACCTTTTTCAGAGCTGGATTTGTAGTTGTTGAGACTCCTGTGTTACATTTCTTGATATGGTATGTTGCATCTTTGTTGTGCTTTACAGCTGCCACTATGATCCCCCTTAATAAACTATATATAAGCCCAATTTTAATTGCTACCAGTCTTGTCAACTTCCACTGCATCTGGAAGGACTATAACGACTGTAGTACATGCCTCTTTTTGATATGACGGCACCATAGTTTTCATGATAATCACTCGATTGTTTCTTTCAGTATTAAAACTTTGATTGAGTTTGGAGCCTTCCCTAACTGAGTAGAATTCTGGGTGATGTGTCATTCTAAAATGTAAAGTTAGTGGATTTGTTCCTCTACGCCAAAGCCAAGAGCTTCTTTCAGTAGTTCTTGTAGTTTTGGTTTGGTTTTTACTGTCTCTGAGTTTCTGTTTATCTGGGAATGTCTTAATTTCACTTTCATATTTGAAAGACAGTTTTGCAAGATATATAATTCTTGGTTGGAAGTTCTTCTCCTTCAAGGCTTTGAATGTGTCATGCCACTGTCTCTGTGCCAGCATGGTTTCTGTTGAGAAATCTGACAAAACCTACAGGGTTTCCCTCTGAATTTTAGCTTAGTTTTGAGTCTTGCTTCCTTTAAGAGTTTCTGCTTATGTTTCATTTTGTTAAGCTTGATTATAATATGTCTTGGACTCTTTCTTTTGAGATCTGTATTCAGTGGCATATGATATGCATCTGGGATATCTGTATTCTCTTCCTTCATGATTTCTGGGAAGTTTCCTCTCAGGAGCTCAGCAGTGATACCCTCTGTGTTCTCACGTGTCTCATCGTGTTCAGGGACTCCAATTAATCAAAGATTGTTCCTCTGAGGAGAGCCCCACATGCTTCTTCATTTTTCTTGTTTCTTTTTTCTGATTTCTGCTCATAGATTCTGGCATCAGTAGCTCTGTTTTCCAAGTCAGAAATTCTTTTTTCCATTTGTTGAATTCTGTTTTCTTGTCTTTGAATGGAAGTTTCTGTCTTTGATTCTGTTCTTGATTTGTTGGATTTCAGAGTACTGGTGTTCCATCAGATTGAACAGCTTGCTTAATTTTTCCTTTTGTTCTGCTGCATTTTGTATAAGCTCTAGAAGGGCTCTGTATGTAATCCTTTTGTATTCACCTTCTGATAATTTCAGAAAAGTTTCTTCATCTGGAAAACTCCTTGGTTGTTTTGATTGGGAGCCTTCTGAAGCCATAGGTGATTTCTTGTTTGCCATGTTCTCAAGCGTCTGTTGCTTTTTGGGTTTTATGTGAGTCAGTAAAGGCTGGGAGAGATAATGTGAGGATAGACCCAGATGTTTCTCTAAAGCCAGGCCAAGGGCTGTCGGTGTTTCTCTAGACTGTCTTAAAATGTATAACAAAAGGTATCTGACCACTTCCCCAGTCAGTCAGGTTTTCAGGTGTAGAGGTCCCTCTTCCCAACTAGCAAAGTAAGCACCTCTATAACCAATCCCAGATGACATGAACTAGTTCAAAATACAGCAGTGCTACTGCCCTGTTTGCCTCTGTTGACAGGACCCAGCCTTAGGCAACACTGTGTAAACCACTGCTTTTCTGGTGGAAAAGCATTCTCCTGTGGGCAGGCTCTGGCTCCCAAGCTAAGAATTAGGTCCAGCTGCAGCCACCTTATCTAAGTTGGCGCCCTCCACATGGTCGCTGCCTCTTCCATACAAATTGCCCTGTGACATAAGTGGAAAAGGGGCTGAAGGTGCCAAGACATAGTGAGTCCTCAGCCTCTATTGCTGGGCCCCCACCATAGACAACACTGTGTAAACCACTGCTTTTCTGTTGGAAAAGCGCTGTCCTATTTGCAGGTGCTGGCTCCCAGGCTAAGAATTAGGTCCCACTAAAATCTCTTTATCTAACATGGCATCCCGCACATAGGCGCCACCAGTTCCATACAAACCACACTGTAGCAGAGGTAAAAAGACAGGCCCAAAGTGCCTAGATGTAGAGTCCTAAGCCTGTCTCTCAAAATATGGCAATTTCACCTGCCTATCTCACCAGCAGTGCATCTGAGACTAGCCGATAGGCAAGACCCGGGTCCACCCACTGGCCAAGATGGAGGAAAAAATGTCAAAACACTGTGTTACCTTCCATCCATGAGAGGCAGAGCTAGCCAAGAGAGGGAGTCAGTGAAAGAGAGGAGGTTTTTGGGTCAGTGGTATGAAGTCCAAATTAACAGTCCTGTGCTGTATCCTGGGGCTCACTCAGTGACTAGAAGGCTCCGTTTGATTATCAATTTAGGTCTTGGTTTCCAGAGGGATATGGGGACACGTGTGCTTAGTCTGCCACTTTGACTCTGCCTCCACTCTACAACTTGATTTTAACTTGACTAGATTCCTCACCTGCATATTACAGATACTGGCAACTAGTTCTTGTATGCACCTGCTGCTGGTACAATGTACCATTTCATGAGTCAGTTGTTCATAAATAAACATTACCTTGGGAAGCAAGGTCTTCCTCTGTTATCTAAGTCTCTCTTTCAAAATGCAAAATATTTTCACAGAAAGTTCAGTTCTACTAACATTCATTCATTCATTGCTTACTATTGAAAAGGAATTATGTGGGAGACACAGAAATATATTTTAAAAAATTCCTTGTCTTCAAAGAGTTGACAATGTAATAAGCAAGTAAAGGCTATGCAAATAATCGGAATAACAGGCAGACTATTACTACTACTATAGAGGTACGAAGAGTAAGAGGAAGAACAGAGGGGGAAAAATTACAGCAAGAACTGAGGAAGGCTTCACAGAAATGCCAGAATATCTTAGTCGTGAAGGATGGATGGGACATGGATTGACGGAGCTAGGAGTAAAAGTACTCCAGGTGAACTAACAGCATGAACAAAGTCAGAGATGTGGGGATATGCCTTTTAATTAAAGTCCTGGAATAAAGAGCTGTATCTTATCTGCTATAGTCACAGAGATTCTGATTCTCAGTGCTGTGTACAATGCAATTTCTCAGACCTATCTGCAAGTCTTCTGCATAGACAAAACATATATTGCCTACTGACAGAATTCAGGGTGAAAAGGAGGACAGGGAATGGCTGTGGGGAATGGAGTTGCCCTAATGGTGAAGAAGAGGGAGCCCTGTGGCAAGGAAGACAAACCACACTGATTTCCCAGACTTGCCAAGAGTTTGCCCTGCCCATAGAGAGTGGCTGGCAACCTTCACAAACTGAGTTAATGCAAGAGTCAATAAACATTATGGATGAGACTTTTTTCTAGAAGTTACTGCTACTTTCATTCTGGAACATTCCTGTCTGCCAGCCCTGGACGAGCTCCACTGAGAGCTTGGCACAAGTTGGCTTGGTAAGCTGTGGCAAAGTATCTGAGACCCCTACTTTTTTATCCAAACTCATTTTTGGGGGTTATTGTGAAGGTTTACTTGTGGCTTTCTAATGCCAACATTTTTGCCTGGGCAAGCAGATCCTTGGTTCTGAAGTATCTCTCTTTTGGCACAGATATCTCTGTTTATTCAACACCTCAAATTACCCTAAAATCACTGCTGAAATAATAATGCCACTTGCATTTGCATAATACTTTTACTGTTTTCAAAGCACTTCTACATTTATAGTATCTTATATTCTCTTCCGTATATCAACTTTTTCCTCTCAACCAAATTTAGTCTGTCTTCAGTACGCAGAATTCTACCAAGACTACTCTTACCAAGGTCAATAATGACTTCCATGTTGTCAGATCCAGTGGTTACTTTCTTTTCTGGCCTCTACTTACTCAGCCCCTCAGTAACATTTGCTATATGCTGAGCAAACCCTCCTCTTTAAATGTTTTCTCCTCTTGGCTTCTGGCATTGTATACTCTCCTTGATTTCTTCTTACCTCACTTAATCTCCTTTGCTGGATTACCTTCTTCTTCCAGACCTCTCAGTATTTGGGATTCTGCCCTCAGAGCAGCCAAGGTTTTATAAATTGTCTACTGCTCTTGTCAACCCCTGGTTCTTTCCTACTCTCTTTTCTTTTCTTCAAGTTTGGCAATGCATTTAAAATTATTTGCTGCAGAAGACTCTCTTAGCAATAGGCTAGTTATGCCCATTGGCCTCAGTGTCCCTTGACAGCATGGTCCCCAGTCCCCACCCCTGCTACTGTGAATGGGTGACTGTATCAACATGTGACAGTAAGAACCAGATGGTGCCTGGCCACCACCGAAGACAGCCGTAATGGGGCACACAATGTCGAGTCCCAGTGGCAACATGAGAAAAAGAGGGTTACCCCTCAAGAACTACACTAAAAGACCACAGTTGATGGTCCAGCAGCTGCGGGGGTTCTCCTGGGATCATGGCCCCTAGACCTGCTGCTGCCCCTGATCAGAAAACATTACTGAGGTCAACTCTTTGGACAGGAATGGACTGGACTCGGGGACACGATGTGACCGTATGGTGTGTGTACTTTATGGTTCTATGCATCTACAGGATGCTGTCCTACTGGCCTCTTACTGGAGGGGAGAGGAGATGGTGGAAAGGAGAGGGCAGGAGATTGTTAACAAGATATGACATAGCTAGAGTGAAAAGGAGGAGTGTGCTGTCACCAGGCAGAGAGCAGAAGGAGTTGTAGACAAGCAGACATACAAATTTAATTTGGATTGTATACTTTCACTTAATCACAATAAAAAAAAAGAGAGAAAGAAAGGAAAAAAAAAAAAGTTTGCTACAATTTATCCAGGATTTAGTTATTTTGAAGTAGGAAGGATTTTGAGAACAGTCTGTTGTATTATAGAAACCAAGGTTAAGTTTCAGTTGTTCAGAGAGATCTTTCCCACCATCCAACCTGAAGTAGCACTACCACCTTCAGTGTCAGAATCCAGGCTAGATGAGAGCGGAGTCCTCATCTGTCTGGTTTACCACTGCAACTCACTAAGTTCAAATGCAAAAATGTCACATTTTGGAAACTATTATAAATAATATTAAGAGTAAGAAGAGTCAGAAAGCTGTAAGTAAATCACATTTTTGTATTTAATAATACAAAAAATCCATTGTTGTCAAGTGAATTCCTACTCCTAGCAACCCTATGGGAAAGAGCAGAAGTGTCCCATAGGTTTTCCAAGGAGCTGCTGGTGAATTTGAACTGCTGACCTTTTGATTAACAGCCAAGCTCTTAACCACTGTACACCAGGGCTGTCTAGAATTAAGGATATTGCGGCATAATAAGGCTATCTCTAGACCACTAGAGATCACTGTCTGCTGCATCATATAGAAGAGAAAGTCATAACAGACAAGATTAACTTGTTTATGTAATTCCAGAACTACTTGTTTTCCAGTTAATTTGCCTAAAAGTAATACAGACTCAACCCCATCCTCCACTACAGACTGTTTGTTTAAGTGCCTCATTTGCTCTAAGGGGTAGGCCCTTTTTTACTGTTTTACTCATCAAAGCCTCCTTTTCTTGAGAAAACTGTTCATGTCTCTCTAATTTCCTTTGTCATGCCTCTTGGTGCTTAGTAACCCATCTAATTATGTGACCCATTCCAGGACCTTAGGAAACAGTAAGGCTGTGGAGGGAGGGACTGCTATTCCGTTCCCACTATCTTGCCACCATCTGGGAACTTTCATTCCCTCTGCAGCCAGTGTACCCGTTCCTTTGGCAAGTCACATTGAGGCCAGTTCTCCGATTCTCTAGCACTGCATCTAATTGGGTCTCTCTCCATCCTTGCCTTGTGAAGAATGATTAGTCTTTTTATTATTATTATTATTACAATTGAATGAAAATGTACATTCCCATATAAATTCACATGCTCACCTATATGCAGCTCCCACTGCTCTCTCTGCCCGGTGACAGCACACGTTTCCTCTGCTCCATATATGTCTTATCCTCCCAACAGTGTCCTATCCCCTCCTCTCCACCCACTCCCCTTCCTCCAGTAAGACATCAGCAGAATAACACCTTATAGATGCACAGAACCATAAAGTTCCCACAAGATACAGTCGCTCTGCATCACCAAGTCCAGTCCATTGCTGTCCGAAAAGTTGAGAATGATTAGACTTAAGAAGTACCTTGAGAAACTCCAGGAATAGATCATATTTCCTTCAATTGACTCTTCCACTGCTTTCTTAGCCTCACAGCCAGTGGTGACTCTATTTACCACTGCATTCTGATATTTCTCCCCAGAAAACTCAGTTAGACTGAAATCTAGGTGATCAGATCTCAACTGGGAACTTGGTCTGCCAGGTTATTCTCAACTTAAAATAATTTATCACCAAATGATGAAAGGCCATGATGACTCCATGTAGCTTTTGTTGTTTTATAGTTTGTCAAGTGCTTCTACCTCTACTACCTCATTTAGTTCATTAGCCCTGTTTTCTCTACAAATAAAACATGAAGACCCATCAAAGTTAAGCAATTTGTACAAGTTTACATTGCAAGTTAGTGACAGAGTTGATACTAAAACTCAAGATAGTGTTTATTTCACTCTGACACAGTTGTATCCAACCCTGGTAGCATAGCGGTTAAGTACTACAGCTGCTAACCAAAAAGTCGGCAGTTCAAATCCAGCAGGTACTCCTTGGAAACTGTGGAGCAGTTCTCCTCTGTTCTATATGGTCGCTATGAATCAGAATTGACTCAACAGAAGTGTTTTTTTTTTTTTTTTAAAGGTATCCAGCAAAGGTACTTATTTCCTAAACAGGGAAGCCTTAGAAAGGAAAAAAAAAAGTAGGAGACTCTGGGTACCATGAAAATACCAGTGGCCTGGGAAAGAGGGGCCCATAAGGGGAGATAGGGAGGAATAAGACTTTCTCCAATTTACTAGGAGGTTGTTGTGATTTAATACCCTGAGTTAGGCAGTGCCAGCTCCCCTGGAAGGCTGGCAACCCCTCAGTGCTCAGGGTGTTTTTTCCTTAGCCTTTCTTTGCCATTTCCAAAGTCTCTGTGTCAGTTCCCACTGGGGGCCTCTCAGCGATGAGAACAGCTGCAGAGGCACTGGAGTTGAGCTGCTGAGTCCATGCCCAGGACTGACACCTGCCCTTCCACAGGTCCCTGGGGACAAGTTGGCTCAGAGAAACAAGGACGAGACAGAACTCCATTCATCAGAGAGAACTGGTGTGGAAAAACCCTGCTTGATTCCTTGGCACCACTAAGCTCTAAGGTTGGCCATGGGCCACGCACAACTCCAGGTTCTGTTTAGTAAGGTCATTTAACATGAGTGAGTGTGCTTTTATGTCCCTTGCAGTTATTGATTGCATTTCACAGTTATCTGGTGTCTGCTATGCATAAAGCATGGAATGGTTACGACTCTGGAACTCAGTAGGGGAAGGAAAGGTATTTTTTTTTTTTTAAAGAATGAAGGTCTATCTTGGTTCTAAGTTAAACCATGCCACTGACTCACTGTGGAATCTTGGATAATTTGCTTTCTCTCTGGGCCTCAGTTTCTTCTGCCATAAGGTGAAGCCGTTGGTCTAGAGTCTTTTGAGTTCTGTCTTTTGTGTGTCACCAGCAAGTTCTTTTGAGAAGTTGGTGAAAGTTATGGATCTTCTCCTCAGAGAAAGAACGTATATGTACACATATATAGCTACTTTTCCACATAATTTAAAGGATTTAAGGGTCTCCTGAAGCTCAGCTATGGATCCCAAGTTAAAAAGGCCTAAATGAATTGATTTTTGAGGTCTCTTCTAGCTCTGACAGTCTACGAAACATTCCAGGGTGGATACAGTTAACGAGCAGAGATACCAGGGGCAGAACGCTGGCAGCTGTCGTGGAATCCCAGAGGCTTAACTATACCCCTCTTCCCAGGCTTCCTGAGACTCCAGTCCAAGGGAAGCAAAAGGATACAAGCTCATTCTCTGCAAACTGAGTCCAAGGGAAGCAAAGGGGTGCAAACTGATTTACGGCAACCAGAGACTAGAGTGTGCATGAGACGGTTGCCTCCCAGGTTGCTGGAATTTAACAAGGAGACTGACTTTGTGGGAGAGCGAAGACACGTGAATCAAGGCCTCTAAGAGTTCCTCGCGGTTTACTGGGGATAGGATAAAAAGCATGACTACTCAATTGGCAAGGAACACATGGCTCCAGTGTAGATTTTCCGAGAGTGACTTAGGAGCTAATTCTCAATGTGACTGCACAGAATATAGATGGCCATAAACCCCTCGATATTTACATAATGTATTTTATTACCCCCCACTCCCGCAAATGGCTGGGTGAAAAAGAAAGAAAAGAATTTGGTGAGTGTATCAGTTAGGGTCTCAGGAAACGAATGACATACTCAGAGTACATAAGTTTAGTAGAGCTTAATAAAGGGAATCAATTTAAAAAGTATGGACAGGTTATAGAGAAAAAACAACAGATACCACAGTATTCTAGGTCTAGTGACAGCAGAGTCCAGCACTACTCTTAGTGCTGAAGGAAGGGAGGGAAGGGGCAACTACCAGAACCCAGAGTGAAGAAGAGAGAACATGACAACTACGTAGAAAGGCTACCTCATGTGATTTGTAACCTTCAGTTAAGGGTTATAGGCAGCCCTCAGTAACCCATTAGGCATACTGCCAGGAAATAAATAGGCCTAACCTCACTCTTCTCCTCTTACTGGTGCTCTTTATTGGCCAAATTCAACTGGAAATTAAAAGAGAACAGAGTACGCTGATATAGGTCAGCTTCCTAAGGCACAAAGCAGGGTGGAACAAGGTAGAGCAGAAAATAGGTCTGCAAGGAAGGTCTGGAGAGTAGATCTGCCACTGTGGTCAAGAAAAAGGAACTTCTGACATATACTATGGCATCTGTCCAGTGGAGACTGTGACATTTTGGTAAGAATAATTGAAGAAATATGAATAGCAGTTAAGCAATAATGATAATAATAATATCATTTTGTATTTGAAACACCCTTTTCACATTTCATGCTATTTTCACTCACTGTCTCATCTGAACCATATAGTTACCATGAAAGCAAGCAACTTAAAAATGAACATGAGGTTCAACCAAAGTTAGGTGATTTGCAAGACTGAACATCTACAATGAGAAGAATGGAGACTAGAACTTGGGTTTGGATTCCTAGTCCAGGTCCACTTCTACCACATCATGTTGTCTGAATCACATTTTGGCCCACAAATCTCTTCCAGCAGGCATTCAGAGGACTCCTACTG
The DNA here is from genome assembly GCA_028571685.1 of Heterohyrax brucei. NCBI lineage: Eukaryota > Metazoa > Chordata > Mammalia > Hyracoidea > Procaviidae > Heterohyrax > Heterohyrax brucei. Next base: position 150,098,784 of record CM053166.1, read on the forward strand.
CTTTTGAAAGATAAGAAAATCCAACAAAGGGGCAATAATGAGGAAAAAGAGAACATAGAATTCTGCTGCTTCTCATTTCTAGGAAAAGGTCAAGTATTCTGGATGGTGAAGGAAAGGCTGATTTGGAAGATAGATCACTTAGTAGAGTATTTGCGACTACTTTTCAGGCCAGAATTTCTTAGACTCAGTTCTTGCCAAACTGATCTAGTCAAAACTCTCAAACCTCTTTCTCTTTTATCCGTTCCTGATCTCTAGGTGTTCCACCTCATCAGCTTCTAATACTTCTAATATTTACACTTCCAATATAAATGATATAGTTAAATGAAAGGAAGAATTGAAAATGAATATACGATCAACTCAAAGGTAAACATTAAGAGAAACTTAACATGTTTTTAGAATGCAATTGCAAAAAGTGAAAGTATTTTCAAACTTATCCCAACCTGAATGTAGATCATCTATTAAGTGTTCAAGAATGAAAATCATGAGCAGATGCATCCTTGTATTTGCAACTGAACAGGATTTGAAGAAGATTCTGAGGGTTCAGTGCTATTGGGAATTGCAACAGTGCCTAATGGAAGAGATGAACTAGGCACTAGATATGAAAGAACATTTGGAAAAGATGAGATTTCAGATGCCTGTATCTGCTCTTCATTTTGGTCATCATCCTTAGACTCCTAGCTCTGAAGATGGTTTAAAATTCAGTGAATCCTAGATGGTCCAAGACCAGTAAATATTCCCAATCCATCCTTCTAGAGCAGTGGTTCTCAACCAGAGGTGATTTTGCTTCTCCTCTTTACCAGAGGACAATTGGCAATGCCTGAAGACATTTTTGGTTGTCACAATTTGGAGGGAAGTTAATACTGGTATCTAGTGAGTAGAAGCCAAGAATGCTACTGAAAACCCTCCTATGCATACAATATTTGCCTACAACAAAGAATTACCTTGCTCTAAATGTCGGTAGTATGAAGGTTGAGAAGTCTTGCTCTAGAGCATTTGGTGACTGTCAAGATATTACCTTAGCTGTGGTCACTACAATCTTCACTAAAAAAAAAAAAGTTCCCATTGAATCAATTCCAACTCATGGCAACCCCATGTGTGTCAGAGTAGAGCTATGCTCCTTAGAGTTTTTAGTGGTTGATTTTTTCAGATGTAGATTTTCAGCCTCTCTTCAAAAGCAACTGGGTAGATTTGAACTACTAAACTTTTGGTTAGTAGCCAAGCACTTAACTATTTGCATCATCCACGGGTTCAACACTCTTGACTATCCATCTTTAAAGATGGCTTTCTTGCTCCCACCTAAGGATCCCAGGCTGACTACTCCCTAGGGTTAGCCCTCTCTCAGTAGACTTCTGTGCTAAAACAGAGTTAATCACATTTTCTGAGGTTTTATTGTTATTGTTGTTACTATTATTCATTGCTATTTAGTTTTTGACCCTTGGCCTTCCTTTAACCCTGATAGAAGCTTATTTCCTGGTTTCTAACTGCTTGTCTGGTTAATGACTCACAGCCTGCCTAGACCTCTGGCTTTTGCAAAGCCCTTGGCTCTTCTAGTCCTGGCATCTTTCCCAGGATCTGAGGTCCAGTTTCATCCATGGTTTCAGTATAACACTGCCTTACTCATTCCATTCTGGGACACTGACTAGGGCTTCGGCTGGTAAATACACTAGACCCGCTGCCTCCTGAATTTGTGTGAGAAAATTGCCAGCCTCAGGACGGAAACAACTCAATGAAACATTGGCTAGTATGGGAGGTGCTCCTCCCATCCTTGTCAAAGAAAACTGCAAGACAGAGAGAAGATGCATCCTGGACAGCACATTTCAGAAGACTTACATGCCAGTGTCAGTTGCTTTAAGCAGAGAGAAAGATATATCCTACACAATGGTGTTTTAGTGCCAGTTAAGCATCGATTTCATATTTGATGAAAAAAAAAAAGCTTAGAATAAAGAATGACCCCATAATTGAGATAATATCTGCTTTATCCATTTCTCAAATGTCTCCCTCACATGCCTGGAAAATAGTGCAAAGAAGGAATTTGAAAGAACAACAAAAAGTAGAAGGATGATAACCATTAAGGCAGTAGAGTCAACTGCTATTTTCCTAACAGACCTGCATTAGTAAATTTTGAGATGCAGGATGGTATTGTGAAAAGGGACTATTCTAATTCTTTGTCCTTGTTCTATCACACACTACTGTGTGATTATGGTAAGTTACTTAAACATTCTGTGCTTCAGATTCCTCATTTGTAAAATGGAACAAACGCTACTTAGAACACCTCATAGTTCTTGTTTTTTATTTTTTATTTTTAAGAATAAAAAGAGAGCATATATCAAGGTACTTTGAAAAGAATTAGTGATAATATGAATGTTAATTATTTTCTAATTTTGAAAAATATGTGCGACCCAAGAGAAAATGAAGGTGGCTAGGGTAGGACCATGGAAAAGCTGAGAGAGTATACTGGGCACTGGCAAAAAGAGAGACAGATGAGAAAGAGAAGGATGAGGAGGAAAAAAAGGGAACAAAGGAAAAGGAAGGACAAAAGCAAAAAAAAGAAAAATCTTATTTCTATTATTTTTGTCCTTTTTCATAATACTAGAAGGGTATACCACTGTCTTTTTTGGCACCTATGGAGCACGTCTTCAGCTACTAGCCAAAATATGGGCTGTTTAGTCCGACAAGAAGTGGGTTTTGGAAGACACACCTGGTGATCTGTTTCCCAAAGGCTGCAACCGTGAAAACTCTAGCAACAGTTAAATACTGCCCACTTGGGGTGGCCCTCAGTCAGGATTGGCAACTAACAGCAATGAAGCAGTGTAGTCTTAAATTCTGAGTAAAAGAATATCTTCTTCTATAGCATCCCTGGGTGGTACAAACAGCTTACAGTTGGCCACTAACCTAAAGTTTGATGGTTCTGGAAGAAAAGTCTGGTAAACTGCTTTCATAAAGACTACAGCCATAAAAAACAAACAAAACAAAACAAACAAATCATAACCCTGTGCAAGAGTTCTACTCTCTAACACATGAGTTGTGGCTGACTCAGTGGCAAGTTTTTTTTTAAATCTTCTTCTATAAAATCTCTATGAAAAAAGATTTCACCAATGACACTTGGTAACATAATCCAGAATTGATTTTTTTGTCAACAATTTTTCTGAATTTCTTCACTTATTCAGTAGCATTCACTGAGTGGTCGTGATAATTCAGCCACCATACTGACTGTTAGGAGCACAGGAAATAATAAGACACAGCACCTATCGTCAAGAGATTTTAGTCTGGTGGAAATTTCTCAGCTGATTTCCTTCTGTTACAGTTGAATTCTCTTCTTGCACCTGACCTACATTTAATGGTCCAAAAAATTGACTTTTGGACCTTGTTTATACAATCATCTAAACCACTTGGCCATTCCAACTTTTGACTCATACCAATTGCGTTTTGAGCCTGTTAAAATTGTGGACTTACATGATTAAATCTGTTTCCCTTAAGAATGTGGGAAAAAGTCCACATGTTACATCAATTAGCAAAGAAAAGCAACTTTCAGGTTGCTGGAAAAGGAAAAGTGGACTGCAAATTTCTGATAAGCTAATACATGCTATAGTATCCATAGCTTAATGTGCATCCTGCTCGGGTGGTAGGGGCAGCAGATGCTTGGAGAAGATCATATTTGAACCCTAAGGAATAAAGCTCCAAGATAAAACACTTCGTGTCTCTTAAAATTCAGTGAAAAAGATTCGAGGACTTTTGACAGCCTCTTCAAATATCCCTCTGCATGTAAACCATCATCAGAATTCTGTTTCTACTTCTTTTTAGTTCATCTTACCATTATGCCAAGCACCATGTTTTAATGGGCCAATTGGGTCAAGCACAGCCAAAAGTCAAATCCACAAAGAATTTAGGTTGATGTCTGCGCTAAAAGAGAGCTTCTGTGATAGCTCTCAAGGAGGCAAGGAGACGAAATATTTCTTTGAAGACATCTGAGAGGAAGAGCTAGTGAAAATCCTGTATCTTGCCCCTACACCCCAGGAAAAATAAAAGCTTTTCTTTTTACCTTCTTGAAATCCATTCCACCTCCCACAGACATGCAGGCTGAGTGGCAAGTTTCAGCAAGAATGCAAATTAAGGTATGTGTACAGGAAGACTGAAATAAACTGTATAAAATGGCAGCCAGTGTGATCACTTGGAAGTAGTTCAACACAAACCTTTGCACGGCAAGCAGTACCCTTGCATGAGCTGCTGGGATCAGAGTCTTGTTTTCAAGACTTACCTCTTATAAAAATAAGTGGTAGGATCTACACTGAAGAGACAGGAACTTTAACTTGACTCAACCTGCGTGGTGAGATTGCCCAGCCACAATTAAGACCAGGCCCACTGCAGCCTCTACAAGGCAACCCACCCACAGTCCTGGGTAGGGAGACAAGCTTCAGTCTTTTCTATCTCGTTTGTTTCGCAATTACAATAGAATCAAGGGTCATTTAATTAAAACATAGTTGGAACAGAAAGTTTGGATGAATTTCATTTTCTAGTTATCGAAGGTTAGTCTAAAATTTACTTATATTTTAGTTCCAAATCCTGTTAAAGAAAAGACTTAGAAAAAAGAACTGGATTCTGGCTATTTTCCATTTTCTTATTAAGATAGGGAAACATTAATTACTGCATTTTTAGGATCACTTCTTTGTATTTCCCAGTGTTTAACACAGGACTGGGCAACGGTAGGTCCACAACAAATCCACTGCTTTTAGAATTTTACTGTACTTTTGGTATGCCTACATAACTAATGTCTTCCTTTTTCCAGATATTTACAGCCTAAAATGCTGTAATGAGGAGGAAAAAAAGGGAACAAAGGAAAAGGAAGGACAAAAGCAAAAAAAGAAAAATCTTATTTCTATTATTTTTGTCCTTTTTCATAATACTAGAAGGGTATACCACTGTCCTTTTTGGCACCTATGGAGCACGTCTTCAGCTACTAGCCAAAATATGGGCTGTTTAATCCAACAAGAAGTGGGTTTTGGAAGACACACCTGGTGATCTGCTTCCCAAAGGCTGCAACTGTGAAAACTCTAGCAACAGTTAAATACTGCCCACTTGGGGAGTAACTTAATATTTTCAATTTTTTCCTGTTTTGCTTATTATCTCAGTCACTAACAGTCACTGACCTGGGCCCTAACCCAGAACTTGAGGGCAGATGTGCATTCTTCTGGACGTTTTTGTGCTGAGGCTACACTTCAGCCATCCAAACTCAGCTCAGAGGAGACCGTGCCAAGAGAAGGGGCAAGGCAGAGAGATAGGGAGAGCCGTTTGAAATGTTTGCTGGGCTACAGCTCAGAGAAAACTGCCTCGCTAGTCTTGGCTGTCTTTCTAGGCCAGGCCTCTGTCAATAACACATTTATTGGCCATCCTGACTTCAGCCTCTGATTTACCCAATTTAAATATACTTTTTCCAAGAAATAGCTCTCCTAGTCATGGCCCCTGACCATTACAAACAATGCTGTTGAAAGGTCCGAGTGAAAGAGACCATTTTCTCCAAATGAGTCACCACCACCTGGAAAGTTCTTGGAAAATAGAAGAGGTGCCAGAAGGTTAAAGACAAGGAAATGCTGTCCTAATTTTTGAAAAGAAGACATATATCTTAGAAAATATAAGCCAATAATTAAGTTGATGCTAATCCCCAGAGAAATTCTAGACAGAATCATTAGAATATTGTTTGTGAGTACTGGAAAGAAATTACTATCAGCAGATAAAAAATAAGTTTTCGCACAAGCCATGCCCAGCTAACTTTTCTTTTGACGAAGTTAGGTATCTGAGGATAGGGGACTATAAGAAACATTTTTTTTTTTTTTAACACCGACTATGCCCTGGGCCAGGGCCTTTCCTAAGCCTACGGCAGATATCATTAACTCCTCAAAGCACTCTGGGCCATAGAGTTCCTATTCAATCTCACAGTCCTTTTCAGTAGGCAGTTGCCACAGTTCACCAACCATCTCGGGCTCAGGGCTTGAAGACGCAGAGAATACATAAGACCCTTAAAGATTTAAGAGGAAAGGAAGTGCATTAGATGTTATAATTCTGTTGCAGTACAGAAATGAGAGCTATCAGTTCTGCTTCAGAGATGGAGAGGAGAGGCTGAGGAACCCTTCACAGATGAGGTAGTATTTGAACTGGGTCTCAGTACTTAGGTAGGAGTTTTCCACATAAAGGAAGTAGAATTCCATAAAATACAAGTCTAAAGTTTTTCAAATTAGTTTTTAATGATATTAAATTATATATTTATTGACAAATTGAGGAACTGAGAGCTGTATTCTTTACAATGAGTTACATCCTTAGCTGAAGAGCCATTCCAAAAGAAAACTGATTGATGATACAGTCAAAATTCAGATAGTTCACAAAAGGCAGGACCAATGGGCCAAAAGCAAGAGATTTTTCATGTTCCTTTAAGCTCTGGGAAAGACCGTATTTAACATATTAATAAAAGTGTAGTTCTACATTTAGATTTCCAAAATTCAACTGTGTAAGTGTAGGGTGGAGCCAAATGGCCATTTACTTGATCCCAGAGTTAATGAGTCATTAATACAGGAAGTTAACAGTGAGGAATAGCAGGGGCACAGCTGCAAAGGTCTCTGGAAGGGGAGGTCGGAGAACCAAGTTTAATTCCATCTTTTCCACTAAGTAACTGTGTGACCTTTGAAAGTCATTTCTCCTCTCTGGGCTACACTGTCCTCTGAAGAAGTTGGATTCAATTAGCAGTTTTCAAACTATGTTCTTGCGGTCTGATAAGAAGGAAGCTGAAAGAATGGAGGTTCTGCAGTCTCTCTCCCTTCTGTCATTTCAACCAGAGAAACTCCCTTTTATCTCTTTGAAGGATTAGGGTTCTGGCTAGAATTTTATTTGCAAGAAAGATTCCATTGAAAGAAACGATATGTTTCAACCACTTAGCTCTAATATCACAATCTTCGACTGCCATAGGAGCCCATGTGGTGATATAGTGGTTAAGTGCTATACCTGCTAACCAAAGGGTCAGCAGTTCAAATCTGTCAGGTGCTCCTTGGAAACTCTTAGAGGCAGTTCTACTTTGTCATCTAGGGTTGCTGTGAGTTAGAATTCACTTGACGGCAATGGCTTTGGCTTTTCGGTTTGTGTGTGCATTAATGAAAGAAACAACTTCTCTATTCTTTGGAATAGTTATATCACAGATGAAGACTCTCTTTGAATCTAAAAACCAAACTCATTGCCATCAAGTCAATTCCAACTCACAATGACCCTAGAGGACAGGGTAGAACTCCTCGAAGAGTTTCCAAGGCTGTAAATCTTTACAGAATCTGATTCCCATAGCTTTCTCCCATGGAGTAACTGGTGAGTTCCAACTTCAAGCCTTTCAGCTAAGACATGTACTTTAATTGCTGGATTACTAGGGCTCCGTTCATCGATGCTAGACACCATATTTTGAGGGGAATATTAACAAAATGGAGTGCATTTATGGAAAGATGACTTGCAGAAAGGGGGTGTAGATGAAGGGTCTGGGAACTGATGCCACGTACTTATGGAAATAGGGGTGCATATACTGGAAGACAAGATGTGACAGATACTATGGCCTTATTCAAATATTTGCAGGGCTATACCATAGAAGAAAAATTTGCCTTTTTCTGTTTGGCTCTGGAAGACTGAATCAAAACTACTGAATAGAAAAATTTCAGAACACACACATTTAATTCAGCATTAGAGGAAAAATTTTAATGAGTAGACTTGAAAAATAATGAACTTTCAATAAGATAAAAATGAGATATGTGGTTTTCAAATTAAAAGGAATAATATCTGCGTTTATACTGTATGCTTGTCTACTCAGAAAAGAAACTGAACTTTTTTTGGCTCTAATAAGATAGTTCAGCAAGGTATATACCACATCAACATACAAAAATAATAGCTTTCCTTGCAATAGTCATTTTATAAAAAGTATTATAGAAAAAATATAGCATTTAAAACAGCAATCATAATTATAAAATACCTAGGACCAAATCTACAAGAGGTGTATTAGACCTGTGGTAAAAGCTAAATAAGTCATTACTGAAGAAAACAAAAGAGCGTCTAAATATTTTAAAGATGTCAAATCTTCCTAAATTTGGCTATAAAATTTAAAGCAGTTCAAATAAAAACTCAACAAGATTTTCTTTTGATATCAATGAGATTTTTTAAAAAGTTAACAATCCAATTCTAAAGTTTATATGGAACAGAGTATGTACAAGAATAGCTGATAATATTTTGCAGGAAAAAAAACACAGGAAGTGGAGACTTGCAGTATCTCACATCAAAATAGACTACAAAGTGATTGCATTTTAAACAGGGTAGAATTAACCCAGGAACAGGCAAAAATAAGACCACAGAACAAAGATTATGGATGATAGATAGTGTAGAAACAAAACAGAACAGTGTATTTACAAAATTTAGCGTAACTGCCAAAACGACTGCCAATTAGTGGTGGAGTGGTTATCTTATAAATTGAATTGGGACATTGCCTATATATTTGGAGAAAATATGGACAGCCCTTCCCACCTCTAGCTTATACCATACACACAAAAAAAGAGATCATCTTTGGGTAAGGATGATCATCTTCAGCAAAACACAAAATCAATAAAAGTGTGATAAATTTGATGATGCTAAAATCCAAACCTTCTAGCCAGCCAGCCAAGCCAAGTGCTGTTGGATCCAAACTTTCTAAACAAGCCTAAAATATAAGTCGTAAGTAACGAGAGAATATTTGCAACAATTTCAATAAAGGATTAAGCCAAGCCAAGTGCTGTCGATCACATGCTATAAAATATCCTATAAATTAAAAGAAAACAATCCAACAGAGAAAATGGGCAAAGGAAATAAAGAAGCAATTAATTAGCTAATTAATAAATTATCAATGGCAAAAAATCATACTCATTCAACCTTGATAATATCAGGGCAATGTTAATCAAAACAACAATTACATATTATTTTTTACCAATAAGGCTGGCAAAAACTTAAAAGATTGATAAACAGACTCTACCAAAGTGTGAATTCATATACCCTTTGATCCATTAATTCTTCTTCTAGGAAGCTCTCCAGTAGACCATTGTTGTGGATTAAATTGTGTCCCCCCAAAAAATATCTGTTAACTTAGCTGGGCCATGAGTCCCAGGACTGTGTGATTGTCTACTGTTTCATGTGATTTCCCTATGTGTTGTAAATCTTATCACTATGAAGAAATAAGATGGATTAGTGACAGTTATGCTGATGAGATATAGAAAATTAAATAGTGTCTTTAAACCAACCTCCTTGAGATATAAAAGAAAAGGCAGCAGAGCGATATGAGGACCACTGAGAAAGCAGTGCCAGGAAGAAAGCTGTCTTTTGGATACCAGGTTCCTGAGCAGAGAAGCAGGTAGACCAAGGGAAGACTAATGATAAGGACTTCCCTCTAGAACTGACAGAGACAGAAAGCCTTCCCTTGGAGCTGGTATGCTGAATTCAGGCTTCTAGCCTACCAGACTACGAGAGAATAAACTTCTCTTTGTTAAAGGCATGTACTTGTGGTATTTCTGTTATGGCAGCTCTAGATGACCAAGACAAATGTATACTCATAGGTACGAGGATGCTTATTTCAGTTTTGTACATAATTGCAAAAATTGGAACCAAGCTAAATATACACCAACTGGGGGTTATCACTATGATATGTCCACAAGGTCTGACCAGTCTGTGAACTTAATTGTTTTAAGTGCTACATACCTAATTACCGAATATCACTACAGTTACCTTTGAAGTATTTTCCTTGGGTAGCTATGCACCTGATGCCGGCATCTAGTCCACCTTTCAAAGCAATTTTGAAACTCCTTTTGTGGAATGGTCACTGGGCACAGTGGCAAGTTCATGAACTTAATTGCATAGTTGTCTGTGAGAGAGATTTTAGCCAGTAAACAAATAACCGTATTGGTATACCTTCCCTACTTACCTGATCTGGCCCCCAATGGCTTTTTTATTTACCTGAAGATAAAGCAAATATTGAGAGGAAGACATTTTGAGAACATTCAGGACATCAAAGGTAATATGACCACAGCTCTGATGGTCATTCCAGAAAAAGTCCCAAAATTGCTTTGAAGGATAGACTAGGCACTGGCATAGGTACATAGCTTCCCAAGGGGAGTACTTCGAAGGTGATCATAGTGATCTTCAGCAATGAGGTATGTAGCACTTTTTCTAGAATGAGCGTGAATTTAATTGTCAGTCCTCATTTATTGTAGAATACTAGAAGCCCTGGTGGGACAGTGATCAAGCACTTGGCAGCTAACTAATAGGTCAGCAGTTCAGATCTACTAGCCACTCCTTGGAAACTCTATGGGGCAACTCTAGTCTGTCCTATAGTGTTGCTATGAGTCAGAATGGACTCAACAGCTATGGGTTAGTTTAGGGTCTTTTTAGAGTTCTATAAAAAAAAATTACCCCAAAACCAAATGCAGTGCCATTGAGTAGATTCTGACTCGTAGCTACCCCACAGGACAGAGTAGAACCGCCCCCACAGAGTTTCCAAGGAGCACAGGGTGAATTTGAACTGCTGACCTTCTGGTTGACAGCCACAGCGCTTAAACAGTACACTGCCAGGGTTTTGCAGCTCTTAAAAAGAATGTGGTGGAACCATATATACCCACATGGAAAGAGCTCCAAAAGGTGTAAAAGCATGAAACAGAAAAATAGATACTATGTCATCCTATTGACTAGAGCTACCCACTCTAATAAAAAGGTCAGCAGTTCAAATCCACCAGCCACTTCTTAGAAACCCTACAGGGTAGTTCTACTGTGTTCTTAGGGTCGCTATGAGTTAGAATCGACTAGGTAGCAATAGATCTGTTTTTATTTAGTATTGACTAAGAAGAAAATTATATTTATAACCATATATATATATCAGTATGTAAGTCAGAGTTTCTCCATCTCAGCATTATTCATATTTAGGACTGGATAACTCTTTGTTGAGGAGGACTTTCCTGTACATTGTAGGATGCTTGCTAGCATTCCTGGACTCTACCCACTAGGTGCCAGTAGCAGCCCATCCCCAGCTGTGAAGACCAAAAATTATGTCCGGACATTACTAAATGTCCCCTGGGGTTTAAAATTGCTCTGATTGAGAGCCACTGCTATAAATGTGCAGAATAAAGGGCTAGAATGATTCATGTAAACAGCCAATCATGGCCACTTCTGGAGAAGAGAAGAGGGAGTAGGGAAATGGAAAGGAGGGACTTTCACTTTTTCTCTATATACTTTTGCACTGCTTGAATCACCTACCAAATGATAATGGACTCAAACATTGCGTGTGTTTTTAAAAATAAAATAATAAAAGAACAGTGCGTTCTCTGTCTCTGGAACTGTCCACAGTTTAAAGGGTCACTGGTAAGAGAATTTTATTTTGCCTGTGAGTTGAGACTGAGTGACTTCATACAATATACTCTTTGGCCCTAAACAATTCCATGATTCTAAGAGAAGAAAGGGTCAGAATCTTTAAATTAGACTGACTTAAAACACTTTTCATCTGAACACATTTTAGAATTTGGTTTTATTAATTTCATCTAAACTTCTCTACTGTTGTTTTAACTTCAGTCTTCAGGCCTATTGGGAACTAGCTCCCTGTAAAATATGAAGAAAGAAGAAAAAGAAAACAATCCCAAATAACCAATTAAGCAAACAATCAAGTTATTTTTCATCAAAGGCTCATTTGTAGCTTCTTGCTTTCTCTATTACTGGGTTTATATCATCAGTACATTTCATTTATAGTAAAATTTACAGTTACAATGCACAGTTCTAATGTAGGGTTTATCCTTATCATAACTGACTGGTTCCTGTCTCTCAGTGAATGATGGCAAGCATAAGCATGAAAATGAAATTAGTGATACCCAAGCCAACAGTTTTATCTAGCTCCTAAATTTATGGGATTAGCAATGATCTCACTGGAAATCTCTAGGTTTTATAAATCAGAGCTATTTCAATTAGTGGCAACTGTCAAGATGATATAGTAAAAGCATTCCTGGCTTCAGCTTGTTTGTCATTTCTGTATCAGGATTGTGGGCAATAGGGGTGACACTAAGGATTCAGTTAAAATCATGTTTTTGCTGTTGATGGTAAGAGGTATAAGATATTACCGTTATTCAGGGCAATAGACAGGAAGTCAAGAGAAGGGGAGCAGGAAAACGAGGGGAGGTTCGAAAGAGGTGAAATGGGATGGGTTAGATGAGGTAGAGAAAGAACTAGTAAAAATGCTCTTGAATCAAAGCTTAGTCAAACTTTCTTCACAACACTGTATTTATTCCTTTTCTAGCATCTTTGAAACACCCTTTGTCTGCTCCTCCTTCCATGTCAATTCTCTTTGAGAGGCAGGATGAGTAATATGCTGACAGATTTCCGAAGTCATTGTAGGAAATGCCCTCGTCTCAAGTTTAGTGACAATGCATTCCTCAAGCTGTTTAGTTGCCCGTTCCCTGTCATCTCATCTCCACAACTTACTGGCACAATATTTCCCATAGGAGCAAGAAGAGCGTGTGCTTCCTAATGAGCATCCCTCCTGGAGAAGACAGAGGCTTTGAGATGATAGAAAAATCGTTAACACATCAATGACAGATTTCATCCTTGGTCATTCCCAGCCTTCGTAGATGAAGGGGCTGTTCACAGATTCGGGGGATTCCTGTGTCCTTATGGAAAGGTAAAATGTGTAATCACAAGCCTCTCTAAGGTAAGAATAGAGAGATGATAAGGTACCCTATCCCTCACAAATGCCTTCAATCGCACCTCCTGCCTGAAAACCTGGGTTTTCCCCATCCTGGGAGCATCAGAGCCACAACTATTTGTTTACTTAGTTGACACATGCTGTTTAGTACTCATTATCTGAAAGATGGAAATCCTGGTGGTGTAGTGGTTAAGTGTTATGGCTGCTAACCAAAAGGTCGGCAGTTCAAATATATCAGTCAGGCCATAGAAACTCTATGGAGCAGTTCTACTCTGTCCTGTAGCTCACTAGGAGTCAGAATCGACTCAGTGGTAGTGAGTTTAGTTTTGGTTTGTGTGACAGACAAAGTGATACGTTCTGGGGATTCATTGATGAGCAAAAATAGACATGGTTCCTGTTCTCATATTGCTTAAAAACTGATAGGGGAGACAGATATTGACCAACTAGTCACTTAAATGTAAAATTACAACTAAGTTAAGGATACAGTGCCCATGTACATGGTGTACATAACAAAGGAACATGAGTTAGGCCATCTACCTACCTGTCTACCTCCAATCCCACTTCTCACTCACTTGGAAAGAAAAATCATCACCATAGCAGTTTACACTCAGGAAGGGTCTACACATCTAAACTTTAGTAAAGGTGTAGAGGGCCCTGCTTTTACCTTAACACCTATGCTAGAACTGATGTGGCTGTTTGTGAGGCTATCTACTACACCACGGACACAAGCTAACTGAGAGTGTGATCATATAGAAGACGGCCTCCCACAAGTGGTGTGGTGGCAGACAGGCAACATGTTGTAAGCAGGATTTGAACTGTTTTAAACTCACAGTTGTTCTCATCCTCCAGTAAAAGCAGGGCTCCAAAAGAATAGAATAGGAGGATGTATGCAACGAGGTAACCAAAAGGGTTGAAGAGGAACAGTAAGGCCAGCTTGAGTACAGCCCAGTTTGGCCAAGGGCCAGTTCTGGTTGAGTCTTTGGACTCCCTTCTTCTGATCCTGAGATTCATCACAACTAAATCAACAACCATCTTCTACACCACAAAGGAACATGACTGATGAGTCCTTTGGTTTCAAATAATGCCCAAGAGCCTTGAGAGAGCTTTCCATCTAATTTTATTCCTTAGCCACTACATATCACATACTACAGTTTTTCCTCGCCACATCTCTTTCTGTTTATGCCCAAGGGGAACGGGGGGGGGAGCTAGTTGATACCACTACTTATTTGCAGTAGTCACATTCATCCAACCCCGTCTTTGGTTTTCTCATGTGGGCTAGACAACAGATGTTCTTAATGAAGATTAACTGAAATGTAATGGTCCTAATTGCCATTTGCACAGGCTGCAGATACTATCCAGTTCACACGCTGCCTTTCATGGTCCTTTATGCCTCACCACATATCAGATTTGTATTTGACTGGAGCGAATCTGACTGGCAGTACCTGCTGGCTATTTCAGTGTCAAGATGTTGGCATAGCAAAAGCTCACAGGCAGTGAAACACAGAACAGTGGTGGGAATGGGCCTGGCTAGTTTACTATTACAGCTGCCTGCTTGAGGTCTTAGTAATGGCAATAAAGGGTCATTTGGTCTGGGTGGAACTCAGGATTCACCTTAGGCAGAACAGCCAAGATGATGAGTAGTCTTGACTTCTGTGTTTGTATGCAAACCTGATCCTGTTCTCTTTTGTTCACAGAAAAATATCGAGAAGCTACTATATTTAAAAAGTAAGCAAAAGAAGTGAACATCACTGTTCAGAGAAGATGACATATATGACAGGTTCAATAAATACATGAAAAGAAGCTCAACCTCATTACAAACAAGGAAAATGCAAATTAAAACACAAATAAGATCCTTTTTCTCAGCCATCTGACTGGCAAATATGAAAAACTAAAATATCAAGAGTTGGTGAGTGTGTCAAAAATTCGTGGCTCTTTGCCAAGCCAAGTGCCGTCGAGTTGGCTCTTTGGGAGGCAATTAATAGTAGCTGATAAGATTTTAAATGTGCATTTCCCAGAATCCGAAGATTTTATAGCCCTGGGTGGTACAGTGGTTAAGAGCTATGGCTGTCAATCAAAAGGTCAGCATCCGCTCCTTGGAAATACTGTGGGGAAGTTCTACTCTATCCTACAGGGTCACTACAAGTTAGAATTGATTTGATAACAATTGATTTCTCTGTGTGTGTGTACCTACTTTAGGAAAGTGTGTTCAAAGAGGCATGCAAATGCAACATTTATTTAACAGCCCCAAACTGGAAGCAAGCTGCAACACTCATCAGTTGGGGAATAAACTATGGAATACTATGAAGCTTTTAAAAATAATGCAATGTTATATATTTTTTACTGCTGCACATAATTTGGAAACCCTGGTAGCACAGTGGTTAAGAGTTGTGGCAGCTAGCCCGAAGGTCAGTGGTTCAAATCCACCAGGTGCTCCTTAGAAATAGTTTACTTGCAAATGCATATAACAGATTCCTGGTGACACAGTGGTTAAAGTGCTTGACTGCTAACCAAAAGGTGGGCAGGTTCAACCGACAGCAGCTCTACAGGAGAAAGGAGTGCCAGTCTGCTTCCATAAAGATTTACAGCCTTAGAAACCCTATGGGGCTGTTCTTCTGTGTCTTATAGGGTCACTGTTTCAGATACTTAGTGCTGCTATAACAGAAATACCACACATAAAGGGCTTTAACAAACAGAAATTTATTCTCTTACAGTCTAGTAGGGTAGTAGAGTGCCAGCTTCAAGGGAAAACTTTCTCTATCTGTCATTTCTGCTGGAAGGTCCTTGTCAACAATCTTCTCCTGTTCTAGGGGCATTTCAGTGCAGGAATTCTGGGTCCAACAGATGAGCTCTGCTCCTGGTGCTGCTTTCTCAGTGGCACTGGGTCCTCTGCTCATATTTTTTTTCTTTTATATCTCAAAAGAAATTGGTTTAAGACACAACCTAATCTTTTAGATTGAGTCCTGCCTCAGTAATTTCACTGCCACCAATCCCATCCCATTAACAGCATAGAGGTAGGATTTATAATACACAAAATAAACACATCAGATGACAAAATGGTGGATGATCACACAATACTGGTAGTCAATGGTCTACCCAAGTTGGTAGATATTTTGAGGGGACATAATTTAATCTATGAAAGCTGCTTTGAATAGGAATTCACTCAGTGACAGTAGGGTTGTTTTTTGGTTTTTAGATGCATATAGAAAGCTCCAGCAGCCCATATTGACAAAATTAGTTACCTCTGAGAAGAAGACTATGATGGGAGTAACTAGATTGGTCAAAGACACCTGTATTAGTTTCCTAGGGCTGTCATAACAATTGCTACACATTTCGGTGGCTTAAAACCAGAGTCACACATTGTCTCGCAATTCTGGAGTCTTAGAAGTCTGAATTCAAGACGGTAGTAGGGCCATGCTGTGTCCAAACACTCTAGGTGATGATCCTTCCTCGCTGCTTCCTAACTTCTGTTGGCTGTCAGCAATTCTTGGTATTCCTTTGTTTGTGGCAACATAATTCCAGTCTCTGCTTTCATCTCTATATGATTGTCTTCCCTCTCTTACGATGCTGTTCATATTGGGACTTATGGCCCACCCTAAGTACAACCTCATCTTAACTTGATTACATCTGCGAAGACTCTATTTTCAAATAAGATCACAATCACAGGTTCTAGAGGTCAGGACTTGATATATCTTTTGGGGAAATACAATTCACTCCAGTATAAGAAGGCTTCAGCCTTACCTGTAATATTGCAGTTTTTAAGCACTGTATGTTCACATTTTACACATGTAAATAAAAAAGAATTTAAAATTTTTATAGCAATAGTTTTATTATAAAATTTGCAAACCAGTAAAAAGGATTTAAAAAAGACACACATAACCTTGCCACCCAGACACAATCTAGTGTTAAAAATGTGATATGTATTCTCCCAATCTTCCTTTTCTGTCATATTTTATATAGTTGTGACCTACAATTCATACCTTCATCCTTTATTGAATACAGGGTTTCTCAACCTTGGTACTATTGACATTTTGGGCAGGATAATTACTTGTTGTAGGGGTTATCCTGGTGCCCAGTAGGATATTTAGCTGCATCCCAACCCTCTACCTACTAGATGCCAGCAGCACCCTTCCAGTTATGACAAAGATGTTTCTGGATACCGCTAAATGTCCCCTGGGAGATTAAATAATCCTTGGTTGAAAAAAATCACTGATTGAATTAATCATTAACATAGTGTCATGATAAGAATTTTCATAACCTATCCCGCCTATTCTGTGTTTCAAAGCTTAATGCCATTGCACTGCATCTGTTTTATCTTCAAATTCTAGTCTAGGATATCCAACCCCAGCTTTAATAATCTAACCTTGCTTGATAATCTCTCTTAGGTAAGTTGGCTTGGGATCCCTCAAATCTGAACTGTATTCTGAGTCATCAACACTAACACAAATACAGTAAAAGCCAAGCTTTTTTCCCTGGCATCTGTAGACTAATAATGTTCAGACCATGGGTTAGGAAACAGGGATGGTAACCAGGAAACCTAGTGAGATCCTAGAAAGTAGTCAATTGAGAAACACAGCTGTAGGTCAAAGCTATGGGCCAACAGCCAAGGCTCAGAAGAGGAATCCAAATAACTGTCACCCCAAGACCAGTCTTCAGAACAACCAAAAGTATGGTTGCTTGGCTAACAACGTTTCCCCCTTTCTTGCCTATTATTATGTAGCCCTTAACAAGGTGCTAGGTAGTCAACCTGGAGGACAGACATAGGCTGCTTGAGAGATGGCATCTTTCTGATTGGGCCAAGAGACAGAGACTCCAATGTCTAAGGCTAAAGGAGAGGCATTTGGTGGGTGTCAGGGCCTACTCTTTAAAGAAACATTTATTTAGCATCACATAGCAAGCACTGTGATAGGTATTGGGATATACAGATGGCTATGGAATGATTTAGTTTAAAACCTATTTGTCTCCATCATCCTCGGAGGAAAACAGCTCTGAAAAATCAAAATGTAAAAGCAGTGATATGATCCCTCATTCTGAGCACTTAATTAGACCATGTATCACCTTGCATGCTTCTATTCTCAGTATTTCACCTTGCCTCCTACTCCCAGAGGCTAAGGAGAGTGAACATTGCTTTGTGAGGCTCTGTGACTGCATGACCCCAGTTGAAGGAGAGGATTGAGTTAGCTTCCAGAACACAGGGAGGCGGTAACAAATTTCATTCTGTGAACTTACAACATGGAAATTTGAATTTCCTGTTCTCCAAACTCCACAAACGCTCCAAAGGCCCAGGTTTCCACAGCCCTGAGCGAAGCTGGAGATACTCCCTCCTCAGGTCTCAGTCTGTCTGGCCCCTCCTTCCTCAGTACCCTGGGGCCATAGAGATGAACTGAACCCTTTATTTCCTCAGGGGCTGGATCACTTCCCTGCCTGCCCATCTGGCCTTTTCCTGACAAGATGTTCCCTGACAATTTGAGATCTGCAGACACAAGGAAAATGGAGCCAAGTGAGACTGACCCTGGTGTGAAATCCTGGAGAGATGATAAAATCTCTTCTTAGTGGGAAAGAGAGCATTGCAGGATATCATTAAGCATTGTAAATAACTTGCTGTCCTCTGAAGAGCAAGATTAGTTCAATCAGAGGAGGATCTATGAGAACATTGTCTTGAAAATTGGGGTTTTGCTATACTCAGGGTCAGTTGCTGGCCAGATACTGAACAACCACCAATCGGCATCCAATAAAGACAATGCTTTGTTGGGAAATACATATTTAATAACTATTGCATGTCTATTTCCTTTGTCTTCCTGTAGTCTTTCTTTTGTCCTGGGTTTCTATGGTGTCATGGTTTGAATTGTGTCCCCCCAAAAATGTGTGCAGCCACGTGGCTGGGATATGGTTCCCAGTATCTTGGGACTGTCCTCCATTGTGTGGTTTTGCTAACCTGTATGTTAAAGGATTAGGGTGGGGCTGTGAATTCCTGCTATGGGGGAAGTTTCCCTGGAGTATGGCTTGCCCCACCCTTAATGCTTTTAGCTTGCAAGGAATAAAAGGAAAAAGAACCAAGGACAATTTGAGAACCTCGCTACCATCAAGCAAGCAGCACCGGGAGCAGAGCGCCTCGTTCAGACCAGAGGTTCTTGCGTTAGGACACTCCCTGGACAATGACTGATGCAATACTGGACTTTCCTCCAGAGCCGTCAAGGGGAAAGTCTCCCTGGAGCGGACACCCTGAATATGGACTTGCAACCTATCGGACTGTGTAAGAATAAATCTTTCTTTGTTAAAGCCATCCACTCTGTGGTATTTCTGTTAGAGCAGCCCTAGCTGACTAAAACATATGGCATCAATAGGACCTAAAGAAGTGACAGGTTATAAATGCTACGCAGTGGCCCTATGGGGCAGATATCACAATTTTGAGTTCCAATTAGAGCCCTATCTCAATTTATAATTCTAAGTCCAGGTATTGCTGATCATAGTCAAAACTGGAAAAGCCAAGAACAAAGTTAAGAACAAGGCAAAGGTTGTCTTATTGACTTATGATGTCCTATTTTGCATCCCCTTCCCCAGGTAGGGAAACCCTGGTGGTGTAGTGGTCATCTGCTAACCAGAAGGTCAGCAATTCATATCCACCAGGTGTCCCTTGGAAACCTCACAGGGTAGTTCTACTCTTTCCAATAGGCAGGGTCTCTGTGAGTCAGAATCAACTCAACAGCAGTAGAGTTTTGGAGTTTCCCCAAGTAGGGAAGGCCCTTTTTCTTCCAAGTCAGCTAAACCATCATGTTCCACTCCTCAGAGTTTTCATTCATAATACTATATAAACACTGACAATAGTTAAATGTGATATCTTCTCCTGCCAAGATATTTCAAGCCACAAATTGGGGAGTGTGGGAAGAACTGTTAACCATGTTTGAAACCATCTTACTTGTGTGTTCAACTAGCATGAGGCCAGCTGTAGGAATAGGGGTTCTAGGTCCTAGGTCCTGTAATTTCTGGTTTTTAAACAGAGTTATTGAAGTGCCCTGCCATTTCTGTTCCAAGCATGTCATATCAACTTCCTGAAATTACAGTGGCTTCTTATAAAGTCACATGTGGTTAGATGGGGACTCTCCATATGTGGTTTTGGAGCCTTTAGCCACAAGACTACATGAAATAATTGTGGTTTTAATATCACCTCTTCCAAAACCATAGTCTCCATTTCAATGAAAAAAAGCTACAGGCCTCAGGTCCTGTAGCTCTTTGTAGAAATCAATACTGGTCCAAGTGGTGTGATCTCGTTTAAAGAGCTTCCAGAAACCTGGCACAGTGCCATACTATGCTATGATTATTTTATCTTTGGGGACCTAGCTTTCTTTGTTCACTGTATTCAGGAATTTCATGGGTGCTTTTTAGAGTAAAGAATCTAACATTAAACAACTTGATTACTTACTTGGGATCATTGGCAATTAGATTAGAAAGAGTGGAATTGGGTTTATGAAAGTTAAAATTTTTAAGACGAATCCTGATTGCTGTACTTATATCTCTTGTTTCAATGTTTCCCTCCTTGTTGGTGGAAGTTCCTTTTCATCTACCATGCAGTACCCAAGATTCTCCTGCTATTTCTTAAATGAACCTGTATCATCTAATTTAATCTATATAATTTTATAACAACATTACTGAGATATAATTCACATACACAATTCACCCATTTAAACCGTACAATTCAATGTTTTTTAAAAAATATATTTACAGTTGTACAACCATATCCACAATCAATTTTAGGGTATTTTCATCATTTCAAATGACACCCAGTACCCACTAGCAGTTCTTCTCTATCTTCTCTAAGTCCTCTAGCTAAAGACAACCATTAATTACTTTCTGTCTCTATGTTATTGTTGTGTTATCTGCCATCATGTTGGTCCCTGACTCATGGCAACCCCATGTACAATGAACCAAAATGTTGCCTAGTCCTACCCCATTTCCCTGGTTAATTGTAGATTGGACCATTGCAATCCACAAGGTTTTTATTGGCAGTTTTTTGAAAGTAGATCACCAAGCCTTTCTTCCTAGTCTGTCTTAGTCTATATGCTCTGCTGAAACCTGTTCAGCATGATAGCAACACATAATCCACCACTGACGCACGGGTGGTACTTGTGCCTGAGGTACACTGGCCAGGAATTGAACCCAGATCTCCTATATAGAAGTTGAGAATTCTACCATTGAACCATTATTGCCCTCATTTTTCTGTCTCTACAGTAATCTATATATTTCAGCAGGGATTTAAAAAACTTGCAGTTTTGAAAGGATGGTCATAAAAGGCATGATTTCAGGTACCAGGACAGGTCTACAAAATGAAACACGTGTAGCAGTGGTGGCTGGACAACTGGCCTGCATCAAATCATGTAATCTATTAGCACATATTTATAAGAGTCACAGGTAGTAGGCAGAGGCATACTGACAGCAGATTAAGCCAGCACTGCTGGACGATTCCAATTCCTTCTCCCCGGTCTTGGGCCTTCAATCCTTTTCACAAAGTTTCCTTTCTAACAAAGGAACAAGTGACATGTCACCACATCCCCCTATACATATACCACATTCACCCTTTTCTGTAGGTTACCAAGCTACAACAAAGGGAAATGAGAATATACAGCTATTTTGACTGATAGTGCTGCCAATCAGGGGGTAAGTAGTATATTCCAAGAGGATGCATTCATTTTTAGCACTGCCTATAGAGTCGCTATGGGTCAGAATCTACTCAGTGGCAATAGGTGAATGATTCCAAAGGAAAGCTGCTGAAGGGCATTCTTTGCTGGGCTGGAAGAGTCCGTGAGAGTCCTCTCGCCCTCCTGCTGTGGTAGTTATCTTTGTTTTGTTGTTCTAGCAGCTATCTACAGAGCTGTAGATGACTTGTCAATGAGTTTAACAAACATTTTTTGAGCACCTACTTTGAGCAAGGCATTGTGCTAGGTACCAGGCATATGAAGATAAATAAGACAGCCTCT
Source organism: Heterohyrax brucei (assembly GCA_028571685.1). NCBI lineage: Eukaryota > Metazoa > Chordata > Mammalia > Hyracoidea > Procaviidae > Heterohyrax > Heterohyrax brucei. Next base: position 150,120,465 of record CM053166.1, read on the forward strand.
ACAAACCCACCCTTGATACACTTGGCTTCTAGTGAAAACTCTGCTAGAGGTGTTGCTCCATTTTTCAAAAGGTACCCCAGAATAAAACGTATTTTATTATGCTTAGTTCCTTAAATTTTCATAAAAGGTAGTCTTCGGTTTAAGACTTTGATGGCCTTGTTAAATGCAAGAGACACACGCATCTATTTTCAGCCATGCACTCCTCAGTAGTTTCCCAAAATAGCCAGTCCTTGAGCATAACCTTGAGAGGATGTTATTCAAGATAGACAGGATTATTAAGGTAAGTATCAAAATGGGCAGAGAGATGAGGAAGGAAGTTAGGGGTCCTTGTTGATGATGACATCAGCCCAGCAACCTCAACTGTGACAACTAAAAATCCCTTCAGATGTATGGCCGAATGTCTCCTCAGGGGCAAAAATGACTAGTCTAAGAAAACCACTGGTTGAAAACCACTGATCTAAAGCAGTCTTTGAGGGAGCCCTGGTGACAAAATGGTTAAGCACTTAGCTTCTAACCAAAGAGCTGGCCGTTTGAACTCACCCTGTGGTTCTGTGGGAGAAAGCGATCTTCTTCCATAAATATAGCCTAGGAAACCTACTCTGTCTTATAGGGTCACTGTTGAGTTGGAATCAACTCAACAGCAACCAACAAAAAAAACAATCTTTATTAACTTTTAGTCATTCAAGTAGCACCCTCATTATTTTTGCCATATCTACATATATTTTAATGAAAATTGACTTTTGTTTTTATGGTCTAAAAAAGTTTGACTCATCTTGAACAATAATACTGATGAAATGATAGGGCTTGTATGCTATTTTTTTCTAATACATCTAAAAAACCCACATAACTATGAGAATTTGAATCACTTGTCTATTGGAATCATACAAAAAAATCATGTGCTCTTGGGTAGAATGTCTGCCACCTTTTGGGAAATGCTGGCCCAGCATATAGGTATGGGAAAAGGATATATCAAAGGTCCTTGGAGAATCTGACAGCAAATTTCTTTTTGTATCCAATCCAGGCCAAGTTAGTAGGTTTGAGTATTGGAACATTACACCTGCCTGCATTTTGGCAACTCCGTAAGTAGCCATTTTGACTTAATCTAACATGTGGTCATAATTCCATCTCCCTTGCTCAAAGCTACTGGTGACTGCAATAGTTCTCAAAGTTACTCCAGTATACACTGACACAAAGTTTACATAATCCCTCTTTGGCCACATATCAGTTTAACAAAGGAGTCTTGCTTCTCCTGGCGGAACTGCCTTTCATATACAGAAGAGAAACAATCTCAGCTACCAGTTATATCAACGACAGAAAGGACTATTCACGATTTCTCTCCTGAATCAGCAGCTTGTGACCTCTGGAACATTGATTAAAGAATGAACTGCTTTGGTGTGACTTTAACTTATGAGTCATTTTCAGTATTAAACCATTCCCATACATGAACCATTAAAGATTCACAACACTTCCATCAAAGGACACACAGAGAGAGAATGAATTCCTGAGTGGGGTCGGCAGAAAGAATATGGGACCTGCTCCTAGGAGAGCCCAGAATCTCAAACTCTGGGACCCTGAGGCTTCCTATCCAGTTGGAGAGATCTAAATAATGTTTGTTTGGGAACACAATCGCAGACTAGCTCCTTAGAAGCAATGGGCAAGAGGATACAGAGGTGATCCTGAGTTTTCTCTTTCAAGCTCTAGTCTCTCAGGGGCCTGGGAACCAGGCACAAGCTTCCATGATTCTCCATTCTGTGGTCATCTCTAGTGGTCTGGTAGATCACTTAGCAAAAGGATGAAAGTGTCAGCCTCTCCAGCTCCAGGGACTGCAAACTGGAGGCTTAGGTTGGGGCACAACTTGCAGCAATGATCAGGTGGCTAGGAATGGGTAGGAGAGGGAGGTAGTATCTATCTACAATTTCTCTAGCACTGTTCATTAAAATTTTCTCTAGATCTGCTTCCAACTCAAGAAAATGTTAAAAGCTAGAGGCAGAGGGTGGGCATTAGAGACACACAAGTGAAAGGAGGGATGGACTATCACTGACTGATGTTTAATCACAACACTTTCAGTTTGGGACCCAGGGGCATTTATCAGGAACTGTCTTTGAGAGCTGAGAGAACATTGTGTTGGTTTTAAAAGCCTGAGCTATATTATTAATTACCAAGTTCACACCCCTAAATTGGGCTTTACCTTAGCAGTGGTTCTCAGCTCAACCTTGGCTATGTATTGGCATCAGCAGAAGAGATGTTAAAAACTACTCATACCTAGGCCTTACCTGGGACTAATTATTTCTGAAACTGAGGAGATTCCAGCTACCAGTTTTTTTTCTTTTTCTTTGCAAACACAATCCTTTTTTCTCTCTTAGGTAAAATTTACAGAACAAATTAATTTATCATCAAACAATTAATACATAATTTTTTGTAACTTTGGTTGCCACCCCGATGTATCATTATCTCCCTTTCTTGATCTCTGGTTCCCCATTTCCATTTGTTCACTCTTTCTGTCCCTTCCAGCCTTCTCATCTTTGCTTTGGGGCTGGAATGCCCATTTAGTCTCTTATACATGGTTGAACTACATGTGTTAATGTTTTTCTTTTTTCTTTCTTTCTTTTTTTTGGGGGGTAGGCCCTCATAACCTTTGGCTGAAGGGTGAACTTTAGGAGTGACTTTAGTATTGAATAAAAAGGGTGTCCAAGAGCCATACTCTCACAGTTTCTCCAGTCTCTGGCAGACCATTAAGTCTGATTTTCTTTTTGAGGGGTGGAGGGGATTAGAATTCTGTTCTATTTTTTTTTTCCCACTCTGTCTCAGATCCTCTATTGTGATCCCTGTCAGAGCAGTCAATGGTGGTAGCTGGCACCATCTAGTTGTGCTGGACTCAGTCTAGTGGAGGCAGTGATAACTGTGGTCCTTTAGTCCCTTGGACTAATGTTTCCTTTGTGTCTCTGGTTTTCTTCATTATCCTTTGCTCCAGAAGGGGTGGGAGTAGTAGATTTATCTTAGATGGCCACTCATATGCTTTTAAGACCCTAGACACTACTCATGAAAGTAGAATGTAGAACATTTTCTTTATGAACTTTTAAGTCATTTGAGCTAGATATTCCCCGGTTCCCAGCCCTGAGACCCCAGTCCCCAGCCCTCAGCCCAGCTTTGGGAAATATCTTTAAAGCTTCTGTGACTTTGCCTTAGTCATGTTGTCCTGACTTCTCTGACATTGTATATTGTCTTACCCTTCACCAAAGTTACCACTTATCTATTATCTAGTTAGGTTTTTTCCCTCCCCAGCCCCTCCTCCCTTGTAACCATTAAGTACAGTTTCTTTCTGTGTGCAAACCATTCCGTGAGTTTTTATAATAGTGGTCTCACACAATAAATATTTCAGTTATCATAGTGCCCTCCACCAAGCCAAGTGCCGTCTAGTCGGATCCGACTCATAGTGCCCTTCAGATTAATCCATATTGTGAGGTGTTTCTTGGATTCATAATTTATCTCTATTCCAGTGTGTGTATGTACCACAGTTTGTTTATCTATTAACCTGTTCACAGGCACTTAGGTTGTTTTCATTATTTTGCTATCATGAATAATATTGCAGTGAATGTAGGTGTGCATTTGTCTATTCATGTGATGACTCTTATTTCTCTAGGATATAATCCTAGGAGGGAGATTGATGGATCATAGAGCATTTCTATTATTCAGTTTTAAGGAAGTACTGTATCATTTTCTAAAATGGTTGTACCATTTTGCGTCCCACCAGTAGTGCATCAGGATTGGAGGAAGAATCATTAACAACCTGCGTTATGCAAATGAAACAACCTTGCTTGCTGAAAGCAAAGAGTATTTGAAACACTTAATGATGAAGATCAAAGACCACAGCTTTCAGTATGGATTGCACCTCAGCATGAAGAAAACAAAAATCCTCACAAACTGGACCAGTAAGCAACATCATGATAAATGGAGTAAGGATTAAGGTGGTCAAAGATTTCATTTTACTTGGCTCCACAGTCAACACTGACGGAAGCAGTAGGTAAGAAGTCAGAAGATGTATTACACTGGAAAAGTCTCTTGCAAAAGACCTCTTTAAAGTATTGAAAAGTAAAAATGTCACCTTGAAGACTAAGGTGCGCCTGACCCAACCCATAGTATTTTCAACCACATCTTACACATGCGAAAGCTGGACAATGAATAAGGAAGACAGAAGAAGAGTTGATGCCATTGAATTGTGGCACTGGAGAAGAATATTGAATATACCACGGACTGCCAAAAGGACAAATAGATCTATTCTGGAAGAAATACAGCCAGAACGCCCCTTGGAAGTAAGGATGGCAAGACTGCATCTTAAATACTTTGGATGCATTGTTAAGAGGACACAGTCCCTGGAGAAGGACATCGTGCTTCGAAGTAAAGAGTCGTGAAAAAGATGAGGATCCTCAGGAGATGGACTGACATGGTGGCTGCAACAACGGGCTTAAGCATAAAAATGATTGTGGGCATGGTGAAGGAACAGGCAATATTTCATTCTGTTGTGCATCAGGTTTCTACGAGTCGGTACCAACTCAACAACACCTAACAACAACAGCAACAGTAGTGCATAAGTGTTTCAGTCTCCCCACAGCATTTCCAACACTTTTTATTTTCTTATTTTTTTGATTAGTGCCAGTAAAGTTGGGGTGAGATGGTGTCTTGGTTATCTAGTGCTGCTAACAGAAGTGACAAGTCAATGGCTTTAACAAATAGAAATTTATTCTCTCAGAATTCTGGAGGCTAGCAGTCCAAATTCAGGGTGCCAGCTCTAGAGGAAGACTTTCTTTCAGTGTTGATTTCTCGGGGAAGGTCCTTGTCATCAATCTTCCCTATGTCTAAGAACATCTCAATGCAGGAGCCTTGGGCTCAAAGAATGCATTCTGCTCTTGATGCTACTTTCTTCATGGTGTGAGGTCCCCCCACCCCAGTCTGTCTTTTATATCTGAAAAGAGGTTGACTGAAGATACAACCTAATCTTGTAGCTTTAGTCCCACTTCATTAACAAAACAGCCTCGTTTAACATCATAGAGTTAGGGTTACAACACAGCAGAAAATCACGTCAGGTGACAAAGTGGTAGACAACTACACAAATCTGGAAATCATGGCCTAGCCAAGTTGACACATATATTTTAGGGGATACAATTCAATCCACAGCAGATGGTATCTCATTGTAGTTTTGAATTGCGTTTCTCTAATGCTTAGTGATCCTGAGCATTTCCTCATATGTCTGTTAGCACCTGAAAGTCTTCTCCTGTGAAGTGTTTGTTCATATCCTTTGCCCATTTTCTTATTGGATTTTTTATCTTTTTTGTTGTAGAGGTATTGGATTTTCCTATAGATTTTAGAGATTAGACCTTTGTCAGATACATCATAGATAATTTTTTTCCCAGTCTATATGTTCTCTTATTATTCTTTTGGTGCAGTCTTTGATGAACATAAATGTTTAAATTTTAGAAGATCCCAGTTATATAACTTATCTTCTAGTATTTGTGCATTGTTATAGTTTTCATCCTATTTACCAGGCATCAGTTTTTTTTTTTAATTCCTCAGGTGATTCCAATTTATTTTCCAACATTTTATTATGTTTTCAAACATAACGTCTGTGAAGTCTATGTAACCTAGATACTAGAATTAACATTTTTCTTTATTTGCTTTATTACATATCTACCCCTTTGTCCGTCTCTCTATCTCTCTACCGTTTCTTTCTTTTTTTATTTTTACTATATTTCAAATTTCAGACATGAATACAGTTCATCACGAAACAGGTCTTTCAGGAATGTATGTAATAAGGGTTTAGTATTTGCTTTCTCTTTTTTGAATATTACGTGTACCTACAGTGAAAGGCACGGATTATATATGTACCATTTGATGAGTTTTGGCAAATGCATGCACTTGTGTAATGGCAACTTCTATCAAAATATAGATAATTCTCTCAAGCATCTTCTGAGTAAACATCCCTTTACCCTCCAAAGGCAATCTACTGCTCTAGTCTGATTTTTTCCAGGTGACCCATTTAAAGAAAAGCAGGTAAATTCCAGCTCCTCAGCCATTTGTAACTAAGAAAGTAGAACCTGTTGGTTAACTAGTGTCAGCTAGCTTGATGTCAAATCTCAGCTCACTTAATTGCTGTATGTGAGATTTTAGGTAAGTTAACCTTTGTAAATCTCAGCTTCTTACAAAATAGACACCATAAGAATATTTACCACACAGAATTCAGAGATTTATATGAGATAATATAAGTAAATTAGTAATAAAGCTAACATTCATTAAACAGTCACAATTTGCTAGGCACTAAGCTAATTGCATGGATTATGTCATCTAATCCTCCCTACTGTTATGGTCTCTGTGACAGATAGGAGAAGAGGCTTAGAAAGGGTAAGTAACTTTCCTGAAATTACACAGCTAATAATTGGAACAGTCAGAACATAATCCCAAGGGGTTTGATTCTAAAGATAATATTCCCACACTATTAACCACATTTTTTATGCCTGAAACACATAGTAAGAGCTCACAAAACACTATTCACTTATTATTTGCACATTGTATTATGTCTATAATTATCATTTATATGATCTGTTTAGTTACAGTGTCCAAACGAAGGCATGGGGCCTCGACCTAAACATAGAAAAGCTTAGAAATCTCAGTAGCTCAATGTTGCTGGCCCACACTTTACTATATCTATGAGTTTCCATTGAGTCTTTAAGACACCAAAAATAAGACCAGCCACCATGCTGACTGATATACAAAGCTCCCAGTGGCAATATTTCTCAGGCCAGATAACTGGAGGAAGTGATCTCTTCCCATTAACACATTCAGCTCCCTGCCACCTTGGTCTCATGCTGCCGCTGCAGTCGCTCAGACAAAGGACTTGCTGGAAAATCAGTTACATCATCGGCTTCAGCTCTGACAGACTCACCAGGAACGGCATGATTAACATCTCCCACCATGAGAGAGAATGGGTAGGGCTGGCACTCACTCAGGCTAATTTATGCTGCTCTTTCCTCAGCGAAAATCCCATTAACTTGTACAATTATTAACACCTCATTCCAAATGGCTGTTTATGCACATCAGGGTCCATTTTCTTTGTAAGTAAGATGGCAACACATAGAACCATCTCACCCCTTGGTCTCTCTTATTCGGCCACTCAATCTAATAGCCAGTCCTCACAGGCAAGATGATGCTAGCTGGCGAGAGGAGTAGCATGCTCTGGGCAGGGCAGTAGATGGGTATCTAGTAGTAAACTCTGACTGAGCCTCAAGAGGGAGCATGGTGACAGCTGAAAATAGAATTTCTTTTGTTGCTATTAGGAAGGTATGAATGGCTGGTAAATCAATTTCAAAGCTCTGGAAGCTTAGTTCAGCAAGCATGCAGCAAAGTGAATGGGAAGAGGATGGAGAAGGGTTGCTGATCTCTTCAAGCTCAGTGGCCTCCTTTGGAATCTCAGATTGAGAGGTTTCTTTTAATCTTGTGAAGCTATTAGGGACCCTTCCACCGGAGAAGGAGAATAGCCGGCAATTTAGTTAAATGAGTGCCTGGGGTTATGATGAAGTTAGCAATCAAGGGATGCTTCCACTAGAGAAAAGTTGATAATACAATGCAGTGAAATGAGGTTCTCTGTTAGAAAGGTCAATGTCCCTTTATTGCAACACCCATGGATTTAATGTCCCTAGTGTAATTTCTATTATGACTTGATGCTATAAACTACTGGATCTGTGGTCAACACACAGTAATACTGATCTCTCTGTCACTGTCCTTCTAGGCCCAGAGGGACTGAGCACCTATTTACATACAAGGCTGTAGGAATAGAGGGACAAAATTCAAGCCTCAAGAAATCCCTGCCCTGGTTCCTGATTCCACAGAAGATATACAAGATATTTGCGTGAGTATTGACCAGCAATGACTGTTCCAGCCCTTTAGGAGATTTTGCCTTTATGGATGGACCTAGTCCATGTTCAGATTTGTTAAACCAAAAACCAAATGTGTGCTGTTGAGTCAATTTTGGCTCATGGTGACCATACACGACAGAATAGAACTGCCCCATAGGCTTTCCAAGGAGTGACCGATGGAGTCAAATGGCTCTCCTCTCGGTTAGTAGCTGACCTCTTAACCACTGTGTTCCTCAGGTTTATTAGTGTACAAATACTGCTTTTGCTGAGCCAAGAAATGGAAAGAACTGATTGTGTTTACTCTTATCTTCAGGAATAATTGTGGTTTCTGTACCAAATCTGTTAGACATGCTGAGAACTGTTATTAGGCAAGATAAACTCCAGGCCAACAAGAGTCTGATCCACCATGTGATGGCTCAGATTAATTCAGATCTCCTCAGAAGTGAAGTCAAATCTTTGTTATTAATAATAATACTAACAGATGCCATTTTTGAGTGTCTCTACTATGTGGTAGGCACTTACAACAACTGTAACTAATTATTACAATAACCTTCTGAAGTATAGACTGGCATAAATAACTACTCAATAAACAGTATAAAATATTATTGTACCCATTCTACAGATGAGGAAACTGATGCTCAAAAGGCTTAGTAACAATCTATTAGTGAAAGGGACACTTTAAAGAGATTCAGAATTGGATGTATTCTGGCTCGTTCTCTGGAAAAATCCATGATTGCCAGAATAACAGCTATGGATGCCATGGGTCTGTTCTTTTCCTGCTCTGATCCACCAGGTGACTGGAGAGTGTATAAAATTACACTGATATCTGTCAGCAGATACCCATGAAAATTATAAAACTGCTACGGACACACAGAACTTTGCTCCAGAACCTGTGTCATAACAGGAACCTCAAAGGAGATGAGAAAACCAAGACCCAGTGGACAGGACTAAAGAGAATGTGAGGGTTGGGTTATTCCCTTCTATCTGGCTTCCACTATCCACTCATTTAAGCTTACCCCAGAGCAGCTTTAAGGAACTTCCTGTGAGTACCCAGGAAAGCCTACCCTTAAGGCTGCTTGATGATTGACGTGATTTGTGAGCCCTAGTCTAGGCTCTCGATTGCTAAATAAATTCATATCTTAGTGTTCTCTTCACTCATTCTGTCTACAGCGCAGTACTTGGGGAATGATACATTGCTTTTAAGTAAACACACACTTCATATAGAACCCTTCCTGTCAGAATATAGTTCCCAAGCTAGGAGCCTCTTTCTCTGCTGCTGCATTAGAAAAGCACCAGAGGAAGGCTCTGACCTATAAAAAAGCAAGATTGCACTGGTCATCTTCACTAAGTGGCATGATGTGATTACTAAATTCATTAGACTTTCTCCACTGGGAAATTGAAACAAGCAAATGACAGACTACTACAGCAATCCAGCTTCCCATCCTTTTCCTACATTTCCCACTAGTTCCAAGGCTAAGTGCAAAACTATGTTCAGCACCATGGACAATACCATTTAGATGGCAGTTACTATGAGAAAAGGACTGCGGCTCATTGGCTCCCTGGGTTTCCCTTCTTGCTTTTGATTACTTCCCTTTAGCAATCAGATATTTATAAAGCCTAGGCTAGGGCTGGAAACCCTGGTGGTGTAGTGGCTAGGTGCTACAATTGCTAACGAAAGGACAACAGTTCAGATCCATCAGGTGCTCCTTGAAAACTCTGAGGACAGTTCTACTCTATCCTATAGAGTCACTATGAGGTGGAATGGACTCGACAGCGGTAGGTTTTGGGGGGTAGGGGTATCATACTGTTTTATAGGAATGAAGCAGGAAAAATCAGAATTGAAGGCAGCTGTGCTTCCAAAGAAACCTCGGTGATGTAGTTAAGAGCCACAGCTGCGGTTCAAATCCACCAGGCACTTCAAACAAATTAAGTGGATTGAAATGCATCCTTAGCAGCACTCTTCTAGACAATCCTTTGTCTAGGGGCAAGATGCAAAATGTATGCACCTACACCTTGACACTGACCTGCTGGCAAAGTGTACCATAGAAGTCCCCGTGAGAGATGCCTTAGTAGAGAGGGGTTATAAGAAAACAAGAGAGGCTACAAACACAAATGAAGGTGAAAATAAAAGGGAAATCTCTGAGTCAACAGCAAAAGGAAGTTTCAATAAATCAGTGAGGAGGATGGAAATGAGGAAAACCTGTGACTTAAACAAAAAAAAAACTGGCCACTGGTGCTTGCCTAACAGTTAACATAGGCTCAAGGAATATAAGAGCTGAAAGGACCCTTAAAAATTCTCTAGCCTAGTGGTTCTCAAACTTGAGCTGTCATCAGAATCACCTAGTGGACTCATTAAAATACAGACTACTTGGCCCTACCCCCAAAGTTTCTGATGCAAAAGATAATTTGTCTTTCTAACATATTCCCAGATGAATGTGATGTTGCTCGGCAGGATATATTTTGAAACTGTCTAGCCCAATGCCGTTATGATGTAGGAAAGGAAACCAAGGTGAAAAAGAGCAGTGACTGGACACAGCTGTTAAGAGACCATCCATCTACTCCTACAACCCAGGTCTACTGATTTCCCATCATGTGGTTATCCCAGTACACCACTAGACTAGTATCTGATGTATAATTATTAGGACCGCAATAAAAATGGATTCTGCAGTTTCTTTATGTGACTCAACACAAATTCCTCTCTGACTTCAGCTTCTGGCATACTGATAAAAACCAAACAAAAAACCAAACCCATTGCAGACAAGTGGATTTTGACTCATAGTGACCCTATAGGACAGAATAGAACTGCTCCACAGGGTTTCCAAGGACTGGCTGGTGGATGTGAACTGCCTACCTTTTGGTTAGCAGCTCTTAACCAATGTGCCACAAGGGCTCTATACAGGTCAAAGCACTGCCAGTTCAGGACTAAGGTTTATCCCTCCTTGACAGCACCAGAATTGTTTCTGTCATCTATTTTACTACTCTTTTGACATTAATCCCATACAAATTTTACACCAAATTGATTGCATACCAGTTAGAGTTGCCAGATTTATTAAGTGAAAAAACTACAGAATGCCCAATTAAATGTGAATTTCTCATGGTTCATCTCAAATTCAAAATTTAACTAGGCATCCTGCATTTAATCTAGCAAACTTAATACCAGGAAAACTGCTGGTTAATTGGAAGTAAGGGAGTTAAATTTTCAGCTTGTGGCTCAGCTGGTAATACCCTCCCTGGTTCAAGTGCTAGAGAGGTTAAGGAACACCTGACCACTTCACCTCCTGCTTCTACTCCCAGCCCACCAGGCTCATTGGGGCTCTATTGAGCCAGAATAGAAAGGCTGTGATTTGGAGAGCATCAAAAAAAGCAGCAGCAGCTGAACTGGTATCCTCTAGTATTTTCATTTCTATGAAAAGTTTGATTCTGGTTCCATGCCCTGTGATTAACCAAAACAAGAGGAAGACAAATAAAAATTCTGTACAGCTGTTTCACACTGACAGACTTAACCTTCTCAGTGGAGGGTTCTTTGTGCTGGGAAATTGTTACTTAGCAACCAGGCCTTGCAGCTGCCAGACTACAAACACTGAAAGCATGGCTTATATAAAAGAAGCCAGAAGAAGAAGGGTAGAGTGGGGACTGCATCAATCTGAGCTTTGTCTTGGGGTCTCATACTGCACTCTAGTGAGAAGATAAGCAAGAATAGAAGCTGCTTCCTGTGGAGAATGAAATGTCAAATCAGGCTGCTTGGGCTTAGCTTTCTGTCACCTCCACCTGCTTTTAGCAGATGCCCCTACTTGTGAAAATGGGAGCATTGAGGGAGAAGTGGAAATAAAGATGCTTCCCAGAGACTTCAAATATCCTGTGTGGCCCACGTGGCTTTTATTCTTTGACACTGGAGCACATCTTCAATTTTCAATATACATATCCAATTACTAGACCCCTTTGCCTTTTCCATTCTCCCTTTTTTTCCTTTCCTGTTCCATCTCCCTCTCTCCCAAGTGGGATCAGTGGCCTTCATAACATAACCATGGAAAACAAGACATAAAGAACTGAAAATATTCGGCTTACTCTGAAAATTTGCTCGGTTCTTGCTCTTGAAAATATGATAATATGTGAGCAGCAGTGAGAAGACAGAAATGGGAGATCAAAGGAAGGCTCAGGATGAAAGCTCAAAGGAGCACACTTGAAAGAGCCTCAAAAGCAAGGCTTTGAACTGGTTCAGCGAAGGCTGATGAAGTGAAACTGGAACCGACTCTAATTTTTTAAATTTAGGTCATCTGGCACCATAACCAGAATGGGAAAAACTATCAGTCAAATCCCTGGAATAGGAGACTTGGAAGAGTGTAGTGAGCCCTTTCAGGAGCCAGATGTACATGAACTATTTCAGGTTGTCGTCAGTTTCTTGTGGTTATAGGACCAAGATCTCTATTTTCTTGTTGAACATCAGCCCATCAAGATTTTAAGGTTCTTTGAAAATTAATTTTTAACACCCATAATTTAGTGAGAGCAAGGTTTATTTCCCCCATTGTATAGACATGGAAACTAATAATCTGTGTCATTAAGTGACTGGCTTATAGATGAAAACCTAGGTTTTCCGACTCCCAGTCAAAAGTGTTTTCACCAGACCACTGTTCATTTAAAACATCGAAAAATTCTAGAGATGGTGTTCCTGAAAGAATCCTGCTAAGCTTTCTGCTGGAAACATAATTCCTTTTACCTACCTCTTCTCCATGCCCTTGTCCAAACTGGTAGCAATAAGAAATTTTTACTGTGCTAGTTTGATTTCCTTGTGTTTCCAGCTACATGTTTATTTTTAGCTGAACTTATCCATATGGCTGCTATAGGGTTGCTATGAATCAGAATCTACTCGAAGACAGTGACTTTTGGGGGCTTTATCAAGATTGGAATATTTGCCTTTAATTTTTTTTCTGGATCAAAAGATATTTACAGAATCCATGTAGTTCAAGTAAATGTTTATGCCCTGAGTTTTCCAGAACTGTGGTAGCATACTAAAATGTAAATGACAGCTTTTTCCTAGAAAGGCTGTCAAATGAAATCTTGTCTATCTTTCGGGATTTATCTGAAAAACTGCTTGATTTGGGGGAAAAAAAGAGACTCTGAAATATATTGCAAAGACTGAACAAGGCATAATGTTGAATGAAACTACCAGTGAAGCACAATCCATGATACAGGGAACCTCAAAGGTATATGTATCTAATAAGGGAACTTTAAAATAGAATCTCAGATTGTAGAGAATTATCTGTGTGTAGTTGCATTGGTTGTAAGGTTTTTATTGGATAGGATGAGGAGGGAAGCACAAAATAATGCAGAATTACCCTCAAGACCCAAGTAAGGAGTCACCTGTTTGCCTATTGACTGAAGACAATTCTGTCCAGAACCTATTTACAATGACAACCTCTTTAGAAAACAAGTATATTTTATCCTTTAGTTTCATCTGTTCAAGAGGAATGTCATTTATAAGTATTTCCTTGCAAGTTTCAAATATTGCAAATTAAGATGTAAGTCCCAGTAAGTGTGGGACTTAGTTGAAAACCTCAAACCCACTTGTTCCGAAAATCAGGCTATGTGTCAGAAGGAATTTAAAAAAAGAAAAAGGGGAACTCAAAAAAGAGGAGGCTTCAAGATTCAGCTTGTATGAATAGTTATATGTTCTCATTTCTAATCCATTCTGAAGGAATTTAGATGATGTAGGAATATTATTTTGGCTTTATGATGTAACTATCTGCCAAAAGCCTTTGATTCTTCAAATGTACACATAATCCAAATGCCTGCCAGCAGCTGATAAGATTCCTGGTTTCCACAAATTCAAAACAAAGAAGTTTAGTTGTGTTTCACTGTTGCTATATCCTTTAGCTCAAATGGATGAGTAAGAGCTGAACAGGTTTAAGATTTTTATATCAGACTTCAGCTGGTTTCAAATTTATCCTTGCAGTAACCTAGTTACCATGTAGTGAATACATAAAATGTCTTCTTCTATATCAGTCAGCAAGATAGGGCAGAAAGAACATGGACCTGTGAGTCAAGACATCTGGATTCTAGTTTTGGGGGTGCCATTGACCAGCAATGTAACTTTGGGTGAATCCCTTCACTTCTGGTACTCATTGAATACCAGAGTCTTTGTCTAATAGGGACGTTTGTATCCATCCAGGCTTCCTCACATGGTTGTTGTGACAATTAAAATGTATAATAGACTTCTAAAAATATAAAATCCTAACAAAGGTAAAATACTTTTGTTGTTAGGTGCTGTCCAGATGGTTCTGACTCTTAGTGACCCTATGTGCAACAGGGTGGAACACTGCCTACTCTTGCACCATCCTCACAATCTCTATTATGCTTAAGCCCATTGTTGCAGTTACTGTGTCAGTCCATCTCAGTGAGGGCCTTCTTTTTCTTTGCTGACCCTCTACCAGTCATGATATCCTTCTCAAGGGGCTGATCCCTCCTGATAACATGTCTTGAATATCCTCACTTCTGAGAATCATTCTCATCATACTTCTTCCAAAACAGACTTGTTCATTCTTTTGGCAGTCTATGATATATTCAAAATTCTTCTCTAACACCACAATTCCAAGACATCAATTATTCTTCAGTCTTTCTTTTTGTTACTACTATTTAATTCACTTAATTCAAGCTTTTGCCTGTCAAGGGTCTTATTGTTTTCCAACCCTCCACTAAGCATGATGTTATTCTCCGGGAATCGTCTCTCCTCACAACATGTCCAGAGTATGTATGATGCAGTCTATTCATCCTCTCTTCAAAAGAGCATCCTGGTTATATTTCTTCCAAGACAGACTTGTTTGTTCTTCTGGCAGCCCATGGTGTATTTAGTGTTCTTTGCCAACACTGTAAGTCAAAGGTGTCAGTTTTTCTTCCGTCTTCCTGATTCAATCAATGTCGAACTTTAGTATGTATACCAGGTGACTGAAAATACAGTGGCTTGGGTCAGGTGCACCTTAGTCCTCAAAGTAATAGCTTTGCTTTGTAACTCTTTACTGGGGTCCTTTGCAATTGATTTGCCTTGTGCAGTATGTTTGATTTCTTGACTGTTGCTTCCATGAGTGTTGATTCAAGTAAAATGAAATCCTTGACAATTCCAGTCTTTTCTCTGTTTATCATGATGTTGCTTATTGGTCCAGTTGTGAGAATTTCTGTTTTCTTTATGTTAGAATATAATCCATGCTGAAGGTTGTAATCTTTGATCTTCAACAACAAGTGCTTCAATTCCTCTTCATTTTTAGCAAGCAAGGTTGTATTATCTGCATATCAGGTTGTTGATAGGTCTCCTCCTGATGCCATGTTCTTCCTCATATAGTCTAACTTCTTGATATATACATATATTATTATTATTATTTTTTTGCTCAGAACACATATTAAATAAGTGTGGTGAAAGGATACAACTCTGATTCATACCTTTCCTGCTTTTAAACAACACATTGTTTAAAACATTGTTCTGTTTGAATGATTGCCTCTTGGTCTACGTACAGGTTCCTCATGAGCAAAATTAAGCATTCAGAAATTCCCATTCTTTGCAATGTAATCCAGAATTTGTTATGATCCACACAGTTGAATGCCTTTGCATAGTCAGTAAAACACAGGTAACATTTTCTATGTTCAGCCAAGACTCATCTGACATCAGCAATGCTAGCCCTGATTCCATGTCTTCTTCTGAATCCAGCTTGAATTTCTGGAAATTCCCTGTCAATGTACTGCTGCAACCAATTTTGAATGATCTTTAGCAAAATTTTCCTTGCATGTGATATTAATAATATTCAATGATTATATGTGGACCCCTCCAGTTAGTTCCTCAGGTAGCTGTCTTCCAAATTTCTTGGCATAGATGCGGGAGTTCTTCCAGGGTTGTATAACTTTGTTGAAACATTCAATTTTCTTTCCATTACCTTCAGTGCAGCTGTGACTTCTTCCTTTGCTACCATCAGTTTCTAATCATATCCTACCTCCTGAAATGGTGGTTTAATGGCAACAAATTGTTTTGGTACAGCAACTGTGTATTCCTTCATTTTTTTTTTTAAGCATCATCCACTATTTTGCCAACAGAATCCTTCAATATTGTAACTTGAAGCTTGATTTTTTTTTCTTCAGTTCTTTCTGCTTCAGAAATGTCAAGGATGTTCTTCCCTTTTGGTTTTCTTTTCTGTTGTTATTTTTGTTTACTTTGCTTGTTTGCAGAGCAAATTAGTTTCTCATTAAACAATTACTACATAGATTGTTTTGTGACATTGGTTGCCAACCTTGCAGTGTGTCAACACTTTCCCATTTTCTACCTCAGATTCCCCATTTCCAGTCCATTTTTCCTGTTCCCTCTTGTCTTCCTGTCCTTGCTTTTGGGGGGGGGGTGTCCACTTAATCTCTTGCGCATGGTTGAACTATGAAGCACATTTCTCACTTGTGTTATTTTTTGTTTAATAAGACTGTCTAATCTTTGGCTGAAGAGTGAACTTCAGGAGTGGCTCCAGACCTGAGTTCAAATGCTGTAGACAGGCCATACTCCTCTCAGGGTTTCAGCAGCCTCTGGTGGACCAGTTCATCTGGTCTTTTTTTGTAAGTTTCAGTTTTATTATACACTTTTATCCCACTGTCTGAGTCCTTCTCTTGTGATCCCTGTCAGAGTAGTCAGTGGTGGTAGCTGGCTACCATCTAGTTGTTCTGAACTCAGTCTGGTGGAGACTGCAACAGTTGTGACCCATTAGTCCTTTGGAGCAATCTTTCCCTTGTATCTCTAATTTTCTTCATTCTCCCTTGCTCCACAGATGGTGGGACCAGTAGATGTATCTTAGATGGTTGCTCACAGGTTTGTAAGATCCCATATGCTACTCACCACAGTTAGATATAGAATATTCTCTTTATAAACTATGTTACGCCACTTGAGTTAGATACCCCCCTTGGGCCATGGTCCCCAGCCCTTAGCCTTCAGGGAGTTTGCAAATGTCTTTGAAGCTACTATGGCTTTGCCTTGGTCAAGTTGTTCTGACATCCTGTGTTGTGTGCTGTCTTACTCTTTAACAAATTTACTACTTGTCTACTAACTGGTTAGTGTTTTTCCCTGCCTATCCCTCTCCTCCCTCATAACCATCAAAGATTGTTTCTTTCTGTGTATAAACCTTTTCTTGAGCTTTTATAATAGTGTTCTCCTACAGTATTTGTCCCTTTGTGATTATTTCCCTCAGCAGAACACCCTCTAGATTCATCCACACTGTGAAATGTTTTACAGATTCAGCATTGTTTGTTACTGTTATGTAGTATTTCATTGCATGTATGTACCATAGTTTGTTTACTCATTCATCTGTTGATGGGGACTTAGGTTGTTTCAATCTTTTTGCTATTGTGAATAATGCTGTAATGAACAGGGGTGTGCACAGGCCTATTTATGTGGCAGCTCTTATTTCTCTAGGGAATATTTCTAGGAGTGCGATTGCTGGATTGTGTGATATTTCTATTTCTCACTTTTTAAAGAAGCACCATATAATTTTCTAAAATGGTGGTAACATTTTGCATTTCCACCCCTAGTTTGGACCCTATTTTTTTTCTATTACCTGTTTAGTTATATATACATATATATATGGGTGTCTTTATATCCATTTTAAATTAGTTTTTGTGTATGGTGTGAAGTATGGGTCCTATTTCATTTTTTCTTTACCACCACCATTTATTTAAAAAAATTGTTTTTTCCTACTTAATGCACCTTGAGCCTTTGTCAAAGATCAGATGACCATAGGACCATAGATGGATGTAATTACTTTTGGTCTCTCTGGTTTTTTTCTGTTGGTCAACGTATCTGTCATTCTACAACTAACAGGCTATTTTGACTATCATAGTTGTATATATTTTGTTTTCTAATTCCAGGTCTTTGCACGTTTTGTTATAATACCCTACCTTGTCTTCTTGAGTTGCCCTTTGAAATCTTCTGTTCAGGTCTTCTACTTCAACATTTCTTTAATTCACTTTAGCTACTTTATGTTCAAGAGCAAGTTTCAGAGCATCTTATGACATCCATTTTGCTCTTTTCTCTCTTTCCTGTCTTTTTAATGATCTTTTGCTTTCTTCATGTATGATGTCCTTGATGCCATCCCTAGCTTGTCTGATTGTTAGGGTTCAAAGCATGAAACCTATTCTTGAGATGGTCTCTAAATTCAAGTGAGATATACTGAAGGCTGTACTTTGCCCCTTGTGGACTTCTTTTAAGTTTCTTCAGCTCCAAGTTAAACTTGCATACAAGCAATTAATGGTCTAATCCACACTCAACACCTACCCTTGTTTTGACTGATGATATTGATCTTCTCCATCATCTCTTTCCACGAATATAGTTGATTTGATTTCTGTGCATTTTATCTGTTGAGGTCCATGTGTATAGTCACCATTTATGTCATTGAAAAAGGGTACTTCTAGGCTGTTGGTCATGCAAAGTTCTATCATGAGATCTTTGACATTGTTTCAACCACCAAGGCCAAATTTTCTAACTACTGGTCTTTCTTTGTTTCCACTTTTGCATTACAATCACTAGTAATTATCAATGCATCTTAATTGCATGTTTGATCAATTTCAGACTGCAGAAGTTGGTAAAAATCTTCAGTTTTTTCATCTGTGTTGTTAGTCGTTGGTGCATAAACTTGAATAATAACTATATTAGTTGGTCTTCCTTGTAGGCATATGGATATTATTGTGTGACTGGCAGCAACATAATTCAGAATAGACCTTTAAATGTTCTTTTTGACAATGAATCACACACCATTCTTCTTCAATTTGTCATTCCTAGCATAGTAGACTTTCATATACACTATGTCATTTAAATTCATGATAGCCTTGTGAATTAGATAAGGCAGATGATGTGTTGCTCGGGTGAGGGAGTGGATCTTATTCATCTTAATATAGTCACACATTAATATAAAATAATCTGCCTTTTGCTTACCTAATGTCTGAGTCTGTATGACCCTCAACTGTGATTCAAATTGTTGTTTTGACAAAGAATATTGAAGATACCATGAACTACCAGAATAATGAATAAGTAAGTCTTAAATAAGTCTTAAAAAAGTCTTAAAGCAAATACATCCAGGATGCACCTTAGAAACGAGAATGAGAAGACTTCAGCTCACTTACTTTGTGTACATCATTAGGAAAAAGTAATTACTAGAAAATGACATCATGTTTGGTAGAGGGTCAGTGTAAACAAGGGAACCCTTTGAAGAGATGGATTGACACAATAGCCACAACAATAGATTCAAACATACTAACGATCATAAAGATGGAACATGACCAGGAAATGTTTTATTTTGTTATGTAAAATGTTGTCATGAGTAGGAGACAACTTGACAGCAACTAACAACAACAACACAACTTTCATCTATAAAAATCTAGCATTTCTGAAATATCACCTTTGGTCCATTGCTTTCCTCTGAGGAGCTTGCTGTAGCTCTCTTCCATTAGAAGCCCTTTCTAAATTAACGTCCACCTAGTCCTAAATTGGAACCCTGGTGATATAGTGGTTACGAGTTATGCTGCTAACCAGAAGGTCAGCAGTGTAAATCCACCATCCACTCCTTGGAAGTCCTATGAGGCAGTTCTACTCAGTCCTATACGGTTGCCGTGAATTAGAGTTAACTCCAGTGCAACAGGTTTGATTTTTTTGGTTTGGGCCTAAATTGCATATGTTACTTTAGTACTTAATGCAAAACCAAACCTGTTGGCTATAGAATTGCTTCTGACTCATAGTGACCCTGTAGGACAGAGTAGAACTGCCCCATAGGGCTTCCCAGGAATGGCTGGTGGATGCAAACTGCCAATCTTTGGGTTAGAAGCCATAGTTTTTAACTGATGTGCCACCAGGGTTCTTCTTCAGTACTTCAGAAAAAAAAAAAAAAAACACTGCTGTCGATTCTATCCAACTCATAGCAACCCTATAGGTTAGAGTAGAACTGTCCCATAGAGATTCCAAGGAACACCTGGTAGGTTTGAGCTGCCAACCTTTTGTTTAGCAGCCGTAGCACTTAATCACTGTGCAACCAGAATTTCCTTCTTCAGTACTTACTACCCATTAAATCACACCCCAACCCTTCATTCATTCACCATGAATGCTAAACACATACCGTCTTCCAGGAACTGTTCTATGTCCTGAGCATAGACCCATGATTAAGGCAGTGAATGTCCCTGTCCTCTGCCGTTGTTGTATGTTACTCTTAAAATACTTAAGGCTTTATCCTAGGCCTAGACCATGCTATGCTAACTAGTTTGCAAGCACCTCAAAACCAGACACTCTGTTTTGTGTTATGCAGTCTTCCAAGTATAATGTAGAGTACAATACAAATAACAGATTCCTGCTTTTGTTTAATGACTATATAAGACAGTCACAATCCATTATCCTTAATGGAATCTGCTTTTAAGAAAGCCACTAATGAATTGGGAAGGTCAGGCATTTTTTTTTCTTTGTTATTGGCAATTAAAATTTATTTATGCCTGGGACTCTTGCCAGTGTGGAATTATCTCTAGACATCACTAGGAAGTAGCTTAAGGTTGTGTATTTGGGATCTTTCACATTTGAATTACAGAATCATGGAATCTTAAAAATAGAGAGGATTTAAATATTTAGAATGGTTGCATCATAGAAGGAAATGTTTAGGGCAATACTGTACCAAAGTAGAAACTAAGATCCAAAGAGAGGCAGTGATTATACCCCACATTACCCAGCTCCTCAGTGGTAGAGCAAAATTCTCCAGGTCCCATTGTCCAGGACTCTGTCTACTCCTCCTTTCTTTATTGTAAGGATGTATAAATGGATTCTTTTTGTTAAGGGCCTTATAATAAAAAATACTGGGTATTGTGGACTGCATATGGTCTTTGTTGCTCATATACTTTTTTTTCTTTTTTAAGCAATTTATAGTTTGCTGGTCTCTGATCTATTGTAATGGAAAGTCAAGTTCTCCTTTGTATTCTAAATTCTGCAACTCTGTTCAGTCTTAATTCCTTCTGATTATATTTCACTTTGATTACTTTTGCATTGTACCCCCACTGGCTCTGTTTTTTGTGTGAAGCTTTCAAGGATCTGTATCTTTGCATTTATGCTGTACGTGTTACATGCACAAACCCAGTTATTCCACACTATTCTGTTCTGTTTCAAGAGGGACCTGACAAGGGCAAGGGCAGTACAAAGAAGATGCTGTCATCCTAGAAAGGTACATTTAGCTGGGAGGATGGTAACTTATTGATTTAAACAGACTTTTTCCTTTACGAGAAGAAAGGGAGAGAAAGATTGCTCAGTCTGACCTCAAAGTCTCAGCAAGTTCCCTGTGGAATAGTGAACCTCCCGACTGCTCTGTGAGCTGAACCAGAACCCTGGCTGCTAACCTGGGGCTGTGGGGGTGGATTTGGGAGGCTGGATCAGGGGAGGAAGGGTTGTGAAATGTTCAGCTTGCTCATTAAGGCTATTCTGTCTGGAGTCTGAGTCCTAGCCACAGTTTGAGCCATGAGGAAAATCTGGGAACAAAGGTGGCCATGCAAAGTAAAGCCCCATAAGAAGATGGCTTCTTTGTTTTTACCTTTTACATCAGCTCATCTCCAATCCTAGTGACTTCCAGCTTCCAGGTGGTATTTACTGGGAAACTTTTTGCTAGCAAACTCTCAAGCAGCCAACAAGACAGCAGTGGTAGCATTCAGAACCCAACTCCAGGATAACACGGCTGTTGCTAAGGAAGTTTATGGTTGAGATTGAGATCATGAGATTAATTACAACTGAAAATATACATGATTAAAACCAGTCCCACCCCATTTACTCTGCACAAGCTGCAGTAATCCATCTCATTGTTAATCAACTTCCACTCCTCGTTCTCTCAGCAGCCTTCTCCAGGGCTGCAGGCTAGATGACAGAAACTGTTCCAACTTGCAAATAAATGATGCCATCTATCAATCCCAGAAGCCTCTTCTGAAAGGTGCTAGGGAGGCAGATCATTACTCCCAACTCTGAGCTGACCTAATTAGGGAAAATGCTGACTCTCAACATGTGTTTTACCTTGTGTTGTGCAACCATTGTATGATGACCCTAGAAAGTCC
The DNA here is from genome assembly GCA_028571685.1 of Heterohyrax brucei. Taxonomy (NCBI): domain Eukaryota; kingdom Metazoa; phylum Chordata; class Mammalia; order Hyracoidea; family Procaviidae; genus Heterohyrax; species Heterohyrax brucei. Next base: position 150,142,442 of record CM053166.1, read on the forward strand.
ACGTGGAAACATAAAGAAGGCAAGTTTTCTGGGTAAGTATATTCTGATGCAGAGCGAAAGATGAGATGTGGGGTCTGCCATCATCAGAAGTGTGCAGTCTGTGAATTTTTTCTTTAGTTTCACTTGCTCCATGTTTTCTATAGTCCACTGTCAGCTCAGAAAGGCTCACAATAGACTGTAAGAACTCAATAGCAGTAATCAAAGAATGTTGGTGCTGTTAGGTACTATCAAGTTGATTTCAACTCATAGCAACCCTAAGTGACTGAGCAGAACTGCCACATGGGATTTTCAAGGCTGTAAGTGGCAATCAACTCAATGACAGTAGGTTTGGATTTTTGGTTTTAGAATCTTTATAGAAGCAGATGGCCAGGTCTTCACGCTGCAGAACCACTGGGTGGGTTCAAACCACCAACCTTTCAGTCAGCAGCCAAACATTTAACTGTTGTACCACCAGTACCCTATAAATGAAGTTGCTAGTGCCATGATAATTTGATAGCCAAGTGGGTAAAATATATTGAAACTGGGGAAAGGGAAGGAACCTGCTTGGTATTTCTCAATTCACAGTCGGTAGGTATAAGAAACTAACCCTCTGTGGGACTTATTCACCACTTAGCTCATGTGAGCTCACAATACCAGCTAGGGAATCATATAATCTAGTATGTATAGGGCCAATTATCCATTAGGTATAGTAGGCAAAGTGCCTAGGGCCCACAATACTTTTAGGACTCGTGAAAATTTTAAATATATAATGTTAACATATTTATATATATGCCAGCACAGTTGAAATCTTTTAATAAAAGGGACCAACAAAGGAGAAAGCACCTAGTACCAACAAAAATCACAATGTATCCCTAAGTATCATCAACTATTCCTGAAGATCCAAAATATAAATGATAGGCTGGCCTGCCAGAGAACCTCCACTTCTTTTAAACAGGGGAGTCCCTGGGAAAGCACAAATACAATTCCCAACAGGTGACAAGCCAAACACTTGAAACTTCAAGCAAGGCAAGGTCCTATCCTCTTTGCAAACAGCTAGTGGAAGTTCACCTATCAACTGCCACATTAAATAAACCATGAAGGCAAAGATTGCCAGAGGGGAGCTTTTTATCAAGGTTACAATGCATCTGGTGAGTAGGACCAGAAATGTCCTGACATATAAATATTTATATACAACTTCATAAGATGAGACAGACAATACTTAAAAGAAACGAGGGCACTGGTGTGCCTCTGCACATACAAAGACATTCTGGGAGGTACTGGTCTCTGGCCCCAAACCTCTTTTAAGGGATATTGTCATGCTGGGTAAGCCATTCAGACCCCTAGGGCCTACCAAATGGTTGCCAGCTGGAGAAGCCTGAACTTGGTACAGTCAAAAGTGTGCAGTCTATTTAAATGGCAATCGCTACTTACAGCAGTTACATCTAATTAATAAACCTGTTCTGATTCCTCCAGCGAGGCTCTGCAGCATGGAATGGTAGGAATGCTGTTTCCTATAGGATTAAATGTATTGTGAAGGTTCTAAACCTGGCAATGGAATTGATATCGCTTTCCCTTAACACTGGGTTAGCAAATCCAAACTGTACTGCCTGTGGTCAAAAGAACTTTCCTAATCTCTTACAATTTGAAGGAACTCTTGAAACATCCTCCAGACAAATCTCCTTTTTCATTCAGCTTCTCCTTTTCCTTCTAGAGTCTACATCAGAGATGAAGCTTTCAGGCCCTGCCCTAACTATAGGTGAGTGAGGAGCTACGTTTGTAGTAGTAATGGTTGACACTCTCTCCACGAAGGCACCCTTGCCCCAGTTTGGTCTCTGTCAAAATATCACGGAGCCTGTTTTCTTTCTTTCTTTCCATTTATGTAGTACTTTGAGCCTTTCAGACTTTTTTCATGTTTCGAAAGTCACTGATTAAAATGCAAATAAATACCTGAGGGAGAAGCCAATGAATTCCAAAGTGCTCTCTACCATATGGTCATAGATTTTATTCAAAGAAAAAGGCTTGGGGTTCAAGCCTAAACAAAATGAAGCAGGTTTTTTAAAGATCTTCTTGGAGTCTTTTTCCAAGAGAGGGATATACTATTCAATGCTACTAAATATACTGGACCAAACACCACCTGATCAGACTAGTGTTATATGTAACACAATTTGGAAAATGTGGCCTAAGCTAGTGGGAGCTAACATTATAGTGATGATTGATTTGCTAAAGCCTCACCAACTGAATCTGCGAGCTAAGATTAAGGCTCTGAGAAAATCAGACCTAGACAAAGGTCTGATCTATCTGAGGTTAGGGTTTAAAGAGACGAGGTAGGACAAGAGCACAACACTATAAAAAGTGTGTATGTGATGTAAGTTATACGAGAAGGGCGTTTTAGCACTCATGTATAATACTAGAGCTAACAAAGAGTAAGGCCCTGGGACACCAGGCAGGCAAATTTTGATAGACTTGGAGCATAGGAAGCTGCCAAGAATCATCAAACACCAGATCCTGATCCAATCCAGGCTCCAACTGCCTAGCCACCTCTATGAGTCTCTCTGAACTGCAATAATTTTTGCCTCCTGTACCCAGCAATAATAACTACCGAAACCTCTGGGGCTTGAGTAGTTTAATACCTTAAATCATCTGAAATAGACCCTTTGGTCTATATTTGAGCAAGCTGCCCACTCTTGTCTCAACACTACTCTATTAGCCTCTTTGGACTTCATATAGTTCTCCATGGTTCTTTCTAACAATTTAAGTGAGTTTGTAACTTTTTGGACTGGATGCTAAGTCTGCTCCAAAAGCCTTTTCCATTCTGGAGGATTAGAGGAGCTAGAATGGGACTCAGATAGAAAGAAGAAAACTGACTTTGGGGGACTTCCTCTATTCTAAAAAGGATGCTAAATCACCTTCATATTTTCCTTTATACCATTTAGATAAAAACACTGGGCCAAATTCCTATCCTAGAAAGAGCACACATTTGGGTTTTTGGAACATCCTTTAGGGCACATGTTTTAGGAACCGGAGTTTAGTGGGTAAGTGATAGGAAGTCAAGTAACCCTAATACCCAGCAACTCCATTTCTAGGTATTTACCCCCCAAATTGAGAACAGATACACAAACAAATCTTTATACACAAATGCTCATAGCAGCATTATTTGCAAAAACTAAAAGGTGGAAACAAGTTAAATGTCCATCCATGGGTAAATGGATAAACAAAATGTGGCATATGAATACAATGGAATAATATTCAGCAATAAAGAAGAATGAGGCACTGATACATTCTATAAACATGATGAACCTTCAAAACATACTAAGTGAAAGATGCCAGTTATAAAGGACCACATCTTGTATGATTTCATGTATATGAAGTGTCCAGCATAGGAAGATTTAGAGAGACAGAAAGGAGATTTAGTGGTTGCTTAGGACTGGGGGAAATCACAGAATAAAGGGATGCTTCAAAATCCAAAGCTATTGCTGCCAAGTTGATTCTGATGCACAGCAACCCTACAGGACAGAGTAGAACTTCACCACATGGCTTGCAAAGATTGCCTGGCAGATCTGAACTGCTGGTCTTTTGGTTAGCAGTCATAGCTCTTAACCACTGCACCATCAGGGTTTCCTAGATAAAGAATACAGATTTTCTTTTTGCAGTAATGGAAATATTCTAAAAGGTACAGAATGGTGATGTGAATACACTGGAAATCTTTGAATTGTGCATCCAAACTGGCTGAATTGTATAGTATGCAAATTATATCTCATGAAAACTGTCCATAAATAAATATCCCTCCAAATAGCTCAACATTTCGGGGCATCTCCCTAGACATCCACCCCCACCATCCCTGCTTAGCTTTACCCTGAGAAAATGGGACAAGCAGATTTGGAAGGGTCTGGGATAGGAACGCTAGGAATCTACAATGTGGGAGGAGGGCACTGCTAAGAAACAATATTCTCTTTTAGACTTTCTTATCAAGCTCTCTGTTGATTTTCCTTCTGAATGATACTTAGCAACCTGACTGCTATGCCGTTGATGTGAGTTTCTACCACATAAAGTTTATATGGAAAAAGTTCCTACTCTTAGTTTGCACTCACAGTTCTTAGAAATTCTAGAAATCTTAGTAGAGAGGATCTGGCTACTAATCTTTTCTACCAAGGTACCATCTGGATATAAGGATATGGGCTACTGCTATTTTTAAGCATCAGATTACATTTTGAAAAATCTGCTTTATTTTTTCAATAAATGGTGTTAGAAAAAAGGTTGTATACCCACGTGCTGAAAAGAAAAAATAACCTAGATCCTTACTGAATACCACACACAAAAATTAACTCAAAATGCATTAAAAAAAAAAAATCTAAGTATAACAGCCAAGACCTCTAGAAGAAAGTCTTTGGAAACTGTGGTAAAACAAAGAGTTCTAAGATATAACACAGAAGCATAATACATGAAAGAAAAAATAATAAACTGGATTTTATTAAATAAAATAATAAATTGAAAAAATAATAAATGCTTCACAATGAAAACATTTGTTCTTAAAAAGTTACCAAAACCATTAAGAAAATGAAGAGGCATGCTAGAGACTAGGAAAAAATATTTGGAAATCGTAGGACTTGTATCCAGAATATATAACAAATTCTTGGAACTCAATAATACAACAAACAACTAAATTTAAAAATGGGCAGAGGAACAAAGCTAATTAAGGAAAACAGAAACAAAAGCCATGAAAATCAAAACTATTCATTTCACAAATGACATAAAATCTCAGGAATCCACAAAAAAGCTACTTGAGATAATAAATGAATTCGGTAAAGCGGTAGGGTACAAGGTCAACACACACAAATCAGTTGGGTTTCTATACATTAGCAGTGAGGAATCCAAAAGTAAATTAAGATAACAATTCATTTACAATAGCATCCGAAAAAACCAAAATATCTATGGATAAATTTAACCTGTGAGGTGAAAGACTTGTACACTTAAAGCTATAAAACAGTACTGAAAGAAATTAAAGAAAACTTAATGAATTGAAGGACTTTCAACATTTCATATATTGAAGACTTACTGTATTTTTATGTAAACAACAAGCAATTTCCAAGTTTGTTTGCCAACTGTGCCCTCCTCTCATAAGATATTTTCATGCGTATTCCAATGCCAGTTTTGGTTTTTACATGTTGCTGTAGAAAATCAGCATAGCATGCTTACAAAATACCTTGTAAGAAGAAGGTATAGTTGGCAAAAAAAAAGTATAAGGTGCACATTATTTGTGTAAAATTGTAATATTGTTAAGATGCCAGTACTACTCAATGTGATGAATAAATTCAATTCCAACAGTAATACTGCAAAAATAGAAAAGCCAGATCTCAATTTCACATTGAATTTCAAAGGGTCCCAAATAGCCAAAGAAATCTTGATGAAGAAAACCAAAGTAGGAAAACTCAAACTTCCTAATTTCAAAATATGTTATAAAGCTATGTTAATTGAAACAGTCAAGAACTGGCATAATAATAGACACACAGACCAATGGAATACAATTGAGAGTCTAGAAATAAATCCATACATGTATGGTCAATTGACTTTTAACAAGAGAACTAAATTAATCCATTTGGGTACTAAGTTAACCCATGTGTCTCTTTAATGAATGGTGTTGAGACAACTGGATCTCCGCATGCAAAAGAATGAACCTGGACCCATATCTCATACTATATACAAAAATTAACTTAAAATGGATCAACAACCTCAACATAAGAACATACAACTCTTAGAAAAAATGTAGGGGCAATGGTTTAGAGCCTAGTTTTGTAACAACAGATTCATACATGTAACACCAAAAGCACCAGCAAGAAAAGAAAAAAATAAACTGGACTTCATCAGGATCAAAAGGTTTTGTACATCAAAGGAGCTTATCAATAAAGTGAAGAGACAACCTGTAGAATTGGAAAAATACTTGGGAAGTTGATATTGGGTAATAGTTTAATAGCCAGAATGATGTGTGTGTATCCTACAACAACAAAAAGACAACTCAAAAAAAAAAAAATAGACAAAAGGCTTCATTAAAGAACATAGGCAAGTGTCCAAAAAGCACATGAAAAGATGCTCAACATCGTTACTTATTAAGACAATGTAAATCAAAACCACAATGAGATTCTACTTCACCCTTCACTAAATCAAACAAAAATCCATTGCTGCTGAGTCAGTGTTCCAACTTACAGGGAACCTATAGGGTCCTGCAAGACAGAGCAGAATTGCCCTATAAGATTTCCAAGGCTTTAATCTTTACGGAAGCTGACAGCTACATCTTTCTCTCATGGAGCACGTGTTGAGTCAGAACAGCTAACCTTTCAGTTAGCAGCCAAGCACTTAGTTACCATGTTGCCAGAGCCCCCTCAACTCCATTCCCCAACACTTGTGACCGTCAGTTTTTCTGATATAGGTGGAAAAATGGACAATAACAAGTGTTGTAAGAGATGCAAAGAAATTGGAACTCTTGTCTACTGTTTGTGGGACTGCAAAATGGTGCAGTACTGTTTAAGTCAATTTGGTGGTTCCTCAAAAATTAAACACAGAATTGCATATGATGCAGAAATTCCACTCCTATGTACTCAGATGAGCTGAAAATAGGAACACAAGCAGATACTTGTACATCAAAGTTCATTACATCATTATTGAGAATAGCTTAAAAGTAGAAACAACTCAAATATGTGTTAACAGATGAATAGATAAATAAAATTGACACATACATACAATGGAATATAAGGAGAAATGAAGTTCTGATACATGCTACAGCATTGATAAATCTTGAAAACGTTATGCCAAGTGAAATAAGTCAGACAAAAAAGGACTAATATTGTATCAACTATTTTAGTGAAACACCTAGAATAGGCAAATGTGTAGAAACTAAATGTTTCAGTGGTTACAGTAGGTGGATGGGAAAGGGAAGTGAGGAGTTACTGCTTAAGGGAAGAACACTGAATTTCTGTTAAAAGTGATCAAAAATTTTGGAAACAGATAGTGGTGATGGTTATGCTACACAGTGAAGGTAATTAATGTACACATAAAAGTGACTGAAATGGAAAATGCTCTAGTGCATGCATTTTACCATGATGGAAAAAAAAAATGGGCAAAGGATGTGAACAGACATTTCTCCAAAGACAAAATACAAATGGACGATAAAAAAACAGTTGTATGAAATTAAGTCCAACTAATGGTGACCTCATGTGTGTCAAAGTACAACTGTGCTCCCATAACATTATCAATAGCTTCATTTTCAGTAGCAGATCATCAGGTCTTTCTTCTAAGTCACCTCTCAGTGGAATTGAATTTCCAGCCTTTTTGTTATTAACTGAGCACATTAAATGTTTGCATCACTCAGGAATTCCACAAAAGGTCAATAAGTACATGAAAATATGTCCAACATCATTAGTCACTAACCAAAGCATTACTGTCAAGTCAATTCAAACTCATAGTGACCTTATAGGACAGAGTAGAACTGCCCCATAGGGTTTCCAAGTTGCTGCTTGTGGATTCAAACTTTTGACCTTTTGGTTAACAGTCAAGCTCTTAACCACTGTGCCGCCAGTGTTCTTCATTAGTTGCTAAGGAAGTATTAACCAAAACCACAATCTTCACATTCTTTATAAGAAAGACAGACAATAACAAATGTTGGTGAGGATGTGGAGAAATTGAAATCCTTAATCATTGTTGCTGGGGATGTAAGTTGATTTAGCCACTTTGGAAAACAATTTAAGGTTCTTAAAATTTTTAAACATATAAATGTCACACAACCTATCAATACCATTTTTAGCTTTTTATCCAGTGAAGATGTGTGCCCACATAACAATCTGTGCACAAAATTTCATAGTAACATTATTTGTAATAGCTAAGAAGAAGAAACAACCCAAATGCCCATCAACTGATGAATGGATACACAAAAAGAGGTATATCCATAAAATTAAATATTATTCAGCATACCAAGAAATTAATGCATGCTGTATGTATGAAAATCCAAACATACAGCTAAGTGAAAGGAAACAGATACAAAAGACCGCTTATTTTCAGATTCTATTATCATAAATATCCAACAGAGTCAAATCTATAAAGACTGAAAATAGATCAATGATTGCCTACAGTTGGAAAAGGATTGGAGGGATTTGGGGAGGGGGATGGCAACAAAAGGGTATGGTCATTTTTAGCGGGTCAAAAAATATTCTAAAATTGGTAGTGGTGATGGATGCATACCTGTGTAAATATACTAAAAGCTGTTGAATTGTGTGCTTAAAATGAATGAATTGTGTGATACGTGAACTGTGTCTTAATAAAGCTATTTTTAAAGACATTTTTGGAAACGAATGTTTTTTTCTGCTAGTTTAAGGGAATGGCAATAACGAGAAAGATGAAAATTAAGAACTAAGAACCAAAGGCCAGTTACTATACTGGCTGGTAACGGTAAAATCTGCATTTTTGGATAGATCAACCCCAGTTTTTAGTTTATTCAAAAATAGTGCATTTAGGTCTACTGCTAACCCACCCATTTGGCAATGATCCTTCCCCAGCACTGAAAATAGCACCAATGTGGTAGAGACGCCTTAATAATGGCACTGTCAGATACTTGTCACAATTCCAGCAAGCTGGCTTTTGTCTTTCTTTGTTTTCTGAGCCCTCCCTAATTTCCATACCATCTACATGGAAGAGAAAAGGAGGTCAAATCAAAATCATTAGTTTGAAAATATTCTTTGGTCACATCATTATGGACAGCAAGAAAAATCTGAGTTTAAAAACTTTACAGATTCCCTTTAGGGATCATCCTGTCAAACAATATGTCTACTAACATATCTATCATGTTGGAGATCCTAAGGGGATAAAGAGGTGAGGCTTTGAGAAGAGTAGAAGAATAGTTAAAAAAAAAAAAGAAAGAAAAGAAAGAAAGAAAGTCTAGACAGAGCCAACACCAAGAGATAAATATTTTATTGTCGTGAACCTGTAAGTATCCTTAAAGGTCACATACTAATCCTCTCAAAAATCAAGACCCATGAAAAGTGTATGACTGAGCTCATATCACACAGCTGGCATGGGACAGAGTGAAGACAACAACTTAGGACTTCCAAATCCCTTTCTAGAGTGCTTTCCGTTTACAGAATGTTATAAATTGCTAACCTAGTCAATATAGGAGTTTGGAACACTAAGTCAAAACATTTTCTTTTTAAAAAATTATTTATTTTGTTACTCAGTGGCAGTGGGATTTATTGGTATTTGGAGACTATACACAGTGAAACCAAAGCTGCTGCCTTCAAGTAGATTCTGACTCATAGAAACCCTAGAGGACAGAGTAGAACTGCGCCATAGAGTTTCCAAGGAGTGCCTGGTAGATTTGAACTGCTGATCTTTTGGTTAACAGCTATAGACCTTTACTACCACCAGCGTTCCCATACACAGTGAAACATGTACCAATTCAACAGTTTCCACATGTATGTACCATTTAGTGAGACTGATTACCTTCTTCAAATTATGCATCCATTCTCTCCTTTTTTGAGTTGTTTCTCCCCCTTGAACATAAACTCACTGCTCCTGAAGTTACTTACCTAATCTTTCAGGTTGCTATTTTCAGTTTGATCCCATGTCCCTTAAAAGGATAATGCTCAAAGCAGACATTTGTTACCAGTTAAGCTAAACTATTGTTTAGTTTTAGGAAGAGTTCAGGGGATATTTTTGGTTTAAGACTGAAAGATTACCTCAGGGCAGTAGTTTCAGGGGTTCATCCAACTTTCAGTATATGTCTGGACAAGGCTTGCTTCTGTCACTACTCTGAACCTGGAGCATCATCAACAATAGTACTCTAAGAGGCTAAATGACCAAAGAAATAACATATCACCAGGCTATACTTCGTCATTTCTTTCCATAAGGGCACTATTTGATCTTTTGGCTACTCCCATCATAAGCCTTCTTTTAAACAGCAAAATCTACATCAGAGAGTAAGGCATCTTGAAATACATGCCACATATTGTAAGGTAGTTTGCAAACTGTCTCCCTTCACAGAGCCCATCCTATGACTTCCTGTCCCCGCTCTTTGCCACTTCCTGCTCAAACCAATCCCCTCAAAGACTTGCTCCACGAACCTGGGGAAGGTTGAGGAAGGGAAATTTTGGTAGTACAAACATCACCTTTCTAGTCTCGACTTTCTCAAGTTGAAGGTCAATAATAAATGAATATCCTCTTGGGGAATAATCTATAGCCATGTGACCTTTTCTATTGAGTCCAAAGTTGATAGTGTCGTAACACTAGGAGGAGAGAAGGAGACCTGAAGGCCACAGAGCACAAATAAGACCAGAAGTGACTAAACGGACCCAAGATTGTGGAGTAGGGGAGAAAAATGGATTTCATGGGCAGAGGAAAGGCATATCCACTTTGGAAAATACACACATCATTTGCAAGGTTAAATTAAACCTGTCCTCTTGTGTTTCCTGCAGTTGCCTGTATGCTCGTACCACTCAGTTTTATTTAGTATAGCAAAATAGGAGGGACAAGGCTTTCCTAGAACACTTACCAAGAGCTCCAACATCCTTTGTGCTCTCATCTGCCTATTCTACCACCTTATGCTTCAAAATATTTTTTTAAAACTCCTGCTCTAGCTTCCAAGGTATGGATAATCTTGAAATAAACTTAAAGAAGCTTCTGTTTTCCTAAAACCTAAAATCCCTGATCCAAATAGTTGGTACTAAAAAGATACAAACAGGAATAGAAAATAAATTTATCTAATTGGAAATGGGCCTAATGAGGCCAACACAAATAATAAAGGTCACAGTTATTCCTTAGGTATGCATCGTGAGGCACTATTATATCTTTGCCTGAACAGATACTGGGTGTGGATGAAACTGCACCCAGAGATGCCATTCAGTGTACCATGAAAATGAATGGTGTGAGCACCAGCTGCACTCCTATGTAAGATGGAAAAAAAAAAAGCTGGAAGTCTATTATTAGAGTTAATGGCAGCACCATGCTCTCTGCTTTACAGAACTGAATTTACACCATGTATTTATTTAGCCACTACTATCAAGTGAATCAGAAATCTGGGTTCCAGTTTTTATTCATCTGTTCACTTTATACGTAAAGTTCAATGTGTTGTTTAACTATGGAAATCAATAACTGGATAATTTGTCAACAAATCACAAGCACTCCAACTGTCAAGGAATCAAAAGGGCAGCCTCACCTGAGAGTGAACTAATATGGATCATCATCCAACACTCCATTATGCTCTCCTTGACCTTTTAGAAATCATTTCAGCCCCTGGGGATATCCAGTGACCCTACCAACCGTTTTTCATTCCATCAGGTACTTCTTTCTGAGGTGAGAAATACATCGGAGCCCCTTTCTCTAGCCATGGTTACCTTCCTCACCTATACAGACCACCAGTATCTCAGAGACAAAAGGTTAGGAAACCAGTCTGTAATCCTTGAAAAACATAAGCCCTGAAAAGATCATGGGCTTCAAAGGCACATCCAAACAAAATAAAAACAGACAGAAACCAATGAGAGCCATGTCTGAAGATTGCTTGTCACTCAGCATAAACCAATCATTCAAGTGGTACACTCTTATCTGATCAGTATTTAAACAAAGGCAGAACAATACACTTGATTTGTTCAATTTAGGATCTAGTTAGAGCATACACTGAACTCAAGTGATAGCCTTGACTTCACGATTAAAGCGTTCCATAGCAAACCGCTTTGACCATATTTTGTCCTTTCCATCTTAGTGCCTGATGCCACATTTAGCCAAAGGCAGGCATGGAATCTCATCCAAGCAAGTCCAAGCTATTGCAACACATGTGCCTTCAGTCTCCTTAGAGGAAGATCATATTGCCAAGTAGTAAGAATACCCACCAGTAATTAAAGTGACTGACAGGTGTTTACATTAGAGTTGTCATCGCCAGAATTGGGAAATGGGCTGGGCTCCAAAATTTTGAATTTGGCATCAACTTTCTGTATACACAGCACCTATTTTGTAATTAGTAGATTTATCCCTTTACCCCCAAACTTTGTTATTTAATGCCCATGCTATAGCCACACAACAATGGTTGATTTGTGGGTTGGCTCACACATACCAATTTTACCATTGAGGTTAGACTACTTCCCAATCATTCAGCATCTTCTTAAAGAGCATTTATATATATTCCATTAAAGACATTTGTAGTTAAATAAGATTGGGAAATCCTGAGTCTAAATCAAATGGGTATTCTTTCTGCAGGATTTCTCAGATCCTCTAACATGCCAATGAGCATTGGGAATCTCTAAGAAAGGCATATAATTTCCAGCATTTCACAATCTTATTTAACCACAGAATCCTTTTTTAAAAAAGCTTCCAGAGTGAAGGGTGATTGGAACAGTTCTTAGACTATATTCTATGGAAGTATTTCCTTAAATGTTTGCCCTCTGTGACTTCCAAGTAAGTAAGAGTTAGAAGCTGTCTGGGTGGCATACACCATAGTTTGGGAGCCCCAATCTCTTTTGATAGACAAACTTGAAGATAATGAGTGTCTAGGGCACTGAAAGCAACGGGATTCTCAGATCAACTACCTGAGCCACGCGAGAATCTCTATGGCAGTTCATGTTGTCAACAAACATTTATAGAGCATCCACGACATACCAGGAACTGAGCATTAAATAAAAAAAGAAGACTGCTTTAATTTTGTGTTGTGAAGACAGAGAATTTTTCTGAGATGCAGTAGCATTTGAACTAGATGCCAAAGGATGACCTTCAAGGGTCAGGATGTATGGAAGGAGACATTTTAGAGAAAAGGAACAGTATCTACAGAGGCACAAAAGTCTGAAAGGGCATTGTTCTGCTCCCCTGATCATCACTTTTTGGCATTGCTGTACACACATACCATAGCATACGCTGGCATTTTGTGATAGATCCTCTAAAGAAATGGGAATCAACAGGGAGCTGGGAAGGGCTTGCTGCTTTGCACAGACTGCTGTAGGAATGAAAATCTACCAAACACTGGACTGGCACTTACTTACCTTGATGAAGGTGTCCCTTGATTAAGAGTAATCATCCAAAATGATTCCATACCAGGGTATGGAATATCTCCACAAAATGTCAGAAATCCATTCTAAGAATGATAGGGGTAAAACGGAGGGAGCTAACATTTATTGGGCACTTACTATGTATCTACTGGACAGCAGCTAACAACAACAATAATGAGCCAGTCAATTTACATATGTTATGTGACTTAATGCTTAATCATATGGTAGTTGTTTGCATGTATATATTTACATAACATGTTTTAATTTATGGTATTTTCATATCCATATTTCATTTGTACCTCACAAGTATGCTGTGAGCATGGGCAAGCCAGGTATGAATCACTGTTCATATAGGGGAGTATGAGGCTCAAGATAGTTAGCCCAGGATCACATAGCAAGTGGCAGTACCAAGCCTAGAAATCTATTCTCCCATGTGTTTGATTTGTATTTGTTCTGTATTATTTCAAGAGACGGAAGCAGATTTATACTCAATATAAAAAAATGTTTCTAAAAATCACAGCTGTTGAATAGTGGAATAGGTTGCTTTGTGTGACAATTGTAGAGAATATCCCCTGACTTAGGTGGGAGTTTAAATTTCATAGCTTCGAGGGTCATTTTCAACTCTAAGATTCAATGATTCTAAAATTCCTGGGTCTTTTTCTCCCAGGTAGGATTCCAGTGATTAAGCCTTTTCCTAGGCATCTCCTATTTATCATACACTTGGTGTTCGGAAGAGAGACATCCTTAAGAGAGCAGTTTGGTAGCTTAAACTTTTCCTAACACCACAAGTAAAATTCATTGCTTTGGTAAAACAATCAGAAATCACATATAAATAGCACCTATAGGTATCTTTCAGACCAATAAATGTTGGGGACAGGTAGAAACCACATATTTATCAAAATTGCAAAGTATGCACGTTTGCGTTGGCCCCGAAACTTAAAATCTTGGAATACATAGTGTATGCCAGGAATGACAGAAGGAGACATAGTTCTGCATTTGAACACTCATCAGTTATTTGGATGTATAGGCAAACTATTTAGATTCTACAGAAATGGTCAGACACTAAAGGTATTTTAAGAGGTGGACAGTTTGGACTGACAAGAAGCCACACTTGTCCTCTCTGACAGGAGAGCAGAATTCTCTCTACAGCCAGCAGAACTAGCCACTGTTCCAGTTCCCTTGGAACATTTTTTGTCATGTATTTACATCTCCCTATGCTCAAGAGAATAGTGCATCTGTCTGATGGAGACGCCTGGCTGCATTCTTTCCCAGATATTAATATAGGTAGCACTTTAGTAGTATAACCAATGACATGAAGAACCTGATTTGGAGAGGAACAGATGGCAGCATCTTTCTTGGGCTAATTTTAGGATCCTGAAATAGTCCTTTCTCACACAAACCATCAGTGGAACCAAATTAAGACGGTTATGTCACATCGAAAAAGGAGAGAGAAAAAAATGTAGTCTAGTGTAAGGCAAAGACAACAAACCAGAGATTTCAATGCTTCCCTCATATGTGACTCCCTTTATAGCACAAGACAGTCACTTCAACTGCTTTTCATCAGAATGGATGAAGAATACCAAAGAAAAGACAGGTAAGAAGAAGAGTAGACAAGTCTCATTGACAGTCACATGCACTGAAACATGAATCATATAATCATGATCGTACCATGTATTGGCTAAAGTCATATTCATAAGAATGTGTAAAACCTAAGCTCTAACAGATCTTTTCTTAGCAGATTAGGAAACTGAGACTAAGTAAACCATTCTACTTGGGAAATCAGAAGCAGCTTGGATTTCAAAGCCTCAGAGTCCTTTCCAGTGCTTTGTTCCCTGAAAAGTCCTTCTACCCAAATAAGACATAATGTCAAGCAGGGAGGGATAATGAGATATCAAGGAATAGTCACCCAAGTAGAAACGATGTCTTAGGTACAAGACCATCATTCAAGTTGAACAAATGAGAAAAAATAGGTAGTCTACAAAGGTACCTACTTGTTTTCCATCCAGAGTGTAGAGTTTTTTGACAACCCCGGTCTCTAGTTTGATGGCTTCAGTGATATCAGTGAGGACTTGCTCAAATGAGTGGGCTGTCTTCTTGTTCAGAAGCACTCGCACAGCCTTCCGAGGCTTTACACCACTGCGGATGATGGTCACCAGCTTGGGGCGCACAAAGTCCTTATTCTCCCTGGCCTGGCCACTGTTGCTGCTAGCCAGGGATTGAGGGGCCTTCATATTGGCTGATGTCTTCACATTGACAGACCAGTTGGGATTGACATTCTTGGTGTACTCCACTTTTTTAAAGAAGTTGTCTGAGGAACAGACATAGCTTTCCCCTAAAGGAAGAAATAAGTGGTCAGATGATTAGTTTAATAGAAGATGCATCTGAACCATTCTAACTAAAGGAACATACACTGACATTGGGGTGGGACTTCTGGAGAACTGGTGGTAATAACCAAGCTTAGGTACAATTCCTAATTGGGCTCTCTAACAATTTGGCTCACTCAAATTCAAGAGGAAGTGATCAGTGAAACATCCTTCAGTATAATGGCTTACTTCTTTGAAGAACCCTGTAAGGCTGAGGGCTCTAAAGACAATGAAGACACTACCACGTAATAAATGGATTCCGCAAGCTTGGTGTGTTTTTATTGGAATTGAAGCATTTATGGTAGTTTTTAGAGATGCAGAATTGTTTTAATCACTTTACGTTTGTTAACTTCCAGGGTCATTCCCAGAGTGTTTTAAACATGTGTCTATTTCTTAATGCTCCTGTCCTGTGTTCCATTACTTTCATCCCTTTGTTATATTGTGAAACACAGAGAACTTTCTAAGCTCATGTGTTTTATGCCAAGTTAAAGTGGCTCAAGTAACCTTCCATATTGGGCATACGATATATGCTTTGACAAGAAGCCAGGTGGTCCTTTGAGCAGGGTATGTGGCTAAGCAATGAAATATTGAAATGTGACAAGTATGTGTGTATGGGTGTGGTGAAAGAAGATATGTGTATATGCTGTGTCCTACCTGTTTACCTCTGTACCCAGGTGGAGAAACTCTCTCTCTCTCTCACACACACACACATCCTTCCTTTTATTTACAAGTCTAACTCCTGCTTGTGAGTCAGCTGATAAACCTCACAGTCTGCCTGAAGCTTGAAAAATACTCTGCTCTGTTTCTACCACCCATCCTTCATCGTTGCATCTTCTCAAATGCTGCATACTAGATTTGTATATATGGGCTGTCTTCACCAGTTCTCACCCTTGGCTGCTCTAAGTAATGAGATGAATAAGTGGCGATACATTATATACCCTGATTTATGGATTGTAGAGCTCTAGTGTAATTTTCACATTTATCTTGGCCTGAGGAAACCCTGGTGGCACAGTGGTTTAGTGCTACATCTGCTTACCAAAAGATTGGCAGTTCAAATCTACCAGGTACTCTTTGGAAACTCTATGGGGGCAGTTCTACAGTTCTATTCTGTCTTGTAGGGTCACTGTGAGTCAGAATCAACTTGATAGCAGTGACTTTTTTGTTTGTTGGCTTGTTTTAGTTTGGAGGAAATGACTAATACAGTGAAAGAAGCATAGGGGCCAGAGGTAAGAAAAGGGGACTGGACACCCATGACTATAAGCTAGAGAAACTGCTAAGAGAAGTAGGCTCAACCTTGGGAAGAGAATGAGATAATTTGAATGTGCTGAGTAAAGCACATTAGCCTCAAAGTATACAGAAGTTCATCCAGAGGTTGAGCTGCAGAAAACTAGTGTGATTTAATCAGGTTTAAGTCATCAATAATAACCCTAAATAAATAAATAGATCAGTGCTAGACAGTGCAAAGAAAGCATTAAACACAATTATAGCCTGATGGCTCTTCTCCTTCCTTTGGTCTCAGTGGGAGAACCATAGAGACATCCAGAAACCACGGGCTGATAATTCACTCCCTTTGCAAATATTGATTGCCTTGCTGTAGCACAAAATCCTTTAAGTCGTGTTAATTAATAAATGTCTCAGTTAGTACTGAGAGGATTCTGTCAGATTCTCTAGGGCACCTTTGAGGACATTTGTGTGTGTGTGGTAGGGGTAAGTGGCTTCCAAAGCTGCTCTGTGTCCCAGAAGCCTCGAGTCTTCTGTCTTCACGGGAGGTGGGGCGGGTAAAGGATAATTTGTAGGTGATAGTTTGTAGGCACCTCTCCTACCTGGTGCACTAATGCACACCCAAGAATGGGAGGGGTAGAGCTTCGATCAGCTGCCTCTAATCACCTGAGTTGGGTAGGATTACCCAGTGAGCGTGCCAGGGAAATTAGAGTTTCTCTTGGTTGGAGTTTTTCTTTTGTGAATTAAAAGGATGAAGGGACTCTTTCAGTTTCTCTGTATTTTCACAGCCACTATCCCCCAAACCTTAGATCGGGGTCTTGCTTTAGTACTTCATCAGATTCACGGGTATCTTGCAAGAGTTCACTGTCTATGAGTCAGATGTTTTCCATAACTTGTCATGTACTTTGAAATCCTGTCTGACAACTGGTGGTGTGGAAATGTGTGAGGTTATATATTTATGATTTCACTCAGCCACAGTCTTCTCTGGAGAGTCAGCTGTGTAGCCCTATTAGGACTCTGGACTGTTTTTGCTCCCATCTCTTAAACCTCTTAAGCCTCTGACTATGAGTATGATTAACCACCCCAGATGAAAATGAACATGATGGCAAATAGCTACAGTATCATATGACACTCAAGAAGTTTCCAGAGGGTCTAGGCCTCAGCCAAATCTGTGTTAAGCACCTTCAATGGTACGTTTTAGTCATTCTACTTTCTCTCTGCTTTGGAAAAAAAAAGCAGCTGAGGTGATGTCAGTCAGAACTGGGACCCAGTCCCGTCCCCAACACTTCCTAGTTATGTGTCCTAGGACAAGTTACCTAACCTCCTTTGGCTTCAGTTTCCAAAATGAGAATGAGAATACTTACTTCACAGGGTTGCTGTGCTGGTAGTGGTCAACTGAGACCCTGGCATAGAGTAAGGATTTAATAAATTCTTAAAAAACAAAAACAAACAAAACCCAGTGCCATCGAGTCAATTCTGACTCATAGTGATCCTATAGGAGAGAGTAGAACTGCCCCCATAGAGTTTATGAGGAGTGCCTGGTGGATTCGAACTGCCAATCTTCTGGTTAGCCAACATAGTACTTAACCACTATACCACCAGGGTTTCCTAATAAATTCTGGCTATCATTATTTTAAGGCTTTAATTTGAAGGAATAGAGATGAGAATGAGACAGAAAGGAAAAAGTAGAAAAAAGAGTTATGAAAAAGGAAAGGAAAGGAGTACTGTAAGCTGAAGGAAAGAGACAGAAACTAAGACAGCTGTGATTATGATATAACGTGACCACGGCCTGAGTGCCACACCTCAAAGACAGAGCTCCTGCTGGTTGGGAGGGGCCTCCGGGTTCTGCAAATGCTAAATGTGGTTCTCTACAGCTAATGCCTAGCAAACCCACTGCTGAAGCCCGCTGTGGGCGGATGTCTATGATGATTAAGAACAGCAACTCTAGAATCAGACTGACCTCAGACAATTCATTTAATTTGAGTTTCAGCTTTCCTATGTATAATTGAAGATATCGCACTAGGTAACATCTGAGGTCTCTTTTCGCCCTTATCAGTCTACAAGAAGAAATTATCTTCTCCTTTCCATCCCAAATAGGCTGTAGGAAACAGTATAACAAAGCTGTTATGGTATTTACAGGTTAAAGAAACAGTGCTCATCACGAAGGAATCTCTACTTCTTATACTGGAGAGACACAAAATGTGCTGCTTCTCTAAACTAAGGCTTCCTTGTTGTGATTTGGCAAACATCTGCTGCCAGAGCTTGGAGCTTCCTGCATGTCTGGCTGCCTGGCACTTGGAGCTGAGTGAGGTGTGTTGCATCTTTACACAGCTGGGTTCTCATCCTGCCGCAGCTTCCAGGGGCCATTTCCCTCCTGCTAAGAGCCTAGAGGGAAAACTGGTTTCAGAGCCAAGCAAGGTGACAATTTTGTGGAACTGACAACCTGCTTTGGTGGGGGGGGGGAGGGGCATGTGGTGGGGGAGGAAACGCCGTCATGGAAGATCAGCTACAAGGGCGGGAAAGGACTGGGCTGTGAGCTCAAGATGATCTATCTCCCTTCACTTTCAGGAAGGCTCCATTTCCAACAGCATTAAAACATATTTACACCTTCTTGGTACAAAAACACTTCTACCCAGGCTTTCTCATCTCTCTGGGGCTTCCTGACTCAATAAGAGAAACCTTAAGTGCTACTTTATTATATTTTTATACCTATTAACAATGCATCCCTCCCAGGTATCTTAAAATTCTCCCCTTTGCCAATGTGTTTGCTTCAGTAGTTAGAGCACAAATTAGTCAAAAGATGGTTTTATCTTCTCCCTCAGGTAACAAATGAGTTATAGGACATGAAGTGGATCATAGCTGGTGTTTCCATACAGCTCAGATTTTCCAAGACCACTTCAATTGTAAATATTCTGTCTCATGATCTGCTTAATAATGCTAGAACTTATCTCAGTATGGGTTCAGAAAAGCTGGCTAGTTACAAGTAACACCTCTAAGACCGATCTGAATACTCACATACAAGGAAGTGGGGAAAATAGTAGAGAGAATACAGTGGGAAGTAGAAGGATTCTAAAATGAAAGACTAAGCAAGAAAAATGGAAAAAGGCCACCAGAAGATTTTATTCACGGATATATTAAGAATACAATAAAACCACATTTTTATATGACCTCTCTAAGACCTTAGGTGTTCCTAAGGAGTTGTGGGAAAGCTTACATAAATCATCTGATTTTGGTCCACAAAGCTTCTCCTGCTACTTTCAGTATGCAGCAGCAGATGCTAGACCTCAGACAAAGGACTGCTATGAGGCTAGAGTGATTATTAACCAATTATCTTTTTCATTTCTTTATAGACTAAATATTTATTAATGTGGCCTTTTGGAAACACAATATGTTCTATGTTCCATTATTCTTTTAAGAATTAAAAAGCAAAAAACAGAAATAAAAATTTCTGTATTCCTAAAAATTCTCAGCACTGAAGTTAGCTGAAGGGGAAAATGAAGATCACCTAACACAATACTTTCAAAATCTAAGTGCTCATAGGAATTACCTGGGGCTCTTTGAAAAAACATAGGTTCCTCAATGCTAGCTCAGGGTATTCTGATTCAATAGGTCTGGGGTGTGGCCCAGGAATATGTATTTTCTAAGGTTCTAAAATTCTGAAAAGTAGCCAGGTTAGGGAACACTGGTCATACTAGTTCCTCACGAACATTATCATTGTCATTATTACTACTATTATATTCATAATGTTATTTTTTTTACCTTGTGAATGTGTTTTAATATCCTTTATCTATTTTTGTCCTTATAACCATCATATGAGATAGAACAGGCACATTTTACTAGTCCTATTTTATAGACATGAAATGGAAAATATACAATGGGTAGACAAACATCCATATAATGAAATATGATTCAGCAATAAAAAGGAATGGCAGTCTGGCACATGGCACAACATGGATAACCCTTACAAACATTTTACTAAGAAGACAGTCACAAAGGACCACATGTATGATTTCATTTACATGAAATGTCTGGAAAAGACAAGTGTATAGAGATATACAGCAGATTGATGATTTCTAAGACTGGAGAGATTAAGGGGAAATGGGAAGTGACAATTTATTGGCATGGGTTTTCATGGCTGCTAACCAAGATGTCGGTGGTTCAAATCCACCAGGTACTCCTTGGAAACCCTATGGGACAGTTCTGCTCTGCCCTGTAGGGTTCCTGTGAGTTACAATTGACTCTTTGACTGTGGGTTTAGTTTGGTGTGAAAATAGCCTGATATTATATTATAGTGATGGTTGCACCACTAGGTAAGTTTTCTAAAAATCACTGAACTGTACACTTCAAATGGATTTTTTTAATGGTGTGTAAATTATACCTTAATAAAGTTGCTTAAAATAAAGAGAACATTAACCATAGTGATGTTAAGGGCAAACCTATGGTCGTGTAACTAACCAGTTATAAACTGTGATGACTCAAATAACTGGGAGTACCAAGCAAAATACTAAGTAAAACACTGAATACTTCATATCCACTGTTACAGTTAATTCTCAAAAGAGTTAGTCTCATTGTACATACAAAAACTAAGGCTCAGAGAATCTAAATGCTTTCCCGAAGTTCACATAAATTAGTAGACAGCAGACCTTGGATTTGAACCATGGTTTATCTGATTGCAAAGACCTCTCTTCCCATTATAATCTGTTCCCACTAGACTGGAATACAATACCCCTAATTCTTCATTGAGGTATTTCTAAGCTTTTTCAATGTTAAGCTTCATGGGAAGCAATGCATGTGAATTTCTGGTCTTTCACTAAACCTTTCCAAAGGAGAAGAAACTATAGGGACTTCTGTCCTCTATCTCTAGATATCCTGAGTGTTCTTAAAGGACAAAATAGACAAGAATATTCATTTTCTCTCCTCACCTCACAGTCCTTTCCTGTTTGACTCTGTTGCCATTGGGAAACTGGTCACATTTCTCAACACTATCCTGAAGTTACCTCTGAATTTACCTTGATTGAATGAGCAGTACTCAGCTCAGAGAGGACACTGAGATCCACTGTAGCTTATGGTTGTGGATGATTTAAAACAAGTGAAACTGAGCCTCAATCACACTCTCCATATTCCAGGATTCACCAGAAAGTTTACTACTGCTCCCTGGAGTGGTAGGTGAAGAGAGTTCAATCCAGCGGGGCTCAAAACAACTCAAGAGAAAAGCTGTTTTTATTTTTATTTTTTTTTCCTTTCTCAAAGTTACATTTATTAGCACTATTGAACTGAGATTGATTGTCTGCACACACCCCTCCAATACTCACACACACACACACACACACACACATACATCCAGGGAGAAAAATCAGTTATCAAGGGTTTATTCTTGAGTAGGACGTATAAAAAAAAACATAGATTTGGGGAGAAATCTCTACATGACACCTCTTTTATGTTAGACCCAAGAACATTCTAATCCTCTCAATACAATGCCACTTGCTTCACATTTCTGCCCTATCACCCACTGTGACCCTCAGAAGATCACAGCTAGTATAAATGAGGATGTATTTAGTAGCTCAGGTTGCTTAGTTTGAGAGAGTTATTATAGAGAAATTCCTTAAATTCACCTGAGGTATGGATTTACAGTGACAAAAGATACACGCTCAATGGATTACTTTGTTGGACAGCTCCCTCAGCCCAGCTTTAAGCCCTACATTTGCCCTGAATCTTATTTTAAAGATTTGTGCTAGGATGGCTAATCCTTCAATGGTCAGGAAAGGCCTAGGATTAAACTCTGCCTACCCAGTCAATATATCATCAAATAATTTAACCTTCCTTGGCACTGATTTTCAAGGTCAGCTATGTAAACTCTCAGATTTGAACCCTGAGACCCAAGATCCAGCAATCACATGGATGCTGTCCATTAAAAGCAACCAGCCCCAATCACTCGCCTTGGCTTGGGAAATTGTAGCTACTTGAGAGAGCTGTAATTTTATACAAGAGAAAGTCAGCATGCTCCTTTGTTTAGGAATACAAGAAACTGAGAACCGGTGAAACAGAGGCTGATACCCCCACATGGGGACATTGTTTCTTCTTCCTTGTTGGCTGGTTCACAACTTGTTTTCCTGAGAGATGTCCCTGTTCTAAGCTCATCTTTCTTTGCCCAGGGAATGGAGCGAGCTAAGGGAAAGCTGCAGAGTAGGGGAGGTGACTGGGGAACATTTTTATTATTGGCACTCCTTCATGTTGTCTTTTAAAGCATTGTGTTAAGTTAAAATGATCACATATATTATACCTACCAATTTTAAAGTAGAAATAGGAAAGCATCCTCAATATAACTGACTTGCTCAAGTATAATATTAAGGATGCATTCCAAGATGTCTTTTCTAAATGATCACAAAGAAGGCTCTACAACTGAGCAGTCTTGGTAAAAGGTTGGATTTTCCCTATTTTCTGGTGGGTTCACAGGTTGCCTGGATTTTCAGCAATTTTTTCAGAAAATACAGTTAAAACCCCAAATCTAGAGAGGACTTAAAGGGATTTGGGTATAGTGAGTCAGTTCCTATTCTAATAGGAATGGTCTTCATTAAAATACCAGACATACCTACAGCTTTCTTTGGTATTTCTCTCAATGACCTCAGCCTTAGGGACACACCCTGAAGTGGGCTTTTTAGAAGCAGCAGCTGAGCAGCGACCACTTACCTAAAAGTATAATCCTCTGTGAATATGTCCAGGAAGTTCTGGTTTTAGGGCACATATTTCCAGTGAGTTGCAATTCACCAAATAGTCTCTCAGCAGTCACAGGAAATTTGGATATACAACCTTCTCTCTGTTAATCCAACCAATCTTTTTCTTTGTTACATCCCTAATGACTATACGGCCTGCCTCAATAATACTACTCAGAATAAATTATGAACAAGATCTAGAGTAAACACCACAATTCAGATGTTTCTTTACACATAGTCTGACAGATAAGCACAATGCAGTGACACTGCCACCCACACCTCAATGTCAGCCAACAGACACTGAAGGGCATGAAGAGTGGCGGCTAGTGGCCAGCATAATGAGAATTCTGAGCACCAACCTGGTGGCTTGACAGATATACTTTCTAAATTTCTTTCTAGGAAATTTGGGGGGGGGGAAGAATCACAATCATTGTGTCACCCATCACCCACCAAGGACCACCACCCACTCTTGAATTACCTTCCTCCAGTTCATCCATGCTTCCGATCTTCCTGGATCCATCAATGGTGTATATATAACGTACTCCCTGAGGCAGGTTGATGTTGTCAGACAGAGATCGAGTCAGGTCAGCCAGCAAGGCGTCGAAGCTGCGAAAACGGTCAGAGGATACAGCGTACACAATCCCCTTGAAGTAGCGGTCCCCATTGCGGTAGAAACGTACCTTCTTGGCTTTCTTCTCATTGCTCAGTGCCTGCAAGGTTCTGGTTCGGTAGAAGCTACAGTGGGCACTGTGAGTGGGGCTGGGCAGCCCATTCATCCTTGAGCCTCGCATGTTCCTGGATGTTTTATCTCTTTCGTCAAAGTGTCCAAAATCAAGTTCCATATTTTGGGGGAACCTCAAGGACCTGAGTGTTGGAGAGAGGGATTGGGGCGGAGGGTAAAGAGATGTAAAGAAAAAGGGGCAAGAGAAAAAAAGGAGGGAGGATTTTAAATATTAGCCAGATCCAAATCAGCAAGCTGCTGCCTGTGAAAAGAACTGGTTGAAAAAGCCCGTGACCCATCTGCTGCTTGCCACTGACCTGCAGGAATATTGATCTTAATAGAGAAGAAGGAGGGGCTGGGAGGGGCTGGGGTGCTGGTGGTTGTGGGGGTTGGGGGCGAGAGATAGAGAGGGAGGCACTTTTGGCACTATTCCAAGCAGAGGGGAGGAAAGATTTTGGAATAGCTTAAAACCCTGGGACTTACTGACAGTGGCTCCTATCAAATTGTAACTTCAGGCTAAATGCATTAAAACTGGCATCTGTTTCCTCACACATGCCCACATGACTAACAGTTGTAAATGAATCCATAGCCTGACAAAATTCCCCTTGAAGAGAATAGAAGGAGCTAGCCAAGGTTAGCATCTCTAGCTTAGGAAGCAGCCTCTGCATCTCAGTACAATGACTATGAAGAAGAATGTTTTAATTTCATTCCAAACCTTCTTTTCTACTGTAATGCATGCACCCCCCGCCCCCCCGGAATAAACTAGGATTCATGTTTAAAGAGACAGCCTCCAGGGAATAGCCAGAGTCTTTGTGTTATTCATCCAACCCTTTCCCCACCAAGCTGGTGCAGCTATTAGACATTCACAGAAATACACTGGAAAAAAGAAAAAGGATTAGAAAAATCAGTTATTTAATAAGTTACTAGCTCCACTTTCCCCTTGGTATGATTTTGTCACAAAATCCTTTTTCTTTGCTTTCCTTCTTTTCTTTTTAGGCACCTCATCTTCTCCGTGGCACTGCAGCCACACCTCTTAATAGAATAATTTAATTGTCCAAAGATTCCCAAATGAGTCCCTGAACAACACATGAGACCTTTAGAAGCAAGCACACCTTTCATTGTTCTGTGTTTCTACCCTCACAGCAGACAATTCACCCCAAACTTATCTATTGCCCAGGTGTGTTAGCTGAGGCAAAATATGGTCATCTGCTAGGCTTTGCTTTACTCTTTACTGCTGAACCAAAATATATATATATATACATATATATCTATACATGTGAAACCAAATACAACCAAAGCCCCCAAATGCCAGCAAAGGTAGTGACAACCTACAAAGCAAACTATGAACATGCATCTCACAGATGGGGATAAAAGGACTCACAAAGCAATCAGAGCGCAGCTGTTACACACTGCCACATGGACATATTTGAAAGAGACCAGGAGGACAGAAAATAAAGGGGGACTGGTGCCCAGCAGGTTTGCCAGGCTCAGTCTCCCTTTTCTTCCAATGTCACCACGTCCTGTGCTGAGCTCAGCATTGTCTCTGTCACACAACCTGCAGTGGCAAGAGACCCCACCTCCTCCAGATAAGTAGCAAGCATTTCCCCAGGCGTGCTAGTACTGCTCCGCTTTGCTTTGCTTTGCTTTAGAATCAGGAGTGGTATTATTCTAAATCAACATTCCATTGAAAACAAAGAAACGTCAAACTCACTTTTCCAAAGGAAAATCCCAGGTAGAGGTTTAGGACAAAATCCAACTGAATAAAGAAAAAAGGAGAGAGAGAGAGAAACACAGAGACACAGAGAGAGAACTAGCTTTGCCTTGTGCTTTTTCCATTTGACATCTGTTACATTCTGCCTGAAAATCACTGGAAAGCCCCACTCACCGGTTTTCTGCTGGTTGGGTGGAGATGCTGAGAGAAAGAAAACCAATCTCTCTATGCCTTTGTTGTCTGAGCTCCAAGCAAGAAATTCCTGCCAGGGTGGATAGATGCCTTCTAGGTCCTAGTGCCTTGTCCAGCTTCTCCCATGTAACTCAGGCTGAGTGAATCCCCCAACCTCCTATGATTAATTACAGGCTTTTTTTTTTTTTTTTTAAGTCACAAGCTGCATTAACAGCTAGAAAGGTTTCATTTATAACCAACAGGAAATTGCAGGGTAGCAAAAAGATTGCACAGGCAAGTTCAGAATGCTCTAATGAGCAATGTGCTAGCCCTTTCTTTTAGAGAACTGAAAATTTCACTTGGCCAAAGCCTTGGCTTAATCAGCCTAGGGGCGAGACTCTGACATCCAAAACAGGCTTCTAAGATTGTAGCGCTCTTCCTGTCACTCCCTTGAGAGAAAACAATTCAATCTCCAAATTCTTTAAGACATTTCAGCTCATTCATCCAACAACTGGTTATTTTTTAAATGGAAGTGTGTAGTATACTAAGAGAGAGTGGGAAAGGGTAAGACAAAGGGGAAATAGTTTCAAATTTTCATGGAGAGTGCAGTTGAAAAGGGCCCCAGAGGCCTTTTAGCTGGGTGTGAGAATTTAGTATCTGTGGCCTTTACCTATAGTTCGAATTCAACTCAGAGAGCTTTCTGTGTGAAAAGAGTTTGTAAACTATAGAACAAACATTAGTAAATTTGTCCCCCAACTGCCTATTTGCTATTAATTGTTTTCTTTATGTTAAGTATGTTATGAAGAGCAAGGAAGCATCCAAATTAAACTCACTGGCTGTGGTTTCAGGGTACAGCTAGGTCAATTGGTATAACAAAGTTTATTAAGA
This sequence comes from Heterohyrax brucei, assembly GCA_028571685.1. Lineage (NCBI taxonomy): Eukaryota > Metazoa > Chordata > Mammalia > Hyracoidea > Procaviidae > Heterohyrax > Heterohyrax brucei. Next base: position 150,169,213 of record CM053166.1, read on the forward strand.
AAAATGTTCTGCATCACACTTTGGAGAGTGGTGTCTAGGGTCTTAAAAGCCAGCAAGTGGCCATCTAAAACGCATCAATTGGTTCCAACCCACCTGGAGCAAAGGAGAATATGAGCCTAAGAGACAGAAAGGGCCACATAAACCAAAGGCTACATCAGCATGAGACTAGAACTAGATGGTGCCTGGCCACCACTAATGGCTGCCCTGACAGGGAACTTGACAAAAATGTCCCTCATAGAGTGAGAAAAATGCGGGGTGCAAAATTCAAACTCGAGTTAAAAGACCAGACTTGATGGTCTCACAGACTGGAGGTCCCTGGAAGACACGGCCCCTGGACTTTCTATTAGACCGGAACTGAAAGCAGCCTTGAAGCCAACTCCTCAGAAACAGATTGCACTGGTCTATAAGACTAAAATGATATTGGTAAAGATGCTTCTTGGCTTATACAGATACAGAAAACTAACTGGTTAGCTCCTGTCCAGAGGCAAGATGAGAAGGCAGAGGGGGAAACGAACTGGTTGAATGGATATGGGAACTACAGTGTGGAGAGGAAGAGGGTGCTGTCACAATGTGGGAAAAGCAGCTAGGGTCACATAGCAATGTGTGTGTAACTTTTTGTATGAGACTGACTTGAATTCTAAACTTGCACTTAAAACACAATTACAAATTAAAATAACAAAAACAAATTGAACTCATTGGATCAGGTCAAACTATGGGGCAGAAGAAGAGAAAGATGAGAAAATAAAGGGGCTCCATTCCACGTTTACATTGAAGCTACGTAAATTAATAGGTAACAGTCTTCAACTAATTAATATGTAACAGTCATGATTCCATTTGTACTTGGCTCCCAGGGAGCTCAGAGATAATAGTATGCTCCTTAATTATCTTATATCTGATTCCTAGTATAATTAGCCCTCTCTTTTATATTTAGCTGTTGCTCTCTTTATATTTCTTTAAGCACTTTCTGCACGTGTATTTTATAATATGCTGTCTCAAAGAGAGATAAGAATATTATTGTCTTCCTCCTCTGGAAAGTGTGGGTTTAGCAAAGCGTAAGCTATTTCTGGTAGTTGAGTGGACAGCCTCAAGCACCCAGTCACATCTTCCCAACATCTTTCTACTGCTCTTCTGTTCCTAAATAAATGTCTCAAAACAGTGCATGTATCTAATGTGTTCTTTTCCATATGTTTCCACCTTATACTGTAGCTACTTCTTGATACTCAACAGAAACCCATACCCATCGTGTCAATTCTGACGCACAGCAACTCTGTAAGACAGAGCAGAACTGCCCCATAGAATTTCCAAGGAACCCCCGGTAGATTCAAACTGCTTACCTCTTAGTGAGCAGCTATAGCTCTGAACCACTATGCCACCAGGGTTTCCGACTGTCGTGGATTGAATTTGCCCCACCAAAAATATATGTGTAGCAATTGGCTAAGCCCTGATTCCCAGTATTGTGTGATGTTCCCATATGTTGTAAACCCTGCCTCTCTGATGTTAATGAAGGAGGATGGCAGCAGTTTTGTTGACGGGGCAGGACTCAGTGTGTAAAGCTGTACTGTGCCTTGAGGCAGTCTCTTATGAAATAAGGGAAAGGAAAGCAGGCAGCAAATTGGGGACCTCATACCACCAAGAAGCAGCGCTGGCAGCAAAGCCCATTCTTTGAAAAGGATCTGGGGTCCCTGTATCTCAGCAACTCCCAGTCCAGGATAAGGTTGATGACAAGGACCTTCTTCCAGAGTCAACAGAGAATGCCTTCCCCTGGAGCTGATGCCCTGAATTTGGACTCTTAGTCTACACTGGACTGTGACAAAATAAACTTCTCTTTTTAATGCCATCCATTTTGGCAACTGTGTTAAAGCCGCACTAGATGACTGTCCTAGTCACCTGGTACTGCTCTAACGGAAAATACCACGAGTGGAAGGTTTCAAGAAGAGAAGCTTTATTGTCACAGTCTGGTAAACCGCAAATCCAGTAAAAAGTTGTAAGTCCATTCAGAATGAAAAATCATCACAGTCCAGTAGGCTGAGTCCACATCCAGTGAGAGCATCCCGGCACAGGAACCTCGAGTCCAAAGGACGTGCTCTGCTCTCGGTGCTTCTCTCTCGGTGGTATGAGGTTCCCAACTTCCTCTGCTCACTTCTCTCCCTTATATTCCACAAGCTTGTAGCTTGGGTCCTGCCTCACTAACACAACTGCAAGCCATTCTTCATCATCAGTATCACAGAGGCAGGATTCACAACACATGGGAGGAAGGGCACCATGTTGGAACGCCAAACCAATTCAAATCAACACATACATTTTTGGGGGGACACAATTCAATCCATGACAATGACTAAGACAGAATTTGATAAATCTAGGTTATTCTAACCAGAGGCAGAATAGTATCAAGGAATAGTGACAGAAAATGTGCAAAATTCCAACCGATGGTAGACCAGCAGTTGCAACTTCCTTGCCCAGCAAGGTTCATGTCTTTAAATTTCTTTCCTTCTTGTATATTCAGGGTTGCTGTTGTTGGATCCATCAGGTCCATTCCAGCTCATAGCAACCCTATGCGCAACAGAACCAAACACTGCCTAGTCCTGCACCATCCTCACAGTCCTTTTTATGCACAAGCACATTGTTGCAGCCACTGTATCAATCTATCTCACTGAAAGTCTTCCTCTTTTTTGATAACGCTCTACTTTACCAACCATGATGTCCTACTGCAGAGTACTATCCCTCCTGGTAACATGTCCAAAGTATGTGAGGCGTAGTCTAGCCATCCTTGCTTCTAAGGAGCATATTCTCTCTCTAAGTCTTTCAAGACAGATTTGTCATTCTTTTGGCAGTCTGTGATGTATTCACTATTCTTCACCAATGCCAAAATTGAAAGGTGTCAATTCTTCTTTGATCTTCCTTATTCATCATCCAGCTTTTGCATGCATGTGAGGTAACTGAAAACACAATGGCTTGGATCAAGTGTACCTTAGTCTTTAAGGTGACATCTTTGCTTCTTAAGACATTAAAGAGGTATTTGGTAGCAGATTTGCCTAACACAGTATGTTTTTTGATCCCTTGACTGCTGCTTCCATGAGTGTTGATTGTGATACAGGTAAAATTAAATCCTTGACAACTTCAATCTTTTCTCTGTTTATCAGGATGTTGCTTATTGTTCTTGTTGTGAATTTTGTTTTATATGGAGGTGTAATCCATACTGAACACTGTAGTCTCTAATCTTCATCAATGTTTTTCCTCTTCCCTTTCAGCAAGCCGGGTTGTGTCGTCTGCATGTTGTAGGTTGTTAATGAGTCTTCCTTTAATCCAAATACCACATTATTCTTCAAATAATCCAGCTTCTCAGATTATTTGCTCAGCATATAGACCAAATAAGAATGGTGAAAGGATATAACCCTGGTGTACACCATTTCCTACCTTAAGTCATGAGGTACCCCTTGTCCTATCCAAATGAATGCTTCTAGATCCATGTACAGATTCCTCTTGAGCAAGTTGAGCACACCAGAATTCCCATTCTTTGAAATGTTATCCATAATTTTTTATGATCTATGTAGTCAATAAGATACATGTCAGCAGGATTCAGTAAATATACAGCAATTGATTTTGCAGCAGAACATGGAATCTTCTTTATTTGTGGTGAGATTATAACAATGGATGGATGATAAAACTTAAACACAAAAACTCTGAAATATATTTTAGAGGAAGCTTCCTCATGACATAGATTTTAAAACACTTCCTGTATTTGTAGCTACAAAATAACTTTAGGATACAATCTAGATAACTTTGTTTTACATGCCCACAGAGCAGAGGGGTGAACAAGTTATCATTATTTCCAGGTGTGAGGTATGTGGATATTAAAAGGAGTTCTTTAAAAACAGAAATCAAAATGTTCTGTGGGCAAAATCTTTTAAGAAACAATTGACTAAACAAAACTAAACAATTTTCTATATCATAAGACTTCTCAGAGCCTGTAATATACTTACAATATAATACATGTCCCCAAGAAGACAATTTTAATATAAAGAGCTTTTATTTTTTGTTCCCCTAAATCATACACCTTTTTCCTCCCAGAGCATCCCATAGGCTAATACTCTGTGGAAAAGTTTTTATGAAATTTTGACTAAATTATCTCAAAAAGACATTTTCTCTGAGAATTCTAAGCTACTCACCAACATCTTTTTCTTCACTTCCTTAGAGGAGAAGGACTACTGGCAGAAGAGAAGGTCTCATGCGTAAGTAAAGTAGGAAACTGCATCTTTAAATACGAAAGTCATCATTGAAGATCAGGAAATAGTCATGGAGGCGGGGTCCATAGAAGCTATTGAAGGAAAAGGACAGTAACTCTTCTGTGAGAAATTTAGCCATAAGGCCCTTTGAACAATCACTGTGTACCCAAGTACCACAGGCACAGTAATTGCAGAGTGGGAGACATCCAGCACTGCTCCTGTGGGGCTTAAAGACTCATCCAGGAAAAAAGAGCAACACTATGCATCTTGCAAAATTTATGAAGAAGGGCTTAGATCTCGTTTAACTCAACTGAACTTACAGAACAGATCAGGTAAATAAGACCATCCATGAAACAAGGAAATAGTTATTAGTTTATATTACCTACCAGAATGACAGAAAGTAGGATCTGTGGTGGAGTGGTATAAGCAAACAGGATATGAGCCTGGAAAAAAGTAAATACACATATACATGTTGTTTAGAGAGGACATAAAACTATGAGAGACTAGGAATAAATCAAAAATAATATGTGTAAGATCTTTGTTGAGAAAATAAGAAAACTATCAGGAAAAAAAAGAAAACCCACTGCTGTTGAGTCGAGTCCAACTCATAATGAGCCTAGAGGTCAGGGTAGAACTGCCCCATAGAGTTTCCAAAGAGTGCCTGGCAGATTTGAAATGCTGATCTTTTAGTTAGCAGATGTAGCCACGAGGGTTTCCCAATGAGAACATATTAAGCAGTGAATAAATGTAGGGTCAGACCATGTTCATGGACATCAAGATGGGAAACCTGAAATATTTTTGGAAGAATCTAAAGATCTAAAATACCTACGACAATAATAAAAAAGAATAATTAGAAGAGGAACTTTGGCCTGTCAAGACACATTATAAAGCTACAGTAATGAAGACGATGTGGTGTTAGCCTGGGGGACAAAGATCGATGAAACAAAAGAGATTCTAGAACAAGATATCAGCTTAAATGGGACTTCAGCAAATAGTACAGTAGTAAGAATACAGACTCTGGGACAAGACTGTTTGGATTAATTCTGACTCTACTTGTTATCAGGTTGCAAACTTAAGTGAGTTACTTCTCTGTACCTTAGTTTTCTATTTATCACATGGGAGTGATGATAAAAGTACCTGTATCAGTTGTATTAAATAAGTTAATGCATGGAAAATGTTTAGAACAGGCCCTGGCACGTGTTACATGTAAGTATTAGTTTTTAGCATCCTTCAGATATTCACATTACTAACTCCTTCTCTTCTTTCAAGACTTTGCTCAGATGTCAACTTCTCAATGAAAGCAACTCAAACCACCCTATCAAAAGTTACAACCTGACTGCCCAAACCCATCACTACCACTTTCCTTTACTGTGTACCACAGATTGAATTGTGTCCCCCCAAAAAATATGTGTAGTAGGTTGGCTAGCCATTATTCCCAGTATTGTGTGATTTTCCTTCATCTTGTAATTTTCTTGTGTTGTAATTCCTAGTCTCTGCCTGTGTTTAATAGACTGGCTTATGTTAAAGAGTACTGGGATGGGACAGTAACACTGTGCCTAAAGTTACTGTCCTGCACCAATGTAAAGGGATTTTCCCAGGATTGAGGCTTGCACCACCCTGTCCTTATCCTTATCCTACAAGAGATATAGGAAAGGGAAGCAAACACAGTTCAGAACCTCACACTCTCAAGAAAGTAGCAATGGGAGTAGAGTGTATCCTTCAGACCTGAGGTTCCAGCTCCAAGATGTTTCCCACCCAAAGACTGATGCAACACAAGGAACTTCCTGCAGAACCAACAAAGAGGGGAAACCCTACCCTGGAGCAGACATCTTGAATTCAGTCTTGTAGCCTACCACACTGCGTAAGAGTAAACTTTTCTTTGCTAAAGCCATCCACTTGTGCTATTTCTGCTACAGCAGTACCAGATGACTGAAACACTCTGCTCTGTCCTTTCTATAACACTTATCATCTTTCAATGTATCATATAATATACCTATTTATATGTTTATTATCTAGCTCCCCAAAACAGAATATAAATTTTATGAGGGCAGGCATATTTTAGCAGTTTTAATGACATACAATCTGTATACTGTATAATTTACCTGTAGGAATATATATATTTTTTTTTATTGCGATTGAGTCAAAGTGTAGAGTCTGGTTTAAATCCACGTGCCCGCCTATGTGCAGCTCCTACTGCTCTCCTTACCTGGTGACAGCACATACCTCCTTTCTGTTTCATACAAGCCATATCCTCCTTACAATCCCTTGTCCCCTCTTCTCCACCCTCTCACATTCCCCTCTAGTAAGATGCCAGTAGGATGCCATCCTATAGATGTATAGAACCATAAAGTGCACACACTATATGGTCACTGTGTGTTGCCGAGTCCAATCCATTCCTGTCTGAGGAGTTGATCTCAGTAATGATTTATGATCAGGGACCGCATCGGGTCTAGGGGCCATGGTCCCAGGGGAACCCCCAGGCCTTCAGACCATCAATTGCGTCTCTTAGTGGAGTTCTCAGGGTGCACCCTTTTTTGTTGTCATATCACCGCTGGAACTCAACTTTGTGAGCCCCATCACGGTTGTCACTGGAGGTGGCCAGGCACTATCTAGTTCTTTTGGTCTCACATTGATGCAGTCACCCATTCACAAGGGTCTTTCTGTCTTCTGAGTTCTCTTTCCCCTATGTCAATTTTGTCCTTGGTGATCATCTGTTCCTGCTGAGTTGAGACCATTTGGTGTGCCTCAGATGGCAACTTGCTAGCTTTTAAGACCCCAGATGACACTCACCAATATGGGGTGGAGGAGATTCCCTTAGCAATAGGCTAGTTATGCCAGTTGGCCACAATGTCCCCTGACAGCAAGGTCCCCAGACCCCTGTCCTTGCTAATCTGATTTTACCATATTGGATTAAGATTGAAAGAGTTTTCGGGTTATGTTGAAGTCCAGTAAAACTGACCTTTTGTCTAATGTGTGCAGTCACTGATTTCACCCAACCAAATTTCTATCCGACTCGACGGCACTTGGCTGGCATCTAATCTATAACCAGCCCTCTTCTTCTCTCCCTCCCCTCCCTTGCAGCTGTGAGAGTCTTTTCTTCTGTACAAGAGTCTGTTTTCAAGTCCCATAGGAATATTTTTATTGTATTTTTATAATGCTGTGTCCTAAGTACCTACAGCAATGTTTAGTACATTACAGGTGCTCATTGGATTATATGTTGAGTTGGATAAAATAAGAAAAGCATGTAGTATTTAATATATGGTATCAGGACAATTTGCTTGCTGGAATTGAAGAAGATTTGAAACACTGATGAAGATCAAAGATTACAACCTTCCATTTGGATTACACCTAAACATCAAAAAAACAAAAATCCTCACAACTGGGACAGTAAGCAGCATCAAGATAAATGGAAAAACGATTGAAGTTCACCAGGATTAATGTTTTCATAACCAAAAAATTTAAATTAGATCTCTACATTTACTCACAGCTTATGTTCTCAAATAGTTTTCTGATTTTTTTCAATAAAGGTTTTACCCATATTTTTTAATTTATTCATAGTACATTTTAGTTTTGTCTCCTCTATAGAGAATATGTGTGTGTATTTTTATTAAATACACAAAATTTGTGTAATATGTACACAAAAGCCAATTTCAGATATTTTAAAGACCTGAATGTGAAAAACGGAAACTTAAAAATGTTTTAAGTAAAATATAAAGAGTCCTTGTCTTCTAATGTTCATCATAGCTTAATTTGTAACAGCCAAAAATTGGAAACAACCCAAATGTCCATCAACAGACAAATGAATAAACATATTGTGGCTTATCCATACAATGGAATACTATTCTGCAACAAAAGGAATGAACTATTTTTTCCCCAAATTTATTAAATTGCTGTGGTAAAATATGTATCACAAAATATTTTAATTATTTTTAAGTGGACATTAATTGCATTCACCATATTGTGCAACGATCACCACTGTCTATTTTTAGACGTTTTCATTCCCCTAAACAGAATCTTAGTACCACTTAAGTAATAATTTCCCATTTCCCCTCCCCCAGCGCCTTTTATCTCTACGCGTTCCTCCCTATTCTAAGTATTTCATTTAAGAGGTCACTCACTATTTGTCCTTTTGTGACTGATTTATTTTGCTCAACTCAGTGTTTTTGAGGTTCATTTATGCCATAATGTGTATAAGAATTTAATTTCACTTACAGCTGAATAATGTTTCATTGTGTGGATATAACATCTATTCATATGTTAAAGGTAGATGTAAAATGTGATCATAACAAATTATGTATAACTTTGTGAAGAGTGGGAATTCCAGAATATTTAAGTGAGTCCATGAATAGTCTGTACATAGACCAAGAGGCCATCATTGGAACAGAACAAGGGGATACTACTTGGTTTAAAGTCAGGAAAGTAGTGCATCAGGGTTGTAGCCTTTCATCATACTTAGTCTGTATGCTGAGCAAATAATTTGAGAAGCTGGACTGTATGAAGAATTGGAGGACTGAAGGTAGTCTCCTTAACAATCTCAATTATGCAGACAACACAACCCTGCTTGCTGAAAATGAAGAGGATTAAAAGTACTTACTGATGAAGATCAAAGACCACAGCCTTCAGTAAGGGTTGCCCCTCAACATCAAGAAAACAAGAATCTTCACAACTGGGTGGATAAACAACATCATGATAAATGAAGATAAGATTGAAACTGTCAAGGATTTCCTTTTATTTGGATCCATGATCGACACCCACAGAAACAGCAGTCACAGAATCAGATATTATATTGCATTGGGCAAATCAGTGAAAGACCATTTTAAAGTATTAAAAAAAAAAAAAAAAAAGAGGTCTCTTTGAGGCCTGAGGTGTACCTGACCAAAGTCATGCAAAGTTTGGACAATGAGTAAAGAAGACCAAAGAACTGATGGCTTTGAATTAGGGTGTTAAAGAAGAGCACTGAATATGCCACAGACTGCCAGAAGAAACAACAAATCTGTCTTGGAAAAAGTACAGCTGAAATGCTCCTCAGAAGCAAGAGTGGGAGACTTTATCTCTCATATTTTGGACACATTATGAGGAAGGATCAGTCCCTGGAGAACATCATTCTTGGTAAAAAGGTTCACCGAAAAAGAGTGAGTACCACAAGGAGATGACGTGACACAGGATAAAAACGGGCTCAAACACGGTAACGATTGTGAGGATGATGCAGGACCAGACAGTGTTTCATTCTGTTGTACATGGGGGTCACTGTTAGTAAGAGTGGACTCAACAATACATAACAACAACAACGACATTCACATATTGATGAATGGATGGACATTTCTTTTTTTTAGCTCTACCCATTGACCATCATAAATAGCAGTGCTATGAACATTTATGTACATGTTTGTTTTTGTTTTTTTTGAACATTTGTTTGCACTGCTTTTGGGTATACACACCCAGGAATAGAATATCTGTGTAATATTGCTACACTATGTTTAACTTTGTAGCAGCTCTCAGACTATTCTTGAAAGTGGCTGCACCATTTTACATTTCCATGAGCAATGTACGAGGATTTCAATTTCTCTGCAGCTTCACCAACACTTGTTATTTTTCATTTTTCTGGTATAATTTGTATCATTGAAAAATTTAAAAACCAATAAAAAAATGGGCACAGAATATGTACAGGATGGTCATAGAAGAGGAATGGAGGGCTTTTATGATAATACTAAAAATATCCTATCTCTTATAGCCACAGAGATGATATAGCCTAAAATCTAATTTGGTATCTGATCTGGCAAGTTGCTGAATTACAGCATAAATAGAACTCCAGTCTCTCCATAACCCTTAAATAAATATTAGGGCATTAAATGGAGAAAGATGAGACCCTAGAAATTGGAATGGGAACATATGTATTCTTTTAGATAAAATTAAGTAACCTGAACTCCCAAACACTACTGTGCCTTCCTTGTAAGCACAAGCAGCCCGTTATTTCGTGTCTGATGAGGCTGGTCCTACTTTGTTAGGACATGTAATGTTGTCAGATGAACTGTCTCTCCCAAAGTATGTGTAGTAACCTGAACTCTTGTACCTGTAGGTTAATCCTATATGGCAATAGGTTTTTCTTTGTTATATAAAGGAGACAAAATATCAGCGGAGTGTGTGTCTTAAACCTAAGGACTTTTTGTTTGTTTTGTTGTACTCTAGATGACAATTTACCTAACAAACTAGCTAAATCCAAGGACTTTTGTGATATAAAAAAGATAGATTAGACAGAGAGGGGCAAGCACAAATAGGAAAAAGATGCCACATGTAAATATTCAAGGAATGCTGAGAAGTAAGCTAGAGAAGCTGAGATAAGGATTTTCCTCCAGAGCAAGCCTTTCTCTAGAACAAGTGCCCCAAATTTGGGCTTCTATCCTAAACTGTATGGAAACCCTGGTGACATAGTGGATTAAGTGCTACATCTGCCAATAAGAAGGTCGGCAGTTCACTACCAGGAGCTCCTTGGAAACTCTATGGGGCAGTTCTATTCTGACCTCTAGGGTTTCTATCAGTTGGACCTGACTTGGCAGTAGTTAGTTTTTTTTTAAATCCTAAACTGGGAGAAGATAAATTGTTGTTTGTTAAAATTATCCATTTTGTGATATTTCTGTTAACAGCAGCACTAGATATCTAAGACACCTAGTAATGACCTTAATTGAAGTGGTTACCTTGCAAGTAGATGTTAATTATCTTTATCCCCCATCCTTATCAATATAATGTTCTCCATATCTATAACTAAAGTGAGGCCCCAGCATGGCACAGTGGGAAACAGTGAAGAAGGAGAAAATTTATACACTAACATATTTACCTGAGTTTGTTGTTTTATTTTGGCAAAAATCTAAGGACTATGTGAAAGAAGAGATTCTAAGGGATAACAGAACATAATTGTACACTTAATCAAATTTATTATATGTATATGATTATCAGAAATTTAGATTTACTACGTTAGTTTAATCAGCCAAGAATGGTTCTGTTTACTCTTTTGGCTGATCAAAAACTGGATTTTAGCAAGGCCTTGAAGGCTTATGTAAATTTGACATGCCATAAATTCCCAGGGATTGTGAGAAGGAAATTCAAAGACTTAAAGAGTGTTGTTAGATTTGTCATGACTCTACCCATCCATCCCCCAGAATATACCCCCAAGAGAGCCCAGAGAATATTCCCTTCATTCATAGAGGCAAACAACATTGGAGAAATGAGAATAGCTATCCTTCAAAAACTCTGTAGTGGCTATTTTTTGGAGCCCTAAATAAAAGTGGAAGATGCAGCCACTGAAATGTATACTCTGATTTAAGTAAAGATAAGAATCCCAGAGTGCCAAAGGCCAGTTGGTAATCAGAGTTAAGATAGACATGGTAATTGAAAGGTTTTAAATCACAAGGGTCTTTGTTGATGATTTACTAATCATGGGGAATCCAGAATTTAAATATAGAAGCAAACTATTAAAGTCTTTCTTTATATTATTATCTAAAAAAAATTCTGGTCTTGAAAATAGAGGCCTAACTTCAGTCTCCACAGTGGCGAGTCACAGCAGAGAGTCACAGTGGAAAGTCACAGTTCCTCAGACCCAGAAACTACTGAAGAAGGCAGTTGCTGGAGCAATGACCAGGTACTTTTCTGTCACACAATCACAAATATGTATTCTATAAAGCTTCCTTGCCTTCCCTGTGACCACCTACCAGGGTAAATGTGCAGTGAGGGAAAAGAAACTTGAGATATTTCAGGTATTATTAGATATCAGCTCTCAACTAACACTGAAGCTAGAGATTCAGAATGCTGTTGTAGTCCACCAGTGACAGAGGGGACTCATGGATGTCAGGTGATAAATGGAGGCTTTGCACAACTTCATCTCATAGTGGGTCCCATCAATCTACAAATTCATCCTATGGTTACTTTTTCAGTTCCTAGTTACAGTTAAAATAAATATACAGAGCAACTATCAGAATTTCCAAGTGGCTCTGTGAGCCATTGAGGGATATATGGCAGAAAGGGCCAAATGGAAGGCTCTAAAACTGTCCCTTTCTAACAGGAGAGTTATTCAAATCAATTCTATATGCCTTGAGGTAAGAGTGAAGGTTACTGGCCCCATCAAATAATTAAAAAATGAAAAAGTGGCAATTTTATTATGTTTTCATTTAACTCATCCGTCTGGTATGTACAAAAGATAGATAAATCTCAGGAAATGAAAGTGAATTATCATGAACTTAATCAAGTGATGACTCCAATTGCAAGCATCTCTTCTAGATAGATTATCTTTACTGCAACAAGTCTCAGGTCTCAGAACCTGATATGCAGTTATGAGGGTTTGTTTCACTTCTGTCCCAATAAAGAGAAAGCAGAAAATAAATTCCTTTGACCTGGCAGGAACATGGACACCATATCCTTCATTGTCTTATTTCAGAGATGCAGCAACTCTCTGTCATAATTTAGCCCACAGGGACCTTGACCATGAGACTGTACTAATGACAGGACTTGGCTGGTTCAATCTAGCTCTACCACTTGAACTTTATGACCCAGTAATCCAGTGGTGCTCGGAATATCTATAACACCTCAGACTGTTATATTTGAAAACTAGAAAATGTGTTACCATAAACCTAAGCAGAGTTCATACTGCCTGCCCCAAACAGTCAATCTTTGAGACATGGGTGAGATGAGAAGCAAGAAACTTTGTTGCTTATTTGTAGACAAGGAGACAGAGGGGACAGATCCCTCCAAAATCTGACTCCCTGAAACCGAGACTAGCTGGAGGTTTTATAGAAGGGGATAAGGTTTTGAGACCTAAGAACTTGTAGAATGCTAATCTTCTTCTGATGGTTAAGATGGTCATATCCCAGATGTATTAATGTCTGAGTTGGTGTTTTAGGCCCACAGGTGGTCTTTCTACCATATAAGCCCCCAGCAGATTCCTGAATCCTTTTTTCCCTCCTGTATAGTTTTTAGATCATTATTGCTTGTTTTTCCACAGTCCTGAAGAGAGCATAGATTAGTCCTTAACCTTGAAAGAAACTAAGGGAAACAGTGGGCTCATCCTTAGAGAAAGAAATAAGAAACCAAATGGTATACATTATATGCAAGATGTAGTCACTTATTTTACTCTTTCTGTTTCAAATCTGAATACAAAAATCATGGTGTAGCTTCATCACTCACACCAAGGTTTTGGAACAAAGGCTCTTGGAAGATAACTATTCTTCCTTTGAGAAAAAGCTCTTGACTTACTAGTGTCTTCTGGTTAAGAACTGAATGCTTGATCATGGGAAACAAGGTGACTCTGAGACTCAAGTTCTCCACTGTAAGCAGATCTCATTTGCTCCAGCAGATCATAAAGATAAATGTGCACAGCAATTTCATCATCATATGAAAGTGGCATATACAAGATCAGAGTTAAGCAAGGCTTAACTTTTCATGTGAACATATATTATTTCATCACTATATGAAAATCAACCTTTTTACACAGCCATGCCAGAGTTGTATCAAGAAATTCTACAAGAAGGCAGGCCAAAGCTGGGAGAGTAGCCACACTTATTCTCTGATCCCTTTAACAGAAAAGAAACAGAAAAACAGCTAAATTGATACTTTGGTACATTATAGGAGCCCTAAATATCAGGGTAAAGCAGAGAGATCTGACTGAGTAACACAGAGTGGAGAACAGGTCTAGAAGCAACTACTTTGGCCAGGATTAATTTTGCATCCCATAGAGAAACCTGCTTCATCTGGCCAAGTGGAGCCATTGTGTGGTGGCCAGCAGCCCAACAGAGCAACAAGGCCATGAGCAGAGCACATCTTTGTCAGCAAGGGAAGCTGAGCTTCCAATGGCTGCACCTACAGAACTGCAGAGTGCTTTCACCTGAGCATCATAAGCTAAGTACTTGTGAAATCTTACAGATTGAGATCTTTCATATGTACTGATTTCTCTCCCTTCCCCCAGCACTTCCTTCTGTCTTCTCTGCTCTGTACCGGGTTCAAAACTATGACACATTACTTGGGCCAGAAGTGGTGGATCATATGCATGGAGGTATTCTCCTGAACTTGGACAGGGAAACAGGGTGGGGAGTTCTACTGGCTCCAACGAGCTGTGAACTCCCCCTACCTTTCTCAGTTCACTCATAGCTCTAACCACCTGGTGGTAGGGCATTGGAATTATTAAGATTCCAATAATGAAACCAGCTCAAATGACCAGACTATTTAGACAGTCAGAAACTAAAATAAGACATATATATGTAATTTAGAACACAACAACCAAACAAATAAATTACAACTTTCTGATGGCTCAGAGACAGCAATCAATTTCTAATTGTTTAAAGAAGCAGACCGTAATGGCTTCAGAAAACTCCCAAGATGAAGAATCAAAAACTTTTCCAGAAGACTTCCTGCAGTTAGCAGAGGTACAATACCAAATAGTAATGTTTAGAGCTCTTCAAGACATCACAAAGGAGATTAGGCAAAGTACAACAGAGCATAATGAAAAATTAAGACTGCAAAAAATACCTGAGCAATGATGATCTGAAATTCATCAGATTAATAATACAATTACAGAATTAGACAATTTAATAGAAAGTCAAAGGAGCAGGATTCAGGCAATGGAATGTAGAATTAGTGAGACTGAATATAAAGAAACTGATACCAGCGTATATGAGGAAAAATCAGATAAAATAATTTTTGAATAATGAACAATACTAAGAGTTGTGTGGGAGTCTATCAAGAAGAATAACTTACAGGTGATTGGAGTACCAGAACAGGAGAGGATAACATAAAACACAGAGATAACTGTTGAGGATATTTCAACAGAAAACTTCCCTGATATCATGAAAGACAAGAAGGCATCTATCCAAGATGATCATAGAACTCCAAAAAAGTAGATCCCAAAAGAAAGACATCAAGAAATATTATAATCAAATTTATCAAAATTAAAGATAAGGAGATGCTTTTAAAGGGAGCTAGGCTTAAACAAAAAATAATGTTCAAAGGAGAGTCATTAAGACTGAGCTCAGATTACTCAGTAGAAACCATGCTAGCAAGACAGCAATGGGATGACATACACAAGACTTGAAGGAATAAAACTGCCATTAAGAATTACGTATCCTGCAAAATTATCTATCAAATATGACAGTCAAATTAGGACACTGTCAGAAAAAAAGAAGTTTAGAGAAACTGCTAAAGCAAAATAAAAATTACTAGAAATATGGACAGACATTCTTCAATTAGAAAATCAATAACACCACATGTATACTCAAGAATACAATGCAGGACAGAGCATCCAGGAATCATGGATAGGGAAACAACAAATACAAATCAAAGCTAAAACACTACGGAAGCAGAGATCTCAGTACTTAAAACATGACAACATTACACCAAAAGAAGGACAAATTACCATCCTTTCAGATGAAAAGGAAGTCAAAGTGATACAAAGAAATTAAAGACTGGTGTAAACTTACAATATTAGGGGTAAACGTCAAGGTAATCGCAAAGCAAATTAACAATTCTATACATTAAAATAAAAAACAAAATCACAATGTCTCAGCAAATATAAAACTAAGAACAATGAAAAGGGTAAAAAGGAAACCCATGAAGAGAAATGACTCAGCACAGACAATTAAGTAGAACAAACAAACTGTCAGCAAGACACAAAAAAAGGTACTAAATGGCAGGACTAAATTCATATCTATCAATAATTACATGGAATGTAAATGGGTTAAATGCACCAATAAAGAAACAGAGTGGCAGAATGGATAATAAATACACTATCCATCTACATATTGCTTACAAGAGATGTACATTAAACTTAAAGATACAAACTGAAACCCAAAGTATGGAAAAATATATACTGAGTTAAAAAATTGAAAAAAAAAGAACAGAAGTGGCAATATTAATTTCAGATAAAATAGACTTTAAAGTAAAATCCATCACAGTGGACAAGCAAGGTCATTATACAATGCTTGAAGTGTCAATACATCAGGGGGACATAACCATATTAAACATTTATATGCCCAACCAGAGAGCTTCTAAATCAAATAAACAGCTTTGAAAAGTGGGATAGACAGCTCCACAATAATAATAGGAGACTTCAACACATTAATTTTGGTAAGGGTTAGAACATCTAGAAGAAAGCTCAGTAAAGACACAGATGTAAAAGTCACAATCAACCAATTCAACCCTGTAGACATAAACAGAACTCTCCACTTAAGAATGTACATGGAACATTCTCCAGAAGAGACCACATATTAGGCCATAAAGCAATTCTTAACAAAATCCAAAACACTGAAATATTGCAAGGCATCTTCTCAAGCGACAAAGCCATAAAAAGTCTAAATCAAAAGCAGAAAAAGCAGGGATTAAAGACATCAAACACATGGAAACTGAACAACATCTTTCTCTAAAACTTCTGGGTTATATCAAAGGTAGAATAAAGAAATTTATATAATCATATGAAAGTGAAAACACATCTTACTGGTACTCAGAGGTCAATTTATCTCCATAAATGCACGCATCCAAAAAAAACAAAGGGCCTAAATCAAAGAATTAACCCTGCAACTCAAACAAGTAGAAAAAGAGCAACAAAAGAACCCCTCAAGTACCAGAAGAAAATAGATAATAAAAATTAGAACAGAACTATTGACAGGTGCAAAGGGTGAGAGGGAGAGAGAGGGTTGTTCATAGTTGATAGGAATTTGGTTAAGTGAATGGTGTGACAGCACTCAGTAGAAAGCAGGTCAGCATAACTGGACTGCACCTTAAGCTGAAATATTTTCTAAATTCAAACCAATATTTCAAAGGATAGCAGGGACAGGGGCCTGGGGACCATGTTATCAGGGTACATTGAGGTCAATTGGCATTATTAGCCTTTTGCTAAGAGAGTCTTTTGCACCACACATTTGTGAGTGGTATCTGGGGTCTTAAAAGCCAGCAAGCTACCATCTGAAGAACATCAATTTGTCCCAATCTACCTGGAAGAGATGACGACTGAGAACATCAAAGACATGAGGGAAAAAGAGCACGAGAGACAGGAGGACCCATATGATTAGTACACTACATCAGCATGAGACTAGAAGAACCAGATGGTGCCTGGCCACCACTAAAAATGGCATTGATAGGGGACACAATGTAGAGTCACTGATATAGCGTGAGTAAAAGAGGTTTGAAGATCAAGAACTCTATTAAATGACCAGAATTGATGGTCTGACAACTTGGAGGGTCCTGTGGGAATATGGCCCCTAGACTTGCTGCTGGCCTAGACCTGAAACCAGTACTGAGGTCAATACTTCAGACAAAGAGTGAACTGAACTCAGGGACACAGAGTGAGCATGTGGTGTGTGTACTTTATGGTCTAATACATTTATAGAAGATTGTCCTACTGGTTTCATTCTGTGGAAAGAGGAGAGAGAGGAGAGGAGGGGACAGATGTTTGTTGGGAGGATACTAGAAGTAAAGAGAGAAAAGGAAGAGTGTGCTGTCACAGGGTGGGAAGAGCAGATAGAGTTGTAGAGAGGTCAGTGTGCCTCTCTAGTGGAATGTGCACTTTCACTTAGCCATAATAAAAAAAAAAATTAAATTAGAGCAAGAGAACAAAAGAACAATTGAAAAACTTAACAAGATCAAAAGGGATTTTTTTGAGAAGATCAACAAAATTTATAAACCACTAGTCAAACTCATAAAACAAAAACAGGAGAGGAAACAAATAAACCAAGTAAGAACTGAGATGGGTGATTACATATCTCTATTTGCAAAGTAAATTGAAATTAAAAAAATCATAACAATGTTGTGAAAAATTGTACTCTTTTAGATTTGAAAATCTAGACAAAATGGACAAATTTCTAGAATCACATTACCTTCCAAAACTAAAACAAACAGGAGAACAACTTAATAAACCCATCACAAAAAAAGAGATAGAAAAAGTAATAATAATAAAAAAGAAAATGTCCTGCCACAGACAGCTTCACTGGAGAATTCTATCACACTTTTGGAAAGGAGTTAATTTCACAGCATACAAAAAGATGGAACACTCCCAATGTCATTCCATGAAGTCAGCATAACCCTCATACCAAAACTATGTAAAGTCAGCACAAAAAAATATCTCTTATGAAATTAGATGCAAAAATCCTCAACAAAATTCTACCCAATAGAATTCAACAACATATCAAAAAAATAATTCAGAGAGTGGAGCCAAGATGGCAGACTAGACACATGTATCCTTTATTCCATCTGAAAACGAAAGCCTGGAATGATAATTGAACAGAGCATTTTGGACACACAGTGAGCCCCAGAACACAGCATAGGGTTGTCAGTTTGGACTACATGCCACTTACACGGGACACTTCCTCTCTTTTGCTGAGCCTTGCTCCTGCTGACTTGCCACTTGGGTGGACTGCAGGTATTGGTGCTTTTAATCTATTTTTCTTTTTGTTGGCCAGTAGGTCGGGGATAGGCATAAGCCAGCATGTATGCTGAGCTGCAGTGCTGAAGTCAACAGCATGTGGTGCAAAGGAGAGACAGTATATGGAGTAGCCATGATTTAAGAGTCTAGTGGCAGATTGAGGGCACCACAGCACCTCTACCCTCTCTTTTCTGAGATCCTCCACAGATTCTGCTGTTTCACTGCAGAAGGGGCAGCTTGACATGGATGCCATTGTGGTTGGCTGGGAGGTGGAGTTACCCAACCAGAGGCCTCAGTAAGGGCTAATTCCCAGGATGGGAGGCAGTACCAATCTGGGGAGCACTTTTCCAGAGGCAATGCTGTGATTAGCACAGTGTTGCCTTACTGGTAGGGCCTGGCTGAGGTTGCAGCAGGGCCATGACCCCTCCCTACTTTGAACTATGTCACAGCATCTGGGGATGGTCAAAGGGGTGCTTCCATTGTCAGCCAGAAAGCAGGGCCTGCCACAGCTGACAGCCTGACTGATTTTGGAAGCTGTCAGATAGCTTTTAGCTTTTTAAAATAACACTACCTGGAAAAATAACTGCAGATCAGCCTAACAGCATCTCTTCTGGTCTTTACTCACCCATATCATAGGGTCGGTCATTGGCCCTGCAGTGACTCCATAAGTAGGATGGTGTCTTTACCAGCCACGAGGTGGAGCCTGCCACCCCAGAGAGTTCATGGGGGCCAGTCACTAAAGTACACAGAAGTGTCTGCTGACCAACTCCCTTCTCAGAACTATACCTCAGCTACTGTTGAGGTAACACCAGAGAAACTAAATAACCTCTATATGGCTCAAAGGCAACAGACCGTTGCTAAGCATTTAAAGAAAGAGCCCACCATGGCTCCAGAAACTCCTCAAATAAAGAATAAAAAAACTTCCCAGATGAAGAAGCCTTTCTGAAACAATCAGAGGTTGAGTACAACAGAATTATATAGAGAGCACTCCTAGAGATTAAACAAAATGCAGCAGAGCAAAATGAAAAATTAAGCAAACTATTAGAACTGATGGAACACCAATGTTCTGAAATTCAGCAAATCAATAGCAAAATTACAGAATTAGACAATTCAGTTCCAAACCAAAAGAGCAAAACTGAGGAAATGGAAGTCAGACTTAGTGACCTTGAGGATAGAGTAAACAACACCAACATTCATGAGGACAATTCAGAGAAAAGAAACAAGAAAAATGAAGAAGCATTAAGAAACATGTGGAACTCTATTAAGAGGAATGATCTATGATTAATCGGAGATCTTGCACAGGGAGGGATAACAGAACACACAGTATTATTGTTGAGTTGCTGACAGAAAAATTCCCTGAAATTATGAAAGAAAACACAGATATCCAAGATGCATATTGAACATCACAAAAACAAGACCCCAAAGCATATTACAATCAAAGCGGCACTTGGCTTGGCTGGCTTTAATAAAATGAAACATAAGCAGAAGTTCTTAAAGGAAATGACACTGAAAGCAAAGCTAACATTCAGAGGTAAGCCCTGTAGGCTTTCTACTGACTTCTTGACAGAAACGATGTGGGCAAGGAGGCAGTGGGATGACACATTCAAAACCTCAAAGGAGAAAAACTTCCAACCAAGGCTTATATATCCTGCAAAACTGTCTTTCAAATATGAAGATGAAATTAATACATTCACAGATAAACAGAAGCTTAGAAACTTTATAAAAACCAAACCCAAACTACAAGAAATACTGAATCTCTTTGCTTAGAAAAATAAAATCATTAAGTGTATATTTAAGGAGGCAACGCAGGACACAACATCCAGAAAACTGCTCAGTTAGAGAACACGAAACTTAGTCAAAGCTACAATTTTAGAAGGGAACCAGTGATCATGTCATGAAAACTATGATGTCGTGACTCTAAAAAGAAGGATATACTGCAGGAGCTATAGTTGTTTCAGATGGAAAGGAAGTTAAAAAGATATGTAGAAGTTAAAATTCAGTTTAAACTCAGAATATTAAGGGGATCATAAGGGTAGCTGCAAAGCACAATCACAATGCAACATATTAAAACCCATCACATAATACAGGAGTCTCAACAAACACAAAACCAATACTGAAAAAGATGAAAATTCCACCCATAATGAATAATGATCCAGGACAAAATATTAAGAGCAACATAGGAAACACCCACACAAAAATAAATACATCAAAATGATAGCACTAAACACACACCTGTCAATAGTTACACTGAATGTAAATGGATTAAATGCTCCAATAAAGACACCAAACAACATCTTGGATCAAAAGACACAATTGATCTGTATGTTGCTTAGAAGAAACACACCTTAGACTTAAATATGAAAAAACTGAAAATTAAAGGATGGAACAATATATGTCAAGTTAACAATATATGAAGAAGAGCAAGTGTGGCAATACTAACTTCATATAAAACAGATTTTAGTGTAAAATCCACCCTTATGGACAAGGATGGTCACTATTGCTTAAAGGTTCAATATGCAAGCAGGACTTAACGATATTAAATATTTATGCACCCAATACTAGAGCATCCAAACACATTGAACAAACACTGGTTACAATGAAAAATGAGATAGACCACTCCACAGTAATAGTTGGAGATTTCAATACTCTACTTTCAGTACTGGGCAGATCTTCTAGAAAAAAGCTCAGTAAAGACACAGAAGATCTTATTGTGACAATTAACCACTTAGACTCATAGACATATACAGAACTTTTCATCCATCAACGGATAAGAATACCTTCTCCAAAGCACAGGGAGCATTTTCCAGAATAGACCATATGTTAGGACATAGAACAAAGCTCCACAAAATCCAAACCACCAAATTATTACAAAGCATCTGTCTCAGAACATAAGGCTATAAAAGTCTAAGTCAATAGCAGAAAAAACATAGATAGAAATTGGAACTCATGGAAACTGAACAACACCTTGCTCAAAAAGCCATGGATTATAGAAGAAATCAAGGACAAAATAAAGAAATTTATGAAATCAAAGAGAATGAAAACACATCCTACCAGACCCTATGGGATACTGCAAAAGCAGTGCTCAGATGTCAGTTTATCTCTATAAATGCACACATCCAGAAGGAAAAAAGGATCCAAACAAAAAAATTAACCCTATAGCTTGAACAAGTAGAAAGAGAGCAACAGAGGCATCCCTCAGGCCCTAGAAGAAAAGAGGTAATAAAGATTAGAACAGAACTAAATAAATTAGAGAACAGAAGAACCATTGAAAAAATTGACAAAACCAAAAGCTGTTTGTTTGTTTCCTTGAAAGATCAACAAAATTGAAAAACCATTGCCCAAATTTACAGAAGAAAAACAGGAGAGGAAACAAATAACCTGAACAAGAAATGAGATCGGAGATGTTACAACAGATCCAACTGAAATCATAAGTATCATAATAGAATACTACAACAGACTATACTCTAACAGATTTCAAAACCTAGAGAAAATGGACAAATTCCTAGATTCATATTACCTACCAAAATGATCACAAGGAGAAGGAGAACAACTTAATAAGTCCATCACAAAGGAAGAGATTGAAAAAGTCATCCAAAAACTACCAACCAAAAAAAGCCCTGGCCCAGATGGGTTTCCTGCAAATTTCTACCAAGCTTTTAGAGAAGAGTTAACTCCAGTATTACTGAGACTATTTCACAGCATAGAAAGGGATGGAAGACTCCTCAATCTTTCTGTGAAGTCAGCATAACCCTGATACCAACGCCAGGGAAAGATCCCACAAAAAAAAGGAAAGTTACAGACCAATATCACTCATGAACGTAGATGCAAAAATCTTCAACAAATTCCTTGCCAATAGAATAAAACAATATACCAAAAAAAGAATTCATCATGACCAAGTTGGATTCATACCAGGGATGCAAGGCTGGTTCAACATCAGAAAAACAATTAATGTGATCAATCACATAAACAACACAAAGGATAAAAATCACCTGATTTTGTCAACTGATGCAGAAAAGGCATTTGATGAAGTCCAACACCCATTCATGCTAAAAACTCTCAGCAAAATAGGAATAGAAGGCAAATTCTTCAATGCAGTAAGGGACACCTATGCAAAGCTAAATGCTTACATCATCCTGAATGGAGAGAGACTGAAAAAATTCCCCTTGAGAACAGGAGCTAGACAAGGGTGCCCACTCTCACAACTTCAATTCACCATTGTACCAAAAGTTCTAGCCAGAGCAATTAAACAAGACAAAGAAATAAAGAGCATCTGTATCAGCAAAGAAGAAATAAAAATCTCTGTATTCGCAGATGATATGATTCTATACACAGAGAATCCTAAAGAATCCATCAGTAAACTACGGGAACTAACAGAAGAGTTCAGCAAAGTATCAGGATATAAGATCAACATAAGTAAATTAGTGGGATTCCTTCATACCACCAAAGAGATCATCAGAGAAGAGATCACCAAATCAATACCATTTACTATAGTCCCCAAGAAGATAAAATACCTAGGAAGAAATCTAACTAGAGAAATAAGAGATCTGACTCGACGGCACTTGGCTTGGCTTACAAAGAGAACTACAAGACTTTACTACAAGAAACTAAGAGAAACTTAATAAATGGGGAAACCTGCCCTGCTCATGGATAGGAAGACTTAACATTGTGTAAGTGTCTATTCTACCCAAAGCAATCTGCATATTCAATGCTATCCCAATACAAATTCTTGTGACATTTTTTAAGGAGATGGAGAAACAAAATACCAACTTTGTTTGGAAAGGGAAGAAACCCTGGATAAGCAAAGTACTACTGAAGAAGGGGAACACAGTGGGAGGCCTTCACACTACCCACCTTAGCACCTATTACGCTGCCACAGTAGTCAAAACATCCTGTTACTAGTACAAAAAGACACATACAGGCCGATGGAACAGAGCTGAGACCTCAGAGATACCACCATCCTCGTATGAACAGTTGATATTCATCAAAGGCCCTAAGATTCTAAATGGGGGTAAAAACAGTCTATTTAACAAATGGTGCTGGAAAAATTGGATACCCATCTGCAAAAAATTGAAACAAGACCTATATCTCACACTTTACACAAAAACTAACTCATACTGCATAAAAGCCCTAAATGTCAAACCTGCCTAATGATAAAGGTCATGCAAGGAGAAAGAGAGTCAACAATGGGAGTTTTAAGGCAGTTCAGACAAACTTCAAAATCTGACAAAGCACGATCAACAGAAGAAAAAATAGACTAGTTATGCCAATTAACTTCAATGCACCCCAAGAACATGGTTCCCAGACCCCTATCCCTTCAACTCTGTCTTTTGAAATGTTGAGTTGCGTAGTCCAGCTATGCTGAGCTGGCTTCTGCTGTATGCTGTCACTCCCTTCACCTAAGCGAATTCCTATCCACTATCAAATCTATAAATAACCCTCTCCCTCCCTCCCCATCCTTGTAGCCATCAAAGAGTCCTTCTGTGCATAAGTCCTTTTTTAAGTCCTTAAGATAGTGGTCTCATGCAATATTTGTCCTTTTGCAGCTGACTGATTTCACTCAGTATGATGTCTTCTGGTTGATACCAGTTTATGAGATGTCATTGCATAGTGTTCCATTGTGTATATATACTATAGTTTGTTTACCCATTCAGCTATTGATAGGCACCTAAGTTGATTCCATCTTTTACTATTGTGGACAGTGCTGCAATAAACCTCTGTGTGCATGTATTTGTGTGACTGCCTTTATTTCTGTAGGGTATATTGCGAGCAGTGGGATTGCTGGATCACATGGTATTACTACTCTAGCTTTTTAAGAAAGTTCCAAATTGCTTTCCAAAGAGGTTGTACTACGTTGCATTCCCAACCAGCAGTGTAGGCGAGTTCCAGTCTTTTCACAGCCTCTCCAGCATTTGTTGTTTTGTATTTTTTGGATTATTGCCAACCTGATTGGGTTGAGATTGTATTTCATTGTAGTTTTGATATGGATTTCTCTAATGGCTAATCATTGTGAGGATTTCCTCATGTGTCTCTTGGCTGCCTGGGTGTCTTCTTTAGTGAAGTCTGCCCATCTCTTTTTCCCACTGTTTAATTGCACTATTTGTCTTTTTCTTGTTGATATTTTACAGTTCCTTGTAGATTATAGAAATTAGACTTTGATCCAGTACATAGCTGCCAAGTATTTTTTTCCCATTCTGTAGGCAGTCTTTTAACTCTCTTGGTAAAGTTTTTGGATGTCAATCAATCTTGTTGAGGGCCTTTCTCTTTCTTGCTGACTCTTCACTCTACCAAGCATGAGATCAATCCAGAGATTGATCCCTCCTAACATGTCCAAAGTATGTGGGCCACAGTCTTGCTATCTTTGCTTCCAAGGAGCACTCTGGTTGTACTTCTTCCATATGAGATCTGTTTGTTGCTTTGGTATTGCATGGTACATTCAATAATCTTTTCCCACACCACAATTCAAAGGCATCAATTCTTCTTCTGTCTTCCTTATTCATTGTCCAGCTCTAGCATGCGTATAACGCAATTGAAAATACCATGGCCTGGGTCAGGAACACCTTAGTCTTCAAGGTGACATTTTTACTTTTCAATACTTTCAAGAGGTCATTTGCAGCAGATTTTCCCAGTGCAATGTGTCTTTTGATTTCTTGATTTCTGCTTCCTTGGGCATTGACTGTGGAACCAAGTAAACTGAAATCCTTGACAACCTCAATTCTTTCTCCATTTATCATGATGTCGCTTACTGGTTGAGTTGCGAGGACTTTTGTTTCCTTCATTTTGAGGTACAATCCACACTGAAGGCTCTAGTCTTTAATTTCCATTACTGTTTCAAATCTTCTTCACTTCCAGCCTAACACAGGTTGTTAATGACTCTTCCAATCCTGATGTCTTATTTTTCTTCATATAGTCCAGCTTCTATGATTATTTGCTCGGCATACATATTGACAAGTTGTGGTAAAAGCATGCAACCCTGACACATACTTTTCCTGCCTTTAAACCACACAATATCCCCGTATTCTGTTTGCGTGATCCATGTACAGATTCTTCATCAGCACAAATAAGTGTTCTGGAATTTCCATTCTCTGCAATGTTATCCCTAATTTATTATGATCCACACGATTGAACGCATTTGCATAGTCAATGAAACACAGACAAACATCTTTTTGGTATTCTCTGCTTTCAGCCAAGATCCATCTGACATCAGCAATGATATCGCTGGTCCCACATCCTATTCTGAATCTGGCTTGAATTTCTGGAAGTTCCCTGTCAATGTACTGTTGCAGTCACTTTTGAATGGTCTTTAACAAAGTTTTACTTGTGTGCCATATTAATGATATTGTTTGATAATTTCTGCATTCAATTGAATCATCTTTTATGGGAATAGGCATAAATGTGGATCTCTTACAGCTGGTTGGCCATGCAGCTGTCCTCTAAATTTTTTGGCATAGATGAGGGAGCATTTTCAGCAGTGCATCAATTTGTTGAAACATCTCAACTGATATTCCATTAATTCCTGGAGTCTTGTTTTTTGCCAGTGCCTTCACTGAAGCTTTCACTTCTTCCTTTAGTGCCATCAATTCCTGTTCACATGCTACCTCTTGAAATGGTTGAACCAGTTCTTTCTGGTATAATGACTGTGTATTCCTTCCATTTTCTTTTGATGCTCAGTCATTTAATACTTTCCCTGTAGAATCCTTCACTATTGCAACTTGAACCTTGACTTCTTTTCTTCAGTTACTTCAGCTTGAGAAATTCAGAGTATTTTTTCCCTTTTGATTTTCTATTTCCAGCTGTTTGCGCATGTCGTTATAATACTTTTCTTAGTCTTCTGGAGCTGCAGTTTGAAATTTTCTTTTCAGTTCTTTTACTTCATCATTCCTTCCTTTGCTTTAGCTACTTAATGTTCAAGAGTAAGTTTCAGAGAATCTTCTGATATCCATTAGATATTTTCTTTCATTCCTATCTTTTTAATGACCTCTTGCTTTCTTTATGGATATTGTTACACAGCTAGTCTAGTCTTTGGTTATTAGTGTTTGTCATGGATTGAATTGTGTCCCCCAAAAAATATGCAAACCCATGTGACTGGGCCATGACTCCCAGTATCTTGTGACTGTCCTCCATTTCGTGATTTTACTGTGCTGTATGTTAAAGGATTAGGGTGGGGTTGTAAATCCCTTCATAGGGTCACCTCCCTGCTCCACTGCCAAAGGAGTTTCCCTGGACTATGGCTTGTCCCACCCTTAATCCTTTCATCCTACAAGAGCTAAAAGGACAGAGAAGCAGGCAGAGAATTGGGAACCTCATGCCACCAAGCAAGCAGCACCGGGAGAAGAGTGCATCCTTCAGACCTGAGGTTCTTGTGCCAGGATGCTCTCTGGAAAAAGACTGATGCAACACTGGACTTTCCTCCAGAGCCGACAGGGGGGAAAAACTTCCCCTGGAGCAGACATCCTGAACTTGGACTTGTAGCCTACCGGACTGTGTAAGAATCAGCTTTTCCTTTGTTAAAGCCATCCACTCTGTGGTATTTCTGTTACAGCAGCCCTAGCTGACTAAAACTGTTCAACACACCAAATCTGTTCTTGAGATGATCTCTGAACTCAGATGAAATATACTCAAAGTTGTACTTTGGTTCTCATGGTCTTGTTCTAATTCTCTTCAGTTTCAATTTGAACTTGCATATGAGCAATTGATGAGCTGTGCCACAGTCAGCACCTGGTCTTGTTCTGACAGCTGATATTGAGCTTTTCCATCACCTCTTCCCACAGATGTAGTTGATTTGATTCCTGTGTATTCCATCTGGTGAGGCCCAAGTGTACAGTCTTAGTTTATGTTGGTGAAAAGATGTATTTGCAATGAAGAAATTGTAAAATTTTATCATTTGATCTCCAGCATCATTTCTGTCACCAAGGCCATATTTTCCAACAACTGGTCCTTTCTTTTTGTTTCCAGCTTTTGTATTCCAAACACCAGTAATTATCACTGTATCTTGATTGCATGTTTGCTCAACTTCAGACTTCAGAAGCTTATAAAAATCTTCAATTTCTTCATCTTTGGTCTTAATAGTTGGTGTGTAAATTTGAATAATAGTGTTAACTGGTCTTCTTTGTAGGTGTACAGATATTATCACATACTGTCAGCATTATAGTTCAGAACAAATCTTGAAATTTTTTTTTTGGTGATGAATGCAACACCATTCCTCTTAAAGTTTTCATTCTTGGCATAATAGACCATATTACTGTCTAATTCAAAATGGCCTGTATCGGTCCATTTCAGCTCACAAGTGCCTAGGATCTCAGTGCTAGTGTGTTCCATTGCTTTTTTTGCAATTTCCAATTTCCCTAGGTCCATACTTCGTACATTCCACGTTCCAATTTGTAATGGATGTTTGCAGGTATTTCTTCTCATTTTAAGTCATGCCATATTACCAAATGAAGTTTCTGGAAGCTGTACTGCATCCATGTCATTAAGGTTGACTCTATTTTGAATAGACAGCTCTTCCCTAGTCATCTTTCGAGTTCTTTCCAACCTAGAGGGCTCATTTTCAGGCACTATACCTGACAATATTCCACTGCTATTCACCGGCTAATTCTTTTCAGAAGTAGACTGATGGGTCATTCTTCCTAGTCTGTCTTAGCCTGGAAGTTCAGCTGAAACCTGTCCACCATGGGTGACCCTGCTGGTATCTGAATATCGGTAGCAAAATTTCCAGCATCACAGCAACATGCAAGCCCCTAAAGCATGATAAACTGACAGACAAATGTTGGCTGTTTAGATTATTGCAGCTATATAGTAACTGTTGAAATCAACAGACTGATTCTTCTAATTTTATTTTTATTTTTCAAGTTTGTTTTTGCTATTCTAGATCTTTTTCTTTTACATTTTAAAGTGATCTTGTCTATCTAAGATTTATGCACTGAAGAAAAGACTCTTAGATGGCTACAAAGGTGAGGAGGGAGGGAGAGGGTTGGTCATAGATTAGACAGTCGATAGAAATTTGGTTAGGTGAAAGCAGTGACAGCACACAGTAGTTAGCAGATTAATATAACTGGACTATACCATAAACTGAAAGTTTTTCTAAACTCAACTCAATATTCAAAGGATAGAGGAGCAGGGACAGGGGTTCAGGGACCATGTTAGGGAGATTCAGAGGCCAGTTGGCATAACTAGTCTTTGGCTAAGAGAGTCTTCTGCACCCTATATTGGTAAGTGGCATCTGGGGTCTCAAGAGCTAGCAAGCTTCCATTTGAAGTACACCAAATGTCACAACTCGTCTGAAACAGATGATGGCCAAGAAAAACAAAGACAAAAGGAAAAAGAGACCACGTGACTGAAGGACCCATGTGAATGGAAGACTGTATCAACATGAGACCAGAAGAACTAGGTGGTACCTGGCCACTACCAAAAGCAGTCATGATGTGGGACACAGTGCAGAGCTCCTGAGGCAACACAAGAAAAAAAGGTGTGCAGCAAAAGAACTCTACTAAAAGACCAGAACTGATGGCCCAACAGCCTGGAGGGTCCCCCAGGAACACAGCCCCTAGACCTGCTGCTGCCCCTGACTGGAAACTAGTACCTAGGTCAACTCTTCAGACAAGAATGGACTGGACTCAGGGATACAGTATGACCAGATGGTATGTGTACTTTATGGTTCTATACATTTATAGGAGGCTGTCCTACTGGTTTCTTTCTAGATGGGAGAGAAAAGGGTGGGTAGGAGGGGGCAGGTGCTCATTAAGAGGATACTAGAAATATAGAGTGAAAAAGAGGAATACACTGTCACTTGAGTTAGGAGAGCAGATGGGGCACCAGATAGGTGGGCATGCAAAATTGATTTGGGTTGTATACTTTCACTTAATCACAATAAAAAAAATAATAATCTTGTCTATCTAAAAAGAATCCTGCTGAGATTTTTGATTGAAATTGTTCTTAATCTATCAATTTGGCAGAAAATTGACATCTCCATTATATTGAACCTTCCAATCTTTGTACACTACATGTTTCTCCATTTATTTAGATCTTGTTTGATTTATTTCCTCATTTTGCTGTAGGTTTTAGCGCACAAGCCCTACATACACAGGGTTCAATGCATTACTTAACATGGCCCTTCTAGCCATTGTCTTGGAAACCCTGGTGGCCTGGTGGTTAAGTGTTACTGCTGCTAACCAAAAGGTCAGCAGTTCAGATCTACCAGGTAGTCCTTGGAAACCCTATTGGACAGTTGTACTCTGTCCTATAGGGTCACTGTGAGGCAGAATCAACTCGATGACAATGGTTTTTTTTTGTTTTTTGTTTTTTTTTTTTGGTTTTAGCCAGTCTTTGTGGCTCTCACACATTGACTGAGTGCGACTGTACAAATAAGGTATGCGGAACCTGTGTTGACTGGGGTTCTGTGTCATCTTTGCTAGGCCATGATTCTCTGCATTGTGTGGTGGCCCTTCATTTTATGTATTGTGGATCCTGATCTCTATATGTTGATATGGCAGGATTGGTGTAAGCCTCCTTGAAAGAGGCTAACACTCAGTACCCACCCTTACTAAAGTTATGCTCTTCCCTGTAGAACGGACTGTATCTAAGATATATGTGTGACCTGGCAAAGTTCTTTCTGCATCTGGATCCTGAGGAGTTGGGGTGTGGACTGCATCTAAGATATATGTGTGACCTGGCAAAGTTCTTTCTGCATCTGGATCCTGAGGAGTCTGGTTCATGATCAGTTGACCTCCCCAGCAGCCGGCTGTCTAACCTGCCAATTCTGTGATTCACTGGTCTCCACACAGCCCCTTGGGCCAGTGGCCTATCTTGTGACCTTGTTTGTCACAGCCTTGACAGCCAGCAGCCTGTGGTCTGAACTGCCAGTTTGCCTTCCACTCCTGCAGCCATGTGGGTCAGGAGAAGCCTATGTCTGACCTACAAATTTGGAACTTGGCAGCCTGCATAACCATGTGAGCTATTTCCTTTATATGTTTATGAGTTCTGTGAGACATTGGAGCGGATTAAGGAACCCAAAGACAGAGATGAGAGTGCTGAGGGGAGACGGAGTAGCTGATGCTAACTGGTGATGGAGTGGAAGAGCAGCTTGTAAAAGTTGGACATTTGGGGCATCTTTAACCTCCACCTCCTGTTCATCGAATAAGTTTATTAGATTCACACTTATTCATTTTTTTAGGGATTGTAAACAATACAGTATTTAAAATTTTGCTTTCCAAAGTTTGTTATTGCTGTAAAAATGCAATTTGTTATCAGCCATGCCAGGTACAGGAAGGCAATGAAGCATTATATTCAGACTGCTGAGTGAAAATAACTTTGAATCTAGAATTTAATGCCAAGACACATTATTATGTAAGTGGGAGGCAGTAATCAGATGTTTGGACGTATAAGAACCCAGAAGATTTACCACCCACAGAAACTCTTGGAAAGAATTGGGGAACATATTTCATCAATCAAAAAAATTATGGAAAGTAATGACATGAAAGAAATAATGATTACCGATTTATGTATTATTTTATTAAGAGTTCATTTTTAAAATATAAGAATGGGCTTTAACAGAGTAACAATTGTGAGGATGGTCCAACACTGGGCAGCATTTCATTCTGTTTTTGGTTATGAGTCGGAACCAACTCAATGGCACTTACCAACCATAACAACAGCCTATCTCCCACCTGGAAGACTGGGAAGTGCAATGGCAGTGAAAAACGTCACCCATAACTTTGTTTAAATCAAGCAAAACAAAGCATTCTAATTCTATATTGACAAAGGAAACGTGAATGCTTATGTTGCTTTAACAGAGTTTAGAACAGTGTGAGGGACACCTTCAGTAACTGGCCATGTTTCAAACAACTTAAGTCCTAGGAAACCACTTCTAGAAAGGACCTGCTCATCTACAGCCAGCTCCAGGGATCATTCCTGATCATTCCTGATCTAAAATATCCTTGTATGAAATCAATTGAAAGAGGTCCATGAAGTCAAAGTAGGGTGTACTCAGGGGAATTCTTTGTATAAAACGTTTACTGCGCTTCTCTGTATCTGGTTCTGGACTAGGCTCTGGGGTGCAGTAGTGATGAAAAGATGAAGAACTTGCTATTCTGCTCTTTGATGATGTGGCATTCCTGATTTAGTTTGTCAGAAGAGGGATGTTTTTGAATGAGGCTATGAAGCAAGGGCACATGGGTGACAGATGGATTCAGGCTAGTGTTTTATGCAGCTAAGTGTGGCAGAGAGTAAAGGGGTTGGGGTGGGGGGCCTCTGCACCTTGAAAGCCTGAAATAAGGGAACTAGCTAGAGGCTAATGCAGTAATAACAGGCTTTTGGTAAAAGTGGCCTTGTAATAGTTGGAAAGAGTAAACGTCGGAAATTTGAGTTAGCTTTCTCGATGGCACTTGACTTGGCTTTGGCTTCTGGAATCAAATCTTAGAGATTTTATCTTTTGATACAGATTGAATATGCAGTCATTCCTTAGAATGTCATGTGGTATACTGGAAAGAGTGTAAACTTTGATTGTATAACCTCGTTACTTAATCTCACTGAGATTCAGTTTACTCAGCTATAATATGTGGATAATAGGACCAACTCCATAGGCATTATATAAGAATTAAAGAAATAATGCATGTAAAGTTCTGAACTCATAGTTGGTGATGCTAAATAGCCACTATGATTCATAGAACTGTGCTTTAAAATGACCCTACAGCTATGCTATTAAATTTGTGTGTATGCCACCTGTGCCAGTTACTACGACTGTGTGACTAATTGCTCCAAATACAGTGATAGGAAGCAGCCATTTATTATGCTCATGGATTCAGGAATTTGGGCAGGGCACATATTGGGGATGACTTATCTCTGCTCCAAGATGTCTGGAGCCTCAGTTGGAGCACTCAAAAGACTGGGGGCTAGAATTAACCCTAGGCTGGTTCCCTACCAGTCTCAATTCCTGTCCAAGTGGGCTATTCTACATGGTTTCTTCACGAGAGCCAGTTTGGGTTGCCACAGAGCATAGTAGCTACCTTCTCCATATTAAGAGTCTCAAAGAAATTATATCTTTTATACAGCCTCCCTTCAGAATAATTTAATACAACATCATTTCTACTGTACTTCATTGATTAGATCAGCCTGTATGTCTCCCAACCAGATATAAGAGAGGGAATGTACAGCTCACCCTTCAGTGAGAGGAGTGTTGAAGTCACATATAGGATAGCAGATTTCATTGCAGTCGTTTGGGAAAATACAATCTTTCACAGGATCGAAGCTTGGGAGTTTAAATGAGCAACTGTTAGATGTGACCCATTTCCTTTGTCTACCTAATGGGTCAATTGCTGCTCTTAATATGACCCAGCACCCTTTAAATATTTTGACACTCAAACTTAAGACTGTAGTTTCCTTTTCCCAGATGCTTGAATAGGAGCTTAACTTATTCTTTTTTAAAAAAATTAGAATTGGCTGTATGACCAGCTGCGGAATAACCTGCTTTTTGAGATAGTGAACTTCCTACAATTTACTGTGTGCCTTGCACTTTGCATTCACTACCATGTTAACAACCACGACAATCTTAAATGATTATTACTGTGCCCATTTTACAAACTGAGACTCAAAAAGCTAAAGTAAAGGTAGAGTTAGGATTTGCATACAGACCAGACTCCCGTGCATAACTTTTCCCATTGAACCTATCAACTCTTCACTGGAAATATTTAAGTAGGGAATAGGACAGATCAAATGGGCTTAAGCATAAAAGCAATGTATGGTGCAGGACTGGGCAGTGTTTCATTCTTTTCTTCTTAGGGTGGCTATGAGTCAGAACCAACTCAACAGCACCTAAGAACAACAACAACAACAGAAGGCATCAGCTAGAGATGTTGTAAAGAGCACTCCTGCAGCAAGTGGTTTAAGACGTGCAAGATTCTTTACAACTCTAACATTCTCTTCTAAACTTATACAAGTACTGTTTAACAATACACACAAAGTGATATCTAATCTTCAGGGCCTTGTGTATTATAACATCACAGATTCTTAGTCCTGCATTGGTAATGCATTCATTCAAACACAGGCACTTTAGTATAGTGATTAAGAGCATAAGTGTTGGAGCTAGCCCAGACTGTGGTTTGATTTCAGGCTCTGCCATTTCAGTAGCTACGTGCTTATACCAGTTAGGGTGATTTCAGCTACTGGGAACAGAAAGCCCAACCACGAATGGATTAAACAACCACCTGGATGACGGATAACTCCAGGGTTCTTAAGCCCTGGTGGCATAGTAGTTAAGAGCTACAGCTCCAACCAGAAATTCTGCAGTTCACTCCACCAGGTGTTCTTTGGAAACCCTGTAGGGCAGTTCTACTCTGTCCCGTGGGGTCACTGTGAGTCGGAACCAACTAGATGGCAATGGCTTTGTGGGTTTTTTTTTTTTTTTTTTTTTTTGGTTAATTCAGTGGTTCATCAAAAATCAAGTGCCTTCTATACATCCTCTCCAGCTCATCAGCAATGTCTCCTAACACAAACCACAAAGTTACAGATGGTCTAAGCAGCATGTGCAGAACCAATCACTTTTTTTAAAGCAAGTGTGAAGACTTTCTTCCCATGTCTTTTTATGAGCAATGAAAATCTTTCCTATAAATCCCTTAACAGACTTCAAGTTCCATCAGCCATGATTGAGACCCATTTCCATGCTGAAACCAATTACTGGCAAGGGGAATGAGATGTCTGATTGGCTAAAAGTAGTTACAATTCACCTTCTAGGTAAGTTCAGACTCCCCAGAAAATCAAGGCTGCTCAAAAGGTGAAAAAGCTGAGGTTCTGTTAGCAAGGTCTGCCCCAGTCCTTAACATGTCTGAGCCTTGTTTTCCTGATTATTGGGAGCAGGGGAAGATTCTTCAGGTATGTTCTCTTAAAGAATTGCTGCAAAGGTCAGTGTTTCAAATCCACAAGCCCTATCTTCGAAATCTAATAGTGCAATTCTGCTCTGTCACTAGGAGTTGGAATTGACTCAACTTTCTATTTTCTTTTTATTGTGGTTAAGTGAAAGTATACCATCCAAAACAATTTTGCACACCCTCCTATCTGCAGCTCCTTCTGCTGTCCCCACCTGGCAAGAGCACACTCTTCCTTTGGACTCTGTATTTCCAGAATCCTCTTGACAAGCATCTGCCCCCTCCTCTCTACCCTCTTCTCTCCCATCTAGAAAGGGACCTAGGACAGCCTCTTACAAATGCATAGAATCATAAAATACAGACACCATATGGTCATATTGTGTCCCTGAGTCCAGTCCATTCTTGTCTGAAGAGTTGACTTCTGTACTGGTTGCCAGTCAGGGGCAACTACAGGTCTAGAGATCATGCTCCCAGGGGATCCTCCAGGCTATCAGACCATCAGTTCATAGAGTTCTTGAGCTACACACCTCTTTCTCTCCTGTTGCCTTAGGGACTCTACATTGTGGCCCCCGTCATGGTTGTCTTTGGTGGTGGCTGGGCACCATCTGGTTCTTCTGATCTCACATTCATACAGTCTCCCATTCATATGCGTCATTCTCAACAGCATTTTTATGGCAATTCTAGGTATCACATCCAGATTAAAGGATTAAAGGAGATCATACACATAAATACTGGACAAAGTTAGCTATTATTATTGCTGTTATTGACAATAATACCTTCTGTAAATGCATAACATCCACCTCAAAGTAAGTGTTCAACACATGGTAGCTGTTGTTCTAAATAAATATTTGTGCAGTCTGTGAAAGAATAGGCCAGGAAATTTTTGTGGCATTATCTAAGCCAAATTCTCTTAGATAAGACATCAAAAACAAAAGCAAACAAAGAAAAAATAGGTACTTTGAACTTCATCACAATTACAAACATTTTGACTCCAAGAATACCATGAAGAAAAAACAACCTACAAGATGGAGAAAATATTTGCACATTATAGATCTGATAAGAGACTTATATCTAAACTACATAAAGAACACTTATAACTCAACAGTAATAATCCAATTAAAAACAAACAATGGATAGATATTTTTCAAAAAAGAAATTATACAAATGGCCAAAAAGGTATATAAAAAGATGCTAAACATCATTAATCGTTAGAGAAATGCAAATGAAAACTAAAATGAGATACTACTTCCCACCTACTGCCAATAACCATAAAACAACTGCGGTTGAGTCAATTCTGATTCAGTGACACCTATAGGACAGAGTAGAACTGCCTCATAAAGTTTCCAAGGAGTGTCCGGAGCATTTGAACTGCCACCTTTAGATTTGCAGCCATAGCACTTTAACCACTACGCCACCAGGTTTCTTCACACCTAGTGGGATGAATAATGAGAAAGACAGATGAAAACAAGCTTTGCCAAGAATCTGGAGAAATCTGAACCCTCATATACTCCTTGGGGAGTATAAAATGATGCAGTTATTATGGAAAACAATCTGGCAGTTCTTCAAGTGGTTAAACATAGTACTAACTGAACAGTTAGCAGTTTTTAAAAAATATTTTATTATTTTAAAAAATATTTTAGCATAAGCCAAAATGAGAAGAAACTCAAAATGAGCTACAAATATCCATTAATAAGTGGAACGTGGAATGTATGAAATATGAATCTAGGAAAATTAGAAATCATCAAAAACGGAATGGCATGCACTAACATTGATATCCTAGGCACTAGTGAGCTGAAATGGACTGGTATTGGCTGTTTTGAACCAGACAATCGTATGGTCTACTATACTAAGAATGAAAACTTGGAGAGGAATGGTGTTGCATTCATCACCAAAAGGAACATTTCCAGATCTGTTCTGAAGTGTAACACTGTCAGTGAAAGGATAACACGCATATGCCTGAAAGGAAGGCCATGATTGTTGTTCAAATTTACACACCAACCACTAAGACCAAAGATGAAGAAACTGAAGATTTTTGCAAGCTTCTGCAGCCTGAAATTG
Organism: Heterohyrax brucei; assembly: GCA_028571685.1. NCBI lineage: Eukaryota > Metazoa > Chordata > Mammalia > Hyracoidea > Procaviidae > Heterohyrax > Heterohyrax brucei. The sequence continues at coordinate 150,205,737 of CM053166.1, forward strand.
ATCAAACATGCAATCAGGATGCACTGATAGTTATTGGTGATTGGAAGGTAAAAGTTGTAAACAAAGAAGAAAGACCAGTAGTTGGAAAATATGGCTTTGGTGACAGAAATGATGCCAGAGATCACATGATACAATTTTACAAGACCAATGACTTCTTCATCGAAAATATCTTTTTCACCAACGTAAATGGCAACTATACACATTGACTTCACCAGATGGAATACACAGGAATCAAAGTGACTAAGTCTGTGGAAAGATACAATGGAAAAACTCAATATCAGCAGTCAGAACAAGACCAGGTGCTGACTGTGGCAAAGGCGATCAATTGCTCGTATGCAAGTTCAAGTTGAAATTGAAGAAAATTGGAACAAACTCACAAGAGCCAAAGTATAAGCTTGGGTATATCCCACCTAAGTTTAGAGACCATTTCAAGAACAGATTTGATGTGTTGAACATTGATTGCCAAAGACCAGAAGAGCTGTGAAGTCATATCAAGGACATCATCCATGAAGAAAGCAAGAGGTCATTAAAAGGACAGGAAAGAAGAAAAAGACCAAATTGGACGTCCAAAGAGACACTGAAACTTGCTCTCAAACATCAAGTAGCTGAAGCAAAATAAGGAACGATGAAGTAAAAGAATAGAACAGAAAATTTCAAACAGCAGCTCCAGAAGAGAAAGTCAAGATTATAATAACATGTGCAAACAACTGAAAATAGGAAACCAAAAGGGAAGAACACACTCTGAAACTGTCATGCTGAAAGAACCGAAGAAAAAATTCAAGCTTCGAGTTGCAATAGTGAAGGATTGTACAGGAAAAATATTAAATGACTCAGAAAGCATCAAAAGAAGACAGAAGGAATACACAGTCTTACACCAGAAAGAACTGGTCGACGTTCAGCCATATCAAGAGGTAGCATATGATCAAAAACTGATGGTACTGAAGGAAGAAATAGAAGCTGCATTGAAGGCATTTGCCAAAAACAAGGCTCTAGGAACTAATGGAATATCAGTTGAGATATTTTAATAATGGGTGCAATGCTGGAAGTGCTCAGTCATCTATGCCAAAAATTTGGAAGACAGCTATTTCACCTGCCAACTGGAAGAGATGAAAAATTTTGCCTATTACCAAGAAAGGTGATCCATCAAAATGTAGAAACTATTGAGTAATATCATTAGTATCACACGCAAGTAAAATTTTGCTAAAGATTATTCAAAAGTGATTACAGCTGCATATTGAGAAAGAACTACCAGAAATTCAAGATTCAGAAGAAGACTTGGAGCCCGGGATATCATTGCTGATGTCAGATGGATCTTGGCTGAAAGCAGAGAATATCAGAAAGGTGTTTACCTGTGTTTCATTGACAATGCAGAGGTATTCGATTGTGTGGATCATAACAAATTATGGACAACATTGCAGAGATTGGAAATTCCAGAACACTTATTTGTGCTGATGAAGAATCTGTACATGGATCAAGGAGCAGTCATGTGAACAGAACAAGGGGACACTGCATGATTTAAAGTCAGGAAAAGTGGGCATCGAGGTTTTATCCTCTCACCATACCTTTCCAATCTATATGCTGAGTAAATAATCCAAGAAGCTGGACTATATGAAGAAGGATGAGGCATCAGAACTGGAGGAAGACTCATTAACAACCTGTCTTAGGCAGATAACACAACTTGGCTTGCTGGAAATGAAGAGGATCTGAAACACTTACTAATGAAAGTCAAAGACCACAGCCTTTGGTATGGAATGCACCTCAGCATCAAGAAAACAAAAATCCTCACAACTGGACCAATAAGCAACATCATGATAAATGCAGAAAGGACTGAGGCTGTCAAGGATTTCTTTTACTTGGGTCCACAATCAATGCCCATGGAAGCAAGAGTCAAGAAATCAAAAACACATTGCATTGGGAAAATCCGCTGCAAAAGATCTCTTTAAAGTACTGAAAAGGAAAGATGGCTCTTGAAGACTAAGGTGTTCCTGACACAAGCCATTTTCAGTTGCATCATATGTATGCAAAAGCTGGACAATAAGGAAGACAGAAGAAGAATTGATGCCTTTGAGTGGTAGTGTTGGAGTTTATTGTATGCACCATAGACTGTCAAAAGAACAAACAGATCTGTTCTGGAATAAGTACACTGAGAGTGCTCCTTGGTAGTAAAAATGAGACTGTGTCTTACAAACTTTGGACATGTTGACAGGAGGGATCAGTTCCTGGAGCAAGACATCATGTTTGGTAAAGCAAAGGATCAGCTAAAAAGAGGAAGACCCTCAAGGAGATAGTCCGACACAGTACCTGCAACATGGGCTTAAGCATGAAAGCAATTGTGGGTAAGGTGCAAGACTGGGCAGTGTTTCATTCTGTTGTGCATAGGGTTGTTATAAGCTGGAACTGACTCAGTGGCACCTAATAATAATATTGTGGTTTAAGTGACAGTTTACAGTTGAAGTCAATTTTGCATGTAAAACCCTGCACCTACACTACTCTACACCACTACACAACTCTAACTGTTCCTCACCTCCAATAGTACACTCCTCCTTTCCACTTTGTAATTCCTGCATCCATTCAACAAGTTCTTGTCACTCTCTCATTTCACCTCTGTACAGGAGCTGCTCAGACAGCCAAGAAGCACATTCTTTACCAACATCACTGTATGTATTACAGTCCAGTCTGACTTCTGTCTGGCAAGTTGGCTTTGGAACTGGTTTCAACTCTGAGATAGCAGCAAGTCCATGGGCCATGTCCTCAGGTTACCCTCCAGGTTGTCAGACCATCAAGTGTGGTCTTTTAATAGAGTTCTAGATCTGCACACCCATTTTTCTTCTACTACATTAGGGACTCTGCCTTTTGTTCCCTGTCAGGGAAGTCACTGGTGGTGGCTGGGCACCATCTACTTCTTCTGGTCTCATGCTGATGTAGTCTGAACCATACGACATCTTCTGTCTCCTGGGCTCATACTTTCCTCATGTTTTTCACATGCTTTGTTGTCCTCTGCTCCAAGTGGGTTGGGATCAACTGATGCTATGCAGATGGAAGCTTGCTAGCTTTTAGACCCCAGGCATCACTCACCAAAATGGGATGCAAAATATTTTCTTAAAAAAAAAGTTATGCCAATTGACCTAGACGTCTCCTAAAGCCATAGTCCCCAAACCACTGTCCCTGCTACTCTGACATTTGGGATATTGGATTGCATTAGGAAGCCTCTTAGCTTTTGGTGTAGTTGAGTAGTGTTAATCTCCCTTCGATTGGGTATTTTTGTTTCCTGCATTTAACCCAATTCCTATCTACTACCTAATCTATGAATACTGATCTTCCTCCCACCCCTCCCTTGTAACCATCACATATTATTTTCTTCAATGCTGAAATCTTTCTTGAGTCCATATGATAGTGTTCTCATACAGTACTCATCCTTTTGCAACTGACTAATTTCACTCAGCATAATGGCTTCCAGATGACTCCATCTTATCAGATGTCTCCCAAGATCATCACTGTTCTTGGTCATTGCATAATACTCCAATGTGTGAATATACCATAGTTTGTTTATCCATTTCTCTGATGATGGGCAACTAGGTTGATTACGTCTTTTTGCTATCATGCAAATAAACATTGGTATGCATGTATCTATTCCTGTGACAGTTCTTATTACTCTAGGATATATTCCAAGCAGTGGGATTGCTGGATCATATAGTATTTCTCTTTCTAGCTTTTGAGAAAGTGCCAAATTGATTTCCAAAGTGGCTGTACCATTTTACATTCCCACCAGCAGTGTAGAAATGTTCTGTTGTCTCCACAGCCTCTCCAACATTTGTTGTTTCATGTTTTTTTGGATTAATGCCAGCCTTGTTGGAGTGAGATTGTATCTCAATTTAGTTTTGATTTTAATTTCTCTAAAGGATTGTGATTATGGGCATTTTCTCATGTATCTTTTAGCTGTCTGTATGTTTTCTTTGGTGAACTGCCTGTTCATATCCTTTGTCCATTTTTTAATTAGGTTATCTGTCTTTTTCTTGTTGTGGTTTTGCAGTATCTTGTAGATCATGGAGATTAGATGCTGATCAGATTCGTGGATGCCAAAAATTTTTTCCCACTCTGCAGATAGTTTCTTACTCTTTTGGTGAAGTCTTTGTATGAGCATAAGTGTTTGATTTTGGGGAGTTTACATTTATCTATTTTCTGGTGTTTATGCATTGCTGGTAATATTTTTTAGTCTGCCTATGCTGTGTAGTAGGGCTCCCAGCATTGTCTCTATTTTTTCTTCCATGATCTTTATCATTTTCAATTCTATATTTAGGCCTTTGATCCATTTTGAGTTAGTGTTTTATGCATGATGTGAGATATGAGTTTTGTTTCATTATTTTCTACAGATGGATACCCATTTTTCCAAACATCATTTGTTGAAGAAACTGTTTTTTTCCCCAGTTCACAGACTCTGGGCCTTTGTCAAATATGAGTTGCTTATAAGTAGACAGTGTTATATCTGGATTCTCAATTCCATTCCATTGGTCTATGTATCTGTTTTTATACCAGTACCAGGCTGTTCTGACTCTGTAGCAGTGTAACAGGTTCTAAAGTCAGGCAATATGAGGCCTCTCATATTGTTCTTATCTTTCAGTACTGCTTTCAGGCTTCTTCTCTTCCATATAAAGTGGGTGATTTGTTTCTCCATCTCATTAAAAATGTCTTTGGAATTTTAATTGGGATTGCATTGTATCTATAGATTTCTTTGTATAGAATAGACATTTTGACGATGTTAAGTCTTCCTATCCATGAGCAAGGTAGGTTTATCCACTTAAGTAGGTCTCTTTTGGTTTCTCACAGTACAGTCTTGTTGTTTTCTTTTATAGGTCATTTATGTCTCTGGTTAGAACACAGCAATTCTTAATTCCTCCATTTCTTCTTTGTCTTTCTCTGTATTGTGTTGAAAACTGATTATTTGCTCTTAAGCTTTGACTAACAGGCTGTCCTTGCCATCCTACCACTCTTTGAGTTTGTGTAGCCAACAAGAGAGTTGAGGCAAAGGTGGTTGATAAGGGCCTTGAAATCCATGGCAGTATGTTTTGAGACAACCTCTTTGAGTCACTGCTAGAAATCAAGTGAGACTTACCCCTCTTCTGGGCTACAGCTACTCCCAGCTCATTTTTAGCAGAAAGCTTTCACATATATTTGCTATCAGCTCTTCTCCATGGGTGCCCAAAGTCCTTTGTTCTTGCATATCTGTGTCAGGGATCATGGTGGCTCAACTTCCTTTGGCCATCATCGTCTTTAATATGATGATCTTCCAGTCCCTGATGTACTTGCTCCATGAAAGAAGCACAGGGAAAAGCCTTTAAATGAGATATCAGCTGATGAGAAAGGAATGTAGATTATCCAGGAATCCTGTGTAGATTTTCAAGGGCACCACCTTTACCAGTGATATGAATAAAAAGGGCTGCTTTTCTTCACATTGAAACAAACAAGAAGTCAATTATATGAAGCTTTGCTTTCCATTCCAATGTTGACATTCACCAAATTAGCACTCTGATTTTTTAACTTTTTTCCAAGTGAGTAGTACACTGCTCTCCATATTATTTGCCTTCATATAGGGACACAGTGTTTTATCTAAATTTTTAGTTATTCCGTGATCAGGTCTCTCTCATTTCTGCTTCCCTAGCTGTGAGGTGTGTGAATGGTAAAGGACTCTTAGAGGTGGAGCCTGTGCTAAAACGTGAAGTAGACCCAAGGTTAGGCCACCGGGAACATACATATATGTCCTCAAACAAGTAATTTGTTAGCAGCTAAAGAAGTTGTGCGGTCATTCTTCTGTGCAGGGTAATCAACTAATGAAGACAGTCACCTCTCTGAAAGATTGTCACCTCCCTTTTCCTAGACTTGAGTCACTAAGGGATAAAGTGACTAAGAGAACAGAGGGAGCAATAGAAAAGAGGGTTCTGTGAAAAAGAATTCTTGCATTTCTTCTTACATGTGCCTCAATCTTCCCTTCTGGCTAACCAAATTGTTTGTTTTTTACTTACCTCTTAGAATGCTATTCACCCCGTATATACCAACAATTCATTTGCTTGGGATGAGGTCTGTCTAAAAACTCCAGGAAACACTTTCATGTAGTCTAATTTAAAAACAAAAACAAAAACAAAAAATTTGTTCTTGGTACACTGCAAGACCAGATTCTTGTATACCTATTCCAAATGTGACAGAAATATCAGCCTTGTCAGCGAAAGACCTGCCAACAGCACTCTTGGCTGCCTATATTGTCTAACCATATGTTGATCCTGATGGGATACGAAAGCCCATGTCGCTGTTGGTTTTGTTACTTGCTGTGCAATCGATTCCAACTCCTGGTAACCCCATGTGTGCAAAGTAGAACTGCTCCATAGGGTTTTCAAGACTGTGAGTTTTGGGAAGCAGATCAGCAGACATGTCTTCCAAGGTACCTCTGAGTGAATTAGAACTGCCAAACTTTGGGGTTGTAGCCAAGAGCATAACCATTTGCAGCATCAATTACCCATCCTTATTCTATGGTAAAACCTCAAGAGGTTATTTTGTCTGGTTAGTATTCCAAAAGAATGGAGAGTTAGAAGAGTGATTTTTTATAATTCAGTGTCTTTTACCAGACTCTTGTGTAACCATAGACCTTCAGGGAGTCTGCTTAATTTAGGAACTACCATACAATTACATCCTAGTTGCCAAAATTTCTGGGGAAATAGAGTATTAAAAATAAAATCTACTTTCAATTAGGAAGTCATCTCCATAAAAGATAGAAGAGTAAGAAAGCATTATTATCGAATAATCAATGAACCAGAATGTGATGCATCACAGGCAATCTGCTAAACACATTGCAAAAACAAAAAGAAATCGTATCCTTTATACAGCCCAGTGAATGCAACATATTACATTTAAGTTTACAATATAAGATTCCTAATTTTGTACTAGCTTTGTGGCAAGATACCTGAGGTTACACTAACCTCCTTTCAGGAAACTGAAGGGTAGGAGTGTGGTCTTCCCTGATGGTTATATTTCAAAAAAGGTGGCACTTGGGTCCTTGAAGAAACATTCTTAATTTAGATACTTTCCAATTTAAAATTACAAGATTTATAAAGTGAATTATTGAAAGAAACCTGGAGGGAGAATTAAATCTCATTTTAAAAATCGTGTTTTAAGTGAAATTTTACAATTCAAGTCAGTTTCTCATACAAAAATTGATGTATACATTATTATGTGACCCTAGCTGCTCTCCCAAACTGTTACAACACACTCTTCCTCCCCTCCACCCGGCATTTCAGTGTCCATTCAACTAGTTCCTGTTTCTCATTTCACTTCTGGATAGGAGCTGCCTAGCTAGTCTCCTGTATCTACTTAAGCTAAGAAGCACACTCTCCACCAGTATCACTCTATGTCTTAGACCAGTTCAATCTTTGTTTGAAGAGTTGGCTTAGGAAATAATTTTAGTTATGGGCTAAAAGACAGTCCAGGGGCTATGTCTTCTGAAGACCCACCCATTTGTCAAATCATCAAGTCTGGTATTTTTACTAGAATTTGACTTCTATGCCCTTAATGTCTCCCACTCCATCAGGGACTCTTTGCTAAGTTCCCTGTCAGGGCAGTCACTGGGGTAGCCAGGCACCATCTAGTTCTTCTGGTCTCATGTTGATGGAGACTTTGGTTTATGTGGCCCTTTCTGTCTCTTAGACTCATAGTTTCCTTATGTCTTTGATGTTCTTCACTCTCCTTGGCTCCAGATACGTTGGAATCAATTGATGTTTCTTAAATGGCCACTTTATAGCTTTCAGGACCTAAATTTCTTTTTTAAATTTATGTTTGCTCTCATACCAATCAAAAACTTGTACGTGAACGCCCACAGCACCCTTATTCAAAACAGTTAAAAAATGGAAATAACCCAAATATTCAATGGAATATTAATATCAGTAAATTGAATGGAATACTGATATACGAGATCTAGACAATTAAGTTTGCGAACTTATCCTAGAAACAGTACTGCATATCTCATTTCTGAATATCACTACAATCACGTTTGAGGTACTCTCTTTGGGAAGCTATGCACTGATGCCAGTGCCTAGTCCACTCTTCAGAACAGTTTTGGATCTCTTTTTCTGGAATGGCCATCAGAGCTATCATTGTGTTACTTTTGATATCCTGACTGTCATCAAAAGATCTTCCTTTCAATATATCTGTTATCTTCAGGTAAAGAGAAAAGCCATTGGGGGCCACAACAGGCAAATAGGGACAGTGTTTCAATACAGCTATTTGTTTACTGGCTAAAAACTCACTTACAAACAACTATACAATTAAGTTTGTGAACTTGCCACCTAGCCACTGTGCGTAATGGCCATTCCAGAAAGACTTCCAAAACTGCTTTAAACAGTGGACTAGGCACTGGCACCAGGTGCATAACTATCCAAGGGGAGTACTTCAAAGGTGATCATGGTGACTTTCAGCAATGTGGTATGTAACACTTAGAACAATTAAGTTTGTGAACTTGATTGTCATATTTTTGAATACTACATGAATGAAACTTGAAAACATTATGCTATATGAAGGAAGCATGACACAGAAGACTACATATTAGGATTTCAGGTATATGAAATATGCATAATAGGCAAGTCTACAGAGACAGAAGGTAGATTAGTAATTGCCAGTTACGGGGGGGGGGGGCAATTGAAAGCGACTGCTTATGGCTATGAGGTTTCTTTTTGGCATAAAGAGATGTTCTGAAATTTATTGTGACAATGGTTGTACAACTTTCATTCTAGTGTACTGAATTGTACACTATAAGTGAAGTGGATGATGTGAATTATATCTAAATCAACCTGTTTCAAAAAAATAAAGAACAGGCTGAGCCTTGTGAGAAACACAAAGATAAATAAAATATAGACCTTTCCCTTATGGTCTTTGCTATTTATCAGATGGCAAAAAAAAAAAAACATGCAAAAATAGCACCCCTTGGTCCATTTTATGTCCTTACTTTTTCTTTTTAATTCTGCTTTTAATTTATGATATCTGGCTGTATTTGATTTATCTTTGCAAGTTTCCTCAATTTTTTTCTGGAACAAGGAAGGGTGTTAGGTAAACAAATGTCCTCAGATAGAGATGATACAGGGTAGACAATGTCCAGTGTCATGAAAGAGGCATTGCTGAAGTACTATGGGAGGAAGTAAAGGATACTTCTGGAATGGAAAAAATAAGAGCACACCACTTCCCTGTGCTACTTGGTGCCCTTGCTTTCCTTATACATGACAGAAAAAAACTCAGATGACCCATACACGGATCCCAAAGGAATATGGGCAGATCCAGTCAATAAGTGCATGCTCAAATGTGATGAACTCTGAATTTGAGTTGTTTTGAGGACTCCATTCTTTGGTGGATTGGATTCCACTGGGTTGTATGCACTATTAGTAGCTAAATCAAGGGTAAGATGAGGAAAGTGATGCAAGCCCCTTAAGCAGGAGCATGGCTGAAGTGTATGACTGACACTAGAGACTAGTGACTAGCCAGTCATGCAGGAATATGAAATTTCTGGACTTACATAGGAAGAGCTAGATGCTGGGAGATGTGCTTTCAGCAAGGTGTCTTCCGGATGAGCTCAGCTTTGGTGCAGAAGGCACTGGGATCCCTGTTCCAGAACTGTCAGAAGCATTATAATTAAAAATCTTTTCTTCCTTCTGACCAAGGCTTACAGCTAGGAGAGAAGATCTGCTGGGAGAGACACTCATATTACAGAAATAAATTCTGATCCAGGAAGTGGTTGGGAATCATTCCACCTCCACAGTTTGCACAACAAAGGGCATTTCTATTCCTGGGAAACCCATAATTCAGATGGCTAAATAATCTTGGATGAAAGAAGTACAGCACTTATCTACACTTGCAGTTCAAATCTACCAGTGGCTCCGCAGCAGAAACACGGGGTGGTTTGCTTCCATCAAGATTTACAGCTTTGGAAACCTATTGGTGTCTATGAGTTGGAATCAGTTCAGTGGTAGTAGATTTGGTTTGGGATGGTATACCCCCAAGATAATTATTCTGCATAATAGTTTTAAAAAATTAAATACCACACAGTGACATTCTGATAATAGGTGACAAGAGTGGAAATGAAGACACAAAATAGGATCATGTTGCAGTTGCCCAGAGTGAACATTCTAGAAGGAAGGGTTAGGGTGGAGCCTATGGAAAAGGAGTCAGCTCATCTGAGAATTTGAAGGTAAAAACACATTGAAAGCAACCTTTGAATGATGCTAGGCCTGCCCCAACAGGGCAATTTATGAATTGAGAGAAGCTGTGTCCAGGTGCACTAGTGTTCCTTTGTGCTAGGCTGAGGTAAGGCTAGGGAACAATGCCATCTCAGGGGTAGAAGATGACTTGTAAGGAACATGAAGCAAATTTCCCATTGTATTGGTCATTTTTTGTATTTTGACAGAGATTGGAATTACACAGCTGTATGTATATACCAGAATTTCATCAATGTATCAATTAAGATTTATGTATTTTATTGTATGTAAATTTTATCACAACAAAATTAAAAAGAATCATAAACAATCACTGAATGCTTTCTAACAACATGCATATTGAAATACTTAGAGTGAAGTATAAAACAAAATAAAAAAATGCTGTGATTAAGTGAAAGTTTACTATCGAAGTCAATTTTCCATATAAAACCCCAAGTATATAGTTGCCTCCCTGCAACTCTATCTGCTCTCCTCACCTGTGATAACACACTCTTCTTTTTCAGGTCTTTACTTCCACTATCCACTCAAGCAACACTTTTCCCCCTCCTCTCAACCCTCTACTCTCTCCTCTAAAAAGAAACCAGTAGGACAGTCTCATATATATATATTAAACCCATAAATTATACACACCACATGTATCATAGAGTGAAGCATAAAACTTTAAAGGAAGCTTGCAGTTTTCTTGGAAATGCATCAAAATAACAAGATGCTTGTTTAAATGTAAGTACCATAAAATATACACTGTAGAATCTAGGTAGAGGCTATATAGATATTCACCGTAAAATTCTTTTAGTTTTTCAGTATGTTTGGAAATTTTACAGTAAAACACTTGAAGAAATTTAACTGGACTCCGCCTCTCCAAAACAATAAACAAAAAGGAAAATCCTGCATTAATCTAAGCCAGTAGCTCTTATCTAAAACTGAAAAGCCACACGCTTTCAGCACTAAATGAGAACAAGGTAAAATAAGAACTTAATCAAGGGCAAACCTGGTGTCTTTCAAATAGTTCAAAGGGCTTCGCGTTATTTAGGACAGGGTAGGCACACATTTCTCAGAAGACAGGAATCAGCATTTCTAGACAAAAACAAAAGGAAAGTTCTTATCTCCTGATTCTTTTTTAAAGCTGTGTGGATGACTGTTAAAAAAAGAAAGAAAAAACAAGCATGATGACCTTCTAGTTTGCTAAAGATAACCTTTGCTCATCTCTCAGGTTTGTATATCATGTATTTTATCAAGTGGTGGAGCAAAGGCCCTCATGTCCCACTCTCCAAATCCTCTATAACCTCTCCCTATCCTTTCCCCCAGATTGAAACCTGAAATCTATTCAGAGGTCCTAGCCTTAAGTGAAGTCTTTGATCTCTGCTAAATGTGGGAAAGACTATATGTAAGTGTGAGATCCAAATGCAGATAGAGGTGGGGTTGGGGTGGTGAGGAGACTAGTTTAATAACCTGGGTGCCTTGGAGGAAGAGGATACAACAGAAGGGAAGAGAGAAGGATACTTCTGAAACACTTTTTAAAACATGCACACATACAAATAATACAGCTCATTTTAGACAAATTTTAAAAAACCTTTTAAAGCCCAAGGGGTGGGGGGGGGAAGTCGGCTATAATTTTTATTTCTATGTGTTCTAATTTTTAATTATACTTTTCTTTTGAGATGATTGTCGATTTGTACGCAGTTGTAAGAAATAATTCAATGAGATACTGTATACTCCAAAAAACAGAAAAACAAACCAAACCCACTGCTATCACGTCAATTCTGATTCATAGTCATCCTATAGGACAGAGTAGAACTGCCGCATAGAGTTTCCAAGGAGCACTGGGTAGATTTGAACTGCCTACCTTTTGCTTAGCAGCTGTAGGACTTAACCACTACACCACTAGGTTTTCCACCAAATGCTCAGTTACTCACATTTCCCCAGCAGTAACATCTTGCAAAGCTATAGTGCAATATCACAGCCAGGATATTCACATAGATACAGTCAAGGAGCAGAACGTTTCTATTACCTCAAGAATCCCTCGTGTTGCCCATTTACAGCCTCGCATCTCCATTCACTTCTTGATACATGGCAACCATTTATTTGCTCTCCATGTCAGTAATTTTGTCATTTCAAGATGTTATATAAATGGAATTATACAACATGTAACCTCTTGGAATTAACTTTTTCACTCAGCATAATTATTTGGAGATCCATCCAAATTGTTGTTTGCATCAATAGTTTATTCATGAAAGACAGCCCAAGATGAGCTTAGTCAGACACATCATTCTGTCCCCCCTACAGTAAAACCAAGTGCAATAGATACACAGATGACAATCCTGGAACCCTGAGCATCAAAAGGAAGGATGAACAACTAGACTGAACACCAACTAGAAGGAGAAACTGAACAAAATTGGTGAACAGGGAGAGTTATGGATCTGAGGTAGTCTGCATCATGTAGCATGGCCACCCTGAGACAATTTGAGCAGTAATTACAGGAAGGCAATTTCATGGCACTCCCAGCAGAGGACAGAGCAACTGTGTAGATAAATACAGAGTGAAGCAAGGTGAGCAAGAAATAAACTGAATCTAAGAAGGGAATATACAGGAAGATGAATGAGAGCTCCAGAAATCCTGGTGACCACAGAGCAGGGATTCAGGAACCAGAAACAGAACTATTCACCAGTGGTGATCCCTGACCATTCAAGTGCATGGTATCTACAGGGTAGTAGATCCATAGAATGTCAGTACTACTAGACTAGACTCTAAGCCACCACCTCCCTCTGCATTTGAACAGGACCAGGTACCAATTGCTGGCTATAGCCACAGGGCGTGCCACAGCACACAGGCCTGGTGATCAGAGGAGCATGTTCCACCTCTTCCCTGCCTCCTGGTAATTAGTGGCATAATCTCTTCCACTCCCACCCAACCAGGGGCTTTGGTAAAAGCCTCCCTACCCTCCACCCAACCCCATTCCACTCACAAATGGCAATATGTGTTTGCTCTGAACACCACCTTCCACTGCCTCACCACCTGGTGAGCAGCAGTGCTTGCTATTGCACCACTGGACTGGCAACTGGTGGTGGTATGCATCTGACCCACCCATCACCCACTACTGCCCCACCCACTTGGCAAGTGATAATGTGCACTCTTGCTAAAGACCAGCAGTGGCATTTGCCTGTCTAACCCACTGCCTGCGGATGTCCTGCCTTTCTGGTGATTGGCAGTGCATACCCAAATTACCTGATCCTCCCCTCCCCACTCATAGCCACCACAATCCCCACCTGGCAGTAGGTGGTGAGTGCTCCCTTTCCACCAGACCAGTGATCAGCACAGCATACGTATCCCACATGCCCTGATATATCGGAGAAAAAAAATTAGGGCAAAACAAGCAAACATAAAATCAATCAACACATAAGTAAATAAAATAACACCTTAATGCCTTAGAGATAACACACAATAACAAATCATATGAAGACATATGATGAGATGACTGAAACAAGTGAACAAAATAAATGAAAAAAACTTATTGGGAACAAATGGTATTAAAATTACATGAGAAGGAATTCAAAACTTTTGTAGTTAATATTCTTAAAGAAATCAAGGAAAACACAGAAAAACCCTAGAAGAATTCAGGGAAACAATATAAGAATGACAGACTCAATAGACAATTAGATATCATATAAAAAACAACTAGAAATTCGGAAGATTAACAATAAAACATCAGAAATTCATAACACAGTGGAAGGACGTAGAAGTACAGTTGAATTAACGGAAGAAAGAATCAGCTAATTAAAAGACTGCTTACAGAAAAATCAGGAAAAAAGTATGAAGGAAGCCTATAAATTATGTGGGATACCATCCACCATCAAGAGGAATAATTTAAGTGTAACAAGAATTCCAGAAGAGGAGGAAATAAAAAAAGTACAGAGAGAATTTTTGAAGATATATTGGCAGAAAACTTCCCAGATACCATAAAAGATGAGGTTTTCATCCAAGAAGCCCAGTGAATTCCATTCAGGATAGACCCCAGAAGAAATTCACCAAGACATAAACCAAGAAAATGAAACCTGTTGCCTTTGAGTCATTTCTAAGTCATAGAAACCTATAGGACAGAACAGCATTGCCCCATAGGGTTTCCAAAGAGTAGTTGGTGGATCTGAACTGCTAACAATTTATTTAACAGCCACACTCTTAACCACTGCACCAACCAGGGACCTCACCCATATATACTATAATTAAAGTTTACAAAACCAAAACTAGAGAAAAGATTCTGAAGGTAGCTTATGGAAAACAAAGCACCACTTACAAAGGGGCACTAGTAAGATCAAGTGCCAATTTTTCATCAGAAACCATGCAGGCAAGAAGGCAATGGGATAATGTATGAAAAATCCTAAAAGAAAATAATTAACAACCAAAAATCATACATCTAGCAAAGTTGTTGTTGAAAAATGAAGGTAAAACAGAAATACCCAGATAAGCAGAAATCACAGGAATTTGTAAAAACCAGACCTGTCTTACAAGAAATATTAAAGGAATTTCTTTGGATAGGAAACGAACATCAGACAGCAATCTGAGATGAAAATATAAGACAATGTATATCCAGCTTGGTAGCCAGATAAAGATTTCAAAAAAGTTAAATAAAGTTATAAAACTGGCTACAGGGGAACCAGAGGCATTAAGCAGTAAATGTCTACTTCAGAACAAAAAGGAGGAATAAAAGTTGTATTATAGAACTTCCATATGGAGAATACAAGATGATTTTTAAGATACAACAGGCTGTTAAATTTAAGAGGATAAAGGTAAATTTCAGAGTAACCACAAAGAAAATTAATAGATCTACTCATCAAAATAAAGTAAATGAGTAAATAAATAAGATTCAGTAAGTACAAAACAACAACTGATAGGAACTGAAAATTCATATGCAAAAATAGCTCAATACAGAAAATTAAGAACAAAGAAACTGCTAACACCACAAAAACAGTATAACAAAATGGCAGCAATGAATTAATTCCTATTGTTAATCATACAGAATGTAAGTGGATTGAATGCATTAGTCAAGACACAGAGAGTGGCAGAATCAATAAATATAACATGACTTGTCAATATGCTACCTACAAGAGACATGTCTTAGACACAAAAATATAAATGCATTAAAAATAAAAGGGTGAAAATATATATCAAGCAAACACTAACCGAAATAGACCAGGAGTAGCAAAATCCTTATGAAACAAAGAAGGGCATTATACAATTTATGAGGGAGACATAGTGATAGTAATTTGTAGCACTTAATTCACAAAGGAGACATAGCAATACTATTTATGCTTTCAACAATGCAGCTCTAAAATATATAAAACAAATTCTAACACAACTGAAAAAGAAATAGACAGTTCTACAGTAATAGGAGAGTTTAACACACCACTTTCAATGACAGATAGAATAACTAGAAAGAAACTCAAAAAAGACACAGAAGACCTAAATAATACAACCAACCAATTCAACCATGTAGTCATATATGGAACACAGTGCTCAAAAGCAACACTGTATACATTCTCCAACACACACAAATAATTTTCCAGAATACACATTATGTACACAATACAAAGCTATAAAACTAGAAATCAGTTACAGAAAGAACAATGCAAAACAACTCAGATACAAAGAAACTGAGTAACACCTTATTTTGAAACTCTTGAATCACAGAAGAAATTAAAAATAAAATTGAAAAAATATTAGAATCAAATGAGAATGAAGACGCAACATTCCAAAACTCATGGAGCACAACAAAAACAGTGCTCAGAGGAAAATTTACAGCAATAAATTCACAGATCAAAAAAGAGGAAAGCTCCAAAAACAATAGCTTAATCTTGACAACTTTAACAAACAGAAAAGGAACAGTAAAAGAAGTCTACAATCACCAGAAGAAAGGAAATAATAAAGTTCAGAACAGAAATAAATGAAATAAAAAAAAGAATCAATGAAACAAGAAGTCTGTTCTTTGAAAGACTCAATAAAATTGACAAAGCACTGCCCAAACAGACAAAGGAAAAGAAAAAAAGAGAAGACACAAATAACCAAAATAAGAAATGAAATGTCCAGTACAACAGAACCAACTAAGATAAAGAGGATCGTAACAGAATATTACTAAAAAATGTACTCCAACAAGTTAGAAAACATAAAAGAAATGGACAAGTTTCTAGAGACAGAGACACACTTCCTAACTAAACTAGCACAAATTGATGAAGAATGTCTAGATAAACTCATAACAAAAGAAGAATTTCAAGTTATCATTAAAAAAAATAATAAACCTTCCCTGAGGGCTGTGGGGACCATGGTCTCAAGGAATATATAGCTCAATTGGTATAATACAGTTTATAAAGAAAATGTTCTACATTCTACTTTGGTAAGTAGTGTCTGGGGTCTTAAAAGCCACTAGTCTCACCCTATCTAGATCAAGGGAGAATGAAGAAACCAAAGACACAAGGAAACACTTATCCAAAGAACTTATGGACCACAACTGCCACAACCTCCATTTGACTAAGTCCAGTACAATGAGATGATACCTGGCTACCAACACTAGCTGCTCTGACAGGGATCACAATAGAGATTTCCAGATAAGAGGTGGAGAAAAATGTAGAACAAAATTCTAACTCATACACACACAAAAAAAACATGAGGCAAAAAAAGGTCTGACAGAGACTGGAGAAACCTGGAAATTATGGACCTCAGACATCCTTCTAGCTTAGAGGTTCATCCTTCAGCCAAAGGTTAGATAGGCCTGTAAAACAAAATGAGACTAAACCAGCTGATGTGCCCAGGGGCAGGGACTAGAAAGCAGAAGACAGGAAAGCTGGTAATAGGGAACTGAAGGTCAAAGAAGGGGAGAGTACTGACATATT
This sequence comes from Heterohyrax brucei, assembly GCA_028571685.1. Classification (NCBI taxonomy): domain Eukaryota; kingdom Metazoa; phylum Chordata; class Mammalia; order Hyracoidea; family Procaviidae; genus Heterohyrax; species Heterohyrax brucei. The sequence continues at coordinate 150,222,856 of CM053166.1, forward strand.
GTAGTGTTAATAACCAACGTCATAAAACAGTATGTGTGCTGATTGTTTAATGAGAAGCTAGTTTTAAACTTTCATGTAAAGTAAAACAACAAAAAAAGAAAAGCAAAAACTGCCAACAAAAAGCCTTGGCTCAAATAGCCTCACTGGAGAATTCTACCAAATATTCAGGAGAGAGTTGACATCAATTCTACCCAAACTATTTCAGTACATAGAAAAGGAAGCAATACTCTCTAACTTGTTCTATGAAGCCACCAGCGTAATCCTGATACCAAAGTCAGGTTAAGATACTACAGAAAAAGAAAATTAAAGCCCAATAAATATAGATAAGAAAATTCTCAACAAAATTCTAGCCAACAGAATACAACAGCGTATCACAAAAAATAAGACATCATGATCAGGCAGAATTCATACCAAGGATGCAAAGGTGGTTCAACGGTAGAAAGCCAATCAACATAATTTACTATGTAAATAAAATAATCACATGATCATCTCAGTCATTACAAAAAAGGCATTTGATAAAGTCCAACACTCTTTCCTGATAAAAAAACTTTCAGCAAAATAAGAATAGAAGGGAAATACCTCAACATTATTAAGGGCACATATGCAAAACCAAAATCCAATTATTCTCAACAGAGAGAGGTTAAAAACGTTCCACTTGAGAACAGAGATGAGACAAAGATGTCCTTTATTACCACTCTTGTTCAATATTGTACTGAAAATCCTAGCCAGATCACAAAAGAGTGCACAACTACAGAATACTGGGAATCATGGCTTATTAAAGTTGACACATGTTTTTTAGGAACACAATTCAACCATAATATTGCATACTTTGGTATCCCTTCATTCATGTCCTTGCCACACATGAAACAGATTCAGCCTATCATATCATCCCAAAAGTCTTACATCAACTCTAAATCCAAATTCCAAAAATTTGTCTTCATCTATGAAATCTAGAATACAAGTTATCTGAATCTAAAATACAATGATAGAAAAGTCACAAGATAGATATTTCTGTTATGGATGAGATAAATCTGAGGGAAAAAAGAGATAACAGGCATCAAGCAAGTCCCAGCGTGTATTACATTAGTTTTCAAGGCTTAAAAATAACCCTGTGTTCACTGAGACCGTTTTGGAACTGGTCTTGCTCTCCAGACTCCTTGTGGTCACACTCTCCAGATTCTGGTGGAAGCCTCTGAGAATGAGCTCTACCTTCCAGTCCCACTGTAACAGCAACACTTCTTCCTTGAATGTGGCCAGCCCCATTCTCCTAGTCAGTCTGAGTGGTGACCCCCCCTCCCTTGACCCCAGCAGGTCTCGTTATTCTGCCCCTTGGACAGGGTGACCCTGTCCCCTCAGTTTCAGGCAGCAGATCTGGCCCCATTCCCCTGACACTCATGAACAGCAGCATCACACTCTGGAACTAAGTTGGTGAAAATCTGACTCCTTGAAATCTAAAAGGCCATGGCCCCACCCTTTGAGACTTGATAGGCCACAGTTCTACCCTTTGAGACCCCAGAGGTTGTGGCCCTACCCTCTGAGACTGGGGCAGCTCTGCTTCCTGTGCTCATTACCACTTCAGCTCTTGCTTCCTGTTTCCTTGACCTCTTTTTTCCCTCAGCCTTTTGTCTCTCTTAGGCCCAGCCTGGCCTCTGCCCTGCTCAAACAAATATTACAAAGCTCTTTGCTCTATTGATCAAGGTTGGAGACACCCACTGATCCAGTAAACCTTGCCTGGAAGGCACTCAACTCTTGCTTCATGGGTCAGTAAACCTAGCTCCACCAGTAAGTGCTCAGAGGCACCGAGGAAGCCTTCTTCACAAAGGCACTCAACTCTCTCTCTGTGTGGGTTTGTTCCCACGTAGCTGCATGCAAGTCTCCTAATTGAGTTGCTGCCATTTTTCTGCCACTACTTCTCATCTCACGGTCTGTACCAACTATGGTGTCGTAGCTCTCCTCACTTCTTTTGAACCCTCCTCAGAATTGGCTTTGACTTCCATAATTCCAACAGCAGTCTTTTCAAGGCAACCCATGCTTTTACTATTAGGCTCTTTAAAACTCTTCCAGCCCCTACCCATTACTCAATTCCAACAGCATTTCCACATTGTGGGCATCTGTTAGAAGCACTCCACTCCCAGTACCAAATTCTTAGTTATCTAGTGCTGCTATAACAGAAATACCACAAATGGATTGGTTTAAAAAACTGAAATGTATTCTCTAACAGTTTCAGAGGCTAGAAATCTACATTCAGAACACCAGTTCCAGGGGAAGGCTTTCTCTCTCCGTTGGTTCAGGTGGAAGGTCCTTACCAGAAATCTTTCCTTGATCTATGAGTTTCTCAGTGCAGGGACTCTGGGTTCTTGTTTCTTAGTGAAATGAGGTCCCCCACCTCTCCGCCTGCTACTCTTTTATATATCAAAAGAGAATGACTCAAAATATACCCTAATCCTGCTCCATTAACATTCTGCTCCATTCTGCCTGTAATTCTGCCTCATTAGCATCAAAGAGTTTAGGATTTACAACATAAGGATTACCACATCAGATCACACAATGGCAGAAAAATCACACAATACTGGAAATCATGACCTAGCCAAGTTGACACACATTTTAGGGGGGAGGAGACACAATGCAATCCATAACAGCAAGGAAGATGTAAAAGTATTCCTACTCTCAGGTAACATGAGTTTATACATAGAAAATTCCAAAGATTCTACAAGACAGTTAATAGAAATAATTTAAAAGATTAAGCAACATGCCAGGGTACAAAATCAACATATAAAAACCAGCTGAGTTTCTCTATACTAACAAGGATAACTCTCAAAAGAAGTAAAAGAAAAAAAAAATGCCATTTACAATAGCCCCTAAAATGATAAAATACCTAGAAATAAATAGAACCAGGGACATAAAAGATTTCTGCAAGGAAAACTACAAAACACTGCAAGAAACCAAATAAGAAACATTGCATGCTCACTGATAGGAAGACTTACCATTGTGAAAATGTCCATACTACCTAAAGCAATCTATAAATACAATATAGTCCTGATGTAAACTGCCACATTTTTAACAAATTGGAAAAACAGTCTCCAACTTTATATGAAAAAGAAAGAGAACCTCAATAGCTAAGGCAAGATTGAAGAAGGAGAACAAAGAGGCCTCACACTTCCATATCAGAACTTACTATACAGTCAATAGTAATCAAAATACCCTGACACTAATACAACAGACAGACATATAGACCAATAGAACAGAATGGAGAACACAGAAGTAAACCATCCATCCGATCTTCGACAGTGGGTCTAAGTCCATTCAATGGAAAAGAGACAGTCTCTTTAACAAATGGTGCTGGCAAAACTGGATATCCATTCTCAGCCAAGTGGAATATGATCCATGATGCCATACATAAAACTACTCAAAATGGATCAAAGACCTAAATGTTAAAGCTGAGGCTATAAAATTTCTGGAAGATAACATACAGACAATGCTTTGGTTCCTAATTTTTGGCATAAATACACTATCAAACACAGCTAAAAAAATGCATAAACAACAGAAGATAAACTAGATAACTGTTGTTGTTATTAGATGCCACTGAGTCAGTTTTAACTCATGACAACTGTCATGGATTGCATTATGTTCCCCCAGAAATCTGTATAGCAATTTGGCTGGGCCGTGATTCCCAGGATTTTGTGACTGTTTTCCATTTTGTGATTTTCCTGTGCTGTAAATCCTAGTCTGTGCCTGTGGTTAATAGATTGGAGTATGTTAAAGAGGATTGGGGGGTAGGGGACTGTAACACGCTTCCTAAGGACACTTTCCCGCTTCCATGTAAAGAGAGACCCCGGTTGTGTGGCTTGCACCACCTTTCTACCCTACAAGAGATTAAAAGAAAGGGAAGCAAGTAGAGAGTTGGGAACCTCATACTATCAAGAAAACAGCACAGAAAGCACAGCATGCTCTTTGGTCCTAAGGTTCCTGCACTGAGATGGTCTCAGACCAAAGAAACAGATGCAACACAAGCACCTTCCTCCAGAGCTGAGAGATAGAGAGTGCATTCCCTGAAGCCGGCACCCTGAATTAGGACTTCCAGCTTACTGGACTGTGTAAGAATAAACTTTTCCTTGTTAAAGCAATCCACTTGTAGTATTTCTGTTAGAGCAGTACCAGGTGACTACGACAGTGACCCTATGCACAACAGAACACTGAATGGTCCTGCGCCACCCTCACAACTGTTGCTATGCTTGAGCCTGTTGTTGCAGACACTATGTCAATCCATTTTGTTGAGGATATTACACTTTTTTGCTGACTGTACTAAGCACGATGTTCTTCTCCAAGGATGGATCCCTCCTAATAATATGCCCAAAGTATGTCTCGCTATCTTTGCTTCTAAGGAGTTTTCAGGTTGTACTTCTTCCAAGACAGATCTGTTTCTTCTTTGGCGGTCCCTGGTATATTTATTATTCTTCACCAACACCACAATTTATATGCATCACTTCTTCTTCACCTTTGCAGTATTGTGAGATCTTAATTAATTATACTTAATTGGCAGTCAGTGCAGACTTGCTTATTGCTGTGATGCTGGAAACTATGCCACAGGTATTTAGGTACCAGCAGGGTCACGCATGCTAGGCAGGATTCAGCTGTGTTTCCAGACTAAGATAGACTAGGAAAAAGGACTCAGAAGTCTACTTCTGAAAATAATTAGCCAGGGAAAACCTCATGAATAGCAGTGGAACACTGTCAGATATAAGGCTGTAAATAAGTGCCCAGGATGGAAGGCACTCAGAAGACAACTGGGGAAAAAGCTGCCTCCTCAGAGTAGAGGTGACTTTAATGTTGTGGATGGAGTAAAGCCTTCAGGATCTTCATTTGCTGAAGTGGCATGACTCAAAATGAGAAGAAACAGCTGCAAACACCCACTAATAATCAGAACATGGAATGTATGCAGTATGAGCCTAGGAAAATCAAAAATCATAAAAAATGAAATGTAATGCATCAACATCGATGTCCTAGGCATTAGTGAGCTGAAATGGACCGGTATTGGCTATTTTGAATCTGACAATCATCTCATGTACTATTCTGGGAACGAAAACTTGAAGAGGAATGGTGTTGCATTCGTCATCAAAAAGAATATTTCAAGATCTGTCCTGAAGTGCAATGCTGTCAGTGACAGGATAATATCCATACACCTACAAGGAAGGCCACTTAATATGACTATTCTTCAAATTTAAGCACCAACCACTAAGGCCAAAGATGAAGAATTTGAAGATTTTTACCAGATTTTCAGTCTGAAATTGATTGAACATGCAATCAGAATGCATTGATAATTACTGGTGACTGGAATGCAAAAGTTGGAAACAAAGAAGAAGGATAGGTAGTTGGAAAATACTATCTTGGTGATAGACGTAATGCCAGAGATCACATGAAAGAATTTTGCAAGACTAACAACTGCTTCATTACAAATACAGGGGTTCTTAAATTTTTAAATTGATTTTTATTTGTTTTCATCATTGTGGTTAAGTAAAAGTATACAAGGAAATACCTTTTTAAAAATTTTTGCATTTATTTTAATTAATTTTTTACTGGGATTAAGTGAAAGTATAAAATCCAAATCAAACTTGCATGCCTGCGAAAGTGCAGCTTTTGCTCTCCTTGCTTGGTGGCAGCACACTCCTCCTCTTCATTCTACACTTGTAGTATCCTGTAGCAAGCTCCTGTCCCCTCCTCTCCACCATCTTCTTTCCTATCTATAAAGAGACCAGTAGAACCATAAAGTACACACACCATGTAGTCACACTGTGTCCCCGAGTCCAGTCCATTTTTGTCTGAAGAGTTGACTTCCATAGTGTTTTCTGGTCATGGGCAGCAGCAGGTCTAGTGGCGATACTCCCAGGGGATCTCCCAGGCTGCTGGACCATCAAGTGTGGTCTTTTAGTAGAGTTTTTGATCTGCACCCCTCTTTTTCACATGTTGCCAGAGGGACTCTACACTGTGTGCCCCATCATGGCTGTCTTTGGTGGTGGCTGGGCATCGACTGGTTCTTCTAGTCACATGTTGATACAGTCTCCCATTCACATGGGTCCTTCCTCCTGAGCTCTTTTTTCCCCAGTGTTTTGCTGTTCTCAGGGATTATTTTTTCTGGGTGAGTTGGGACTGTTTGGTATATGTCACATGGCAACTTGCCAGATTTTTTTTTTTAATACAGTTTTTTCTTTTTTATTGTGATTGGGTGAAAGTGTACAATCTGGTTTAAATTCACATGCCTGCTTATGTGCAGCTCCTACTGTTCTCCTTGCTCGGTGACAGCACACTCCTCCTTTCTGTTCCATACAATTCATATCCTTCTAGCAATCCCCTGTCCCCTCAACTCCACCCTGTCCACCGTCCTCTAATAAGAGGCCAGTAGGACAACATCTTATAGATACATAGAACCACAAAGTGCACCCACAATATGATCACTCTGTGTCACCGAGTCCAATCCATTCCTGTCTGAGGAGTTGACCTCAGAAATGATTTATGATCAGGGGCAGAGTCGGGTCTAGGGGCCATGCTCCCAGGGAAACTCCCAGGCCTTCAGACCATCAATTGTGGTCTTTCAGTGGAGTTCTCAGGGTGCACCCTTTTTTTTCTCGTATTGCCCCTGGGACTCAACTTTGTGAGCCCCATCATGGCTGTCACTGGAAGTGGCCAGGCACCATCTGGTTCTTCTGGTCGCATGTTGATGTAGTCACCCATTCACATGGATCTATCTGTCTTCTGGGTTCTCTTTCCCCCATGTCGATTTTGTCCCTGATGATCCTGTGTTCTTACTGAGTTGGGAGCATTTGGTGTAACCCAGATAGCAGCTTGCTAGCTTATAAGACCCCCAGACACCACTCACCAGTATGTGGTGGAGAAGACTATCTTAGCTTGCTAGATTTTAAGACCCCAGACACCACTCACCAATATGGGGTGTAGAAGACTTTCTTAGCAATCGGCTAATTAGCGATGTCTCCCGAAAGCATTGTCCCCAGACCCCAGCCTCTGCTATGTTATCATTTGAAATATTGGGTTGAGATTAGAAGAGCTTTCAGTTTATGGTGAACTCCAGTTAAGTTGATCTACTTTCTACTGTATGCTGTCACTGCTTTCACCTAACCAAATTTCTATCAATTGTCTCATCTGTCACTGACCCGCTCCCTCCCTCCCCACCCTTGTAGCCATTAAAGAGTCTTTTCTTCTGCACATAAGTCTATTTTTAAGTCCTTATAGCAAGGGTCTCATGCAATATTTGTTCTTTTGTCACTGACTGATTCCACTCAGCATAATGTCTTCCATTTGAAACCAGGTTATGAGATGCTTCCTAAAATCATTATTGTCCTTTATCATTGCATAGTGTTCCACTGAATATATATATACCATAGTTTGTTTACACATTCGTCTGTTGATGGACATCCAGGTTGATTCCATCTTTTTGCTATTGTGGACTGTGTTGCAATAAACATTCGTGTGCATGTATCTGTTCATGTGACAGCCTTTGTTTCTGTAGGATATGTTCTGAGCAGTGGGATTACTGGATCAAATGGCATATCTATTTCTAACTTCTTAAGAAAGTGCCAAATTACTTTCCAAAGTGGTTGTACCATTTTGCAGTGTATACACCCACAGTGTACAAGAGTTCCAATATCTCCACAGCCCCTCCTGCGTTTGTTGTTTTGTGTTTTTTGGATCTTGGCCAACCTTGGGGTGAGATGGTGTCTCATTGTACTTTTGATTTGGGTTTTTCTAATAGCTAATGATCACGAGCATTTCTTCAAGTGTCTTTTGGCTCCTGGATGTCCTCTTTGGTGAAGTGTCTGTCCATCTCCTTTGCTCATTGCTTAATTGAGTTATTTACCATTTTTTTGCTGTTGATATTTTGCAGTACCTTGTAGATTATGGAGATCAGATGTCAGACCAACATGTAGTTACCAAATATTTCTTCCCATTCTGTAGATGGTCTTTTAACACTTTTGATAAAGCTTTTGGATGAGCAAAAGTATTTGATTCTTAGCAATTTCTACTTATCTATTTTCTCTTCTGTTGATCACCCTTTGTGTCTCAGATTTTGTAGTCTGTCTAAGCTGTGTATTAGAACTTCCATTGTTTACCCTATTTTTTGTGACATAATCTTTATCATTTTAGGCCTTTGATCCATTTTGAGTTAGTTTTTGTGTATGGTGTGAGATACTGGTCTTGTTCAGCTTTTTGCATATTGAAATGCAATTTTACCAAAACCATTAGTTAAAGAGACTGTTTTTACCCTAGTTTACAATCTTAGGGCCTTAGTTGAATATCAACTGTTCATAAGAGGATGGTGGCATCTCTGGAGTCTCTACTCTGTCCCATTAATCTATATGTCTCTTTTTGTACCGGGACAAGGCTGTTTTGACCACTGTGGCAGTGTAACGGGTTCTAAGGTTGGGTAGTGTGAGGCCTCCCACTGTGTTCCTCTTCTTCAGCAGTGTTTTACTTATCTGGGGTTTCTTCCCTTTCCAAACAAGGTTGATTATTTGTTTCTAGATCTCATTAAAAAATGACAGTGGAATTTGTATTGGAATTGCATTGTATATGTAGATTGCTTTGGGTAAAACAGATATTTTTACACTGTTAAGTCTTCCTATCTATAAGCAGGGTAGGTTTCTGTACTTACGGAAGTCTCTTTTTGTTTCTTGAAGTAAGGTCTTGTAATTCTCTCTGTATAGGTCTCTTATTTCTCTGGATAGATTTATTCCTGGGTATTTCATCTTCTTGGGGGCTGTAGTAAATGGTATTGATTTGGTGATGTTTTCCTTGATCATCTCTTTGTTGTTGTAAAGGAATTCTACTGATATACTTATGTTTATCTTACATCCTCATACTTTGCTGAACTCTGCTATTAGTTCCAGCAGTTTATTTATGGATTCTTTAGGATTCTCTGTGTATACAATCACATCATCTCCAAATGGGGAGATTTTTACTTCTTCTTTGCCTAAGCAGATCTGACTCGACAGCACTTGGCTTGGCTTGGCTTGGCTTGCCTAAGCAGATGCTCTTTATTTCTTTGCCTTATCTAATTGCTCTGGCCAGAATTTCTAGTACAATGTTGAATAGAAGTGGTGAGAGTGGGCATCCTTGTCTAGCGACCATTTTCAAGGAGAATTCTTTCAATCTCTGTCCATTCAGGATGATGTAGGTGGTTGGCTGCATAGATGCCCCTTTTGCACTGAGGAATTTTCCCTCTATTCCTATCTTGATGAGAGTTTTTAGCATGACTTGGGGTTGGACTTTGTCCAAATGCCTCTTCTGCATCAATTGACAAAATCAAGTGATTCTTATTCTTTGTGCTATTCATGTGGTTGATCACATTAATAGTTTTTCTGATGCTGAAAAAGCCTTGCACCCCTAGTATGAATCCAGCTTGGTCACAATGAATTATTTTTTTGATATGTTGTTGAATTCTATTGGCTAGAATTTTTTTGAAGATTTTTACATCTAGGTTCATGGGTGATATTGGTCTGTAATTTTCTTTTCTTTTTCTTTTTGGATCTTTCCCTGGCTTTGGTATCAGAGACATGCTGGCTTCATAGAAAGAATCTGAGAGTATTCTGCCCTTTTCTATGCTGTGAAATAGCCTCAGTAGCTTTGGAATTAACTCCTCTCTAAAAGTTTGGTACAATTCTCTGGTGAAGCCATCTGGGCTAGGACTTTTTTTGGTTGGTAGTTTTTTGATGACGTTTTTCAATCTCTTCCTTTGTGATGGGATAATTAAATTGTTCTACTTCATCTTGTGATAATTTTGGTAGGTGATGTGAATCTAAAAAATTGTCCATCTCCTCTAGATTTTCAAATCTGTTACAGTCTTTCATAGTATTCTGTTATGACACTTGATTTCAGTTGGCTGTCTCGTAACATCTCCCATCTAACTTCTTATTTGGGTTGTTTTCTCTCCTGTTTTTCTTTTTTTTATTTTATTATGACTGAGTGAAAATGTACATTCCCGTATAAATTTACTTGCCCACCTATATGCAGCATCCACTGCTCTCCCTGCCCGGTGACAGCACACTATTCCTCTCTGCTCCATACATGTCTCATCTTCCCAACAGTCTCCCTCCCCTCCTCTCTACCCACTCTCCTTTCTCCAGCCAGAGGTCAGCAGGATGATATCCTATAGATGCATAGAACCATAAAGTGCATCCAATATATGGTCACTCTGCATTGCCAAGTCCAACCCATTCATGTCTGAAGAGTGGACCTTCATTATGATTTATGGGCAAGGGAAGCATTAGCACCAGGGGCCATGCTCCCAGGGGAACCCCAAAACTGCTGCACCATCAATTGTGGTCTTTTAGTGGAGATCTCAGAGTGCACCCCTTTTTATTCTTGTGTTGCCAGTGAGACTCAGCTTAGCGAGCTCCATCGCGGCTATCACTGGTGGTGGCCGGGCACCATCCTGTTTTTCTTTTGTAAGTTTAGCCAATAGTTTATCAATTTTGTTGATCTTTTCAAAGAAGCAGCTTTTAGTTTCATTGTTTTTGTTTTCAGTTATTCTTTATTCTCTAATTCATTTATTTCTGCTCTAATATTTATTATCTGCTTTTTTCTGGTACTTGAGGGTTTTCTCTGTTGCTCTCTACTTGTGCAAGTTGTAGGGTCAGTTCATTGGTTTGGGCCCTTTCTTCATTCTGGATGTGTGCATTTATAGAGATATATTGACTTTGAAGCAGTGCTTTTGCTGTATCCTATAGGTTCTGTTAAGATGTGTTTTCATTCTCATTTGATTCAATGCATCTCTTTATTGTGTCTTTGATTTCTTCTATAACCTATGGATTTTTGAGCAAGGTGTTGCTTAATTTCCATGATTCAAATTTCTATCTATGTTTTCCCTGCTACTGATTTCAAGTTTTATGGCTTCATGGTCCAAGAAGATGCTTTGCAATTATTCAGTGGTTTGATTTTGTTGAGACTTGCTTTCTGCCCTAACACATGGTCTATTCTAGAAAATGTTCCATGTGCATTGGTGAACAAGGTGTGGTTATCTGTTGATGGGTAAAACGTTCTGTACATGCCCATGAGGTCTTAGTTGTTTAACTGTTGCAATAGGGTCTTCTGTATCTTTACTGAGTTTTTTTTCTGGATGATCTGTCCAAGGCTGAAAGTGGAGTGTTGAATTCTCCGACTATTTTTTTTGTCTTTTTTTTAATTAAATAAAAAAATGAAAGTGTACGTACTCTGTGCTCACAATATTAGGTTAAGAGAGGAGGAGTACACAAGTTGTGTCTAAGTCTCGTTAATATTGATCTTCTTACTAATGTGAATTGTCACCTATTTCACCCTACCAAATTTCTAACAATTATCTAATCTAAACCCTCACCCCTTGCCTTCCCGCCCTCCCACCTTCCCCACCCTTGTAGCCATCAAAGAGTCTTTTCTATTTTGTATGAGTATGCTTTTAAGTTTTTATTGTAGGGGTCTCATATAATAATTGTCCTTCTGTTGTTGACTAGTTTCACTCAATATAATGTCCTCCAGTTGAGACCAAATTGAGAGATGTTTCCTGCTATCATCGTTGTTCTTTATCAGTGTATAGTACTCCATGGAGTATATATACCAAAGTTTACCTATCCGTTCTTCTGTTGTTGGGCATCTGGGTTGATTCCAACTTTTTGCTATCGTGGACTGTGCTGCAATGAACATTTGTGTGCATGTAGCAGTCAGTGTGAATGGCCTTGATTTTGTAGGATATATTCCGAGCAGAGGAATAACTGGGTCAAATGGTATATCTATATTCATTATTTTAAGGTAACACCAAATTGCTTTCCAAAGAGGTTGAACCATTCTGCAATCCCACCAACAGTGAAGGAGAGTTCCAATCTCTCCACATCTCTCCAACATTTATTGTTTTGTGTTTTTTGGATCACGGCCAATCTTGTTGGGGTGAGGTGGTATCTCATTGTCGTTTTGATTTGAATTTCTTTAATAATTAATGATCGTGAACATGTCTGCATGTGTTTTTTGACTGCCTGGATCTCCTCTTTAGAGAAGTGTCTGTCCATCTCCTTTGTCCATCACTTAATTGGATGATTTGTCTCTTATTGATATTTTGTAGAACCTTATAGATTATGGAGATCAGGTGTTGGTCTGACGTAGAGTTGCCAAATATTTTTTCCCATTCTGTAGGTGGTCTTTTAATTCTTTTGAAGAAGTCTTTAGATGAGCAGAAGTGTTTGATTCTTATTAATTCCCATTTATCTATTTTCTCTTCTGATGAGTGTGTTTTGTTTGTCAGATTTTGAAGTCTGTCTATATCGCATATTAAAACATCCATTGTTGACCCTATTTTATCTTAGATGAGCTTTATCGTTTTAGCTTTTATATTCAGGTCTTTTATCCAATTTGAGTTGATTTTTGTATAAGGTGTGAGACACGGGTCTTGTTTCAATTTTTTGCAGATGGATATCCAATTATGCCAGCACCATTTGTTAAAGAGACTGTTCTTACCCCAGTTCGAAATCTTAGGACCTTTGTCAAATATCAGCTGTTCATAAGAGGATGGTGGCATCTCTGGGGTCTCTACTTTGTTCCATTGGTCTATATGCCTTCTTTTGTACCAATACCAGGCTGTTTTGACTACTGTGGCAGTGTAATAGGTTTTAAAGTCAGGTAGTGAGAGGCCTTCCAGCATGTTCTTCTTTTTCAGTAGTGTTTTACTTATTCGTGGTTTCTTCCCTTTCCAAATAAAGCTGATATTTGCTTCTCCATCTCATTAAAAAATGTCATTGGAATTTGTATTGGGATTGCATTATATAAGTAGAGTGCTTTGGGCAAAACAGACATTTTCACAATATTGAGTCTTCCTATTGATGAGCAGGGCAGATTATTCCACTTATGTAAGTCCCTCCTAGTTTCTTGTAGCAAGGACTTGTAGTTTTCTCTGTAAAGATCTCTTATTTCTTTAGCTAGATTTATTCCTAGGTATTTTATCTTCTTGGGGGCTATAGTAAATGGAATTGACTTGGTGATTTCTTCATTAATAATTTCATTGTTGGTATAAAGGAATCCCACTGATTTAGTTATGTTTATCTTGTATCCTGAAACTTTGCTGAATTCTTCTATTAGCTCTAATAGTTTACTTATGGATTTCTTTGGATTCTCTGTATAAACAATCATATCATCTGCAAAGAGGGGAATCTTTACTTCTTCAGTGCCAATACAGATATCTTTTATTTCTTTGTCTTGTCTAATTGCTCTGGCTAGAACTTCTAGGACAATGTTGAATAGAAGTGGTGAGAGCAGGCATCCTTGTCTAGTTCCCATTCTCAAAGGGAATTCTTTCAGTCTTTCACCATTCAGGATGATAAAAGCAGTTGGCTTTACATAGATGCTATTGATTATATTGAGGAATTTTCCTTTTATTCCTATTTTTCTGAGAGTTTTAAGCATGAATGGATGTTGAACTTTGTCAAATGCCTTTTCTGCATCAATTGACAAAATCAGGTGATTTTTATCTTTTATGTTATTAATATGTTTGATTACATTAATTGTTTTTCTGGTGTTGAACTAGCCTTGCATCTCTGGAATGAAACCAACTTGAACATGATGAATGATTGTTTTTATATGCTGTTGAATTCTATTGGCTAGAATTTTGTTGAAAATTTTTGCATCTATATTCATGAGTGATAGTGCTCTGTAATTTTCTTTTTCTGTGGGATCTTTCCCTGGTTTTGGTATCAGGGTTATGCTGGCTTCATAGAAGGAATTTGGAAGTATTTTACCTCTTTCTATGGTGTGAAATAGCCTCATTAGTACTGAAGTTAATTCTTCTCTAAAAGTTTGGTAGAATTCTCTAGTGAAGCCACCTGGGCCAGGACTTTTTTTGGTTGGTAGATTTTTGATGACTTCCTCAATCTCTTCCTTTGTGATAGATTTATTAAGTTGATCTATTTCTCCTTGTGATAGTCTTGGTGAGTCATATGAATGTAGAAATTTGTCCATTTCACCCAGGTTTTCAAACCTGTCAGAGTATAGCTTTTCATAGTATTCTGTTATGATATATTTTATCTCAGTTGGGTCTGTTGTAATATCTCCCAACTCATTTCCTAATCGGGTTACTTGTATCTTCTGTTGTTTTTCTTTTGTAAGTTTAGCCAATGGCTTATCAATTTTGTTGATCTTTTTGAAGAATCAACTTTTGGTTTTGTTAATTTTTTCAACTGTTTTTCTATTCTCGAATTCATTTAGTTCTGCTCTAATTTTTATAATTTGTTTTCTTCTGGTACCTGAGGGGTTTCTTTGTTGCTCTCTTTCTACTTGTTCAAGCTGTGAAGTTAATTCTTTAATTTGTGTTCTTTCTTCTTTCCAGAAGTGTGCATTTATAGAGATAAACTGACCTCTGAGCACTGCTTTTGCTGTATCCCATAAATTCTGGTAGGATGTGTTTTCATTCTCATTTGAATCCATAAATTTCTTTAATGTGTCTTTAATTTCTTTTATAACCCAAGGCTTTATGAGTAAAGTGTTGTTCAGTTTCCACAAGTTGGAATTTTTACCTATGATTTTTCTGTTATTAATTTCAACTTTTATAGCTCTGTGGTCTGAGAAGGTACTTTGCAATAAATCAATGTTTTGGATTTTATGGAGAATAGTTTTATGACCTAACATATGGTCTATTCTGGAGAATATTCCATGTGCTTTGGAGAAGAAGGTATATTTATCTGTTGATGGATGAAAATATCTGTATATGTCAATAAGGTCAAGTTGGTTGATTATTATAATGAGATCTTCAGTATCTTTACTGAGCTTTTTTCTGGATGATCTATCCTTAGCTGAAAGGGGAGTGTTAAAATTCCCAACTATTATTGTGGAATGATCAATCTCATTTTTCAATGTTGTCAGTATTTGTTCAATGTATTTAGGTGCTTTGGTATTGGGTGTGTAAATATTTAATATTGTTAAGTCTTGCTTGAGTATTGAACCTTTCAGCAATAAATAGTGACCATCCTTGTCCATAGTAGTGGACTTTACATTAAAATCTATTTTACCTGAGATTAATATTGCCACACAAGCTCTTTTTCGTGTATTATTAGCTGATGTATATTATTCCAACCTTTAATTCTCAACTTGTTCTTATCCTTAAGTCTAAGATGTGTTTCTTGTAAGCAACATATAGATGGGTCATGTCTTTTGATCCACGATATCACTCACAGTCTCTTTACTGGAGAGTTCAGTCCATTTACAGTCAATGTGATTATTGATACATATACATTTAGTGATGTCATTGCAATATGTTTATTTTCATGTTGGTGTTTTCTCTGTTGTTTTTATTAATCTGTCCTGGGACATTCTTCTTTATGGATGGTGTGAGTTTTGATTTTATATTTATTGAGACTCCTGTATTGTGATTTTTCATTTCAAGTGGTTTATTGTTAATTAGTTCTATGGCTACATACCTAATCCCCATTAACGTGTAATTATTGAAATCAATTTTAATTATTTTAGAAGTCAGAAACTGTCGCTGCATCAAAAAACAACTGTAACTATTGTAGTGTATCCCTCCTTTAATGTGATATTATAGTTGTCGTGATATGACCATGAATTCCCTTATTATAATATTGTAGTTTTTGGCTTGGTTTGCCGAAGTTTTGTGCCTTCCTTAGCTGATTAGAAATTTGGATGAAGTGCCTTAAATTATCATCTAAAACATATAATTAGGGAAGAGCTTCTTTCAATATTTCATGTAATTTGGATTTAGTTTTTATGACGTCTTTAAACTTCTCTTTATTTTCAAAAGCCTTCATTTCACCATTATATTTGATAGACAATTTAGCAGGATAGATTATTCTGGGATGGAAGTTTTTCTCGTTCAGGACTTTGAACGTGTCTGCCCATTGTTTTCTGGCCAGCATTGTTTCAGCAGAAAATTCAGATGAAAATCTACAAGGTTTTCCTCGGAATGTTAGTTTTGACTCGAGCCTTGCTGTCTTCAGAAGCATCTCTTTGTGTTTTAGTTTATTAAGTTTAATTATAATATGCCTTGGCATTCTTTTTGGATCTAACTTTTGCGGTGTTCAATAAACATCTTGGATATCTATGTTTTCTTTGTTCATAATCTCAGGAAAATTTTCTGTCAGCATCTCTACAGCAATACTCTCTATGTTGTCATTAATCCTCCCTTGTTCAGGAACTGCAATTAAACGTAAATTATTACTCTTCATGGAGTCCCATACGTTTCTTAATGTTTCTTCATTTTTCTTATTTCTTTTCTCTGATTTTACCTCAAAATGTTGGCATTAGTTACTTTGTCTTCTAGGTCACTGATTCTACCTTCCATCTGTTCAATTCTACTATTTTGGCTTTGGATAGAATTATCCAATTCTGTAATTTTGTTATTAATCTGATGTATTTCAGATTGTTGATGATCTAGAATATCAAATAGTTTACTGAATTTTTCATTTTGTTCTATTGTATGTTGTTTAATTTCTAGGAGGGTTTTATATATAATTTTTTTTGTATATTCAATCTCTGTTAGATTCAGAAAGGCTTCTTCATCTGGGAAATTTTTTGAATCTTTATTTAGGGAATTTTCTGGAGCATTTGAAGACTGTTTCTTTAAGTGACTAATTATGGTCTGTTGCCTGTGTGCCATCTAGATGTTATTTGATTTCTCTGTTAATGGATCTAAGAGAATTGTTGGTCACCAGCTGACTCTAATACTGTAGTGATTTGCCCCAGGTGCACTCTCAAGGGTGGAAGACGTTGCTTATTGAGTAGCAAAGAGGCTGCTCTGTTTATGGAGAAACTGGGGGCTGTCAGCCAATCTTAAAATGTGAGAACTTTTTCAATAGAGAGATTTCCAGAGAGAAAATATAAGCCTCTCAGCCTTAAAAAAGTAAACCTTAAAAGTAAAAGTAAACTGCACTTCTATGCAGGGAGCTGTCCAGGTGCTGAATTGGGAGCTGGAAGCTGTCCAACAGGCTGGCCTGAACAGTTAGTGGGGAACAGCAGACTTCACCTGCCAGCTTATAATGAAAGTACAATGAAAGCATGTAACCGTTACTGGCCCTTTGCAGAAGCTCCAGTTCTCTGTTACAATGTAGCAGCAGAAGTAGAGGTTAAACGATCCTGAACAGGTAGCAGGGAACAGCAGACTTCACCTGCCAGCTTATAATGAAAGTATAATGAAAGTATGTAACCGTTACTGGCCGTTTGCAGAAGCTGCAGTTCTCTGTTACAATGTAGCAGCAGAAGTAGAGGTTAAACGGTCCTGAGCAGGTAGCTGGGAGCAGCAGACTTCACCTGCCCACTTATAATGAAAGTATGTAACCGTTACTGGCCGTTTGCAGAAGCTGCAGTTCTCTGTTACAATGTAGCAGCAGAAGCAGAGGTTAAATGGTCGCTGGATTGTTTTTGAGAGGAGAAGCTTAGTCTGATACTGTTGCCTAGTCAAATATGTTAGGTCCCAAGGCTTCTCAGGTATTCAATGCTCCATAAAAAATATCATCCAGGCCTTAGTTCTCAGAGGGAGATGAGGAGACATCTGTTTACTCTGCCAGCTTGTAACATTCTTTGAATTCTCCGACTATTATTGTGGAGTGATCTATCTCATTTTTCAATGTTGTTAGTATTTGTTTAGTGTATTTAGATGGTCTGGTATTGGATACATAAATATTTAATATTGTTGTGTCATGCTTATGTATTGAACCTTTTAACAATAAATAGTGACCATCCTTCTCCATGACAGTGGATTTTACATTGTGGTCTATTTTATTTGAGATTGGTATTGACACTCCTGCTCTTCTTTGTATATTGTGAGCTTGGTATACATTTTTCCCATCTTTGATTTTCAGTTTGTACATGTCTTTGAGTCTAAGGTTTGTTTCTTGTAAGCAACATAAGATGTCACTCTCTGTTTCTTTACTGGGGCATTCAGTCTGTTTACATTCAGTGTAATTATTGATAGTATGTGTTTAGTGCTGTCATTTTGATGTCTTTATTTTTGTGTTGTTGATAATTTCTGTGTTGCTCTTAATATTCTATTCTGGGTCATTCTTCTTTATGCGTTGACTTTTCATCTTTTTCAGTGTTGGCTTTGTGTTTGTTGAGGCTCCTGCATTATGTTTCTTGTTTTGATAGGTCACATTGTTATTTTTCTTTGTGGCTACCCTTACAATTCCTCTTACTATTCTAAGTTGGCATTCTAAGTTAAACCAAACTTTAACTTCTGCATATCTTTTTAATTTC
Organism: Heterohyrax brucei; assembly: GCA_028571685.1. Classification (NCBI taxonomy): domain Eukaryota; kingdom Metazoa; phylum Chordata; class Mammalia; order Hyracoidea; family Procaviidae; genus Heterohyrax; species Heterohyrax brucei. Next base: position 150,241,084 of record CM053166.1, read on the forward strand.
CTCTCCATCTCAAAGGGCTATAAGTACTGTAATATATCCCTCTTTTTAGTGTGATGATGTCATAGCATTCATGTTCTGATCACTAGTTCCCTTCTTTTAATATTGCAGCTTTGATTGATCTCTATGACTTCCCTACCTGAGTAGGATTCAGGATGCTGTGCTTTGCATTGCCTCCTTAAGTATATACTTGATGTTTTTGTTTTTCTTAGCAAAGAACTTCTTTAAGTATTTCTTGTAGCTTTGGTTTTGTTTTTACAATCTCTAAGCTTCTGTTTAACTGCAGATGCCTTTTTTTCCCCCTTCATATTTGAGAGACAATTTTGCAGGATAGATAATTCTTCATTGGAAGGTTTTTCTTTCAAGGCTTTGAATGTGTCATCCCACTGTCTTCTTGCAAACATTGTTTCTGCTGAGAAGTCATATGAAACCCTACATGGCTTATCTCTGTGTGTTATCTTTGCTTTAAGACTCACCGTCTTAAGAGATTCTCATTATGTTTCATCTTTTTAAGCTTGATTATTCTATGTCTTGGTTTCTTTCTTTTGACTTCTGGTTATTTTGGTATTCAGCACACATCTTGTATATCTATGTTCTCTTCTTTCACAATTTCAGGGAAAATTTCTGCCAGCAACTCTGCAACAATACTCTGAATTTTTATCTATCCCTCCCTGTTCAGGAACTCCAGTTATTCATAGATTATTCCTCTTAATAGAGTCCCACATATTTCTTAATGCTTCCTTATTTTTCTTATTTTTTTCTCTGATTTCTCCTCATAAATGCTGGTATCAGGTGCTGTATCCCCAAGGTCACTAACTCTGGCTTCCATCTCCCCAGTGTTGCTCTTTTGGCTTTGGATTGCCATCTCCCAAGTTTTGCTCTTTTGGCTTTGGATTGAATTGTCTAATTCTGTAATTTTATTATTGATCTCTGGAGTTGAGACTGTTGATGTTCCATCAGTTCAAATACCTTACTTAATTTTTCATTTTGTTCTTCTGCATTTTGTTTAATATGTACTCAACCTCTGATAATTTCAGAAAGGCTTCCTCATTTGGGAAGTTTTTTGATTCTTTATTTTGGGAGTTTTTTTGGAACCATGGTGGACTGCTTCTTTAAACAGCTGTTGATTGTTGTCTTCACACCACATAGAAGCTTTTCAGTTTCTCTGGTGCTACCCGAACAGGAGCTGAGCCATATTTTTAAGAGGGGAGTAAGGGCACTACCTGATTTGGTCACCAGCCTCTTCTGTGTACTCTAGTGACTGGCCCCAGGTGGACTGTGGGGTGGCAGGCTCTGCCTCATGTCTGGCAAAAGTGGCACCCTACTTACGGAGTTACAGGGGGCCATCAGCTGATGCTATGATGTGAATCAGTGAAGGGTGGTGGAAATGCTGCAGCCTTGCTCAGCAGTCAGTTCTCTATGTGGTCTTATTTTTGAAAGGTTCTTTACTGCTGCAGATCTGTCCAGTAGCTGCCAAAATCAGTCAGGCTTTCAGGTGTGGCAGGCCCCGCCCTCCAGCTGACAAAGAAAGCACCTCATAGGCCATCTCCGGGTGCTGTGACATGGTTCAAAGAAAGGAGGGGTTAGGGCCTTGCTGCCTTCATCTGCCAGACTCCACCCATAACTCTAGGCACCACCATCATAACCATAGTATTTCTGCTGGAGGACCACTATCCAGACAGGGTCTGCTGCTCAGCATGAGAGTCCCACCTGAGACCTCTGGGTGGCTGACTCTGCCTCCCAGCTGACCAAGATAACATCCCTCTGGAGCTGCTCTTCCTGCCATGAAACAGCAGAATCTATGCTGCAGCTTAGAAAAGAGAGGGTAGAGAGACAGCTAGGCTCTCAATATGTGGCCATTCCAAGCACAGTCTCTCTGCTGTGCAATACACTGTTCACTTAAGCACTGCAGTTCAGCATATTAGTTGGCTCACACCTTGGCCCCACCTCCTGGATTACGAAGGTGTCAGTACCTACAGTCCTCCCAAATGATGAGTGAGTGGAAGCAGGACTCAGCATGCCCTGCCTTGTCTTTGAGAGAGTTATTGTCCCCCTTAGTGGCACCTTGTCCAATCTGACAATCCTACGCCAGATCGTAAGGGTCCCAGGACCTCCATGCTGCTCCATTCATTTATCATTCCAGGCCGTAGTTCTCAGAAGGAATCAAGTTGACATGTGTCTAGTCTACTATATTGGCCCTGCTTCCTGCAAGTACCTTTTTTAACTAACACAAATGGCAATTATACTCATGGACCTCACCAGATGGAATATACAGGAACCAAATCAACTACATCTGTGGAAAAAGACAATAGAAAAGCTCCACATCAGCAGTCAGAACAAGAACAGGTGCTGACTGAGGCACAGACCATCAATTGCTGATGTGCAAATTCAAATTTAAATTGAAGAAAATTAGAACAACAAAAATGAGAACCAAAGTATGACCCTGAGTACATCCTTCCTGAGTTTAAAGACCATCTTGGGAACAGATCTGATGTGTTGACCAGTAATGATTGAAGACCAGATGAACTGACATCAAAGACAGCATCCATGAACAGAGCAAGAGGTCATTAAAAAGACAGGAAAGAAAGAAAAGACCAAATTGGAGAGACTCTGAAACTTGCTTTTGGATGTCAAGCAGCTAAAACAAAAGGAAGGAATGGTGAAGTAAACGACCTAAACAGAAGATTTGAAAGAGTAGCTCAAGAAGACAAAATAAAGTATTATAATGACATGTACAAAGAGCTGGAAATGGAAAACCAAAAGAGAAGAACATGTTCTGCATTTCTCAAGCTGAAAGAACTGAAGAAAAAAGTCAAGCCTAAAGTGGCAATAGTGAAGGATTCTACACAGAAACTATTAAGTGACTCAAAGAGAATCAAAAGAAGATAGAAGGAATATACAGAGTCATTATACCAGAAAGAACTGGTCGATGTTCAGCCATTTGATGAGGTAACTTGTGATCAGGAACTGATGGTACTGAAGGAGGAAGCTGAAGTAGCATTGAAAGCACTGGCAAAAAGCCAGGATCCAGGAATTGATGGAATATCAATTGAAATAATTCAACAAACAGATGCAGTGCTGGAAGTGTTCACTCATCTATCCCAAGAAACCTGGAGGGCAGTTACCTTGCCAACTGACTGGAAGAGGTCCACATTTATGACCATTCCAAAGAAAGGTGATCCAAGCAAATGCAGAAATTGCTGAACAATATCATTAATATCACACGCAAGTAACATTTTGCTCATAATCATTCAAACGTGACTGTAACAGCATATTGAGAAGGAACTGCCAGAAATTCAAGCTGGATTCAGAAGAGGACGTGGAACCAGGGATATCATTGCTGATGTCAGATGGATCTTGGCTGAAAGCAGAGAATACCAGCAAGATGTTTACTTGTGTTTCATTAACTATGCAAAAGCATTTGACTGTGTGGATTGTACTAAACTATGGCTAGCATTGTGAAGAATGGGAATTCCAGAATACCTAATTGTGCTCTTGAGGAATCTGCATGTGGATCAAAAGGCAGTCATGGAAACCAAACAAGGGAATACTGCATGGTCTAAAATCAGGAATGGTATGCGTCAGAGTTCTAGTCTATCACCATGACTTTTCAATCTCTTTGCTGATCAAATAATATGAGAAGCTGGATTATATGAAAAAGAACGAGGCGTCAGGATTGGAGGACGTCTCATTAACAACTTGTGTTACTCAGGTGACACTACCTTGTTTGCTGGAAGTGAAGAAAATTTGAAACACTAACTGATGAAGATCAAGGACCACAGCCTTCTGTATGAATTGCACCTCAACATCAAGATAACAAAAATCATCACACTGGACCAGTAAGCTACATGGTCATAAATGGAGAAAGGATTGAGGCTGTCAAGGGTTTCATTTTATTTATTTCCACAATCAACGACCATGGAAGCAGCAGTCAAGAAATCAGATGTATTGCATACAGGATGACGTTGGCAGTTGGCTTTGCATAGACGCCCTTTATTGCATTCAGGAATTTCCCCTCTACTCCTATTTTGCTGAGAGTTTTTAACATGAATAGTTGTCGGAGTTTGTCAAATGTTTTTTCTGCATCACTTGGTAAAATCAAGTGATTCATATCCTTTGTGTTATTTATGTGGCTGATCATATTTACTGTTTTCTGATGTTGAACCAGCCCTGCATCCCTGGTATGAATCCTACTTGGTCATGATGAATTATTTTTTTAAATATGTTGCTGAATTCTGTTTGCTAGGATTTTGTTGGAGATTTTGACATCTAGGTTCATGAGTGAAGGCCAAGACATGCCGTCGAGACAGATCCAACTCATGAGTCACGAGTGATATTGGTCTATAATTTTCTTTTTTTTGGTGGGGTCTTTACCCAGCTTTGGTACTAGGGTGTTGTCAAGTAGCTTTGGTAGTATTGGAATTAACTCCTCTCTGAAAGTTTCGTAGAAATATCCAGTGACGTTGTCTGGTCCAGGACATTTTTAGTTGGTAGTTTTTTTAATTACTTTTTCAATCTCTTCTTCTGTGATGTGTTTATTAAGTTGTTCTGCTCTGTGATAATTTTGGTAGGTGACGTGAATCTGAAAATTTGTCCATTTCCTCTAGGTTTTCAAATCTGTTATAGTACAATTTTTTGTAGTATTCTGTTATGATATTTTCAATTTTGGTTGGGTTTGTTGTGGTATCTCCCGTCTCATTTCTGTTCAGGTTATTTGTTTCCTGTCTTGTTTTTTCTTTGTAAGTTTAGCCAGTGGTTTATCAATTTTGTTGCTCTTTTAAAAAAAAACAGTTTTTGGTTTTGTTAATTCTTTCAATTGTCTGTCTTTATTATCTGTTTCCTTCTGGTGCCTGAGGGGTTCTTTTGTTATTCTTTCTACTTGTTCAAGTTGTAGAGTTAATTCTTTGATTTGAGTCTTTTCTCCATTCTGAATGTGTGCATTTATAGAGATACATTGGCCTCTTAGCACTGCTTTTTCTGTATCCCATAGGTTCTGGTAGGATGTTTTTGTTCCTGTTTGATTCCACAAATTTCTTTATTGCACCTTTGATTTCTTCTATAATCCATGAATTTTTGAAGCGTTGTTCAGTTTCCCTAAGTTTGAAATTCTACTCATGTTTTTCTGCTATTGACTTCAACTTTTATGGCTTTATGGTTCGAGAAGATGCTTTGCAATAATTCAGTGGTTTGGATTTTTGAGGAAGTGCTTTATGGCCTAATACATGCTGTATTCTGGAAAACATTCCATGTACATTGGAAAAGAAAGCGTACATATCTGTTGTTGGGTAAAATGTTATGTATATGTCTAGAAGGTTGGGTTCATTGATCATCACAATAAGATCTTCTGTATTCTTACTGAGCTTTTTTCTGGATGATCTGTCCATCAGTGAAAGTGGAGTGTTGAAGTCTCCCACTATTACTGTGATCTCATTTTTCAGTGTTGTTAACATTTGTTCAATGCATTTAGATGCTCTGATACTGGGTGTGTATATATTTAATATTGTTAAATCCTCCTTACGTATTGAACCTTTAAGCAATACATAGTAACCATCCTTGTCCATGATGGTGGATTTAGTTCAAAATCGATTTTATCTGATGTTAATATTGCGACTCATGCTCTGCTTTGCATGTTGTTAGCTTGGTGTATATTTTTCCATCCCTTGATTTTCAATTTGTTCATATCTTTGAGTTTCAGGAGTGTTTCTTGTAAGCAACATATAGATAGATCATGGTTTTTGATCCAGGATGTCACTCTCTGTCTCTTTATTGGGGCATTCGGTTCATCTACATTCAGTGTAATTATTGATAGATATGTATTTAATGCTGTCATTTTGATGCTTTTATTTTTGTGTTATTGACATTTCTTTGTTTCACTTAATATTCAGTACTTTGTGGATGTTCTTTTCATCCTTTTCAGTGTTGGCTTTGCATCTGTTGAGACTTCCACATTGTGTTTCTTGTTTTGATGTGTAGTATTGTTAGTTTACTTTTTGGTTATCCCTTTGTTCCCCCCAATGTTCTAGATTTAAACCAGTCTTTAAATTCTTCATATCTCCTTAACTTCCTTTCCATCTGAAAGAACTATGAATACTACAATATATCCTTCTTTATTGTGTAATGTTGTCATGATTTACATGTTAAGCTCTCTGTTTCCATAATTTTAATAGTTTAGCTTTGATTGAGCTTTGTAGCTTCCCTAACTAACTAGGACTCCGGATGCTATGTCCTGCATTGCATCCTTGAGTATACGTCTGGTGTTACTGACTTTCTAACAGAAAGGCTTCCTTCAGTGTTTCTTGTAATTTGGGTTTGGTTTTTGCAAATTTCTAAGCTGCTGTTTATCTGAGAATGTCCTAATTTTGCTGCCATATTTGAAAGACAAATTTTCAGGACATATAATGCTTGGTTGGAAATTTTATTCCTTCAAGGCTTTGTATGTGTCATCACACTTCCTTTTTGCCAACATGGTTTTTGATGAAAAGATGGAGGACAGTCTTCAAGGTTTCCCTTTGTACATAAACTTTGGTTTAAGCCTAGCTACTTTTAAGAGCCCCTCCTTATATTTCATTTTACTAAGCTTGATTATAATATATATTGCTGTCTTTCTTTTGGGGTTTACTTTTTGTGGAGTTTGATGAGCATCTTGAGTAGCTATCTCCTTTCTTGATGCCAGGGAAGTTTTCTGTCAGCAGCTCTTTAACAAGTCTCTGTATTTTCTGCTATCCCTTCCTGTTCTGGAACTCCAGTTACCCAAAATTGTTTCTCTTGATAGAGTCCCACATGTGCCTTAATGATTCTTCATTTTTCTTGATTCTTTTATCTGATTTCTCCTCATAAATGCTGGTGTCAGTTGCTTTATCTTCATTCTTACTAATTCTGCAATTGATTTCATCAATCCTGCTCTTCTGGCTTTCCACTAAATTGTCTAACTCTGCAATTTTATTATTAATGTGCTGAATTTTGGATTATTGATGTTCTAGCCGTTCATATAGCTTGTTTAATTTTCATTTTGTTTTGCTGTACTTGGTTTAATCTCCTTTCTAAGATCTAGAAGGGCTCTGCACATAATTCTTTTATGTTCTACCTCTGATAATTTCAGGAAGGTGTCTTCATCTGGGAAGTTTTCTGATTATTTTGGGAGTTTTCTGGAGCCACAGTGGTCTGTTCCTTTAAATGGTGATATTGTTTGTTGTCTTTGAGCTACCAGAAAGCTATTCAGCTTCTTCAGTGTCACATCAGCAGAAGCTACAGCATAGCTCAGATAAAGGAGTGGGTAAGGACACTGCTTAGCCACCACCCACCACTGCATTCTCTATGTGTGGCTCTCTTAAGTACAGCTTCTCTGGTGAGAGAGACACTGCCTAGTCAGATGATATGCACTGCCACAATTGGTCTCCAACCATTGCTGTGTTTTCTAGGTGCCCTTGTCAGGGTCTGCCATCCCTGAGGGCCCATTTGGGTTGGGCAGCTGCAGGACAGCACCTCTTTCAGCAAAAGGGGAATGCAGACCTGTTTGTCCAGTTAAAATGTAACTTAATAACCTAAGTGACCTTTGTCAGACCCTCACATCAACCACCGCATGTGTACAGTCACCATTTGTGTTGGTGAAAAAAGATATTTGCAATGAAGAAGTCATTAGTCTTGCAAAATTCTATCATACAATCTCTGGCATTATTTCTATCACCCAGATCGTATTTTCCAACTACCGATCCTTCTTCTTTGTTTCCAACTTTTGCATTCCAGTCACCAGTAATTATCAATGCGTCCTGATTGTATGTTCAATCAATTTCAGACTGAAGAAGCTGGTAAAAATCTTCAATTTCTTCACCTTTGGCCTTAGTAGTTGGTGTATAAATTTGAATAATAGTGGTATTAACTGTCCTTCCTTGTAGACATATGGTTATTATCCTATCACTGACAGCAGTGTACTTCAGGACAGATCTTTTTGATGATGAACAAAACACTGTTCCTCTTCAAGTTTTTGTTCCCAGCGTAGTAGACCATATGATTGTCGGATTCAAAATGGCCCAACTCAGTCCATTTCAGCTCACTAATGCGTAGGATACCAATGTTGATGCATTGCATTTTGTTTTTGGCTATTTCCAATTTTCCTAGATTCACGGTTTGTACATCCCATGTTCTGATTACGAATGGATGTTTGCAGCTGTTTCTCCTCATTTTGAGTCATGCCACATCAGTGAAGAAAAATCCCAGAGGCTTTACTCCATCCATGTCATTAAGGTCAACTGTACTTTGAGGAGGCAACTCTTCCCGAGTCGTCTTCTGAGAGCCTTTCAACCAGGGGGGCTGATTTTCTGGCACTGTATCTGGCAATGTTCGGCTGCTATTCATAAGGTCTTCTCTGGCTAATTCATTTCAGAAGTAGACTGCCAGGTTCTTCCTAATCTGTCTTAGTCAGGAAGCTCAGCTGAAGCCTGCCTATCATGGGTGACCCTGCTGGTACCTGAATACCAGTGGCATAGCTTCCAGCATCACAGAAACAAGCAAGCCTCCACTCACAGACAAGTGGGAGCTGCTCAGTCTACCTTTACCCTCCTTACCTTGTGCTGTTATCCTCCTTATCCTCCTTACTGTGGAGCAGTTCTACTCTATCCCCTACATTGCTATGAGTTGGAATTGACTTGATGGCAATGGCCTTAAGTTTGTTTGTTTGTTTCCCCCCATTATAGAACATTCTTCAAACATTTTTTTATGGTAGGTCTGCTGGTGACATTCTCTTAGAATTTTGTCTTAGTTGTCAAGTGATGCTGCAACAAAAATACCACAAGTGAATGGCTTTAACAAAGAGAAATTTATTTTCTCATGGAAAGTAGGTTAAAAGTCCAAATTTAGGTCATCAGCTCCAGGGGAATTCTTTTTCTGTTGGCTCTGGTGGAAGGTCCTTGTTGTCAATCTTCCCCTGGACTGGGAGCTTCTGAGGCTCATGGACCCCAGGTCCAAAGGAAGTACTCTGCTCCTGGCATTGCTTTTTCCCTGATGGCATGAGTTCCCCAACTCTTTGCTGGTTTCCCTTTTTCTTTATATCAAGAGATTGCCTCAAGGAGCAATACAGTCTCATAGATTGATTTCAGTCACTAACACAACTGCTGCCTATCCTCCCTCATTAACATCATAGAGGCAGGATTTACAAAACATAGAAACCTCACGCAATAGGAGGAACTGTGGTCTAGCCAGATTGCTATACACATTTTAGGAGGAGGGAGGCACAATTCAATCCATGATATTTTCCTTCATCTGAAAATGAATTTATTTCTCCTTTATTCCTGAATGACATTTTTACAGTTACAGGATTTGGATTTGACAGTTCTTTTCTTTCAGCACCTGAGGCACAAAGGGAATCCAAGGAAGTCACTCCCATGTTCTTCTTCGGTTATCTAGTAGCCTGCCTTCTTCTCTTTACCTTTTGGATTTTTCTCATGTTTGTTTTGTATATAATGTCTAGTGTTTTTAACTACACTTAGTGAGATGAATAGGAAAAAGTACATCAACTTCATCTTCCTGGACCCAAGTTATATTTAACTTACCCTAGTCTCTTTCAGTCCTGTTGTGTGATAGTCAATGTTATTTAATACAAGGATCACACTACTAGATCTTAAATCAAAAGCATCCTAGACTATGAAACAAAGAGGGAAAGATAACACAGCTAACTCTACCTGCACCCGTGTATTTTTACAGACAGAACCCTTCCAAGAATAGTCACTCTCATCACTGCTGTCCTCAAATCAATCTGTGTGAAACTGGCACACAGAATGGATTTTTTAAAAAATGTAGTGTTAGAGGAGTATCAGGATGGGTCCAGAGCAGGAAAAATACCAGTCATATCTAAGTAGTAATGCCAAGGGTTGTCCCATCCAATAAAGACAATTGACTTTTTCTTAATCTTCTATAAGTGTGAGTCGGATCCAACTCGATGGCACTTGGCTGTTGGCTCTATAAGCGTAATGCAAACAAGTCCCCTAGAAAACACTCTCTTCCACAGAGTTTACTGCTCCTGAGTCCCTCCTTATATTTCTGGAAGTAGTACTGGTCCCGAGCATAGACCCGTGCAAGTGTATGAAGAAAGACTGTCGATGTGGGTGCATAGAAAATGGTAACTCCAGTGCTAGCCTAAGGAGAAATTGTTCCAGGAGTTAAATGAGTTATTAGGAAAGGGTATCCTAGAGAAAGTGACACTTAAGCTAAATCTTAAATGCTGAATAGAAGTTTTCTAGATAAAGAAATGTAGGGAGGCAACACTGGACGGGATGCATGTGAATTCTCTGAGAATCTTGCTAACTAAAAAGATATGAATTGAAGAGTCAGGTGAACCTGAATCTGAGTCAATAGGTCAGAGGTGGCCCCCATAAGCTACGTTCGAACAAAGATGCAAGCTGATTTTAATAGAAAGGTATGACTGGGAAGACAGCAGAAGATATCAGTGACATAAAGGAATAGAGGGTGCTATGGAAAGATGGCATGAGCTTTAAAGGTACTGGCAATTTAGTTCAGAAGTCAAAACCGATATGTGAAAAAATAGGTGTCTGTTACATGAATTTCAGGTGTTAGCTCGGCTGGTACAAGCCCTAGTAGTGGTAGAAGGTGGCTATGATTGAATACAGAAACACAAGGAAATGAAGGTTCTGTGGGCAGGGGCCTGTATGCCTAACCAAAACACTAAACCAAACCCATTGCTGTTGAGTCGATTCTGACTCATAGTGACCCTAGAGGACAGACTAGAACTGCCCCGTAGGGTTTCCAAGGAGCAGCTGGGGGACTCACACTGCCAACCTTTTGGTTAGCAGCCCAACACTTAGGCACTGTGCCACCAGGGCCCCATCTGTCTAAAAGAGGGTCTTTCTTACAGGAGCAGGGAGAACCAGAATTGATCGATTGGTGGGGGGCAGACATAGAGAACCTGGAACACCAGAGCGTAGCATTTTCACTGGATGTGGTAGGCTGACAGGTCAGTACTTGTGGAAGCCACCACATGAAGGAGAAGCCAAACTGGAGCCATGCTGGGTTTCTGCCCTCACTTCTCTAACAAGCTGGTTGGTGCTGCAACTCTCTTAGGCCTGGTGAAATATGGTGAGGTTGAGGGAGAGAGCCATCTCCATATGAGAACCATGCCTATAAAAGTGGTAGGGACAAGAATCTGGGCCAAGATTAACTAATTAACAACCTAAGAGCCCTGGGATTAAATGGTCAGATGTTGAAAGGTAATTCATCTGGAGGAAAATGGTAGTGCTATAAAGATACTAGAAATAATAAGATTAGGTCTGTTTTTTAAACTTTCTTATGGTAAAGTACATGTCTCCAAAAATTTGGCATTTTAACCAATTTTTTTAAAGTATAGAATTCAAAGGCATTGATTACATTTACCATGTTGTACTACCATCACTACTGTTCATTTCCAAATATTTTCTATCACCCTAAATACAAACTAAGTGTCCCTTAAGTAATAACTTCTAATTTCCCCTTTCCCCCAAGTCCCTGATAAGCACTAACATACTTTGGTCTCTATGTTTTTACCTATTCTGGATATTTTATTTCACTGAAAGCAAGCAATGTTTTTCCATTTCTGCGTGATTTATTTCACTTAGCAAGTTTTTAAAGTTCAGCTGTGTGGTAGCATGTATCAGACCTTCATCTCCCTTATGTGAGGATAATATTCCACTGTATGGTGGTTGCCATGAGTTGTATCTGACTCAACGGTACTTGGCTTGGCTTTGGCATGGATATGCCATAATTTGTTTATCCATTCATCTGTTTCTACCTTTTGGCTGTTGTGAATGATGCTGCAGTGAACATTGTTATATGAGTATCCATGTCCCTGAATCTCTTTTTCCAAGTCTCTTGGGCATACACATAGGAGTAGAATTGCTGGGAAGATGAGATCTACTTTTTACATAAGGATTCACCCAGCACTGGAAACTTTTGGTGACTGATTTCATGCCTGTGTCTCCCAAAGAGTTTATCAAAAAATTTGCATGCACTGATTGTATTCAACAGATTTGAATGGAAAGAAAATGATTTATTTTTATTTACCTTGTAGGTTCACACTACATTAAAGCTTCTAGAAGACGGCTGACTGAACAGAATAAGACCATCAAGAAATTGATTACTGAGCATTTACTGTTGGCAAAGTTTAATACACTGTGCCTCTGTGGTGGCTGCATACCTTCACCTTCCCAGGAAGATTAATATCATTTATGGTTTCAACTATCAAGGGAAGATAACAATCAAGAAAGGTGGTATTCATTGCCTAATGGTTAAGAGGATGAACTCCTGCCTGAGTCAGGCTACTTGTGCTTAAATCTTTGTTGTGTCGGTTATTTACAGTTTGACTTTGGGCAAATTATTTAACTTCTCTGTGCCTCTTGTTCCTCTATTATAACGTTAGATAATAATAGTACTTCTCACCTGGGGTTGTTGTTAGTAACAAATTAATACATGCAAAATGTTGTAAGTTTTTAGTAAATGTTAGCAGCTGTTATCACTACTCAACTTCCCTTAAATGCCTTACCTTAGTAATAATGGTTATTTACACCTAGATAGTTGCACACAACCACTAAGCAATAGTCTTAATGACTATAAACATAGCGTTTTTAGAGCTTTATAATAACTGCTAAGGAAAACACTAAGAGATTGTCATTTTACCCATTTGAGAAAAACACTAAGAGACTGTCATTTTGCAGGGTTTGGGGTCAACTTGCTTGGGTTCCAAACTAAGTGCTGCTTTTTACTGACAGTATTTCCTAGAACAAGATATTTCAACTTTCATAGCCTTGGTTTCTTCTCCTGTAACTCAGGAATAATATTGTATACCTCATAAGATTAATGTGAGGCTTAAATAAGATAATGGGTGTAAAGTGTTTGATACAGTACCTGGCATAGAGTAAGTGAACAATGATTGCTAACTGGCACACACTGTCTCGCTAGGGAAGGAGAGAAGTGGGGGACTCAGACTCCCTCTTCCTGACTAGAATAAGAGTTCTAATAAAACGGAGTTCTTGAGTTCACAGAGCCACACAATTAGACCACCCTGCTAGGGTGGAGTATAAGAAATATAAATAGAATTGGCCTAAGACAAACAAACCCTCACTTTCTTTTGAGTCTCTTGGATCCTTCTTTTTTGCATAGTTTGCTCTTTTTATTTTTTCTGATTCCAGAGGCCTGTTTGCAGTAAGACACCATTTCCCAGCTCTTGGAAATTTGAGTAGGATTAGAGTTGGATTCACAGAAAAGGACACAGAGAGTCAGTGGTTGAGTTCAGCTAAGCTTCAGGTCTTACAAAAAATAGAGTGGGAAGAGATGGTAAGCTCTTTACGTCTTCATTTGCTTCCTCCTTTGAAGATCAGATTCTAAAATCTAGTAAACCAAGATATGGTGTGAGCCACAGAGAGAAGGATCAAAGAACATCTTGCTTATTCTCTTGTTCGGGCCCCAAAATGATGGGAAAAAAGGGTTCTTGGGAGCATACACACTCCAATCTAGGATTAGTCTTAGTGTTATTTATCTCCTGGGTACAGAAACCAAAAAAAAACAAATCCAATGCTGTCAAGTCAATTCTGACTCGTAGTGATCCTATAGGACAGAGTAGAACTGCCCCATAGAGTTTCTAAAGAGCACCTAATGGATTTGAGCTGCTGACTTCTTAGTTAGCAGGCATAACACTTAGCCACTACGCCACCAGGGTTTCTCCTGGGTACATAGAGTTTGTAAAAAATGAGTGCAAATTCACTGATATTCCCACTGTTGAGAAATGTGGTCTTTGTTATTCCTCTTGGATTAATGTGGGTTTGCGACTACTTTGAGCAATAGAATGTGGCAGAAGTGATGCTGTATGACTTCTGATGCTACATCATAGGAGGCCATGTGGCTTCTATGTGATCCTATCGGAATTGTACCTCTGGGGAGAGCCAGAAAACATTTAAGAAGTCTAATTACCCTGAGATGTCACCATCCTGGAAAAGCCACATGTAGGCCCTCTAGGCAATGATCCCAGGCAAAGACAGCCTATCAGCCATCCCCACGAAGACATCAGATATGATAGGGGCAGCATCTTGGGTCTTCCATACTATCTCATCCATCATCTAAGCATCCCTGACTGACCTTAATTAATACCATGTGGAGCAAAAGAATCACCTAGCCAAGTCCTGCCTGAGTTGCTTCACCACAGAATTCATGAGTATAACAAAATTGTTGTTATTCCACTAAAGTTGGGATAGTTTGTTATATAGCAACTGTAATTGTAACAGGTACTTAGCTTGGGGCTGCAAAAAATTATTTGAGGTTTATTGAACTCAAGATACCATCCAAATCTCTCTCTTTCTACGGAATATGACCCTGTCTTTGTGATTATTTTTCTCTTTTTCCTTGTTTCAGCTAATTTTCAAAAATAAATCATAGCCAAACAGTAAATGGCAGTAGGGCCAACACGATCTGGTCCCAGAGATGAAAGCACAGAAAGAGAAAAATAAACAGGAGACCGAAAGTTAGTGCTTCTTTGGTGATACTGTGTAGAGGAAGTCCCAGGTGAACTTGAATCAGCTTCTGAAACTGTTCCTAGCTCTCCTTATCCTGAGAATGTACTTCTGTCTGCTCTAGCTCCTGGGAGCCAGCCATGGCCATCGGTTTCTTCCCACCGTCACTATAGTTGCTTCATGTTAGCTCATTCTGAAGAAACGGGAATGGTGATAGTGATTTCCATCCCATCTCAGAATCCTTAGAATAGTCAGCAGGCTTGGGGCAAACTGAGAGGATAAGTTGGAAATATACAAGGAAGCAAATCTTTTACTACCTGGCTTTTCAATCATAAACTTTACTAACCTCAGGGAAGTTGAGCTATTTACAAGGGAATATCTTAGCTCAGAATTCCAATGTTAATTAGAATCCTAGACTTTCGGGGACATAAAGACCCTTAAAGGGTTCTTCTAGTCCAATCTTCTCATTTCACCCATGAGAAAATTGAAGTTCAGCAAGGGTAAGTAACTTGGATAAATTTATTAAACCCATAAGCAGAAGAAGCTAAAAGAGAAGCCACAATTTCCAACTTCTATTCTGGAGTCATTTTCACTATACTCTAGTGTTTCACAAACTTTAATGTACGGACAAATTCCTTGCAGATGTTGTTAAACTTCAGGTCTGCGGTAAAACCAAAATCCAAATCCATTACCATTGAATCAATTCTGACAAATAGCAGCCCTATAGGAACAGAGTTGAACTACCGTGTAGGGTTTCCAAGGAGTGCATGGTGGAATTAAACTGCTCACATTTTGGTTAGCAGCCAAACGCAACCACTATGCCACCAGGATTTCTAATAAGCTCCTGGAGACGCCAAGCCAAGTTGATTCCTACTCATAGTGACCCTGTAGGTCAGAGTACAACTGCCTCATAGAGTTTCCAAAGAGCACCTGGCGGGTTTGAACTGCTGACCTTTTGGTTAGTAGTCATAGCACTTAACCACTGTGCCACCAGGGTTTCCAATAAACTCCTAGGTGATGCCAATGCTGCTGTCCTTGACCACATCTTGACCAGTCAGACCATTAGACATACTTAGGGGAGAAACCAACTTTCTTTTTCTTGAAGTGTCGGTATTACAGCCAGTGTTCTGTCATTTATGGCTCTTGCCCCACAAGTAGACTGTTTTTCATTTGTCATCTCTTTATAACCCCCTCTTTTGCTTTTGATCTGTTCTCCACTTGCCTTGGTATTAGTACCAGGAAATGATGAAAACACACACAAGAGAAAAGACAAAAAATGTATTGGCATGGCTAAGTCAACTTTTACTTCTCCTTCACAGCATTATTCCAAAGGTTTCTTAAAGGTAGAGGAGGAAACTGGCTTCAAAATAAGTTTGGGGGTTATTTCTGGATTTCCTGTCCCCTGTATTCATGGAAAATCCAGAGTATGCAGTATGAATATAAAATAGTGTGCCCAGTTTTCTTGTGTGGTTTGTGGAAACTGGTCACATTGCTTTATAGCCACACCACATATATTTAAAGGCTATAGCTGTGTATGGGGTTTCTGCGTAAATGATTCAGAAAATTGCTTCAATCCTTTCCTTTGTTGGCAGAGTTCTGACTGGTACTTACAGAAGGAGAAGATGAAGAACGGGGAAATATGTCTTCTATTTAAGCTAGCCAAGACCTTCAAATTATGCAAGATTCTTTTCTTTCCTAGTTTTCAGAAGAAATAAGCTCTCACTGGAGCTGGTTATGCCTGTTTTTAGCTCTGAGGCCACTTTGACCTTGAATAGTTCACTTGTCTCTCTGGGCCTCAGTTTACTCAGTTGTAAAATGAGGGACTGATCTGCTTCTTGTACTCCAATTACTGTCTCCAGGTCCGGTTTGGTCGCTGCTGACCAAGACAATGAGTAAGGCCATGAGAGCAGTGGCTTCAACCTCAGCCTCCAGGTTCTCCTGCTTCTTAAAGTAGAAAAGGGACACAGGTGTTAGGAAGACTTTCAGCTTGTCCTTTATATTTATTGGTGACAAGAAGCAGGACTAAGTGTGGGAATGGGAGCAACTGGAGGCTGGACTCAGAGGATGCAGGGCAAGCTGACAGTCATGTTTGCTTATCAGGTGTCAGGAGTGACCTTGGTCACATATGAAATATGTATAATACAAGGAATGTTTAACAGTTCTTTCAAAGGAGATTCAGACTGAAATTCTTTCATTACCATTTTAGAAAGAGAGTAGAGGAGAAGGAAATATCAGGCTGAGATTGACTCCTTCACTTGCAACTCAGACTGCTGCAGAATCTCTTTGGCGAACCAACACTGTGCCTTTTTTGATTGTAACAAACCAAAAACTCATTGACATCGAGTTGATTTCGTATCTCAGTGATTGTAGAGGACAGAGTAGAACTGCTCATGGGGTTTACTAGGAGTGCCTAATGGACTCTTTTTTAAAAAAATTGACCTGAGTGCTTCTTGTCTAAGAAGAAGTTAAAAAGCAAAAATAATAAGAGAGATAAAATTAAAATTAAATAATAAAATATGGATTAACTCAAATAATCCATCTTTTTCTCTATAGGACCTCACCCTGCCTTCTTTGCAGAAACTATTTGGTTCATTTTTGTGTCTTTGCTTTTCCTGTACCTGGCTCATGTGACAAATCAAAAAGACCCTCTAAGATGCCACATCATTTCACTGGGATCCAGTTCTATATAGAGCAGCATTTCTTGGTCTCAACACTATCGACATTTGGGGCTAGATAATTCTTTGTAATAAGGAAGACTGAAAAAGAATCAATGCCTTTAATTTATGTGTGGGCAAAGAATATTGAATATACTATGGACTAGCCAGAATTCTCCTTAGAAGAGAGGATGGTAAGACTTTGTCTCACATACTTTGGACATGTTGTCAGGAAGGAACGGTCCCTGCCAAAGCATATCATGCTGGGTAAGGTAGAGGGTGAGCGAAAAAGAGGAAGATGCTCAATGAGATAGACTGACACATCAGCAGAAACAGTGGGCTCAAATATAACAACTGTGAGGATGGCAGAGGACCAGACAGTGTTTGTTTTGTTGTACTCAGGTTCACTATGACTCAGAACCAACTTGATAACACCTCACAACACCTTTGTTGTGGAAGGCTGTCCTGTGCCTTATGGTATGCTTAGCAGCACCTCTGACCTCTACCTACCGAATGTCCACAGACAGTCAAAAATGTCTTTGTGCGTGGCCAAATGTCACCTGGCTGGCAAATTGCCCTCTCTTGTTTCAGTTCATCTGGTCCCTTAAAAGGGATCTATCTTTCATATTCAAAGTTATCAAAGCAGATTTATGTGTGCACCTTGGAGCTTACCAGTGGTTCGTCTCCTCTGCCTGCAGATGTCCTCATCTATCAAGGAGCCTTTTCAAAGGTCCAGGTTACAAGGCCAGGGATCCTTCATCATATCTTGACAATTTCATCTGCTGCAAGGCTCTCTCTTGCACATCCTCTGTAACAATGACAAACGAATCATGACAAAATGTTGGTGTTTGGTCTGCTCAAGACAGCCACTGAATTTTGATTTTGAGGATTTGGTCCTGGAAAACATGGGTGATTCCAGTAGTTCAAATAGAGATAAGAAATGTTAAAGGAAGGAAGCATGGATAAATGGATGAATAGAAAGAAACCAAGACAGGTCATTTGGTCTGTCCTCTACATTTAGGGAAGCATACATTTAAGCCAACACAGACAGAATAAGCTATATGATTTTTTTTTAATGTCTATATAAGGAAATTTTACACTATGGCCTGTCAATAGTTCAAATTCTTGTCATGGATTTTCTACTTCATCTGGAACTTCTATTTTCAAGAGTTATAAAAGGAGGCACACTTCTTCTTGGCAAAGCCTCTCTTCCAGAGTATGGTAGGAAGGAACCAAGACCGAAAATAAGAGTTTTTAATATCTAAGTGTAGCAGAGCAAGCTGAAAGCTCAAAAACCTGAGTTTTAGGCCTTTGTCTTCACTTAATCAACTGTGTGACCTTGGGTAAGTCATCCTTCTAAGGTTTCTTTTTTTTTCATGTGAAAAATTAGAGAAAGTAAGACTACAAAATTTCTAAATTCTATGAAATTGCATCATCTCTATTCAAAGCATTTTTGCTTCTAAGCCAAGCCAAGTGCCGTGGAGTCGGATCTGACTCAGTCACTTCTTAAGACAACATGTCAAGTGTTTGGTTCTTCCAGTGTTTTTGTGGAAGCATGTTGGAATCTGATTTCCAGGGAACTAATGCTGCCATCTTGTGGATAAATCAGGTTTTCTTTTCTTTTTTTAAATGACTCTCTTCCTTCAGCTAACATACCAAGGATGATCTCTGTACTCGCTTAGTTCTTTTTTCAATCTATTATCTTGGCCTATTTATCTATCGATCTTTTTAAAAAGGTTTTTATTGAAATATGCATACAAAAACTCTACTCTTCATATGGGTACAGCTCAGTGAATTTTCAAAAACAGCTAGCACCCCATCATGAATCAATATTGTAAGATCCCAGAAACCCCATCATGTCCCTCTCCAGACACGAGCCGAGGCAAGTGAATTTCACAAGCATGATGCTGAGAAAAAGGAGCCAGATATGAAAGTCACTGCCCACCCCTACATACACAAGAGTTACCACTATCCTGGTTACTAATAGCGTAGGTTGGTTTTGCTTGGTTTTGTACTTTATAGTTGTTAGTTTTATTGATTTAGTTTACTTTACTGTTGTTAGTTGCCACTGGGTCAATTTCAACTCGTGATGACACCATGTGTGCAGAGTAGAAATGCTCTCTAGTGTTTTCAAGACTGCGACTTTTCAGAAGCAGATTGCTAGGCCTACCTTCTGAAGGGACTCTGGGTGAGTCCAAACTGCTAACCTTTTGGCTACTAGACAAGCACTTAACCATTTTCACCACCCAGAGACTCCTGGAATTAGACTCAAGGTAGTATTTTTTTTTCACTGGTTTATTTTACTCACAATCATGCTGGTAAAATTTATCCATATTGCTGCATGGTGTTGTAGATCGTTCTCATTCCTGTATAATATTCATGAAGCAGACCTGTTAGAAATCACTGAATAATTAAAATTTATCTGTTTCAGTAGAAAAGTAATGCACGGTAGAAAAGGGAAAAAAACAAAACAAAACAAAACAAAAACCTTACTTATAACCCTTCACCCAAAGGCAACTATCATTAATATTCTAGTGTATTTCATTCCAGTATTGTTTCTATTTTTTTAACATACTTAAGATATTTGTATGTAGAATTATATGTGTATTTTTTTTTTTTTTTGCCTTAATACTACAATGTAAACACTTTACTATGTCATCAAACTTCTTCGTGGGTGCCATTTTTTAACAGTGTGCTTTTACTTTTAGACATTTGGAGTGCTGAGAATATTTTTGTTTCCTCTTAACAATAAATGTATATTCTTTTTTATTGTGCTTTAGGTGAAAGTTTACAGTCAAGTCAATTTCTCAATCAAAAATTTTTAAACACACCCCATCTGGAGCAAAGGAGAATGAAATTAACCAAAGACACAAGGGAAAGATTAGTCCAAAGGACTCATGGATCACAAGTACCATCACCTCCACCAGACTGAGCCCAGCCCAGCTAGATGGTGCCTAGCTACCACCACTGACTGGCAGACAGGGATCACAATAGAGGGTCCCAGGCACAGCTGGACAAAACTGTAGAACAAAATTCTAATTCACAAAAAAGACCTGACTTGCTGATCTGACACGGACTGGGAAAAACCTCGAGAATACAGTCTCCAGATACCCTTTCAGCTCAGTAATGAAGACACTTCTGAGGTTTACCTTCAGCCAATATTAGACAGGCCCATAAAACAGAATGCTATGAAAGAGGCATACTGGCCCAGAGCAAAAGGCTAGGAAGTAGGAATCGAAAGGAAAGCTAGTAATAGTGAGCCCAAGGTCAAGGAGGGGAGATTGTTGACATTTAGCAGGATTAGTAACCAATGTCACAAAACATGCTTAATGAGAAGCTAGTTTGTTCTGTAAATCTTCATTTAAAGTACAGCAATAAAAATTAAAACAACAACAAAAATTTCCACACACACTGTTTGGTGGCATTGGTTGTAGTGTCCACAATGTGGCTTCCCTCTACCTCTTTCAATAGTGGGTTCCGTGTGTCCACTGGTCCAGTTCCTGTCCCTTCCTGCCTTCTAGTCCTATTTTTGGACAGTGGTTGTCCTTCTGGTCTTGGATATTTGATTGAACTAAGAAGCACATTCTTCCCGTCTGTGTGTTTTATATATATATATATAGGCTTGTCTAATCTTTGTGGTTAAGTGCCCAGCTGTTAACCAAAAAGAAGGTAGTTCAAATCCACCAGTTCTGGGGCAGTTATACTCGGCACTATAGAGTCTCTGTGAGCTGGAATTAACTCGATGGCAATGAATTTAAAGGGTAATCTTTGTCTTAACAGTGGGCTCTGGTAATGGTTTCAGTTCTGAATTAGCAGAGTGTCCAGGGGTCAGTTTCAGGGGTTCCTCCAGTCTCTGTCAGACCAGTAAGTCTGGCCTTTTATTCATGAATTTGAATTCTGTTGCACATTCTTCTCCCACTATGTCTAGGACTCTGTTGTGATCACTGTCCAAGGGGTTGTTGGTAGTAGCTCGGCACCAGTAAGATCTGGTCTCAGGCTGATGGAAACTCTGGTTCCCATGGTCCTAGTCCTCTGGGCTAATATTTTCCTTGTGTCCTTGGTTTCCTACATTCTCCTTTGCTCTGGGTGGGATGGCACAAATACATACATCTTAGATGGCCTCTTGCAAGCTTTTAAGACTCCAGATACTACTCACTATATTGGGATGTAAAACACTGTTATGTCAGCTGACCTAAATGTGCCCCAAGACTGGGGTCCCCAGGCCTCAGACCCAACTGTTCTGTCCTCAAAGTGTTTGGATGGGTCTAGGAAACCACTGTGCTTTGGTTTTAATCCAGTTGTGCTGACTTCCCCTTCCTGCTGATTGCCCTTCCCTTCACCAAAATTGATACTTGTTTACTATCTAGCTAGTGATTTATTCTCTTCCTATAACCATCGAAGAACATTTTTTCTGTGTGTAAACCTTTCCTTGAGTTCTTCTAATAGTGCTGTAACACAATATTTGTCCTTTTGTGACTTACTTCAATCAGCACAATACTGTCAGCTTCATGCATGTTACGAAATGTTTTACAGATTCATCATATTTATAGTCCTATAATATTCCATTATGTGTATGTACCATCATTTATTTATCAGTTCATTTGTTCATGGGCATTTAGGTTGTTTCCATCTTTTTGCTATTGTGAAGAGTGCTGCAATGAACATGGGTGTGTATGTGTCTATTCATGTGACAGCTCTTATTTCTCTTAGGTATATTCATAGGAGTGGGATTGCTCTATCATTGTATTTCTATTTCTAGACCTTTAAGGAACTGTCATATCATTTTCCAAAATGATTGCACCATTTTACATTCCACCAGCAGTGCATATGAGCTCCGGTCTCCCTACAACCTCTCGAACATTTGTTATTTTGTGTGTGTTTAGATTAGTTCCAGTATTGTCGGTGAGAGATGGTATCTCAATGTCATTTTGATTTGCATTTCTCTAATGGCAAATGACTGGGAGCATTTCCCCATACGTCCATTAGCCACCTGAATATCTTCTTTGGTAAAGTGTCTATTCATATCCTTTGTCCATTTTTTAATTGGATTATTTGTATTTTTGTTGTTGACATGTTGCAATATCTTGTAGATTTAGAGATTAAACCCTTGCCAGATATGCCAATTTTTTTCCCCCCAATCTATAGGTTCTCTTTTTGCTCTTTTGTTGAAGTCCTTTGATGAGTATATGTGTTTAAGTTTTAGGAGCGTCCGGTTATCTAGTTTCTCTTCTGGTGTTTGTGTATTGTTACTTGTGGTTTGTATCTTCTTTATGCCACGTGTTATGGGTCCTGGCACTGTGCCTACATTTTCTTCCATAAACTTTATCATTTTAGATTTTATATTTAGGTCTTTGGTCCAATTTGAGTTAATTTTTGTGTATGGTGTGAGTTATGCGTTCTATTTCTTTCTTTCCTTTTTTTTGTGGATGGACATCCAGTTATGCCAGCACCATTTGTTAAAGGGACTGTCTATTCCCACATTTAAAGGACTTGAGCCCTTTGTCAAATATCAGCTGCTCATAGATGCATAGATTTATATCTGGGTTCTCAATTCTGTTCTATCAGTCTGTGTACCTGTTGAACAACTACCAGGCTGTTTTTACTACCATGGTGGCATAACGGGTTCTAAAGTCACGTAATGTGAGGCCTCCCACTTTCTTTTCTGTTCAGTAAGGCTTTACTTATCTGGGGCCTCTTCCCTTTCCATAATAAGTCAGTGTTTTGTTTCTTCATCTTGTTAAAGAATGCTGTTGAAATTTGGATCATCTTTGCATTGTATCTGTAGATTACTTTGGGTAGAATAGACATTTTTCACAATGTTGAGTCTTCCTATCCATGATCATGGTATGTTTTTCCACTTTAGTAGGTCTCTTTTGGTTTCTTGAGGTAGTGTTTTGTACTTTTCTTTATTTAAGTCTTATATATCCCTAGGTTGGCAGTTCAACTCCACCAGGTGTTCCTTGGAAACTCTAGGAGGCAGTTCTACTCTGACCTCTAGGGTCACCATGAGTCATATCCAGCTTGATGGTAGTTTTTTTTGAGTTATATATCCCTAGATAGATTTATTCCAAAGTAGTTCAACTTGTTGGGTTTATTGTAAATAATATTGATTTTATGATTGCTTTTCAAAGTTTTCTTTGTTGGCGTAGATGAACTATAATTTTTGTGTGTTAACCTTGTACTCTACTACTTTGTTAAAATTTTCTACTAGTTCTGATAGCTTTCTTGTGGATTTTTTGGTGTTTTCTGTGTACAAGTCTATATTATATCATTTGCAAATAGAAATAGTTTTATCTCTTCCTTACCAATATGGATGCTTTTTATTTGTTTTTCTTGCTTTATTGCTGTACCTAAGACCTTCAACAAAATGTTCAGTAAGAGTGGTGATAAAGGGCTTCTTTGTCTGGTTCTTGTTCTCAGGGGGAATGTTTTTAGACTATTTCCATTTAGAATGATGCAGGGTGCTGGCTTTGTAAAATGCCTTTTATTATGCTGAAGAATTTCCCTTCTCTTTCTATTTTGCTGAGAACTTTTATCAGGAATGGGTATCAGACTTTGTCATGTGCATTTTCTGTTTTGATTGATAAGATTGTATGGTTCTTTGTTTTATATATGTGGTAGATTATGTTCATTGATTTCCTAATGTTGAACCATTCCTGCATAATTGGTAAGATTCTCACTTAATCATGATGTATTATTATTCCTTTGATATGTTGTTGAATTTTATTGGTGATAATTTTGTTGAAAATTTTGGCACCTATGTTTGTGAGGGAAACTCTGGTTGCCTAGTGATTAACTAACACGGCTGCTAACTAAAAGGTCAGCAGTTCGAATTCATCAGATGCTCCTTGGGAACT
Source organism: Heterohyrax brucei (assembly GCA_028571685.1). Taxonomy (NCBI): domain Eukaryota; kingdom Metazoa; phylum Chordata; class Mammalia; order Hyracoidea; family Procaviidae; genus Heterohyrax; species Heterohyrax brucei. The sequence goes on from CM053166.1 coordinate 150,265,075, forward strand.
CTATGGAGCAGTTCTACTCTGCTCCATAGGGTTACTACAAGTCAAAATCAACTTGATGACAGTGAGTCTGGGTTTGTTTTTTTTATGTTTGTGATGGATATTTGTCTGTAATTTTATTTTTTGGTGGTGCCTTTGGCTTTGATATCAGGGATATGCTAATCCAACCAAATCCACTGCCTTTGAGTGGATTCTGACTCATAGTGACTATCAGACAGAGTGGAACTGCCCCCACAGAGTTTCTAATGAGTGCGTGGTGGACTTGGACTACCAACTTTTTGGTTGGCAGCTGTAGCACTTTAACCAATATCGCGTCAGGGTTTCAAGGGATATACTAGCTTTGTAGAATAAGTTCAGAGTATTCCTTCTTTTTCTATGCTCTGAAATAGCTTTAGTAGTATTGGTGTTAGGTATTCTGAACTTTTGGTAGTATTCTCCAGTGAAGCCATCTGGACCAGGGCTTCTTTGTTGTTGTTTTGAGGAGTTTTTTTTTTTTTTTATTTGTTTGTTTAGTTTTTCTCCCTCAGCTTGTGTTAGTTTGGGTAGGTAGCTTGTTTTTAGAAATGTGTCCATTTCCTCCAGGTTTTCATATTTGTTGGAGTACAATTTTTATAGTATTCTGTTACGATCCTTTCCATTTCAGATGGATCTGTTATGATATCATCCATTCCATCTCTTATTCAGGTTATTTATTTCCTTTCCTGTTTTTCTTTTGTCAATTTGAACAAAGGTTTGTTATTTTATTTTTGATATTTTCATGGAACCAACTTTTGGTCTTGTTGATTCTTTCAATTGTCTTTCTGTTCTCTATTTCATTTGTTTCTGTTCTAATCCTCAGTATTTCCTTTCTGCTAGTATCTGAGGCTTCTTTTGCTGCTCTCTATTTGTTCGAGTTGTACAATTAATATTTTGATTTGATTTTTGCCCTTTCTTTTTTTATGATGTATGCATTTATTGCTATAATTTGACCTGTAAGCACTGCTTTCACTGTGTACCAAAAGTTTTGGTAAGATTCACATTTGATTCTATGAATTTTGTTTCTGTTGGTTTCTTCTTTGTGACACTATGATTAGAGAAAATTATATGTATTATTATGTTATTATAAATCTTCTTGAGGCTTGCTTTCTGGCCTAAAATGTAGTCTGTTCCAGAGAATGTTCCATGTGTGTTCAGAAAGAATGTATACTTTACTGTTGTTGGATGAGGTGTTCTGTTTATGTCTATGAGGTCTAGTTGGTTGACTGTGGCATTTAGATCTCCTGTATTTTTAGTGAATTTCTTTCTAGGTATTCTGTCCTTCACCAAAGGTGGTGTGTTGAAATCTCCTACTAATGCTGGTGTACTGTCTATTTCTCTTTTCAATACTGCTAGGGCTTTCTTTTACGTATTTTGGAACCCTGTCATTGGGTGCATACATATCTATTGTGTCCTCCTGGTATGTTGTTAGGTGTTATCGAGTTGGTTCCTACTCATAGCAATCCTATCCACAACAGAACAAAATACTGCTGAGTCCTGCATCGTGCCCAGAATCATTTTTATGTTCGAACCCACTGTTGCAGCCACTGTGCCAATGCATCTCGTTGAGGGTCTTGCTCATTTTTCACTGACCCTCTACTTCACCAAGCATGATGTCCTTCTTCCAGGACTGATCCCCAGAGACAACATGTCAAAAGTATGTACAACATTAGTCTCACCATCCTTCCAGAGAGCACTCTGGTTGTGCTTCTTCCAAGACAGATCTGTCCATTCTTTTGGAAGTCCATGGTATATTCAATATTAGTCTTCAACAGTGCAGTTCAAAGGTGTCAATTAATGTGTCTTCCATGTTGACTGTCCAGCTTTCACATGCATATGATGTGATCGAAGATACCATGGTTTAGGTCAGGTGCACCTTAGTCTTCAAGGTGACATCTTTGCTTTTCAACACTTTAAAGAGAACTTTTGTAGCACATTTGCCAATGCAATGTGTCTTTCTTGACTGCTGCTTTCATGGATGTTGATTGTGGATCCAAATGAAATTAAATGCTTGGGAACTTCAGTCTTTCCTTTGTTTATCATCATGTTGCTCCTTGTTCCAGTTGTAAGGATTATTGTTTCTTTATGTTGAGGTGAATCCATACTGAAGGCTGTGGTCTGTGATCTTCATCAGTAAATACTTCAAGTCCTCTTCATGTTTAGCAAGCAAGGTCGTGTCATCTTCATAACACAAGTTGTTAATGAGTCTGCCTCCAATCCTGATGCCCATTTTCCATACAGTCCAGCTTCTCAGATTATTTGCTTGACATCCGGAATGAATAGGTATGGTGAAAGGATCCAACCTCTGCTGACTTTAAACCATGCCATTCTTCTGTTTGAATGATTGCTTCTTAATCCGTGTACAGATTCCTCATGAGCACAATTAAGTGTTGAGAATTCCCACTCTCTACAATGTTATCCATAATTTATTATGATCCACACATTCAAGTGCCTTTACACAGTCAATAAAACACAGGTAAACATCTTTCTGGTTGTTTTAGTCATCTAGTGATGCCATAACAGAAACACCACAAGTGGATGGCTTTAACAAAGAGAAATTTTATTTTGTCACAGTCCATTAGGCTAAAAGTCCAAATTCAGGGTGTCGGTTACAAGGGAAATCTTTCTCTGTTGGCTCTTAAGGAAGGTCCTTATCATCGATCATCTTCTCATGGACTGGGAGCTTCTGATGCACAGGGACCCTAGGTCCTTTCCAAAGGACATGCTCAGCTCCCAGCACTGCTTCTTGGTGATATACAGCCCTCAACTCTCTCTGCTAGCTTCTTTCTTTTATATCCCAAGAGATTGCCTCAAGTCACAATACAGTCTTACGTACTGAATCCTGTCCCACTAACACATCTACCACCCATCCTCCCTCATTAACATCATTAGAGGCAGGGTTCACAACGTGGAAGAACACCACACAATATCAAGAATGATGGCCCAGACAAATTGTTACATACACTTGTGTTTTGGTGGAGGGGAAGGGAACAATTCAATCTGCGACACTGGTAGCCTCTGCTTTCAGACAAGATCCATCTGACACCAGCAGTGATATCCCTGGTTCTGCATCATCTTCTGAATCCAGCATGAATTTCCGGGAGTTCCCTGTCAATATACTGCTGCTGGCACTTTTGAATGCTCTTTAACAAAATTTTGCTTACCAGTGATGTTAAGGAAACCCTGGTGATATAATGGTTAAGTGCTATGGCTGCTTACCAAAAGGTCAACAGTTCAAATGCACCAGAAACACTTTGGAAACTCTATGAAGCAGTTCTACTCAGTCCTATTGGGTCACTGTGAGTCTGAATCAACTCGATGACAATGAGTTTTACGTTTATGGTATTAATGATACTGTTAAATAATTTCTGCATTCAGTTAAGGCACCTGTCTTGGAAGTAGACATAAATATGGATCTCTTCCAGTCAGTTGGCCAGGTGGCTTTTTTCCAAATTTCTTGGCACAGATGATTGAGCATGTTCAGCACTGTATCAATTTACTGACACATCTCAATTGATAATCCATCAATTCCTGAAGCTTGTTTTTCATCAGTGGCTTCACTGCGTCCTGGATTTCTTCATCCACGACCATCAGTTCCAGATCATATGCTGCCTCTTGAAGTGGTTGAACATCAGTCAATTCCTTTTGGTATAATGACCGTGTATTCCTTCATCCTCTCTTGATGCTTCTGCATTGTTTAACATTTTTCCTGTAGAATCTGCTATTGTAACTCAAGGCATGATTTTTTCCTTCAATTCTTTCAGCTTGAGAAATGCAGAGCTTGTTCTTCCCTTATGGTTTTCAATCTCCAGCTCTTTGTAGATGTCATTGTAATACTGTACTTTGTCTTCTTGAGCCACTCTTTGAAATTGTCAGTTCTTTTACTTTATCATTTCTTCCATTTGTTTTAATTACTCAGCTTTCAAGAGTGAGTTTCAGGGTCTCTTCTGACATCCAACTTGGTCTTTTCTTTCTTTCCTGTCTTTTTAATGACTTCTTGCTTTCTTCACATGTGATATCCTTGATATCATTCCATCATTCTTCTGATCTTCAGTTGTTAGTTTTCAACAAATCAAATTTATTCTTAAGAAGTTCTCTACACTCAGGCATGATATACTCAAGGTTGTACTTTGGCTCTCATGGACTTTTTCTAACTTTCTTCAGTTTCAATTTCAGTTTGTGCTTGCATACGAACAACAGGTGGTCTGTTCTGTAGTTGGCCCCTAGTCTTGTTCTGACTGATAAGTTTTGAGGTTTTCCATCATTTCTTTTCACAGAAGTAGTTGATTTGATTCCTGTGCATTCTGTCTGGTGAGGTCCATATGTATAGTCACCATTTATGTTGGTCAAAAAGGTATTTACAATGAAGAAGTCATTGGTCTTGTAAAACTCTATCATGCTGTTTCTGAGATCGTTTCTATTGCCAATGACATATTTTCCAACGACCAATATTTCTGCCTTTTTTCCAACATTTGCATTCCAATCACCAGTGATTATTAATGCATCCCAACTGCGTGCTCAGTCGACTTCAGACTGTAGACGTTGGTAAAAGTCTTGAATTTCTTCATCATTAGCTTTAGCGGTTGGGGTGTAAGTTTGAATAACAGTTGTACTAACTGGTCTTCCTTGTAGACAGATGGATATTATCCTATCACTGACAGCATTGTGCTTCAGGATAGATTCTGAAATGTTCTTTTGACAATGAATGCAATGCCATTCCTCTTCAAGTTGTCATTACTGGCATAGTAGACCATATGATTGTTTGATTCTAAATGGCCAATACCAGTCCATTGCATCTCATTAATTCCTAAGATATCAATATTTATGCATTCCTTTTCATTTTTGATATTTCCAATTTTCCTAGATTCATACTTCCTACATACCACATTCCAATTATTAGTAGATTTTTGCAGCTGTTTCTTCTCATTTTGAGTTATACTACATCAGCAAATTAAGATCCTGAAAGCTTGACTCCATGCATGTCATTAAAGTCAACTCTATTTTGAGGAGACAGATCTTTTCTGTTATCCTTTGAATGCCTTCCAACTTGGGGGGGGGGCTCCTCTTTCAGCACTGTATCTGACAATGTTCCACTGCTGTTTGTAAAGTTTTCATTGGCTAATTATTTTCAGAAGTTGACTGCTGGGTCCTTCTTTCTAGTCTGTCTTAGTCTGAAAGCTCAGTTGAAACATGTCTGTCATGGGTGACCCTACTAGTATCTGAACACTAGTGACATAGCTTCCAGCATCACAGCAACATCCAATCACCCACAGTATGAGAAACTCACAGACACATGGGGGCCTCCTGGTATATTGACCCTTTAATCATTATATAGTATCCTTCCTTGTCCTTTTATGATGGCTTTTTCTTTAAAGTCTATTTTATCAAAGATTAATATTGCCATCTGCTCTTTTATGGATATTGTTTGCTAGATATTTTTTTCCATCATTTGAGTTTTGGTTTACGTCTTTGTGTCTCAGGTACGTCTTTAAAATACAGCATATAGATGAATCATAGGTTTTTTCTTTTTTTTCTTTTTATCTATTCTGCCACTCTCTCTTTACTGGTGCATCCAGGTCATTTACATTCCCTGTGATTATTGATGAGGACATTGCTGTCATTTTGATTTTTTGTGTGTGTGTGTGGTGTTAATAATTTCTTTGTTTTGCTTAGTATTCTGTGTCAAGTTCTTTTTGTTTATGTGTTTTCACCTGTTTGGTTATTGTTGATTTTGTGTTTGCTCTTTATGTTTTTCTTCTTTTTTATTTTGATGGGTAGATGTGTTAGCTTCCTTTGTGGTTTACCCTGAAATTTACCTTTATGGTTCTAAGTTTGAATAAGTCTTTTATTTCTTGATATCACCTTGATTTAATTTCCATACAGAAATTTTATTTTCACATTTTTTATTCCCTCCTCTTTGTTTTGACTTTACTGTCATTTACATATTGATGTCTCTGGTTCCTTGTTTTCAGTCCTTTATCTTTGATTTGTTTTTGTGAATTCTCTATCCAAGTTGATATCTGGTTGATCTGTCCTCTGTCCTAGTCTTGGATTTTTGTCTGATATTGTTGGTTCTCTAAGCAGAGAACTCCCTTTTAACATTTCTTGTAATTTGGTTTGCTTTTCACAAATTCCCTTAATTTCTGTTTATTGGGGCATAACCTAACTTTATTACCACATTTGAGAGACAATTTTGCTAACCATACAATGTCTGGTTGGCATTTTTTTTGTTTCAAGGTTTTACATATGCCATCCCATTGCCTTCCTCCTCACATGTTTTCTGTTGACTAATCTGAATTTTGTCTTACTGGTTCTCCTTTGTAAATGACTTTTAATTCATTTCTAGCTGCTCTTCAGATTATTTCTTCATCTTTGGTTTCTTCTATAATATTAGGGGAATTTTCTGTTGGCAAACCTTCAACATTCTTTGTGGCTTTTTTGTTGTTGTTCCCTGTTCTAGTACCTTGATCACTCATAGGTTTTGTTTTCTCTTGATAGTATCCCATGTAATTCTTAGGCTTCATTTTTTTTTTTTCTTTTTGGTTTCTGATTTGTCCTCAAAAAAAATGGTGTCAAAGGATTTATCTTCAGCCTCACTAATTCTGACTTCCATGGCCTCAGTTCTGCTCCTGTGACCTTCTACTGGGTTGTCTAATTCTGAAATTTTATTGTTAAGCTTTTGGATTTCTGTTTGCTCTCTGCTGCCTTTCTTGCAACCTGTTAAATTTGTCATTATGCTCTTGTATAACCTCTTTAATTTCCTCTGTTGCTTCTTCTGTGTGTTCCTTGGCTTGGTCTGTGTTGTTTGATCTCCTTCCTGATTTTCCGGAAAGCTCTGCGTATTAGTCTCTTGCTCTCTCTCTGCCCCCCGCCTCTCTCTCTCTCTCTCTCTCTCTCACACACACACACACATATCATAAAGATATATGCCAGCCCTGCTGCTCTCTGGCCTAGAATTCAGTCTCACCACTAACCTGACATCCATCTAAACCTCTCTCTGCTAGCATCTACATCAAGTTTAACAGACTGATGGATACAAGGCTAATGAGCATCAAAATTCTATGAGTTTCAAAATATGGTGCTGGATCTACTTGTAGCAGTGTCTTCAGGTATCCACTGAGCCCCAGTGCAGGGAAGGGGCTGGGTAGGGCCTGGCAGGCACAGTTCTACCCCACCAGCTCACTGATAGAAGTCCCCCCACTTGAGTTTTTCCCTCCAATATAAGGCAAGCCAAGTGCCATCGAGTCGGAGCCGACTCATACCACAGCTAATTTTCACTAACTCAGATGAAGGGAGAGATGCCAACAGCCTTCCTTTCAGAGCCAAGTGAAGACTCACAATGCCTCGGGGACACTGTGGGAATGCTGCTTGGAATCAGGGGACAGCCATGAAATTCTCTTCTTCACTAAGTCAATTCAAATAGGTTTTCTTTTTCCTCTCATTTTTTACTGGATACCACAGGTATCACATCTGTATTTTCTCCACTTTATTTCTTCAGTTCTTTAATTACCTCAATAGGATGTTTTTAAGTATGTCAATATTTTAGAAAGTATTTCACTTTCTACTTTTATATCAAATAAAGATCTGTAGTGTCTCAGAATAAATGGTGCTGGAACAATTGGATATCCACACGCAGAAATAAATGAACAATAAACCTCAAACTTTATCTCACATCATACATTTAAAAATTCAACTCAAAATAGGTAAGTGATAGCCCTAAACTTAAGAATAAAACTATAATAGTATTAGAAGAAAATATAAAACTAAATCTTCATAACTTTTTGTTAGGCATTTCTTCAATATAACAGTAAGAGTATAAGCAGTAAAAAATAATATGAAACTCATAAAAGCCTTAGTGATTCAAAAGATAAGAACAATGAAGTGAAGTGATAACCTATAGAATGAGAGAAAATGTTTGCAAATCATATATCTGATAAGAGACTTTTATCCAGAATATATGAAGAACTTACGCAATTCAAAAATATAAAGACAACCCAATTAAAAATGGGCAAAGGAATTGAATAAATATTTCTCCAAAGAAGATACACACACATGAAAAAATGCTCAGTACCATTAGTCATTGCTTTTGGAACCCTGTAGGGTTCCAAGGCTGTAATCTTTCTTGAAGCAGATTGCCACAACTTTCCTCTATGAAGTGGCTGGTGGGTTCAAACCACTGATCTTTTGGTTAGCAGCTGAGCATTTAACTACTGCTTCGGGAAATGCAAATCAAAACCTGAATGAGATGTCACTTCACATCTACCAGTATGACTATAATTTAAAAAATAAAACATATTGTCACAAGCATTGGAAAGGATGTAGAGAAATTGAAACCCTCATGTAAAAGAATGTACGACTGCACAATTCTGTAGCCATTTTTGACAACAGTCTGGCATTTCCTCAAAAAATCAAACATAGAGTTAGTATATGACAGCAATTCCACTGGTATATATAGATCTAAGACAATTGAAGATAAGTAATCAAACAAAAACTTGAACATAAGTGCTCACCGTACTATTATTCATAACAGCCTAAAAGTAGAAAACCCCCAATGTCCATCAACTAATGAATGAATGAACAAAATCTGGTATTTCTATACATTAGCATATTATTTACCTTTTAAGAGACAATTCAAGTCTATAAACCTTTTTTGAGTCTTCCCCACTTCAACCGTGCTCCCACAGTACCCCATTTAAAAAATAAAAGTTCAAACCTGCTGCTGTCAAGTCAATTATGACTCATGGCCACCTTGAGTATGACAGAGTAGAATTGCTCTATACAGTGTTCATTCATAGCTGTGATCTTTATATAAGCAGATCTCCAGGGCTTTTTTACTGTGGTGCCACTGGGTTTTGAACTGTCATCCTGTAGGTTAGTAGTCAGAGCACAAACCATACTCACCAAAATCTACCACCACAAAGTTTACTACCCATATTAATATAACATCACTCTTGTACCGTCTTTATCAGTGTATCTCTACTATTCAGGGAAACCCTTGCCTGTGAAGATAAAAAGTTGCAAATAAACATTACTGTTTGTTCCAGAAACTTTCTGAAAGAATCAGCAACTTTCAACAGAAAACGTCATCCACTGCTTTACAGCCCCAAGGCTCTTTGAACCCTTCTTTCAAAATCCTCACCTGATGGGACGACCAATCCTAAACTATTTACATCATGATAGTTAATCATAACAAAGACCTCTTCTTATATAAACATCTGCTTTAAACTAGATTTCAAAACTTCGTATATATCCCAACTTCGCTGTCACCACTTACAGATGTTACCAAATTTCTGTTGAAGTAGTGCTCCCCTTTACTATAGACAGCAAGCTTTGCTTTGTCTCATCAACATTTGTTTTGGCGATATTGTGAAGGAGCCAGAATTATACATTTGTTTAACATTTTTCTCTCTCTGCAAGGCTTTGGGTTCCTTCAGAGCACAGACTAGATCTACTTCATTTTTTAAATTCTCCATATTTAGCATACTGCCTAAAACATTGTAATCAAAACATTGTAATCAACAATTTCATTGTATAAATAAATGATTAAAAGGTGAGAGAACCTGGAGACTGGTAAAACACTTAAGAGGTTATTGAAATAATACAGGTTTGAAAAAGAAGTCTTACATATCGATGGTCTAAACAGAGAAGAGGGTAAAATAGACCCTATGTCACCTAGGGTTGCTATAATCAGATTGAACTCAATGGCCCTCAACAACAGAAGAGAGGACAGAATTAAAACTGACTTTGGAATTTCTGTCATGGGTAACTGTTTTAACGGTGACAATGAATTTAGGTGAAAGAACAAGTCTGGGAGCAAGAAAACAAAATCTATTTGGACATTTAAGTCAAACTTATTTTTTACTTTTATATTGGTCACTGTGAGTAAAGATAACTGAACTCAGAGTCATGAAGCCTAGGTTCTGGTCCTGATTTGACTGATTTGGACTCTTCACCAGCATGTTCATGTTTTCCTCTCTCAACTTTAAAATGAGGAGGTTGGGCTACATGATCTCCAAGGATCATTGTCACTCAGTCTTTGAATGATGATACAGGCCAAGTGTCATGTATTAAATTGTGTTCCCTCAAAACTATGTGTAGCCATGTGGCTGGGCCATGATTCCCAATATTTTATGATTGTACTCCATTTCCTGATTTTCCTATGTTGTATGTTAAAGGATTAGGGAGGGACTGTAAATACCTTCATGGGATCACCTCCCCACTCCACTGTAAAGTGAGCTTCCCTGGAGTATGGTTTGCACCACCCTTTATCTTTTCATCCTACAAGAGATAAAAGGAAAGGGAAGCAAGCAGAAAATTGGGAACCTCACACCATCAAGAAAGCAGCACTGGGAGAAAAGCACATCCTTCAGACCTGAGGGTCCTGTGCCAAGATGCTCCCTGAACAAAGATTGATGTTACAAAAGGACTTTCCTCCAGACCTGACAAGGGGAAAAGCCTTCCCCTGGAGTGGACATCGTGAATTTGGAATTGTAGCCTACTGGACTGTGTAAGAATAAACTTCTGTAGTATTTCTGTTACAGTAGTACCAGGTGACTAAAATAGAATTTGGTACTGAGAGTGGGGTGCTGCTCTAACAAACATCTAAAATGTGAAAGTGGTTTTAAAACTGTGAATGGATAGAAGATTTAGAAGGAACTGAGGAGAAATGTTAACACCAAAGAAGGCACAGATGGTGAGAAATAGAAGAGGATCACTCACGGCAGATGGGCAACAGCAGAACCAGAGCAGTGCATGAGACAGTGCTGGAGCTGACCCACAGAATGAGAGACCTGAGTGCCTATACACAGAGGTTTCTTGGCAGAGTGGGTTGCCTCTGGGCACTGGAATCAGTGGAGCTAGGTTTGCTGACCCACAGAACAGGAGAGCTGAGTGCCTGCGTGCTGAGAGCTCTTTGGCAGAGTGGGTTGTCTCCAGGCACTTGAATCAGTGAAGCTTCAGAGCTTTGGAACACTTGTCCCTGTAGGGCAAATGTAGGCCTGAGGCTCAGGCCATGAGGCCATAGGAAGCAGAAGCTGGAGAGACAAGAGCAGGAGAAGCTGAGCTGTCTCAGTCTCAAAATGTATGGCTATGACCTCGGGGGTTAGAAAGGGTGAAGCCACGGCTTCCTGGGTTTGCAATGGTGTAATTGCCATTCTGTTGGGCTTAGGGTGCAGCTAAAGCTGATGGGGCAGAGTTTCTGTCCAAGTGGGCCTAGGAGGCAGAGTTGTAGCACAGGGCCAGGGGTCTCTACTGAGAATCTAGGGAGTGTGGCCAGTACCTAGAATCTGGAGGGCAAAGCTATTGTGTAAAATGTCTCAGAAAACTGAAGATTATTTTCAAAGCTTTGAGGGCTAATGTAATATCTTCTGCTGACTCGCTCATTGCCTGTTAATGCCTTCTTTTCTTGCAATTTCTCCCATTTATAATGCAATGTCTAACTTGTGCTTGTTTTGTCATTGTACCTTTGGAAGCAGATAGCTTGTATTCCAGGTTCCACAGATGTAAAGGAATTTTGGAATTTGGGACTGGAAATGATTTAAGACCTCTATCATAAGGGATGGACATGATTTTGCTATGATGAGATGAATCTGTTACATGTTTCAAAGATGTGATTTTGGGGTGCCAAAGGGTGGTATGTAATGGATTGAATTGTGTCCCCCCAAGAATATGTGTAGCCATGTGGCTGGGCCATGATTCCCAATATTTTATGATTGTCCTCCGTTTTCTGATTTTCCTGTGCTGTATGTTAAAGGATTAGGGTGGGACCACGGCCCCTCTCCACTGTAAAGGGAGTTTCCCTGGAGTATGGCTTGCCCCACCCTTTATCCTTTCACCCTACAAGAGATAAAAGGAAAGGGAATCAAGCAGAGAATTGGGACCCTCACACCATCAAGCAAGCAGCACCAGGAGAAGAGTGTATCCTTCAGACTTGAGGTTCCTGCACCAAGATGCTCCCTGAACAAAGACTGATGCAACACAAGGACTTTCCTTCAGAGCAGACAAGGGAGAATGTCTTCTCACACAGTGGACATCCTGAATTTGGACTTGTAGCCTCCCAGACTGTATAAGATAAACTTTTCCTTATTAAAGCCGTCCTCTTTGTGTTGTTTCTGTTAGAGCAGCATTAGCTGACTGAAACACCAACTTTCATGAATGATCTGAAATACAGATACACAAGAGAACAGCAGAGGGCATCATTATATAAAAGGTAGAATCAAGAGCAAAAAAAAAGCAGTCTGAAGGATGGATCAGTATTTGCAAGCTGTAATGGATCTTTAAAGACAATCTGATGTTTGTGGAATAGTTCATAAAATTAACAAAATATAAAACATAACTGAATTTATAATGGTCTTATAAATACATGGCTTTCCCTCACCATAGATAGGTCATAGGATCTGAGTATCACATTTTATCATGGAGGAAACAAGCTCTGAGAAACTAGCAAGGTTTCCAGGCTCATCTTTTTACTTCACTGTCTTGAAAGTGGACCCTAATGCTGTAAAGACATTTGGTATCATTCAGTTAAAACTAAAGATAATAATCTCAACTCTTCTGCATGGTGAATAATTTATATGCTACATATCCATGCACAAAGAAAGTATGGATTCTTTGTTTACTATAACTTGTTTAAACTTTTTTAGGAATCCTTTACCCCAGTGGATAAATGGTATAAAGGGAAGTCTTCAGATCTTTCTAGAAATCAGAGGAGAAATAGCCAAGCCTCAGAGATATACATTTCTCTGTGCTTACCTAGGCTGATCTTTGCTCACAATGAATGGTAACATCTGGTTTCTGGACGGGTACCACCTGAGGTGCAACTGCTCTACCTTTTTGACATGAAATAGCATTCACTGCTTCTGCTTGCTGATTGTACATTTTCTTAAAAAATTGAAGTTTCCATTCTGAGTGACCTTGTTATAATTCCAAGTCTTTGATTCCACATTACGGTCATAGCAGTATCTCTATGTTCCTTTATCAGGGCATGACACGTAGGTCAGTTTGAGTCTTTCCAGAAGATGTCATGATGAGTTTAGATATGCAAGATGTTTATTAGGGAAAAATCTATAAAGTATAAAGGGAGGGAATAGGAAATAGCACGGACAAGCTTCAGATCCCAAAGTTGTTGTAACCCATTAAAAAGAAGGAAGCTAAAGAAACAGGCTTATGAAGAAAGACTGTCTGACTACATAGCACAGTTTTAAGAAAGTTTTGGAATTCTAGTAGAATTTTCCAAGCCAATTAGAGGAGTCTTTTGTCCTTCTGGAATGGTCCAATACTAGTATATCTGAAATGTTCAATGACTGGCTAGGAGCAACCTGGGGGAAGCATGACATTTGTACAAACACAGCAGAGTATCCAGAGGGATGTCTGCTGGGGCTATCAGTCAATTAGGCTCCCTGTGGGAGGTTCTCTTGAAAATCCTGAGCAGAGCTTTTCTGTAGCTGCCACTATAGGGAAACAAAAAGCATATTATGAGTATTATTCAAATTTACACACCAACCACTGAAGCCAAAGATGAGGAAATTGAAGACTTTTACCAAATTCTATAGTCTGAAGTTGATCAAATATGCAATCAAGATGCATTGATAATTATTGGCAACTGGAATGCAAAAGTTGGAAACTAAGAAAGATCAGTAGTTGGAAAATGTGGCCTTCGTTATACAAATGACACTGGAGATTGCATGGTAGAATTTTGCAAGACCAGTGATGTCTTCATTGCAAATACCTTCTTTTAGCAACACGAACAGTGAATATAAACATGGCATAAACCTCTCCACATGGAACACACAGGAATCAAATGGACTGCATCTGCAGAAAGAGACAGTGGAAAAGCTCAATATGATCTGCCAGAACAAGGCTGGGGCCGACTGCAAAACAGACCATCAGTTGTTCATATGCAAGTTCAAGATGAAACTGAAGAAACTTAAAACAAGTCCACAACAGCTAAAATATGACCTTGACTATTCTCAGCTGAATTTAGTGATTATTTCAGGAATAGATTTGATGCATTGAACATTAATGATTGAAGACCAGATGAGTTGTAGAATAACATCAGTGGTATCATGCATTGAGAAAACAAGAAGTCTTTTAAAAGACAGGAAAGAAAGAAAAGACCACAATGGGTGTCAGAAGAGAATCTGAAACTGGCTCTTGAACACAGAGTAACTAAAGGGAAAGGAAGAAATGAAGAAACAAAAGAGCTGAACAAATGATTTCAAAGGGTAACCCAAGAAGACAAAGTCAAGTATTATGATGAAATGTGCAAGGAGCTGGAGATAGAAAACCAAAAGTGAAGAACATACTCTGCATTTCTCAAGCTGAAAGAACTGAAGCAAAAATTCAAATCTCAAGTTGCAAATTGAAGAATTCTTTGGGCAAAATACTGAACGACCCAGAAAACATCAAAAGAAGATGGAAGGAATACACTGAATTACTGTACCAAAAAAGAATTGGTTGATGTTCAGCCATTTTGAGAGGTAGCATATTATCAAGAACCAATGGTTCTGAAGGAAGAGGTGCAAGATGCACTCAAAGTATTGGCAACAAACAAGGCTCCAGGAATTGATAGAACACCAGCTGAGTTGTTTCAACAAACAGATGTAGCAGTGGAAGTGTTCACTTGTCTTTACCAAGAAATTTGGAAGACAGTTGCCTGGCCAAGCAACTGGAAGAGGTCCATATCTATACCCATTTCAAAGAAAGATAACCCAACAGAAAGTGAAAACTGTCAAACAATATCACACACAAGTAAAATTTTGTTGAAGATCATTCAAAAGCAGCTGTAGCAGCACACTGACAGAGAAGTGCCAGAAATTCAAGCTAGACTCAGAAAAGGATGTGGAACAAGGGATATCACTGCTGATATCATATGGATCTTGGCTGAAACTAAGGTTACCCAAAAGATGTTTACCTGTGCTTTATTGATTATGCAAAGCCATTTAACTGTATGGATCATAACAAATTATGGATAACACTGCAAAGAATAGAAATTCCAGAGCATTTAAGTGTGCTCATAAGGAATCTGAACACAGACCAAGAGGCAGTCATTTGAACAGAACAAGGGAATACTGTGTGATTTAAAGTCAAGAAAGGTATTCATCAGCATTGTATCCTTTCATCATACTTATTTAGTCTGTATGCTGAGCAGATAATCTGAGAAGCTGGACTATATGAAGAACATGGCATGAGAACTGGAGGAAGACTCATTAACAACCTGCGATATAAAGATAACCTTGTTTCCTGAAAGTGAAAAGTTGTTGAATCACTTATTGATGAAGATCAAAGATCATGTCCTTCAGTGTGGAGTACACCACAACATCAAGAAAACAAAAATTCTGAGAACTGGACCAATAGGCAACATTGTGATAAGTGGGAAAAGACTGAAATTGTCAAGGGTTTAATTTTACTTGGATCCATAATGAATGCCCATGGGAGAAGTGGCCAATAAATCAAATGATTCATTGCGTTGGGCAAATCTGCCACAAAAGACCTCTAAAGTGTTAAAAAGCAAGATGCGACCTTGAGGGCTAAAGTGTGCCTGACCAAGCCATGGTGCTTTCAATTGTCTCATATGCATAGGAAAGCTAGACAATGAATACGGAAGACCAAAGAAGAATTGATCCCTTTGAATTATGGCATTGGTGAAGAATGTTGAATATACCATGGACTACCAGAAAGCAAACAAATCTGTCTTAAAATAAGTACTGCCAGAATGCTCATCAGAAGCAAGAACTGTGTGATTTCATCTCATATACTTTGGGCACACTACCAGGAAGGACCAATCCCTGGAGAACATCATGCTGGGTAAAGTGGCAGTCAGTGAGAAAGAGAAAAACCCTCAACAAGATGGAGTGACATAGTGGCTACAACAATGGTCTCAAGCATAACAATTGTAAGGATGGTGCAGGATCAGGCAGTACTTCATTCTGTTGTAAATAGAGTCACTGTGAGTCAGAAGTGACTCGATGACACCTAACAATAACAACAGCATCTGGGATTCTCTTTCATGTGGTCCTTTTCTCTCTACATGGTGTCTCATCATGTAGTCATGTAGCACAAGCTTCATACATGGAAGATGGCTTCCAAGAGTGCACATGCAGAACCTGCTAAGCTTCTTAAGGCTTATGCCCAGAATTGGCACATTCCAATTTTACCGTATCACACCACCATTCTATGGGTCAAAGCAGGTCATAAGGCCAGTCTATATTCAAAGAGGGGTAGAAATGGACTCTACCTCTTGATAAGAGGAATAATGCACATATTTACAGGGATGAGAGAAATTGCTGGAGGTTACCTTTGCAGATAATCTTCCATAGTAACTTGATACTAAATGGGATGACTAAGGGAGTGAATATAGAAAGACATAAGGTCTGTTAATTGAGGTCTAGAGCAATCTAGTAATGAAGAAGAACTATCAAAACATATTGAGAAAGAGTGACTATGAGGTAACAGGAAAACCAGGAGATAGATCTGGGTCCAAATCTTGGCTCTGCAACTTACCAGCTGCTTTAAAGTGGATACCTACTAGACTCTGCATAAGTTTAACTGTGGTAAACCTCAACTTCTTTGTGTATAAAATGGAGATAATAATAGCACTTACTTTTTTATCCCTTTTCACAAGACAGAGAAAGAATAAATAAAAAAATAAAAATATATAATTATCCTTTATATCTGACACAGGGAAACTGTTGGTTACCTTGGAAAGCAGAAGCCAAAATGGGTGAGAGATAAATAGGAGCTTCTTTCAGGAATCTTCCCTGTGAAGGAAAGAAAGAGTACGGGCTACAGTGGATCAAAGGAACCACAGTGGTACAGCGATTAAGCACTGGGCTGCAAACCATAAGGTCAATGGTTCAAACTCACAAGCCACTCCATAGAAGGAAGATACGACTGTCTGCTTCCTTAAAGATTTCAGCCTTGGAAACCCAGTAGAGCAGTTCTACTCTATCCCACAGAGTCACTATGAGTCGGAATTACGCTTGTGGATCATGGCTTCAGAGAGGAATAAAGTGTCAACTGTGAAGTTTTTTTAAAAAAGATAGATATTTGAACATGTTAAATAATGAGGAGAACAAGATATTAAAGGAGTGGCTGAAACTCCAAGAGAGAGAAAGGATGAGAAATGGAACATGGTCCTCAGAATCCGAAAAGGAGGGTATCTATGTACAGGTGTGATGATTAAGTTTAGAAGGGAGGCTGGACTCCTGTATCACTAAGTAAGAATGCAGAGATAATAGAGAAGTGGAATTACTGACAAACCTGTGGGTGGCCTCTGTGATGGAGAAAGGATGGGGTAAGATAGAGAGACGAAGGTTGAGCGGTGGTTAAGAAAGAAAGAGTGGAGGAGGTGGAACAGATCAAAGGGCAGCTCCATGTTGAGGGTACAGTTGCGTCTGGTGATCATGTGGTGCCAGTATCCATGTTGGTATGATTGTCTCCAGCAGAGCTCTACAGGCCTGGTGAACGAGCAGGGATAGCTGAGTGGAATGATCCAGGGTTCAGTTTTATAGGACAGATGCTTTGCTCATTTTAATGCTACCTTTTAGCAAGACTGAGAATGAAGAGCTAGGTCTGTGCTGATCTTAAAATCTTGGTAACAACCAACAACCTAGGGATATCCAGGGGCTGATGAAAATAGACCTGAAAGTTCTGAGCACCTACTTACCAGACTTCAGGATACATATGCACTTTTTTTTCATTTAAGCCTCCCAAGGGCTGATTAACCAATAAGAACAGTACAAACCAGCTTGCACTGAGCAGGGTACACACAGGCTTAATTGTATTTACTCGCTAATCTGTGGTGAGAAATTTCACATGAGCTTTACCGCATCTTTGACACGGTTGCGGGACTGGTGAAATTATGCATTGTAGGTTGATGAGAAGACACAATTGTATGTACCTTGCTTATTGGGTAATCCGGCCCTTCTGCAACTATCATGAACAGCAGGTAGAATTATCCTTGTTTTGGAAATGAAAATAATCTAGGCTTGGAGAGATTAAAGAACTTGTCTGATACTGGTTTTCTCATATGTTGCCATCAGAATGCCAAGGTGGACTGAGGATTGATGGAGTAAAGTGAGCACTGGGGTGTGATTAGCTTTATGCCATTATTTTGAGTCTCTACACACTCTACACATACTGCGTGTTTGGTGTTCCTCTGGGAAATAACAGAGAGGAGGCCAAGCAGCAGGCCTCTCTCCTCTGCCTGGCAAAAGGGACTTGTACTCATTTGTAATTCTGTCTTTTAAGATGCCAGTATTGCTGCTTAGAGACTTAATCTAGGTTTCCTCTTTTTCATTATACTTTCTTCTAGGAATCTGTCTCTTCTTTTTGTCAGCCTTAGTTCAGACCCTGTCATTTAAACCTCCTTTAATGCCTTCTCTGAGTTCCTTTTTTGGAACGGTCAACTTAAATTTCCTTTTTACTAGGGGTCAGATGGAATTCTTCACTGTCATAACTTCATAGCTAGTTAGCCAAAGCCAAAGCCAAGTGCCATCGAGTCGGATGCGACTCTGGTTAAAGACATCAATTTCCCTACCTTGCCAGCTTCCTCACTTAATTACAAAGAGAATAGCTCACATTTCATGGATAGAGAAACCAAGACAGTGTCAGCCATAACAGAGTGTATGAGAGTGTTTCTTTAATTCTAGGTCTCAACTGTACCTAACCAAGTGAATGAATGTCCCCCCCTCACCCCTACCCCTAGTTAAATTGCTGCTGGAGCTTCTTATCATCTTTAGATCTTTAGTGCAGGGGCAAGAGTTAAAATACGGAACAACCTGTATTGAGTTGGTAAGAAGTTAGAATTGACAGGTGGCTTAGCCCTGGAGCAGGAATGGAGTAGTTCCTTGCTGGATGGGCATTAACCCTTTAATTGCTGGATCTTGAGGAATATAGAGCAGCTCAGGAAAAGATGGCTCAATGGGGAAGGGAAGAAGGGTAAGTGGGTGTCTTGGAAGGATAACTATTTACCAATCAGTATGGAAGGGTTTTAAGCATTTATACACTGGTGTAATCTAATTGGGACATATGTGCTATCAGCTCTGCCTTAGTTGCTATAAATGCTACATAGGAGTGCTTGTGGTCTGAAACACTTCCTAGGGATTTTTTGTGATCAGAAGGCAAGCACGTTAATACTCTCATCCCCAAAATTCAAAGATATGAGCAGTCTTTTAGAGTATTAGTTTTTTCCCTTTTACAGGTCACTAGGATGTTAGTGACAATATGGCCTTTTTCTCAGGACTGTTCATTATATTCATTCTCCCCATTTCCCAAAGTAAAAGGATTATTAGCTAGGCACATGGTCACTCAGGCAAAGACTACATTCCCCAGGCTTCCTTGAAGTTAGTTGTGTTCATGTAACTAAGTTATGGCCAGTAAGATGAAACTGGAAGTGATACGACAAATCTCTTGAACATACACTTAAGGGAAAGGGCATCCTTTACCTCCTCTGACTTCCTTCATCCTGCTACTTGGGCATGCAGACATGTTGGAGAGCTGTTTTGAGTTACAAGGACATTGGAAACACCTTGTGAGTGAGTGAGCTACAGGAGTGAAGGATGCTGCATTCTTGGGCAACCTCATGCAGCAGAGCTGCCATGAAGTCCTGTACTGCCTACTTGATGTGTTGTTTGTAAGAGAAATAAAATTCTATTTGCTTAATCCACTGCTCTTTTGAGTCTCTATTATAAACAGCCAAAACTATATCCAAATATAGGGAGTTTTTGTGGGTTTCTGTGTTACTCTTTTGATGTACCTGAGCAGCCAACCCACCCAAAAAACTGAACCACCTACCACTGAGTCTATTCTGACCTACAGCAACCCTTTAGGTCAGAGTAGAACTGCCCCATCCCCATTCAGCTTCCAAGGATCACCTGGCGGACTTAAATTGCCAGCATGTTTGGTTAGCAGACACAGCACTTAACCAGTATGCCACCAAGGTTTCCACCTGAACTACATATGTGTTTTTTTATTTTTTATTTTTTTATTTTTATTTAACATAACTGAGTGAAAATGTACATTCACATGTAAATTTACATGCCCCCCTATATGCAGCTACCGCTGCTCTCCCTGTCCGGTGACTGCACACTATTCTTCTCTGCTCCATACATGTCTCATCCTCCCAACAGTCTCCTTTCGCCTCCTCTCCTTCCACTCCCCTTCCTCCAGCCAGAGGTCAGCAAGATGATATCCTATAGATGTATAGAACCATAAAGTGCTTCCAACATATGGTTACTCTGCATTGCCAAGTCCATTCCATTCCTGTCCAAAGAGTGGACCTTTGTTATAATTTATGGGAACGGGAGGCATCAGGGCCGGGGGCCATGCTCTCAGAGGAACCCCAGAACCGCTGGACCATCAATTGAGGTCTTTTAGTGGAGATCTCATGATGCACCTCTTTTTATTCTTGTGTTGCTGGTGAGGCTCCTCTCTGTGAGCTCCGTCATGGCTACCACTGGTCGTGGCTGGGCACCATCCGGTTCTTCCGGTCCCAGGTCGATGTAGGTATCCACTCTTGTGGGTCTCTCTGTCTTCTCGGTTGTCTTTACCGCATGCCATTTTGGCACTCGGTGAGCATCCGTTCCTGCTGAGTTGGGACCATTTGCTGTGTCCTCGGATGGCAGCTTGGCAGCTTTTAAGACCCTAAACGCCACTCACCAATGTGGGGTGCAGAGAGCTCTCTTAGCAAAACGCTAGTTGTGCCAATTGGCCTGGAATTCACCTAAGAGCATGGTCCCCTGCCCCCTGCCCCAGCTACTCTATCCTTGCAGTATTCAGTCAAGATGGAAGGAGTACTCAAGTTATGCTGAAGTCCACTTAATGTTGTTCTTGTTCCTAATGTGTGCTGTCACCGCTTTCTCACAACTAGATTTCTAGTAACTACCTAAACTAAACCCTCCCCCCCTCGCCCTCCCTCCCTCCCTCCCCTCCCTTGCAGCTGTCAAAGAGTCTTTTCTTCTATACACGAGCCTGGTTTTGAGATCTTATCGTAGAGGTCTCATACAGTATTTGTCCTTTTGTCGCTGACTACTCTCACTCGACATAATGTCTTCCAGTTGAAACCAGGTTAGGAGATGTTTCCTGGAATCATCGTTATTCTTTATCATTGCGTAGTGCTCCATTGAGTATATGTACCACAGTTTACCTATCCATTCTTCTATTGTTGGGCATCTGGGTTGATTCCACCTTTTTGCTATTGTGGACTGTGCCGCTATAAACATTCTGGTGCATGTGTCCGTTGGTGTGAAAGGCCTTGAATCTGTAGGATATATTCCAAGTAGTGGAATTACTGGGTCAAATGGTATATCGATATCCATTTTTTTAAGGAAGCGCCAGATTGCCTTCCAAAGAGGCTGGACCATTTTGCAACCCCACCAACAGTGTAGGAGGGTTCCACTTTCTCCACAGCCTCTCCAGCATTTGTTGTTTTGTGTTTTCTGGATCATGGCCAATCTTGTTGGGGTGAGATGGTATCTCATTGTTGTCTTCATTTGAATTTCTTTAATAGCTAAAGATCGTGAACATGTCCGCATGTGTTTTTTGGCTGCCTGGATCTTCTCTTTAGAGAAATGTCTGTCCATCTCCTTTGCCCATCGCTTAATTGGATGGTTTATCTTCTTGTTACTGATATTTTGCAGTATCTTATAGATTATGGAGATCAGGCTTCGATCTGACATAGAGTTGCCAAATATTTTTTCCCACTCTGTGGGTGTTCTTTTAATTCTATTAATAAAGTCTTTGGATGAGCAAAAGTGTTTGATTCTTAATAGTTCCCATTTATCTACTTTCTTTTCTGTTGATTGAGGTTTCTTTGACAGATTTTGGAGTCTGTCCTCATTGTGTATTAAAACTTCCATTGTTGTCCCTACCTTTTCTTGGATGAGCTTTATCGTTTTAGGTTTGATATTTAGGTCCTTTATCCAGTTGGAGTTGGTTTTTATATAAGGTGTAAGATATGGATCTTGATTCAGTTTATTGCAGATGGATAACCAATTTTGCCAGCACCATTTGTTGAAGATACTGTTTTTACCCCAGTTTAATGTCTTAGGGCCTTTGTCGAATATCAACTGTTCATAGGAAGATGGTGTCATCTCTGGGGTCTCAATTCTGTTCCATTGATCAGTCTGTCTGTTCTTGTACCAGTACCAGGCTGTTTTGACCACTGTGGCAGTGTAGTATGTTCTAAGGTCGGGTAATGAGAGCCCTCCCAGTGTGTTCTTCCTCTTTAGTAGCACCTTACTTATCCGGGGCTTCTTCCCTTTCCAAACAAAATTGGTGATTTGTTTCTCCATCATTAAAAAATGATGCTGGAACTTGTATTGGGATTGCATTATATAAATAAATTGCTTTGGGTAAAATAGACATTTTCACAATGTTAAGTCTTCCTATCCATGAGCAGGGTAGGTTTTTCCATTTATCTAAGTCTCTCTTAGTTTCTTGTAGTAAGGGCTTGTGGTTCTCTTTGTAAAGGTCTGTTGTTTCTCTGGTTAGATTAATTCCTAGGTACTTTATCTTCTTAGGGGCTATCACAAACGGTATAGATTTGATAATTTCCTCCTTAACAGTCTCGTTGTTGGTATAAAGGAATCCTACTGATTTACTTATATTTATCTTGTATCCTGAGACTTTGCTGAACTCTTCTATCAGTTTTAGTAACTTACTTATAGATTCCTTGGGGTTCTCTGCCATACAATCATATCATCTGTGAACAGGGAGATTTTAACTTCCTCTTTGCCGATGCAGATGCCCTTTATTTGTTCGTCTTGTCTAATTGCTCTGGCTAGAACTTCTAGCACAATGTTGAATAGGAGAGGTGACAGTGGGCATCCTTGTCTAGTTCCTGATCTCAGGGGAAAGTCTTTCAGTCTCTCTCCATTCAGGATGATGTGGGCAATTGGCTTTGTATAAATGGCCCTTATTGTGTTGAGGAATTTGCCGTCTATGCCCATTTTGCTAAGAGTTTTTAGCATGAATGGGTGTTGGACTTTATCAAATGCCTTTTTGGCATCAATGGACAAAATCAGGTGATCTTTGTCTTTTGTGTTATTTATGTGGTTAATCACATTAATTGTTTTCCTGATGTTCAACCAGCCTTGCATCCCTGGTATGAATCCCACTTGGTCATGATGGATTATTTTCTTGATATGCTGTTGTATTCTGTTGGCAAGAATTTTGTTGAAGATTTTAGCATCTAAGTTCATGGGTGATATCAGTCTGTAGTTCTCTGTCTTTGCTGGATCTTTCCCGGGCTTAGGTATCAGGGTTATGCTGGCTTCATAGAATGAGTTTGGGAGTACTTCATCCCTTTCTATACTGTGAAATAGTTTCAATAGTATTGGGGATAACTCTTCTCTAAATGCTTGGTAGAATTCTGCCGTGAAGCCATCTGGGCCCGGACTTTTTTTGGGTTGGCAGTGTTTTGATGACCTTTTCAATCTCTTCCTTTGTGATGCGTTTATTAAGTTGTTCTGCTTCACGTTGTGATAATTTGGGTAGGTGGTATGAGTCAAGGAATTTGTCCATTTCCCCTAGGTTTTCAAATTTGTTAGAGTACAGTCTTTCATAGTATTCTGTTATGATGTTTTTGATTTCTGTTGCATCTGTGGTCACAACTCCCTTCTCATTTCTAATTTGGGTTATTTGTTTCCTTTCCTGCTTTTCTTTAGTAAGTTTAGCCAGTGGTTTATCAATTTTGTTGATCTTTTCAAAAAACCAGCTTTTGGTCTTTTCAGTTTTTTCAATTGTTTTTCTATTCTCTAATTCATTTAGCTCTGCTCTAATCTTTATGATCTCCTTTCTTACGGTGCCCGAGGGGTCCCTCTGTTGTTCTCTTTCTACTTGTTCAAGCTGTAGAGTTAGTTCCTTGATTTGGTTTCTTTCTTCCTTCCCGATGTGTGCATTTATGGAGATAAACAGACCTCTGATCACTGCTTTGGCTGTATCCCATAGGTTCTGGTAGGAAGTGTTTTCGTTCTCACTGGAATCCATGAATTTCTTTAATTGATCCCTGATTTCCTCTATAACCCATGTTTTTTTGAGCAAGATGTTGTTCAGTTTCCAAGAGTTTCACTTTCTATCTCTGTTTTTTCTGCTATTGATTTCAACTTTGATGGCTTTATGATCTGAGAAGATGCTTTGCAATAATTCAATGGTATGGATTTTGTAGAGCATTGCATTATGGCCTATCACGTGGTCAATTCTGGAGAATGTTCCATGTGCACTGGAGAAGAAGGTGCAGTTGTCTGCTGAGGGGTGGAAAGTTCTGTATATATCAATGAGGTTCAGTTGGTTAATTGTGTCAATGAGGTCTTCTGTATCTTTACTGAGCTTTTCTCTAGATGATCTGTCTAGTAATGAGAGTGGAGTGTGAAAGTCTCCCACTATTATTCTGGAGTCATCTAACTCTCTTTTGAGCATAGTCAGTGTTTCTTCGACATATTTAGGTGCTCTGACATTAGGTGCATAAATGTTTAATATAGTTAAGTCTTGCTTGTGTACTGAACCTTTCAGCAATAAATAGTGTCCATCTTTGTCCACGATGGTGGATTTGACATTAAAGTTGATTTTGTCTGAGATTAGAATTGCCACCCCTGCTCTTCTTTGTTCATTGTTAGCTTGATATATAGTCTTCCATCCTTTAATCTTCAGTTTGTTCCTGTCTTTAGGTCTCAAGTGAGTTTCTTGTAGACAACATATGGATGGGTCATGTCTTTTGATCCAAGATGACACTCGGTGTCTCTTTACTGGAGCATTCAGTCCATTCACATTCAATGTAATTATTGATAGGTATGTGTTCACTGCTGCCATTGTGATATGTTTGTTTTTATGTTGATGTTTTCTCTGTTGTTCTTATTAGTCTGTTCTGAGACACTCTTTTTTGTGAGTTGATTTTTCACCTTTTTCAGAGCTGGTTTTATAGTTGTTGAGACTCGTGTGTTAGATTTCTTGAAATGGTATGATACATCTTTGTTGTGCTTTACAGCTGCCCCTATGAACCCCCTTAATAAACTATTTATAAACCCAATTTTAATTACTACCAATCTGGTCATCTTCCTCTCCATCTGGAAGGACTATAACGACTGTAGTACATCCCTCTTTTATTATGATGACACCATAGTTTTCATGATGATCACTGAATTGCTTCTTTCCAAATCAAAGCTGTGATTTACTTTGGAGCCTTCCCTACATGAGTAGAGTATTGAGTAGTGTGTCGTTCTAAAATATAAAGTTAGTGGTTTCGTTCTTCTAAGCCAAAGCCAAGAACTTCTTTCAGTATTTCTTGTAGTTTGGGTTTGGTTTTTACAAAGTCTCTGAGTTTCTGTTTATCTGGAAATATCTTAATTTCATTTTCATGTTTGAAAGACAGTTTTGCAGTATATATAATTCTTGGTTGGAAGTTCTTCTCCTTCAAGACTTTGAATGTGTTGTGCCACTGTCTCCGTGCCAGCATGGTTTCTGCTGAGAAATCTGACAACAGCTTACAGGGTTTCCCTCTGAATGTTAGCTTTGCCTCGAGTCTTGCTGTCTTTAAGAGTTGCTGCTTATGTTTCCTTTTGTTAAGCTTGATTATGTCTTGGAGTCTTTCTTTTGAGATCTATATTGGGTGGCGTACGATATGCATCTGAGATGTCTATATTCTCTTCCTTCATGATTTCTGGGAAGTTTTCTTTCCGCAGCTCAGCAACAATACTCTCTGTGTTCTCAGATGTCTCACCCTGTTCAGGGACTCCAATTAATCGAAGGTTGTTCCTCTTAATAGAGTCCCACATGCTTCTTAATGTTTCTTCATTTTTCTTGTTTCTTTTTTCTGATTTCTGCTCATAGACACTGGCATCAGTAGCTCTGTCTTCCAAGTCAGAAATTCTTTTTTCCATTTGTTCCATTCTGTTTTCTTGGCTTTGCATGGAAGTTTCTATGTCTTTGATTTTCTTCTTGATCTGTTGGATTTCAGAGTACTGGTGTTCCATCAGATCGAACAACTTGCTTAATTTTTCATTTTGTTCTGCTGTATTTTGTATAAGGTCTAGAAGGGCTCTGTATATAATCAATTTGTATTCACTTCCTGATGCTTTCATAAAAGTTTCTTCATCTGGAAAACTCCTTGGTTGCTTTGTTTGGGAGCCTTCTGAAGCCATGAGTGATTGCTTGTATGCCACAATTGTCTGTTGCTTTTTGGGTCCCATGTGAGTATATAGAGGCTGGAAGAGGTACTGTGAGGCTGGATTGCAAATGTTTCTCTAGGCTGTCTTCAAATGTAAAGCAAAAGGTATCTGACCAGTTCACAAGTCAGTTAGGTTTTCAGGTGTAGTGGTCCCTCTTCCCGTCTGACAAAGTAAGCGCCACTGTATCCAACCCCAGATGATAACAAACTAGTTCAGAATACAGCACTGCTAGTGCCCTGGTGGCCTCTGCTGACAGGGCCTAGCCTTATCCAACACTGCGTCGAGTACTGGTTTTGTGATAGAAAAGCACTCTCTTGTGGGCAGGCTCTGGCTCCCAAGCTAAGAATTAGGTCCAGCTGCGGCCACCGTACCCAAGATGGCGTCCTCCACACAGGCAGCAGACAGGGGGGCTAAAGGTGCCCAGAGGCAGCGATTCCTCTGCTTCTGTTGCAGGGCCCCCAATGTAGGCAGCACTATGCAAAATCACTACTTTTCTGACGGAGAAGCGCTGTCCCGTTTGCAGGCACTGGCTCCCAGGCTAAGAACGAGGTCCCACTAAAATCTCGGTACCAACATGGTGTCTAGCATCCTGACCGCGGAGCTCCGCACAAACCCCACTGAGGCAGCTACAAAACGAAAGGCTCAAAGTGTCTAGATTAACAGAATCCCGAGCCTGGCTCTCAGAATATGGGAATTTCTCCTGCCTATCCCCCCAGCAGGGCGTCTGAGTCCAGCCGCCAGGCAAGGCCCAGCTCCACCCGCCAGCCGAGACAGAGGGAAAAAAAGTCAAGCTGGTGCCTTTACCTTCCCTCCGTGAGAACCGGGGCTAGCCAGGGGCGGGAGTCAGCGAAAGAGAGGAGATTTTTCGCTGAATGGTATAATGTCCCAATTAACAGCTCTGTGCCGTGTCCTGAGGCTGATTAGGTGCTCAGAAGGCTCTGTTTGATTGTCAATTCAGGTCTTCGTTTCCAGAGGGATAGAAAGAGACGTGGGCTTAGTCCGCCATCTTGACTCCGCCCCCCTACATATGTGTTTATATACAAAACCAAACCAAATCCACTGCCGCCGAGGCAATTCTGACTCATAGCAACCCTATAGATAGAGTAGAACTGTCCCACAGAGTTTCCAAGGAGCACCTGGCAGATTTGAACAGCAGACCTTCCAGTTAGTAGCCATAGCACTTAGCCACTATGCCATCAGGATTTCCATGTGTATATATGCCAAGCCAAGCCAAGTGCCGAGCCCTTTCCAAATACCAGTTAGGGAATAAGCAATGCTAGATATGTGCAGGTACTGAGAACTTTCATTATGTCTTCATGTTGAAGACACAGTGTCATTCCTGAGGTGAATATTAGGTGCCTTAGGGGTTGTATGGATCCTTCCGATGACCCCATGTATCTCTTTTGGGTTAGGAAGCTGTTATTAAGGTATCAGCCTGAAAATGGAATGGAGCAGACTTTGATCTTAGTTTCCATAGTCTGTAGTTCAAGCAAGGGACAGATTCATATTCCTCCGCTGTTGTTGTTGGGTGCCATCAAGTGAATTTCAATTCATAGAGACCCCATGGGACAGAACAGAACTGCCCCATAGGGTTTTCTTGCCTGTAATCTTCATGAAGCAGATGCCCAGGTGTTTGTTCTGTGAAACCACGGGATGAGTTTGAATCATCAACCTTTAGGTTAGCAGCCAAGCAGTTAACCATTTTGCCACCAGGGCTCTTTCATACTCCTCCATCAAACCTATTGCCATCGAGTTGATTGCAACTCATAGTGACCCTATAGATCAGAGTAGAACTTCCCCATAGAGTTTCCAAGGAGTGTCTGGCAGATTTGAACTGCAGACATGGCACTTGGTTGGCAGACATAGCACTTAACCACTATGCCTACAAGGTTTCCCATATTCCCCTAGAACCTTAGTATTTCCATGAGAAGCAGACACAACACAAAACGTGGAGCAGTGGGAGAGGAAGAGACCAACTGCTCTGCCAACCAGGTCAAGTTAGCTCTGATGATCACAGGGCTGAGTGAGATATAACACAATTGGAATGGAAGTCTGTTTGCCCAAATTAAGCAGTGGGATCATTGATTCTGTACATTAAGTAGTACTGCTTTCTTTGCTCTTGAGAAGCTGCTAGCTCCTACAATAATTTAAGTCAAATTAACAGAAATAAAAAAAGTAAAACCCGTAAAATATCATTCAGCAAGACCTGGGCTCACTCTTTGTGGAATTTAAGCTGCAGTTCTAGAGCTATTTATCAAAAGTTTATTGCAGTGTTATAGCTGGCAATTACAATTTTTTTAAAGTCTAAAGCATCATCTAAGGCATCATAGGTCAAGGCTTGGACTCCATATAGCAAAGATAAACATTTTCCAATTCTCTTAACATTTACTAATCATTTGTTCACATATGGTTTCATTTAATGCTTACATCAACTCTAGTAGGTAGATAGTACTATTCCTATCTCATTGTTGACAAAACTGAGACTTGGAATGATCAATCTCAAAATTACCCTAGTTGGTGTTGAGAGAGAGCCAGGACTTCAACTCAGGCCTCTCTCTCTTCAAAGCCCATCTGAAAATTAAGTTCTGCATGGGAAGGTAATTTAAGAAGGGCATGAGATGGGGTAGACCTGTCTACTACAGTGTGGTTCACCTCTGGGAACACTGAAGCTTAGAAAGACCAAGCTATTAGTTGGAGACCTATTTCCACAGCAATGCCTAGTTTCTACTAATTCTTGAGATCTGGGTGGTAATTGTGAAGGCTGATATTTTAGCTCTAATGGGGTTGCTGAAAAGTAAAAAAAAAAAAAAAAAAGTCTAGCAACATAGAGGGATTAAAGAGAAACCAAACATCTGAAGAATCTACAACCTAGATCACCATCTATCCTAGGAAGAAATATGATTGTATCTCTAGTTGTTTTGAAGCTCAGCATGGGAACAACAGACCCCTGAATAATGGAAAATTGTATTCCAGGAAACAACTTTATTTCCAGGCACAGTACTTACTTACCTGTTTTCCAGAAAGTGTTCTTCTCCCTACAGAGTAATCTGCAGGGTCTTGAACAATCTTTTCAGCACTTCTCTGTAATTACCACCCTGGCGGGAATAAAGACAGGAAACTCAGTTTTAACGTCAAATCTAGACATCAGCAGAAGAAGGGAAAAAATGTGTGTTTTATTTTTTATTTGTTTGTTTTAAGGCAAAACTATCTGCTCATCCAAGAGGGAAACAGGTATATGCTTCACTGACAATTTGTGGACTTGGGCCAGAAGAGTCCAAGGTGAGTGGACCAAGTCCCTTTCCTCTGGGACCTGATCAGAAAGATCTGTTGTTTCAGTGCTTGCCTCAGCCTAGTGATATAACAACAAATAACAAGGAATGGAATGGTCCCTGAGGGAGGCAAAATAGAGTTTTCAGAAAAGCCTTAGTTTATAAGATAAGCCTCTGGGGCAACAAGCAACTCCCATGCATGTTCAACGTCAAACACACATCCCAAGCTATAGCTTGGTGAGGAACCCACAGCTGCTAAAAATCAATACCATAGAATCACTAAACCCAGGAAGAAATTAAAAACAACCCTGGTAGTGTAGT
Source organism: Heterohyrax brucei (assembly GCA_028571685.1). Taxonomy (NCBI): domain Eukaryota; kingdom Metazoa; phylum Chordata; class Mammalia; order Hyracoidea; family Procaviidae; genus Heterohyrax; species Heterohyrax brucei. The sequence goes on from CM053166.1 coordinate 150,294,839, forward strand.
GGTAAGTGCTACAGCTGCTAACCAAAAGGTCAGCAGTTCAAATCCACCAGGTGCTCCTTGGAAACTCTATGGGGCAGTTCTACTCTGTCCTATAGGGTTGCTATGAGTTGGAGTCAGCTCAGTGGCAATAGGTTTGGGATCATCAAATTAAGCAAAAATAATGTCATCCATTCTTTAAGCAAACTCTGAGTATCATTCTGGTTCTCAAACCATAATACATTACATACATTAGAATTTCTTTTCCTGTTATACAATGACTGCCTATTATCAACGTCCCCAAATATAGCTGTCTGTAGTTAGAATTCATTGAAAGTCTGGGGTGGGTTATCCTTATTACTGGTTTAATCAGCATATTAGAATGATCTTGGCTACAAATAACCAAAAACCCACCTTAAACTGGCTTAAGTAACAAGGTAGTTTATTTGTTTCCTATTGATGTGGTAACTAATTTAGAGGCTTAAAATAGTACAAGTTTCTTATCTTATGGTTCTGGAGGCCAGAAGTGTAAAATGAATCTTACAGGGTTAAAATGAAGGTATTGGTAGAGTTGTATTCCATCTGGAGGCTCTAGGAAAAGACACCATTTCTTCATTTTCCAGCCTCTAGTGGCTTGCCACGTCCTTTGGCCCATAGCTGCCTCATTCTAACTTCAGCTTCCGTTGTTGAATCTCCTCTTGCTCTGACTAACTTGCCTCCTTCTTATAAAAAATCTTGTGATTATATTGGGCCCACACAGATAATCTAGGATAACCTCTCCACCTCAAAATTCATAACTTAATCCCATCTGCAAAATCCTGTTTTCCATGTTGTTTTACATTAATGTGTTTCAAGGGTTAGGATATGGACGTCATTGGGAAAAAGATTATTCTGTCTACAAGTAACTTACTAAATCACATAACTGGAAGTCCAAAATTAGAGCAGATTGATTCAGCAGTCAAAAACTGTCATAAAGGACCCAGGTTCCTTCCTTTTCTATACTCTAGTACACAGAGTACCAGTATTTCTCTCATCAAAGAGCTGTCAACAGCAGTCTGAGCCCCCATGTATACTTATTTGCAACCAAAGAAAGAGCCTATCTCCTAGAAGCAAAGACAACATTTCCAGTAAACATGTCTTTCAATCTCAGGCAGGTTGAGTGTCTAAACCACAGCTGGCAAAGAAGGTGAGTTTATCCTTAGACCAATCAGATTCATCCCTCAAGCTGAGTTCAATTGCCCCAGTTGCTGCCAGTCAATGGCAAAGGGATGGAACGAGTTCTTGAGAGTAAACTAGAATGCCGACTACTCCCACTTTACAGCTTTCATAGCAACCTCACTCAAGAATGCAGACTCAAGTGTAAAACATCCTTGCAAAACTCAAGCCCTCCTATCAATGTCTTTCTAGCTGTCCTATCCCGGTGCCTACAACACTTTCCTGCATCTCAGTTCTGATACCTTCCCATATCTCATCCTACAACAACAGAAATCACATCTGTGGAGGGACAGGAGAGCGGATCAGGGAGAACATCAGAAAAGAGGCCACATTGGCATTTGTATTACTATCACCTGGAACGTGCTTTGAAAACAAATGTTCTTGGATCCAACCCTAGAAATGTTGAATCAGAATTGCAAATAAAAATTGCATTAAAGTTTATTTATCTTTCACAAATTTCCATCTTAAGAGGTGCGCTAGGTAATGATGATGCCATTCCACAGAATATGCTTTGAGAGGTACTGCTCCTGTCTGTGCTAAGAACTGTCCTAGACATGTAGCAATGAAAATGATAAAGGGACAAATATTGTATAAGAGCCCTACAATAAGAACTCAAAAACAGACTTATGCATAGAAGAAAAGACTCTTTGACGGCTGCAAGGGAGGAGAAGGAGGGAGGGCGGGGGTGGGGAGAGTTTAGATTAGATAGCTGGTAGAAATTTGGCTTGGTGAAATCGGTGATAGCACACATTAGAAACAAGAACAATATTAAGTGGACTTCAGCTTAACTTGAATACTCCTTCCATCTTAACCCAATATTGCAAGGACAGAGTAGCTAGGGCAGGGGGCACGGGACCATGCTCTTAGGTGAAATCGAGGCTAGTTGGCACAACTACCGTTTTGCTACGAGGCCTCTCTGCACCCCACATTGGTGAGTGGCGTCTGGGGTCTTAAAAGCTGCCAAGCTGCCATCCGAGGGCACAGCAAATGGTCTCAACTCAGCAAGAACGGATGCTCACGGAGGACCAAAACGACATGGGGGAAAGACAACCCAGAATACAGAGAGACCCACATGAGTGGGTGCATACATCGACTTGGGACTGGAAGAACCGGATGGTGCCTGGCCATCACCAGTGATAGCCGCGATGGAGCTCACAAAGTTGAGTCTCACTGGAAACACAAGAAAAAAAGTGGTGCACCCTGAGATCTCCACTGAAAGACTGCAATTGATGGTCCAGTGGCTTCGGGGTTCCCCTGGGAGCATGGCCCCTGGCTCTGCTGCTGCTCTTGCCCATAAATCATAATGAAGGTCCACTCTTCGGACAGTAATGGATTGGACTTGGAGATGCAGAGTGACCATGTATTGTATGCACTTTATGGTTCTCTGCATCTATAGGATATCATCCTGCTGAACACTGGCTGGAGGAAGGGGAATGGGTGGAGAGGAGGGGAAAGGAGACTGTTGAAAGGATGAGACATGTATAGAGCAGAGAGGAATAGTGTGCTGTCACCAGGCAGGGAGAGCAGTGGAAGCTGCATATAGGTGGGCATGCAAATTTAATGTACACATTTTCACTCAGTCATAACAAAAAAAAAATGATATGGGTCATACTCTGTAAAAGCTCACAGTCTATTTGGGAAAACATATATTTAAATAAGTATGACAGGGGTTGTACTAGAGATATGAGTAAAGTGCTTTGAGATCAATATTGCCTGAGGGAGTCAGGGAAAACCTCACAGAATTGTTGGCTACAGTCAGACAGTATTATAGGCCCATCTACCTTGAAAAGAGGAGACAGAGAGAGAAGTAACAAATTTTAGTAATTTGGGCTTCTAACCAGACTCAGTGAGTCTGAGTTATGTGAGCACAAGAGGACAGAAACACATTTGTGATTCCCTCCAGGGGTCTCAGTTGCCTACTTTTCATGGATGTGTATCTCACCGGACTACTCTAGATATGTTTCTAGTATTTAACTATGTATTTTTCCCACATACATATTTATATACAAGGTCATATAAACAAAACCATGTGTCCTGTACTTTGGGATGGCTTAGTACATTTCCAAAGATAGTTTTGACTATATGTAGTTAAACCTTATATTGATACCTTTAAACTGAATCTTACATTCCTATCCCTACCCTATCCTGGCAAATTAAACAACTGTCCTAGGAGTGGCAGTTTTCAGGTAAAGAAGTAGGATGAGAGATCCCAGGTAGAGGGACCAAGCTTGTTAGATGATAGAATCGTTAAAGGGCATGACACACTTGGGCAATAGACAGTCAGAAGTTCAGGAAGGCTCTCAGAGAGTGTGTAAAGTAAAGGGTTAGGAGATACTATCAGGCAGGTCAGATGGGGGCTGACTATTAAGGACTTTGGCCTTTAAATGGAAAAGAAGACAAGGCACTAAAGGGATTTAAACAGATAAATGACACGATCAGGTTTACATTCTAGAAAGATCATCTGTTGGCCAGGTGGTGAATACTCTGGAGCAGCAGAAACAAGGCTTCTCAGAGGTCCAGAGACCCTCAGCGCAGCCATTTTCTTAAGGCTTTTGGTATAATATAGAATGCAGAAAATGACAGACTAAGTCACAAAAAACATAAACTCTAGTAAATGATTATGTTTAACAGAGTAACACTTTTAACACACACCAACACGATGGCTGCTTCTGTGATTTCATTTGGAGATGTCATGAATCTAAACAGGAAGCCTAGGTCACCTTACTATCCTAAACTTTATTTCCAGACTCTGTCATGGTCTAAAACTTTGAGCAATTCAATCTCCCTGAGCCTCAGTTTCCTGACTATGGGGATAATAATAACTACATTGTAAGGACTCAGTGAGATAACACATGCACAGTGCTTGGAATACTCAGGTGCTGAACAAGTTTTACGGTTATTTCACAGTCTTTATCAGAACGAACCTCTGCCCGTGCCTGCTCCTATAGGAGCACACATGTACACTGATGTGGTCTGATTCACTGCCCTTGGGCCAAGGTTAAAAAGGGGGTAGGGTGCATCAGGCCTCCCAGTGCCTTTCCCCGCTTCTGTATTAAACCCACGTCACTGAAGATAGTGTAGTTTCTACCTCAGGCACCCCACTTGGGTATTCTACTAGAGCCCTCTGCCCGCACATTCACCTCAGTAGGGATGAGTTGTGCCATCACCCTGTTCCCTCTCCCAAGAGCATTTGCATAGCAATCTTCAGCTCTGATTGTAGAATTAAAGAATGTCCTTTTCTGTCTTAAAGAGATTTTAGGAGTCCATTAATCTAGATCAGGAACTTACTTCTGAGGGGACACTTTCCTGCTGCTCCTGAGGTTACTCCTAGCAGGGTACTCACCCTCAAATGCTTTTGGGGTCCCTATCCCTTTTCTCCTGCTCAAAGATCAGCATTCCCTTTGGGCTCAGTGTTTTTGTCTGTAGCACAGAGACCTGTAACTCACAGTAACAATTCCCTAGCTGAACAACAGCCAATAACTCACAATGCTGCATTGGACTGCCTGGGTTCCTGTTAACACTGCAGAATCAAGTCATTGAGTTGGCATGAGATTCAGTGCTTAGATGCTCTGTTTCACAGGCAGAGTGATTTCAGAACATAGCATCAGCTAAATGGGTCCCTGAGTCTAAGCCAACCTCCCATGGTGCCAGTTTGAAGGCTCACTGTTTACAGGATCTTGTCACTTAGAATTCCTTGGAGATGGTATATTTTAAGAGCTAGTGAGAGGCCCGACCTGGATAAGAAACTTTGGGGATTTAATTCATTCTATTGTGGGGGATGGGGGAAATACTCATTTATCACCGTTAGGTGCCAATAATAGATAGAGCTTGAGTTTGCCCTGATTATACCCAAACCTCTTACCAATGGAAGTGGCAGAGGGTAGAGACAAAAATACATGTGGCTCTCAACTCATTAACTTCTAATTGTCCTATGTCCCTTATGAAAAAGAGCCTACAATCATTCTTTATATCCATCTCAAACATAGGAGCTGAGGGCTTAAAAAGATTGTATGAGATCATTTAGTTCATCCCTCCACCACTAAATAAATTTAGACTTAAAATCATCCCCCATAGCTGAATAGCTGTCTTTTTCTTAGTGACCCGCTTTAGGGTTTAATCATCTTTACAACCAATAGTGTTTGCAATATCTTACTGTAGGTCCCTCCGTCTGTCATTTAGTCTTCTGCATGGTAGTTTTCCATGGAAGACAAATCTTCCCATTGAATATCTTCCAGTTGCTAACGGGTTATATTCCCTCCCTGTGGGTTTTCATCCCCACAGTTTTCATTCTTTAAATGTGCCTCACTGGCTCTGTGCCAACCCTTTTAATCATCTCTGTTAATCTTCTTAAAAGCCTTTCCAAATCATTCTTGCTATCTGATGGATGGAATGAATATGAACAGCAATAAAAAAGAAAGTTCAGAAATATGAGAAGAGGTGAGTCTAAATGGAGCTTTTTCCCTATTCTGTGATTTATACCATTCATGTTTCAAATATTTATTGTTCTTTTTGGTAGACTACACATAATACATGTACACAGTAAAAAAAAAATTAAAAATAGAGAAAAGTATAAAGGAGGGGGAAAAACTCATCTATACTTCGACCATGGAGCCCTAAGCATTAGGATTTCCCTTGTGCACATGTATGTGCACATTTGCATGTGAACATGTGTGCAAGTATGTGTGTGTTTGTGTCTGTTTCCTCAATTTGAAATCATACTATGTTTATAATTTTGTATCTTGCTTTGTTCAGGTAACAGTATCTTACAGGTATTTTTTATTGTTATTGATTCTTTCAAAACATGAATTTTTAAATGGCAGCATAAATCCCCACCATATGGATCTATCTTAGCTCATTTAATCATTCCCTCATCATTGAGCATTTAAGTGATTTCTAATTTCTCACCACTAGAAATAATGATATATGAATATTCTTGTATATAAATCTTTGTGCACACCTTATTTATTTATTTATTTTTATTTAATATGACTGAGTGAAAATGTACATTCCCGTATAGATTTACACGCCCACCTATATGCAGCTTCCACTGCTCTCCCTATGTTTTCAAAATGCAGCGCTATATTACATAAAACTCAAAATTAAACCCACTGCTATCAAGTTGATGACAACTCATAGTGACCCTATAAGACAGAATAGGACTGTTCCATAGAGTTTCTGAGGCCATAAACCTTTAAAGAAGCAGACTGCCACATCTGTCTTTTGTGGAGCAACCAGTAAGTTTAAACCATTAACCTCTTGGTTAGCAGCTGAGCACTTAACCACTGCCCCACTATGGCTTCTGTTTATCTACTACAAAATAAACAAACAAAAACCCTACTATCATCATATCCAACTCATAGCATATACACAGAACAGAGTAGAGCAGCCCCTTTGGGTTTCCCAGAAGTGGCTAGTGAATTCAAACTGCTGATCTTCTGGTTACCAGCTGAGTTCTTAACCACTGTGCCATTAGGACTCCTGATCTGCATATAAAACCCATTGCCTTTGAGTCAATTCTGACTCATACTGACCCTATAGGACAGGGTAGAACTGCCTCATAGGATTTCCAAAGAGCAACAGTGGGTTCGAACAACCAATCTTTTGGTTAGCAGCTGAGCTGTTAGCCTCTTGGTCACTGTGCCACTAGGGTTTCTATCTATCTATTTAGTGCTGCTTTCCTGATTCCCATAATCTGTGAATCTACCCACAATTTGTGAATCAGTGATTCATTCAGAATTTCAGATAGCTAGACAACTTTCTACCAAACTCATATTTAGATGTCAAATAACAAATTAAGAATTAATTTTTAAAAAGCTCCTTTCTCCACTACAGGACAAAGCACTAACTCTATAGCTGGCCTTAGAAGCTCTATCTTTTGCCAGTCTTACCTGGAACTGTATACTCTAGTAATTCAGAATTGCTTCTAGTTATTTACACACTACATCATGCTTGATACCTCAGTGTCTTTGATTACACTGTCCTCTCTGCCTAGAATGTCTTTCACACTTTCTTTCATCGCCCTGATTCCTAAGCATCCCTTCAAGGTTCAACTCAGGTGTCATCTCCACACAATCTTTCTTGAACTGCCAAGTTTGGCTAAGTACACTTCCAATGTGCATGCATAGCTCATTATGTGTTTCTAACACATTTTATTGAAATCTGTCTTTGTCTCTGCCACTAAACTTTAAGCATAATAAGGGCAGAAATCTTACCTAATTATCTCCCCAGTCCCTAGTAGAGTGTCTGACAGATGGTGGGCATTCATTGTCCATTGAACTGAGTACCTTTTTGTGCTTGCGCTGGTAATTCAAGGAGGAATTAATCTGAGAAATGTCAAACATAGTCAAGTAGAGGAGAAGAACATATACAGAGGAAAACCAAATAAAACCCAATTCCCTCAAGTCAATGCTGACTCACAGCAACTCTATAGGACAGAGTAGAACTGCCCCATAGGGTTTCCAAGGAATGCCTGGTGGATTTGAACTGCCAACCTTTTGGTTAGCAGCCATAGCACTTAACCACTTGTTTTAGTCAGCTAGGGCTGCTCTAACAAAAATACCACAGAGTGGATGGCTTTAACAAAGGAAGGTTTATTCTTACACAGTCCGGTAGGCTACAAGTCCAAATTCAGGATGTCCACTCCAGGGGAAGGTTTCCCCCTTGTGGGCTCTGGAGGCAAGTCCGGTATTGCATCAGTCTTTGTCCAGGGAGCATCTTGGCGCAGGAACCTCGGGTCTGAAGGATGTGCTCTTCTCCTGATGCTGCTTTCTTGATGGTATGAGGTTCCCCATTCTCAGCCTGCTTCTCTTTCCTTTTATCTCTTGCAGGACAAAAGGATTAAGGGTGGGGCAAGCCGTGCTCCAGGGAAACTCCCTTTGCAGTAGAGCAGGGAGGTGATCTTATAAAGGAATTTACAGTCCCACCCTAATCCTTTAACATACAGCATTAGAAAACCACAAAATGGAAGACAGTCACAAAATATTGGGAATCATGGCCCAGCAACATGGCTACATGTATTTTTAGGGGGACACAATTCAATCCATGACACCACTACACCACCAGGGTTTCCATATACAGAGTTAAGTGTAATTAAATATTACAAATTACTCTAGGTTGATGGAGAAAGAAGCAATTGATTTTGCCTGGAAATGGGTGGTAGTCTTGTCCTTATATTTCTTTTTTACTGCATCTGAAGTGTAGCAATCTAAAAGACTCCCAGTGATCCTTGGTCAGTTGGTATTGTCTTCCAGAATTAAAATAATCATTTTAATTTTAGTGTGATTTTTACTGTTGTCTTTGAAATTTTCATTCCTACATCAATCAGTCTCACACTATTTTGCCTCCTTAGTAATGTATTTCGGAATGAGTCGGATCCGACTCGATGGCGCTTGGCTAATGTAGTAGTAGCAGAAGAAAATGTGAGGCTATGTGGAAGGCTCACTGGACAGAATGAGGCACTTTATATTTGGAGAAATATTCCACATTCTGCATTTTTCTTCTGAAGCACTCTATCAGAAACACAATGGCAACTCTCTGAGACATCAGGCCCTAGTTCAGTCACATGGAGTTCAATGCAGCTCCCTCCTTCTTTCAGCATTATTGTGATTCACAATGCCAGTTAATTGCCAGTTACCTACTCAGGTGGCACAAAAAGCTAATGTTCAGGCGGATGGGTATGGAGAAGCCAGAGACCCTTGACAGATGGCTAGCTGACAAGGAAGGACTGTAGGAAACTGCGTGTAGCCAGTAAGAGGGCATTACAAAGGGATTCAGTACATCAGGGTGCCGAGGGTTTAGAGGTCCTGAAAGGGTACTAAATGACTGTCCCCAGCATGTCCCCAAGCCTGAAGAATGGCCACTAAACCAAAGCATCTCTCTACCAACTAATTTTTCTTAGGAAAAACCAGCAGCCGGAAGCCCAGAGTAACAAAGGTAATTACTGATCCACAGGCCTCCTTCTAAGTAGTAGCTTAGGGGGCTATGACTGAAGTAGGTAACACCTGTTGAAAAGTACATTGGCATGACGCACTCAGGAGCTGTGGCTAGCCAGATCCCTTAATCAAGATCAGATGGTCAAGCAGCTGGTCAAATGATCAAGCTGATACTCGGGCCTCAACATGGAGAATAGACTTTTTGCTGTATGCTTTAACATCCCCTAGTTTTCCAGATTGCCTGAATTTACTGTGACAGTTGAAATTATAAGTCTGATTTTAATAAGACAGTCTCCAGCTTACAAATGTGATGTGTTCCGAAGGTTTAGTGATTTGAAACTTGAAGCACAATCAGTACATAAAAATCCTATTAATCCACCAGTGTAAGCTACATCGTGACACTTTAGTATTAGTCAGAATTCTGAGTCCTGGTTGCTGGGGGTCACATGAGGGAAAAGAAAAAGGAGAAGAAAGACGAAAATTCTATGGCCCCTGCTCTGCTTTTGGGAAGTTTCATTCCTGCCAAATTGTTTGTGAAAAATGTCTACCTTCCTTTCTATGCCTTTCCCACACAGTGCTCTAGTCATTTTTGGTTACCCTAAACCCGATATCTTGACAGCTCTCTAAGCTCCCTTAACATCTCTATATTTTTTCTGCTATTGATTTCGACTTTTATGGCGTTATGATCAGAGAAGACACTGCATTAATTCAGTGGTATGGATTTTGTTGAGAATTGCTTTATGTCCTAACACATGGTCTATTCTGGAGATTGTTCCATGTGCACTGGAGAAGAAGGTGTAGTTGTCTGCTGATGGATAGAAAGTTCTGCATATGTCGATGAGGTCTAGATGGTTCATTGTGGCAATATGGTCTGTGTCTTTATTGAGCTTTTTTCTAGATGATCTGTCCAATATTGAGAGTGGAGTGTTGAAGTCTCCCACTATTATTGTGGAGTGATCTATCTCCTTCTTGAGTATAGTCGGTGTTTCTTTGATGTATTTAGGTGCTCTAATATTAGGTGCATAAATATTTAATATTGTTAGGTCCTGCTTGTGTATTGAACCTTTCAGTAATAAATAGTGTCCATCCTTGTCCATGATGGTGGATTTTACATTAAAATCAATTTTATTTGAGATTAGAATTGCCACACCTACTCTACTTTGTTCGTTGTTAGCTTGATATATATTCTTCCATCCTTTGATTTTCAGTTTGTTCATATCTTTAGGTCTAAGGTGATGCCTGAACATCTTCATTCCCCTGGTTTCCAAAGCCCATATTCTCCCATACATTCACAAAATTACAGTTTTCTCACAGAAGTTGTCCAAAATGTAGCTCATTCATCCTCCATTCCAAATGTGTTCTGCTTCTTGACTTTCCCCCGTCATTTTTTACTATCACTCCTCATTACATGGACTCTACTCTTACCTGATCAGACATCTTGGTGCTTCACAAACATATCCTGTGTTAAACTGTCTATAAATTTTGCTGGATGGTGAGTCCTTTCCTTGTGCAGGTCCAGCTCACTTTCTACTTCCTCCACAAAGCCTTCCCTTCTACCCCCACCCCACTCCCACAAATATACTCAACGCTAACTGAAAGTTCTCTTCCTTCTCTGAGTGATCACAGTACTACATGTTTCTCTAGTTCATTGTAGCCTGCATTATAGCTATTTTAGTGAATTTATTACCCCAATTACTATTTTAAATCCTTGAGGATAGGTATCCAACTTTCAACCTTCAAGTGGATTTTAAGGATTAAGTAATGAATGATTAGTGGAAATCCAGATTGCATAGGTAAAATGAGGCTAAATGTCACAGTATAGAGTTTCAATCTGATGAGAAAATCCCTAGAGGATTTTGATCAAAAGAATGCTACTGTGAAAGCTGTTTTTGTTTTTTTTTAATTAGTAATGAATTATCAAAATACAGGTTTGAGGAAAGCTGGGTTGGATGAAAGTCTCAGCTCTGTTACATATTAGCTCTGTGACCTTGGGCAAGTCATTTTATCATAATTGATCTACTGAGACAAAATTTATGTATCAACAAATCACCCTTTTAAATTCTATAATTTAGTGTTTTTAACATATTCACAGTACCATAAACATCTCCACTATTTAATTTCTGAACATTTTTGTCTCCCCCGAAAGAAATCCTGCAGCCATTAGCAATAACTCTTCATATTTCCCTGAACCTCCTCAGCCCTCAGCAATCACTAAATCACACTGTCTGTGTGTTGCTGCTGTGGAGTTGGTTTTGACTTACAGCCACTGCATGTACAACGGAGCAAAACACTGCCTGGTCCTGTGCCCTCCTCACAGTCACTGTTATGCTGGAAGCCGTTGTTGCAACCAGTATGTCAGTCTGTTTCATTGAGGATCTTCTTGTTCTCTGACCCTCTACTCTATCTAGCATGATGACCTTCTCTAGGGATTGATTCCTCCTGATAACATATCTGAATAATCTGAGATATAATCTTACCATCCTGGCTTCTAAGGAGCATTCTGGCTGTACTTCTTTCAAGACAGACTTTTTTCCTTCCTTGGGCAGTCTGTGGTATATTCAGTGTTCTTCTCTAGTACCATAATTCAAAGTCATTGATTCTTTGGTCTTCCTTATTCGTTGGCCAGAGGATTTAAGACACCATATGACACAATTTAAAAATACCACACCTTGGATCAGGTGCACTTTAGTCCTTAAAGTGATATCTTTGCTTTTTAACACTTTAAACAGGTTTTTTTGCAGTAGATTTTCCCAATGCAATGCATCATTTGATTTCTTGACTGCTGCATTCACGTATACTGATTGTGGATGCAAGTAAAATGAAATCCTTGACAACTTCAGTGTTTTCTCCATTTATCATGGTGTTGCTTATTGGTCCAGTTCTGAAGAATTTTGTTTTCTTAATGTTGAGGTGTAATGAATACTAAGGGATGTGGTCTTTGACCTTCATCAGGAAGTGTTTCAAGTCCTCTTCACTTTGAGAAAGCAGATTGTTAATGAGTCTCCAATCCTGATGCCATGTTCTTCATATAGTCTCGTTTCTTGGATTATTTGTTCAGCATACAGATGAATAAGCATGGTGAAAGGATACAACCCTGACGCACACCTTTACAGACCTTAAAACACATAATATTCTCTTGTTCCATTTGAACCTCTTAGTCTAAGTACAGGTTCCTCATGAGTATAATTAAGCGTCCTAAAATTCCCATCCTTCACAATGTCACCCATAATTTGTTAAATGCCTGTCAAATGCTGTTGCATATCAATAAAATGCAGGTAAACATCTTTCTGGTATTCTCTGCTTTAGGCCATGGTCCATCTGACATCAGCAATGATATCCCTTGTTCTACATCTTCTTCTGAATGTGGTTTGGATTTCTGGCAATTCCTTGTCAATGTACTGCTGCAGCTGCCTTTAAATGATCTACAGCAAAAACCTATTGAAGATCTATCTCTACAGATTTGCCTATTCTGGATATTTCATATAAAAAGGAATAATAAAATATGTGATCTTTGTGACTTGTTTCTTTTACATAATATGTGTTTTCAAGATTCATCCATGTTGTAGCATGTATTAGTACTTCATACCTTTTTGTTTGCTGAATTGTATTCCACTACAAGATGCAGCACATTCTGTTTATCCATTCACTAGATGATGGACATTTTAGTTACTTCCATTTGGGGCTATTACATTAATCTTGCAATGACCATTCATGTACACATTTTTGTGTAAAAATGTTTTCAGTTCTCTTGAGAATATATCTAGGACTGGAATTGCTGGATCATATTGCAGCTCTATGTTTAACTTTTTGAGGAACTGCCAAAATGTTTTCCAAAGTGGCTGCACCATTTTATATTTCTGCCAGGAATGTGTGAGAGTTCTAATTCTTCCATATACTTCATAACATTTGTTACTTTCTGCCTTCTTTATTATTACTGTAACTATCCTTGTAGGTGTGAAGTGGTATCACATTTTCATTTTGATTTTCATTCCTCTAAGGGAGCCCTGGTGGCACAGTTGTTAAGCATTGGGCCGCTCACCAAAAGGTCGGCAGTTCTAATTCACCAGCCACTCTTTGTAAACCCTTTGGGGCAGTTCTAATATGCCCTATGGGGTCCATTTAAGACTGAATTGACTCAATTACAATGGCTTTGTTGGCGCTCTGGTTGCACAGTGGTTAAACACTTGGCTACTAACCAAAAAGTCAGCTGTTCAAACCCACCAGCCATTCCAAGAAACAAAGATGTGTCAATCTTTCCATAAATATTTGAAGGGAGCCCTGGTGGCATAGTGGTTAAGAGCTCGACTGCTAACCAAAAGATCAGCAATCCAAATCCACCAACCCCTCCTTGGAAACCCTGTAGGGTGGTTCTACTCCATCCTTTTGGGTCTGTATGAGTCAGAAGCAACTCAATGGCTCCTAACAAGAACCATGACTAATAGTGTTAAGCATGTTTCTGTGTTCTTATTGGCTGTTTGTGTATCTTTGGCAAAATATCTCTCCAGATGCTTTGCCCATTTAGAAAATTAGGTTGTTTTCTTTTTATCATTGAACTGTAATTATACTTTATATATTCTGGATGCAAACCCCTTATCAGATGTTTATTTGCTAGCGTTTTCTCCCACTTTGTGAGTTTCCCTTTCACACTCTTGATGGTGTTCTTTGAAGCACAATGGTTTTTAATTTTTATGAAATCCAATTTATTTTTTTTGTTTTGTTGCTTCTGCTTTTGTTGTCATATCTAAGAAACCATTCCCTGATCCAAGATTAGATTTACCTATATTTTTTCTTCTAAGAGTTTTATAATATGTACCTTTACATTGACATCTTTGATGCCTTTTTAGTTAATTCTTATATATACTGAGAGGTAGAAGTCCAAATTCATTCTTTCACTTGTGGGTATCCAGTTGTCCCAGCACCATTTTATTGGTTAGACCATTCTTTCCCCATTGAATGGTCTTGAAATCCTTGTCAAAAGTCAATTGACGATACTTGTAGAGGTTTTTTTTGTTTGTTTTTTAGTTGTACTTTAGATAAAAGGTTACAGAACAGACTAGTTTCTCATTAAACAGTTAGTACACATATTGTTTTCTGACATTGGTTAACAACCCCACCACAGGGCAACACTCTCCTTTCTAAACTCCAGGTTCCCTATTACCAGCTTTCCAGTCCCCTTATGACTTCCAGCCCTTGCCTTGGGCTGGTGTGCCCCTCAAGTCTCATTTTGTTTTATGGGCCTGTCCAAACTTTTGCTGAAGGGTGGACCTCAGGAGTGACTTCATTACTGAGCTGAATGAATGTCTGGGGGTCACACTCTCAGAGTTTCACCAGTCTCTGCCAGGCCAGCAAGTCTGGTCTTCTTTTCAAGTTAGAATATTGCTCTACATTTTTCTATAGCTCTGTCTGGGACTCTCTATTGTGATCCTTGTCAGTGCAGTCAGTGGTGGTAGCTGGGCACCATCTAGTTGTACTGGATTCAGTCTGCTGAGGGCCACGCTAGATGTGGTCTGTCATTCCTTTTGACTAACGTTTCCCTTGTTTCTTTAGTTTTCTTCATTATTTCTAGCTTCTACAGGCATAAGACCAATGGAGTATACCAGGTAGCCACTCACAGGTATGTAAGACTCCAGATGCCACCACCAAAGCAGAACATAGAACATTTTCTTTATGCACTGTATTATGTCAATTGAGCTAGGTTCCCCAAGATCATGGTACCCACATCCCCTCAGCCCAGCAATTCAATCCTTCTTGGCATTTGAATGTGTCTGTGGAGCTTCCCTGAGTTTGACTTGTACAAGTTGTGCTGTTTTCTGCAGTGTTATGTACTGTCTTACCCTTAACCAAAGCGAACACTTATCTATTTGGGGTTTTTTCATCCCCAACCCTCCCTTCACTGGTAACTATCAAAGATTTCTGTGTGTGTGCAAACTTTTTCATGAGTTTTTACAGTAGTGGTTTCATATATTATTTGTCCTTTTGTGATTGACTTATTTCTGTACTTTTAATTCTGTTGCATTTTTCTCTGAATCTGTTGTTGTAGGCTGGGTTCTCTAGAGAAACAAACCTGTAAAGGGTGCGTACGTGTGTGAGTGTGTGTGTGTGTGTGTGTGTATAGGCAACTAAGTTTGCCAACTCATCCTGGAAAAAGTGCTACATACCTCATTGCTGAGTATCACTATGGTCACCTTCAAAGTACTCCCCTTGGGAAGCTATGCATCAACACCAGCACCTGGTCCACCCTTTAAAGCAATTTTGGAACTCTTTTACCGGAATGGTCATCAGAGTTGTTATTGTATTATGCTTGATGTCCTGAATGTCATCAAAATGTCTTCCTTTCAGTATTTCCCTTATCTTTGGGTAAAAAAAATCACTTGGCACGAGGTTAGGTGAGTAGGGAGGGTGTTCCAACACAGTTATTTATTTACTGGCTAACAACTCCCTCACAGAAAACTATACAGTTAAGTTCACAAACTTGCCACCTTGCCACCATGCACAATGGCCATTACAGAGAGAGTTCCAAAATTGCTTTGAAAAGTGGACTAGGCCCTGGCATTGATGCATAGCTTCCCAGGGGGACTACTTTGAAGGTGACCATAGTGCTATTCAGCAATTAGGTATGTGGCAGTAGAACAATTACATTTGAAGACTTGTCAGACCCTGTGTGTGTGTGTGTGTGTGTGTGTGTGTGTGTGTGTGTGTGTGTGTACAGAGAGAGAGACAGGGAGAGACTTCTATCAAGGAAATGGCTCAAGCAGTTGTAGAGGCTATAAAATCCAAAGTCTCATGGCTCAGACGTTGGGCTGAAGGCTTCTCCTGACTCACGTAGTATTAGGGGCTGATGAACCTAAGATTAGCAGGTCAAACAGCAGGCTTTTGGCTCACAGGTGTGGAGGTTGACAAATCTAAAACCAATGGGTAGGACACATGGTGCTGGGTCAAGTCACAATAATTAGATGACAACTGATGAGCCAAATGTAGGATCTACAGCAGACTAAAAGCTGGAGAGTTTTGCCAGGAAGTCCATATATATTGGCTACAAGCCACATCCCCAAGCAAACACCCTTTCATCTGACTGGCTGCTCATTATTTATCTCATTATGGAGGTGGTGCCACTCTCATTTCTACCCCTTCATTCCTGGATCCACGAATCCTGGATATGGGAGAAAGAGCACTACATGTTGGATGCTGATATAGAACACATACAGCCTCCTGGAGAACATTGCCCCAGCCCGGCAAAGCATTACTGCCTAGCTGGTGTCTGTAGGAGGTCATTCCATCATTCTATCAAGCCAGCTGCTTTAGGATGATGGAGAACATAGTAAGACCAGTGAACTCCAGGAGCATGTAATAAACACATTGCCAAACTTCATTTTCTGTGAAGTGAGTCCCTTGATCCAAGGCATTGCTGTATAGGATAACATGACAGTGGATAAGGCACTCTGTAAGTCCACTTTGAAAGAAGCATTGTGTGCAGGAGAGACTAATCTCTCTGCAGAGTTATTGTCTATTGCAGCAAGAAAGAAAAAAAAGAAAAACACTGCCCTTTCCATGATGAAATAGGTTCAGTGTAGTCAACCTGCCACCAGGTTGCTGGCTGATCACCTCAAGGACTGATGCCATATCAGGAACTCAGTGTTGGTCTCTGCTGCTCGCAGACTGGGCTTTCAGCAGTGGCTATCGCCAGGTCAGCCTTGCTGAGTGGAAGTCCATGTTGCTGAACCCGTGCATAACCTCCATCCCTGCCCCCATGGCCACATTGTTCATGAGCCCGTAGGGCAATGACATGAATGACTAGAAAAAGAGGATGACTGGTTTCCACAGAATGCATCATTGTATAGATTTGATTGTGAAAATCTCCCTCTTCTGAGGCCACTGTATAGTGAGCATTCACATGAGATATAAATATCTTCATTTCTTTGGCCTATTCAGACAGATATATCCATATACCTCTTCCCTATACCTCCTGTTTTCCAATTTTCCAACTATGTTCCTTCCCAAATCCCTGACCATCTAGCTAAACCATTGAGGCCACAGTCCATGAATCAGTATATTATTAACACATTTGCCATTTCTCCTTCCAAGAAAGGTGAACAACTGCCATTGGCAGGATCTCTCCCTTCACTATTGTCCTTCAGGGAGGTCCCAGAAAGGGATTGTAGTGCTGCCACTGTCCACTTTCAAAATGTGCCTGCATAGTGCACAGAACCATCTGTAAACCAGGCACTAGTTCTCTCTTCCTCAGTAAACTGAATATAACAAACTTCCCAAGAGGCTAAAGGTGCAGACTGGGAGATGGAGGATAATGTGACACGAGTGGAGACTATGGACATTTGGGTCATTTCCTCATGCAACTTACTTGTGCCTTCAGGTCCTGCTTGGGCCCAATCTCCTATGTACCACTTCCATTTAATGATGGAGTGTTACTGTGCATGTCTAATTTTATAGTACTTTGCATCAGACAATATTCAGTTTATGATGGACACTTCAGGCCATGTTGTGACTTGGCGTCCACGGTTAAGTGTTCAGTCTCTCCTAAAGCCCACTAACAAGCCAAAAGCTGAGCTGTTTCTGAAAAGAAGAGTAGTTATCTGCAGAGGATGGCATGACTTTAATACAAAATCCTAAGGATCTGTGCTATGATTTACTAACAGGGGTCTGTCAAAGGCACCAAACAGCATCTCTATCTGCCACTGACACTTGAAGCTCCACTGGATAAGGTGGATCATATAGCCTAAGGGGCAGACCCACTTGCATGGCAGCCTGAACATGTTGCAGAGACTTCTCTTATTCTGGGCCTCAGTCAAAACTAGCATCTTTTTGAGTTAGTTGATAAATAGATCAGAGGAACATATACAAATGAGGGATACATTGCCTCCCAAATCCGAACTGATCCATCGGGCATTGTGCCTTCTTTTTAGTTGTGTGAGTGGCCAGATGCAGTATCTTATCCTGCACTTTAGAAGGAGTATCTCAATATGTCCCATATTAGTAGACTCCTAGATTTCACTGAGGTAGAAGGCACCTGAATTTTTATCAGATTAATTTCCCACCATCTAGCACACAAATGTTTTACCAGTAAGTTCAGAGTTATTGACACTTCTTCATTGGACCAATCAGCATAATATCATCAGTGTAATGGACCAGTGTGACGTGTTGCAGAAGAGAAGATCAAGGTCCCTGCTGACTAAATTATGACACAGGACTGGAGAGTTAATATAGGACTAAGGTAGGAGAGTGAAGGTATTTTTCTGGCCTTGCCATATGAACACAAACTGCTTCTGGTGGTCCTTCAAGGCATCAGCAAGATCAATAGCTACACCACAAGCACTAGGAGATACACTGCGCAAGCAATGGAACCACATCTGGAATAGCATTGCAATTAGAGTTCCGACCTGGTTAACTTTTCAATAATCCATTGTCATTCTCCAAGATCCGTGTGTTTTTTGCACACGCCAAATAGGTGAGTTGAATGGGAATATGATGGGAATCACCACCTTTGCATGCTTCAAGTCACTGATGGTGGTACTAATCTCTAATCCCTCCAGGAATGCAAAATATTGCTTTTGACTTAACCATTATCGTAAGGTTAGGCAGTTCTAGTGGATATATATATATACAGAGAGAGAGAAAGAGAGAGAGAGTTATGTCAAAGAAATGACTCACCCAACTATGGAGGCTAGAAAGTTCCAAGTCCATGGGTCAGGCATCAGGGTGGAGGCTTCTCCTGACTCAGTTAGCTGCAGGGGCTGACGAACCCAGAATCATCGGGTTCAGATACAAGACTTCTGGCTCAAATCAGAAGAGATGGAGGTTAGATGTTGATGAGTCAAATGCAGGATTCATAGCAGACCAAAAAGCCAGTAAGCTTTTCCAGAAAGTCCATATATATTGGATGCAGGCTGTACTCCAAGGAAACTCCCTTTCAACTGATTGGCTGGTTATCACGGATCTTGTCATGGAGGTAATTGCATTAGATCTGATTTCATCATGGAGGTAACTATATCATTACATAACTGTCAAAGTACATCATAATGCTAAACCACTGAGAATCACAGTCTAGCCAAGTGGACAAACAACCTTAACCATTGCTTCTATCTTTATGCCAGACAAGTCTTGATTACTGTTGCTTTCTATTAAGTTTTGAAATTGGGAAGTGTGAGTCATCCAACTTTGTCTTCTTTTTCAAGGCTGTTTTGGCTATTCTGGTTTCTTTGCATTTTTTTACATTAATTTTAGAATCAGCTTGTCAATTTATGTTTTTAAAAAGGCAGCTAGTGTTTTTGTAAGGATTATATTGAATCTGTAGATTAATTTTGGGAAATAGTGTCATCTTAACATGACTAAATCTTTTAATACATGAACACATGTTGGGGCAAGTCATTTAACTTCTCTGAGCCTCACACATTTTGTTTCTCAAATGGAAATAATAATATCTGTTCTATCTATCTCACAGGGTTGCTATGAAGACTGAATGACAAAATGCTTCTTAAAATGGAAAACAACAGAAATATGAGCGATTATCTATTGAAGTGTCATAGAAATCAGTACACAGCCTTTTGAGGTGACAATTCTGAGGAGATTAAAACATCTATTCAAGTGCCAGGAGCTCCTTGGAAACTCTATGGGGCAGTTACACTCTGTCTATAGGGTCGTCATGAGTCAGAATCAACTCAGTGGCAGTGGTTTGGTTTTTCATTCTTGTTAGTGTGTTTTAGAATAATTTTCTTTATTCCATATTTTTTATGGCTAAAGCACCTGCTCCATGATTGGTGTCATAGAAGACTTCATGGCATAGTCATTAAAAAAAATACAGGCTTAACAAGCTGCTATCTGAGGTACACCAAATGGTCCCAACTCATCTGGAACACATGACAACTGAGAACAACAAAGACCAAGGAAAAAAGAACCCAGGAGACAGAAGGACCCATATGATTGTGACACTGTATCCACAGGAGACCAGAAGAACCAGATGGTACCTGGTGATCACCAAAGGCAGCTGTGATGGGGAACACAATGTAGAGTCCCTGAGGCAACATGAGAAAAGGCGCAGCTCAAGAACTCTACTAAAAGACTAGAATCGATGGTCCAACAGCCTGGAGAGTCCCCTGGGAACATGGCCTCTAGACCTGCTGCTGGCCCTGTCTGGAAACCAGTATTGAGGTCAACTCTTCGGACAAGAATGGACTGAACTCGGGCACAGTGTGACCATATGGTGTGTGTATTTTATGATTCTATACATTTATATGATGCTGTTCTGGTTTCTTTCAAGATGGGAGAGAAGACGGTTGAGAGGAGGGGATAGGTGCTCATCAAGAGGATACTAGAAATATAGAGCAAAAAGGAGTAACATGCTGTCACTGGATGAGGAGAGCAGATGGAGCTGCAGATAGGCAGGCATGCAAAATTGATTTGGATTGTATACTTTCACTCAGTCACAATAAAAAAATACAGGCTTAGAAACCATACAACTTGCTTTCAGTTCCCAGCTCTACCACCCCATTTTGACCTTGGACAAGTTACTTGGCCTCTCTTTCACTCAGATTTTCTCATTTGTAAAATGGGGGTAATAACAGGATTCTTTGAGGATTAAGTGAATTCATATGAAGTGCTTAGAAAAGTATCTGACACACAGTCAGCACTCAATAAATGTCAACTACAATTAAAGCATCATATAGAAATTATTGAGCACCCTATGCCAAGTGGCATTTATAACCCAATACATACAAAACTGCCTCCAGTCCTTTGGTTTGTGCAATTAGAGTGGAATGGATACTGTTTTTAAAGAACTAGACTGCAGTGAAAATTCTCACCAATAAACTGGAAAGTACAATATCCATGGGTGGATACGTGACTAAATGATCACTTTTAAAAGTCATTCAGAACTGTGCAATGTAAAGCTCCTCTTAGCTGGTTAAACAGAAAACATGCAGATTGCTTGGGAGAACCGCTTCTTGGGAAACAAGTGCAATGACATTGCTTCAGTTTTTGTTCCTTAGGAGTCTGTTTCTCTCTGCTCCTAGGTTTAGCTTATTAGAAACAGCCAGGGGATAGAGTTGGAGCTGTATATGCACATCCATGCTGTGCCTGTCTCCGATTTCCTCTGAGTCTGGTCCCTGATAGCATCTGCTTCTAGACAGATTGTGTTGTGTTGATTGCTGGTAAAGCACTCCACCTGCTGCCAATCTTCCTGAAGCTTGAGCTCAGGGCAATCATTATCCAGGCTGCTGCAGTCAGAAGCAGATAGGGAATCAGGGCACCAAACCCATGACTACAGCCAGAAAAAGACAGAGAAATTTCTCTTAGATCCAGAGGATCAAGCAGCTCACAGGGTCCCTCAACAGGCCATACAGATCCTACTTCATTCCTTGGCTTATAGTGAAACTATCTAGGACGAACTGATGTATAATCTGCACTCCCACCCCCACTCCAGGTCTGCTTCCTGAATTTAATCCATTACCTAACTCAGGAGTGAAAGACTTCAGACACTTTAGTATTTAAATAGAATTTAGAGAATAAAACCCTAGATAGGAAACTCGTCCTCCTCAAATCCCTCATTCCCCAGCATGGAAAACCTAAGAAACAAAAAGATGGAGGGGGGGGGGCAACAACCAAATAGCAATATAACACCTGTGTTATCTTGGCTAAGCGTTGCTTAGCAGCGCAGAGCAATCAGGCTGTTGGATATCGGAGCAGTCACGTGCAAACAGTAAAGTAAGTCAAAGGCAAGGAAAGTTGCAGGAGACTTGTAGTCCAAATCTCAGAGGAAAGCTTTGATGTTCTTATTAGTATTTGAGACATTCTGATGAAATTATTCTCCTTTGCTGTTGAAAATGATTAAAAATAATTTATGGAGCCAAAGACTGCTGATTACTCATTGAGACTTGGTGTGAGCCCTGAAAATAATTACATTAGTTTCTTTTTTTATTATTTTATTGCGGTAAATAAATATATATATATATATAACCGTTTGCCATTTCAACATTTTTGACATGTACAACTCAGTGACACTGGTTACGTCCACTATGTTGTGCAACCCTCATCTCCATCTTTTTCCAAATTGTTCCACCAACAATTGACAGAAACACAGTAGCCCCCTAAGCCAAGACTTCCCTTCCTCCCTCTCCCCTACCCTTGGTAGCCACTAATAAACTTCGGTCTCTTTCACGTAAGTGAGATCACACAACACCTGTCCCCATGTGGCTGATTCACTCAGCATGTTTTCAGTGTTTATCCATGTTGTAGCGTATATCAGGAATTTCTTTTTCTTTATGAATGAGTCTTAACACATAAAATGTATATATCACATTTTGTTTATCCATTCATCCATTGATGGATGTATAAGTGGTTTCCATCGGATGTAACCAATGTTACTGAGTTGTGTAAGTTAAAAACTGGCAACTGTGAATAGTGTCGCAGTGAATATTGGTGTACATGTGTCTGTTTGCATTACTGCTTTCCTGCCTTTTGGGTATACACCTGGAAGTCAAATTACTGGGTCATATGGAGTTCTGTGTTGAACTTTTTGAGGAACTTTCAAACTGCTCTCCACAGTGGCTGCGGAGAGTCTGTGATATGATGGCAACAAACACAATGGTACATCCATTCTGCCAGTAATGGATGAGGGGTCCAATCTCTCCACATCCTCATTAGCATCTATCATTTTCCATTTTTGTGATCATAGCTATTCTAATTGGGGTATAGTGGTACCCCACTGTGGTTTTCATTTGTGTCTCCCTAATGACTAACATGGAAACGCTGGCGGCATAGTGAGTTACTTAGTACATCTGCTAACCAAAAGGTCAGCAGTTCAAATCCACCGGGCGTTCCTTGGAAACTCTGTGGGGCAGTTCTACTCTGTCCTCTAGGGTCACTATGAGTCAGACCTGACTCAACAGCAGTGGTTTTGGTTTTTTGGTTTAATGACTCATGCAAGGAGCTCTGGTGACACAATGATTATGTACCTGGCTATTAACCAAAAAGCTGGAGATTTGAACTCACCCAGCCACTCCATAGGACAAAGACCTGGTGATCTGCTTCCATGAAAATTACAGCCAAGAGCACCCTGTGGGGCAAGTTCTACTCTGTCATCTAGGCTCATTATGAGTTGAAAATTGATGTGAGGGCACCAAACGACAACGACTAATGGCATTAGTTTCAGCCTCCCTATCGTCTCTCTCCAATTCTGTCCTCTAGTTGGCTCCAGTTTTGTTTTTTCAACAAAAAAGCTCTCCCATTCCCCTTGATTGAAAATTAACTTTCTAATTCTCTATACCCATCTTTAAAAATGTGTGTTCCCTGTAGTGCAGCTCCAACTAAATAAGAGGTGGAAAGCAATCTGATTGAACTAAATTTAAGCTAAGGTAGGGATGATTGAAAACTCTTGAACCATTTCAGGACTCTTTGCATTGTAAAAGAAGATTAGGTTCAGCCAAATTAATGTTTAATCTTAGAAAAATTTATTACTAAGTGCTTTAATGAAGAATATTTTTGGAAGGAAGATTTGGGGGGAAAGGGCCCAGTTGACCTAGATGTCCCCTGAAACCATGGTCCCCAGATGCCTGCCCCCACTACCCTGTCATTCAGTAAGTTGGGCTGTATTTAGGGAACCTCTTAGCTTCTGGTTTAGTGGAACTGTGTTGACCTCCTTTCTACTGTGAACTGTCCCTTCCTTCACCTAACCCAATTCCTAACTACTATCTAATGAATGAATATCCCTCCCCACTGTTGTAACCATCAAAGAATGTTTTCTTCTGTGTTTAAACCTTGAAAAGTTACTTAATTCTAATGGATTTAGCTGCTTCAAATCTTTAACAGAAGCAGGGATGAGTGTATTACTGTTTTTGTCTCTTCATATGACACCTGCCTTGATCTCTAACCTACCGTGAATATTTACCCAAGTTGTTCTCAATCCTAGCTGTGACTAGGATTTACCCAAGAAATGTTTTTTACTTTTATTTTTTTAAAATATAGATGACTCAGTCTCACTTTAGAAATACTGCACTAGACTATCCAGAAATGGCACTCAATTTTTTTTTAAGTCTTCCAGGTGATTTTTGAGGCAGATCCAAGTATAATGGATCAGATTGTGTCCCTCCAAAATATGTGTCAAACTTAGCTATGCCATGATTCCCAGTATTGTACTTAGCTGTGCCTTGATTCCCTGTACTGTACGATTGGCCTCTATTTTGCAATTGTAATTTTATGTTAAAAAGCATTAAAGTAGTATTGTAACAACACCCTTACTAAGGCCACATCCCTAATCCAAAGTAAAGAGAGTTACACTGAGGGTATAGCCTGCATGGCCTTTTATTTTACAAGACAAAAAAGAAAAGGGAAGTGAGCAGAGACTTGGGAGACCTCATACTACCAAGAAAGCTGTGCCAGGAGCAGGGTACATCCTTTAGACCCAGAGTTCCTGCACAGAGAAACTCATAGACCAAGAGAAGATTGATGACAAAGGCTTTTTTAGAGAGCTGACAGAGAGAGGAAGCCTTCCCCTGAAACTGCCACCCTAAATTTGGACTACTAGCCTAGGAGACTATGACAGAATAAATTTCTCTTTGTTAAAACCATCCACTTGTGGTATTTATGTTACAGCAGAACTAGATAACTAAAACATCAAGGCTGAAATCCACTGCCTTAGCTTCATCTGGACTAATTTTATCTTTACAACAACTCTATGAAGTATTTACTACCATCCCTACTTTATAGGTGAGGAAACGGAGGCTCATAAAGATTCAATGATTGGCCAAAGTCACACAGCTAGAAATTTACTAAAATTCAAATCCAAAGGCTGTGCTTTTTTAGCTTATTAATGAGCTACATGTAATTTTTCTCAGTACTGTGACACAAGCATCTTCTAAACCAAGAGCTCTGAGTAGCTAGATGCTCCAACAGTCTCCATCTCTCTCTTTGTTTTTAATTGCATCATATTGATGTTTTTCTACTCTTTCAAATCTATCCCTTTTCTGGACTGAAAATATAGAAGTAACCTGGGCCCTGGGAAGCTCTATGTTTTCACTGTATATGCTGACATTAAGCTATCGTGTTATCAATTTCAATTCGCATATACTTTTTGCCATGAGTCAGATCCAACTTGACGGTACTTGGCTGGCTTGGCATACTTTTCTTCTTCTTGCTCATTACCTAACCAAAAGAAAAAATACTTATGGGTGGGGAGGTCAGGGAGAAGAGAATTGTTATTCGTAGTATCCCTGAAATTTTGTTTAATTGTGCTTTAGATGAAGGTTTACAGAGCAAACTCAATTCTCATTAAACAGTTAATACACATTGTTTTGTGACACTGGTTGCCAACCCGAAATCTTGAAGTCACTATGGGTTTTGGTGTTCCTCACTGTGTTATTGCAAGTTTACTCTATTCATTTATGTTTATTTTTGGAATGTTTTCCATTTGTTCATCTATTCTCCATATATATTCTTCATACTTGTACATGTATAAGTTATTATGTATATAGATGTAGGTACTTCATTGCTATAAATCATTAAATATGGTTTTTCTGGAAGTAATTTTAGGGGCCTTATTTATTACACTGGTTTTCAAACTTTTACCATCACAGAACTCATTATCCAAACAAAGTTGTGTTTAGAATCCCAATACATAAAACAGCCATCAGTGGAGCCTACTAGAGCAAGAAAGGAGAAGAGCTGCCTCCCACATTTTTGTAGGCCTTCAGGAGCTGCATCACAACACATTTTCAAAAGCATCTTTCTAACCAACTCTCTCAACACACTGTGGAGAAAACTGAGATCCATAAAAACAGACTTTCCAAAGTTCATCTAGCATACAGTAAATCAAGATCTAAAATTTAAACCTCCTCATGCAAAGTCCAGTGCTCTCTCTAATTCACTTGATATGGAAAATGTGGAAGCCAGCACCATATCCAGAAAGTTCTGGAGAAACTCTGGTTATGGGAGAGAATAATAACAGTTAACAAATCTTGAGCACATACTGTGTACTAGGTACTGTTACTGCTTTACTCTGGCTGTACTCTGAATTAAATTGCTGCATCTGCTTTATTTACATGTGTCTGAGTGTTTTTAACACATCCACTAACTTTTCCCATTTCTAGTGCTTTGATTGCAGCCCTCAGAATAGCTTTATTGAGATATCATTCATATACCATAAAATTCACCCACATAAATAGTGTGCAATTCAATGATTTCTAGTATAGTCAGAGTTTTGCAACCATCACCACAATCTAACTCAAGAATATTCTTATTACTTCAGAAAGAAACTCCATATTCATTATCAGCCATTCCCCATTCTTTCCTCCCAAAGCCCCTGGAAACAACTTATCTACTTTCCAGCATTATAGGTTTTAGTATTCTGGACATTTCGGACAAGTAGAATCATACAATATGTGGTATTTTGTGACTGATTTCTTGCATTTAGTATGATATCATTGAGGAGTATCCCTGTTGTTGCATGAATACAT
Source organism: Heterohyrax brucei (assembly GCA_028571685.1). Lineage (NCBI taxonomy): Eukaryota > Metazoa > Chordata > Mammalia > Hyracoidea > Procaviidae > Heterohyrax > Heterohyrax brucei. The sequence continues at coordinate 150,321,417 of CM053166.1, forward strand.
GCTCCATTCCTTTTTTATGGCAGAATAGTATTCCATTTTGCGGATAAAACAAAACACTTGATGTTAATTCTGACCCACAGTGACCCTGGAGGACTAATCAGAACTGCCCCAGAGGGTTTCCAAGGAGTAGCCAGCAGAATCAAGCTGTCAACCTTTTGGTTAGCAACTGAGCTCTTGACCATTGAGCAACCAGGGACCCAACATTTTTTAAACCCTGGTGGCTTATTGGGTTAAGTATTACATCTGCTAACCAAAAGGTCGGGAGTTCAAATCCACCAGGTGCTCCTTGGAAACTCTATGAGGCAGTTCTGCTCTGACCTATAGGGTCACCATGAGTTGGACCCGACTTGATGGCAGTGAGTGGAGGGACTCATCTGTTGATCAATCTCTTGTTTGAACCACTGTAAATTATTCTGACTTGTGTTATTACCTCAATCTTTCCCTCTGTTGTTTTTTCTAAAAGCAGTGATCTAACATAACTGTCTCAGTCATTCGCTATTCCAAGCAGGGAATCTCAAGCTTAACTGCATCTAGAGGCATGGCAGGCCCTGCAAAAGAGTAAAGCCGCAAAATGCAGGATGATTGGTCAACTGGAACATGCAATCTCTACTTACAGGCCTTCAGATTTCACGTTTTTTAAATACCATGGTCCTTGCCTAACAAATAGGCAGGTTGCTTTTCTTTTCACCAGACCTTCAGAAGAACAGCCAAACAATTTAGCAAAGCTCTTTATGATCATCTGACCCAGTCTTATCTCTTCATTCTGCTCTTCTCCTTCTCCTCCTTTTACTCCTTCCCATCTCGCTTTCCATGTTCCATAATGCTACTGGAAAGGTCTGAATTAACCTTTGTACTCTTAGGCCATTGTCTTTGTTGTTTCCTTGGCTTACAATGCCATTCTTCCACTTTTCTCTCGAAAGAACTATTTCTCTGTCCTTCGAGTTTCTGCTTCAGTGTCACCCACTCCACCACCTTTTCATTATACTTCCATTATCACATTATAATGGAATTTCCTATGTATATTTCTATCCCCCTTATCAGACTATAAGCTCCTCCAATGCAGGGATCTTGTTCTAGCCAATGTTGTATTTTTAGTAACCTATCAAAATATCTACATGTGTCTGCCAGTTTGTCATACTGTAGGGGCTTTCATATGCTGTGATACTGCAAGCTATGCCACTTGTATTCAAATATCAGCAGAGTCACCCCTGGCAGACAGGTTTCAGCTGAGTTCCACAGTAAGACAGACTAGGAAGAAGGACTCATCAGTCTACCCATGAAAAAGATTTAGCCAGTGAAAACCTTACAAATAGCCGCAGCAAACTGCTTCATATAGCGCCAGGAGACGAGCCCCTCAGGTTGGAAGGCATGCAAAAGAAAACTGGGAAGAGCTGCCTCTTCAAAGTACAGTCAAACATAACGATGTGATTGGAGTCACGCATTCAGGACTTTCATTTGCTGATGTGGCATGACTCAAAATGGGAAGAAACAGCTGCAAACATACATTTATAATCAGAATGTGGAATGTACGAAGTACGAATCTAGGAAAATTGGAAGTCATCAAAAATAAAATGGAATGCATAAACATTGATATCCTAGGCATTAGTGAGCTAAAATGGACTGGTACTGGAATTTTGAATCAGACAGTCACATGGACTACTATGCCAAGAATGACAAAACAAAGAGGAATGACATTGTAGTCATCGTCAAAAAAAATTTCAAGATCTGTCCTGAAGTACAATGCTGTCAGTTATAGAACAGTATCCCCATACCTACAAAGGAGAGGCACTTGGATAGCTTGGCTTGGCATTCAAATTTACACACCATTCACTAAGGCTATAGATGAAAACACTGAAGATTTTTACCAGTCTCTGCAGTCTGAAATTGATGGAATATGCAATCAGAATGCATTGATTATTACTAGATATTGGAATGTGAAAGTTGGAAAGTTGGAAACAAAGGACCAGCAGTTGGAAAATACATCCTTGGTGATACAGATGATGCTGTATACCACATGATACAATTTTTCAAGACCAATGACTTTTTCACTGCAAATACCTTTTTCACCAACATGAACAGTGACTATACATGTGGACCTCCCTAGATGGAATACACAGGAATCAACTACATCTGCGGGAAATGACAATGAAAAAGCTCAGTATCATCAGTCAGAAAAAGACAGGGGATAACTCTGGAACAGACCATCAATTTCTCATATGCAAGGTCAGGTTGAAACTGAAGAAAATTAGAACAAATCCTTGAGAGCCAAAGTACAACTTTCAGTATATCCCACCTGAATTTAGAGACCATCTCAAAAATAGATTCAATGAGCTGAACGCTAATGACCAAAGACCAGACAAGTTGTGGAATGACATCAAGGACATCATAACTGAATAAAGCAAAAGGTAATTAAACATATAGGAAAGAAAGAAGAAAACAAATTAGATGTAAGAAGAGACTCTGAAACTTGTTCTTAAACAATGAGTAGCTAAAGTGAAAGGAAGAAATGATATAAAAGAATTGAACAGAAGATTTCAAAGGGTAGCTTGAGAAGACAAAGTATTATGATGACATGTCCAAAGACCTGGAAATGGAAAACCAAAAGGGAAGAACCTGCTCAGCATAAAATTCAAGTCTCAAGTTACGATACTGAAAAATTCCATGGGGAAAATTCCAAAGGACTCAGGAAGCATCCAAAGAAGATGGAAGGAATACAGAGTCATGATACCTAAAAGAATTGGTCAACATTCAACCATTTCAAGAGGTACTTTATTAGCAGGAACCAGTGGCACTGAAGGAAGAAATTCAAACTGTGCTGAAGGCATTGGTGAAAAACAAGGCTTCCGGAATGACAGAATACCAATTGTTTGTTCAACAAACAGATGCAGCTCTGAAAGTACTCATTCTTCTATGCAAGTAAATTTGGAAGACAACTACCTGAGGAACAGATTGGAAGAGATCTATATTTACACCTATTCCCAAGAAAGGTGGTCCCACCTGAAACCGAAATTACCAATCAATAACACTTGATATCGCAGCTGGGGAGCTGCCAGAAATTCAGGCTGGATTTAGAAGAGGACACAGAGCCAGTGATACATCATTGCTGATGTCAGATGGATTCTAGATGAAAGCAGAGAACATCAGAAAGATATTTATCTTTGTTTTATTGATTATGCAAAGGCATTCAACTATGCGGATCATAAAAAATTATGGATAATATTGTGAATAATGACAATTCCAGAAGGCTTAATTGCACTCATGAGGAATATGTACCCAGTTCAGGAGACAGTTGTTTCAACAGAAAATGGTGATATTGTGTGGTTTAAAGTAGAGAAAGGTGTGTGTCAGGGTTGTATCCTTTCACCAGATCTATTCAGTCTGTATGCTGAGCAAATAACTAGAGAAGCTGGGCTATGTGAGAAAGAATGGGGCATCAAGATTGGAGAAATGCACGTTAATGACCTGCATTATGCAGATGTCACAACCTTGCTTGCTGAAAGTGAAGAGGACTTGAAGCACTTACTGATGAATATAAAAGACAACAGCTTTCAGTAAGAATCAAATCTCAATATAAACAAAACAAAAATCCTCACAACTGGACCAGTAAGCAACATCATGATAATTAGAGAAAAAAACGAAGTTGTTCAAGGATTTCATTTTACTTGGATCCACCTACACCCATGGAAGCACAGTCAAGAAATCAAAAGGCACATTGCATTTGGCCAAATCTACTGCAAAAGACCTCTTTAAAAAGCAAACATGTCACCTTGAAGACTAAGGTGCACAGTACCCAAGCCATGGTGTTTTCAATTCCCTCCTAAGCATGTAGAAAGATGGACAATGAATTAGGAAGACTGAAGAAGAATTGACATCTTTGAATTGTGGTGTTGGAGAACATTGAATATACCATGGACTACCAAAAGAATGAACAAATCTGTCTTGGAAGTACAACCAGAATGCTCCTTAGAAGCAAAGATGGTAAGACTATGTCTAGCATACTTTGAACATGTTGTTAGAAGGGATATCACACTTGGTTAAGTAGAGACTTAGTGAAAAAGAGGAAGACCCTCAATGAGGTCGACTTACACAGTGGCTGCAACAACTGGCTTAAGCATAATGAGATTGTGAGGATGGCACAGAGCTGAGCAATGTTATGTTTTATTAAACATAGAATCACTGTGAGTCAGTACCCTACAGCATCAAAATACTGGTGAAACTCTTGTAGTATGCCATTGACTTTCCTGTCCCACTGAACATATGTCTTGAGCTGCCAGTGTTCTCCAGATGGTTATTGTCTGGGTATAGATATTTTTGACTGTTTAATAGTCCACAAAGAGGAGGAGGCCCTTACTACTGTATCTGGCCAAGAAGGAGTGAGATATTACCTTTACTGCTTTCTCTGTAGCAGCAGTTCACTAGACTGCAGGAAGGATTTGAGCAATTCTTGGTCCAAAGCCATCTGAAGTTGGTGTGTTAGGGTCTGAAATTGCACATTGTGGTACTAATCTAGCTACCTTACTGTTTCATGCCACATAGGGGTAAACCTTATTGTCCAAGCCTGAAGGGTAAAGTAGAATGTCTCCACTTAGATGCCCCCTAGGACTTTGGAGTTTTCCATGCAGAACTCCCACATTACCCAATTTCCCCTCTTCATTCTCAGTTCGCATGGTCCTCAAACCATCACGTTTCTTCTTCCCAGGTTTCCTCATCCAACTTGTACCTTTTCTAGTCAATTCTCCCTACAAAAATAATCAGGCCTCAAGATCCAAACTCTCCCTGTGATTTACAGATTTCACAGTCTCAGAGGAATCATTGAAAATTATCATTTCTCCTTTTTTCAATTTCTGCTCATTTTCAAAGACAGGGTTAGGTTCTGTCTCAGGGGTACTCACTGGTCACAAAGGAGATGGGTACTGTCATGGATTGAATTGTGTCCCCCCAAAATGTATGTGTTGATTTGACTCGGCTAGGAGTCCCAACATGGTGCCATTCCTCTCATGTGTTGTGAATCTTCCCTCCGTGAGACTGATGATGCAGAATGGGCTGCAGTTGTGTTAGTGAGGCAGGACTCAAGCTACGAGCTGGTGGAATTGTAAGGGAGAGAAGTGAGCAGAGGAAGTTGGGAACCTCACACCACCAAGAAAGCATCACCGAGAGCAGAGCATGTCCTTTGGACCCGAGGTTCCTGTACCGAGATGCTCTCACTGGATTTATGCTTAGCCTACTGGACTGTGATAAATTCTCTTACTTAATGGACTTATAATTCGTAAATGGATGTGACTTACCGGACTGTGACAATAAAGATTTCTCTTTATGAAGCCTTCCACTTGTGATATTTTCTGTTGAAGCAGTACCAGCTGACTAAGACAGGTACACTGATGATTTTCTTGTCAAGTTTGTGGCTTGTTTTTCCTGGTATAGCTGAAATTAAGTAGACCAATCTTTGGTCATAAGAAATTCACTTTCTTAACATAAATTGGATTCTGTGTTTGTGAAATAGTACCCCTGACTTTTTACACTAGGAGAACTTTTGCCATCTCCTAACACTGAGTCAGGCTTGCTTGCTAAATAGATTCCTCCCTCCCTCCCTCCTCCCTCTCTTTCTCCTTCCATCCATCCCTTCTTCCTTCTTTCCTTCTTTTCCTCCTTCCATCCTTCACTGCCTCCTTTCCTTCCTCTTTCTCTCCCTCTATCCTTCCTTTTATTGTTTCTTTCTCTCAGGAATGGTGAAGAATGGTAGTAGAAAGACTGTGAAGATAGTTATGTATTGCTATGAATTTTATTTGTGTAAAGCTGAGATACCAAAAAAGACAGTTTCTATTACTGAAGTACAATTCTACAAACATTTATTGAATGCACCCTATATGTTAGATAGTAGCCTGATTGTAATTCTTTCAGGGAGCCAGGATTATGAAACTTCTCCAGAACTGGACAAAATAGGGAACATAATGCTTGATGTGAAAACCCAGGATTTCCTCTGATCAATAGGTTTTTTATATAAGGACAATCGCACTTAAAACAACCAGGAAGTCTGATCGTTTTGTAGCATTCTAGAAGTATTATTCTTAGCATTTTCTATAGATTGATCACCTACTATGTTCCAGGCATTGTATTAATCGTAGTGGCCACAGCAGTAAAAAAAAAAAAGGTGTCCTTATGTCCTGGAGGAGGAAAGTATATAAATTACTCAATGCATTCCAATATGTTAAGTGATATTCAAAGTATAAGCAAAGTGATTTAAGACAGGACTAGCCAAACTGTTTATCACCTGCTGCTTCTTTTGTGAATGAAGCTTTATTAGAACACAGTCATTCCTGTTTGGTTACTTATCATCTGTGGCTACTTTTGGCTACAATGTAAGAGCTGTTGTTACCCAGACTATGGCCTGAGAAACCGAAAATACTATCTGGCCCGTTATAAACAAAGTTGTTGTTAGGTGCTGTCGAGTCAGTTCCGACTCATAGCGACCCTACGAACAACAGAGCAAAACACTGCCCGGTCTTGTGTCATGTCGACAATCGTTTTTATGCTGAAGGCCATTGTTGCAGCCACTGTGTCAATGCATCTCGTCAAGGTTCTTCCTCTTTCACTGACCCTCCACTCTACCAAGCATGATGTCCTTCGCCAGGGACTGATCTTTTCAGACCACATATCCAAAGTACATAAGACGCAGTCTTGCCATCTTTGCTTCCAAGGAACACCCTGGTTGTACTTCTTCCAGAACAGATCTGTTGGTTCTTTTGGCAGTCCACCATACATTCAACATTCTTCTCCAACACCACAATTCAAAGGCATCAATTCTTTTTCTGTCTTCTGTGTTCATGGTCCAGCATTCACACGCATATGATGTGATTGAAAATACCATGGTATGAGTCAGGTGTGTTTTAGTCTTCAAGGTGACATCCCTACTTTTGAATACTTTGAAGAGGTCCTTTGCAGCAGATTTTCCCAGTGCAATGTGTCTTTTGATTTCTCGACTGCTGCTTCCAAGTGCGTTGATTGTAGACCCAAGTAAAATGAAATCCTTGACAACATTAACCCTTTCTCCATTTATGACCATGTTGCTTACTGGTCCAGTTGTGAGGATTTTTGTTTTCCTGATGCTGAGGTGTAAACCATACTGAAGGCTGTGGTCCTTGATCTTCATCAGCAGGTGTCTCAAATCTTCTTCATTTCCTGCAAGTAAGGTGGTGCTGTCTGCGTAATGCAGGTTGCTAATAAGTCGTCCTCCAACCTTGATGGTTTGTTCTTCATGGAATCAAACTTCTTTGATTATCTGCTCTGTATACACATTGAAGAAGTACAGTGAAAGGATGCAACCCTGACGCACACCTTTCCTGACTTTAAATCATGCAGGGTCCCCTTGTTCTGTTTGCACGACTGCCTCTTAATCCATGTATAGATTCCTTAAGAGCACAATTAGGTGCTCTGGAATTCCCATACTCCCCATCGTTAGCCATAATTTAATATGACCTACACAGTCAAATGCTTTTGCATAGTCAATGAAACACAAGTAAACATCTTGCTGGTATTCTTTGCTTTCAGCCAAGATCCATCTGACATCAGCTATGATATCCCTGGTTCCACGTCCTTTTCTGAATCTAGCTTGAATTTCTGCCAGTTTCTTGTCAGTATACTGTTGTCGCTTTTAAGTGATCTTGAGCAGAATTTTAGTTGTGTGTGATATCAACCGTATTGTTCGGTAATTTCCACGTTCTGTTGGATTACCTTTCTTTGGAATTGACGTAAATATGGATCTCTTCCAGTCAGTTGGCCAGGTAGTTGTCCTCCAAATTTCTTGGCATAGATGAGTGAGAACTTCCAGCACTACATCTGTTTGCTGAAATATCTGAATTGATATTCCATCAGTACCTGGAGCCTTGTTTTTTGCCAATGTCTTCAATACAGCTTCAATTTCTTCACTACCATTGGTTCCTGATCATATGCTACCTCTTCAAATGGCTGAACATTGACTAGTTCTTTCTGGTGTGACTCTGTGTATTCCTTCCATCTTGTTTTGATGCTCCCTGAGTCATTTACTAGTTTCCCTGTAGAATGCTTCACTATTATAAGTGGCTCTCAGTGAGCCTGTTTTTGCCCTCCTAGTAAAACCAAAACCAGCCCCACTGCTGTTGAGTTGATTCTGACGCATAGCAACCCTACAGACAGAGTAGGATTGCCCCATAGAGTTTCCAAGAAGTATCTGGTAGATTTGAACCACTGACCTCATGGTTACCAGCTGTAGCGCTTAACCACTACCCCACCAGAGTTTCCTTCATCCTCCTAGGGGTATTTAAAATGTGTGGATGCAGTGCAGTGGCTCTTCTAACCACAGTCTTTGTAACCACCGCCGAATGACTGGGTAGGACTATGCAAACGGGGAGCTTGTGGCAGCAGTCGAGAAATCAAAAGACACATTGCACTGGGAAAATCTGCTGCAAAGGATCTCTTCAAAGTATTCAAAAGTAGGGATGTCACCTTGAAGACTAAAACACACCTGACCCACACCAAAAGAACCAACAGATCTGTTCTGGAAGAAGTACAACCACGGTGTTCCTTGGAAGCAAAGATGGCAAGACTGTGTCTTATGTACTTTGGACATGTGGTCTGAAAAGATCAGTCCCTGGCGAAGGACATCATGCTTGGTAGAGTGGAGGGTCAGTGAAAGAGGAAGAACCTTGACGAGATGCATTGACACAGTGGCTGATGCTGTTATCCTGACTTGCCCCATAGAGTTTCCAAGAAGTATCTGGTAGATTTGAACTGCTGACCTCATGGTTATCAGCTGTAGCACTTAACCACTACCCCCCCAGAGTTTCCTTCATCCTCCTAGGGGTATTTAAAATGTGTGGATGCAGTGCAGTGGCTCTTCTAACCACAGTCTTTGTAACCACCACCAAATGACTGATGCTGTTATCCTCCTTCCCTGATGGTGTTATCCTGCTTTCATGATGATTTACCCTCCTTACCTAATGCTGTTACCTGCTTTACCTGATGCTGTTATCTGCCTTACCTGATGTTATTACCCTCCTTGCCTGACGGTCTTACCTTCCTTGCCTGATGCTGTTACCCTCCTCACCTGATAGTGTTACCTTCCTTACCCAATGCTGCTACCCTTCCCTCCTCCACTGACAGACAAGTGGGGGCTTCTCACTCCTTCCTTACCTGATCGGTAACACGAATAAAGTTATAGACCCCTATTCCAGAGAAATTAAGTCAGCCTGAGGTAATCAGGGAAAGAATCAAAGAGGTGACATGTGAAATGGATCTTTTAAAGTTAGTCTTTTCTGGGTGAACAAGAGAGGACACAGTAATTCTGGGCAGAAAGAACATAGGCAGAAGTTGAACAAAGATATGGAGGTATCAAAAAGCAAAGCCTTTGCTAAAAACCATTCAGTTGTACACATTAAATGGGCGGATTGTATAGTATGTAAATTTATGTTTTTAAGTTTTTTGTTTTTAAGGATTACATATTTGGGAACAGGCCTAGTGGAGCAATAGTGCTCCACTGAGTGGTACAACTTTATGTTATACATTGCCAGATGTTTAACTGCCATCATTCCCACCTGTAAATGCCAGTAGAGACCTCAAGGCCTCTGTGGCATCCAAAACCAATACCACTGCAAAAATGACACTGTAGTGGCATTCATAACTTCATAAAGAGGAAGGAGAATCAAGCTCAATAGCCAAAGGCTGGTTCCTATGATTTCCCACTCTCCAACATTTTTACCAATTTTGGCACCAGCTAGCCCTCCTATGACACTCTCTACTTCTCTGCTGGGTTTGATAACTTGTTGCAGTGGCCTCACAGAAGTCTCAGACAAAACTCATGATTATACGGTTTATTAGAGAAGTAACAGGTTATTATTCAGTTTCAGGGGCACTAGGATACAAGTCATTAATTGGGACAGGCTTTTCTCATTTTTTGTGCTGTCGGCATCCTTCTCTCTGGCCCGTCACCCTCTGTCCTGCTCAAGCAAGTGTTACAAAGCTCTTTTAGCTCTGCAGGTAAGTGTCTAGAGACACCCTACTCTGTTAGTAAGCCTCAGCTCTCTTCTCACTCCATAGGTCCATGGGTTAGTGAGCTTAGCTCCCCTGCAAAGTGTCTGCAGACACACCATTCCAACAGTAAGTCTTCTGCCCAAAGGCAATCAGCTATCTTGCTCCACTCGTACCCAGAGGAACTCAGTTCTGCAGGTAAGTCTCCTGTCAAAAGGTTCTCATATTTCTCACTCTGAGAGCCAGAACGCACAACCACACCATCTCCTGACAGTCTCCTGGTTCTGCTGCCTCTGCTGTTGCTGTTTCTCTGCTTTTGATTTTTGCCATCTTTGGTTTTATAGCTCTCTCTCCTATATTTAGGAGGTTCTCTGTGCAGGGATCTTGGATCCAAAGGATGTGCTCTACTCCTGACTTTTTCTTTTTCGGTGGTGCTGAGATGCTCCCTTCTCACTTTTGGGATGTCTCCTTTTAAGCCTAATGGGATGGCAAACCAGATCAATTCCCTACTTGGGGTTCCGTACATCTTATTTGAATGGTCCCATCCTCACACGAGTGCTATGCACCTTATTTATATTCTTAGAAAGCTATCTAGTTCTCTTGAAGGGCCACAAGCTCCCCATTTGCATAGTCCTACCCAGTCATTTGGTGGTGGTTACAAAGACTGTGGTTAGAAGAGCCACTGCACTGCATCCACACATTTTAAATACCCCTAGGAGGATGAAGGAAACTCTGGTGGGGTAGTGGTTAAGCGCAACAGCTGGTAACCATGAGGTCAGCGGTTCAAATCTACCAGATACTTCTTGGAAACTCTATGGGGCAATTCTACTCTGTCTGTAGGGTTGCTATGCGTCAGAATCAACTCAACAGCAGTGGGGCTGGTTTGGTTTTATTAGGAGGGTGAAAACAGGCTTACTGAGAGCCACTTATAGTACAATGTAGCTTGAGTACAGCATGTATGGAAGAAGTGCAGGAAGTGCAAGGTTAAGGTGTTAAGATGTTATCGAAAGGTCAGGTATCTTCCATCAGCTAAGATCTTTTCTCTTAGGAAAAGCTGTTCCTTGTAAAGGAAACCGTTCTACTAAGTGTCAGCCTGAAGGAGAAAGCCCGGGAAAAAGATGGCTTCCATCATCCCCTCCTTGCCATTGTCAACTGCCAATCCTGCAGAACACTAACCATCCTATGGAGCTGTGGCCAATTGAAACGAACAAATAGGCTGCAATCATATAGACACAGCTGGAATATACATCACCTTATGGAAAAGAAACAGGGCTATTAAGCATGCATTAGCAGCCAGTGACCTGCCCTTTAAAGCTGCCATTAGCATGCTGATAAGACATTTTAAACACTCATTAAGTAGAAGACACCATTAAAAGAATGATGTGAACGTATTTATGTGTTCCAAAGCCCTGTGAAGTGAGAATGATTTATTTTTATTAGAGCTTTTAATCCTTGCAGCTCCTGCCTTTTCCACATTTATTCAGTGCACATTTGAAAGCAGGCTCAAAGAGGCATACTCAGGAGGGAGGAGGTTAACTATATTCAAATAACACTTCACTACGTAAGAATATTGGGCAGGGTAGATATCTAGATTTCTTCTCCCCAAATCCCAAAGGTAGTCAACTCCAGTATACCTTAAAAAGCAGTGGTATTTTCTGAGCCTTGATGAGAAGACAATGCATCGATTTTGAACAAAATGACAGTCTGTCTCACTGTCATATGGGTGGTATGTCTGAGAGCACTCAAGGATAAAGTTCGTTTGCCCAGTATATTGGAGAGTTTCAGTGAAGATTTTAGCTATTTCAGCTTTAAAGACCCTTTCCTCAATACGTTGCAATTAGGTCCTAATCAGCCTACCTTCTCTCTGTGCCTCCATCTCATTCACAAATTAAAACAACATTTTTATGGGGTCCAGTTTACTCAAAATTGTTGTAATTATTGCTTCATTGATTGCAAACCAGGAACCACCCACTTCTCTTAAATACAGACAGCTGGGCCATCTGTTCCCTATGAATCATATAAACAGAGAAGACTTGAGAGAAGGATTTAAACACTTTCCAACCTGGTTCTGTCTTGTATCAAAAACTCAATCAACTGTCCAGAGACTTAACAGATGCAGTGTTCAAGATCTGACCTGCCAATCTGATCCTCTAGCGTAACATAAAATGCTCTGGTTAGAAAATTAGGTCAAAGCCTCCAAACTACTCACATTTTATTTCTACGCATTTGACTAAGTTGTTTATTGTATAATAAATCTGTAACATGTTTAAATAATTCAAATTTTTAATAATCGAATTTTAATAATAATTAAAAAAAACTCATTGCCGTTAAGTCAATTCTGACTCATAGCATCCCTACAGCACAGAGTAAAACTGCCCCACAAAGTTTTTAAGGAGCACTTGGTTAACAGCAGTATCATTTAACCACTATGCCATCAGAGTTTCCAAAATAATTATATAATAAAAGTGGAAATAAAAATTCAAGCAGTAAAGAATGGCAGTACAAAATAAAAAAGTAAAATGCTGTCTTCCTGCCCCTGCTCTCAGACTAATCACTTTCCACTTTTGACTTGGCTGTTTTAGTAGTTTTGATGTTAATTCCATTACTCTAGTTCTTGGTTGGTGCAGTGGTTAAACACTCGACTGTTAACCATTCAGTTAGAAATCCAACCCTACTAGCTGCTTGTCTTAGTCATCTAGTGCTGCTGTAACAAATACCGTAAGTGGATGGCTTTAACAAAGAGAAGTTTATTGTCTCACAGTCCATTAGGCTAGAAGTCTGAATTCAGTGAACTGGTTCCAGGGCAATGCTCTCTCTCTTTTGGTTCTGGAGGAAGGCCCTTGTGATGTTTCAGTCTTCTCTTTGTCTGGGAGCATCCCAGTGTAGGAACCTCAAGTACAAAGCATGTGCTCTGCTTCCGGCTCTGCTTTCTTGGTGGTATGAGGTTCCCAACTCACTGCTTATCTCCCTCTCCTTTTATGTCTTGTGACATAAAAGATACCACAGACCACAGGCCACAGCCCAAGGAAACTGTGTTTACATTGTATCAGGGGTATAACCTTAGTGAGAGTGTTGCAGTCCCACCCTAATCCTCTTTAACATAATCCAATCTTGCCCCATTAACCACAGGCAGAGATTAGGATTTCCAACATATTAAAAAATCACTATCACAAAATAACGAAGAGTCACACAATACTGGGAATCATGACCCAGCCAAATTGATACACACATTTTAGAGGGAGGTACATACTTCAATCCACGACACTGCTCCATGGAAGAAAGATGTGGCAGCCAGTTTCTGTAAGGATGAGAGCCTTGGAAACCCTATGGGGCAATTCTAGTCTGTCCTTGAGTGTTGTTATGAGTTGAAATTGACTCAATCAATGGCAGTGGCTATCCCTCCCCAAAAACAATTATTTTAAAGTTGATTTGGACTCATAATGACCCTATATGACAGAGCAGAATTGCTCCATAGAGTTTCCATGGCAGTGATGTTTACAGAAGCCGACTGCCACATTTTTCTCCCATGGAACAACCTCTGACCTTTTGGTTAGCAGCAAAGTGCTTAACTATTGTGCCACCAGAACTCTTGACAGTGAGTCCTTGCTTGTATCAGTACTTTGAATTATCAGTATTTCTTGAGACTTCTTTTTAGGAAATATGATGAATTTGGTTCCCTAGTCTTCTTTCTTGATGTGGCCAAGACCCTAGCTTATTAATTCTACCTCTTTTTCCCTATCCTTTAAATTTTTGTTATAGCCTTTAGTTTTAATTATCAGTAAACTTTAAACTTCAAATAATACACTTTATAGTCCATCCACTTGGTTTTTATTATATTTTAATGTGCTTAAATGTCATTTCTTCCTTCTTCTTAAAAAAAAAAAAAAACTCACCACACAGTGAGTTTCCAAGGCTGTAATCTTTACAAAAGAAACAGACTGTCGCATCTTTCTTCCATGGAGCAGTGTCACGGATTGAATTATGTCCCCCCGCCAAAAAATGTATGTATCAATTTAGCTGAGCTGTGATTCTCAGTGTTGTGTGATGATTCTGTACTTTGTGGTTGTAATTTTTTAATATGTTGAAATCCTAATCTTTGCCTGTGGTTAATGGGGCAAGATTGGATTAGCAACCCTGTAGGACAGAGTAGAACTGCCCCATAGTTTACAAGGAGCACTTGGTGGATTTGAACTGCTAACCTTTTGATTAGCAGCCATATCACCTAACCATTATGCAACCAGGATTTCCTCCTTCTTGTAGTTTGCATATAGTTTACAATTTGCACCTTTTGTCTTGTGAAAGGAATCCTTCCATCCTGCTAAGTCATAAAAGTATTCTCCTACATTTTCTCCTGTAAGTTTTAAAGTTTTGTCTTTTACACTTAAGTTATTGCACCATCTGACATTGATTTTTGTGTATACTGTAAAGTATAAATCCAGTTTCATTTTTTTCCATATGGATAATCATTTGTTTTAGTACTGTGTACTGAATAGTCCAAGCCTTCCCCACTGATTTGCAGTGCTACTTCTGTTACATACCATGTTATCATGTACTATATAACACTTTCCATGTAAGTACTGCCCTGTCTCTAGGCTGTCTATTCAGTCTCATTGGTCAACTTGTTTAAATTGAATTCATGTCTTTCGGTTGCCACGGTCTCTGAGCCTTGCTTTCCTCATCCTTAAACTGGGGACAACAATACCGTCTCCTAATTCCCTCAGAGTGTTTCTAGGAAATCAGATACAATAACCCATGTAAAGACATGGAATGGATTAATCAAATTATGGAATCATAACACTTTAGCATCAAGGTGATGTTAGGTATCACTTAGTTAAACCTTTTATTTTCAAAGATGAGGAAACAAGTTCAAAGCTGGAGAGTGATCATCCAACATATGAAATATAATTATTATGCTCCTAAAAGAAACTTCCAAAACATGCACATTCTTTCCATTACAGAGGACTCAGCATAAAGCAAAGGACACTTTCTCTGATCCCACTAAAATCAAGTCAAGGATTTAATCCTTCAAGATTGTCTGTTGGACATTGTTCATTTATCCCCCAAATGGGATATGATCTGTAAGGTTTCACATTTATCTTCCATAGAAGCCTGTACTTTATGATCAAATTCAGGGTTTAATGGTACAAATGCAATTTTGTACAGGGCCACCTCTGATTTAGCAGCAGCGATTGATATGGATAATAGCCACTTAACAAATGTCAACCATGCAGTTGGTGATTTGTGTTGCAACTTTATGTAAAACAAGAACATCTACTCATAGAAATGGGCTTATTTGCAAATTGACAAACAAACCTGAACAAGAAGACAAAAGTTTGATTTAAATATTAAATTACAGTAAAAATAATTAAAAATTTTCATTTTCATTGAAAGAAAAAATCTGTCTCATTCAAAGATTGAACTTGGGCAGATAGTCTACAGCAGGGAATAAACATTAGCACACATAGAGTTATATAAAAAAACATAATTTTCAATTTATTGTGACATGTATCATACAAAATAGATTAAAATATCTTATGCACAAATTATTTGGAATCCACCAGGTGCTCAGTGGAAACTCTGTGGGGGCAGTCCTACTCTGTCCTATAGGGATCTCTGTCAGTCAGAATCAACTCAATAGCAATGGTTTAGTAGTAGCAGATTATCAAATGGAGCACTGAAATGAATGCAAAAGAAACATCATTGCAGTCTATGATGGAAGCAGTTCTACTGAGAATATAAAAGTCAAGTTTCACAGCAACATGGCCAATGATATAATGCTTAAAACAGGACTTGGAATAATATAGATGTGGGCAGATGAAGGTAGTCAGCCTGGCAGGTTTAGAATGCTCTTTTTGTCCTTTATGGAACCTTCCCACGCAGGCAACAACTTCTTTTGCCATGGCAACATGTGCATCAATACTTCTTTAGTCTGCAATGATGTTCAAAATTGCACTTACTCTTGGGATCAAAATCATTGTAAAGAAAAGAAAAAAGCAAGACTATTTGAACAAATCACTAAAACTCATGGAACAATTATTGGCATTACATCAAGGATTGTCTTGGTCCATCTCATTATTTCTCTTTTAGTATAAGTGAAACAGCCTCGAGAAAAGGTCATGGCTTGTAAAACTGCTTCTAATAAAACTAGATTTCAAGAAATGTTTGATCCTTCTCATTATGAACTGTTTTCACTAAGGGACAAAGATATCTGCAAACCTGGCTGACTTGTCAGAAGAACTGAAAAACTACCTCTAAGATGTGATGCTCTTCCACTGCCTCCCAGTGAGTTTATGACTGTCACTGCGGATTGCAAGCATCCAGCGTCAAACAAAGCAGGACCAACCTCAGTTCTATGGACCTTCCTTTCCAAAATAATTTTGCACAAACACTGCCAATGAAAACATTTAATAACATCTTCTAAAACAGTAGCTACACTTTCAAGCAGACACAGGAGTAGTCTGAACAGACCCTAGAAGACAGGGTAATGGAGGAGATTCCCTGTGAAATTTGTCAGGGGACAAAAAGAGTCTGCACAAGACTCCATATCCACATATTTCTAGTCTTCTGCTAAAGATGCTATTGATTTTTAAGTGTGTATGTGCACAGTCACATAGCACCTGTATTGCATTCAGCAGCTACCTTTTCTCCTGTCAGAAATAGGAAGACTAGCATTTACCATGAACCTTTTTTTAATAGTGAAAGTTATATTATCTCAGGTAGTCCAGGTATGTTAAATCAACCAACATACTTTCTCCGTGTAGTGAAAAAAAATAATTATCTATTTCTTGGTGGCATATAAACAAAAACCAAACCCATTACCGTCCAGTCAATTCCAATTCATATGTAGCTGACCTTATAGGATAGAGCAGAACTCCCCCATAGAGCTTCCAAGGAGTAACTGGTAGATTCAGACTGCTTACCATAGCTTTTAAGCATTACACCACCAAGGCTTCCATATAAAGAACCAGTGAAGTAGCTTCTGGGAATAAGAGTGGTGGTGTTGAGCCAGGCCCTGGGGCTGTCTGTTCATTTTAGCAACAGGAATACTGCTCTTGGTCCATAAAGTTCTATCAATGTGTTTATCCACAGTAAACTTAAAACTATGGATTTTCTTTACATTTTAAATTCCTTTTATTTTTCTTTTCCCTGAATTTGTTTTAAGTACCAGTAGTCTGACCACCTCAGTTTCCTACACAAAGACAAGTGGTTAATGTACCACATACAGTTCAATATAGGCATTTGTTCTTGAATTTGTCAAATTATAGCTTGTGATGTGTCAATTAAGGCCCAGAGTTGTATTTCATCCATTTTTTCTTTATTAATTTCTATACTTCTGCCTTTCAATTACCAGATTCTTGGTCTTCATTTCCTATGAGAAGTAGATGATATGATTTATCAGCTTTTAATCATATTTTGTCTTAGTTATGTTATAGTGAAAATTTTCATAACCTTGGGATATATATACCATTGACAGTTATAACTAGAAACTTGAGAAAGATAAAAATGTTAGGAAGCTTTTGAAATTTCCCAAATTTTCTCCCATCCAGTAATGGCCCATTTACTGGTAAGCAATGCACTGCCATCAAGTCAATTCCAACTCATAGTAATCCTGTAGGACAGAGTGGACAGCCCCAGAGGGTTTCCAAAGGCTGCAAATCTTTGCTGAGGCAGACTGACACACCTTTCTCACACGGAGCAGCTGATGGGTTTGAACTGCCAACTGAGTGCTTTGACCCTACCCCACCAGGACTCCCTCCAGTAAGCAAACAATCATCCAGTTCAGCTGGAGAGAGGCCTACAATTATGTTTATTTGCAATTTTCTGATCCTCAGATCTGTGTTGCCTATTAAGTTTTGTAGAAAGAGCTCGGGTACCTCCCTTTGTATTTGTTTATTTCATGGCTATGGTAACTGAGGTTTATATGAGAGATGAAAATAAATTATATAAGCATTTAGATTGCTGCTTACTTGGGACAGATATTTTTCTAGCTCTTATCACGAATAACAACTTTTACTTATTTAATGGCAGTTTTGACCCTTTTATGGTATAACAAACAATAATTTATAAACATGATATAAAAACTCATTGAGTATTTTTAGAGTTTTGATATTATTTGGCACTGTACAAACTTTGTTAAATCAAGATTAAGGACCTACATGACAGATTTCTTCCACTGTTCACATTAGCAGCTTTGAATTTAAATACACTGTGATGGAACAGTATCCCGTAAAGATTTGTAAAGACCTTGCTAATGTGTGCATAAGTGTCATGAATTGAATCGTGTTCCCCCAAAAATGTGTGCGGCAGTTTGGCTGGGCCATGATTCCTGGTATCATGTGATGTTCCTTCTTGTTGCAGATTCTGCCTGTATGATATTAATGAAGGTAGATGGGCAGTAGCTTTATTGATGGGACACGACTCAGTGTTTAAGATTGTGGTGCGTCTTGAGGCAATCTTTTGGGATATAAAGGTAAGGAAAGCTGGGGACCTCATATCATCAGGAAGAAGCAGTGCTGGTAGCTGAGCATGTCCTTTGGAAAGGACCTGGGTTTCTATGCCTCAGAAGCTTCCAGTCCAAGAAAAGACTGATGACAAAGATCTTCTTCCAGAGCTAGCAGAGAAAGCATTCCCCGGGAGCTGACTCCCCTGAATTTGGACTTTTAGCTTAATGGACTATGACAAATAAAATTTCTCTATAAAGCCAACCACTTGTATTTCTATTAAAGCACCACTAACTAAGACAATAAGCTTTTTGTTTCCTTTTATCTTTGTATTTAGTTTGTAATAAATTTGTCACTGTGTGATATTTATTGCTCTAAATCACAACACAAATCTTATATTAAAATGCATATTGTTACATGATCCTCCAGTCATATTATTTATAGCACTGAGATTTGGGATCCTAATATATGTATGACAAAGCATCCATGTTTAGAACAACTAATATAGACAAGCCATATAAAGGAGGTCAGTGATTTCTATATTTTTATAATAAATTCTCATTGGTTCTCAGTGAACTTGGACATATTCTTAGATTAGTGAAAATTGTGACAAACATAAAAGATACCTTCAAAATGTGTTTCTTCCATCATTTTTTTTTTATTTTTAAACAGTATATAATCCCCAGGAAATATAAAACCATATGATACTATGTCTGTGACTTATTCTTTTTTTTTTTACAAAAGCATAATTTCTGCTGTTTTAGAAATGTAACTTCAAACGGTAAAAAGACTTAATGAATGTAGTATTCAATGAACTAACACCAGTTTAGATAGCTAGTTTAGATAGCTAAGTTCTTTCAGTACCCGTATTGAATAGCCTTTCTAGTTTGAATAGCATAGTAAATACTTAGTAATAACTGTGATCTCATTCTTCACGATTATGAAAGGAAATTAGCATAGTTTGTATGTCTAATTATATTCACTATAAAAATAGATGTAGCACTTAACCACTAAGCCACCGGGGTTTCATATGAGATTGCTATGAGGTGGAATCAACTCCATAGCAGTGGTTTGGTTTTTCTACTTTATAGTAGAAAGAAAAACACAGCACATGTGTGTCAGAGTAGAGCTGCGCTACATAGTGTTTTCAATGGCTGATTTGTCAGAAGCATATTGCCAAGTTTTTCTTCCAAGGCAACTTGGTGTACTAAAACCCCCAACCTCTTGGTTGGCAGCCAAGAGTATTAACCATTGCACCATCTAGAAAGTCCAGATGAATATGAGATTTTGTTTATTTCTTAGTCAAACATTTTACCAGTATTATATAGGAAGAAAAGAGAACAGCACTGATAAATCCTAGGCATTTTAACCAACATAATGCTAATTGGTGAGTGTCTATGTGTGAGTGTGTATGTATACATAAATATACATATTAAAGTAGCCTTGCTGGCATGGTGGTTGAAGTGCTCCGCTGCTGAATAAAGGGTCAGTGGTCCATTCAGCTGCTCCATGGGAGAGGGATGTGGCAGTCTGTTTCCTTAAAAAGTTCCAGAAAATCTGTAAAACACTGGGAGCAATTCTCTGTTGGTTAGGGTTGTTGTGAGTTGCAATCAACTTGACAACAACTGATGTTTTATCGTTTTCAATCTTTGAGGACAGTAGAAAAACAGTGAAATCCATAATTTTAGCAAATCATTTAGCCATCTTGTGGAAATCCTCCACAGAATATATAGTACCCCAATATTAAACCTGTGTCTTAACAGAAATGCAAATCTTCATGATGAATATCTCCAATTCAGGAACAACATTAAGGAAAATATCTACACAACTCTGCAATATTGTCATTATCTTCCATCTGTGACAGTTGATCCTAAATTTAACAGGCGCTATCAACCCATAGTGCCCCCAAATTGCAAGAGTTTTGCTAATCTGAACATCTAAAGTATTTAGGAATAAAGTACAATATTTCTTTTCAGGGAAAAAAGTATTCAATCCAAAAAAATTAGCAAAAAGGAAAGGATATTTCACACTACAGAAGAGATTTAAAAGGCCCCTTTAACCGCTTGTTAGCATCTCTTGTGTTGATGTCTTTGTTGTATGTAATCATTAGGCATTAAAAGAATTTCTTAAATGTCTGGTTCTGAAGACTTTTATACCTTGACTATTGTCTAATGAGAAGGATGCTTCCTTATTTGAGAACTGTGTCAGCTCACAGGACAGGATGGGAAAAACCTGGCTGTAGCTCCAAGAATAATCCTCAGTCAAAGCTGGGTGTGCTGTTAAAAAGTACCTCCTTTAGACTTGGGATGGAGGCAAGATGGCTGACTAGATATACGTCTCCTTAATTCCCTCTGAAAACTAAGGCCCGGATTGATAATTAAATGGAGATTTTGGACACCCACTGAGCACTAAGATAGAGTGTAGGGCTGTCAGTTTGGACTACATGTCACTAAATGGGAAACCTCCTCTCTCTTGCTGAATGCCACTCTTGCTGAATGGCTAGCTTGTGTGGACTGAAGGTATTGGTGTTTTTAACTGTGTTTTCTTTTTGTCATCTGGTAGTTGAGGAATGGGCACGTGCCAGCAACTACACTGAGCTGCAGTGCTACAGTGCCAGTCCGGGGAATGCTTTTTCAGCAGAAAGGCTGTGTTTAGCACAGTGTTGCCACACAGGTTGCACCCAGTGGGTGATGGCAGCAGTGAAGTAGCCCCTACCCACTTTGAACTACATTATAACACCTGAGGATGACTGAAGTGGTGCCTCCATTGTCAGCCAGAAGGAGGGACATGCCACATCTGATGGCCTGAGTGATTTTGGAAGCTGTCAGACAGCTTTTAACTTTTTAAATAAGACTGACTGGAGAATTAACTGCTGTGCAGCCCAATGGTGTGTCTTCCAGCCTTTACTGACCCACATCATAGGGTTGGTTGACAGCTCACCAGTGACTCCATAAGTAGGGCACCCTCTTTACCACTTAGGAGGTGGAGCCTGCCACCCCAGAGAGTCCACTGGGGCCAGTACTAGAGTACACAGAAATGGCTGGTGACCAACTCCCTTCTCAGAACTATACCTCAGCTCCTGTTGAGGCAACAACCAGAGAAACTAAACAGCCTCTACATGTCCCGAAAACAACAAACCATCACCAGGTATTTAAAGATAAAACCAGCCGTGGCTCCAGAAAACTCCCAAAATAAAGAATCAAAAAGTTTCCCAGATAAATAAGCTTTTCTGAAACTATCAGAGGTCGAGTACAACAGAATTATACAGAGAACCCTCCTAGAGATTAAAGAAAATGCAGCAGAGGAAAATGAAAAATTAAGCAAGCTATTTGAACTGATGAAACATGTACATTCTAAAATCTGACAGAACAATACCAAAATTACAGAATTAAGCAATTCAAAGACAAAAGAGCAGAACTGATGAACTGGAACTCAGACTCAGTGACCATGAAGATGGAGCTACTGACACCAGCATTTATGAGGAGAAATCAGAGAAAAGAAATAAGAAAAATGAAGAAGCATGAAGAAATATGTGAGACTCTACCAAGAGGAATAATCTATGGTTAATTAGAGTTCCTGAATAGGGAGGGATAGGTGAAAACACAGAGTACTGTTGAGTTGCTTACAGAAAATGTCCACAAAATGGTGAAAGAAGAGAACACAGATATCCAAGACATGTATCAAATGCCACAAAAAATAGGCCTGAAAAGAAAGACATCAAGACATATTATAATCAAGCTTAATAAACTGAAACATAAGCAGAAACTCTTAAAGGCAGTGAGACTCAAAGCAAAGCTAACATTCAGAGGGAAGCCCTGTAGGCTATTGTCTGACTTCTCTGTAGAAATGACGTTGGCACAGAGGCAATGGGATGACACATTCAAAACCTTGAAGGAGAAAAACTTCCAACCAAGAATTATATATCCTGCAAAACTGTCTTTCAAATATGAAGATGAAATTAAGACATTTGCAGATAAACAGAAGCTAAGAGACTGTAAAAACTAAACCCAAACTACAAGAAATACTGAAAGAAGCTCTTTGCTTAGAAAACAAAACCATTAAGTGTATATTTAATGAGGCAATTCAGGACACAACATCCAGAACCCTACCCAGTTAAGGAAGGCACAAAACTCAAAGTTATAATATTAAAAGAAGGCAATCAGTGATCATATTATGAAAACTAAGATTTCATAACATTAAAAAGACAGATATACTATAGTAGTTATAGTACTTTCAGATGGAGAAGAAGTTAATAAGATATGTAGAAGTTAAAACTGGGTTTAAACTTAGAATATTAAGAGGGATCATAAGGGTAACTGCAAAACACAATAACAATGTGACACGTCAAAACAAGAAACATAATATAGGAGTTTAAACAAATGCAAATGGTGAAAAGTCAATCCATAAAGAATGACTCAGAGCAGAACATTAAAAGCACAGAGAAAACACCAACACAAAAATAAATACATCAAAAATGACAGCACTAAACATATACTTATCTATAATTACACTGAATGTAAATGGACAGAATGCTCCAATAAAGAGACAATGGGTCATATCTTGTATCTAAAGACACAGCCCCTCTATATGTTGCTTACAAGAAACACACCTTAGACTTAATGATAGGAACAAACTGAAAATGAAAGGATGGAATAATATATACCAAGCTAACAATATACAAAGAAGAGCAGATGTGGCAATCCTAATCTCAGATAAAATAGATTTTAATGTAAAATCCACCACAGTGGACAAGGATAGTCGCTAGTTATTGCTGAAAGTTTCAATAAAGAAGCAGGACTTAACAATATTAAATATTGATGCATCCAATAGTAGAACGTCTAAATACATCAAACACTGACTACATTGAAAAATGAGATAGATCACTCCACAGTAATAGTTGGAGACTTCAACACTCCACTGTCAGTAATGGACAGATCATCTAGAAAAAAGCTCAGTAAAGACACAGAAGATCTTATTGCCACAAATAACCAATTAGACCTTACTGATATATATAGAAGTTTTTATCGATCAACAAATAAGTACAACTTATTCTCCAATGCACATGGAATATTTTCCAAAATAGACCATGTGTTAGTACATAAAGCAAATCTCAACAAAATCCAAACCATTGAATTATTGCAACCCATCTCCTCAGACCGTAAAGCCATAAAAGTCAAAATCAACAGCAGAAAAAACATAGATAGAAATTGGAACTCATGGAAACTGAACAACACCTTGCTCAAAAAGCCATGGGTTATAGAAGAAATCAAGGATGAAGTAAAAAAAAAAAAATTATGGAATCAAGTGAGAATAAAAACACATCCTACCAGAACCTATGGGATACAGCCAAAGCAGTACTGAAAGGTCTGTTTGTCTCTAGAAATGCACACATCTGGAAGGAAGAAAGGACCCAAGCCAAAGAATTAACTCTAGAGCTTGAATAAGTAAAAAGAGAGCAACAGAGGAACCCCTCAGGCACCAGAAGAAAACAAAGATCAGAGAACAACTAAATGAATTAGAGAATAGAAAAATAATTGAAAAAAAAATGATAAAACTAGCAGTTGGTTCTTTGAAAAGATCAACAAAATTGACAAACCACTGGCTAAACTTACTAAAGAAAAACAAGAGAGTAAGCAAATAACCCCAATAAGACATGAGATGGGAGATGTGACAACAGATCCAACAGAAATCAAAAGTATCATATCAGAATACTGCACAAGACTGTACTCTAACAGATTTGAAAACCTAGAGGAAATGGACAACTTTCTAGATTCATATTACCTGCCAAAATTATCACAAGGAGAAGTAGAACAACTTAATAAACCGAGCACAAAGGAAGAAATTGAAAAAGTCATCAAAAAACTGCCAATCAAAAAAAGCCTGTGCCCAGATGGCTTCACCACAGAAGTCTACCAAGCTTTTAGAGCAAAGTTAACTCCAGTACTACTCAGACTATTTCACAGCATAGAAAGGGATGGAATACTCCCAAGTTCACACTATGAAGCCAGCATAACCCTGATACCAACGCCAGGGAAAGATCTCACAAAAAAATTACAGACCAATATCACTCATGAACCTAGATGCAAGAATCTTCAACAAAATCCTGGCCAATAGAATTCAACAACATATTAGAAAAAAATCGTTCATCATGACCAAGTTAGATTCATACCAGTGATGCAAGGCTGGTTCAGCTTCAGAAAAACAATTAACATGATCAACCACATAAACAACACAAAGGATAAGAATCACCTGATTTTGTCCATTGATGCAGAAAAGGCATTTGGTAAAGTCCAACACCCATTCATGCTAAAAACTCTCAGCAAAATAGGAATAGAGGGCAAATTCCTTAACACAATAAGGGGCATCTACTCAAAGGCAACTTCCTACATCATCCTGAGTGGAGAGAGACTGAAAGAATTCCTCTTGAGAACAGAAACTAGACAAGGATGCTCACTCTCACCACTTGTATGCAACATTGTACTAGAAGTTCTGGCCAGAGCAATTAGACAAGACCAAGAAATAAAGGGCATCCACTTTAGCAAAGAAGAAGTAAAAATCTCCCTGTTTGCAGATGATATGATTGTACATGCAGAGTATCCTGAAGAATCCATAAGTAAACTATTCAAACTAATAGAAGAGTTCAGCAAAGTATCAGGATATAAGATCAACATAGGTAAATCGATAGGATTCCTCTATACCAGTGAAGAGATCCTTAAATAAGACATCACCAAATCAATACCATTTACTATAGCCTCCAAGAAGATAAAATACCTAGCAATAAATCTAACTAGAGAAATGAGAGACCTACACAAAGGGAACTACAAGGCCTTACCACAAGAAACTAAGAGAGACTTACATAAATGGGGAAACATATTCTGCTCATGTATAGAAAGACTTAACATTGTGAAAATGGCTATTTTACATGCAAGTGATATACATATACAATGCAATCCCAATGCAGATTTCAGTGACATTTTTGAATGAGATGGAGAAACAAATAACCGACTTTGTTTGGAAAGGGAAGAAATCCTGGATAAGCAAAGCACTACTGGAGAAGAAGAATGCAGTGAGAGGCCTCTCACTACCTGACCTTAGAACCTATTATACTGCCATAATAGTCAAAAGAGCCTGGTACTGGTACTGGCCAATGGAACAGAGTTGAGACCCCAGAGATGCCACCATCCTACTATGAGCAATTGATGTTCGACAAAGAGGTCCTAAGGTTGTAAACTGGGGTAAAAAGACTCTCTTTAACAAATAGTGCTGGCAAAATTGGATATTCATCTGCAAAAAAATCGAAACAAGACCCACATCTCACACCTTACACAAAAACCAACTCAGATTGTATAGAAGACCTAAATATCAAACCTGTAATGATAAAGATTACTCAAGAAAAAATAGGGTCAACAATGGAAGTTTTAATACACAAGTTAGACAGACTTCAAAATCTGACAAAATACAATCAACAGAAAAGAAAATAGATAAATGGGCACTACTAAGATTCAAACACTTTTCTTCATCCAAAGACTTTATCAAAATAATTAAAAGACCGCCTACAGAAAAAATACTTGGCAACTACTTGTTGGACCAACATCTGATCACCATAATCTTCAAGGTATGGTAAATAACCCAGTTAAGCATTGGGCAAAGGAGATGGACAGACATTTCACTAAAGAGAACATCCAGGCAGTCAAAAGAGACGCGAGGAATTGCTCACAATCATTAGCTATCACAGAAATCCAAATCAAAACTTCAATGAGATACCATTTCACCCCAACAAGGTTGGCCATGATGCAAAAAACACAAACAACAAAGTCTGGAGAGGCTGTGGAGTAACTAGAACTCTCCTATACTGCTGGTGGGATTGAAGAATGGTACAACCTGTTTGGAAAGCAATCTGGTGCTTCCTTAAAAATCTGGAAATAGATATATTATCTGACCCAGTAATCCCACTGCTTGGAGTATATCCTGCAGAGTCGAAGGCAGTCACATGAACAGATACATGCACATGAATGTTTATTGCAGTTCAGTCCACAACAGCAAAAAGTTTGAATCAACCCAGATGCCCAACAACAGGTGAATGGATAAACAAACTGAGGTACATATACTCAGTGGAACACTATGCAATGATAAAGAACAATGATGATCTTAGGAAGCATCTCAGAACCTAATTTTAACTGGAAGATCTTACATTGAGTGAAATCAGTCAGCAGCAAAAGGACAAATATTGTACGAGACCCCTAGTATAAAGACTTAAAAACAGACTCATGTACAGAAGAAAACACTCTTTGATGGCTACAAAGGAGGAGAGGGAGGGAGGGAAAGGGCTATTTATAGGTTAGATAGTTGATAAAAATTTGCTTGGGTGAAAACAGTGACAACACACAGTAGAAAGAAGATCAGCTTAACTAGACTTCAACATAAACTGAAAACTTTGCTATTCTTAACCCAGTATTGCAAGGCTAGAGCAGCAAGAGTAGACGTCCAGGGACCATGCTCTCAGGGGACATCAAGGCCATTTCGCGTAACTAGCCTATTGGTAAGAGAGTCTTCTGCATTCCATATTGGTGAGTGGCATCTTGCACAGCTAGCAAGCTACCATTTGAGGTACACCAAACATTCCCAACACAGTGGAACAGATGATCACTAAGGACAACAAAGACATGAGGGAAAAAGAGCCCAGATGACAGAAGGACCATGTGAATGTGTGACAGTATCAACATGTGACTAGAAGATTCAGTTGATGCCAAGTCACCACCAAAGACAGCCATGACGGGGTGCAGAATGTTGAGTCCCAGTGGAAACACGAGAAAATGAGGGGTACACCTTAAGAGCTCCACTAAAAGACCATAATTGATGGTCCGTAGGCTTGGGAGTTCCCCTGGAAGCATGGCCCCTGGACCTGCTGCTGCCTCTGATCATAAACCATTACTGAGGTCAGCTCTTTGGGCAGGAATGGATTGGACTCTGGGACACAAACTGACCATATGGTGTGTGCACTTTATGGTTCTACACATCTAAAGGATGCTATCCTACTGGCCTCTTACTAGAAGGGAGAGGGGAGGGTGAATAGGAGGAGACAGGACATTGTCAAGAGGATATGACATGTATAGAACAGAAAGGAGAAGTGTGCTGTCACTGGGCAAGGAGAGCAGAAGGAGCTGCAGATATGCGGGCATGCAAATTTAACTTGGATTGTATACTTTCACTCAATCACAATAAAAAAAATTAGGCTAAACTTTAAATCCATCAGATAGGCAAAAATGTAAAGACAAGAAACATTCAAAATATTGCTGGTGCAAATGAGAACTGTCATAGTTTTTTGGGAAAGCAATCTGGAAACACCTACTGAAAGAAAAAATAAATACACTTTAACTCAGCAAAAAAAAGTGTCTCCTTTATTGTTTATATTACTTTACTTTAAATATTGAAAGTAATATGCCTTGAATCAGACTGATTAGATACAGAAGGGCCCACTTTTTAAAAATTGTGATTAAGTGAAAGTATGCAATCCACATTAGTTTTGCCTGTCTGCCTATCTACAGCTCCATCTGCTCTCCTCACATTCCTCCTTTTCACTCTATACTTATAGTATCCTTTTAATAAGCACCTGTTCCCCTCTCTACACTCTCTTCTCTCCCATCTGGAAAGAAACTAGTAGGACGATCTCTTGTAAATGTATAAAACCATGAAGTACACATACATATAATCACACTGTGTTCCTGAGTTCACTCCGTTATTGTCTGAAGAGTTGAACTCATTACCGGTTTCAGGTCAGGACCAACAGCAAGTCTAGGGGCCCTGTTTCCAGCAAACAGTGCAGGCTGTCAGACCACCAGTTCTGGTCTTTCAGAAGAGTTCTTGAACTACACACCTCTTTTTCTCGTGTTGCCTCGGGAGATTTACATTTTGTCCCCCTTCATGGCTGCCTTTGGTGGTTAAGCACTATCTGGTTCTTCTGGAGAAAGACTCTTTTGTGATTTTTTTCTTTTTTTAGAATCCAAGAAAATCCAACTTTATTATTGAGAAAACTGAAGTCCAGAGAAGTAAACTGGGTACCAAGGTCCCAGCACTCGTAGTTCTGCTTTGTGCTGTCTCCTTGCTTTAGCTGGCTGTAAGATTTAAAGTTACGCTGTTCTAAACAGCATCCCAGATATAGCGTGTAACGATCAATCATTCTGAGTTCAAATGTAGTTTTTTGTAATGATTCTTCTTTCATAGCACTATATTTCACTTTTTAGGAATATATGTGATGTCTTACAATTATGTCTGTGAACTTAACTGTTCTAAGTGCTACAGACCTCGCTGCTGAATATCATTACAGTCACCTTTGAAGTACTCCTCTTGGGAAGCTATGCACTGACACCAGTGGTAGTCCACCCTTCAGAACAATTTTGTAACTCTTGATAGAATGGCTATTGTGCACGCTGGCACAGTGGGAAGTTTGTGAACTTAATTGTATAGTTGTCTGTGGGGGACTTTTTAGCCAGTGAACAAATCACTGTATTTGAACACCCTCCCTACTCACCTGATCGGGCACCCAATGACTTTTTTTTTCTTTACCAGAAGAGAAGTGAAATGTTGTAATGAAGACATTTTGATGACGTTCAGGACATCAAGGGTAATGTGATGATAGTTCTGATGGCCATTCCAGAAAAAGAATTCCAAAATTGCTTTGACAGGTGGACTAGGTGTTGGTGCTGGTGTTGGTGTATAGCTTCCCAAAGGCAGTGCTTCAAAGGTGATTGTAGCGAAGTTCAGCAATGAGATATATAGCACTTTATCTAGATGATTTCAGGAACTTAATCAGCAGTCCTCATATATGTAACAACTTGTTATTTCGCAGTTTCATTGCCATGATTTCTTAGTACCTGAAAACTCTGCAAGGCAGTTATTGTGAATTCTTTTTTATCTATAATCCAATAAGATATTTCATTCTATTTTTATGATACAATTAACAATAAGAACACTTCTCTTTGGCTTTCCTATGTGAATTCTTAGTAAACAATGTTTGTTAGCAATTTACAGGCTTAAAAAAAATTGATGAAAGACTTGAGTCTGTAAATCCAAGGAACTCAATAAACTACAAGTTAGATAAAGCCAAAAAGATACATACTGAAACATAATCAAACTCTGGAAAACAAAAGATAATGAAAGAATCTTGAAAGCAGCGTGACAGAAGCAGATTGTTACACACAAGTCCTTCTCAGCAGGATGCACTGATTTCTCCTCAGAAACCATGAAGGCTGGATAGTAGTAGGATGACATATTTAGAGTGCTGAAAAAGGAATTGTCAACCAATAATTCTGTATGTGGCAAAATTATCCTTTAAGAATGGAGGTGAAATTAATGCATAAATGAAAGCTGAGAGAGTTTGTTGCCACTAGACCTGCCACATAAGACATGTTAAAGAGAGTCTTTTTGTTTGAAATTAAAGGACACTAGATAGTAATTTGGCTGGCTAGATAGTAATTATGGATCCCTAGTTGTGCAGTATGGAGCTATGGCTTCTAACCAAAAGGTTAGCAATTCAAATTTACCAGTCACTCCTTGAAAATCCTATGGGGCAGTTCTCTTCTGTCCTATAGAGTCACTATGAGTTAAAATTGACAACAGATTTTTTTTTTTTTACATAGTAACTTGGAGAAATAAAGAGATAATGATCTCTAGTAAAGATCGTTTTATGGGTAAATATACAGGCCAATTTTACTGTATTTTTGGTTTGTGCCTCCACTTGTTGTGTCTTACATGATATTAAAGACAGCCACATAAATAATTTTTGTTGTTACTGTTAGTGGCCATTGCATCAGCTCCAACTCATAGAGATCTTATGAATAAGAGAAAAAAATATCACCTGGTCCTGTGCCATCCTCACAGTCATTGGTATGTTTGAGCCCATTGTTGCAGCTATTGTGTCAATTCATCTTACTGTGAGTTTTCTTCCTTTTCACTGATTCATTATTTTACCAAATGTGATGTCATTTTCTAGTAGCTTGTCTTTCCTGATGACATGTCCAAAGTAAGTAAGATGGAGAAGTCTTGCTGTCCTGACTTCTAAATAGCACTCTGTACTTACTTACCTCAAGACTGATTTGTTTGTTCTTCTGGGAGTTGATGATATATTCCATATTCTTAACCAACAACAAAATTTGAATACATCACTTATTCTTATCTTTCTTTTTCATTGTCCAGCTTTCACATGCATATGAGGCAATTGAAAATATCGTGGTTTGGGTCAGGTGCACCTTAATCATCAAAGTAACAGCTGTACTTTTTAACACTTTAAAGAGTTCTTACACAGCAGATTGCCCAAATACAACATGGCATTTGACTTTTTGCCTGTTTTCACGGGCATTGATTGTTGATCTAAGTAGAATGAAATTCTTGACAACTTTAGTTTCTTCACCATCTGTCATGAGGTTGTTTATGGGTCCAGTGTGTAGATTTTCATTTTCTTTACGTGCAAGTACAATCCACATAGAAGGCTTTAGATTCTACCTTTGTCATTAAGTGCTTCAACTCAGCTTCATTTACAGCAAGCAAGGTTGTGTCATCTGCCTATCACAGGTTATTAACTTGTCTTCCTCCAATCCTGACACCATGTTCTTTTTCATATATTCTATTTTAATTCAATTATTTGTTCAGCATGTAGAACAAGTAATTTGTGTTATTGGGGATGTAGAAGGTAAAAAGATGCAATCTGTGACATGGGGGTAGAGAGCTGTAGGAGCAGATTTTGTATGCTACTGAAGTTAACTTGATATCAGTTCAAACTAGATTGTTATAAATTTAGAATGTTAGGCGTATTCCCCATGTTAATGGTAATGAAAATACACTGCAATTTTAAACAAAGGAAAATGAGGAGAGAATCAAAACTGTTCACTACAAAAAATTCGTCAACCACACTAGAAAGTCATATGGGAGGAAATGAGAGACAAAAAAGGTGCAAGGCACACAGAAAACAAACAGCAAAATATAAGTAAATATTCCATATCAGTAATAACTAAACACACAAATTAATCTTATTGAGTCATAAAGAGAAGTGAAATTCTGATACGTGTTTCCACGTGGGTGAACCTTGAAAACATTATGTTAGGTGAAATAAGTCAGATACAGAAGATAAATATTGTATAATCTTATTTATATGAGGTATCTAGATTAGGTAAATTCATAGGGGCAAAGGCAGATCAGTAGTTACCAAGAGCTGGTAGTGGAGGGAGAAATGCAGTTATTTCTTAGTGTATACAGGTGGTCCCCAGGTTATTAATGTCTAATTTATGAACAACTTGTAGTTTAATGTTATATAAATTTGTTCTCACTACAAAATGATTGAACTAACTGCTATTCAAAGTCTGCATTGCAATTACCTTCACTAGCTGCATGTACAGTTTTTAAATCATTGAACAGTCCTTGAGCCTCTTTCTGTCCTAAAGTAAACTTAAATAGAACCAAATGCACTTGTTTCAACTTATCTATGAATTCAAATTAAAGGTACAGGAAAATCGATCTCATTCATAACCCAGGGATTCCCTGTACTGAATTTCTATTTCAGGTGACAGGACAGTCTTAAAAGTGGATGGTGGTGGTGTTTGTACAACATTATGAATGCAAGTAATGTCACTGAATCATACTTTAAAATGGTTAGAGTGGCAGGTTTGTGTTATATATATTTTATCACAATAAAAACTTTAAACAGCAGTATGATACCAATACCTTAAAAACCCTTAAATGTGTTCCCTTAGCACCTCTACATACTCTGGAGTGGCTACAATCCTGGTCCTTCTTTTAATTATTCCTTTGCTTCTGTTTATAATTGTGTAACCTATGTATTTAGGTGCCATCAAGTCAGCTCCAACTCATAGCAACCCTATGCACAACAGACAAATCACTGCCCTGGCCTGTGTCATTTTTACTGTCACTGCTATGCTTGAGCCCATCGTTATAGCCACTATGTCAGCCCATCTTACTGAGGGTCTTTCTATTTTCCCCTAACCCTCTGCCAAGCGTGAGGTCTTTTCCAAGGACTGGTCACTGCCAATAACATGTCCAAAGTACGTGAGACAAAGTCTTGACATCTTTGCTTCTAAGGGGCATTCTGGCCCTACTTCTTATTCTTCTTCTTTTTAATTGTTCTTTAGATGGTTTATAGAGCAAACTAGCTTCTCACTAGACAATTAATACACATATTGTTTTGTGACACTGGTTGCCCATTCCATGACATGTCAACACTCTCCACTTCCCAACCTTGAATTCCCCATTATAGCTTTCCAGTCCCCTTCTGCCTTCTAGTCTTTACCCCTGAACTGGTGTGCTCAGTTAGCCTTGTTTTGTTTTATGGAGCTGTCTAATCTTTGGATGAAGGGTGAACCTCTGTAGTGACTTCAGAACTGAACTATAAGGATGTTCATGGACTGTACACTCAGACTTTCTCGAGTTTCTGTCAGACCAATAAGTCTGGCTTTGTGTATGCATGTGTGAGTTAGAATTTTATTCTACATTTTTTTCCACCTCTGTCCATGACCCTCTATTGTGATCCTGTCAGAGTAGTGGATGGTGGTAGCTGGCACCATCTAGTTGTGCTGAACTCAGCCTGGTGTAGGTTGTGGTAATTGTGGTCTGTTAGTCCTTTGGACTAGTATTTCTCTGTATCCTTGGTTTTCTTCATTCTCCCTTTCTCCAAACAGGGTGAGATCAGTGG
This sequence comes from Heterohyrax brucei, assembly GCA_028571685.1. Classification (NCBI taxonomy): domain Eukaryota; kingdom Metazoa; phylum Chordata; class Mammalia; order Hyracoidea; family Procaviidae; genus Heterohyrax; species Heterohyrax brucei. The sequence continues at coordinate 150,354,555 of CM053166.1, forward strand.
AGTATCTTAGATAGCTGCTCACAAACTTTCAAGAAACCAGACATTACTCACCAGCTTAGGATGTAGAACATTTTTTTTATAAACTAAGTTATGCCAGTTGTTATGCTAGATGTTCCCTGAGATCATGGTCCCCACAGTCTGGCTGTACTTCTTCCAAGACAGATTTGTCCATTCTTTTGGCAGTCTGTGGTATATTCAATATTCTTCACCAACACCGTATTTCAAAGGTGTCACTTTTTTCAGTCTTCTTTAATCATTGCCCAGCTTTTGCATACATATGAGGCTACTGAAAATACCATGGGTTAGATCAGGTCTTTGTCTTCCCAAAGACGTTTGTGGTTTTTAATACTTTAAAAAGTTCTTTTGCAGCAGATTAGCCTAACATGAAGTGTCATTTGATTTCTTGACTGCTGCTTACATGGGTGTTGATTGTAGATCCAAGTAAAATGAAATTCTTTTTCTTTTTTTTTTTTTTAGTATACAATCCAAGTTAAATTTGCTTGTCCACCTATCTGCTGTTCCCTCTCATCTCCTTGCCTGGTGACAGCACACTCTTCCTTTCCATTCTATACATGTCATATCCTGCTAACAATCTCCTATCCCCTCCTCTCCACCCTCTCCTCTGCCTTCTGGTAGGAGGCCAGTAGGATGGCATCCTGTAGACACAGAAGCATAAAGTGAACACACCATATGGTCACCTTACATCCTTTGGTCCAATCCATTCCTGTCCAAAAAGTTGACCTCAGTAATGAATAATGATCAGGGCAGCAGCAGTTGTAGTGCCCATGCTCCCAGGGAAAGTCCAGGGCCATCAGACCATCAATTGTGGTCTTTTAGTGAAGTTCTTGAGGTGCACCCCTCTTTTCCTTGTGTTGTCAGTGGGACCTGACATTGTGTGCCCTATCACGACTGTCATTGGTGGTGGCCAGGCATCATCTATTTCTTCTGATCCCATATTGATACAGTCCTCTGGGTTCTTTTTCTCTTAAGTCTTTGCTGTCCTTGGTGATCACATGATTCAGCTGCAATGGGATCATTTGTTGTGCCTCGGCAGCTTGCTAGCTTTTAAGATCTCAGGTGCCACTCACCAATATGGGGTGCAGAAGACTCTCTTAGCAATAGGCTAGTTGTGCCAATTGGCATCAATGTGCCCTGAAAGCATGGTCTCCGGATCTCCACCTCTGCTACTCTACCTTTGTGATATTAGACTAGGAATGAGAGAGTTTTCAGTTTATATTGAAGTCTGGTTAAGACAATCTTCTTTTTGTGTATGTATCTGTTCGTGTGACTGTCCTTAGTTCTGTAGGATATATTCCAAGCACTGGGATTACTGGATCAAATGGTATATATCTCTTTTCAGCTTTTTAAGGAAGTGCCAGATTGCTTTCGAAAGAGGTTGTACCATTTTGCAATCCCACCAAAAGTGCAAGAGAGTTCCAATCTCTCCACAGCCTCTCCAGCATTTGTTGTTTTGTGTTTTTTGGATCATGGCCAACTTTGTTGGAGTGAGATGATATCTCATTGTAGTTTTGATTTGGATTTCTTTAATAGCTAATGATCATGAGCATTTCTTCATGTGTCTTTTGGCTGCCTGGATGTCCTCTTTAGTGAGGTGTCTGCCCACCTCCTTTGCCTATCACTTAACTGGATTATTTACCCATAATTTGTTATGATCCACACAGTCAAGTGTCTTTGCATAGTCAATAAAACACAGGTCAATATCTTTCTGATATTCTGTTTTCTACCATGATCCATCCAAGTCCTTTCCTCAACCTAGCTTGAATTTCTGGCAGTTCCCTTTTGACATATGTTGTCTGACAATTAAATTCATGAACTTGCCCCTGTGCACTTACAGTGGCAGCACTGCACAAACAATTCAGTAAGGTTTCATAACCTTTGTATATTAATGTCTCACAGCTGTGTTCGTGTCAACATGTAGTTGTATTTTGCTGAGTGGTGTTCATTACTGTTGTTGCGTGTTTTTGTGTGCCGTCATTGAACGTTAGAGCTTGAATTAGAGCAGTGAACAAATATTAAATTTCTTGTTAAATTTAACAAGAGTAGAAGTGAAATCAGGGACATGTCAGTCCAAGTTTATGGAGATAATGCCATGAAGGAAATAGCAGCGTACAACTGGATTAAACATTTTTCTGAGGGTAGAGAAAGCATCACTGATGAAGATAGTTCAGGGCAGCCAGTAACAAGCAGAAGTGATGAAAATATTGCAAAAAATCATCAAATTTTGTGTCAAAATCATTGGCTGACTGTGAGAAACATAGTAGACTAAGTAAACATTGATAGAGAAATAGGAAAATCTTAACTGAAAATTCCGGCATGAGAAAGGTGTCCCAAAAGTGGTCCCAAATGAACTCACTAATGAACAAAAGCACAGGACAGTTGAAGTTTGCCAAGACCTTTTAGAGAGGCAAGATGATGTTTTGGGCCATGCCATCCCTGGTGATGAAACATGGATGTACTAATATGACCCTGAAATAAAGCATCAAAGTTCACAATGGAAGTTAGCCAATTCTCCACAACCAAAAAAGTTCTGTCAATCCAAATCAAGAGTTAAAATGATCTTGCTAGACTTTTTTGATATCAGAGGGATTTTCCATTATGAATTTGTACCAACTGGACACTTAACCAAGTTTACTATTTGGAAGTGCTGAAAAGACTGCTGGAAAAAGTTAGACAAAAATGAACTGAATTTTCCTCCAATAGCTCATGCCACTTGCATCATGACAATGCACCAGCTCACATGGCACTGTCTGCGAGGGAGTTTTTAGTGAGCAAACAAATAACAATATTGGAACACCCTACCTATTCACCTGGTCTGGCCCCTCAATGACTTTTTTCTTTACCCAGAGATAAACAAAATATTGAAAGGAAGACATTTATTTTATTTTATTTTTATTATGATTGAATTAAAATGTACATTCCCATATAAATTTGCATGCCCACCTGTATGCAGCTCCCATTGCTCTCCTTGTCCAGTGACAGCACACTCTTCCTCCCTGCTCCATACATGTCTTATCCTCCCAGCAATCTCCAATCCCCTATTCTCCACCCACTCCCCTTACTCCAGTAAGAGGTCAGCAGGACAATATTCTCCGGATGCATGGAATCATAAAGTGCACACATGATATGGTCACTCTGTGTCACAAAGTCCAGTCCATTCTGTGCACAGAGTTGACCTCCATTATGATTTATGGACAGGGACAGCATCAGGGCCAAGGGCCATGCTCCCAGAGGAACTCTAAGGCCCCTGGACCATCAATTGTGGTCTTTTAGTGGAAATCTCAGGGTGCACCCCTAAAAGGAAGACATTTTGATGACATTCAGGACATCAAGGGTAATGCAACAGCTCTGATGACCATTCCAGAAAAAGAGTACCAAAATTGTTTTGAAGGGTGGACTAGGCACTGGCACTAGTGTATAGGTTCCCAAAGGGCATACTTCGAACATGACCATAGGAATACTCAGCAATGAGTTATGTAGCACTTTTTCTAGGGTGAGTTGATGAACTTAACTGTCAGACTTCGTACAGCTACAGGCATTCTTTTTTATTATGATTGAGTGAAAATGTACATTCCCATATAAATTTGCATGCCCACCTATGTACAGCTCCCAATGCTCTCCGTGCCTGGTGACAGCACACTCTTCCTCTCCTTTCTATTCCTCTCCACCCTCTCCCCACCTCCAGTAAGAGGTCAGCAGGACGACATCCTATAGATGCATAGAACCATAAAGTGCACACACGATATGGTTACTCTGTGTCACCAAGTAAAATCCATTCTTATCTGAAGAATTGACCTCCATTATGATTTATGGACAGGGGCAGCATCAGGGTCAGGGACCATGCTCCCAGGGAAACTCTGAGGCCCCTGGACCATCATCTTCAGCAAAAAATTTTCTTTGCAGGTGGTGGAGTGAAGATGGCAGACTAAGCACACAACTCCCTAAATCCCTCTGGAAACCAAGACCTGAATTGTTAATTAAACAGAGCCTTCTAGGCAACTAGTGAGCCCTAGGACATGGCGTAGAACTGTCAATTTGGACTTCATACCACTGAACAGAAGGCCTCCTCTCTTTTGCCAACCCCCACTCTGGCTGAGTGCTGGCTTTCATGGACCAAAGGTAACTCACCATTTTAACTCTTTTTTCTCTGTCTTAGCTGGTGGGCAGAGGTGGGACTTGACTAGAAGCTAATATCAGACGCACTGCTGTTGGGATTGGTGGGTGAAATTGCCACATTTTGAGAGCCTGGCTTTTGACTCTGTGCATCTTGGCACCTTTGGCCTCTCTTTCCACCTCCGCCATTGAGTAGCCTGTACCAAGGCAGGCAGGCAGCATGTGCGAGACACCATCTTGTTCCACTTGGAGGCAGAGATAACCCATACAGAGGCCTCAGTTGGACCTAACTCCTAGGCTGGGAGGCAGCACCTGCCCGAAGAAGAGCACCTTGCTGACAGAAAAGCAGTATTTTACACAGTGTCACATACAGCTGGGGCCCAGCAGCAGAGCCTAGCAGGACAGTAGCCTTTCTGTATTTTGAACTAGTTTATAACATCTGGGGTTGGATATAGAGGTGCTTACTTTGCCAGCTGGGAAGATGGACCTGTACACCTGAAAAACTGACTGACTTTGGAAGTGGTCAGATACCTTTTACCTTTCATTTTAAGACTGCCTAGAGAAACAACTGTGGTCCATCCTCACAGCATCTCTCCCACCCTCTATTGACTCACATGATGCCCCCAAAGCAACAATTTCTGGAGAAAACCACAAACAAGAAATCACCCATGGCTTCAGAAGGCCCCCTCCAAAGAAACAACCAAAGAACTTCCCAGATGAAGAAGCCTTTATGAAACTATCAGAAGGTGAATACAAAAGGATTATATACAGAGCCCTCCTAGACCTTACACAAAATGCAGCAGAGCAAAATGAAAAATTAAGCAAGCTGTTTGATCTGATGGAACACCAGAACTCTGAAATCGAACAGATCAAGAACAAAATCAAAGACATAGAAACTTCAATTCAAAGCCAAGAAAACAGAATGAAACAAATGGAAAATAGACTTTCTGAGTTGGAAGACAGAGCTACTGATGCCAGCATCTATGAGGAGAAATCAGAAAAAAGAAACAAGAAAAATGAAGAAGCATTAAGAAGCATGTGGGACTCTATTAAGAGGAACAATCTATGATTAATTAGAGGTCCTGAACAGGGTGAGACACCTGAGAACACAGAGAATATTGTTGCCAAGCTGCTGACAGAGAACTTCTCAGAAACCAGGAAGGAAGAGAATATAGATATACAGGATGCATATCGAATGCCACTCAATGTAGATCTCAAAGACCCCAAGACATATTATAATCAAGCTTAACAAAATGAAACATTAACAGAAACTCTTAAAGGCAGCAAGACTCAAAGCAAAGCTAACATTTAGAGGGAAACCCTGTAGGCTTTCGTTGGATTTCTCAGCAGAAACCATGCTGGCCTTGAAGGAGAAGAACTTCGAACCAAGAATTATATATCCTGCAAAACTATCTTTCAAATATGAAAATGAAATTAAGACATTTACAGATAAAAAACAAACTCAGAGACTTTGTAGAAAACAAAACAAAGCTGCAAGAAATACTGAAAGAATCTCTTGACTTAGAAGAACAAAACTACTAACTTTATATTTTAGAAGCAAATACAGGACACATCACCCAGAAACCTACTCAGTTAGGAAAGGCTCCAAACTCAATAAAAGCTATAATAGTAAACTAAATGATCCAGTGATCATATCATGAAAGCTATGATGTCATCATATTAAAAAAAGGGATGTACTACAGTCATTATAGTCCTTCCAGATGGAGAGGAAGTTAATAAGACTTGTAGTAATTTAAATTGGGTTTATACACAGTTTATTGAGCAGGATCATAGGGGCAGCTGTAAAGCACAATAAAAATCCAACATATCAAACCAAGAAACGTAATACAGGAGTGTCAACAACCATAAAACCAACCATGAAAAAGGTGAAAAATCAACTGATAAAGAAGAATGTCTCAGAACAGATTAATAAGAACAACAGAGAAAACATCAACACAAAAATAAACATATCACAATGACAGGACTGAACACATACCTATCAATAATTACACCGAATGTGAATGGACTGAATGCTCCAGTAAAGAGACGAGTGACATCCTGGATCAAAAGACATGACCCATTGACATGTTGCCTACAAGAAACTCCCCTTAGACTTAAAGATAGGAACAAACTGAAAATTAAAGGATGGAAGAATACGTATCACACTAGCAATGAACAAAGAAGAGCAGGTGTGGCAATTCTAATTTCAGATAAAATAGATTTTAATGTAAAATCGACTACTGAGGATAAGGATGGACACTATTTGTTGCTGAAAGATTTAATGCACAAGCAGGACTTAACAATATTAAATATTCATGCACCTAATATTAGAGCACCTAAATACATCAAAGGACAATTGACTACACCCAAAAATGACATGGCAGAAAAAACATACACAGAAAGGGGAACTAATGGAAACTGAACAACACCTTGCTTAAAAAGCCATGGGTGATAGAAGAAATCAAGGATCAAATAAAGAAATTTATGGATTCTAGTGAGAATGAAAACACTTCCTACCAGAACCCATGGGATACAGACAAAGCAGTGCTCAGATGTCACTTTGTCTCCATAAATGTGCACATCTGGAAGGAAGAAAGAAACCAAATCAAAGAACTGACCCTACAGCTTGAACAAATAGAGAGAGAGAGAGCAACAGAGGAAACTCTCAGGCACCAGAAGAAAATAGATCATAAAGATTAGAGCAGAACTAAATGAATTAAAGAATAGAAAAACAATAGAAAAAAAATGAAAAGACCAAAAGCTGTTTATTTTATTTTATTTTTTTTAAAAGATCAACCAAATTGACAAACCACTGGCTAAATTTACTAAATAAAAACACAAAAGGAAGCAAATAACCCAAATTAGAAATGAGAGGGGAGTCGTCACAACAGATCCAACAGAAGTCAAAAATATCATAGCTGAATACTATGAAAGACTGTATTCTAACAAATTTGAAATCCTAGAGGAAATGGACAAATTCCTTGATTCACATCACCTACCAAAATTATCACAAGGTGATGCAGAACAACTTAATAAACCCATCACAAAGAAAGTGATCGAAAAAGTCATCAAAAAACTGCCAACCAAAAAATGCCCAGGTCAGATGGCTTCACCACAGAATTCTACCAAGCTTTTAGAGAAGAGTTATCTCCAACACTACTGAGATGATTTCACAGTATAGAAAGGGATGGGATACTCCCAGATTCATTCTATGAAGACAGCATAACCCTGGTGCCAATGCCAGAGAAAGATCCAACAATAAAGGAGAACTGCAGACAGATATCACTCATGAATCTAGATGCAAAAATCTTCAACAAAATTCTTGCCAATAGAATACCATAATGTATCCAAAAAATAACAACATATCAAGACAATAGTCCATCATGACCAAGTGGGATTCATACCCGGGATACAAGGCAGGTTCAACATCAGGAAAACAATGTGATTAACAACATAAATAACATAAAAGAAAAGAATCACCTGATTTTTTCCATTGATGCAGAAAAGGCATTTGATAAAGTCCTACACCCATTCATACCCAAAAATCTCAGCAAAATAGGAATAGACAGCATATTCCTCAATGCAATAAGGGCCACCTATACAAAGCCAACTGCCTATCTCATCCTGAATGGAGGGAGACTGAAACAATTTCCCCTGAGAACAGGAACTAGACAAGGATACCCACTCTCCCCTCTCCTGTTCAACATCGTACTAGAAGTTCTAGCCAGGGCAATTAGGCAAGACCAAGAAATAAAGGGCATTTGAATCAGCAAAGAAAAACTCAAAATCTCCCTATTTGCAGATGATATGATTCTATATGCAGGGAATCCTAAAGAATCCATGAATAAACAAGAGTTTGGCAAAGTCTCAGGATACAAGATAAATATAAGTAAATCAACAGGATTCCTTTATACAAACAAGAAGATTATTAATGAAGAAATCACCAAATCAATGCCATTTACTATAGCCCCTAAGAAAATAAAGTACCTAGGAATAAATCTAACCAGAGAAATAACAGACCTTTACAAAGAGAACTACAAGTCCTTACTACAAGAAACTAAGAGAGTTACATAAATGGAGAAGCCTATCCTGCTCATGGATAGGAAAACCTAACGTTGTGAAAATGTCTATTTTATCCAAAGCAATCTACTTATATAATGCAATCCCAATACAAATTCTAGCGAAATTTTTTAATGAGATGGAGAAAGAAATCACCAACTTTGTTTGGAAAGGGAAAGAGCCCTGGATACATAAAGCACTACTAAAGAAGAAAAACACACTGGGAGCCTCTTACTACCTTGCTTTTAGAACCTATTACACTGCCACAGTGGTCAAAACAGCCTGATACTGGTACAAAAAGAGACAGATAGATCAATGGAACAGAATTGAGACCCCAGAGATGACACCATCTTCCTATGAACAGTTAATATTCAACAAAGGCCCTAAGACATTAAACTGGGGAAAAAATAATCTCTTCCACAAATGGTGCTGGCAAAATTAGATATCCATCTGCAATAAATTGAAACAAGATCCTTATCTTACACCTTGTACAAAAACCAACTCAAGCTGTATAAAAGACGTAATATCAAGTCTAAAACTATAAAGCTCATCCAAGAAAAAGTAGGAACAACAGTGGAAGTTTTAATAAACAATGTAGACAAACTTCAAAATCTACCAAACAAACCACAAACAACAGAAGAGAAAATAGATAAATGGGAACTACTAGGAGTCAAACACTTTTGCTCATCCAAAGACTTTACTTATAGAATTAAAAGGCCACCTACAGAATGGGGAAAAAATCTCTGGTAACTACATGTCAGACCGATGTCTGTTCTCCATAATCTATAAGGTACTACAAAATATCAATAATAACAAGATAAATAATCCGTTTAAGCAATGAGCAAAGGAGATGGACAGACACTTCTGTAAAGAAGAGATCCAGGCAGCCAAAAAACATATCCGGACATGCTCACGATCGTTAGCTATTAAGGAAATTCAGATCAAAACTACAATGAGACAGCATCTCACTCCAAAAAGATTGGCCATAAAACAAAAAATGCACAACAACAAAAGCTGGTGAGATTGTAAAGAAATTGGAACTCTCCTACACTGTTAGTGGGATTGCAAAATGGTGCAACCTCTTTGGAAAACAATCTGGCTCTTCCTTAAAAAGGTGAATATAGATATACCATTTGACCCAGTAATTCCACTGTTCGGAATGTATCCTGCCGAATCAAGGCCATTCACATCAACTGATGCATGCACATGAATGTTTATTGCAGCACAGTCCACAATAGCAAAAAGATGGAATCAACCCAGATGCCCAACAACAGAGGAATGGACAGGTAAACTATGGTATATATACTCGATGGAACACTATGCAATGATAAAGAACAACGATGATTTTAGGAAACATCTCATAACCTGATTTCAACGGGAATACATTATGCTGAGCGAAAGCAGTCAGCGACTAAAGGACAAACATTTATGAGACTCCTATGATAAGAACTTGAAAACAGACTCATACATAGAAGAAAATACTCATTGATGGCTGCAAGGGAGGAGAGGGAGGGAGGGCGAGGCGAGGGGGGAGGGTTTCGATTAGATAGTTGTTAGAAATTTGGTTGAGTGAAATCGGTGATAGCAAACATTAGAAACAAGATCAATATTAAGTGGACTTCAGCATAACTTGAGTGCTCCTTCCATCTTAACCTAATACTTCAAGGACAGAGTAGCTGGGGCAGGGGGCAGGGGACCATGCTTTTAGGTGAAATCAAGGCCAGTTGGCACAACTAGCATTTTGCTAAGAGGGCTCTCTGTGCCCCACATTGGTGAGCGGTGTCTGAGGTCTTAAAAGCTGCCAAGCTGCCATCCGAGGGCACAGCAAATGGTCCCAACTCATCCGGATCAGATGCTCACTGAGGACCAAAATGACAACCCAGAAGACAGAGAGACCTACATGAGTGGATGCCTACATCGACTTGGGACCGGAAGAACCGGATGGTGCCAGGCCACCAACAGTGATAGCCACGATGGAGCTCACTGAGTTGAGTCTCACTGGCAACACAAGAATAAAAAGGGGTCCACCCTGAGATCTCCACTAACAGACCACAATTGATGATCCAGCAGCTTCGAGGTTCCCCTGGGATCATGGCCCCTGGCCCTGATGCTGCCCTTGCCCACAAATCATAATGAAGGTCCACTCTTCAGACAGGAATGGATTGGACTTGGCGACACAGAGTGACCATATATTGGGTGCACTTTATGGTTCTACGTATCTATAGGATATCATCCTGATGACCGCTGGCTGGAGTAAGGGGAGTGGGTGGAGAGGAGGGGAAAGGAGACTGTTGGGAGGATGAGACATGTATGGAGCAGAGAGGAATAGTGTGCTGTCACTGGGCAGGAAGAGCAGTGGAAGCTGCATATAGGTGGGCATGTGAATTTATATGGGAATGTGCGTTTTGACTCAGTCATAATAAAAAAAAAGAAAAGAAATTTGGTTGGGTGAAACCTGTCACAGCACACATTAGAAAGAAGATCAATATTAACTGGGCTTCAACATAACATGATTACTCTTTCTATCTTAACCCAATATCTCAAAGACAGAGTAGCAGAGGCGGTGGGCTCGGCGCCATGCTCTCAGGGGAAATAGAGGCCAACTGGCACAACTAGCATTTTACTAAGACAGCCTTCTGCACCCCACATTGGTGAGTTGCATCTGGGGTCTTAAAAGCTGCCATCTGAGGGTACTACAAATAGTCCCAACTCAGCAGGAACAGATGATCACCAAGGACCAAAACAACATGGGGTAATGAGAACCCAGAAGACAGACAGACCCACATGAGTGGATGACTACATCGACTTGTGACTGAAAGAATCAGATGGTGCCTGGCCACCACCAGTGATAGCTATAATGGAGCTCACACAGTTGAGTCTCACTAGCAACACAAGAATGAAAAGGGATGTACCCTGAGATCTCCACTAAAAGACTGCAATTGATGGTCCAGCAGCTTCGGAGTTCCCCTGGGAGCACGGATCCTGGCCTTATGCTGCCCCTGTCCATAAATTATAATGGAGGTCAACTCTTTGGACAGGAATGGGTTGGACTTGGCGACACAGAATGACCATATCATGTGTGCACTTTATGGTCCTATGCATCTAGAGAATGTCAACTTGCTGAACTCTTACTGGAGGCAGGGGAGTGGGTGGAGAGGAGGGGATAGGAGATTTTTGGGAGGATAAGATCTATGGAGCAGAGAGGAAGAGTGTTTTGTCACTGGGCAGGGAGAGCAGTGGGAGCTGCGTATAGGTGGGCATGCAAATTTGTATGAGAATGTACATTTTTACTCAGTCATAATAAGAAAAAGAAAAAACTTTTCTTTGCATGTGATATTAATGATATTACTTGATAATTTCTACATTCGATCGGATCACCTTTCTTTGAAATGGACATAATTATGGATCTCTCCAGTCAGTTGGCCAGGTAGTTGTCTTCCAAATTTCTTGACATAGATGTGTGAGCACTTCCAGCGCTGCATCCATTTGTTGAAACGTCTTGATATTCTATCTGTTTTGGAGTCTTGTTTTTTGCCAGTGCCTTCAGTGTGGATTGGGCCTCTTCCTTTATTACCTCCTGCTTTAGTTCCTGATCATATGCTACACCCCCAAGTGATTGAACGTTGACCAATTATTTTTAGTATAGTGACTCTGTATTCCTTCCATCTTCTTTTAGTGCTCCTTGCACAGTTTAATATTTGTACCCATAGAATTCTCCAATATTGCAACTTGTGGTTTGAATTTTTTTTCTCCAGTTCTTTCAGCTTCAGAAACCCTAAGTGTGTTCTTCTCTTTTGGTTTTGTAACTCCAGGTCTTTGCATTTGTCATTATAACATTTTACTATGTCTTCTTGAGCTGTCCTTTGAAATCTTCTGTTGAGCTCTTTAACTTCTTCATTTCTTGTGTTTTCTTTAACTACTCAGTGATCAACAGCACGTTTCAGTTTCTTCTGACATGAAGTTTGGTCTTCTCTGTCTTTCCTATCTTTTTAATGACCTCTTGCTTTCTTCATGCATGATGTCCTTGATCGTTCCACAATTTGTCTGGTCTTCTGTCATTAGTGTTCAGTGCATCAAATCTACTCTTGAGATGGTCTCTAAACTCAGGTGGGATATACCCAGTGTTGTACTTTGGGTCTCATGAATTTGTTCTAGTTTTCTTCAGTTTCAATTTGAACTTTCATATGATTTCTTGATGGTCTGTGCCACAAGCAGTACCCAGCCTTGTTCTTACTGATGATATTTAGCTTTTCTGTTGTGGGTTTCTACAGATGTAGTCCATTTAATTGCTTTGCATTCCATCTGTTGCAATCCATGTGTACAGTTGTGTTGTTGAAAAAAGGTATTTGTAAAGAAGAAATCAAATGTCTTGCAAAATCCTATCATGCAATCAATCTCCAACATTGTTTCTATCACCAAGGCCATATTTTCCCACTGTCAATCCTTCTCTATTTCCAACTTTTGCATTTCAATCACCAGTAATTGTGCATCTTGATGGCACATTTGATCACTTCAGATTTGCAGAAGTTGATTTAAAAACCTTCAGTTTCTTCATTTTTGGTCTTAGTGGTTCATGCATAAATTTGAATAATATTCATATTAACTCATCTTTTTTGTAGCTGTGTGGATATCATCCTGTCACCAACAGCGTTGTACTTAAGCATTGATCCCAAAACGTTGTTTTTGATGATGACTGCAACACCATTCTTCTTTGCGTTATTGTTCCCAGCATAATAGATCGTATCATTGTCCAATTCAAAGTTATCAGTATCAGTCCATTTCAGCACACTAATGCCTAGAATATCGATATTTATGGATTCTTTTTCATTTTTGGCAAGTTCCTGTTTTTCTAGATTCGTACTTTGTACATTGTACATTCTGATTATTAATCAGTGTTTGCAGCTGTTTCTTCTCATTTTGAGTCAAACCACATCAGCAAATGAAAGTTCCAAAAGCTTGGCTCCATCCATATCATTAAGGACAACTCTACTTTTAGGAGGCAGCTCTTAGCCTGTTGTCTTTGTGTGCCTTCCAACCTGAGAGGCCTATCTTCTGATACTATATCAAACAGTGTTCCACTGCTACTCATAGGGTTTTCACTGGCTAATTCTTTTCTGAAGTAGACCACCAGCTCCTTCTTCCTAGTTTGTATTCTTCTGGAAGCTCAAGTGGAACCTGTCCTCTATGGGTGAGTCTATTAGCTTATTTGAGTAATGGTGGCATAGTTTCTAGCATCACAGCAACACACACACCCCTACAGTTCAAGAAACTAAGAGATACATTTGTGGGGCATGGGGAGGAAGTCACCTATGCATGATTCCCTAAAAGACACATTGTCTACTTTTGCCTGGTTTTGAAACCTGCATAAAAAGGAATCATACTGTTTGTATTTGTCAGTCATTTTTCCCCTTAATTCAACATTGTAACTTCATTGGCTAGGTCTTAACTCATTTTTAACTCACACAAATTGACTATATAATAGGGAAAGAATAAAGAAAGAAATAGCAAAAGAGAGAGGAAGAATTTAAATAGTGTCAGCAAGGCAGCTCCACTATTTAGCGTTGCCTAGACTCAATAGCAGTGAGTAATAAAATAAAGAGCTGGTCATCAAATTTTAATTTCAGATGAAGAAAAAAATGGTATTATTATTTCCCTAATATCACATGAATTATACTAAAAAATTATTGGTTGTTTATACAATATTGAAATTTTAACTAGAAGTCCTATTTTGTTTTGTTTACTAAATCTGGCAATTCATCCAATGAGAACACGTCCCAGAGTGAATTGTATATGGAAAATGTAACTGTCTTATTTCTTCAAGTATTTCCAAATTCCACACGTTTTTCATTGTTTTGCAATATTAGTGTTGTCTGTATATCTAGTACTCAATCATAAGAACAACAATTTGTTCCAATGGGGAGATCAAACTGGCTTATTGAAAGACATGCTGGTCTGTAACATATCACCTTCTTATAATACTTTTGAAGATAATTTTGATTATCCACAATTGTATCAGGAAGGGCATTCAGCCCCTTAAAAACAGGAATATATCCCTTCATATGAATGAATTGAAGAAATAGGCAGTGAAGGAATGGTACAATGGCCCCAAGTGTCATCGGGGACTCAGGTTCCTATCTTTCTACTCAGCCATCATTAGTGCTGACCTCCATCTTCTAGGTCACTTTATGGTCTAAAAATGAATACTGAAGCTCCAGCCATTAAGTTCCCATTTTATGCAGTAAATATGAGGGGGTCAAAGGGCAACATCTTAAACAACTTTCCTGTGAGTCCCTATCAATAAGGTCCAATTAGATCTCATCACTTAAATCACATTCATCATTCTTAGCTGAAATGGAGACTGAGAAATGTAACATTCAGTGAGCACGTTACACAAAACAGTCAGGAAGAAGAAAGTGAATATTGGGTAGACAATCAGTATTCTCTGGCACAGTGACTCCTGCCTTAGCTACTGAATTAAAAACACAACTCTTGAATAAGATGAGATTCCACTGTAACTATTGTCTTTTTTGATCATAAAGAATTGGTCCAACTATATTACCATTTCAGAAAAATACTATACAAACATCTCTGTAAATTAGACATATGGTTTAATCAAAACTATGACACTGGTATAAATATCTACTTTTTTTTATAAGAGCAAAAGTTTAAAAGTAGCCACTTAATTTGAATACTCATTTCACAAGCAACGTGTTTTATAATACTTAAATATTAACGGCTGGCATTGATGAATACAATCAATCCTCATAAAGGAACATTTCAGCTTTATTAGCAAATCTGACATCAACTTTTATAACAAGATCTATATTTAAAGGATATTGGACATAAACTTGAATAGGAAGAATCACCATGCTTCCTAGATTCCTTGAAGGGTAATCAGATGTACACTACTGATCCAGGCTTCTTGTTTAACACAGGGTATATTGGATGCTACACCTATCCCCTTCAATGAGTCAGCCAACTGTCATATCTAGTTTGTGTGTTTTCCAGAATCCTTATTTCACCTCTGGCCCATGATGCCGGAGAATTCAATGTAAATAAAAGGTAAAGGCATTTTTCTTCTAAGAAATTACAGACTGAATCAGGTAAAGAAAGTGAAATGAAATAAAATTTAAATTTAGAACTTAGATACTTACTAATTTATAATTTAGTAATGATTTCCTATATAATCAAGGGTCTATTATATGATAAACTGTATTATGTGCCATAAAATTCCTGCTAGTGCTCTAATCCCTAACTTTTCAAAGTGTAAGGGCCAACCCTGAGAACAAAAGTGTCCCCAACTATCCATCATATTATCCCCTAGTAGATTCCAAAGCAAAAGCCCAGTAATAAGGGTAGTGAGTGTCACTGCAGTTCATCAGTTGACTCTTCCTTCCAGACTCAAAACTATCAACTTGAACAAGTGGTTGCACACACTGTGTGTTCCAATCACACAACTATTTCCAAAATAGGAAAAAAAAGCACATCCATTTTCACCTATTTGTTCTTTTCATTACGGTATTCCCTCAGCCTGGAATATTCTTCCTTGCATCTTCTTTATCAAATCTTAACTCATTTTTCAAGGCCCAGGTCAAGGTCTAACACTTCTGTGAAGTTTTCCTTAATTTCCTCAGGCAGAGCTAACTTATCCTTCCTCTGTACTTTCACCTCATTTTGATTAACACTGATAACTCCATTTAGCATGTATTTCATTCACTTTGTACGAAATATGTTTATGTGTCTGTCTTTTCCACTAGACTGTAAGCAATTTGTGGTCTGACAGCAGATATTTTTTCACCGTTGTTCATAATATGGAATCTCTCAGTTCCCATGGCTTTGTTAAAAGTGGTCCTCACCTCATTATATTATTTGGAGAAAAGGTAAACAGCCATTCTTTTCTTACCCACCGCTGATGATGCATACATGCATGCATTGAAATTGAGTTACAGAGTCCTTCCAAGAACATAATATGAGGAATTATTATAATTAACAAATATGCCCAGAGGCATGCTTGTATTGCAGACACAGAATGCCCTCCTTATGATGCACACTTAGAATCCAGTCTATGGAGAGTGTTATGGAATGTCTCCAGTGTAATCTTTGGTAAATATGACCCATCCACCTCTAAAATGTTGGTCTATGTTTATTATCTATATATGTTATTACTGTCTTCTTAAAAGACAAAAGGATTTTTTTTTTAAATTGTACAGAGATGACTTTCCCCATTTTATCCATCAGCTTCCTAATCAATTGGTCTTTAAGCTCAGTCCTAAAGGTAAAGTTCAATGAGTTGCTACATACTTCCAACTCAGAGATGTTGGGAGGAATGCTATACTGATGTGGCTCTTCTTACAGTAGGATGCAAGGGATAAGCAATCTACCCAGTAATCAACTGGGCTTCCATCTTTCATTAACACAAACACATTCTTACAAATTCCAGACCTCTAAATTCGGCACTTTGAGTCTCAGTTTGTTCTACTGCCTAGACCAAGTTACAACTTTGAGAATGTATATTTCAAAGTGAATATCAGAGTATTCACTCTTGCAGCTATTTTGGCCAAACTTGGGCAAGGAATGGCAGTGATAAGGAAAATCTCAGCAGTATCATTGTTTCTTCTTTAGCTAGGCAACCAGACAAACCTCTGAGTCCCTAAAATGATTTTACTCAATGACAGGCACTGTGTGCTGAGAAGAAAGACTCTTTAAAATGTGATGAAGCAGAAAGAGCAGGGTATTTGAAATTAGATAAATCTGGACTTGAATCTTGGCTTCATAATTTAAAAGATTTGTGAACTCGGGAGAACTTAAACTGCTCGAAGTATATAACTTTTTTTTTTTTTCCATCTGCGAAAAGAAGTTCATGCTTACCTCATAGGACTGTTGTGATGCGCAACTGAGCTGATATGGTGCTCAGCATCACCAAAAGATGAAGATGCACTCATTAAATAATGTCTCTATTCCACACATGTGTGTTGCCACCGAAGGCTGGTGAGTAACAAGCAGTACTTCCCACTGGGTATTTAGTATTTTAATGGTATTTTGAACTTGAAAAGATTTTCGTCTGTATCAACGGCCCACATTCTTCACACAGTAGCTATGAAGTACTAAACAAGGGCTGTGAGGTTGACTTTCCAGTTCTGTGAATTCCACCTAAAAACCCCACTGGTTCTGCTTATCCTTGATCTGAAATCTGAACTTCCCCTGTGTTCCAGTTTTCAGTCCAGCTACATTGCAAAGCCACAATGACAACTACATTTTTGTGGAGCTTTAGTAAAATAAGGGTCTGAAAGAATATTATGAAAAAAGAAAATAAATTTAGAAAAGGAAAAGGATGAAGGTACTGAGCCTTAGAAGGAGGTTAAGGACAAAGAGTAAGGGTGAGCAAAGTCAAAGAAAGGAAATCCCTGAATATAAGGTTGGCCTATATCAAAACTTTGGGGTAATGATAATAATAACAAATTATTAAGCATTGTCTCTGTTCCAGCACTGCTATAAAGGCTTTTACATGAATCATTTCATGTAATCCTCATAACAACCTACTGAAGTCATTACAATTACTGTCACCATTTTGCAGATGAAAATACTGTAGCACAGACAGATTAATTTTTCCAATGTCATTAATTGGCAGTCTGGAATTTCAAGTGCCATATATGAAACCACATATGAAACTCTGCTGGCATAGTGACTAAGTGCAACAGCTGCTAACCAAAAGTTTGGCAGTTCAAGTACACCAGGTACTTTCTTGGAAACCCTATGGGGCTGTTCTACTATGTCCAATAGCGTTACTATGAGTCAGAATTGACTTAACAGCACTAGTTTATGTATGTATGTATATATGATTGCATCTATGATTTGGTAAATGTTACTGGCATTGTTTCATATAATAATCTTCCAATAATTCCCAGGAACCAATGCTATCATTAACCCCATTTGACAGATGAAGAAACTGGCTTAGGAAGTTAAGTTACTCGCCTGATGTCACATAGCAAATATGTGACAGAGCCAAGAGTCAAGCCTACTCATGTGGATTCTGTGCCCACACGGATAAGCACTATCTTATATTGCCTCTCCAGGTAGAATGATATTATTAACCCCATCAAACAGATGAGAAACTGGTATCCAGTGGTCCACTTAGCATAGACAAGTTCTAAGTCCAACAACCCCGAATCATTGCTTTTAACAGATTGTTCGAACCTTTCCCATAGAGACTAACATATGGTTTGAGACTTTTGTTTGCAAAGCCTTTCATAGTTTTGCCTCTTTGTCAGTTAATATCTCAAAGGCAGTTTTTCTGCTGGCTATGCCACAGCAGTTTCATTACTATTCTTTTCTGGTGTTCCAAAGCTGAAAATTCCTGAAGAGTTTATCTCATATAATTATAAGGAGTAAAAAGCCTAGAATGTTCCTCCTAATCCTCTGCCCCTCTCTCTTCTGGCCTTACAGGAAATACATTCACAATTATCACAGGAAAACCAGTCATTCAGCCAGTGTTACCTAATGAATTGCCTTGCAACTATTTTAGATGTTATAGGCGAGCATAAGGTCCTGGAAGGCACATGTTCTTGATTCCTTAATTGCTGCCAGACTAAAAGCATGAAGCAAAAGATACTGAGAATCTTATCTCTGAAATATGCTTCCTCAGATGGCTGTGCATATACCTATTAAATAGGCTTACTGAAACCTTGTTTGCTCAATATTAATTTAAGAGATGCTAATATTACCCAGCACTTGTGAATGGGCCAAGAAGATATCTGTGAATTACAGGGACAGTTATTTCACATTTTTATAACCCTTTGAATAGCTTAAGTACCTGGAGGTACTTGTTTTTTTTTTTAATGACTCATTGAAAATACACATTCCCATATAAATTTGCATGCCCACCTATATGCAGCATCCACTGCTTTCCCTGCCTGGCGACAGCACACTATTCCTCTCTGCTCCATACATGTCTCATCCTCCCAAAAGTCTCCTTTCCCCTCCTCTCCACCCACTCCCCTTCCTCCAGTCAGAGGTCAGCAGTATGATATGCTATAGACGTATAGAACCATAAAGTGCACCCAATATATAGTCACTCTGCATCGCAAAGTCCAACCACTTGCTGTCCGAAGAGTGGACCTTCATTATGATTTATGGGCAAGGGCAGCATCAGGGCCAGGGGCCATGCTCCCAGGGAAACCCCAAAGCCACTGGACCATCAATTACGGTCTTTTAGTGGAGATCTCAGTATGCACCCCTTTTTATTCTTCTGTTGCCAGTGAGACTCAACTTTGTGAGCTCCATCATGGCTATCACTGTTGGTGGCCGGGCACCATCCGGTTCTTTCGGTCCCAAGTCGATGTAGGCACCCACTCATGTGGATCTCTCTGTCTTCTGGGTTGTCTTTATCCCATGTCATTTTGGTCCTTGGTGAGCATCCATTCCTGCTGAGTTGGGACCATTTGCTGTGCCTCGAGGTACTTGTATAAACACTGAAGGTTAGCCTTATAATAACCCCAGGGTATATATTCAGTCTTTTATATTTTAGTAAATAATAATAACAATTTGAGACACAAAGATTTGTTTTTAAAAGTGTCCATCTTCTTAACCTACTGATATGTTCTTACACTAGGAGTTCTTCATAGCAGGGCTGATTGCAGGCAAAACTATGAGGGTAAAGTTTGTCTTTTGAGCCCTTCTGCATTTTCCTTTAGCCATTCGTCAATTTTCATCCCCTTTCTCTGCTTACCTCTTCACCTTCCCAAATGGCCTACTGCTCCACAACTTCTAATACGGACCATTTCCATTTTCTATACCACTCTTTCCACATTCATCACTTTAGAAATTACCTGGGTCCATTCCAATAAGGCTTCTTACAACATATTACATACAAAGCAATTGAACTATCAGGCATTCTCATTTCTGGAAATGTATACAATAAAAAGAAAGAAAAGTACCAGTAGGTAAAAATAGATGTAGGATGAGGTAGGCATGGGGTGATAAACTGTCCCTA
Source organism: Heterohyrax brucei (assembly GCA_028571685.1). NCBI lineage: Eukaryota > Metazoa > Chordata > Mammalia > Hyracoidea > Procaviidae > Heterohyrax > Heterohyrax brucei. The sequence continues at coordinate 150,374,734 of CM053166.1, forward strand.
CTTTGCCCAGGAATTAAGGGTTTCCTGGGATGTAGGACTTTCAGCATTAGAACCAAAAAAGTTCCAGGTAAACCTAAATGAATTGGTAACTCAAAGAGTATTGTTTACAGTAAGCAACAACTGAAAAAGCAGTAACAGGCTGGATGTTCATCAGTAGGGTAATGGTTGAGTAAATTATAGGAGAACATTTTGTAGAATACTAACGAGCTATTAAAAAGAATGAGGCAAATCTATATGTTTTCAATAGGAAAGATGGCTACGATGAATTACTAAATGAAAAATCAAACTGTATAATAACAGTTGACACCATTTTGTGAAAAATTTTTCAAAAGAGAACAAATAGTGGAAAAGTGGCATGATTAGATTTGTGTGTTAGAGCCAATCCTAAAAATGAGAACAAAATAACATGACATCTTAAGAGTCCATTTTTACACTAAAGGGATGAAGATGGCCCATAAATTTTGATGTCACTGGGACAATTGTTATTAGTCATATTTTTGTGCATTAAATTATAGCCTAAAATTTAATACAAAGCTATAATAATCATAAATAGTATGGTACTAACATAAGAACAGACACATAAATCAATTAAAATGAACTGAAAGTCCAGAAATAAGACCACACATTTATGGTCCTGTGAGTTTTTACAAAAGTGTCAAGTCCATTTAATGGGGGAAGAATAGTCTCTTCACCAAATGGTACTGGGACAATTGGATTTGACTATGCAAAAGAATATAGTTGGACTCCTACCTCAAAGCATTTACAAATTTAATTCAAAATAGATCAGTTACCTAAATATAGGGATTAAAACATAAAACTCCTGAAAGAAAACAGGGACAAATCTTCACAACATTGTGTTTGACAGTAGATTTTTAGGTATCACAAAAGCTTGGGCAACAATAGAAAAAACATGAATTAGACTTCATCAAAATTAAAACTTTGGTTCATCAAAGAACATTATCAAGAAATTGAAGAGAGTAGCATCTGGGATTTTAAAAGCCTGTGAGCAGCCATCTAAGATACTTCCCTGGCCTCCTCCCTTTGAGAGCAAGGGAGAATGAAGAAAACTAAAGATATAAAGGACTAATGGACCTCAACTACCACAGCTTCCACCAGACTGAGTACAGCACAGCTAGATGGTGCTCAGCTACCACCACTGACTGCTCTCACGGGGATTACTATAGAAGGTCCTAGACAGTGCTAAAGAAAAATGCAGAACAAAATTCTAACTCACATAAAAAGGCCAAACTTATTGGCCTGACAGAGATTGGAGAAACTCCAAGAGTATGCCACTGGATACTCTTTCACTTCAGTAATGAAACCACTCCTTAGTTTCACCCTTCAACCAAAGATTGGACAGACTCATAAAACAAAATGAGACTAAAGGAACACACCAACCCTGGGGTCAGGACTAGAAGGCAGGAAGGGACAGAGGAACTGATAATAAGGACCCTAAGGTCAAGAAGGGGAGAGTGTTGACATACGTGGCTGGTAACTAATGTCATAAAACAATGTGTGTACTAACTGTTTAATTAGAAGCTAATCTGTTTTGTAAACTTTCATTTAAAGCATGATTTAAAAAAGTCAACAGACAGCCAGCAGAAAGGGAGAGAATAGTCGCAAATTACGTATCTGATAAGGTCCAGTATTTAGAATACATATAGAACTCTTAAACCTCAACAATGTGCCAAACAACCAAATTTTAAAATGTGTAAAAGACTTGAGTAGATAGTTCTCTAAAGAAGACACATAAGTAACCAATAAGCACATGACAAGATGCTCAACATCATTAGCTATTAGGTAAATGCAAATTGAAACCACCGTGAGATATAACTTCACGCTCTCTAGGGTGGCTGTAATAAAAAATGAAAAAGAAAAAGAACAAGTGTTTGCCAGAATATGTATAAATAGGAATATTCATCCATTGCTAGTGGTATTGTAAAATGGTATAGCTGCTATAGAAAACAGTTTGGCAGTTCCTCAAAAATGTTAAACAGGACTGCCCTATGAGCCAGCAATTCCACTCCTAGGTATATACCCCCCAAATTGAATTATAAACTTAAAAACAGTTAAAATGTGAAGTTCTATGTTAGATATACTTTGCCACAGTAAACTTTTTTTTATTATACTTTAAATGAAGGTGTACTGAACAAACTATCTTCCCATTAAACAATTAGTACACACACATATTGCCTTTTGACATTCGTCACCAACCCCATGTCATGTTAATACACTTCCCTTCTCTACTTGGGTTTCCCATTATCAGCCTTCTTGCCTCCTGCCTTCAAATCCTTGCCCCTGGGGCTGATGTGACCCTTTAGTCTCGTTCTGTTTTAGGGGCCTATCTAAAAGTCAGTCATTTAAATTTGTATGGAGCACAGTTCTACTCCACGAGCATGCAGTTGATTTGGAATCAACTCAAAGGCAACTGGTTGGTTTAAACAATGGAATATTCAACAGATAAGGAAATCACTAATTCACATTAAAGTTTTAAAGCTGGTTGGAACCATAAATTCTGACCTCCTCAGTGACAGATTCAGTTTAGCTGAGGCCCTCTAGAAATGCAAAATACCTCCCCCCAAGGAATGAATGAATGATGTTTTAGGCACTAGGAAGGAGACATGAATCTTTTGGAATAGATTGAGAAAGGAGTATTCCTGGTGTTTCCAAATTACATCACACTATATGGGGAACAGCTAACACTTTGTAAAGAGTTTGGAAAGCTAACCACAATACTATTCCACTGCTGTCATGTCAGGTTTGATTCATAAGTAAAATGTGTCTACAGGGCTGTTGGGCTGTTGTTGATGTTATTGACTGTTGAGCCTCTAACTTGTGATAACGCCATGCACAACTGAATGCAATACTACATATCCTGCGCCATCAGACCTCCGTGATTCATACGGTTTTCATTGGCTGATTTTCATTAGTAAATTGCTGGGCCTTTCTTCCTGCTGTCTCTGTCTGGAAACTCCACTGAAATCTGTTCAGCATCATAGCGGCGTGCACAGACAGATGGTGGCTGCGCACGAGGTACACTGGTGAGGGCAAACCTCTGTCTCCTGCGTGGAAGGTAAGAATTACCACCGAATGACCAATGCCTCAACTTCAGGGTTAACACCAGCAAACAATACTTAAAGTTTAACTTACTGACTCCAGCTGTGTCTACAAAGGTCTTCCAGAATAACCTGCACAGTTTAAAAACTTGGCTAAATATTTCCTTGAAATGAGCCCATATATTTTAATTGATGGCCTGTGATAGTATAGTTTATTTTTTTAATTTTATTTATTTTGTTGTCATTGTAGAGAATCTACACAGGCAAGCATACACCAACTCGACCATTTGTACATGTATAATTCAGTGACATCGATTACATTCTTCCAGTTGTGCAACCATACTCACTCTGCATTTCTGACTTGTTCTTCCCTCATTTACACAAACTCACTGCCCTCTAAGTTTCCTATCGAATGTTTCAAGTTGCTGTTTTCAGTTTGATCCCATATAGATAGTTCTTAAAAGAGCATTATGTTTAATGCAGACTTTTTTATTAGTTAAGCTAAATTACTATTTGGTTTTAAGAAGAATTCAGGAGATATTTTTGGTTTAAGATGTCAAGATTATCTTAGGCCAATAGTTTGAGGTGTTCATCCAGCCTCCATGACTCCAAAAAGTCTGGCAGATGGCATAGCTTTTAACCTGTACATTCTTCCATGGAGCATTATACTATGAAAAACAAACCCATTGCTGTCAAGTCAGTTTCAACTCATAGCAACCCTATAAAGACCCATTGCCATCAAGTAGATTCTGACTCACAGAGACTGTATGGATCAGAGTAGAACTGCCACACAGAGTTTCCAAGAAGTGCCTGGTGAATTTGAACTGCCAACCTTTTGGTTAGCAGACATAACACTTAGCCACAATACCACCACGGTTTCCAGAAACCTTATAGGACAGAATAAAACTGCCTTATAACGTTTCCAAAGAGTGCCTGGTGTATCTGAACTGCCAGCCTTTTGGTTAACAGCCAAACCTTAACCACTACATCACTGTGGTTTCCATTATAGTATCAGTCATTAATTATATTTAACCTAAATAACACTAATTACTTTCACCACCTTTACTTTCTTGAAATAAAAAAGAAGATAGAAAAGACAAAAGAAGGTTTCAGTTTGCTCAGACATCCTGGTTTTGCTGAAATAATACTAAAACTTTGGGGTTTTAGTTGATCTTTTCCCTCAGTAATTAAAGTAGAGCAATAAATAAGGATGACGCTTTTCACATTACTTGACAATAAAGGGGTCAGAATCTCAGTCTCACGTTCATCAATGTGAGATGGGAAGCAGCAGCAAGATGGGGGAAACCCATCTGTCTTTATTAAGACTTGGCACCAAAGGAGCATAGAATAGAGCTCATTTAGTAAATGGCAAAGCGACAGAAAGTTTACTGCAGTATCAGCAAGAAAAAATAATCCACTCAAAGAAAGTTGTTATATGAGGAAGATTTCAAGAGAAAAAGAGCTTTTCAGTGATATTGCAGAGGACAAAATTTTCCCTTCAAGCCACTGTTCACTGTTCATATTGCTTTTTCCACTTTTAAGGCTGCTCCTCTCTTGACCTATTTCTATCTTTTCCATTATTTAAGCCTGGAGACAAGCCCCATCTCTACTGAAGCCTTCCTTTGCTTCAAGTCAAACCCTTTTCACCTTCCTGCTGCCAAATTTTCTATTGTATGCAATTTAGCATTCTGACAATGCAGCCAGATAACAGCATCAGGTAAGGAGGGTAACAGGGTCAGGCAAGGAGGGTAACACCATCAGGTAATCAGGGTAACACCATCAGGTAAGCAGGGTAACACCATCAGGTAAGCAGGGTAACACCATCAGGTAAGCAGGGTAACACCATCAGGTAAGGAGGGAGTGAGCAGCCCCCACTTGTCTGTCAGTGGAGGCTTGCTTGTTGCTGGGATGCAGGAAGCTATGCCACTGGTATTTAGGTACCAGCAGGGTCACCCATGGTAGCCAGGTCTCAGCTGAGCTTCCAGACTAAGAAAGACTAGGAAGAAGGACCTAGCAGTCTACTTCTGAAAGGAATTAGCCAGACAAAACCTTATGAATGGCAGCCGAACATTGTCAGATATGGTGCCATCCCCCAGGTTGGAAGACACTCAGAAGACAACAGGGGAAGAGCTGCCTCCTCAAAGCAGAGTCGATGATAATGACATGGATGGAGTCAGTTCCAGGATCTTCATTTGCTGATGTGGCACAACTCAAAATGAGAAGAAACAGCTGCAAACATCCACTCATAATTGGAACATAGAATGTATGAGGTATGACTCTAGGAAATCTAGAAATTGTCAAAAATGAAATGGAACGCATAAACATTGACATCCCAGGCATCAGTGAGCTGAAATGGACCGGTTTTGGCCATTTTGAATCCGACAATCATATGGCCTGCTCTGCTGGGAATGAAAACTTGAAGAGGAACAGTGTTGTTGTTCACCATCAAAAACAACATTTCAAGATCCGTACTGAAGTACAATGCTGTCAGTGATAGAATAATATACATACACCTACAAGGGCAGCCAATTAATACAACTATTAAATTTACGCACCAACCACTAAGGCCAAAGATGAAGAGCTTGAAGACTTTTACCAGCTTCTGCAGTCTGAAATTGATCCAACATGCAATCAGGATGCATTGATAATTACTGGTGACTGGAATGCAAAAGTTGGAAACAAAGAAGAAGGATTGGTAGTTGGAAAGTACAGTGCTGGTGATAGAAAGAATGCCAGAGATCACATGATAGAATTTTCCAAGACTAATGACTTTTTCATTGCAAGTACCTTTTTTAACCAACACAAGCAGTGACTGTACACATGGATGTCACCAGATGGCATACACAGGAACCAAATTGACTACATCTGTGGAAAAAGACAATGGAAAAGCTCCATATCAGCAGTCTGAACAAGACCAAGTGCTGACTGTGACACAGATCATCAACTGTTCATACACAAATTCAAATTGAAACTGAAGAAAATTAGAACAAGTCTACGAGAGCCAAAGTTTGACCTTGAGTATATCCCTCCTGGTTTAAAGACCATCTCAAGAACAGATTTGATGTGTTGATCACTAATGACTGAACATCAGATGAATTGTGGAATGACATCAAAGACATCATCCATGATGAGAGCAAGAAGTCATTAAAAAGACAGGAAAGAAAGAAAAGGTCAAATTGTATGTCAGAGGAGACTTTGGAACTTGCTCTTGAATGTCAAGCAGCTAAAGCAAAAGGAAGGAATGGCAAAGTAAAACACCTGAACAGAAGATTTCAGAGAGCAGGTCAAGACAAAAGGAAGTATTATAATGACATGTGCAAAGTGCTGGAAATGGAAAACCAGAAAAGAAGAACACGTTCTACATTTCTCAGGCTCAAAGAACGGAAGAAAAAATTCAAGCCTTGAGTTGCAATAGTGAAGGATTCTACAGGAAAACTATTAAACGACTCAGAGAGCATCAAAAGAAGATACAAGGAATACACAGAGTCATTATACCAGAAAGAAATAGTCGATGTTCAGCCATTTGAAGAGGTAGCATATGATCGGGAACCAATGGTACTGAAGGAAGAAGCTGAAGCTGCACTGAAGGCATTGGTGAAAAACAAGGCTCCTAGAATTGATGCAATATCAATTGAGATATTTCAACAGATGCAGCACTGGAAGTACTCACTTGTCTATGCCAAGAAATTTGGAGGACAGATACCTGGCCAACTGACTGGAAGAGATCCATATTTATGCCCATTCCAAAGAAAGGTACTCCAACAGAATGAGGAAATTACCGAACAATACTGTTGATATCACACACAGGTAAAATCTACTCAAGATCATTCCAAAGCGACTACAACAATGTATTGACAAGGAATTACCAGAAATGCAAGCTGGGTTCAGAAGAGGACATGGAACCAGGGATATCATAGCTGATGTCAGATGGATCTTGGCTGAAAGCAAAGAATACCAGCAAGATGTTTACTTGTGTTTCATTAACTATGCAAAAGCATTTGACTGTGTGGATTGTACTAAACTATGGCTAGCATTGTGAAGAATGGGAATTCCAGAACACCTAATTGTACTCTTAAGGAATCTGTATATGGATCAAGAGGCAGTCGTGTGAATAGAAGAAGGTGACATTGTGTGGTTTAAAGTCAGGAAAGGTGTGCGTCAGGGTTGTATCCTTCCACCATACCTATTTAATCTGTATGCAGAGAAAATAATCTGAGAAGCTGGATTATGCAAAGAAGAACGAGGCATCAGGATTGGAGGCCAACTCATTAACAACTTGTGTTATGTAGACAACACCACCCTACTTGCTTGAAATGAAGATTTGACGCATTTACTGATGAAGATCAAGGACCACAGCTTTCAGTATGGATTGTACCTCAACATAAGGACCAGTTAGCAGCATTGTCATAAATGGAGAAAGGACTGAGGTTGTCAAAGATTTCATTTTACTTTGGTCCACAATCAATGCCCTTGGAAGCAGCAGTCAAGAAATCAAAAGACACATTGCACAGGGACAATCTGCAGCAAAGGACCTCTTCAAAGTATTCAAAAGTAAGGATGTCACCTTGAAGACTAAAAGGCGCCTGACCCAAGCCACGGTATTTTCAATCGCATCATATGCATGCGATAGCTGGACCATGAACAAAGAAGATAGAAGAATTGATGCCTTTGAATTGTGGTGTTGGAGAAGAATGTTGAATGTACAATGAACCACCAAAAGAACCAACAGATCTGTTCTGGAAGAAGTACAACCAGAGTGCTCCTTGGAAGCAAAGATAGCAAGACTGTATCTTACATACTTTGGACATGTTTTCAGGAAAGATCAGTCCCTGGAGAAGGACATCATACTTGGTAGAATGGAGGGTCCATGAAAAAGAGGAAGATCCTCAACAAGATGGATCGACACAGTGGCCGCCACAATTGGCTTAAGCGAAAAACAATTGTGGATATGGCACAAGACTGGGCAGTGTTTCGTTCTGCTGTTCATAGGGTCACTATGATTGGAACCAACTCGACGGCACCTAACAACAACCACAATTCAGCATTTTACTACACAGTCTTGCTCTCTAATTGCCTCATATACTGGTTTGCTTTCCCCACTGAAGTCTAAGTTCCTTGTTGACAGAGATGGATAAAGTATCTTAAATACTCTTGGAGCACTCCTTAGCAGCTGGTAGTTTTAGGTACATAATAAGTGTTCAACAAAGGCTAGTCAATTAATTTGTTCTGATCTAAATCCTGTTTATCCAAGGTGACAATCTTCATTGGGCAAAAACCTGAACAAAAAACTAAATAGCTTAATTTCTTAAATAATTTAAGAATATTGAAGTGATACCTGCACACAGTATAATTTGAATAATAGAATACACAAAGGCTTATGATGAAAAGTAACAGAATTTTGCCCCACTTCACCACATCCTAGATTTCTACTACAAGGATACATGCAAATGGAAAATGACTGTGTAAATTCCCCAGAAGAAAATAAAGGAAGGAACCTCCCATCTGCATTACTTTCTCTAGATTTCCCTTTAGATAACTTGTAACTGGAAATTCTTTGTCTTCCTAAAAAGTATGTAAGTACAACTTAAGGCAATTCGCCTATAAAGAAAAAAATCAAACCCACAGCCATTGAGTCTATTCTGACTCGTAGTAACTCTGTAGGACAGTAGAACTATTTCATAGGGTTTGCAAGACTACATCTTTATAGGAAAAGACTGCCACATCTTTCTTCCAAGGAGTGGCTAGTTGGGTTTAAACTGCTGACCTTTCAGTTAGCAGTCCAGCAGTTAAACATTGAGCTACTACGGCTCCAATTCTCCTATATCTTCCTATTTTTCCTGGAAAGAGATTAACATAAATCAGGCTGCCCAGTCCTATCTCCAGGCCAGAAGGATTAGAAAAATTAACGATTATCTTTAAAAATATGAATGTAATGATTGTACTGGTTACCTACAGGTTAAGATTTCTTTCTGTCTTTGCAATCTCTTTAGCAGATACCCTGTGATGCAGCACATTCAAGTAACGCTTATTCAAAAACTAAAGTTTTCTTTCTCTCCTATTTTTTGTGGAGAGGATTTCCGGGTTGGGAGTTGATTTTGATGCTGATAACTTTTCCCAACACTACTCTACAGGGCAATCCCTGGGAAGGCAAGTAGTTTAACTGTTTCTTGTCATGTATTTCTCCTCATCTCTATATAAAATGTTTATACACTAGGTCTAACTTACGTCATTCCTTCTTCTCCTCTGCCACTCATCTAATATAATTATATGATTATTTGGGCTTTTCTTTGAATTTTAACTATTAATGCTGTAGGTTAATCAGAAAGTAAAATCAGTCACCAGTGTTTACATTATTGTGACTATGTAAATAGCGTTCACTTCAGGGACAATCATTAGACCATATTTCCTTTTTTTTTGTGCAGCTTTTTCATTTTTTCCTGGGGCTTCTAACAGCTTTTTTTGTCCTCAATCCTGCACTATTTGCCCCTATACTACGTATCCTCAGTTGGTGTGTTGATTCCATTTCAAATTACATCGTAACAAGGTAGTCTGTCTAACCCCTAGTCGTACCCTTTTCTGAAAACTTCCTTCCAAGAGACTTCTAACTTCAGGTTCCAGTGTGGCTAGTTGCTTTCTAGGCTTATTTCATGGGACTTCTCAGATTTCCTGTGTTGCATCTTCTCATTTCAAGAACTCATGCCTCCCTCTTTCTTGGAATATTTCTTTTTTTGCTGGACTAACTCCTCAAATTTTTTTAAATTGTGATTAAGTGAAAATTTACAATTCAAGCCAATCTGCCATATAAGACCCCAAGCACCCACCTCTCTGCAAATCTATCTGCTCTCCTCACCCTGTGACAGCACTCTTCCTTTCCATTCTTTACTTCCAGTATCCAGTCAACCAACACCTGTCCCCTCCTCTCCACCCAATCTTCTCTCCTCTAGAAAGAAACCAGTAGGACACACCACCTACATCACTCTGTCCCCAAGTCCAGTCCATTCTTTGTCTGAAGTGTTGACTTTGGTAGTGATTTTAGCTCTAGACTGGCAGCAAGTCCAGGGGCAAGGTTCTTAGGGGATACTCCAAGTTGCTGAACCATCAAGTCTGTTCTTTTAATGGTAACTCCTCAATTTTTTTAAAAAAAATCTTTTTTTGCGGATCAATTTCAGGAGTCAGTTCATGTCTGAAAATGCTTTTATTCTATTCCCACACTTCACTGAGAGTTCAACTGGTTATAACATGCAGCATGAAAAAGTTATTTTCCTTCAGAACTTTGAAAACATTACTTCAGTGTTGACTTAACTGCAATATTGCTGATGAGAAATCTGTTGTCAATATCCTCTTTTTTTTTTTTTCCTTGTGGGTGACCTGTTTTTCTCTCTGAAGGATTTTAGGTTATCTCTATATTTCTTGCTCTGAAATTTCACAAGACTATACTCTGAAAAATTCTCTCACATGATTTCTTTGAAAATTTCTTCTCCTTCATTCTTTCTTGAATTCCTATTAGTCAAACGTTGCATCTCCAGCTTTTAGTCTACATGTGCCATATTGTTTTCCATCTAGTTTTCAGTCTTTTAGTCTTTTTGTTCATTTTTTTGATATTTCTTCAAATTTATGTTTCAGCTCCTGAATTTTATCTCAGCAACTATATTCTTTTTTTATTTCTAAGAGGCCTTTCTTGCCCTCATTAATTTTTTCCAGATATCCCATTCCTGTTATACGAATGGAATGAGTTCTTTCATCTGTGTAAACAAATTAGAGTTTTGTCTCTCTTCTCTCTTGTTTCCTCAGGGGTCTTTTGTTATTTTATTTTTTCCTATTATTCCCTTTAACGGCGAACGTTGTCTTCAAATATGTGGTTATCATGGATTTTCTGTTTACATACAAAAGAATAGGGCAATAAAAAATAAAGTGAGTAGGAACTTCATACACTAGAGTAGGGAGTTTGCCATTTTCCGGAGGGGTGGGTTACCTAAATGCAAAAACTTTTCTCTCTATCTCTCAGTAGCTTTAGGGAATAACACTCCAATTCTTTAGGGCTTGTGGAGGAGATGGGTGGCTATAAGACATTCTGCCCACAAGGTCCAGAAGACAGTGGGAGGCAGCAGGATCAGCTCTATAAAAATGAATTATCCTCCCCCTCCATCTGCCTTTCGTCTCACTCATTCTCTGTCAAAACTAGCATTTATTCAGGGAAGGCTGGCTGTGTCTCCTGCTGTCATGCTTCTGCAAGTATTCTAACCTGAGCTTCTTTCACACTGCTTCATCAGTAACTACCCCTCCATCTACTTTCCAGCTTTCCTCCAACTCTCAACCACTAATGGACCCTTTCCCACTCCATTCATTAGTGTGAGTTTGTTTCTTTTTCTATTCCTTTGTTATCTTGGGAAGTAGAGGCAATATGTACATATTCTTTCTACTGTCTTTAACTTACTGAAATGCATAAACCTATTTTGAACACAGCTTGAACTCTCACTTTGCCATTCCTTCTATTTCTTCTAGGAGTACAGCACTAAATACCATCATCCTCATTACCAAACAAATATTTGGTAATAAAAGTCCATTTTACAAGAGAGAGGACTGAAACACTAGAACTGTGATTTTCTATATGTTTCTTTCTTTAGCAAAATTTCTACACATAGACCCAGAGTGGTATGATATATTCTTAAGTACAATCAGTTCATTAGGCACATACCTGTCTGTTCCACAAAGACAGTGCCTTTTAACCTGGGGAGTATATTAAAATTACTGAGGCCTTAGCTCTTTAGATTCTATGTCTGGGATACAGCTAAGTCTCTGTGTTTTCAAAGAGCTCCCCAGGTGGCAAACATTGCCCTGGTTAAGAACCACTAACAAATGGGGAGGCCAGCAATAACTAGCAGGGCTAAACTAATTGTTTTCCCCTCGTTATTTCAACTACTATTCTTACTAACTTCAAGACTACATGGAAGGCTTTATGGTGAGTACTTTGCAGAGAGTAGTTGCTGCCTGGATAACCTAGCTCTCCAATCCTTGCTTCGTTAATAAAAGTCCATCAGGCAATCAATACAGAATTGGCAGATTTAATCTGTGCTAAGTAAACTCCCTTGTCCAGGGTCATCAATGCGAGTGATGAAGACGGGAATCGTGCTTGGACTGATCACCATATATAGTCCAAGCCAGAGGTTATCTCCCTTTCTAAATGTCTGAATCTATAATGAGAGGGTAAGAAATTACATTAAAGTGGTAAAGGACCGCTAGTGGCACAGTAGCTACATTGCTCAGGTGCTAACCAAAAAGGTGGTTGTTCAAACCTACCCCACGGCTCCATAGGAGGAAGACCTACTGATCTGATCCCATAGAAATTACAGACCAGAGAACTCTTTGGGACAGTTCTACCCTGTCATCTGGGACTGTTACGAGTGTAAAATGACATGACGGCACCTAACAACAACAGAATTTAGCTATGTAGGGGAAGAAATAAAAGAAAGCCTCTCCTGTTAGGATGAAAAAAGGAACTCCTTGAATTTGAGCAATATGACCTAGGTATTATTGGGAGAAAGGGTTACTTTTAAAAGGAAGAAGTGGAGCTCTGATCAAGACAACTCAACATTATTGATTAACTGCCTCATTTTTAAGGTCTGCAAGTCCTTTTAGAACTTTGCCGTTTTCACCTACAAGAGAATCATAAGTGAGTCAGACAGAGTTGCTCATTTCTAAATACTAAGAAATAAATCTTCGACACAGCTTCAATACTAGTGAAGAAGTACGAAACAGTAGCAAAAAGCACACGTTTAGAATCATTCCAGATGTGTGACATTGAGCAAAGTAGTTAACCTCTCAAAGGTTCAATTTCCCCTTCTGTAGTTGCTAAAGTGAACCAAGCTTTCTCAAGATTCAGTTACTCTGTACGGGCAGCTCCCTCTGCTTTGAATACACTCATCTCCATTAACCCTGACTAACTCCTACTCATCCTTCAGGACTTGACTCAAAATTGCCTTTTTATGATGGCCACAATTCCTAGTCAGAGTTAGGTATTGCTTTTTTGTGGCTCCTTTCCAAGTGCTTTAAACATATTTTCAATTGCAGTAAATGTATGGGAATTAGTGGTTTTTAAATTTTTTCTTCCTCCCATAAATTAGGAGTCTGCAAACCGGTCTTCAGGCCAAATCCATCCTGTAGTCTCTTTTTGTATAGCCCTCAAAATAAAAATGTTATTTGCCTTTTTTTTTTTTAGAAATTGCACCCTCCCAAAAGAAAGAATGCAACAAAGGTCATATGTGCCCAGCAAAGCCTAAGGTATTTACCTTCTGGTCTTTTACAGAAGAAGTCTGTTGATCCCTTCCATAAAACATAAACAATTTGAGGGCAGCCAAGTTTTCATCTCACTCTGTCCAACTTCTAGCCAGCCCGGCACATAGCAGGCACATAGATGTTTGCTGAGTGAAAGAATACATTAGGGGATGCAACTAATTTTGAAAAACATAGTTTAAAAAAATTCCTCATTGTACTTTAGGTGAAAGTTTACAGAGCAAATTAGTTTCTCATTTGATAGCTTGTACATAAACTGTCCCCCACTTGTCAGTCAGTTTGTTGTATTGTAGGGGCGCATGTATTGCTGTGATGCTGGAAGTTATGCCACTGGTATTCAGATACCAGCAGACGGGTTTCAGCTAAGCTTCCAGACAAAGACAAACTAGGAAGAAAGACCTGGTAGTCTAATTCTGAAAAAAGATGGCCAGTGAAAACCTTATGAATAGCAGCAGGACATTGTCTGCTATAGCGCTGGAAAAGGAGCCCTCCAGGTTGGAAGGCAATCAAAAGACCACGAGGGAAGAGCTGCCTAATCAAATTAGAGTCAACATTAATGATGTGGATGGAGTCAAGCTTTCAGGGCCTTTATTTGCTGATGTGGCATTACTCAAAATGACAAGAAACAGCTGCAAACAGCCATGAATGAACAGAACACGAATGTACAAAGTATGAATCTAGGAAAACTGGAAATCATCAAAAAGGAAATGGAGCATATAAACATCAATATCACAGGCATTAGTGAGCCAAAATGGACCAGTATTGACCATTTTAACTGTAACAATCATATGGTCTAGTTTGCAGTAAATGAAAACATGCAGAGGAACATGTATTGTATTAATTGTCAAAAAGAACATTTCAAGATCTGTCCTCAGGTACAATGCTGTCAGTGATAGGAAACTATCCATACACCTACAAGGAAAGCCAGTTAATATGACTATTATTCAAATCTATGCACAAATCACTAAGGCCAAAGATAAAAGAAATTAAAAATTTTTACCGGCTTCTGCAGTCCATAATGGATCAAACATGCAATAAGGATAAGTTGATAATTACTGGCAATTGGAATGCAAAATTGGAAACAACGAAGAAGGATCAGTAGTTGGAAAAGATGACCTTGGTGATAGAAATAACGCCAGAGATTGCGTGATAGAATTTTGCAAGACTAATAAGTTCTTCACTGCAAATATCATTTTAAACCAACACAAATGGCAACTGTACACATGAATCTCACAGGGTGGAATACACAGGAAGCAAATCAACTACATTTGTAGAAAACGATGATAGAAAGCTCCATATCAGCAGTCAGAACAAGACCAGGTGCTGACCGTGACACAGATCATCAATTGCTCATAAGTAAATTCAGACTGAAACTGAAGAAAATTAGAACAAGTCTATAAAAGCCAAAGTATGAACTTGAGTATATCCCACCAGAGTTTAGAGACCATCTCAAGAACAGATTTGATGTGTTGACCACTAAGACTGAAGACCCAACCAACTGTGGAATGACATCAAAGACATCATTCATGAAGAGAGCAAGAGGTCTTTAAAAAGACAGAAAAGAAAGAAAAGACGAAACTGGATGTCAGAAGAGACTTTGAAACTTGCTCTTGAATATCAAGCAGCTAAAGCAAAAGGAAGGAATGACAAAATAAAAGAACTAAACAGAAGATTTCAAAGGGCAGCTTGAGAAGACAAAAGAAAGTATTATAATGACATGCGCAAAGAGCTGGAAATAGAAAACCAAAAGGGAAGAATACATTCTGCACATCTCAAGCTGAAAGAACTGAACAGAAAATTCATGCCTCGAGTTGCAATAGTGAAGGATTCTACAGGGAAACTATTAAATGACTCAAGAACATCAAAAGAAGATGGAAGGAATACATAGTCGTTATACCAGAAAGAGCTGGTCAATGTTCAGTCATTTGAAGAGGTAGCATTTGATCAGAAATTGATGATACTGAAGGGAGAAGTCCAAGCTGAACTGAGGGAATTGACAAAAAACAAGGCTCCAGGAATTGATGGAATGTTAATTGAGATATTTCAACCAACAGAAGCAGCACTGGAAGTTCTGACTCATCTATGCCAAGGCATTTGCAGGACAGCTATCTGGCCAGCTGACCAGAAGAGATCCATATTTACATCCATTCCAGGTGATTCAATAGAATGTGGAAATTACCAAATAATATCATTAATATCACACACAAGTAACATTTTGCCAAAGATCATTTAAAAGCAACTGCAACAGTTTATTGACAAGGAACTGCCAGAAATTCAAGCTGCATTCAGAAGAGGACGTGGAACCAGGGATACCATTGCTGGTGTCAGATGGATCTTGGCTGAAAGCAGAGAACACCAGAAAGATGTTTACCTGTGTTTCATTGTTGGTGCCAGGGCATTCAACTGTGTGGGTCATAACAAATTATGGCTTACATCATCTAAGATGGGAATTCCAGAACACTTAATTGTGATGTTAAGGAATCTATACGTAGATCAAGAGGCAGTCGTGTAAACAGAACAAGGGGACTCTGCATGGTTTAAGGTCAGGAAAGGTCAGGGTATCCAATCTGTAGGTTGAGCAAACAATCTGACAAGTCGGTACATGAAGAGCAAGTCATCAGGATTGCAAGACGACTCATTAACAATCTGTGTTGTACAGGTGACACCACCTTACTTGCTGAAAGTAACGATTTGAAACACTGATGAAGATCAAAGACCTCAGCCTTCAGTATGGATCATACCTCAACATCAAGGAAGCAAAAATCCCCACAACTGGACCAGTGAGCAACATCATCCTAAGTGGAGAAAGAATTGAGATTGTCAAGAATTTCATTTTACTTGGGTCCACAACCAATGCTCATAGAAACAGCAGTCAAGACATAAAAAGACTACTGCCCTATGCAAATCTGCTGCAGAGGACTTCAAAGTATTGAAAAGTAAAGATGTTATCTTGAAGACTAAGGTGTGCCTGACCCAAGCCACGGTATTTTCAATCACGTTATATGCATGTGAAAGCTGGACAGCAAATAAAAAAGACTGAAGAATCGATGCTTTTGAATTGTGGTATTGGAGAAAAATATTGAATGTCCCATGGACCGCCAAACGAAAAAACTGATCTGTTCTGGAAGAAGTAAAACCAGAGTGCTCCTTGGAAGCAAAGATTATGAGACTGAGTCTCACATACTTTGGACATGTCGTCAGGAAGGATCAGTCCCTGGAGAAGGACATCATACTTGGTTAAGAGGGTCAGTGAACAAGAGGAAGATCCTCAACAAAATGGATTGACACAGTGGCTGCAACAATGGTTTTAAGTATAAAAACGATTTGGAGCGTGGCTCAGGACCAAGCGGTGCTTTGTTTTGTTGTGCATAGTGTCACTGTGAGTCAGAATCGATTTGATGGCACTTAACACCAACAACACATAAAGTGTCACAATGTGTCAGCACCCTCCCGATTTCCTCCCTGGGTTCCCCATTTATTTTCGTCTGAAATTTCTACCCCTTCCTACATTTTCATCTTTGCTTTTGGAAAATGTTACTCTTTTGATATTGTGTAATTGATTATTCTAAGGACACTTTTCTTTTGGGTCTTATCTTTATGGCTTATTGTTCTGGAAGACGTACAGCCAGAGTGCTTCTTGGAAGCAAGGATGGGGAGAATGTGTTTTATATACCTTGGATATGTTGTTGGGAAGGACTAGTCACAGAAGGCCATCATGTTCAGTAGAGGGTCAGCGAAAAGAAGACCCTGAAGGAAATGGATTGACACAGTGCCTGCAACAGTGGTCTTAAGCATAAAAGTGATTGTGGGTATGGTACAGGAATGGAACCCACTTGATGGCACCTAACAACATCTACTGTTTGAGTAAAATTCCAGGTCAGAAGGGTGTCTTACCACTGCAGTCTCAGGGGTTTCTCCAGTCTCTGTCAGACCAGTAAGTTTGGTCTTCTTGTGAATTTGATTTTTTGTTTTACATTTTTCTCCTGCTCTGTCTGGAAACCTCTATTGTGATCCCAATCAGAGAAATTGGTAGTAGTAGCTGGGTACCATCTAGTTTTCTCGTCTTGGGATCATGTAGCATGTGATTCATGTAGCCTATTAGTCCTTTGAGCTAATTGCTCCCTTCAATCTCTGATTTTCATTTTTCTCTTTCACTTCAGACAGGAAGAGATCAATATTTGTATCTTAGATGACCATTCACAAGCTTTTAAGATCCCAGACACTAATCACTGAAGTAGGAAGCAGAATACTCTTTATGAGGCATGTTGTGCCAACTGACATGTCCCTTGAGAGTGCAGTCCTTTGCTTTTGATCCTAGGAACTTTTTCCCATGAGGGGTTTGGCTATGTCTGAGAAGTTTCCATGACTGTGCCCCTTGTGTGCTCTATTGTCTATATTAATATACATGTAGCATCTACAATTATGTATGTAGAAATATCCATAGTCAAACCTATATCTGCAGTTGGGTGTGCTCCCTTATGCTCTCCCACACATCTTTAGCATATCCATGTATCCCTTTGTAAAATATTGTTTGTTAACACTTTCGTTGCAGGATTTTCTGTGTTGTATCAATTGCCGTAAATGCCCTTTATTCTTGCTTCTCGGTGTCTTCCTTTGCCTTGCTCATGTTGTGTTGACTTTCCCCATATTGTGTATTGCCTTTCCCCTCATCAGTATTAACATGTACTTTCTATCTAGTTAGTAATTGCCCCTGGTAATCATCAAAATTTTTTTTCAGTGTGTAAGCCTAAAAACATTTTTGATATAATGAAAACTCAACTTTGTCTTCAAATGTCCCAATAAAGTGTACCCCACTGCAATGAGTTTTCTCTAACCTCAAATGGAAACTTGGATGTGTCACATGACTTTTCTGCTCGCTTCTTCAAGTATAAACAGCTGTAACATCACTCTGGAAAACCTGGTTGCATAGTGGTTAAGGGCTATGGTTGCTAACAAAAGGTTTGCAGTTTGAATCCACCACGTGCTCCTTGGAAACTATTTGGGGCAGTTCTACTCTGTTGTATAGGGTCACTATAAGTCAGAATCAACTCAATGGCAGTGAGTCTTTCTAAGGTCACTCTAGATCACAAAACATAGTCTTTACTTAACGGTCAGTATGTATGAAGTTCAATATATTAATCAAATGTTTCAGTCTTTACTCAACAGTAATGTCTTTCTGTCCTTTCCATGTTAAGGAGGTGGCTGCCTACTTTTGGAGAAGGAAGGAGGATGCAAACAGCACTTTCCAGCTGCTGTTTGTACCCTTCTCAGTGTAGAAGCAGGGGCAGGGAGGAGAGGTAAGGAGACTGGTCATTACTTTCTTGGTGAAATGGCTTCTCACCCTGGGTCTCCAGATCTTCTATAGTACCTTCAAGGGACCCGTCGCTAAGGCCCATGTCCTGAAATTCAACAGTAATAGGTTGATAGATTTCTAGTATGATTGGTAATCTACAACTCCTTCAACCCTTAGGATTCCAGCAATTATCTCCAGCTCCTTTTCACTGGGGCCCCTCTGCACCTCTAGGCAGCTCTAATGAACATAGTCTATGAGACATCACGTTGGCTGTCTCTCCTGAGTGGCCCCCTTTGGTTTCCAGAAAACACTCAAACAGTTCTTGCCCTGAAAAACTCTAGAAATGCAGGCCAATTCCAATACTGTCAATCCTGTCTTCCTGCCAAGGGTCACATTAGTTTTCTGGGACTGGTGTACAGCTCCAATCCATCGCCTGGGTGCTCTGTGAAAGTCCCTTTCACTACCCTTGAGGTGAAGACAGTAGTATTTCCCCACCGATCACTCTTGAGAAGGATAGAGTCTTAGCTCAGCAACAGCTCTTTGCAAAGAAATGTTTTCACAAATTTCCCTTCTCACCATCCTCCATAACCTGACTCCTTTTTACTTTTTCTAACCTATTTTGGAGCATTTTCTTGGTAAATTCTGCATATGATGACCTGGCTTTGCAATTTCCCATTAATTATATGGCATCTATTATGTTTTCCTAGAAATACGAATTTTAGTACCATGTTACCTAAGGCTTAATGTTCTTTTCTAATTACCCAAAAATGTGTTAGACTACTCAGATTCACACATCCTAGTGCCCTTTTAACACTTAAAATTTTGAGATGACAACATTAACATTTATCAAGCATCAATCTGGTAGTGCATGATTTAGAGATGTTGTCTTGTGTGATTTTCATAAAGATAGTTTTCCCTCTTTTAAAGATGAGAAAAATGAGCCTGAGAGAAATTGATTTTCTTAAAGGAATCCTGAATATACAGATATAAGCAGAAGCTGAAACAGAGGTCTGTCTGATCTCAAAGGCCTGTCTGTCATACCCATGGTCTTCAAGTTTTTCCACCCAAATACCCCAAAGGGTAGGGGACAATTAATATGTACTCCTGGGGAAGTATGGGTAAAGTGAAGAGGCCCCACCACAAGTATAAAATCTCTCTGAAGTCCCATATTTGATTGTGATAAGTGCATTCAAAATTTATATTCTGTTCTACATGTGTTTATTGCCAAACAAAGAACATTTAAAAATAAATGACCTGTGTTATCCTTACGCAAATTCTCGTATAAAGTTGATGCTTTTGGAAAAGCTCAGATCTAGATTTCAAGACCAATGTTAAACACCCACCCCCACACAAATTCAAACTGAAATTATTCAATTGGTGCCTGAAAAAGCTTCCCAAACCTGGAAATACACACATCCACATCTCCTGTTTCGAAAGTATGCATTCAAGATGATCCTGTAGCTTCATGGACACCAGCATAGACTCCAGTCTGAACAATTTCAGCTTATTCTATCAGGCTGAAAGCCTCTAACATACTCCACTAGCCACACAAACAAGATACTAGACCATGCTAGGAAGGCATTAGTGACTTCCAGGAGAGCCTTGACCCATTGCACATGCAATGGAATGAGGGTAATAAAAAGTCAGAAGATGAAAGAGATGTTAGGGATAATTTGGAAATAAAGGGAAAAACACTGTAGTAATTTCTGAAAGTTTGGCATGAGACTGCCATTAATAGTATTAATACCATAACAAAAATTGTTGATGACAATATGTTTTGGTGGATGAACAATGTACTAATGATGATATAATACTGAAGAAACGACATAAGAATATTCAGCTGTTCTTGACCTAGAGGACATGGACCACCCAAATTGCATACCTATTTCTGAAAGAGGGACAGTTTATAGCTTTTATCATACTTTCAAAGGAATCCAAGTCCCATAAAAGGTTAGGAACTGCTACAAAGAAAAAAACAGAGACCTTGGGATCACACTGAATGGTTTTCAAATGTTGACTCCAGGCTTATAACTGCGTGACGTATTTCCTCTCTGAGCCTCATGCTCCCAATTTGTAAAATAAGGACAATGATACCTAAGTCAGAGAGTTGAGAGGATTAAATAAAAATTTTATGTTTAATGCTCAACACAGATTAGGCACTCAGGAAACGTTAATCTCCACACTACAATACATAAAATATGAAAAGGGCACTTAAACTACAGGTAGATGAATCATTTATAATGAAATCCATACCCTGGATAAATATGCCCTCTTCAGAGGTGTTCTGCTTAAAGCTTAGAACCCCAATCACACTTACATTGAATTTCTCGGATAGGGGTTGGGGTGAGGGTTGGAACTGAAAAGTATTCATTTGGCACCTAAAAAAAGTCTCCCAAACCTAGGAATGTACACGTGCATATACTGTGTTTGGAAAAATGGAATTATTAAAATACTACCACATCATGTTTGGTTTCAGTTATAAACATTCATTACTGTATAAGACCTAGAATGAAAATCTCTTGAATTGAGTAAAAGATCAGATCATCTTAAATGACACATGAATAAGCTTTAATAGAGACAGAGTGCCTTAGCAACTCCTGAAGATGTATGAAGAAGCCTTGAAGGGGTTAAAGTGGAAAGATTACACAAACTTTGCTTCTCAGCTTCTCTTCTATCTCCTCCCTCTCAGGCTCCTCTCACTGCTAAGGCAGAGCACAGCTGAATCACTACCTTTCCCGCATATGCTTAACTGTTGTCTGCGAAAGAGGAACTGGGGATTTAACTAATCCAGGTTGCTTCCATTCAAATGGTCCAGAAGGCACATACACATCGGAACAGAGACTTCTCTTTGCTCTTGAAGCATATAAGGAACAGGCATCTGAAACTGTGCTCTAAAGCCGTGAGTGGCAACTGGCATTTTAAGTAACTAATAGAAGGTACATTTCTGTGTTGTGCTGGAAAGGGCTGACACTAGGAAGATGAAAGAGAAAGCATACTTTGCATGAATATAGTCCTGCTTCTCTGGCAAAACAAGGCTTTCGTTCTATTTTCCAGATATTCCAGAGATGTTCCGGAACAAGTTGCCTGTTGGTGCAAGCTTCAAAAGGGATACTTAAACAGCCAACTCCGTTCATCCTGAAAGCCTAGAAAGGTAAGAGAGATTTGGAAATATTATGATGTTATTTGCGGTGGGATAAACAGCATTATTTTATTTATCAGCAGGTGTGACAAATAGGCACCATCTGCCGATAACAATACAGCAACTTCCACTTGAGAAAGCTTATTACTTACCGACTCCAGCCACTGAAGAAGCGCTTGCTGCTGGAATTGTTTTTTCATAGGCTGATGTGGAACTAGATACTACAACAGCTCCTACCGTCTCAGTTTTCTCCTCATCGCTAGTCAGACGCAAACAGAATGCATTAACTCTTGAAAGCTGTTGCAACTGATAGCTGTGACTTTCTCTTCTAAATTGTTCCACTGATCATTTTCCTTAGCTATTTGGTAGGATTTCAGCTCTGGAATTATACAGGCAGATGCCGTGCAGAAAATGTAAAATTACCTGTGGATTGTTTTCAGAACTTTATCATGTTACAGGAAAAGTAAAAGCCACCTACTAGGAGCTCCTTGATGACCAAAACAGGGATCAGGTTATTTTTATTTCTCTATCCTCAGTTCTTTTCAGAGTGTCTAGGACTTGACTGGCACTCAGTACAAGCTCACTGACTAAATTTTGATCTGATTTTTTGGAAGCCATGCAGAACTTCATTGCTGTTACTATAAACAAATTTCACCCAAGGACTCCTCTTAGGCTTGATAAATGGAGAAAGTTCGACTTCTTATTCATGAGGATAGTTTCCTTTCTTGTTGTATTTTGCTCCTGTGAAGTTATATGCACTACATACACTATGCTGATGTTGAATATGATTAAGGACTTGGCATTTCAATGTTCATACCAGAAAAGTGTTGTTGTTGTTGTTTTAATACCAACAGTTTTTACTTATCAAGTTAATGACAAAACATGCAATCAGAAAACAAAATGTGTATTCATATAACTTGTGGGTATTTTGATTTACATTAGAAATGAAATAAATCAGCCTTTGAGGCTAATGTTGGACATTAGCCAATCATAAAATTACTCTTTCCCTTTCCCTAGTCTCTTTCCCTTTCCTGTTCCTTCAAACCCTTCCCCCCCTTTCCACTTATCTTCCCTTCTTTCCTAGTAATTTTCTGATTGCCTTCCTGGTCCCTGAAAACCCTGGTTGCATAGTGGTTAAGTGCTACATCTGCTAACCAGAAGGTCTGCAGTTTGAATCCACCAGATGCTCCTGGGAAACTCCATAGGGGCAGTTCTACTCTGTCTTACAGGGTCACTATGAGTCAGAATCAACTAGACAGCAGTGTGCTTTTGGTCCTTGTCTCTACCCCTTGATCACTCATTTCCTCCCACCTCTTAGACCCTTCTCACTTCTCTCCTCTTTACTCCTCACTCTTCCCTCCCTCCTCGTTCACTTCTCTATCTCCTTCCCTTACTTTCCTTAATTCCTTCCCTTCTTTTCCCTTCTTCCACCATCCTGCTTGTCCCTTACCACCTGAAATCACATTTACAAAGATAAGAGACTGATTTTTATTTTATGAGCTTTCCAAAAAGGATTCCAAGATACTAAAATCATTCTACATAAATCTTTTCACAGAAATCAAATCTTCAGAGTTAATAGAATTTTGATTCATTTGGACACTGCCTGGTTACTTTTGTTTCCAAATGGTACAGAGTCTTTAATGGAGAAATCCCTTTATCTGTGCAATTCATTAATTAGTTATCAGAGAGCCATGATAATCCTGTTTGGAAACCTTTCATGAGAAGCTGTTACAGAAATAGGACTGGGGCAAAAAAGAGGAGTCACCTAACTTTTTATTTACTCATTTCAAAGTCTTTCATGCGTTTAAGGAATAAAATTGACAGACTTTTCTGAATTGAGGAGGGTGCTCGATGTCCTGAAGACTTTGACATTGAGGCTACAGAGATTTAGGGATACATGTGATTAATTTTCCAACCACTCAGTGGACATCTTTAAATAAGCTGACAACTGTTTATTGTTCTCTATAGCTTCTGCAAGCTTCACAGAATTACAATAAATATTTAGTAAATATTCAGAACTAAGGAAAGCTTAAGGTTAGATTGTGTGTTGTTGTTGTTGCTTAGGTGTTGTTTGAGTCTCTGACTCATAGTGACCCTACATATCACAGAATGAAACACTGCACAGTCCTGTGCCATTCTCATAATCGGTGTGACACTTGAGCCCATTGCCATGGAAGCTGTGTCAGTCCATCTCATAGAGGGTCTTCCTGGATTGTGTTGGAAAAAGAAAACATATTATCAATTGTTACTGAAAATCATCAATAGACATAACAGTGCTTACAAAACTTGAAACTGTAAACCCATCTCACATAGGTTTTCTGTAAAATCTGGTAATGAAAACTAGCAATTCAACGGCAAAGTTTCAAAGTGTTTATTTCTGAATTCTAGATTATAATCTGAAATTTATTCTTATTTCTTTGCATGATAAAAGATTGCAGAGTGTGGAAGGGGAACTGTAATGGCAGTTTCATGCTCTTCGCCAAGCTATAATAACGGCAATCAGAACAGAGATAAAATTGTGCTTCTCTTCAAATTGTGTTTAAGTGTGTCTTCAGTCATATCCATGCATCCGTTCAATAATTATTGAGGAGCTACCGTGAACAAGATTGTATAGGGGTTAGAATAATGAAAAAAGATCCTCAAGGAGTTTATTAAGGACATCGTATGTGGGGAGATGGGAAGCACGTGAAATAGATTAACTACAATAAAAACTCTGGTTGCATAGTGGTTAAAAGCTCAGCTGTTAACCAAAATGTCAACAGTTTGCATCCACTAGGCATTCCTTGAAAACCCTGTGGGGCAATTCTACTTGTCCTGTAGCATCACTATGAGTTGGAACCAACTAGATAACAATGGTTTGTTTGCTTGTTTGCTTGCTTGTGTCTTACTATTAAAAAACCAAACCACTGCTATTGAGTCGATTCTGACTCATAGCAATCCTATAGGGCACAGTAGAACTGCCCCATAGACTTTCCAAGGAGGGACTGCTGGATTTGAACGTTGACCTTTCAGTTAGCAGACATAGCACTTAACTACTATGGCACCAGGGTTCCTCTAAGAGAGGAACAAAGTATTAAGGGAATTAGGAGTTAGATGGACAATCAAGGTCAGCTTTATGAGCTGAACCTTGAAGAATGGGTAAAATTTCACCATGCAGAGATACACAAAGGTGGAAGAAACTGTGTTAAAACATAGAGGTGGGTACATAACACTGAGCATTATTTGACTGGAAAGGAGGGCAGTGGAAGGAAGGAAGTTTATCTAAGGCCAGGGCATTGACAGTCCTGAGTTCCAAGTTAAGGAGAATGAATTAAATTCTAAAGGCGACAAGGGTTTTGATGGCACTATTTAAAGTTTCGAAACTTTATTTCCTATAAAATGACTGAAAATCCTATTAGAATATGTACAAATAAATAGGATACCAAGATAGAGTAAAAACAGCAAGTCACTGAAGATTACATATAGCCAGATTATTTTTCTTATTAACTTCAAAATAACTAAAACTAAACAATGTGGTGTTTAGGTATAGAGAGGTGTGTGAGTGTGTGTGTGAAAATAAAAGTAAGGAAATGATACACAAAATTCGTAATACTCATTTCCCTTGCAGAGAAGTAAGTATGAGGATGAGATTGGGAAAGAGCATAGGTAGATGTAATGCAAAATTATCAGTCTCAATCTTAAAATTAGGAAGCCCCTGGGTATTTGTTCACAGGTGTTTGTTTTAGGTGTTCATTATATTGTTAGATAAGCAAATAAAAGAGGGCCTAAATGGCCCAGTGATGACAATGTGCCATGAACCAAGGATTATGACTGATCCAGTTCTGTGTACTTAAAATACAAAGGGAAATGAAAAAGATATACCGTGAGATGGTAGAGGCTTTTTCTTCTTGGCTTGCACTCACAGTAACTGTTTATTTTTCCCTCTACCTCTCTTCTGGAGAGCAAGTGAAAAAGTAATTTATGAGATATAAATTTATGAGATAAAAAATCCATTAGACTCTAAACTCTGGCCCAGTACTACTCTCAAGGAGCTGCAGGAAGAAGAGGTTGTGAGGAGAAAGGTTGCTTGAATGGACAACCTATATATAAGGCACATCCGTAAAGACAGGGACAGCCAAGATCAAAACACACCTTTGTGGGGACTGCCTGCGCCTGTCAGAGTCCTGAATTAGTTGAACTGCTCTGTTCTATTTGTAGAGTGGTGGTTGTCAGTGCTGACTGCATATCAGAATCACCTGTAGAGCTTTTAAGCAAGTAGATGTTCATGTTCCACACAAACCTGCTGAATCAGAATCTCTGGGGAAAGTTTCCTCCAGGCAGGGACATATCAGCCAATAAACAAGGTACGCATAAGCTTACAGCAAGCACGTATGCCTGGTGGTGAAACCTATGTGAAATTGTGCACTACAGAGTAGTGAGCACAAGCAAGCCGGTGCATACCTTGCTTTGTGGGTAACCTGCTCCAGGTATATATATTTTCTTTCTTTCTTTTTTTATTATGACTGAGTGAAAATATACATTCCCATATAAATTTATATGCCCAACTATAAGCAGCTTCCACTGCTCTCCCTGCCTGGTCACAGCACACTATTGCTCTCTGCTCCATACATGTCTCATCCTCCCAACAGTCTCCTTTCCCCTCCTCTCCAACCACTCCCCTTACTCCAGCCAGAGGTCAGCAGGATGATATTCTATAGATGCATAGAACCATTAAGGGCATCCAATATATGGTCACTCTGCATCGCTAAGTCCAATCCCTTGCTGTCCGAAGAGTGAACCTTCATTATGATGCTGCAAGGGCAGCATCAGGGCCAGGGACCATGCTCCCAGGGGAACCCCAAAGCCACTGGACCATCAATTGCAGCCTTTTAGTGGTGATCTCAGGGTGCACCACTTCTTATTCTTATGTTGCCAGTGAGACTCAACTTAGTGAGCTCCATTATGGCTATCACTGGTGGTGGCCAGGCACAATCCGGTTCTTCCAGTCCCAAGTCTATGTAGGCACCCACTCATGTAGGTCTCTCTATCTTCTGGGTTGTCTTCACCCCATGTCATTTTGGTCATCTGTGAGCATCCGTTCTTGGTGAGTTGGGACCATTTGCTGTGCCCTTGGATGTCAGCTTGGCAGCTCTTAGGACCCCAGATGCCACTCACCAATATGGGGTGCAGAGAGCACTCTTAACAAAATGCTAGTTGTGCCAATTGGCCTCGATTTCACCTAAGAGTATGGTCCCCCGCCCCCTGCCCCAGCTACTCTGTCCTTGCAATATTGGGTTAAGATGGAAGAAGTATTCAAGTTATGTTGAAGTCCACTAATATTGTCCTTGTTTCTAATGTGTCCTATCACCAATTTCACCCAACCAAATTTCTACCAACTACCTAATCTAAACCTTCCCCCCCTCACCCTCTCTCCCTTCCCTCCCTTGCAGCCGTCAAAGAGTCTTTTCTTCTATACATTAGTCTGTTTCGAGTTCTTATCGTAGGGGTCTCATACAATATTTGTCCTTTCGTCACTGACTACTTTCACTCAACATAAAGTCTTCCACTTGAAACCAGGTTAGGAGATGTTTCCTGGAATCATCATTATTCTTTATCATTGCACAGTGCTCCATTAAGTATATATACCATAGTTTACCTATCTATTCCTTTGTTGTTGGGCATCTGGGTTGATTCCATCTTTTTACTATCATGGACATGCTGCGATAAACATTCTTGTGCATGTGTCTGTTGGTGTGAATGGCCTTGATTTTGTAGGATATATTCCAAATAGCGGAATTACTGGGTCAAATGGTATATCTATATCCATTTTTTTAAGGAAGTGCCAGATTGCTTTCCAAAGAGGCTGGACCATTTTGCAACCCCACCAATAGTGTAGGAGAGTTCCACTTTCTCCACAGCCTCTCCAGCACTTGTTGTTTTGTTTTTTGGATCATGGCCAACCTTGTTGGGGTGAGATGGTATCTCATTATCGTTTTGATTTGAATTTCTTTAATAACTAAAGATCATGAACACATCCACATGTGTTTTTTGGCTGCCTGGATCTCCTCTTTAGAGAAATGTCTGTCCATCTCCTTTGCCCATCGCTTAATTAGATGATTTATCTTCTTCTGAGATCAGGCTTCGGTCTGACATATAGTTGCCAAACCTTTTTTCCAATTCTGTATGTGGCCTTTTAATTCTATTAATAAAGTCTTTGGATGAGCAAAAGTGTTTTATTCTTAATAGTTCCCATTTATCTATTTTCTCTTCTGTTGATTGTAGTTTGTTTCATAGATTTTGAAGTCTGTCTACGTTGTATATTAAAACTTCCATTGTTGTTCCTACCTTTTCTTGGGTGAGCTTTATTGTCTTAGATTTGATATTTAGGTCTTTTATCCAGTTTGAGTTGGTTTTTGTATAAGGTGTAAGATATGGATCTTGTTTCAATTTATTGCAGATGGATATCCAATTTTGCCAGCACCATTTGTGGAAGACTGTTTTTATCCCAGTTTAATGTCTTAGGGCCTTTGTCGAACATCAACTGTTCATAGCCAGATGGTGTCATCTCTGGGGTCTCAATTCTGTTCCATTGATCCATCTGTCTGTTCTTGTACCAGTACCAGGCTGTTTTGACCACTGTGGCAGTGCAGTATGTTCTAAGGTCGGGTAATGACAGGCCTCCCAGTGTGTTCTTCTTTTTTAGTAGTACCTTACTTATCCGGGGCTTCTTCCCTTTCCAAACAAAATTGGTGATTTGTTTCTCTATCTCATTAAAAAATGTCGCTGGAACTAGATTGGGATTGCATTATATAAGTAGATTGCTTTGGGTAAAATAGACATTTTCACAATGTTAAGTCTTCCTATCCATGAGCAGGGTAGGTTTTTCCATTTATTTAAGTCTCTCTTAGTTTCTTGTAGTAAGGGCTTGTAGTTCTCTTTGTAAAGGTCTGTTGTTTCTCTGGTTAGATTAATTCCTAGGTACTTTATCTTCTTAGGGGCTATAGTAAATCGTATTGATTTGATGATTTCTTCATTAACAGTCTCATTGTTTGTATAAAGGAATCCTACTGATTTACTTCTGTTTATCTTGTATCCTGAGACTTTGCTGAACTCTTGTATCAGTATGAGTAGTTTACTTATAGATTCTTTGAGATTCTCTTCTTATACAATCATATCATCTGCAAACAGGGAGATTTTGACTTCTTTTTTGCTGATGCAGATGCCCTTTATTTCTTGGTCTTGTCTAATTGCTCTGGCTAGAACTTCTAGTACAGTGTTGAATAGGAGAGGTGAGAGTGGGCATCCTGGTCTAGTTCCTGTTCTCAAGGGAAAGTCTTTCAGTCTCTCTCCATTCAGGATGACATAGGCAATTGGCTTTGTATAAATGGCCCTTATTGCATTGAGGAATTTTCCATCTATGCCTATTTTATTAAGAGTTTTTAGCATGAATGGGTGTTGGACTTTATCAAATGCCTTTTCTGCATCAATGGACAAAATCAGGTGATTCTTGTCTTTTGTGTTATTTATGTGGTTAATCACATTAATTGTTTTTCTGATGTTGAACCAGCCTTGTATCCCTGGTATGAATCCAACTTGGTAATGATGGATTTTTTTTTTGATATGTTGTTGTATTCTATTGGCAAGAATTTTGTTGAAGACTTTTGCATCTAGATTCATGAGTGATATCAGTCTGTAGTTCTCCTTTTTGGTTGAGTCTTTCCCTGGCTTTGCTATCAGGGTTATGCTGGCTTCATAGAATGAGTTTGGGAGTACTCTATCCCTTTCTATACTGTGAAATAGTCTCAGTAGTATCAGAAATAACTCTTCTTGAAAAGCTTGGTAAAATTCTGCAGTGAAGCCATCTGAGCCCGGGCTTTTTTTTGGCTGGCAGTTTTTTGATGACATTTTCAATCTCTTCCTTTGTGATGGGTTTATTAAGTTGTTCTGCTTCACATTGTGATAATTTGGGTAGGTGGTATGAATCAAGGGATTTGTCCATTTCCTCTAGGGTTTCAAATTTGCTAGAGTTCAGTCTTTCATGATATTCTGTTCTGATATGTATTTTTTTAAGGAGATTTTTTTTATTGAGATTATTTTCACTGGATATTTTTTATTTCTGTTGGATCTGTTGTGACAACTCCGCTCTCATTTCCAATTTGGGTTATTTGTTTCCTTTTCTGCTTTTGTTTAGTATGTTTAGCCAGTGGTTTGTCAATTGGCTTTCAATATATATTTTCATAAAGCTTAATAAATGACTCCAAAGTAGACTCAGGACTGAAAATCATTCTTGCAGAGTGTGCTTAGAAATTCTCTCTCCCAAAGACATGATTTTTCAGACTTCAGTGGACATAGGAACCAAGTGCATAACTTGTTACAAATGTAGATTCCAGGATCCTATCCAGAAAGTTTCTGATCCAGGAAGCATGGAGAGGACCTAGGAATCTTCATATTATAATAAGTACCTCCAGGTGATTC
Organism: Heterohyrax brucei; assembly: GCA_028571685.1. Taxonomy (NCBI): domain Eukaryota; kingdom Metazoa; phylum Chordata; class Mammalia; order Hyracoidea; family Procaviidae; genus Heterohyrax; species Heterohyrax brucei. Next base: position 150,404,966 of record CM053166.1, read on the forward strand.
TGATGAAGGACCTTCCCTTGGACCACCTGAGAAAATTACCCTCAAGTTTCCAAACCATTATGACTTCACAGTAATTACTTGATTTCAAATATTCTTTAGAAGTAGGGTGCCAAGCAACCAATAAGACAGTTCAGTGCTATTCTTTAGCTGGGATATCTTGAGAGAAAGACCAATAGCTAACTCTCAAACCTCAGTGTGCAAGGAATCACCTGAAAGGCTTGACTTAGAATGTATATTTCTGGCCCACAATCCCAGATTTTACAATTTAATAGGCCTGAGGAAGAGCCTTGAAAATCTAAATTTTCAATGATGTAGAGAATCTATGCCACACTTTCTTGAGAAAAACCAGATTTGGCAGAAGCAGCAAGGTCAAAAGCCAAGTGGTTTGGGGAGGTAAAGCTCACAATAGCAGACCATGAAATCTGCATTTGGAATAAGTTACTGAGGTGAGCTTCACGGCACAAGCTGTTTTCAACTGTCTGCTATTCAAAAAGGTAGGTGGTTTAAACCCACCCTGTGTTACCATGGAAGAAAGGGCCTGGCGACCTGCTTACATAAAGAAGCCAGCCAAGAAAGCCCTCTGGAGCATTTCTACTCTGTGACACACAGGATCACCATGAGTCAGAACTGACTCACCAGCAATGCAGTTTTGGTTCTGTTGTGTTTTTTTTTTTTTTTTTTTTTTTTTGTCTGTTTGGGACTGATGTGAATCATTGCCTTTGGGAGATAGTTTTCTTGGGAACTAAAGAATACCTGCTGTGATTGTCTTGTCCACTTGTTAATAAATCAGGTATCAAAATAGAAGTGAATGTATTTTTAAGTAGAAAAAAAAATATTTCTGAGAACCATTGCTCCAAAGACAAAAACACCCTCTCTCTTTGTTCTTGTTTCTTGTGAACCAAAGGACTCTGCATGGGTGATAGGGACAATAAGGACAACCCAGGCTAGGAAACATGCAGATTATAGAAATTAGAGTAATGTGGGCTACTTAATATGAACTCTAAGATGAGATGCTCCCTGAATATAAACTTTAAGATGAAATGTTCCCAGGCCTGCGGCAAAATTGAAGATAACAGGAAGATTAATGTGATTGTGGGAATTATTTCTGTTAACTCTTCTTTGGTAGGTTAAAAGGAGACAAAACTAGACAATATTGTCAGCTCTCTGTTACTACTGCACATGGAAGTTTGACAGGTTATGATGGTTCACATTTTTTACTTTAGTCATCCATATTCAAAATTCACATTTGGAATGGCAGACTAAACTATTCCAGGATGAGCTTCTTTGATTAGATACCATATTAAAATTTTGGAACATTTCAACTGTAAATAAGTGATCCTATTTGCCAGCAACAATAAGGCTCTGTCTTCACTGACAATGAAAGGTGCAGTGTATTTGCTCTGATGAGACATATCCTCTCAATTCCTTTGGTCCACAAATACTGAAAATGGATGTTCTCAGACCTCATATTGAATTGCTTACACAGCACCCTACAGGCCTAAGTGAGACAGGATAATAACAGAATTGGAAGAAGCCTGCACTCCTGAAAATTCCATGATTTGTTAAAGTGACAAGGTTCACTGGAATCTGGAGACTAAAAACTGAGTCCTTAGATTTAGATTTTCTTTATTTTGGCACTGGCAGGTTAACCAAGATGAGTGGTTCTCAGGCCCGGCTGTACTTTCAGAATTACTTGAAGAGTTTTAAAAAACCTACCAATGCCTGGAGCCTACACCAGACCAAAAAACCAGAATCTTTAGACTGATTCCCAGGCCCATACCTTAAAGATTATGATTCAGAAAGTCTAGGTTGGGACACAGCGACAGTGTTTTAATAAGGATCCCAGATAATTCTCGTGATCAGTTAATTACTAACTAATGATTAAGGATCTACATTTTTCTTTCACATTTAATGGTTAATTTCCACACAGAAACAAAGCATCCAGAAGGACCGAAACTCAGGATATCATTTTAACACTTATTTGCCATATTGCAATATATCAGTTCATTTTGCTGGCTTGGCTTCATTCCCACAACATTTGCCATCTGTTTCCCTTCGACACCTGAATGTTTTATTTTTGTTTTTTGTTTTCAGGAAAATAAATCTGTTTGAAGAAGCTTAAGAGCCAAAACTTCTGAGCCTCGACCTACTGCCATCAGGATCCCTCCTACATCTGAGAATTACCAGGTCTGACATCACTTGCCCTGCAGCCTGCAGTGAGGGACATCAACAAAGCTGTAGGAAATGTACATCTTCTAGACTTATAACCCTCAAGCTGCGGCAGCTGATCAGGAACCTTACAATCTCCATCCTTAGGGAAGATTCAGAGTGACAAGTGAGGTGAAAACTCAGATATGCTGAGCCTGAAAGATACAAAAGCCTTTAGAAAATCTCCTCGTGAAATGACCCATTTCAATCCACATAATTAATTCAGACATTTAGTTGAACTATAGGTAAAACAGAATCCTTTCTCCCTCTACCAAAAGACAGTAAAAGCCTGATATAATATCCTAAGAGATTCTTGTCCCCATACCAGTATTATAGAGCTGTTTCACCATATATATTTAAGTCAGTACAGGAGTAGGACTTGAGGAAAGTAAAAGTTATTTATATTTTTAAAAAAATTAGGTTAAAGGTTCAGATAAAACCTATTTTGAGGGGAGAGTTGCACTAGAAGACAGAGAGGGTGTGACAATTGCCAAACAGACCATCACCGTTTTCTTGCTTGGGCATTACTAACAGCTTTGATAGTAACTGGTTTGTATCTCATTGTTAGAATACCCTCCAATATCTTTGGAAATACTTAAGTGACTGGGGAATGCCTCAAGGGCAATAGAAGTCAAATAGAAAGAGATACCAACTTAAGCCTTGAGTGATGACAGAGGTGCATTTTAAGTACCATGGAAATCTCACCGGACGAGCCCATTTTCCCACCCTGGCAACTGAGGTTGACACCACTTCTGATAAGTATTCCAACCTGTATATGTATGTGGGCTTATTCCTGAGCCTCCTGGCCATTCTCCTCATCCTACTCTTCACAATGCTTCTCCGGCTCAAACATGTCATCTCACCCATCAACTCTGAGAGCACAGAAAGTGTTCCTCAGTTCACAGATGTAGAGATGCAGAGTCGAATTCCCACTCCTTAAAGCCAGGATGAAGGTTCATTTCAGTGGCTGTCAGTGAATGTCCAGTAAATCTTTGTTGCATGTAGCTTCCCATGTAGGCAATCAACAGGTTGTTCGTCAAAGCTAGGGAGTGTTTCATTGTGTCATGTTTTATCTTGACTCTGCTTGTGGGTTAGCTAAGAGGTTTAATACTCATTCTTTGCCAGGAATATAGGAAATGGCAGCTGGTTGGGAGAGTAGGTTTCCATAGTAACCAAACAGAGCCTGGGCCTTGAACAAACCTCAGACCACAAAAATTCGCATGCAGCTGTTGTAAAACAAAACCAACAACAACACAGAATCCTTGGAAGCTCTAAGAACAAACAAGGAGCATTTGCCCTGGAAAGAGGTGATCATTCAAGGAGGGTACCCCCAAGAAAAGGACAAGTTTTAATTTAGCACCTCAACCTAGTGAATCACCTCTACTTTCGTGACGTTAAGTCAACAAGGTTAAGGGGAGGGACCACTAATCCTTTCCCAAAAGAACAATGATTTAATTATCACGGGCCATGGGGTTTGTTTCAAATGACAGATGAGATTTAAAGATATGGTTTCCATTTAAAAAGCAAGATTGTAGAAAGTTCTTAGTGAACAAATGGATCTAGAGAGGGAAAAAAATGTTCATTTTCTATCTGTGTTACTATTATCACTGAAATTTAAAAGACACAGATAATTGCAGATGTATTACAAAAATCTGGGATGATGAGCTGTCTCCAAACCAAGGGAAAATCAAGTCAAAATATTCTCGTGACAATGAACCTTTCATTATACATGCAGCTTCCTTGCCACTTTCCTGCTCCCCATCATGCTCCAGGATGGAGTTCCACACACATATGAGCTTTATTTAAAGGTTGCCTTGGCAGAGAAGGCACAACTGTACTTTAAAGCAGAAGTGAAATAATCTTGGTATTCTATCATTGAATGACTGTAGCTTTGGGCAAAGCATTCAACCCTCCTGAGCCCCAGGCTTTTCTTTCCGAAAAAATGATCAGAGACTTATTTTAGTCATTACTAGATTTCTTTCAGATCTCAGTATGGGGGAAAAAAACAACGACAAAAAACAACCAAAGACAAAGGAAGAAAGGATCAATCAACACAGGTTGAGATCAGTGTCCAAAAATGTCACAGTGCACAATGGGTCTCCTTCTATCCTGATCCCTGCCAAAAGATAAGTGTTTCAGTTATTATCTATGAGAGAAATACTCTCTGAAAAATTTGTTCTCGCAAGAAGCCCTAATACGCCTGTTGTGAATAAAGCACTTGATTTTTTAAAATTAACTTTCCAAAGGAGATAAATGCCATTTACAAATTAGAAGGTTGGTCATATTCTTGCCACCAAAGAACTAATTAACCTGTATTACATTCCACCTGTTTGAAAAGAAAAATCAGTTCTCCCTTGCACCTGAAAGGTGGTCATCAAATATCACAGGGTGCTCCTTTGGGAACTGAAGCTGGGATAATAGAGAAACCGAATGGCTGTTATGTTAACACCGCCTCCACCAGACATGGAACTCTCTATAGTCTGTAACAAATTTAGATTGGACCCTTTACTCTGATCTAAATCTAGCTTGGTGGTGAAATTCCCCAGTGCTTTCCACTATTATACACAGTCATTTGCCAATGCTCCCCTCTCTAAGGGGCTGCAAAGTGTGAAATCCCCACACGAAGAGCTAAACTTAGCAACAAGACTGACTTTGGCACACCTGTTACGACAGTGCCCTGTAAGAGATGGCAGCTTCATTCTGCCTCATTCAGAACAGATCAGCAGGTAAGCTCGAACTTGGACAAGGGCATTCAACTCCATTTGGGTGTTATGTTTTCCAAAATGCAAAGTGATTCTTAAGTTGGATTATTACATCTTAGTTGTTTAATAAGATTTCTCCTTATTCAACACCCATGCTCTATGAACCCTTTAGAATTTTAGCCCCTAGCAGCCCTTTATGGGCTTCATCAAATATGCCCCAGAACTTGTTGAGGATACACATCTCCTCTTGTTCCAGGCTCTCCCTTTTATGCTTACAGTATTTGAATGTGCTTTACAGTTAAGAGGTCAGTGACTGGATAAATGAAGGAGCTGATTGCACTTTCAACACCAGTGCACTTTCAACAGCAGTGAATAGCAAAAAAAAAAAAATAGCAAAATGCCTTGTTGCTGAATCTGATGAGGACATACGCTGCAAACCTGTTCTTGCTCGGCCGGCCTCCCTAGCCTAAATTTCCTGAGTTAAAACTCCTCTTTAATCACTGACTTGGATTGCTAATTGATGATCAATTTACTCACCTGGAAAACAACCGCCCTCTTTCATCACAATTACCCCATGGGATCCACATCTTCACTGAGCATCAACCAAAGCCCACAGCACAGATGACACTAAAATAGCAGTATAACCTCCTCCCATGAATTTCCACTGACAATATAAATGAATACATATTTAAGCTAATGTGTCATTACAGTGATCCACATGATCTTCAATGTTTAGGAAAATAAACTGGAAGTTTTCATCATAGCAAACTTACTGTAAAGAAAGGCATTTTCAATCTATCTTAAATGATGTTATATCTCCCAATATATAATATTAATATACATTAAAGCTCAAAGAGGCAGATCAGCCAATGGGCATAATTTGAATTTATCCATTGATTCAAAATGCTGACTTGGCAATTCCTTCCACCCAACCTCACCCCTTAAAAAAAAAAACCTGCAAGATAGCCTAAATGCATGTAAAAATATAGGTCATTTACATATAGGTGTACTCTGTTTTAAAAAATTATGATAATATTAAAATCTGAATTTATAAAAAGATGAAAAGAATGATTCTTCACCTGTTATTATACTGAACCATATGCAACTTCCATTTTTGTAGGTCAAAAATGGTCAGACATCTCTAGTTTCTTATAGTTCAACCTAATAAAGACTCACCTTGTGAATTCTTGAAATAGTAAACGCTCCTAACACTTTTGTTTTAACAATAATTTAGTTTCTAAAAATGGACTTTGCATATATCAGAAAAAAAAGGTTGTATAAAACAAGGTATATTGTGAAAGCCTTATGTAATTATGTATTATATATTGGGCATGAAATATTAAGGTTAATCAAGATGGATTTGTCCAGCCTAACCTTTCCATCCATGCCAAATCAGAAGCTTTGAACTCGTAACTGAGTTGGGCTGCTACAGATCCCAACATGCTTACTAAGTAGGTAAAAGGGGTCCATTTAGTGCATTTACATGGTTATATTTAGTAATGCATTTTATTCACCTGCATTTGTACACAAGAACTTTTTTTTAAACAAAATGAAAAATCATGTGGAAGAAAACAATGGGTTTATTTTGTTTGAAATCATTAATATTTAAAATACATTTATAACATATAAAAACAGAAATATAAGATTTTAATTAATATTTAGCATGTCATTTTTGATCCATGGAAAATAAATGCTGGGTTTTTTGCTGATAACAAGTGTCTCTTGTCTGAAGAATGTAAAGAGAAGCATCCCAATACGAAGTGTAACTTCACTGACATTGGTGGGATTTATAACTTTGAAGTCACAGTATTCTGCCTGATTCCCTAACCTCTTAGCTTTTATTTTCTCCCAACTTGTGAACTTATTGGTGAATTTATTTGTTTAGTAGTAAAATGTGAAAATGAATAATGACTACAAGCTGTTAATGAAGATGGCCTGAGATAAGAGTGAGATAAGTTATATAAAGTCCACTATCTTTCAACATTTACCCCTTAGTAGGATATTTTTTTTAATGTATCTTCTATTTTCTACTTTCCTCATTTGATCCTCACAGCCATCCTGCAAGACATGAGTAAAGATATGGTATCTTTTTTATAAATGAGGACATGGGCACCAGGAGATTAGTGAGGCATTCACGGTTGTACAAAGGCAGAATCAAGATTACACCACAAGTCTTTGGGCTCCTACTGTAGTGCTTATCCCATCATGCTTTGCTTTTTGAGCACTGAATAGATTTTTTTTAAAGCTTCCATTCTATAACACTCCAAGTTCTGCAAACAACAACCAAGCTCTGTAAGCAGTTTCCTCCCTGGGTCCAACAATTCAAAACAAATAAGCACAACTCTGTCATCTCTAAAATAATTTTATAGCTGCAGCAACATACGTTAAGATTGTGTGAAAGTTTACACAAAGGAAGACCCTGCAGCTTTAATTTATACTGGTAGAAAGACAAATAATGATGGATTATTATCCACAATACAAATTCCAATCCTCTAATAAATTGATTTAATGCACACAGTCAATGCCAATTCTTTATGTGCGTAATTATTATCAGCCCCCTATCTGGAAATGAGAACACCTAGTCTTCAGTAAAAATAGTGTTTTTATTTTAAATTGTATAGTGTTCTGAGTGTATACAGCAACTTCTACTTGTACTCTATAATAAATGCAGTAACATTAAAAGGGAAAAAATTAATGGTTGGGAAAGCTTCCTCTAGCAACAAAACATGAAGTATTATACTTGCTGAAAATAAAAAAAAGATAAAATACAGAATACATAGAGTAATAAAAGGAAATGTACATAATACATACAGGTAAGGAAATTCCAAAGACTACCTTGAACAACTCCATGTATTCCAATTCATTTTCACAATTCATTAAATCATAAATATACATGGGGGAGAATAAGATGGGTTATACATAGTACCAGGCTAGGTCCTAAGGAGATGTAAAGTTTACTATCAGAAGTTTACAATCTGGTGAAGGTGATAATTATCCAATTCATCCATTTTCCCATTCATTTAGAGAATATTTATTGAGTACCAGTTGAGTACTATGGAAACCCTGTGGTGTAGTGGTTAAGTGCTACATTTGCTAACCAAAAGGTCAGCAGTTCAAATCTGCCAGGCACTCCTTGGAAACTCTATGGGGCAGTTCTACTCTGTCTTATAGGGTCACTGTGAGCTGGAATTGACTTGATGGCAGTGGGTTTGGTTTTTAATTGTGTGCTAACAGTGAAGATGAAATACAGTCTATGCCCTAGTGAGGGTTATAAACAAGACAGAAAAACAACACTGACCAGATAAATATAAGAATACTGCATTATAATGGAGAAATATGGGGTGTTTGGGTACGTATAAAGTAAGCGGTCTGCCTAACCTGGCCAAGAAAGTTAGGAAAGACTTTGCTGTGGGAATATCTAAACTAAAATCTGATAGATGAGTAAAAGACAAGTAGAGAATAGGACAAACATTCCACAGAGAGAACAATATGTGCAGAAGTTCTGAGGTTAAATAAACTTGGCATACTTGAGGAAGCACAGGGAGAGGAAAAAGGGTCCAGGAGGCTGGGAACATGCAAGGCCTTGTGAGCAATGTGATGGATTTTTAACTCTATTTTAAGCATTGAAAAGAAGAGGATTCTGGCACCAGTATAAAATATGGATTGAAGCAGGACAAGGGTAGATACAAGGAGACCAGTTGAGAGCTGTGGCCGTGGTTTACAGCAATACGTAATTCTTATACTTACCACCCACTGAGCAGTAGAAGATAGGTATAAATGGAAATGGATAGCTTTGAGATAGATTTAGGAGATAAAGTCAGCGCTACTTGGTGATGAAATAGAGAAGTTGGGTCAATAAAAAGAAAGTCTGAAATGTTTTACAGGCTTCTGGTTTGAGCTAAGGTTTGGTGGCTCTGTTCACTAAGATAGGAAACAGTGGGGAAAAATCAAGTCAAGTGGGACATGAATTTAGTTTTGAATGTGTTATTTTGAAGTGCCCTGAAGACATCCAAGTAGACATATTGAGGACGCAGTTGAATATATGGTCTGGAACTCAGAAGAGAGGATATGGTCAGAGAGATAAATTTAGGTGTTACAAGGAGTCCTGGTAGTGCAGTGGTATTTGCATGGCTGCTAACCAAGGGCTCAATGGTTCAAATCCACCAACAGCTCCATCAGAGAAATGTGTGACAGTCTGCTTCCATAAAGATTATAGTCTTGGAAACCTCGTGGGGCAGTTATACCTTATCCTGCAGAGTCACTATGTGTCAGAATCAACTTGACAGCAATGTGTTTTTATTGGATGAGATTTCCCAAGGAGAGGTTGTAGAGTAGAGTGATGTTAATCCTATAACATGAAATATGCACAAATATGCTCCTTTCCCCATTTTTGGAGTGTTAATCATTTAGCAAGAGGTTGAGAAAAATGATTCAGTTTAAAGATCCTCAGTCTAAGGCAGATTGCTCAGAGATATTTGGAAGCAGGAAAAGTAAAAGAGTAAGTCAGAGCAAAGTCCTTCATGGAGAGGTAAGATTCCAAGCTGGGAAGACCAAATACAAATGTTAAGTACAACAGATAGGGGCAGGACTATCGGTAAGAGGGAAACAATGAATAACTAGAAGCCAGAAACCACTGGAGCAACGCAGGTTCAGGTCAGGGAGGTCAAAGAAAGACTGCAGGGAACAGGGCTGCATTGTCAAGCTCAAGTATATGTTAAAAAACAGATGACATTCTCAAAAGAATAACTGAAACAATTTTATTGGAAAAGGGACCAACAAGGGATGGTGAAGCATCCTGAGACTAGCAACTGTAGGAAGCTGTTACTACTCTCAGACTTGAGGGAGTAAGAGGAGGGAGGTATGACTGGAACCTGACATGTCTTGTAGCTAAAATGAAGTTGTATAATGATCTGTGGCCTAAAGTAGAGAAAGAAAGTGAGAAGGGAGCTGGAGCTGGAAGAGTAAATACCCTAAACTTTCTCTCCTCCACTCTCCATTCTGCATCTTGTTCATTGAACACAACCAGAATCTAGAGGGCAAAAAACCCAGGTGATGTAGTCTGTACAGATCAACCTCCTAGGTCAAATAGCAGGGTAGAGAAGGCTTGAGAGTGGATCTAGAGGAAAAAATAGAGAATATTCAGAGGTAAACAGGAAGGTTGGAATGGCTTAAAGATCAGGCTTGAGGTCTACTGGAAAAGAGGTAAAACATGCTATAGATTTTCAAAGAATGTTTGTCAGCCAGTGTTTATTCAGAAAAACCAAGATCATTCTAGCTATTTCAAATAAACCATTACTTCAAGTCAATTTCAACTCATAGGAAACCTATCTATCAGAGTAGAACTGCCCTATAGGGTTTCCAAGGAGTGGCTGGTGGACTGAAACTGCTGACTTTTTGATAAGCAGACAAACTCTTAACCACTGTGCCACCAGGGATCCATGTTTCAAGTAGAGTGAATATAATACCAGGAATTGGTAATCTATGGAAGACAAAATAGGGATAGTGAATCAACCTACAGATAAGCAAAAGCAGAAAGCTACCACCATCCTCAGGGGTTAAGAAATATTAGGGAGAGTTGAAATTATCATAACCAGAAAATGGGATCCTCTTCAGTATCTAGAAGCATGGAGTTGCCTGCCCAATGGAAGCTGAGACCACCAAAGGGACTACCTGGTAGAATCTGGGCCCTCTGTGGAAGGGGCTGTCTGGCACGAAGTAGAGCCAAGGAGGAGAAAGGTTTTGAGCCATTTTTGGTAAAGTATGCAGTGATCAATTTGTGATATCTTTTACTGTAGAAAGGATAAAGGAGACACGCATACCACATATCTTTCATTATGAACAGAGATATATTTCTTTCTGCTATGTCTGTGTAGTGTGGGGATAAAAATATTAGTCTCAGAATGGGGAGCAGAATTCTTGGGTAGAAACTGTCTATGTCTGGAAAAACAGTGTAACAGACAATTTTACTGTATTTTTACACAAATAATGTGCACTTTCTACATTTGTTTGCACCCTCTCCCCACAGGGTATTTTTAAATACACTACATTGAAGTTTTAAAAAATTTTTACAGTGACACAAAAAATTGGGAGAGTGCAATTGGCAAACAAATATAGAAGGTGCATATTATTTGTGTAAAAATACAGTAATCACAGAAAGTTAACCCTCAGAGTATAACTGGTATCTCAGTTATCTAGAGCTGCTGAAACAGAAATACCACAAGTGGATGGCTTTAACAAAAAGAAACTTTGTTCTGTCACAGTCCAGTAAGATAAAAGTCCAAATTTAAGGCATCAGCTCCAAGGGAAGTCTTTCTCTCTCTGTTGCTTCTGGAGGAATGTCCTTGTTGCCAATCTTCCCCTGGATAGGCAGCTTCTGAGACACAGGGACCTTAGGTCCATTCCAAAGGACATGTTTTGCTCCAGGCACTGCTTCTCAGTGGTATGAGGTCTCCAAACACTCTGCTTGTTTCCCTTTCCTTTATATCCCAAGAGATTACCTCAAAGCACTTATACAATCTTACACCTTGACTCCTGACATTAAGTTCTGCACCACCAACACAACTGCTGCCCGTCCTCCCTCATTAACATAATAGAGGCAGGGTTTACAGCATATAGGGACATTACAAAATACCAGGAATCATGGTCTAGCCAAATTGCTACTCACATTTTTTGGGGGACTCAATTCAATCCATGACATCTGGGTTAGGCCTCAAGTAGGAAAAGGTGAATAAATTGTGACACATAAAAAATGAATAGTAATTTTAGAAATAAATCTAACCAGGCATGTCAAAGACCTATGTAACAAAACTACAAACCACTGTTGTAAGAAACTAAAACAGACCTACATAAATAGATAAACAGAATATGGCACTATAAACAGAAATTTGATGCTATCCCTCCACAGCAAAGACTTGAAAAAACAAGTAAAACAGAGGCAAATGTCAGTCCTGGAACCCTAATGAAGAGATAAAGATCTTGACTAAGCATTTAATGAAATAAAAAGCTGTCATGGATTGAATTGTGTCCCCCAAAAAATGTATGTGTTGATTTGACTTGGTTAGGAGTTCCAATATGGTGCCCTTCCTCCCATGTGTTGTGAATCCTGCCTCTGTGATATTGATGATGGAGAATGGTTTGCAGTTGTGTTAGTGAGGCAGGATCCAAGCCATAAGCTTGTGGGATATAAGGAAGAGAAGTGAGCTGAGGAAGTTGGAAACCCCATACCACCAAGGGAAAACCACTGAGTAGAGCACGTTCTTTGGATCCGAGGTCCCTGTGCTGAGATGCTCTCACTGGATTTGGACTCAGCCTACCAGACTGTGATGATTTCTCACACGGAATGGACTTGTAACTTATAAATGGATCTGCAGCTTACCGGACTGTCTCAATAAAGCTTCTCTTCATGAAATCTTCCGCTTGTGGTATTTTCTGTTAGAGCAGCACCAGGTGACTAAGACAGAAACTGACAGAGAACAGCCAGTGTGGAGACATACAGGATGGAGTCCTTTATCAGCTAAGGCAGCAGAGATTTGCCATCTTGGACCCCTGTTGGAGATCAGTGGATAGGGAGTACAGGAAAGCAGCTTTAAGGAGCTCCCAGCAGCAGACAAGCATCTGGCAACTAGTGATACAATCTTTTCCAGCATCCCCCACCCTTCTTCCCCCTGCTCATTCTATGCTGCTTCCTAGTGAGCTTTGATAGATAGGCTGGAATGTCCAGGCTCTGTGAATCTTGGAATCACCCTGTCAATATCAGCTGGTTACTTCATTGCCATTTCTTTGTTGCTATTGTTGTGGTGTTTCTTTTTGCTTTGTTTTGTTTTTAACTTCTTTCAGTGTCTTCTCTCTCACACACACATTCTTCCCTTCCTTTCTTTCGAATACCTGGCTCTGTGCACCATCTCTGATTCTTCTTGACAGGCTGTAAAAACTACTAAGCATAGTAAATATCTGCACACTCAATAACAGGGTTCCAAAATACATGAAATAAACTAATGGCACTGAATAGAGAAACTGAGAGTTCCACAATAATAGTAGGAGATGTTAATATATCACACTCAGTAATGGACAGCACATCTGGGGGAAAAACTCAACGAAGATGCAAAAGATCCAAAGGCCACAATCAGCCAACTTGACCTCATAGAAATATATAGAACACTTCACCCAACAGCTGCAAACTGTACATTCTGTTCCAACACACATAGAATGTTCCTCAGAACAGACTGCATCTTAGGCCAGAAAGCTACCCTTAACAAAATCTAAAACACTGAAGTGATACAATCAGGAATATTTTCTCTGATCATGATATTAAAGTAGAAATTAACAACAGGAAAAGCATGGGGAAAATCAATTACATGTACACTGAATAACACCCTGCTTAAAAACCTCTGAGTACAGAAGACATTAAAGAAGGAATCAAAAAATTCCTAGAATCAAATGAGAGAAAAATCAAAACATAACAAAACCTTTGGTACAAAACAACAGCAGTGCTCAGAGGTCAATTTATAGTAATAGATGCACACATTAAAAAAGAAGAAAAGGACAGAATCAAAACATTAGCTACATAACTAAAAGAGACAGAGAGGAAAGCAAAAGAAGCTTGCACATGCCAGAAGAAAGGAAATGATAAAAATCAGAGCAGAAACAAATGCAATGGAGAAAAAAAAGATACTAGGAAAGAATCAACAAAACCAGAAGTTGGTTCTTGAAAGACTCGCTGAATTCAGCAAAACAGTGGCCAAACTGAAAAAAAGAAAAACAGGAGAGGGCTCAAATAACCCAAGTAAGAAATGAAATGGGGATATTACAACAGACCCAACTGATTTTAAAAGGATCAAAACAGATTATTATGAAAAACTATACTCCAACATATTTGAAAACCTAGACAAAATGGACAGATTTCTAGAAACACACTACCTACCCAAACTAACACAAAATGATGTTGAAATCTGAGCCCAAGCACAACCACACTGCCATTGAGTCAGGTCTGACTCATAGCAACCCTAGAAGTCAGAGTAGGACTTCCCATAGAGTTTCCAAGATCACCTGGTGGATTTGAACTACCAACTTTTTGGTTAGCAGGTGTAGCACTTAACCCACTACGCCACCAGGGTTTCCAATAGACCGATAAAAAAAGGGAAGAATTGAAGAGGTAATTAAAAAAAAAACCTCCCAACAGCAACAATGACAGAAGCCCTGGCCCACATGACTTCACTGGAGAATTCTACCAAACATTGAGAGTAGAGCTTACAATAGTACTATTCAAACTACTTCAGAACATAGAAAAGGAAGCAGTATGTCCAAATTCATTCCATGAAGCTACCATAACCCTAATTCCAAAACCAAAGAAAGACACCACTACAAAAAGAAAGTTACAGACCAGCATACCTCATAAATACAGGTGCAAAAATTCTCAACAAAATTCTAGCCAATAAAATTCAGCATCACATAAAAAAAGAATACGCCACACTAAGTGGGATTCATACCAGGTATGCAAAGATGGTTCAACATTAGAAAATCAATCAATGTAATCCACCACATGAATAAAGGAATCAAATAATTATCTCAATCGACTCATAAAAGGCATTCAACAAACTCTGACACCCATTCCTGATAAAAACTCTCACTAAATAGGTATAGAAGAGAACTTCCTCAACATAAAGAAGGGCATCTGTACAAAGCCAAGAGACAACATCATTCTTAATGGAGATAGGCTGAAAACATTCCACTTGAGAAAGACATAAGACAAGGATTCCCTTTATTACCATTCTTATTTAGCATTGTGCTGAAATTCATGGCTAGAGCAACAAGGAAGAGGGAAGGAGGCAGGGAAGAAGAGAGGAAATGAGGAAGGAAGAGAGGGAGGAAAGGAGGGAGGGAGAGAAGAAGGAAAGAAAGGAGGGAGGGAAGGAGGGATGAAGGGAGGGAGGGAGGGAGAGAGGAGAGGAGGAAGGAAAGGAGACACAGAGGAAGGGAGGGAGGAAGGAAAGAAGAAGGAAGGAAGGAAGGAAGGAGGGAGGGAGGGAGGGAGGGAGGGAGGGAGGGAGGGAGGGAGGGAGGGAGGGAGGGAGGGAGGGAGGGAGGGAGGGAGGGAAGGAGAGAAGGAGGGAGGGAAGGAAGGCAGCAAGGAGGGAGGGAAGGAAGGCAGGAAGGAGGGAGGGAAAGAAAGACATGCAAATTGGTAAGAAAGAAGTAAAACTGTCCCTATTTGCAGATGATATGATACTATACATACAAAACCCAAAATATTCCACAAGAAAACTACCCAGAACTAATAGAAAGATTCAGCAGGGTAGTAGGATACAAGATAAACACACAAAATCAGTTGTATTCCTATACATCAATAAAGAGAACAATGAAAATGAAATCAGCAGGTCAACACCATTTATAATAGGACCTAAAAAATAAAATACTTGGAAATAAATCTAACCAGACATATAAAAGACCTATACAAAGAAAACTGCAAAACACTACTGCAAGAAATGCAAACAAATCTACAGAAATAGAAAAATGTTCCACGCTCCAGTAAACAGGCATTGAGTGACATCTTGGATCAAAAGACATGACCCATCCATATGTTGCTTACAAGAGACTCACTTTAAACTAAAGATATGAACAAACTGAAAATTAATTGATAGAAGAATATATATCAAGCCAATAACGAACAAAGAAGAGCAGGTGTGGCAATTTTAATCTCAGATAAAATAGATTTTAATGTACAATCCATCATCGTGGACAAGGATGGACACTATTTTGAAAGGTTCAATATACAAACAATACTTAACAATATTAAATATTTATGCACCTAATATTAGAGAACCTAAATACATCAATGGCACCTGGCTGGCTAAATACATCAAAGAAACACTGACTGCACTCAAAAAGGAGATAGATCACTCCACAATAATAGTGGGAGACTTCAACACTCCACTCTCAATATTGGACAGATTGTCTAGAAAAAAGCCCAGTAAAGACACTGAAGACCTTATTGCCACAATTAACCATCTAGACCTCATCGACATACACAGAACTTTCTGTCCATCAGTGGACAGCTACACGTTCTTCTCCAGTGCACATGAAACATTCTCCAGAATAGACTGTGTGTTAGGACATAAAGCAATTCTCAACAAAATCCATACTGCTGAATTAATACAAAGCATCTTCTCAGATCACAAAGCCATCAAAATCAAAATCAATAGCAGAAAAAAACATAGAAAGTGGAACTCACGGAAACTAAACAACACCTCACTCAAAAAGCCATGGGTTATAGAAGGAATCAAGGATGAAATCAAGAAATTTAAGAATTCCAATGAGAATGAAAACACCTCCTACTAGAACCTTTAGGGTACAGCCAAAGCAGTACTCAGAGGTCAGTTTATCTCCATAAATGCACACATCTGGAAAGAAGAAAAAAATCAAACCAAAGAACTAACCCTACAGCTTGAACACATAGAGAGAGAACAGAGTAACCCCTCACGCACCAGAAGAAAACAGATCATAAAGATTAGAGCAAAACTAAACGGATTAGAGAATAGAAGAACAATTGAAAAAACTGAAAAGACCAAAAGCTGGTTTTTTGAAAAGATCGACAAAAGAAAAACAGGAAAAGAAACTAATAACCCAAATGAGAAATGAGAGGCAAGTTGTAACAGATCCAACAGAATTCAAAAATATAACAGAATAGTGTGAAAGACTGTACACTAATAAATTTGAAAACCTAGAGGAAATGGAAAAATTCCTTGACTCATATCACCTACCACAATTATCACAAGGTGAAGAAGAACAACTTAATAAACCCATAACAAAAGAAGAGATTGAAAAAAGTTATCCCAAAACTACCAACCAAAGAAAGCCCAGGCCCAGGTGGCTTCACTGTAGAATTCTACCAAGCTTTTAGAGAAGAGTTATCTCCAATACTACTGAGACTATTTCACAGTATAGAAAGGGATGGAATACTCCCAAATTCATTCTAGGAAGCCAGCATAACCCTAGTACCAAAGCAGGGAAAGACCCAACCAAAAAGGAAAACTATAGATGGATATCACTCATGAATCTAGATGCAAAAATCTTTAACAAAATTCTTGCCAGTAGAATACAACAACGTATCAAAACAATAATCCATCATGACCAAGTCGGATTCACACCAGGGATGCAAGGCTGGTTCAACATCAGAAAAATAATTAATGTGATCAACCACACAAATAACACAAAAGACAAGAATCGCCTGATTTTTATCTATTGATCAGAAAAGGCATTTGATAAAGTGCAACACATATTCATGCTAAAAACTCTCAGCAAAATAGGATTACATGATTACTCTTCCCATCTTAATCCAATATTACAAGGACAGAGTAGCTGGCTTGGGGGGCCAGAGACCATGCTCTCAGGGGAAATCTTGGTCAATTGGCACAATGAGCATTTTGCTAAGAGAGCCCTCTGCACCTCACATTGGTGAGTGGCATGTGAGGTCTTGAAACCTGCCAAGCTGCCATCTGAGGGTACAGAAAATTGTCCCAACTCAGCAGGAACAAATGATCACCAAGGACCACAATGACATGGGGGAAAGACAGGCAGACCCACATGAGTGAGTGACTACATCGACTTGTGACTGGAAGAGCCAGATGGTGCCCAGACATCACCAGTGACAGCCGTCATGGAGCTCACAAAGTTGAGTCTCACTGGCAACACAAGAATAAAAAGGGGTACACCCTGAAATCTCCATTAAAAGACTGCAATTGATGGTCCACAGGCCTCGGAGTTCCCCTGGGAGCATGGCCCCTGCCTCTGATGTTGCCCCTGTCCATAAATCATAATGGAGGTCAGCTGTCTGACAGGAATGGATTGGACTTGGTGACACAGAGTGACCATATCATTTATGCACTTTATGGTTCTATGCATCTATAGGATGTTGTCTTGCACACCTCTTACTGGGAGAAGGGGAGTGGGCGGAGAGGAGGGGACAGGAGACTATTGGGAGAAGACATGTATGGAGCAGAGAGGAAGAGTGTGCTGTCACTGAGCACGGAGAGCAGTGGGAGCTGCATATAGGTGGGCATGCAAATTTATATGGGAATGAAGATTTTCATTCAATCATAATAAAATATAAATAAATAAAAAGAAAATAAAAGAAAAAAAGCATTCTATGCTCATGGCTAAGTAGTCTCAACATTGAGAAAATGAGTATTCTACCCAAGGCAATCTAATTACGATGCAATCCCAATTCAAATACCAGCAACATTCTTCAAAGAGGTGGAAAAACTAATCATTAACTTTATGTTTAAATGGAAAAGGCCAAAATTAAGTAAAGCACTATTGAAGAAAAAAATGAAGCAGGAGGACTGGCACTACCTGACTTCAGAACCTAGTATACAGCTACAATAGTTGAAATATCCTGTTACTGGTACAATGACAGACATGCTGACCAACTGAACAGAACTGATAACCCAGATGTAAATCCATCTACCTACAGTCACCTGATCTTCAACAAGGGCTCAGAGTCCATCAAATAGGGAAAAAAAAAATCTTTTAAAGAAATGGTGTTGCCAAAACTGAATGTCCATCTGCAAAAAAAAAGTGGAACAGGACTCATACTTCACACCATACACAAAAACTAATTCAAAACAGATCAAACACCTAAATATAAAACCTAAAACTATAAAGATCATAGTAGAAAAAATAGCAGTGCTAGGGACCTTAATACACAGCATTAACAGGATATAAACTATAGTTAACAACACATAAACTCCAGAAGACAGCTAGATAACTGCAATCTTCTAAAAATTACAGTTATGCTCCTCAAAACATTTCACCAAAACAGTACAGGGAACCAACAGACAGAGAAACCATTTTTGGCTATGACAAATCCAACAAAGTTCTAATCTCTAGAGTCAACAGGAAAATCCAATACCTCTACAACAAAAAGACAAATAATTGAACTTAAAAATGGACAAAGGAAATGAGGAGACATTTCACCAACAAAGACATTCAAGCAGCTAAAAGACATATGTGGAAATGCTCATGATCACTAGCCATTAGAGAAATGCAAATCAAAACCACAATGAGTACGATCCTTACCCCAGCATTACTGGCACAAATAAAAAAAAAAAAACAACACAGAGAATAGCAAATGTTGGAGAGGCTGTGGGGTGTTTGAAACTCTTATGCACTACTGGTAGGAATGCAAAATAGTACAACCAATTTGGAAAATGATTTGGTACTTCCTTAAAAAGCTGGAAATAGAAATACCACATGATCCAGCAATCCTACTCACAAATTATATCCTAGAGAAATGAGAGCCATCTCGCGAACAGCATACACACATCCATCCGTACAGTGTGGCACTGTACGCAATAGCAAAAAGATAGAAACAACCTATGTGCCCATCAAGAGATGAGTGAACAAACTATAGTACACACACACATGATGGAATACTGCACTACAATAAAGAGCAATGATGAATCAGTGAAGCATCTCACAATACAGATGAATCTGAAAAGCATTATGTTGAGTGAAATAAGTCAATCACAAAAGGACAAATATTGTACAAGACTAGTATTGTAAAAACTCATGAAAAAGTACACAAAAATTAAACAATCTTTCATGATTACAAGGGAGGGAAGGAATGGGGATGGAAAAAACACTAACAAGACAATATATAAGTGTTAACTTTGGTGAAGGGATATCAGTACTCAGTACTGTGGAAGCCAGTACAACTTGACGAGAGCAAGATCATGGAAGCTCCACAGACACATCCAAACTCCCTGAGGGACCAAATTACTAGGCTGATGGCTGTGGGGACAATACTGTAAGAGAACTCCCATCTCAATCAACATAATATAGTTTATAAAGAAAATGTTCTACATGTGCCTTGGTAAGAAGCATCTAAGATCTTACAAGCCTGTGAGGTGCCATCTTGATACTCTGCTGCTGTCATCCTGTCTGGAGCAAGAGAAAATGAAGAAAACCAAAGACACGGTGGAAATACCAGTGCAAATGACTAGTGGACCACAACTACCACAACCCTGATCAGACTGAGTTCAGCACAACTAGATGGTGCCCACCTACCATCACCAACTGTTCTGACAAGAATCACAATACAGGGTTCCAGACAAAGCTGGAGAAAATTGTAGAACAAAATTCTCATTCACAAAAATAAAAAAAAGACCAGACTCACCAGTCTCCCAGAGACTAGAAACTGCAAGTGTATGGACCCCAGACACACTTACAGCCTAATAGTGAACTCACTCCTGAGGTTCACTCTTCAACCATAGATTAGACAGACCTATAAAACAAAAAGAGAATAAAGAAGCACATCAGACCAGGGACAAGGGTGAGAAGGCAGGAATGGACAGGAAAGCTGATAATGGGAAACCCAAGATCAAGAAGGCAAGAGTGTTGACATGTCATGGGGTTGGCAACAAATGCCACAAAATAATATATGTATTAACTGTTTGATGAGAAACTTGTTTGATTTGTAAACTTCCCCTAAAGTACAATTTTTAAAGTTTTCTTTTTTAAAAAAAAAAATATATATATATATATAATTTTCTAGGTCTTGATGTAGGCAGGGGGTATTGAGGCAGAGATCAATGAAATCCCTGAGTTAAGAAGATAGAGCTGAGAGTCTGGGCCAACTGATTCACCACCACTACCACTGCCCTTGGGTCGGGTCCAACTCATAGCAACCATATAGGTTGGTGCAGAGCTGCCGCATAGAGTTTCCAAGGAGAAGCTGGTGAATTTGAACTGTTGACTTTTTGGTTAGCAGATGTAGCACTTAACCCGCTATGCCATGAGGGTTTACAACTGATGCAGTGAGATTCAGTAGGACAGAGTGCCAGAATGTAGAGAGCTGCAAGGAGACAGATTGCCAGAGACTTGCAAAGAGTTACTACTGTCAAGTATTCAGCAGAATACCTCTCCATGTGTATGTGTGGAATAAAACTGAGGCTGGGGAAAGAACATGAAAGTATTAGAGGTAGTAGGCACTTACAAGATGCTAGAACTTGGAGTATTCTCACCAGTCAAACTAAAAAAGGTTAATAATTCATAGGAATAGAAGTAGTGATTATTCCCACCAGTCAGACTGGAAAAACACATCATTCATAGCTCATAGCAACTTTTTTGATGCCTTATAAAGTAAGTTGAAAACTTCAGTACCATTTTCCCTAATTGGAACTGAATCTATCAATACTTCATGACCCAGTGGAGTTTATCCCAGGAATGCAGAGTTTATTTGATTTGGGGGAAATGGCTTAATGAAATTCACAGTATTAAAAACGAAATTAAAAAAAAATATATATGATCATTTCAACAGATGCAGAAAACATGAAATATCTGGGAAGGTGTTGCCTCAGTTGTTGTTAGTTGCTGTGGAATCAGTTTGCAACTCCGGGCCACCCTATGTAGGCAAAGTAGAACTACTCCGTAGAGTTTTTAAGACCATGACCTTTCAGAAGCAAATCACCAGTCTGTCTTCTGAGGTGACTGTGGGTAGGCTCAAACTGCCAACCTTATGACTAATAGTGGAGTACTTAACTGTTTGTACCTTTCAGGGACCTTCTTGCCTCAGTAATGGGAAACAATTAGCCCTGTGCTAAGTTCTACTTTGGACGTACCTAAAAGTTATAAAAATAAGACCTGGAAGGATCAATCCGTTTCCAGGTATCTCTGTCTAAAAGCAAAGCTCACTAAGATTTATAGGAATACAAAAGCACACAGCAAGGTAAAATACATAATGTCTGGAATGCATTCAAAGATACCAGGCACCTGAAGAAACACAAATTAAACTATAATGAAGAGAAAAATCAGTCAAACAAACTGACTCAGAACTGACAGAAATATTAGAACTAGCAGGCAAGGACATTAAAATAATTACTATCACCGTAATTCATATGTTCAATAAATTAGAGATATGAAAAGTATAAAAACACAATCCAAACTGAACTTCTAAAAATAAAAACAGTAATGTCCAAGAAGAAAATTTCACTGGATTGAATTAATGGCAGATTATTCGTTACAGAAGAAAAGATGTGAACTTGAAGGCATAGCAATAGAAGCCAGCCAAAAATGAAGCACACATAGAAAAAAGAATCTCAAAACATGAAAAGAGAATTAGTGAGCTGTAGAATAATTATACACAGTTATACACAGCAGTCATTGGAGTCTCTTGTGGCAGAGTTGGGGGAGAAACATTTGAGAAATTATGACTGGAAGTTTTTAATATTAACGAAAACTGTTAATTCACTGATCCGAAAAGCTCAATGAACTCCAAGAGCAAGAAACCAAGAAAACTACACCCAGAATATCAAAACAAAATTTCTTAAAAATAACTATAAACAGAAAATTTTTAAAGCAGATAGACCTGTCAGATCTACAGGAACAAAGGTAAAATTGCCATTAGATTTATCACAAAAAATAATGCAATTCAAAAAAGTGGACTTCTTCAAAGCAATGAAAAACAAAAAAATGTCAACCTGGAATTGTACACTTGGCAACACGTATTTCACAAACAAAATGGAGGCATTCTCAGGCATACAAAAGACGAAAGATGCCATCATCAGCAGACCTACACTATAAGAAATACTGAAGGACATCCTTGAGGCAGAAAATGATACCAAACAGAAATACAAAATTACACAGAGAATATCAAAAGAGTGCCAGAACTGGTAACTACCTGGGTAAATATGTAAGTGTTTTGGCTTACTTCAATATCTTTAAAAGACTATTTAAATGAAAATAAAAACAAAGCATAATAAGATTTATAACATATGTAAATCCGAATGACACAGTAATGGTAAGTCTCCTTTTTTATACTATTATTACTGTGCAATAGCCCTCGAGTAGGTTCTGACTCCTAGAGACTTTATGTACCACAGAATGAAATGCTGCCTGGTCCTGTGTCATCCTAAGTCACTGCTGTATTTGAGCCTGCTATTGCAGTACTTTGTCAGTCCATCTCATTGAGGGTCTTCTCTTTTTTCACTGACACTCTGTTTTACCAAGCAATGATGTCCTTCTCCAGGCAGTCCCTAGACCAGTCGTCCATCCTGATAACGTGTCCAAAGTACATGAGATGAAGCCTCAACAACCTAGCTTCTAAGGAGTGCTCTGGCTGTACTTCGTTCTAAGACAGGTTTGTTCATTCTGGCAGTCCATAGTATATTCAAGATTCTTCACCAACACCATAAGTCAAAGACATTAGTTCTTTAGTTTTCCTTATTAATTGACCAGCTTTTGCATTCATATGAGGTGATTGAAAACACCATGGCTTCGGTCAGGCATACCTTAGTCCTCAAGGTGATACCCATACTTTTTAACACTTTAAGCTGGTACTTTGATACAATACATCATTTGATTTCCGGAAAGCTGTTTCCATGGACATTGATTGTGGATTCAAGTAAAACAAAATCCTTGCTGACTTCAGTCCTTTCTCCATTTATCATGATATTGTTTATTGGCCCATGGTAAGGATTTTTGTTTTCTTTATTTTGTGGTACAATCCATACTGACGGCTGTGGTCTTCGGCCAGCATCAGTAAGTGCTTCAAGTCCTCTTCACTTTCAGCAAGTAAAGTCTTGTCATCCACATGTTATAGGTTGTTATTAATGATTCTCCCTCTGGTCCTGGTGCCATGTTCTTACACAGTCTAGGTTCTCAGATTATTTGCTCAGCACACAATTGGAGTAAGTATGGTGTCATGGAGTGAATTGTGTCCTCCCAAAAATATCTGTGTGCTTGGTTAGATTATTGTTACCTGCATTATATACAGTTGCCTACCATTTTGCCATCTGATGAAATTTCCTTATGTGTTGTAAATCCTATCACTATGGAGTAACGGGATAGATTAGTGGCAGTTGTATTGATGAGATCTACAAGATTAGACAGTGTCTTAAGCCAATCTCTTTTAAGATATAAAAGACAGATGCAAGCAGGGAGACATGGAGATCTCCTATCACCAAGAAACCAGTGACAGGAGCAGAGCAGAACCAGAACTCTTTGGTTCCTGCTCAGAGATGTTCATGGACCAAGGGAAGACTGATAATAAGGACCTTCCTCCAGAGCTGGAAACCCTGGTGGTGTAGGGGTTAAGTGCTATGGCTGCTAAGCAAAAGGTCGACCGTTTGAATCCACCAAGCGCTCCTTGGAAACTCTATGAAGCAGTTCTACCCTGCCCTGTAGGGTTGCTATGAGTTGGAATAGACTCAACAGAACTGTTTTTTTTTTTTTTTTCCTAAAGCTGACAGAGAGAAAGCCTTCCCCTGGAGCTGCCAACCTGAATGCAAACATCTAGTGTACTGAACTGTGAGAGGACAGACTTCCCTTGTTTAAAGCCATCCACTTGTGATGTTTCTGTTACAGCAGCACTAGATGACTAAGATGTGGTAAAAAGATACAACCTTGATGCGCTCCTTTCCTGATTTTAATCCACCTGGTATCCCCTTGTCTGTTCCAACAACTGCCTCTTGGTGTAGGTAGAGGTTCTTTATGAACACAATTAAGTGTTCTGGAATTCTCATTTTCATAATGTTACTAATAATTTGTTATGATTCACACAGTCAAATTCTTTTGCATAGTCAATAAAACACAAGTAATCATCTTTCTGGTGATCTCTGCTTTCAGCAAAGGTCTGTCTGACATCAGCAATGATAGATCTCATTCCAGATCTTCTTTTGAATCTGGCTTGAATTTCTAAGTTTCCTGTTGTTATACTGCTGCAACCATTTTCTAATTATCTTCAGCAAAATTTTACTTATGTGTGACATTAACAATATTCTTTGATAATTTTCTCATTCTGTTGGATCACATTTCTTTGGAAAGGGCACAAATATGGATCTATTTAAGTCAGTTCATCAGGTACCTGTCTTTCAAATTTCCCAGCATTTACAAGTGAGAATTTCCAGCACTGAATCTGTTGAAACATCTCAATTGATCTTCCATCAGTTTGTGGAGACTTATTTGTTTTCCTGTGCTATCTGTGCAGCTTGGACTTTGTTCTGACGTGGCTAACATGTTGCTGTGACACCAGCAGGCTCACCCATGGTGATTAGTTTCAGCAGAGCTACCAAACTGCAACAGACTAAGAAGATGGACCTGCCACTCTACTTCTAAAAAACACTTGACCAGTTAAAATTTTATGATTGTCAACGGCTTGGGTGATCCCCTAGGAGCATGGCCCCTAGACCTGCTGCTGCCCCTGCCCAGAAAGCATTATTGAGATCAACTCTTAAAACTGGACTGGACTCAGGAACACAATGTGACCATACAGTGTGTGTACTTTATGGTTCAATCCATTTATAAGATACTGTCCTATTGGTCTCTTACAAGATAGGAGAGAAGAGGGTGAAGAGGAGAGGACAGGAGCTTGTTAAGAGGATACAACAAGTATGGGATGAAAAGGAGGAGTGTGCTGCCACTGGGCAAGGAGAGCAGAAGGAGCTGCAGATAGGCAGGCATGCAAAACTAATTTGGGTTGTATACTTCCACTTAACCACAATAAGAAAAAAAATATGACTAGCAGTAGAACATTGTTTGATATAGTGCCAGAAGATTAGCCCCTCAGGTTGGAAGACACTCAAAATCTGACTGGGGAAGAGCTGACTTATGAAAGTAGAGTTGACCTTAATGATGTGTATGGAGTCAAGTCTTTAGGACCTTCATTTGCTGATATAGTATCACTCAAAATGAGAAGATAAAGCTGCAAACACTCAATAATCAGAAGGTGGAATGTACAAAGTATGAATCTAGGAAAAATTGGAAATTATCAAGAATGAATGGAACACTTGAAGATAGATACCCTAGGTTTTAGTGAACTGAAATAAATACTAGTTAATGACTATTACTCACATTTACACAACAATCACTAATGCCATAAATGAAGAAACTGAAGATTTTTACCAACTTCTACTATATGAAATTGGTCAAACAGGTAATCAAGATGTATTGATAATTACTGTTAATTGCAAATCAAAAGTTGGAAACAAAGCAGAAGCATCAGTAGTGGGAAAATAATGGCCTTGGTGATACAGAGTACACTAGAGCTTGCATGATGGAATTTTGTAGGACTAATGAGCAAATAATGAATATTAGAAATACTTTTATCAACAACAAAAACAGTGACTATACAGGTAGACCTCATCAGATGGAATACACAGGAAGCAATTGGACTGCATCTGTAGAAAGAGACAACAGAGAAGTTCAATATCATCAGTCAAAGCAAGACCAGGGACCGAATATGGAAAAGACCATCATCAACTGCTCATTTGCAAGTTCAAACTGAAAACTGAAGAAAATTAAAACAAATCCACAAAAGCCAAGTACAACCTTGAGTATATTGTGGTGGTGGTGATGATGGTGGTTAGGTGCCATCAAGTCGGTTCTCGCTCATAATGACACTACGAACAACAGAAAGAAACACTGCCCAGTCTTGCGCCATCTGCACAATTGTTTTTATGCTTAAGCCCATTGTTGCGGCCACTGTATCAATCCATATCGCTAGAGTTTCCCTCTTTGTTGACTTTCCACTCTACCAAGTGTGATGTCCTTCTCCAGGGACTGATCCCTTCCTGACAACATGTCCAAAGTATGTAAGATGCAGTCTTACCATCTTTGTTTTTAAGGAGCACTCTGGTTGTACTTCTTCCAGAACAGATCTATTTGTTCTTTTGGCAGTCCATGGTACAGTCAACATTCTCTAAAACACTGCATTTTGAAAACAGAATTCTTTTGTTTTTCTTATTCATTGTTCAGCTTTCACATGCGTATGATGTGATTAAAAATATCATAGCTTGGGTCAGACACACTTTAGTCTTCAAGGTGACCTCTTTACTTTTCAATACTTTAAAGAAATAGTTTGTAGCAGAGTCTAGCTACCTGAATTTAGAAATCATCTCAAGAACAGATTTGACATATTGTACACTAATGACTGAAGACCAGATCAATTGTTGGATGACATCAAGGGCATCATGAGACATGGAGAATGCAAAAGGTCATTAACAAGACAGGAAAGAAAGAAAGAAAAGACCAAAATGGATGTCAGAAGAGACTGAAAACTTGCTCTTGAACATGAGTAACTAAAGCGAAAGGAAGAAACGAAGAAGCAAAAGAGCTAAACAGAAGATTTCAAAGGTCTGCGCAAGAAGACAAAGTGAAGTCTTATAATGACATGTGCAAAAACCTGGAGTTAAAAACCAAAAGGGAAGAACATGCTTAGCATTTCTTAAGCTGAAAGAACCGAAGAAAAAATTCAAGCCTTGAGTCGTGATTTTGAAGGGTTTTATGGCCAAAGTACTGAATGATACAGGGAGCATGAAAAGAAGATAGAAGGAACACACAGTCACTGTACCAAAAAGAACCGATCAATGTTCAACCATTTTGAGAGGTAGCATACGATCAAGAACCAACGGCATTAAAGGAAGAGGTCTAAGGTGCTATATCATATATATACTAAAAAAAAAAGTGCCATCAAGTCTATTCTGACTCAAAGCAACGCTATAGGGCAGAGTAGAACTGCTCCACAGAGTTTCTGAGTGCCTGGCCGATTCAAACTGCAGACGTTTTTGGTTAGCAGACACAGGACTTAACAACTACACCGCCATAATTATGAAGTTTTCATAGTACATGCAAAGTAGTATATTACTACTTGAAGTTAGACTGTAACAAGTTAAATATTCATATCACAAATGCTAGAATAACCACTAAAATTACAAAACAAAGAGTTATATTTAGCAAGCCAATGAAGGAAATAAAATGAAATCACCAAAAAAAAAAAGCAAATGTGAAAAAGAAAACAGTGTAAGATGGCAGTCTCAAATAATTATATTAAATATAAATAGTATAAACACCACAATTAAAAGGCAAAGCTTATCAGATTAGATGTAAAAAAAATCAAGACCCAACTAAACACTGCTTACATGAATCACACTTTAAACATAAAGACAAGAAAAATTAAAAATAAAAGGGTGTAAAAAATATACAACACTTGAAAAAAAGCAAACCTATTGCCACTGAGCTGATTCCAACTCAAAGTGACCCTATAGGACAGAGCATAACTGCCCCCAGGAGATTTCCAAGTAGCAGCTGGTAGATTCAAACTGCCCTCTTTTTGGTTAGCCAGCCAAGCCAAGTGCTGGTGGCAGCTGTAGCTATTAACCACTATGCCACCAAGCATTTCCATACAATGCTTACACTAGTGAAAATAAACCTGGACTGGACACATTATCAGAAAAAGTAGATTTCAGCTCAAAGAAAGTAATTTCATATTGATAAATGGGTCGATACATCAACAGGACAAATGAATTCGTATGTACATACACTTAGTAGCAGGCTTCAGAATGCATGAAGCAAAAACAGAACTGCAAGAAAAAATAGACAACTCCACAATTAGGGTTATATTTTTGAGATTCTTCATGCATGAAATTGTCTTTATTCTCCCCTCAAACTTGATTATTTGGTGAGGTTGGAAGTCATTTTCTCTCAGGATTTTAAAGGTATTTCTTCATTATCTTCTAGTAACCAGTGTTGCTCTTTTGAAATCCTATGGCATTCAGATTCTTAGTTCTTTGTATGTGACCTATTTCCTACTCTCCCTGGAATTTTATAAGGTTTATAAGGTTTCTCCCCAGTGTTTATATGTTACCTTAACATTCTTTAGTGGGAGTTTGTATGTGCTTCTGTACTGGGTACTCAGTATGGATAATCACATTATTCATTTCTGGAAAAAATTTTTTCATTATTATTTCTTGGATAATTGTCTCTCATCTGTTTTCTTTATCTGGATCAACCATTAAACCTAGACTTCTTAAACTGATTCTCTATGCTTCTTAATTTTTTTCTCACAGTTTTCTGTCTTTTAGTTGTACTGTCTAACACATTTCCTTAACTTTATCTTCTAACTTTGTCTCAATTTGCTTTGCTTCAGAATCTATTTTGGGAACTTAATGTAAGAAATACGTACAAGAGACTTTTTTTAAATGTTGAGAAATGTGTGATCTTGATTGCATACTGCAATCATACTTATTTTTCCACACTGACTGCCTGTGTGTGTACATACATATTGTTATTGGGTGCAGTCAAGTAGTCCTGGATTCATACATAGTTTGTATATGTGTTTGTGTGTGTGTTGAAAATATACACATCAAGACATGCACCAATTCAACAATTTCTACATGCATAATTCAGTGACACTGATTATATTCTTCAACATGTGCCTTCTTACTAAACTTTTCCAAATTATTCCACCAACGTCAACACAACCTCACTGTTTCACAAGCAAAAATTCCCCCTTCCCACTTTCTTCTACCCACTTTTTGTTTTCTACATATTTGCACAGGAGTCCTGGTGGTGCAGTGGTGAAGTGCTTGGCTGCTAACCAAAAGGTCTGCTGTTTGAATTTGCCAGTTACTTCAAGGGAGAAAGATGTAGCAGTCTTCTTCTGTAAAGATTACAGCGTTGGAAAGCCTGTGGGGCACTGCTATTCTGCCATGAGTAGAAATCAACTCTACAGCCACAAGTTTTTTGGGGGAAAATATACATTTGCATGTTTCATGTGAGTGAGACACATACTTTTTTATAGAGCTATTGACAGTTTATGGACCATTTATGCTCTGCCTGTTGTATATAATATGTTAAAAACATTGTTTCTCTTTTTATCTAGTACTTACACTTGAGGTACTTTCCAGTTTGCAGATGGATGCTATTATAGATAATGTTGCATATAGACTTTTATTATTATTATTTAGGAGAAAATCCCAGAGATCAGAATGTTGAGCTATAGTTATATTGGAATACTATTTGTAAGTTTTCATTTGCCTGCTTTGGACATTTTACAATATATTTATCATTATAATGAGTTTTCAAAATGCTCACTTTATACACATTTTGTTTATACATAAAAATGATGCACTGTCAATGTTTCTGGTAGAAATGACCATTTTGTTTTGAAGGTGGGGAAGCAGTATATATATATCCTCTTTATTCTTTATGCTAGAATAAGGATTTGCACAATTGTGTACCAACACCAGGAGTCACTTGTTTACCACATCCTCATTTTGAGGGCCTTGTATTTGACAGTCTTGCTCACTGCCTAACTGAGTAGCTGTCAAGAAAGCCACATATGGTACAAATCTTACTGTGCTGCCAATGCCTTTGCTGCCATCACCTGTTGTGGGGTTGGTAATCAACTCTATGTGTCCTAACTGTTTAATGAGAAGCTAATTTGTTCTGCAAATCTTCATCTAAAGTATAATAATAAAAAAAATACAAGCTTCCTTAAAAAATAAAAAAGAAATACACAAGAGTATTTCTTGACCTATATTTTAGTATAGTAAATATTGACCTATATTTTAGGTCAATAAAATGAATTGGTAAATTAGAGAATTATATATATACATATATACACACATTAAGGCACAAGTTTATATACAATAAAATTAACCCTTTTGGGTGTACCATTCTAAAAGTTTGGGCAAATGTAATTACCACCCCAATCAAGATACAGAACACTACAATCACTGCAACAACAACAACAAAATTCCTTTGTGTTTCTCTGTAGACAGTCTCTCTCCCTTGATCCCAAGCCCCGGGCAATATCGCATCTTTCCATGTAATTTTGCCTTTTCCAAAAAGTCATGAAGGAAGTAATACAGCATGTAATTTTTTGAGTGGGTTTATTTTGTTTAGCATAATGCACTTTTTGGTCATCCATATTTATGTCACTTTTCTTTTTTCTTGGTCTCTCAATTTCTGACGTCTTTCTTCTTCTGATCTTAATTATCAAAATTGACTCAACAGCAATGGGTTTAATTTTTCGGGGTTCTTGTTTTATGATTTCACTATCTTTTCATCTTTCAAAGAATGTTAATAATAGTTTCTTTCTTCTACTCCTTCTGTGTCTCTATTCTCAATTCCTTTGTCCTGTTTGGTAGTTTTGGTCTTTTTCTCTCTAATGTTGGAGAAACGTCTGGGGTGCCTTGTCTGAAAGTCCATATTTTAAGAATGAGACACTGAAAAGTTAACAGAAAGCTGGGTGTATATAGGTGTGACTTATTTACTTGTAGGTATCACTGTAGGGTGATCAGACATCAGTCCAAACTCCTTAGCATGAAATAATGAAACTTCCATGACTTGATCTGGCTCTGCTCAATCCTCAACCCCTAAGACTTTCCCTTTGACAATATACTCCTGCGAGATCTAACTCTGTATCCTCAGTGTACCGCCATTCATCACTCACCATTTAAAACTCAGCTTAGTCTTGGCCTGTTATCCAGGTCTGTCATTTTCCTTGATTCTTCCTCCAAGAACATAATTATTGTCTCCTCTGTGTGACTCCAATGCCTAAAAATGCTTATATTTTTGCCTTTAGTCACTGCTTTGAAACTCATTGATTTCTATGTTCGTGAGCTCCTTGAGGGTAGAACATTATCTCTACATTCTCATTGACAAAGAATCTAGAACAAAACAGATGCTCAATAATACTGGATAGCTGCATGACTGAATACTGTATTCAACCTCTCAGATTGTACTTTCTGTGATTGCTGAAGCTGGATTTGCTCAGTGGAAATGTCTAAATCCATGGCCTAGCCCAGCTACTCTATTCCAACCAGGTACAGTCTATCTTAGTTACCTCCAAATGAGTCCTAAAAAGATCTATGAATAATGTAAACATTTTAGTTGTCATTTTTTGGGAGAGAGTGAAAGCTAGTTGTCTGAGTGATCTTATACTGCTGTAACAGAAATATCACAAGTAGATGGCTGTAACAAAGAGAAATTTATTCCGTCATAATCCAGTACGGCAAAGTCTAAATTCAGGGCATCAGCTCCAGAGAAAATTTTTCTCTGCTGGATCTGGAGGAAGATCCTTGATATCAATCCTCCCGTGGACAGGGAGCTTCTGAGGCACAGGGAACATCAGGTCCAATGGACACACTCTGCTCCCAGCATTGCTTCTTTCCTGATGGTATGAAGTCCCCAACTCTCTGTTTCCTTCCCTTTCATTTATATCCCAGGGGACTGCTTCAAAGCACAATGCAGCCTTAAAGACTGAGTTCTTCCTCATTAATGCAATCACTGCTCATGCTCTCTCCTTTGCATCATAGAGGCAGGATTTACATCATGTAGGAATATCACACTGTACCCGGAATCATGGCCTAGCCAAACTGCTACATACAATCTATAACACTAGTATAATAGTTGACAGGTTGCTTTTATTTCCCTTATATGGCCTAATATTACACTAACAGTGTTATTTAGACTTTGTACTTTTCCTTTACTTACCAATCCTTTTCCTCACTATTCTTCAAAGGTTTAATTCCGAAAAATTCTGATTTAATGGAGCTAAATTAGTGAGATTTTACTTTACATGTGTAAAATATGGATAATCACAAGAAGCACATGGATCCCACTTTGTCACCACTACATTATGGACTCTTTGTTATGTTCCCTGTCAGGGCAGTCATTGGTGGTAACCTGGCACCATCTAGTTCTGGTCTAATGCTGATGAACTTTCTGGTTTATGTGGTACTTTATGTATCTTAGTCAGCCGCTGCTGTCAAGAGGATTCTGACTCATAGAGACCTTATAGGTCAAAGCAGAACTGCCACATAGAGCTTCCAAGGAGTGCCTGGCATATTTGAACTGCTGACCTTTTGGTTAGCAGATGTAGCACTTAACCGCTATGCCACCAGGGTTTGAGTCAGAATCAACTTGACAGCAGTAGCTTTTTGATTGTGTTTCTTGGGCTCATATTTTCCTTACGTCTTTGGCATTTTTCATTTTCCTTTGCTCCAGGTGTGTTGCAACCAATTGGTGCTTCTTGTGTGGCCACTTGCTAGCTTTAAGGCCCCAGATGCCACTCACCAAAGTGGGATGTTGAACATTTTCTTAATAAGCTTTGTTATGCCAGTTGACCTAGATGTCCCCTGAAACCATGTTTCCTGGACACTTGCCCCTGCTATTCTGTCCCTCAAAGTGTTTAGTTGTATTCAGGAAACTTCTTAGCCTTTGGTTTAGTCCAGTTGTGCTGACTTCTCCTCTACTGTATGATATCCCTCCCCTTCACCTAAAATAATTCCTGACTACTGTCTAGTTAGTGAATGCACCTTTCCCTCCCTCCCCACCCTTATAACCGTCAAAGGATGTTTTCTTATGTGTTTAAACCTTTTTTTGAGTTCTTACAGTAGTAATCTCATATAATATTTGTCCTTTTGCAACAGATTGATTTCCTCATGGCTTGCATTACAGTCCTGGATGATTCCCTTGTTTACCTCCCTCTGTAAACTTCAGACTTCCTTCTTTCTGAGACATTTCTCATTAATAAAACAACCTGAATAAAATAATATTTTTAATTGCTACATCTTGCCTTTCACATTGTACATCTAGAACTCCTTGCCTTTTTGTACGCTGCTTCCCGATACCAACAAGAAAAGATTGTTTTTCCATAATACAAATAGACCAGGTAAGTCTACTGTCAGAAAATTTGCTTGGGGATAAAAGTTTCAAGCAAGTTCCTTGGTAAGGTTCTTAAAAATATAGAGCAGGGCCTTTCCTCAGCTTATTATAACAAGTTATAGGACTATGTTATGCCTGTTGTTAATAACTGTTTGTTGTATGTGTGGGATAACTCAGTCTAAAACCTCATTAAATTGTAACATACTCTACAGTAGTAGCAAAGTTGTACATGAGAAGACATATATTCCCCAGTTTATAGACTTTCAAACCTAATGTTTGTGAAGGCCAAATTTGCTTATGTCAGATTATAACAAAGACAGTAAATGGAAATTAATTGGTCAATATCCATTATTATTAATTTGATGTGCAAATAACTTTTAATTTCCTTTCTATACTCACATAGCTGTCTACATTAACATGACTTTATTATTCCACTACCTTTATCAGAGGAGCCCTGATGGCACAGTGTTGAACATGTGGCCACTAACTAAAAGCTTGTTGCTTTGAACCCAGCTGCTCCACAGGAGAGAGATCTGCTGTCAGCTTCTGTAAAGATTATGGCCTTTGAAACTCTATGGGGTAGTTCTACCCTCTCCTATAGGGTTGTAGGAATTGGAATTGACTCAATGGCAATGAGTTTTATAAGGGGACCTTTATAAGAATAATGTTGATATTCTGGAAAACTCTTTCCCAGAAATGGACACATTGCAAATAAACTTTATGCACATTCTAGCATCATCCTGAGAATCTTGTGGTGGTACAAGCAGTTAAATGCTCATCTGTCAAAATTGCAGAGAAGCCTCAAAAGAAAGGCCTGGTGATCTACTTCTGAAAAAATCACTGAAAACCTTATGGAGCATAGTTCTGCTGTGACACACATGGGCTTCTCATAAATTGGCAATTGGTTGTTATCTAGAGCTACAGAGTCATTGTGGCTAAATGTGCTCCACATGCAAAAACATCATTATGGAGCATTCATTTTTTCTGCTTAGTCAAAACATAGTTAAAAAGTTACTGAGCCCCTAATAATGCCTCCATGCACTAGAAACTTGGTAGACAGTAGTGAAGAATATCCAGTTCTTGCTCTGTAAGAGCACTTTGGGAAGTTATGCATCACTTTTCCTTTTACTGGAATGCCTTTTTTATTATATTTCTGATGGAACTGAACTGTTAACTTGCTGTATAGTTATTATGGATTTATTAAAACATGGAAGAAAATAAAATAATCCATAATTAAAGGTCTAAAATCTCCAGGGATAAGTCCTTGGCTTAATATATTTTTTCATTTGTTCTGATCTTTTTAAAAACCACATTAATTATTTAAGGAAGAAAGAGGTACTGTAAATGTATACAATTTCCTTGATTATATTATATACATAAATTTTAAGTTCAATGTGAATTTATGAGTACATTTCATAAAGTGAAGCTAATAATCTTCTGCATTTTCCATGTTTAATAATTTGTATCATGCCTTTTGTACTCAGTGCTATCACTGACATGAATAAGAAACAAATGTACAAAAGAAATTGAAAGGGTGAAAAGATGGGCAAAAATCAAGTCAAATATGAACAGAGATAATCATGTTGTAAATTTTATAATTAATGCATACGGTCCACTTACACATGCTGGTAGTGATAGAACAATTTTAGATTAAATCAAGAGCACCCAGGGATTGCAAACAACATTTAATAGAATTATTATTATAAGTATATTTTATTATAAGGTGAATGAAACTCATGCTGTATCTGAGCTAATGGACACATGCTGAGCAATTGCAAGAATATTTAAACAAAAAAAATTCAGAAAAAGAGGAATATGCTGTCATTGGATGAAGAAAGCAGATGGAGCTGCAGATAGGCGAGCATGCAAAACTGATTTGGATTGTATACTTTGAGTTAATCATAATTAAAAAAAAATGCCACACACACACAAAAATCAGAAGTCTTTCAAACAGATTAATCTCCTTGAATCACATAAGACCTTAACAGAAAAGATTAGTCTTTACAGAGTTATCAGTATTTTAAAACTGAATTCAACAAATGAAAGAAATTAAAACCAGGGTAAAGTATAAGGGAAGGGTCTAGTAATCGGAAATCTATTTGTACATCTGATCCACTGAGTAAGCCCCAAAGAAGTACTTTAAATGTTCCATTCCAGATTGATGAATGGATTGAAGGATGGTGAGAAGAGGAATACATGGAGGTGAAACAAGCCAAATAAATGTTAATTATAGCATATAAGTGGTGAGAACATAAGTGTTCATTATAAAATTCTTTCATCTTTCTTTGTATTTGAAAATTTTCATAAGAAAATATTGGAAGTTAAAAGAAATCCTCAGTTCTGTATAAGTAGAAACAACAGAGTAACACAGTCCAACTTTACAGTTCTGTGTGTGTTTTACCTGATACACTAACCAACTTAAGTCACCTGCACTACATTTTCCACGTATTCTAATGTTTTCATGTAGGACTGAAAGGGATAGAGGTCATAGTTTTCCCTCAATATCTCCATTTAAACCTACTCCCCTTGAGTTAGGAGAACAGCCAGAGGAAAAGTCAGAAGAGAGCATCCTGGAAGGTCCAATCGTCAACCCTCTTAAAAGTGATCCCAGGATTATAGCTGTTAGTCTATCAAATCAGAGCAAAGATAAAGTTCACCATCAGGGTGGACCCAAGATGAATCATATTTCTTAGTAGGGAGACGATAGTGGAGAGGGAAAATTTCCTTAAACAAATCTTATTTCTTAGTATTTGGTTAATAATTTATCCAATTATATGTTTGTATCAGCAAAGGAAAAAAAAGTCCTGTCTCATAAAGGTAACTCTCTTATCTCTTAGAATATCATCAATTACTGACCACTGAAGGGATTCGCTAAGGGCCCTATCTGGAAGCAAGTTGATTAAAACAAACCCATTGCCATTTAGTCAATTCGGATTCACAGCAACCTTATAGGACAGTTAAATGCCTCATAGGACTTCCAAGAAGCAGCTGGTGGATCCAAACTGTCCACCGTTTTAGGTTATAGCCAAGCTCTTAATCACTGTGCTACCATGGCTCTGAGATGTAGAAATATATCTGAAAGCCAGGATTAGGCAGAGGAAGGAAACCATCAGATGCCACCAGGTTTGTTGACAATATGAAAGCAGAGGCATTTTAACTGTTTTGATCACTGTTACATCTCCAAGGCCTAAACGTTTCCCAATAACTTTGCTTATTAGCAATTGAATGAATGAATGAATTTTCCTCAGTATACTAGATAGAAAACCCATTTAGGGCACACTTATAGCTTGTTTTTGATCATGTTAAGAGAATGACACAGTCCACCCTGAACTACATTCTTCTAGTGTTAAAATTACAACCCTGGCAAGCTACATATACTGATCTTCCAAATTATAGCCATAGCTTTAATAGTTTAACACTTTATGCTACCTAATGTGTGTATTTTGAAAAAGTAGCAAAGAAGGGAACTTATGCATTCAGATATGTAAAAGACTAATATTTCTTATTTGTTAGTTTAAGGCATTCAGGCAGACCTCTGTATACTCAAATTGATTACTCTGCAAAAATTGCATACTTTTACATTGCTATGATGTTAGGATGACTGACAGAGCTCATATGAAGTAGCAAGTATCAGTGATTACTATCTCCGAAAATGAAGAAAAGAGAACAGATAAATTTTGCAAAATTCACTGACTGAAATAAAGCTTATAATTCATTATTCATTCAATCATTCTACAGATATTTAATGACAGGCTATGATGCTTTAAGCACTGAGATAGGCCCCAATGATCAAATGAAAACAAGACATGGCCCATTTCCTCAAGGAACTCGTAGACCGATATGTGAGAGAAAAACAAGGATATCAACCACCGCAGTGCAGTGTGATAGAAATGTCCCCATAAAAGAAGGATGCAGCATAGTGAACTTGGTAACTTGGTAACTTTCTTTATATTTAAAATTTTTCATAATTAAATACTGGAAAAGGAAAAATTATAAGTTCTGTTTAAGTAGTAAAAATGTTGCTGTGATTGCATGGTTAAATTAACAACCATAACACTAAAATCAAAGCAAACAACAATAATTTGTTTTTAAAAAGGGTTACACTTTATACTACAATTTGGTTAGTTTGTTAGTGCACATAATCTTCAAGAACCAGCACTGAAAGATAAAATTGTTGTTGCTGTCAGATGCTGTTGACTCAGTTTCAACTCATAGCAAATGTATGTACAGCAGAACGAACACTGCCCAGTCTTGTTCCATTCTCTGTGTTAATCCGTATCATTGAAGGTCTTCCTCTTTTTTGCTGACCCTCTACTTTACCAAGCATAGTGTCCTTCTCCAAGGTCTGGTCCCTCCTGATAACGTGTCTGAAGTACATGACACAATGTCTCTCCATCTCTTCTAAGGAACACTATGGCTGTATTTCTTCCAAGACAAACTTGCTTGTTCTTCTGGCGGTCCAGGATAAATTCAATATTCTTCACTAACACTGTAATTCAAATGCAGCAGTTTTTCCTCAGTCTTCTTTATTCATCACCCAGCTTTTGCAAATATATGAGGGGATTGAAAATATCATGCATAAAATACCAGCAGAGTCACATGGTAGACAGATTTCAGAACTTCCAGACTCGAATAGATTGTTGTTACTGCTGCTGCTGCTGCTGCTGTTGTTGTTAGGTACCATCGAGTCGGTTCTGACTCAGGGATCCTATGCACAACAGAATGAAATACTGCCCGGTCTTGTTCCATGTCCACAATCATTTTTATGCTTCAGCCCATTGTTGTGGCTACTGTGTCAATCCATCTCGTCGAGGGTCTTCCTCTTTGTCCCTGACCCTCCACTCTACCAAGCATGATGTCCTCCAGTGACTGATCCCTCCTAACAACATGTTAAAGTGTGTAAGTTGCAGTCTTCCCATCTTTGCTTCCAAGGAGCATTCTTTTCCAGAACAGATGTTTGTTCTTTTTGTGGTCCACGGTACATTCAACATTTTTCTCCAACACCAGAATTCAAAGGCATCAATTCTTCTTCTGTCTTCTTTGTTCATTGTTCAGCTTTCACATGCATATGATGTGATTCAAAATACCATCGCTTGGGTCAGGTGCAGCTTAGTTTTCAAGGTGACATCTTTACTTTTCAATACTATAAAGAGGCCCTTTGCAGCAGATTTTCCCAATGCAATGCATCTTTTGATTTCCTGACTGCTGCTTCCATGGCCATTGACTGTAGACTCAGTAAAATGAAATCCTTGAAAATCTCAATCCTTCCTCCATTTATGATGATGTTGCTTACTAGTCCAGTTATGAGGATTTTTGTTTTCCTGATGTTGAGATGCAATCCATACTGAAGGCTGTGGTCCTTGATCTTCATCAGTAAATGTTTCAAATCTTCTTTACTTCCAGCAAGCAAGGTGGTGTCGTCTGCGTAATGCAAGTTGTTAGTGAGTCTTCCTCCAATCCTGATGCCTAATTCTTCTTCCTATAATCCAGTTTCTCAGATGATCTGCTTGGCATACAGTTTGAGAAGTATGGTAAAAGAATACAACCCTGACACACAACTTTCCTAACTATAAACCATGCAGTGTCCCCTTTTTATGTTCTCACGGCTGCCTCTTGATCCATACTCAGATTCATTAAGAACACAATTAGGTATTCTAGAATTTCCATTCTTTGCAATGTTAGCCATAATTTGTTATGATTCACATGGTTGAATGCCTTTGCATAGTCAATCAAACACAGATAAACATCTTTCTGGTATTTTCTGCCTTTAGTCAAGATGCATCTGACATCAGCAATGATATCCCTGGTTCCAGGTCCTCTTCTGAATCCAGCTTGAATTTCTGGCAGTTCCTTGTCAATATACTATTGCGGCTGCATTTGAATGATCTTGAGTAAAATTTTACTTGCATGTGATATTAATGATATTGTTCAGTAGTTTCTGCATTCGGTTGGATCACCTTTCTTTGGAAGGGGCATAAATATATTTCTTCCAGTCAGCTGGCCAGGTAGCTGTCTTCCAAATTTCTTGGCATGGACCAGTGAGTACTTCCAGTGCTACATCTGTTTGTTGAAGTTATCTCAATTGATATTCCATCAATTCCTGGAGCCGTGTTTTTTGCCAATGCCATCAATGCAGCTTTGACTTCCTCCTTCAGTACCATTGGTTCCTGATCACAAGCTCCTTCTTCAAATGGCTGGACATTGACCAGTTCTTTCCGGTATAATGACTCTGTGTATTCCTTCCATTTGCTTTTGATGCTCCCCGAGTCAATATTTTGCCTGCAGAATCCTTCAGTATTACAACTCAAGACATGAATTTTTTTCTTCAGTTCTTTCACCTTGAGAAATGTAGAATGTGTTTTTCCCTTCTAGTTTTCCATCTGCAGCTCTTTTCACATGTCATTATAATTCTTTTGTCTTCTCAAGCTGCCTTTCGAAATCTTATGGTTAGGTCTTTTATTTTGCCATTCCTTCCTTTTGCTTCATCTGCTTGACGTTTAAGAGCAAGTTTCAGAATCTCTTTTGACATCCAATTTGGTCTTTTCTGTCTTTCCTATCTTTTTAAACATCTCTTGCTCTCTTCACGGATGATGTCTTTGATGTCATTCCACAATTCTCCTGCTGTTTAATCATTAGTGATCAACACATCAAATCTGTTCTTGAGTTGATCTTTAAACTCAGGAAGAATATACTTTAGCTCTTGTGAACGTGTTCTGATTTTCTTCAGTTTTGATTTTAATTTGCATATGAGCAACTTATGATCTGTGCCACAGTCAGCACCTGGTCTTGTTCTGACTGCTGATATGGAGCTTTTCCAGCATCTTTTCCACGGATGTAGTCAGTTTGGTTCCTGTGAGGTGCATGTGTACAGTAGCTGTTTGTGTTGGTTAAAAAGGTACTTGCAATGAAGAAGTCGTTAGTCTTGCAAAATTCTATCATTCAATCACCAGCATTATTTCTATCACCAAGGCCACATTTTCTAACTACCAATCCTTCTTTGTTTCCATCTTTTGCATTCCAGTCACCCTTAATTATCAATGCATACTAATTGCATGTTCAATCAATTTCAGACTGCAGAAGCTGGTAAAAATCTTCAGTCTCTTCATCTTTGGCTTTAGTGGTTGGTGTTTAAATTTGAATAATAGTCGTATTAACTGGCCTTCCTTGTAGACGTATGGATATTATTCTAGCACTGTATGTCAGGACAGCTCTTGAAATGTTCTTTTCATGGTGAATACAAACCATTCCTCTTCAAGTTTTTGTTCCCAGCATAGGACACCATATGATTGTCAGATTCAAAATGGCCCAAACCAGTCTATTTCAGCTCACTAATGCCTAGGATATCAATGTTTATGTATCCGTTTCATTTTTGATGATTTCCAACTCTCTTAGATTCACACTTCATACATTCCATGTTCCAATTATTAATGGATGTTTGCAGCTGTTTCTTCTCATTTTGAGTTTTGCCACATCAGTAAACAAAAATCCCAAAAGACTCACTCGAGCCACGTCACTAAGGTCAACTCTACTTTGAGGAGACAGCTTTTCCCCAGTTGTCTTGTGAGTGACTTCCAGCCTGGGGGCTCACTTTCTGGCACCATATCTGGCAATGTTTGGCTGCTGCTTGTAAGATTTTCCCTGGCTAATTCTTTTTAGAAGTAGACTGCCAGGTCCTTCTTATTAGTCTGTGTTAGTCTAGAAGCTCAGCAGAAACCTGTCTACCATGGGTAACCCTGCTGGTACCTAAATACTAGTGGCATAGCTTCCAGAATCATAGCAACAAGCAAGCTTCCATTGACAGACAAGAGGGTGCTGCTCACTCTGTCTTTACCCTCCTCACCTGATGCTGTTACCCTCCTTACCTGGTGCTGTCTACTTCTAAAAAAAACTTTAGCCAGTGAAAAGTTTATGGATAGAAGGAAACTACTGCCTGATATAGTGCCAGCAGATGAGCTACTCAGATTGGAAGGCACTCAGGTGGGAAGAACTGCCTCCTGAAAGTAGAATCAACCTTAAAGCTGTGGATGGAGTCTAGTTTTCAGGACCTTCATTTTGTGCTGTGGCACTACTCAAAATAAGAAGAAATAATCACAAACTGTCATTAATAATAGGGACATGGACTGTATAACGTATGAATCTAATAAAATTATACATCACTTTTTTCCTTTTGCAGCCATCGTTGAAGCGGCAGCAGCCACAATGAAGTTCAATCCCTTTGTGACTTCTGACTGGAGCAAAAATCTCAAAATACATTTCAATGCACCTTCCCACATTTGCAGGAAGATTATGTCCTCCCCTCTTTCCAAGGAACTGAGACAGAAATACAATGTTTTGTCCATGCCCATCCAAAAGGATGATGAAGTTCAGGCTGTGTGAGGACATTACAAAGGTCAGCAAATTGGCAAAGTAGTCCAGGTTTACAGGAAGAAATATGTCATCTACATTGAACGGGTGCAATGAGATAAAGCTAATGGCGCAACTGTCCATGTGGGCATTCACCCCAGCAAGGTGGTTATCACTAGGCTAAAACTGGACAAGGACCACAAAAAGATCCTCAAACGTAAAGCCAAATCTCACCAAGTAGGAAAGGAAAAGGGCAAATACAAGGAAGAAACAATTGAGAAGATGCAGGAGTGAAATAATCTTATCTACAACTTGCATTAAAAACTTCCATAAACAACATACTGAAGGCCATAGTCTTTGGTTTTCATCAGTAAGTACTTTCAGTCTTTTTCACTTTCACTTTCACCAAGGCCCCACCCATGGCAGTACCACTCAGATTCCATCATGGGGGTGAACACAACATCAAAAATGAAATTGAACACATAAAAGTCAATAGCCTAGTATCTTAGGCTGGGTTCTCTAGAGAAGCAAAACCAGTAAAGTACATAAATACATAGTAAGAGATTCATATGAAAGAAACAACTCATGCAGTTGTAGAGGCTGAAATGTTCCAAGTCCTGGATCAGGGTAGAGGCCTCTCTCAATTTAAGCAGCTATGGCAACTGGCACATCCAGCATTGACAGGTCAGAGAGCAGGGTCCCCACTCACAGGATCTGAAAGTCCATGAATTACAAGATAGCTAGCAAGACCTCAATGTTTTTGGTAATTCATGTAGCTGCAGGGGCTAGGGAACCCAAGATCAGCAGATCAGGGAACAGGACTTTTATGAAAGATGTGAAGTTCTATGAATCCCAGAATCAGTGGGTGAGCTGTTACCTCAAGTCCCAAGAACTGGAAGTCAGAAGAAAAGAGAGAGGAAGCTGCTGGATCCACAACAAACCAAAAAGCTTGGCAAGTTGAGCAGGAAGGAAGTAGACAGAGGAAGGCAGAGATGAAGGCTGAGGGGGCAGTGAGCCACCAAAGGCCCCACCCATGGCAGTACCACTCAGATTCCATCATGGGGGTGAACACAACATTATACAACTGCCAAAACACTAAGAATCATGACCAAGCCAAGTTGACACACAATCTTAGCCATTATGCCTAGGCATTAGTAGACTCAACGGCACTTGGCTTGGCTATTAGTAAGCTGAAATGGACTGATATTGCCTATTCTGAATCAAACAATTACATGGTTTACTGTGCCAGGAATGACAAAATTAAGAGAAATGGTGTGGCTTTAATTTTCAAATATAGCATGTCAAGATCCTAAAATACAACAGTGTCAGTGATAGAATAATATCCATGCACCTACAAGGAACACAGTTAATACTATTATACAAATTTATGCACCAACCACTAGTGCCAAGATGAAAATATTGATGATTTCTTTTTACCAACTTCTGCATTATGCAATTGATTAAATACACAGTCAAGATGCATTGATGATTACTGGTGATTGCAATTTGAATGTTGGAAACAAAAAAAAAAATTGTAGTTAGAAAATATGACCTTGGTGATAGAAATGACACCAGAGATCAAATGACAAAATTTTGGCAGTCCAATAACTTCTTCATTGCCGATACTTTTCCCATAAACATAAACAACATTGATATTCCTTGCAGGTGTATGGATATTATCCTATCACACAAACAAACCCGTGTCATTAAAAAGACAGTAAAGAAAGAAAAGTCCAAAATAGATGTGAGAAGAGACTCTGAAACTTGCTCTTGAATGTTGAGTAGCTAAAGGAAATAGAAGAAATGAAGTAAAAGAGCTAAACAAGGGATTTCAAGGGGCAGCTTTAAAAGACGAAGTATTACGATGAAATGTGCAAAGGTCTAGTGCTAGAAAAATGACAGTACACAGTTAATGTTTCTAAAGCCGAAAGAAGTAAATAAAAAATTCAAGCTGTGAGTTGCAATTATGAAGCATTTTATGGGTAAAGTATTGAATGACACAGGAAA
Source organism: Heterohyrax brucei (assembly GCA_028571685.1). Classification (NCBI taxonomy): domain Eukaryota; kingdom Metazoa; phylum Chordata; class Mammalia; order Hyracoidea; family Procaviidae; genus Heterohyrax; species Heterohyrax brucei. Next base: position 150,448,669 of record CM053166.1, read on the forward strand.
CATCAAAAGAAGGTGGAATGAATACATAGACACTGTGTCAAAAATAATTGTTTGATGTTTACCCATTTCAAGAGGGAGCATATAATCAAGAATGGATGCTATTGAGAAAAGAATTCCAAGATATTGAATAAAAACAATTTTCCAGTAACCAACAGAATAATAACTGAGATGTTCCAACAATCACATGCAGTACTGCAGATGTTTACTCGGGTATGCCAGGACATTTAGAAGACAACTACCTGGTGACGTGACAGGAAGAGATCTACATTTGTGCCCATTCCAAAGAAAAGTGATCCAACAGAATACAGAAATTACTGAACTTTATCATCAATATCATATACAAGTAAAATTTTGTTTAAGATAATTCAAAAACTGTTGAACAGTAATTCAACAGGGAACTGCCAGAAATTCAAGTCAGATTCACAAGAAGACGTAAAGCAAAAAATCCAACACCACTGAGTCAATTCCGACTCACAGAGACCCTATGGGACAGAGTAGGACTACCCTCAAGGAGCATCCAGCAGATTCAAACTGCCAACCTAATGGGTAGTAGAAGTAGCACGTAACCACTACGCCACCAGGGAGTACATAGAACAAGGGGTATCACTGCTGAGGTCGGATGGATGTTAGCTGAAAGCAAAGAATACCAGAAAGATGTGATTACCTGTGTTTTATTAACAAAGCAAAGGCATTCAACTGTGTGGATCGTAACAAATTATCTACAATATTGCAAAGAATAGAAATTCCAGAGCACTAACTAGTGCTCATGTGAAACTTGTATATACACCAAGAGACAGGACAGTCCTTGGAACAGAACAAGGGTATACTGCACAGTTTAAAATCACAAAAGGTGTATGTCAGCACTGTGTTCTTTCACCATACTTATTTAATCTGCATGCTGAGTAAATAATCAGAGAATGCAGCAATAGGATTGGAGGAAGACTCATTAACAACCTGGAACACACAAATGACACAACTTTGTTGCTTAAAGTGAAAAAGACTGAAAGTACTTACTGATGAAAACCAAAGACTACGGCCTTCAGTATGGATTACACTTCAGCATAAGGAAAAGAAAAATCTTCATAACCAAACCAGTAAACAACAACATGATAAACAGAGAAAAGATTGAAGTTGTCGAGGATTTCACTTCGGTTGGATCCACAATCAATGCCCATGGAAGCAGCTGTCAAGAAAATCAAATGACATATAGCACTGGGCAAATCTCCTCCAAAAGACCTCTTTGAAGTGTTAAAAGCAAAGATGTTTTTACTTTGAGGACTAAAGTGTACCAAGTCAGGATATTTTCTGTCACCGCATGTGAAGGTTTGACAATTATGTTCAAGAACTCATCCTAGAAAAAGTGCTACCTAGCTCATTGTTGAATATTGCTATGGTCATCTCTGAAGTACTCCCCTTGGGAAGCTATGAACCAATGCCAGCACCTAGTCCACCCTTCAAAACAATTTTGGAACTCTTTTTCTAGAATGGCCATCAGAGTTGTAATCCTATCGCCCTTGATGTCCTGACTGTCATCCAACTGTCCTCCTTTCATTATTTTCTTTATCTTCAGGTAAAGAAAAAAGTCACTGAGGGCCAGATCAGTTGAGTAGGGAGGGTGTTCCAATATAGTTATTTGTTTACTGGCTAAAAACTCCCTCACAGACAACTACACAATTAAGTTCACAAACTTGCCACCATGCTACCATGTGGAATGGCCATTCCAGTAAAAGAGTTCCAAAATTGCTTTGAAGGGTGGCTAGGCATTGGCATCTGCACGTAGCTTCCCAAGGGAGTACTTTGAAGGTGATCATAATGATATTTAGCAAAGGGTTACGTAGCACTTAGAACAATTAAGTTTGCAGACTTAATTGTAGGACATCACATGCATGACAAAGCCAGACAATGAATAAGTCTGTCTTGGAATAAGTATAGCCAGAGTGCTCCTTGGAAGCAAGGATGGCAAAACTTCATCTTACTTACTTTGGACACATCTTCAGGAGAGATCAGGCCCTGGAGATGGATATCATGCTTGGTAAACTAGAGGGTCAGTGAAAAAGAGGAAGACCCTTCAGTAGACGGATTAACACAGCGGCTGCAACAATGTACACCAACGCTTGTAACAACAGTGAAGTACCAGGCAGTGTTTAATTCTGTTGTACATAGGGTAGCTGAGTTGGAATCGATTTCACAGCACCTAACGACAACAGCAATTTACTGAGGAGTAGAATTTGGGGATCATATGGCAACACTATGTTTCACATTTTGGGGAATTGCTAAATTATTCACCTACAGCATTTTGCCTTCCCATCAACAATGTGTGAGGGTTCCAAATACTCCACATCCTCACCCATACTTGTTATTATTGGTCTTTTTTATTAGAATCATCCTCTTGTTGTTGTCTGCCTTCCAGTCAATTCTGAGTGAATGTGGTTCCTATAAGAGACAAAAAGAAAGGAAAAGAAAACAAGAAGAGATTTGGGGACTTCATACCATCAAGAAAGCAGCACCGAGGGCAGAGCTCATCCTTCATGCCTGAGGTGCCCACTTTAAGATGCTCTCAGATGAAAGAAAGACCGATGCAACACAAAGACCTTCCTCCAGAGCCAATATAGAGCAAGCGCTTTCTCCTGGAGCTGGCACCCTGAATTCTGACTTCCAGTCTACTGGACTGTGTGAGAATAAACTTTTCTTTGTTAAAGCCATCCACTTATGGTGTTTCAGTTAGAGCAGTACCAAATGACTAAAGCACCTGGCAGTCACCTTTAGTCTTCTTTTGTTTTATGAGCCTGTCCAATCTTTGGCCAAAAGGTGAACCTCAGGAGTTGTTAAGGTTAGCTATGGAACCTGATCTCTACCACCACATGCCAACATATTTTACTCCAGCCAGCCAAGCCAAGTGCCGTCAAGTCGGATCCAACTCCAGAATCTAACATTTTCTAAGGGTAACAAAGGTCGTGGTTTGCATTATAGAACAGGCACAGTATTTGTAAGGTTACCAAGGGGGCCTGATCTGCCACATATCAACAGTTCTCCCCAGCAGTTTGTGATACAAGTGTGAGTTTTTCCTGGAAGTTGTGATGCAAGCACGAACTCCTCCTGGCAGTTGTGAAGTGGCTACAGTAGCCTCAAACCCAATCAAAAATCGAGTTACTACCTCTGCATCCCATTTACATCATCACCCCCTGCACTGCCAATGAAAAGCACCCTCAAAATCTATGGAGGGTGTCTTTTTCCGCTCATGGAGACTGACCCATTGCCTCTTTGGAACGGACTTTCCCTTAATAAACTTTTCCGTCATTTGCTACTAAAAAGGATGCATCCTTGCGTGCTTTGAGGGAAGGGGATCCCAGTTTGCTATCCCTCGATCGAACTTGCGAGTTCAATCTCTGGAGCCCAAATCATATCACTCAGGGTCTAATCAGCTCCATAACCTTGACAGAGTGACTTCATTGATGAGTTGAAAATGTGTCCAGGTGGCATACTCTCAGGGTTTCTTCAGTCTCTGTGAGGCTAATAAGTCTGGTCTTTCTTTTTGAGCTAGAATTTTGTTCTACAATTTTCTCTAGGTTTGTGCTGGACTCTGTATGATGAGCCCTGTCAGAAAAGTCAGCGGTGGTAGCCAGGCACCATCTAGTTATACTGGGCTCAGTCTGCTGGAGGCCATTGTGGATGTGGTCTGTTAACCTTTTGGAGTAACCATTTTCTTGTACCTTTAGTCCTCTTCATTCATCCTTGTTCCCAAAAGGGTGAGACCATTGGCCTATCCTAGATGATCACTCACAGGCTTTTAAGACTACAAATGCTACTCGTCAAAGTAGAATGTAGAATATTTTCTTTATAAACTATGGTATGCCAGTGGAGCTAGATGTTCCCTGAAACCGTGGTCCCCACAAAGGCTGTATTTTGATGTACATTTAAGTGACTGATGCTGATTAGCATCTTTTCATGTGCTTTACTGGCCATGTTTGATATCTTATTTGGAGAAATGTCTGTTCACATCATTTTTCCTCCTTTTAATTGGGTTATTTTCCCTTTTATTATTTAATTGTAAAATTTATTTATATCTTCTGGACTCTAACAACAACAACAAAAAAGAAAACACCTCACCATTGAGTTGATTCTGATTCATAGTGATCCTATAAAACAGCATAGAACTTCCCCATAAAGCTTCCAAGGCTACAACCTTTAGGAAACAGACTGCCAGGTCTTTTTCTCATGGATCAGTGAGTGAGTTGTACCAGTGACTTTCCAAATAGCAGTCCAGCACTTAACTTCCGCCCTATCAAGGCTCCTATTCTAGGTACTAACCAAAACCAAACCTGTTTCAGTTTAGTCGGTTTCAACTCATAGTACCCCTATAGGACAGAGTAACTGCACCACAGGGCTTCCAAGGAGTGGCTGGTGGATTTGAATTGTTGACCTTTTGGTTAGTAGCTGACTCTTAACTACTGCACCACCGGGGCTCTGATTCTGGAAACTAAAACAGTAAAGACCAAATCCATTGCTGAGTTGATTCTGACCCACAGTGACCCTACAGGACAGAGTAGAAATGCCTCATTGGATTTCCAAGGAGTTCCTGGTGGATTTGAACTGCTAATCTTTTGGTTAATAGTCAAACACTTAAACACTGCACCACCAGAGTTCCTGATTCTAGAGACTAAACCAAACCAAACCCACTGTCGTTGAGTCAATTCTGACTCATAGGGACCCTATAGAACAGAGTAGAACTACCCCATAGAGTTTCCAAGGAGCACCTGGTGGATTTGGACTGTCAATCTTTTGGTTACCGAATGTAGCACATAACCAAAACACCACCAAGGTTTCCATTCTAGACGCTAGACCCTTATAAATAAATAATTTAGTAGTCAATATACAAGAGATAAAGAATGTGATAGTTGTGGCACTTGTGACTTTGTAGATTGACAATCATACCTGCTATAGTTAGAAAAACAGAGCTAGAATAAACCATAGTCCAAAACATTTATGAAGGCAACTATAGAAACAGGAGTGATTCAGAGGTCTTCAAGTTCAGATTCAGTGATATAAGGAACAGGAAAGAGGCTATGCAGGGTGAAGAATAATTAATAGGGAGCTGTATTCAAAGCAGTGATGATAACTCAGCTTCTGGGAGCCAGCTCTTATATAATGTTTTAGTGTAAGTACAAATTCTGCTAATGTCTTTTGCTCAGTATACCTGGAAGTAGTAATTAGTTGCCACACTCACAAGATAAACTACTTACATACCTTATCCAGTGGCACTCCATTTCTTGTAACAATAATTAGAGGCAAGCTTTAATTTTTCTTAAAAAGTCCATAAATGGTATAATAAAGATCATAAGCAAGAACCATCAATCAGTATTTGAACAATAGATGGTGTAAACAACTTAACAAAATCAATAAATAGAAAAACAGTTGAAGAAACAGAATAAATACAGCAAATGAAAAAAACACTTTAAGTATAAGGAATATTTTCAGAAAGATAGGTTATCACCCTCATAAACAAGGAAAGTATGAGTGTAAAGCAGAACTAATTACCAAAAACCCAAAACCCACTGTTGTTGAGTCAAGTCCAAGTCAGCGACCCTAGAGGTAAGAGGAGAAGTGCCCCATAGAGTTTCCAAGGAGCACGTGGCAGATTTGAACTCTCATACTTTTGGTTAGCAGACTTAGCATTTAACCCACTATGCCACCAGGGTTAAAAAATACAAGAAAAGAAAAACAGACAAATTAAAAACTCAGTGGATAAAGAGTGACATGGAATGGCCGAAAAGAAAAAATTGTGTTCTAAAATATCAAAGTAAAACATTCTTATAGGACACAGTACAAAAGGAAAAAGAAGTAGAAAATTACAGAAAACAGTAGAAGACACATCGGTTGGATACAGAAGTTCAGCATCCATGTAACAAGAATTCTGAAAGAGGAAAAAAGAAAGAACAGAGAGGAGGAAATTAATAAATCAATGTTGCTGTTGGTTGCCACTGAGTCTATTCCAATTCATAGTAACCCCAAGTGACGGAGTGCAACGGTCTCCTAGTGTTTTCTTGGCTGTAATCTCTACAGAAGCAGATTGCCACGTCTTTCTCCAACAGAGAGACTGGGTGGGTTCAAACCAACAACCTCTTAGCAGCCAAATGATTAACCATTGTGCCACCAGAGTGCCTTAATAAGTAAATAATGGAAGATAATTGCCTGAAACTGATTAAAGATACTAGTCTTCAAAGGGAAACGGATCATTAAGTGCTAAATAAGAAAAAAAAAACAAGAAAAGATTTATATACAGATGCATCGTGGTGAAATTTCTGAACACCAGTCATTAAAATATGATTTTAAAAAATTCTAAGAGCCTATTGCAAAATGGTACAACCTCTTTGGAAAGCAGTCTGGCTCTTCCTTAAAAAGATGGAAATAGATATACCTTTTGACCCAGTAATTCCACTGCTTGGACTATATCCTACAGAATCAAGAGCAGTCACATCAACAGATACATGCACAGGAATGTTCACTGCAGCACAGTCCACAATAGGAAAAAAGATGGAATCAACCCAGAGGCCCAACAACAAATGAATGGATAAATAAACTGGTACATATACTCAATGGAACACTATACAATGATAAAGAACAATGATGATTTTAGGAAGAATCTCACAACTTGATTTCAATTGGAAGACTTTATGTTGAGCGAAATTAGTCAGCAGCACAGGACAAATATTGTATGAGACCCCTACTATAAGGACTTAAAAACAGACTCATGTACAGAAGAAAGGACTCTTTGATGCCTGCAAAGGAGGGGAGGGGAGGAGGGAAAGGGCTGGTTATAGATTAGATAGTTGATAGAAATTTGGTTGGGTGAAATCAGTGACAGCATACATTAGAAAGAAGATCAGTTTAACCGGACTTCAATGTAACCTGAAAATTCTTCCACTCTTAACCCAATACTGCAAGGATAGAGTAGCAGGGGCAGACGACTGGGGACCATGCTCTGACGGGACACAGAGGCCAGTTGGCATAACTAGTGTATTGCTAAGAGAGTCTTCTCCACCCCATATTGGTGAGTGGTACCTGGGGTCTTAAAAGCTAGCAAGCTGTCATCTGAGGTGCACCAAATAGTCCCAACTCAGCAGGAACAGATGATCACCAAGGACTGAAACAACATGGGGAAAGAGAACCAAGAAGACAGAAAGACCCATGTGAGTGGGTGACTACATCAACATGTGATCAGAAGAACCAGATGGAGCCCAGCCATCACCAGTGACAGCCATGATGGTGCTCACAAAGTTGAGTCTCAGTGGCAACATGAGAATAAAAAGGGGTGCACCCTGAGAACTCCACTGAAAGACACCAATTGACGGTCCAAAAGCCTCGGGGTTCACCTGGAAGCATGGACCCTAGACCTGATGCTGCCTCTGTCCATAAATAATTACTGAGATCAACCCCTCAGACAGTAATAGCTTGGACTTGGCAACACAGAGTGACAACATCGTGTGTGCATTTTCTGGTTCTATACATCTGTAGGATGTCGTCGTGCTGGCCTGCAACTAGAGGGGAGTGGAGAGGGTGGAGAAGATGGGGCAGGAGATTGTTAAGAGGATATGACACGTATAGAACAGAAAGGAGAAGTAGGCAAGGAGAGCAGTAGGAGCTGTACCTAGGTGGGCTTCCAAATTTGAACTGGATTTTACGCTTTTACTCAATCACAACAAATAAAATATTTTAGAAAAGCGGAGTCAAGATGGCAGACTAAGCACACGTCTCCTTGTATCCCTCTGGAAACCAAGACCTGAACTGACAATCAAACAGAGCCTTCTGATCACCTAATCAGCCTCAGGACACAGCACAGAGCTATTAATTGGGACTTCATACCACTAAGCGAAAAACCTCCTGTCTTTCGCTGACTCCCGCTCCTGGCTAGCCCCGGCTCTCAGGGACGGAAGGTAAACGCACCATTTTGACTTTTTTTTTCCTCTGTCTCGGCTGGAGGGCGGAGCTGGGGCTTGCCTGGCGGCTGGACTCAGACGCACTGCTGGTGGGATAGGCAGGCGAAATTCCCATATTCTCAGAGCCAGGCTTGGGACTCTGTTAATCTAGCCATTTTGAGCCTTTCGTTTTGTAGCTGCCTCAGCGGGGTTTGTGTGGAGCTTCGCGGTCAGTGTGCGGGACACCATGTTGGTACCGAGATTTTGGCGGGACCTCATCTTGGCCTGGGAGCCAGCGCCTGCAAACAGGACAGTGCTTCTCCGATGGAGAAGTGGTGATTTTGCACAGTGCTGCCTACGTTGGGGGCCCTGCACAGGAAGCAGAGGAATCACTACCTTTTGGCACCTTTAGCCCCTCTGTCTGCTGCCTGTGAGGAGGATGCCATCTTGGATACGGTGGCCGCAGCTGGACCCAATTCTTAGCTTGGGAGCCAGAGCCTGCCCACAGGAGAGTGCTTTTCTATCACAAAACCAGTACTTGATGCAGTGTTGGCTAAGGCTAGGCCCTGTCAGCAGAGGCCAACAGGGCAGTAGCATTGCTGTATTCTGATCTAGTTTGTTATCATCTAGGGTTGGATATAGTGGCGCTTACTTTGTCAGATGAGAAGAGGGACCTCTACAACTGAAAACCTAACTGACTTGTGAACTGGTCAGATAACTTTTGCTTTACATTTGAAGACAGCCTAGAGAAACATTTGCAATCCATCCTCACAATACCTCTTCCAGCCTCTATATACTCACACGGGACCCAAAAAGCAACAGACAATTGTGGCATACAAGCAATCACTCATGGCTTCAGAAGGCTCCCAAACAAAGCAACCAAGGAGTTTTCCAGATGAAGAAACTTTTATGACAGCATCAGGAAGTGAATACAAATGGATTATATACAGAGCCCTTCTAGATCTTATACAAAATGCAGCAGAACAAAATGAAAAATTAAGCAAGTTGTTTCATCTGATGGAACACCAGTACTCTGAAATCCAACAGATCAAGAAGAAAATCAAAGACATAGAAACTTCCATGCAAAGCCAAGAAAACGGAATGGAACAAATGGAAAAAAGAATTTCCGACTTGGAAGACAGAGCTACTGATGCCGGTGTCTATGAGCAGAAATCAGAAAAAAGAAACAAGAAAAATGAAGAAACATTAAGAAGCATGTGGGACTCTATTAAGAGGAACAACCTTCGATTAATTGGAGTCCCTGAACAGGATGAGACATCTGAGAACACAGAGAGTATTGTTGCTGAGCTGCTGAAAGAAAACTTCCCAGAAAACATGAAGGAAGAGAATATAGACATCTCCAATGCATATCGTACGCCACCCAATATAGATCTCAAAAGAAAGACTCCAAGACATATTATAATCAAGCTTAACAAAAGGAAACATAAGCAGCAACTCCTAAAGGCAGCGAGACTCAAGGCAAAGCTAACATTCAGAGGGAAACCCTGCAGGCTCTTGTCAGATTTCTCAGAAGAAACCATGCTTGCACGGAGACAGTGGCACGACACATTCAAAGTCTTGAAGGAGAAGAACTTCCAACCAAGAATTATATATCCTGCAAAACTATCTTTCAAATAGGAAAATGAAACTGAGACATTTCCAGATAAACAGAAACTCAGAGACTTTGTAAACACCAAACCCAAACTACAAGAAATACTGAAAGAAGTTCTTGGCTTTGGCTTAGAAGAACGAAACCACTAACTTTATATTTTAGAACGACACACTTCTCAATACTCTACTCATTTAGGGAAGACTCCAAAGGAAATCACAGCTTTGATACAGAAAGAAGCAATCCAGTGATCATCATGAAAACTATGGTGTCATCATAATAAAAAGAGGGATGTACTACAGTCGTTATAGTCCTTCCAGATGGAGAGGAAGATGACAAGACTGGCAGTAATTAATATTGGGTTTATAAATAGTTTATTAAGGGGGTTCATAGGGGCATCTGTAAAGCACAACAAACATGTATCATACCATTTCAAGAAATCTAACACACGAGTCTCAACAACTATAAAACCAGCTCTGAAAAAGGTGAAAAATCAACTCACAAAAAAGAGTGTCCCAGAACAGACTAATAAGAACAACAGAGAAAACATCAACATAAAAACAAACATATCACAATGGCAGCAGTGAACACATACCTATCAATAATTACATTGAATGTGAATGGACTGAATGCTCCAGTAAAGAGACACCGAGTGTCATCTTGGATCAAAAGACACGACCCATCCATATGTTGTCTACAAGAAACTCACTTGAGACCTAAAGACAGGAACAAACTGAAAATTAAAGAATGGAAGAATATATATCAAGCTAACAATGAACAAAGAAGAGCAGGGGTGGCAATTCTAATCTCACACAAAATCAATTTTAATGTCAAATCCACCATCGTGGACAAAGATGGACACTATTTATTGCTGAAAGGTTCAGTACACAAGCAAGACTTAACTACATTAAATATTTATGCACCTAAAGTCAGAGCACCTAAATATGTCGAAGAAACACTGACTGTGCTCAAAAGAGAATTAGATGACTCCACAATAATAGTGGGAGACTTTAACACTCCACTCTCATTACTAGACAGATCATCTAGAAAAAAAGCTCAGTAAAGATACAGAAGACCTCACTGACACAATTAACCAACTAAACCTCATTGATATATACAGAACTTTCCACTCATCAGCAGACAAATACACCTTCTTCTCTGTTTTAGTCAGCTAGGCTGCTCTAACAGAAATACCACAGAGTGGATGGCTTTAACAAAGAAAGATTTATTCTTACACAGTCCGGTAGGTTGCAAGTCCATATTCAAGGTGTCCGCTCCAGGGAAAGACTTTCCCCTTGTCGGCTCTGGAGGAAAGTCCGGTATTGCATCAGTCTTTGTCCAGGGAGCGTCCTCACGCAAGAACCTCTGGTCTGAAGGACGCGCTCTGCTCCCGGTGCTGCTTGCTTGATGGTAGCGAGGTTCTCAAATGTCCTTTGTTTCTTTTTCCTTTTTATCTGAAAGCATTAAGGGTGGGACAAGGCACACTTCGGGGAAACTCCCCCTACAGCAGGACAGGGAAGTAATCCTATGCAGAATTCGTAGCCCCACCCTAATCTTTTAATACACGTTAGCAGAGCCACACAATGGAGGACATTTCCAAGATACTGGGAACCATATCCCAGCCACGTGGCTGCACACATTTTTGGGGGGACACAATTCGAACCATAACATTCTCCAATGCACATGGAACATTCTCCAGAATTGACCACATAATAGGCCATAATGCAATGCCCAACAAAATCCATACCATTGAATTACTATAAAGCATCTTCTCAGATCATAAAGCCATAAAAGTTGAAATCAATAGCAGAAAAAACAGAGATAGAAAGTAGAACTCTTGGAAGCTGAACAACATTTTCCTCAAAAAAACATGGGTTATAGAGGAAATCAAGAATGAATTAAAGAAATTCATGGATTCCAATGAGAACGAAAACACTTCCTACCAGAACCTATGGGATACAGCCACAGCAGTGCTCAGAGGTCTGTTTATCTCCATAAATGCACACATCTGGAAGGAAGAAAGAAATCAAATCAAGGAACTAACCCTACAGCTTGAACAAGTAGAAAGAGAACAACAGAGGAATCCCTCGGGCACCAGAAGAAATGAGATCATAAAGATGAGAGCAGATCTAAATGAATTAGAGAATAGAAAAACAATTGAAAAAATTGAAAAGACCAAAAGCTGGTTTTTTGAAAAGATCAACAAAATTGATAAACCACTGGCTAAACTTACTAAAGAAAAGCAGGAAAGGAAACAAATCACCCAAATTAGAAATGAGAGGGGAGTTGTCACCACAGATGCAACAAAAATCAAAAATATCATAACAGAATACTATGAAAGACTGTACAGTAACAAATTTGAAAACCTAGGGGAAATGGACCAATTCCTTGACTCATACCACCTACCCAAATTATCACAATGTGAAGCAGAACAACTTAATAAACCCATCACAAAGGAAGAGATTGAAAAGGTCATCAAAACACTGCCAACCAAAAAAAGTCCGGGCCCAGATGGCTTCACGGCAGAATTCCACCAAGCATTTAGAGAAGAGTTATCCCCAATACTACTGAGACTATTTCACAGTATAGAAAGGGATGGAGTACTCCCAAACTCATTCTATGAAGCCAGCATAACCCTGATACCTAAGCCAGGAAAAGATCCAACAGACCGATATCACTCATGAACCCAGATGCAAAAATCTTTAACAAAATTCTTGCCAACGGAATACAACAACATATCAAGAAAATAATCCACCATGACCAAGTGGGATTCATACCAGGGATGTAAGGCTGGTTCAACATCAGGAAAACAATTAATGTGATTAACCACATAAATAACTCAAAAGACAAGGATCACCTGATTTTGTCCATTGATGCCAAAAAGGCATTTGATAAAGTCCAACAGCCATTGACTTTATTAATAGAATTAAAGGAACACCCACAGAATGGGAAAAAATATTTGGCAACTCTATGTCAGATCGACGCCTGATCTCCATAATCTATAAGATACTACAAAATATCAATAAGAAGAAGACAAACCATCCAATTAAGTGATAGGTAAAGGAAATGGACAGACACTTCACTAAAGAGGAGATCCAGGCAGCCAAAAAACACATGCAGACATGTTCACGATCTTTAGTTATTAAAGAAATTCAAATCAAGATGACAATGAGATACCATCTCACCCCAACAAGATTGGACAGGATCCAGAAAACACAAAACAACAAATGCTGGATAGGCTGTGGAGAAAGTGGAACCCTCCTACACTCTTGGTGGGGTTGCAAAATGGTCCAGCTCTTTGGAAGGCAATCTGGTGCTTCCTTAAAAAAATGGATATCGATATACCATTTGACCCAGTAATTCCACTACTTGGAATATATTCTACAGAATCAAGGCCTTTCACACCAACGGACACATGCACCAGAATGTTTACTGCAGCACAGTCCACGATAGCAAAAAGATGGAATCAACCCAGATATCCAACAATAGAAGAATGGATAGGTAAACTATGGTACATATACTCAATGGAGCCCTATGCAATGACAAAGAATAACTATGATTCCAGGAAACATCTCCTAACCTGGTTTCAACTGGAAGACATTATGTTGAGTGAAAGTAGTCAGCGACAAAGGGACAAATACTGTATGAGACCTCTAGGATAAGATCTCAGAAACGGACTTGTGTATAGAAGAAAAGACTCTTTGACAGTTGCAAGGGAGGGGAGGGAGGGAGGGTGGGGGGAGGGCTTAGTTTAGATAGGTACTAGAAATCTAGTTGGGAGAAAGTGGTGATAGCACACATTAGAAACAAGAACAACATTAAGTGGATATCAGCATAACTTGAGTACTCCTTCCATCTTAACTCAATACTGCAAGGATAGAGTAGCTGGGGTGGGGGGCGGGGACCATGCTCTTAGGCGAATTCCAGGCCAATTGGCACCACTAGCGTTTTGCTAAGAGAGCTCTCTGCACCCCACATTGGTGAGTGGCGTCTGGGGTCTTAAAAGCCGCCAAGCTGCCATCCGAGGACACAGCAAATGGTCCCAACTCAGCAGGAACGGATGCTGACCGAGGACTAAAATGACATGGGGTAAAGACAACCTAGAAGACAGAGAGACCCACAAGAGTGGGTGCCTACATCAACTTGGGACCGGAAGAACCGGATGGTGCCCGGCCACCACCAGTGATAGCCACAATGGAGCTCACAGAGAGGAGTCTCACTGGCAACACAGAATAAAAAGGGGTGCATCATGAGATCTCCACTAAAAGACCTCAACTGATGGTCCAGCGGTTTTGGAGTTCCTCTGAAAGCATGGCCCCCGGCGCTGATGCTGCCCTTTCCCATAAATTATAACAAAGTTCCACTCTTTGGACAGGAATGGATTGGACTTGGCAATGCAGAGTGACCATATATTGGAAGCACTTTATGGTTCTATACATCTATATGATATCATCTTGCTGACCTCTGGCTGGAGGAAGGGAAGTGGACGGAGAGGGGGAGAAAGGAGGCTGTTGGGAGGATGAGACATGTATGGAGCAGAGAGGAATAGTGTGCTGTCACCGGACAGAGAGAGCAGTGGAAGCTGCATATAGGTGGGCATGTAAATTTATACGTGAATGTACATTTTCACTCAGCTATGTTAAATAAAAAGAAAAAGAAAAAAAATATTAAAAAAAAAAAATGTTCCAAGAGCTACGTGGTTTTGTGGGCCTCTAAAGTCAATTGGCCTAATATTGTTTTTAGAGTTTCTGCTATACCTTATAGTGCAGTGGGTAGTGCCTGAGGTCTTAAAAGCAACAACAATTTCTCTCTCTTCACCTGGAGCAAGAAAGGAATAAGGAGACCCAGAAATTGAAGAAGGAAATAAACTGCAGATCTTTTAGCCACCATGGACCTCTTTGCTATGAGATCAGAAGAAATGGATGGTTTGCAGCTACCATTAGTGAACCTTTTGAGCAAGGACCTAATAGCCTGATCTTGATCAAAGGAGGAATAAAGAGGAACAGAACTTCAAATTCTTATTGGAAATCAGAATTATTGCTGGGTACATTGAGACTAGAGGGACCCTCAAATCTATTGCCTGGAAACAACTTTTAAGACTTAAACTAAAACTGTCATGTAAAGTCATTCTTAAACTAAGCAACAATTTAATTTTTAATAAAAAATGTTTACCTTAAGCATGGAGGTCTTTTAAAGGATATCTATATGAGATGAAATGGATAACAGTTCATCAAACCAACTGTTGTCAATTCTGATGCATAGCCAAAATACAGAACAGAGTAGAACTACCCCATAAAGTTTCCAAGTATGTAAGTTTTTATAGAATCAGATTGCCTCATCTTTCTCCCATGGAGCAGCTGGTGGATTTGAACCACTGCACTTTTGGTTAGCATCTGAGCACTTTAGCCACTGCATTACTGGATCTACTAAATGGACAGTACTAATTAAAACGGACAAAATCTTTAAGAAGTAGCGAGTCCAAGTTAATGGTAGTGAAACAGTATGAGCAGATACAGGGAGACTGGTGACACAATGTGAAGCACGTAACTAATGTCAGTTAGCCGTAAACATAAAAAAATGTTGAATGGATATATGTTTTGTTGTATATATTCTCATCAAAAATAAAGATTTTAAAGTTCCCAAGAGTTTTCATAGAGAAGATATCAAATAAACAATAACAAGCATCAAAAACAGTAAATTTGTGTTATTGTTAGGTGCTGCCAAGTCTGTTCCAAATCGTAGTTACCTTGCCAGATCTGACAATTAAGTTCATGAACTTGCCACCATGCTCTTACGTTGCCAGCACTGTGCAAACAACTTGGTAAGGTTTCATAGCCTTGGTATATCAGTGTCTCGCAGCTGTGTTCATGTTGACATGTGGTGGTGTCTTGCTGAGTGGCAATCATTTGTGTGTGTGTGTTTTATTTTTATTTATTTATTTATATTATAATTGAATGAAAATGTACTTTCCCATATAAATTCACATGCTCACCTATATACAGCTCTCACTGTTCTCTCTACCCGGTGACAACACACTCCTCCTCTCTGCTCCATAAATGTCCTAGCCTCCCAACAGTCTCCTATCCCCTCCTCTCCACCCAATCCCCTTCCTCTAGCAAGAGGTCAGCAGGATGACATCCTATAGATGCATAGAACCATAAAATTCCCACAAGATATGGTTACTCTGCATCGCCGAGTCCAATCCATTGCTGTCTGAAAGTTGAACTTCATTATGATTTATGGACAGGGGCAGCATCAGGGCCAGGGGCCATGCTCCCAGGGAAATCCGAAGCCCCCAGACCATCAATTGAGGTCTTTTATTGGAGATCTTAGGGTGCACCCCTATTTATTTTCTTGTCGCCAATGAGACTCAACTTTGTGAGCTCCATCATGGCTATTACTGGTGGTGGCCAGGCACCATCTGGTTCTTCTGGTCACAAGTTGATGTAGAGACCCACTCTCGTGGGTCTCTCTGTCTTCTGGGTTCTCTTTTCCCTATGTCGTTCTTGTCATTGGTGATCATCCGTTCCTGTTGAGTTATGACCATTTACTGTACCCTCAGATGGCAGCTTGGCAGCTTTTAAGACCCTAGACATGAGTGGCAATCATTATTGTTGTTGCATGTTTTTCTGTGCCATCGTGAGAATGTCAGAGCTCGGATTAGAGCAATGAACAAACATTAAATTTCTTGTTAAACTTGGCAACAGTGGAAGTGAAATCAGGGGCATATTAGCCCAAGTTTATGAGGTAATGCCATGAAGAAAATAGCAGTGTACAAATGGATTAGTTTTTCTGAGGAGAGAGAAAGCATCACTGATGAAGAGATGTCAGGGTGCCTAGTAATGATCAGAACTGATGAAAACACAGCCAAGATTTTCAACAACTAGACAAACAGTTAACCAAGCTTACTATTTGGAAGTGCTGAGAAGGCTGCATGAAAAAGTTAGATGAAAATGACCTGAAATTTTGCCAACAATTCACGGCTCTTGCATCATAGCAATGTACCAGTTTATATGGCACTGTCTGTGAGGGAATTTTTAACCAGTAAACAAATAACTGTACTGGAACACCTGATATGGACCCAGTGACATTTTCTTCACCCAAGGATAAAAGAAATCTTGAAAGGAAGACATTTTGATGACATTCAAGACATCAAGGGTAATATGAGGAGAGCTCTGATGGCCATTCCAGAAAAAGAGCTCCAAAATTGCTTTCAAGGCTGGACTAACCACTGGCTTCAATGCATGGCTTCCCAAGGGAGTACTTCAAAGGTGACTGTAGTGATATTTAGCAATGAGGTACGTAGCACTTTTTGTTGGGTGAGTTCATGAACTTAATTGGCAGATCTCATATGTACAACACAATGAAACACTACCCACTCTTGCACCATCCTCACAATCACTGCTATATTTGAGATTATTGTTGCAGCCACTGTATAAGTCCATCTTTATGAAAATCTTCCTCTTTTTTGCTGACCGTCTACTTTACCAAGCATAATGTCCCTTTCCATGAACTGATCCTGCCTGAAAACATGTCCAAAGTATGTGAAGTCTTAATAATTATGGATGCATAATATCAAAATAAATTTGTGTAACTATTTGGAACTAAAATTCCAGGAGACATCAACTTGAAAGACAATAGGAAGTAAATTATGAAACAGTCAAGATTGTTGTCTAACTCAAAAGAGATATAAATTCCATAAAAATATAAATTTTGACTTAAAAATAAACAAATGTTTTGTTATCTTAAGCTGGATTCTCTGAAGAAGCAAAATGAGTAAAGCATATAAATATATAAAAGAGATTTATATCAATGAAACAGCTCACATGATTGTAGAAGCTGTAACGTCCCAAGTCTGTGGATCAGGATAGAAGGCTTTCTCAATCCATGCAGCTGCAGAAGCTGGTGAACCCAAGATCAGCAGGTATGAGAGCAAGGCTTTTGCTCACAGAGTTGAAGAATCTCAGAATGGCAAGCAAGACTGCAAGGTTTCTGGCAAACCCGAGGTGGAAGCAGCAGGAAACAAGACTCTTGCTCACAAGCCATGAAGATTGATGTATCCCAAGATCAAGTCCGAAGAACCAGAGATCAGAGAAGAGACAGCTGTAGGATCTAGAACCAGCCAAAAGTCTTGGCAAGGCAAGTAGGAATGAAGTAGGTGGTGGAAGGTGGAGACATGAAGGCTGAGGTGGCAGTAGACTACCACAGGCCTGTCACCACTGGTACTACCCAGCACATTCCATATTGGGGGTAATCATATGTCAAATTTCAACAGAGAAATGATCCCAACATTATACAACTGACAAAACACTGAGCATCGTGGCTCATCCAAGTTGACACATAATCTTAGCCATCACAGGTACTAACCAGATGCATAGAAAGAGTAGATCAGAGGTGGGGCCAAGGTGGCAGAATAGTCAGATGTTTCTGTCATCCCTTCTACAACAAAGCCCTTAAAAACAAGGGAATCAATTATATACGACAACTGAGGAATGTTAATCATCAAAGACAAAGCTGAAGAATTGGAATGAGTGACAGGGGAAAGGAGAAATATTTCAAAAGCAGCCAAGGAGTACTGACTACAAGAACATCAGCTCCCTGCTAGCTAAGTCTATGCAGTGTACATGGCTGAGGCAAGCAGCAACATTTAAAAATGAACCTCATGACACCAGGTATAGCCAAGCAGCTGTAAACCTGCACACACCTCCAGGAGCAAATATGAGTGTCACCAGACCTGCAACAGTTAAGTGCAAGCTTCTACTGTCCACTCCAATAGAGGCAAAATAACCCTTTCTCTTCCCAGAGTTTGACAGAATTCTTCCTTCCCCTCATCCACACCCCACCATGCTCCACACCAACACAAGTCCTGTAGTATTAAAAAACACCATGCCCCATAAGCCAGGAACTCAAGGTTCTCTCCTCCAGCATCAGTCTCATGGCCACCTCACCCACCCACTGACATAAGGAGTCCATGGGTTTGCAGCACACTTCAGCCCTGCCCAGACCTACGTGGGCCAATTCAACACTGAATGCCACATTAGCATAAAACAGCAGGCATGTCTGAATCCCAGTTTCAACTGCAGCAACCCAAGGAGAACTGCAGAATTGTGACATTTGACATGGCCCTGCCTACTAAACAGGATCCTCACCCACCCAAGTCAGGGGCCTAAGGGATAGTGGTACCAGCTACTCCATCAAGCCATATCAACAGGGGTCAGTATAAGTGGTAACTACCAGCCCCTTGAGCTAACAAGACCAGGTATCCAAGGAATGACTGCAATACCCCCCATACTACAAGCTCTACTCCCCACTATATTCAGATATTGGTGCCTGTTCCAAATATCCTTGCACAGCCCTGCCCATGTAGGGCTATAGGTGAGAGTCTGTACCACATATTGAGTGACTGACAACCTGGACACCTGTGCCACACTCCCAAAAGAAAAGTGAACAAGTTCCTGTGCTCATACGCCTAGTAACTTCTTCAACCACCTGAAGACAAAACTTGAGAGTTTCAAAGATCCCAACAACCAAAGTAGCTCACAGGCCCAGACTAGTTTGGAATATCAAAACAAAACAAAAATTTAGAGCAAAATAAACAAACATACAATAAATAAACATAATAACCTATTGATGCCTCAGAGACAACGGTCAATATGAAATCACATAACGAGGCAGGTCAAGATGGCTCCAATAAGTAACCAAAATAAAGAACCTGGAAACTTTACAGAAGAATATAAGGTAATTGAACTACCTCAGAAAAAAATTTAAAGGCGAATATACAGAGCTCTCTCAGGAATCAGAAAGAAGCAAAATTCAGACCAAGAAAAGGAGCACACAGACAAAGTAATAGAGAAATTTAGGAAAAGAGTACAAGAATGAGATGGCAACATTGACAGGCTGAAAGAAACCACACAGAGACAGTAACTAGAACCCTAAAAGATTAATAAAATTTCAGAACTGGGCAACTTAACAGAAGGTCATAGGAGCAGAATTGAGATGACAGAAGTCAGAATTAGTGAAACTGAAGATAAATCCCTTGACATCTATTTATTTGAGGAAAAGCTTTTTTTAAGAATTTAGAAAAATGAAGAAAGTCTAAGAATTACATGAGTCACGAGCAAGAGGAAAATCCTACAATTGATCATACTACCAGAAAGGGGGTGCAATTGATAAATGAAAACAAAATTGTTGAAGATTTGTTGGCAGAAAACTTCCCTGATATTATGAAAGATAAGAATATGTCTATCCAAGAAGCTCAAAAAATACCATGCAAGTTAACCCCTGAAGGGTGGTAACCAAGACATCATAATCAAAATCACAAAAAGCAAGACAAAAATAGAATCCTGAGAGTGGCAAGGATAAGAAAAGAGTCGCTTATATAGAAGAACCAATAAGACTGAGTTCTGACCACTCCACAGAAACTACACAGGCTAGAAGGCAAGGAGATGAAGTATATAAACCCTTGAAATAAAAAATTGCCAGAGAAGAATTACATATACAGCAAAGTTGTCTCCCAACTGCAATGGTGATATTAGATCATGTCCAGATAAACAGAAGCTAAAGGAATGTGTAAAAACCAAAACAAAGTGACAAGAAATATTAAAAGATGTCCTTCAGTTAGAGAACCAGCAACACCAGGTAACAATCCAAGATGAGAAGTCAGGACAGATCAACCAAGTATTAAGCCAGATAGGGAATTCCTAAAAGCAAATCAAAGCTAAGAGGCTGAAAATAGAAGAGGAAGCAAATAACCCAAATACAGAATAGATGGATGATATTACAAGAGAGCCAAATGAAACTAAAAGGATGGTAACAGAATGCTATGAAAAACTGTACTTCTGCAAACTTGAAAACCTAAAGGGTATGTACAAATTTCTAGAAAAACACTAGCTACCTAAATTAACACAAACACAGAAAAGCTAAATAAACTCACAACAAAAGAAGAGATTGAAAAGGTAATTTTTAAAAATCTAACAAAAAAGCCCTGGTCCTGATGATTTAACTGGAGAACTCTACCAAACTTTCAGAAAAGAGTTAACAGAAGTACTATTAAAGATATTTCAGAACATAAAAAAGAAGGAATATTCTTACACTCATTGTATGAAACCAGCATGACCCTAATACCAAAGCCAGGCAAAGACAGCACACAAGGAAAGAAAACGGCAGACCAATATCCCTCATCAAAGTAAACACAAAAATACCCAAAAAAAGTATTTAGGAAAAAAACAAATCTCATTGCCATCAAGTCAATAACAACTCATAGTGACAAAATATTTGCCAATAGAATTCAAGAACGTATCAAAAAAAATTCATCATTGCCAAATGAGATTCATACCACTTATTCAGAGACAGTTTAACTTAAGAAAATCAATATAACCCATCACACACATAAAACAAAAAATAAGAACCACATGATCTTACCAATTGATGAAGAAAAGCAATTTGACAAAGTCCAATATCCGTTACTGATTAAAACTCACATTAAAATAGGAATAGAATGGAAATTCTTCTACATAATAAAGGGCATATATATGCCAAATTCATTCTATATGGAGAGAGACCGAAAGCATTCCCCTAGAGAATGGGCACCAGACAAGGATGCCCTTTATCACCACTCTTATTCAGTACTGTGCTGGAGGTCCTAGCCATAGAAATAAGGCAAGAAAAAGGTATAAAGGGCATCCAAATTGGTAAGAAAGAAGCAAAAATACCACTATTCACACATGATATGTTGTACACACGTGAGAACATACACACACACAAACCCTAAAGAATCTACACGCAAAAATAATACCGGAATTAATAGATATCAGAAAAGCATCAGGATATAAGATAACATATAAAAATCAGTTCATTTCCTCTACACCAACAAAAAGAAATTCAAAAAAGAAATCACAAAATCAATGCCATTTCCAATATCCACAAGAAGAAAAAAGTACTTATAAATAAATTTAACCTGAGATGTAAAGAACCTATACATATTAAAGAAATTCAGATCAAGACGACAATGAGATACTATCTCACCCCAACAAGATTGGCCACGATCCAAAACACACAAAACAACAAATGCTGGATAGGCTGTGGAGAAAGTGGAACCCTCCTACACTCTTGGTGGGGTTGCAAAATGGTCCAGCCTCTTTGGAAAGCAATTTGGCACTTCCTTAAAAAAAAATGGATATCGATATACCATTTTACCCAGTAATTCCACTACTTGGAATATATCCTACAGAATCAAGGCCTTTCACACCAACAGACACATGCACAAGAATGTTTATCGCAGCACAGTACACAATAGCAAAAAGATGGAATCAACCCAGCTGCCCAACAACAGAAGAATGGATAGGTAAACTATGGTACATATACTCAGTGGAGCCCTACGCAATGATAAAGAATAATGATGATTCCAGGAAACATCTCCTAGCCTGGTTTCAACTGGAAGACATTATGTTGAGTGAGAGTAGTCAGTGACAAAAGGACAAATACTGTATGAGACCTCTAGGATAAGATCTCAAAAACAGTCTTGTGTATAGAAGAAAAGACTCTTTGACAGCTGCAAGGGAGGGGAGGGAGGGAGGGCGAGATGGGGGGAGGGTTTAGATTAGATAGTTGCCAGAAATCTGGTTGGGAGAAATCGGTGATAGCACACATTAGAAACAAGAACAGCATTAAGTGGACTTCAGCATAACTTGAGTACTCCTTCCATCTTAACCCAATATTGCAAGGATAGAGTAGCTGGGGCAGGGGGCAGGGGACCGTGCTCTTAGGCGAAATCGAGGCCAATTGGCACCACTAGCGTTGAGCTAAGAGAGCTCTCTGCACCCCACATTGGTGAGTGGCGTCTGGGGTCTTAAAAGCTGCCAAGCTGCCATCCGAGGACGCAGCAAACGGTCCCAACTCAACAGGAACGGATGCTCACCGAGGACCAAAATGGCATGGGGTAAAGACAACCTAGAAGACAGAGAGACCCACAAGAGTGGGTGCCTACATGGATTTTGGACCGGAAGAACTGGATGGTGCCTGGCCACCACCAGTGATAGCCACGATGGAGCTCACAGAGAGGAGTCTCACTGGCAACACAAGAATAAAAAGGGGTACATCCTGAGATCTCCACTAAAAGACTTCAATTGATGGTCCAGCGGTTTCGGGGTTCCCCTGAGAGCATGGCCACCGGCCCTGTTGCTGCCCTTACCCATAAATCGTAACGAAGGTCCACTCTTTGGACAGGAATGGATTGGACTTGGTGATGCAGAGTGATAGTATATTGGATGCACTTTATGGTTCTATACATCTATATGATATCATCTTGCTGACCTCTGGCTGGAGGAAGGACTGTGGGTGGAGAGGAGGGGAAAGGAGGCTGTTGGGAGGATGAGTCATGTATGGAGCAGAGAGGAATAGTGTGCTGTCACGGGACAGGGAGAGCAGTGGAAGCTGCATGTAGGTGGGCATGTAAATTTATACGGGAATATGCATTTTCACTCAGTCATATTAAATACAATAAAATAAAATAAAAAAATCCTATACAAAGAAATACACAAACATCACTGCAAGAAACCGACAAAAATGGAAAAACGTTCCATGTTTGTGTCTAGGAAGACTCAATGTTGTGAAAATATTAATTCCACCCAAAGCTGTCCAGAGATACAGTGCAATCCCAATCCAAATTCCAGTGGCAATTTTCTAACAAGATGGAAAAATAAATCACCAGCTTGATTTATTTTTTACTCAAAACAACTTTGCTTTCCTTTTTTTTTTATTGTACTTTAGATCAAGATTTACAGAACAAAGTAGTTTATCATTAAACACTTAGTACACATACTGTTTTATTACACTGGTTAACAACCACACAAAATGTTAACACTCTCCCTTCTTGAATTTGGCTTCCCTGTTACCAGCTTTCCTGCCACCTCCTGACTTCTAGTCTTGCCCCTGAACTATTGTGCCCCATTAGTTTTGTTTAATTCTATAAGCCTGTCCAATCTTGGGCTGAAGGGTAGACCTCAGGAATGACTTCTTTACTGAGCTATAAGAGTATCTAGGGGTCATGCTTTGGGGGTTTCTCCAGGCTCTGGTAGACCAGTAAGTCTACTTTCTTGTGATTTAGAATTTTGTTCTACATATTTCTCCAGCTCTGTCCAGGCCTTTCTACAGTAAGCCATGTCAGACTAGTTGGTGGTGTTTGCCAGGCACTATTCAATTGTGCTGGACTCAGTCTGGTACAGAAACCTCAGATCTGAAGGAGCATTCTACTCTCAGTGCAGCTTTCTTGAAGGTGTGAGTTTCTGTGCCAAGATGCTCACCAACCAAAGACTGGTAAAACACAAAGACTTTCCTCCAGAGCTGACAGAGGGAAAGCCTTCTCCTGGAATGGACACCCTGAATTCAGACTTGTAGCCTACCAAGCTTGTAACAATAAACTTTCTTTTGTTAAAGCCATCACTTTGTGGTATTTCTCTTAGAACAGCACTAGATAACTAAAACAGAATTTTGTACCAAGAGAGTGAGATGCTGCTGTAACAGATACTTACAGTGTGGAAGCAGTTTTAAAACTGTAAATGGATAGAAGATTCAGAAGGAACCAAAGAAAACTGTTAACACTAAAGAAGGCACAGATGGTGAGAAACAGCAGCAGAAGAACCAGGCTGGCATGAGATAGCACTGGAGCTGATCCAAGAGCAAGATAGCTGAGTGTCTGTATGCAGGAAGCTACCTGGTGGAGTGGGGTGCCTCTGAGCACTTGAGTTGGTGGCACTACAGAACTTTGGAGTACTTGCCCCAGCAGGGCAGATGCCAGCCTGAGGCCTAGGCCATGAGGCCATAAGAAGCAGAAGCTGAAGAGACAAAGAACATGAGAAGCTGAGCTGCCTCAGTCTCCAAAGGTATGGCAATGACTTCAGGGGCTGGAAAGGGTGGAGCCATGGCTTCCTGTGTTTGTAAGGGTGGAATTGCCGCTCAGTTGGGCTTAGGGTGCACCTAAAGCCAAGGGGGTAGAGTTGCTGTCAAAGTGGGCCTAGAAGGCAGAGCTGTAGCACAGGGCCATGGGTCTCCACATAGAATCTGGTTAGCATGGACAATACCTAGAATCTGGAAAGCAAAGCTATTGTATAAAATGTCTCAGAGAACCGAAGATTATTTTCAAAGCTTTGAAGGCTAATGTAATGTGTTCTGCTGACTTGCTTGTTTCCTGTTAATGCCTTCTTTCACTGAAATTTCTCCCATTTGTAATGGAAATGTATAGCTTGTGCCTGGGTGTTCTGCCATTGTACTTTGGAGGCAAATAACTTGTACTGATTTCACAGATACAGAGAAATTTTTGTGTTTTGAAGTTGGAACTGATTTAAGACTTTATATCATGTGGGATGAATATGCTTTTGCTATAATTTCTGCTATGATGGGATGACTGTGTTGCATATTTCACAGATGTGATTTTAGGGGATCAAAGGATGGAATGTCATGGATTGAACTGTGCCCCCCCCAAATGTGTGTAGCCATTGGCTGAACCATCAACCCCAATATTTTGTGATTTTTCTATGCTATACATCCTAACCTCTGCTTGTGGCTAATTGATAGGATGGTTATGTTAAAAGAGGATTAGAATGTGACCGCATCACCCTTGCTATGGACGTTTCCCTGGAGTTTAGCTTGCACCACCTTTTATCCTTTCGTCCTACAAGAGACAAAAGGAAAGAGAAGCAAGGAGAGAATTGGGAACCTCATAGCATCAAGAAAGTAGCTCCAGGAGAAAAGCGCAGTCTTTAGACCTGACGGTTTCTGCACCAAGATGCTTACCCACCAAAGACTGATACAGCACAAGGACTTTTCTCCAGAAGCAATGGAGGGAAAGCATTCCCCTGGAACAGATACCCTAAATTTGGACTTGTAGCCTACCAGATTGTGTAAGAATAAACTTTCTTTTGTTAAAGACGTCCACTTTGTGGTATTTCTGTTAGAGAAGCACTAGCTGACTAGAACAAGTACTAAGTACAAGGAGCTGTGACAGGGCAGTGGTTAACCACTCGGGTGCTAAACTAAATGTCAACAGCTTCAACTCACCCGTGTCTCCACAGAAGAAGGCACTTGGCAATCTGCTCCCTCAAAGGATATAGCCTAGGAAACCTTATGAGGGAGTTCAACTCTGTCATACAATGTAGCTAGGAGTCAGAATCAACTCAAGACCATACAACAACAACTAAATACAAGGAAGTCCCTGGATGGCATAAATAGTTCAAAACTCAACTACCAACCTAAAGGTTGGAAGCTTGAACCTACCCAGAGGCACTTCTGAAGAATGAGTTGTCAATCTGCTTCCAAAAGTTTCCAGCCTTGAAAACCCTATGAAGTGTAGTTGGACTGTGCAATGCATCAAAATTGACATGATGACAACTATTTTTAATTAAGTATAAATATATCACTAACTATAATAAACAATCATGGTTTTTATTCTATTAAGAGAAGACTGTGCTGATTTTAAACTTCTAACACTTGGCCTTTTGTGTTGCAAGTTCTGCATCTGCTGATTCAAGTAGTTATTGTTTTAGTCAGCTAGGGCTGCTCTAACAGAAATACCACAAAGTGTATGGCTTTAACAAAGGAAGGTTTATTCTTACACAGTTTGGTGGGCTACGAGTCCAAATTCAGGATGTCCCCTCCAGGGGAAGCTTTTTTCCCTTGTCGGCTCAGGAGGAAAGTCAAGTATTGTATCAGTATTTGTCCAGGGAGCGTCTTGGCGCAGGAACCTCAGGTCCGACAGATGCGCTCTTCTCCTGGTGCTGCTTTCTTGATGGTGTGAGGTTCCCAATTCTCAGCCTGCTTCCGTTTCCTTTTATGTCTTGCAGGATGAAAGGAGTAAGGGTGGGGCAAGCCATACTCCAGAGAAACTCCCTTTACAGTGGAGCAGGGAAGTGATCCTGTGAAGGGATTTACAGGATCCCTACCCTAATCCTTTAATATACAGCACAGGAAAACCACAAAATGGAGGACAGTCACAAGATACTGGGAATCATGGCCTAGCCATGTGACTACACCTATTTTTGGGGGGACACAATTCAATCCATGAGAGTTATGGATCAAAAATATTTAAAAAAATTTCAAAAAGCTGAACTTGAATTTGCCACACCAAGTGTTTCACTGAACCCATGCAAATGAAATGATATGCAAGCATGACCAGCTGTAGACTCCCACAATTTTATAGATCCTCAGTCTTACTCCAGTACTTGTTTGGGTTTGCAGACACTGTGAAAACATTATGTGTAAGCATTAACAACTATTTACATAGCAACTATTTACATAAAAGTAATCTTGAGATGGTTTAAAATATAGAGGAGGATGTGCATAGGCTATATGCAAATACTACTCCATTTATTTTGTCCATAGAATCCTTGCAACTCAAAGTTTGATTATTTCTTTAGGGCTTTCATCTTGAGAAATGCCAAGCACATTCTTCCCTTTTGTATTTCTAACTCCAGCCCTTTGCATATTTCATTATACTTTCCTCTTTGAAATCTATTCAGTTCTTTTACTTCATCATTTCTTCCTTTCACTTTGTCTACTCTATGTTCAAGAGCAAGTTTCAGAGTCTCTTCTGACATGCATTTTGGTCTTTTCTTTCTTTCCTGTCTTTTAAATAACCTCTTGCATTTTTCAAGTATGATGTCCTTGATGTTATTCTATAACTCAACTGGTCTTTTGTCACTAGTGATCAGTGTGGTCAAATTTATTCTTGAGATGATCTCTAAATTCAGGTGAGATATACTCACAGTTCTACTTTGGCTCTTGTGGACTTGTAATTTTCTTTAGTTTCTATTTGAACAGGAGTATGAGTAAGCAGTGGTCTGTTCCACAACAAGCCCCTAGCCTTGTTCAGACTGATGATATAGAGCTTTTCCATTTCCTTCTTACACAGACATAGTAGGTTTGATTTCTGTGACTCCTATCTGCTGAGATCCACATGTATAGTTGCTGTTCATTGTTGATAAAAGGTATTTGCAATACAAAAAAATCTTTACTCTTGGAAAATTCTATCATGAGATCTCTATCATCCTTTCAGTTGTCAAGGCCATGAATTCCAACTACCAATCCTTCTTCCTTGTTTCCAACTTTTGCATTGCAATCACCAGTAATTATCAATGCATCCTGATTGCATGTTCAATCTATTTCAGACTGGAGAAGTTGGTAAAAATCTTCAGTTTCTTCATCTTTGGCCTTAGTGGGTGATGTACAAATTTGAACAATAGTTGTATCAACTGGTCCTCCTTGTAAGCGTAGGGATGTTATCCCATCACTGACAGCATTGCACTGCAGGGTCGAACTTGAAAGGTTGTTTTTGATGATGAATGCAATACCATTCTTCTTCAGTTTGTCTCTCCCAGCATTGTAGACCACATGCTTGATTCAAAACGGTCAGTACCAGGCCATGTCACCTCACTAATGCCTAGAATATCGATGTTTATGTGTTTCATTTTCTTTTTGACGATCTCCAACTTTCTTAGATTTATGCTTCCTACATTCCATGTTCTGATTATTAACAGATGCTTTCAGCTGTTTCTTCTCATTTTGAGTGGTGCCACATTATCAAACGAAGATCCTGAAAGCCTTACTCCATCCACATCATTAAGACCGGCTCTACTTTGAGGAGGTAGCTCTTCCCTTATCGTATTCTGAATGCCTTCCAACCTGGGGGCTCACTTTCCAGCACTATATCTGACAGTGTTCCACTGCTATTCATAAGATTTTCCCTAGCTAATTCTTTTCAGAAGTAGACTGCCAGGTTCTTCTTCCTAGTATATCTTAATCTGGAAGGTCAGCTGAAACCTGTCCACCAAGTGTGACTGCACTGGTGTTTGAACACTGGTGGCATAGCTTCCAAAATCACAGCAACATGCAAGCCCCAACAACATGACAAACTGACAGACACATGATGGAAACAATACACAGTCACTAATACCTAGAGAACTGGTCAACGTTCAATCATTTCAGGAGTGTTTTAGTCGGCTAGTGTTACTCTAACAGAAATACCACAGAGTGAATGACTTTAACAAAGGAAGGTTTATCCTTACACAGTCTGGTAGGCTACAAGTCAGTATTCAGAGTGTCTGCTCCAAGGGAAGGCTTTCCCCTTGTCAACTCAGGAGGAAAGTCCGGTATTGCATCAGTCTTTGTCCAGGCAGCATCTTGGCACAGGAACCTCAGGTCTGAAGGATTCGCTCGTCTCCTGGTGCTGCTTTCTTGATGGCATGAGGTTCCCAATTCTCTGCCTGCTTTTCTTTCCTTTTACATCTTTCAGGATGAAAGGATTAAGGGTTCAGCAAGCCACACTCCAGGGGCACTCCCATTACAGTGGAGCAGGGAGGTGATCTTCTGAAGGGATTTACAGCCCCATCCTAATCCTTTAACATACAGCACAGTAAAATCACAAAATTGAGGACAATTGTAGAATACAGGGAATCACGGTCACACGGCTACACCTATTTTTGGGGGGACATAATTCAGTCCATGAAAAAGAGGTAGGATATAATCAAGAATAGATAGTACTGAAGGATGAAGTTCAAGGTGCACTGAAAACACTGGCAAATAACAAGGTTCTAGGAATTGATGGAATACCAACTGAGAGAGATATTTCAACAGATCGATACAGTGCTGGAAGTACTCACTCATCTATGCCAAGACATTTGGAAGACAGCTACTTGACCAACTCACTGGATGTGACCCATATTTTTGACTATTCCCAAGAAAAGTAGTCCAACAGACTGTGGAAATTTTCACACAATGTCATTAAGATCACATTTAAGTAAAATTTTGCTGAAGATCATTTGAAAGTAGTCACAACAGCACATGGAGAGAGAACTGACAAAGTTCAAACTGAATTCAAAAGAGGATGTGAAACAAGGTTTATCATTGCTGATGTCAGATGTGTCCTGGCTGAGAGCAAGAAATACCAGGAAGATGTTTACTTGTGTTTTATCAACCACGCAAAGGTATTCAACTGTCTGGATGATAACAAATGTGGATAACATTGCATAATGGACAATTCTGAACACTTAATTGTGCTCACGAGGAATCTGTACATAAATCAATGGCAGTCATTCCCACATAACAAGGAGATACCGAATAGTCTAAAGTCAGGAAAGGTGTGTATTAGGGTTATATACTTTCACCATATATATTCAATGTGTATGCTGAGCAGATAATCAGAGAAATAGGACTAGATGAAGAACGTGTCATCAGGATTGGTGGAAGACTTATTAACAACTTATGATATGCAGATGATACAACCTTGCTTACTGAAAGTAAAGAAGACTTGAAGCACTTACTGATGAAGATCAAAAACCACAGCCTACGGTATGGATTACACTTCAATATAAAGCAAACAAAAATCCTCACACCTGGATCATTAATCAACATTATGATAAACATAGAAAAGATTGAAGTCATTGAGGATTTCATTTTACTTGAATCCACAATCAGTACCTATGGAAGTAGTAGTCAAGAAATCAAAAGACACATTGCATTGGGGAAGTTTGCTGTAAAAATCCTTTTAAAAGTGTTAAAAAGCAAAGATATCACTTTGAGGACTAATGTGCACCTAAACTAAGCCATGATGTTTTCAATTTTTTCATATGTGTTTGAAAGTTCAAGATTGAATAAGGAAAACCAAAGAAGAACTGATGTCTTTGAGTTGTGGCATCGGTGAGGAATACTGAATATACCATGGACTTCCAAAAGAATGAATAAGTCTGTCTTGGAAGAAGTTCAACCAGTATGCTCTTTAGAAACAAGGATGACAAGACTTCAACTCACATACTTTGAACACGTTATCAGCAGGGACAAGTCCCTGGGGAAAGACTGCATGCTTGTTAAAGTAGAGGGTCAGCACAAAAGAGGAAGATCCTCAAAGAGATGGATTAACACAGTGGCTGCAACAATAGGCTCAAGCATAATAATCATCATGAGAATGGCTCAGAATGTAGGGTTGCTATGAGTTGGAACAGATTTGAATGCACATAATGACAACAACTCCATTGTATATAATGGATTTGAGCATCTGAGGATTTGGGCATCTATGAGGGTCCTGGAACAACAGTATTGTGAAATCATTTCAGTCTTACTAAAAGTTCCAAAAATAGTTAAGGAACTCAAGTATATGATTCTCTCAGATTTCTCAAATGTTAACATTTAACTGCTTTCATTTTCTCACTTCTTCCTGAAGTGTTTCTGAATAAATTTCAGGTAGGATGCTCTGGCATAATCTTAAAAAGAACTATTTTACTGAGAAAAATGGTGAAATCTGAGTGAAGTCTGCATGTTAGATAATATTGTGTCAATATTAACTTTCTGATTTTGATCATTGTACCGTGATAAAGAGCATCATGTCTGCAACTTCTCTTGCTCAAGATTATTACTTTGAGAACTTCTTTACTTTCTGATACCAAAAGTTGGATCACCTTGTACTTTCCTGCACTAGCACTAGAGTCAATCATTTCTCCAAGAAGATGTAGTTCTTTTTATTGGATAATGGTATTTGGAAGCCAAGATTTGGACATTTGGGGTGCTCATTAGCAGCAGAGTGTAATGTACTTTTATTCCCTCTCATCAGTGTTAATATAGGTAAGCACGTATATATGCACGCACACATATATATACAAATCTGTATTTTCCTATATATCCATCTAGTTTTACAAAAGGCAAAAAACCATAAATTCATATTTTTACCTCTAATTCTAATCCAACACCAAAGAGCTCATTCTAGGATTCCCCTTTTCCAGCAATGAGAAACCTGGCTATCATCTACAATGTGTTTACTTAGGTTCTCAATCTTAGCCAAAGGAAAAAAACCACTGCTGTCAAGTTGATTCTGACTCCTGGAAACACTATAGCTTAGTGTAGAACTGCCCCATAGTGTTTTCAAGGAGCACATGGTGGACTTGAACTGTTGACCTTTTGGTTAGCAGATGTACCACTTAACCGCTACGCCACCAGAGTTTCCGCTCAGTTTTAGAATACACATAAATTAGCTAAAGAATTGCTAATCTATACCATTACAGATTAATGGTACCAACAACAGTAGTGTTTGTTTCAAATTGTGTCTCTCTTTATCCGTAAGATATGTCATAGGAATCTCGATGTGTCATGACAAAACTCTCCCTAAAAATCTCAGATGTCAAAAATCATGACGATGGTCTTTTGATCTAATCAAAGCACAATTTATTGGTCAGACAGGTGAGGACATTTCACCAGAAAGGGTAGGGCAGATAATTCTCCCAGAGAAAGCCCAGAATGGAGAGCAAATAGCCAACTGCACTCAATAGAAAAGGAAAAGTTCTGCAGTACAAGATGTGAAAGAGGTTCTTATCCAGCACAGCATTTGAAAGAGGCAGAAAGAATATGCATGAGCTTGAGGACCAGGGCACTGAAGAATTATGTCTTCTCAGGATGCCACGAGAAACAATAGACACAAATGAGAAATGAGTCCCAGACCCTACTGGTGCTGTGTTGCACTCCACTAGGAGTCCAAGATTCTTTTCTGTGTTCTTTTTAAGATACATTTTCAAAATATTGCATTTCAGTTACTTGTGTTAATTCTTGGGCCACTTCTTCCTATACATACAGGCACACACTTTGGCCTGGTTATGTTTTTCATTTAAAATGAAGTTAGATTCTCTTTGTACTCTATTTTGCTCACCCTTCCCCCATCTTCCTGATTGTATTTACCTTATTTTTTAAGTACATGAAACAGTAACATAGTCCTAAAAGTCAAAACTATACAAAAAGTATATTGGAGAAATTATCACTCCCTTATATTTCTTCTACCCTATTTCCATACTCCTCCACCTTGTTCCCACCTAGCAATTATAGACACCCAGTCTCATTATTTTCTAGTTTATGTTTTCATGAATAAATAAATAAGTGTATACTTCCTTGTTTCTCCCTTTTTTCTTTCATGAAAGGTAGCATACTGTACATATTTAGACTTTGGTTTTTTCATTTAAGAATACATCCTAGAAGTCACTCCATTTCAGTTCATAAAATTCTACCTCATTCTATTTTGCATCTGCATAGCCAAGTGCCGTCGAGTACTCCATTATGTGCTATACCATGGTTTATTCAGTAATTCTCCAATGTATTAGTGTTTAACTTGTTTCTAATATTTTGAAAGCAAATGCCTTAATAAATAACATTGTGTACACATGTATTTGTGTTGTTGAAGGTCTATCTCAGGATAAATCTGCAGAGTAGGAATTAAAAGACAAATGCATATGTATTTTGTTATATGTTGCCCAGAATTAGGTTCCGTTAGTTTTCATCTGTGCCGGCCATGTCTGAGAGTGACTGTTTCCACACAGCCTTGCTAGCAAAATGTGTTTTCATACTTTTTCATTTTCACCAGCAGAGTGAAACTTCTAATCCATCGATACATTAATATTTTGTTTAAAATAGATCCAGTAAAATAAAATAAATTCAAAATTACAAATAAAGAAATGTGAACATAAACGCTAAGCAAATGCTTACCAATAAAGTAGATGCGCCAAAGGTAATATCGTTATAAATTCAAGGTGAAAAAAATGAGGAGATTAAAGGGATGTGTCATGATGGTTAAATTCACTAGTTAGACAAGATTCATGAATCTTTAGGCTTCTAACAAGAGAGATTTGAAATGTATAAGCAAAATTTAACAGAAATACAAGGGGAAATTGTAAAATCACTATCATAGTGGGAGACTTGAGTGTACTTCTGTTAACGGTCAAAAGATCAAATGGGTGTCTTATTTTGGGTTACTCTGAAATCAGACTTCGCAACAAGGGTATACGTAGATTATTTGGGAGGTGATCGTAAGACTCATTTCCTAATGGAACACAGTACAACTGCTCTGAGCAACTGAGGCTTAATCCTGCTAGGAGCATTCTGAGGAACATGTACAGATCAGGCACTAGAATTGTTCAACAGAGAACAGAGAAGCTGATTATTTATTCATTAACTCTTGCCCCCCTTTGTGAGTTACCCCACACAGGGCTTTAACTCCCTTATATTTCTAGTTTGCAGCTGTGAACAGCTTAGCAGATTTCTGTAGCTTGAGAAAAAGCAAGAGGAGCAAAAATGCTGCAACTCATGCTTGGTTCATGACATTTGAAACCATACATTGAACTTCTACCATGCTGAGGTGAAATTAGGTGCGTTGAGGGGATCTGTCATGGTGCATCATAAACATCTGCCACTTTACAACTATTGAAGATTTGAATAACACAGCCTCACATGGCATGTGGTGGGCTCACTAGTAGTAAGGTACCATGAAGCTGTATTAGGATCAACTTTTCATACCAGATTTAAAGAGTAAATTTTACCAGTTTACAAGGGGTAGTCATTTCAAGTATTAAGCCAGGAAATAATCCAGTTGTATTGTATCTTCAGTATATAACTCTAGTAGAGGATGCTTTGGAGTAGGGCAAGAATGGAGGCAGGGAGACCAGTCTATCACAATGGTCCAAAAGACTGAGATTTAACTGAGTACAGTGAAAATGTAATAAAGACTATCTGACGGAAAATGGGAAGTAGAAAAGACAGGTCTGAAAAGAAAAGGCTAGGGAAAACAGAGCATGGAGATAATCAATTAAATTTGGACCATATGGAATTTCTGTTTACACCACCTTCATTAGATAAATGAGACATGAGGAGAACCAATAAGAAAACAGTGGTCACTATAGAAGGTTCTGACTTCCCTGAAATTAAAGAGCTATTTAAGAGCAAGCTGAGGACGAGAACCCCAGTTTCCTATAAGATTTCTAGTCTTGTGTTCTCTCATTCTAGCATCATGTCAGTGAAGCTACTGAAATGAGTTACGAGTGGTACTAACTGCTATTTTCACTATCCGTTTATAAAGAGTACTTTATCCATAACAACTTATAAGTGCATCATTAAGGAATAGTTTTGAAAAAAGCTGAATGTGAAAAAGCCTATGTTCTATTATACTCTAAAAACAAGAAAAGGTGCTGAAAATTCTTGTAGATAACAAGTGCATTGTTGAAATGGAGTATATTAATTTTTACTGCAATATAACGACATTTATTTTAGTAAACCAGAATATATATATATGATTATTCTACGAAATAGCTTTGTAATGCTGAACAATAATTACATAGGCAATGCAATCACCTGCAAACTTTTAAACTCCTCTCTAGAATTTTGTTCTAAGCCAGTTATGAGTTGCAGGAGGTAAATTTAAAAAATTATAGTCATACCTCATATACAACTGATGGGAAATTTTTAATCAGTAAGTATATAGTACTTATGATTATAAAAGCTACATACATGGGAATTGATTCATTGAGAATGCTCAAAGGGCACAGTTAATTCAGAGTGAATTACAAAAGGCCTAGACTGTGTCAATGAAAAATTATATTACAAAAAGAAATTAGCATAGAAGCTAGCTGAGTAATATGCTTAAGTTAAACTTCATGGTATGATGGTGGGTGAAAAAGGCAACTGAGCTATAAAATATCCCGCAGACTGACCTGAAGTGAGATGGAAAAGTCCTGAAAGTGACCTGTAAAACATGTACACTGTTTCAGTCAGCTGGGGCCGCTCTAACAGAAATACCACAGAGTGGATGGCTTTAACAAAGAAAGATTTATTCTTACACAGTCCGGTAGGTTGCAAGTCCATATTCAGGGTGTCCGCTCCAAGGAAAGACTTTCCCCTTGTCGGCTGTGGAGGAAAGTCTGGTATTGCATCAGTCTTTGTCCAGGGAGCGTCCTCACGCAAGAACCTCTGGTCTGAAGGACGCGCTCTGCTCCCGGTGCTGCTTGCTTGATGGTAGTGAGGTTCTCAAATTGTCCTTTGTTTCCTTTTCCTTTTATTCCTTGCAAGCTAAAAGCATTAAGGGTGGGGCAAGCCATACTCCAGGGAAACTTCCCCCACAGGAATTCACAGCCCCACCCTAATCCTTTAACATACAGGTTAGCAAAACCACACAATGGAGGACAGTCCCAAGATACTGGGAACCATATCCCAGCCACATGGCTGCACACAGTTTTGGGGGGACACAATTCCAACCATGACATACACTAAGAATTATATCAATATTTTGCTGAATTTTCAGAGACGAAATCATATCAGAAACCAGAGAACAGTAGAGTACTACATTTCAGCCTTATGACGGTGATCTAAACATTCTCATGGTGATACCATCTGCATTAACATTCTCATGGTTCAAAGCATTTTTGAGCTATAAAGAATTTCCTGAACACCTATATGCTGGACACTTTGCTTGGCTTTAACATCCACCACGTCACCTTTCCAGCAACCCTAGGAGATAGATATTATTATCTTCATTTTCCAAAATAGGAATCTAGGTTCACTGGGGTAAAGTGTTTGGTGCAAAGTAATTTAGTAGCACAGCTGGAGTTCAATACTAAGTCTGTCTAATTCCCACTACCAAGTCTGAACTTTTATGGAGTTTATACAATCACTTAGATGTAACTCCTTGAAGCAATTTGACTAAACATGAAAAGCATTGTGAAACTTGTTCTCTCCAACCAGACCCTTTGGTATCAGGTTGATTCCAACTTATGGCAACTCCAAATCCATTGCTATCAAGTCGATTCCTACTCATAGCAATCTTATAGGACACAGTAGAACTGCACCAGAGGGTTTGTAAAGAACAGCCGGTGGACTCAAACTGCCGATCTTTTGGTTAGCAACCAAGCACTTAACCACTGCACCACCAGAGCTTCCACAGCAATCCTAGTGTCATGGAAGACAGCTAATGTAGGAACTCCTGGTAAGGAATTTAGTCCCTGAAACTATACTATGAAGTGGAAACTTATTCATAAGTAACAAGGAAAAGCTCATTTATTAGACTGAAATATTAGGTCTGAATAGTGGACTTTGTGCTTAGTGATTGATCTGTGAATCCAGGAATCTTTACATTTCCTGTCCCTAGGAGTCAGATGGTCCCTACAGACTCAGGCAAGGCTCAACCTGCATGTCTGGAAAGAATCTGTAGGAACTCAAATTGAACTGATCAGTACAACTTAGTGGCTCACCTCTGGGAAGTATGTTTCTCTAAATGGTCAGTTTCTGAATTTCTCCTAAGAAAGGAATTCCACACATGCAGATCCCAGTGTCACAAGACAGTTTGTGTGTAAATTGCTGGATGAAAAACTGACTTTCTCTGTAAAGTTTCACCGAAAGTGCAGTTTAAAAAACAAAAGAGTTTTGTGGAAAGCAACCCAACTGTACTTACCTGAAGAAAACTGGGGAAGTTAATAACTTGGAATTTCCTAAGTATTTAAAAACAGAGTGCTTGCTCTGTGAAGCCTCAGGGGCTGGCAAATTCAAAATAGTAAATCCGAAAGCAGGGCTGTAGCTCATAGGCTATGAAGAATGATGAATCCCTAAATTGGCAGACAAGAGGGTGGGTGAGCTGCTGGCTCAAGACCTAAGAACTGCAAGGAAGTGCAGGTCCATGGTGGCATCAGATGAAGTGGTCCATTAAATGCAAATAATAGTTGAAACGTCTGTAAGACTACAAATATGGCCCCTTCTTTTAAAAATCACCTCTTATTTTACCAGAAGGATGGATTTCAAAAATAAATAAATAAATAAAGGTAAAATTCAGTCAGTGCCCTGGTCCTAATCTCCTTCTGTCCAGCAAGTATACTATCACCCACCAGTATTGCTCTTACTGCTCTCTTATTCACCTATTTTCCACACAAGCCCTCTCTTTTCCACATAGTCTTTTTATTTAGTATCTACAAATACCTGTTAGTTGTATGTAGAGAAAGCTATTCCAAAGACATAAGCTCATGCATAATGGAAAATGTAAATAAGTGTACATATATGTGAATATGTGTATGTTTATATTAGCTACATGAATAGGGCAAGTACCTAATCAAAAATACGAATACTCTCAGGAAAAAAAGAAGTAGGATATAGATACTGAGTGGGCAACCATTTAATGTCCATGACAAGCAAGAAAATGTGGACAATCTACAAAACAAGTTTCATTCACAATGAAAAATATATTTTTTATGTAAGTATATAATTGTACATTATAGAAATTAAATAGAATCTGTCATCCTAGGTGTGTAAAGTGCTCAGTTTTGATATATACAAATGCAAGATATAAGATACGAACCTGTCATTCAGTCTGTAGCCCTAGAACGTCTTCCAATGTTCAACCCAAGTGAGCAGAGCCAGAAAAGAGAGACCCTCCAGAGGGCTGACGTTCAAAATTGTCCCAGAAAGATGAAATATGATATAAGGGTTGCTATACATTCAGTGAGAAACCATGGTGGTATAGTGGTTAAGCGCTTTGGCCAAAAGGTCAGCAGTTTAAAATCTGCCAGGCACAACTTAGAAACTCTGTGGGGCTGTTCTACTCTGACCTATAGGGTCACCACGATTTGGAATCAATTCAGTGGCTGTGGGTTTGGTTTTGCTTTATATTTTCAGCAAAGATTATTCTCAGTGAATGCCAGTGCTGAGCACACAAGAGGTATTCAATAAAAATCTTACTGAACTGATACAAATAATTACTTTTCAACAGTTAAATCTATATTTCAACATCACTAAGAAATTAGAGAATACAGATATGAGTTCCATTTTCTTTTAGTGACACCTCCAAACTTACACGTAACTTATTTAGTGCATCAGTTGTTGTTAGTAGGTGCCATTGAGTTGGTTCCAACTCATACAGACCCTAAGCACAACAAATATAAGGAGACACTGCCCTGTCCTGTACCACCCCCACAATTATTGCTGTGCTTGAGCCCACTGTTGCAGCCACTGTGTCTATCCATCTCCTTGAGGGTTTTCTTCTTTCTTGCTGACCCTCTCCTTTAATAAGCATGGGGTCTTTATCCAGGGAACGATCTTTCCTGATAGTATTTCAAAAGTATGTGAGACATAGTCTTGCCAACCCTGTTTTTAAGGAGCATTCTGTTTATACTTCTTCCAAGACAGATATGTTGGTTCTTTTGGCAGTCCATGGCATATTCAACATTCATCACCAACATCATAATTCAAAGGCATCAATTCTTTAGTCTTCCTTTTTCATGGTCCAGCTCTCCCATGCATATTGGAGATTTAAAGTACCACGGCTTGCTTAAGACACACCTTAGTCCTAAAGGTGAATTTTGCTTTTCAACACTTTAAAGAGATCAATTGTACCCAATTGACCCAAGGCAACGTATCTCAATGTCTTTACTGCTGCTTCCATGGGCGTAGTTTGTGGATCCAAGTCAAAAGAAATTCTTGAAAACTCTCAATCTTTTCTCCATTTATCATGATAGTGCTTATGAATCTAATTGTGAAGATTTTTTTTTTTTTACTTTGAGGTATAATCCATACTAAGCTGTGGTCTTTTATTGACATGGATCACATTGTATCACCCCCAAAATATCTGTAGCCATGTGGGAGGACCATGATTCCCAATATTTTGTGACTGTCCTCCATTTTGTGATTTTCCCATGCTGTATGTTAGAAGATTAGTGTGTGACTGTAAATCCCTTCATAAGAGCATGCCCTGCTCCACTGTAAAGGGAGTTTCCCTGGAGTATGGCTTGCCCTACCCTTAATTCTTTCATCCTACAAGAGATAAAAGGAAAGGGAAGCAAGCAGAGAATTGGGAACCTCGCACTATTAAGCAGGCAGCACCAGAAGAAGAACGTGTCCTTCAGACCTCAGGTTCCTCCACCAAGATTCTCCCTGGACAAAAACTGATGTAATACCGGACTTTCCTCCAGAACCAACAAGGGGGAAAGCCTTCCCCTGAAGTGGACATCCTGAATTTGGACTTGTAACCTGCTGGACTATGTAAGAATAAACTTTCCTCTGTTCAAGCCATCCACTTTGTGGTAATTCTGTTGCAGGAGCACTATCTTACCAAAACAGAATTTGGTACCATGAGAGTGGGATGCTGCTCTAGCAAATACCTAAAATGTGGGAGCCATATTGAAACTGTGAATGGATAGAAGATTCAGAAACAAGGAGAACTGTTAACACAAAACAAGGTGCAGGTTGTGAGAACTGAGCAGCAGAAGACCGCCGGCAGTAGCAGAACCAGGGCAGCCCTGGAACGGACCCATGGAGCAGGAGAGCTAAGTGCCTGTGCACAGAGGCATTCTGGTGAAGCGGGGTGTCTCTGGACACTTAAATTGGTGGAGCTAGCCTTGTTGACCCACAGAGCAGAGATCACAGTGCCTTTGTGCAGGAGGCGTCCTAGCTGAGTAGGGTGCCTCTAGGCACTTGAATCAGTGGAGCTACAGAGCTTCAGAACACTTGCCCTGGCAGGGCAGACATGGGCCTGAGGCCCGGGCCATCCGGCCACAGGAAGCAGAAGCTGAAGAGACAAAGAGCATGAGAAGCTGAGCTGCCTCAGTCTCAAAAAGTATGGCTATGACCTCAGGGGTTTGACAGGGTGGAACCATGGCATCCTGCGGTTTGCCAGAGAGGAATTGCCACTCAGTTGGGCTTAGGATGCACCTAAAGCCAAAGGGGCAGTGTTTCTGTCCAAGTGGGCCCTGAAGGCAGAGTTGTAGCACAGGGCTGAGGGTCTCCACTGAGAATCCAGAGAGTGTGGCCAATATCTAGAGTCCAGAGGGCAGGGCCATTGTGTAAAATGTCTCAGAAAATGGAAGATTATTTTCAAAGCTTTCAGGGCTAATGTAATGTCTTCTGCTGACTTGCCTGCTGCTTGTTAATGCCTTCTTTCCCTGCAATTTCTCCCATTTGTAATGGAATGTCTAACTTGTGCCTGTTCTGTCATTGTGCCTTCGGAAGCAGATAGCTTGCATTCTAGGT
This sequence comes from Heterohyrax brucei, assembly GCA_028571685.1. Lineage (NCBI taxonomy): Eukaryota > Metazoa > Chordata > Mammalia > Hyracoidea > Procaviidae > Heterohyrax > Heterohyrax brucei. The sequence goes on from CM053166.1 coordinate 150,488,986, forward strand.
TTGATAGATACAAAGGAATTTTTGAATTTTGGACTTGAAACTGATTTAAGACTTCTATCATATGGGATGAACATGATTGTTCTATGATGCAGTGAATGTGTTACATGTTTCAAAGATGTGATTTTTGTGGTACCAAAGGGTGGGATGTCATGGGTTGAATTGCATCCCCCCAAAAACATGTGTAGCCATGAGGCTGAGCCATGATTCCCAGTATTTTATGATTGTCCTCCATTTTGTGATTTTCCTATGCTGTGTGTTAAAGGATTAGGGAGAGACTGTAAATCCCTATGGAAGATCACCTCCCTGGTCCACTGTAAAGGGAGTTTCTCTGGAGTATGTCTTGCCCCACCCTTAATCCTTTCATCTACAAGAGATAAAAGGAGGGGGGTGGAGTCAAGATGGCGGACTAAGCACACGTGTCTTGTATCCCTCTGGAAACCAAGACCTGAATTGGCAATCAAACAGAGCCTTCTGATCACCTAATCAGCCTCAGGACACAGCACAGAGCTATTAATTGGGACTTCATACCACTCAGCCAAAAACCTCCTCTCTTTCGCTGATGCTCGCTCCTGGCTAGCCCCGGCTCTCATGGAGGGAAGGTAAACGCACCATTTTGACTAGTTTTTTTCCGCTGTCTCAGCTAGCGGGCAGAGCTGGGTCTTGCCTGGCGGCTGGACTCAGACGCGCTGCTGGGGGGATAGGCAGACGAAATTCCCATATTCTGAGAGCCAGGCTCGGGACTCTGTTAATCTAGCCACGTTGAGCCTTTCATTTTGTAGCTCCCTCAGTGGGGTTTGTGCGGAGCTTCGCGGTCAGTGAGCGGGACGCCATGTTGGTACCGAAATTTTAGCAGGACCTGGTTCTTAGCCAGGGAGCCAGCGCCTGCAAACGGGACACTACTTCTCCAACAAAAAAGTAGTGATTTTGCACAGTGCTGCCTACGCTGGGGGCCCTGCAACAGAACCAGAGGGATCACTACCTCTGGGCACGTTTAGCCCCTCTGTCTGCTGCCTGTGTGGAGGACGCCATCTAGGATACGGTGGCCTCAGCTGGACCTAATTCTTAGCTTGGGAGCCAGAGCCTGCCCACAGGAGAGTGCTTTTCTATCACAAAACCAGTACTCGATGCAGTATTGGCTAAGGCTAGGCCCTGTCTGCAGAGGCGAACGGGGCAGTAGCATTGCTATATTCTGAACTAGTTTGTTATCATCTGAGGTTGGATATAGTGGCGCTTACTTTGTCAGATGAGAAGAGGGACCTCTACACCTGAAAACCTAACTGACTTGTGAACTGGTCAGATAACTTTTGCTTTACATTTGAAGACAGCCTAGAGAAACATTTGCAATCCACCCTCACAGTACCTCTTCCAGCCTCTATATACTCACACGGGACCCAAAAAGCAACAGACAACTGTGGCATACAAGCAATCACTCATGGCTTCAGAAGGCTCCCAAACAAAGCAACCAAGAAGTTTTCGAGATGAAGAAACTCTTATGACAGCATCAGGAAGTGAATACAAATTGATTATATACAGAGCCCTTCTAGACCTTATACAAAATGCAGCAGAACAAAATGAAAAATTAAGCAAGTTGTTCGATCTGATGGAACACCAGTACTCTGAAATCCAACAGATCAAGAACAAAATCAAAGACATAGAAACTTCCATGCAAAGCCAAGAAAACGGAATGGAACAAATGGAAAAAAGAATTTCTGACTTGGAAGACAGAGCTACTGATGCCAGCGTCTATGAGCAGAAATCAGAAAAAAGAAACAAGAAAAATGAAGAAACATTAAGAAGCATGTGGGACTCTATTAAGAGGAACAACCTTCGATTAATTGGAGTCCCTGAACAGGGTGAGACATCTGAGACCACAGAGAGTATTGTTGCTGAGCTGCTGAAAGACAACTTCCTAGAAATCATGAAGGAAGAGAATATAGACATCTCAGATGCATATCGTACACCACCCAATATAGATCTCAAAAGAAAGACTCCAAGACATATTATAATCAAGCTTAACAAAAGGAAACATAAGCAGCAACTCTCAAAGGCAGCAAGACTCAACGCAAAGCTAACATTCAGAGGGAAACCCTGTAGGCTCTTGTCAGATTTCTCAGAAGAAACCATGCTGGCACGGAGACAGTGGCACGACACATTCAAAGTCTTGAAGGAGAAGAACTTCCAGCAAAGAATTATATATCCTGCAAAACTATCTTTCAAATAGGAAAATGAAATTGAGACATTCCCAGATAAACAGAAACTCAGACACTTTGTAAAAACCAAACCCAAACTACAAGAAATACTGGATGAATTTCTTGGCTTTGGCTTAGAAGAACGAAACCACTAACTTTATATTTTAGAACGACACACTACTCAATACTCTACTCATTTAGGGAAGGCTCCAAAGGAAATCACAGCTTTGATATGGAAAGAAGCAATCCAGTGATCATCATGAAAACTATGGTGTCATCATAATAAAAAGAGGGATGTGCTACAGTCGTTATAGTCCTTCCAGATGGAGAGGAAGATGACAAGAGCGGCAGTAATTAATATTGGGGTTATAAATAGTTTATTAAGGGGGTTCATAGGGGCAGCTGTAAAGCACAACAAAGATGTATCATACCATTTCAAGAAATCTAACACACGAGTCTCAACAACTATAAAACCAGCTCTGAAAAAGGTGAGAAATCAACTCACAAAAAAGAGTGTCCCAGAACAGACTAATAAGAACAACAGAGAAAACATCAACATAAAAATAAACTTATCACAATGGCAGCAGTGAACACATACCTATCAATAATTACATTGAATGTGAATGGACTGAATGCTCCAGTAAAGAGACACCGAGTGTCATCTTGGATCAGAAGACACGACCCATCCATATGTTGTCTACAAGAAACTCACTTGAGACCTAAAGACAGGAACAAACTGAAAATTAAAGAATGGAAGAATATATATCAAGTTAACAATGAACAAAGAAGAGCAGGGGTGGCAATTCTAATCTCACACAAAATCAATTTTAATGTCAAATCCACCATCGTGGACAAAGATGGACACTATTTATTGCTGAAAGTTTCAGTACACAAGCAAGACTTAACTATCTTAAGTATTTATGCACCTCATGTCAGAGCAGCTAAATATGTCGAAGAAACACTGACTATGCTCAAAAGAGAGTTAGATGACTCCACAATAATAGTGGGAGACTTTAACACTCCACTCTCATCATCAGACAGATCATCTAGAAAAAAGCTCAGTAAAGATACAGAAGACCTCAATGACACAATTAACCAACTAAACCTCATTGATATATACAGAACTTTCCACCCATCAGCAGACAACTACACCTTCTTCTCCAGTGCCCATGGAACATTCTCCAGAATTGACCACGTGATAGGCCATAATGCGATGTTCAACAAAATCCATACCACTGAATTTCTGCAAAGATCTTCTCAGATCATAAGGCCATAAAAGTTGAAATCAATAGCAGAAAAAACAGAGATAGAAAGTGGAACTCTTGGAAACTGAACAACATCTTGCTCAAAAAAACATGGGTTATAAAGGAAATCAAGGATGAATTAAAGAAATTCATGGATTCCAATGAGAACGAAAACACTTCCTACCAGAACCTGTGGGACACAGCCAAAGCAATGCTCAGAGGTCTGTTTATCTCCATAAATGTACACATCTGGAAGGAAGAAAGAAACCAAATCAAGCAACTAACTCTACAGCTTCAACAAGGAGAAAGAGAACAACAGAGGAATCCCTCGGGCACCAGAAGAAATGAAATCATAAAGATGAGAGCAGAGCTAAATGAATTAGAGAACAGAAAAACAATTGAAAAAATTGAAGAGACCAAAAGCTGGTTTTTTGAAAAGATCAACAAAATTGATAAACCACTGGCTAAACTTACTAAAGAAAAGCAGGAAAGGAAACAAATCATCCAAATTAGAAATGAGAAGGGAGTTGTCACCACAGATGCAACAGAAATTAAAAATATTATAACAGAATACTATGAAAGACTGTACTCTAACAAATTGGAAAACCTAGGGGAAATGGACCAATTCCTTAACTCATACCGCCTACCCAAATTATGACAACGTGAAGCACAACAACTTAATAAACCCATCACAAAGGAAGAGATTGAAAAGGTCATCAAAACACTGCCAACCAAAAAAAGTCCGGGCCCAGATGGCTTCACAGCAGAATTCTACCAAGCATTTAGAGAAGAGTTATCCCCAATACTACTGAGACTATTTCACAGTATAGAAAGGGATGGAGTACTCCCAAACTCATTCTATGAAGCCAGCATAACCCTTATACCTAAGCCAGGGGAACATCCAACAAAGACAGAGAACTACAGACCGATATCACTCATCAACCTAGATGCAAAAATCTTCAACAAAACTCTTGCCAACAGAATACAACAACATATCAAGAAAATAATCCATCATGACCAAGTGGGATTCATACCAGGGATGCAAGGCTGGTTCAACATCAGAAAAACAATTAATGTGATTAACCACATAAATAACACAAAAGACAAGGATCACCTGATTTTGTCCATTGATGCCGAAAAGGCATTTGATAAAGTCCAACACCCATTCATGCTAAAAACTCTTAGCAAAATGGGCATACACGGCAAATTCCTCAACATAATAAGGGCCATTTATACAAAGCCAATTGCCCACGTCATCCTGAATGGAGAGAGACTAAAGACTTTCCCCTGAGATCAGGAACTAGACAAGGATGCCCACTCTCACCTCTCCTATTCAACATTGTGTTAGAAGTTATAGCCAGAGCAATTAGACAATACGAATAAATAAATGGCGTCTGCATTGGCAAAGAGGAAGTTAAAATCTCCCTGTTCGCAGATGATATGATTGTATATGCAGAGAATCCCAAGGAATCTACAAGTAAGCTGCTCAACCTGATAGAAGAGTTCAGCAAAGTCTCAGGAAACAAGATAAAAATAAGTAAATCAGTAAGATTCCTTTATACCAACAACGAGACTGTTAAGGAGGAAATTATCAAATCAATACCATTTACGATAGCCCCTAAGAAGATAAAGTACTTAGGAATTAATCTAACCAGAGAAACAACAGACCTTTATCAAGAGAACTACAAGCCCTTACTACAAGAAACTACGAGAGACTTAGATAAACGGAAAAACCTACCCTGCTCATGGATAGGAAGACCTAACATTGTGAAAATGTCTATTTTGCCCAAAGCAATTTATTTATATAATGCAATCCCAATACAAGTTCCAGCATCATTTTTTAATGAGATGGAGAAACAAATCACCAATTTTGTTTGGAAAGGGAAGAAGCCCTAGATAAGTGAGTTACTACTAAAGAAGAAGAACACACTGGGAGGCCTCTCATTACCCGACCTTAGAACATACTACACTGCCACAGTGGTCAAAACAGCGTGGTACTGGTACAAGAACAGACAGATGGATCAATGGAACAGAATTGAGACCCCAGAGATGACACCATCTTCCTATGAACAGCTGATATTTGACAAAGGCCCTAAGACAGTAAACTGGGGTAAAAACAGTATCTTCAACAAACGGTGCTGGAAAAATTGGTTATCCATCTGCAATAAACTGAATCAAGATCAATATCTTACACCTTATACAAAAACCAACTCCAACTGGATAAAAGACCTAAATATCAAACCTAAAACGATAAAGCTCATCCAAGAAAGGCTAGGAACAACAATGGAAGTGTTAATACACAATGAGGACAGACTCCAAAATCTGTCAAAGAAACCTCAATCAACAGAAGAGAAAATAGATAAATGCGAACTATTAAGAATCAAACACTTTTGCTCATCCAAAGACTTTATTAATAGAATTAAAAGAACACCCACAGAATGGGAAAAAATATTTGGCAACTCTATGTCAGACTGACGCCTGATCTCCATAATCTATAAGATACTACAAAATATCAATAAGAAGAAGATAAACCATCCAATTAAGCAATGGGCAAAGGAGATGGACAGACACTTCACTGAAGAGGAGATCCAGGCAGCCGAAATACACTATCAATATACCATTTGACCCAGTAATTCCACTACTTGGAATATATCCTACAGAATCAAGGCCTTTCACACCAAAGGACACATGCACCAGAATGTTTACCACAGCACAGTCCACGATAGCAAAAAGATGGAATCAACCCAGATGCCCAACTATAGAAGAATGGGTAGGTAAACTATGGTACATATACTCAATGGAGCACTACGCAATGATAAAGAATAACGATGATTCCACGAAACATCTCCTAACCTGGTTTAAACTGAAAGACATTATGTTGAGTGTAAGTAGTCAGCGACAAAGGGACAAATACTGTACGAGACCTCTACGATAAGATCTCAAAAACAGACTTGTGTATAGACGAAAAGGCTCTTTGACAGCTGCAAGGGAGGGGAGGGAGGGATGGTGAGAGGGGGAGGGTTTAGTTTAGATAGTTACTAGAAATCTAGTTGGGAGAAAGCAGTGATAGCACACATTAGAAACAAGAACAACATTAACTGGACTTCAGCACAACCTGAGTACTCCTTCCATCTTAACTCAATACTGCAAGGATAGAGTAGCTGGGGCGGGGGCGGGGGACCATGCTCTTAGGCGAATTCCAGGCCAATTGGCACAACTAGCGTTTTGCTAAGAGAGCTCTCTGCACCCCACATTGGTGAGTGGCATCTGGGGTCTTGAAAGCTGCCAAGGTGCCATCCGAGGACACAGCAAATGATCCCAACTCAGCAGCAACGGATGCTCACCGAGGACCAAGATGACATGCGGTAAAGACAACCGAGAAGACAGAGAGACCCACAAGAGTGGGTGCCTACATCGACTTGGGACCGGAAGAACCGGATGGTGCCCGGCCTCCACCAGTGATAGCCACGATGGAGCTCACAGAGAGGAGTCTCCCTGGCAACACAAGAATAAAAAGGGTTGCATCATGAGATCTCCACTAAAAGACCTCATTTGATGGTCCAGCGGTTTTGGGGTTCCTCTGAGAGCAAGGCCCCCGGCCCTGATGCTGCCCTTTCCTATAAATTATAACAAAGGTCCACTCTTTGGACAGGAATGGATTGGACTTGGCAATGCAGAGTGACCATATATTGGAAGCACTTTATGGTTCTATACATCTATAGGATATCATCTTGCTGACCTCTGGCTGGAGGAAGGTGAGTGGACGGAGAGGAGGGGAAAGGAGGCTGTTGGGAGGATGAGACAAGTATGGAGCAGAGAGGAATAGTGTGCAGTCACCAGACAGGGAGAGCAGTGGAAGCTGCATATAGGTGGGCATGTAAATTTATACGTGAATGTACGTTTTCACTCAGTCATGTTAAATAAAAATTTAAAACAATAAAAAAGAGATATAAGGAAACGAAAACAAGCAAAGAATTAGGAACCTCACATCATTAAGCAAGCAACACCAGAAGAAGAGCATGTCCTTAAGACCTGAGATTCCTGTGCCAAGATGCTCCCTGGACAAAGACTGATACAATACTGGACTTTGCTCCAGAGCTGACAAGGGGGAACGCCTTCCCCTGGAGAGAACATACTGAATTTGGACTTGTAGCCTACCAGACTGTGTAAAATTAAACTTTACTTTGTTAAAGCCATTCACTCTTTGGTATTTCTGTTAGAGTAGCACTAGTTGACTAAAACACTGATCTTCATCAGTAGGTGCTTCAAGTCCTCTTCACTTTTAGCAAGCAAGGTTGTGTCATCTGCATAAAGCTGGTTCTTACTGAGTCTTCTCCAGTTTCCTTTTTCTCTTTGAAAGACTGTCTCTTGACCTATGTACAGGTCCCTCGTGAGCACAACTATGTGTTCTGGAGCTTCCATTCTGTACAACATTATCCATAATTTGTTATGATCCACAGAATTGAATTTCTTAACATCGTCACTAAGACACAGATAAAAATCTTTCTGGTACTTTCTGCTTTCAGCCAAGATCCACCTGCCATCAGTAATGGCATCCTTGTTTCCTTGTCCTCTTCTGAATCCAGCTTGAATTCTTGGCAGCTTTGTGTCTATATACTACTACAGCTCCTTTTGAATGATCTTCAACAAAATTTTGCTTGCATGTGATATTAATAACATCATTAGATAATTTCCACTTTGAGGTGGATCACCTTTCTTGGGAAGTCATAAATATGGATCTCTTCCAGTTGGTCATCCAGATAGCGGTCTTCCAAATTTCTTGGCATAAACAACTGAGCCTTTCAGTTCTGCATCTGTTTGTTGAAATACAACAATTGGTATTCCTTCACTTTCTGGAGCCTTTTTTTTCACCAGTGCTTTCAGTGCATCTTGGACTTCCTCCTTCACTACCATCTGTTCCTGATCATATGCTACCTCCTAAAATGGTTGAACATCAACCAGTTCTTTTTTGGTATACTGACTCTGGGTATCCTTCCATCTTCTTTTAATGCTTCTTGCATCATTTAATATTTTCTCCATAGAATCCTTCAGTATTACAATTCAAGGCTTGAATGATTTCTTCAGTTCTTTCAGCTTTTTTTTCTATCTCTAGCTCTTTGTACATACCATCATAATACTTTATTTTGTCTTCTAGAACCATCTTTTAAAATCTTTCATTCAGCTCTTTTACTTCATTAGCTTTTCCTTTTGCTTTAGCTACTTGAGAATCAGAGAATCAGAGAATCAGAGTCTCTTCTGACATGATTTTGGCCTTTTCTTTCTCTCCTGTATTTTTAATAACCTCTTGCTTTCTTCACATATGATGTACTTTATGTCATTCCACAATTCGTCTGGTCTTCAATCATTAGTGTTCAGCACATCTATTCTTGAGATAATATCTAAATTCAGAAAAGATATCCTCAAGGTGATACTTTGGTTCTTGAGGATTTATTCTAATTTTCTTCGGCTTCAACTTGAACTAGCATATGAGTAATTAGGAATTTACATTTTGACAGCAGTTATAGAAACTGGAAAAACACTGGCAGAGACAAATTGGAGGCTTATTGTTTCTCACGTAGAAGTCCAGAGATGGGCAGTCCTTTGCTTTTGTCTTTAGCTCTAAGGAGGCTGCCAGAACTCCAGCCAACATGTTAGCTTTGTCTGCCCATTCCCCTTTCAGGAGTTTCCTCAGATGTTATAACAAAGAATTTCTTCATACGTTTTACTAGAAATGTGTCACATAGTCATGGCTAATTGCCAAGGAGACTGGGAAATGCCTCCAAAACTGGAGACTCTTCTAGTGAAAAAGAAAATACAGGACAATGAATGACTATTAAGCAACTTGCAGTCTCTGCTTTAGACCACTCCTTCAACTACCAAACATCTATGTCTATCCTTCTTCCTATTTATGGAAAATGCTTGCCATCCTTCCAAGAGAGGTATCAATCTCATTCAATTATACTAGATCAAACAAAATACTCAAGATTTCTGGATGATGTGAAGTCCTCTCCATCAGGTTTGGATGTGGTAGAGGATAACACAGTAAAAACTCACATTCAGAAAAGCAAGAATGCAAATCTTACTAGTCACTAAACACTAACGAATATCAAATCATTCTGAAAAGAAATAGTGACGTTTCCTTGCTTTTGCAATAGAGTGAATTCCTTGGTAAGCTCATCTGGCAGCCCCAAATGTTGCCCTCTGGGAAGATTTCCCTTGCCCATTTCCCTCTGCAGTCCTTAGTTTTTTCTTCCTTGGCCACTATCTTCCTGGTTACAACTGAGCTGTGTTTTCTGGAGAATGTCCTTTCTGGAAGCTACACAGCTTGTTTAGGAGCCTGGGGATTATTATGAGATTATTATGAGATTGTTACAGATTGTTACAGGCCAGGCTTGGCAAAATAATTCCTCAAAATTGGATAGTGCTTACCTACCACTACTGAACATTTTGATCAAAGAATCTATAGAAGAATACTGATTAAAGGGGGAAAACACAGAGAAGAATTTCAAATTCTTATGGAATTCAGACTTTCTGAAACTATGGAGGTTGGATGAACTCCTGAAACTATTGTCCTGAGATATCTTTAGAACTTAAACAACAAAAAATATTTCCTGAAATCTTCTTAAAAGTAAACAGTAGTTGAACTTAACTGGTAATGAAAGTCTGCCTTGACTAATGTACTCAAGGTCTGTTCATATGGGACCAAAGTGACAATACCCAACCAACAATAGCAACTTGGAATATTAGAAAACTTAGAAGGCAGTGAGTTTATGTGAGTGAGAGGAACAACTCAAAGAAGGGAAGTGAGAATGGTTGCACAACTCAAAGAATGTAATTAATGTCACTGAATTATACATGTAGAAACTGTTGAATTAGTATAAGTTATGATATGTATATTCTCAACAACAGCTAAATAAAAGCTTTTGTAAAAAGAAAGAAAAATATTTCCTCAAAATTTAGGAGATTTCTAGTCAGTCCATGTGGGAGTAACCTAACCTAATGATCTTTTCTAGACCTGTACTACTCATAGTTTCAGAAATGCAACAAGGTAGTGTGCTTAAACCATGATGTAATTCAACCCATTGCTTCCTTCATTGAGAAAGTCTTATTATTAAAAAAAAAAATCATTCGAATGCAATGGTATCCTTAATTCAAAATTGATTTACATTCTGGTTCAAGCTCTTTATCTCCTCAAAGGCCAGTACTAAAAATTAAAAAAAAAAAAACCTGACAGTCAGTCAGTGCACCATACTTGAGTATCACTGGTCTAAGTAACCATCATAATCCTGAAAATCTGGGCTTTTATCTGCTTATCATTGTATTCTACCCATTCTCCTCTTCTCCTTTAACTTAATGGCCACTACCTTGTGGTTATTTGAAATAATAAACTCTGTCAAGAAGAAAACATGACTAATACAATCAGAGACTTTGTACAGCAGAGCATCAATCTTATTTCTGGCTAAGGTTGTAGCTTTGTTCTCACCAGGGCAATGGCTCCCCATTGGAGTACAGAAGTCTCTAGTCTTTTCAACTCCAAATTAGAAGAATCTCAGTAAACTTAAATTGCAGGCCACAGGTTGAAAGCATCTCTTTTACTACAACTGTATTTCTTTCCATTTCTGTAGTCTATGTTCATCACTGTCTTTATGAAGCTTATCAAAAACCATAGAAGGAGCTAACACATATCAAATTCTGAAATTCCTACCATATTCCTTAATGCTACTGCTTTGACTGACATTTGATCTATACCCAAAGGAATAACAGGCACAGTTTGAACATGGTCACAAGCTTTTCACACTGAAATTGGTGAAAATTTAGTAATCTCCCCCATTTTCTCAGCTCAACAAATACCAGATTTTAAATTCTGCTACTTGTAACATTACCATTCTGGTAACAATTTCTGTATATACCAGGGTTCTTAGAAATAGACAAAAGAATCCACTCAAACTACTTTAAGCAGAAAGGAATTCAATAAAAGGCATTATTCTTCAGAATCATTAGGAGAGCTGAAGTAAGAAAATGTAAACTAAATTTCTAGAAATAACATCCTAAGTGTCATTATAGAGGTGGCTTTTGGGGGGATCTGCTGTTGTTGCAGTCCCCAGAAGTACACTGTTGCTGTCATGATCAAGAGATAGCTGCTACCGTGACTGATCCCAGAAGAATGAAATGCCATTGTCAGTGTATTTTCCCATAGAACTAATCTTTCTACATACAGCCACCACTATACATTTTCAGTTCCTTCTTCAAGGTCTTACCACATGTAGAACCCAAAGATGAGAAACAAAATTGTACCACAGAGAATACCGGAATATATGTCAAGTGAGCCAATCATCAGTTCCTGCCATATCTGGTCTTTTCTTCCCTTCTTTTCAAAGACAGTCTCCTACAAATGTAACACAATACCTTTCTAAATCTTTCAAGACCCGACTCCATCAACTGTTGTTCAGTTTCTTTTTGAGCTCTTCTTTTCTACTCTCTGCTTTCCCTCAGTCAAAAGTCTTTCATCAACTATGCCTTCCTATCAAGATTCCTGCTTTCTACAATAGATATATACATCAAAACAGAAGAAAAGAACAAAATCAAAACATTAGATCCACTATTAAAAAAAAAAAAAGTGGAGGGGGGAAAAAAAGCCCACAGTCACCAGGAGAAAACAAATAATAAATGTCTGAGTAGAAATAAATAAGGGAATAGAAAAGCAATAGAAACAATCAACAAAACTGAAAGTTGGTTCTCTGAAAGGATCAACAAGATAATTGACACACCACTGGCCAAACTTACAAAAGAAAAATAGGAACACATGAAAATAACCCAAATAAGAAATGAAATGGAAGACATTTAAAAGACCCAATTGAAATTTAAAAAAGATCATAACAAAATATTATGAAAACCATACTCCAACAAATTTGAAAACCTAGAGGAAATAGACAAATGTCTAGAAGCACACTACCTATCCAAACTAACACAAATTAGAGTATAAATTAAAACTAAATTTTTAGAATAAAAAACACAGATAAATTCATGACGGTCCAGGGGTCTTGGGGTTCCCCTGGGAGCATGGCCCCTGGCCCTGACGCTGTCCCTGTCCATAAATCATAAAGGAGGTCAACTCTTTGGACAAAAATGGGTTGGACTTGGTGACACTGAGCAACTGTATCATGTGTGCACTTTATGGCTCTATGCATCTATAGGATGTCATCCAGCTGACCTCTTACTATACGCAGGGGAGAGGGTGGAGAGGAGGGGATAGGAAATTGTTAGGAGGATATGACATGTACAGAACAGAGGAGTGGGCTGTCACCAGGCAGGGAGAGAGATGGGAGCTGATCATTCGCAGGTATGCAAATTTATATGGGATTGTCTATTCTCAACCATTAAAAAAAAAAAGTAAAGATAAATTCCTAAGTATATTGTCTTATTAAATGTCTTCTAATTTCATATTCTTTTAATTTTAAACATGGAGTAACTTATTTGTATAACCCTCAAATATACACGAAAACATAAATCTAAATTCCATACTACTTATACCTACCACTCCAAAGTAAGATATTTAAGAATCTCAGAGACACACTGCTCATAAATATTCCTTGCCTAAGAAATCAGAATGGTCCATTTTGTAAGCTGCTGAATACTGAAAGGGCTCTGTAAAAGGCTGCTTCTGCAATTTGTATAACCACTGCTGCTATAGACCAATAATTGACAGCTTAATCAGTAATGAACTCTGTAACCTAGTTAATTAGTCTGAAGTGGAATCATGGCTACAATGACAAATTTTATATTGACTTTGTTTAGTATCTGAAGGAAATAAAAACAAGGATAAGCAATCCACATCAAGGCCAGCTAAACTCATATTCACTTATTAAGCAAAACATTTGCTTGAATTATTTACTTGTTCCCACAAATCTTTGCTTTGATAGTATAAAATCTGTAGGTGGAATGGCTTTGCTGATTTCTGAGTAAGAAGCTATAACCCTCCCAGAAGCATACTATGCAGACTTTGTGACTAAGTGGAAAAGTAGATTGCAATATGTAGAAAACAACTTCATAAAGAGAGAGAAATTTGTACTGATATCATATATTCTAATAATAACCCCACTCTTCAACTTTCAGGGCTAGGTATGTTTTGTTTAATTTAACTGCATTAATACCATAACCCCAAAACATGAAATATTACAGCTTAAAATTCTTTAAGGCCTGTATTTTGTGTTTAAATTTCCCTAATTTACTGATTCTTCTACATGTCCAAGGAATAGGAAAAATGACTTTGGCTTGTAAGTAATAGACCATTTTAAAATAAGATTTTTATTACAGCAGATACCAATAAGGATGATGAAGACAATGCTACTATTTTCTTTTAGTTCAGGGTTACTTGTTTTTTTCAAACTTATTGAAGAAAAAAAAGTGATAAACTACTGCATTGTCAAAGTACACAATTTGCTTTGATGTATGTCTTACATATGAGAAACCATTCCGACAGTCAGGATGGTGAACATATCCATCACCCCCAAAGTTTTCTCTTGCCCCTTATTAACTTTTCTACAAGCAACTACCAATCTGATTTCTGTCAATGTAACTTAGCATGTATTTTCATGGGTTTTATATAACTGGAATTCTACTTTATGTACCCAATTTTAGTAGGCTTCCTTCACTCAGCAAAACTATTTTGAGATTCTTCCATATTGAGTGCATCCACAGTTTATTTCTTTTTATTGAGGACTATTCCACTGTATGGATATACCACAGTTTGCTTATCCATATTTTGGCTGTTGGTGTACATCTGATTTGTTACTGTTTTTTTGGTTTACTACAAACAAAATTTCTTACAAACATTCATGTACAAATTTTTGTGTGGATACACGCTTTCTTTTTTCTTGGGTATATATCTAGAAATGAAATGGACACAGCATATGGTAGCTGTTCATTTAACTTTTTAAAAACTGTCAAAGATATTCCCTCAAAAAGTTAAACATAAAACTACTATGTGACCCAGAGATCCCAGTTCTGAGTATATACCCAAAAGAACTAAAAGCAGGAATGCAAACAGAAACTTTTACATCAGTATTCATTACAGCATAGTTCACAATAGCCAAAAGGTAGAAAAGTACGTAAACAGATAAAAGATAAGCAAAATTCAGACTCTCTGTACAAAGGAATATCATTTAGCCATAAAGAGAAACACAGTTCTGATACATGCTACAACGTAGATGAATCTTGAAAACACGCTGAGTGAAATAACTCAGTAACAAAAGGAAAATATTTTATGACCCACTTGTATGAAATAGGCAAATGTATGGAGACTAAATTTCATTAGCAGTTACCAGAGATGAACAACTATTATTCAAATTTATGCACCAACCACTAAAGCAAAAGATGAAGAAATTGAAGATTTTTACCAACTTCTGTAGTATGAAATTGATCAAACATGCAATCAAAGTGCATCGATAATTACTGGCAATTGGAATTCAAAAGTTGGGAACAAAGAAGGAGTGGTAGTTGAACAACATGGCCCTGGTGATAGAAACAACACTGGAGATTGAATGACAGAATTTTGCAAGACCAATGACTTATTCGTTGCAAACACTTGTTTTCAAGAATATAAATGATGATTATACATGTCAGTCTTGTGGGATGGAATACATAGGAGTCTAATCAACTATAGCTGTGGAAAAAGTTAATGAAAAAGCTCCATATCACCAGTCAGCACAAGGCCAGGGCCAACTTTGCTACAGACCATCAATTGCTGATACAGGAATTCAAGTTGAAGTTGAGTAAAATTAGAACAATTCTATGAGAGCCAAAGTATGACCTTGAATATGTCCTGTCTGAATTTACAGACCGTCTCAAGAACAGATTTGATGTGTTGAAAACTAATCACTAAAGACAAGGCAAGCTGTAGAATCATATCAAGGACATCAAACACTAAGAAAACAAGAGATCGTTAAAAAGAAAACAAAGAATAAAATAGATGTTAGAAGGGATTCTGAAATTCATTCCTGAACACAGAGTAGGTAAAGTGAAAAGAACAAAGATAATGAAGTAAAAGAACTGAACAGCTGATTCCAAAAAGTGGCTCAAGAAAACAAATAAATGTGCAAAGACCTGGAATTAGAAAACCGAGAGGGAGGAAGAACATGCTTGGCATTTCTCAAGTTGAAAGAACTGCAGAAAGAAAATCAAGCCTCAAGTAGAAATACTGAAGTATTCTGTGTGCAAATGCTAAGTGACACAGGAATCATCAAAAGAAGATGGAAAGAATACACAGACTCACTGTGGCAAAAAATAATTGGTTGACATTCAGCCATTCAGGTCAGTGGCATATGATCAAAAACCAATGCTACCGAAGTATGAGGTCTCAGCTGCCCTGAAGGCAGTAGAGAAAAACAAGGCTCCAGGAAGTGAAGGAACACCAGCTGAGATGCTTCAACTGGATGCAGCTCTGAAAGCACTCATTCGTCTATGGCAAGAAATTTGGAAGACAGCTACCTGGCCAATCAACTGGCAAAGATTTGTATTTGTACTCATTCTTGAAGAAAAGTACTCCAATGAAATGCAGAAATTCTCAAACAATATCTTAACTATCACACCCAAGTAAAATTTTGCAGAAAATCATTCAAAAAGCAATTGCAGCAGTGTGTTGCCAGGAATTCAAGTCAGGTTTAGAAGAAGACCTGGAACCGGGGATATCATTGCTGATGGATTCTGGCTAATAGCAGAGAATACCAGAAAGATGTTTACCCATGTTTTATTGACTACACAAAGACATTCAACTGTGTGAATCATAACAAATTATGGATAGCATTGTGAAAAATGAGAAGTACAGAACACTTAATTATGCTCATGCAGAACCCGTACATACACCAAGAGGTAGTCGTTCCAACAGAACAAGTGGACATTGCATGGTTTAAGGTCAAGAAAGGTGTGTATTGAGGTTGCATCCTTTCACCATACTTATACAGTCTGCGTGCTGAGCAAATAATCCAAGGAGCTGGACTACACGAAGAAGAACATAGTATCAGGATTGGTGGAAGACTCAGTAAAAACCGGCGATTTACAGACAACACAATCTCGCATGCTGAAAGTAAAGAGGACTCTAAGCACTTACCGATGAAGATCAAAAACCCCAGCGTTTAGTATGGATTACGCTTCAACTCAAAGAAAACAAAAACCCTTACAACTGGACCAATATACAACATCATGATAAACAGAAAATATTGGCTGTGTGAAGGGTTTCATTTTACTGGGATCCAGAAGCCATACCCAATGGAAGCAGTAGATAAGAAATCAAAATATACATTGCATTGGCAAATCTGCCACAAAGGATCTCTTTAAACTGTTAAAAAAAAAAAAAAAAACCAAAGACGTCATTTTAATAACTAAATTGCTCCTGACCCAAGTCATTGTGTTTTCAGTCACCTTATATGTATGTGAAAGCTGGACAACGAACAAGGAAAACTGAAGAAGAATTGATGCTTTTGAACTATGGTGTTGGCAGAGTATATTTAATATATATTAAACAACAACCAGAGGTGTGTTGTTGTGGTTAGTGGAAAAGCTAAAAGCTAATGGAAAAGATTCACCCAATCATGTGTTGTTGTTTTTAGTTGACATTGGGTTGACACCAACTCATGGCAACCTAATGTATAACAGAATAAAATGTGGCCAAGTCCTTTGCGATCTTCATGTTGTTTGATACATTTGAGTTCATCGTTGAAGTAGGTGCTGCATCACTCATAGAAGATTTCCTTTGTTTTTGCTGTCTCTCTACTTTACCAAACATGATGTCCCTTTCTAGCAATTGGTCTTTGCTGTTGATGTCCAAAGTAAGGGAGTGGAAGTCTCCATCCTCACATCTAGGAACTTCCTGGTTATTTATTCTTAGACTGATTTGTTCATTCCTTTGGTAGTCCACAATATGTTCAGTGTTCTCAGCCAACATCACAATTCAAATGGATCACTTTTTTTCTGTCCTCCCTTTTTATCATCCAGCTTTTGTATACACATAAAACAATTGAAAAGGTCATGGTTTGGGTCAGGTGTATCTTAGTTATCAAAGTAAGTCTTTGGTTTTGAACACTTTAAGGAGTGGTTTTGCAGTAGATTTGCCCAATGCATTATGTCATTTGATTTCTTGCCTGCTCCTTCCATGGACATTAATTGTTGATCCAAGTAGAATGAAGTTATTGATAACTTCAAGAAAAGGAAGGTTAAGGGAGAGCTTTTGCTTAAGTGGCAATAAACTTTTGCTAAAGATAGTAGAATAATTTGGAAATTGATAGTGATGATAGTTGCATATGATGAATGTAATCAATGTCATTAAACTGTGTACATGTAAAGATGTTTTGTTAGTATATATATGTATTTACATACAGATACATATACATGTATATTACCACAATAAAACAATTTTTAAAATCTGCCAAATGGATTTCCAAAATGGCTGTATCATTTTGCACTCCCACCCACAGGGTATGAGATTTCCCTGCCATTACATGCCACTTAATAGAAAAAATCAGTTATATTTTTAAACACTAGTGACAAACAACCACGATTGAATATTTAAATGTAATGCTATTTATAACAACATTAAAATATTTAGGAATACTCAGGTATAAATCTGACAAAATATATGTAAGACCTATATACTGAAAACTACAAAACACTTCTGAGATAAATTAAGGAAGACCTAAGTAAATTGAGAGATAAAGTTTTTTCACTGATTGGGAGACTCAACATTGCTAAGAGGTCAGCTCTGTCAAAATTGATCTACATATTCAATGCCCTCTCACTTAAAATCTCAGTTTGCTTTTCTGAAGAAATTTACAAGCTGATTCTAAAACTCATAGGGAAATGCAAAGGACAGTGTGATATATTGGCACCAAGACAGGCAAATGGATCAGTGCAACAGAATAGAGTCCAAAAATAGATTTGACTTGAGAAAAAAGCATCTTTTGAACAACTGGAGCTATATAAGCAGTGATTTAAACACAAGTAGGTTTTTTTGTTTTGTTTTATTTCAGCCTGAAAGCTGAGTTGACAAAGGAATACAGGCCATCCCCTACTTATGACATTTTGGATTTATGACAAACAACACAACCATCTAGGTTTTCTTTGTTGTTCTTGTTTTTTTTTTTTTTTTTTGGTACATCTTATCGTTAGTAGTATGCATTACATACAATGTTGCAGCATATAATTTGCTGATGCTATCATTCTCAGATATTCACTGTCAGATGCTCTAAGACCATCAGATTTATAAAGATAGTGACAACAAAAAGCCATAATAAAACTTTGAAAAAATAGAGGTATTAGACTTATGTCAGAACTAACTTAAGACGGAGTCATGGAAATGGAACACTGTCATAAGCTGGGTACAATCTGTAAGTCAAATACAGCCTTTGAAAAATGGGGCTTATTGCGCTAAGCTTATGTATTCTCACAGAGAAAAAGAGCAAAGCACTTGGAAGTAATAGAATTGACTGAACACTGGAATTTCTAAATGGCCTTGGATCATTTCCTGGCTGACCTCTTCCATAGCATAATGTAGCAGTAAATTGGAGTGGCATCTGAGCAGTACAGACTCACACATTTTTGTCATATACTAGTCCCCTTCATAATGATTTACATAGTACTCATTATGATTTTATTCAGCTTGAAATGTGCAGAACAAGGACTCACAAATGAAATTTAATATTGGAATATTTTTTTCAAAATTGGTTGAGGTAGTGGAGCATAACTACAATGTTCCCTAGCAACAATAGTAACATTGCCTACTTTATGAACACTAGCATTAGCCAGCAGAATCAGACAAAGGAGTCTTGACAAAATTTAAGCTGACAAGAATGCTGTATTGTTGAACACCACCTTATTAGGACCAAGAAAACAAAAGATTCACCCAATCATCTCATCATCCTAGGTAGCTGCAACATGGCACCTTTTGGTTTGTTTTCTTTCTTTAGCAGTATCTTACAACCTAAAAGCGAAGAATCATCTCTCAGAAATTATAAATTTTCAATGAAGTTTAGCAATGCTTTGAAAACAGTCACTTATCCAGTTAACAACAACAACAAAAAAAAACCTATTAGTATTCCCATCTCTTTAGTTTATCATTGTCAGAGAAAAGCACTTGGTGAAATTTGGAGTGTATGTACAAAGCCAGTGTAGTGTCCTGCAGACAGAGATGCTTAGGTGTATTGCTATGGAATCACGCCCATGTATCCCGAGTGAAGGGATGAGTTAGAGACTGAGATCAACAAAATAATTAAACCATGATTTCTGCCCTGGAGAAGTGTACTATCTAGGATGGAACACAGATATATAATAAATTAATCACCGTATAAAGAATGTGATGTAGACATGTACAAAGTGCTTTAGAAAAACACTTCAAATTTTACTCTTCAAATTTTAAAAGAAAGGCAAGTTCACATAATAACAGACAGCATGTTGCAGTTTGCAGGGCAAGAAGTCATCTCAGAATGGAGCATGTTCAGATATCAAAAGTAATCATAAGCATTTTGGCTCTCAAGCAATTAGGCAAACCAGACCAGAGATGTATACATGTAACTCAGCAAAGCATATTGTGTACTAGCTACCAGTGAGAACTGAAAACACTGTAACTTTCTGTCCCCATATGAAACAATTCTGAGATGTACTTTCCTATCTCTCAGTTAAATAATATTGGGACCAAGCATTAAAAAATATAGCTGTTTCCTCCAGGAAATTAATGCTCTTGGAAAATAAACCCACTAAAATAACTTGCTCATCAAGATTCACCCTAAGATATTCATCCTTATTGTACTCACCTATAGGGTCGCCATGAGTCGGATCCGACTCGGCGACACTTGGCTTGGCTTGGCATCCAAGGCTATCTTGTCCTAAAATCTTCCCGATACACATCAGGTCCTGGCCTTTGAAGATTTACCACAAACCACCCAGTCCAGGCTCTACAACGTTATAAATACCTTTCCCTAATTCCACCGTTTTGAGACACCGCTAGGACAATCATGGTGCTGTTTGTTCTTACCACAGTAAATTAATAAATTTAGCATTGCTTGATCAACTGGTATTCTGGTATCAGGAAAAACTGTGAAATACTGAAGAAAAAAGAAACGTCAAAAAATTGCTAGATGTCCTTTCAATGGAATGCTAGGTGTTGTCTAGTACACCTTTCAGAGTTACCTGATTCTGTTAAGGTCTGTGTTCTTCATTCTTTTTCATTTTTTTTACAATTCTGTAAATTCTAGAAAACTGTCCTGTACTACTAGCTATGGGGACAGGATATGGATTACAAAATACTTTATTGGAGGATTGCATGAGACCTGGTGGCACTTGGAAGATTTGGATGCACTTTATGGTTCTATACATCTATAAGATATCATCCTGCTGACCTCTGGCTGGAGGAAGGAGAGTGGGTGGAGAGGAAGGGAAAGGAGACTGTTGGGAGGATGAGACATGTATGGAGCAGAGAGGAACAGTGTGCTGTCACCAGGCAGGGAGAGCAGTGGAAGCTGCATATAGGTGGGCATGTAAATTTATACGGGAATGTACATTTTCACTCAGTCATATCAAATAAATAAATAATAAAAAATTTAAAAAAATTTGCAGGAAAAGTTGGAGGGAAATAACATTCCAGAAATAATAAAAAAAATAAAAACACTACCAAAAAAAAAAAAAAAAAGAAGAAGAAGAAATAAGGAAGCTGGGCTAGAGTCTCTTTTTTTAACAGTTACACTTCTGCAACTTCCATCTCACTTATCAAGCTGAAATCTTTGCTTTATTCCTTGTAGTTTCTTGCTCCCCTGTTAGATAACTATCCCCCTTGCTCATGTTCAGTTGCTTATTTCTACTTTTTTTTATGTGTATGTGTCTGGGTAGAAAATTTCCCCAATGCACTACTTCATTCCCTTTCCCCACCAGCCTTTACTGCACAGGTATAAAAAAAAGACAACTGTTTTGAATTAAGAAGAGTTATGTTTACTCTTATCTTTTATTTCTATGTTCCTTAGGTAGTGAATTTAATCTCTTAGAACCAGTTTCTTGATTTATATAATAGTGATAAATTATTGTCAGGATTAAATAAAATATGTTAGCAAAAATGCCTAGTGTTAGTAGATCGTCAATAAATTATTTTGTTCCCCCTTAAAAAAAACTAGGAGTGGCAGAAATTAGCAGGTTTTGAATGGCAGGTCCTAAAAGAAGGATCTTAGACCATTCTAAGATTGAGATTATTTAAGAGTTAAAGGTATATTTCAGATAGATTTTCCTCATGCTAACAAAATCAACATTTGCCTTCTGGACAGATTGCTTATTTGTGCTTACAGTTAGAACTTTAGTGTTTAACTGTAAATAATAAATGATTAATATATACTACATGCATCTAAAAATAGTCATGAAAATAAATGAAATTTTATGTTGTTACATTTAAAACTTGCAATAAAGTGGGATTGGTATGAGACAAAATTGTAAAATCAACTTTAAGGGAATTGTCCCAGGCCAAAATTCTAGGGGGCTATATATGGCATACCCGTTTTATCTGTCCAAATTGAAGTTGAGATATGACCTGGATCAAGGAGATAAGGCTGTTTTGTTTTGTTTTGTTTTGTTTAAGGAAGACTCATAAACTAAGAGAAGGAAATCTAATGAAGAGCCAGGCATTTAAACGCTGGTCAGATATAGGTGATCATGTGTAATTCTCCTGGTCAGCAGCTGTTTTCCTTATGGGTAAAAATCTGGTGTTTGCCATGCATATAATTACACTGATTGTTTCTCTGCATAGGCTCAAATGGCACAATTCTCTGTTCAAAGCAGGTATCGTCAATTGAATTGTGTCCCTCCAAAAATATGTATAGTAATTTGAAAGGGCCAGGATTCCCTGTATTCTGCAATTGCCCTCATTTTCTGATACTGTAAATCCTAATCTCTGCCTCTTGTTAACAGAGTGGATTATGTTAGCGAGAACTAGCGTGGGACTGTAAATCCCTTCACAAGATCACCTCCCTGCTCCATTGTAAAGGGAGTTTTCCTGGAGTGTAGCTTGTACCACCTTTTACCCTTTCATTCTGCAAGAGAGATACAAGAAAAGGGAAGCAAGCAGAGAGTTGGGAACCTCATATCACCAAGAAAGCAGCACCAGGAGAAAAGTGAATCCTTCAGACCTGACGTTCTTGGGCCAAGATGATCCCCGACCAGACTGATGCCACACAAGGGCCTTCCTCCAGACCCGACAGAGGGAAAGCCTTCCCCTGGAACTGACACCCTGAATTTGGTCTTGTAACCTACTGGACTGTGTGAAAATAAACTTTCCTTTGTTAAAACCATCTGCTTTGTGGTATTTCTGCTAGAGCAACACTAGTGGACTGAAACAGCACGTATTAATTTCATATGTTTTCCTCAAATGAAATTATGCGTTTAATGAAACTATATACTACCAGTATACAGAATTTGTATATATTTAAGTCATTTTCCATTTTGCCATTGTTTATAAGAATTTTAAATGGCAGTTCATAGAATATATCATATACACAATTTCAGTAATATTACCTAAATATACTCAAATTCATCCAACAACCTGCAGTGTACAATTCTCAAAGGAAACGTACTTGAATCTGTGGAAATGAGAAGAGTTCCATGAGAAAAAAGGGTAGCTGAAATGTACTTAAAGAAAAATTAGCAACAGAGATAGATACTTTAGGAAGAATGTTCAACACTGTTGGCTCTAAGCCATACAATTTTAATTTTGATGAGGAAAATTACTAAAAATTATATGCATGTGTCTGTTTAATGAGTCAGAGTCGTTTTAAAGTCTCTGAATAATGTAGCAAACAATAAAAAACTCGTAAGTTAGATTTTGATCACAAGTTTACTATTAAGTGGATTACATTCAATACTCTTGTCTAGAACAGAGCTAGTTGAGATGATATCCTTGGTTCAAGAAATCCCCATTTGGGAAAACAGACCAAAGAGGGAAATGAAATGAAGGACAACCAAGGCCTAAATCGGAATTTTTTTGCTGGCTCTTAAGTTGTTATTTTCTTTATTTTTTTGTCTCCTCCAATTATTCACTACCAAGGTTTCAGTCATTAAGAGACAACATTACATTGTACTCACCTGAAATTTTAGCAACCACTACAGTGTTATTTTCAGGGCCTCAAATGGAGGAGGTTCTTTAGAAGTTTCCAAAGTGAATGTGTAAACCCCAGGGTGTAGACAAGATGATTCATGGGACATAGGAAGAAATATAAAAGAATTCCTATTTAAATTTATATCTATCTTGTTATATTTGCCAAGCCAAGTGCCGTCGAGTCAGATCCGACTCATGGAAACAGCTTTATTGACATAATTTACACACCATAACAAAATGATATAATTAATGAAGAAAACAGAAGAAGAATTGATTCCTTTGAATTGTGGTGTTGAAGAAGAGTGTTAAATGTACCATGGACTGCCAAAAGAACAATCAAATTTGTTCCGGAAGAAGTACAACCAAAGTGCTCCTTGGAAGCAAAGATGGCAAGACTGCATTTTATATATTTTGGACATGTTGTCAGGAAGAATCAGTCCCTGGAGAAGGATATCATGCTTGGTAGAGTGGAGGGTCAGCAAAAAAGTGGAAGACCGTCAACAAGATGGATTGACACAGTGGCCTCAACAATTATCTTAAGCATAAAAATGACTGCGAACACAGCTCAAGACTGGGCATTCCCAAGCAACCAAGTGGCAAAAACAATTGTCCATGCAGACAAGGAGCAATGTGGGGTTTAGGAGTTCTGGAAGCCCTGAGGGTATGGTAGACCTTTGATGTCCTTGGGGGTGGGGAGCAAGGCAAGGATTAGTACCTGAAACCCTACACTCAGGAGCCCTCACGTGACGAAATTCAGAGGTCTGGGTGTTGAGTCATGTTCAGCCATTCTTCATAGGAAGCCTAAGGTGTGGGACTTTTTGCTTTCCAATGGGGCTTGGGTGGAGCTGTGTGCCAGAAAATACTTTCCTTTCTGGTGATGCTCAGGTCCAAAGTCAGGAAAGGATGCGACTCTCTAGATCTGTGCATGTGCCAAAATCCTGTTCTGCATATGAGCAAAGATCTGGCACTGGGTACCCATCATGGTTAGAAGCTAAGGTTTGCAAAGGCAGCTAATGAAGGAGGAAAGCCAGGGCAGAGCAGGGGAAGTCATGGTGGAAAGGTTTTCCCTAGTGGGTGTAATGTGGTTTCACTTTGTGATTTTGATCTGCAATTCTCCAATGACTAACAACACTGAGAAATTTTTCACATTCTTATTGTTAATTTATGTCTTCTTTGGAGACACGGTTATTGAAATCCTTTAGCCATTTTTTGGTTGGATTATTTATCTTTATATTATTGAGTTGTAAGAGTACTTTATATATGCTCAATACCAATCCTTTGAATTTAGATTTATTTTTTCTTCTTATAGTATTTCTAATTTTTGAATAGGTATTGTAATGTTGGCTGGCATTGTAATGAGCATACAAGTAGAATAACTAAATAAACTGTATTCAAAGTGTTTTTACCTTCAATTATATGTCAATAGACCACTACTTTAGACTGTCATAGTGAAGCACTTGACTTACACTCTCTTAGAAATGAAAACAAAATCTTTGGTGGTGAAGTAGAGAGATTCATGAATCTGAGAGACATACATGTGCATCCAGGCAGGATACTGTGGTAAGTTCGAAATTGCAAGAGAGGAGAGTTTTGATCAGGAGAAGTGAATGACGGTTTTACGTGCTTGCAGGCATGAAAGGATGTACGGTAAAACTTACAAGAGGTTTGTCAACTACAAACTTTTGTAACATTATTCTCTGAGCTAACATTACTCTCTAACCTCCTGGGATGTGTTTGATCCAGATATTCTTCTTAATATCAGTAAGTCTATTTGTTAACATCTTGGGAAACAACTGAGTCAGTTTTTTGTATGTTTGCTTCTTACTCTTAAGATAACAAGCTATACTTCTACAGATTTACAAAGAGTCAGTAGAAACGGAGTGAGAATTTCACTGAGTAAATAAAGTTTGATTTCAGAAAGTTAATAAATTAGAACTAAGACTTGGCTGTCTACCATTTACCTCATTTTGAAACAGTTGTAGCACTTCATTCTACTTACTAGTATTAATTCTATTTCCTAACCTCATGGGAAAATGTTAACTAAAATTATTTTCCTAGGACTAGCTATGTAAACATTCTTAGCAGACAATTCCTAGAGCAAGATTATTGCTATTTTCTGTATTAGGAACAGTTAAGCTTTTACAAGGAGAGAATCGTCTTTTCAACAAATGCAGAAGCTTCTAGGTTGGATTGCAGTTTGATTCAAAATGGAATTTAATTTAGACTTGGACCAGCTATTTTATTCATGTCAAGTACCTCAGCCTTTGGGGTCCACATACACCTCTAGTCCACATACACTACATATAAGATCAGAACTATTTTTTCTCCCACATTTGTTTGCTGACTCATATTTTTTCTACCATTAAAAATAAGATTTAAAACACTTTAGCTCATCCAAAGACTATGAAATGAATCAAAAGACCACCTACAGAATGAGAAAAAATAGTTGGCAACTATGTGTTGGACCAATGTCTGATCTCCATAATCTACAAGGCACTGCAAAATATCAACAATAAAAAGGTAAATAACCCAATTAAGCAATGGGCAGAGGAGATGGACAGATACTTCATCAAAGAGTACATCCAGGCAGCCAAAGGACATACAAGGAAATGCTGACAATCTTAGCTATTTGAGAAATACAAACCAAAACTACAATGAGATACCATTTCATCCCAACAAGCTTGGCCATGATCCAAAACACACAAAACCACAAATGCTAGAGAGGCTGTAGAGAGACTGGAGCTCTCCTACACTGCAGGTGGGATCTCAAAATGATACAACCTCTATGGAAAGCAATTTGGTGCTTCCTTAAAAAGCTAGAAATAGATATATCATTTGATCCAGTAATTTCACTGCTCAGACTATATCCTACAGAATCAAGGGCAATGACACCAACACATACATGCACATGAATACTTATTGCAGCACAGTCCACAATAGCAAAAAGATGGAATCAACCCAGATGCCCAATAACAGAGGAATGGATAAAAAAAACTGTGGTACATATACTCAATGGAACACTATGCAATGATAAAGAACAATGATGATTTTAGGAAGCATCGCATAACCTGGCTCCAATTGGAAAACATTAAGCTAAGTGAAATCAGTCAGCGGCAAAAGGATAAATACTCCATGAGACTCCTACTATAAAGGCTTGAAAACAGACTTACGTACAGAAGAAAAGACTGTTGGCTGCAAGGGTAGGGAGGGAGGGACAGGGCTGGTCACAGATTAGATAGTTGATAGAAATCTACCTGGGTGAAAGCAGTAACAGCACACAGTAGAAAGAAGATTAACTTAACTGGACTCCAACATAACTGAAAACTCTTTGAATCTCAATCCAGTATTGCAAGGATAGAGTAGTGTGGAAGGGGATCTGGGGACCATGCTCTCAGGGGACATTGACACCAATTGGCATAACTAGACTACTGCTAAGAGAGTCTTCTGCACCCCATATTGGTGAGCGGCATCTGAGGTCTTAAAAGCTAGCAAGCTGCCATCTGAGTTACATTCAACGGTCCCAACTCATCTGGAACAGATGATCAGTAAGAACAACAAAGACACAAGGGTAAAAGAGCCCAGGAGACAGAGGGACCCGTACGAATGGGTGACTGTATCAACATGCAACTAGAAGAACCAGGTGGTGTCCGGCACCACCAAAAACTGTCGTTTTCTGGCACACAATGTTGAGTCCCAGTGGCAATATGGGAAAAAGAGAGGTGTGTTTTAGTCAGCTAGTGCCGCTCTAACAGAAATACCCCAGAGTGGATAGCTTTAACAGAGAAAGATTTATTCTTACACAGTCCGGTAGGTTGCAAGTCCATATTCAGGGTGTCCACTCCAGGGGAAGGCTTTCCCCTTGTCGGCTCTGGAGGAAAGTCCGGTATTGCATCAGTCTTTGTCCAGGGAGCGTCCTGACGCAAGAACCCCTGGTCTGAAGGACGTGCCCTGTTCCTGGTGCTGCTTGCTTGATGGTAGCGAGGTTCTCAAATTGTCCTTTGTTTCTTTTTCCTTTTATTCCTTGCAAGCTAAAAGCATTAAGGGTGGGGCAAGCCATACTCCAGGGAAACTCCCCCTACAGCAGAAATTCACAGCCCCACCCTAATCCTTTAACATACAGGTTAGCAAAACCACACAAGATACTGGGAACCATATCCCAGCCACGTGGCTGCACACATTTTTGGGGGGACACAGTTCCAACCATGACATCCCACCCTTTGACAACCCAAAAATCACATCACAAAACATTTAACACACTCATCTCACCATAGCAAAATTATGTCCATCCATATAACAGAAGTCTTAAATCAGTTCCAAGTCCAAAATACAAAAACTCTTCTACATCTGTGAAACTTAGAAGGCATTAACAGGCAACAGGCAAGTCAACAGAACACATTACATTAGCCCTCAAAGCTTTGGAAATACTCTTACATTTTCTGAGACATTCTACACAACAGCAATGCTCTCCAGACTCTAGGTATCGGCCACACTCTCTGGTTTCTGAGTGGAGACCTCCAGCCCCGTGCTACAACTCTTGCCTTCAAGGCCCACTTGGACAGAAACTTTGTCCCATCGGCTTTAGGAGCACCCTAAGCCCAAATGAGTGGCAATTCCACCCTTATGAACACAACACGCCATGGTTCCACCCTTTCAAACCCCTGAGGTCATAGCCATACCTCTTGAGACTGAGGCAGCTCAGCTTCTCACGCTATTTGTCTCTTCAGCTTCAGCTTCCTATGGCCGCATGGCCCAGGCCACAGGCCCACATCTGCCCTGCCAGGCAAGTGTTCCAAAGCTCTGTAGCTCCACTGGTTTAAGTGTCCAGAGGCACCCCACTCTTGCTGGAAAGCGTCCTGCCCAAAGGCACTCAACTCTCTCACTCCGTGGGTCAGCAAGGCCAGCTCCACCAATTCAAGTGCCCAACGGCACCCCGTTCCACAAGGAAAACTCTGTGCAGGCACTGACCTCTCTCGCTCACGTGGCCAGGAGCTCCTGCTCTCCTCTTCCAGCATCTGGTTCCGGGACTGGAGCTAGCAGCTGTTGGGCTCATCAGTCCTTACAGTCGGCACTTGAGAGTCCTGCTCCCTGAACTGCCGATCCTGAGCTCGCCAGCCTCTGCCCAGTCCTGCTCCCTGACCTGCCGATCCTGGGTTCGCCAGCCTCTGTCGCTTCGTCTCGCCACCAGCTTGGGATCCACCAACCTCCAGCCTCTGTCGCTTCGTCTTGCCACCAGCTTGGGATCCACTGACCTACACAACCGGTGATCTGCAACTCTGGTCTCTGACTTGCTGACCTTGGGTTCCTCAGCTTCTGTGGACACGGGAGGCTTGTGCCAGAGCTTGGGACATTCAGCTTCTGTGATTACGTGAGCTATTTCCTATACTTGTATCTATCTACCTGTCTATATATATATATATTATAAATCTTTCCTTGTACCTACACGTGTTACTGATTTTGCTTCCCTAGAAAACCCAGCCTAAGACAAGGTGCACCTCAAAAACTCCATTAAAAGACCCCAAATGATGGTCTAGTGGCCTGGGAATTCCCCTGGGACCATGGCCGCTAGACCTCCTGCTGCCTCTGCCTAGAAAACCTTATTGAGGCCAACTCTTCAGACAGGAATGGACTGAATGTGGAGACACAATGTGACCATAAAGTGCTTGTACTTTATGGTTCTAAGCATCTATAGGATGCCATCCTACTGGCCTCTTACTAAAAGGGAGAGGAGAGGGTGGAGAGGACGGGACAGGAGATTATTAAGAGGATACGACATATATAGGATGAAAAGGAGGACTGCGCTGTCACTGGGCAATAAGAGCAGAAAGAGCTGCAGATAGGTGACCATGCAAATTTAATTTGGTTTCTATACTTTCACTCTATCACAATAAAATATTTTAAACAAAAAGAAAGAAAGAAGGCTCAAAAAGGCAGCAACCCCACAACTGATGGGCTAATTTCACAAGAGCGTGAGAGCACTAGGGACCTGAATGAAGAAAAAACAAGTACTTATGGAGTACCTACGATGTGCATACTATGTGCGTGTTTCACATACATTTTTTTCACTTGCTCTTCAAAATAGGCCTGTGAGAGACTTGAGACACTCTCAGAACTATGGCCTATGACACACTGTTAATGCAGAACTGAAAACATTGCCAAACCTACTCTTCAGACAAAACTTAGACAGTACTATAAAACAACACACATCAGGAACATTCTTCTTAGTTCTTTCAGACACATAAGATCAAGTGGGCAGCTGTTGTCTGGAGGCAGAACGAAGAGGAATGGACAGGAGCTGGCTGAAAGCACATGGTGAATCTGGGGTGGAAAGTGGGAGCGTGCTGCCGCATTGTGGGGACCGCGATCAATGTTGTAAAACAACATGCGTGTAAATTTCTTTTTTCTTTTCTTTTTATTATGCCTGAGTGAAAATGTACATTCCCAAATAAATTTACATGTCCACCTACATGCAGCTTCCACTGCTCTCCCCGCCCAGTGACAGCACACTATTCCTCTCTGCCTCATACAATGTGTGTGTAAATTTTTATTGAGAAATTGAGTTATAAACTTTCATATAAATCACAGTAAAAAAGAAAAGAAACCTGTGAAAGGAGTATTTTGGTCCCCATTTTGCATGTAAAGAATTTAAGTAATACACATAGTAAGTGATTGTGGCACAACCTGATAGTTGTCTGACCTTTCATTAAAAACAGAAAACCCATTATACTTAGGGTAGCAATATACTCAGCTAAAAGATTACATTTTTCCAGCCTTCCATTTCTGAAAAGTGTGGTTACAAAACTAGATTTGATTCTGGTCAATTACATGGAAGAAGTCCTACGTGGAAGAAGGCCCTTTTAGTCTCTTTCCAGTGATTCTTCCTTTTGCTGACTCAGAAACTGTATATTACAGCTGAAGTTCTAGTAGTCTTTTTGTATCATGAGGTGACCTTGAAGATGAATGTTGGTGCTGAGGATAGCAGGATAGAAAGATATGAGCTTAGGTCTCTGGTGACACTATGATTCTGGACAGTTCACCTCCACACTAACTTTTTGTGAGAAATAAACTTCAATCTTGTTTACAGCACTGTGAATTTAGGTTTTATTTTACATGAGGATTAACCTAAAGATGAAGCGGAGATTTGACTCCAGGTTTTTCAGCTCCAGCACTTATATTATTTCTGTTACACCTGGAATGGTCACACATTTTGTAAGCCAAGTGCCAAGTACCATCGAGTCGAATCCGACTTAAGGTATCAGTCAATATTTTAGGCTATGTTGGCTGTCTCTGTCACAACTCTTCAACTCAACTGCTGTAGCATGAAAGCAGCTATACAAAGCAAAATCCGTTGCCAGCAAGTCAATTCTGACTCATAGCAACCTTAAAGGTCATAGTAAAACTACCCCGTAGAGTTTCCTGGGAGCACCTGGCAGATTCAAATTGTTGACCCTTCAGTTAGTAGCCATAGCACTTAGCCACTGTGCCACTGGGATTTCCAAAAGCAACCATAGACAATTCGTAAATAAGTGGACATGACTATCTTCCAATAAAACTTTATTTATGGGCACTAAAATTAAGTTTCATATAATTTTCACATGTATTGAAATACTACTCTTCATTTATATTTTCTCAACTGTTTAAAAATATAAATACTTCTCTTAACTCATGGATTAAACAAAAACAAGTAGCAAGCAGATTAAGTTAATGGCTGTGGTTTGCAAATCTCTGTATTAGAACATTACGCAAGCTTTACAGAAGGATGGAGTATCACTAAGAGGAAAAATGAATGCAAGAAAGGGAAGCTGAGTATGCTGAAGATAAACTACAGCAGTCTTACACTCTTTAGCCACTGGTCCTATTGAACTGTATCTGACAGACACAAAATATTCTAGGTTATCTAGATAAATTAACAAACACAGCTGTTGTTGCTTGGTGTTGGGGGGTCAAGTCATTTTTCAAGTCATATTGAGAGATGAAGAAGAGTAACTAAAATGTGTTAGGTGTTTACAATGCAAAGGACAGTGCCTAGCACACAGGGACTGCCCCAGTGAATGTTAGCCAAGGTAACCATCACCATAATCATTTCTATCCCACAGACGAACAGATAGAGACCAAAGACAAGCAAGCAAATAAATCTATTACCACTGAATTAATTCTGATTCTATCTGGTAGAGCAGAACTGCCTCAGAGGGTGTTCAAAGTTGTAAATCTTTACAGAAGTAAGCTGCTACATCTTTCTCTTGCTGAGTGGTTTTGAACCACTGGCCATTTGGTTAGCAGCATCTGAGTGCTTAACCAGTATGCCACCACAGCTCCAAGGAGATGAAGAGCCACCTTAAATAACAAGGAGAAGACCATACAGATGATGAATGGTAAAACTGCAACTTAAATTGAAGTTTGAGTCCAAAGCCCATTTTTTTCCACAATGTGATGCTATTAGTCAAATGATAAGTGAGATTTCTGCATTGAGGGAGAAGTTGAACTAGACAACTTCCCTTCCAATTCTAGGATTTTTTGAGGACATTCTTGTGTAAAGCAGGATTCGAGACGGTGTCAATAGTGATCATCATCACTCAAAAGTGTCTAGGGGCAAGAACCATTTCGTCTTACTGCATTTGAATGATATTCAGTATCAGGCCACATGTAAGTGTGATTAATAATAACTGTCTCTGGTAGGGATATGCCAAACTTTGACTTAAAACTAAAAAAAGCACAGAGATATAATTACCATTTGGGGAGTTTTTATCATAATTTATGTGACAATGCAAACTTTATTCATACTTAACTGTATTTAGAATGTGAATTATTATTTGCAATCCAAATTGTATTTGTACTTATTCGACATAAGTTTCATAAAATGACATACTTTTATTTTAATGAGGAACTTATCTCCCACATCTAAGTGAATTAAATAAATGGATTATGGCATAAAAATCAATTCATTTCAGCCAGCTAACTGTGTTTTACAAATCATCAAACAAATACTAAGGTACTGCAACCAGTATGAATGAAATGGATTTATTAATATCTCGTTCAATCATATAGAAAAAAGCCTTATCAATAGTATAGTAGCTATAGATTATATCCAACTGCTGGTAGGGTCTCCATATAGAGCATATGACCTCAAAATTATATCATCAGTAACAAATCCATTTCATACAGACAGAAAACTAAGAGGAAAATAAATACTGTTGTTGTTAGGTGCTACCAAGTTGGTTTTGACTCACAGCGACACTATGCACAACAAAACAAAATGCTGTCCAGTGTTGCACCATGTTCACAATCGTTTTTATGCTTAAGCCCGTTGTTGCAGCCACTATGTCAACTGATCTCATTAAGGGTCTTCCTCTGTTTTGCTGACCCTCCGCTATACCAAGTATGATGTCCTTTGCCAGGGACCGGTCCCTCCTGACAACATGTCCAAAGTATGTAAAACACAGTCTTGCTATCTTTGCTTCCAAGGAATACTCCGGTTGTACTTCTTTCAGAACAGATCTGTTTGTTCTTTTGGCAGTCCATGGTATATCCAATATTCTTCTCCAACACTACAATTTAAAGGGATCAATTCTTCTTCTGTCTTCCTTGTTCATTGTCCAGCTTTTACATGTATATGATGCCATTGAAAATACCGTGGTTTAGGTCACGTGCACCTTAGTCTTTAATGTTACCTCTTTACTTTTCAATATTTTAAAAAGCTCTTTAGCAGCAGATTTTCCCAACGCAATGTGTCTTTTGATTTCTTGACTGCTGCTTCCATGGGCATTGATTGTGGACCCAGGTAAAATGAAATCCTTGACAACCTCAGTCCTTTCTCCATTTATCATGATGTTGCTTATTGGTCCAGTTGTGAGGATTTTTGTTTCCTTGACGTTGAGGTGCAATCCATACTGAAGGCTGTGGTCTTTGATCCTCATCAGTAAGTGTTTCAAATCCTCTTCATTTCCAGCAAGTAAGGGAGTGTTATCTGCATAATGCAGGTTGTTAATGAGTCTTCCTCCAGTCCTGACGCCTCATTCTTCTTCATATAATCCATCTTCTCAGATTATTTGCTTCACATACAGATTGAAAAGGTATGGTGAAAGATACAACCCTGATGCACACCTTTCCCAACCTTGAACAATACAGTGCCCCTTCGTTCTGTTCACACAACTACCTCTTGATCAATATACAGATCACAATTAAGTGTTCTGGAATTCCCATTCACTGCAACATCAGCCATAATTTGTTATGATCTACACAGTCAAATGCCTTTACATAGTCAATGAAACACAGATAAACGTCTTTCTGGTATTCTCTGTTTCCAGCCAAGATCCATCCGACATCAGGAATGATATTGTTGGTTCCACATCCTCTTCTGAATCTGGCTTGAATTTTTTTTACTGCGAATTAAGAACAATTTTACGTCTATATCATGTTGCCATATAACACCCAGAACTCTCATCTCTTCTATTCTAGCTGCCCCGCCCGCTCTCTACCCATGTCACAGCATCCTTCACCTTTTGTTCTGAGCTTTCCATGACCTTTTGACCAAGGTCTGGCCCTCCTCACCAACCAACTGAGCTCCAGCAAAGTGTCCCTCAGACAACCCCATGTACATTTTTAAAGGTTTGCCCACCTCCAATATCATTATGTTTTGTGTAGTCCAGATCAGTCTTTGTCTAGGGAGCTAGCACCAGTGTTGAATGTAGTTTGGGGTTAGAGAATCTGGGGTCCATGCTCCCAGAGGGTGTCTCCATTCAGAAAGACCATCAAGTGTGGTCTTTTGGTAGAGTTCTGCCTGCCCTGTACTCCATCACCCACTGTGTCTGGATCTCTGTTCCATGTACCCTATCCAGGTTGTCATTGATGGTGGCCAGGCACCATCTAGTTCTCCTAGTCCCATTTTGAAGCAGGCTATTGCCCTTATGGCACCTTTTATCTGGTGGACTCATATTTTTCTCTTGTCCTCGATGTCCTCCATTTGCCTCAGGTCCTGGTGGATTGAGACCATTTGGTGCTATTTAGATGGCAGCTTGCTAGCTTTTAAGACCACAGTCTCCAGGTGGTATGTGGAAGCTATATCTTGAAAGAGGGAGAGAGGAAAACCTTGGGTATGCCAATTAGTCCAGATGTCCCCTGACAGCATGGTCCCCCAATCCCAGACTCTGTTTCTCTGTTCTTCCAAAGAGTTGGTCCACATAAAGGGGAGAATATGGTTTTGAGGTTGAGTCGTTGTGGGTACCACATTTCTAGTGCATTCTGACGCATCCTATACCCATCCCTAATCCTAACTACTATCTAATTTGTAAAAAAATTCCTCTCCCTCCTTGCCCCCGACTCTTATAACCATCAAATATTGGTTTCTACTGTGCTTAAATGATTAGTCCTTATAATAGTGGACTCGTACAAAATTTGTCCTTTTGTGTCTGGTTAATTTCACTCAGCATAGTTTCCTCTAGATGGTCTCACATTGACAGGCATTTCTCTAAGCCATAATTGTTTCTTATCATTGTGTAATATTCCATTGTATGAATATACCACAGTTTGTTTAACCATTCATCTGTTGATGGGCATCTAGGTTGTCTCCAACTTTTTGCTGTTATGGAGAGAGCTGCAGTAAATATTAGTGTGCAAGTATCTGTTTGAGTGGTGTTCATTATTTCTTTAGGATATAGTCCAAGGAGTGGGATTGTTGAATCATATGGTATTTCTACTCCTAGTTTTTTTAAGAAAGTGTCAAATCAATTTCCATAGTGGTTGAACCATTTTACATTCCCCCTATCAGTGTAGAAGAGTTCCAGTCACTCCACATCCTTCCAGGATTTGTTATTCTGTGTTTTTTGGATTATTGCCAGCTTTGTTGGGCTAAGATGGTGGTGTCTCATTGCGGTTTTGATTTGGATTTCTCTGATGGCTAGCAGTCATGAATATTTCCTCATGTGTCTGTTGGCAACCTGTATGTCTTCATTGGTGAAGTGCCTGTTGATGTCCTTTGCCCATTTTTTAATTGGTTTGTTTGTGTTTTTCTTGTTGAGCTTTTGCAGTATCTTGTAGAGTGGAGAGATTAGGTGGCATTCAGAAGTGTGGTGGGCAAATATTCATTCCCACTCTACAGGTATTCTTTTTCTTCTTTTGATGATGGCTTTGGGTGAGCATAAGTGTTTCATTTTTAAGATTTCCCAATTATCTGTTTTCGTTTCTGATGACTGAAAGTTGTTGGTAGTTTGGGGTAGACTATTAAAGCCATGGGTTAGCACTTCCAGCATCTTCCCAAATTTTCCTTCCAAGAATTTTATTGATTTAGCTTTTATATTTAGGTCTTTGATCCATTTTGAATTAGTTTTTGTGCGTGGTGTGAGATAAGGGTCTTTTTTCATTTTTTTTTTGCAGATAGGTATGTAGTTATGCCAACATCATTTGTTGAAGAGACAGTCTTTACCCCAATTCACTGTCTTTCAGCCTTTATCAAATGTCAGCTGTTCATAGGTGGATGAAGTGATATTTGGATTTTCAGTTCTGTTCCATTGCTCTATGTGTCTGTGTTTGTGCCAGTACCAGTCTGTCTTGACTACTGTGGCAGTATAGTAGGTTTTAAGGTCAAGAAGGGTGAGACCTCCCATTTTGTTCCTCTTCTTTGGTAATAATTTACTTATCCGTGGCTTCCTCCCTTTCCATGCAAAGTTGGTGATTTGTCTCTGTATCTCGTTAAAAAATACTGCAGAAGTTGAATTGGGATTGCATTGTATGTATAGATTGCTTTGGAAAGTACAGACATTTTCAAAATGTTAAGTCTTCCTATCCAGGAGCAAAGTGGGTTTCTCCATTTGTGTAAGTCAGTTTTCGTTTCTTGCAGTAGGGGCTTGAAGTTTACTTTGTATAGGTCTTTTACATCTCTGGTTAGATTTATCCCCAGGTATTTTATCATCTTGGGTGCTATAGGAAATGGTAGTGATCTTGTGATTTCCCATTTGGTTGTCTCTTTGTAAAGGAATCCCACTGATTTATGGATGCTTATCTTGTATCCTGATACTTTGCTGAAATCTTGTATTAGATTCAGTAGCTTTATGTGGATTCTTTAGGGTTTGCTGTGTATAAGATCACGTGATCCGCAAACAGCGATAGTCTGACTTCTTCTTTGCCAAATTGGATGCCCCTTATTTCTTTATCACGTCTAATTGCTCTGGCTAGGACTAGCAGAACAATGTTGAATAGAAGTGGTGACAATGGGCATCCTTGTCTAGTACCTACTCTTAAGGGGAATGTTTTCATCTTCTCTCCATTGAGGATGATGTTAACTGTTGGTTTAGTGTAGATGGCCTTTATTATGCTGAGCAATGTCCCTTCTGTTCCTATTTTGCTGAGGGTTTTTAACATGAATCAGTGATAGACGGCACTTGGCTTGGCTTTGGTATGACTCCTATTTGGTCATGATGAAATATTTTTTTGAGTTGTTGTTGAATTCTGTTAGATAGGATTTTGTTAAGGATTTTTGCATCTAAATTCATGAGAGATATTGACTTGTAGTTTTCTTTTTTGTGCTGTCTCGAACTGGCTTTGGTACCAGGGTTATACTAGCTTTGAGAGTGAATTTGGGAGTATTACATCCTTTTCTATTCTCTAGAACACCTTTAGAAGTATTGGTGTTTACTCTTCCCTGAATGTTTGATAGAATTCTTCAGTAAAACCATCCAGGCCAGGGCTTTTTTTTTGGATGGAAGTTTTTCTTCTGGTGCCTGAAAGGTTCCTCTGTTGTTCTCTCTCTACTTGTTCAAGGTGTAGAGTTAGTTCTTTGACTTGATTTCTTTCTTCTTTCCAGATGCATGCATTTATGGAGATAAACTTACCTCTGAGCACTGCTTTGGTTGTATCCCGTAGGTTCTGGTAGGAAGTGTTTTCATTCTCACTGAAATCCATAAATTTCTTTATTTCATCCTTGATTTCTTCTATAACCCATGGTTTCTTTAGCAGGATGTTGTTCAGTTTCCATGAGTCCCACTTTCTATCTATGTTTTTTCTGCTATTGATTTTGACTTTCATGGCTTTACGATCTGAGAAAATGCTTTGCAGTAATTCAGTGGTACAGATTTTGTTGAGAATTCCTTTATGTCTTAACATATGGTCTATTCTGGAGAATGTTCCATGTGCACTGGAGAAGGTGTAATTGTCTGCTGATGAGTCAAAAGTAGTGTATATGTCGATGAGGTCTAGTTGGTTAATTGTGGTAATAACGTCTTCTGTGTCTTTATTGAGCTTTTTTCTAGATGATCTGCCCAGTATTGAGAGTGGAGTGTTGAAGTCTCCCACTATTATTGTGGAGTGATCTATCTCCTTTTCGAGTATAGTCAGTGTTTCTTTGACATATTTAGGTGCTCTAATATTAGGTGCATAAATATTTAATATTGTTAAGTCCTACATGTGTATTGAAACTTTCAGCAACAAATAGTGTCCATCCTTTTTCACGGTGGTGGATTTTACAATAAAATCAATTTTATCTGAGATTAGAATTGCCACACCTGCTCTTCTTTGTTCATTTTTAGCTTGATATATATTCTTCCATCCTTCAATTTTCAGCTTGTTCATATTTTTAAGTCTAAGGTGAGTTTCTTCTAGGCAACATACGGATGGGTCATGTCTTTTGATGCAAGATGTCACTCGATGTCTCTTTATTGGAGCATTCAGTCCATTCACATTCAGTGTAATTATTGACAAGTGTGTGTTCAGTTTTCCCACTGTGATTTGTTTATTTTTGTGTTGATGTTTTCTCTGTTGTTCTTATTAATCTGTTCTGAGACATTCTTCTTTGTGAGTTGATTTTTCACCCTTTTCAGGGTTGTTTTTGTGGTTGTTGAGACTCCTGCATTACATTTATTGATATGGTATGTTGCATCTTTATTGTGCTTTACAACTGCCCCTATTTTCCCACTTAACAAGCTATGTATAAACCCAATTTTAATTACTGCCAGTCTTGTCAATTTCCTCTCTATCTGGAAGGATTGTAACAACTGTAGTACATCCCTCTTTTTAACATGATGACATCATAGTTTTCATGATACGATCACTGGATTATTTCTTTCACTGTTATAGCTTTGATTGAGTTTGGAGCCTCCCCTAACTGAGTAGGATTCTGGATGATGTGTCCTTCTACAATACAAAGCTAATAGTTTTGTTCTTCTAAGCCAAAGCCAAAAGATTCAGTGTTTCTTGTAGCTTTGGTTTGGTTTTTACAAAATCTCTGAGTTTCTGTTTATCTGCGAATGTCTTAATTTCATTTTCATATTTGAAAGATAGTTTTGCAGGATATGTGATTCTTGGTTGGAAGTTCTTTTCCTTAAAGACTTTGAATGTGTCATGCCACTGTCTCCAGGCAAGCATGGTTTCTGCTGAGAAATCCGATGAAAGGCTACAGGGTTTCCCTCTGAATGTTAGCTTTGCTTTGAGTCTTGCTGCCTTTAAAAGTTGCTGCCTATGTTTCATTTTGTTAAGCTTGATCTTAATATTTCTTGGGGTCTTTCTTTTGAGATCTATATTGAGTAGCATTCGATATGCATCTTGGATATCTATATTCTCTTCCTTCATGATTTCTGGGATGTTCTCTGTCAGCAGCTAAGCAACAATACTCTCTGTGTTCTCAGATGTTGTGCCCTGTTCAGGGACTCCAATTAATTGTAGGCTGTTCCTCTTAATAGAGTCCCACATGCTTCTTAGTGCTTCTTCATTTTTCTTGTTTCTTTTTTCTGATTTTTCTTCATAGATGCTGGAGTCAGTAGCTCTGTCTTCCAAGTCAGAAAGTTTCCTTTCCATTTGTTCCCTTCTGTTTTCTTGGCTTTGGATTGAAGTTTCTGTCTTTGATTTTGTTCTTGATCTATTGGATTTCAGAGTACTGGTGTTCCATCAGATTGAACAGCTTGCTTAATTTTTCCTTTTGTTCCGCTGCATTTTGTATAAGGTCTAGGAGGGCTCTCTATATAATCATTTTGTATTTACCTTCCAATAACTTCAGAAAACTTTCTTCATCTGGAAAGCTCTTTGGTTGTTTCATTTGGGAGCCTTCTGAAGCCATGGTTGATTTTCCGGTTATTGCTTTCCCCAAAGTCTGTTCCTTTTTGGGCTTCATGAGAATCAATAAAGGCTGGGAGAGATGCTGTGAGGATGGACTGCAGTTGTTTCTCTAAGTCATCTTAAAATGAAAAGTGAAAGATATCTGACCACTT
This sequence comes from Heterohyrax brucei, assembly GCA_028571685.1. Taxonomy (NCBI): domain Eukaryota; kingdom Metazoa; phylum Chordata; class Mammalia; order Hyracoidea; family Procaviidae; genus Heterohyrax; species Heterohyrax brucei. Next base: position 150,528,722 of record CM053166.1, read on the forward strand.
CCCAGGTCAGTCAGGATTCCATATGTACAGGACCCTCTTCCCAACTGGCAAAGTAAGCACCTCTGTATGCAACCCCAGATGTTATGAACTAGTTCAAAATGCAGTAAGGCTACTGCCCTGTTGGCCTCTGCTGACAGGGCCCAGCCGTAGGCAACACTTCATAAAATACTTCTTTTCTGCAGGCAAAGTACTCTCCTGTGGGCAAGCACTGGCTCCGAATCTAAGAATTAGGTCTCACTGAGGCTTCCGTACACAAGATGGCATCACTCTCAAGCTCTCCACCCAGCACGTCCATACAAACTACACCACAGCAGAGGTGGAAAGAGAGACCAGAGGTGCCGAGATGTACAGAGTCCACAATCTCTGTTGACAGGCCCCAGTCATAGGCAATACTGTGTAAACTACTGCTTTTCTGCTGGAAAAGCACTCTCCTGAAGGCAGGCACTGCCTCCCAAGCTAAAAATTAGGTCCAGCCTAGGCCTCTGTATCCAAGGTGGCATCCCCACATGCTCACCGCTCAGTGTCTCCACACAAACTACACCGTGGCAAAGACAGAAAGAGACCAAAGGTGGCGAGATGCACAGAGTTCCAAGCCGGGCTCCCAAAATATGGCAATTTTACCCGCTGATCCCACCAGCAGCACATCCAAGACTAGCTGCTAGTCAAGACCCAGCTCCGCTAGCCAGCCAAGACAGAGAAAAAAAAGTCAAAATGGTGAGTTATCTTTGATCCATGAAAGCAAGAACCAAAGACAAAGAGCAGGAGTCAGCTAAAGAGAGGCGGTTTTCTGTTCAGTGGCATGAAGTCCAAATTAACAGCCCTATGCCATGTCCTAGGGATCACTAGGTGACCAGAAGGCTCTGTTTAATTATGAATTCGGGTCTTGGTTTCCACAGGGATTTAGGGAGATGTGTGCTTAGTCTGCTGTCTTAACTCCATCCCTCTGGGTGGAAGTTTTTAAATTCCCTTTTTTATTCTTTTGTAAGGGGTTTAGTTGTTCTGTCTCTGATTTCACTAGTTTAGGTAGGTGGTGTGTTTCCAGGAAATTGTCCATTTCCTCTAGATTTTGAAATTTATTAGAGTATAATTTTTTATGGTATTCTTCTATGATTCCTTTAATTTCAGCAGGGTCTGTTGTGATATCACCCATCTCATTTCCAACTCAGAGTATTTGATTTTTCTCCAGTTTTCTTTCATCAGTTTGGCAGTGGCTTATTAATTTTGTTGATCTTTTCGAAAAATCAGCTTTTGGACTTGTCTCCTCTTAATCACTTTTCTATTTTCTGTTTCACTTATTTCTGCTGTAATTTTAATAATTGTCTTTCTTCTGGAGCCTGATGGGTTCTTTTGCTGAGATCTTTGTAGTTGTTCAAGTTGATGACTTAATTCTTTGATTTATGGCCTTTCTTCTTTTTGGATGTGTGCATTTATTGAGATTAATTGACCTCTGAGCACTGCTTTTGCTGTGTCCCATAGATTTTGGTAGGATGTGTCTTCATTCTTATTTGATTCTATGAAACTCTTTACTATATCCTTGATTTCTTCTATTATCCAGTAGTTCTTGTGCAAAATGTTGTTTAGTCTCCACGCTTTTTATTTAATTTGCATATTTTTTCTGTTATTGGTTTCTAGTTGTATGGCTTTTTGGTCTGAGAAGAAGCTTTGTTTTATTTCAATATTTTTAATTTTGTTGAGTATTGCTCTGTGACCTAATATTTGTCAATTTTGGAGAACATTCATGAGTATTGGAAAAGAAAATATATTTGGCTGCAGTTGGATGAAGTCTTCTGAGTATGTCTGTAAGGTCAAATTGGTTGATTGTGGGATTTAGATCCTCTATGTGTTTACTAAGCTTTTGGGGGGATAGTCTGTCCTTTATTGGGAATAGTGTGTTGAAGTCTCCTACTATTATTGTGGAGCTGTCTATTTCTGTTTTCAGTGCATTTATTGGTCAAATACATTAATTTACAGCAAGGAAAAGTACTGATAAAATGCGTTATTTACCCTAGGCCCTTGGACATTCCAAATAGGTAACTGGCAAATTTTATTAATATCATAGAAGTATATGAGTCAGACCCAACTTGATGGCAGTGGGTTGGTAGTAAGTATAGAAATTATCTCACAGGTGAATGAAGAGGTTCTTGGAGATAAGAAAACAAAAATCAGCAGAAGGTGGGGTGGAGCCAAGATGTCAGACTAGACGAACATCTCCTCAATTGCCTCTTAGAATAAGGCCTGGATTGATAGTTGAATGGAGCATGCTGGACACCCAGGGAGCCCTAGGATACAGCATAGGGTTGTCAGATTGGACTACTCACTACTAAATGGGAAACTACCTCTCTCTAAAATGAAGCAGCACATGCTAAGCCTTGCTCCTGTTGACTCACTGGTTGGGTGGACTACAGGTATTGATGCCCTTTTTGTTATCCAGGATGCAGGGGATGAGCATGAGCCAGCAAATATGCTGAACTGCAGTGCTAAAGTAAATGGCATACAGCACAGCATAGAGACAGTATGTGAGATAGCCACATTTTGAGAGTCTGGCTGCTGGCTGAGGGCACCACTGCCCCCCAAACTCTCTTTTCTGAGCTCTGCATTGATTTGGCTGTTTTGCCGTGGGAAGGGCAGCTCAGCTGGGAAACCACTTGGTCTGCTGGGAACCAGAATCACCCAACCAGAGAGCTCATCAGGAGTTAATTCCAAAGCTGAGAAGGAATGCCAGTATGGAGGGCACTTTTCCAGAACAAAGGCTGCAATTAAGGCAGTGTTACCTTATGGGTGTGGTCCAGCTGAGAATGGCAGCAAGGCTGTAACCACTCCCTACTTTGAACTACATCATAGCATCTGGGGAGGGCCAAAGAGGTGTTTCCATCGTCAGCTGGAAGGCATGGCCTGTCAGACCTCACAACCTGACTGATTTCAGCAGCTGTCAGAGAGCTCCTAGCTTTTTAAAATAAGACTGCCTGGAGAAACAACTGCTGAGTGGCCTGGTGGCATCTCTCCCAGCCTTTACTGACTCACATCATAGGGTCAGTTGATAGCCCTCCGTTGACTCCATAAGTAGGGCACTGTCTTGCCAGCAGGAGGTGGGGCCTGCCACCACAGAGAGTCCACTGGGGCAAGACAATAGAGTACACAGAGGTGGCTGGTGACCAACTTCCTTCTCAGAACTACACCTCAGCTCCTGTTGAGGTAACAGCAGAGAAACTAAGCAGTCTCTAGATTGTACGAAGGCAACAAACGATTCATAACCATTTAAAGAAGTAGTCCATCAAAGCTCTGGCACACTTCCAAAATAATAAAAAAAACTTCCCAAATGCAGACTCCTTTCTGAAATTGTTGAAGGTTGAATACAAAAGAACTATGCAAAGAAACTTCCTGGAGATTAAACAAAATGCAACAGAGCAAAATGAAAAATTAAGCAAGCTATATGAGCTGACGAAGCATCAGCAATCTGAAATCCAGCAGATCAGTAACAAAATTAAAGAATTAGATAATTCAATCCAAAGCCAAAAGAGCAGAATTGAGGAGATAGAAGTCAGACTTAGTGACCATGAGGAGAGAGCAACTGACACAAGCATTTATGAAGTGAAATCAAGAAAAGAAACAAAAATGAAGAAGCATTCAGAAACATGTGGGGCTCTGTTAAGAGGAGTAATATACAAATAATTGGAATTCCTGAACAGGGGCAGATAGCTGAAAACACAGAGAATATTGTTGTTGAGTTGGTGGCAGAAAACTTCCCTGAAATCATGAAAGAAGAAAACATATGTATCCAAGATGTGTATCGAACGTAGACCCCAAAAGAAAGACACCAAGATATATTATAATCAAGCTTAATATAATGAAACATAAACTGATTCTCTTAAAGACAGTGAGGTTCAAAGCAAAGGTAACATTCAGAGGGAAGTCCTGTAGGGACTTCTAGGCAGAAACAATGGTAACAAGGAGGCAGTGGGATGACACATTCAAAGACTTGAAGAAGAAAAACTTCCAACCAAGAATTATATATCTAGCAGAACTGTCTCTCAGGTATGAAGATGAAATTAAGACATTCACAGACAAACAGAAGCTTAGAGACTGCAAAAACCAAACCAAAACTACAAGAAATACTGAAAGAAGCTCTTTGCTTAGAAAAACAAGACCATTAAGTGTATCTCTAAGGAGACAACACAGGACACAGCATCCAGAATCCAAGTTAGGGAAGTCACAAAACTCAATCCAACCTACAATATTAAAAGAAAAGAACCAGTGATCTTATCACAAAAACTATGACACTATCTGTCATGGATTGCATTGTGTCCCCCCCAAAATGTATGTATTGATTTGACTTGGCTATGAGTCCCAATATGGTGCAATTCCTCCCATGTGTTGTGAATTCTACCTTTGTGATATTGCTGATGGAGAACCGGCAGCAGTTGTGCTGGTGAGGCAGGGCTCCAGCTGATAGCTTGTGAGATATAGGGGAGAGAAGTGAACAGGGTAAGCTTGGAATCTCACACCACCAAGACTGAGAGCAGAACACCTCCTTTGGACCTGAGGATCCTATGCCAAGATGCTCTCATTGGATTTGATCTCAGCCTAATGGACTGTGATAAATTCTCTTACTGAATGGACTTATAATTTATAAATGGATTTGTGGCTTACCAGACTGTGGTAATAAAAATTTCTCTTTGTAAAGCCTTCCACTCTTGATATTTTATGTTGGAGAAGTACCAGGTGACTAAGACATCATCACACTAAAAAGAGGGATATACTACAGTAGTTACAGTCCTTTCAGATGGAGAAGTTAAAAGATATGCAGAAGTTAAAATTGGGTTTAAACTTAGAATGTTAAGGGGGATCATAGAGGTAACTGCAAAGCACAATAACAATGCAACATATCAAAACAAGAAAGGTAATACAGGAATCTGAACAAACACAAAACCAACACTGAAAAAGATGAAAATTCAACCTATAAAGAGAAATGACCCAGAATCAAAATATTAAGAACAGAGAAAACACCAGTACAAAAATAAATATATTGAAATGATAGCAATAAGCACATATCTATCAATAACTACACTGAATGTAAACAGACTGAATGCTCCAATAAAGAGACAATAAGTGACATCCTAGATCAAAAGACACAGCCTGTCTATATGTTGCTTACAAGAAACACAACTTAGACTCAAAGATACGAACAAACTTAGAATTAAAGAATGGAATAATACATACCAAACTAACAACATACAAAGAAGAGCAGGTGTAGCGATACTAATCTCAGATAAAATAGATTTTAACATACAGTCCACCATCATTTACAAGGATGGTCACTATTTATTGCTGAAAGGCTCAGTATACAAGCAGGACTTAACAATACTAACTATTTATGCATCCAGTACCACAGCATCTGAATACATTGAACAAACACTGAGTGCACTGAAAAATGAGATAGATTACTCTACAAAATTAGTTAGAGACTTCAGCACTCCACTTTCACTAATGGACAGATCATCCAGAAAAAAACTCAGTGAAGCCACAGAAAATCTTATTGCAACAATTATCCAACTAGACCTCATCAACATACAGAGATCTCTTTGCCCATTACCACGAGTCCACCTTCTTCTCTAATGCACATGCAACATTTTCCAGAATAGACCATGTGTTAGGACTTAAAGTCTCAACAACATCCAACCCACTGAATTACTGCAAAACATCTTCTTAGATCACAAAGCCATAAAAGTTAAAATCAATAGCAAAAAAAAAATAGATGAAATTGGAACCCATGGAAACTGAACAACACCTTGCAAAAAAGCTGTGAGTTATAGAATAAATCAAGGACAAAATAAAGAAATTTATGGGGTCAAATGAGAATGAAAACACATCCTGCCAGAAACTTTGGGCTACATCTAAAGCAGTGTTCAGAGGTCATTTTATCTCTATAATTGCACACATCTGGAAGGAAGAAAAAGAATTAACCTTATAGCTTGAAAAAGTAGAAAGAGAGCAACAGAGGAATCCCTCAGAAACCAGACAGATCATAAAGGTTAGAGCAGAACTAAATGAATTACAGAAAAGAAGAACAGTTGAAAAACTTAACAAAAGTGAAATCTGGTTTTTCAAAAAAAAAATCAACAAAATTGATAAACCACTGGCTAAACTTGGAAAAGAAAAACAGGAGAGCAAACAAATAACCAAAATAGAAAAGAATGCGGGAGATGTCACAACCCAACTGAAATCAAAAGCTTCAAAACAGAATACTACAAAAGACTATACTCTAACAAATTTGAAAACCTAGAAGAAATGGACAAATTCCTATTCCATAATGCCTACCAAAATTATCACAAGGAAAAGTAGAACAACTTAATAAACTCATCACAAGGAAAGAGATTGAAAAAGTCACCAAAAAAACTGCTAACCAAAAAAGTCCTGGCCCGGATGGCTTCATCAATAATTTTACCAAACTTTTAGAGGAGAGTTAATTCCAGTACTACTGAGACTATTTCATAGCATACAAGGGTATGAAATACTCCCAAATTCATTCTATGAAGTTAGCATAACCCTGATACCAAAGCCAGGGTAAGTTCCCACAAAAAAAGAAAATTACAGACCAATATCACTAATAAACCTAGCTGCAAAAATCTTCAACAAAATCCTTGCCAATAGAATGAAACAACATATCAAAGAAATAACTAACTCATCATGACCAAATTGAATTCATACCAGGGATGCAAAGCTGGTTCAACATCAGAAAACTAGTTAATGTGATCAACTACATAAATAACACAAAAGATAAGAATCACCTGATTTCATCAATTGATGCAGAAAAGGCATTCAACAAAGCTTAACACGCTAAAAACTCTCATAAAAACAGGAATAGAAGAGAAATTCCTCAATGCAATGTGGGGCATTTACACAAAGCCAACTGCCTACATCATCCTGAATGGAGAGAGACTGAAAGAATTCCCCTTGAGAATGGGAGCTAGACAAGGATGACCATTCTCACCACTTCTATTCAGCATTGTCCTCGAAATTCTGGCCAGAGCAATTAGACAAGACAAAGGGAATCCGCTTTGACAAAGAAGAAGTAAAAATCTCCCTATCTGCGGATGATATGATTGCATACACAGAAAATCCTAAAGCATCCGTAAGTAAACTACTGGAACTAATAGAAGAGTTCAACAAAGTATCAAGATATAAGATCAACATAAGTAACAGTAGGACTCCTTTATACCAACAGAGATCATTAAAGAAGAAACCAAGAAATCAATACCATTTACTATAGCCACTAAGAAGATAAAATACCTAGGAATAAATCTAACCAGAGAAATAAGAGACCTATACAAAGAGAACTACAAGACCTTACTGAAAGAAACCAAGAGAGACTTACCAAAATGGAGAAACCTATCCCGCTCATGGACAGGAAGACTTAACACTGTGAAAGTGTCTATTTAACCCAAAGTGATCTACATATACAGTGCAATCCCAGTACAAACTCCAGTGACATTTTTTAAGTAGATGGAGAAAGAAATCACCAACTTTGTAAAGGGAAGAAACCCCAGATAATTAAAGCACTACTGAAGAGGAGGAACACAGTGGGAGGCCTCACACTACCTGACCTTAGACACTACTATACCGCCACAGTAGTAAAAAAAAGCCTGCTACTGGTGCAAAAAGAGACATAGACCAAGGGAACAGAGTTGAGACCCCAGAGATGCCACCATCTTGTTATGAACAGTTAATATTTGACAAAGGCCCTAAGATTGTAAACTAGGATAAAAACAGTCTCTTAAACAAATGGTGCTGGCAAATTTGGATATCCATTTGCAATAAATTGAAATAAGACCCATATCTCACACCTTACACAAAAACTAACTCAAATTAGATTGAAGACCTAAATATCAAACCTAAATTGACAAAGATCATGCAAGAAAAAATACGGTAAACAATGGAAATTTTAATACACAGCTTAGACAGACTTCAAAATCTGACAAAGTACTATCAACAGAAGAGAAAAATAGATAAATGGGAACTACTAGGAATCTAACACTTTTGCTCATCCAAAGACTTTATCAAAAGAATTAAAAGACCACCTACAGAATGGGAAAAAATATTTGGCAACTACATGTCGGACCGACATCTGATCTTCATAATCTACAAGGTACTGCAAAATATCAACAAGAAAAAGGTAAACAACCCAATTAAGCGATGGACAGAGGAGATGAATGGACACTTCACCAAAGAGTACATCCAGACAGCCAAAAGACATAGCAGGAAATGCTCATGCTTATTAGCTATTAGAGAAATCCAAATCAAAACCACAACGAGACACCATCTCACCCCAAAAAGCTTGGCCATGATCCAAAAAACACAAGACAACAAATGTTGGAGAGGCTGTGGGGTGACTGGAACACTCCTACACTGCTGGTGGGATTGCAAAATGGCACAATCTCTATGGGAAGCAATTTGGTGCTTCCTTAAAAAGCTGGAAGTGCATATACCATTTGATCCAGTAATAATCCCACTAGTCAGAATATATCCTACAGAAGTAAGGGCAGTCATGTGAGCAGATACTTGCCCACGGATGTTTATTTCAGCACAGTCCATGATAGAAAAAAGATGGAATCAATCTAGATGCCCAACAACAGATGAACAGATAAACAAACTATGGTATATATACTCAATGGAACACTATGCAATGATAAAGAACAATGATGATTTTAGAAAGCATCTCATAACCTGGTTTTTAATTGGAAGGCATTATGCTTAGTGAAATCATTCAGAGGCAAAAGGACAAATATTTTGTGAACTCCATACTGTAAGGACTTAAAAATAGACTCATGCACAGAAGAAGAAGACTCTTCAATGGCTGCAAGGGTAGGGAGAAGGGAGAGGACTGGTCCTAGATTACATAGTTGATAGAAACTTGGTTCCGTGAAAGCAGTGACAGCACTCAGTAGAAAGAAGGTCAACTTAACTGGACTTCAACATAAACTGAAAACTCTTCTAATTTTTTTCCTTTTTTATTATGATTGAATGAAAATGTACATTCCCATATAAATTTGCATGCCCACCTATAGGCAGCTTCCACTGATCTCTCTGCCCGGTGACAGCACACTATTCCTCTCTGCTCGATATATGCCTCACTCTCCTTCCTCCAGCCAGAGGTCAGCAGGATGAAATCCTATAGATGCATAGAACCATAAAGTGCATCCAATATATGGTCACTCTGCATTGCCAAGTCCAATCCATTCGTGTCCAAAGAGTGGACCTTCATTATGATTTATGGACAGAATTATAAGGCCACCTACAGAATGGGAAAAAATATTTGGCAACTCTATGTCAGACCAACGCCTGATCTCCATAATCTATAAGATACTGCAAAATATCAATAAGAAGATAAATCATCCAATTAAGCATGTACATAATTTTTATTTAAAGTGTTCACATTTCACATTTACTCTTGATTGAAGCCATTTCAACAGATATTTATTGAATATCTACTGTTTGCAAGGCACTTTGTTAAGGTGCTGTAGGAGATAAAAATTAATGAGAAGTTCAATATAAGTTAAATATAATAGGTAAATAAAAATGATTGTAATACCATAATATAATGTTTTAAGAGAGGTAAAAACTTGTGAACACAAAAGAAGGATTCTGCCATAAAGGCAGAATCAGAGTAGTATTAGAAGAATTATCGAAAATTTATTATTAATGCAAAAAGAGTATGGACACATACTTTCAATATCATATGACGATAAAGACTACACAAGAACAGTCTAGGGCAATGGTCGGTAAACTTTTTCTGTAGAGCCAGAGTGTATCTGTTTTCGCCTTTGTGGGCCACATGGTGCCTATTACAACTATTCAACTCTGCTGTTGTAACATAAAAGCAGCTCTATACCAAATGAGAGTGGACAGATTTGACCAGAGACCTGGAACCTGCTCACTCATTAACTAGGGGACCCAGGAAAATAGCTTTTTCAACTTAGTACTTAGAACTCTAGATCTAGTGAAGTTGCAAGTCAACTTGAAGACTTTTGTCTATTAGAGATGCAAATAGGTTCTGTATGATAGATAACTGGAAAGTCTGGTGACCCTGTTTAACCTTACCCAATTTTGTATATAACTCAGCAATTTTATCTTCCTATTAGTACCTTGTGTTTTAAAATGGCCTTTGAATCAGTCTTGACATCTTACTGGCTGCCTTATTAATTAATGAATTAAATAAAATCTTGAACATTGTTCATTTTACATTTGTCCAAGAGTTATGATTTTGCCTGTGTCAAAATTTTACTTTACCAGTTTTGCAGATTCCATGGAGAAGCCAAATGGACTCATCTGATGGATGGAGATGAATAAACCACATTACCAGAGAAATGTTCTCACAGTCTGTTTGACCTCAAGCAGTATTTCCTGTCTGTCAGAATGAATCCTAAGCAGCACTAGAACTTTGATTTTGCTGATTCTACTTCTCTAGGTTTTATTTTCTCCTCTCTACTGGTTTGTGTCTTTCTGTTTCTTGTTTGTGCATGACAAAAAGCTTACTCCTCCTTGATAGCAACAGCAATTTGTATTTTATTGTCTGATGATTTGATCTCTGTTTGATGAATGGTGATCTGTTCTCTGCCAAGAGAGGAAAAGAGAAACTGATCTGTTTAGGTTTTTTGACTATTTGCAAATGCAAATCAATTAAGAATTTTGAGTCCATTTTGAAGGAGATTAGCTATTTCTTATCTAGATAGACTTACGAGTTTTTGTGTTTATATGTTTACTCTTGGCCTATGACAGAACTTGTAGAATTGAAGCTACAAGTTCCCCATGTGGCTGTGTTTCTGCATCTGTAGTTCAGAAAGTCCTCTCTCTCTCACTGTGGGAGTATGAAATACAGTCAATTCTCTTTATTCTTAAGGAGCCCTGATGGTGCACTGATTAAGGACTCAGCCCCTAACTGAAAAGTCAGCAATTTGAACTCACCAGTGACTCCGTGGAAGAAAAAGACCTGGCGATCTGCTCCTATAAAGATTACAACCTTGAGAACTCTATGGGGCAGTTCTGCTCTGTCTTATAAGGGTCAATATGAGCTAGAATTAACAATGACTTTTTTTCTTTGTAGTCATATTCTCCAAACTCACTAACCAAACAAAAAGAAAAAAGCCAATTGCCATCAAATAGGGTCTACCTCATAGCAGTCCTATAGGGCAGGGTAGAACTGCCCCAATAGGGCTTCCAAGAAGTGAATGGTGGGTTCAAACTCCTGACCTTTTTGTTAGCCACCGGAGATCTCAAGCCCTGAGCCACCACGGCTCCATAAGGTCACTGCCAACACTGAATTAACGAATGAGTTTTTGCTCTTCAAAGAAATACGTAGGTTCTGCAAGTCTCTGGTAACAAAATTTTATCTTGTTTTGTGTATGTTTCTGTTTAAAGGCACAAATTTAAAATGTATTTCTTACAAATAATTATATCCAGTATTTTTTTATTAAAAGAAACACACACACACACACACATACTAAGAAGTATTTATTTTCCTGAACTTTGAGAGCATGACTGTAAATTTCTTTGACATTCAGCCTCACAACAATGCTGTTGGCTACACCTTTTTTTGTTCAAACAGTTGCTGTCTCATGAATTCACAGATTCAGCTCCTTTCCTTTGCTTCATCATGCTCTAGAGATGCTACTTTAGCACTTTCCAAAGCAGCCTCACATATAGATGATTAGTTTTTCCTTTTCTTTTTCTTTCTTTATCTGTATGTACTAGAGGGTTGATTCATTAAGATCAAAGTCATGGCTGACAGTGCTGTTACTCAAGCCTGAATGAAGCTTGTCTAACACTTTTATTTTCTCCATAAGGTATATCAGTCTTCTTGTACTTGGGAACAATAGACAACATGTTTGCACTATGTTTTGGGATCACTTTAAACAGCAAACCACTAACAAAGAGCACACAAATGTGAAAGATGTGGCACTAAGTAAACTGTGAAACTGATGCTTGTTTATAATCCAAAATCCACATCCATTGCCGTGGAGTCTATTTCAACTCATAGAGTTGCTACAGAACAGAGTAGAACTGTCCCACTGCATTTATGAGGAGCTCCTGATGGATTCTAATTGCTGACCATTTGATTAGCAACTGTACCTCTGAACCACTGTGCCACCAAGGCTCTTTCGTTTACAGTGAGAGAGCTTAAAAAAAAAAAAAAGGCAGAACATCACAATGCTGGACCTCAGCTGGGAACTTGCACCTTAGATAGCTCAAATTTTTGCTGCTCTGCACGTCTCTGTAAATGACTACAAAAGCTCCACATTGATTTTAGGAACTCTTAAGCAAAACAGACGAATTTGCAAATACGGAATTTGTGAATAATGAGGGCAAATTCTCTTTAAGGAAGTTAGTTTTGATTTGTTTACAGATAATTTAGCACTTACATAAACACAATAATCCTATAAATGACAAAGTTAGGAAATGAACTTCTAAATCAGGCAGTCCCTGACTCAAGAAGGGTGTTCCCTTCTGATAACTGCATTGTAAATAGGTTCTGACATAAGTCGAATACCTCATTTTTTCTACTTTTCATTATTTTTGCCTTGTCTTTGGGGGTTGGAAACATTACACATAAACTTGCAGATGTGTTTTAATACAGGCACACTTTAGAAATATTGCAGCTGTCATTCCGGATCACCCCATGTAGCAAATACCGCAATAAAGTGAGTCACATATAAAACTTATACTTACACTACACCATAGTCTATTACGTGTGCAATAGCATTACACCTTTTTAGAAAGTAAATATATAATTTTAGAAATACTTTATTACTAAAAAAAACTAACCATCATCTGAGGGTTCAGTGAGTCATAATCTTTTTTCTGGTGGAAGGTCTTGCCTTGATGTTGATGGCTGTTAGATCAGGATTGTGGCTGCTGAATGTTGGAGTAACTGTGGCAATTTAATAAAATAAGACGACAATGAAACTTGCAGCATCGACTGACTCTTCATGAAAGATGTCTCTGCAGTATGTGGTGCTGTTTCATAACATTTTACCCAGACTAGAACTTCTTTCAAAATCAGAGTCAATCTTCTCAAACTCTGCTGCTGTTTTATCAACTAAGTTGATGTAATATTCCAAATCCTTTGTTGTCATTTCAACAGTGTTGAAAACATCTTCATCTGGAGTAGATTGCATCTCAAGAAACCACTTTCTTTCCTCATCCACAAGAAGCAACTCCTCATCCATTAAAATTTCATCATGAGATTGCAGTAATTCAGTCACATCTTAAGGCTCTGCTTCTACTTCTGGTTCTCTTACTATTTCCACCACATCTGCAGTTATTTCCTCCACTGAAGACATGAACTCCTTAAAATCATCCATGAGGGCTGTAATCAGCTCCTTCCAAACTGCTGGTAATGTTGATATTTTGACCTTCTCCCATGAATCCGACTCAATGGCACTTGGCTTTGGCCCATGAATCACAAGTGTTCTTTTATTTATTTTTAATAAAGTGAGTTTCTTTTCACCTTGAATGTGTGATGGTAAGGCACACAGTAACTGTTCTAATAGAACAGTTTGTCACCACTGCCTTAATTCATGCGAAGGGATCAGCAGTTTTTCCCACCATTGTTTTTGCATATCGGTGCAGATGTCAGCACAGTGAAAAAGCCATGTTGTATTGTGAGGATAGTTTTCTCATGGACCCTCATGACATGTTCTTTTATTGTTAGTTGTGATAAATGTGTATGTAACAAAACATTTGCCATTTCAACATTTTTTACATGTACAATTCAGTGGCATTAATTACGTTCATCGTGTTGTTCAACCATTGCCACTACCGATTTAAAAAATTTTCCATCACTTAACACAAAAATTCTTAATATTATCTAGAATGGAGAATCTTTCCAGACTTTCAATTACTTTGCCCAGATTCATTAGAGTAATCACTACAACAGCTACAGCCTTATGAAATGTATTTCTTTAATGAAAAGACTTGAAGGTCAAAATTACTCATTGGTTTATGGGCTACAGAACAGATTTTGTGTTAGTAGGCATGAAAGTAATATTAAGCTCCTTGTACCTCTCCACCAGAAACCCTGGTGGCGTAGTGGTTAAGTATTACATCGGCTAACCAGGTCAGCAGTATGAACCTAGCAGGTGCTCCTTGGAAACTCTGTGGAGCAGTTCTACTCTGTCCTATAGGGTCACTATGAGTTGGCATTGACTCGAGGGCAGTAGGTTTGGTTTTGGGTTTTGACCTCTCCATCAGAGCTTCTGGATAACCAGGTGCATTGTCAATGACCAGTAATATCTTGAAAGAAAACTTTTTTTCTGAGAAGTAGATCTCAATAATGGGCTTAAAATATTCAGTAAACCATTTTGTAAACAAATACGTTGTCATCGAAGGTTTCTTATTCCATTTATAAAACACAAGCAAGGTACACTTAGTGAGTATTGACTTCAGCTTAAAGTCACTAGCTGCATTAGTCCCTAACAAGAGAGTCAGCTTGTCCTTTGAGGATTTGAAGCCAGATATTGACTTCTCCTCTCCAGTTGTGACAGTCCTACTTGGCATCCTCTTGCAATATAAGGCTATTTCATCTATACTGAAATTCTGTTGTTTAGTGTAGACACTTTCATTAATTAGCTAGAAGTTCTGGACAACTTGCTGCAGCTTCTACATCAGCACTTGCTGCTTTACCTTGCACTGTTTTATGTTATATTGTGTTGTGTTATGTTATGTTTTATGTTATGTTCTGTTGTGTTGTTGTGTTCTTATCATGATGTTGTGTTTTAGAAGTGGCTTCTCTCCTTAAGCCTCATGAACCAACCTCTGCTAGTTTCAAACTTTTCTTCTTCAGCTTCCTCACCTCTTTCAGCCTTCACAGAACTGAAGAGAGCTAGGGCCTTGCTCTGGATTAAGCTTTGGCTTAAGGGAGTGTTGCGATTGGTTTGATCTTCTATCCAGACCACTAAAACTTTCTTCATATAGTAATCAGGCTGTTTCACTTTCTTGTTTATTTGTGTGTTCACTGGAGGAGCATTTTTAATTTCCTTTGAGAAATTCCCTGTGCATTCACAACTTGGCTAACTGATGCAAGAGGCCTAACTTTTGGCCTGTCTTAGCTTTTGACATGCCTTCCTCACTAAGCTTAATCATTTCTGGTTTTTAATTTAAAGTGAGAGACAGGCAACACTTCCTTTCCACTGAACACTCAGAGGTCACTGCAAACTTAATTAGCCTAATTTCAATATTGTTGTGTCTCAGGGAATAGGGAGGCTCAAGGAGAGGGAGAAATACAGGGGAACAGCTGGTGGATAGAGCAGCCAGAACACAAACAACATTTATCAGTTAAGTCAGTCAGCTTATATGGGTACAGTTTGTGGTGGCCCCAAACAATTACAATAGTAACACTAAAGACCACTGATCACAGATCACCATAATAGATATAATAATAATAATAAAAACTCATTACCATGGAGTTGATTCTGACTCATAATGAGTGATCCTAAAGGACAGAGTAGAACTGTCCCATAGAGTTTCCAAGGAGTGCCTGGTGGATTTGAACTGCTGACCTTTTGGCTAGCAACTGTAGTTCTTAACCACTACACACCAGCTTTTCCTATAATATAAATGAAAAAGCTTGAAATACTGCAATGATTACCAAACTGTGACACAGAGGCATAAAGTGATCACATGCTGTTGGAAAAATGGTGTCAATAGACGTGCTGTATACAGGGTTGCCAAAGGTGGTGGTTTCAGCCTGTCAGCCCCTCTGAGGGAGAAAGTTGCAACAGTCTGCCTTGGTAAAAATTTATAGCCTATGGAGAAGTTCTTCTGTGTCCTATAGGGTCCCTGTTAGTCAGAATTGACTCAACAGCAACAGATTTTGTTTTCGATTAATACCTCAGTGCTTCCTGAATCTGCTTATCACCTTTGCAAAGTGATCAGCATTGTTTACAAGCACCTGATTTAGTTTGGGAAAAATCTCCAGGTTATCCCTTCACTATAAAATGTTTGACAACTTACCTCTTCCTTGTTATTTCTTTCTTGTTTGGTATTTCTTTCCTCTTCAAAATCCATTAGGTCATGACCTGTCAGTTCCTCTTCATGATCTACGACCTGTTGCACATCAGCAAAATCAAGTTCTAAATTAAGCATTCTAGCCATATGGATAATTTTTCTCAGCAATTTTCCATCATATTAGCCTGATAGAATGTGTGGAGTATGTTCACATAATTCAGCACTTTTTTCCATATTCCCTGCATGCATTTTCCTGTAACTTCCTCCCAGGAAGATGCAATGTTCCAGATACACTTATTGTCATAAGTGTAGTTCATCATAACTCAAATATACTGTAAGTTGGGAACTAATGTATTTTAAATCTGTTACATATTTATAAAATTCCACAGTAATGGGTAGCTCAGAAACATTTTAAGAATCTGTGTTTACATAATTAAGGTGGATCTTTGGACAATTTAGATTGATTTGACAATTTTGGTTTTAGAATGAAAAGGCAGCTCTAGGCCATTTTCTCAAGTGATTACTAAGGATACTATAGCATACGTTTTATTTTTCTATGGCTTTCTTATTTTGTAAAGAGACTGCTTAATGTAAATTTTCCGCACTTCTTATTTTGGTTTAACTAATCGATGAGGCAGTTCTATCTTTAGAGTCACTATGAGTCAGAACTGACTCGATGGCAATGAATTTGGTATGGTTTTGGTTTTAATCAGAGAAGCTAACATTACTCCTACACAGTCTTTAAGATTATGAAAAATGTAAATTGGTCTTCTACTAAATTGCATCATTATTCTGACAAACTTTTTATATCAACTGCAATCATGTTTTGTAGATTGAACGCAGTTTCCAAGATCCTCAGATAAATTAAACATTTGGATTCTGTCTTAGTCATCTAGTGTTGCTATAACAGAAATACCAAAGTGGATGGCTTCAACAAAGGTAAATTTATTTCTTTGCGGTCCAGTATGACACAAGCCAAAATTCAGAACATTAGCTTCAAGGGAAGACTTTCTCTGTCAGCTCTAAAAGAAGTTCCTTATGATGCACCAGTCTTTCCTCAGTCTGGGAGCATCTCACCTTAGGAACCTCAGGTCAAAGAATGTGCTCTGTTCCAGGCACTAGTTTCTTGATAGTATGAGGTTCACATATCTCTCCGTTAGTTTCTCTCTTTTATATCTCAAAACAGTTTGTCTTAAGACACTGTCTGATCTTGTAGACCTCATCAGAATAACTGCCACTAACCCATGTTATTCAGTCATTGTGACAGGGTTTGCAACACACAGGAAAACATCATTAAATGGTGGACAATCATACATTGGGAATCGTGGCCTAACCAAGTTGATACACACATTTGTTGGGAGAAGATAATTCAGTACATGACAGATTAATGCAAAATCAATTTAATTAACAATCTGATTCCTATATAGTTCCAAAGTGAAATGGAATATTGAAAAATGATTATTATGCATAATTTCATGTTTGCATACAGTTGCTGCTTATTTTCATACATCACAAGGTGGCTATGTCTTTAGTCATGTTAATGCATGTGTTTATTTTTGACACTTTAAGGTGTAGAAGAGATGTATGAGGCTGTAGAAAGTTATATTATGGATATTCACAAGCTTTGCTAGTCTGTTTAAATACTAGTGTGTTACAGTTCTCAACCACTTACCTCCCACTTTTTCTGTGAAATGGGAGTTTGGTTACAAGTTATAATTAATATGAGTAATTCAGACTATAGTAAGAACAACAACACAGACATCCAAATGGATAAAATAATGCTCGTGCTTTTGCTTTATCAAGGTAAAAAGAATAAATTTTTGTTAAGGAAGTATCTGAGTTTTCTAGAATGTAAAGGAGGACAGGAAAAGGTTAAGCATGGATGATTATAAAAAGTTGTAGAAGGTTTTAAAAATGGGAATTTTCATATGCCTTTGTGTTATAATACTGAATTGATAAAGAGGCAATAAAATATGTTACAGCTTTGTCAAAGTAGGCACAGTTTTTATTTTTAATAAGAAAAAAGCTTGTGAAATATTGCCAAAAATATTATATTAATGGAAAAAAAAGAATTTGGCTTTCTCTCTACTAAAATTATCAACTGCAGAGGTCTAGACACAGAGATCAATGTTGTTGTTAAGTGCCATTGAGTCAGTTTTGACTCATAGCAACCCTATGAACAACAGAACCAAACACGGCCCAGTCTTGTGCCATGCCCACAATTGTTTTTATGCTTAGCCTGTTGTTGCAGCCACTGTGTCAATCCATCTCATCGAGGGTCTTTCTCTTTTGCACTGACCCTCCACTCTACCAAGCATGATGTCTTTCTCCAGGGACTAATCTTTCCCGACAACATGTCCAAGTATGTAAGATGCAGTCTTGCCATCTTTGCTTCCAAGGAGCACTCCGGTTGTACTTCTTTCAGAACAGATTTGTTTGTTCTTTTGGTGGTCCATGGTACATTCAACAGTCTTCTCCAACACCGCAATTCAAAGACATCAATTCTTCTTCTGTCTTCTTTGTTCATTGTCCAGCTTTTGCATGCATATGATGCAATTGAAAATACCATGGCTTGGGTCAGGCACACTTTAGCCTTCAAGGTTACATCATTATTTCTGAATACTTTGAAGAAGTCCTTTACAGCAGATTTTCCCAGTGCAATGCATCTTTTGATTTCTTGACTGCTGCTTCCATAGGTGTTGATTGTGGACCCAAGTAAAATGAAATCCTTAACAACCTCAATCCTTTCACCATTTATGATAATGTTGTTTACTGGTCCAGTTGTGAGGATTTTTGTTTTCCTAATGTTGCAGTGTTATCCATATTGAAGGCTGTGATCCTTCGTCTTCATCAGTAAGTGTCTCAGATCTTCTTCATTTCCAGTAATTAAGGTGGTGTCACCTGCGTAACGCAGGTTGTTAATGAGTCGTCCTCCAATCCTGATGCCTCATTCTTCTTCATATAATTCGGCTCCTCGGATCAATAGAAAAAAACAAATAACATATTCCCAACTAATTTTTTACAGCAAACAAAAGCAATGCAGTGGAGGAAGGAAAGCCTCTTCAATAAATGGTTCTGGAGAAACTAGATATCCATCAGCAAAAAAAAAAAAAAAAAAAGAGCCTTGATTTAAGCTTCACATCTTATATGGAAATTAACTGAAAACACACAATGGCCATAAGTGTAAAATGCAAAAGTTCTAGAAAAGAACATAGGGGAAAAATTTCAAGATCTTAGACTAAGTGCACTTCTTAGAAACCACTGCCATGGAGTGAATTCCAACTCAGAGTGGAACTGCCCCATAGGGGCAGTTTCAAGGAGTACCTGGTAATTTGAACTGCTGACCTTTTGGTTAGTAGCCGTAGCACTTAACTGATATACTACCAGGGTTTCAAAAGTTCTTAAACTAGACACCAAATATTGCAATAAATGAAAGAAAAGAAGCTGGACTTCATCAAAATTAAAAGCTTTTGCTCTGTGAAAGATTCTGTTAAGAGGAAGAAAAGATAAATTACAGTCTGGAAAAAAATAACTGCAAATCACGTATCTGATAAAGGCCTTATATCTAGGGTATATAACCCAAATCCACTGCCAATTCCAACTCATACTGACCCTGTAGGACAGAGTAGAACTGACCCATAGGGTTTCCAAGCCGATAAATCTTCACAGAAGCAGATTGACACATCTTTCTCCCGAGAAGTAGCTGGTGGGTTCAAATTGTTGACCTTTCGATTAGCAGCCAGCTGATTTAACTGCTGTGTGACTAGGGCTCTTCAGAAAGCATAAAGAACATTCAAATTTCAATATTTTTTTAAAAAATCTGCTAGAAAATGAACAAATGACATGCACAGATATTTTACCCAAGAGGATACACAGGTGGAAAATAAACACATGAGAAGATGTTCAACACCATTATATATTAAAGAGATGCAAATTAAAACACAATGAGATAGTACTGTGTACCTATCAAAATGGCTAAAATAAAAAACAGTAATAATACCAAACGCTGCTGAGGATGTGGAGAAACGATATCATTCATACATTGCTGGTGGGAATCACTCTGGTAAATTAACAGTTCCCTTCAA
Source organism: Heterohyrax brucei (assembly GCA_028571685.1). Classification (NCBI taxonomy): domain Eukaryota; kingdom Metazoa; phylum Chordata; class Mammalia; order Hyracoidea; family Procaviidae; genus Heterohyrax; species Heterohyrax brucei. Next base: position 150,548,806 of record CM053166.1, read on the forward strand.
ATTTAAAAGTGGACTTGCCATATGATCCATCAATTGGTGTCTTGTAATTAATCCAGAGAAATGCAGACTTATTTTCATGAATGTTCATCATAATTCAAATCATGTTATTTACATGAATGTTCGTAGAAGCTTTATTTGTAATAGTCAAAAACTTGAAAACTACCCATAATTTCCATGTGCGAATGATTAACAAATTGTGGAACATCCATAGCATGGAATACTACTCACCAGTAAAAAAGGATAAATTACCGATGCTCATAACAGTTTGCATGAATCTCAAACACGTTATCTTGTGTAAAGAAAGTCAGTCTCCAACACCAAAATAAAAAGGGATGCACCCTGAGATTTCCACTTAAAGACCACAGTTGATGGTCCAGGAACCTTGGGGCTCCACTGGGAGCATGGCCCCTAGCCCTGATGCTGCCCCTGTCCACAAATCACAATGCAGGTCAACTCTTTGGATAGAAATGAATTGGACTTGGTGACACAGAGCAAGCATATCATGTGTGCACTTTATGGTTCTGTGCATCTATAGGATGTCATCCAGCTGACCTCTTACTGGAAGTAGGGGAGAGGGTGGAGAGGAGGGGATAGGAGATTGTGCTGTCACTGGGCAGGGAGAGCAGTGGGAGATGCTCACTGGTGGTATGCAAATTTATATGGGATTGTATGTTTTCACTCAATCATAATAAAAAAAATCTTAACAAAGGTAAGGTACCAACTTGATAAAGAGAAAATCACCATGCAAAAAAAAAAAAAAAAAAAAGAAAGAAAGAAAGAAAGCCAGTCTCTGCCCCGACCTGCGGGGCGAATCAATGGAGGGACGAGGGGGGGCCTGCGAAAATGAAAGTGAGGCAAGACACGTGAAGAAATGGAGGCAAGACAAAGTTCTGATCAAGCCTCAAGGTTTTATTGTTACAGCGCAGTATATACAGCAACGGGAATGGAGGGAGGGATTAAGTGACGTAGGGATCGGGTGACATTTGGAGTGAGGTAGCTGTCGGCTCGGGATTGGGTATGCATAAGACTAAGGCAGTGACATCAGGCGGGAAGTTTTCCCGCGGGCGGGAAGTTCAAATTTCCCGCGGGTGGGAAGTTTCCGCGCGCGGGCTTTTTAGGGACTTTCCAAGCTTCCTGTATGTTGGGGGCCCTGGGCTTTCCTGTGGTCCCCAACAAGTCTCAAAAAGCAACATACTGATAACAACATTTGTGAAATAGCAGTTACAGACCTGGAAAAAAGACTAGTGTTTGCCAGGTTTAGAAATGGAAGAGGAAGAGATTAGTGTGACTATAAAAGCACAACATGAGGGAGCTTTCTGGCTATGGTACAGTTGAGTATCCTGAATATGGTGGTGGTTATGTAAGACTGCACGCAATAAGACCACATAGAACCACACACACACACACACACACACACCACACACGCACATACACACACACAAGTATATGTCTAACTAGTGAAATTTGAATAAACTCTACAGTTTGTACCAATGCTTTGTTTTGATAATATACTAGAGTGGTATAAGCTGTTAACTTTGGGAGAGGCTGGAAGCAGGGTAAACAGAACTTCCCAATATATTTCTTTACAGCCTCTTGTGAATGAGTAATTATTTAAAAGTAAAAACTTCAAAAATGAAAATTGGTCTTCAAATTCTTATCAAGGCACAATAAAAGGTCATTATTCACCTTCTGTATAATCTGCTCAGATATCAGAAATTTTATATATAATAGGAATAATTTTTATCTGTGTTTTATTGCCTTCATCATTTCCTTGATTTAAAACAAACTGCAATCAAAGGCACAAAGAACTAAAGTTCCTCAGCTATAAAAGAACTAAGTTTCTTTTAACTATGTTACCTTCCTCTATGGTTGTTTTAAAACATGTTATTGTAGGACCTCAGTTGATGGTCCTAAGTCCTGGGGGTTCCCTTGAGAGCATGGTCCCCCAGACCTACTGTTGCCCCTGACCAGAAATCATTACTGTGGTCAACTCTTCAGACATGAACGGATTGGACTCAGGGACACAATGTGACCATATGGTGTGTGCACTTTATGGTTTTATGCATCTAAAAGGATGCTGTCCTACTAGCCTCTTACTAGAAGGGACAGGAGAGGGTGGAGAGGAGGGAACAGGAGATTTCTAAGAGGATATGCTATGTACCGAACAGAAAGGCGGAGTGTGCTGTCACCATGCAGGGGGAGCAGAAGGAGCTACAGATGGGCAGCCATGCAAATTTAATTTGATTGTATACTTTCACTCAATCACAATTAAAAAAAAATTGTTACTGTGAAAGGACCCCCAACAGGGGAGACCCCTCCTCAAGTCACAGGTGACGGCGTAACCCCAATCAGTCACAAAGTCTGCAGCTTGATGCAACAGCAAGAGGTTTTTATTCCAGCGCGCTGGGGCTCAATCCATACTCTTGTCAGAGTAGAGGGAATGAGCCCCGAACAAGAAAAGTACAGAGTATATAAAGGCAGGGTCTTACATTCTTGGGGGAGGTGGGGTTGGGAAAGGTTCCACGTGGGGCTGGTTTGTATGCTCGGGGCTAAGGCGGATATTTTGGGTGCATTTACTTCCTGGTATTTCTGAAACTAGCCTTTTTGGGTAAGTTCTTTCTTGTTATTCCCGAAACCAGCCTTTTGGGGTAAGTTCCTAGAACTCTGAAGGGGGATTGGTTCTATATTGTCCTGTTGTTTCTAAAACTAGTTCTTGTGGTTAGGGAAGTGGCCCTTCTCGTTTTCGTTCAACAGTCAGGAATGTATGGACTGAGTGCTCTGGGGGGTAACTAGAGGAAAGTTGTAAAAAGATCTTTTTCCTTACAACAAATTTTTCCCTAACAACTGGATAAAGGATTAAAGGAAAAAAGTTTTATTGTAATTTTGATTAAGTAGCTAACTATTATTTTTATGGTACCCATGATACTATCATAACCTTAACTGACAACTTGTTTTGGTTTTATGTTCCCAAGATAGGACCCTAAATTTAGAAAAAGTACATTTTAATGATGCCTTGTCCATATTTCATGATCAATTCAACATTCTAGTAAGGCTGAATGGGAAACACTGCCAATTAAGAAGAGACATTCAGCCATTCCTAGGTTAAACTTGCATAGGTAACACGCTCCTAACTTAAATATATCAGAAACATTATACTTCATGGAAAGGCACCAGAGACTTCTCAATGCCTTTGCTATTAAAAATGTCCTTACGATCAGGGAAAGTCCTGTCAAACTCTTACAAAATAGTTACATAATGTACGCAGAGAATTTTACTCTCTTAAGTACTAATATTATTGAAGACTGTAGTAAGCTAACCATACCCTATCAGTCTCATTATCAGACATGTTTATGCTTCCTGACACTTGCATGTGTGTTCCAATAAAGGATGACAGTTCCAAAGGCTGAAGGACAGGACTATATTAAAAAAAAAATTGCCATCAAGATTCCTACTCAAATACAGGACAGAGTAGCATGGCCCCATAGAATTTCCAAGGAGTGGCTGGTGGATTCCAGTTGCCAGCGTTTTAGTTAGCAGCCAAGCTTGAATAATTGTGCCACCAGGGTTCCAAAGCTCTATTGTTATTAGATGCCATCTAATTGGTTCCAACACAATGTACAACAGAAAAAAAAACAAACTACCAGGTCCTGCACCATCCCAGAATCACTACGTTTGAGCCCATTTGTTGCAGCCACTGTGTCAGTCCCTCTCATTGAAGGTCATCCTCTTTTTCACTGGCCATCTACTTTACCAAGCATAATGTACTTCTTCAAGGACTGATTCCTCCTGACATGTCCAAAGTGTATGAGACATAGTCTCACCATCCTTGCTTAATTAAGAGCATTCTGGTTGTACTTTTTCCAAGAAAAATTTGTTTATTCTTGGCAGGCCATAGCATATTCAGTATTTTTCACCAACACCACAGTTCAAAGGTGTCAGTTCTTTTTGGTCTTCTTTGTTTGTTGTCCTGATTTTGCATGCATACGAGACACCTGAAAACATCACAGTTTCAGTCAAGTACATCTTAGTCTTCAAGGTGACATTATTGCTTTTTAACACTTTAAAGCGGTCTTTTGCAGCAAATTTGCCCAGTGCAATGCATCTTTTAACATCTTAATGACTGGATCCAAGTAGAATGAAGTCCTTGACAACTTCAACCTTTTCTCCATTTATCATGATGTTCCTTATTGGTCGAGTTGTTAGGATTTTTGTTTCGTTATGTTGAGGTGTAATCCAAATTGAAGGCTGTGGTCTTTGATCTTCTGTCAGTAAGTTATTCAAGTGCTCTTCACTTTCAGCAAGTAAAGTTGTGTCATCAGCATAACACAGGTTGTTAATGAGTCTTTCTCCAATGCTTCTTTGTATTGTCCAGCTTCTCTGATTATTTGCTCAGCAGATTGAATAAATATGGTGAAATGCTATAACTCCAACAAACACCTTTCCTGACTTTAAATCACGCAGTATCTCCTTGTTCTGTTCAAACGACTACTTCTTGATATATGTACAGGTTCCTCATAGGCACAATTAAGTGAACTGGAATTCCCATTCCCCTCAATGTTACTCTTAATTTGTTAAGATCCACAGAGTCAAATGTCTTTGCATAGCATATAAATCACAGGTAAGAATCTTTATGATATTCTCTGATTTCAGCTAAGATCAGTCTGACATCAGCAATGACATCCCTTGTTGCACATCCTTTTCTGAATCCGGTTTGATATTCTGGTGTTAGGAAAAAATTTGTTGTAAGGAAAAAGATCTTTTTACAACTTTCCTCTAGTTACCCCCCAGAGCACTCAGCCCATACATTCCTGACTGTTGAACGAAAACGGGAAGGGCCACTTCCCTAACCACAAGAACTAGTTTTGGAAACAACAGGACAATATAGAACCAACCCCCCTTCAGAGTTCCAGGAACTTACCCAAAAAGGCTGGTTTTGGGAATAACAAGAAGGAACTTACCCAAAAAGGCTAGTTTCAGAAATACCAGGAAGTAAATGCACCCGAAATATCCGCCTTAGCCCTGAGCTAATACAAACCAACCCCACGCGGGAACTTCCCCAACCCCACCTCCCTCAAGAATGTAAGACTCTGCCTTTATATACTCTGTACTTTTCTTGTTCGGGGCCCATTCCCTCTACTCTGACAAGAGTATGGATTGAGCCCCAGTGCACTGGAATAAAAACCTCTTGCTGTTGCATCAAGCTGCAGACTCCGTGACTGATTGGGGTTGCGCCGTCACCTGTGACTTGAGGAGGGGTCTCCCCTGTTGGGGGTCCTTTCATTTGGGGGCTCGTCCGGGATTGGACGACCACCCCTCAGTCTCGAAGTCGCTCTTGGAGGTAAGGTACCAAGCTAGCTTTGTCTGTCTGTCCAGCTCCTTTTGTCTGTGTTGTTATTTTAGTTTCATTTTTCAATGACCACTTAGACTTCTGGCTTAGGTTTTGGGTTTGCAGTTGTTTGAATTCACCGTAAGGGGGAACAAACGGAGGCCGGTAGACGTGCCTGAAGGGTCTCAAACTGCACCCTGGGGGACGCCCCAGGGAGAGAGAGGGACCAGGGACGCCTGGTTGCCTCCTATAAGAAGGACGAGGATAAGGTTCGGTTTTTGGATGTGGAATCCCGATTACCGCCTGTCTGACTGCCTCTTCCTTTGGTGGAAAAATAAGCCTGGCTGTTGTTTGCTGATTTGGGTTCGGTTTTTGGATGTGGAATCCTGATTACCGCCCGTCTGACTCCCTTGTCCTCTTGTGGAAAACTAAACCCGGTCGTTGGCTGTTAATTCTGTCCTGTCGTGTCCTATTCTTGTTCTTATGCCTGTTTGTCTGGTTTGAAATCACGGGACAGACGTCGTCCTCTCCTCTTATCAACAGAGGTGAAGAAACGCCTGTGGCAAACATTCTGCGCCTCTGAGTGGCCTGCGCTAGGCGTTGGATGGCCATCAGAGGGCTCCTTTGCTGGTTTTTGTTTCGTTTCTTCTGTGACCGGTCTGTGTCTGTTTGATTGTGTTGTTTGTCCTGATTGTTACTTTTGCCACCATGGGGCAATCTTCTTCTCACTCTGTAACACCCCTAGACCTATTCCTTAACCACTTTCAGATTTCCAGAAACGAGCCCGAGACTTTGGCAAGGTGTGGTCAGAAAACTCCACACACTTTGTAATCTGGAGTGGCCGGCCTTTGGTACTGGATGGCCACCCACGAGATCCCTAGACATTAAACAAACCCATTCTGTTTTTCAGGTCATCTTTGGCGATCTGGGTCACCCTAACCAAATACCATACCTTGTTGCTTGGCAAGACCTCCTCAGGAGGCCACCTGCATGGCTGCAAATTTTCCCCTTGCAAGCTGTAGGGCACATGACTGAGGCTGGGACCCCCTTCTTGGTCTATACTCCTTTTACCTTGATACCCCTCTTAGAAACCACATACAGCAACTTCTCCAAGCCCTCTTTATCACTGAGGGGAGGACTAAGATTGTTTCCCTAGCCAGAAAACAGGTGCCGGGAGATGATGGAAACTTTACGAGTGATTTAGATGAGATTAACCATGCTTTTCCCCTGACCCACCCAAATTGGGACCCAAACACCACTGCAGGTAAGCAGCGCCTAACTGTCTACCGCCAGGTTCTTATGGGGGGTCTCCAGGCGGCTGCTGGGCACCCCACAAATTTGTCTAAAGTAACACAGGTAATTCAGGAACCCTCAGAATCCCCAGCAGCCTTTCTGAAATGACTGAGGGAAAAATACAAAAAATAGAAGGATTCGAGGGAAAGAATCTAGCTGAACTGATGGAAATTGCTATGAAAACCTTCAATAACCGCGAACTACCAGAAGACAAACAAGCCAAAAAGGTAAGCAGAATCCTCCTGGCAGAAGCCCGGGGCCATGCGCCGCTACGCCCTTGGGAGAAGAAACTGGTCAGACAAGGAAGCCAGGAAAGCCTCCCCTGCAGAGAAACCAGTGTGCTACTACAAGGAAATTGGACATTGGAAGGGTGAGTGCCCCAAAAGAAAGCCCCCTCCAAAGGTTCTTAACCTAGAGGTCTGAGGGCGTCAGGGCTCACCGGCCCCGCCCCTGAGACCAGGGTAACCTTAAAAATAGGGGGACAGCCAGTAGAATTCACGGTCGACACCAGGGCTAGCAACTCAGTTCTAATTGAACCCCTAGGACCCACAACTGAAACCAGAACCCTAGCATGAGGAGCTACTGGGATTAATGCCTACTCATGGACTGATGAACGAAAGGTAGATCTGGGAGTTAAGACTGTCTCCCTGTCGTTTACAGTAATGTTTGAATGCCCATGCTCTTTACTTGGAAGAGACTTGTTATCAAAAATGCAGGCGACTATCCACTTTACTGGGGATCATGCTTACCTGACACCCCAAGTCAATGTGATAGCCCCTTTAGAGGAAGAATACAGATTTTATGATGGTTCTGACAGGGGCCCCTGCTCTATCCTCGTGATATCAGTGGATCAATTGATCAAAGAGATTCCCCAGGTTTGGGCTGAAAACAACTCCCCAGGACTGGCCAAACACCAACCACTGGTTATAGTGACTTTAAAACCATCTGCCAGCCCAATTCAGGTGCAACAGTACTCCACTGTGCCAGAAGCAAAGAGAGGGATCATGGCCCACATTCAAAGACTCAGAAAACATAGAATACTGGTGCCCTGCCAGTCACCCTAGAATACTCCCCTCCTGCTGGTGAAGAAGGCAGGAGGGCTGGACTCCAGACCAGTTCTAACCCGTACACTCTCCTGAGCTCTCTGTCACCAGGACACCAGGTGTATTCAGTGCTGGATTTAAAGGATGCATTCTTCAGTATACCCCTGAGCCCTCAGAGTCAGCCACTCTTCGCCTTCGAATGGCAGGACTCAGAAGAAGGCTTCAGCGGGCAGCTGACCTGGACTGCCTGCCACAAGGGTTCAAGAACTCTCCCACCATCTTTGATGAGACCCTTCATCGGGACTTACGTGAGTACAGGCATCAATGGCCTGACATTTCCCTTCTACAATATGTAGATGACTTACTACTCGGGGCACCCGATGAAGACACTTGCTTAAAGGACACCAAGTCCCTGTTAACTCTCTTGGAGAAACTGGGATATCGAGTCTCTGCTAAAAAGACACAGGTCTGTGTCCAGGAGGCGACTTACTTGAGTTTCTGACCCGAGGAAGGGAAAAGAATTTTATATGGACTAAAGAAACAGAACAGGCTTTCCAGACTATAAAAAAGTCACTCCTGGAGACACTGGCGTTAGCATTACCCAACCTGGAAAAGCCTTTCCAACTATACACTGATGAAAATAAAAGAATAGCCAAGGGAGTCCTTACTTAGACACTCAGCCCATGGAAAAGGCCAGTGACCTGTCTGTCTAAACAGCTAGACCCAGTGGCCTCAGGATGGCCAAGGTGTCTTAGAATTGTTGCGGCCGCTGCTCAAATGACTATGGGACAGCCCCTGACCATCACTACCCCCCATGCCATCGAGGAAGTCCTGCGTAGCCCGCCTCATAAGTGGATTTCCAATGCCTGGCTGACCCACTACCAGTCTTTATTACTAGATCAGCCCCGAGTTGTGTTTGCTTCTAGCTCAGCCCTCAATCCAGCCACACTGCTGCCTGATCTGGACCTGGAGGTCAAACCGCAAGACTGCACTGAGGTGCTTAGCCAACAGCACGGCCTTCACTGAGATCTTGTGGACGTTCCCTTGCAGGACCCTGATCTCACTCTGTTCACTGACGGGAGCAGTTTTACCGGGGACGACACCAGGTACACAGGGGCAGCAGTGGGAGCCGGAGATTGGGTCCTCTGGTCACGAGCCCTACCATCTGGAACATCAGAGCAACGGGCTGCCCTCAGCCAAGGCGCCAGGCGGTGCGGGCTGCTCCCTGGCCGGGCTGCTGTGCGGCCTCAGCAGCCTTCTCAACGCCAGCAGGGGCTCGTGGCGGGAGCTGGAGCACGTCTACAGCCAGCACAGCTGCATCCGTGACGGGCTGAGCCACACAGCCCGTGCTCCAGACAGACCCTGCCACAGCGCTGGCACTGCCAACGCGGGCCCCATCGCCGGCCTTGCCGCTCCACGCTGCCCAGTCAATCTTGAGACTACATTAGCGGTGCTGTACAAGGAGACGTTGCCTACAGGTGGGACTGCAACAACTGGACATGTCGCTGCTATGCCAGCTGTGAGGTCTGTATGAGTCAATCCAGGACTATAAGCACCTGTGCCAAGACCTGAGCCCGTGCCAGGATCTGTCCTTGTCCCTGCACTCTGACAGCTCCTACCCACCAGATCCGGCCTCTCAGATGACGAGGAGCCTCCTGACACCAGCCTGTCCCCTGAATCGCCAGCCCTCACCGTGCGCCAGAAGCACAATGCCTGTGACCAGTGGCTACGAGATACCTTCCACATCATCAGGCTGAAACAATGGAAGCCCGAGGCAATAACCTAGCCGACAGAACAGCTAAGGAAGCTGCCCTCAGCCTCCTGGAGATCAATTCTATCCGGCTCCCCGAGCCAACCCTTCCCAAAGAGCCCACCTAGAAGAGAAGAAAGGATGACACTGTACTTCGGGAGGGCTCCCCATTCTCCCTCAAAAATTGGGAGAGAAGCTCGTCCGCCAGATCCACCAGACCACCCATCTGGGAGCAACAAATCCAGGAACTTCTGTCTCCAAGGTACTATATACCCCAACTATCCTGGCTTGATGAACGAATAACACATACCTGCCAAGCCTGCCAAGCCACTAATGCAGGCGGCTCTGGTAAGGCCCACCAAGGTAAGAGAGAATATGGATATAAGTACCTTTTAGTTTTCGTAGACGCATTCTCTGGTTGGACTGAGGCCTTTCCCACTAAGAGAGAGACAGCACATGTTGTTTGAAAAAACTCCTGGAAGAACTCATACCTAGGTTTGGGGTTCTGTTAATGCTAGGATCAGACAATGGCCCTGCCTTTGTGGCCATAGTCTCTCAGGGAGTAACATCTGTTCTGGGGATTAGTTGGAAACTACATTGTGCCTATCACCCCCAGAGTTCAGGACAGGTAGAGAGGATGAACCGGACCCTTGAGGAGACCTTAACCAAATTGACCCTAGAAACTGGCGGTGACTGGACGGCCCTGCTTCCCTTTGCCTTAATGCGTCTGTGTAATTCTCCCTACCCCCAAGGCCTTATGCCCTGTAAAATTGTTTTCGGAAGGCCACACCCCTCTGCCCTAAACCAAGGGATGACATACTTGCTGAAATTTCTAATCGTGACCTGCTTAAGTCCCTCCAGGCCCTGCACAAAACTCAAGATCTGCTTTTCCCCTTGTCGAGACGCCTCCACGATCTCCCTCCTGTAAAGCCACATCCGTTTCAGCCGGGGGTCTAGTCTGGGTCCTGAGACACCAAAAGGAGACTCTGGAGCACCATTGGAAAGGACCCCAAACAGTAATCCTGGCAACCCCCACTGCCGTCGAGGTTGACAGGATCCGGCCCTGGGTCTATCACTCCCATCTACCTTCAATGGAGGGTGCGACAACATAGTGGCCCTGAGGTGACTCCAAGAAACCTCGGCCCTTCCGAGGTGACTTCACCAGTTTTTCATGTGACCTTGTGGGGGGTTCTATAGGCTCACAGCTTAAGAAAGACCCATACCCGGTTCGTGCACACGAACTCTCAAATACTGGGGGATGTATACATGCTGATGGGTGGGGGTGGGCTACTAACTGCCTCATGCAACAACTGGCTAAGAAACAATTTTACATCTGTCCTGGGGCTAATGTCTATGGATCATGTGGAGGAACAAATGATTATTTCTGTTATACATGGGGCTGTAAAACCAATGCACCCTGGATCAGGGAAAATAGGGGACCTCATTAAGATCAGTTGAGTCTCTGTTCTCCTGGTCCCCCGGGCTGACCACCCTAATGTCCACCCTTCTAGGCCCCCTACTCCTTCTCCTCCTCTTATTAACTATCGGACCTTGCTTAATTAACAAACTAATAACTTTTGTAGGAGAAAGAATAAGTGTTGTACAAATTATGGTCCTCAGACAACAGTACCAACAGGTAGAAACTAGAGAAATAGCCACACCTTAAGGGTCCCAAGATTGGGCCCCAGAACATTCTCACAAAAGAAAAAGGAGGGAATGTTAGGAAAAAATTTGTTGTAAGGAAAAAGATCTTTTTACAACTTTCCTCTAGTTACCCCCCAGAGCACTCAGCCCATACATTCCTGACTGTTGAACGAAAACGGGAAGGGCCACTTCCCTAACCACAAGAACTAGTTTTGGAAACAACAGGACAATATAGAACCAACCCCCCTTCAGAGTTCCAGGAACTTACCCAAAAAGGCTGGTTTTGGGAATAACAAGAAGGAACTTACCCAAAAAGGCTAGTTTCAGAAATACCAGGAAGTAAATGCACCCGAAATATCCGCCTTAGCCCTGAGCTAATACAAACCAACCCCACGCGGGAACTTCCCCAACCCCACCTCCCTCAAGAATGTAAGACTCTGCCTTTATATACTCTGTACTTTTCTTGTTCGGGGCCCATTCCCTCTACTCTGACAAGAGTATGGATTGAGCCCCAGTGCACTGGAATAAAAACCTCTTGCTGTTGCATCAAGCTGCAGACTCCGTGACTGATTGGGGTTGCGCCGTCACCTGTGACTTGAGGAGGGGTCTCCCCTGTTGGGGGTCCTTTCACTGGCAGTTCCCTGTTGAGTAGTCTTCAGCAAAATTTTACTTGAATGTAATATTAATGATATTGTTTAGTAATTTCTGCATTCAGTTGGATCACATTTCTTGGGAATAGACATAAATATGAATTTCTTCCAGGCTGTTGGCCAAGTGCTGTCTTTGAAATTTCTTGGCATAGATGAGTGAGCGCTTCCAGTGCTGCATCCATTTGTTGAAATATCTCAGTTGGTATTTCATCAATTCCTAGAGCTTTTTTTTTCACCGATGCCTTCAGTGCAGCTTGTAGTACTTCCTTCAGTACCATGAGCTCCAGGTCACATGCTACTTCTTGAAATCGTTGAACGTCAATCAATTCTTTTTGGTACAGTGACTCTGTGTATTCCTTACATATTCTTTTAATGCCTTCTGCTTCATTTTAATATGCCCACTGTAGAATCTTTCAGCATTGCAACTTGAGTCTTGTATTTTTCCTTTAGTTCTTTCAGCTTGAGAAATATGGAGTGTGTTCTTCCCTTTCAGTTTTCTACCCCCAGCAACTGACACATTTCATCAGAATACTTTACTTCATCTTCAGTTGCCCTTTGAAGTCTTCTGTTTAGCTCTTTTACTTCATCATTTCTTCATTTTGCTTTAATTACTTGACTTTGAAGAGCAAGAAGCAGAGTCTCTTCTGACATCAATTTAGGTCTTTTCTTTCTTTCCTGTTGTCTTAGTCATTAGTGGTGCTACAAAAATACCACAAGTGGATGGCCTCTAAAAGAGAAATCTTGTTTTGCCACAGTCAGGCAGGCTAAAAGTCCAAATTCAAGGTGTCGTCTCCACAGGAAGGCTTCCTCTGTTGGCTCTAGAGGAAGGCCCTGCATCAATCTTTCCCAGGACTGGCAGCCTCTGATGCACAGGGACCCTGCATCCTTCCAAAGGACACACTCTGCTGCTGGCACTACTTCTGGTAGTATGAGCTCCCCTACTCTCTGCTTAGTTCTCTTTCCTTTATATCCTAAAAGATTGCCTCAAGGCACAATACAATCTTATACATTAAGTCCTGTACCATGAACACAGCTGCCACTCACTCATCCTCCCTCATTAACATCATAGAGGCAGGATTTATAGCATATAGGAACATCATGCAATACCAAGAATCATGGCCTCACCAAATTACTACACATATTCTTTGGGGACACAGTTCAATCCATGACACTTGTCTTTTTAAGAACTTCTTGCTTTCTTCATATATGATATCCTTGATGTCATACCACAGATTATCTTGTCTTTGGTCATTAGTGTTCAAAGTATCAAATCTATTCCTGAGATGGTGTCTACACTCAGGTGTGATATATTCAAGGTAGTACTTCGGCTCTTGTGGACTTGTTTACATTTTCTTCAGTTTCAACTTAAAATTGCACATGAGTAGTTGATAGTCTGTTACACTGTTGGCCCCTGGCCTTGTTCTGAGCTTCTCCATTGTCTCTTTCCACAGAGGTAGTCAATTTGATTCCTGTGCATTCCATCTGGTGAGGTTCATGTGTGTAGTTGCTATTTATGTTTGTGAAAATTGGTATTTGCAATGAAGAAGTTGTTGGTCTTGCAAAATTCTGTCATGCAGTCTCTGGCATTCTTTCTATCATCCAGGCCATATTTTCCAACCACTGATCCTTCTTCTTTGTTTCCAACTTTTGTGTTCCAATCACCAGTAATTATCAATACATCTCGATTGAATATTTGATCCATTTCAGACTGTGGAATTTGGTAAAAAATCTTCAATTTCTCCATCTTTGGTCTTAGTAGCTGGTGCCTAAATCTGAGTAACAGTCATATTAACTGCTCTTTCTTGTAGGTATATGGATACTGTCCTGTCACTCACAGCACTGTACTTCAGGATAAATCTTGAAATGTTCTTTGTAATGATGAATACACCACTCCTATTCAAGATGTCATTTCTGGCATGGTAGACCATATGATTGTCTGATTCCAAATGACTAATACCATTCCACTACAGCTCACTAATGCCTAGGATTTCAATTTTCATCTCATTTTTGGCCATCTTAAGTTTTCCTAAATTCATGCTTCATACATTAAATGTTCCAATTTTTAAATGGATGTTTACAGCTATTTCCTACCCTTCTGATTGGTACCACAACAGTTAATCAAGGTTCCAAAAGCCTGACTCCATCCACATCATCAAGGTTGACTCTACTCACGGGAGGCAGCTCTTCCCTGGTCATCTTTTTTTGACTGCCTTCTAACCTGAGAGGCTCTGCTGGCTCTATATCTGACAATATTCTACTGTTTTTCATAAGGTTGTCACTGGCTAATTCTTCTCAGAAGTAGATCATGAGGTCCTTCTTCCTGGTCTCTTATAGTTTGGAGCCTCGTCTGAGTCCTGTCTGCCTTGGGTGATCCTGCTGGCATTTGAATACTGGTGGCTTAACTTCCAGCATCCCTGCAGCACACAAGCCCTCACAGTAGGGAAAACTGACAGATGCCTTGAGGAGGACCCTATTAATACAGTCATAAAAAAATGAGACTCTACTAGGTACTCAGAACTACTGTTAAAGAATAGACTCTTGTTTACAGGCTCCTGAGCTAACATTGCTTAGACAGGTTTCAAACTCAATTAATAGGGTCAGTCAGTGTTTCTAGGGCACTTTATAGTCCATAAATAGATGTATTTCATGAAACCAGACTACCCATCCAAGATGCAGCAAGCACAAGCATAACAAGAATCATATAAAAGTGAATGAAATGATGAGGGGAAATGTATTATAGTTATTTCTTTGGAACAAGCTTGGCATTATTTTTTTTCAAATTTACTGAGGTTCAATTTACAAATCATAAAATGCACCCATTTTATGTATACAATTCAACAATTTTTAGTATTTGTAGAAGTACACAGTATCACCCAGTCACAGTTTTGTAATATTTCCATCCTCTCAAAAAATTATCTTAGCCCCATTTGAAGTCAGTTACCACTCCCAGCCCCAAGCTCAAGCAAACACTGATCTGTTTTCTGATTCATAAAATGGCTTTTCAGAACGTTATTTAAATGGAATCATACAATATGTGGCCTTTGGACTTCTTCCACTTAGCATATTGTTTGTTGAAATTAATTCGTGTTGTAGTACGTACTGTTATTTTATTACGTTGCTAAATAGTGTTCCATTGTATGAATATGCCACATTTTATTTATCTGTTAACTGACAAACATTTAGACTGCTTCCAAGTTGTAGCTATTATGGATAATATTGCCATAAATGTATATTCGAACAGGCCTTTGTGTGATAATATATTTTTATTTGTCTTGGGTAGATTCCTAAGAGAGGAACTGTGGAGTCAGACAGTATGTTTATATTCAACTTTTTAATAAAGTGCCAAATTGTTTTCCAAAGGTACATACCATTTTACCTTCCCATCTAACAATGTATAAGGGTTCTGGTTTTCCCTCATTCATCTCAATATCATTACTATCCAATTTATCTATTTTTGGTTTCATTGCCATATCTAAGAAGGGTTTGCTTAACCAAAGGTTATAAATGTTTTCTGCTAGAAGTTTTATAGTTTAGCCTTTCACATTCAGGTGTCTGATCTTTCTTGAGTTACTGTTTGTATATAGTATGAAGTAAGAGACAAAGTTCCTTTTTTGTTTTTAAACTTAATTTGGATATCCAGTTGAACCAGAATCACTATTGCAAGGGCTAGCCTTTCCTCCACTGAATTGTCTTGGATCCTTAGTAAAAAAAAAAATTATCATAAATGTATGAGTTAATTTCTAGACTTTAAATTCTGTTCCATTTATCTACAGTATCTATTCTTATGTCAATACTACATGGTCTTGACTACTTACTATAGCTTTATAGTAAGTTGTAAAATAGAGAAGTGAAAATCCTCCAAATTTGTCAATCGTATTTAAAATTCATTTTTACTATTCTGGAAAATTTACGTTTCCATGTAAATTTTAGTATTTTCTTCTCAGTTTCTGAAAAAAGAAAAAAGGGATGGCGGGGAATTTATCAGGTGTTGTATTACATTTACAGATAAATTTAGGGAAAACTTCAGTCTTAACAATACTGAGGTTTCCAACTTATTAACATAGAATGTTTCTCTACTTATCATCTGTAATTTATCTTATGAATGTTTTGCATAAATATGCCAATTTTATTAAATTTAAGTATTTATTATTTTTGACTTTTTGAATAGAATCATTCTCTTAATTGCATTTTTGAATTCTTCACTTACAATATATAGAAAAACAATTTTTGTGTATTGATGCTATGTGTTGTAACTGATAAATTCGTTTATTAGTTCTAGTAGGGGTTTGTGTGTGTATGTGTGTGTGCATTCCTTACAATTTTCTAAATACACGATCATGTCATCTACAAATAAAGACGGTTTTACTCCTCATTTTCCAATCCAGATGCCTTTAAATTTTTGTTGTCATTGCCATTATTGCACTGGCTAAAATCTTCGGTACAGTGTTGAATAGAAGTGGTGAGAGTGAATATCTTTGTCTTGTGTCTTATGTTAAAGGGAAACTATTCAGTTTTTCATGATTGCCAGTAAGTATGATAATTATTTAAAGATTTTTTTGTTTTTTTTTCCTTATTCCATCATTGTCTGTAATACTTTTTCATGGGTCCTGCTTATCAGATTAGGGACATTCTCTTTTGGTCCTAGTTTGTTGAGTGCTTTTATAATAAGATAGTATTGGATTTTTGTTAAATGCTTTATCTGTGTCTCTTGAGATGATCATGTGTTTTTGTCTTCTATTACTACATTGTAGTAAATTAATTTTTGGATATTAAGCCACTCCTACTACTCCTAAATAAATTCCACTTTTGCATACTTTATAATCTTTTTTATATGTTGCTGAATTCTGTTTGCCAGTATTTTTCAAGAATTTTCACATTTATGGTCATTGAGTCTATCAGACTAGTTTTCTTGTGATGTCTTAATCAGAGTAATTGCTTTATCAGAGTAATACTGAGCTCATAAAAGGAGCTGTGAAGTAGTCCCTTTTCTACTTTCTGAAGGAGTTGGTGAAAGACTGATATGATCTTTTTCTTTAAATGTCTAATAAGATTTCTCACTGTAGCTACATGGTATGGGTCTTTTTGTGGAAGGGGGAATTTAAATAGCTAAATTTTTTTTTTTACTGTTCATTTTTACATGTTGCAATTATGTTGAATAGTAGACATTATAGCAACTCTGGAGTCCAGTTTTGCTTTGTGAAGGCAGTTTTTGGTTGGTTGGCTGGTTGGCTGGTTTGTTGGTTGGTTAGTGCCTTACTAACTTGCTTAGACTAAATTTACAGTGTGTCTCCACTGCAATGTGCAACTGCTGATATCTCTGTTCAGATTTTTTTTTTCTATTGCTTTTTTTGATCTTTATGCTTTAGGTGAAAGTTTACAAATCAAATTCATTTCTCATTAAACAATTAATACACTTATTGTTTTGTGACACTGTTTATCAGTTCCTTGATGTGTCAAGACCCTCCTCTCTCTACCTTGAGTTCCCCATTTCCATTTATCCATCTTTCTTGTCCTTTCCTGCCTGCTACTCCTTGGTCCTCGGCTGTTGTGCTCAGTTAGTCTCCTAAACATGGTTGAACTACATGTGTTACTGCTTATTTTATACACCTGTCTGATCTTTGGCTGAAGGGTATACCTCAGGAGACTTCAGTGCAGAGTTAAAAGAGCATCCAGGGGGTTACACTGTCAAGGTTTCTCCAGTCTCTGTCAGACCAGTATATCTGGGGGCTTTTTATGAGTGTTAATTTGGTTCAACATTTTTCTCCTGCTCTGTGCTGGACTCTCCATTGCAATCACTGTCAGGGAAGTCAGCAGTGGTAGCCAGGCACCATCTTGTTGTACTGGACTGAGTCAGGTGTAGGTTGTGGTAGTTGTGATCTTTGCTTTTGTTTTTTAAAGTAAGTTTCCCAGGGGTTCTACTGTGCCTACATAGCTTAGTGTTTAGGCAGAGATTGTTCCAAAATTATGCTCCATCAGCCACTATGCTGATGGATCTGTCTGTGGATTGTTATAAATAGTAAAAATTGTAAATGCTTTTAAATCTGCTCCAGGTTTTACTTTCTGCTGGGCTGTCTTGAATTTCCTATGTATGCATACACACACACTCAATTTAGGCTAGGGATGTTTGGGTAACTTAGTCTCAGTTTGGTCTCTGCTGTGCATGTGAACAGCTTCAGGTCAACGCAGTACAGGTGGGTTGTTTATGGCTGACTCAATTCTTGGAATTCCATGTTACATTCCATGTTACATCCTCAGCTAGTCTGCTGGTCCATTGCCTGACCTAAACAATTCTGAACCCTAGGCTAGCAACCCTACCTGTTTGCTGGTCACTGAGATTGTCACATTAACTGACAACATGACAAATCAAATGAGTTCTTACAACAGCAGCAGCAGCACAGTTGCAGTTTTATACAGATTCACCTTGCCATGACTAAATGACTGTGCCAAAACAGCTGGGGAAATCAGTTGACAGTTTGGGCAGCCCCAAGCAAGAACACACAGACTTGCTCATTCTTACCTACAGTTCAGAAGTCCTCAGTTTATTATATCCTTAGATCAATTTCCAGACTGCTGAAATGGGTGTCTTTGACAATTTTCCCATCCTTTTACTTAATACGCACATAGGTATAAATTTCTTCAACTACCAGATTGATATTAAAAACAATGAACTTATTCATCCAAATACAGGAAGAGTTCCTCCATCAAGTTTGATGAAATTCATCTGAGAGAGATTTCATTCCTTGACCATTATCTTAGCCATCTAGTGTTGCTATATCAAAAATACCACAAGGGGATGGCATTAACAAGGGATATTTATTTTCTCACAGAAAAGTAGTCTAAAAGTTGAAATTCAGGGCATCAGTTCCAGAAGAAGTCTTTCTCTCTTGGTTCTGGAGGCCGGCCCCTGTCATCAGAAGAAGTCTTTCTCTCTTGGTTCTGGAGGCCGGCCCCTGTCATCAATCTTCCCCTGGACCAGGAGCTTCTGAGGCACAGGGACCCAAGGTCCAAAGGATGCTCTCTGCTTCTGTCGTGCTTCTTTCCTGATGGTATGAAGTCACTACTTGCTTCCTTTTCCTTTATACCCCAAGAGACTGCCTCAAGGCACAATACAATCTTACAGATTGAGTCCTGCCCACTAACACAACCGCCATCCATCCTCGAATATTAACATCATAGAGGCAGGATTTACAACATACAGGAACACTGCACAATACCAGCAAACATTGCTACACACATTTTTTGGGAGATGCAACTCAATCTATGACAACCATCATCAAGAGCTTTGTCTATTTTTTATGACTGTAGTTGACTTTTTTTTGTATCTGTATGTTTTCTAAAATATATGTGATAACTTGAAAAATATTTTTTTTCCTCAGATTCATGGGTATCTTTAAAATAACTTTATTGAGGCGTATTTTACATTTAATTCATCAATTTCAAGCATGCAATTCATTGATTTTTAGTAAATTTAAGTCTCCTGGGTATTTTTGTAGTAGTGTACCTGTATTGTTACTCATTATGAGACAAATACTCTACAGTTTGGCAACTTATCTACCTTTGGTTCCTAATGCGCTTGCTTTTAGATAGTCTTTACATAAATGAAGGTCAGAAAATTTGACTCTCGTGTGCCTGAAATTTTGTTAGTGTCAGTGTCTCAGTGCCCTATCACACATCACATTACAGAATTAAAATTTAGTCTTCATTCTCAAGTAATATTAACAAATCTAAATTTCAGTATTCCCTGGACTATTAATTTAATTTAGCACATGTAAGTACTGATATTACATTAAGTATTTTCTAACACACTAAAGACTGTTCTTGCTGTCAAAGAACTTACAAAGTAATTGAAATATTGATCTAGTTATAAAGAGGCATTTAGACAGGTGATTAGACACCATTCACATCCTCCTCTATCTATTTCCTAAGTTCTCATTTCCATTTCTCAAGCACATTACCTTCTCTACTCTTGTTCTGCCACCTAGATTTTCCCCTATGGCTCCAAGTTCAGATTACACCAGCAGAGTCTACATGAAAACTAATACCCAAAAGTATATATGTTTTGGCCAAATATTATATTGTAAAATAGAAAAATCTACTACTGGTCAGTGTTACTATTGGTTATTGCCCTTGATGATGGTTGTCATAGATTGAGTTTTGTCTCCCAAAAAATGTGAGTAGCAATATTTGCTGACATTGCACAGTGTTCCTATATGTTGTAAATCCTGCCTCTGTGATGTTAATATTGGAGGATGGGTGGTGGTTGTGTTAGTGGGCAGGACTCAATCTGTCAGACTGTATTGTGCCTTGAGGCAGTGTCTTGGGGTATAAAGGAAAAGGAAGCAAGTAGTGACTTTATACCATCAGGAAAGAAGCACGGCGGAAGCAGAGAGCATCCTTTGGACCTTGGGTCCCTGTGCCTCAGAAGCTCCTGGTGCAGGGGAAGACTGATGACAGGGGCCGGCCTCCAGAACCAAGAGAGAAAGACTTCTTCTGGAACTGATGCCCTGAATTTCAACTTTTAGACTACTTTTCTGTGAGAAAATAAATATCTCTTTGTTAATGCCATCCCCTTGTGGTATTTTTGATATAGCAGCACTAGATGGCTAAGACAATGGTCAAGGAATGAAATCTCCCTCAGATGAGTTATTTTAAAATTTAAAATTATTTAAAATACCTCAGGTGAGGTATTTTAGATATTTAAGCTAAATAGATGTTTTAAGTGCCTGTGCTTTACTGGACAAAACATGCCGTTTTGGAAACTGATTTATTAATGAAATGTCAGATGCTATTAGAACACCAGCAATTCAGGAATGAAAATTTCAATGAATTCATTTTTTTGCCTTTCCCAGAACATTTATTATAATGCATACATTCAGAAATGCGTGCAACTCATGTAACCAAACACCCATGATTTTCACCTTGACCACAGGTTTATTTGTATGGAAAAACAAATCAGTATTTGCTAAGTATATGCAATATCTTCCACCTAATTAGTACCTTAGGGCAAGTTGTTTATAAACAGAAAACAATAAGGGACATGTAAAATATCCCCAGCAGTACTCTCTGCATACTATCAGCTTTAGAAATAAGGAAGACAGTTTGCATTTTAAGTAATAAGCCAGCTAGCTACCAGACTGCTGTTAAGTACAAGGAATTCAACTAGAAAAACTTGTGATCCATGAAGAAAAAATACTGTCTGCAGTATTATACACTAGAAAAATGAACATGGCTCCCTTTACTTTCAATTCAGAAATATGTTTAGAGGGCAAAGTGGAAACAGATGGTATTTTTTTCTTTCAATATTAATAAAAATATAGTCTCAGTTGTACACACCTCCCACCTTCCAACAATCACTTCCAAGTGACTGCCTAGTGTGCATTTGCTGGGATCACTATAGAAATCAGATACTAACCAGGGAGTATTCGGCCCTGGGGATCTGCAACGGGTTGCAGAGGATTACGCATTATGTGTCGCATGCAGATGAGGTTGCCATCTGGTGGATTTTTTTCCCACTAAAAGCTAATAACATCAGCACAAGCCAAACAATCCTCTTTTAGGCGAGCACATTCTGTCACTTCTAGAAAATATATACTTCTTTATTTATTGTGATTAAGTGAATATATACAATCCAAATTAAATTTGCATGCCCACCTATCTGCAGCTCCTTTTGGTCTCCTTGCCCAGTGAAAGCACACTCATCCTTTTCGTTCTATTTATATCTTTTCCTGTTAACAATGTTAACAATCTCTTGTTCCACCCTCTACTCTCTCCTCTCCTTACTAGTAAGAGGCCAGTAGGACAGCATCCTATGGATGCATAGAACCATAAAGTACACACACCATATGGTCACATCGTGTCCCCAAGTCCAGTCCACTCCTGTCTGAAGAGTTGATTTCAGTAATAACTTTCTGGTCAGGGGCAGCAGTAGGTCTAGGGGCCATGCTTCCAGGGGAACCCCCAGGCCTTCAGACCATCAATTGTGATCTTTTAGTGGATTTCTTGAAGTGCACCCCCCTTTTTCTCGTGTCCACACTGGGAATTGACATTGTGTGCCCCATCACGGCTGTCTCTGGTGTTGGCCAGGCACCATCTGGTTCTCCTGGTCATATGTTGATACAGTCACCAATTTACATGAGTCCTTCTGTCTCCTGGACTCTTTTTCCCTAGTATCTTTGTTGTTCTTGGTGATCGTCTGTTCTGGATGAGTTGGGACCTTTTAGTGTACCTCAGATGGCAGTTTGCTAGCTTTTAAGACCCTAGATGCCACTCACCAATATCGGGTGCAGAAGACTCTCTTAGAAATAGCCCAGTTGTGCCAATGGGCCTTGATGTCCCCTGAGAGCATGGTTCCCAGACCGCTGCCTCTGCTACTCTATCCTCGCAATACTGAGCTAAGATTTGAAGAGTTTTCAGTTTATGTTGAAGTCCAGTTAAGTTGATCTTATTTCTACTGTGTGCTGTCACTGCTTTCACCCAACGACATTTCTATCAACTATCTAATCTATGACAAGCCCTCTGCCTCCCTCCTCTCCCTTGCAGCTATCAAAAAGTCTGTTCTTCTATACTTGAGTCTATTTGTAAGTCCTTTTTTTTTGTAGGGGTCTTATACAATATTTATCCTTTTGCTGCTGACTAATTTCACTCAGCATGTTTTCCAATTGAAACCAGGTTACGAGATGCTACCTCAAATCATCATTGTTCTTTATCATTGCATAATGTTCCACTGAGTACATTTACCATAGTTTATCCATACATCTTTTGGGCATCTGGGATGACACCATCTTTCAGCTATCGTGGATTATGCTGCAATAAACATTTGTGTGCATGTATTTGTTCATGTGACTGCCCTTGGTTCTATAGGATATGTTCCGAGCAGTGGGATTACTGGATCAAATAATACATCTATTTCCAGCTTTTTAAGGTAGTGCCAGATTGCTTTCCAGAGAGGTTGTAACATTTTGCAATCCCACCAGCAGTGTAGGAAAGTTTCAGTCTCTCCACAGCCTCTCCAGCATTTGTTGTTTTGTGGTTTTTGCATGATGGTCAATCTTGTTGGAGTGAGATAGTATCTCACTACAGTTTTGATTTGGATTTCTCTAATAGCTAATGATTGTGAACAATGTCTTCTCATATGTCTTTTGGCTGCCTGGATGTCCTCTTTGGTGAAGTGTCTGTCTATCTCCTTTGACCATTGCTTAATTGGGTTATTTACTTTTATTTGCTGATATTTTGCAGTATCTTGTAGATTACACAGATCAGACGTCAATCTGACATGCAGTTTGCAAATATTTTTCCCATTCTGTAGGTGGTCTTTTAATTCTTTTGATAAAGTCTTTGGATGAGCAAAAGTGTTTGACTCTTAGTAGTTCCCATTTATATATTTTCTGTTGATTGTGCTTTGTTTGATAGATTTTGAAGTCTGTCTAGGCTATGTATTAAAACTTCCATTGTTGACCCTATGTTTTCTTGCATAATCGTTATCATTTTAGGTTTGCTATTTAGGTCTTTTATACAGTTCGAATTAGCTTTTGTGTTAGGTGTGAGATATGGATCTTGGTTCAACTTTTTGCGGATGGATATCCAATTTTGCCAGCACTATTTGTTAAAGAGACTGTTTTTACCCCAGTTTACAATCTTAGTGTCTTTGTTGAGTATCAGTTGTTCGTGAGAGGATGGTGGCATCTCTGGGGTCTCAACTCTGTTCCATCAGGCTGTATGTCTCTTTTTGTAACAGCACCAGATTGTTTTGACAACTGTGGCACTGTAATAGGCTCTAAGGTCCAATAGTGTGAGGCTTCCCACTGCATTCCTCTTCTTCAGTAGTCCTTTGTTTATCTGGGGCTTCTTCCCTTTCTAAACAAAGTTGGTGGTTTGTTTTTCCATCTCACTAACAAATGTCAGTGGAGGGCGTAGGAGCCAAGATGGTTGACTACACACATGTCTCCTCAATTCATTCTGAAAATTAAGGCCTGGAAGGATAACTTAATGGAGTACTCTGGACAGCCAGGGAACCCTAGAGTATGGCATAGGGTTGTCATATTGGACTAAATGCCACTAAACAGCAAACTTCCTCTCTCTGGCATCAGCAGTGAATTCTGCACCCTGCTTTTGCTGATTCACCACTTGCATGGATGCCAGATACTGAGGCTTTTCTTTTGTGTTATCCAGGAGGTGAGGCATGGACACGAGCTAACAAATACACTGAACCAGAGTGCTAATGTAAACAGCATATAGTGCAGCAGAGACACATTGTGTGGCACACTCATATTTTGAGAGACAAGCTGTTCACCGAGAGCACCACTCACCCTCCACCCTTGCTTTTCTGGGATCTGCCATAGATTCTGTCATTTCATGGTGGGAAGGGCAGCCCGGCTGGGACACTGTCCTTGTCTGCTGGAAGGTGGAGTCACTCAACTTGAGGCTTCAGCAGGGGATAATTACCAAGCTGAGAAGCAGTGTCAATCCAGAAAGCATTTTTCCAGCAGAAAGGCTGTGTTTAGCACGGTGGGTCCTGGGTGGGGATCTTTACAGGTAGGGCCTGGCTGAAGACGGCCACAAGGCCATAACCCCTCTCTACTTTGAACTACATCATAGCATCTGGAGATGGCTGAAGAGGTGCTTCCATTGCCAATCAGAAAACAGGGCCTGCCCCACTTGACAGCATGACTGTGGCAGCTGTTGGACAATTCCTAGTTTTTTAAAATAAGACTGCCTGGGGAAATAACTGCTGAGTAACCCAGCAGCAACTCTTCTACCTTTTACTGACCCACATCATAGGGTTGGTTTACAGCCCCCAAGTGAATTCTTAAGTAGGGTGCCACGCTTGCTACCCAGGAGGTGTAGCATTTCACATCAGGGGGTCCACTGGGGCCAGTCAATAGAGTACACAGTGGTGGCTGGTGACAAACTGCCTTCTCAAAACTTCACCTCAGCTCCTGCTGAGGTAACACCAGAGAAACCAAAACAGCCTCTAAATGCTCAGAAGACAACAGGCCATTGTAAACCATTTAAAGAAACGGGTCACCATGGCTCTGGAAAACTCCCAAAATAAAGAATTAAAAATCTCCCCAGGTGAAGAAGGCTTTCTGAAACTATCAGAGGTCAAGTACGAAATAATTATATAAAAAATCCTCCTAGACATTAAACAAAATGCAGCAGAGCAAAGCAAAAAATTAAGCAAGCTATTCAAACTGATGAAGTAACAATGATCTGAAATCCAACAGATCAATAACAAAATTATAGAATTAGGCAATTCAGTGAAAAGCCAAAAGAGCAGAATTGAGGAGTTGGAAGTCAGACTAATTGACAGTGAGGATAGAGCAACTGACACCAGCATTTTTGAGGAGAAATCAGAGAAAATAAATAAGAAAAATGAAGAAGACTTAAGAAACATGTGGGGCTCTATTAAGGGGAATAATCTATGCTTAATTGGAGGTCCTGGACATGGAGAGATAGCTGAAAACAGAGTATTGTTGTTGAGTTGCTAACAGAAAACTTGCCTGAAATCATGAAAAAAGAAAACACAGATATCCAAGACATGTATCAAATGCCACCAAAACTAGACTTCAAAAGAAAGACACCAAGCCATATTATAATCAAGTATAACAAAATAAAACATAAAAGAGTCTCTTAAAGGCAGCAATGGTCAAAGCAAAACTAACATTCAGAGGGAAACCCTGGGCTTTTGTCTGATTTCTCAACAAAAACAATGCTGGCACCGAGGCAGTTCAAAGCCTTGAAGGAGAAAAACTTCCAACCTAAAATTATATATCCTGCAAGATTGTCTCTCAAATATGAAGATTAAATTAAGGCATTCACAGTTTAATAGAAGTTTAGTGACTGTAAAAACTGAACTAAAACTACCAGAAATACTGAAAGAAGCTCTCAGCTTAGATAAACAAAATCATTATTTTGTTTATGTATATTTAAGCAGGCAATGCAGGACAAAACATCCAGAAACCTACTGAGTTAGGGAAGTCACAAAACTCAACCAAAGCTACAATATTAAAAGAAGGGAACCAGTGATCATATCACAAAAGCTATGACACCATCACACTAAAAAGAGGGATATACTACAGTAGTTATAGTCTTTTCAGATGGAGAGGAAGTTAAAAAGGCATGCAGAAGTTAAAATTAGGTTTAAACTTAGAATATTAAGGGGGACCATAGAGATAACCACAAAGCACAACAGTGCAACATATCAAAACAAGCAAGGTAATACAGGAGGCTCAACAAACACAAAAACAATGCAGAAAAAGATGAAAAGTCAACCCATGAAGAAGAAAGACCTAGAACAGAATATTAAGAGCAACAGAGAAAACACCAACATAAAAATAAATAGATCAAAATGACTGCACTAAACACACACCTATCAATAATTATACAGAATGTAAATCAACTGAATTCTCCAATAAAGAGACAACGAGTGATATCCTGGATCAAAACACACAACTCGTCTATATGTTGCTTACAAGAAACTCACCTTAGATTTAAAGACATGAACAAAGTGAAGATTAAAGGATGGACTAATATATACCAAGCTAACAATACACAAAGAACAGCAGGTGTGGCAATATTAATCTCAGATAAAATAGATTTTAATGTAAAATCCACCATTGTGGACAAGAATGGTCACTATTTATTGCTGAAAGGTTCAGTGTACAAGTAGGACTTAACAGTATTAAATATCTGTGCACCCAATACCAGAGCATCTAGATAAATTGAACAAAGCCTCACTACATTTAAAACTGAGATAGATCACTGCACAATAAAAGCTGGACACTTTAACACTCCACTTTCAGTAATGGACAGATCATCTGCAAAAAAACTCAGTAAAGACACTGAAAATCTTATTGTGACAATGAACCAACCAGGCCTTATCAACATATACAGAAACTTTTACCCATCAACAGATAAGTGAACTTTCTTCTCCAATGCACAGGGAACATTTTCCAAAATAGAGCATGTGTTACAACATAAAGCTAATCTCAGCAAAATCCAATCCATTAAATTCTTGCAAAAACTCTTCATGGACCATAAAGCCATAAAACTCGAAATCAATAGTAGAAAAAACATAGGAAGAAATTTCAAGGCATAGAAACTGAACACCACCTTGTTCAAAAAGCCATAGGTTATAGAAGAAATCAAGGATGAAATAAAGAAACTTATGGAATCAAATGAGAATGAAATCACATCCCACCAGAACCTTTGGGATACAGCCAAAGCAGTGATCAGAGGTCAATTTATCTCTATTAATGCACACATCTGGAAGGAGTAAAGCACCCAAACCAAGGAACATACCGTACAGCATCAGTAAACAGAAAGAGAGAAACAGAAGAACTGCTCAGGCACCAGAAGAAAACAGATAATAAAGATCAGAACAGAACTAAATGAATTAGAGAATAGAAGAACAGTTGAATA
This sequence comes from Heterohyrax brucei, assembly GCA_028571685.1. Classification (NCBI taxonomy): domain Eukaryota; kingdom Metazoa; phylum Chordata; class Mammalia; order Hyracoidea; family Procaviidae; genus Heterohyrax; species Heterohyrax brucei. The sequence continues at coordinate 150,575,932 of CM053166.1, forward strand.
AATTAAAAATTAACAAAAGTAAAAGCTGGTTTTTTAAAAAGATCAACCAAATCAATAAACCATTGGCTAAACTCACAAAAGAAAAACAGGTGGAGAAACAAATAATCCAAATAAAAAATGAGATGGGAGATGTTAAAAGAGACCCAACTGAAATCAAACGTATCATAACAGAATACTACAAAAGACTGTACTCTAATGGATTTGAAACCCTAGAAGAAATGGACAATTTTCTAGATTCATATCACCTACCAAAATTATCACACGGTGAAGTAGATCAACTTAACAAACTCATTACAAAGGAAGAGATTGAAAAAGTCATCAAAAAAAATACCAAGGAAAAAGAGCCATGTTCCAGACAGTTTCACCAGAAAAATCTACCAAACCTTTAGAGAAGAGTTAACTCCAATATCATAGAGACTATTTCACAGCATAGAAAGGGGTAGAATACTCCCAAATTCTTTCTATGAAGCCAGCATAACCCTGGTACCAAAGTGAGGGAAAGATCTCACAGAAAGGAAAACTACAGACCAATGGCACTCATTAACCTAGATGCAAAAATATTCAATAAAATCCTTGGCAACAGAATTTAACAATATATCAAAGAAATAATTGATCATGATCAAGTTGGGTTCATACCAGGGATGCAAGGCTGGTTCAACATTAGAAAAACAATTAGTGTGATCAACTACATAAATAACACAAAAGATAAGAAACACCAGGTTTTGTCATTTGATGCAGAAAAGGCATTTGACATCCAACACTCATTCATGCTAAAAACTCTCAGCAAAAGAGGAATAGAAGGAAAATTCGTCAATGCAATAAGGAGCTTCTATGCAAAACCAACTGCCTTATCATCTTGAATGGAGCAAGACTGAAAGAATTCCCCTTGAGAAGAGGAACTAGACAACGATGCCCACTGTCACCACTTCTATTCAACATTGTACTAGAAATTCTGGCCAGAGCAATTAGACAAGACAAAGAAATAAAGGGCATCCACATCAGCAAAGAAGAAGTAAAAATCTCTGTATTTGCAGATGATATGATTGTATATGCAGAGAATTCTAAAAATTCCAGTAGTTTACTTCTGGAAATAATAGAAGAGTTTAGCAAAATACCAAGATATAAGATATACACAAGTAAATCAGTGGTGTTCCTTTGTACCAACAAAGAGATTATCAAAGAATAAATCACAAAATCAATACCATTTACTATAGCCCCTAAGAAGATAAAATACCTAGGAACAAATCTAACTAGAGAAATAAGAGACCTGTACAAATAGAACTAGAAGACCTTACTACAGGATACCAGGAAAGACTTACACAAATGGGGAAACCTACCCTGTTCATGTATAGGAAGACTTAGTATTACCGAAAGCAATCTAGATATTCAATGCAATCCCAATACAAAGTCCAGTGACATTTTTTAATCAGATGGAGAAACAAATCACCAAGGTACTGGTAAAAACAGAGAGAGAGAAACATATAGATCAATGGAACAGAGTTGAGACCCCAGAGATGCCACCATCCTCTTATGTACAACTGATATTCAACAAAGGCACTAAGATTATAAATTGGAGTAAAAATAGTCTCTAACAAATGGTGCTGGCAAAACTGGATATCCATCTGCAAAAAATTGAAACAAGACCCGTATCTCACACCTTACACAAAAACTAACTCAACCTGGATAAAAGACCTAAATATCAAACCCCAAACGACTAAGATTATGTGAGAAAAAATAGGGTCAACAACAGAAATTTTAATACACAGCTTAGACAGACTTCAAAATTTGATGAACAAAGCACAATCAACAAAAGAGAAAACAGATAAACGAAAACTACTAAGAATCAAACACTTTTGCTCATCCAAAGATTTTTATCAAAAGAATTAAAAGACCACCTACAGAATGGGAAAAAATATTTGGCAACAGCATGTCAGACTGACGTCTGATCTCCATAATCTACAAGGAACTGCAAAACATCAACAATAAAGAGGTAAATAACCCATTTAAGCGATGGGCAGAGGAGATGGGACAGACACTTTACCAAAGAAGGCATCCAGGCAGTCAACAGACACATGAAGAAATGCTCATGATCATTAGCTGTCAGAGAAATCGAAATCAAAACTACAGTGAGATATCATCTCACCCCAACAAGTTTAGCCACAAAACAACAAATGCTGGAGAGGCTGTGGAGAGACTTAAACTCTCCTACACTGTTGGTGGGATTGCAAAATGTTACAGCCTCTTTGGAAAGCAATCTGGCACTTTCTTAAAACGTTGGAAATGCATATCCCATTTGATCCAGTAGTCAATCCCACTGCTCGGAATATATCCTACAGAATCAAGAGCAGTCACATCAATAGATACATGCACACGAATGCTTATTGCAGCACAGTCCACAATTGCAAAAATATGGAATCAACCCAGATGCCCAACAATAGATGAATGGATAAACAAACTGTGGTACATACACTCAGAGGAATCCCAGGTGATGATAAAGAACAATGATGATTTTAGGTAGCATCTCATAACCTGGTTTCCATTGGAAGATATTCTGAGTGAAATCAGTCAGAAGCATAAGGATGAATATTGTATGAGACCCCTATAATAAGAACTTAAAAATAGACTTAGGTACAGAAGAAAAGACTCTTGGACAGCTGCAAGGGTGGGGAAGAAGGGAGAGGGCTGGTAATAGATTAGATAGTTGACAAAAATTTGATTGGATGAAAGCAGTGACAGCACACACTAGAAAGGCGATCAACCTAACTGGACTTCAATATAACTGAAAATTCTTCTAATCTTAACCCAATATGGCAAGGATAGAGTAGCAGAGGCAGGAATCTGGGGGCCATGCTCTGAGGGGACATCAAGGCAAATAGGCATAACTAGCTTATTGCTAAGAGAGTCTCCTGCACCTCATATTGGTGAGTGGCATCTGGGGTCTTAAAAGCTAACAAACTGCCATCTGAGGTACATCCACTGGTCCCAACTCATCTGGAACAGACGACCACCAAGAACAACAAAGACATGAGGGAAAAAGAGCCCAGGAGACAGAAAGGTTCATGTGAACGTGTGACTGTATTGACATGGGACCAGAAGAATCAGATGGTGCCCAGCCAACACGAGAGACCACAGTGATGGGACACACAATGTTGAGTCCCAGTGGCACCACGAGAAAAAGAGGGGTGCACCTCAATAGCTCACTAAAAGACTGCAAAAGATGTTCCAGTGGCCTGGAGTTTACTCTGGGAGCATGGCTGCTAAACATGCTGCTACCCCTAACCAGAAAATATTACTGAGGTCAACCCTTCGACAGAAGTGAACTGCACTCGGGTTCACAATGTGACCCTATGGTGTATGTATTTTATGGTTCTATGCATCTATAGGAAACTGTTCTACTGGTCTCTTCCTACAAGGGAAAGAGATTGGAGAGGAGGGAACAGGAGATTAAGAGGGTATGACACATGTAGAACAAAAAGGAGGGGAATGCTGTCACTGGGCAGGAGTGCAGAAGGAGCTGCAGATAGGTGGGCATGCAAATTTAATTTGGATTGTATACTGTCACTTAATAGAAATAAAAAAAAATCTCACAGGAATGTGTATTGGGATTGCACTATATAGATCCCTCTGAGTAGAATAGACATTTTCACAATGTTAAGTCTTCCTATTCATGAGCAGAGTAGCTTTCTCCATTTATGAAAGCCTCCCTTGGTTTCTTACAGTAAGGTCTTGTACTTCTCTCTGTACGGGTCTCTTATTTCTCTAGTTAGATTTATTCCTAGTTATTTTATCTTCTTGGGGCTATAGTAAATAGTATTGACTTGATGATTTCTTCTTTGATAATCTCTCTGTTGCTGAACTCTTCTGTTAGTTCAAGTAGTTTACTTATGAATTTTTTAGGATTCTCTGTGTATATAATCATATCATCTGCAAATACAGAGATTTTTACTTCTTTGCCCGTGTGGATGCCCTTTATTTCTTTGTCTTGTCTAATTGTTCTGGCTAGAATTTCTAGTACAATGTTGAATAGAAGTGGTGACAGTGGGCATCGTTGTCTAGTTCCTCTTCTCAAGGGGAATTCTTTCAGTCTCACTCCATTCACGATGATGTAGGTGGTTGGCTTTGTGTAGATGCCCTTTATTGTGTTTAGGAATTTCCCTTCTATTCCTATTTTGCTGAGAGTTTTTAGCATGAATGGGTTTTGGACTTTGTGGAATGTGTTTTCTGCATCAAATGACAAAACCAGGTGTTTCTTAACTTTTGTATTATTTATGTAGTTGATCACATTAATTGTTTTTCTGCTGTTGAATCAGCCTCACAGCCCTGGTATGAACCCAACTTGATCATGATCAATTATTTCTTTGATATGTTGTTAAATTCTGTTGCCAAGGATTTTATTGAATATTTTTTCATCTAGGTTAATGAATGCCATCGGTCTGTGATTTTACTTTTTTATGGGAGGGTCGCCATGAGTCGGATCTGACTCGACAGCACTTGGCTGGCTGGGGATCTTTCCCTGGCTTTGGTATCAGGATTATGCTGGCTTCATAGAATGAATTCAGGAGCATTCCATCCCTTTCTATGCTGTGAAATAGTCTCAGTAGTATTGGAGTTAACTCTTCTCTAAAGGTTTGGTAGAATTTTCTGGTGAAGCTATCTGAGCCAGGACTTTCTTTGATTGGTATTTTTTTAATTACTTTTGCAATCTCTTCCTCATGATGGGTTTATTAAGTTTTTGTACTTCTCCTTATGATAATTTTGGTAGGTGGAATCCAGAAATTTGTCCATTTTAAATCTGTACAGTCTTTTGTAGTATTTTGTTATGATGCTTTTGATTTCAGAAGGGTGTGCTGTGACATCTCCAGTCTCCTTTGTTATTCATGTTATTTGTTTCCTCTCCTGTTTTTCTTTTGCAACTTTAGCCAATTGTTTATTGATTTGGTTGATCTTTTTTAAAAAAACAGCTTTTAGTTTTGTTAATTTTTTTCAGTTGTTCTTCCATTCTCTAATTCATTTAGTTCTGTTCTGATCTTTAGTATCTGTTTTCTTCTGGTGCCTGAGTGGTTCCTCTGTTGCTCTCTTTCTACTTGTTGAAGCTGTAAGGTTAATTCTTTGGTTTGGGTCCTTTCTTCCTTCCAGATGTGTGCATTAATAGAGATAAATTGACCTCTGAGAACTGTTTGGCTGTATCCCATAGGTTCTGGTAGGATGTGATTTCATTCTCATTTGATTCTATAAATTTCTTTATTTCGTCCTTGATTTCTTCTATAACCCATGGCTTTTTGAGAAAGGTGTTGTTCAGTTTCCATGAGTTCAAATTTCTTCGTGTGCTTTTTCTGCTATTGATTTTGACTTTTGTGGCTTTGTGGTCTGAGAAGATGCTTTGTAATAATTCAGTGGATTGGATTTTGTTGAGATTTACTCTATGTCCTAACACATTCTCTATTCTGGAATCTGTTCCCTGAGCACTGAATAAGAAAGTGTACTTATCTGTTGATGGCTAAAAAGTTCTGCATATGTCAATGAAGTCTAGTTGGTTAATTGTCACAATAAGACCTTTAGTGTCTTTACTGAGCTTTTTTTCTGCACGATCTGTCTGTTACCAAAAGTGGCATGTTGGTATATATTAGTCCTTCCTTTAATTTTCAGTTTGTTCCCATCTTTAAGTCTAAGGTGTGTTTCTTGTACGCAATATATACACGGGTCATGTCTGTTGATCCAGGATATCACTCATTGTCTCTTTATTGGAGCATTAAGTCTTTTTACATTCAGTGTATTTATTGATAGACGTGTTTAGTGCTGTCATTTTGATGCATTTATTTTTGTGTTGCTGTTTTCTATTTGTTCTCAATATTTGAATGTGTCATCCCACTGCCTCCTTCATGACGTCGTTTCTGCTGAGAAGTCAGATGAAACCCTGCAAGGTTTCTCTCTGAATGTAGCTTTGCTTTGTACCTCACTGTCTTTAAGAGACTCTGTTTATGTTTCATTTTATTAAGCTTGATTGTAATATGTCTTGGTGTCTTTCTTTTGGGGTCCAGTTTTGGTGGTGTTTGATATACATCTTGTTCTCTTCTTTCATAATTTGAGGGAAGTTTTCTGTCAGCAACTCATAAACAATACTGTCTGTGTTTTTAGCTATCCCTCCCTGTTCAGGAACTGCAGTTAATCATAGATTACTCCTCTTAAAGGAGTCCCACATGTTTCTTAATGCTTTTTTCATTTTTCTTATTTCTTTTCCGACTCGACGGCACTTGGCACTTGGCTTATTTCTTTTCTGTGACTTCTCCTCATAAATGCTGCTATCAGTTGCTTTATCTTCAAGTTCACTAGGTATGCTTTCATATCCTCAATTCTGCCCTTTTGGCTTTGGATTGAATTGTCTAATTCCGTAATTTTGTTATTGATCTCCTGGGTTTCAGATCATGGAAATTCCATCAGTTTCAATAGCTTGCATAATTTTCCATTTTGCTCTGCTGCATTTTGTTGAATCTCTTGAAGGGTTCTATACATAATTCTTTTGTACTTCACCTTGGATAGTTTCTGAAAGCCTTCTTTAGCTGGAAAGACTTTTGATTCTTTATTATCGGAATTTCCTATAGCCATGGTGGGCTGTTGCTTTAAATGGTTAGAGATAGTTTGTTGCCATTGGGCCATCTACAGTCTCTTTAGTTTCTCTGGTGGCACCTCAACAGAAGCTGAGTTTAGTTCTGAGAAGGGAGTTGGTCACCGGCTGTGTCTGTGTACTCTAGTGACTGTCCCCATTGGACTCTCTAGGGTGGCAGGCTCTGCCTCCTTACTGGAGTCACTGGGGGGCCATCAACTGACCCTATGATGTGGATCAGTGAAGGTTCCAAGAGCAAACAACTGCCAAAATCAGTCAGGCCATCAGGTGAGGCAGGCCCCACCTTCCAGCTGACAATGGAAGCACCTCTTCAGTTGTCCCCAGATGCTGTGAAGTACTTGAAAGTAGGGAGGGGATACAGCCTTGCTGCCATCCTCAGCTGGGCCCTACCCGTAAGGTAACATTGTGCTAAACACAGCCTTTCTGCTGGAAATGCACTTTCTGGAGTTGCACTGCTTCTCAGCTTCGGAATTAGCCCTGCTGAGTCCTCCAATTGGGTGACTCTGCCTGCCAGCTGAACAAGATGTCCTCCTGGCCAAGCTGCCCTTCTAGCTGTGAAACAGTAGAATCTATGGTGGAGATCAGAAAAGAGAAGGCAAGGGGGAAGTGGGGCCCTCAGTCAGGAGCTGGGCTCTCACAATGTGGTTACTCCACACACTCTCTTTGCTGTGCTACATGCTGTTTACTTTAGCAGTGCAAACACCAGTGTGTTTGCCAGCTCATAGCATCCCCCACCTCCCAGATAACAAAAAATGAGAAAGAGAAAATCATCAGTAGCTGCACTCTGCCCAAGTGGCAAGGCAGCAGGAGTGGGGCTTAGCTCGCTCTGCCTTGTCACAGAGAGGTAGTTTCCCATTTAGTGATGTGTAGCCAAATCAACAACCCTATGCTCTATTCTAGGGCTCCCTGGGTGCCCAGAGTGTTCTGTTCAATTATCAATCCGGGCCTTAGTTTTCAGAAGGAATTGAGGTGAGGTGCGTCTAGTCTGCTATCTTGGCTCTGCAACCCGAAAATACATGTTGTTAGGTGTCGTCAAGTTAGTTCTGACTCATAGCAATCCTATGAGCAACAGAAAGAAACACTGCCCAGTCTTGCACCATGTCCATAATTGTTTTTGTGCTTAAGCCCAAGGTAGCAGCCACTGTGTCAATCCATCTCACTGAGGGTCTTCCTCTGTTGTGCTGACCCTCCGCTCGGCCAAGCATGATGTCGTTCGCCAAGGACTGATCTTTCTGGACAACATGTCCAAGGTATATAAGATTCAGTCTTGCCATCTTTGCTTCCAAAGTGCACTCTGATTGTACTTCTTCCAGAATAGATGTTTCTTCTTTTGGCAGTCCATGGTACACTCAGCATTCTTCTCCAACACTACAGTTCAAAGGGATCAGTTCTTCAGTCTTCTTTGTTAGTTGTCCAGCTTTCACATGCATATGATACAATTGAAAATATCATGGCTGGGTCAGGCACGTGTTAGTCCTCAAGGTGACACTTTTATTTTTCAATGCTATAAAGAGTTCCTGTGCAGCATATTTTCCCATTGCAATGTGTCTTTTGATTTCTTGACTGCTGCTTCCAAGGGCATTGATTGTGGACCAAAGTAAAATGAAATCCTTGACAATCTCAATCTTTTCTCCATTTATGACAATGTTGCTTATTGGTCCAGTTGTGAGGAGTTCTGTTTTCCTGATGTTGAGGTACAATCCATACTGAAGGCTGTAGTCCTTGATCTTCATCAGTGTCTCAAATCTTCTTCACTTCTAGCAAATAAAGTGGTGTCGTCTGTGTAACACAGGTTGTTAATGAGTCGTCCTCCAATCCTGATGCCTCATTCTTCTTCATAAAATCCAGGTTCTCACATTATTTGGTTGGCATACAGATTGAAAAGGTGTGGTGAAATGATACAACCCTGATGCACACCTTTCCTGACTTTAAACCATTCAGTGTCCCCTTGTTCGGTTGACGAGACTGCCTGTTAAGCCATATGCAGGTTCCTTAAGAACACAGTATGCTGTTGTAGAATTCCCATTCTCTGCAACATTAGCCATAATTTAGTGAGATTCACACAGTTGAATAATTTGCATAGTTAATGAAACACAAGTAAACATCTTGCTGGTATTCTTTGCTTTCAGCCAAGATCCATCTGACATCAGCGATGATATCCCTGGTTCCACATCATCTTCTGAATTCAGCTTGAATTTCTGGCAGTTCTTTGTCAATATACTGTTGCAGTCACTTTTGAATGATCTTGAGCAAAATTTTACTTGCATGTGATGGCAACGATATTGTTTGGTAATTTCCACATTCAGTTGGATCACCTTTCTTTGGAGTGGGCATAATAAATATGGATCTCTTCCAGTCAGTTGACCAGGTAGTCGTCCTCCAAATTCCTTGGCATAGATAAGTGAGTACTTTCAGTGATGCATCTGTTTGTTGAAATATCTCGATTGATATTCCATCAATTCCAGGAGCCTTGTTTTTGCCAATACCTTCAATGCAGTTTCTACTTCTTTCAGTACCATTGGCTCCTGATCATATGTTACCTCTTCAAATGGCTGAAAATCAACCAACTCTTTCTGGGATAATGACTCTGTGTATTCCTTCCATCTTCTTTTGATGCTCTCTGAGTCATTTCATAGTTTCCCTGTAGAAACCTTCACTACTGCAAATTGAGGCTTGAATTTTTTCTTGAGTTCTTTCAGCTTGAGAAATGCAGAACATGTTCTTCCCTTCTGGTTTCCCATTTCCAGCTCTTTGCACATGTCATTATAACACTTTCTTTTGTCTTCTCGAGCTGCCCCTTGAAATGTTCTGTTTAGGTCTTTTACTTCTCCATTTCTTCCTTTTACGTTAGCTTCTTGATGTTCAAACAGCAAGTTTAAGAGTCTCTTCTAACATCCAATTTGGTCTTTTCTTTCTTTCCTGTCTTTTTAATGACCTCTTGCTCTCTTCATGGATGATGTCTTTGATGTCATTCCGCAGTTCTCCTGATCATCTGTCATTAGTGATGAACACATCAAATCTGTTCTTGAGATGGTCTTTAAGCTCAGGAGGGATATACTCAAGGTCATACTTTGACTCTTGTGGACTTATTCCAATTTCCTTCGGTTTCAATTTGAATTTGCAGAGAGGCAGAGTCAAGAAGGCAGACTAAGCACACATCTCTTTATAGCCCTCTGGAAACCAAGACCTGAATTGATAATCAAATGGAGACTTCTGATCACCTAGTGAGCCCCCAGGACACGGCACAGTGCTGTTAATTTGGACTTGATACCACTGAGCAAAAAACCTCCTCTCTTTCACTGACTCTTGCTCCTGGCTAGCCTTGACTCTCACGGACTGAAGGTAAATGCACCATTTTGACTTTTTTTTTCTCTGTCTTGGCAGGTGGGCAGAGCTGAGTCTTGCCTAACGGCTAGTCTCAGATACACTGCTGCTAGGATAGGCAGGCAAAATTCACATATTTTGAGAGCCAGGCTTAGGACTCTGTTCATCTAGTCACTTTGGGACTGTCTTTTTATCACTGCCACAGCGTGGTTTGTGCGGAACCACAGTGCCAGTGTGCGGGATGCCATGTTGGATATGGAGAATTTAGCGGGAACTAATTCTTAGCCTGGGAGCCAGTGCCTGCAAACAGGACAGCGCTTCTCTGACAGAAAAGCAGTAGTTTACACAGTGTCACCTATGTTGGGGGCCCGGCAACAGAGGCAGAGGACTCATTACCTCCCAGCACCTTTAGCTCCTCCATCTGCCAACTATGCGGAGGGCGCCATCTTAGATACGGTGACCGCAGCTGGACCTATTTCTTAGCTTGGGAGCCAGAGCCTGTCCACAGGAGAGTGCTTTTCTACCAGAAAAGCAGTAGTTTACACAGTGTCACCTAAGGCTGGGCCCTATATCAGCAGAGGCCAACAAGGCAGTAGCATTGCTGTATTTTGAACTAGTTTGTATCATCTGGGGTTGGATATAGAGGTGCTTACTTTGCTAGCTGGGAAAGGACCTCTATACCTGAAAACCTGACTGACTCGGGAAGTGGTCAGATACATTTTGTTTTACATTTTAAAACAGCCTATATAAACATCTGCAGTCCATCCTCACAGTACCTCTCCCAGCCTCTACTTACTCACATGGGACCAAAAAAGCAACAAATACTTGTGGCAAACAAGAAATCACCCATGGCTTCACAAGGCTCCCAAACAAAACAACCAAGGAGTTTTCCAGATGAAGAAACTTTTCTGAAATCATCGGAAGATAAATACAAAATGATCATATACAGAGCCCTTCTAGACCTTATACAAAATGCAGCATAACAAAAGGAAAAATTACACAAGGTGTTCTATCTGGTGGAACACCAGTACTCTGAAATCCAACAGATCAAGAACAAAATCAAAGACGTAGAAACTTTCATTCAAAGCCAAGAAAACAGAATGCAACAAACGGAAGGAAGAATTTTTGACTTGGAAGACAGAGCTACTGACGCCACCATCTGTGAGCAGAAATCAGAAAAAAGAAACAAGAAAAATGAAGAAGCATTAAGAAGCATGTGGGACTCTATTAAGAGGAACAACCTTCGATTAATTGGAGTCCCTGAACAGGATGAGACACCTGAGAACACAGAGAGTATCGTTGCTGAGCTGCTGACAGAAAACTTCCCAGAAATCATGAAGGAAGAGAATATAGACATCCCAGATGCATATCGTATGCCACCCAATATAGCTCTCAAAAGAAAGACTCCAAGACATATTACAATCAAGCTTACCAAAATGAAACATAAGCAGCAACTCTTAAAGGCAGCAAGACTCAAAGCAAAGCTAACATTCAGAGGGAAACCCTGTAAGATTTCATCAGATTTCTCAGCAGAAATCATGCTGGCACGGAGACAGTGGCATGACATCTTCAAAGCCTTAAAGGAGAAGAACTTCCAACCAAGAATTATATATCCTGCAAAACTATCTTTAGAACATGAAAATGAAATTAAGACATTCCCAGATAAACAGAAACTCAGAGGGTTTGTAAAAACCAAACCCAAACTACAAGAAATACTGAAAGAAGTTCTTGGCTTTGGCTTAGAAGAACAAAACCACTAACTTTATATTTTAGAATGACACATTATTCAGAACTCTACTCAGTTAGGGAAGGCTCCAGGTTCAATCACAGCTTTAATACTGAAAGAAAGAATCCAGTGATTATCATGAAAACTATGGTGTCATCATATTAAAAAGAGAGGTGTACTACAGTCATTATAGTCCTTCCAGATGGAGAGGAAGATGACAAGACTGGTAGTAATTAAAATGGGATTTATATATAGTTTATTAAGGGAGATCTTAGGGGCAGCTGTAAAGCACAACAAAGATGCAACATACCATTTCAAGAAACGTAACACACGAGTCTCAACAACTACAAAACAAGCTCTTAAAAAGGTGAAAAATCAACTCGCAAAAAAAAGAATGTCCCAGAACAGACTAATAAGAACAACAGAGAAAACATCAGCACAAAAATAAACATATCACAATGGCAGCACTGAACTCATACCTATCAATAATTACATTGAATGTGAATGGACTGAATGCTCCAGTAAAGAGACATCGAGTGACATCTTGGATCAAAAGACATGACCCATCCATATGTTGTCTACAAGAAACTCACTTGAGACCTAAAGATAGGAACAAACTGAAAATTAAAGGATGGAAGAATATATATCAAGCTAACAATGAACAAAGAAAAGCAGGGGTGGCAATTCTAATCTCAGACAAAATCAATTTTAATGTCAAATCCACCATCATGGACAAAGATGGACACTATTTATTGTTGAAAGGTTCAGTACACAGGGAAGACTTAGCTATATTAAATATTTATGCACCTGATGTCAGAGCACCTAAATATATCAAAGAAATACTGATTACACTCCAAAAAGAGTTAGATGACTCCACAATAATAGTGCGAGACCTCAACACTCCACTTGCAATACTGGACAGATCATCTAGAAAAAAGCTCAGTAAAGATACAGAAGACCTTATTGCCACAATTAACCAATTAAACCTCATTGATATATACAGAACTTTCTACCCATCAGTGGACAATTATATCTTTCTCTCCAGTGCACATGGAACATTCACCAGAATTGACCATGTGTTAGGACATAATGTAATTCTCAACAAAATCCATACCATTGAATTACTGCAAAGTGTCTTCTCAGATCATGAAACCATAAAAGTCGAAATCAATAGCAGAAAAAACATAGATAGAAAGTAGAATTCTTGAAAACTGAACAACATCTTGCTCAAAAAACCATGGATTATAGAACAAATCAATGATGAAATAAAGAACTTCATGGATTCCAACGAGAATGAAAACACTTCCTACCAGAACCTATGGGATACAGCCAAAGCAGTGCTCAGAGGTCTGTTTATCTCCATAAATGCACACATCTGAAAGGAAAAAAGAAACCAATTCAAGGAACTAACCCTACAGCTTGTACAAGTAGAGAGAGAACAACAGAGGAACCCCTCAGGCACCAGAAGAAACCAGATCATAAAGTTTAGACCAGAGCTAAATGAATTAGAGAACAGAAAAACAATTGAAAAAATTGAAAAGACCAAAAGCTGTTTTTTTAAAAAGATCAGCAAAATTGACAAACCACTGGCTAAACTTACTAAAGAAAAAGAGGAAAGGAAACAAATAACCCAAATTAGAAATGAGAGGAGAGTTGTCACCACAGATCCAACAGAAATTAAAAATATCGTAACAGAATACTATGAAAGACTGTATTCTAACAAATTTGAAACCCTATAGGAAATGGACAAATTCCTTGATTCATACCACCTACCCAAATTATCATAACGTGAAGTAGATCAACTTAGTAAACCCATCACAAAGGAAGAGATTGAAAATGTCATCAAAATACTGCCAACCAAAAAAGGCCCGGGCCCAGAGGACTTCACTGCAGGATTCTACCAAGCTTTAAGAGAAGAATTATCTCCAATACTACTGAGACTATTTCACAGTATAGAAAGGGGTGGAGTACTCCCAAACTCATTCTATGAAGCCAGAATGACCCTGATGCCAAAGCCGGGGAAAGACCCAGCAAAAAAGGAGAACTACTGGCCAATATCACTCATGAATCTAGATGCAAAAATCTTCAACAAAATTCTTGCCAAGAGAATACAACAACATATAAAAAATAATCCATCCTGACCAAGTTGGATTCATACCAGGCGTGCAAGGCTGGTTCAACAACAGAAAAACAATTATTGTGATTAACCACATAAATATCACAAAAAGACAAGAATCACCTGATTTTGTCCATTGATGCAGAAAAGGCATTTGATAAAGTCCAACACCCATTCATGCTAAAAACTCTTAGCAAAATAGGCATAGATGGAAGATTCCTCAGCACAATAAGGGCCATCTCTACAAAGCCAACTGCCTCCATCATGCTCAATGGAGAGAGACTGAAAGACTTTCCCTTGAGAACAGGAACTAGACAAGGGTGCCCACTGTCACCTCTCCTATTCAACATTGTACTAGAAGTTCTAGCCAGAGCAATTAGACAAGACCAAGAAATAAAGGGCATCTGCATCAGCAAAGAAGTCAAAATCAATTTGAATTTGCATACGAGCAACTGATGATCTGTGTCACAGTCAGCACCTGGTCTTTTTCTGACTGCTGATATGGAACTTTTCCATCATCTTTTTCCACAGATGTAGTCAATTTGGTTCCTGTGTATTTCATTTGGTGAGTTCCATGTGTACAGTTGCCTTTGTATTGGTTTTAAAAAAGTATTTACAATGGAAAAGTCATTAGTCTTGAAAAACTCTAACATGCGATCTCCAGCATTATTTCTATCACCAAGGTTGTATTTTCCAACTACCAATCCTTCTTCTTTGTTTCCAACTTTTACATTCCAGTCACCAGTAATTATCAATGCATCCTGATTGCATGTTGGATCACTTTCAGACTTCAGACGCTGGTAAAATTCTTCAAGCTCCTCGTCGTTGGCCTTAGTAGTTGGTGCATAAATTGAATAATAGTCACATTAACTAGTCTTCCTTGTAGGCATATCGATATTATCACTGACAGCATTGTATTGCAGGACAGATCTTGAAACATTCTTTTTGATGATGAATGCAACATCATTCCTCTTCAAGTTTTCATTCCCAGCGTAGTAGACTATATGCTTGTCAGATTCAAAATGGCCAAAACCGATCCATTTCAGCTCACTAATGCCTAGGATGTCAGTTCTTATGCATTCCATTTCATTTTTGACAATTTCCAGTCCTCTTAGATTCATACTTTGTAGCTCCATGTCCCAATTATCAATGAATGTTTGCAGCTGTTTCTTCTCACTTTGAGTCCTGCCACATGAGTGAACAAGGATAACAGAAGTCTTACTCCATTCAAGTCATTATGATCAACTCTACTTTGAGGAGGTAATTCTTCCCCAGTCGTCTTCTGAGTGCCTTCCAACCTGGGGGCTCACTTTCCAGCAGCGTATCTTAACAATGTCTGGTTGCTGTTCATAAGGTTTTCCCTGGATAATTCCTTTCAGAAGTAGACTGCCAGGTCCTTCTTGGTCTAACTTGGTCTGGAAGCACAGCTGAAACTTGTCCACCATGATTGACCCTGCTGGTACCTAAATACCAATGGCATAGCTTCCAGCATCACAGAAACAAGCAAGCCTCCACTCACAGACAAGTGGGGGCTGCTCACTCTATCTTTACCCTTCTTACATGACGCTTTTTCCCTGCTATCTGATTGTCTAACCCTCCTTACCTGATGCTGTTACCCTGCTTACCTGATGCTGTTACCCTCCTTGCCTGATGGCGTTACCTTCCGAAAATATATACTTTTAAAAAATGTATTAAGTGCCCTTCTTATGATTTGTACTGAATGACTTCTTTTTCTTGTGATTAAGTGAAAGTATACAATCCAAATTAAATTTGCATGCCCGTGTATTGCAACTCCTTCTGCTCTCCTTGACTGGTGACAGCACACTCCTCTTTATCATTCTATCCTTTTCATGTACTCTTAACCTCCTATCCCCTCCTCTCTACCCTCTGCTCTCCCATCTAGAAAGAGACCAGTAGGACAGCATCCTTTAAATGCATAGAACTATAATGTACACACACCACATGGTCACATTGTGTCCCCCAAGTCCATTCCATTTTTGTCCGAAGAGTTGATCTCAATAGAGTTTTCTGGATAGAGGAAGCAGCAAGTCGAGGGGCCATGCTTCCAGGGGATCCCCCAGGCCATCAGCCCACCAGCTGTGGTGAATGACTGGTTTTTTTGTTTTTTTTGTGTGTGTGTGTGATGGAAATATGCAGAGCAAGTTTACTAGAACTTGAGATTTAAAAGATAAAATGTGCAACATTTTTTAACATATTTTCACTGAACAAGACTTTGTTAGATTAATAACAAAAACATCTAGGATAGAATAAGGATTTAACAACCAAATTATATCAAGACTTCCTACAACTTAAGAAAAAGGCAAACAACTCATTCAAAAGGATCTGAACAGGCAAAGGATTTGAACAGACATTTCACCAAAGATGAAATGCAAATGACGAACAAGAACATTGAAAAATATCCAACATCATTAGCCCTTAAAGATACTGGCTAACTTTGAATAGATTCTGACTCCTAGCAGCTGTATAGGACAGGGTAAAACTTCCCCATAGTGTTGCTAAGGCTGTAATCTTTACGGAAGCAGGCTGCCACGTCTTCCTCCTGCAGAGCACTGGTAGGTTTGAACTGGCAATGTTTCAGTCAGCAGCCTCATTAGCCATTCAAAATAAGTATGTCTGTTATAGCAAATCCTGCTGACTATGCCAATTGTGTACACCAGTTCAGGGAGACTAAGATCACCCACCTCTGAAGCCCAATTGTATGTAGATAACAAATCCCACTCCACATACCAGCTGGATTCTGTGAAAATCTCAGACTCCCTTCCTTGTTCAATTCAGTCCCCAGCTGCCCATGCCACCCTTCTCTCTTGCATTTCTAGTTGCCCGAGGCTAGGTCAATGGGTACCAGCTGCAAATGTGGTAGTCTATATGACTCCCAAGGGTTTTCACTCCTTTCTCAGAGTACCAGCTGCAAGACTCCCTCCACTATCAGACCTGTCAGCCTCTTCTACTGCTTAAGGTCCCATAATTCACTAGAGCAACTCATAGAATTCAAAGTATCCCTTACTTGTGTTAACAGTTTTGCTATAACCAAAAAACGACAGAAATGAAGAGAAATGAGCACGATCAACAGAAGAAAAAATAGATACAATGGGAACTAGTAAGAATCATACACTTTTGCTCATCCAAAGGGTTTATCAAAACAATTAAAAGACTACGTACAGGATGGGAAAAAATATTTGGCAACTACATGTCAGAACGATGTCTGATCTCCATAATCTACAAGGTACTGCAAAATATCAACAAGAAAAATGTAAATAACCCAATTAAGGGAAGGACAAAGGAGATGGACAGGCAGGCAGCCAAAAGACACATGAGGAAATGCTTATGATCATTAGCTATTAAGGAAATCCAAATCAAAGCTACAACGAGATGCCATCTCACACCAACAAGGTTGGCCATAATCCAAAAAACACAAAATAACAAATGTTGGAGAGACTGTGGAGAAATTGGAACTCTCCTGTATGCACATGAACGTTACTGGAGCTCAGGCCACAATAGCAAAAAGATGGAATCAAACCAGATCCCCAACAATAGATGAATGGATAAACAAACCATGGCTTGTATACTTAATAGAACACTATGCAATGGTAAAGAACAATGATGATATTAGGAAGCATCTCATAACCGGGTTTCAACTGGAAGACATAATGCTGAGTGAAATCAGTCAGCAGCACAAGGACAAATATTGTATGAGATGACTGATAGCCCCTCATTCACTAGCCTCGGTGTTGGTCAAGTTCACAGGAACCAGGACTAAAGGTCAAATGGCTTTCTGAAAGATGATTCCAAACTGTACTAAGGAATTTCACAAATATATGTTACTTATCCTAAGGGAGACCACTTAAAAAAAAAAAAGGAGGGGGCTTTGAAGTTATATCTGGATTCAAACTCTATCTCTGCCATTTTTTGTGTTATTTCTCCTTCATAAATTAGTTTCTGAAGTTCACTCCTCAGTTGTAAGAAAAAAAAAAGGGGAAGGAATGATACCACATAGATGGCATCAGGTTGTTGTAGTGATGAAACCACCTACCAAACATTTTAAAGCACTTTGGTTAATATGAGAGGGAAAGACTTCTTTTAGAAAAGTAGTTTCCCTTTATGTAGTCAGGAAACCCTGGTGGCATAGTGGTTAAGTGTTATAGCGGCTAATCAAAAGTCGGCAGTTCAAATATGCCAGGCTCTCCTTGGAAACTTTTTTAAAAATAAGTTTTATTATGGTTTGAGTACATGTTTACAATCCCTATCAATTTGCCGTGTAACACCCAGAACTTGCACTGCTATTTTACTCTAACTGTTCTCTCTCTTCCCACCTGCCATGTGACAGCACACTGCTCCCTTTCATCCCAAATTTCCCATGTCCATTTGACCAAGATCTGCCCCCCTCCACCCTATCATCTCGCCTCCAGCAATGAGCTTTTAAGATGGCCCTGTGTGCATATTTAAGTCCAAAACATTTTTCCTTGCCAGCATCACCCTACGTTTTGTATAGACCAGTTCAGTCTTAGTCTGGAGAGCTAGCTTTGGTGCTGGATACAATTTGGGGTTAGAGAGTCCAGGGGCCACGCTCACAGGGTATCTTCCAGGAGAGCTATCTTTGGTGCTGGATACGATTTGGGGTTAGAGAGTCCAGGGGCCACGCTTACAGGGGATCTTCCAAACTGATAGATCATCAAGTGTGGGCATTTGTAGAGCTCTAGTTTTGTCCTCTAATCCTTCTCCTGCTATAACCGGGACTCCATACTACGTACCCCACCCAGGTAGTCATTGATAGTGGCCAGGCATCATCCAGTTCTTCTGGTCCCATGCTGAAGCAGACTGGCTCATACAGCCCCTTCCATCTGGTTGGATTTTCCTCCTGTCCTTGATGTCCTCTGTTTACTTGTGGCCCAGATGGATTGGGACCAACTGATGCTACTTAGTATGCAAACTGGAAACTCTGATGGCATAGTGGTTAAGTATGCCAATTAGTCTGGATGTCCCCTGAAAGCATGTCTCTCAACCCCTGACCCTGTTATTCTGTCCTTCCAAAGCAGGCGCTCCTTGGAAACTTCATGAGGCAGTTCTACTCTGTCTTAGAGCATCACTATGAGTTGGAATCGACACAATGGCAGTGAGTTTTTCGGCTTATGTAGTCATGATACCAATCTCATTGAAAATACTATCGAACAGTATTCTATTCTGAAACAGATGGGGCCACCATGAGCCATAATTGAGTTTTGTTTTTGGATTAAATTAACACTATCACATATGCATGAAATAACCTACACTGAAGCTAGTTTATAAATAAATAAACAAATAAAGCAAGTAAATATAAATAAAAACCCACTACTGTGGAGTTGTTTCCCCTCCTAGTGACCCTATAGGACAGAGTAGAACCACCCCATAGAGTTTCCAAGGAATGCCTGGTGGATTCAAACTGCTGATCTTTTGGTTAGCAGCCATAACACTTAATCACTACCCCATGAGGGTTTCCAAATATGCATACATACATAAAAATTCATTTTAATACAAATATAGTGATTATTCCTAGGGGTATGATATCACAGCTGCAAACTTAATGCTATTTAAATGGGTATTTGTGTCTTGGGACAAAATTTCTTTAACAGTGAAACGTTACAAATAGTTCTGTATTTCAAACAATTTAGAAGTGAGGACAATGAGCTCTGATAAGCTGTTAGATGGCCAAAATAGCCCCAGTAATGATGAAGATACTGATGTTGAAAATGAATGTGAAAACTAACATTATGTCATAAAATATTAGGAGGAAATGCAATATAACTAAATTAATACACGTATATAATGTAGCTTTAAATGTTTATGTCACTAAACTGAATTTTTAAATGTCGTAAGTAGATATTTCACTTCATTCACGTATATCCCTAAGCGTTTATATAATCCAGCTGACAAGAAAGCCTTTTGATATCTTCTATTGAGATCTCTATTTTTAAAGGCATATATGCTAGTAACTCTGAAATCTGTATCTCTAACACTTTCTCTTGACTACAAATGCAGATACCTAAATGCCTCCTAGATATTCTTATAAGCATGATCAACAAGAGGACAGTGGAGGGTCAGTGGTAGAATTCTTATGTTCCATCATGGTGACAGAAACCCTGACAGCATAGTTAGTGGTTAAGTCCTATGACTGCTAACAAAAATATTGACATCTAAAACCACCATGCACTTATGGAAAACTCTATGGTGCAGTTCTCCTGCATCCTATGGAGTTGCTATGAGTCAGAATCAACTCTATGGCAGCAGCTTTGGTTTTCTTTTTCTATCCTAGAAACCAGAAACCTGGTGGCACAGTGGTTAAGAGCGACAGCTGCTAACTAAAAGGTGGGAAGCTGAAATCCACCAGATGCTCCTTGGAAACTGGGGCAGTTCTACACTGCCTTATAGTGTCGCTATAAGTTGGAATCTACCCTGCAGTAGCAGGTTTGAGTTTTTCGATCCTGAAGACCACGATTTGATTCTTATTCAATGAGCCCAAGTACAGCCACCACTCAGTAGTCAGCAGAAGCTTCTGTGTTGCTGTGATGCTGACCAGATTTCAACAGAGCTACCAGACTAAGACTAGGAAGTAGGACCTGGTAATCGACTTCTGAAAATCAGGCAATGAAAACTCTATAGGTCACAACAGTCTGATTCTGTTGTGCATGGAGTCATCATGAGTTGGGGGCCAACCAGACCGCAGCTAACAACATATTCCACAATAAAATAGCAGAGCCAAATGTTATGGCAGCTATTTTAGTCAGCTAGGGCTGCTCTAACTGAAATACCACAGAGTGAATGGCTTTAACAAAGGAAGGTTTATTCTTACACAGTCTGGTAGGCTACAAGTCCATATTCAGGGTGTCCACTCTAGGGGAAGGCTTTCCCCCTTGTCGGCTATGGAGGAAAGTCTGGTATTGTATCAGTCTTTGTCCAAGGAGCATCTTGGCACAGAAACTTCAGGTATGAAGAAGGCGCTCTTCTCCCGGTGCTGCTTTCTTGATGGCATGAGGTTCCCAATTATCTGCCTGCTTTTCTTTCCTTTTATCTCTTGCAGGATAAAAGGACTAATAAGGGTGGAGCAAGACACACTCCAAGGAAACTCCCTTTACAGTGGAGCAGGGAGGTGATCCTATAAATGGATTTACAGTCCCATCCTAATTCTTTAACATACAGCATAGGAAAACCACAAAATGGAGGACAGTCACAAGATACTGGGAATCATGGCCTAGCCACATGGCTACATGTATTTTTGGGGGGACACAATTCAATCCATGACAGCAGCAAACAAAAAGTTAACCAGACCGGGTTCAAAGCCTGACTGTGTCATTTACCAGCTGTGTAACTTTGGACAAGTTACTTTCAGTTTGTTTAAGCTTAAGTTTCCTCCTCAGTAAAGTGAGGATGATAATAGTGTTGAGCTCTGAAACTTTTTGTAAACCCAGGTGGTGAAGTGGTTAAGAGCTATGGCTGCTAACCTGAAAGTCAGTGATTTGAATTCTCCAGGCATTCCTTGGAAACTCTATGGGGTAGTTCTACTCTGCCCTATAGGGTCACTATGAGTCAGAAATGACTCAAAGTTAGTGAGTTTTCTTTTATAAGAGTTATTGGGAAAATTAAATGAGATATATACCTAACACAGTGGCTGAATGAGATCTAACAAAAGTTCAGTTATTAAGAGAAACCCATTCTAGCTCTTTGAAACCTGTAAAATTTCCCTAGCATGGCATAGCTGGTAGCCCTTTTCTAGACTTGCTGTACCGGAACTGGTTCTAATGTCTTTTAACTATTGTAGATTAGCATGTCTGAATAGGGTACAAAGAAACAAATATACTTGAAATATTGCCTACGTAATTCATTCTGTTTATACACAAGTTGTCATAATGGAAATGGAAAAGTCAAAATACTTTGTGCCATTCGTGGAGTATTTGTCACATAATACCGTATAACGTGGCAGTTATTTCATGTATGTCATATCTTCAATAATTGATTATAAACTTCTTGACAAACTAAGCAGCACATTAGACACTTTTCTACCACTTCTCCATAATGCCTGTCACAATATTCTGCACAGAGCTGGTATGCAGTAGATAGAAATTAAGAAGTCTACCTTGTTCTTTCACAATAAAAAAGTGTAATTCCAGACATTCAAGCTTACATATTTTACAACAACAACAAAAAAAAACCCAGTGCCATTGAGTCAATTCTACAAGTTTAGTATATTTTACTAATTGTTTGGAAAGTGAACTATGGTGAAATATTATTTGAATTCTTACTTCCTCTATGTTATTTTATTTAATCCTACATCAACTTTATACAAGTTCAGAACCTATGCATCCTTACTAACTTGTATAACTGAATACGAGGTCTGACAATTAAGTGTGCGAACTTAATTGTTCTAAGTGCTACATATCTCGTTGCTGAGTATCACTACAGTCACCTTCGAAGTATTTCCCTTGGGAAGCTATGTACTGGAGCCAGCTCCTAGTCCACCCTTCAAGGCAGTTTTGGAACTCTTTTTCTGGAATGGCCATTGTGCATGGTGACACAGTGGCAAGTTCGCAAACTTAATTGTATAGTTGCCTGTGAGGGAGTTTTTAGCCAGTGGACAAGTAACTGTATTGGAACACCTTCCCTGTTTGTCTGATCTGGCCCTCAATGACTTTTTTCTTTAGCTGAAGATAAGGGAAACATTGAAAGGAAGACATTTTGATGACATTCCGGACATTAAGGGTAATCTGATGGCAGCTCTAATGGCCATTCCAGAAAAAGAGTTCCGAAATGGCTTTGAAGGGTGGACTAGGCACTGGCATCAGTGCATAGCTTCCCAAGGGGAATACTTTGAAGGTGACTGTAGTGATATACAGCAACAAGGTATGTAGCACTTTATCTAGGATGAGTCTGTGAACTTAATTGGGTGTCCTCATATGTACAAAATTACCACAGGCTGATATTATCTAAGAGTTTTGTAAAGGCTTGGTAACTTGGGAACACCAGCCATAAAAAATCAAGTTTTATAATTAAAGTAATGCTTTGACAGGTGTCTCCTTCTCCTCCTTTTATTCCATCTCTTTTGTTATGAAGTATTTGATAGTGTATTTTGCAAAAGGAGTGAACTATTCATCGTCTGAAAATTTGTTACAAATGCTAAATCAAAACTCCTTTTTGAGGTTGAAGATTATTAACCTTCCAATTCAAGTACCATAGATGAGTGGTTTAATATTAACATACTGACAGAGCAGCAAGAAGCAGGGATAGTGTTCAAAATCGTGTTATGAATATAAATAAGTCTAGAGCAGTGCTTGAGGAGGCAAGGAGTACAGGAAAGGAAAAAAGTGGGAATGTTGGGTGCATTAGGGGCAATCTTCCCACCTTTCCTTCTCCTTACTGATTTGTTCTTCCTTTTGTCAGATAATCATTAACCCTCAGTCGTTGTTAGGTGCCATTGAGCTAGTTCCATTCAACAGCAACCCTATGTACAATGCTGCCCAGTCCTGAACCATCCTCACACCTGTTATGCTTGAAACTGTTGTTGCAGCTACCATGCCAGTTCAACTCGTTGAGGATTTTTCTCACCTTTGCTGATCTGCACTGTTTCTAGAAACCAAACCAAACTCGTTGCCTTCCAGTCAATTCTGACTCATAATGACCCTATAGGACAGATTAATACTGTTCCATATGGTATCCAAGAGGCAATAGGTGGGTTCAAACAGCCGACTTTGCAGTTAGCAGCCACTTACTTAACTACTACACCACCAGGGCTCCTGACTTGCATATAGTAAGTGCTTAATAAATAATTTTTAATGAATTTGTTTTTAAGTGAGATATCCATCTTTCTCACATTTATAAACAATGATATGTTATAATCTGTAGTGTGATACATATGTTAGCAAAAATTAGACAAAGAATTGAAGATAAAATAGTACAGTTTGGAACTTATTGAAAACTTGAAGTCTATTTTTTGAAACTCCTGTTTTTATTGTTCTACAACAGCATGCTCAGCATAAATCATCATCACAAGATTCCAGCTGTGCAAAAGAGGAGCTAGTGCTGATGTACATTTGGGAGACATGATTCCGTGAATATTCAACACAACAGGAGAAAGAGAAGTAACAAGCATAGTCTGGATTTGGGGTCCTCACGTAACTTCACTGTGGACCCATGATATTGATCATGATCCCTTGAAATAATCAACATGTGAATGAAAGTGCCAGTGGTCAGATGTGGTCACAATGAGTCCCTTGTGGAACTTCCCCTAGGCTTCTAAGGATGAGATCTAGACTGGGCAAGGATAAGACGAGTTTTCTGAAGGTCAGTGGTCACTTTTGGTTGGGTGTAAGTTTTATAAAGTTCTCTGGCCCCTTTTCTTTCCAGGTGGCTACAGCGGCTAGATGACCTTTTTCAGTTCCTTGTGCAGGGCTAGCACGAAGGCCCCACCCATGCCCCTCAGTACGTTGGACCAGTCACCCTTGAAAAACGCCTTGCCACTCTTGACCTTGAAGATCTTCTATCAGCACTCTATGGTCCCAATGTCCATGATGTCTAGCCTTTTTTGCCCCTACAGCATCATCATGCAATGCTGCATGATGTCAAAGGGGTGGGAAATGACACCAGCCATGACTGTTACGGTCTAGGCAGTCATCCAGCTGACCAAGGTATGTGCATTCTTGGAGTCGGGGAGGAGTGTGCCTTTGGCCATGTCATAGATACAGAATTAGGCTGTCTGATAGATGATGATCCCCTGCATGGATATGTTGAAGCGCTGGTACAAGCTACAGATTGCCTTTCAACTTTACCAGACAGCCTTCCAGGCCTTTGAACTCCCACTCTGTGCCAGGCTTGCAGACATTGGCCACCAGGCAGATTCTGGTGAAATCCAGTAGGTAGATAAGACAGAGGAAGGTGGCACCAGCTGCTCCTCCAGAGGCTAGGTTTACAGCGAAATGTGGCCAGAATGATGTGCACTTGTGCACCCATCCCAGAAAGACCTGTTTGTATTTTTCCTTGAAAGTGACGTTGAAGGCCTTGGTGAAGAAGTGGCCAGGTTGCCCCTCCAGAAAGACAATATGCCTTTCTCCTTGGGGATATGCAGGATGAAGTCTACGATGCCCTTTTGCTGCTTGTTGGCTGTCATCTTCTTGCTGATGTGCTGCATGTGCTCTAGATCCATGTCACAGCTGTCTTGGAGATGGTGGAGGCAATGTCGCCTACCAAGAAATCCTTGGTGAGAAAGCTGGTCTGTTCCATCTCGGTAGCAGAGCTGGCTGCGGAGGAGACAGAGAGCAGAAACAGACGCCCAAGGGCCGGGAGGTGGCTGCCACTCGCTCTGCAGCTGCTGCTGAGAAGGCAAAAGCTCTAATTTTTGAAAAGCTTCTAAGTCACAGTAGCTTTTGTCTCACTTAATCACTATCTCTCTGTTATACAATGTCTTCAGAGTGATGGCTGGAAGTATACTTTATCAGTATACAAACCAAAACCACTGCTGTCAAATCAATTCTGACTCCCAGCGATCTTACAGGTTGGAGTAGAACTGCCCCACATGGTTTCCAAGGAGCACCTGGCATATTCGAAGTGCTGGCCTTTTGGTTAGCAGATGTGCCACTTAACCACTAGGCCACCATGGTTTCCTCAATCAATATAAAAAAACAAAACAAACTCATTGCTGTCAAGTCAATTCCGACTCATAGCCACCCTATAGGACAGAGTAGAACTGCCCCATAGAGTTTTCAAGGAGCACTTAGTGGACTTGAACCGCCAACATTGTGGTCACCAGCCATAGCACTTAACCACTAAGATACCAAGGTTTCCTTAATCAGTATAGTCTCCTCTAACTAAGTATTTTATCATTTGTGATTTGGTTGATTATGATAATTTTACACAACAGTCATTAAAGTAATGTCACATATCCATACAGGAGGCATATTCTCATAATTGGGTTCATGTAAATGTCCCATCTCTCTTCCCAAAATACTTGGTGATGAGATGCATAACCTAGTCTATAACGGAATTAAATGTTTCATTAAAGTGATTTATTACATACATATTGGTTTGTACTCAGCGAAAGCATTTTATGGTTTCCAGTATTTGTGTCCTGGGAAAGAACATGAGGTAAAAATCATTAAAGTTCACTTTAATTATTTCAGTAGTGTTGTAGCTTTAATACGGTTTCTAGAGTAATTTTTCTATAAGCAGCTATTTCAGGCATAGATAAAATTTATCTAATGAAATATGAGTCTAATGAAATGAGACCAGAGACGTCATGCATCTACCATAGTGCCTGGCACGTTAGGAGTATTCTATAAAAGTTTGTTTCTTTTTTTGTGTGTCTCTGATGACCTAAGCAGTAGTACCAAAAAAAAAAAAAAAAAAAAAATCAAAATCTGTTGATTTCCAGCTAATAGCTACCCTACAAGACAGAGTAGAACTACCCCATAGAGTTTCCAAGGAGCAGCTGGTGAATTTGAACTGCTTACCTTTCAATGAGCAGCTAAGCTCTTCAACACTTCACCACCAAGGTTCTAGCCAACTCTAATTCATCAAAGTCCATTAAACCCCAATTCTGTACGTGTACAGTTGATTTTCTTAACCTAAGTCTAACACTTTTTATAGCTGTTTAAATATTTTATCATCTGTCTTGCACGCTTAGGTTAATGAAGACTTTCATTTTACTCTTTGGGATCTTGAAGCAACTAGGCAAACACTGACCATTTTAACATCATTTTAATAAAATTACCAATCAATAAATTAAATTATTTCCTTTATGGCACTCCCCAAATTGGCCTTACTATAGTATTGCTTTTCTCAGGAAGAAATTATTTCGGTGGCCCTAAAAATGAGACAATTATCATCAATAATACCTTGAAGGGAGAAATTAGATGGAGGGACAGCTTTTGACATCTTTTTAAGAACATGAAGTATCTATAAAGTAGAGGTTAAAAATGAATGTTTTATAATGCAACTTCTACACTTTGATACAGCATTCACTACACAGTTTAAAAAATACATATAAAAAGCTGTGGTGCATGAAACAAATGAAACAGAATTCACACTTCACACCATAGACAAAAACAAATTTAAAATTAATTAAGAATCTAAATGTAACAACTAAAACCATACAAGTCTTAGAACTCTCAACACTATATTATCTAGCATCGTAATAAAAGCACAAACAGTAAAAGACACAAACAGCGCTATTCATAAAGGGGAACTCACAAAAATTAAAAACTTTTGTTTATCAAGATAATTTACAAAAAAATGTGGAAAGACAAGCTACTAACTTGGAGAATACATCCAGAAATCACGTATCATATAAGAATCTAATAACCAAACTATGTTTAAGACTTAGACACTTAACAACAAAAAGACAAACTGATCATAAAATGGGCAAAAGACTTAAATAGACATTTTACCAAAGACAACATTCAAATGGCCTCCAGCATGTGAAAAAATGTTTGATATCATTAGCCATCAGAGATATAAATCAAAACCACAAAGAGATACCTCTTCATACCCACTAGAATGACTAACAAAATCTAGTGGCACAGTTGTTAAGAGCTCAGCTGCTAACTAAAAGTTGGAATCTTCCATACATGTCTTGGAGACTCTAAGAGGTGGTTGTACTCTTTCTTATAGGGTCACTATGAGTCAGAATTGACTCAAAGGTAACAGGTTTAACAGGATGACTAAGGTGTTAAAAAAAAAAAACCACAGAAAATAACAAATGTTGATGAGAATGTGGGGAAATTGGAAACCTTATGATTGCCGGTGGGAAAGTAAAAGGGAACAGCCACTGTGGAAAGCAGTATCATGGTGCCTCAAAAAAACTAAAACTAGAATTGCCACATGATCCAGCAATTCTACTCCTAGGTAAATAACCAAAAGCCTCAAACAGGTACTTGTACACCAATATTCATTGCAGCACTATTCATAATACTAAAAAGATGAAAATAACCTAAATGCCTATTAACAGAGAATGGATAAGCAAAACGTGGTGCATACATGCAATGGATATTCCTCAGTTCACAAGAGAAATGAAGTTTTGATATACGCTACAATATACATGGAGCTTGAAGATGTTACTTTGGGTGAAATAAGTGAATCAAAAAGAATAAATATGGTATAACCTTAGGGTCACCACGAGTCGGATCCTACTCGACTGCACTTGGCTGGCTACTTATATATAGAATAAATTTTATAGAACCTTACCTACGTATAGAGCCCCAAATTTCTCAGTGGTTACCAGCAGGAGGAGGGAAGAAGGAAAGAAGGAATAATTGCTTATGGAGTACTGAATTTTAGTTTATGGTAATGGAAAAATCACACCGATGTAACTGTAAGGTTGTACAGTCAATTAATGTAATTGCTGTTGATAGGCAGTACACCTATAAAAAGTTGAACTGGCAAAAGTTGTGTGATAGATATATTTAAAATGACCAAAAAAAAAAAAAAAAAAGTAACTGCTGAGGCTGCTTATGTACAACCAAAAATCTTATGAGTTTGGTTCTTTGGTTTGGAGCTTTATCATTGTAATTTCATAGGACATCCCAGTTAACTGATCCAGTACAATGTTTAGTGCTTCTGTCCTACCTTTCAGTTTATTGTGTATTGCCTATGGTTTTGAAAACTTACAAGAGGACATCCAGTGTACAACAGTTGATCTCTATTTACCTGGAGCAAAAGAGAAAGCAGGATAATCAAGAACAGAGGTGGAAATGGAATATGTGGCTAATTGCCTCTATGAATAACTTCCTCCTTTGCCTTGAGACTGGAAACACTGGATGGTACCTGCCTATCATTACTGAACATTTTGATCAAAGATTCTACAGAAGAATCCTGATCAAAGTGGGTAAAAATGCAGAACAGAATTTCAAATTTTCATGAAATCCAAATTTTCTGTAGCCATTGAGGCTAGATGAACCTCAAAAACTATTGCCCTGACATAATTTTTCAATCCTAATCCTTAAACCAAAATATTCCCTAAAGTTTTCTTAAGACTAAATAGTACTTTAACTAGTAAAAAATGTCTGCCTTGAGTGTTGTTCTCTTTTAAAACCTGTGTATCCGGGATAAAATTGACAACAGAAACTCGAAAGATTAGACAGAAAACTTGGGGGGCAGTGAGTTCATGGTAGGGGCGGAAGAACAACTCATGAAAAGAGGGTGAGAATATCCGTGCAACCCAAAGAATGTAACCAATGTCACTGAGTTGTACATATATAAACTGTTGTATGGTCAATCATCTATGTATATTCTCAACAACAAAAAAATAAAATGTTTAGAAAAAAATCTGTGATGAATAATAGAAAAATTAAGGAAATAAACCCAAACACAGCAGTAAGCACCTAAAGAATTCTAAAAATATGCTGCATTCTAAAATATTCAGAACAGTCTGGTTTATTGTTATTTAAAAATTATATTGCTGTTAATGCTTTGTATTATAATGCTGATGCCACTATTATACTCTCATTGTCAAAGGATGTATCACCATACTGTAGAGGAGCACTGGACCAGTATCAGGATTAACAGGAATATTGGGTTCAATTCTTAGCTCTGCTATCATCAGTATAATCTTGGAAAAATCACAATCTATTTGGTTTTCTGTTTCCTGTTCATAAAATAAGTGGATTACATCATTTCTTAAACATAAAAGTCCACAAACCATCTCAGCTTGTGAATAAAAAAATAATCTACTGTTGGGATAGCATTGGGCTATGTGGTATTAATATTACTATTCCCTGCAAGGCCTAGCATGATACCTAACAATTTAATTCTCTTTAGTTCAAAAGCATTTCTTAAATATTGACTAGGTTCCAGGGACAGCACTAAAAACCAAAATCAAATCCACTACCATCAAGTCAGTCTCAACTCATAGCAACCCAGAGTAGAACCCCCCCATAGGATTTTCAGTGAGTGCCTGGTTAATTCAAACTGTTGACCTCTTGGTTAGCAGGTGTAGCTCTTAACTACTACACCACCAGGGTTCCCCTCTATAACTTAGGACTTACAGGTTTGTATTGGAGGAAAATGTATACGTGATTTCAACATCAATAATTATGACAGAGGTAAGCAAAGAATATTACAGGTACATGATGGGCATACCTTACTAGGATCTGAGAAGGCTTCCTGGAGGAAATGGCACCTCTCCTGAATTTTCAAGTGTTGTTTAGCCTCATGGATGAGGAGGCAGAGGAACTAGCAAGAGCAAAAACAAAGAACTCTAAAAGAGTATGGATAATTTAAAATGTCACACACTCCTTACAATTTCCTTCTGAATTAGTTTAGAAATGTAATACATCTTTAGTTATGTAAAATGAACAAGTGTGTATATTTTCACAACAAAAATAATGCATATGAAACCACTCTAGTCATAAGAATAACTAATGCTACTTTATTTTCTGTATTTATTTTAGATTCTCAGCAATAACTCCGTGTTTATTTTATCTGAGCATACACATACGAGTATATCTTCTAGAAATGCATGCCAGAAAATCTGGGTTTCATACACCATAAAAAAACTGTGAAAGATTTACAAAGGGCAGCAGGGAAGATTACTGGGTATGTTATGGAAAGCTAGACAACATCTAGCATACTCTTCTGGGTTATCTGATTTCATAATAGTCTGTGTCTTTTGTTACCATAAAACAGGGATCTCTGCCACCTGCTGCAAAGCCAATACTGAGACACAAGTGAAGTGGGTGATCAAGAGGTTTATTGTATATCAATATACAAGAGACGGGGGGAATCAATTGCTCTAAAGCCTATTTGACTTCTTCAGCCAGACTGTGGATTTTTATTGAGTAGCAAAGGGTGGACAAAGGTCAGTTTTTGCATGTAAACATTTAGGTACGTGGAAGAATGTAGGTGATTCATGGAGGGGGTCTTGAGATGAATGTCCAGAACCTCGAGGGAGCCTGTCTAGAGACGGACATCTGGAGCCAAGGGGGTTCTGCCTGGACTTCTTCCAGCTGCCCTCCTGCAATCGTTATATGGACAGGGGGTCGATGGCTAGTGCCTCCACCTCTTCTGTGATCTGGAGGTAACTTGAAACAAACCAGCTGTAAAAATTTTATCATATCCATGCCTGGTGTATCACCTCTCCTCCTCATAGTTTCAGTGAGTTATAAATTAATGTGTAATCTCCCTGGGGCTAGGTAGTATAAGGAAGCTAGGCTTTAAGAAAAACAGGTACATATGGAAAGAAATGGAGTAAGTCCTGTTTGTTTATTTCAGCCACCTTCCACACTTTCATTGGACAAAAAAGAGTCCTGAGAATCCTGACTCGGTCCACCAGTACGGTCTAAAAGTTACCTAAGCAATTTCAGCTCAGAAACCTCAACTCTAAATTCTATTCTCAAAAGTGGCAGGTATGTGAGGTATCTGTTACAGTCCTTTTCCTTGAAGCTCTGAGACTGTTCTTTGTTGAAGACCCCCAGTGTTGGCTTTGGTTTACAGTAAATCTGGCAAGCTTTAGAGTAAAACAAAAACATTACATGATTTAATGGGTGTGATTAATTTATTACTGCAGCCAATGCTATCATAATGGAAAGGAATAAAATTCAGGAAAGCATATGGTATATAACTATTTCATAAGAGTTTGATCAGGGTTATCCCTGAGGGTAAAATCGTATTATTGACAGAATGGATATTGACAAATCAACAGGGACTTCCCATAAAGTGTATCATTTTTTAAATGTTTATAAACAGTAAAATCAGTCACAATCAAGTTGATCCCAATTAATGGCAATCTCAAGTGTGCCACTGTAGAACTGTGGGCTTTCAATGACTGATTTTTCCAAAAGTAGATCACCAGGTCTTCCTTCCAAAATGCCTCTGAGTGGTTTAGCAGCAGAGTACGTTAATCATTTGCATCCTGTAACACACACACAAAACCCAGATGTCTTACAGTCCAATCAATTCCAACTCATAAGGATGCTGAAATGTTTATTATTAGTAAAATTTTACCACAACAATCTTAACATAGGGAAAGCTGAGGATCTCTTCTGATCTGACAACTCTTTCTACGCAACTTGTACAATAATAAAACATTAAACAAACTCAATTATTTCCACTATCCCATTTTTAAGACAAAAGAACAAATCTTTGTGATTTTTCAGAGGTCTTCTGAGAAATCTCAGTTGTTTTAGGAATGAGAGTTCTAGTTTGTAGCTGTAATAGATATCCTGAAGTTTTATTTTATTTGTTCTAAATACGGGAATCAATTTTGAGAAGGCAAAGGAGACTTGCGTACTCATTAAGATAGGACTGTGATTGCCTGAGATGTAATACTTCCTTACATATTTAAACAAAGTGGGAAATAAAGAAAGCATTTAAAAGTAAGCACAGGCTCTTCTCTGGCTGGTCTTTTCTGTCGGCCTTGAGGAAGAGAACTTTTGGAGTCAAATTGAGAGCAGATAACTTTCCTCACCAGAAAAAAAAGGCCATGTTCAGTTCAGTCGCGACAATTGTAAAGCCCAATGGCGAAAAGCGCAGATGAATTTGAGTCTGGCATTTCTCAGGCTCTTTTTGAGCTGGAGATGAACTTGGAACTAAAAGGCTCAGTTAAAATAAAGAAAGAGAGAAAGAGAAAAACCTCTGCTATCTAGCCCATTCCAACTCATAACAATGTTATAGTATAGAGTAGAATCGTCCCATAGATTTTCCAAGGAGTGTCTGGTGGACTCGACCGTTCGGTTAGAAGCTGTAGCACTTAACCAATTCTCCAACATGGTTTCCGAAGGCTTGGTTAAGGGAGCTGAATATAACAGCAGTTAAGTAAATTGAAATTGATGGTGGTTGGAGAGCTATTTAATCTTTGTTTGTGTTTCTGACCTTGAAAATCCAGGTCCATCTGGTTTGTGAACTGGAGAAAAAGTTCAGTAGAAAGCACATGACTTCCTTGCTCAGAAAATTCGGTCTAAATCAACTTGAAAACTCCATACAAAACATAAGCAAAAGTGTTCCAGGACCCATATCTGACAGCCCTGCAGAATATCATTTTTTAAAATTTTTTATATAGATTGAGTGTAAGTATACACTCCAAATCAATTTTGCACATCTGCCTACCTACTGCTCCTTCTGCTCTAATTGCCCTGTGACAGCACACTCCTCCTTTTCATTTTATACTTGTCATATCCTCTTAACAAGTTCCTGCCCGCTCCTCTCTACCCTCTTCTCTCCCATCTAGAAAGAGACCAGTAGGACAGCCTCCTATAAATTCACCAAACCATAAAGTACACACACCATATGGTCACACTGCATCCCCAAGTCTAGTTGATTTTTGTCCAAAGAGTTGACCTCAGTATGTTTTCCAGACAGGGGCAGCAACAGATCTAGGGGCCATGCTCCCAGGGAATCCCCCAGGACATTGGACTTCAGTTCTGGTCTCTTAATAGAGTTCTTGAGCTGTGCTCCAATATTTCTCGTGTTGCCACAGGGAGTCAACTTAGTGTGCCCCATCATGGCTGTCTTTGGCAGTGGCCAGGTACCATCTGGTTCTTCTGGTCACATGTTGATACAGTCTCCACTTCACATGGGCCCTTCTATCTCCTGTGCTCTTTTTTTCTCATGTCTTTGGTGTTCTTGGTGATAATCTATTCCAGATGAGCTGAGACAATTTTGCATACCTCAGATGACAGCCTACTAGCTTTTAAGACCCCAAATGGACTCACCAATATGTAGTGCAGAAGACTCTCTTAGCAATAGGCTAGTTACGCGAACTGACCTCCATGTGCCCTGAGAGACTAGTCCCCAGACCTGTCCCTGATGCTCTACCCTTGCAAAATTGGGTTGAGATTAGAAGAGCTTTCAGTTTCTGTTGAAGTCCAGTTAAGTTGATCTGCTTTTTACTGTGTTATGTACCTGCTTTCACCTAATCAAATTTCTGTCAACTACCTAAACTATAACCAACTCTTGTCCTTCTTCCCCACCCCTATAGCCTTCAAAGAGTATTTTCTTTAGTACAGCAGCCTATTTTTAAGTTCTTATAACAGCAGTCTCATACAATATTTTACCTTTTGCCACTGACTGATCTCATTTAGCATAATGTCTTCTAGTTGAAACCAGGTTATGAGATGTTGCCTAAAATCATCATTTTTTTTTTTTTTAAATCATTGCATAATGTTCCACTGAGTGTATGTACCATAGCTTGTTTATCCATTCATTTGTTCGTGGCCATCTGGGTTGATTTCCTTTTTTTTTTTTTTGCTGTTGTGGACTGTGCTGCGATAAACATTCATGTGCATGTGTCTGTTCATGTAACAGTCTTTGTTTTGGGATGATAAATTCCAAGCAGTGGAATTTCTGGATCAAATACTGTATTTCCAGCTTTTTAAGGTAGCACCAGATTGCTTTCCAAAGAGGTTGTACCATTTTGCAATCCCACCAGCAGTGTAGGAGAGTTCTGATCTCTCCATAGTCTCTCCAGAATTTGTTGTTCTGTGTTTTTTGGAGCATGGCCAACCTTTTGGGGAAAGATGGTGTCACTATAGTTTTCATTTCAATTTCTCTGATAGCTAATGATTGTGAGCATTTTCTCCAGTGTCTTTTGGCGGCCTGGATGTCCTCTTTGGTGAAGTGTCAGCTCATCTCCTTTGCCTGTCTCTTAATTGGGTTATTTACCGTTTTCATGTTGATATTTTGCAGTACCTTGTACATTACGGAGATGAGACTTTGGTCTGGCATATAGTTGCCAAATATTTTTCTCCCATTCTGTCGGAGGTCTCTTAACTCTTTCAATAAAGTCTTTGGATGAGTGAAAGTGTCTGATTCTTACTAGTTCCCATTTATCTATTTTATCTTCTGTTGATCATGCTTTGTCAGATTTTGAAGTCTGTCTAAGTTGTATATTAAAACTTCCATTGTTACTGCCAATCAAAAAAAGCCTGGACCCAGATACTTCACTGCAGAATTCTACCAAGCTTTTCTAGAAGAGTTATCTCCGATACTACTGAGACTATTTCACAATATAGAAAGGGATGGAGTACTCCCAAACTCATTCTATGAAGCCAGCATAACCCTGATAGCAAAGCCAGGGAAAGACCCAACGAAGAGGGAGAACTACAGGCCGATATCACTCATGAATCTAGATGCAAAAATCTTCAACAAAATTCTTGCCAAGAGAATACAACAACATATAAAAAATAATCCATCCTGACCAAGTTGGATTCATACCAGGGATGCAAGGCTGGTTCAACATCAGAAAAACAATCAATGTGATTAACCACATAAATAACACAAAAGACAAGAATCACTTGATTTTGTCCATTGATGCAGAAAAGGCATTTGATAAAGTCCAACACCCATTCATGCTAAAAACTCTTAACAAAATAGGCATAGATGGCAAATTCCTCAACACAATAAAGGCCATTTATACAAAGCCAATTGCCTATGTCACCCTGAATGGACAGAGACTGAAAGACTTTCCCTTGAGAACAGGAACTAGACCAGGACGCCCTTTCACCTCTCCTATTCAACATTGTGCTAGAAGTTCTAGCCAGAGCAGTTAGACAAGACCAAGAAATAAAAGGCTTCTGCATCATCAAAAAAGAAGTCAAAATCTCCCTGTTTGCAGGTGATATGATTGTATATGCAGAGAATCCCGAAGAATCTATAAGTAAACTACTCATACTCATACAAGAGTTCAGCAAAGTCTCAGGATACAAGATAAACAGAAGTAAATCAGTAAGATTCCTTTATACGAACAACGAGAGTGTTAATGAAGAAATCATCAAATCAATACGATTTACTATAGCCCCTAAGAAGATAAAGTACCTAGGAATTAATCTAACCAGAGAAATAACAGACCTTTACAAAGAGAGCTACAAACCCTTACTACAAGAAACTAAGAGAGACATAGATAAACGGAAAAACCTACCCTGCTCATGGATAGGAAGACTTAACATTGTGAAAATGTCTATTTTACCCAAAGCAATCTACTTATATAATGCAATCCCAATAGAAGTTCCAGCGTCATTTTTTGATGAGATGGAGAAACAAATCACCAGTTTTGTTTGGAAAGGGAAGAAGCCCCGAATAAGTAAGGTACTACTAAAGAAGAAGAACACACTGGGGGACCTCTCATTACCCAACCTTAGGACATACTACACTGCCACAGTGGTCAAAACAGCCTGGTACTGGTACAAGAACAAACACATGAATCAGTGGAACAGAATTGAGACCCCAGAGATGACACCATCTGCCTATGAACAGACGAAGGCCCTAAGACATTAAACTGGGGTAAAAACACTATCTTCAACAAATGGTGCTGGCAAAATTGGATATCCATCTGCAATAAGTTGAAACAAGATACATATCTTACACCTTATACAAAAACCAACTCAAACTGGATAAAAGATCTAAATATCAAACCTAAAACAATAAAGCTCGTCCAAGAAACAGTAGGAACAACAATGGAAGCTTTAATACACAATGTGGACAGGCTCCAAAATCTGTTAAACAAACCACAATCAACAAAGAAAAAATAGACAAATGGGAACTATTAAGAATAAAACACTTTTGCTCATCCAAAGACTTTATTAATAGAATTAAAAGGCCACCTACAGAATGGGAAAAAATATTTGGCAACTTTATGTCAGATCGGCGCCTAATCTCCATAATCTATAAGGTACTACAAAATATCAGTAAGAAGAAGATAATTCATCCAATTAAGCAATGGGCAAAGGAGATGGACAGACATTTCTCTAAAGAGAAGATCCAGGCAGCCAAGAAACACATGCGGACATGTTCACGATCTTTAGTTATTAAAGAAATTCAAATGAAGACTACAATGAGATACCATCTCACCTCAACAAGGTTGGCCATGATCCAAAAAACGCAAAACAACAAATGCTGGGTAGGCTGTGGAGAAAGTGGAACCCTCCTACACTCTTGGTGGGGTTGCAAAATGGTTCAGCCTCTTTGGAAAGCAATCTGGCGCTCCCTTAAAAAAATGAATATAGATATACCATTTGACCCAGTAATTCCACTACTTGGAATATATCCTACAGAATCAAAGCCTTTCACACCAACGGACACATGCACAAGAATGTTTATCGCAGCACAGTCCATGATGGCCAAAAGATGGAATCAACCCAGATGCCCAACAACAGAAGAATGGATAGGTAAACTATGGTATATATACTTAATGGAGCACTACGCAATGATAAAGAATAATGATGATTTCAGGAAACATCTCATAACCTGGTTTCAACTGGAAGACATTATGTTGAATGAAAGTAGTCAGCAACAAAAGGACAAATATTATATGAGACCTCTATGATAAGATCTCTAAAACATACTTATGTATAGAAGAAAAGACTCTTTGACAGCTGCAAGGGAGAGGAGGGAAGGAGGGCGAGGGGGGGAGGGTTTAGATTAGATAGTTGCCAGAAATCTGGTTGGGTGAAATTGGTGATAGCACACATTAGAAACAAGAACAATATTAAGTGGACTTCAGCATAACTTGGGTTCTCCTTCCATCTTAACCCAATATTGCAAGGACAGAGTAGCTGGGGTACGGGGCAGGGGACCATACTCTTAGGTGAAATCCAGGCCAATTGGCACAACTAGCATTTTGCTAAGAGGGCTCTCTGCACCCTACATTGGTGAATGGTGTCTTGGGTCTTAAAAGCTGCCAAGCTGCCATCCGAAGGCACAGCAAATGGTACCAGCTCAGCAGGAACGGATGCTCACCGAGGACCAAAATGACATGGGGTAAAGATAACCCAGAAGATAGAGAGACCCACCTGATTGGGTGCCTACATCGACTTAGGACCAGAAGAACTGGATGGTGCCCTACCACCACCAGTGATAGCCGCGATGGAGCTCACAAAGTTTAGTCTCACTGGCAACACAAGAATAAAAAGGGGTGTACCCTGAGATCGCCACTAAAAGACCACAATTGATGGTCCAGCGGTTTCAGGGTTCCCCTGGGAGCATGGCCCCTGGCCCTGATGCTGCCCTTTCCCATAAATCATAATGAAGGTCTACTCTTCGGACACCAATTGGTTGTACTTGGTGATGCAGAGTGACCATATATTGAATGCACTTTATGGTTCTATGCATCTATAGTATATTATCCTGCTGACCTCTGGCTGGAGGAACGAGAGTGGGTGGAGAGTAGGGGAAAGGAGACTGTTGGACTGTTGGGAGGATGAAACATATATGGAGAAGAGAAGAATAGTGTGCTGTCACCGGGCAGGGAGAGCAGTGGAAGCTGCATATAGGTGGGCATGTAAATTTATACAGGAATTTACATTTTCACTCAGTCATATTAAATAAAATAATAATAATAATAATAAAAAGACAAAAAAAAAACACCTTCCATTGTTGATCTTTTTTTTTTTTTTTTTTGCATGAGCTTTATTGTTTTCGATTTGATATTTAGGTGTTTACTCCAATTTGATTTGGGTTTTGTGTAAGGTGTGAGATATGGCTCTTTTTTAGTTTTTTGCAGATGGATATCCAGTTTTCCCAGCATCATTTGTTAAAGAGACTGGTTTTGCTCCAGTTTACAATCTTGGGGCCTTTGTTGAATATCCACTATTCATAGGAGGATGGTGACATTTCTGGGATCTCAGCTGTGTTCTGTTGGTCTGTATGTCTCTTTTTGTACCAGTAGCAGGCTTTTTTTTTTTTTTAATACTGTGGCAGTGTAATAGGGTCTAAGGTCAGGTAGTGTGAGGCCTCCCACTATGTTCCTCCTCTTCAGTAGTGCTTTGATTATCTGGGATTTCTTCCCTTTACAAAGAAAGTTGGTAATTTGTTTCTCCATCTACTTAAAAAATGTCAGTGGAGTTTGCATTGGGATTGCATTGCATATGTAGATCGCTTTGGGTAAAATAGACATTTTCACAGTGTTGTCTTCCTATCCATAAGCAGAGTAGCTTTTTCCATTCCTCAACTCTTCTACTAGTTCCAGTAGTTACTTATGGTTACTTTAGGATTCTCTGCATATACAATCATATCATCTGCAGATGGGGAGATTTTTACTTCTTTGTTGATGTGGATACCCTTTGTTTCTTTGTCTTGTCTAATTGCTCTGGCTAGAACTTCTAGTACAATGTTGAATAGAAGTGGTGAGAGTGGGCATCCTTGTCTAGCTCCTGTTCTCAGGGGGAATTCTTTCAGTCTCTCTCCATTTAGGATATGTAGGTGGTTGGCTTTGTGTAGATGCCCGTTATTGGGTTGAGGAGTTTGTCTTCTATTCCATTTTGCTGAGAGTTTTTAGCGTGAATGGGTGTTGGACTTTGTCAGATGCCTTTTCTGCATCAGTTGACAAAATCAGGTGATTCTTATCTTTTGTGTTATTTATGTGGTTGATCACATTAATTGTTTTTCTGATGTTAAACCAGGCTTCCATCCCTGGTATGAATCCAACTTGGTCACGATGAATTATTTTTTTGATATACTGTTGAATTCCATTGGCAAGGATTTTGCTGAAGATTTTTGCATCTAGGTTCATGAGTGATATTAGTCTGTAATTTTTCTTTTTTGTGGGATCTTTCCCTGGCTTTGGTATCAGGATTATGCTGGTTTGATAGAACAAATTTGGGTGTATTCTATCCCTTTCTATGCTGTGAAATAGTCTCAGCAGTATTGAAGTTAAGTCTTCTCTAAAAGCTTGGTTGAATTCTCTGGTGAAGTCATCTGGGCCAGGAGTTTTTTTGGTTGGCAATTTTTTAATGACTTTTTCAGTTTCTTCCTTTGTGTGGGTTTATTAAGTTGTTCTGTTTCTCCTTGTGGTAATTTTGGTAGATGGTATGAATCTAGGAATTTATCCATTTCCTCTACGTTTTCAAATCTTTCGAGTACAGTCTTCCGCAGTATTCTGTTATGGTACTTTTGATTTCTATTGGATCTATTGTGACATCACCCATCTCATTTCTTATTCAGGTTATTTTTTCCTTTCCTGTTTTTCTTTGGTGAGTTTAGCCAATGGTTTCTCCCCATTTCATTTCTTATTCAGGTTATTTGTTTCCTCTTCTATTTTTCTTTTGTAAGTTTAGCAATTGGTTTATCAAGTTTGTTGGTCTTTTCAAGGAATCACCTTTTGGTTTTGTTAAGTTTTTCAATTGTTTTTCTGTTCTCTATTTCATTTAGTTCTGCTCTAGTCTTTATTATATGTTTTCTTCTGGTGTCTGAGGGGTTCTTCTTTGCTCTCTTTCTACTTGTTCAAGCTAAGTGTTTAATTTTTACTTGTTGCCATTTATCTATTTTCTCTTCCGTTGATTGTGCTTTGTTGGTCCGATTTTGTAGTCTGTCTAAGCTGTGTATTAGAACTTCCATTGTTGACCCTGTTTTTTCTTGCATGAGCTTTATCATTTTAGGTTTGACATTTAGGTCTTTTATTCAATTTTAGTTAGTTTTTGTGTACAGTTTGAGATATGGCTATTGTTTCAGTTTTTTGCAGATGGAGATCCAATTTTGCCAACACCATTTGTTAAACAGACTGTTTTTACCCCATTTTACAATCTTACTGTTCATAAGAGAATGGTGGCATCTCTGGGGTCTCAACTCTGTTCTATTGGTCTATATGTCTCCTTTTGTACCAGTACCAGGCTGTTTTGACTAGTGTGGCAGTGTAATAGGTTCTAAGGTTGGGTAGTATAAGGCTTCCCACTGTATTCCTCTTCATGAGTAGTACTTTACTTACCCAGTGTTTCTTCCCTTTCCAAACAAAGTAGTTGATTTATTCCTCCATCTCACTGAAAGAAAAAACACTGGAATTTGTATTAGGATTGTGTTGTATATGTAGATCGCTTTGAGTAAAATAGACATTTTCAAAATGCTAAATCTTCCTATCCATGAACAAGGTAGGTTTCTCCACTTACGTATGTCTCTTTTGGTTTCTTGCAGTAGGGTCCTGTAATTTTCTCTGTATAGGTGTCTTATTTCCCTGTTTAGATTTATTCCTAGGTATTTTATCTTCTTGGGGGCTGTAGTAAATGGTATTCATTAGGTGATTTCCTCTTTGACGATCTGTTTTTTGGTGTAAAGGAATCCTACTGATCTATTTGTGTTTGTCATATATTCTGATAATTACTGAACTCTTCTATTGGTTCCAGTAGTTTATTTAAGGATTCTGTAGGGTTCTCTGTATACACAATCATATGATCTGCAAATAGGGATATTTTTACTTCATTACTGATATGGCTGCCCTTTATTTCTTTGTATTGTCTGATTGTTCTGGCCAGAAACTCTAGCACAGTGTTGAATAGAATTGCCGACACTGGGCATCCTTGTCTAGTTCTCATTCTCAGGGTAACTTCTTTCAGTTGCTCTCCATTCAGGATGATGTTGGCAGTTGGTTTTACACAGATGTCTCTTATTGCACTTAGGAATTTCCCTTCTATTTCTATTTTGCTGAGAGTTGTAAACATGAATAGCTGTTAGACTTTGACAAATTCCTTTTCTGCGTCAGTTTACAAAATCATGTGGTACTTATCCTTTGTGTTCTTTATGGGGTTGATCACCTTAGTTGTTTTTCTGATGTTGAACCAGCCCTGCATCCCTGGTATGAATCTAACTTTGTCATGATGAATTATATTTTTGATATGTTGTTGAATTCTATTGGCTAGGATTTTGTTGAAGATTTTTGCATCTAGGTTCATGAGTGATATTTGTGTGTAATTTTCTTTTTTTGTCAGATGTTTCCCTGACTTTGGTATCAGGGTCATACTGGCTTCATAGAAAGGATTTGGTAATAGTCCATCCTTTTCTAGGTTGTGAAAGAGCTTCAGTAGTGTTGCAATTAGCTCCTGTCTTCAGTGAAGCTGTCTGGGTCAGGACTTTTTTTGTCTGGCAGTTTTTTAATTCTTTTTTCAATCTCTTCTTTTGTGATGGGTTTATTATGTTGTTCTACTTCTTGTGGTAATTTTGGAAGGTGGTCTGAATCTAGTAGTTTGTCTACTTCCTCTAGGTTTTCAAATCTGTTAAAGTACATTTTATCTTCTTATTCTGTTATACTGTTAATTTTGGTTGGGTCTGTTGTGATATCTCTCATCTTATTTCTTATTCTGGTCTTTGTTTCCTCTTCTGTTTTTCTTTTGTAAGTTTAGCCAGTGGCTTATTAATTTCATTGATCTTTGCAATAACCAGCTTTTGGTTTTGTTAATTCTTTTAATTCTTTTTCTATTCTCTAATTCACTTAGTTCTGCTCTAATTTCTATTACCTGTTTTCTTCTGGTGCCTGAGGGGCTCCTTTATTGTTCTCTTTCTACTTGTTCAAGTTGTAGGATTCTTTCATTTAGGTCCTTTCTTCATTCTGGATGTGTGCATTTATAGACATAAACTGACCTCTGAGCACTGCTTTTGCTGTATCCCATAGGTTCTGGTAGGATGTGTTTTCATTCTTATTTGAATCCATCAATTTCTTTATTGCATCTTTGATTTCTTCCATAACTCATGGCTTTTTGAGCAAGGTGTTGTTCAGTGTCCATGAGTTTCAATTTCTGCCAGTGTTTTTGTTGCTGTTGATTTCAGCTTTTATGGCTTTATGGCCTGAGAAGATGCTTTGTAATAATTCAGTGGTTTGGATATGTTGAGACTTGCTTTATGGCCTAATATGTGGTCTATTCTTGAGAACATTTCACGTGTACTGGAAAAGAAGGTGTACTCATCTGCACTGAATTGACTGATTGTTGCAATCAGATCTTCTGTATCTTTATTGAGTTTTTTTTCTGGATGATCTGTTCCTTACTGAAAGTAGAGTGTTGAAGTCTCCCATTATTATTGTGCCATGATCTATCCCATTTTTCAATGTTGTCAGTTTTGGATGTATTTAGGTGATCTGATATTGGGTGCATAAATATTTAATATTGTTATATCCTCCTTATGTAGTGAATCTTTAAGCAATAAATAGTGACCATCCTTGTCCATAATGTTGGATTTTAGTTTAAGACCTATTTTATCTGAGGTTAGTATTGCCGCTCTCACTCTTCTTTGTATGTTGTTGGCTTGGTATATATTTTTCCATCCGTTAATTTCCAGTTTGTTCATATCTTTGAGTTCAAGGTGTGTTGTAAGTAGTATATTGACAGATGTTGTTTTTTGATCCAAGCTGTTACCCTGTGCCTCTTAATTGGAGCATTCAATCCATTTACATTCAGCGTAATTGTTGTCAGATATGTATTTAATGCTTTCATTTTTGTGCCTTTATTTCTGTGTTGTTGATGTTTTCTTTGTTCCACTTAATAATCTGTTCTGGGTTGTTTTTCTTTATGGATTTACTTTTCATCCTTTTCAATGTTGGTTTTGTGTCTGTTGAGACTCCTGCATTATGTTTCTTGTTTTGATATGTAGTATTGTCAGTTTGC
Source organism: Heterohyrax brucei (assembly GCA_028571685.1). Lineage (NCBI taxonomy): Eukaryota > Metazoa > Chordata > Mammalia > Hyracoidea > Procaviidae > Heterohyrax > Heterohyrax brucei. The sequence goes on from CM053166.1 coordinate 150,619,047, forward strand.
TCTGTGGCTACCTCTTGTTCCCCCTTAATATTCTAAGTTTAAACCAATCTTTAACTTTTGTGTATCTTCTTAACTTCCTCTCCACCTGAAAGGGGTATAAATACTGTGTTATATCCCTCTTTATAGTGTGATGATGTCATAGTTTACATCTTAAGATCTTTGTTTGCCTGATTTTAATATTTTAGCTTTGATTGAATTTTTTTACTTCCATAACTGAGAAGGACTCTGTATGCTGTCTCTTGCATTGCATCCTTGAGTATATATCTGATGTTATTGATTTGCTAATCAAAGAGCTTCCTTCACTGTTTTTTGCAATTTTTGTTTGTGTTTTGCAAAGTCTATAAGCTTCTATTTGTCTGACAATATCTTAATTTCAGTGTCATATTTGAGAGACAATTTTTCAGGATATATAATTCTTAGTTGGAAATTTTTCTCCTTCAAGGCTTTGTGCCATCCCACTGCCTTCTTGCCAACATGGTTTCTGCCATGAAGTCAGAGGACAGCCTACAAGCTTTCCCTTTGTATGTTAGTTTTGATTAAAGCCTTGCTGTCTTTAGGAGCCGCTCCTCATGTTTTATTTTATCAATCTTGATTATAATGTCTTGGTGTCTTTATTTTGCGGTCTACTTTTTGTGGAGTTCAATAATCATCTTGAATAGCTGTGTTCTCATCTTTCATGATGTCAAGGAAGTTTTCTGTCAGCAATTATTCAACAGTTCTCTCTATATTTTCTGCTATTCCTTCTGGTTCAGGAACTCCAAATACTTGTAGATTATTCCTCTTCATAAAGTCCCACATGCTTCTTCATTTTTCTTTATTCTTTTATCTGATTTTTCCTCGGAAATGGTGGTGTCAGTTGTTTTATCTTCAGTCTTACTAATTCTGCATTCCATTTCCTCAGTCCAACTCTTTTGGTTTTGCACTGAATTGTCTGACTCTGTAATGCTATTATTGATCTGCTGAATTCCAGATAGTTGATGTTCTAGCAGTTCATATAGCTTTCTTAATTTTTCATTTTGTTCTGCTGCACTTTATTTAATTTCTAGAAGGGTTCTATGCATAATTCTTTTGTATTCTACCTCTGATAATTTCAGGAAGACTTCTTTATCTGGGAAGTTTTTCTACTGTGTATTTTGGGAGTTTTCCGGAGCCATGGTGGTCTGCTTCTTTAAATAGCTAGATATTGATTACTGTCTTTGTGCCATCAAGAAGCTGTTCAGGTTCTCTGGTGTTCCACCAACAGGAGCTGTAGCATAGCTCTAAGAAGGGAGTGAGTAAAGGTACTGCTAGACTTGGCCACTAGCCACCACTGCATCCTCCAATTGCAGCTGACTTAAGTACAGCTTCTCTGGTGAGAGAGACACTGTCCAGCCCCATGGTACTGCTCAACTTGGCAGCTGACCCCAGCTGGGCCCTCAAGGGTGGCAGGCCCTGCCTCTTAGCTGATAAAGGTGGTGACATATTTGTGCTGACTCTCTAGTGTTATGTTGGGAGACACTATGGTGTAGCTCAGAGAATAGAAGAGGGTACGGTGCCACCACACTTGGCCGCCAGCAACTGCTGCATTTTCTAGATACACTTATCTTAAAAACTGCTTTTCTGCTGAGATAGACACTGTCCAGCAACAGCTGGTAGCAGTCAGGCCCTCAGTGATGGCAGGCCTTGCCTCCTAGCTGACAAAATGGTGACCTACTTGTGGAGTCTCTCAGGGGATGCATCCTACAGATGGTATGATGTGGCTCAAAGAAGGGAGAAGTAAGGACACTGCCACACTCAGATTCCAGCAGCCACCACTTTCCCTAGGTAAAATTGTCTTAAAAAACAGCCTTTCTGCTGGCAGAGGCCCTCAGGCATGGCTAACTCTGCCTCTCAGCTGACCAAGATGGTGTCCTGCCTGAGCTACCTCTCCTGGGCTAGGCCAGCAGTATCTATGGCACAGTTCAGAGAAGACAGGGGGGAAAAGAAGTGGTACTCTTGGCTGCCAGCCACTGTTGGGTTCTCTAGATGTGACTGTCTTAAGCACAGCCTGTCTGCTGAGAAAGATGCTGTTTGTTTAGGTACTCCAGCTCAGCATGGCAGCCGGCCCCTGTCAGGTTCTTGGGCTTGGCAGTCCCAGTCCCAGTCTCCCAGTTAACAAAGATGGCATCCATGCCTGTAAGCCTTTCAGCTGCTGTGGTAGCAGAAGTGGGACTCTTTGTGCTGCTACCTCAACTCCAGCAAAGGTAGTCTTCCCTTTCCCACCACCCAGTCCAATCTCACAACACTATGCCTGATCTTGGGGTTCTCAGAATGTCCACTCTGCTTTGTTCAATTGTTTTTCTAGGTCTTAGTTTTCAGAGGGAATTGAGGAGATATGTGACTAGTTCACCATCTTGGCCCTGCCCTTCCCAGAGTTAAACAAAAATGACTAGACTAGCATTTACAATAATAAAATAAAAACTACAGATACACGGAATGCATCAGTATTGTAAAAACACATTAGCAATTTCATAAGTGCAAAGACTTTGCTCTATATGGCTTTTTAAAAAAAACAAAACAAAGACATTCTTGAGTCAATTTAAATCATAGAAAATTATTCTTGTAACCACATAATTTCTGCTATCTAGGCAAATTGTATACAAGGTAAAGAGTAACTTCATATTGTAAGTGTAGGCACTAATTAGTAAATAAAGGAAGCAACAGAGAACATTATAACATATTTCATAGCTTCTTTTAAGACTGCTATTATAAACCAAAGCAAACAAAATTCACTTTAAAAGTTTTGCCCTTTTTTATAGTATTTCATATTCTCTTAAGAAGGTCTATGAGGTCACAATGGTTTTCATAATAATACTATCTTTTTTATTCTCAGCCTATCGTGAGTAAAGTGTGGAGTTTTCCACTGGCTATATGATGTGTAGTACTCCAACATTCAGTGAAGAAGCAGACACAAGGATCCAGCTGTCTTCTGCTACCCATGTATTAAACTGTCATTGGATACCACCTAGTTAATTTCAATACATAGTGATCACATGTGACAGAACAGAGCTGCCCCACAGGTTTTTCTTATTTGCTTATTTATTCTTTATTGTAGTTTAGATGAAGGCTTATAGAGCCAATTTGTTTCTTACTAAACAATTAATGCACATATTATTTTGTGACATTGGTTGCTACCCCATGATATGTCATGGCTCTCCACTCACAGCACTGGGTTCCCCATTACCATATGCCCCATCCCTTCCTGCCTTCTCATCCTTGTCCCTGGGCTGTTTTGCCAATTTAGACTTATTTTGTGGGCATGTCTAATCTTTGGCTGAAGGATGAACCTCAGGAATGACTTAAGTACTGAGTTAAATGGATGTTAAAGGATTTTTCCAGTCTCTGTCAGATCAGTAAGTCTAGTTTTTTTATGAATTAGAAGTTTGTTCTACATTTTTTTCCAGCCCTGTTCCTTGTTAAAGAAGACACTGGAGGTAGCTAGTGTTGTAAGGTAGAAAACACCACAAAGTTTAGTAAAGCAAAAGAATTTTATTCAGCATATATTCAAAAAGGCAAAAGTAGGAAACAGACAACCCATGTTGTTAGAGCCACATATGCTGGAGTCTATGGAAATTATAGAATAGATGGAATTGAGAAAATGGACAAGTATGCTGCCACAGCCATGTCTGCACAAGTCCAAAAAACAATATAGAGTCATCACTATGTGTTAAAATTGCAAATGGACAAAACCACTGTATGTTCACCTTTTCACTGATTGGCTAGCAACTGTGATCTTACATTTCAGATTTTCTGTCTTAATAATCATTGGCACAGGTTTCAGTAACAACAGTCCAGAAGGTCTTGACTGATCCAGCAAGTCTTATGCTCATTAAATGCTAATAGAAAAAGATAAGAGTGGAAAGTCTTTTGTTTTCTATTTGATTGACTTATGTGTAAGGTTCCCTAAAATATATTTTCTTTCCTAAAAGGTATCTTCCAAAGTTATCTTAGCTATTTTGTTTATGTCTCAGGGCCCTGTTGACGTGTCTTTTTGCATCCAGCTCCAGCTGAGTCACATTCTCTATGCTGAAGGATGGGGAATGATGATTCCAGTATTATTTCCCCAATCCCCAGGCATCACCTAGTTGTGATGGACTCAGTCTGGTAGAGGCTGTGGTAGTTGTAGTCTATCAGTCTTCTGGAAAAATCATTCCCTTATGTCTTTGGTTTCTTCATTCTCCCTCGCTCTCAACTGGGAGAGATTAGTGGAGTATCTCAGATAGACACTTCCCAAAGGGTTTTCTTGGCTATAATCTTTATGCTTAACATTTGCACCACCATGGTTCCCTAGTTATTAAAGTAAAAACTCTGTTTTGAATAACTTATTTTTCATTTAAAAAATAGGTTAGTCATGCTAACATGTGTTGGGGAAAGTTATTTTATTTTTAACAAAATCTACTCCTAAGCCAGAAAACCTCTCTACAAAAACAGAAGATAAATTTTTATTATTGAATAAGCATTAACCTAGAATGTGATGCATCACAAAGGAATCCTGGTGGTGCAATGGTTAAAGTAATCAGTTGTTAACCAAAGTCAGAGGTTGACCAAACCCACCAGCTGCTCTGTGGGAGAATGATGTGGCAGTCAGCTTCTGTAAAAATTCACCAATTCTGACTCATTGTGACCCATAATAGGATAAGGCAGAATTGCACCGTAGGGTTTTCAAGGAGCAACTGATAGATTTGAACTGTCAGTCTTTTGGTTACCAGCCAAGTTCTTAACCACTGCATCACCAGGGATCCTCTGTAAAGATCACAGCCTTGGAAACTCTATGGGGCAGTTCTACTCTGCCCTATAGGGTCCTTATGAGTAAGAATCTGAGTCAGAATCGGTTCAACAGCAGCGGGAGGGATGACGAATCACAGGCAATTTGCTAAAGACATTTTAAAGACAGAAAGCAACCTGGCCCTTTATAAAGGTTAATGGATACAATCCTTTTACATTCATGTTTAAGATGAAATTGCTAATTTTCTAATATCTTTTAAGCTAGATGCCTGAAATTATGCTAAACTCCTTTAAGGAAAAGGGGTGTGATCTTCTTTAATGATTACATTTTAAGAGATGGTTCCCAGGTCCCAGAGGAAATATCCAAGATTTACATAATTTTCAAATAGACTGAAAGACCTTACAAGTTATTGAAAGGGAATTTTGAAAGAATAGGAGGGGGAGTCTCTGTCTTCTCTCTACTTTCAGCAGGGAGAATTACAGCATTCTTATTTCCAATTTGTATTTGTCCTTACCCACGCTATGTGTTCATTATTGCTATTTTCTACTGAATGAATGGAAACCCTGGTGACGTAGTGGTTGAGCATTACAGCTGCTAATCAAAATGTCAGCAGTTCAGATCCATCAGGTGCTCCTTGGAAACTGTATCGAGTAGTTCTTTTGCCAGAATGAAGTCATAGGTTCATTTGCCTGTCACTGTAACTAAAAATGCAGAGACAGCATGGGGTTCAAGGAATAATTTATTAGCAGGTTTCTGCTGACTCAGCGGCACTTGGCTTGGCTGACAGCGACCTGGGAGACAGTGGCCAATTAACTGTCCCATCTGAGCTACATTTTCAGGGAGTTTTATAGCCAGAATTCAAAGGGGAGAGGGCTTGTCACAGAACAATAGTCAGGAGTCACAAGATTTCGTTACATCATAAGGTTTTATTACATCTAACAAACAGTGTGAGTTGTCTAAAAGTTTGTTACAGAATGAGCCAATAGAATAAACTATCATTACATTATAAGGTTTTAAGGTTTCATTGTATTTAACAAACAGTGTGAATTATCTAAAAGTTTGTCAAGGAAAATCAAACAGAGTAGACTTAAAGTTTGTCACAGGATAATGAATCAGAGCAGACCCAAATGTTTGTCACAGGATAATCTAGCAGAATAAACTAACCAAACATTTTTACCTCCCTCTGAGGTCTCAATGAACTCTATATCTTCAGAGAGAGGGGGAGGAAGAGATAAGGAGAGGAATGCAGACCTGTTTGGTTAGAAGATAGCTTAATAATCTAAGTGACCTTTGTCATGCCCTCACATCCACCATCAGTTCTACCTTGACCTTTAGGATCACTGTGAGTTGAAAGTGACTCAATGGCACTGTGTTTGTTTTGTTTATTGAACAAGTAAGTAGCATTTAAATTTTTTCTTATTTTTGTTTTCTAATGTAGTGAATATCAATAGTTTTAACTTACATTATTGCTGTTGCCATCAAGGTGATTCTGACTCATAGCAATCCTGTTGGACTGAATAGTAGAACTCCTCCTTAGAATTTCCAAGGAGTCCTTGGTGGACTAGAACCACTGATTTTGTGGTTACCAGTCTGAGTTTTTAAGCATTGTACCCCAATGCTCTGATTTAGGAAATCATATTGGAGTTGTTATTCCCAGTCCTTGTGCATAGAGAATGTGACCCAGCTGGAGGTGGACTGACAAGGACACATCAACTGGGCCCTGAGGTATAAACACAATAGCTAGGACAATCTTGGAAAATACATTTTAGGGAAACTTTCACATAAACCTGTCAAATAGAATACAAAGACTATCCACTCTTATCTTTTTCTATTAACATTTAGTGAATAGAAATTTTTTTGGACCAGTAAGGACCTTCCTGACTGTTGTTATTGAATCCTGTACCAATGATTATTAAGAAAGACAATTCAAAATGTAGAATCACAGTTGCTAGCCAATCTATGAAAAGGTGAAACTTTCAATGGCTTCGCCCATTTCGTAGTGTTAATGTATGTTGCTCTCTTTGTAATAGTGTCTTGGACTCAGACAGACATGGCTGGGGCAGCATGCTTGTCTGCCTTCCCGTTTCTGTTTATTCTGTAGTATTTATTGGTACAGATATGAATTGAGCAGCATCCTTGTCAGTTTTCCCATTCTTGTCTGTTTGGTAATAGTCCTTGGATTTAGTCAGACATTAGCTCTGACAGCCTGCTTGTCCACTTCCCACTTTTACCTTTTTGAATATATGCTGACTAAAACTTTCTTTCTGCATCAGTAAACTTTGTAATTTTTTCCCCCACAACAACTCTATAAGCCAAATTATGACCTGCATAAACAAATGGTCTTTGGGGTTCTCAATTTTTTTTTAAGAATGTGAAGGAGAGGGAGGGAGTGACAGGTTGGGGTGTAGATTAGATAGTTCATAGAAATTTGGTTGGGTGAAAACTGTGACAGCACACATTAGAAAGAAGATCAATTGTAACTGGTCTTCAACTTGGCATGATTACTCCTCCCATCTTAATCCAATATTGCAAGGACAGAAAGAGTAGCTGGGGCGAGGGGCTGGGGACCATGCTCTAAGGGCAAATGGAGGCCAATTGGCACAACTAATGTTTTGCTAAGACAGTCTTCTGCACCCCACATTGGCGAATGGTGTCTGGGATCTTAAAAGCTGCCAAGCTGCCATCTGAGGTACACCAAGTGGTCCCAACTCAGCAGGAACAGATGATTGCTAAGGACCAAAACGACATGGAGGAAAGAGAACCCAGAAGACAGAGAGACCCACATGAATGGGTGACTACCTTGACATGTGACCAGAAGAACTGGATGGTGCCCGCCACCACCAGCAGTAGCTCTGATGGGGCTCGCAAAGTTGAGTCTCACTTGCAACACAAGAATAAAAAGGGGTGCACCCTGAGATCTGTACTAAAAGACTTCAATTGATGGTCCAGGGGCCTCGGGATTCCTTTGGGAGCATGGCCCCTGACCCTGATGCTGCCCCTGTCCATAAATCATAATGGAGGTCAACTCTTCAGACAGGAATGGATTGGACTGGTGACACAGGGTGACCATATCATGTATGCATTTTATGATTCTATGCATCTATAGGATGTCGCCCTGCTGACCTCTTACTGGAGGCAGGGAAAAGGGTGGAGACAAGGGGATAGGAGATTGTTAGGAGAATAGAAAAGAGAGAAATAGTGCATTGTCACTGGGCAGGGAGAGCAATGGGAGCTGCACATAGGTGGGCATGCAAAGTTATATGGGAACATACATTTTCACTCAGTCATCATCATAATAAAACGAATCTAAAGGAGTCTGGAAACTAAAAAGACACTTTAGGAAAAACTACTCATTTTTTTTCTTGAAAAACAAAAGTACACATACTATTGTAATGCTCTGTAACTGTCACTCTTTGACGAATATCAACCACTTACATCAGTTACAGAAACCCTGGTAGCACAGTAGTTAATAACTACAGCTGCTAGGCAAAAGGCTGGCAGTTCAAATCTGCCAAGTGTTCCTTGGAAACTCTATGGGTCAGTTCTATTTTGTCTTATAGGATCACTATGAGTCAGAATTGACTCAATGACAATGGGTATACTAATTATAACGTATAATTACTTATTTTCCATTTCAAAGAGAAAAACGCAAGGTGAGTAATTGAGAATTGTCTGGCTAACACAAACATCTTAATAGACTAGCATAGCTCAAGAATAAATACTACAAAACTTTCTATCTAGGATCACTGTTTCAGTCACCTGGTACTGCTCTAACAGAAAATACCATCAGTAGAACGCTTCATGAAGAGAAATTTTATTATCAAAGTCTGATAAGCCACAAGTCCATTCACAAGTTATAAGTCCATTCAGTAAGATAAATTGTCACAGTCTGGTAGGCTGAGTCCAATTTCAATGAGAGCATCTCAGCACAAGAACTGCAGGTCCAAAGGATGGGCTCTGCTCTCAGTGTTGCCTTCTTGGTGGTGTGAGGTTCCCTGCTTGCTTCCCTTCCCTTTTATCTCTTTTAGGATACAAGGATAAAGCATGGGGCAAGCCATACTCCAGGGTAACTCCCTTTATATTGGAGCAGGGAGATGATCTTATGAAGGGATTTACAGTCCCACCCTAATCTTCTAATATACAGGAAAGGAAGATCACAAAATGGAGGACAATCTTAAAATATTGGGAATTATGGCCCAGCCACATGGCTACACAACATTTTGTGGGGACACAGCTCAATCCATGACACTCAGAATTGATTTGTTGGCAACATATTTGGTTTGTGGTTTTTAAAGTGGCAAAAACAAACACATTCATCAACTCAACTTTAAAATACAGCTTCTCTATAGCATTTAAAAAGAAGCCAATACGTAAACAATTAAATGCTTTCTTAATGTTTCAATATTCTGTTTTATTTAGAAATCATCTGGCTTTCTAGCAAGCAGCTATCTAAAAAGTATCAGCTGGTCCCAACTCACCTGGAGCAGAGGAGAATGAAGAACATCAAAGACATAAGGAAAGCACAAGCCCTTAGAGATAGAAAACTACGCACAATCCAGAGACTACATCAGCAATGAGACTAGAACTAGACGGTGCCCGGCCACAACCAATGACTGCCCTAATAGGTAACACAATAAAGAGTCCTTAATGAAGCATGTCATAGATTGAATTGTTTTCCCCCCAAAATATGTGTAGTAATTTGGCTGGGTCAGGATTCCCTGTATTCTGTGATTGCCCTTCATTTTGTGATTTTCTGATGCTATAGATTCTAATGTCTGCCTGTGGTTAACAGAGTAGATTATGTTAGAGAGGATTAGGGTGGGACTGTAAATCCCTTTATAAGATCACTTCTCTTGCTCCACTGTAAAGGGAGTTTCCTTGGAGTATGGCTTGTACCACCCACTTTCCTTTCATCTTACTAGAGATAAAAGGAAAGGGATGCAAGTAGAGAGTTGGGAACCTCACACCACCAAGACAGCAGCACTGGGAGAACAGTGCGTCCTTCAGATCTGAGGTTCCTGTACCAAGATGCTCCCTAATCAAAGACTGATGCAACACAAGGACTTTCCTCCAGAGCCAACAGAGCAAAAGCCTTCTCCTGGAGTGGACATCCTGAAACTGGACTTGTAGCCTACTGGACTGTGTGAGAATAAACTTCTCTTTGTAAAATCATCTACTTTGCAGCAATTGTATTAGAACAGCACCAGCTGACTAAAACAAAATGGGAGAAAATAGGGTGCAGAAATTGAACCCTATTTAAAAAACTAAACTTGATGGTCCAACAAACTGGAGGGTCCCCCAGAAGACATGGCCCCAACTCTCAGCCCAGAGTTAAAACCATTCCCAAGCCAACTCTTCAAAGATTGTACTGGAGTATAAAACATAAAATGATACTGGCGAAGAGTGTGGTTCTTGGCTTAAGTAGATACATGAGAGTAACTAGGAAGCGCCTGTCCAGAGATGATATAAGAGGTCAGAGGGGGACAAGAGTTGGTTGAATGGACACAATATGGAAATGAGGAATATGCTGTCACAGTGTAGGGAGAACAAGTAGGGTCACATAACAATGTGTATGTCAAGTTTTACATGACAAATTGATGTGGGTTGAAAACTTTCACTTAAAGCACAATAAAATATTAAAAAAAAAAACTAGCTATCCAATAATTATTTAATGAACTCAATTTAGTGTTAGTCCAAGATTTTAAGATACTTAAAGATCCTGGACATTACCTTCAAGCTAATATACTTACTACAAAACATGAAAAACAAACAAAATGAAATCTCATTGTCATTGAGTTGATTCTGATGCATAAGGACTGTATAGGACAGAGTTACACTGCCTGATAGGTTTTCCAAGGAGCGGGTGGTGGATTCAAATTGCTGACCATTTTGGTTAGTGGCTGAGCTCTTAACCACTGTGCAACTATTGCTCCAAAACATAGTTGCTGTTAAAATTAAACATTTGTTTATGAGAAACAAAATAATAATGATTAAAAAAGTATGAAGAAATAACTAAAGAAACAGAATGTTAGCAAAATTAAAGTTCCTCTGTTGCCCAACATTCCCCCTCTGGGAACCAAGAAAAGACCTCCCCAGCCTTAAGCTGCTCTATAGATGCTTTCATCCAGCAAGTTGCTTCCTAACTATGTGATCTTGACCACGTAGCTTAACTTTTCTCAGTCTGTTATCCCATCAGGATGGTGTGTTATGTAACAGGATAATGAATATTAAAACTCTTACTAACATAAGTACTATACACTTATTACTTATTAATATAAGTATTACTTATTAATATAAGAATCAATATAACTAGTATGGAATACAGCATCAATGGAAACCCTGGTACCATAGTGATTAAGAACTATAGCCTCTAACAAAAAGGTTGGCAGTTTGAATTCAACAGGCCCACTTTTTGGAAAGCCTGTGGGGCTGTTGTACTCTGTTCTCTAGGGCTGCTATGAGTCAGGATTGACTGAATGGCAGTGGGCTTGGTTTTGGACTGGTATAGCATCAATATTAAGTACACTTTTACGTTACATATTAAAAAAAGGAACAAAATAAATCAAACCAAATCCCTTGCCATCCAGTCGATTCTGACTCATAATGACCCTATAGGACAGAGGAGAACTGTGTCATAGGGTTTCCAAAGAGCAACTGGTGGATTTGAACTGCTGATCTTTTGGTTAGCAGCCAAGTTCTTAACTTATGTCAGAACTTTAATTTTTCCTGCTTCGTTATCAAGTGAGAGAATCTTTGCTCTTAGTCATAGTGTGGACTTAACAAGGGAAATTCCAAGGCCTTCTGATCTGAATTTATTATTTTCATTATAAATGAGAACACTGAGACTCTGAGAAATGATTTCTTTGAGGTCATACAGATAGTTCCTGATAAGACTTTGTGAAGTTCAAGATATGCTGGTCTATTTATTGTATTTCTAATGTAATCTATCAGTTAGAGGTTGCTTTGTAAACTACTTTCAGGATTATATTTTAATAGTAAATGTGTTTATTAGTCCACATTTAAGATATATTTTCCATAGTATATTGTGCTTTGTGCTATAATTCAGAGCAACTGAGGCATTGTAGACTCTTATTTACGTGTAGAAACCATAAATCCTGCATTTTTTAAAGAACAGGTAAAATTCTGAATATTTTTGTCTTTGTGTTTGAGTAAGCATTCATGCTTTATTCCTGCTGTTAGACAGAAATTATGATTGTGCTTATATTTCATCATTCATCCATGATTCTCCTACATTTATCATTAAACTGTGGTTTCACTGTATTAATAATTTTTAAAATTAGGATAGCAGCATATAACTCCACAGAGACACTTTTACCCAACTGTCTTAGTTATCTAGGACTGGTATAACAGAAATACTCAAGTGGGTGGCTTTAGCAAAGAAAAATGTATTTCCTCACAGTCTAGGAGGGTAGAAATTTGAATTCAGGGTGTCAGCTCAAGGCTCTCTCTCTGCTGCCGCTGGAGAAAGGTCCTTGTAATCAATTCTACCCTATTCAAGAAGCTTGTCAAATGCAGGGCCTTTGGGTCCAAAGGACATACTCTCCTCTTAGGAGATGCTTTCTTGCTGGTATCAGGACCCTTTCCTCTTATCTCTTGTAAGATAAAGGGTGATTCAGGTCACACCTCAGGGAAACTCCTTTTACATTGGATCTGGGAAGTGACCTGAATAAGGGTGTTACATCCCTCTTTAATTGTCTTTAACATAATCTAATCTTTCCTCTTTAACCACAGGCAGAGATTAGGATTTACAACATACAGGGAAAATCATCAATCACAAAATGGAGGACAACCACACAATACTAAGAATCATGGCTGAACCATGATTTTTTAGAGGATCTAATTCAGCCCATGACACCAAGCCACATACTTTATAGTAAATAAATAAGTAAATAACCCCACAAAACCAAACCCATAACCCTCAAGTCGATTCCAACTCTTAGTGACACTGTAGGTCAGAGCCGAACTGCCCCATAGAGTTTCCAAGGAGCTCCTGGCGGATTTGAACTGTTGACCTTTTGATTAGTAGGCGTAGCACTTAATCACTATACCACCAAGGTTTCCAAGTACATAAAACTGCCTGCCATTGCTTCTTACTCATAGTGACCCTATAGGACAGAGCAAAACTGCCCCCATAGAGTTTCCAAGGAGCCGTGGCAGATTTGAACCGCCAACCTTCTGGTTAGCAGCTGTATCATTTAACCACTACACCACCATGATTATTGAGTAAATAAAGCTTGTAGAAATAATCCAAAGAGGTCTTCTGAGCTTAAATTCTAGGCTTAGCTCACCTCTTATCCTTTTCTTCTTTACAGGAATTTCTCCTCACAACACGGCTTCTGTATATATTGCAACACGGCAAAGAATAAATGAAGACTAAAGCGAGATTTTAAGGGGCAAATACAGAGAGCATTAGCCAGAGACAGAGTGAAGAGATTTTAATAATGACACAGTGGTATAGGAGAAAGAGCACTCTCCAGAAGCCACCTCCTTTTGTATTTACTTAAAATGTAATTTAGTTGTGGTATTTTATCACGGCTACCACAATAGGTTCAAACATAAAAATGATGGCGAGAACGGCACGGGACAGGGCCATTGCGTTGTTGTACGCAGGTTGCTATGAGTCAGAACTGACTGGATGGCACCTACCAACAAAAATTTGATCATGCTTTTGAGTAACTTTATACTATAAATATGGAAGGGATCAGAGACTTGTAGATCTAAGATCCTGATTACATCTTAGGAGGTCACCATCCGTTTTTGCCTCTATTTTACACACAGTTGTAGGCCAGTGGAGGTAATTGTCTCCGCGGCTTCCCAGAGACACTCAAGGGCTTCTTGAGAATCATAACTGGAAGAAAAACCAGGACTAAAAAGTGATTAAAAACAGGAACTTTTTTCCCTATCCCCTCAACAGACCCAAAGTGAAAGTTGTTCAAATGCATATTGCCAAAACATTATACGAAATAAAGATTCCAAACCTCAGTATCATTTTCAAAATTTTTGATACTTAATGCTTAGGATTAAAACAACAACAAACTAGTTGCTGTCGTCCACTCGAATTCATGAAGATCCTATGTCTGTCAGAGTAGAACTGTATTCAATATTGTTTTTCAATCACTGATTTTTCTGAAGTAGATCACCAAGCCATTTTTCAGAGGTGCCTCTCTCTGGGTAGACTGGAACCTTCAACTTTCAGGCTGATGGTTGATCATTTCACTGTTTGCATCACCCAGGGGCTCTATGCTTAGCTAAGAGGTTAGTTTTTTATTGTTTTGATCACATTTTTTGAAAAAAAGACTTAATTGAAATTGGCATTCCCCACCCCTTTCCTGTGAGGGATCCATGAGCCCCTATGTGCAAAAGGCTTAGAACAGCGGCTGGCGCACAGCAAAAGCTAACCGATCTAGTGAGAATGCCCTTAGTCTTTGGTCCCATCACACTGGTGACTCAAAACAAGGTCTCGCCGCCCTCTGGTGGCTAAGACAGGTTTCAGCTTTCACTACAGAGCCAGTTGCTGCACGTCTTGCAGCCTTTTGACGTCACATCCGGCCCTTGCGACTGGGGTTCACACAACCCGCGCTATGAAGTGCCTGTTTGTTACTGTCGGGACCACCAGCTTTGACGACCTCATTGCGTGTGTTTCGGCGCAGGACACTCTTCAAGTGAGTGGAAAAGGCGGGCCGGCGGCGGCTTTCGCGAACCCCGCTTCACTTAGCCTTTAGCCTGACTTGTAGCCTCGCTAACCTTCCCAGATCGCAGCTCTGCGAGAGAAAAAGCTCAACCTCAGGTGCTGCTGCCTCTGCCCCTTCTGTGGCTCGTCTTTGCGCTAGCTAGCTGGGCATCTCGTAGCTTCCCAGTCCCAGCTTCCCCGCCCAGCCTGTCAGAATCCTTACCCCGCCCCTCTCTTCTCGGGCTCCTCCCCTCGCCCCTCATTTCTCCTGCTCCTCTCCCCGTCCCTTCTTCCTCGGGCTCTTTCCCTCCCCTCCCAGGCTTTGCCCTGAGATTCTCCGCCTCTCGGTACTCCAGCTCCGCCCCTCAGGCCTGAGTTGTCGGCCTCTCGCCCGCCCCGCCCCCCGGGCTGAACAGCCTGTGCTGGGCATGCCTAGAGAGGGCGTTCGTCCCGGACCCGCCTTCCCAACGCCTGTCAGGTCTGGTCTGGCCCCGCCCCCACCCCGGCCTCGCGCCTGCCCGACTGGCTGCATTCCCGATACAGAGCGCGCTTTTCGCGTTCCTCAGAAGACAGCCATCTCCTGAGCGCGTCCTCTCCTTGGGCCGCGGCTTCTCTCAGCCATGTCCCTAAGATCGAAGGGGCTTGTTACTTCATTTCCTCCACCCACTCTACTTGACGCCTCTCCCCAGGTCCCTCCTTTCTCGGCTTCTCCCCTCCCAGGCTTTCCCCTGACATTCTCCGCCCCTCGGTTCTCCAACATCGCCCCTTCTGCTTACGGCCCCGCCCCTCAGGCCTGAGTTATCGGCCTACGCCCCGCCCCGCCCCGCCCCGCCGGCCGCTCAGCCTGTGCTGCGCAGGCGTGGAGGTGAACGCCCCCTGCTCGCCCCGGAACCCGCCTTTTTGGCGCCTCTCTGGCTTCGCCCCGCCTCCGACCTTCGCTCCTGCTGGGACTGCCTGCCTTCCCGACACGGCCCACGTTTCTCGCGATTCTCGGAACGGGATTGCCTACTGAGTCGGTTTTCCACTCAAGCTACTGCTTCTCTCAGCGAAGTCCCTGAGGCCAGAAGAGCTGGTTGCTTCATTCCCCTCACCCCTCATTCCCTCACCCCGCTTGAAGCCTTTTCCCAAGTCTGCCTGTTTTCTGTTTCTGCGGGACCAGTTTATTTCAGAACTTGGTGAGCTGGGTCACGTGCGTTCATCAGGGCTACTGAAGCCCCTTGTCAAGGCCAGGTGAGGGGCAAGGGATTCTTGTGGTAAGCCAGGTAAATTCAGCCTCAGCATATTTGGCAGCTCGCGCTCGGGCTTGCGGTTGTTTTAACAGCCTGATTATAGGGCCACTTTTTCCTTTCCTGTTTTAGATCATCAAGAGCCTTGGGTACAGTCGACTCATCTTACAGATTGGTAGAGGAACCTTGGTGCCTGAACCTTTTAGTACTGAATCATTTACTCTGGATGTTTACAAGTACAAGGATTCGTTAAAAGAAGACCTTCAGAAAGCAGACCTTGTTATTAGTCACGCAGGTAAAGTCTTGGAATCTCGGTTTGATTTTTGGTAAGCAATAAAGAATTTGAAACTTGAGGTAAAAATCTCTACAGTAACCCACTGTAGCCCCTTTGAATCTAATAATTATTTGAGTTATTTGAATATAACAATTGTTGAGAACTTTGTTGGAGAAAAGATGTCAGCTTTTTTTATTTTTTGTAACCCAGCTTAACTGTAAAAAAAAAAAAAAAAGTGCCGTCGAGTCAACTGTAAGAAACCCTAAAAACGGGCAAAATGATTATTTGTCCAGTAACTTGTAATGAGGTGTCAATCTTGAGATTAGTATTTGGCCTCATATCTGCTGGGATCCAACTGAGGAAAAGTGTTGGATCTGCGAAATTTGCTTTGAAAGGTTTTTTTACATTTCTACTAAATGCGAGTGTGAAATTAAGGCAGTCAAAAATATTCTTTAATAGCCATCATGTCTGCTCCTCAGGAAACAGTCCTGACTGTCTAGTAATCAGACTTCCAGTACCTTGAGAAGAACTGCTTTAGGGGAGTGTTGTCATTTTGACTGCTGAATATGAGTGAGGAGTTTCTTTATTCTCAAGAAGTCTGAATAGTTAGAGAAGGGAACAACTGTTAGAAATAGATGTTACAGATTGACTGTTAAAAATATGTAGGGTAATAGTTAACAGTTTTTGGTACTGTTCTCTGAGCTTTGTGTATATGAACTCTTCTCATCCTCCCAAACTGCCCTATAAATTTTAAATTTTAAGTATCATTAGTGTCTCCATTTTTCAAATGAAACAGAGAGGCTAAGGAACTTGTTTTGCCAGTAAATGATGGACAGACTTTTAACACCCTGCCCCTCTATAGTGTCTAAAATAGTCTTACCGAAAAAGAATTTACTTACTTTATCTGTTTCACATTTAAAATATCTGAAGGTGGCATAGTGGTTGAGAGCTATGCTAGGCTACTAACCAAAAGGTCAGCAGTGTGAATTCACCAGCTGTTCCTTGGAAACCTTATGGGGCAGTTGTATTCTGTAGGGTTGCTATGAGTCGGAACTGACTTGATGGCAATGGTTTTTTTTTTTTTAAAGGATTTTACATTTCAAAGTTCAATTGTCCTGATGTTATATGTGTGCATATTCATGGAGATCTGTTCTCCACTATTTTAGGGATGCAACTTAACAGGGTTGCTGTGAGTCAGAATCAACTCAGTGGCAATAGGTTTGGGTTTTTTCTTGTTAACAGGCAGACTCCAGGAATAGTCCAAGTTTTTCTTTATTGAGGTGAAGAGCACCAAAGGTTACTGCTCTGCAGGTCTGTACTAAACTAAAGGTTGATGTTCAAGAGACCTTACCAAGTGGTAGGGGATAGGAGGCAGCAGCAGCCTGGCAGTGCCCAGCAATCTGCTTCTGTAAAAATTAGAACCAAGAAAACTTTGTGGAGCAGTTCTGTGTAACACATGGGGTCACCATGAGAAAGTATCTGCTCAGGGACACTACTTTTTGCACTTTTTGTACTTGTTACGAGTTGGAATTGACTTGATGACAATGGGATTTTTCTTATTTTGAGTGCAAACTTCACTTAGAGTATGTTAAGCTGGGATCTTAATTGGATTCAAGGCTACGCCCAGGGCATTTGACTAGAGGGTAAGTGGCCAAGCCCTGACGTAGTATTGTCATACGTGATAAAGTGTATTAACAAATTCTGATACATTTCTGTAGGTGCCGGAAGCTGTTTGGAGACTCTGGAAGAGGGAAAGCCACTTGTCGTTGTTATAAATGAAAAGTTAATGAATAATCATCAGCTGGAATTGGCAAAGCAGCTACACAGTGAGGGACATCTTTTCTACTGTACTTGCAGGTATATTATAAACTAATTATTTGAGTGACTTCATCTTAATTCCTTCATATCTATAACCTTACTCACTTGCCTAACCTGTCTGTTCTGCCACTTAACATTCTCCCATCTATCAAACATACTTTGATTTTTCTCACCTATAAAATGCTCTCATTTATTTTCTACCATGACTAGTTGGTTGTTGTACCTCTTTCTGTATCTGTGGCTGTTTCTTTCTGTGTGATAATCAATGTGTGTTTGTGCATAGATGTGTATTCATTTGGGTTCATAAATCTCTGGAAATAACTCTCTAGTTCATTATTTAGACTTTCATTATTCACAGAGGGCATTTACTTATTTTTAATGAAGATTTTGCCTTCAGCAAGTCAACTGGAATCCCTAAATTAGATTTACTCATTTATTCAACTATACTTAACATGTGACAGGCACTATTTAGATGCTAAGGATGCCATGGGAAAAAAGAGACAAAGTCTCTGGTCTCATTTTAGTGGTGGGAGATAGTAAACAAGTTCACAAGTAAAAAATCATCAGGGTGATTTCATATGGTGAATTGTGATATGAAGAAAATAAGACAAGGTGCTGTGAAAGCTGAGGTAGAGACTAGGATGGACAGGAAGGTGTGATTGGGTATATGACATTTGAGCTGAGACCTGAATGACAAAAAGAGCTAGTCATGTGAAGCTCTAGAAGCAAAGGGAACAAGCAGTAAAAAAGGTCCTAAGTTAGGAATAAGTTTGGAGTTCACTGTGTTTGAGAATTAGAGGGAAAGTTGATGTGGTGGGTTCATAGTGAGCAAGAGAAAATGTAGTACCAGAGGAGGCTGAGTGAGGATAGCTTATGTAAGAATTCTGATTTTAGTCTATGTTCACTGAGACATCATTGGAGCATTTTAAGCAGACGACTTACTTTATGATAAGGAGTACTATTTTCTGGAAGTATACTAAAATTCAACAGGAACTCTTTAACATTACAGTAGAAGGATAAAGATACATGCTGGTTTGTTTTCTGTTAGTCTTCTCTTAAGACAGTAGAAGCTTACAAAATGGCCACATCAGTAGTTCACAATTGTTTGACTTTAAAACATATCCTAATTTGATATTTAAAAAAAAAAATACTTTACGAAAGTATTAGAAAAAATACATTTTATGTTCTGGTAAATTTACATTAGTTTTAAAATATAAACTCCCAAAGAAACTGGCTAGAATGTAAAAAGATTTTCTTGTAATTTTACTGCTTCTATTTCAGGTACTGAGTAAATTTTTTATTAAATATGTATTGAGAACCTACTCTATGCCAGGTACTGTTGCGTCAGTGAGTAAGACAAAAAATCCCCGTTCTCATTGAGGGGAGACAGACTCATTGATTGTTTCAAGAATAATTCTTGCTCTTCATCATGGTAGTGATGGAGGAGAAGGTATGTCAGGATATAGAAGCCAGCCTTAAAGTATTTATTGTGAGTCATCAGGAGCTAGATAAGCTGAGCCGAGATAGTCAAAATCATTTAGGCTTGCAATAGTGGGCATATCTGCTTTTGGGTAGTTTTGATTGTTAGGGGTTAATGTAATGTTTTTAAAAGGACTAAACTCTGATTTTCTTAACTGGTTTATGCAAATCAGCTTTTCCAGAGACTTTTCATGAGTATCTTCATTCTGTATGTTTAATTAGCTTTGGTTTTATGTCAGTACATTAAAAGGAAAAATAGTTTTTCATAAACACATCCTGACTGAAGCTGAAAAGGAAGCTGTGCAAGTCCAATTTATTCAATTTTTACAATTTAAAAGTCTTAATTTCAAGGGAGTCACATACATAAAAGCAATAAGAATTTCAGTAATTGGTTGTATTTCCATTTTAGATAAATCATTTTCCCCAAATCTAGGCTGCATGGTTGTATGTCTATACTAACTTAAGTGACTGGTTTAATTAAATTTCTAAAGTGATAGTTTTATGTTGCAGTCGAGAACCCTCTTTCCAAAATGCCTGGTGCTTATATATTGCTTAATTATATATGAGTTTATGATAGCAAATTATTAGCAGAAAAAGTTATTCCACAGTCATCATGAATGAGCTAACAGTCTTCCCAGCTTATGTTCTTATCTGGAAGCTGTTAATTTTGGTGTCATTTATTTTTCATAAATTAATTTTACTTTAAGTTATGCGTGTTGAATCCTGAGTGGTATTACAAAGCCATTTGAATATATTTTTCATGAAATAACATTACTGAAATATTTCAGTTGACATCAAAGATAAAGTATCTTTTGAATTAATGTTGACATTATATATTTGTTTTGCCTTAATTTTTTTTAAGTGCATATACCTGTGTTATTAAAATACATTCAAAAATTCACATATAGTTTGGAAAGCAGCACTGTATTCTTGGAAGTTAAATTCAGTCATCACATGGGCAGCAGATGAATTATGGAATTTTCTCTCATGTTACCTAATATTTTTCTTCTTTTGTTTTAGCATGCTTCCTGGGCTGTTACAGTCAATGGACTTATCAACACTGAAATGTTTTCCTCCTGGCCAGCCAGAAAAATTTTCTGCATTTTTGGATAAAGTTGTT
Organism: Heterohyrax brucei; assembly: GCA_028571685.1. NCBI lineage: Eukaryota > Metazoa > Chordata > Mammalia > Hyracoidea > Procaviidae > Heterohyrax > Heterohyrax brucei. The sequence goes on from CM053166.1 coordinate 150,639,399, forward strand.
GGATTACAAAATAAACACTAAACTCTCAGCACTTTAAAAAACACCCCCAAATCCAGCCTAACAAATGTGATTAAATCAAATATAATACTTATTTTTAGAAAAATATCAATTAATAAACTACATCTCTAGAATGCAGAGAAAATTTCATGGTGTCAACATTTGCATTTGGGTCCAAATCCTATTTGCAATTTAGTAAAATTTGATGATTTTCCCTAATTTTCATTTTTTACATGTAGTGGGCATTCACATATTTTATAGTAGAATCTCAAATACATTAGGTTTCGTGAAAAAAAAACACGAGATTTGAAAAATTGATAAAACGAAATGCTTTGGCAGGAACTATAAATGTAGTCAGCTTGTTGTTTCCTAGAATAAAAAAACGAAAGAGTAACTGACTTTTAAGAATACTTTTGTATGAGGGTTAACGTTTATAGCTTCATAATTTAAAGAACCAAATTCCAAAAAAAGCAAAGATGACACATTGTGCTGTAACATAAAAAAAGTTCATTAATTGCGTAAGAAAATGATATGTATGAAGCCATTTTTTTTTCCTTAGAGAAACTACTTTTATCCTGAAGAATACAGTGGAGTGCATATGTTCACTTTTTTCCCTCTCAGATATAATTAGAAAATAGCAAAATCTTGCCCAATGTCAAAACTTGACTAGTTTGAGAAGAAGAAATCGAAAAGGACTTCTAATCAGTAGAATTTACTGTTATTTTCTAAGGACACTGCTCCCCCACCACATTGGTATTGGAACATTAACAGAAACATCAGAGAAATTTACAGTTTATATGCTTTTTACATTAGGTTTACAAATAAGAAATGATCTGACATGGATAATGGCTTATGTATATGTTAGTAAAATGTACAGAATAACAAGATACGTTCATTTATAGAATTCTATCTAGTTAAAGTACATGATCTTGAGACCTTTAAACTACATGAGATTTATCTGTCCATAGTTCTCTGGTAGAAAGTTTAATTAGAAGAAAAGGATATTCATTAGAAAGACCTGCATTCTGTTATATTCCAGTCTGTTGAATGTTCCAAACATTTTACTTGGGATGTTGTATATTTTTGTAGATTTATTTTCCTGATTGTGTTTTACATAGGCCAATATTAAAGTACGTTCTTACTAATGGTAGAAGGTGGTGGCTAAGAAGTGCTCTGGGTAGCAAGAGGAAGTCAACTTGGAATAAAATTTTGCTGAGAATAAAAAGTGAGTAATCTATACTTAGCTGAGAATTCACAGTGCCATAATCATTGCATATTAACCTAGATTTCATTATTTCATTCGGTATTGAGTTAAGCCAGTGATGTCAATTATATGTAGTAGCATTTTCGACTACACCTTTGGTGGAATTTTATATCACTTGTGGGGTTCTAAGTCAAAGTATACATTTTAGAATCATTTTGAGTTAGTAGGGATCCTTAAGGTTGTATAGTTCAGTCTCTTTTTTTAGATGAGGTAAAGACTAGAAGTTACAGCATGCTGAAAAGAACAGCTTTTGGCAGAGATGCCACTAGAAACAATTGCTTTACTCCCAATCCTGTGCTCTTTATACCATACCGTAATATATGTAAACTTGTTGATTCTTTCTTTGTATATTTTCAGAAGTTGTTCATTTCACTTCACTTACTGTATTTTCCCTTGGTATATGATGACCCATTCTTTACCTTGCCTAGGACAGAGAGTCAGAAACCTGCGATTCCTTAGTTGTTTGGAATCAGCAAGATGCTGTGAAGAAGAAAGGCAAGGAATTGTAGAATTTTAGAGTTGGGAGAAAATTTAAAGAACATCTGGCCCAAACTGCTCATAGATGAGGAAACAGGCTAGGATAAATTAATTCTCAAGTTCACATTTAATATAGTCCTTATGAAAAAATAATGGTAATCAAAATTCTGTTTGAAAAATTTGCTCAATAAAGTTAAATGTGTTTGGTTTCATTACATGACTGATAACAGCTTCAGGTCCTTAGAAATTGGCAAGGTGAAATTCAGTGGGTTTAGCAGTTTTCTGTTAAAGGATAAAAGAAAAAGAGGGTTAGTGTTGTGGGAAATTTACACTGTGAATAGGTTCAGAGATGGACAGGTAATAAGGTAATAATAGAAAGTTTATAGTTGGAGAGTAGATGGATAGTATGAGATCATAGGATGATCTTGGGTGGTGAGCATTTTGGATGACATACTTCAATTTGAGGGGAAAGATACTAAGAGCTAGAAGGAATTGATGGTAAAATAGTATAACCAATAAACCTGATAAGGAGCTTGGGAACGTTAAAAAGTAGTCATGTCTAAAAGTATTGTCAAGTATGATTTATAGATACCTTAGGGCACTAATTTGTATGCTTTTAAAGGCAGATCATACAGAGGAACAAAAAAAGGTTCTGTACCACTTTCTTGATTGATAGTTTTTTGGAAGAGTTTCCCAAGACTAAAAATTAGCCATTAATAACAGTAATGTAGATACTTTCTTGTCTTTTTATTATGTCAAGTGGAAGTAAGATTTGGTAATCTGTTTCTGTAAAAATTTAGAGTTTTGGAAATTGTATAAGCCAGTTCTGCATTGTCCTATAGGGTTGCTGTAAGTTAGAATCCACTTGACAGTAATGGGTTTGGTTGGTGTTATTATAGTATAAGCACTTAAGTAATGCCTCTAATTTATTATAATATTAAATCTCCAGAGATGGTAAAAAATGTACACATAATTTGAGAAGTGAAATATCTGGACAAATTATTTGAAGTCATTTTTGAAAAACTTTCAAATAAATGTTCATTGTAGACATGTGGTGATCAATTTTCTGTTCTACAGCCAGTATCGTTATTTTCACAAGGTGCAGGGAATGGAAAGTAACATTTGCAGTTAACACTCGTTGGGCACTTAGTATGTGTCAGATACTGTTCAAAGCATTTTACGTGAATTAATCAGTATGAAATAGTTACTGTGGTCCCATTTTGGAAATGAGGAAAGGCAACTCAAGACATCTTCTGAAAAAGGAGTTTTATGTCACTTAAAGGTCCAAGAGATGGTCTGGGATTTGAAATTAGAACACTGAAATCTAGGATATTTTAATCGTTTATGGAAGAGTAGGGCAGAATCTTTGAAATAGGACTGTCCTAAGAAATTCAGATTGTATGACAACCTCAGGTACATCATAACCCATTTTAGCTTTTTACATTGCTGTTTGAAAGCAAACTGATGCTACTGATAAGACTCCAGGTGGAGAAACTACCAGTGGCAGGTTATTTATTGGGTCTAGTTTCCTCCTTAAATAGTTGTGTTCTAGAGTTCAACTTTTGATCCTTTTAATATATTATTTCTTGGTATTTTCGTTTCCAGAGCTCCTACAACTGATAACCCCCCATCTATATCTCTTAAGTCCAATTTGAGCTGACTAATATTTCCAAGCCCTGGTGGTGCAGTGGTTAAGTGCTGGGGCTGCTAGACAGTAGGTACACCAGACGCTCCTTGGAAACTCTGTGGGGCAGTCCTACTCTGTCTATAGGGTTGCTAAGAGTCAACATTGACTGAAAAGCAGTGGGTTTGGGTTTGGTTTGGTTGGTCAAGTTGAAAACTGGTACCTTAGTGGTTAAGTGCTGTGGCTACAACTAATCAAAAGGTCAGCAGTTCAGATCCACCAGGGGATCCTTGGAAATTGTAGGGCAGTTTTACTCTGTCCTACAGGATCACTATCAGTCAGAATTAACTCAGTGACAGTGTGTTTGGTTTGGGTTTGGGATTGGTCAGGTTGGAATATGGTAGTATGGTGGTTAAGTGCTACTACAGCTGCTAATCAAAGGGTTGGAAGTTCAAATCCACCAGGTGCTTCTTGGAAACTACAGGGCAGTTGTGCTCTGTCTTGTAGGGTCACTAGGAATCAGAACTGATTCGAAGGTAACTTTTTTTTTGTTGTTTTTGCGGGCTGGGGGATGGTTGGTGAGGTTGGAAACCCTGATGGTATAGTAGTTAATTTCAGCTGCTAACCAAAAGGTCAGCAGTTTGAACCTACAGGCTGCTCCTTGGAAACTGGGGCAGTTCTACTGTGTCCTGTAGGGTTGCTGTGAGTTGGAATTGACAGTAGGTTTTGCTGATCATGTCTCTATTCTTCCAAGCACCTCAAACTCAGTGGACCTCAAACCTAAATCTTATTTTTCCTTTCCATCTTTCTCTATTAATGGTGTCACTGTGTAGTCAGTCCTCCAGGCTTTAACTCTTGTATCTTTGCCCTCTTACATCTGATTGATCACCAGAACTAGATTTGCTTCCTAAATTTTCTCAAGCTCATTTATTTAGTCATTTAATCTTCCAACATAAATGCCTAAGAAGAATCTACTTTTATATCAGCAGAACTCAACACATGATTCCTACCTTAGAAGAGCTCTTACAGTCTAGATGGGTAGGAATTATGTCTTACTCATTCTTGAGTCCTTTGCTGAAACACAGTAGGCTTTCCCTAAATGATGAATACACTTGTAGCTGATGTCTCTTTTCTGATGATGTTGATTAGGGTTAAGTATTGGTATGAGGAATACTGTCAATGTTGTGCATACTCATTTCATAACTGACCTTACCCTGATCCCATAGTATTTAGTGTGTCTCTCATTTAGAAGGGAGTTGTGACACTTTGTGTGGTAAAACTTGTAAGATAAACGATTTACAGGAATATTATCTAAAATGTAATGGTTTTATTCCTATGCAGTATCTAAGTGGTATTGAAGGGCTTTGTGGTAAAAGTTACATGATACTAAAAATCAAAGATAAGTAAAAAGCGGCAGCTATAGTGTTTTCCAGTAAAGGATTACATGGAGAAAGGCTTAGGATAATCACCAGATGACAGCTGATTTGATTATTTACTAAGTGGTTAATTCCACATTTGAATACTCAAGCAAATCTTTCGTATGTTGCATAGTTATTTTGTTATTTTCTTTTGTGTGATTCTTTATGTGACTAGGTAAAAGATGAACAAATTAGTAGCTGCAAACAGAAATATAGAATACATGCTTCTTGAGTTTGATGTTAACTCTTAATCTTTTAAAGGGCCGATTTTAAAACTATTATAAACCATCTGTTTTGATCTTTTACTTCTGGATCTTTAATGTATTTGTTTATAATTCCTTTTACTACATCCTGGCTAGAGTTGTTTATTTTGATAGACATTCTGTGATAGCTTTGAACATGATTTCATTTTGATGGTGGTGGTTGTGCTGTTTAAGGCAAAGGTTCTTAAACTGCTTTGGGTCTTGAGGCCCTTTTGCATATTCTCAACTGTTAATGGCTCTGCCTACTCACGTGTGCAGAGTTGTGCAAGGAATGCTACATTTAGGTTTAGTAATTCCCATTTTTAATAACAAACTTTTTTCAAGTGTTTTCATCAAGGAACACAGTTTTCATCATGTTAAACATACCAAACAACCTTAATACTCATCATACTGTTAACATATTGTCTATAATGTATCGTAGAGAACTGTTCCTAATTGACAAAAAGGACTAAAAGGAGTATCTTTCATTCATAGTAATTTTTTTCAGATATTCTCTTAGGCTGTTTGGAAACCCTGGTGGCATAGTGGGTTAAGTGCTATGCCTGTTAACCAAAAGGTCAGCAGTTCAAATCCGACAGGTGTTCCTTGGGAACTCTGGGGCAGTTCTACCCTGACTTCTAGGGTCGCAGTGAGTTGGATCCAGTTCAACAGCAGTGGGTTTTTTGGGGTTAGGCTGTGTAGTGAGGCAGTACCAAAAGAACCAACCCCCTTTCTGTGGAATCAATTCCCACTCCTAGCGAGCCTATACGACAGAGTAGAACTGCCCATAGCGTTTCAGAGGAACCCCTGGTGAGTTGCAGCTGCCAACCATGGTGCCACCAAGGCTCAGTATTGTAATTTACTCATTTACTGTCAAGTGTGCTGCTTCAGTACTTTTTTGCTAAACTTGTATAGTCACTGTTGAAATGATACCTTCCAGTTAGTATAGAGTGAAAGGGCATACTTCTTTTCCATTGCTTGTCTCTTTTATTTAGAAGAACATACTGGTCATTTCTACATAACCAGTGTGAAGTAGGTGGATAATACACTCCCCAAATTTAGGAGTGAAAAACATTCCTAAATCCTTGATCAGAGTTAGTATTTTCTGGATCCCAGTTTTTCCATATGTGAGTTAGTAACATTCACTTCCTTCACAGATGATTTCTGAGACAAAACCAGTAGTGTGACATACATGGAAAAAATGTTGACATAATTTTCTGTTGATTAGAATTCTTAAGAAGTAGGAATAGACTTAGAGATGTTTCCCTAGAATTCACAACATACTGTCCTAAATGATACAAAAAGCAGAATTTCATGTTTAGTCTGTAGCTGGACTTACAGTTAAAATTAGAGAAAGTTCATTTAGAGGTTTAAGTGAATAGATTTTCCATTGCTTTAAAACAGAGAAAGGAGCATTCTGGTCTTTATTCCTCCTTGCCCTAGTATCCTGTCTGTAGACTGAGCAGACACTGCAAGTATCTTAAGTTAAAAACGAACAAAACAACCCTCAGTATTCCTGTGCCAGTATGGTGTGTATTTTTAAAAGTACTATTTTCCTTTTTCATTTTTTTTTTCTCTAATCTAGATTCACAATGCTTCAGATGGAAGTGAGGAGAGAAGGAAATGAAGTGGTTCTTGGTAGTTTTTATTCTACATTTCATTTAAACAAGGTCACTGCTCTGAGAAATCTGTTCCTTATATTTTTCCTTTCTAAAACATGAGGAGGAGATTAAACAAGGCTGTGTTTTAAAGTTTTATTTTGGAACCATTGTATTCTTTTCATAAATCCTGCTCTATATGAATGTCTACCAGATAAAGGAATGATGGGTTCTGGTTCTAGGGTGCTGTTTTAAAAAAAGACATTTTAAAAGTTTACTGTTATATTTTTCAGTAATGAAAGACTTCAAAAACAGATTCCATACAGTTGAGGAATCATTTCTCACAGGTGGCCCTAAGTTATTGGGTACTGAAAATAATTGAAATAAATAATTTAGTTCAGTGTTTTAACACAAACTGCTTTTTTATTAGGTTCTGCCACATATTATGTAGACAGTGTTTGTTTAAAAATCTAGAGCCATTAATTTCCTTGGAGAAGGTCAGAAATCTCATTCCCTTTTATGTGGGTCTGTCATCCCCTTTTTATCAGGATAATAGGCTAATCATCCTAAAGCTATTTTTTTTTTTTAAATTGTGATTGAGTGAAAGTTTACAATACAATGGAAATTTACATGCCTACCTGTCTGCAGTTTCCTCTGCTCTCCTTGCCTGGTGACAGCGCACTCTTCCTTTCCGTTCCACACATGTTATATCCTCTTAACATCTCCTGTCTCCTCCTCTGTACCCTCTCCACTCCCTTCTAGTAAGAGGCCAGTAGGCCAATAGGACGACATCCTATAGATGCATAGAACCATCAAGTGCACACACGATATGGTCACTCTGTATCCCTGAGTTCAATCCATTCTTATCCGGAGAGTTGACCTCAGTAATGATATATGTTCAGGGGCAGCATTACTTATAATGTTGATATAAATTTGACTGTAAAAGGAGGGCAAATCTGTTACCCACTGTTAAATCACAGATCCTTAGGTCTGGAAGACAGCTTAAAGATCATGCAGCTCATCTTCATTTTACAGATGGGGAAACAGATTAAAGTGGCATAATGAAGAAGTTTATGTAACATTCTTTTTATGAAACTGTCTTGCCTCTCAGAAACCAAAAAATTCAGAAGCAGCATGTCCGGTACATAACACAGCTATACCTTCTATGTAAAAGCTAATGTATACTTTTAAAAAAACTATTCCAGGCATGTACCTTGTTTAGTTGGTTGAAACATGAAGATTTGTTATATTAGAATTAAAACTATCAGTATTCATGTGTTGTGCTACTAGAGTTTGCCCATTTGATCAGTGAAAGATGAAATGAGTGAAGTAAAATAATAAAAATCACAATTTTAAGCTAAATTTCACTATAAAAATGTTACATTATAATATGCTGCTATTACATTGTTATGTAATTCTAATTATAAAATTAAACACAAATTTCATGACTGGTCAAATAATATATTAATTTTTTTTAATTTTAATATGTTTTATTTTAACCTATACCCAGAGGTACAGTGTCTAAAAAGTCTTCAATCTTTTTTCTTCCCCTCATTTCCAGAGGTTAAAAGGGAGAGATCTCATTAGAGGTAGGGAAACCTCTGACGGGGGGCCATATCCGAATTTTAAACTTTGGCCTGATTTCCAGTAGAATTTCAGTGACTATTTCCTACCTTTATTTTGACCAGAGAATAATTACTTAAACTATTTGTCAGCTAACCCTTAACACTACTCAGTAAGTACTTACCTGTGGGAAACACCACTAAACATGCAGTGTCTTAATTATTTCAATGTTAGGTTTAGATCACAAGGATTTTCTAGCGTAGCATTTCTGAAACTTTGAGACATTAGTAGATGGGGGAAGGTTTGGCAAAAGGTCAAACAAAGTTTGATATTCTAATCTTCGAATTCTCTTTTGCAGAACACTTATTAATAACCCATAGTACACATTGTTCTAGAGCAGTGGTTTTAAAAGTGTGGCCCCTAGATCAGCAGCATTAGCATCACCTGGGAACTTAAGTGAAATGAAAATTTTTCAGGACCAACATCAGAACTATTGAATCAGAATCTCTGGGCATGAGGATAAGCCGGCTGTTTTAACAAGACCTCCACTTAAGGTCACTGTTGTAGGGTTACAGGTTTGGAGTAGTTTGTTGTGAAAGAATGATAGCCAGTTGCAATTTCAAGTGCAGTAGATCATTTCAAAGGACAGTATTAAGTGACTTGACATACTTCCTATTTACAAGATAAAATCTAACAGTGTCCCATGTCTTAAAAAAAAAAGTACTGATTCAGGAAACACAACTTTTACCACCACTGAGCCTTGGCTCATACATGTTCTTTGGGGAAACTTTGGTGGCCTAGTGGGTTAAGTGCTACATCTGCTAACCAAAAGGTTGGCAGTTCAAATCCACCAGGTGCTCCTTGGAAACTATGGGGCAGTTCTACTCTGACCTACAGGGTCACTATGAGTTGGTCCCAACTTGACAGCAGTGGGTTTGTTTTTTGATATTGTTTGATAATGCCATTCTTTTGTTTTTTTAATATAATAATGGTGGAAGGATTAAGAGATGGTCCACTTGCAGTATTGTTACTGAAGGAATATTGAAGCTTTGACATCTTGTTATTGTCTAAACCTGTTTCATCATCTGTAAAATTCTACTTATTTTCTCAGTTTATTATGCTGTTCTGTTTTTTGCTCACCAGTGAATAAAATTTTTATTAAGGTAACATATAAATAATTTAAAATATGAACTAGTCCTACAAGGTTTACAACAAGAAACAGCAGCCTTCCCATTCCTCCCCATTTTTGATCTTTCTTCCTATTTAAAAAAGAAAAGCTGTTGGTGTCAAGTGATTCTGACTCATAGCAACCCTATAGTAGGACAGAGTAGACCTGCCCCATTGAGTTTGCAAGGAATGCCTGGTAGATTAAAACTGGCACTCTTAATTAGCAGCCATAGCGCTTAACTGCTACACCACCAGGGTTTCCTTAGTTTAGGTGACCATATTGCATTATATATATTTTTAATATTATGTTCAACCTGTTTTCTGTGTGTTTGTATGTATGTGTGCCTTAAAAAGATTAGGTATCGTTAGTCTCCTCATCATCCTAATTTTTTCAGTGTTTGTGAGATCAGTTTTCAGTGTTGACATTATGGTTACAAAAGTACAGCATTGTTTACTTCTGAACCAGATAGCAAATGCTCACTGATACTTCCTTTCTAGTAACTTTTTTTTCATTTTACCTTTTTTCATTTACTAAATTTTCTATAGAAACTTCCCCAAACTGTCCAACAGAAGTGTTTCTCTCCCCTCAGTATGTTAAAACACATCAGATTATAAATTCTGTTACTTATTTGAGATACTCTGCTGGGATTCTCTGTTCTTTAATCTGAAGCTGGTTGTTTTCTAATTTTGCTGAATATCTCTCTTACTGTGATTTGCCCTTTATCCTGGAAATTTTGTTTGCTCTCTTGTGCTCAATCTCCCATTTCTTGGACTGTGTGTCTCCCTTTTTAAATTTTTTTGTTGTTTAATTTTGCTGTTAAAACATCCTCCAGTAGCATCCTGAGATTCTTGTTATTAGGTGCCATTGAGTCAGTTACCACTCATAGCAGCTCTCTATACAACAGAACAAAACGCTGTCTGTTGCGCCATCCTCTTAATCGTTAATGCTTGAGGTCATTGTTTCAGTCCATCTCATTGAGGGTCTGCCTCGTTTGTTGACCCTCTGCCAAGCATGATGTCCTTTTCCAGAAACTTCCCTCTTCATAAGATGTCCAAAATATATGAGATGAAGTCTCCTCATCCTTGTTTTTAAGCAGCATTTTGACTGTACTTCTTCCATGACAGATTGGTTAATTCTTTGGTAGTCCATGGTATATTCAGTATTCTTCTGCAACATCACAATTCAAAGGCATTGATTCTTTGCTCTTCCATGTTTGTCATTAGCTTTTGCATGCATATGAGGCTATTGAGAATACTATGGCTCAAGTAAGGCATACCTTAGTCCTCAGGATCCTGAGAAAGGGCAGTAAATTTTTTTTGAGATACTGCATATCTGAAAAATGCCTCCTTTATCAGATTGATAGTTCAACTTGGTTAAAAATACTAGGTTAGAAAAAATTTGCCCTCAGTTCTTGAAATCCATTGTTCTCTAGCTTCTATTTTTCTTTTTTTTAGGAATTTATTGTTAGATTTGTCATACTTGTATATGACCTGTTTTTTGTCTCTGAAAGCTTTAGGGTTTTCTCTTTATCATGACTGAAGAAATTTCATTGTTACTGGCGTTGCTGATCTTTTTGCTTTTATTCTAGCTTCTTCATGGACCCTTTCAGTCTCAGTCTGAACATTTGTATCCTACAGTGCTAGCATTTTCTTTATGTGATCATCAAAATAATTTCTTTCCATCTTCATTTTTATTTTTGGGCCTCTAGGGTCGTCATGAGTCAGATCTGATTTGACGGCACTTGGCTTGGCTAGGTCAGAGTTAGAGCCCCTGGTTGTCTTATTTTTTTCTCTCCAGCCTTGTATGTTTTGTGACCTGCACAGCTGTAAGTTCTATTCCTTCTTTTTTTTTATTTTTAAATTTACATGTAGTGCAATTGGTGTGTGTTCTTACACAGTTCTGTAAGTTTTGACAAATACTCGGTCATGCAACTACGGTCACAATCAAGATACAGAACAGTCTCATCTCCTCATACACTCTTTCCTGTGATCCCTTTTTAGTCAGCCTTTTAAAGATAAGCCTAACCACTGGCAACAACTGATGGATTTTCCCTTTCTGTAGCTTTGCCTATCCCATAATATCATATAAATTCATTCATATAGTATGTAGCATTTTGAATCTTTTGTTTAGCATGATGCATTTGAGATTCATAGGTGGTGGTGTATGTGTCAGTAGCTCATTTTTTTATTGCTGAGCAGTATTCTCTTGTATGGATTCTCCTGCAGTTGTCCATTATTATTTGAAGGATATTTGTTTCTTAGCTTTTGAGGAATCATGATTATGAATAAAGCTACTATAAACATTTACATTTACATAGTGTTTTGTATGAAGGTAAGTTTTCATTTCATTTGAGTAGATTACTGAATCATGTAACTCTTTAATATTACAAGAAACTGCTAAACTATTTTCCAAAGTGGCTATACTATTTTGCATCCTCTCCAGCAGTGCATAACAGTTCCAGTAACTATTATTTTATCAGTATTTTATGTTGCCAGTTTTTAATTTTTTTTTTAAATGTTAGTCATTCTAAGATTTATGCAATGACATCTCATTTTTTTGTTTCTTATTGTGGTTTTAATTTACATTTCCCTAATGTCTAATGGGGGCCCTGGTGGTGTGGTGATTAAGCCTTTGGCTACTAACCACAAGGTGGGCAGTTTGACTCGATGAGCCACTCCTTGGAAATCCTCTGGGGCAGTTCCACTCTGTCCTCTAGTGTTGCTGTGAGTCACAATTGACTCAACAGCAATGTTAGATTTAGGTTTGGAATGCCTCATGATATTGAGCAATTTTTTGTATTTTTTTTCATCCATATATCTTCTTTGGTGATAAGTATCTTTTTTTAACAACTTTTTTGAGGTATAATTTATATGTTATAAAATTCATCAGTTTAAAAATGAAAATGTGTTTCAAATATTTTCACCATCAAGAAAGTGAGAACACAGCCACCAAAATGGGAGACAACTTTTGCAAGTCATGTATCTGAGAAAGGACTTTTACATAGAATATAAGAATGCTATTTATGATAATGCAGTGATAAAAAGATAAATAACCCAATTGAAATAGATAAAGGCTCTGAATAGGCATTTCTCCAAAGAAATGTATAATGAGGACAAGCAATATTAGCCATTGCTTGGGGAAGAGTAAATCAAAACCACAGTGAGGTACTACTTCTCACCTGCTAGGATGGCTGCTATTGTTGGGTGCAGTCTAGTTGACTTCATAGGGAACCCTATAGTACAGAGTATAACTGCCCCACAGGGTTTCCTAGGCTATAATCTTTACAAGATCAGATAAACATTTTTTTCTCCAGTGAAACCACTAGGAGTTTTGAACTATGACCTTTAGGTTAGCAGCTGAGCACTTAACCATTGTGTCACCAGAGTTCCTTCTAGGATGGCTAGTGTTGACAAAGATGTGTGGAAATTGGAATGCTTATACACTGCTTGTGAAAAGTAAAATGGTACAGTTGCTGTGGAAAAATGTCTAGAGGGTCCTTGAACTGTTAAAGCCATATGGTCGTGCAATTATGTTTCTAGATACATATTCAAGAAAACTGGAAATACATGTCCCCACAAAAACTTGGCACATGAATGTTCTTAGCAGCTTTATTCATAATAGCCCCAAAACGGAAACACTCAAATGTTAATCAACTAAACCAAAATACCAAACCTACTGCTGTAAAGTTGATTCCAACTCATAGCAACCCTAAAGGACAGAGTAGAACTGCACGTAGAGTTTCCAAGGAGCACCTGGTAGATTTGAATTGCTAACCTTTTCTTTAGCAGCCATAGCCCTTACCCACTATGCACCAGGGTTTCCTTATCAACTAAAGAATGAATAAATGTGTGATTTAATTTTACAAAGGATTGAAATAACTGATACATGGTACAGCATGGAAGAACCTGAAAAATCCTAAGTTTAAAAATCCAGTGATAAAGGACCACATATTATATGAGTTCATTGTATGAAATATCTAGTATAGGCAGATTTACAGACTAGATAAATGGTTGCCTGTTGCTGAAGGGAGTTTTAGGGGATTTAGTGAATAATGGCCATAGGGTGTGGGATTTCTTAACAGGGTGATGCGAATGTACAAAAAGCTATTGTGTTGGTGGATGCGCAACTCTGTGAATATACTAAGTCCCATTGGCATCAAATGAAGTCCAACCCTTAGTGATCCGATCCTATGGAACAGAGTAGTACAGCCCTAAAGGCTTTCCCAGGAGTGGCATAGATGCGAACTGCTGATTTTTTTATTAGCAGCCAAACTGTTAACTGCTGGGCCACCAGGACTGCTTGAATATACTAAAAGCCATTCACTTATATACACTTTAAGTGGATGAATTGTGTGGTATGTGGTATCTCAGTAAAGCATTCTAAAAACTTGGACAGTTTTAAGTATACTTCTCAATAATTAGTAAATACATAAAATTGTACAAATATCACTAAATCCAGTTTTAGAACATCTTCATCAAACCATAAAGATCCTTTGTTCCTGTTTGCAGTCAATAAATGCTCCTGTCACAGTGTCAGGCAACTACTTACCTGCTTTTTATCTCCAGATTTGCCTGTGTTGTTTAGTTCAGAATAAATGGACTCATATGATCCATGACCTTTTGCATTTTGGTTCTTCAGCATAATGCTTTAGAGGTTCATGTTGCACAAATTATCAGTAGTTCATTCCTTTTTATTGTTGAATAATATTCCATTCTGTGGATATGCTATGTATTTGTTCCTTCACCAGTTGATAGATATTTAGATTGTTCAGTTTTTGGCTATTACAAGTAATTCTGTGAACATTCATGTTTTTTGCACATAGGTTGTTATTTCTCTTTTGTAGATACTTAGGAGTGGAATTGCTGTAGCTTAAAGAGTTCAGCTGCTGACCAAAAAGGCAGCAGTTTGAATACGTCATATGCTCCTTGAAAATCCTATGGGGCAGTTCTACTTTGTCCTGTAGGGTTGCTATGAGTTGGAGTCAACTCAAGGGCAGTGGGTTTGGGTTGTTTTTATGGTAAATTTATGTTTAATCTTTTAATATACATGGGATTTCCGTAAGTCTGAAGGGGGCAGTGACAGCTTTTTTTTTTTTTAAAACTACCACACTGCTTCACAAAATGATTGTATCTGTGTATTTCCACCAGAAATGTCTGAGGGTTCCAGTTTTTCCACATCTTTATTAACATTTGTTATCTGCATTTTTTATTATGGCTATCTTGGTGGATGTGATGTGATATCTCATTGTGGTCTTACGGTGTGTTTTCTGAAGAGCTAATGATGTTGAGCATCTTTTTATCTGCTTATTAAAACTCAGTGCCTTCGAGTTGGGTCTCACTCATAGCGACCCTAGAGGTCAGAGTAGAACTGCCCCACAGAGATTCTTTGTGAAGTGCTATTCAAATCTTTTGCTCAATTTTTTAACTGGGTTATTGTTGAGTTTAAAGAATTCTGTATATATTTTGTATACAAGGGTTTTGTTGGAGTTTTTGTTCATATGTGTAATATGAAAATACTTTCTCCCAGTCTGGGAGTTGTATTTTCATCCTCATATCTTTTGCAGAGCAAATTTTTAATTTTGTTAAGTACAAATTTATCAAAAATTTTATTTTATAGTGTCACAGCTAACAAATTTCTGCCTAGTGTAAGGTTTTGAAGATTTCTGCCCATATTTTTTTCCTAAAAGTTTTATAACTTTATTTTACATTTAGATCTATGATCCATTTTTACTTAATTGTACAAAGTGTGAGGTATAGGTTGAGTATTTTTTTTTAATATGAATGCCCTGTTGTTTCAGCACCATTAGATGAAAACACTCTTTTTTCTGTATTGAATTGCTTTTGCACCTTTGTCAAGATCGATTAACCCTAGTCCAGTGGGTCTGTTTCTGTGTCCTTCCTCTATAAGTTGCTTTCCTTTTCCTCTTAAATCTTTTTCCATTTTCCTGTCTCTTATCTTTTTCTCTTTGATTCCAGTATTCTCTCGATGTTTCTTTCATCCTTAAAGTGAAGTATATGGTTTAGTATTAAATGAAGTTTTATATATCTGATTTTTAGTTTAAAATGCAGTAGTATGAAGAATTTGTATTTTAATTGTATCTGTGTAAGTAAAAAAAATTAAAAATAAAATTTTAATTGTAACAGTTAATTTTTTCTTGGTGAAGTAGTGGCCTTAAAGGAAGATAGTGATCCCTCTTCCTGAGAACTTTTGCAGAATCACTTTCCCAGTTTTGTGGTTTCCTTAATAAAGAAAGTAGTTATGGTAGTTTGAAATTGGCAAATTAAGGATAATCAAAATTTAATTCCTTTTTCTACCAATCCTAATTTTATTTCATTCATAAATTATAAAATTATTGATGCTTTTTCTATAGAAGTCATTTGTGATTACTAGTGAATCCACATACACAAGAAAAATCATTTTGAAATTAGCCTAATTTTGCAACTTCTCCAAAGCCAGTTTTTTTTTTTTTTTTTTAACACTTCAAAAAATCTTAGAAAGGATTGGATTGGGGGCATTTAAATAATGATGAGACAACAGTGGAATCAAGTAATACATGTGAACCCTATTAAATCTAAAAAATCCACTGCTAGTGGGTTTAAAAAAGTAAAGGTCATATTTTACTTTGGTTTTTTCAGAATTCTGAACAGTTTTTCTTGAAAAGGACCCTCACAAGACGTTAAAACACACTTCCCATGCCCAGTACCTTCTATGCTATAAACATTTTTAATGTCACCTATTATCTGACTCGACGGCACTTGGCTTGGCTGGCTGTTAGAAAGTTTGTGAGTTATCTGTTCTTTAAATGCTGTTTCATTTTAAATTTTCATTTTCTTGCACTTTTTAGAAAACTTGTTGCATTTCCTCGTCATGTTAACATTTTACAGTGGTTTGGAGGTATTATTCAAGAATCCTTTCTGTGTTTCCAAACAGTAGATTTCGTTTTCATAAAGATCCTAGCAGAGTCATTATTTAGGAAAATTAAATAAGATTACTTAAACCCCACACCTGAAATATCCATGTAATTGCTTTGGTATTTGAATTTGCTTGAACTGTGACTTCTGTCCCTGCGTCAAGGGAGGTCCCCTATCTTCTTTGTTAAGACTTTTTTAATGCAAAAGCTTCCTAGTTAATTAGTTTCCGATTTTTTTACCCTGAAACTATAAAGGGCCCCAGGGAATCTGGGCAGAGATACTAAGGTAATATAATTATGGGCCAGGGTGCCTCGTGCACACCTGATCCTTGTTTCAGTCCCTTTGGCAGCCCTCCTGCAGCAGTTGCCTCGAGTTAAACTGCAAACTGAGCTCTCTTCTGATTTCTCAGCTGCTTGTACATACTTCTTTTCAACCTTAGGCTGATTGGGTTAATCCCACCCTTCCCCGGCAAGATAGCTCTGCAAGCTCCTTCCACCTCCTGGATCTCCTCAAGTGGAGTCTCTTACTCGTAGGAGCATCAGCTCTTCTTCTTTTCACAGGGTTTTTCGACTTGTCCTGAGCAAACCAGCCCTTTGCTTCTGCTCCTGAGAAGTGCCAAGATTTGAGGTGTTGACTGCAGCTGCCTTCTGATGCCTAGACTTCAGACTGCTTTAAGGATACCAGCATAAGCAAGCCCTCTTCACTACTGTTTATTCTGACTTGCTACCTGCTTTTTCCCTCCTCCAGCCCTTCTGTTCCTTTCCCTCCATCCCTCTGTGCACGATGCAAAAAGGGTGGAGAAAGTACTGCGGCCAGAAGTCTCTGAATGAGGCATCAATGGATGAATATTTAGGAAGCATAGGACTGTTTCGAAAGCTGATTGCCAAGGATGCCTCTTGCCTCTTTCGGGCTCTTTCGGAGCAGGTAAAAAGAAAAATACATCTTCCTTTTACTGAGTCTTGGAAGTCCTGGTGGCGTAGTGGTTTTAAGAGCTACGGCTGCCAGACCAAGAGTTTGATAAATCAAACCCACCAGGTGCTCTCTGTCCTATAGGGTGGTTATGAGTTGAAATCGACTCCATGGCAATGGGTTTGGTTTTTGGTGTGAGCAGTTTTCAGAGCCCTGGGGGTGCAGTAGTTATGAGCCCAGGCTTCCAACCAAGAGGTTGGCTGTTTTAATCCACCAGCAGTACCTTGTAAATCCTGTGGGGGTAGTTCTGCTCTGTCCTGTAGGGTCTATATGAGTCGAAATCGACTCACAGCAATGGGTTTAGCTTGGTATAGTAAGTTTTTCGATCCCTGGTGGTGCAATAGTTAATGCTGCTAACCAGGAAGTTGGCAGTTTGAATCCACCAGCTGCACCTTGGAAAAACCCTGTGGGGCAATTCCACTCTGTCCCATAGGGTCATTTTGAGTCAAGATACACTTGATGGCAGTGGGTTTGGTTTGGGGGATACTGAGTTTTCAGCGTGAAACTTAGCATAATCCTTTAAAAGATGTATAACCCACCAAAAGGTTTCCCAACTGTTACATAAGCAAACAAAATGCCTTTCTATTTGCTAGTGGAAACATCCAGCCTTCTCAGTTTCTGTTGGCTCCTTTATTTAAAATAGTAGGTGCATACCTTTACTGAGTAGTTCAAATATTTAATTGTGTCTTTCCTATCTTCTCTAAGTGCTAGTTTGGAATGCAGGAGCAATAAGAAAATTGGATTAAAGAAAAACTTGTTTTTTGATGTTTTATTGTGATTAAGTGAAAGTTGACAATCCAAGTCGATTGGCTCAAGAAAACTTTTGAAGTGTAATTTAATCCTATAAAAAAGCAATCCTTAACTTCCTTCTAGGAAACCTGATATGCATAGTAGTTAGTAGTTAAATGTCGACAGTTGGAGTCCAGGTGCTCCTTGGAAACTCCTGGACAGTTGTACTCTGTCCTATAGGGTTGCTATGAGTTGGAATCGACTTGGCAGGAGTGGCTTAAAAAAAAAAAAAAATCTAAGTTTTACGCCAAAGGAAATTTTCCAGGTATGCACATAAGTAGACAGGGAGATGGGGTGGTGGTGTGGAATAACCATATGGTTTCTGCCCAGTCTTGCTTAAAAAATGACTTCTAAAAAAAAAGGTTTTAGTAGGATCGAGATAATAATGTCCCAGTTTCCTACATATGTTCGGAATGAGAATGACTTAAGTGAATAATTCATAGTCTTGGCTTAGAAGCTTTTCTTTCCAATAACAGAAACCTTGGTGGCATAGTAAGACCTGCTGCTAACCAAAGGATCAGCAGTCACATCTACCAGGTGCTCCTTGGAAACTATGGGGCAGTTCAGCTCTGTGGTGTAGAATCACAATGAGTCGAAAAGACTGGTCTCCAAGGGGTTTGGTTTTTCGTTTGTTTCAAATAACTGCTGACAGTGAGCTAGTCTTTCTCTTTTTAGTTGTTTTTCAGCCAGGTCCATCATCTGGACGTCAGGAAGGCTTGCGTCTCATATATGAGGAAAAATCAACAAACTTTTGAGTCTGTAAGTAGAATACACTCCTAGGGAAAGTTGTAGGTAGAGAATGTGTAGCAAGTGGGAAATGAATTTCGAGTGTTTACATAATGAAAACTAAATCGTATCATACAGTGTCCTCTCAATAGCAAATATTAATTCCTAGCTGGTTCTTCATACTTTTTTAAAAGGTAAGTACCCTTACTACGTCCTTCTCCTCAACACACACACAAGCCTAAAAAGTTACTTTTTGTCTTCTGTTTAGTATTTCCATACTGTTGTTTTCTTGAACAACTAGTTAATGAAATTAAAAGTTTGCTATGTTTTAAAATATGAGTGAAAATATGTAACAGTGAGAGTCCCCTGTGTTCTCTTGCTTAATCTTGTGCACAGTAACTTCAACTAGTCTATTTGAGGAAACTGGTGAAACTCCATAGTAAGGAAATAGTCTAAACATCTAGTCTTAATGGGATAAATTGTGGTAATTGGATTTCTACCAGTAACCATTGACTTTAAGTAAAACAACTTCTAGAGGATATCTTTGTAATGTGTTCAAATATTTTAACTTATTAACAAAACTGGAGGTTTTTATCAGGCTCTGAAGTGTGCCTTTGCATCTGGCTGTTTTTTAAATATTCTTAGCTCTTCTAGTACCGTTCTGTGTTGTAGGCATTTGCCTTCTGCTCAAAGTTTACTATAATTTTCTCAATTGGCATCAGTGAATTTTCACATTCTGTGAGGGCTTCTTTGAAACTCATTGCCATGAAGGTCACTATAGTCTGTACTGCAGCTGGGGAGGAAACCCTGGTAACGTAGTTAAGAGCTGTGGTTGCTAACCAAAAGGTCAGTAGTTCGAATCAACCAGGCACTCCTTGGAAACCAGATGGGACAGTTCTACTCTGTTCTGTAGGGTTACTGTGAGTCAGAATTGACTCAATGGTAGTGGGTAGTGAGTACATCTGGGAAAAAGATTGCTAGTGAAATGACTTCAGACAGAAGACCATAGTGTAAAACCAGTGCATGTCAAGTATTTATACGTGGGAGCATGTTTAAACACAGATTCTGATTCATTAGGTCTGAGGTGAGGTCCCAAGATTTCTGCATTTTTAACAGACTCCCAAGTGATACTGTTAGTTTGTGAACTAAATGGTGCGTAACAAGGATATGTGCAGAATTTTATAACAGAATTTTATAAAATAATTGAGCTGAATGAAAAAAGCCAGATCAAAAATATATATATTGTATGATTTCCTTTATATAAAACTGAAAAATTCAGATTATTCTATAGTGACAGAAAGCGTATCAATGGTTGCTTGGAGAGATGGGCAAGTAGAATTAGGAGGGGTACAAGGAAACTTTGAGGGCGATGATATATTCACTGTCTCAATTTTGGGGATGGTTTCGTGGATACATAAGTGGAAATTGGTCTTGTGCATTTTAAATATGTGAAATTTATTATATCAGTTATACCTCAGCAAAGTTGTTTAAAAATAAATTGATTTGACAAATTAAAAATTGAATTTGTAAGTCTAGTGATATGTATGGAGCTAGAGTTTAATCCTTTATATTTCATGACTTTATTTTTGTTGCAATATATTTTTACATACAGTAAAATTGACCATTTTAAGTTTTTAGTTTTGGCAGTTGTATAGTCATGTAACCACCACCACTATCAAGCTGTAGACCATTTCTATCACCCTAAAAAGTGCCTCTGTTACCTGGCCTTTTTATTTTTATTCTTGAAGCTAGTGAAATTCCCTTTGGCTTTGGCTAGTGAAATTCTCTTTAAAATTCCTCAGTTTAACTTTGTAAATGCATGTCTCCTTTCAAATTTTAAATTCTTAAAATTGTTGGGTTTGTTTAATATGTGAAACCTGTTACTTAAGTTGTCATTAAAAGAAACTCAGAGGTGTACCATTTAGTGAAATATACTGGTATGTGAATAAGCCAGATAATTCTTAAGATACTTTTATTGTCCAGCTTTCCCCGCTTGTCATGTCTGTGTTTGTGTGAGAATCTTGAGGTGCTTTGCACAGTAGTAATTTAATACTCTACTTGCTGAGCTGAACAGCAACAAAATAAACCCATTGGAGGATAATATTGCAGAATATAATCAGATTTCAGTAATGCTATACATGTGGTTAAACTAAGTTTGTTTTATTTTTAAGTATGTGGAGGGATCTTATGAGAAATACCTGGAACGGTTGGGAGATCCCAAGGTAAGATTGAATATGGGGGCTTATCTTTTGAGAGAAACCCTGGTGACGTAGTGGTTAAGCACTATAGCTGCTAACCAAAAGAGTGGCAGTTCGAATCCTCCAGGTGCTCCTTGGGAACTACGTAGGGCCGGTTCTACTCTGTCCTCTAGCATAGCTATGAGTCGCTATGAGTTTGATTTTTGCTATCTTTTGACACAGCCAGTTTATTAGTAGCCAGCTGTGTTGAATCAGTAGTTCTTAGAAAGGTTTATAGGCTAGCAGTAGACTTACTCTTTTGTGTTGAATAGTGAAAATGGTGTGTTAACTGTTTTATTCATAGACATCAGGAGAAAGGACCAGAGAATTACAAACATTTCTGTTTGGGTACAAGATAAATCTCAGCCTTTTCATTTTAATAGGGGAGGGGGTTTGCTGATGAATTTTACCAAGAGGTCATTTTTGTTTACTAAACAGTTTCCTTGATTTTTAGTTATCCTTTCTTTGTGTGGGAATAACATCCATAAAAAAATAATTCTTAATAAGACAGAATCTTTATGTTATAAAATTAATTCCTTAGTTCTGGTCATTAAATATATCTGCTAAATAACAGTGTTACCTTTGTATTTTCAGACTAGTCACATTTTCATTGTGCCTTTTAAGTATTTCACACTAATTGCCCTTATGACTCAATGGCTAACTAAGGATTTGAGCTCCTTTTTTACAGTTTGTGTTAATGAGTAGCTATCACACTATCCCAAGCCCCAAAGCAAGTTAGTGTGTTCTACATATTGTTCACCAAAAACAGTGTTAAGCAGCTGAAAACAATTCTTGAACTTGCAGAAACTTCTATCATCCTAGCTACAGAATGATTTTTAAAACTGACACACTATTTGTGTTTAGGAAAGTGCTGGCCAGCTGGAAATTAGAGCTCTTTCTCTAATTTATAAGTAAGTTATATCCCCTTTTCTTTAAGATTGTGTGTGTATAATGTTTCTCTTAAAGTCACTTTAGGATTGGGGGAATTCGAGATTGATTTACTGATATTATAGAATGAGGAGGTCTAAGCAAATTCACTTCAGTGTAGGTTTTGGGTGGAAAACCTTATTATAAAGCCCCTCCATTACCTTTGCAACTGTTTGGATAGAAGAACAAAGTACTTTTAAGTCAGCTGGTATTATTCCTATGGGAAACTGGAATATCTATCTTTTAGGCAGCTTCTTGGCTATTTAATTCTCTGTCTCTTGTCTGCGTTCTAAATGGAGACACTATAGGGTCCAGTAGAGTGAAAACTGCTTCCTGTAGGGAGGGTGAAAATTCTTTTTTTTTTTTTTAATGATTGAATGAAAATGTACATTCCCCTATAAATTTGCATGCCCACCTATATGCAGCTCCCACTGCTCTCCCTGCCCGGTGACAGCACACTCTTCCTCTCTGCTCCATACATGTCCCATCCTCCCAACAGTCTCCTATCCCTTCCTATCCACCTACTCCCCTTCCTCCAGTAAGAGGTCAACAGGATAATATCCTTTAGATGCATAGAACCATAAAGTGCTCACAAGATATGGTCACTGTGCGTCGCCAAGTCCAATCCATTGCTGTCCGAAGAGTCAACCTTCATTATGATTTATGGACAGGGGTGGCATCAGGGCCAGGGGCGATGCTGCCAGGGGAACCCCGAAGCCCCTGGACCATCAATTGTGGTCTGTTAGTGGAGATGTCAGGGTGCACCTCTATTTATTCTTGTGTTACCAGTGAGACTCAATTTTATGAGCTCCGTCGCGACTATCACTGGTGGTGGCCAGGCACCATCCAGTTCTTCAGGTAACGAGTCAGTGTAGACACTCACTCACGTGGGCCTCTCTGTCTTCTGGGTTCTCTTTCCCCCATGTCCTTTGGTCCTCGGTGATCATCCATTCCTGCTGAGTTGGGACCATTTGCTGTACTCTCAGATGGCAGCTTGGCAGCTTAAATACTGCAGTGGTTAATGGTTCTTCAAATGGCCACATTGCATAAACAGATAGGTAGTTATCTGTGGTATTTTAAAAAAAAAGGCCTGAAAAACTTTCTTGTGAGTGTAGATGGGGAAAAGTGAAGAAACACTGCTTTATTGTTTTATAAGTTATGTTTTGGTTCTTAAAACTGAAAAAGTGACATTCTAAAAACCAGGGTTTTGAAAACTAGTATAAAAGTAAGTTAGAGGTAGTAGATATTGCTTGTTCCAGAAGTCTGATCTGTTTAAGAATCCACAGTTCTCAACATGGTGACATGGTAGAGGCAGAATCTTCTTGTTAAGGGAACTGGCTCTAGTTAGTGTTTTGTAGTCTGCTGATTTCTCACTAGATCCACTGAGAAGAAGCAGTTGGCAGGTGGCTAATCAATTACTTTTAAATCAAAAGTGGCTTTTAAATCAATTGGCTTCTTAGTTTTGTATGACCCTTGAGCTAACAATTATTTTTAAATGATTAAAAACAAAAATTTGGAATAGGGAAAGTGTGTGTATGTGTCACTATGAGTCGAAGTTGACTCAACAGCAACTTTTATTTTAAGTAGCGTCCACACTTTATTAGTGGTTAGTGGCAGTGAGAGGGAAGGAGAAAGAGGAAGTCATTGCTTAAGGGGCACTGAACTACTGTTAAGAATGAAGGAAATATTTAGAAACAGGTGATGGTTGAATATGATGGACATCTTTAATGTCTCTGAATCACAGTTGTAAAAATTGTTGAAATAGCAAATGTTTTATGGGTTTTTTTTTGTATTTGTCATAATAAAACCAAAAGAATGTTTCATGACCTGTGAAAATTATATGAAATTAACATTTCAGTGTATGTCAATAGTTTTATTGGAACATTGTGCCACTTGTTTGTTTAGGTATTGTCTGTGACTGTTTTTACATTACAAAGGCAGAGTTAAATAGATGCTACAGAAGCCACATGACCTGCAAAATAGAATCTGGCCTTGGATCAGAAATATTTGCAGACTCCAGCTTTAAGGAGATCTCCAAAACTCCAACGTAAAATTGGTGATCCTTTAGGAGACAGTTATCTACCTAGAGTTATCATGATTTATCCCTTTAAACATTTAGATTATTTTATATGAATAAAGTAGGCAGTTGAAAAGCACAAATACTTGATTTTTGTTTTTAACTATCTCTTATGTGTATAAAATTTTCTTTACCTACCTTTATTTTCCACCCATGTAGCCGGGATTTCATTCTTTATCGCTTTCCCGGAAAGCTTCCAACTCCTGTCACAAATAATGGCTGTGAAGACAAGGTAAGAAGATGAGTGAATATATTTGTTTACTAAAATATAAAAAGATTTAATAATGTTTCTGGCTTACCAGAATATTAAAAATTAATTCTTTTAAAATGTAATTAATGAAAAAAATAAATAAGCAGTCTAAATGCCAAGGTTTTTTTGTCGCTAGGCTTTTCCACTCCAGTCAGTTATCCCCAGTGTTGTTAGCTAACCTTTCTAAACAGATATGATCTGGTGACTCCTGTGTGATAAACAGAGACACCCAGATGTTAAAATTATCTCCTCCTTGTCTGGAGGATAAGGTTTAATCTTGGTGGCTAGACATTTAATGCCTTGAATGGTCCCAGACGTTTCCGACTTCATTGATTCCCGATAGCCCAGCTTTTGTGCTTTCTTTCTGTTGCTTTGTATCGCAAATGTTAATTTCTATGAAACATTCCCAACTCCTGTGGAGTTAATTCCTCCCTTTGTGCTCTGTTAACAGCTCCTAAGTAATTATAGTATGTATCCCATTGTGTTTGTTTTACAAGTGTATTTCTTCCATCAGTCTGAAAGTTTCTTGAGGGCTGAGACAATGTTCTGTTAACTGCGTAGTTAAGTGCTTGGAAAATCGCAGGAGGTTGTTTTGTTGGTTAAGAACACTTAACAAATAAATTGTTCTTTAGCTTACAGCTTTTCTTCCAAAAAGTATTTAAGGCAGGTTTTTATTCTGCTTATTCAATTAGTAAATACTTAGTGAGTACAAAATATTTCAATTTTACAAGTTTTATTTCATACCATGGAGCAAAACACAAGCAAAATTTTAATGAACGCGAGAACATGACTAGGCACTGGGAGAACTGTTACAATGCTGTTAACAAGTAATCTAGGTAAAAGACCTGAATAGAGGAAGTGGAAGCAGGAATGAAGATGACTGACTAGTATGTAGGAGATACTTAGATGGTAGGTATAAATTGGGGCACATTAGTTGTTTACCAAGAGTACTACCGTGTAATTTGTTCCCTGCCTAATGCACCCCATTGGCATTGAGTAGATTCTCACTCACAGCGACCCTATGGAACAGAATAGAACTGCTCCCTTAGAGATTCCAAGGAGCATTTGGTGGATTCTAACCACCAATCTTATGGTTAGCAGACATAGTTCTTAACCACCATGCCACCAAGTTTTCTGATTTGTATGGCAAACTTTAAGCTGCTGCAGTGTACCAGACATTGTACTTGGTTTGGGGGAATACCAAAATGAATACAACAAAATCTTTATCGTCAGGGGCTTAAAGAGCTGTGGATACCAATGTGCAATCAGTTACAAAAAAGTGATAAGTTTAATAATACTATATATACAAAGAGCATAGAAGAAAAAGTCCTAAAGCCTGCTTGATTAGGTTTAGAAACCTTGGTGGTGGTAACATTTGAATACCAAAGAGATAGAAGGGCAGTCTATTCAGAGGAAACTATTACGCAAAGATACCGAAGCCAAGAGACCCTTGGGGACCCCATGTATTTCAGAGTAATACTGATCTAAATGGTTTTCAGTAGCTGAATTTTTGAAAGTAACATCACTGGACCTTTCTACCAAGGTGCTGCTGAGTGGACTCAAACTTTTCAATTTGCAACCGAGTCTGTTAACTGTTTGCACCAACCAGTAACTCTGAAAAGACAGGCTGGAGTTGTATAAAGATGGGTATACTATGCCATGCCAAAGATTATGGCTTTTCATTGTACAGAATATTCAATTAAAGCTTTTCTGTAACATTTGATTGTGAAAATTTTCAAACAGAAAAGTTAAGCAAATTTTATGGGGAACATTTATATACCCACCAACTACATTCTGCTGTTAAAATTTTTGTATACTTGTTTCGTCATGCATCTATCCATTAATTCAGCAATCTATCTTTTTGACATATTTCAAAGTAAATTTCAGGCATCAATACACTTGTCCCTAAGTGCTCATTTACAATTTTTATCCACTGATGTGACATCAGAATTTTTGAAAAAGTATATTTTTAACAATAACAAAACAGTATTGTCCAAAATGAGATTTAAACATTTAAATATTTACCTGGGGATCTTTAAACCTACAGTTTAGGTGTGTTTTTTTCTCCCCTAGCATTGTCTCCTGAAAATTATCATGTAGAGAAAAGTTGAAATACATAGTAAATACCCATGTATCCACCACCTTGTTCCTGCAGTTAAGAAGTTTCCCTGTTAGATGAATCTTGTACATCTTCTAGAAACCCTGATGGCATAGTGGTTAAAGTGCTACTGCTGCTAACCAAAAGGTCGCAGTTCAGATCTACACAGAGGTAGTACTGAACTAGTTGAAAACATCATCTATTCTGAACCATAAGAATACAGAATGTAAGGTCTTTTAAATATGTACAACCATAAAAATATCATGTCTAGGTCTCATTCATCTGTGTGTACAGGGCCTAGTGCTCATCAGCAGTTGGGTATCTGCATGCACAGGGTTTTACATGATTATGTGTTTGATCTGAGAATTTATAAAGTCACTATGTTTGTTTATGTGGAAATTAAAGTGTTAAAAGCCAGATGCCAGCTGGGTGCTTTTGTTGTGTGACATCTTGTTTTATGTCAAATTCAGTTCTTATATTTTAGTTCAGGCTCTTTTAAGATTTATAGTTGAATTGATTGGGCTTTAAAAATGACTTTATTAAAAGCAGTGAATACCATTAATGAGCCTTAAATATATTTTAGCCAAGCCAAGAGGAAACTTAAAATGTCTGATGTTCATGTTGGTATTTTCCCTTTCTCTGTTGACTTAACTCTGAATTCTCCATACATTTATGTTGAACTTTATAAATGTATTTAGTGTAAAAGTGAATGCTAATGAAAGCTAGTCATTTTCACTTTCAGCACATTTGCTCTTTATAGAAAAACTAGAAGTTCATACTTAGATACTAAAACAAAATAAAACTTGAATTTGGAAATAGAGTAAAAAGTAAACTTGCTATTCTCTTCAATCCCAGGCCCTTCCCCAAGGTAAAAACTATTAGGTTTGGGTAGGTATATCAGTCATACTATGTACTTTTCTTTGCATTTATTAATGTTGATATAATTACCCTAACATTCTATTTCTTGTTCTTTTCAGATATCTATCCTCATGAGTAACATAAATCTACCCCATTTTTTCACTAGTTTACTGCAATTATATTCCACCTACACTCTCCTAACAAACACATCATCTACAAATATATGCTTGAGAATTATGTTGTTGAATACCACCAAGAACATAAAATCTGTCATGCCTAGTTTTGCTTCTTTCGATCAAAACAAAACTTAGCACTTGAATAGAGAAATTACGCATTCTCTTCTCCATGTTTATTCATCAGTTGTGGTTTACTGATTACTGCTTAACAACTTCTTTCAGTTATTAGTTTTTCTTACTTAGAGTTCTCAGTTCTTATAGCCCAAAGTACAAAGGATTTCTGTGTTCACAATCTGCTTGTTGTCATTTTGGATTAATAAACTCTTAAATGGATGTAATTCTTGTGGCAGTTAAAGTTTATCTGTAATACAAACTTTACTGTCAATTACTTTAGTTGATACTTGCCCAATGCTTACAAATGAATTGTACTGATAGAAGTAGAATTGTGGTTTTGAAAAGAAAGATAGACCTTAGAAAATTTGATTACTGGAAGATGTTAGTTCAGGGTAGCAAAGGAAGATAGAAAGAAGAATTCTTAAGATAATTTCCTATCACAGAAGCCTGATGGCAACAATCTCCCATAGACCTCAGAGAATTGATTATTTTAGGTACCTCAGGTTGCTGATAGCAGAGATGGCTTCAAAACAAAACCTTAAAATCACTAGGGATTTCAGTTGATCCTTGCTTTTCATGGTGGTTATTTTCTATTAAGTCACTGTAAGCACTGAATTAGTTAAATACCGAAGCATGTTCCTAGGGGGAAAAGAGTTTCTTGTGAGACTCTGATGACATTTTCATCAGTTGATCAATACATAACCTTGTTTTATGTGTGTTTTTGTTTAGGAAACTATTATATACACATTGTTCGTTCATTAACATTGAACTCATGGCCAGCAGCACTGTAACTCATGCCTGAACAAAGTTCACTTAACATACATACTTGTCTCCATAAGACTTGTCACTGCTGTCTTGTACCTAGGAACACTAGACTCTAGTACTGCAATTTGGGGACCATCTGAAACTGAAATCACCAACAGAAAGCACAGTAATACAACATGATAACATAAAAATAAATACACATGAAACTTAAATACAATGAAAAGGATACATATTTAAAGCAGGCAAGAAAAGCACAGCATTACATTGGCTTTAGCTGAGACTAAAGTATTTTACCACTCTGCATGAGTGACCACAGAAAGTGCTCCAAAATTGATTTGGAACTTACAATAAATTTAGTGAGTAGGTGGCATTTGCAAATAGGGAATCCACAAATAATGATTGACTGTATTCCTTACACAAAACACAGGTTTTTGAACAAAAACTCAAATATTTTGGGGTAGTCATATAAACTTTTTACTGAAATGAGTTGGTTATTGACTGTTAGTTATCTAGTGCTGCTTTAACTGAAGTAACACAAGTGGATGGGTTTAACAAACTAATTTATTCTCACAATTTGGAAGGCTAGGGATCCAAATTTAGGGCGCTAGCTCCAGGGAAAAGCTTTTCTTCTTCTGCATGGATTCTGGGAAAGGTCTTTGTCATTAATCTTTCCCTGGTCTAGGAGCTTCTTAGTACAGGGACTCCAAGCCCAAACAACATGTTCCTTCCTAGTTTTTCATTCTTATTAGCATGGTTCTTCATCCTTTCTGCTTGACACTCTCGTATCTCAGAGGAAATTGAATGAAGATACAACCTAATCCTGTAGAGTCCTGCCTTGCTAACATCACTGCCTCTAATCTTGCCTAATTAACATTAATAGAAGTTAGGATTTACAACACAGAATAATTACATGTCACAAAATGGTAGACAGCCACATAATACTGGGAATCATGTTCTAGCCAAGTTGATACACATTTTGGGGGCGGACACAGTTCAACCCATAATGCTGACTAAATTGTTTTGAAGAAACCAGGGATCGAAGGAATCAGCTAAGAATCTAACCTCTAATTTTTGTAGCTATTTTGATGCTTTAATTTACTGAAGAATTATCTTTTGCAAAATTATTCCTATATAACATGTTGCTATTCAGTAAAAGGTGGCGTAGAGGTTAAGTGCTACAGCTGCTAACCAGAATGTTGGCAGTTGAAATCCACCAGGCGCTTCTTGGAAACTGTGGGGCAGTTCTACTCTGTAGGGTTGCTATGAGTCAGCATTGACTCAACAGCAGTGGATTTGTTTTTGTTTTTATTCAGTAAAATTGGTAACTTTTTGAATAAATTGAATGAATTGTCTCTACCCCACTCCTACTACCACCCTTCATAGTCTGAGTCTATTTTAATATTTGATCTAATTTCTCCAGACATTTTTTAATAGAATCTTTTGACTTCTGCTGTTAGCCTTTGT